>CP125975.1:428856318-431356318 GCA_030063025.1 Avena longiglumis
AAGCACAGTAGGATCCAAATTCAGCATGTCTGTTTACACCTCTCTCTCGAAACAGGCATACGCCCAGCTATATTAATATAGCAATCACGACCGATATCGCTGTTGGGCCAGACAGCACAACGCCCAAAATAAAAAACAAAGAAAACCGAAGAAGAAAAAGAGAAAACAAAGCCGACGACAGTGGCTCGACGAAAACGAGGATGACCCGCCTCACGCGCCCAAAGAAGTACCACCGCCCGGCATTCAAACGTCCACGCAAGCAACACCTCCAAGAAGGAAAGCGACGACAACGACGCTGCTGCCCGGACATGTCCTAGGGTTTCCCCCGATACGTTACAGGAGATGGGGAAAAGATATACCCGACGTCCTTCAGTAAGGACGGCGACACCCGTGGGCGTCACCACGTCGGTGTCAAGACGACAAGGATTTCTCCCGACCCCTCAAAAAACCACTCCCGGACGCTTCGGACTGCTCCACCAAACTTGCCGCCCACAAGCACACGCCACCACGGACTTGAAGCCACCACCGCCGTCTCACCGTGCCTTCGGTGTGAGGTCTGGAGGATCGAGCAGGACGCCGGCGAGGATGGCATGACATCAAGACGCTGGAAGGAACTACCTCCACCGCCCAAAGCGAGTGGCCGGATACAACAACAGGGCAAACCAGGCCCTCTTTGGCCTAGCCGAGCCCGAAAAGGCTCGTGAAGCCCCACCGCCGCACTGCAGCAAGAGTGCCCCCGTGCATACCAACCCAGCACTAGGCCCTGATCCTTCGCCCCCCAAGAGATCCGCCACCACTGCAGATCCCAACCGCCAAGTAGCAGCTCCGTCGCCACCGAGCACACCCATGCCAGTCGGACCACCGTCGGTCTGAGGAACACTCTCGCTCAGCAAGGCATAGCATTGACCACCTCGGTCTCACTTGGACGGGCAAAAAGCGTCAGCACCAATTCCAGACCCGCGAGGTCCGGATCCGGGCCATACGGACAAGGCACGGAGTGGGCATTGCGGGTTTCACCGCACGTACCGCAGAGCCAGAACGGCAACAGGAGAGGCCCGACCTAAGCCCACCTGGCCCTGGTCAGGCCATCTACCATGCCAGATCTACGGGGCAGGCACCCGACCTAGGCCCGCCTGGCCCGGGTCGAGCAGCCCACCGCGCCACTGTGAAGGGTGCCTGTGACACCCGCACCAGACCAAGGCCAAGAATCCTGATTCCACTGCGCCGCCTCGCAAGGCCGCCCCTGATCCGCCCAACTAGGGCTCAAATCAGGCCAGGCACTCCTCGCCGCCGCACCGTCGCGAGTACCCGAGTGGACCTCGCAGACCACCGCCACTCCTGCCGCCCAGGTGAAGTCCTCCGCGGCCGCCGCCAACTCCCCACCGAGGCGAGCTCCTGCCGCCATCTTGGACGACCGCCGGTAGCCGGAACGTCCCGCGCCAGACCTCTACCACGCGAGGAAGCCTGGCCGGCAAGTGCCAGCGGCCGGCTCACGCCGTGGCGGAGAGAGAGGAGGTGAGGCGCTAAAGACACGGTTGGTCGCTTGTCTCGCGTCGCGCCAAGACACAGCGCCGGCGGCTCACGCCGGCGGCGGAGGAGGAGAGGGAGGTGAGGGAGGCGCTAAAAGACACGGGTTGGTCGCTGCTTTCGCTCATGTGATGACGCGAGACAGCGTTTCGTCCTCACCTGCATTTACACCTAATCTGACATTTCATGATCTCTAGCATATTAGTGTAATATATTGAAGTCACTGCACAAATATTGTTTGTACAACAACCACGAATAAAGTATGAACTATAGCACAAACAATAGCATTTTAGAAATTTGAAATATGTAGCGCAACTGCTTGGGCAAACTTTTTTTTTTTGCTAAATTCATTCAGTTTAATAACTTCTGCAGGAATACATAGCAAAAAAATTCAAATTGTTCTTCCTATTGCGCCAATCAAATTAATGGATAAAAAGTTACATGTTTGTGCATAACTAATACTATTGGACTATTGGTTTGTTAGAAACAAAAAAAATGGAAAAGAGTGATATTCTTATATCACTAGGATATGGAGGTGAAGAAAGTAGTGCCAAACTGCAAATTTTAATCTCAACAGAACATGGGCAAGAAAATGTACCTGTGCCAAGGATGATTAAAGGCTCTGTGGATCCTGGAACCATTAATTCTCTAGAGAACTTCACATTTGTTGTGCCTTCTACGACAAAAGCATCACCAACTACAGCCAAAGTACAAATAAGAATGATGAGTCAACTTTATGATTTATGATTAAAAGGTTGAAAGTTAATCTTGAATAACATTTCAAGAAATAAGTTACATCGGGCAAACTTAAGAACTAGCACAAAAAATAATTTCACAGCCTCTTCTGTGAAGTGTGAAAGACAACATAACAGGTTTTGCAGCCTAATAGTTGTGATATTTTGGTTACATATCCACTACAATTGAATGAGTGTCATCAGGCAAGCAAGAGAAAGTATGTTTAAGACTTGAAGTTGGCCCGGCATGGTTTTTCTTCTACTACATATGCCTCCTTGTTATGTATTTACTATTTTGCAAGTTATTGATCTGCACGAAGATATGTTAGTATTGGGTCCAACTATGTATGCCTCCTTGTTGATACTTGTCGTACCAAATGACACCATTGATCAACTGGGACTAGCAGCACTGGGTCATAGAAGATAGCACCAGTTTAAGTGTATGAACAGGTGCTGTAACAACAATCAAAATTCTCCACAATCCTAGATGCGAGTTGGAATTAGTTTCCATGTTCTAGTTGGTACCGGCTTGCACGCCGTACGTGAATTGAGTTTAGCTGTGTTCAAGTGAGTACAAGTCAGTTTTTGTTAAAATGATGTTCAGGGATGCCGTGTGATTAGATTAGGAAAGCAACAATATTGAGTCTGGTTTAGAGTCAAGTCCTAGTTGCATATGACTTTGCACTAGTCAGTCCGGGTAGGACATGGTATAGCTGATTGTGTGTGTATAAATATAAGCACACCAGCCACTTGAGTTTTCTAACACTGTATGAGACCAATAGATTGTACTCTGGATTTGAGAGAACCAAAGTAAGGAAAAACAAGAGAAACAAGACCTGCCTTTGGCGAAGTTTGTTGCTCGTATTATTTGATTTGATCAATCCCTGGGCGAAACCCAACAAGGAGAAATTTAATTGCAGATTTTTTTTCACGAAAACGCAAAAAGCATTGTGTTTCGATGCATTAATAGATAAAGAAGTTATATGTACAAGTCCAAAGGAGGACCAACACCCACGCCATACAACTCAACCCAAGATGCCTAATCTAAGGGAGTAGCTGGCGAAGCCCCCATGCTCCCCCACTAGCCCACGATATCGCCTCAGCCTTAATCGTGTCCGTTAGGGAAGCCACCGAGGGGTGAGGGGTGAAGATTGTCGAAGACAACCGCCTTCCTAAGCTTCCAAATGCACCATGTTGTGAGCATAACCAGCGACGAGGTGCCTTTGCACATCTAGCGAGGGTTGGATCGCACCACCACTCCACGAAATCACCCTCAACAATGGGAGGTCTTGCAGTAGATCGAATCATGACAGTACCTCGTACCAGATTGTCCTCGAAAAAGGGCAACCGGTAAGGACGTGCGCCATAGTCTCCTCTGACTGATCCCACAGTGGACATCTCAGCGGGTGTGGAAGGTCATGTCACACGAGCCACTCACCCGTCCAACACCTGTCTTGGCAAGCTAGCTAGACAAAGAATTTCACCCTAGGTGGCACTCATGACTTCCAGTTCAATTTCCGAGACCCCGAGACAACCGTCGCCTGAAAGAGGGCGTTATAACAGGAACGGGAGGAAAACTGACTGTCGGCTGTCCACCGCCAGACAAGCTTGTCTGACACACCCGTAAGCTGCACGTTCCGCAGCTTGATCAACAGTTGGACATATTGCCAAAGGGAAATTGGGCTTAGAGCCCCCAAGATGTCAATTATCCAGCTGCGCTCGATCAACGCCTGACGCGTCGTGAGGCGTTTTCTGGATCGTCCTGCTCTTGGCATCATCGAGGCCTTCCATGCGGGTAACTTATGAGAAACATGGTAGTGCATTAGAGTATTCCTAACTGGGACCTAGTTTGCTAAAAAGTAGATGCTTAAATCAGCTATGCCATGCAAAGGGAGAACTTAAAACGTAAAATGGGGGCCAGAGCATCTTTTCCAATAATCCCCGCGTTACTTAAACAAACAACATTTCAAATTCAATACTATCATCATTCTCATATACATTTCTACTCTTATATTTTTCTAGATGATGGAAGAGAACTTTTCCCGGCCTCTGCATCAAAGTTACAGACAGCTATTCTCCACATTCTACTATACAAAACCATACATTAGGTAAAAAAAAAAATCCTGTGTGAGTATTTCGGTTACCCAGTTCGTTTTAGAAGACCAAAATGCATGTGGCTTTTGGTACATAAAGGTACACATAAAAAGGATATCGTAGCAATGGCTCCTCACCGGCGCCTCCTCCTGCTGCGAATGAGATGTGCGGCCTCCGTGCGCCGCCACCGCGCGCGACGCGGCAGCCGCTAGTCGATTGAGAAGCGTTGCCCGCCAGCGCGTCTCCAGGAGAAAGGAGACGCGTGCTGTCCGTGCGGAGGAAGGCCGCAGCGGGCCTCGCGAGGGCCGAACCGGCAGTAGCAACTATCATCGCCGCGGCGAGCCGGCGACCCTGTGCTCGCTGGATTGAGTTTGGGGAAGAGGACGGGTCCGCTCAACAATCGACAGATCAGGAGTTTTCCTTATCTACGACGCCTGGGCAAACCTCAGGCCGCCGGGCCAGGTTTCGGGCCGGAGCTGCTAGGAGCATTTTCCTTTCTTTTTTGCTTTGCGAAAAAATTACTAGTCACTCCATTTTGGTGCGGCAAAATACAAATGCCAGCGTCGGCGGCGTTGCCTCGTGGCGTCCAGGCGGTGCTCGTGACCTCCGGCCAACTGCGCCACCTCGACCCGCTACTCCAGGTGCCTCCCCTCCTCCTCACCAACACGCTCATCGCCGCTTTCTCCCGTGCCTCCCTCCCGCGCCTCGCCTTCCCGCTTCTCCGCCACATCCTCTTCTGCGCTCGCCCCCTCCGCCCCGACGGCTTCACCTTCGCACCGCTCATCCGCGCGGCCCCCGGCCACGCCTCCACCGCGCAGCTTCACGCCTGCGCGCTCCGTCTCGGACTCCTCCACCCGAGCGTCTTCGTTTCCGGTTCCCTCGTGCATGCGTATCTCCGTTTTGGTCGCATCTCGGAAGCCTACAAGGTGTTTGATGAAATGCCGGAGCGGGACTTGCCGGCGTGGAACGCGATGCTGTCCGGACTGTGCCGCAATGTCCGTGCGGCCGAGGCGGTGGATCTGTTCGGGAAAATGGAGGAGGAGGGTGTCGCTGGCGACACAGTGACAATCTCAAGCGTGCTACCAATGTGTGTGCTGCTGGCGGACCGGGTGCTTGCACTGGCCATGCATGTGTACGCGGTGAAGCACGGGCTGGACAAGGATCTCTTCGTGTGCAACGCATTGATCGATGTGTATGGGAAGCTGGGGATGCTGGAGGACGCTCGGTGCGTGTTTAATGGCATGGAGTGCCGCGATCTGGTGACGTGGAATTCCATCATTTCAGGGTATGAACAGGGTGGGCAGGTCACTCCTGCAGTCAAGATGTTTCGTGGTATGATGGACAGTGGGGTTTCCCCTGACGCGCTGACTCTTGTAAGTCTGGCATCTGCTGTTGCCCAGTGTGGAGATGGCTGCAGCGGGAAGTCAGTGCACTGTTATGTGGTGAGGCGGGGGTGGGATGTGGGTGACATAATTGCTGGAAATGCTATAGTTGACATGTATGCGAAGCTATCGAAGATCGAGGCTGCCCAGAGGATGTTTGATATCATGCCAGTTCGAGATGCTGTGTCCTGGAACACTTTGATCACAGGGTACACGCAGAATGGACTTGCCAATGAGGCAATCGAGATATATGGTCATATGCACAAGGACGAGGGACTAAAGGCTATTCAAGGGACATTAGTTAGTGTTTTGCCTGCGTATTCACATCTTGGTGCCGTGCAGCAGGGCATGCGAATGCATGCTCTGTCCATTAAGATTGGATTAAGTCTGGATGTGTATGTTGGAACTTGTCTCATAGACTTGTATGCTAAATGTGGGAAGTTGTCCGAAGCCATGCTTTTCTTTGAAAAAATGCCTAGAAGGAGTACAGGTCCCTGGAATGCCATCATGGCTGGCCTTGGAGTTCACGGGCATGGCGCAAAGGCTCTCAGTCTCTTCGCACAAATGCAGCAGGAAGGAATTAAGCCCGATCATGTCACATTTGTTTCATTATTGGCTGCCTGTAGTCATGCTGGCTTAGTTGACCAAGGTCGGAGTTTCTTTGATATGATGCAGATCACATACGGTATTATCCCCATCGCAAAACATTATGCATGCATGGTGGATATGCTTGGCAGAGCTGGTCAGCTAGATGAAGCTTTTGATTTCATAGAAAACATGCCAATCAAACCTGATTCTGCTGTTTGGGGCGCTCTTCTTGGTGCTTGCAGGATTCATGGAAATGTTGAAATGGGCAAAGTGGCTTCACAAAATTTATTTGAACTTGATCCAGAGAATGTTGGATATTATGTTCTAATGTCGAATATGTATGCCAAGGTTGGGAAATGGGATGGAGTTGACGAAGTAAGGTCTTTGGTGAGGCATCAAAATTTGCAGAAAACCCCTGGATGGAGCTCAATAGAGGTGAAAAGATCAGTGAATGTATTTTACAGTGGGAACCAGACAGAACCCCACCCTCAACATGAAGAGATCCAGGCAGAGCTTCGGAATCTCTTGGCCAAGATGAAAACTGTAGGTTACGTTCCTGACTGCAGTTTTGTCCTGCAGGATGTAGAGGAGGATGAGAAGGAACATATCTTAAATAATCACAGTGAGAGATTAGCTATTGCCTTTGGCATCATAAATACTCCTTCAAGATCTCCACTCCACATATACAAGAATTTGCGCGTGTGTGGGGATTGCCACAATGCCACCAAATATATATCCAAAATAACTGAGAGAGAGATCATTGTCCGGGATTCAAACAGGTTCCACCACTTTAAAGATGGTCACTGTTCTTGTGGGGATTTCTGGTAGAATACGGTATAATATTTCTGCTTGCACAATATTTTCGTCAAATGATGTTAGCATTTATGTACACATTTGGAATGAACTGAAATAGTTTTACAGATGTCAAAACGTAGATAGAATGGTTTAATTAAACAAAAATCCTCCCATCTATTCTTGAACTAGCAGTATTTAACAGGAGAATATGCTGCTTGGACAATAGTACTCCATCCGATCAAGTGTCTTGACAATAGTACTCCATCAAGCATGGATCGGAGGATGTATTAAATTTCCCTTCTTCTGTCTTACTCCCTCCGTCCCGGTTTAAAGGACACAATTTGCAATTCTCTGGGCCTAGGTGTCCTCTAATTGGTCCATTTAATAGTATGGAGAAGAACATGAATGAGAAAAAAGAGTCATCAAGGCATTCATATTTGTTCACACATGTGCATGCAAGCATTTTATTGTTTTCAAATAGGAGTAATTACAGAGATTAAATGCTTTTGTGTCTAAATATTTTGGGATCCTTTTAAACCGGGATGGAGGGAGTACGACACTTTCTCATCATTCTACATTTGCTGAAGTATGAACACTCAAACATGAGTGGCCCATCAAAATAGAAATATTGGTACTCAAAGCCCAGTAATAATAGCGTCGACTGTATGTTTCCGTATGAATTTGGCGTCTCATAGTTATTGAAAGCAAACGGTATGGACCCTACCCAGTGATAATATGGTCTATTGTTGGCCATAAGAAAGTGTCATATCATCTATAGTTATTTTTATAGCCAACACATACAATAGTTAGATAAAAAGTCTACTACTTAATTAATACTTGATCATATTTTATTCTCACAAAGTGCCTAAAAATACGTGCTAAAACTAACTTTTAATTTACAGCACGCTTACATTCTCTCTCCCTCTCTCTCATCCACATCATTAAAACTATAATATTCTAACTCTTATAGCTATTTGATTGTACTCTAAGTATAGTATCGTACACATCTATCATGGTAACAACCAACTACTTGACATCCTCATAAGAAATGACAAAAATAACCCCAAGGCAAAACAAATTTAAATAATAAATCTATGGCGAAACTATTTCACAGAATCACCTCGAGGGTAGCGCATGTATTGTGGGCGCTACCCTCAAACTTGGTAGCTCCCTATCATACGGCGCTACCCTCTCCATCAGCGTGGCGACATAGGCCCCAGGGACGAGCAGGGTAGCGCCATGTCCGGGGGCGCCATACGACTAGGATGGTTAGGCCGCGTGAACCGATCAAGTCCGACCAGCCACCCATTCTTCTCTAAGGTAGTGTCGTACGGTAGGACGCTGCAGAGTCGAGGATAGCGCCCTCGAGACAGACATTACCCTTAGGGGTTATTCTATGAAATAGTTCCGTTATAGATTTATATTATTTAAATTTGTTTTGCCAGAGTTATTTTTTCGTTTTAGCCATCATCCTTGCCGCGCCATACAATCTCCTCACCATTGCCGTGTAATGTCGGTATGAAGATCTTTCCTTGTGCATTTTCTACTTGAGCTTACATAATAATAAACTGAACATGCCACCGATTGTGATGTGTGTATCTTTCCATGAATTGCCTACTCAGCATCTTCACCTGCGTGACCATGGAATCCAAGGTGATAAAAATGCTTAGCTTTCACACCTTGTATTCTGCTGTGGGAAACTCATATTGCGTTATTGTCATAATTGATTGGAATTCCTGCTTCGTTATGTCGAACACAAGAAACTCTAAGTATCCTGGAGCCAATTGTATCTACAGTCCAAGCCTCCATGCAGATATGACTCAGTGGTTTTTTCCTTAAGACCAAAACAATTGGTTTAGAGGGGATTTGCGGGGATAATCCCTATAGGAATTGGATGAAACCCCTATCTTCACCCATTCCTCTAAATTTCCCTTCCAAACCTTTTCCCTGCCAATCTTCTTCTCCAACTGTGTTATTTACCGCATGATTCCAATCCACTACTACAAAGAAATAAAAATGTGATCTTTCCAAACTGTCGGTTTCAATAATTACTAATGCATATTACTAGGATTATTGCTATACCTTGATAGATTGGATGATGGAGAGAGTGTCGATTCTAGGAAATCTAGGGACAAGAAAATGGAATTGCACAACGTGAAGTCATCAACTAGTAGTAATGCGACATTGTATATTTAATATGATGTGCACGGCAATTTTACTGCAAGATTAAAATTCCACTAGTGGAAAAAGGGCTATCCGTTCGCGACCCCTCAGAGCATTTGTCCCGGTTGCGCCACCAACCGGGACTAATGCTGGCACGCGTCCCGGTTGGAGCGGACGCAGGGCGAGGCATGCGTCCCGGTTGGTAAGGGCAATACGTCCCGGTTGGAGCCACCAACCGGGACTAAAGGTTTGGCCACAACCACGTGGCGTGGCACGCACCTTTAGTCCCGGTTGCTGGCTCCAACCGGGACTAAAGACCCCCTGTCCTCTATAAATGCAACGCCCCAGCCCCCTCTGCCTCCACTCTGTTTTTTCGAATAGTTGCCCGGTGTGAGGGGGTGTTCTAGTTTTTTCCCATGCATGCATTGAAGGTGTTTGTTGAAATGTTTGAGTGAATAATCCCGTTGAATTTCTCATAGAACAAAAATATAGAAGGTGTCCGAGACGCACTTGAGCTTTCTCCTCGTTATTTCCCTCGATCGAGGTTAGCAATCTTATCTTTTCTAGGTCATTGATACAATTCATGTGTCGGTGTGAATTGATTATTTCACTATTTATGATGTCCTGTTTTTTGATAAACTTACTTATATGATGCGGATGAACGGTCGGGAATGGATGTCTGACGGTGGCGTGGCCGGGTATATCAAAGGCGTGGATAAATTTATCGATGTGGCAACGGCAAACAAAGAGAATGGATTTATCGTTGTCCATGTGTTCAATGTCGGAACAACAAGGAGTACTCTTCCTCGAAAATCATTCGCGGCCACCGATTATGAAAGGTTTCATGTCCAACTATAATTGCTTTGGACCAAGCACGGGAAAGAGGGGTTATGATGGAAGATGGTGAAGAAGAAGAAGATGATGATAACAACTATCATCATATGTTTCCTGAATCTGATAATCCGCAATGGAAGACAATGGAGAGGAAAGAGGTGAAGAGCGGGCATCGGATGAGGTGATGAACTTGGTAGGGTCATTTCGATGCAAAGCGAGACCGTGAAGCAGAAAATGAGAAGTTGAAGTTAGAGGGCATGTTAGAAGATCACAAGAAATTGTTTTACCCAAATTGTGAAGATGGCGGCACAAAGCTCGGTACCACACTCGAATTGTTGCGATGGAAGGCGGTGTGGTCTAACCGACTCCTCATTTGAAAAGATCTTTGAAAATAATGAAGCCGGAGTTTCCAAAACATAACGAACTTCCCGAGAGTACCTCTGAAGCAAAGAAGACTCTCGTCCTCTGAGATTAGATGTGCAAAAGATACATGCATGCATTAATGATCGCAACCTCTCTGCGGTAAGGAGTATGAGAATTTAGATAAATGCCGGTATGCACAGCGTTGCGGTATAAGATCGCGAGATGACCACAGGTGATGTTGAGGAGAGACCCTCGGAAGAGGGTTCTGCTAAGGTTATGTGGTATGCTCCTATAATACCAAGGTTGAAACGCATGTTCGTAAAACAAAGTGCATGCCAGTTGTTGCGATGACACAAAGAAGACGAAGAAAGGCGGAAATTGAGACACCTGGCGATGGGTCACAGTGGAGAAAAATCGAGAGAGACTTCCCGGACTTTGCGGTGGCGCAAGGAACTTATGGTTTGGTCTAATACGGATGGCATGAATCCTTTTGGGGAGCTGCGATCTGACACACTGGCCCGTGACTCTATGTATCTACAACCTGCCTCCTTGGTTGTGCATGAAGCGTAAGTTCATTATGATGCAGTGCTCATCCAAGGCCCGAAGCAACCGGCAACGACATTGATGTGTACCTTAGGCCATTAGTTGAAGAACTCTTACGGTTGTGGGGCAAACCAGGTGTGCGTCGTGGGATGAGAACAAACATGAGCCATTTAATCTCGAGGGTTGTTATTCATAACCATCAATGATTGGCTGCTCTTAGTAACCTTCGGGACAAACAAACAAGGGATATAAGGCATGCACCTGTTTAGATAAGACCGAAGGTACATATTTGCATAAATGCAAGAAGGTTGTGTACTGGCGAATCGACGATTTCTTCCGACCAATCATCCCGTAAGAAAGAAAGGCAAGCATTTCAAAGGTGAGGAGATCAGGAAGAAGCTGAACTCCTGCGGTGATGATGTATTTGGTATGGTCAAGGACATAGAAGTAATCTTTGGAAAGGGTCCCGACGGTCAATCAGTTCGACGCGTCGCCACAGGACACGCACCCATGTGGAAGAAGAAATCTATATTTTGGGAGCTGCCATATTGGAAAGTCCTGCATGTCCGCTCTTCAATCGACGTGATGCACGTGTGAAGGATCTCTGCGTGAACACGCTAGGATTCCTAGGCGTGTATGGGAAGACAAAAGATACACACAAGCACGGGAGGACCAACAAATTATGAAAGACCCAAAAACATGCATACACATAACAAGGCGGATAAAGGCGTCACTTAAGTCGTGCCGCTATGCTCTTACCAAAGTAGAGAAGGAAATATTTTTGAAGTCCTTTACGGTATCAAGGTGCCTTGGCTTCTCATCTAATATAAAGGGATAATAAATATGGCAGAAAAAGTTCCAAAACACGAAGTCTCATGATCACGTGATTATGACGTGATTGCTTCCGATTGCATTGAGGGGCTTCTACCGGAAAATGTTCGAGTACCCATTGTGAAGGTGTGCATTCCTCAATGCAATATCTCAAAAGGTAATCAGTCCAGATATTACGCCAAGGTTCTGAGAAGGATGTGGTACAATGTCTTATTAGTTTTGAATTGGTATTCCCACCATCCTTCTTCAATATTATGACGCATCTCTGGTTCATCTAGTGGAAGAGATTGCCATTCTCGGTCCGTATTTACGCACAATATGTTCCCCTTTGAGAGGTTCATGGAGTCTTAAAGAAATATGTCCATAACCGTGCTAGACGAAGGAAGCATCTCCAAGGGATATGGAGCAGAGGAGGTCATTGAGTTTTGTGTTGACTTTATTCGACCTTAAGCCGATTGGTGTTTCGACTCGCGGCATGAGGGAAGACTAAGTGGAAAAGGCTGGGAAAGAAAGCAATGATATGTAGGGACGGGATTCTTTCACTAAAGCACACTACAGTTCGACATAATTCCACCTTGGCGCTCCAGTATATCGAGGAACACAAGAATATTATACGCTCAAAAACCCGGGAAGCCTGAATCATGGATTACAGATGAACACATGAAGTCTTTCGTGGTTGGATGCGGACACATCTCTTGAATGACACCACTGTTGGAGATCGGCTATACTTGTTGGCGCATCACCATCTTCTCTGTATTGAATTTCCAAAGTGCGAAATAAATGGGAATACATTCTACACGATCGCCCAAGATAAAGAGCACCAACCAAAATAGTGGTGTCCGCTTTGATGCAATAGAAGAGAATGGACAAAAGGACACATATTATGGTTACATAGAGGAGATATGGGAACTAGACTATGGAGTCTCTTTTAAGGTCCCTTTGTTTCACGCAAATGGGTCAACTGAATGGGGAAGGGTAAAGATATACGGTTATGCGGAATGACAACTGTGGATCTCAACAATCTTGGTTATAGAGATGAACCATTCGTCCTAGCCAATGATGTGTCTCGGGTTTTCTATGTGAAGGACATGTCCTCCGCATCAAAAAAAGAAAAAAATATGCAAACGAATACATCATATGATGAGCCAAAGCGTCACATAGTTCTTTTAGGGAAAAGAAACATCGTGGGAATCGAGGACAAGACAGACATTTCAGAAGATTATAATAAGTTTGATGAAATTCCGCCCTTCACAGTGAAAACTGACCCAAGCATTCCGTTAAGTAAAGAAGATGCTCCATGGTTACGTCTGAAGCGTTCATAAGGAATGACATATGCCAAGAAGTTCATGCTCATATTATGTAACTCTAGTTCATGTCTTTCGCGGTTTGTGGCTTGACCGAAGGATATCTTTCGCGGTTTGTGGCCTTTAGTCCCGGTTTTGTAGTCTCAGTTTTTAATATTAATAAATGTCTTGAGTGTTAGTCCCGTTTTGTGGCTGGACCGGGAGTGCCTCTATGACCAGTTTCTTGGAGATGCCGGAGGACTGGGCTCCGTCGGCATCTCCCTGAAACTGGTCGTAGTGGTGTCCCTGCTCTCGAAAACCATCTTGCAGCTTGTAACTTCACTAACTAGATCAATACGCCTCGGAGCTAACTAATTTCACATATTAGGGAGTGCCTCTATGACCAGTTTCTCGGAGATGCCGGAGGACCGGCCCGTCAAGCATCTCCTCAAACTGGCCGCAGTGGTGTCCTGCTCTCGAAAACCATCTTGCAGCTTGTAACTTCACTAAGTAGATCAATACGCCTCGAGCTAACTAATTTCACATATTAGAGTGCCTCTATGACCGTTTCTCGGAGATGCCGAGGACTGGCTCCGCAAGCATCTCCCCGAAATGGCCGTAGTGGTGTCCCTGCTCTCTAAAACCATCTTGGAGATGCCTCAAACTGGCTGGAGGACTGGACTCACAAGGATGCATATTTATAGTACAAGCAGCTCGGCATAATGTCGACACTCACGACATAATGTCGACACTCACCCCTATTATTAGTGCTGACTCATCTTTAATCCCGGTTGGTGTCTCCAACCGGGACTAAAGGTTCATCTTTAGTCCCGGTTGGTGACACCATCCAGGACAAGGTACAAGCCGCACGACATAATGTCGACACTCACCCCTATTATTAGTGTTGCCTGGCCCACTGCCGCAATACCTTCAGTCCCGGTTGGTTTCTCCAACCGGGACTAAATATGAAACCTCTCTTTATATAGGCATTTCCCTCTATTTATTAGGTAACACTCAAGACATTTATTAATATTAAAAACCGGGACAAACCGGGACTAGCTAACACTCAGGACTAAAGCCGCCCCCTTTAGTCATAATCATGCCTAGTCCTATAGTACGCAGCTTTAGGGTCTTCATCGTCGTCGTCATCATCATCGTTATCGTCACCTGCCACTCCGGGGATCCTCAGCCCATCCATGGCATATACCATGGGCCATTCCAGCCTCGGATTCACGGCGGGCGGGAGAGGGTCTCTGAAGACGATGCCACCGGGATGTGGGGCCTGTGGCGGGTGGACTCGTGGGCACCGTGGCGAGGATGGTCTCCCCGATGTAGCGCATCACTCCGATGATAGTACGGTTCGCCCACCATGACGACGACAAGCCGTTGTGGTTCACGGTGGCGGGCCATCACCCTCAGATTGGCGAGCTCCTTTCCCGCCTATTAGCGAAAAAGGCATTCTGTGTCGTGGTTGTCGGGATCCCACTGGGATCCATCCGCTGCCCGGCGTGAGCTCGTGGTAGAAGTGGTTTGTGATGGCGCTGGCGTGCGGAACCTTGAGGGACAGGAGGGACAGAACCTCCGGCGCAAGATCCGGCATGGCGGCGGTAGCCAGCGGACAAGTGTAGTTGAGGCGCAGCGCCTCGGTCCCTCGAGGTCGAATGGCCCAAGAGGCGTTGTCCATTGTTCTAAGAGAGGAAGGTGTGGATGTGTGGATAGTCATGACACGATCACCCTAAATATAGAGGGAAAGGGCGGGAAAACTTGGCGTGAAGCTTTGGGAAATGGCGGGAAATATCTTTAGTCCCGGTTAGTGACTACATCCGGGACTAAAAGCTCTAGTAGAAAGGAAAGGGCGGGAAAACTTGGCGGGAAGAGGTGGGAAATGGCGGAAAATATTTTTAGTCCCGGTTTGTGACTACATCCGGGACTAAATGTCTGCCGAACAATGAAAAACCTTCGCGTGGTAGTCCATAGTTAGAAATTCAGATAATTCAAAACAGGCATAATAAATTCAAAAAAAATCCGAACAGTGAAAAAACCTTCACAAAATGGCCTATCATGTTCGAGGTTTCATGGCTTTCGGTCCAAATGACCGATGTTATGTGCTGAATCATGGCATAGTTTGTGATGTTGTGCCCATATTATGCATGTGTGTGGGCATTGGTATGGAGAACAATGTTGCAGGAGGAAGTTTTCCTTTTTTTTGCACGAAAAATCCCTTTTCCATTTTCCGAGCGCAAAAAACGGGTCGTTTTGTGAAGTAACCACCAAAATGCCATTTCAGAATGCTACCTTCCCATTTTCCTAAAATACTAGAACACCTTACATGGACTATCTCCCAGCCGGTACATCTCAAACATTTTCGTCCATCCCAGGTAAAAAGGACAAATGTCTGCCGAATCGGCAGGAAGTGGGTCCGGTTTGTACTACAGGTACATGATCTATCGCCCGTGATTTTTTGAAAAAATCATTTTTATACTTGCAATATGTGGTTTATTCAGAGATCCAATACAAGTTCTAACGATGCTCGTCCCCTATCTTCATTTTAAAAGGTTACATTAATTATTTTTTAAAAATAGAAAATGGTTTTGGATTATTTATTCAAATCCATACACTTCTTATGTTTAAAGTTTTTCTAAATTCCAAATTAATATTCAAAAATATAAGTTAATTCATTTTAAAAGGTTACATTAATTATTTTTTAGAAATAGAAAATGGTTTTGGATTATTTATTCAAATCCATACACTTCTTATGTTTAAAGTTTTTCTAAATTCCAAATTGATATTAAAAAAAATAAGTTAATTCATTTTTAATTGTAAATGGTTCATATTTTAAATGGTTACATTAATTGTTTTTTAAAACAGAAAATGGTTTTGAATTATTTATTCAAATCCAAACACTTTTTATGTTTAAAGTTTTTCTAAATTCCAAATTAATATTCAAAAATATAAGTTAATTCATTTTAAAAGGTTACATTAATTATTTTTTAAAAATAGAAAATGGTTTTGGATTATTTATTCAAATCCATACACTTCTTATGTTGAAAGTTTTTCTAAATTCCAAATTGATATTAAAAAAATATAAGTTAATTCATTTTTACTTGTAAATGGTTCATATTTTAAATGGTTACATTAATTATTTTTTAAAACAGAAAATGGTTTTGAATTATTTATTCAAATCCAAACACTTTTTATGTTTAAAGTTTTTCTAAATTCCAAATTAATTATCATTTAAAAAACAATACAAATTAAACCCCAAAATAAAAAATAAGGCGGGAACAGAGAGAAAATACCTGAAAAAATTTGAAATCAGGGGAATATGTCCCGGTTGGTGGCAAGACCCCCTGCGCGCCAACCCTTGGTCTGCTGAAAATATTGGACTATACGTCCCGGTTGGTGGATCCAACCGGGACGTATGCCCCTTTAGTCCCACCAACCGGGACTAAAGGCCTTTCTTTTATAACTGACGCGTCTCCTCTTCTTCTTCCCCATCTCACTTCTCTGCTTCTCACCGATGCGCGCACTTCGACAGCAGCCGCCCGAGCCGCCACCCGCTGCCGGCCCGCCACCGCCTTGCCTCCGCCCACGCCTGCTACTTTTCCTCGCGTGACCTCAATCGCTGGATTGGAAGCTCCGTCCGCCTCCGCCGATTCCCGGCGTCTCCCGAGCTCGCCACCACCTCCGTCGTGTTCTGGTGAGCTGATCCTCACGGTGTTCTTCTTCTCTCCTCTCCTCTGTACTACTCTCCCAGCGTGTGACGGCCGCCGCCGAGCTCGGCGAGGCGACGCTCCGGTGACCAACAAGGAGCGGCGCCGCCACTCCCTTTCTCCCTGCATCGCGCTCTCTCTAACGCGCCTATCCGCGCGTCCAGGGGTGCCCGCTATCGCCGCCGCTGGGAGCTCACCGCCAGCGTGACGTCGTGCTGACGTCACTCGTGCTCGCGTGGCAGCTGATGTGGCCTAGGGCCCATCGACCTCGATGGGCAAGCTTCCGTGGTAGGAAAATGATCTCAGCGCTGGAGGCTGAGTTGGCACCGGGGCCCTTCTGCCGATCTCACCGCTAGGGGCGCCGGTGTAAAAACTATTTGCCTTTTTTTAATTCCAGAAAATGATTTAATATTGTAAAATCAATAAATTATTGTTTATAAGTCAGAAAAATACAAATAATATATCAAATTGTTCAGAAAAATGAAACCTATCTATCTAAACTATAATCATGCATTGTTCAACAACTTAAATGACAAGTATAATTAGAAGAACAAATGCACCCCTCTCATATGTTCCGGAGTTTCCCCGAGTTAGGGTTTTCACCCCTCGGAACCCCAATTAAATCGTCGACCATGTCTTAGGGTTACATTCAATGCAAATTAACTTGTCATATCATCATAATTGCTTGAGCATTGCATCGATGCCATGTGTTGATTGTTTCCCTTTCTTTTCGGTGTTTCGATTATTAGGTTTATTATTAGTTAGGTATTATTAGGTTTATTAATTACTTTGGTATTATTGGTCTTCGGCCCACTGGTCACATCGTGGTAGCCCTGCACCGATTCACATTGTCAAGCAACTTAGGTGCATGTGGGTTCGGTGATGTGCCTATCTACTACACGGTTTCCCTTTCTCTTCATTTTTATTTTTGTGTATGTATATATTAGGGTTTCTCTGAATTAGGGTTTATATCTCTCAACACCGTACTTAACTTTCTCCTTTAGCCGCTTTGACTTATTCGTTTTTCCACCTATGCAGAAAATATGGACCCACACGTCAGAGACGAAGAAAAGGAAGAGTTGATCCAAGGTGTGATCCGTGGGGAAGATAATTTAGACGTATCAACGTTTCTGAACAACTCCGGTGAGGGTGATCCTTTTTTTACCGGAGTAGACAACTTGTTTGAGGTTGAAGGTGTTGCCTTCAGCGAGGGAGAAGGCGATGCCTTGTGTAATCGAGAAGACGACCGCTCCGGCGAGGTGCATGTAATATAAATCAATTCATTAATTAATCATCTGCTATCTATATAGAAATAGTAACGACGATCTTTCTTCTTTTAGCCCTCCGGATCGAAGGAATCTACTAAAAAGAGCGGGACGAGGCTCAACCAAAAAGTTGCAAGACCATGAGAGGTTCAGGATCGAAGATGTCGCTGAAGACGGCAAACCGACGGCTCCCGAAGTTGTCGCAACCAAATTTGTGGCACAATGCGGAGTAATCGTTAGGGACTTAATCCCGATCACCATTAGAAATTGGAATAGGCCTGCTAATGCGGATGAAGAGGGAACATGTTTATTTGTCCCTAACCACGCCAAAGATTTACTGTGGAAGAGGCTCATGGTTAATTTCAAACTACCGAAGATAGAGTGATCCATGGAGGATCCATTGAGGACGCCTTACAACATGGGAGAGCCATGGAGGCTAAGGTCAGGGAGTGGGCTTTGAAGAAGATGGCCCAGTGTTTCACCAACTGGAAGAAAAGATTGCACCTTGACTATGTCGTGAAAGAGAAGACTCCCGATTTCAAGAATATTTAGTTTGAGAAGATAAAACCATTCTGGGCTGAGTTTGTGGAATACAAGAAATTAGAAAAAGCTAAGAAAATTTCTGAAACGAATAAGCTGAATGCTTCTAACAAGAAGTATCACCATACTATGGGGCAAGGTGGCTCTGGTGGCATTCCTAAGTGGGAGAAACTTGAGCAGGAACTGCGTGATAAAAAGATCACCCCAGAGACAGCCGATTGGGTAGAACGTGCAAGGAATTGGTTTTACGGGCATGGGGGCACGTTGGACTCGGAAGGGAGGTGTATATATAACATACGACATAAAGAAGACCCCTTGCCAATCGAGAGGATCAGAAAAGCAGTAAAGGCTATTAAAGATGGGGACTTCATTCCCGATAGAGAGAATGATGAGCTCACACTTGCCCTTGGAAATAAGGAACATGATGGACGAACACGAGGCACAATAGGCTCCCAACCATGGAGGACTGGGTTTCCCGAAGAGAGGAAGAAATATCCCGATAGAAGCCGTCAGAGGAGTAAGGACAGGGCGGCAGTTGAAGCAGATAGTCAGAAAGAGCGAATGCGTTTAATTGAAGAACGATTAAAGCAACAACAAGATGAAATTAACGCACTTAAAGAGCAAAGTACTACCCATCTCAAGAAGACACCGCATTCGATGCTACCGCCTATCGAATAATCAAAAAAGCAGGTGGCTTCCACCGAGGTCCCGGTGATGACAATGGCGATGGCGATGATGCACCGACGATGGATCCTTGGCTACCCAGTGGATGATATCACATAGATGACACATCGCGAGCTACATGTCAAAGTTGTGAACATATCAATGAAGGTGGCGGTCGGCTATGCCTTACCAATTGGACCCACACCAACTTACCACCGCCGTCCGTTCCAGAGGGCTACGCTGTTGTCGTGGATGAAATCATGCCCACCTTTGAGGTTTTGGATCTTCACTACCCCTTTGGTGAAGGGATGTGATCTTTGGGTGACGCAAAAACGTCACCATTCTATGGTCAAGGAATGTATCGCTTCAAATCACACGCCAAGGCCATCTTATGCCGCCTCACCCGTCTCCGAGGTCGCCGCCGCGGCAGCCGTCTTCGTCGCCTCACCCGGCTCCGTCGCCTCACCAATCTCCGGTGCAGCCATCGCCGTGGGAGCCATCGCCGGCGCCTCAGGATAAAAAGCATAAGCGTACCGCTACTGTGCGTCGTAAGCGATCGCCGAAACGTAAACAAGAGGCTCTTCCAAAAGTACCAAAGGTTCCTCCCAAGAGAGCTTATGATCAGATCAAGAGGAGATCATGGCGATCGTTGATGTGGAAACGACAGCGTTTTTCTCTAAGCTGAGGCGGCCAAAAGAGCCAGAGTTCCCCAGCACCAAAGAATAAAAAGCCAAAGTGTTGAAAATGCTAAAGAATCTTCATCAACCCGAGCCAAAGCTGTCATCAGACTATGAGCGTTCTATTCTCAAGTCACATGCGCAAAAAAGCCTCAAGAGCAACTTGATGCAAGCGGAAATCTGTTGCCCATGAGAACAAGCAAAACAGACTTGCGCCTCTCAAGGTGATTTCTCAAACCAATGTGGGGTCGAGAAAATATGGGCCAAGAGCAAGATGATCCGAGAGGTAGTTGCACGGAGAAGTCATTGCTCAAGGTATGAGTATTGCCCAAGACTTATCCCGATTAGAGTTCTTCCCGTGAGTGAAGTAGCATACAAATACCAAGACGGAAAACCTCTCGTCAAACTCGAGGAGGTAAACAATCTTCCAACAAAATGCGAAGATTGCATAATCGGTACATGCATGCCACAACGGCCGGGCTAACTGGATAGTCTTGAGGGTTACAAAAAGCATCATGGGAAAGATAAGGATGACATAATATCCATTGAATTTGATGAACTATTTCAATTATTCAATCAAGACGCCTTGGACAAATCGATCATCATTGCCTATTGTGCGTAAGTACTAATTATGTAATTAATTTAGTCTCCAGCTATATTATTTTGTTTATTGCATGTATATAATCATACTGTAATATGCAGAATGAAGATTCTCGAATGCAGCAGAGGACAAATCTATGACATTGGCTTCATTGACCCATATTGGGTTCATGAAGCTAATCTCAAAATAAGCCCCCAGGATACGGAGGATAATATAGTACACGCGTTAAGGTTTCAAGAAACCAAAAGGGAAATACTATTTCCTTACAACTTCGAATGAGTGTTATTGTCTTGTATACACTTTCTATTTCGCTTACTCGATGTTAAGTATATAATTGATTAGTTATGCATTTGCAGCTTCCATTATATTCTGTTAATCTTTCAACTTGACAAAGGGCGTGTACTAGTCATGGACTCGAAACATAAACCTCCTGAGACGTGGAAGGACATGCAGATACTTCTCCAGCGGTAATTCTAATCATTACGACACTATATCAGCAACGTTCGTGAATTTTATGATATCAAGTACTTAATAACTTATTTTATTCGTTTTCTACGCCGGACAGCGCTTGGAAACGGTTCACCAAAAAGGCTAGGGGTGTTTGGAAAGAGGATCTTACATTTCAACCACTAGATGTAAGAACCACTAGCTATATCCGCGCATCTCTTTGATTCTAGTTTTGATACAGTTATTATCATGTTTGTTTATTATTTTGATTGAACTCTGTTCTCGTAAAGTGCCTGATGCAGGGACCAGGTAACAATCTATGTGGATACTATGTATGCGAGTTCATCCGGCAGACGTGCGATGAGAAGGGTATAAATTTAGAGCAACTCCATGTACGTAAACAATTTCTATAGTTTTTAATTACAATCAAATTGTCTTTAGTTTCATTCATATAGGCTGACTCCTTTTTTAAATCAGATCGAACGTCTACGGGACGGTCTTCTGCCAAAGGATCGCGTACGAGCAATTCAGGAGGAATTGGCGGGATTCTTGGATGCAGAAGTCCTAAACACACAAGGGGAATACTACTCGGCTGTGTATAGACAATAGGAATTGTAAAAATAGCAACTTTCAAGAAATTGGCCGGTAGCATGGAATAGCAACTTTTGTATGTAGTGCATGATCTCGATCCGTGTATTGAATATAATGTTGTCATCATGATGTAATATAAGGTTCCTTCATTGATAAGTGCAAAACACTAAATAAACAATAAAACAACCCTAAATGAATTCTCTGTCGCGGCACAAAAGGTGGCGAAAATGCTGCCGCGGCAACAAAATGTGCCAAAATGAATTCTACGGCCACAGAGAAATGGCCATATCTCTGCCATGGCGAAGTTATTAGTCCCGGTTCGTGTTATGAACCGGGACTAATGCTCCACCCCCCCCCTCGCGCTCTGATGCCGCCACGTGTGCCCCCATTTGTCCCGGTTGGTGGGGCAACCTGGACTAAAGGTTAGAGCTTTAGTCCCGATTGCCCCGTCCCGGTTGGGCAACCGGGACTAATGCCCCTTACCAACCGGGACTTATAGGGCGTTTTCTACCAGTGTTCCGTTAGACCAAAATAGATGCATCTCACATCTGCTATGAAATTGCAAGCTACAACATTGGCATAGATGTACAAGCAAATTGAACTGAAGCAAACCGATTGCTGCCGTCAATTGGTTCTGGCTAGCTGTTCTTGCTCAGGTACGGGGCTATGGCCTAATGCGTTTCTCATCGCATGCGAGATTCTAACACATGGCTTAATAGTATTAATAGGATACTCATACAAACAAGTTGTAACTTATTTTTCGAAAGCTTATCTGAAAAGAACTTAAGGTTAAGCGTGCTTAGGCTAGAGAAATTTTAAGATGGGTGAACGACCGAGAAGTTGTTCCCTGGTACGCACGAGTGACGAGACAAAATGCATAGAAAAGAGAAGTGTTGATCTGTGGGGCTAGTCTAGAGATCCTAGTAAGCTCGCAGGAGTGACACCCCCGAGGCCTGGTGGACGGGTTGTTACAAGTGGTATCAGAGCCGATCCTCATGGTTACACGAGCGTGTGCGGGTTAGTGGCGCGGGTGGAGCAGAGCGGACATGGCATGGAACATGTGTTAGTGGCGCGGTGAAAAGCTTGGAAGAGAGTTAAAAACATGCTTAGATCTTGCCCATCACATGGAATAAATGAATGGACTATATTGCATTATTTTTATAATGGCCTAAATATCATGTCAAGAAGCATTCTAGATTCCGCTGCGGGGGTGCATTTATGAGTAAAATTGTGTCTGAAGCTAAAACTATCCTAGAAAGCATGCTCCACAACCATACTCAATGGAATACTGAAAGAGCACCAAACCCATCTAAAAAAGTTAACTCCATTGAAGAAATAGACTCCATAGGAAGTAAACTTGATGCCATATTTGCCTACATATCTAAGCAAAATGCCGATAATGTTCCTCTACAAGAATTAGTAACAGACACCAATGAAAGTGTAGATGTCAACTACATAAGAAACTTTGGTAGTAATGGATATGGGAATAACTATAATAACTCATATGGTACACCACCTTATGCTCCAAACAATTATGGTAGCCGCCCTTTTGTTCCATATCCTAATGCTAATGAAAATAAATGGAAACTTGCTACCATTCAACAAGCTAATGAAAACTTGGAGAAACAACAAGATCCCAATAAAAAACTTAGTGAACAAGTAGCTCACCATGCCACCATGACATCCATAAGTTATGATATTAAGGGTTTACAAAATCAAGAGGCGGGCTTGGACAAAGCTTTATCAAAACTTGTCGATAATCAAGCAACCTTGTTAAGTATGTCTGCAGGAAAACCATAAGGACCACCAACCATAGGTATGAATTCTATTATCATCACCACAATTACACCATCTTTGGAAGAAACTTACAATGAATTAATGAATTATAATGATCTCCTTAAATCACTATTATCATAACTCAAGATCCAAGTGGTGGAAGAACCATTAAAAGAAGATAGAGTAACTACCATGATTAAAAGAGAAAAAAACCAACAAATGATAAACAAGTAGAAGAAGTTAAAATGATAAGTGAAATAAAAGAAACTCTACTTGATCTTGATAAATGTAGCTTGCATGAACTCATTAACTTATTGCAAAAGTTTTCTAATGATCCATCTTTTAATGGTCATCAAGTAGGATTTGATTCCTACCTACTAAATTATGTTATAAAAGAAAATATTGAAAGGTATAATAATGAATCTATGATACCACCTAAGCTTGGGGATGTATGGATCCCCAAGCTATTAATCACTATTAGAAAAGAGACACATCGTGCTATTCTAGATTTGATCTAGTTTCTCAGTTTTATCTAAAGATCTATATGATTTACTTGATTTGAAACCTATGGAAAAAATGATCTATAGATCTTTTACTTGCTGATGATTCAACTAAACATGCTTTAGGAAAAATTTAAGATATTATGGTTGAACTACATATGACATTTGTACCTATTGATTTTATTGTCATGGACATGGAGAGCAATACCTCAAGTCCTATAATACTTGGTAGACCTTTTTTGAGAACCACAAGTACGGTAGTTGATACAAAAGAAGGAAATGTGAAGTTTCAATTTCCTCAAAAAAGTGTATGGAACATTTTCCTAGTAAGAAAGAGGTAGCAAAAAATCACAAGCTACCACATGAATTCCATGTCACCTAAACCAAGTAAGTAAAGCCTAACTATATGGCTATAAAGAAAGCGCTCTACAGGAGGCAACCCGGTTATTTTATTTTGGATTTTTGTTTTGAACTCTTGCTGTAGCAAGAGATTTTTTGTTTTGTTTTATTTATGTAATTTTTAATAAACAACCAAGTGGAACCCATTTTGGATGTTTTAAAAATTGTTAAACATATGGAGTAGCAAATTTCTACAGAACAATTTTCAGTGCAAGAATTTTATAATTTTTTATGTAACTCCGATTGCGCTCAAATTTATACATCATTTAAAAAATTCCATCCTATTTATGCACAAAAATTGGCTAAAATTCTTGACATGTCTAAGTGGGCAAAAAAATCCGTTTTGCTGCTGCTGAAAACATGGAAAGATTCTGCCATGTTTTATTTTAACCATTCCCAAGTGTCCTAAAATGATTTGTATGAGTAATATTATATGCTAGGGATATGAAGGAAAATTATATTCTTGATATAACATTTATAAAGAATTTTTTATTTGATATATATGCAGAAACTATTATACTCTTGTGCCACTAATGTCACCACTCAAAAAAGAGATGGGAGAAAAAGTTTTGTGTTAAAGTTTTTTGATAGGGAATAGAGGAATATAAAACCAAGAGAAATCTAAGGATGTTGAAAACCATAAGCTTGGGGATGCCCAAGGCACCCCACTAGGCCTACTTAACTCTCGGTTTACAAACCTCTAAATTTTGATTTTTGACTAACATAGAACTATCGTAGAAACTTGGAGCGTTTGTTTTGTCATTTTATTTTTGTTTTGCATTAAAATTACCACCACCACCATTATTATAAATGTTTATGATTATCTACTGAAAAGAAAATTTACCTTAATGAGATTAAAACTAAATAAGAATACCATGGAATAAAAGAAAAGGGGAGATAAAAGCAAAAAACTAAAATTCATGTTGTGTCTAGTTCCTAAGCTCAAGTACTTTATATGAAGTATGATCTATTTGTGCATATTAATTTGTATCCTTTGCTTGTGTATATTTATGTTCAACATTAAGGAGTAAGGTGAGAAAATAAATGTTGACATTATAAACTAGATGGCACACTCTTTAGATCTCTTTTTGCTAAGATTTGTATACACAAGCTAAGACTTGTTCCAAGCCCCATGAAACTAGACTAGGCATATCCACCTATTTGTGGCAAAAGCTACTTTAAAGTATAGTATGTATGTTAATACTCCAAACATTCTTAAAAATACATTTTTAATGTATTTTAAAGCTCATAAGAAAGTAAGGTTTAGGGTGATACCACTATGGAAATCTTTGTGCTTTCCATCTTATTAGTTGTTGTTCGATAAACCATGTTGGCATGGCACAAGATTTCTATGTTGAATATTGATAATTAATCATGTTTAAGTTCTTCCTATGGATTGCATCGATGTGAAATAAAGTGTGCACACTGGAGTAGGCATGTTGAGAGAAAACGCCCCTGAACCGCTAGTCAAACCCATGCATATGTTGGAGATATGCTCAAGAGGCAATAATAAAGTGGTTATTATTATATCTTTGTGTTTATGATAAATATTTACATACCATTCTATAATTATATTAATAGGAAACATTAATACTTGTGTGTTTTGTAAACATAAAAGAGTCCCTAGTAAGCATCTTGTTAAGCTAGCTTGTTGATTAATAGATGATCATTGTAGAGGTCCCAACCTTTAATAAAGTAGAGATCCCTGTGTTTACAATGCTAGTCCCTGGATCAATAGCTAGCATCCACAGTTAAGATGTAATATCAAGAAACAAAGGTCATAATACAACTTTATAAACAGGAATAAAATAATTCATTACATCTTACATACCTCATTTGGCTATCTCAATACAATGCAGCAGAAATAACTATATAGCATGGAGTCCTTCATCTTCAAAGTGCCACAAGCAATCATGTTGGTTGTAGACTTGTAATCCTAATCAACATACTTCACTAACATCAAACAAACCTGCAACATAATAAGTTACAGACACAAGGGTTAATACATTTGAATTGTATTGGAAAGTGATACTATGGTAATATAGTGGAGTCTATCATTTATATGCATTTGGCTAAGTGGAGCTTAGGCTTGCTTTGATCAAAATAGATTTTCCTTATCATTTGAAAACACTAAGTTTTTGCTTGACAAAATCACCCAAGGCATCTCCCAATAGAAATTGGTGATCCTTCAACCCTTGTTCAACCACAAGTTTTTAACTTAGAAATTGGGATGAGGAGATTCTTGATAGCTTCCATGTATTGATGCTCAAATTGTCCTTTGCCAGGGACATGGCTAAGTACTTAGATTTTACACTCTGCAGAGGTGGTGCACTTTCCCCACAAGACTTGGTTTCACCAAGACAAGATCTTTCAAAAGCCTTCCCTTAGACCAGAATGGACGCGTTCCAACCTATCATCCCCTACCACCAACTGTACATTTGGCTAAGTTATTGCAACCTATATGATCCAGGCAGAGCCCATAATGCCAAGTGGCTGCACTTGAATCTTCTCAACATTTGACATATCAAATCTCTTTGTTCCTGGGTGGCCATCCACAAGTGAGATACACAAGGTAAACCATAGAAATGGGCCTTGTGTAACCACTCAACACAAACCATTCCTTCCATTCCACCCAGGTGATTCATTCACTTAGTTGTTTTATTAAACAAAACACAAGTCCTTGACTTAGAAATATTCCATAGCATGAATATAATCCACCCTTGTTTTCTACTAGCTAAGATAAGCATTATAGTAGTAGTAATCTTAACTTAGGAAATTTCTACTAAGGTTTTATCTACTAGGTTTTCCCGTGGCATAGTTTATACTTAGCAAAAATTCCATGCAAGTCCTACTTAGAAACATCACTAATGCATAGTGAAAATAATGGGACAAAAGTATGAAGCATCACTTGCCTTTTTGGTAGAGAATATAAGTTCACTCCTTGATCTTGCAATATTCACACTCTTCAAATCACTATAATTCAATCAAGCAAGGCACAATTTCAATCTACCATTCAAGCAAACATCACATAAAATAATAGAAACAAAGCAATGCATGCAAGCATGCTAAAGATTGTTTTATTTCGAAAAGTGGTTTCTAATAGGTTATAAACATTCTAAAACACCTATTGGTCATTTTATAAAAGTGGAAAAACCATTTGCAAAAGATTTTACTTATAACCTATTTTTAAACCAAATCAATATTTTATGTGGTTGAAAATGCCTTTAGCAAAGCAATAATTTTTATAGGGTCCACAAAATATATTTTTAAATCATAAAAGTTTATGTTTAGGGTCAGAGAGTTTAAATCAAAACATTTCCCAAAGGTTTTCCACCAAAAGCATTTTTAACATATAAACATTATTTTTATTTGACTAGAAATGTTCTAAATCAAAGATTTATTCTTTTGCTTCACAAAACATGTTTTTGAATCCACAAGTTGGTTTATATGGTCAGTAGGTTCAAAACAATCCATTTGCCAAAGATTTTATCACAAAAATAATTTTAGAATGAATTTTATATTCTAAATATGCCTACACAAGTTTCTGCAAAAACAACCAATTTAACAGAAGCAATTTACTAAACAAATTGTATGGTTGTAAAGTAATTGTCTTGTTGATTCCATTGATATAAAATTTGTAAAATTTAGACGTGTGGATTGAAAGTTATGAATTTTGCAAGTTTACATATCCAATAGATCAAATTCTGTTTTAAAAATCAGAGTCTAGCCACGTGGAGCGTTTCTATAGGCTGGTACCGGTTCGTTCGGATGATGCAATGAGGATTGTTGGATCTAATGCGAGGCACAGATGCTCTCATACCCTTTCGTTTAAGTTATCTATTCCTATCCACGCGATCCAGATCCAACGGTTGCTGCGCGTTTGACGTAGAACGAGCGGCGACTGGCGGCGGCGCGCTCGGGCAGGGGTGTTCCAGTGAAAACAGGAAGCAAGGGAGAGGGGAAAGTTTCTCACTGGGTTCGCCGCGAAGCGCTGGTTCTCAAGGTGGTCGATGTAGGACAGGGGACGCACGAAGTATTCGTGGATTCCTCGCCGGAGAGGTTGCTGTCGTCGGGTCATGCACGGTTCTTGTAGGAGATGAGTACCTGGGACGCAAGTGAGCAAGACAACGCGTCAGTGAGGTGCGCGCGTGTTCGGGGAGTGTGGGAAAACTCACCAGGGAGCAAGGGACGCATGGCCGCCGGAGATAGGGCAGACGACTACATCGAGTAGGCGAGGTCGGAGTCGAGCTTCTAGAGCATGCGCGAGCAAGCGGAGGGTGTTAGTAGGTGCGTATGGGGATGGAGAATAAGCTAGTTTGAACCATAGGCAGAGGGGGATGCGGGGCTCACCGAAATTCGACGATAAGATCGTCGGAGGCAGCGACAGTGCAAGTGGGAATGGGGACGGCATGGGGGCTCTCTTGCAGCGGCGTCTGAGGGAAAAGGGAGGGGAGAGGGAGGCGGTTATATGAGCGTGGTCGAGGGAGTAATTGTCGCGGCAATAACTCGGATTGATTCGAGTTTTAAACGACAGAAAACGGCCGGCGAGGTGAGGGGCGAGGTCGTTGCGGGGTAGGAAAGAAGACCTGACCGGTGGGGTCTAGTTGACAGAGAGAGAGAGAGAGAGGAAGAGTGGGACCTAGCAGTCAACGACTGAGTGGGTCTGTTCTGCGGTGAGAAAAACGTTTCGGGGAGAGGGGGTTAGTTGGGCTAGATGGGGCGGACTAGCTGGGCTGGCCTTGTTTCATTTTTTTATACAGAAACTTTTTCTTTTTCCATTTCTATTATTCTGTTTTGATTTTGTTTAATCATTTCAAACAACAATTTGAATTCAAATTTCAACCAAACTTTGTGTATATTCAAATACTGATTATTAGTTCATTCTAAGGTCAAATTTAGAATAATTATTTTATTCTTTTTAGGGTCTTTTATTTATTTTATAAATGGACATTTGTCTTTATTTCAAATAGGTTTTAATGTGTTTTTAAAACTTTATTTGAAATCCATATTTTTACCAAACCTATTCAGTAGGTTTTATTTATTTATTAGGGTGTCAAATAATTCACCTTGAATTATTTGGAATATTTTTAATATGATTATAAATCATTTGAATTGGGTATTTGTTCTAATGAAATCAATTATAGTTTTAATTCCATAAATTTTATTTAGGTGATTTCCTTGATTCCATTTAAGTTAATTAAATGACTTTTAATCCACTTGGGTAAATTCCAAATACTATTTTCCCATGATTTAATTAATCATTCTTATTAGGGAATTTGTCTTAATCCAATGGAATAGAATTTGGTTAAGGCCATATTATTTTGTTTCAAAATTCTCTATTCTTTTATTTGGATTTGGATTTTAACTATTCCATTTGCTTATGGATTAGGCCAAGATTTAATTTGGTCTTTAAATATTCCTCATTTAATATTTCTTTCTTTATCTTATAAAATCCATATCTTTTTATTTAAAGATCCAAACTTGGTGATTCCAATTTGAAAAACCTTATTTAATATTTGTTTATCCTTTTAAATATCTTTGGGATTATTTGCTCACCATTTGGTATGGAATTTTAGATAGGTGCTTTATTAGCTTTGGAAATTTAATTTCCTTATCTTATTAAATTCATAAGATTTTGTCTATGGTTCCAAATTAAGTGAAACCAATTCATATGGTTTTATAATATTTCTATTTGTCATTCTTGATCATTTATAAATGTTTGTTGACATATTTTTTTTATGGATCCAATCCATGATCTTGGAGATAACTTGGAAATGTTTTTCTTCCATTAGGGTTTTAGGGTTTTGGTTTAACTTTTCCAAGTGTTTAAATTTCAAGATACATTCATTGATGAATGCATTTAACTTGATTTGTATTTAGTTGGATTCAAACATTATTAAAAGTTTTTTCAAGATGGGTTTTAATATTTCCATTTAGAAACAAAAATTTTCTTTTCACCCTAAATTTCAAATATTATTTATTTTGTTTATTTATTTTTCACATTACAAAATTTGGAAAATTTTGGGATGTGACAATCATGGTGTCCTAATCATGGAAATTGGATGTTATTAATAACAAGGTCATATCATTAGGACAATGATGTGATGGACACACACCCATAGTAAGCATAGCATTAGATCAAGTCATTAAGTTCGTTTTGCTACAAGCTTTCATATACATAGTAACCTAATCCTTCGACCATGAGATCATGTTAATCACCATCACCAGATGAGTAATTTGATGACATAACACACCACTTCCGTAACTGGATGGTTATAAAGGTGGCATTGGGTATTCTGAAAGTATGTGTTGAAGCGCATATGTCCATCCATATGACGGATAGATATACTTATGGGCCCTCTCGGTGGAATGTCATCCAATTGGCTTGCAAGCATGTGACTAGGTAACAAGGGATGTCATATCACGGAATGAGTAAAGAGTACTTATTGGTAATGAGGTTGAACTAGGTATGGAGATACCGACGATCAAACCTTGCATAAGTAAAGTATAGCACGACAAAGGGAATCGGTATCGTATGTGAATGGTTCATTAGATCACAAAGTCATCATTGAATATGTGGGAGCCATTATGGATCTCCAGATCCCTCTATTGGTTATTGGTTGGAGAGGTGTCTCAATCATGTCTGCATAGTTCGCGAACCGTAGGGTGACACACTTAAGGTTCAATGTTGTTTAAGTAGATATGGAATATGAGTTGGAGACCGAATGTTGTTCGAAGTCTCGGATTGTATCCAGGACATCACGAGGAGATCCTAAATGGTCCAGGGAATAAGGTTCATATAAGGAAAGTCATTTTCCGGGGTTCGAAAATGTTTTCGGTATTTTGACCGGAAGCTTCTAGAATGTTCTAGAGGGGACACCAATTCACCCTGGGAGGGGGCCACTTGGGCTGAGGCATGCCGCGGGGGAGCAATAGGTCCTGCCGCACCAAAGCCCGAGGGGCAAATTTGGCCACCAAAGGATTTGGGGACAAACTCTAGTTTATCAAACCCTAAATAAGGAAAGGGGAAGTTTCCCACCTCTTCCCTTGGCCGAGATGGGGAAGGAGTGGGTCAAGGGCTAGGAACCCTTGGCCGCACTCCCCCTCCATATAAGGAGGGGTGGGGGCGCACTACCCCTTGTCCCTTGCCCTTGGCTCTAAACCCTAGCCGTCACCTCTCTCCCTCCTCCGTCTTCCTGCTCCGGCTTAGGCGAAGCCCTGCAGGGATTCTCCTCCACCACCACCACCACGCTGTCGTGCTGCTAGGATTCCGAGGGGATCTACTACCTCCGTTGCCTGCTATAACGGGGAGAGGAAGGTCTTTATCGACTCCGTACATGTGACCGAGTGCGGAAGCACTGCTGGAACGCGGCGCCGGAAGGATCGTCTACACGATCTTGAGATCGGCATGTGATCGACTACATCAACCATGAGAATCTGATCTTGTTAAACACTTTGGATCTATGAGGGTTAGTTCTCTTCAATCTCGTTGCACTGATCTCGTCGATTAGATCTTGTCTTTGTTGTAGATTGAATCTTGGTTTTATGTGTTCTTGCGATATTTTTTTTTTGTTTTCCATGCAATGAACCCTATAGTGGTAACAGAGTCGTGTCTATTCATAGATCTGTTGCACGAGTAGAACACTATGGTTTTGTGGGAGTTGATGCTTTTGTTGTCGCTTGCTTTTCGTGTACTTTTCATCTTGCGGGATGGTGGGATGAAGGGGCCCGGGCTAACCTTATATGTCGTTGTACATGAGACGTGTTCCACGCTCAACGTGCAACTTGCATTGCACAAGTTTCTTTGTGGGTGTTTGTATCTCCTACCATAGTTAAGATTCAATTTACAATGGGCACTTGACAACACTTGTATCAATGTTGTGGTTCTTGTTCGTAGGTAAGAACGGTAGGAGATATAAACCCTAAACCTTATTCAAAAGCCCCAAGCCATGTAAAACATGCAAAGAAAATTAGAGGCATCTAACTTGTTTTTGTAGGGGCATGTGATGTGATATGGCCATGATGTGATTTTGATTATATTTGATGTATGCAATGATGCTTATTGTAATATGGCAACCGGTAGGAGCCTAATGGTTGTATTTAAATTCTTTAGTGTTTATTCATCGTGTAATAGCTTTATTCCAAGTAGTTGTAATAGTTGTTGTTGGTGATGGACAACCATGAAGCGACGCCACGGACCTTGACGCAATGCTGGTGATGATGGAGATAATGTCCGTGCTTTGAATATGGAGATCAAAGGCACAAGAAGAAAGGCCATATCATATCACATGTTATGAATTGCATGTGATGTTAATCCTTTTTATGCATCTTGTATTGCTTAGATCACGACGGTAGCATTATACGATGATCTCTCTAGTAAATATCAAGTAATAAAGTGTTCGTCCTTAGTAGGCACCGTTGCTAAGACTCATCTTTCCGAAGCATTTCGTGATGACCGGGTGTGATAGATTCTACATGTGCATATAACGGGTGCAAGCCAGATTTGTACATGCGGATACTAAGGTTGACCTTGACGAGCCTAGCATGCACAAACATGGTCTCGGAGTACGGAATACCGAAAGGTAAAGCATGAGTCATATGGATGATATGATGAACATGTTGATTGTTCGCCTTTGAAGCTACATCATCTCTCGTGATGACCGGACTTGGTGTAGTGGATTTGGTTCGTGTAATCACCAAAACGAATCGAGCGATGTTGTTTTGAGTGGGAGTTCAAAAGTAATATGATTAAAAGTTGATCACAATTTATCATAAATTAAATCAAAGTGAATTTGCATAATTGTTGTAGTCATTGTCATCCGTTCACCACATTATGCTTAGTTATAATTGAGATAATAGAACTATAAAATTATGGATAGTTACTTTTTGAACTGGTATCGTATTGTTTTGAGTGTCAATCTAAAGTGTAGAAGTCCTATTGCAAACTTTCATCAACGCTTACTTTGTTAAGTTTAATAATTGGTTTTGAATCAAGAGTAACAATTCCAATGTTAGTATATAAGTATCATGTTTGCCTCCATGATTCTTGATATTCAAAAAATTGGTTCAAATATCAAGGTTATCTAGTAGCTGAAAGAGATGTTTCAGAAACCATCATGTGTGGAAGATATTGCGATATCTAAAACAATGTTTTTGGTTGCAACATGATAAGTATAATTTAGCAAAATTCATTTTCTCATATTTTATGAGAATTTGTGAAGGTTGGAGATGCCAGACGTCCCGATCCTCCAAAATGTTTTGGAAATCAACATTATACTCGTGATTCACCTTTATAAGCTATAGTATCTTGATCATGAAAGTTGTCATGATAAGAATGAATAGAAGATGTAGGTAAAATGTTTACTACACTAAAAGATTACTAAAGAATGGATTTTGAAAGAACACCAAACATTTGATGATGGTGATATACTTCAAAGTGCAATTCCAAAGGTATTAGTATTTGACTATACAAGCTTTGGACTTTGTGTCATGTCTATGGCGTCACTATTGATGTTGATAGATTCTTTTAAAAGGGAAAGGAAATGCTAAAAGAGAATCTCAGAAATATTTTGCAGAAAAGGAAAAAAATGGAATTGTCCAGCTTAAGTATATAGATGATATACATGTTATGGCTATATTCTTTGCTTGTTAAACAATGTGATTCTTGGGTATTGGTTACCGAATTGGTTTGTGTGAAATGTCATATAGGAAAACATAATTCATGAACCGCAATGGCCTAAGTAACTAGCAAGAGAATATTTGATGATGTTCATAAAAAACGAACAAAGTGTTATTGTGTTTCTCGTTGACATCAAAGCTTTCCTTCAAGATTTATTTTAATAATTGTTATTTTGATCAGGTATTATGAGAACAAAAGGTTGTTTAAATAATTACAGTATTCCATATAAGATGGATGATTTACAAATATAGTTGGAGAAATCAAATCGATAAAACTAAGTGCTAAAAATGTCGTAAGACAAATGATTGAAAGATCACTTACAAAGTGGCATCGCCGTTTAAATTATATTGGAAATAAAAACATGAAGAAACTCCATGTTGATGGAATTTTGGAGTCTTTTGATTTTTGATCAAACGACGCTTGTGAGACTTTTCTGGAGATAATTGAAACTTCGTTCAAAGGCCTAGAAGAACAAACGACTAACTTATTGGAATTTGTACATATTGATGTATGAAGTCTATTATGTGTAGTCGTGAGTGATGGATTGCAACTTCATATGCTTTCTCCGAAATTTTAGTGAATACATAAGTATATTTACTTAATGAGGATGAAGTATGAAGACTTTCAAGATGAAGTGGAAAATCATTGTAACAATAAAATAAATAGTTTATGATTGGATCATAAAGGAAGATATTTGAGTTATAAGTTTAGCATAACACCTAAGATTTGAGGAATCGTTCCAAGGATTTGCATTTCCCGAAGCACCATAGGAGTATGGAGTGTTCGAGATATGTGATGAAACCTTTTTTGACATGGTGAGATCAAAGGTGTCGGTTATAAAACTTTCATTATATTTTAAAGATTAAAGCTTTAGTGACTACCGCTTTTACACTAAAAAGAGTACCATCGTGATCCGTTGAAATGACACCATATAAGTTATGGTCTGGAATAAAACCCAATTTGTACTTTCTTAAATTTTGGTATGCTAGTCCTAAGTAAAATGTTTACAACCAAAGTTGGATGAGCATGTATTTGTATGTTATTTCGAATAACCTTTGAGTATTCCTCCATAACTTCGAAGAAAAAAGTGTTTGTCGCTTAGAACGTCAAGTTTCTTGAGAAAAACAATTTGTGAAAAGTTAAGTGGGAGGACAATAGAACTTTGATAAGGTTATTGAACTTTAGCTATATGTGCCGAGTTGCACAACACCGAAAAGTGTCCCGGAGGCAGCAACAATGCCAATTGGTCACGTGCCTCAAAGTTTGTGGTCACGAAGGTCTAAGTTTCTATTGAACCGAGTAGGTCGGGTAAACAATCAAATACTAAGATATGATAGTAAATCATTGTTGTTTAACAATGATGAACCGACTATATGCAAAGAAGCGATGATGGGCCCTGACTCCGTCTAATGGCTTGAAGCCATAAACCTGTGATAGTTCCATACACGAGAAATCAAGTTTTGAACTTGGAAGAAAGGTGATAAACCTTTCAGTCGTATTTGGATCTATAAAAAATAGACATGGATGTTTCACATCTATGAAATAGTTGACATACCGAGAAAGAGTTTGTGACAATGTTCAATGAGTTGACTATGACAAGATTTGATCTTTCATAGCGATATTTATTTAGGACGGATTAATGTAGCAACCACTATATATAATTTTGGTATATGGTAGTTGAACAAACAAAACAAAGTTCTTCTAATTGAATGGTTACCTAGGACGTGTACATGACACGATCCAAAGAGTTTTGTTAATTCAAAGGATGCTAAAAGAGCATGCAAACTTCAATGGTTAAAATAAGCATCGTGGAGTTGAAATCTTCACCGTGATGAAACTGTTAAAAGAGTTTAATTTCATCGGAGACAATGAAGATGCTTGAATTTGCAAGAAATTAAGTGGGAGCGCTAAGACATATTTCTAATACATTATGTGAAATAAATATTATTGATTGGAAATGATGTATCTTTTATTGACACATGTTAAGAATTTCATTTCGATGAAAGACTTAGGCAAAACCCGAATATTAGGTATTAGTGTCTATATGGATAGATTGAGACGCTAATATGGTTGTGCCAAATGTACATAGATGAGATATTGAATGAATTCAATATGGAAACAACAAGAAAGGTACTTGTCGCATAGGAAGGATTGAATCAAGATTCAAGTGTTTTGACACTTGGTAAGTAAAACGAGATTCAAGTGTTTTGACACTTGGTGAGTGAATCACAAGAATATTTTTGATCAATCATACTCTGATATGTACACATCCAAATATTTCCTATGCTCTAAATGTTATGAGCATATACCAGAATGATTCATAAGATAATCATTGGACGATAGTAAGGATATTCTTATGATCTTTGGAAGAACTAAGAATATGATGTTATTTATGTGGAAGTGACAAATAGATAGATAGTTCATTGTAAAGTGTTACATTGATACTAGCTTTGTCACAAGATACAAATTAAGTTTATCTCAATTTAAACTATTGGTGGCACAATGTAATGGAAAGGAAGTTCCATCACAGATTTGGATGAGTTCCAAAGTTAAAACATTGTGACAGATACTACAACAAAAGTCTAAGTATATGACTATTATTGTAGTAGCAAAAGAGGGTATTTTTGTCAAGTAGTTTGTCATTAAACTAGGTGTGGTTGATACGTCATAAACGTATCTATAATTTTTGATGTTCCATGCTTGTTTTGTATCTACTTTGCTTTGCTCTGTCTACACTTTGAGGTGTTTATATTCGTTTTCTGGGACTAACCTATTAACAAGATGCCACAGTGCCAATTGCATGTTTTCTATTGTTTTTGGTTCCAGAAAAGGCAGAAAATGAATATTCTCAGAATTGGACGGGACAAAAGACAAAGTCAATATTTTACCGCGGGGAACACGAAGCCAGAAGATGAGACGGAGGAGGGCCTCAAGGGGGCCACACCCCCTGGCAGCACGGCCTAGCCTAGCCCACGCCTAGGAGGGTGCAGCCGCCTCGGGCACCCCCTCGGCCTCCCTCTTTGCCTATAAGAAGCCCCTGATACCTAAACCCCAAGTACTCGATCAATCTTCCACGAAACAGTCCATAGCCGCCGCCACCATCGTCCCTAGATCGGGGGATCTGAAGCTCTTCCCGGCACCCTGCCGGAGGGGAGAGATTATCCCAGAGGCCTTGTTCATCACTATGCCAGCCTCCGGTATGATGTGTGAGTAGTTCCACCTTGGACTACGGGTCCATGTACTAGCTAGATGGTTGTTTCTCCTTCTTTGTGCTACCATGTTTAGATCTTGTGAGCTCCGTTCATGATCAGGGTCATCTATTTGTAATCATGCATGTTGTGTTTGCGGGGATCCGATGGATATTGAGATTACTATGTCAGATTGATTAATGATTCTATCTTATTGATTCTATCATGTCTGTGTTATTTGAGATCTTGCATGCTCTCCGTTTCTAGTAGCTATCTTGGCCAAGTATATGCTAGTGACTCCAAGAGGGAGAATTTATGCTCGATAGTGGATTCATGCCTCTATTTAATCTGGGGAAGTGACAGAAATCTCTAAGGTTGTAGATGTGCTGTTTCTACTAGGGAGAAAACAATGATCTCTTGTTCATGGAACAAGTGTATTGTTTGCTTTACACACTTTGCTTAAAGTAGTTATCCGTTGCTTGCAACTTAATACTGGAGGGGGTTCAGATGATAACCTGAAGGTGGATTACTAGTCACAGATGCAGTTGGATGGCGGTCTATGCATATTGTTGTAATGCCTAATCAAATCTCATAGGATCATGAATGTCTAGTATTGCATTTTTATGCCTTGCTCTGTCCTATCAATTGCCTCGCTGTAATTTTTTTACCCAGCATGTTATGTTGTTTATCTTAAGGATAAAACCTCTAGTGAATTATGGACTCCGTGTGGCATTCCGGATTTATGGTCCTAGAATACCCGTTATGCCTGCAATTCACGTTCCCATGATTAGTGATCCGTGAGCATAACTGAAAAGTATCATTACAACATCCATGAATAACGAGTACAACTACTTACAAATGTGCCATTATGGCGATACAACTTGAATAGCGAAAGTCTTCAAGCGCAGAGCCCATGTCATGCCTTAACCTACATGCGACTGACTGGGAAGATGACCTAGCTCGCATAGACGTCAACAACTCCATCATTCCTCTTGCTTCTGGAAAGTCTAGCCAAGTAAATAGCCAGGGAAAATGCCGGTGAGTACTTTGAATGTACTCGCAAACCACCTTAAGAGAACAAGAAATAAAGGAAATACAATATAGCTGTGTTAGGATGGCTCCATAAGAGGTTCTTTTATAAATTAGTTTCTCTTATAGATATAGCATATCTCTATATATTTGTTGAAACCTTTTGTAAAACATTTTGAAAACCTTTTTGAAAAGTTTTAAGAAAACACTAGGATTGGGTCACCCATTTGTTTCTCCTTCTGGTCATTTCATGACAAAACTCCTTCATCCTTTTCCCGACCATCTCATCGTCAAAACATTTCCAAGCCATTTCTTTTCCGAAGTCCTTTTTGAAATCAAAACCATTTCCGCCGTGCAGCAGCCATCCCAACCGTCCATGACCGAGGACTCAGCTATTCGAATAGATTTATACTCTGCATAGGTTGTACACTATACGCACACCATCCGATTACCCCTCCCTGATCTTCACCGATCGTGGGTAGAATAACCGGTCAAGACCTTCCAGATGCCCTCTCCGATACAAGTGCCTAACCTATGAAGTTAATCCCCTCAAAACCGGGACGCCCTATATAGTAACCAACCAACCAGAGCGCGTTTTGCACCTCATGGGAGTGCTCTTTCAATATGGGGCTCATAGTATCGCGTGGAGGCCCGAGGACCCTTCATTCCTTCTCCCGGTCGATGCTACGCATGGACCGTTGGACAGAGAACGACCACCCTCCGGGGATTGTTTGCCCCTGTAGTATGAGGCACCTATACCAAATTAGACAAACTTCCAGCCCAGCCCCGTCCCATTCCAGAGTAATGTGGTTGCACGGGTTAATTGCTCAAGCATTAGGAACTGTATAACCCGGCGTGTTTTCGTAAACATTTTTCCTCCATCTTTCGACCATTTTGTAAACCAAAACCTTTCTCATTTTCAACAGCGCTTGGTAGGCCAAGCCTCACCAAGGTTTTGTCATAAAACATTTTTTGTAAGCCTTTTTCCGGGGTCTTCCCATCCCATAGTTTTTACTTCGGCTAAAACGGGGTCTCCAAGGGGTTATGGTGTTAAACACCATCTACCATACTAAGGGCAGGTAGGTACCATAAAATGATTTGTACCTAATGGTACTAAGGGGTAATGGTTTAGAGGAGCCAAACATTCCCCATATAAAACAAAATATAGTAAAACAATGAAATTTGCATAAATGGGTAGATAAAACATGCATAGGTAAAATAATAGGACAAGGCATATGAGCAAGAAGGTGGCTTGCCTGTGATTAGCGAGATGTCACGTGACTTCTTTAGAATACCAGAAAACCAATATTACCAATAATGAAATAACCTGATGCTTCATTCTTCTCGGCGTCTCATGATTCGCAAATATCGCCGTTATCGGGCATACATGCAAACAAACAACACCACAATCACTACATTGCATACAAACACCAAATCATACAGCAAGCAAATGACAAAACAAGTTTATATATCGGTAAGGATTGGAGATTTTGCTTTGGATACAAAGGAATGGCCTTGATTGCATTTGTGTATTTTCTAATTAAGATTTATAATCCAAAACTAACTAGATAGGGAGTTTTTGAGCAAGGAAACCAACAAAAGTGGTTTCACTATTTTATCAATTACCATTGATTTATAATGGATTTTATAGTGATTAATACTCTAGTTTTAGGAAATGATTCACCAACATTGTTCTGGGGTTCCAAAAATTATTTCCTTGGGTGATTAGATAGTATTTTATGGACTAATTCAAGAGGAGTTGGAATCACCTCAAAAAAATTATCAGAATGCCCTTGAGAAATTCCCAAGGACAGTACTGGATGAGATTTGTCTTTTTCATAATATTTAATCTATAGAAGAATTTGATGTGATTCCAAGGACACTGGTTGGGTACTGATAATACCTATCTTAAGAAATTGTAATCACACTTTTTGGATAAATAGAACTTATGTGGTGAATTTACTGGTGAAAAAACCATGTACATAAATGTTTAATTCACCATAATTCCATAAAATCTCAATAAATACTGGAGTCCTGGAGTTTGATGGGTATAGATAGGTATGTCTGAGGAGAGTTGGAATTAGGTCAAAACATATCATGGATTGGCCTAGAGGAATTTATAAAGTCATAAAAGTCTTGTTTTTGTTACTTTTATTGTGGGAAAACCAGAAAGCCATTTTAGGTGGGACAAATAGGACAAGAAAGGTATGGATAAGATCTTTCAGTAACAATTGGATTTACTCCATTTGGATAAACCAAGCTCTCTGAAAGAATTTATTAGTGGAAGGAATAAGCTTGGTTGTTTTATTTTATATGATTTATCTATTGAGTATTTTGGTCCAAACCAAGTCTGCATGTTAGAGTGTGGACTTAGGTACTTGTGAAAAATATAAACTAAATTTATTTAGGCCCTTTTTATTTTTGAAAAGATTTAAACCAGAAGGTCATTTTTCTGGATCTGGGAAAATGAATAAAAGGGGCATTTGGGCATGGGCTAGATCTGAAGGGCAGATGGGCCGTGTAGGGGAAATAGGCCCACCCGAGGGCGTGCTGCGCGGGAGTGTGCTTGAAACGCTGGGGGAGAGGGGCCCGCTGGTCAGTGACGTGGGCTGGCAAACCGGTGCCAGCGAATCTGGGTCGTTGGGCTAAAGGGGATCAGACGGTGTTGGTGCATCGTCAACCTCCACCGTGGGGGCATCCTGCCGGAACCCTATTCGGCACTAGAAGGGGGCGGGGGCTCACCTGGGGCGGGGAGGAGCGCCAGGGAGGTGCAGAGGAGGCGTGGAGCACCGTGGGGAGTGCGTAGATGGGAGGCAAGGCCAGCTTTGGTGCCTGAATGTAGATCCGCGCGTGACGATGACAAAGGACGCATCGGTGTGCTCGGTAGCTCGCCGGATCCGGCTCAGGACCACATGCAGGTCGATTGCAAGGCGAATAGGAGGATGTAGAGGTCGGGTAGGTCGTAGGGGTGGCCTTGACGGGTTGCAGAAGCTCAGAGGAGGCCATGACTCCGACGAGGTTCCACTCGGTCATGCCACGACGGCGAAGGGCTCCAGGGTTCCTGCAACAAAAAAATTATTAGAGGGAGGGTTGATCAGAGGTAGGATAGGTAGGCTATGATGCATGCAGAAGATGGGGAGCAAGGGACGGAGAGCTGCACCAAGATCATGAGACTAGCCAAGGGGCTGTTTTTTCTTTCTCCTTGGCTAGGACAGGGGAGAGGAGAGGGAGGGGAGCTCGGGGGAGGTAGATGGGAGTGGAGGGAGTAAAATGAGGGGCAGAGACGAGCTGAGAGGGCCTCTGATCTTTTATTTATAGGTGGGGTGGTGCATGGTGGAACTTGTCCACTTAGGTCAAAAGAGAGAGAGGAGGGTCGTGATTGGGCAACCAGGGCGGTGTAGAGGTGGGTGGTGGGTCTCTGGGTCAAGCACTGAGTGGAGAAGGAGGGGTGGCTGTTGGGGGTGGAGATTTTTGCATGAAGTGTCTCTCTCCACATTCTTACAAGCACAAGATACAAAAGAAAAGGGGGATGATCCTACTGTAGTTCTATAGTGCTAGTCAACCAGAGCTGATGAGGGTGCTATAGTGAAGTATTGGGCTAAGTTTGAGGAAGGCTTGATTAGGTTTGGATCAAGTTTGGAGATGATTTCAAGTATTGGCCAAATAAGGGTTTAAGAAGCAACTCTAGATTTTTAAATTATACAAGATGATCCAAAGGTACTGGTTTGGAGATATTGTCAAGGCAACACTCCTGGATTTATTTGGGATTTTTTAGAGGATTTAAAGTCCAATTAAAACCATTTATTCAAAAAGTGCAGGAGTAGATTATAGAAGCTAATGTTATATTTTTACATTATACAAGGTAGGTTTTTTATGTGAAATGGTTCTAAATACCATATTACACATTGGAGAATTTTATTGGAATTTATTTAGAAAGAGAAGTATTTTTAAGGAATTATTTCTTGTTTCTGCCATTTAAGAAAAAGGGCAAAAAGAAATAATAAAGATTCTCAAGTATATTTATTTTTGAAATGGGGAGGTGGGGTATGATGTATAGAACTCAAATGTGCATTGAGTTGGAAAAGTCATTTGGATAAAATCAAACGTGCCTTCATAGACAAAGATTTTGAGAATCTTGCAAGATAATGAATTTAAATAGTTTGAGAATGCAAATAATTATGGGAATTATTTCGGGATGTTTATAATCAGGTTATATGTTGTAAAATTGATTTATACATCATTTCAAACCTTGTTTTTGAAGAATTGTGGTGAAGAGGGATGGAAACTAGATTTTTGGGTATCTAGGGTTTTGTTGTTTTCGTGCCACCTAAACATGGTTGGATCAGGGAGCTCAGAGCTCACCTTGATACAAGGGGTAGATGGTTAGCTATACCAAGTTATATAGATGATAAAGGAAGCAAGAGTTAGGCTTGGTTGCATTTGGGGTGGTCTAGAAGAGATGGCAAACTTTGTTGAAAATAAGGCTGCCATAGCAGATACATTAGGTAGCCTCCTAAACCATGTGGGTTCAATAACCACAAGGCTCCAATGGAAACAAGTGAAATGGTAATTTATAGGCCATGATTATTATATCATACTCATGCAAAGAATTGGTCAAGGGGAGGTAGCATATAGATGTGAGCTTCTGCCAAAGTAGGCAAGATGATAAGATTTGCAGAAAAGATTATTATCTTGACTACAAAACCATCATGGATGAGTGGGAACCAGAGTGGTATATCCAAGGTCAAGAGTGGGATTTGGTATTACAAATGATGTACTACAATATGGTTCAATTACATTCTCAAGAATGCATATATGCTAGAAAAGGTAGAGCTCCAAAGATTGCATCTAGATAAGAAATCCAGACTTAGCCATTTTTGTTGATCTAGGGTTTTAGACTAGAGTTCAAGGGTAGATGATTTTTTGAGAGAAATATAGGTTTCGACTCATGATCAAGGAGATGATGTTGAAGTGTTAAATAAGTAGATAGGATCCATGATTGGATTTGGTCTTCATTGGGTTGGGACTATCAGAAGGGATTATCCCTAGGTTAATCTGATTAGGAGATGAGATGGTCACTTTACTGGCTTGGGATACATCCAGGTTTGGATGCTTGGTTTGAGATTGATGATCACAATCATAGATTGGGTCGTAAGGGATGAGCTACTATATTAGCTCACTCTAGTTCCTAAGCAAACAATTAAATCAGCAGATCAAGGCAATTCATCAGACAGCAGATCAAGGCAATTCATCAATTCAAACTTAGAAACTACTACTAAAGTTACCATCAAGCCTAGCTTGAGGTAAGAGTTGGTATTTTTAAGAGGTTGTGTTTTGAAGTGAGATGAGTACCTCTTGGCATTTCTACCTAGATTGGAGTGAAGGGTTTTTAGGAAAAAGGTTTTGGAAAACCTAGGGCTAAGAGTAGTTGAAAGTTCTGTCTTGAAAACATAAGGGTATTATATTTTATTTCTCCATAGTTTTATTAATAGAACTAGTAAAATGTTTTTTTTGTCAAGGTCATATTGGATCAGGTTTTGAAATGCTAGAACATTTGATAATATGAAAGAGGAGCCAAGACATCTCTTTTGTATAATAGATTTTTTCAACTAGGGTTGAGATACAAAGTATATCATCTAATACACAATCAGTTGCAAGAACACAAGCAAGAAAGTAAACAAACATTTGCACATGTAACAAGAAAAAGTTTTTGTTCCCCCTGATTTTTTCCTTTTGGACAACAATTTAGGGTTGCTAAAATTGGGATGTTACAGACCTTTCCCCCTTAAAATAATCTCGTCCCAAGATTAGGGAGGAGTAGGGTTGGGTGATAACATCCGCTTAACAATTTCAGCGGTGGAAATTATTAGACACTAACAAGTTTTACATCTAACCGACTCGGGTAGTTATGGATCGGATCTGAATGGCTTCAGATTTACTTGCTTGGAATAAATACATGGAAAATACTACCCCTTAGGATGGTTCTAGGTTGGTTTAGCGTCGACAGAGTACTTCCTTCTTGAGGCGAGACAGTGAGTTGAGCCTTCTTCAAACCTTTACCGCTGAAGTCAGCTTCTCCGCCTTCTTGGTATCGAAATGCCGAAAGTGCTGGCAGGGCTGTTGACTCTGCGATGGAGGACTTTCCTGAAGTACCTTCTGATTCTGGAGAAGTGCCGATTTCCGTACTTCTTGCAGGGTCGATGATTCGGATTTTGCAGGGGTGGTCATCACTTAACGATAACTAGTGTTTGACTCCAGGGTTCCACTAGGGGTTTTTGGTGGAGTTGCCAACTTCCTTGGTTGGAGTTGTATGCTGAGGCTGGGGGATAGCATTGCACCTTTCGTCCGGAGGTGGTCATCTTCTGTCGACCTTGTATAATACGCTTCGTGGGAGACGTCGATGCCAATTATTGAGTTAGGAGGCCTACGGGAAAGGGAGTCTACTAGCTTCCGTGTAGTTAGTTCTGAGCTAGGTAGGGGTACAATAGGTTGAGGATTGTCGTTGGCTGTTGACGGTCTCGGAACGAAGTCCTGTAGAAAAGGGGGTCGTTATGGGTTCGGTCTGATGCAATGTCGTGGGTAAAACATGTAAAGAAGGGCATTATTCTTGCACACCATCCAACAGGGTCCATCCAGAGTTCAGCAGATTTGCGCGACCAATGGCGAAGGTACTTGACGCCTTACTGAGTAGGTTTTGAGAAGATCCATATTCTTGTTTTCCAATTAAAAAGTATTTTATTATGTGAAAACTTAGTGATTAAATCTCTCACAAACTTGATGGCACACTTTATATTCTTTGCCCCTAATAAACTTGAACCATTGTGTCGTCTATGTTGTATATGCTTGCACTTATATGTTGGAATTAGCAGAGCCATGCTGTCATGGGGAACATTTTCAACATTGCACTTGTACTTTGTACTCAGTTGATATCATGCTCTTTTGTCTTTGGATGTCACCGGTGTGAAATAAAGAGGGAGCTTGTAAGTCCATGGAGTTATGTATTTTGTTAGATAAACGCCTGGGCCGCTAGCCTAATCCATGCCTAATCATGGTGGAAACTTGCAGCATCACCATAATGAGCTATATGTGAAGCATACTCAATAAAAAGCTATGCACATAGTAAATAAAAAGATCGCTGGGATGCTCATTGTCTGCTTGCCTTGTAATTTTGGTTATGGGATAGCTCATGTACCATGTGCAAGGGGTACCCCGTTGGCGGTTCTCTATGATATGCATGTACCTACTATGACAAGAACTTACATGTGACTGAAGTTGAGTAGCATGAGGGTGGCCCTCGTATTCAAGGGACTTGAGATTTCCAACTTATACTTTGTCAAGCATATACTCCATAGTTTGTTCACTTTAACCTTAATCACTTCAAGATGCTTATGATAGGGGCAATGAGGGCTGAAAGCTAAAAAGTACCATAATTTGGAAGCTCCTTTTGAAACTTGAAATCCCTCCTTCCCTTTATGAAGGGCCTTTCTTCCACTAATATATTGAGTCTCCACCTTCTACCTTTAGGCACCATTAAGAGAGCATAGTTTCCATTCTGTGTGCAGTGTCCCAAAACTTATTGATTGATGCATATTATTATATTGCTTGTTCTTGTGCTACTTGTATCTAGTCACTCTTATGAACTTTGAAGGTGTCCTATGCATCTATTTGCTACTCTATGAGGGACAAGCTGGGTGCCACTATGCCATGTTTTCTGTATGTGAAACAAACAAATATTTTTCAATGCATGTTATTCATGATCTTTGTTTGTAGCCTTTCATGTTGCATGCATAGTTACTATGTCCTATTGTTATAACTCCATCTTTCATGCACATGTTTAGAGTTCTTTGATCCCAACTTCCAATGCTTGCAAATGGTTTGATCTTGGTTTTGACGGTGCATGTCACCTCAAAAACTATTCTTTTATCACTTACCTACTCAAGGACGAGCAGGAGTTAAGCTTGGGGATGCTTGATACTTCAGAAATGTATCTATAATTTTTGATACTCCATGTTTGTTTACTATCTAATTTGCTTTGCTTTGTCTACACTTTGAGGTGTTTTTATATCTTTTCTGTAACTAACCTATTAACAAGTTTCCATAGTGCCAGTTGCCTATTTTCTTCTGTTTTTGGTTCCAGAAAGGCAGAAAATCAATATTCTCGGAATTGGATGAGACAAAATCCAAAGTCAATATTTCACCGTGGGCGACACGAAGTCTAGAGGAGAGATGGAGAGGCGAGCCAGGGCCACCACACCCCGCAGGCGCGGGTGGGCCCATCCCGCGCCTGGGCAGGGTGTGGGCCCTCTGGCCGCCTCTCAGACTCGCCTCTTCGCCTATAAAAAGCCCCCGATGCAGAAACCCTAGGGACCCGATCAAAACTCCAGGAAACCTTCTATAGCCGCTGCCACCGTCGTCCCTAGATCGGGGGGATCTGAAGTTCTTCCCGGCACCCTGCTAGAGGGAAGATCATCCCGAAGGCCTTCTTCTCCGGTATAAAGCGTGAGTAGTTCCACCTTGGACTACGGGTCCATGTAGTAGCTAGATTGTAACACCCTCAGAATCGGACCTATGCAAGTTTTAGCAAAATTCGCCAAACCCGCATAGAAACGATTCAAAGGTGCCCACCAGGCACTTTCGTGCGGGTGGAAAACGAAGTAATAACATTACACAACAGTCCTCGATGGGACCCATGAGCAGATATATATAACTGACTCCAAGAGTCAAGAATACGAGATATAATATACAAAGATCAAAATCACCTTGAAGCGATATAGCGTCCACTACGGACAAGATGCAAATGGGGCTAAGAGCCACGAAGAATAACCAATGGCGTCCATAACCCTGCCAGCCAAGCCGGAAGGTAACCACGCTAACGGCGTCGATCTCAAAACCTGCTTAAACAAAAGGGTGCCGACAAAGGGCAAAGGAAAAGAGGCGTCGATCGAGGCTAGTACACGGCGAGGCTAGAATTCGGCGGTCCTCGCCTACAAAGGTATGGTGGACTGAAGCGGCAGCGACAGCATGCACTAAACAACCTATAGAGACTCGATACAACTGACGGTTTTCAGAGAGGGGTAAGAATGACCTATCCGGATCCAACCTGAAGCTAGCACCAAACAAACCCATCCTGGTGTTTCCCCCTCGAGACCAAACGAGGAAGTCAACCGAGGAACTCACACCGTTGGCAATTTTATTTATTCGGTTATCGTTGCAGCAATTACTAGTCAGGTATAGATAATTGTCCTGATAAAATAAGCAGTGGGCCCTTTTAGTTCTTCATTCCGTTGTAGTTAAGCATTACTAATCGATTCTGAGATAGCATGATATAAACCCAAAACTCAGCAGTTGTTGGTACTTTTATTCAGCCATTCCGTTGTAGTTGCAATACTTACTAGTCAGGTACAATGGTCGCAAGCGACACTCCAAACAAGCAGTTGTGGGCAGTATTAATTAGCCATTCCATTATAGTGAAGCTGATTACTAGTCATTATAAAGTCAAATTTATAGCAATAAACTTTAGTTATGCTTGTCTATGATCGAGAATCTGCTCCAAGTCGTCCATATCCGGACACGGCTTTCGAAAGTTTTACCGGCCGGGTGCACCAATAGCAACACACGCCGATCAACCTCGGAAAAACCAAATCAAAACCCAACGAGGCTTTCACATTGAACAATCACAGATTCAGAAATATTTCAGGGGCCACCCTTGGAGTCTACCATGAAGTAAGCAAGCTTGAGACGGACTCAAGGTTTGCGTCAATGGTCATGAAGCGATCGGGAACCAAAACTGGGGTGTCGATACAGCGTAATCACTCCGCTTACCTAAACAATGCAAAGGTGCTATCTCGTCAGTACAATTTAAATACATAAGTAGCATGGCATAAGTACAGGATCGTAAATAAAACCTCAAACTAGTTTGTGGCCCCAAGAAATAAGATGAATCAAGCTCCGGCTCGGGGTCCCATATACCTCCGGATGTGGATAGCGATAAATCAAGGAACAGTATCAAGTACTCGGGGTCTTACGGGCACAAGTGGGCGTCGAAACCAAATATTATCTATCACCCACCGATGCCTCGCTTATTTCAATTTTAGTTGTTAAACAGGAATTAAAGTGACGATAAGTAAAACTAGAATCATCTCCAACATCAACATGCGGCAATACATCAAGAATCGTGGCATACGACGGCACATCAAAGACTTGAGCAAGCAACTACGGCATAAGTCCAACTATCTACCAAACAACGGTAATAGGGTGTGTCCAAGGCAATATAGGGCTGCACGGTAAATCACAGTGCGAAACTAAAGCATCGCAACAGATAGCAATAGATCAACAGGAGGGAATAAAGACTATAAAAGTAAGATAGGTAGAAAAGGGGGAGATGCTCGCCTGAAAACATTGTCAAAGGTTCAACCGAAGATCGGGGCGAAGCTCACATCAACTCAACGGCCTTATCCGCGAAGAACCAAAACACTAGGAGAAACACCGGATGCAATATTTAATAGAACGGCAGAAGATCGGCATGATGCATGCATGGCAAGGGTGCAATGCAATTAGGTCAGATTAGGCGGAACCGGGGTCCCGACAATTAATATATGATTCGAGTTGTTTAAACCCCCGCATATTAAATGTTGTTTAGCAAGACAACAGATGGAACCGGTTCGCTACACATGTTTAAATGAGGCCAATATAAGGCTAGATTTGCCCGCATATGGGCCCCATATTTAATTATTGGGTGAATCGGCATAAGGCCCCCAAACCACATGAATGTATGCATGCAAGACAATTATTATGCGACAAGTTGTATTATGTGATAAAATAGGGTTTTCGGGAAGGGGTTCACACATTAGGGGTCTCGATGATCTTGGGGTTCCGGGGTATGGGGTTGGTCTCAGGGTCCAGGGTTCGACGGGTTCGGTCTCGACGGAACATTCTCGGACTCCGGGTAGATCTTGTCGCATCGCGGTCTCGGTGTCCGGGGTGAAGTGCTTATCGTCCCATGGCGATCTTGGAGTTCCGGGGGTGTTTTCCCGCGTCCATGATTGCAGATCTTGTCGGTTCCAACTTGAAGGCCTTGTTGTTCCGCGGCGTAGATCTTGGGGGTCCACCGAGGGTTGCGAGTCCTCGACGACAACGGTCTCGTGGACGAGCTTGGGCAGACGTCGGCACATGGTACAGGGCTTCTCGGAAGATCTTGGCGTGCGACGTCGTCGGCATCGGTTCGGGAAGGAGTTCTTGTCGTTCAGGGTCTCGGCGACGGAAGGAAGAACATGGAGATCCGTGCAGGCGATCTTGGGGTTTCGCGTCGACGGCCTTGGGAAACCGACTTCGAGTGTCAAGATGATCTTGGTTCGATGCCCGGGTTTCTAGAGGAGACACCATCTTCACATAATGACGCAGCAACATCACGTCCTGGCTCGCTCCAGAGTCAAGGTTGTAGTTCTGCACCATCCTCGGGTGGTCTTCATCACTTTCAGGCCCGAGCTCAAGCAAGTGTTGGACATAGCGACGAGAGGAGGGTGCTGGGAACGCGGTCTCCGGGTCGAGGCAGTGCACTTGGAGGACGTGGTCGCGCGGGGCGTTGAGGAGGCCGGCGGGCACGACGATGGCGGGCTCGCCGGGGAGCTCTGGCAGCAGGGGCGGCCCGAGGAGGACGACGACGAGCTTGGCGGAGGAACCAGCGAGGAGGGCGGCGGAGGCGGCTCGAGTCTGCGGCGGCTTCGTGATCGGCGGGCAGTGGAGCCAGCGGCTGCGAGGAGGCAGCGGCGGTGGAGCGGCCGGAGGTGGTCCGTGGCGAGGCGGCGGCTGGGAGGTCCGGCGGTGTGGAGGAGGCGGGGTGCGGGCGCGGCCTTCGCGGGTGAGCGGAGGCGGAGTCGGCCCTGGGAGGCACGCTGCGACGCTTGGAGGAGCAGAGCAGCGGGGAAGGCGGCACTGGCGGCGCCCGGAGGAGGGCGTCAGGCGAGGTGGAGGCGGAGGCCGGGGGCCAGCGAGGCGAGGCCTCCCGTGGCGGGCCGGCGCTGCTCGAAGGGCAGACGCGGGCTCGGGCGAGGTAGGTGGAGGAGGCGCGGTTGCGTTGATCGGTGGTTAGTGGGCACGCCGGCAGGGTGCGTCTTGAGGGCCTGGGAGGAGGCGGGGGAGGCGGGGTGGCGAGGTCGCAGTGGAGGAGTCCGGACGGGACCGCATGGCGCCGGGGAAGGAAAGCGGTGAGAGGAGGGATGGAGGGAGGCCGGCAGGAGGAGGCGGTGCATCAGGCAGGTGGGTGGAGGAGGGACCCAGGAGAGGTGGGCGCGTCGGTGTGGGCAGCAGGGTTCGTCTTGATGTCTGGGTCGGGTGGCGTCGTTGAGTGGGGAGTGTGGTGACAGCGTGGGGCCCAGCGGACCGCGTGGCTGCTGGCGTCTTTGGCGCGTGCCAGCGTCTTGTGGCGTGGCTCTGAGGTGGGGCGTGGGCTGAGCGGGGTGGGGCCAGGGAAGGAGTGGGCAGGCAAGTGGGGCCGGGTCGCTGTGGGTTGGTGGGGAGAGAAGGGGCTGGCTGCCGCGCTGTGTGCGGGCGTGTGTGGCCGCGACTGAGTGGTGGGTCCAGGGAGAGAGAGCGGGGGTGATGTGGCGTGCTGCCATTGGGTGGGATGATGTGGCTGCTGGGTGTGGGTAGTTAGTTGGGTAGCTGTAGGATTTAGATGTACCGGTTGATTGGACCGTTTTAAAATTCTGGGGCGGTCGTTCGGGTCTATCCGGCCCGTTCGACTGCCCTACTAAAAAAAAATAATATAAATTTTATTTGTTTACATAACACCGTTTGCAAACCGATAGCACTCAAACAAAATAATCCGGAGACCGGGCTTTGCATTTGAATTAAGATGGGGCGTTTGGAAAACAAATCGGGCTTTGCGAAAACAGTTTTATGCAAACAATGCATGATGATGACGATGCAATGCACAAATTCAACGCGATTTTCTAGTAGTGGTTTTGCGGGATGCCACAATTCGACACCACTAACAATGGATCTCGCCCTCGAGATCCGCCTCATGGTACCGGAAGGAAGGCCGGCGATCTGCTTCTTCTCGCTTCGTGTAGATCCTCGCGACACCACTCACAAGAGGTCGTTGTCCGTGATCGTCGGGAGAACACTCCGGGAACAAAAAGTCGAAGGTAGAGGCATCGCAAATAAAGCCACCCCTAACTTCCGTGGACGGAGTAAAACTGCTGGATCCACTGATTCGATGTACAAGAGCGAATGATAAGAGTAGTGGTATGGTAGCTACTCCATCCCGCACTCGAACCATTACTCTGCACACAAATAGGCGGATTATGCAACCAACTCTCGGAATCAGACTGAAGATCTCGACAAGCGAGGTTCGGAAACAAAGGAGGGATGCAGACTCTGCATCAGATCTGGCGTAGATGATGTCGTCGCGTCGGAAAACACCGGAAAGCACAAACAAGGGCAAAGACTGATACCACATCAGACGGATTCATCAGGCAGCTTGAACACCGGACGGTAGAACACCGTTATCTGAGGAGGAAGCGAAACCCTGAAGGTACGACGGAAACCCAACCACGAGAATTCCTGGACTCGAAGAAGGAGAAGAGAGCGGATTCAAAACACGTAGAGGTAAGAGGAGAACAGCAGAGGGGTAAGGAGTAAAATCAGACCTAATCAGAACTATCCAACCGATTTTGCAAAAATAGTTTTGACACTCTACTTCGGCCGTTAGCTAGGTTATCCTACAGGCTGGACTTGTGGGGTATCGCAACTGCTGAGCTCTGATACCACTCTGTAACACCCTCAGAATCAGACCTATGCAAGTTTTAGCACAATTCGCCAAACCCGCATAGAAACGATTCAAAGGTGCCCACCAGGCACTTTCGTGCGGGTGGAAAACGAAGTAATAACATTACACAACAGTCCTCGATGGGACCCACAGAACAGATATATATAACAGCGACTCCAAGAGTCAAGAATACAGATATAATATACAAAGATCCAAATCACCTTGAAACGATATAGCGTCCAGCTACGGACAAGATGCAAATGGGGCTAAGAGCCCTGAAGAATAACCAATGACGTCCATAACCCTGCCCAGGCCGGAAGGGTAACCTGCTAACGTCGATCTCAAAACCTGCTTAAACAAAGGGGTGCCGACAAAGGGCAAAGGAAAAAGAGGAGCGTCAAGATCTTGAGGCGATGCAGCGAGGCTAGAATTGGCGGTCCTCGCCTACAAAGGTATGGTGGACTGAAGCGGCAGCGACAGCATGCACTAAACAACCTATAGAGACTCGATACAACTGACGGTTTTCAGAGAGGGGTAAGAATGACCTATCCGGATCCAACCTGAAGCTAGCACCAAACAAACCCATCTGGTGTTTCCCCCTCGAGACCAAACGAGGAAGTCAACCGAGGAACTCACACCGTTGGCAATTTTATTTATTCGGTTATCGTTGCAGCAATTACTAGTCAGGTATAGATAATTGTCCTGATAAAATAAGCAGTGGGCCCTTTTAGTTCTTCATTCCGTTGTAGTTACAGATTTACTAATCGATTCTGAGATAGCATGATATAAACCCAAAACCCAGAAGTTGTTGGTACTTTTATTCAGCCATTCCGTTGTAGTTGCAATACTTACTAGTCAGGTACAATGGTCGCAAGCGACACTCCAAACAAGCAGTTGTGGGCAGTATTAATTAGCCATTCCATTATAGTGAAGCTGATTACTAGTCATTATAAAGTCAAATTTATAGCAATAAACTTTAGTTATGCTTGTCATGATCGAGATCTTGTGCTCCAAGTCGTCCATATCCATGACACGGCTTTGAAAGTTTTACCCGGCGGGTGCACCAATAGCAACACACGCTCGATCAACCGGAAAAACCAAATCAAAACCCAACGAGGCTTTCACGTTGAACAATCACAGATTGAGAAATATTTCAGGCCACCCTTGGAGTCTACCATAGCAAGTAAGCAAGCTTCGAGACGGACTCAAGGTTTGCGTCAATGGCTGTAAGCGACTGGGAACCCGAAAACTCGGGGTGTCGATACCGCGTAATCACTCCGCTTACCTAAACAGTACAGTGTGCTATCTGTCGCACAATTTAAATACATAAGTAGCATGGCATAAGTACAGGATCGTAAATAAAACCTCAAACTAGTTTGTGGCCCCAAGAAATAAGACTGAATCAAGCTCTGGCTCAGGGGGGTCCCATATACCTCCCGGATGTGGATAGCGCGATAAATCAAGGAACAGGTATCAAGTACTCGGGGTCTACGGGGCACAAGTGGGCGTTCGGAAACCAAATATTATCTATCACCCACCGATGCCTCTGCTTATTTCAATTTTAGTTGTTAAACAGGAATTAAAGTGACGATAAGTAAAACTAGAATCATCTCCAACATCAACATGCGGCAATACATCAGCAACTGTGGCATACGACGGCACACATCAGCACTTGAGCAAGCAACTACGACGCGCAAGTCCAACTATCTACCAAACAACAGGTAATAGGGTGTGTCCAAGGCAATATAGGGCTGCACGGTAAATCACAGGTACGGAAACTAAAGCATCGCAACACAGATAGCAATAGATCAACAGGAGGGAATAAATACTATAAAAGTAATATAGGTAGAAAAGGGGGAGATGCTCGCCTGAAAACATTGTCAAAGGTTCAACCGAAGATCGGGGCGAAGCTCACATCAACTCAACGGCCTTATCCGCGAAGAACCAAAACACTAGGAGAAACACCGGATGCAATATTTAATAGAACGGCAGAAGATCGGCATGATGCATGCATGATGCATGGCATGGCAAGGGTGCAATGCAATTAGGTCAGATTAGGCGGAACCGGGGTCCCGACAATTAATATATGATTCGAGTTGTTTAAACCCCCGCATATTAAATGTTGTTTAGCAAGACAACAGATGGAACCGGTTCGCTACACATGTTTAAATGAGGCCAATATAAGGCTAGATTTGCCCGCATATGGGCCCCATATTTAATTATTGGGTGAATCGGCATAAGGCCCCCAAACCACATGAATGTATGCATGCAAGCCAATTATTATGCGACAAGTTGTATTATGTGATAAAATAGGGTTTTCGGGAAGGGGTTCACACATTAGGGGTCTCGATGATCTTGGGGTTCCGGGGTATGGGGTTGGTCTCAGGGTCCAGGGTTCGACGGGTTCGGTCTCGACGGAACATTCTCGGACTCCGGGTAGATCTTGTCGCATCGGGGTCTCGGTGTCCAGGGTGAAGTGCTTATCGTCCCATGGCGATCTTGGAGTTCCGGGGGTGTTTTCCCGCGTCCATGATTGCAGATCTTGTCGGTTCCAACTTGAAGGCCTTGTTGTTCCGCGGCGTAGATCTTGGGGGTCCACCGAGGGTTGCGAGTCCTCGACGACAACGGTCTCGTGGACGAGCTTGGCGACGTCGGCACATGGTACAGGGCTTCTCGGAAGATCTTGGCGTGCGACGTCGTCGGCATCGGTTCGGGAAGGAGTTCTTGTCGTTCAGGGTCTCGGCGACGGAAGGAAGAACATGGAGATCCGTGCAGGCGATCTTGGGGTTTCGCGTCGACGGCCTTGGGAAACCAACTTCGAGTGTCAAGATGATCTTGGTTCGATGCCCGGGTTTCTAGAGGAGACACCATCTTCACATAATGACGCAGCAACATCACGTCCTGGCTCGCTCCAGAGTCAAGGTTGTAGTTCTGCACCATCCTCGGGTGGTCTTCATCACTTTCAGGCCCGAGCTCAAGCAAGTGTTGGACATAGCGACGAGAGGAGGGTGCTGGGAACGCGGTCTCTGGGTCGAGGCAGTGCACTTGGAGGACGTGGTCGCGCGGGGCGTTGAGGAGGCCGGCGGGCACGGCGATGGCGGGCTCATGGGGAGCTCTGAGGCGGCGGCCGAGGAGGACGACGAGCTTGGCGGGAGGAACCAGCGGAGGCGGGCGGGCGGCTCGAAAGGCCCGGCGTGGCTGCGGTGATCAGGCGGCGGCGGTGGAGCCACGGCGAGCGGCTCTGAGGAGGCAGCGGGGCGGTGGAGCGGCGGAGGTGGTCCGCGGGCCAGCGGGCCCAGCGGCGGCTGACGGAGGCGGTCCGTGGCTTGTGGAGGCCGGGCATGGGTGGCTGTGTGAGTCAGTGGAGGCGGCGACGCTTGGAGGAGCAGAAGGCAGCGGGAAGGCGGCTGGGCAACGGCGGCCCGGAGGAGGCGTCAGGTGGCGGAGGCGGAGGCCGGGACGCGGCAGGCGGGGCCTTGCCAGCGGGCGGCAGGCTGCATAAGGGGCAGACGGGGCTCGGGCGGGGTAGGTGGAGGAGGCTGAGGCGCGGTTGGGCGCGGTCGGTGGTTGGCGGTGGGGCACATGGCGGAGGGTGCGGCCATGGGAGGAGGCGGCGAGAGGCGGAGGTGGCGAGGTCGCCCGTGGGAGAAAGGGCCGGGAGAAGGAGGATGGAGGAGAGCCGAGAGGAGGAGCGGTGCATCGGGCAGGTGGGTCGGAGGGAGGGACCCGGGAGAGGTGGGCGGCGTCGGTGTGGGCAGTGGGGTTCGTGATGTGCTGGGTGAGGCGTGCGTTGAGTGGGGAGTGTGGCGTGGGGCCCGCGGCGGGACCGCGTGGGGTGCGCGTCTTGGCGTCTTTGGCGCGTCGCGTCTTGGCGTCTTGGCCGCGTCTTGGCGTCTTGGCGCGTGCTGTGGGTGGGGCGTGGGCTGAGCCGGGGTGGGGCCCAGGGGAAGGGAGTGGGCAGGCAAGTGGGGCCCGGGTCGCTGTGGGTTGGTGGGGAGAGAAGGGGCTGGCTGTCGCGCTGTGTGCGGGCGTGTGTGGCCGCGACTGAGTGGTGGGTCCAGGGAGAGAGAGCGGGGGTGATGTGGCGTGCTGCGATTGGGTGGGATGATGTGGCTGCTGGGTGTGGGTAGTTAGTTGGGTAGCTGTAGGATTTAGATGTACCGGTTGATTGGACCGTTTTAAAATTCTGGGGCGGTCGTTCGGGTCTATCCGGCCCGTTCGACTGCCCCACTAAAAAAAATAATATAAATTTTATTTGTTTACATAACACGTTTGCAAACCGATAGCACTCAAACAAAATAATCCGGAGACCGGGCTTTGCATTTGAATTAAGATGGGGCGTTTGGAAAACAAATCGGGCTTTGCGAAAACAGTTTTATGCAAACAATGCATGATGATGACGATGCAATGCACAAATTCAACGCGATTTTCTAGTAGTGGTTTTGCGGGATGCCACATAGATGGTTGTATCTCCTCCCTTGTGCTTTCATGTATAGATCTTGTGAGCTCTATTCATGATCAAGATCTAATCTATTTGTAATCATGCATGTTGTGTTTGCAGGATCCGATGGATATTGAGATTACTATGTCAGATTGATTAATGGTTTTGTCTATTTGATTCTATCATGTCTATGATGTTTGTGATCTTGCATGCTCTCCGTTGTTAGTAGCTATCTTGGCCAAGTAGTTGCTAGTGACTCCAAGATGGGGTATTTATGCTCGATAGTGGGTGCATGACTCTAGTTTCCAAGGCAAGTGGCAGAAATCGCTTTGGTTGTAGATGTGCTATTGCCACTAGGGAGAAAACAACGGTCTCTTGTTCATGGAACAAGTGGATTGTTTACCTTACACACTTTGCTTAAAGAAGTTGTTTGTTTCTTGCAACTTAATACTGGAGGGGGTTCGGATGATAACCTGAAGGTGGACTTCTAGTCATAGATGTAGTTGGATGGTGGTCTATGTATATAGTTGTATTGCCCAATCGAATCTGTAACATCCCTAAAATCATGTTTTCAATGATTTCATATCATCCATACATGCATATCATTTAGGGATCAAATATCAAACTCATTTCAAGAAAACGGAAGCACTAAGTGCTATTATTTTATGTGAGCATACATTGATCTAAATGCCACTCTCAAGTGAGGGAATATTTGTTTTAAACCAAGATTAGTTTTCTCTTAAGTTGATTTGGTTGTGTGTCAAGGCTTGGAAAAAATTTACCAAAACAAATATGGTTTCAAACCATTTGCAAAACCTATTCAAATCTTGAACTATGGCACTGTTTATTTGTTTACTCAAAGAGACCAAGCAAGTTCAGAGAGACAACATGATTTTATGCACAAAAGTATGAAGGTTACACTTTACAAAAATCCAGAAAAGATTTTAATTCAATTGCTTTTGAATTTATTTGAAAATGATTCCTGAAAATCAACTCAGAAAAAGAAAAAGAAATAGAAAGCCTGGGCTGGCGCTTGACATTCCAGCCAAGCAAAACAACCCACCAGTTCCCCTTTCTTCCCTGTTTCTCACCGCGCCTGTGTGCACCCACCCGCTGACAGCCAGACCCCACCATGCCCCGTCAACATCGTCATTCATCAACGCGCGGCCGAGGCGCTCCGCCGTTACCTCGCCGCAGTCACTGCCCGCGTTATTGCCATTGATGCAGCGCGTAATCGCCGCCCCCTCCTAGCTATTTAACCCCCTCTGCACCGCGAGCATTTCCCCTCACCTAGCGCCACCACTCCGCCACCAGGATGCACGCAATCGAGCTCAGAACCCCGCAGCACCGACGACCTCCGGCGACCGATTCTGGTGAGCACCGTCCGCCCCCCTGTCTCTGTTTCATGCGAGCATAATCAACATGTCCTTACGCATCTTCTCATGCCTCCCTTTTTCTCTGTATCGCCCTAGAACATCGTCACCGTCCACCTCTGGAAGCAGCCGAAGCTCAGCACAACTCCGGCGACCCCTCCTGGTAGTTCTCGACCACCCCTTCCTCTCTTCGGGATACTCACTTGTTCGCCAGGCTTGTGCGCATCTAACAGCGTCTCTGGTTTTTCTTAGCGCGCAAAAGAACCTCGCCCCCGACAACGCTAGAGCTCGCCCGATGACAGGCTCCACTCCGGCAAGCAATAGCAGCCAGATCCGAGCGCCTCTGTTCCTCCCTCGACCACCTTGAGCTTCACTGCAGCCCCGCGAACACGGTAACCACCTGCACTCCTCCCCGCGCGATCTGAATCGCCGGCGACATCTCTGACAGAGCCGCGCCGCTAGCGCCGCCCGTCTGTGGTCGTTTCGTGTAAGGTTTCCAAGCTTTAATAAGGTAGAGTCCCCTGTGTTTACAATGCTAGTCCCTGGATCAATAGCTAGCATCCACAGTTAAGATGTAATATCAAGAAACAAAGGTCATAATACAACTTTATAAAGGAATAAAATAATTTATTACATCTTTCATAGCTCATTTGGCTATTACATTACATTGCAGCAAAATATCTATAAGCATGGGGTCCTTCATATTCAAAGTGCCACAGGCAAACATGTTAGTTGTAGACTTGTAATCCTAATCAATCAACTTCACAAATATCAAACAAACCTGCAACAAAACAAGTTACAGCCACAAGGGTCAATACATTTGAATTGTATTGGCAAGTGATACTATGGTAGTATAGTGGAGTCTATCATCTATATGCATTTGGCTATGTGGAGCTTAGCCTTGCTTTGCTCAAAATTAGATTTTCCTTATCATTTGAAACACTAAGTTTTTGCTTTGACAAAATCTTTTTCCCAAGGAATCTCCCAATAAAAATTGAAGATCCTTAATCCCTTGTTCAACCACAAGTTTTTAACTTAGAAATTTGGATGATGAGATTCTTGATTGCTTCCATGTCTTGATGCTCAAATTGTCCTTTGCCAGGTACATGGCTAAGTACTTAGATTTTACACTCTGCAGAGGTGGTGCACTTTCCCCACAAGACTTGCTTTCCCAAGACAAGATCTTTCAGAAGCCTTTCCTTAGACCAAGTGGACGCGTTCCAACCTATCATCCCACTACCACCAACTGTCCAAATGGCTAAGTTCTAGCAACCTATATGATCCAGGCAGAGCCCATAATGCCAAGTGGTTGCACTTGAAGCTTCTCAACATTTGACATCTCAAATCTCTTTGTTCCTGGGTGGCAATCCACAAGTGTGATACACAAGGTAAACCATATCCATGGGCCTTGTGTAACCACTCTACCAAAAACCACCAAGCAATTACCATTCCACCCAGGTGATTCATTAACTTAGTTGTTTTATTAAACAAAAACACAAGTCCTCAGGCTTAGAAATTTTTCCATAGTATGAATGTATATTCCACCCTTGTTTTCTATTAGCTAAGCTAAGCTTGATAGTAGTAGGAACCTTAACTTAGGAAATTTTCTACTAAGGTTTCATCTACTAGGATTTCCCATAGCATGGTTTATACTTAGCAAAATTCCATGCAAGTTTTACTTAGAAAAATCACTAATGCATAGTGAAAGTAATGGGACAAAAGTATGAAGCATCACTTGCCTTTTTGGTAGAGGGTGTAAGTTCACTCCTTGATCTTTGCAATGTTCACACACTTCAATTCACTACAATTCAATCAAGCAAACAATATTTCAATCTACCATTCAAGCAAAACATCACATAAAATGATAAAGTCAAAGTAATGCATGCAAGCATGCTAAAGATTGTTTTATTTGAAAAAGTGGATCCTAATGGGTCATGAACATTCGAAAACACCTAATGGTCATTTTATAAAGTGGCAAAGTCATTTGCAAAAGATTTCACTTCATAAACCATTTTCAAAACAAGGTATCATTTTATGTGGTGTAGAAATGTTTTTACTAAGGCATTAATCTATAGGGTTCACAAAATATGTTTTCAAACCATAAAACTTTGTGTTTAGGGTCAGAGAGTTTGAAACAAAACATTTCCCAAAGGTTTTCTTCCAAAACCATTTTTAATAAATAAACCATATTTTTATTTGACTAGAATTGGTTTTAAATCCAAGATTCATTCTTTTGTTTCTCCAAATATATTTTTGAATCCACAAAGTGTTTCCTATGGTCAGTAGGTTCAAAACACTCCATTTTCAAAAGATTTTATCCTCAAAATCATTTTGGAATAATTTTTATAACCTAAACAAGCATACACAAGTTTCTGCAAAAACAAGCAATTTAACAGAAACTTTTTACTAAACAAAGTGCATGGTTGGCTAGGGCTTGTCTTGCTGATTCCATTGATATAAAATTTGCAAATTTTGGACGTGTGGAACTAAAGTTATGGATTTTTCAAATTTGCATACAAATCAGATTCTATTTCTGTTTTAAATCAAACTTGGTCCACGTGGCTGTTTCTGATTCGTCAATACTGTTTCACTCGGATCGGCTACGGGGTGCGTTGGATCTAAGTGAGACTGAACGGTGCAGATTAACTCGTACCTCTTCGCTTAAGTGGTGCTATGTCACATCCCAAGATTTTCCAAATCTTGTAATGTGAATATAAATGAATAAAATAAAACTTTGTTTGATTTTCAGGGCCAGAAGAAACTTTTTGAATTCAATTGGAACCTCAAACCTATTTGGATTAAATAAAATCCTAAAGGGATTTAAAAATATAAACATTTTAAATAAAGGAAAACAAAATATTTTGGAAATACTATTTTGGATCTTTTAAATAAAAGGATTTGGTTTTCAATAGAAATAAAAGTTTTATAGATAAAGATTATTTTATAAAGCCAAATTAAACCTTGGCCAAACTTTTGAAATAAAACATTTTGTTTTGATAAAAATAGTAAAGGTTTGTTTAAAATAAATTAATAAGGATTTAATATCCAAGTTTTATTAATAAAGGTTTTACTATTTCCAAAACCTCAAAACTTATTTATTTAAAACAAGATTTTCCAAGTATTTTATACTCCCAAATAAGACCTACTGAATTGATTTTGAAAATAATTAGTTTTCAAAATGGAGTTTTAAAATAAAAATTAAATCCCATTTTTATGTATTAAAACAAGGTCTATTTATTTAATTAATAATGGACCCTAAAATAGAAATATTATTTTGGTTTTAGGATTTTGGATTATGTAACTAAACAGAACCAATTTCAAAGTTTCAAAGTGTGGTGTTCGTTTGAATTGATTTGAACATTGTTTGGTTGTTTGAAATTTCAAAACAGAATTGGAAAATAGAAAAAGAAAAAGTTTTAGGAAGAAAAAAAAAATAGAAGCCAGACTCAACCCAACCCAGAAGCCCAACTAGGCCCAGCAAACAGCCCAGCTTCCCTTCCCCGAAGAAAACGTTTCACACCTGGCAACAGACCCACGGAGACACTGACCGGTGGACCTCCCTTCCTTCTCGCATCCTCGCTGACGACTGGACCCCACCTCCCTGTTCATCCTCCTCACCCGCGCGACTTCTTCTTCCCCCAAACCTCGTCGCCGTTTCTGTCAGATAACTGCGCGCTTAATTCCTCTTAATGGCTGCGTTAATCTTGCCCCTGACCATGCGTACATAAGCACCTCTCCTCCCTCTTTCATTTCCCTCAAACGACAACGCCTCATCGCCACCAGGCTGCTCGCATTGCTTGTGACAACTCCCTGTCTCCGACCACCGTCCTCCCTCGATTCTGGCCGAGCCTCGCCACCTCCTGCCTCCCCGAGCACACGAGCGCACTCACCACTCCCTATCGCATCTCCCAGTACCCTCTGTTCGACCGCGGGCGCCCCAGGGAGCCGTCTTCGACAAAGCACTGAGCGCTGCCGTCTGTCTCGCCTCCGTCGAGTTCCCTAGGTAAAAATCCGACCGCCCCGCGCCTTCTAGTTCACGCACGCATCATCTCCTTGATCTTACGCGTCTGACCACACCCTATATTTGCCTCCGCGTGATCTACAGTGTCGCCTTCGACCGCGGACAGAACCATCCGACGCCGACGACACCTCCGACGAGCAATTGCGACCGTTCCCGTGCGCCCCTGCCTCGTCGACCACACGTTGAGCTTCCCCAGCCTCCTGCTATCTCGGTGATCACCCCCTCTGTCTACCTTGCTTCCTAGAACAGCCGCTAGCCCGCTGCCTGACCGTCGCCGCCGTCCACCGCCGCGCAGCGCCGCCAGTTAGTGGTCTGATTGATTGCGTCCGTTAGATCTAGATCGTAAGGCTGTAATAGAACATAAGCGAAGAGGTATCGTATGCCTCTGCGCCGCTCGATCTAAATGAGATCCTACGGTCTGCAGCGCGTGATCCACCCGAACCGGTACCGTCCAATTAGGAAGTGCCGCGTGTCACCAGTTCCGTTTAAAAACAGAATTGAAATCAGAATAGAATGTGAATTTCAAACCTTTGTAACTTTTGATCCACACGTCCAAAAATTACAAATTTTATACCGTTGGAATCAGTGGAACAAACCCTAGCCAACCATGCCTTTAGTTTAGAAAATAGTATCTGTTAGTTTGTTGGTTTTTGCAGAAACTTTTGTATGCTTGTTTAGATTAGAAAAATGATTCAAAATTGTTTTTGAGGTTAAAATCTTTGCAAAATGGTTTGTTGTAAACTCACTGACCCTAGGAACCAACCCATGGTTTTTAAAATGGATTTGGTGAAGTTTAGGATGGACTAATTGATTTAGCCCATTTCTAGCTAAATGAAAATAAAGATTTTGATTATGAAAATGTTTTTGTAAAGAAAACTTTGGGAAAATGTTTTGGATCAAACCTACTGACCCTAAACACCAAGTTTTGAGAAACAACAACTTATTTTGTGAACAACTTAAAGTTGTTGCTTTGATAAAAATATTTTCCACCACATAAAATGATGATTGGATTAAAAAATGGTTTTTAGACAAAACCCTTTTGCAAATAACTTAGACACCTTGGAAAATGACCACTTTGGAATTTACAAAGCTTAGAAGCCTAGTGGAGACCATCTTTACAAATAGAACCACCTCTTGCTTGCTCACATGCATGACTTAGTTTTCATAGTTTTATGTGTGTGAATTGTTGATTGATTCTTGGGTTGGAATGCTTGTTGATATTGGGTTTGCTTGATTGATTATAGTGAAATTAGCAAAGTGTGAGACTAGAAAGATCAAGGAGTGAACCATCATTCCCTACCAAAAAGTCAAGTTACACTATCATCTAAAGTCCTACTATTTTCATTATACTTAGTGGATTTTGAAACATGCATGAAAAGAACTTCTATACTTATGCTATGCTAAATCCTAATAGGATTCCCTATATATACCTTAGTGAAAATATTTTAGTTGTTACATGCTTAGCCATGCTATATTTTGAAAAGAGATACATGTTGAGATTTTATGAAGTTGAGAAAAGGACTTGTGATTTTATATAATAAAACAAGGACTCAATGAACCACCTGGGTGGCCAAGGATACTTTGAGTATTGGAGAAGGTGGCAACAAAAGGAACCATGTCTATGGCAATCTCTTTGTGTTGTGCTCCAAAGGAAACCACCCAGGAAACTTAGAGATTGAACATGTTTCTCCAATTGTGGCTTTCGTGTGCAACCACATGCTATTATGGCTCTGGCTTAGTCAACTACATTGGGAAGACCCATACATTGTCTTCAGTTTACTGGACATGGGGATCTGGAATGCTTCATGGGTGCTGAAGACAAGCTAGCAATGGTGTATGGGAGGACCCTTTGGAAAGACTTCGTCACATTCTCAATCTACCAGTACTCCATCTTGGTGAGTGCTAATCCAGTGGCCACTGGTGGCAAAAGGATGGGATTGTGACATGTGGGTAAAGTGTACTCCTTCTGCAGAAGATAATAAAATCTAAGTACTTAGCCGTGTCCCCGGTTATGGACAATATCGAGCAACTAAAGTTTGAAGCTATGGGAGATCTCGACATTCCAATTTCTAAAAGAAAACTTTTAAGGACTTGATGCACTTGGGGTTACCAAGGAACTGATGAGATTTTGATAAAACTTGTTGCACTTGGGGTTACCAAGTAGCTCAAGGGATTTTGACAAGGACTTGAACACTTGAGTTTCTACCAAGGAGTTCAAGGAACTTGGAAAAGGAGATTTGGCAAAGGACCAAAACCATTTTGAAAAGATAGGATAAATTATTGCTTTATGCAAAAGAGCCTAAAAATCTACTTAGCCAAATGTGCATGTATTGATAGGATCCACTTATATTCCACATAGTAGTGAAACTTGCCAATACAATTCAAATGTATTGACCCTTGTGGCTGTAACTTGTAATGTTGCAGGTTTGATTGATTTTTAGTGAAGATTGATTGATTAGGATTACAAAGTCTACAACCAACATCTGCCTGTGGAACTTTGAAGATGAAGGACCCCATGACTATAGTTATTACGCTGCAATGTAACGTAATAGCCAAATGAGCTATGTATGATGTAATAAAATTATGTTATTCCTGGTTATAAAGTTATATTATGACCTTTGTTTCTTGATATTACATCTTAACTGTGGATGCTAGCTATTGATCCAGGGACTAGCATTGTAAACACAGGGGACACCACCTTATCTTGTTTAAAGGTTGGGACACTCCCTTTACAGATGGTATCAGAGCATTGTGTTGCCTGTAGGATTTGTAACCCTAGGACTGGACAAAAACCCTTAGAAAAATAGGAGTTACATTTTCCAAAAACTAATTTACAAAAACACTTGTAAACTATTTCCTCAACTATTTAGGTTTCAACTCTACATCTCTTCTATTTCAACTTGATGGAAAAACCTACCCATGGCCAAAGACTACACCATGTGCAAAGGACTTCATCAACATTTTCAACTCTAATGACTTCAACTTCTTCAACTCTAATGACTTCAACATCTTCAGCATGATCACCAAGGACTTCCAACTTGGATATCACCAAGGACTATGAGCGAGATAAGGAAATCTTTCTCAAGATTTAGAGACTGAAGGAATACAAAAGTTAGAAGAAGACCACACCACTAGAAGTGTTGTAACCAAGAGTTTTTCCCAAAGAAACCATGATCTCATGTAAGAAGAATCAAGAAGGAAGGAAAGATCACAAGTAAACCATATAGATGGACCACCATATTTTAGATAAGTCAAAACGCACCAACTTATGTGGTGTAACAAAAATATTTTTGTTGCCTAAGTATGTGCTTGAACTTTGTTGTTTGAGTGAAATGTTTGACTTATGACTGCATGCACATTGTTTGTGTGAAATGTGATGTGTGTGATTAGAAATATTTCCTTAGAAATATCTTGCCTATTCTAATCTCCCTTCAACCCAAATAGATGACTACTCCAAAAGACTCCAAGGTTGATGACATCAACACCAACCAAGAGGACAGCATGAAAGAGCTCATAGCAACTCAACACCAGCTGAACCAAGTGACAGCTCAGTTCATAGCCAACTCTAGTGGAGAAGATCCAAAGCTACAAGGATTTTTGGAAACTCAAGGCTAACTAATGCTTAAGGTGACTGATCAAATGATCAAAATGGAAGAAAGCTCTCCCAAAAGAGTCTTTGACAACAATGATGACAGAAATATTATTCTAGATGGAGCCCCAGCTTGCATTATTTGTGGAAACAAGGATCATACTTACAAGGAGCATGGAGATCAATGCCCCAACTGTGAAGATAAACATCCTGTTGGACAATGTCCCACTTCTCAAGCTACTTGCTACCTATGTGAAGGAAACAACCATGTTCCTATCCAATGCCCTATCTACTCCATGGTGGAACAAAGGAAACAAGAAGGATCCAAGTCTACCAAGCATGTTGATGGCAAAGGAAAAGGATCACTTATACCTCCAAACAAAACAACCCAGTTCAAAGGATCAAAGAAACCCAAGAAGCAAAAGATAGACAAAAGCCATGTGCAATGTTATAAATGCAAGGAAATGGGACACTATTCTAGTGAATGCCCAGAGAACCCGAAGAATAAAGAGATTGGCCAAGTAGTGTGCAACAACTGCAAAGAACTAGGCCATTATGTAGCAACTTGTCCACAAGAGCCACGTAAAGAACTCAAGGACATCCATTGTTTCAATTGCAAGAACCCAGGACATTATTCGAGCAACTGTCCAGAAAAGATGAAGAACAAGTTGAACAAGCCTATGGAGAAACTCAACCTTGACCCATGAGTCAAGTGTGGAAACCAAGGACACCATGCAATTGTTTGCTTAGAGAAGTTTCCCCAGGATCCCAAGAAGGACAATATGTAATTTTTGTTTGAAATTTTTTAAGGGTGGTAGTACCCTAGTTGTTTTGATCCTACCTGTAACCCTAGCCTTCCCAAATCTCGGGACGAGATTTATTTTAAGGATGGTAGCCTGTCACATCCCAAGATTTTACAAACCTTGTAATTTGAAAATAAATGAATAAAATAAAAATTTGTTTGATTTTCAGGGCCAGAAGAAACTTTTTGAATTCAATTGGAACCTCAAACCTCTTTGGATTAAATAAAATCCTAAAGGGATTTAAAAATATAAACATTTAAAAAAAAGGAAAACAAAATATTTTGGAAATACTATTTTGGATCTTTTAAATAAAAGGATTTGGTTTTCAATAGAAATAAAAGTTTTATAGATAAAGATTATTTTATAAAGCCAAATTAAACCTTGGCCAAACTTTTGAAATAAAACATTTTGTTTTGATAAATATAGTAAAGGTTTGTTTAAAATAAATTAATAAGGATTTAATATCCAAGTTTTATTAATAAAGGTTTTACTATTTTCAAAACCTCAAAACTTATTTATTTAACACAAGATTTTCCAAGTATTTTATACTCCCAAATAAGACCTACTGAATTGATTTTGAAAATAATTAGTTTTCAAAATGGAGTTTTAAAATAAAAATTAAATCCCATTTTGGTGTATTAAAACAAGGTCTATTTATTTAATTAATAATGGACCCTAAAATAGAAATATTATTTTGGTTTTAGGATTTCGGATTATGTAACTAAACAGAACCAATTTCAAAGTTTCAAAGTGTGGTGTTCGTTTGAATTGATTTGAACATTGTTTGGTTGTTTGAAATTTCAAAATAGAATTGGAAAATAGAAAAAGAAAAAGTTTTAGGAAGAAAAAAAAATAGAAGCCAGACTCAACCCAACCCAGAAGCCCAACTAGGCCCAGCAAACAGCCTAGCTTCCCTTCCCCGAAGAAAACGTTTCACACCTGGCAACAGACCCACGGAGACACTAACCGGTGGACCTCCCTTCCTTCTCGCATCCTCGCTGACGACTGGACCCCACCTCCCTGTTCATCCTCCTCACCCGCGCGACTTCTTCTTCCCCCAAACCTCGTCGCCGTTTCTGTCAGATAACTGCGCGCTTAATTCCTCTTAATGGCTGCGTTAATCTCGCCCCTAACCATGCGTACATAAGCACCTCTCCTCCCTCTGTCATTTCCCTCAAACGACAACGCCACATCGCCACCAGGCTGCTCGCATTGCTTGCGACAACTCCCTGTCTCCGACCACCGTCCTCCCTCGATTCCGGCCGAGCCTCGCCACCTCCTGCCTCCCCGAGCACACGAGCGCACTCACCACTCCCTGTTGCATCTCCCAGTACCCTCTGTTCGACCGTGGGCGCCCCAGGGAGCCGTCTTCGACAAAGCACTGAGCGCCGCCGTCTGTCTCGCCTCCGTCGAGTTCCCTAGGTAAAAATCCGACCGCCCCGCGCCTTCTAGTTCACGCACGCATCATCTCCTTGATCTTAAGCGTCTGACCACACCCTCTATTTGCCTCCGCGTGATCTACAACGTCGCCTTCGACCGCGGACAGAACCATCCGACGCCGATGACGCCTCCGACGAGCAATTGCGACCGTTCCCGTGCGCCCCTGCCTCGTCGACCACACGTTGAGCTTCCCCAGCCTCCTGCGATCTCGGTGAGAACCCCCTCTGTCTACCTTGCTTCCTAGAACAGCCGCTAGCCCGCTGCCTGACCGTCGCCGCCGTCCACCACCGCGCAGCGTCGCCAGTTAGTGGTCTGATTGATTGCGTCCGTTAGATCTAGATCGTAAGGCTGTAATAGAACATAAGCGAAGAGGTAACGTATGCCTCTGCGCCGCTCGATCTAAATGAGATCCTACGGTCTGCAACGCGTGATCCACCCGAACCGGTACCGTCCAATTAGGAAGTGCCGCGTGTCACCAGTTCCGTTTAAAAACAGAATTGAAATCAGAATAGAATGTGAATTTCAAACCTTTGTAACTTTTGATCCACACGTCCAAAAATTACAAATTTTATACCGTTGGAATCAGTGGAACAAACCCTAGCCAACCATGCCTTTAATTTAGCAAATAGTATCTTTTAGTTTGTTGGTTTTTGCAGAAACTTTTGTATGATTGTTTAGATTAGAAAAATGATTCAAAATTGTTTTTGAGGTTAAATGTAGGGGTCCCAATCTTAGATAAGATAGAGCCTCCTGTGTTTACAATGCTAGTCCCTGGATCAATAGCTAGCATCCATAGTTAAGATGTAATATCAAGAAACAAAGGTCATAATATAACTTTTTAATCAGGAATAACATAATTTTATTACATCATACATAGCTCATTTGGCTATTACATTACATTGCAGCGGAATAACTATAATCATGGGTCCTTCATCTTCAAAGTGCCACAGGAAGATGTTGGTTGTAGACTTTGTAATCCTAATCAAACAATCTTCACTAAAATCAATCAAACCTGCAACATACAAGTTACAGCCACAAAGGGTCAATACATTTGAATTGTATTGGCAAGTGATACTATGGTAGTATAGTGGAGTCTATCATCTATATGCATTTGGCTAAGTGGAGTTGAGGCTTGCATTGCTCAAAATAGATTTTTCTTATCATTTTGAAAATACTAAGTTCTTGTTTTGACAAATCACTTTCCAAGGCATCTACCAATCAAAGACTGAAGATCCTTTCCAAGGCATCCACCAATCAAAGAATGAAGTGCTTGGCAAAACCATTTTTTCCTCAATCAAAGATTTCAAGATCCTTGTACCAAGCCATCTCTCCATCAATGATTGAAGAATTCAAACAACCCTTGTTCAAACCACAAGTTTTAACTTAGAAATTTTAATGATGAGATTCTTGATTGCTTCCATGTCTTGATGCTCAAATTGTCCTTTACCAGGGACGTGGCTAAGTACTTAGATTTTACACTCTGCAGAGGTGGTGCACTTTCCCCACAAGACTTGGTTTCCCAAGACAAGATCTTTCAGAAGCTTTCCCTTAGACCAAAATGGACGCGTTCCAACCTATCAAACACTACCACCCACTGTCCATATGGCTAAGTTCTTGCAACCTATATGATCATGGCAGAGCCCATATTGCCAAGTGGTTGCACTTGAAGCTTCTCAACATTTGACATCTCAAATCTCTTTGTTTCCTGGGTGGCCATCCACAAGTGAGATACACAAGCCAAGACCATGGTCTTGTGAACCAGTCAGCATAAAACAATCCTTCCATTCCACCCAGGAGGTTCATTAACTTAGTTGTTTTATTAAACAAAACCTAAGTCCTCAGACTTAGAATATTTTTCCATAGTGTGAATATATATTCCACCCATGTTTTCTATTAGCTAGTCTAAGCTTGGTAGTAGTAGGGAATCTTAACTTAGGAAAATCCTACTAAGGATTCATCTATTAGGTTTTCCTATAGTAAGATCTATACTTAGCAAAATCCATGCAAGTTTACTTAGCAAAATCACTAATGCATAATGAAAGTATTGGGATAGAAAGTATGAAGCATCACTTGCCTTTTTGGAAGGGAATGGTAGTTCACTCCTTGATCTTGTTAGTCTCACACTTCACTACAAGTCAAACAAGCAAACACTAATTCAATTTACATTCCAAACTAATAATCACTCAAACAATTTCCCACATACAAAACAATGGAAACCAATTCATGCATGGGAGCATGCACAAGATAGTTTTTATTTTGCAAAAGGGGTCTCTATGGGGTTTCTAAACTTTGTAAGATTCAAATTGGTCATTTACCATAGTGGCAAAGTCATTAGCAAGAAGGTTTTGTCCAAAAACTATTTTTAATTCCATTCATCATTTCATGTGGTGAAAAATGTTTTTATTAAGGCAAAACTCCTAAGTTGTTCACCAAATGAGTTGCTATTGCAAAGCTTGGTGTTTTTGGGTCAGTAGGTTTGGTCCAAACTATTTCCTTAAAGTTTTCTTTCCATAAACATTTTTATAACAAAAACCATTCTTTTTTATTTGGCTAGAAAATGACTAAGTCAAGTAATCCAATCTAAATCTTACAAAAATCATTTTTAATACCAAGGGTTGGTTCCTAGGGTCATTAAGGTCACAACAATCCAATTTGCAAAGGTTTTATCCTTAAATTCAATTTTAAACAATTTTTATACTCTAAACAAGCATACAAATGAATCTGCAAAAATGAGCAAACAAACAGATACTATTTGCTAAACTAATTCCACAGTTGGCTAGGGCTTGTTCTCCTGAATCCATTGATATAAAATTTGCCAAATTTGGACGTGTGGATCAAAAGTTATAAGGGTTTGAAAATCACAAAATATTCTGTTTTCAAATCTGTTTTTAAACAGAACAGTGACACGCGACACGTCGTCATTCGCTGGTAACGGTTCGACCGGATCATGCTGCGGTGCGTTGGATCTAATCCTATCGTGCGGAACAGATTGCTTGATACCCCTTCGGTTAAGTGAGTCTATCGTGCTCATCGGGTCTAGATCGCAGGGTGCTCAGCTCGCTTGCCAGGGATGGGCGACGCTGGTGGCGGCGTCTGGTGGCGGAGCGGCCAGACGGTGGCGAAGTCGATGCTACAGGAAGCGAGGAAGGAGGAGAGGGGGCTCACTGAATTCACCAAGGCGTGGGGGTGCTCGAGGTGCTTCCCGTTTGCCGAGGGGCGCGCTGGAGCTACGGGAATTCCTCGCCGGAGTTTCTACTGGCGCCAGGAGCTTCTGCTCGCCGACGGGGACGAGGTTGCAGGCCACGTGTGAGTGTTTGGCGAGCACACAGAATCTGAAGGACAAAGACTAATAAAATGGCATGTCTCATCGATCAAACGCACGGAGTCGAGTCTGGAGCTCACCGAGTTGCGGGTCGTCGGTGGCGTCTGGTGGAGATGTTCTTGGCGTTCGAGCGCTCGGGGCGGTGGCGCTACGGTGATGATCGCCGGAGGTGGGGATCACAGGAGCATGGTCGGGAGGCAGGGGTGGTGAGGGCTGCCGGATTCGGCGAGCGTCGTCGGAGACAGGCGGTCGAGGAGAAATTGGCGGCGGAGGCGTGCTCGGGAAGGAGGCGGAGAAAGCGGAGGAGTGGCGGTGATTTAACACGCGTGATCACTGCAGGTTTTACTCGTGGCATTAAAGCGAATTAAGTCTGAGGAATCAAGTCTGCAACGGTGAAGTGAGGAGGAAGAACAGTTCGCGGGGTGGGGAAGAAGAGACGTGGCAGTGGGGTCCTCTGGTCAGTGGGAAAAGGAGAGGAAATGGGTCCAGTGTTCAGTGACTGTGCGGGTTGTTTCTGCGGTAAAGAAAACGCTTCGGGGGCGTGGGAACAGGTGGGCTGGACTGGGCTGTTGGGCCAGATTGTTGGGCTGGGTCTTTTGCACTATTTTTTTTCTGTCTGATTCTTTTTCCTTTTCTATTTCTATTTTCCTGTTTTGAAATTCAAACAACCAAACACATTCAAAATGATTCAAACAATCATCAAGCTTTTCAAATATGAATTTGGTTCTGTTTATCAATAGAAACCAAATTCCAAAAATAAAATAATTTTTATTCTTTTTAAGACCATTCATTAATTAAATAAAAGTGGTTCATTAGGTATTTAATAAAATAGGGTTTGATTTAATTAATAGAGTCTCCATTTGAAATCCAAATATTTTCAAAAACAAATCAGTGGGTTTTATTTGGAAATAAAGAATATTTGGAAAACTTGTTTAAAACAGAAATAACATTTTATTTTAGAGTCCATTATTAATTAAATATAATAGACTTTCATTATTAAATCAAATAGGATTTATTTTATTGAGATATTTATTTTGAAATCTAATATAAAGCCAAAACACTTTAGTAGGTTTTATTTGTGAATATCAATTATTTGGAAAACTTATTTTAAATAATTTAACAAGTTTTGATGTTTCAATTAAATTGGTAAAACCTTTTATTTGTATAAAATTTGGTTATTAGGTCCTTATTAATTTATTTAAATAATCCTTTGTATTTTTATTCAAAACAAAATGTACTAATTCCAAAGCTTGGCCAAGGTTTTAATTTGGCTTTATAAAACATTCTTCATTTATAAACTTCTATTTCATTTGAAAATAAATCTTTTCACTCAAGATTTTCAAAATAATATTTCCAAATGTTTTTATTTTTCCTTTTATTAAATGTTTAACTTTTTAGATCCCTTTAGGTTTTATTTAATTCAAATGGGTTTGAAGTTCCAATTGAATTCAAAAGTTTCTTGTGGCTCTGAAATTTAAACAAAGTTTTATTTTATTCATTTATTTTCACATTACAAGATTTGGAAAATCTTGGGATGTGACAGGCTACCACCCTTAAAATAAATCTCGTCCCGAGATTTGGGGAGGCTAGGGTTTCAAGCATGTTCAAAACAACTAGGGTACTACCACCCTTAAAAATTTTCAAACAAAAATTACACATTATCCTTCTTGGGATCTTGGGAAACTTCTCTAAGCAAACTTTTGCATGTGTCCTTGGTTTCCATTCTTGACTCATGGGCCAAGGTTGAGTTCCTTCATAGACTTTTTTAACTTGTTCTTCATCTTTTTTGGACAATTGCTTGCATAGTGGCCTAGTTCCTTGCATTTGAAACACATCACTTGGCTAATATCTTTCTTTTCCTTTGGTATCATTGCCTTTTGTTTGTTTCTTTGGTTCTTCTTCTTTTCTGGGCATTCATTGGCATAGTGTCCCATCTCTTTGCAATTGTAACATTGATCTTGAGTAATATCCTTCTTGTTAGGGTTGGGGCATTTCTTCTTCTTGGGTCTCTCCAAAGCTAAGAGTTCTTCTAGCTCATGTTCTTCATAGGTGGGAGATCTTTCTCTCTTCTTGGGGCATTGATCTTCATGTTCCTTGGATGCATGATCCTTGTCTTCACAAATATTGCTAGCTTGGGTTCCTTCTAGATTAAGATCTTTGTCATCCTTGTTGTCATCAGCTCTTTGGGAAAAGTTTTCTCCCATGTTGATCATTTGAGTAACCAATCCTTGCAACTATTGGGATTGAAGTTTCAAAATCCTTTGTATGGCTAGGTCTAATCCATTGTTGTTGGCTAAAATCTGAGTTGTCTCTTGTCTCAACTAGTTTTGGGTTGCTATAAGTTCTCTCATGTTGTCTTCTTGGTTGTTGTTGTTGTCATCAACCTTGATGTTGGAGTCCTTTGGAGTAGTCATCTGTTTGGGTTGAATTGGGATTAGAATAGGCAAGATTTTTCTAAGGAATTATTTCTAATCACACACATCACAATTCACACAAGCAATGTGCAAGCAATCACAAACAAACAACAAAGTTCAAGCACATACTTAGGCAACAAAATATTTTTGTTACACCACATAAGTTGGTGTGTTTTACTTAACTAAATTATGGTGGTCCATCTATATGGTTCACTTTTGATCTTTCCTTCCTTTAAGATTCTTCTTGTATGAGATCATGGTTTCCTTGAGAAAAGATCTTGGTCACAATACTTCTAATGATGTAGGCTCCTTCTAACTTTTGCATTCCCTCAGTCTCTAAATCTTGAGCAAGATTTCCTTGTTGCACTTGTAATCCTTAGTGGTATCCAAGTTGGAAGTCCTTGATGAATATGCTGAAGATGTTGAAGTCATTAGAGTTGAAAATGTTGAAGAAGTCCTTTGCATATGGTGTAGTCTTTGGTCATGGGTAGGTTTTTCCATCCAGTTGAAGTAGAAGAGAAGTAGAGTTGAAACCAAATGGTTAAGGAAAGAGTTTACAAGTATTTTTGTAAATAAGTTTTGGATCAAAATGTAACTCCTATTTTTCTAAGGGTTTTTGTCCAATCCTAGGGTTTACAAATCCTACAGGCAACACAATGCTCTGATACCATCTGTAGGGGTCCCAATCTTAGATAAGATAGAGCCTCCTGTGTTTACAATGCTAGTCCCTGGATCAATAGTTAGCATCCACAGTTAAGATGTAATATCAAGAAACAAAGGTCATAATATAACTTTATAACCAGGAATAACATAATTTTATTACATCATACATAGCTCATTTGGCTATTACATTACATTGCAGCGGAATAACTATAATCATGGGTCCTTCATCTTCAAAGTGCCACAGGCAGATGTTGGTTGTAGACTTTGTAATCCTAATCAAACAATCTTCACTAAAATCAATCAAACCTGCAACATACAAGTTCTGACCACAAAGGGTCAATACATTTGAATTGTATTGGCAAGTGATACTATGGTAGTATAGTGGAGTCTATCATCTATATGCATTTGGCTAAGTGGAGTTGAGGCTTGCATTGCTCAAAATAGATTTTTCTTATCATTTTGAAAATACTAAGTTTTTGTTTTGACAAATCACTTTCCAAGGCATCTACCAATCAAAGACTGAAGATCCTTTCCAAGGCATCCACTAATCAAAGACTGAAGTGCTTGGCAAAACCATTTTTTCCTCAATCAAAGATTTCAAGATCCTTGTACCAAGCCATCTCTCCATCAATGATTGAAGAATTCAAACAACCCTTGTTCAAACCACAAGTTTTAACTTAGAAATTTGAATGATGAGATTCTTAATTGCTTCCATGTCTTGATTCTCAAATTGTCCTTTACCAGGGACATGGCTAAGTACTTAGATTTTACACTCTGCAGAGGTGGTGCACTTTCCCCACAAGACTTGGTTTCCCAAGACAAGATCTTTCAGAAGCTTTCCCTTAGACCAAAATGGACGCGTTCCAACCTATCAAACACTACCACCCACTGTCCATATGGCTAAGTTCTTGCAACCTATATGATCATGGCAGAGCCCATATTGCCAAGTGGTTGCACTTGAAGCTTCTCAACATTTGACATCTCAAATATCTTTGTTTCCTGGGTGGCCATCCACAAGTGAGATACACAAGCCAAGACCATGGCCTTGTGAACCACTCAACATAAACCAATCCTTCCATTCCACCCAGGAGGTTCATTAACTTAGTTGTTTTATTAAACAAAACCTAAGTCCTCAGACTTAGAATATTTTTCCATAGTGTGAATATATATTCCACCCATGTTTTCTATTAGCTAGGCTAAGCTTGGTAGTAGTAGGGAATCTTAACTTAGGAAAATCCTACTAAGGATTCATCTATTAGGTTTTCCTATAGTAAGATCTATACTTAGCAAAATCCATGCAAGTTTACTTAGCAAAATCACTAATGCATAATGAAAGTATTGGGATAGAAAGTATGAAGCATCACTTGCCATTTTGGAAGGGAATGGTAGTTCACTCCTTGATCTTGTTAGTCTCACACTTCACTACAAGTCAAACAAGCAAACACTAATTCAATTTACATTCCAAACTAATAATCACTCAAACAATTTCCCACATACAAAACAATGGAAACCAATTCATGCATGGGAGCATGCACAAGATAGTTTTTATTTTTCAAAAGGGGTCTCTATGGGGTTTCTAAACTTTGTAAGATTCAAATTGGTCATTTACCATAGTGGCAAAGTCATTAGCAAGAAGGTTTTGTCCAAAAACTATTTTTAATTCCATTCATCATTTCATGTGGTGAAAAATGTTTTTATTAAGGCAAAACTCCTAAGTTGTTCACCAAATGAGTTGCTATTGCAAAGCTTGGTGTTTTTGGGTCAGTAGGTTTGGTCCAAACTATTTCCTTAAAGTTTTCTTTCCATAAACATTTTTATAACAAAAACCATTCTTTTTTATTTGGCTAGAAAATGACTAAGTCAAGTAATCCAACCTAAATCTTACAAAAATCATTTTTAATACCAAGGGTTGGTTCCTAGGGTCAGTAAGGTCACAACAATCCAATTTGCAAAGGTTTTATCCTTAAATTCAATTTTAAACAATTTTTATACTCTAAACAAGCATACAAATGAATCTGCAAAAATGAGCAAACAAACATATACTATTTGCTAAACTAATTCCACAGTTGTCTAGGGCTTGTTCTCCTGAATCCATTGATATAAAATTTGCCAAATTTGGACGTGTGGATCAAAAGTTATAAGGGTTTGAAAATCACAAAATATTCTGTTTTCAAATCTGTTTTTAAACAGAACAGTGACACGCGGCACGTCGTCATTCGCTGGTAACGGTTCGACCGGATCACGCTGCGGTGCGTTGGATCTAATCCTATCGTGCGACACAGATTGCTTGATACCCCTTCGGTTAAGTGAGTCTATCGTGCTCGTCGGGTCTAGATCGCACGGTGCTCAGCTCGCTTGCCAGGGATGGGCGACGCTGGCGGCGGCGTCTGGTGGCGGAGCGGCCAGACGGTGGCGAAGTCGATGCTACAGGAAGCGAGGAAGGAGGAGAGGGGGCTCACTGAATTCGCCAAGGCGTGGGGGTGCTCGAGGTGCTTCCCGTTTGCCGAGGGGCGCGCTGGAGCTACGGGAATTCCTCGCCGGAGTTTCTACTGGCGCCAGGAGCTTCTGCTCGCCGACGGGTTCGAGGTTGCAGGCCACGTGCGAGTGTTTGGCGAGCACCTGGAGATACAGAGGACAAAGACCAATAAAATGGCATGTCTCACTGATCAAGGCGCGCACGGAGTCGAGTGCTGGAGCTCACCGGAGTTGCGGGGTCGTCGGTGGCGTACAGGTGGAGATGTTCTTGGCGTTCGGGCGCGGTGGCGCTGATGATGATCGCCAGGAGGTGGGGATCACAGGAGCATGGTCGGGGAGGCAAGGGGTGGTGAGGGGCTGCCGGATTCGGCGTCGGAGCATCGTCGGAGACAGGGCAGTCGAGGAGAAATGTTTAACTTTTTAGATCCCTTTAGGTTTTATTTAATTCAAATGGGTTTGAAGTTCCAATTGAATTCAAAAGTTTCTTCTGGCTCTGAAATTTAAACAAAGTTTTATTTTATTCATTTATTTTCACATTACAAGATTTGGAAAATCTTGGGATGTGACATTAAAATCTTTGCAAAATGGTTTGTTGTAAACTCACTGACCCTAGGAACGAACCCATGGTTTTGAAAATGGATTTGGTGAAGTTTAGGATGGACTAATTGAGTTAGCCCATTTCTAGCTAAATGAAAATAAAGATTTTGATTATGAAAATGTTTTTGTAAATAAAACTTTGGGAAAATGTTTTGGATCAAACCTACTGACCCTAAACACCAAGTTTTGAGAAACAACAACTTATTTTGTGAACAACTTAAAGTTGTTGCTTTGATAAAAATATTTTCCACCACATAAAATGATGATTGGATTTAAAAATGGTTTTTAGACAAAACCCTTTTGCAAATAACTTAGACACCTTGGAAAATGACCACTTTGGACTTTACAAAGCTTAGAAGCCTAGTGGAGACCATCTTTACAAATAGAACCACCTCTTGCTTGCTCACATGCATGACTTAGTTTTCATAGTTTTATGTGTGTGAATTGTTGATTGATTCTTGGGTTGGAATGCTTGTTGATATTGGGTTTGCTTGATTGATTGTAGTGAAATTAGCAAAGTGTGAGACTAGCAAGATCAAGGAGTGAACCATCATTCCCTACCAAAAAGTCAAGTTACACTATCATCTAAAGTCCTACTATTTTCATTATACTTAGTGGATTTTGAAACATGCATGAAAAGAACTTCTATACTTATGCTATGCTAAATCCTAATAGGATTCCCTATATATACCTTAGTGAAAATATTGTAGTTGTTACATGCTTAGCCATGCTATATTTTGAAAAGAGATACATGTTGAGATTTTATGAAGTTGAGAAAAGGACTTGTGATTTTATATAATAAAACAAGGACTCAATGAACCACCTAGGTGGCCAAGGATACTTTGAGTATTGGAGAAGGTGGCAACAAAAGGAACCATGTCTATGGCAATCTCTTTGTTTTGTGCTCCAAAGGAAACCACCCAGGAAACTTAGAGATTGGACATGTTTCTCCAATTGTGGCTTTCGTGTGCAACCACATGCTATTATGGCTCTGGCTTAGTCAACTACATTGGGAAGACCCATACATTGTCTTCAGTTTACTGGACATGGGGATCTGGAATGCTTCATGGATGCTGAAGACAAGCTAGCAATGGTGTATGGGAGGACCCTTTGGAAAGACTTTGTCACATTCTCAATATGCCAGTACTCCATCTTGGTGAGTGCTAATCCAGTGGCCACTGGTGGCAAAAGGATGGGATTGTGACATGTGGGTAAAGTGTACTCCTTCTGCAGAAGATAATAAAATCTAAGTACTTAGCCGTGTCCCCGGTTATGGACAATACTGAGCAACTAAAGTTTGAAGCTATGGGAGATCTCGAAATTCCAATTTCTAAAAGAAAACTTTTAAGGACTCGATGCACTTGGGGTTACCAAGGAACTCATGAGATTTTGATAAAACTTGTTGCACTTGGGGTTACCAAGTAGCTCAAGGGATTTTGACAAGGACTTGAACACTTGAGTTTCTACCAAGGAGTTCAAGGAACTTGGAAAAGGAGATTTGGCAAAGGACCAAAACCATTTTGAAAAGATAGGATAAATTATTGCTTTATGCAAAAGAGCCTAAAACTCTACTTAGCCAAATGTGCATGTATTGATAGGATCCACTTATATTCCACATAGTAGTGAAACTTGCCAATACAATTCAAATGTATTGACCCTTGTGGCTATAACTTGTAATGTTGCAGGTTTGATTGATTTTTAGTGAAGATTGATTGATTAGGATTACAAAGTCTACAACCAACATCTGCCTGTGGCACTTTGAAGATGAAGGACCCCATGACTATAGTTATTCCGCTGCAATGTAACGTAATAGCCAAATGAGCTTGTATGATGTAATAAAATTATGTTATTCCTGGTTATAAAGTTATATTATGACCTTTGTTTCTTGATATTACATCTTAACTGTGGATGCTAGCTATTGATCCAGGGACTAGCATTGTAAACACATGGGATACCACCTTATCTTGTTTAAAGGTTGGGACACTCCCTTTACATTCTGTCTACGCCACAGGATGAGGATCCAACGGCCTACGTGTGTTTGACCAAAGGTTGGCGGCGCAGCGACGGTGGCTGGCGGCGGCGCGGTCAGATGGTGGCGGTGCTGGTGAAGCAGGAAGCGAGAGAGGCTGGGGATATGCTCACCGGGTTCGCAGTAGCGTGGGGAAGCTCAACGTGGTCTTCGGGTAGCAGGGGGCGCGCGGGGTCGTCTTTAATCTCTCGCCGGAGTTCGTTCTGGCGACGGGCGTGCTCTGGTGCTGTCGAAGACGAACCTGCTGGGTGCGCTAAGGCAAACAGAGAGCAGTGTTAGATACACGCGAGAGAGAAGCGTGCGAGAGCATCAACGAGAGGGGAAGGGGCGGACAGAAGCTACCTGGGGCACTCGCCGGAGTTGAAACAGACGGTGGCGGCGCTTGGAGTCATCGTTGTCGAGGCTCAGAGGCGCGCGCGAGCGAGCTGCGGATGCAGAAAGATGCGCCAGGGCCTGGGGAACTTGCCCGCGTGCTCGGGGAGGTAAGGGGCGGCAGGGTCCGGCCGGAATCGGCAGGGAGAGTCGTCGGAGACAGAGGTGCTCGGAGAGGAATTAGGGCGGCCTGGGGGCGTGCTAAGGTGGGGCGACAGAGGGAAAAGAGAGAGGAGGTGCTGGCGTTTATCACTGCGTGGTCACGGCTAGGGATTAACGCGACATTAAGGCGTAATCAAGCGAGCGTTTAATGGCAGGAACGACAGCGGTGTCTGGGGGAAGAACAGGTCGCGGGTGGGAATGACAAACTGGTAGGTGGGGCTATCTGGCAGCGAGAGAGAGAGAAGGAGTGCGGGGTCTACCTGTCTGCGTCGTTGCGGGTTTAAAACTGGGTGCGAAACGTTTTTCTTCGGGAGAGAGAGGAGCTGGGCTGCTGGGCTTAGTGGGCCAGGTTGGGTTGGGCCGTCCTTGCTCTATTTTTTTTCTGTTTTGAATCTTTTTCTTTTTTTTCCATTTATTTTTCTGTTTTGAAATTCAATCAACCAATTCAAACATTCAAATCGATCAAATTTCTACCACACTTTGTATTGAATTTTGGTTCTGTTTGACAACACAAAACAAAGTCCAAAACAAAGTAATATTTTTATTCTTTTTAGGATCTATTTAATAATTAAATAAAATAGACCTTAATCATTAAAATAGGATTTGTTTTATTTAAAATCTCCATTTGAAATCTAAAATATTATTAAAACCAAATCAGTAGGTTTTATTTGAAAATATAAATTACTTGGAAAACTTTTTTTAAAATAAAATAACATGTTTTGATGTTTAATTAAAATGGTAAAACCTTTTTTTATAAAATTGGTTTAATAATAAACTCTCCTTATTTTTATTTAAATAAACGTTTACTCTTTTAATCAAAACAAAACATTTTATTTCAAAAGCTTGGCCAAGGTTTAATTTGGCTCTATAAAGTAATCCTTATTTATAAATCTACCTTTTCTTTTGAAAACCAAATCTTTAATTAAAAGATCCAAAATAGTAATTTTAAATATTTTTAAGTTTATTGTTTATTTATCTTTTTAAATCCCTTTAGGATTTTATTTGATCCAAATAGGTTTTGAAAGTTTCCAATTGGATTCAAAAAGTTTCTTCTCACCCTGAAAATCAACAAAGTTTTATTTTATTCATTTATTTTTCACATAACAAGATTTGGAAAATCTTGGGATGTGACAGGTTACCACCCTTAAAATAAATCTCGTCCCGAGATTTGGGGAGGCTAGGGTTACAAATTAGCTCAAAGCATCTAGGGTACTACCACCCTTAAAAATTTTCCAACTAAATTACATATTGGCCTTCTTGGGATCCTGGGGAAACTTCTCTGGGCAAACATCTGCATAGTGTCCTTTGTTTTCACACTTGAAACATGTGACAAGGCTGAGATCCTTCATAGGCTGGTTTATCTTGTGCTTCAACTTTTCTGGACAGTGGTTTGCATAGTGGCCTAGCTCCTTGCATTTGAAACACATCACTTGGCTGATATCTTTCGTTTCCTTTGGTATCATTGCCCCTTGTTTGTTTCTTTGGTTCTTCTTCTTTTCTGGGCATTCATTGGCATAGTGTCCCATCTCTTTGCAATTGTAACATTGCAACTGGCTTTTATCCTTCTTCTTCTTTTTGGGTCTCTCCAAAGCTAGGAGTTCTTCTAGTTCATGCTCTTCATATCTCACCTCAAAGGTGGGAAATATTTCTCTCTTCTTGGGGCATTGATCTTCCTGCTCCTTGGAAGTGTGATCCTTGTCTCCACAAATATTGCAAGCTTGAGTTCCTTCTAAAATAACATCTTTGTCATCCTTGTTGTCATTAGCTCCTTGGGAAGAGTTGTCTCCAATGTTGATCATTTGAGTGGCCATCCCTTGCAACAATTGGGATTGAATTTTCAAAATCCTTTGTATGGCTGGGTCTAGTCCATTGTTGTTGGCTAAAAGCTGAGTTGTCTCTTGGCTCAACTGGTTTTGGGTTGCTATAAGTTCTCTCATGTTGTCCTCTTGGTTGTTGTTGTTGCCATCCTTGATGTTGGAGTCTCTTGGGGAAGTCATCTGTTTGGGTTGGATTGAGATTAGGATAGGAAAAAGATTTCTAAGTAAGGATTCTAATCACACACATCACAATTTACACAAGCAATGTGCAAGCAATCACAACAAATATTTCACTCAAACAACAAGTTTTCAAGAATATTTTTAGGCAACCAAAAATATTTTTGTTACACCACATAAGTTGGTGGGTTTGATCTATACTTAATATGGTGGTCCATATATATGGTTCACTTGAGATCTTTCCATCTTTCTTGGTTGATTCTTCTTGCATGAGATCATGGTTTCCTTGAGAAAAACTTTTGGTCACAAAACTTCAAAGGTGATGATGGCTCTTTCTAAGTTGTGTTTCCTTAGTTTCCAAATCCTTGAGCAAGATTTCTTGTCTCACTTGTCCTTAGTGATATCCAAGGTTGAAGTCCATGGTGAAAATGCTGAAGATGTTGAAGTCATTAGAGTTGAAGATGTTGAAGTCATTAGAGTTGAAGATGTTGAAGTCATTAGAGTTGATGAAGTCCTTTGCACATCGTGAAGTCTTTGGCCATGGGGTAGGCTTTATCCATCAAGTTGAAATAGAAGAGATGTAGAATCAAAACCAAAATGGTTGAGGAGAGAGTTTACAAGATTGTTTGTAAATAATTTTTGGAACAAATACAACTCCTATTTTTCTAAGGGTTTTTGTCCAATCCTAGGTTTACAAATCATACAGGCAACACAATGCTCTGATACCATCTGTAAGGTTCCCAACCTTTAATAAGGTAGAGTCCCCTATGTTTACAATGCTAGTCCCTGGATCAATAGCTAGCATCCACAGTTAAGATGTAATATCAAGAAACAAAGGTCATAATACAACTTTATAAAGGAATAAAATAATTTATTACATCTTTCATAGCTCATTTCGCTATTACATTGCAGCAGAATATCTATAAGCATGGGGTCCTTCATATTCAAAGTGCCACAGGCAAACATGTTGGTTGTAGACTTGTAATCCTAATTAATCAACTTCACTAATATCAAACAAACCTGCAACAAAACAAGTTACAGCCACAAGGGTCAATACATTTGAATTGTATTGGCAAGTGATACTATGGTAGTATAGTGGAGTCTATCATCTATATGCATTTGGCTATGTGGAGCTTAGCCTTGCTTTGCTCAAAATTAGATTTTCCTTATCATTTGAAACACTAAATTTTGCTTTGACAAAATCTTTTTCCCAAGGAATCTCCCAATAAAAATTGAAGATCCTTAATCCCTTGTTCAACCACAAGTTTTTAACTTAGAAATTTGGATGATGAGATTCTTGATTGCTTCCATGTCTTGATGCTCAAATTGTCCTTTGCCAGGTACATGGCTAAGTACTTAGATTTTACACTCTGCAGAGGTGGTGCACTTTCCCCACAAGACTTGGTTTCCCAAGACAAGATCTTTCAGAAGCCTTTCCTTAGACAAAGTTGACGCGTTCCAACCTATCATCCCACTACCACCAACTGTCCAAATGGCTAAGTTCTAGCAACCTATATGATCCAGGCAGAGCCCATAATGCCAAGTAGTTGCACTTGAAGCTTCTCAACATTTGACATCTCAAATCTCTTTGTTCTTGGGTGGCAATCCACAAGTGTGATACACAAGGTAAACCATAGCCATGGGCCTTGTGTAACCACTCAACCAAAAACCACAAAGCAATTACCATTCCACCCAGGTGATTCATTAACTTAGTTGTTTTATTAAACAAAAACACAAGTCCTCAGACTTGGAAATTTTTCCATAGTATGAATGTTTATTCCACCCTTGTTTTATATTAGCTAAGCTAAGCTTGATAGAATTAGGAATCTTAACTTTGGAAATTTTCTACTAAGGTTTCATCTACTAGGATTTCCCATAGCATGGTTTATACTTAGCAAAATTCCATGCAAGTTTTACTTAGAAAAATCACTAATGCATAGTGAAAGTAATGGGACAAAAGTATGAAGCATCACTTGCCTTTTTGGTAGAGGGTGTAAGTTCACTCCTTGATCTTTGCAATGTTCACACACTTCAAGTCAATACAATTCAATCAAGCAAACAATATTTCAATCTACCATTCAAGCAAAACATCACATAAAATGATAAAGTCAAAGTAATGCATGCAAGCATGCTAAAGATTGTTTTATTTGAAAAAGTGGTTCCTAATGGGTCATGAACATTTGAAAACACCTAATGGTCATTTTATAAAGTGGCAAAGTCATTTGCAAAAGATTTCACTTCATAAACCATTTTCAAAACAAGGTATCATTTTATGTGGTGTAGAAATGTTTTTACTAAGGCATTAATATATAGGGTTCACAAAATATGTTTTCAAACCATAAAACTTTGTGTTTAGGGTCAGAGAGTTTGAGACAAAACATTTCCCAAAGGTTTTCTTCCAAAACCATTTTAATAAATAAACCATATTTTTATTTGACTAGAATTGGTTTTAAATCCAAGATTCATTCTTTTGTTTCTCCAAATATATTTTTGAATCCAAAAAGTGTTTCCTATGGTCAGTAGGTTCAAAACACTCCATTTTCAAAAGATTTTATCCTCAAAATCATTTTGGAATAATTTTTATAACCTAAACAAGCATACACAAGTTTCTGCAAAAACAAGCAATTTAACAGAAACTTTTTACTAAACAAAGTGCATGGTTGGATAGGGCTTGTCTTGCTGATTCCATTGATATAAAATTTGCAAATTTTGGACGTGTGGAACTAAAGTTATGGATTTTTCAAATTTGCATACAAATCAGATTCTATTTCTGTTTTAAATCAAACTTCGTCCACGTGGCTGTTTCTGATTCGTCAATACCATTTCGCTCGGATCGGCTACGGGGTGCGTTGGATCTAAGTGAGACTGAACGGTGAAGATTAACTCGTACATCTTCGCTTAAGTGGTTTTGTCTACGCCACAGGATGAGGATCCAACGGCCTACGTGTGTTTGACCAAAGGTTGGCGGCGGAGCGACGGTGGCTGGAGGCGGCGTGGTCAGATGGTGGCGGTGCTGGTGAAGCAGGAAGAGAGAGAGGCTGGGGATATGCTCACCGGGTTCGCAGTAGTGTGGGGAAGCTCAACGTGGTCTTCGGGTAGCAGGGACGCACGGGGTCGTCTTTAATCTCTCGCCGGAGTTTGTTCTGGCGACGGGCGTGCTCTGGTGCTGTCGAAGACGAACCTGCTGGGTGCGCTAAGGCAAACGGAGAGCAGTGTTAGATGCACGCGAGAGAGGAGCGTGCGAGAGCATCAACGAGAGGGGAAGGGGCGGACAGAAGCTACCTGGGGCACTCGCCGGAGTTGAAACAGACGGTGGCGGCGCTTGGAGTCATCGTTGTCGAGGCTCACAGGCGCGCGAGCGAGATGCGGATGCAGAAAGATGCGCTAGGGCCTGGGGAACTTTCCCGCGTGCTCGGGGAGGTAAGGGGCGGTAGGGTCCGGCCGGAATCGGCAGGGAGAGTCGTCAGAGACAGAGGTGCTCGGAGAGGAATTAGGGCGGCCTGGGGGCGTGCTAAGGTGGGGCGACAGAGGGAAAAGAGAGAGGAGGTGCTGGCGTTTATCGCTGCGTGGTCACGGCGATGGATTAACGCGACATAAGGCGTAATCAAGCGAGCGTTTAACGGCAGGAACGGCAGCGGTGTCTGGGGGAAGAACAGTCGGGTGGGAGAACGAACTGGTGGTGAGAGAGAGAGAGAGAGAGAGAGAGAGAGAGAGAGAGAGAGAGAGAGAGAGAGAGAAGGAGTGCGGGGTCCACCTTTCTGCATCGTTGCGGGTTTAAAACTGGGTGCGAAACGTTTTTCTTCGGGAGAGAGAGGAGCTGGGATGCTGGGCTTAGTGGGCCAGGTTGGGTTGGGCCGTCCTTGCTCTATTTTTTTTCTGTTCTGAATCTTTTTCTTTTTTTTTCCATTTCTTTTTCTGTTTTGAAATTCAATCAACCAATTCAAACATTCAAATCAATCAAATTTCTACCACACTTTGTATTGAATTTTGGTTCTGTTTAACAACACAAAACAAAGTCCAAAACAAAGTAATATTTTTATTCTTTTTAGGATCTATTTAATAATTAAATAAAATAGACCTTAATCATTAAAATAGGATTTGTTTTATTTAAAATCTCCATTTGAAATCTAAAATATTATTAAAACCAAATCAGTAGGTTTTATTTGAAAATATAAAATACTTGGAAAACTTTTTTTAAAATAAAATAACATGTTTTGATGTTTAATTAAAATGGTAAAACCTTTTTTTTATAAAATTGGTTTAATAATAAACTCTCCTTATTTTTATTTAAATAAACCTTTACTCTTTTAATCAAAACAAAACATTTTATTTCAAAAGCTTGGCCAAGGTTTAATTTGGCTCTAAAAAATAATCCTTATTTATAAATCTACCTTTTCTTTTGAAAACCAAATCTTTAATTAAAAGATCCAAAAATAGTAATTTTAAATATTTTTAAGTTTATTGTTTATTTATCTTTTTAAATCCCTTTAGGATTTTATTTGATCCAAATAGGTTTTGAAAGTTTCCAATTGGATTCAAAAAGTTTCTTCTCACCCTGAAAATCAACAAAGTTTTATTTTATTCATTTATTTTTCACATAACAAGATTTGGAAAATCTTGGGATGTGACATTTGGTCCGTGGCCGTAGGATCTAGATCCAGCGATTAGAAACAGACCTATAGCAAAGCGGTACGAACAGATCTGGTCCGTGCAGATTAAGTTAGATCTAACGGCTCGCGTGTGTGATCCGGTGCGAAACAGTATCAACCAATCAGAAGGTGGTACCGCGTGGCCAGTCCTTTGTTTTAAAAACAGAATTTAGATCTATTAGATGTTTAAACTTGTAAAATTCATAACTTTTGAATCCCACGTCCAAATTTGACAAATTTTATACCATTGGAATCAGGAGAGAAAATCCTTTCCATTTATGCAATGTTTTTAATGTTTTGACTCTGTAAAAATGGTTGTTTTTATAGAAACATTTGTAGGCATAATTTGTGTATAACAATTATTTGAAAAATGTTATGTTATTCAAATAAAGTTTATTTGGCTTATTTTGGACTTGTTTATGGTTCAGTACTGTGTACTTGTCTTTTTTGGTGAAGAAAATCATCACATGGCATTTGCATGCATTCATATATTTTTGTTTGTATATATTTTGTATGTAATTTTCGTGCGATTATTTTATGTGTAGATTTTGGTGCAAATAATGATTGTGAAGATTGTTGCTACTCCCCAAACTACCAAGGCAAGTGGTGCTTCATGATTTTATTCCTATTTTTTTCAACTATGCACTAGAAATATTTTGCTAGACTTGCATGAATATTTTGATCTATATGCTACGCTTGGGAAAACCTAGTAGTTGTAGAATTGCTAGAAATTTCTAAGTTAAGATGCTTATCAATGCCATGCTTAGCCTAGCTAGTAGCAACCAAGGGTGGTTATATATTCATGCTATGAGAAAATATTTCTAAGTCTTTGGACTTATGTTTTTGCTTAATAAAACAACTAAGTGAATGAAACACCTGGGTGGAATGGAAAGAATGGTTTATGTTGAGTGGTTACACAAGGCCCATTTCTATGGCTTACCTTGTGTATCTCACTTGTGGAAAGCCACCCAGGAACAAAGGGATTTGAGAGGCCAAATGTTAAGAAGCTTCTAGTGCAGCCACATGGCAATATGGGCTCTGCCTGGATCACATAGGTTGCAATAACTTAGCCATTTGGACAGTTGGTGGTAGTGGGATGATAGGTTGGAACACGTCCATTTGGTCTAAGGGAAGGCTTCTGAAAGGTCATGTCTTGGTGAAAATCAAGTCTTGTGGGGAAACTGCATAACCTCTGCAGATGGAAGAATCTAACTACTTAGCCATGTCCCTGGTATTGGACAACTTGAGCATCAAGACATGGAAGCTATCAAGAATCTCCTCATCTCAATTTCTAAGTTAAAACTTGTGGTTGAACAAGGGTGAAGGTTCACCAATTTCTATTGGTGATTCCTTGGGAAAGTTTATCAAAGAAAAACTTAGTGTTTTCAACTAATAGGCAAAAACCTATTTTGAGAAAAGCAAGCCTAAGCTACACTTAGCCAAAATGCATATAGTATATAGACTAGTAATATTCTACTAAGGTATCACTTGCCAATACTATTCCAATGTATTGACCCACTGTGGTTGTAACTTGTGATGTTGCGGGTTATTCTGATGATGATTAGGGGTTATGAGTCTACACTCAACATACTTGCCTGTGGCACATGAAGATGAAGACTTATTTATCTTATTATATATTTGAACTCTTGTATTAGGCATGTGGCCATGGAGTTTGTAAAAGACTATGTTTGTCTCTGGAATGATATGTAATAATGACCTTTGTTTCTGTGTACTTCATCTTAAACTGTGGATGCTAGCATTGATCCAGGGACTAGCATTGCAATCACAGGGATCCTTACCTTTATAAAGGGAGGGATCTTACAGATGGTATCAGAGCACTGTGTTGCCTGTAGGATTATGACCCTAGGATTGGAAACCACTAAGGGAAAAAATGTCAACAACTTCCACACTTGTCTTTTCTTCTCGTAAACTTTTCTAATCTTGTTTCTCATCTCTATTTGTTGATGAACTCCATCAACGAAGCCGTGAGGAAGGGACCACTCATGACTATGACTTTGGAATGTGAGAAAGAATTCCCCAAGGCTCTCAAGGACCTCATGGTTGCCATGGAAATACATGGTGCAACTGTGTACAAAGTTTTTCCTGTGATGGATGAAGGAGTTGAGTACTAGTGGGTGCAACTTCACTTGTATAAAAACAAGGAAGACAACCACAAAGAATCAGGATTCTGCATGGTCACCAACTCAGTGATGCACACCACATTCTTTGATTCAGCAAGGGATGCATCTTGGAAGGCCATCAAAGAGCTTGGTGATAGAATCAAGTGCAGAATGCTCAACACTCAGAATGACCTTAGGGAAGAAAAGAAGCATACCCAGGAGTTAGAGGCTACCAACCAACATTTAAGAGAGGACATCATAGACTTAGCAATGGACTCATGTGATCAGGATCGACAGATTGCCTCTAGGGATGCCCTGTTAGCAAACTTGGCAAGTGAGATGGGATTGTAACGTACTTCGTTAGTTGGACCACCACACTTATCTTCCAACTGTTTTCTAAAATAAGTTGAACCTTGGATGCTTGTAATGGTTTTATGTATACCATGATTGTGTTTTGATTGTCAAAGATATGCATGTGATGCCTTGTCTTGTGATTTGTCTTTTGTGTTGATTCTAACTTTTTCTATCTTATAAAATAGATGCCTAATGTTACTATCAGCACGGCTGAAGAGTTCAAGGGAACTCGTTTTGGCACTCGACTTATTGAGCTCACTAGTCTGCTCAATCTTCCGCTTCCTAGCATCATGGTGCTTCCCCTCACCAAGTTTGAGAGGAAAGACCTTTGGGACTTCAAGGTTAATTAGCTAGGACGCCAGACTGAGCCTACCACGAAGGCAATCATCTTCAAGTTCATGCATGATGACAGGGAGAGAGGCCTAGAGGTAGTCTTGCAGGATTTACTTGTGCATCTGTTAGGGAGACACTCTTGGGAGATTAGAGGTACTCACTTCCACGCCTTCGGTAGACGTGATGAGGATGGTGAGGCCATTGACTTCGAGGACACTGCTAGAGAGACGGCAGAGCCGATTCGTCTATACCTCCAGGACTTAGAGGTTCTTCTTAGGCACTTAGATACTGATAGGACCAACGTCATGCTTAGCAATGACGAGCTCCAGGTGCAGCTTCGTGATAAGGACAAGCTCTTCGTGGAGCAAGATGAGATAGTCAAGGAAATGGAGGCCAAGTTTGAGAGTTAGGATAGAAAGTTCAAGAGTCAAGAGAAAAGAGTCCAAGATAGGAACAAGAGGATTCAAGAGATGACTGCAGAACTAGAGTCCAAGGAATTCGAGCTCGAGCATCAGAAGACTGTGATTGAGAGACTACGTTCACAGAAGAGGGCTCTCAAGTCCAAGATAGAGGCCTTGACTACCAATGTCGAGGAATACAAGACCGCTATGGAGAATGCAAGTCTTACACTTGTTGATGAGGAGGTTGATGCAGAGGAGTAGTGATGACTACTCATTTACCTTTTATTTACCATGCTTTTGATTATTGAGTCGCAATGACCATCCAACATGTGGATGGCTTGCTATTGGTGTGTTTACCTTTCAAAACTTGTTGTTTATGTTGTTGAACTTTTGTTATTTTGATGCATGCTTGGTGATTGTCTATGTGATGTATTTTGCATGTTAAGCATATATGGGTATGTCATTCTTATCCTTATTGAAAACCACAGATGCCTCCCCGACGTGCCAATCCCAACCCTAACAACAACAATATCACCCCTGAGATGCAGCAGATGATGACAGCTCAGACGCAACTGATGCAGATGATGACCACGTTCATACAGAATCAGAACAACAACAACAACAACAACAATAATAATAATAATAATAACAACAACAACAACAACAATAACAATCAGAATAACCCACCGGGTTTTGACATGCTTACCAGGTTCTTAAGACTAAGGCCAACAAAGTTCTCAGGAACTACTGATCCTATGGTGGCCAATGATTGGCTACGCTCTGTGAACAAGGACTTGGTAACTATTGGCTGTACTGATGAAGAAAAGGTCAGATTTGCAGCACACTTGTTGGAAGGACCAGCAGCCACTTGGTGGGATAACTTCCAGATCACCACTCCCATTGCAGATGTGACATGGGCTATCTTTGAATATGGTTTCCGTACTGCTCACATCTCATCCAGAGTGATGAGTTTGAAGAAGAAGAAGGAATTTCATAACCTGAAGCAGTGCCACCGCATCGTGGCTGAATATATTGAGGAGTTCAACAATGCTAGCGTTATGCACGGATGAAGTTATTTCTTGATGCCAAGAGGAAGGAGAAGTTCCTTGAAGGATTGAACGATGAACTGAACCTGCAGTTAGCTGTGGCCTATGTCCCCACTTATCAATATCTATGTGACAAGGCTGCCATCTTGGAGAGCAAGATGAAACAGGTTGAAAGCAGGAAGAGAAAGCACTCTGACAAGCAAAGCTCGGGATCGTCTCACAAGTGTTCCCATTATGATGATAGTGGGAATTCTGGATCCCACAAGCATGGAAAGTACAACAAACACCACAACCACAACCGTCATCATGACAACAAGCATTACTGTGGTCATGACAATGACAAGTATAAGAGTCACAAGAGTGGGTACAAGAACCACCACAACGGAAGTGGAAGTGGTAGTGGAAGCCAGCCTATCAAGAAGGATCTTAGTCAGGTTGAATGTTTTAAGTGCAAGAAGATGGGGCATTATGCAAATGAGTGCCCAGAAAAGAAAGTTGAAGGACCCAACAAGCCCAACCCTTTCCAGAAGGGGCAAGTGAACCACATCAATGTGGAATAAATATATGAGGAACCTGATGCTGTTGCTGGTAAGTTCAAACTCAATTCTGTTCCAGCATTTGTTCTCTTTGATACTGGTGCATCTCATTCATTCATATCAAGAGCATTTGTTGAAAGAAATGAACTAACGGTAGAAACTATTGGGTGTCCTATAAAAGTAAGTTCTCCTGGCGGAGAAATGTTAGTGAACTCAGGATGTCATGATCTAGTCATAGAGTTTGGGAAGTATAAGTTTCCCGTTAATCTGATAATCCTAAACTCCCAAGGATTGGATGTCATTTTGGGAATGGACTGGATGACTAAGCACAAGGGAGTGCTGGATTGTGCCAACCATATTGTCTCACTCACAACTCCAGAAAACAAAAGGATCAGATTTAAGACCAACTTTGAATCAAAAGGGAGTAAGCTAAATTCTCTTAAGGGGGTTAGCATAGACAGTGTGCCAATTGTGAGTGAATATCCGAATGTGTTTCCGGAAGAATTACCAGGAATGACACCAGATAGAGATGTGGAGTTTCTGATTGATTTGCTCCCGGGATCGAGACCAATAGAAAAGAGACCGTACAAGATGTCAGTTGATGAGTTGAAAGAACTCAAGAAACAACTTGGATAACAGTTGCAGAAAGGATTTATTCAACCAAGTTCTTCATCCTGGGGAGCACCAGTTTTGTTTATGGAAAAGAAGGATAGAATTCAAAGGTTATGCATAGATTACCGTTCACTCAATGAGGTGACTATCAAGAACAAATACCCTTTGCCTAGAATCAATGACTTGTTTGATCAGCTAGAAGGAGCATGTGTGTTCTCGAAGATTGATCTTCGATCAGGTTATTTCCAGCTCAAAATAAGGGAACAAGACATACCTAAGACAGCTTTCACCACTAGGTATGGATTGTATGATTACACCGTGATGCCATTTGGTTTGACAAATGCACCAGCATACTTTATGAATATGATGAACAAGGTGTTCATGGAGTTCCTTGACAAGTTTGTTGTCGTTTTCATCGATGACATTTGCCTTGGTAGTTGGGGGAAAAAATATGAAGCACCACTTGCCTTGGTAGTTGGGGGAGTAGCAACAATCTTCACAACCACAATCACTATTAGCACCAAAATATACACATAAAATGATAGCACCAAATTCACATATCAAAAATATACAAGCAAAAATATATGAATGCATGCAAATGCCATGTGATGATTTTTCTAAATCAAACAAGACAAGTGAAATAGTACTGAATCATAAACCAAACAATTATACCCTAAATAAAATTAATTTGGCCCTTAGAACATTTTCCATACAATTTTTATATACAAAATAAGCTTAGAAATGTCTCTGCAAAAACAACCCATTTTACAGATTCAATTTTATAAACAAAGTGAATAACTGGGTAGAATTCTTTCTCCCAATTCCAATGATATAAAATTTGCAAAATTTGAACGTGTGGATCAAAAGTTATGAATTTTGCAAGTTTGAACAACTAATAGATCTAATTTCAGATTTTAAAACAAAACACAGGCCACGTGGCAGCTCCTGATTGGACGGTACCGGTTCGCGCTGGATCACGCTCGCGGGCCGTTGGATCTATGTCGTGGTGGTGGCACGGCAGATGCCATGGGTAGGCTTAAGTTGGGGGCCGAATGGGTGCTTGTGGTCACCGGGGAGGGAGTACACGGTCGAGCCATGCATGAAGAACAAGATGAACTCTCCAGACTTGTCAATTTGATTTATACCCCAAAGATTACAAGTGCTCGTTGAGCTATTTAGGCTTAAGTACACAGCACTAGTTCCCTACTTGCTCCAACCTCCTTCTACTACTGCTATGCCCTCCCTTATATATGTAGTGCTTGCTAGCTAATACCCCTATGGATTATAGGGTTTACTGTTTGGATCTTGGTCCCTACGATATGGGTCGGCTTATGGGCTTTCCCTAAGCCCAGAGGCCCGGTCCATAAAGCTTGATAGCTAACGGTCTTCTGGTATGCTGCTTCTTGTTCTTTTTGGCGTCATGCCGTTACTTTGTACATCAGCGTGCGCTTTTGGGCGTCACCCGGCTCCTTTTGTGTCACCCGGCGCCGCCCTTCTATTTTGACCATGCTTTACCATGGTCCCTCCCAAACCTTACTCGGAAAGGTGCCACGTGTCCTCCTTGTCTCGGCTTGTTGAGACCTGCAAGGGTTACAAGTTTGTCCTATGCGGGCCGACATAGTTTATATGTCGTCTTTCTTGTTTATCCTACCCAGCCATTCTTTCCCGGCTGGGTTCTTTCTTTACTCGGAGCCAACCCAGCTGCGCTATGTTTCCCCTCTTGTGACCCTACCGGGGGTTATCTCCCCAACATTAGTCCCCGAAGCTGGTGAGGTCTAGCAGTTCAAGCTGTTAGGCGTCTCCAGGTTCCTTTTGTGTGAATGGAACTTAGTTTTTGTCTTTTATCTATCTTAATTGCGCACCTCACCGGGTTAGTCTGACAAATTCAGGTCAATTCTTTGACTTCCTGGCTCATTATTTCCTCGAGCCGAGTTATTTTGGCCAATTCCGGGTCATTTTCGGCGCGCTTCAGTCACTGTCAGCTGGTATTCATGATTACTTGCCTCAATTTTTGTTCCAAGCTCTGGCGGCACAGTGACGGCTACGCAGTTATTCCCCATCACTGTGGTAGTCCCATCGACTTGCGCCTCTTGTCCTTCTAGCCGTGACGTGGCACTAGATTTTTCGTGTATCCTTGGCTACGTGGCGCTTGCTGATTGGCTCTCCCGGCCCGGTACACGGCCACACACTGGCCGCACGACACAGTTAAATCCCACGACAGGGTTTTTTACTACCCTTAAGTAGGGGTTGGGGTTTCCACTTCCCCCACGCCCGTTCAGTTTTCCCTAGCCTTTCTTCTTCCTTGCGCCCGCAAAACCGAATAGCCCCTTTGCGGTTCCTTCTTCCTCTTGCTCTTGTGTTGCGATTTTCCCTGTCCTCTTTCCATTCCAGCACGGGTCCTCGCTGTTCCAAGCCTCTCCTTTCCGAGGAGGAGACAGACTCCGACGACCTCATGGGCGTTTGCGACGGTGCTGATGGCGCCGAGGAGCAGGAGATCCCCGCCGGCGAGAGCGGTGGCTGGGAAGGCTCAGAGGTCTCCACCGAAGAGGTGGAGTGGCTCCGTTCCAGCAGGCGCATCCCACTGCAAGTGGATTGCCGTCTCCCCGCCCGTGAGATCTCCCCCAAACCTCAAGCTGGCGAGCGGGTGGTTTTCTTTCCCACTTTGAACGCGGCTTTGCTCTTCCTGTGAGCACCTTCTTTTCATCGTTTCTTTCTACTTTCCGTCTGCAGACCCACCATCTTCCTGCCAACGCGATTGGCTCTCTCTCTTGTTTCATCTCTGCCTGCGAGGCCTATCTTGGGATTTGGCCTACAGTTCTTCTGTGGGCCAAGTATTTTCTCTTCAAAGTTCAGGTTGTTCCTCAGCCTGAAGTTCCCCGTGCCGAGAAGAATCCAACTCGGTGCGGCGCTGCCAGCATCACGCCCAGGAGGGATTCCATCTTTCCTCGGGTTGCTGGTATCGATTCTTGCAAGAAGTGGCATAGAACCTTTTTCTATGTCAAAAAACAGTGGGTCCACTAACAACATCCGGCTTACCCCTTTCTCGGACGAGGTCCCCCACAAGAATCACTGGCAGCTTGACCCGCGCGACCAAGACGCTGCGGTGAACGAAGCCAACGCTATCCTAGAAAGGTTGCTGTCGCTGGATGAAAACTTTCATCTCGCCGACTCTGACCTCATGTGCACCTTCATCTCTCGCCGGGTAAGCCCCATCCAAGCCAGGAGCCACAAAATGTGCTTCATGAGCGGGTCCCATGATCCTACTCGGCATTCCACTAAGGAGCTCACCCATGACTCCATTGCCCGCCGAGTAAGCTCAATATTTAAACTGAATTTGGCGGATGATTGGGCTTGGAGTTGCCCTCCGTTTATCCGGGTTAGGCCTGTACCCTAGATAAGTTTCCGGATTACTTTCTCGCCGAGTAGGCTTTATCTCTTTTGCCACTCTTAGCTTAGTTTTAGTCTCTCATTCTGTTTGTCTTTCGCAGAATCTCCTTCACCAGGTTGATGACAGTATTGTCCCTCCTGCTGGTTATCATGGGTACCGCTCCGACTCGGACGAGGTCGAGTATGACCTGGAGTGCTTCATGCTGATCCCGCATAATGCAGTCGCTTCGGCTTCGGGTAAGAGTCAATCTCGCAATCCCTTACAAGATTGGTCTGACGATGATGAGGATGATGAGTGTACACTTTTGAAGGTATATGCCTTGTGAGCTTAATCTCTTTTCTTATCCGAGTAAGCCCGTTATTTACTTTTGCAGCTAGCCAGGTACATGACATTCCTCCTATCACCGTGGGCGGAGTCGGCAAGATCCCCGTCGCTAAGCCGAAGCGACGCGGAACCTCCTCCAGCACTCAGCCGGCTAAGAAGAACAAGCCTAGTCCGGCAGCTCCTGCTGCCTCTGCTGCTGCCAACCTGGGTGAGACTCGCCAAGCTGCTGGGCACCGAGTCACACGCCGAGTCGCCCGCGACCCAGTTGTCACCGGGTAAGTTTTTATACTTTGCCTTCTCTGTTCTTTTCTTTTTTCATCACTGCTGTTCTCTTACTAATGTCTTGTTGTTTTCAGTGTTGCGCCTTTGACGGCAAATCAGGCTGCTTCTAGCATTGCCTCGCCACTCAGGCCCGCACCTCCTCCAGCTGACTCGGCAGCGCCGAGTCCCGTCAGGGTTGAGGCTCGCACTGTTGAGGCTCACGCTTCTTAGTGTCAGTCAGACCCGGTGGGTCATTCATCTAGCGCCCCTGGTGTTGGCCAGGAAAAACTTCCTGATCTTGGTGCCCACAAGTCTGGCGCCGAGAAACCCTCTACCACCAGTTCATCTGGCATCAGCCCTCAAGCTGATGTGAATGAACAACTTCCTGATCTTGGAGCCAGCAAAACTACTGAGCCCAGTCAGTAGGCTCCACATCCTTCTTCAAATCCTTCTGCTCGCTCTCCAATTATGTCAAAGGGCCAGACCCAGCCCAAGGCTTCTGGCTCTACTCGCCCCTCTTCTGGCAAGTCCACCTCTTCCAAGCAAACTACGTTTGTTTGCGCTCCGGGTTCTGCTCCTCAGATCCGGCCTCCGACGTCGGCGAAAAAGCTCGCTTCAACGGGTAAGGGGGACGAATCTACGGCTGCTGGGTCAGGTGATGACTCCAGGGCTGTTACCCTCCATACTTCTGCCGCTGCAACCCGTGCCACTGTGGGAACCACCCTGAAAACGGGTCGAGTTCTCACTCGGACGCTCAGTGGCAAGAGCCTTGGTTCGGCTGAGCCTTACGCCGTGGCATGGAATGCAGCAGGCGAGCAGGAGGCCAGCACTCGTGTCGGGAAGAAGATGAAGCTGGGCCCCAAGGCTGTCTCCGACATGACCCAGCAGGTCATTGCTCTGATGGCCCGTGCCGACGAAGTGAATGAGGTAAATTAACTTCTTACTCTTTTGTGTTATTGAGTATTTCCTTTATACATATCACCTAGTCCCCGAGGTTACCGTCGAGTAAGAAACTTACTCGGCTGTAAGCTCTTCAATAGTCACTTAGTATTTAAATCTTTTACTCCAAGTTTGTATGTTAGAACTTCGATCCCAAGCCCTTGAGGTTACTGCCGAGAAAGAAACTTACTCGGCTGTAAGCTCTTAAGCCCTTTTGATTCTTTTGAGCCAAACTCATGTTAGAGCTTCAATCCCTAGCCCTCGAGTGTTGGGGATATAACCCCAGGTACCCCAGAGTTGAGGTAATAAGTAAATCGATATGAGACGTATGTACGAAGAGAATATATGATATACGTGTAGAAGTTAAACAGAAACAGATAAATAAGACTCCAGGCCGAATTAGGCCTAATTCGGCCTCCATGCGAGTTTCCTGGGCCGAATAATATTAGCAAGGTCCGTTCAGTCACCTTACCCCGCATGGGCCGAATCATAAGGCGGCCCACAACACACTTCACCACCCCGCCTCCATCGCTCCTCAACGCACCGAGCTGCACAGCCCCGACGTCGCCCGACTCGGCCAGACCGAACCTCCACCCCGCCACATCGATGGACCGCGAGCATCAGCCGGCTGGGCCATATTCGGCCCGTCAGGGAACCTCGACCACGTCGTCTCTCCGCACGTGCGCCAACACATGTCTCGCCCGGGTGGGCCGGTGACCGAGAGTCGGCCCACCACGGACCACACATCCACAACAGGCTGGGGCACCTCGGATGGGCCAGAGCCGACTCAGCCAGCCCAGGACGAATTAAGGAGTAGCCCGGCTGGGCCATTAGGGGCTTTTTGTGCTGCCTGGGCCGAATAACCATTAACCCGGCTGGGCCACCTAACAGTCCAGCTGGGCCCTTGTTTTCTGCAATCAAGACCAGGCCGAGTCAACTAGGGAGCAGGCCGAATCACCTCTTCGTCTGGGGCGTCTGGGCCGAGTTATTTCACCCCGTACCCCTTCTTATTTATCTTCAGATGTGCTCCTAACCTTCACAGCTACACGCCATCTATCCAGGACAACTCCACAAGCGTCGTGCCAGTCTTGGGACGCCTCTGGCTCAGACTGGCACATGGCATAAGGAATATGCCATCGTCATCCAAGAATATGCTAAGGAATATGCCTTAGCATCTCCAAAGATGCCAAGGCATATGCTGAGCATCTCCAGAAGATGCCCGGAATATGCTGAGAAGATGCCAATCGTAGAGAGCAAGATTAGTCCCCTGGGCTCCCCTTTATAAGGAGCACCAGGGGGATCGTTCACAGGAGGCCCCGAAGGGCTCCTCCCCTCTCCGCTCACTAGGAGCTCTCCTTCTTCCTCTTCCTCCACTCTCATAGAGAGATCTAGATAGAAGGATAGGAGATACAGCTCCAGGAGCATGATTGTAGCCACAAGTATGGCAAGATTATAAAAGATTAGATGTATAGAAGGAGGTGTTATCCCCACTTAAGAGCTTCAATCCAATATACATTGTATTTCTCTTTGTCCATACGAGTGCGGTCTTCACTGCATCATCCCTCCCCGGATTCCTCCACGTCCATCGGCCCCAACTTTAGCCTACCCATGGCATATGCCGTGACACCACCACGACATTTGGCGCCCACCGTGGGGCCTTCTAGTGGCGTTGGTTGGGTTTCCATCCGGACGGGAGCATCTTCATCAACTTCTTCCTCATAGGGCTCATTCAGCTTCACCAAGTCAACAGAGAACAAAGAGGTGAGCGCAGAGGCTGAACAAGTCTAACTCATCAAAGCTGGAAAGACTCAGCAGGAAGGACTCAAGCACTACTCCAAGCTTACTATAAGTACCAAGTAACTCAGCAAGGCAGGTATGACCTAGCAAAACTCACCCAAACACTTCTCTAAGTATGTTGTAAGTACCAGGTAACTCAGCCACCTACGCTCAACCTTTCATCCCAGGGAGAGAATAACTCAACCCGGGGACTAGTCAACTTATCCGTAGAATCACCTTTAGATTAAGAGAGCATTATGTTGATTTGGATCTATACTCCAGCCAGATTTTCAGTTAACTCGGCCATAGGTTGAATCATCTTATTTGTGATTCAGATAGATTGTGAGTCAATTAGTTTATGTTTTGGATTACCCGTTAACTCAGCTCGCCAGCCAGCGTTTCAGTTAACTCGGCCATAAGTTGAATCATCTCATTTGTGATTCAGATAGATTTTGAGTCAGATAGTTTATGCTTTGAATTAACCTTTAACTCATCTCAGTAAATTGTCTCTGATTCGGACTAACAGTTGATTCATCTTGCCAGGGTACTTTACAATTCGGATTGGTATTCAAACTCGGCGTACTAATTGTATCTCTGATTCAGGCCGAAGCTTTATTTAGTTCACCAGATTGCCAGGTTATGATATGACTCAGATTGATATCTCACTATCTTGCCAGGGTAACCCATATCTTGGATGGCTATTGGCCACCTTATCGTATCCCGAATCTATATCTCATATCTACATCTCGAATCGGTTCTCTCGGCGGTTAACCCTATAATCATATCTCAAAGCTTAATCTCGGACCCATATCTCGGATCCATATCAAAGGCAGGTTATCGTCATCGCGCCAAATCAAGCTATATCAAGGCAAATAGATGGCTCAAGCTAACATATAAGTCAATTTTGAGTAAATTAACTCGGATTTTGGATGAGTTAACTCGGATTTGAGTCAGAAGACTCAGATTCGGGATGCATATCAATTTTGAGTAAATTAACTCGGATTTTGGATGAGTTAACTCGGATTTGAGTCAGAAGACTCAATTCGGGATGCATATCAATTTTGAGTAAATTAACTCGGATTTTGGATGAGTTAACTCGGATTTGAGTCAGAAGACTCAGATTCGGGATGCAAATCAATTTTGAGTAAAGTAACTCGGATTTTGGATGAGTTAACTCGGATTTGAGTCAGAAGACTCAGATTCAGGATGCAAATCAATTTTGAGTAAAGTAACTCGGATTTTGGATGAGTTAACTCGGATTTGAGTCAGAAGACTCAGATTCGGGATGCAAGTCAAAATTGAGTAAAGTAACTCGGATTTTTGATGAGTTAACTCGGATTTGTGTCAGAAGACTCAGATTCGGGATGCAACTCAAAATTGGGTAAAGTAACTCGGATTTAGGATGAGTTAACTCGGATTTGAGTAATATAACTCGGATTTGAGCCAGATGACTCAGATTTAAGACATATAAGTCAATTTTGAGTAAAGTAACTCGGATTTGAGATGAGTTAACTCGGATTTGAGTAATATAACTCGGATTTGAGCCAGATGACTCAGATTTAAGACATATAAGTCAGTTTTGAGTAAAGTAACTCGGATTTGGGATGAGTTAACTCGGATTTGAGTCATATAACTCGGATTTGAGACAGATGGCTCAGACTTAAGACATAAAGTCAGAATCGAGTAAAGTAACTCGGATTTGGGATGAGTTAACTCGGATTTGAATCATGTAACTCGGATTTGAGTCAAATGACTCAGATTTAGGCATAAAGTCAATTTTGAGTAAGGAAACTCGGTTTTGGAATCAGATGACTCGGATAAAGACTTACCCAAAGAGGTTAAAAGAGCAGTGCCCAATAAGGCCAGAACTCACAAATTACCCAAAGAGGTTAAAAGAGCAGTGCCCAATAAGGCCAGAACTCACAAATTACCCAAAGAGGTTAAAAGCGTGCCAATAAGGCGAACTCACAAATTACCCAAAGAGGTTAAAAGAGCAGTGCCCAATAAGGCCAGAACTCACAAATTACCCAAAGAGGTTAAAAGAGCAGTGCCCAATAAGGCCAGAACTCACAAATTACCCAAAGAGGTTAAAAGAGCAGTGCCCAATAAGGCCAGAACTCACAAATTACCCAAAGAGGTTAAAAGAACAGTGCCCAATAAGGCCAGAATTCATAACTTACCCAAAGAGGTTAAAAGAGCAGTGCCCAAGAAGGCCAAAACTCGTAACTTACCCAATGAGGTTAAAAGAGCAATGCCAAAGAAGGCAAGAACTTGTAACTTACCCGATGGGGTTAAAAGAGTAGTGCCCAAGAAGGCCAGAACTCATATCTTACCCAAAGGGGTTAAAAGACAAGTGCCCATGAAGGCCAGAAGCCCAGAGACTTACCCAAAGGGGTTATGACCAGTGCCCAAGAAGGCCAGAAATCAAAAACTTGCCCAAAAGGGTTATAAGACATAGAAGTATACGACCAAAGTACAATAAGTCAATAAACAACTCTGGAGATATTTTATAAAGCCTATGCACGACTTTTCAAGTCCCACATAGCCTCGGGGACTAATGTTGGGGATATAACCCCAGGTACCCCAGAGTTGAGGTAATAAGTAAATCGATACGAGACGTATGTAAGAAGAGAATATATGATATACGTGTAGAAGTTAAACAGAAACAGATAAATAAGACTCCAGGACGAATTAGGCCTAATTCGGCCTCCATGCGAGTTTCCTGGGCCGAATAATATTAGCAAGGTCCGTTCAGTCACCTTACCCCGCATGGGCCGAATCATAAGGCGGCCCACAACACACTTCACCACCCCGCCTCCATCGCTCCTCAACGCACCGAGCTGCCTGACCCGCCGACACTTTCGGCCAGACGCCGAACCTCCACCCTGCCACATCGATGGACCGCGAGCATCAGCCGGCTGGGCCATATTCGGCCCATCAGGGAACCTCGACCACGTCGTCTCTCCGCACGTGCGCGAACACATGTCTCGCCCGGGTGGGCCGGTGACCGAGAGTCGGCCCACCACGGACCACACATCCACAACAGGCTGGGGCACCTCGGATGGGCCAGAGCCGACTCAGCCAGCCCAGGCCGAATTAAGGAGTAGCTCGGCTGGGCCATTAGGGGCTTTTTGTGCTGCCTGGGCCGAATAACCATTAACCCGGCTGGGCCACCTAACAGTCCGGCTAGGCCCTTGTTTTCTGCAATCAAGACCAGGCCGAGTCAACTAGGGAGCAGGCCGAATCACCTCTTCGTCTGGGGCGTCTGGGCCGAGTTATTTCACCCCGTACCCCTTCTTATTTATCTTCAGATGTGCTCCTAACCTTCACAGCTACACGCCATCTATCCAGGACAACTCCACAAGCGTCGTGCCAGTCTTGGGACGTCTTTGGCTCAGACTGGCACATGGCATAAGGAATATGCCATCGTCATCCAAGAATATGCTAAGGAATATGCCTTAGCATCTCCAAAGATGCCAAGGCATATGCTGAGCATCTCCAGAAGATGCCCGGAATATGCTGAGAAGATGCCAATCGTAGAGAGCAAGATTAGTCCCCTGGGCTCCCCTTTATAAGGAGCACCAGGGGGATCGTTCACAAGGAGGCCCCCGAAGGGATCCTCCCCTCTCCGCTCACTAGGAGCTCTCCTTCTTCCTCTTCCTCCACTCTCATAGAGAGATCTAGATAGAAGGATAGGAGATACAGCTCCAGGAGCATGATTGTAGCCACAAGTATGGCAAGATTATAAAATATTAGATGTATAGAAGGAGGTGTTATCCCCACTTAAGAGCTTCAATCCAATATAAATTGTATTTCTCTTTGTCCATACGAGTGCGGTCTTCACTGCATCATCCCTCCCCGGATTCCTCCACGTCCATCGGCCCCAACTTTAGCCTACCCATGGCATATGCCGTGACACCACCACGACATCGAGGTTACTGCCGAGTAAGGAACTTACTCGGCTGTAAAATCTTAAGCTTTTTACTCGGTAAGTCGCCTGACTTGACTTTTTCTTAATGTCTGTATTCTTTGATCAGCTCACACATAACGAGCGCACCAAGGTACATCAAGCTCTCGTCCTGGCGCATCGCAAGCTCGAACTTGCGTACGAGAAGTTATAGACTGACACCTATGGCCAAGGTGACATCTTTGCTCTTTCTGTTTTCTCTTTGCTGTAAATTTTCGTTGGTTCATCTTCTCATTTTTTTTCTCTCGCTCTTGTTCCATAGCCACTGCTCAGTCTACCATCAACGATCTTCACTCGCAAATCAGCGAGGCCGAGAGTAAATTTCTTGCCTCCCTAAGCCAATAGCTGAAATTTTTCTATTGGTACTGACAAATGTTTGTTCTGAATAAGTAGAGAAGCACCAAGCCGAACTCCAGAAGGAGCGTGATGAGGTGACTCGGCTAAAGAAATTGATGGCCAAGACGGAGCAGAAGCACTTGGCAGAGGTGAAAGGACTGAAGGAAGAGCTTGCCGAGAAGAGCGAGCAACAGGCTGCCAGCGCCAAGAAGACCAAGAGGTTGCTCGACGAGGCCGAGTCATCGGTTGAGTCAGCAAACCAGAACTTCGATGCCCTTCAAGCCAAGACCAAGACTTGGCATAACAAACTCGCCGCCATCAACTTCTTTCTCAGTAGTGAGTTCTTACTCTTTACACATTGTATGAGTCTTTTTTGGATATTTCCATCTGCCCTTGCTATTTGCTAACTTTCTCTTTTTGCTTGCAGAGAACTTTCCTGAGGCCAACATGTTTGCCATCCGAGACATGAAGGTGAGAGCCGAAGCTGGCGCTCCCGCTGACGGCGAGGTGTCTATGGAAGAGCTCCTCGTAGCGGTGTCTGAACGGGTCAAGACCCTCAGATCTTGCGGTGTGGACGTGCTCAAATCGGCTATCCATGCGTTTCGCATGCTCTGGCCGGATGAAGACCCACCCGAACTCATCGAGCCACTCCGACAGATTACTCCTTACTGAAGATCGGCTGGATCAATGGCGTGAGTCGGCCGGCCGAGCTGCAGCGGATAAGGCTCTCTCCTTCGTGCTTTCATGGTACGAGGACATCAACCTCGACGTTCTTGCTCGCATAAGGGGAGATGGCAAGTGGCTGAATGACCCAGAGCTAATTAAGAAGCGCCAGGAGCGAGCTTATGCCATGATCGAGTACACCATGGTGCACGCTTGGTGTGCAGGGCCCAGCTTCCTCGACCTTGGCGACCCGCTTGTCGAAGTTGCTACTGAAGAGGGTGGCGAAAGCGAGGCGACCGAGTCAGATGATCCAGATGACCCGGCTCCAGATGCCCCTCACCCGGCCGATGCTCCAAGCACTGCTCCTGGCTCCAAGAATGGTCCTCCGAGTTCTTCTGCTCCTTAGGCCAACAAATACTCGAACTTTCATTTGATCCCCGGTATGCCGGGTACAGATGTAACATGCATTGCACTTTAAGTTTGATTATGCGCCTGTTAATGGGCTTTATATATTTGCGTTATGCTTTGAGTGCGAATCACTCAAGGACAAGTCCCCGAGTTTCATTTTTCCGTGTCACCTTTCCTTGCCTTTGGCCCTTCTCTACCTTTTTCGGTGTTCGACATTAGGATCTCAAAGTGCGAAGGATATAGTTAGCGAGTATGAAACTTGGATAACTTGGCCGAGATTACTCAACACGTAGTATAACACGACCTGCAGAGAGTTAGGCAAAACTAAAGCCGACTCGCATTTCTCCCTTGTACTTATCCGGCGTTCGTGTTTACCCGTCTTACATCTTTTTCTCTTGCTTTCCATGAAGCCATGTTTTCGGACAAGAACATAGTCGAAGAGTTGATTTCTTTCGAGTAAACACTACTTGTAATGAGATAAATTTCGGGTATCACGCCAGCCGACGTAAAATAACTGAAGTGGAAAACTTAAGGGGTAGTCCCCGAGTGAATTTTTCGAATCATACCACTTTATTATTAGCACATAGTCGGCAAACATGTCCGACGTATGAGAGTTCGAGTTATACATGCACTGCTTCTCCTAAGTATAGAAGGGACGAAGCAGTGCCACATTCCATGGCCTTTTGGTTTCATCTCCTGACCTGTCCGCCTTGTTCTTTTGCGCTTCACGAGTGTCTATGAGATATTAAGAATCATTGTGCAATGTTTTGCTTACAATGAATGGACCTTCCCATGGAGGCGATAATTTATGCATTCCAGTTGTGCGCTGCACCAACCTTAGCACCATATCTCCTTCTCGAAAAACACGAGGTTGCACTTTCCGGCTATGGTAGCGTCGGAGATTTTGTTGATATATAGCGGATCTGGAGAATGCCAGTTCCCTTGCTTCTTCGAGTAAGTCCACTCCATCCTCTCGGGCCTCTTTTACCTCGGCTTCCGAGTATTGCCTTATTCTTGGCGAGTCATATTCTATGTCGGTAGGCAAAACTGCTTCAGCCCCATACACAAGGAAAAATGGCGTATAGCCGGTTAACCGATTCAGAGTTGTTCTTAAGCTCCACAGTACTGAGGGTAGTTCCTCTATCCAACAACCAGGTGATCTCTGGAGTGGTTCCATTAAGCGGGGTTTTATCCCAGACAGAACTAAGCCATTAGCCCGTTCAACTTGTCCATTTGATTCTAGATGGGCGATTGATGCTACATCGAGTCTTATTCGGTGTTTCCCACAGAAGCGAGCAAAGGCTCCTTCGGCAAAGTTTGTGCCATTGTCAGTGATCACACTGTGTGGGTAACCGTATCTAAGGATTATATCTCTTAAGAATGTAATAGCTGTTTTACCGTCCAATTTCTTGATTGGTTTCACTTATATCCACTTAGTGAACTTATCAATCATGACCAAGATATGAGTCATGCCTCCCCTTGCTGGTTTGAATGGTCCTACCATATCTAGGCACCATACCGCAAAAGGCCAAGTGATTGGTATAGTCTTCAATTCAGACGCTGGTAAATGTGACTTGGACGCATAGTGTTGACAACCACTGCATCTTCCGACTAAATATTGCGCTTGCGCCAATGAGCTTGGCCAGTAGAATCCATGTCGGAATGCCTTGGCTACCAATGCTCTTGATGACGCATGATGCCCGCATGTAAGACCCCTCCTTTATAAAGGAAAGGATCCCTGTGATTGCAATGCTAGTCCCTGGATCAATAGCTAGCATCCACAGTTAAGATGTAATATCAAGAAACAAGGGTCATAATATAACTTTATAACCAGGAATAACATAATTTTATTACATCAAACATAGCTCATATGGCTATTACATTACATTGCAGCGGAATAAATATAGTCATGGGTCCTTCATCTTCAAAGTGCCACAGGCAGATGTTGGTTGTAGACTTTGTAATCCTAATCAAACAATCTTCACTAAAATCAATCAAACCTGCAACATACAAGTTCTGACCACAAAGGGTCAATACATTTGAATTGTATTGGCAAGTGATACTATTGTAGTATAGTGGAGTCTATCATCTATATGCATTTGGCTAAGTGGAGTTGAGGCTTGCATTGCTCGAAATAGATTTTTCTTATCATTTTGAAAATACTAAGTTTTTGTTTGGCAAAAACTTTCCAAGTCATCTACAAATCAAAGACGGGAGATCCACTCAGGGCATCTACCAATCAAAGACTGAAGATTTGCTTGGCAAAACAATTTTCTTCAATCTAAGATTTTGAGATCCTTATATCAAGCCATCTTTCCATCAAAGATTGAAGAATACACACAATCCCTTGTTCACCCACAAATTTTTATTTAGAAATTGGAATGATGAGATTCTTGATTGCTTCCATGTCTTGATGCTCAAATTGTCCTTTACCAGGGACATGGCTAAGTACTTAGATTTTACACTCTGCAGAGGTGGTGCACTTTACCCACAAGACTTGGTTTCCCAAGACAAAATCTTTCAGAAGCCTTCCCTTAGACCAAAATGGACGTTCTCCAACCTATCAAAACACTACCACCCACTGTCCATTTGGCTAAGTTCTTGCAACCTATATGATCATGGCAGAGCCCATATTGCCAAGTGGTTGCACTTGAAGCTTCTCAACATTTGACATCTTAAATCCCTTTGTTTCTGGGTGGCATTCCACAAGTGAGATACACAAGGTTTCCTGGCCTTGTGTAACCACTCAACATAACCCAATCCTTCCATTCCACCCAGGTGATTAATTTACTTAGTTGTTTTATTAAACAAAATCATAAGTCTTCAGACTTAGAATATTTTTCCATAGTGTGAATATATTTTCCACCCATGTTTTCTATTAGCTAGGCTAAGCTTGGTAGTAGTAGGAATCTCTAACTTAGGAAAATCCTACTAAGGATTCTTCTACAAGGTTTTCCTATAGCAAGATCTATACTTAGCAAAATCCATGCAAGTTTTACTTAACAAAATCACTAATGCATAGTGAAAGTAATAGGATAAAAGTATGAAGCATCACTTGCCTTTTTGGTAGAGTATGGGTTCACTTCTTGATCTTTGCAACAATCACACTCTTCAAGTCACTACAAATCAATCAAGCAAGGCACAAACTCAATCTACCAATCAAGCAAAACAACACACATAAATAACAAAGTCAAAGAAAATGCATGCAAGCATGCCAAGCTTTGTTTGTTTGAAAAAAGTGGTTCCTAGTGGTTCATAGTCATTTGGGTTCATCTAATGGTCATTCTCTAAAGTGGCTAAGTCATTTGCAAAAAGGTTTCACTTAAAAACCATTTTCAAAACAAAGTGTTATTTTTATGTGGTGTAGAAATATTTTTACTAAGGCATTTTCCCATAGGGTTCACCAAATGAGTTGCTATTGCAAAACTTGGTGTTTTGGTCAGTAGGTTTGGTCCAAACTATTTTCTCAAAGTTTTCTTTTCAAAACCATTTTTCATAATCAAATCAATAGTTTTATTTAGCTAGAAAGGACTAAATCAAGTAATCCATTCTAAATCTTTCCAAAAACATTTATAAGGGCATGGTTTGGTTCCTAGGGTCAGTAAGGTCACAACTAAACATTTTGCAAAGGTTTTACTCCTAAATTCAATTTTACACAATTTTTATACTCTAAACAAGCTCACAAAAGTTTCTGCAAATTCAAACAAGCTACCAGTTACTATTTGCTAAACTAAGGCTAGGGCTGGCTAGGTCTTGTTCTCCTGAATCTTTTGATATAAAGTTTGCAAAATTTGGTCGTGTGGTTTGAAAGTTACAAGGGTTCAAAGTTTGCAACAAATGATTCAAATCTGTTTTAACTCAACACCGCCACGTGTCGAGCCGTGATTGGCTGGTACCGTTTAAATGCGGATCGAGTAACTCGGACCACAGGATCAAAAGGCGCAGGTGCGGCTCAGATCAACGCTGCACTTTTCGCTCACCAATCTATCGTGGCCACGCGATTAGGATCCTCTGATCGATTCATTCGACCATAAGTGAGCGCCACGGTGGCTTAGCGGCGGGGTCGATTGCGGCGGCGCTGATGAAATAGGTCGCGAGGAAGTAGAGGAGGATGCTCACCAGGCTCAGGAGAATACGGCGATGCTCAACGTGCTGCTAGTTTAACGAGGGGCACTCTGGAGTGGACTCGATTTCTCGGAGTTCTATTTGGCGTCGGTTCGCTTCAAGGCGTCGTCGGAGACGGGTCTATGATGCATGCTAGGACAAACGAGAGACAGTATCAGATGCGCACAGTCCTGGCGGGGTTGTGTGCGTGAACTAGAGGGAAAGGGGTGGACTGGAATCACCTGTGGGCGTCGTCGGAGTTGAGGAAGACGGCGGTCGAACTTTGTCGAAGATGCTTCTGGCGCGCTGGTTGAAAGGAGATAGAGAGGAGCTTGAGGAAGTGGGGAACTTGTTTGTATGCTCGGAGGCGGAAGGAGCGTGTGCTGGCCGGAATTGGCGAGAGGGGTCGTCGGAGGCAGAGGGGGCTCTGGGTCGAATTGTGGCAGCCTCGGGGCGGAGAAGGAGTGGTGACAGAGGGAAATGAGAGAGGAGGAATGGGCGTATAAAGGCGCGTGCTTACTGCGGCTTTTACTCGGGCATTAAAGTGAATTAAGCCTGAGGAATTACGTCTGCAACGGCTAAGGGAGGAGGAAGAACAGCATGAGGGGGAAGAGGGGGCGGGGGGGGGGGTCCTTTGATCGGGGGGGAAAAGGAATGAGGGGGGGGTCCACTTGTCAGAGGCTTGCGGGTTGCTTCAGTCGGTGAGGAAAACGGTTCGGGGAGAGGGAGGGGAGCTGGGCTGGCTTGCTGGGCCTCGTGGGCTGGGTAGTTGGGTCTGCTTTTCTTATTTTTTTTCATCGATTCCTTTTCTTTTCTAATTCTATTTTCTGTTTTGAAATTCAAACAACCAAACACATTCAAAATGATTCAAACAATCATCAAGCCTTTCAAATATGAATTTGGTTCTGCTTAATATCATAATTCACATTCTAAAATAAATATTATTTTAAGTCTTTTTTTTTTAGGTTCCATTTATTAATTAAATAAATGGATCATTAGTTAAATAAAATAGGGTTTGTTTTATTTAATAAAATATTCATTTAAAATCCAAATATTTTCAAAACCCAATCAGTAGGTGTTATTTGGAAATAAAGAATATTTGGAAAAATTGTTTAAAATAATATATTCCTTTTACCTTAGGGTCCATTAATAATTAAATAAAATGGACTTAGTTATTAAATCAAATAGGGTTTGATTTTTATTAATAAAATCTTTATTTGAAACCTAAATATTTTCAAAATCAAATTAGTAGGTTTAATTTGGGAAATATATATAATAATTGGAAATTTGTTTTAAAACAAAATAACTGTTTAGATTTTTTTTTTTTTTAGTATCCATTATTAATTTATAATAGACTTTCATTATTAAATTCAATAGGATTTGTTTTATTGAGATATTTATTTTGAAATCTAAAACAAAGCCAAAACACTTTAGTAGGTTTTATTAGAGAATATAAAGTATTTGGAAAACCTATTTAAAACAATTTAATATGTTTTGATGTTTTAGTTAATTTGGTAAAACTTCTTATTTTAATAAAGTTTGGATTTTAATTCTTTATTATTTTATTTTAAATAAACCTTTGTTGTTTTTATTCAAAACTAAATGTTTTTAATTCCCAAAGTTTGGTCAAGGTTTAAATTGGCCTTTAATAAATAATCTTTATTTATAAAACTTCTATTTCATTTTAAAACAAATCTTCTCATTTAATTGTTTCAAAATAGTATTTCCAAATGTTTTTATTTTCCTTTTATTAAATGTTTATCTTTTTAAGTCCCTTTAAGTTTTTATTTAATTCAAATTGGTTTGAGGTTCCATTTGAATTCAAAAAGTTTCCTCTGGCTCTGAAAATCAAACAAAGTTTTATTTTATTAATTTATTTTCACATTACAAGATTTGGAAAATCTTGGGATGTGACAGGCTACCACCCTTAAAATAAATCTCGTCCCGAGATTTGGGGAGGCTGGGGTTACAATCAAGTTCAAACAACTAGGGTACTACCACCCTTAAAATTTTTCAAAACAAAAATTACATATTGGCCTTCTTGGGATCCTGGGAAAATTTCCTCTTGGAAAACTTTTGCATAGTGTCCATTGTTTCCATAATTGACTTATGGTCCAAGGTTGAGCTTCTCCATAGGCTTGATCAACTTGTTCTTCATCTTTTCTGGACAGTTGCTTGCATAGTGTCCTGGGTTCTTGCAATTGTAACATATCACTTGGCTGATATCTCTCAAAGGCTGGTTTATCTTATGTTTTATATTTTCGGACAGTAGTTTGCATAATGTCCAAACTCTTTGCAATATTTGCACATCACTTGGCTAAAATTCTTCCTTATCTTGGGTTTCACTAGCTTTTGTTTGTCTTCTTGTCTCTTCTTCTTTTCTGGGCATTCATTGTAATAGTGTCCCATCTCTTTGCAAGTGTAACATTGCTCTTGAGTAATATCCTTCTTGTTTGGGTTGGGGCATTTCTTCTTCTTCTTGGGTCTCCAAAGCTAAGAGTTCTTCTAGTTCTTGTTCTTCATAGGTGGGAGATCTTTCTCTCTTCTTGAGGCATTGATCTTCATGTTCCTTGGATGCATGATCCTTGTCTCTAAAAATATTGCTAGCTTGGGTTCCTTCTAGAATAACATCTTTGTCATCCTTGTTGACTTTAGCTCTTTGGGAAAAGTTTTCTCTCATGTTGATCATTTGAGTAATGAGTCCTTGCAACAATTGGGATTGAAGTTTGAAAATCCTTTGTATGGCTGGGTCTAGTCCATTGTTGTTGGCTAAAAGCTGAGTTGTCTCTTGGCTCAACTGGTTTTGGGTTGCTATAATATCTTTCATGCTGTCCACTTGGTTGGTGTTAGTGTCTCTTGGAGTAGTCATCTGTTTTGGGTTGAAGGGAGATTAGAGTAGGCAAGATATTTCTAAGGAAATTTTTCTAATCACACACATCACAATTCACACAAACAATGTGCATGCAATCACAAACCAAACATATCACTCAAACAAGGTTCAAGCACATACTTAGGCAACAAAATATTTTTGTTACACCACATAAGTTGGTGTGTTTTGTCTTAGCTAAAATATGGTGGTCCATCTATATGGTTCTCTTGTGATCTTTCCTTCCTTCATGATTCTTCTTGTATGAGATCTTGGTTTCCTTGAGAAAAGCTCTTGGTCACTATACATCAAGTTGTTAATGGCTTCTTCTTATTTTGTATTCTAAATCTTGAGTAGGTTTTCCTTGTCCCACTTGTAGTCCTTAGTAGTTTCCAAGTTGGAATTCCTCGGTGAATATGCTGAAGATGTTGAAGTCATTAGAGTTGATGAGGTTGAAGAAGTCTTTGCACATAGAGTAGTCTTTGGTCATGGGGTAGGTTTTCCATCAAGTTGAAATAGAAGAGAAGTAGAGTTGAAACCAAAATGGTTGAGGAAAGAGTTTACAAGAGTTTTTGTAAATAAGTTTTTGGAACAAAATATCACTCCTATTTTTCTAAGGGTTTTTGTCCAATCCTAGGGTTTACAAATCCTACAGGCAACACGATGCTCTGATACCATCTGTAAGACCCCTCCTTTATAAAGGAAAGGATCCCTGTGATTGCAATGCTAGTCCCTGGATCAATAGCTAGCATCCACAGTTAAGATGTAATATCAAGAAACAAGGGTCATAATATAACTTTATAACCAGGAATAACATAATTTTATTACATCAAACATAGCTCATATGGCTATTACATTACATTGCAGCGGAATAAATATAGTCATGGGTCCTTCATCTTCAAAGTGCCACAGGCAGATGTTGGTTGTAGACTTTGTAATCCTAATCAAACAATCTTCACTAAAATCAATCAAACCTGCAACATACAAGTTACAGCCACAAAGGGTCAATACATTTGAATTGTATTGGCAAGTGATACTATTGTAGTATAGTGGAGTCTATCATCTATATGCATTTGGCTAAGTGGAGTTGAGGCTTGCATTGCTCGAAATAGATTTTTCTTATCATTTTGAAAATACTAAGTTTTTGTTTGGCAAAAACTTTCCAAGTCATCTACAAATCAAAGACGGGAGATCCACTCAGGGCATCTACCAATCAAAGACTGAAGATTTGCTTGGCAAAACAATTTTCTTCAATCTAAGATTTTGAGATCCTTATATCAAGCCATCTTTCCATCAAAGATTGAAGAATACACACAATCCCTTGTTCACCCACAAATTTTTATTTAGAAATTGGAATGATGAGATTCTTGATTGCTTCCATGTCTTGATGCTCAAATTGTCCTTTACCAGGGACATGGCTAAGTACTTAGATTTTACACTCTGCAGAGGTGGTGCACTTTACCCACAAGACTTGGTTTCCCAAGACAAAATCTTTGAAGCCTTCCCTTAGACCAAAATGGACGCGTTCCAACCTATCAAAACACTACCACCCACTGTCCATTTGGCTAAGTTCTTGCAACCTATATGATCATGGCAGAGCCCATATTGCCAAGTGGTTGCACTTGAAGCTTCTCAACATTTGACATCTTAAATCCCTTTGTTTCTGGGTGGCATTCCACAAGTGAGATACACAAGGTTTCCTGGCCTTGTGTAACCACTCAACATAACCCAATCCTTCCATTCCACCCAGGTGATTAATTTACTTAGTTGTTTTATTAAACAAAATCATAAGTCTTCAGACTTAGAATATTTTTCCATAGTGTGAATATATTTTCCACCCATGTTTTCTATTAGCTAGGCTAAGCTTGGTAGTAGTAGGAATCTCTAACTTAGGAAAATCCTACTAAGGATTCTTCTACAAGGTTTTCCTATAGCAAGATCTATACTTAGCAAAATCCATGCAAGTTTTACTTAACAAAATCACTAATGCATAGTGAAAGTAATAGGATAAAAGTATGAAGCATCACTTGCCTTTTTGGTAGAGTATGGGTTCACTTCTTGATCTTTGCAACAATCACACTCTTCAAGTCACTACAAATCAATCAAGCAAGGCACAAACTCAATCTACCAATCAAGCAAAACAACACACATAAATAACAAAGTCAAAGAAAATGCATGCAAGCATGCCAAGCTTTGTTTTGTTTGAAAAAGTGGTTCCTAGTGGTTCATAGTCATTTGGGTTCATCTAATGGTCATTCTCTAAAGTGGCTAAGTCATTTGCAAAAGGTTTCACTTAAAACCATTTTCAAAACAAAGTGTTATTTTTATGTGGTGTAGAAATATTTTTACTAAGGCATTTTCCCATAGGGTTCACCAAATGAGTTGCTATTGCAAAACTTGGTGTTTTGGTCGAGGTTTGGTCCAAACTATTTTCTCAAAGTTTTCTTTTCAAAACCATTTTTCATAATCAAATCAATAGTTTTATTTAGCTAGAAAGGGACTAAATCAAGTAATCCATTCTAAATCTTTCCAAAAACATTTATAAGGGCATGGTTTGGTTCCTAGGGTCAGTAAGGTCACAACTAAACATTTTGCAAAGGTTTTACTCCTAAATTCAATTTTACACAATTTTTATACTCTAAACAAGCTCACAAAAGTTTCTGCAAATTCAAACAAGCTACCAGTTACTATTTGCTAAACTAAGGCTAGGGCTGGCTAGGTCTTGTTCTCCTGAATCTTTTGATATAAAGTTTGCAAAATTTGGTCGTGTGGTTTGAAAGTTACAAGGGTTCAAAGTTTGCAAATAAATCTGATTCAGAAATCTGTTTTTAACTCAACACTGGCCACGTGTCGAGCCGTGATTGGCTGGTACCGTTTCGTCTGGATCGAGTAACTCAGACCACAGGATCAAAAGGGGCAGGTGCGGCTCAGATCAACGCGTACCCTTTCGTTCAGTCAATCTATCGTGGCCACGCGATTAGGATCCTACGGTACTGATTCATTCGACCATAAGTGAGCGGCGCCGACGGTGGCTTAGCGGCGGCGGGGTCAGTTGGCGGCGGCGCTGATGAAATAGGTCGCGAGGAAGTAGAGGAGGATGCTCACCAGGCTCAGGAGAATACGGCGATGCTCAACGTGCTGCTAGTTTAACGAGGGGCACTCTGGAGTGGACTCGATTTCTCGCCGGAGTTCCTGCTGGCGTCGGGTTCGCTCGGGCGTCGTCGGAGACGGGTCTATGATGCATGCTAGGACAAACGAGAGACAGTATCAGATGCGCACAGTCCTGGCGGGGTTGTGTGCGTGAACTAGAGGGAAAGGGGTGGACTGGAATCACCTGTGGGCGTCGTCGGAGTTGAGGAAGACGGCGGCGGTCAGAACTTTTGTCGAAGACAGCTTCCTGGCGCGCCCGCGGTTGAAAGGAGAGTACAGAGAGGAGCTTGAGGAAGTGGGGAACTTGTTTGTATGCTCAGTGAGGCGGAAGGGAGCGTGTGCTGGCCGGAATTGGCGAGAGGGGTCGTCGGAGGCAGAGGGGGCTCTGGGTCGAATTGTGGCAGCCTCGGGGCGGAGAAGGAGTGGTGACAGAGGGAAATGAGAGAGGAGGAATGGGCGTATAAAGGCGCGTGCTTACTGCGGCTTTTACTCGGGCATTAAAGTGAATTAAGCCTGAGGAATTACGTCTGCAACGGCTAAGGGAGGAGGAACGATGAGGGGTGGGGAAGAAGAGGCCGGTGGTGGGGTCCTTTGATCAGTGGGGAAAAGGAATGAAGGGGGGGTCCACTTGTCAGAGGCTTGCGGGTTGCTTCAGTCGGTGAGGAAAACGGTTCGGGGAGAGGGAGGGGAGCTGGGCTGGCTTGCTGGGCCTCGTGGGCTGGGTAGTTGGGCTGGGTCTGTTTTCTTATTTTTTTTCTGTCTGATTCCTTTTTCTTTTTCTAATTCTATTTTCCTGTTTTGAAATTCAAACAACCAAACACATTCAAAATGATTCAAACAATCATCAAGCCTTTCAAATATGAATTTGGTTCTGCTTAATATCATAATTCACATTCTAAAATAAATATTATTTTAAGTCTTTTTTTTTTTAGGTTCCATTTATTAATTAAATAAATGGATCATTAGTTAAATAAAATAGGGTTTGTTTTATTTAATAAAATATTCATTTAAAATCCAAATATTTTCAAAACCCAATCAGTAGGTGTTATTTGGAAATAAAGAATATTTGGAAAAATTGTTTAAAATAATATATTCCTTTTACCTTAGGGTCCATTAATAATTAAATAAAATGGACTTAGTTATTAAATCAAATAGGGTTTGATTTTTATTAATAAAATCTTTATTTGAAACCTAAATATTTTCAAAATCAAATTAGTAGGTTTAATTTGGGAAATATATATAATAATTGGAAATTTGTTTTAAAACAAAATAACTTTTTATATTTTTTTTTTTTTTTAGTATCCATTATTAATTTATAATAGACTTTCATTATTAAATTCAATAGGATTTGTTTTATTGAGATATTTATTTTGAAATCTAAAACAAAGCCAAAACACTTTAGTAGGTTTTATTAGAGAATATAAAGTATTTGGAAAACCTATTTAAAACAATTTAATATGTTTTGATGTTTTAATTAATTTGGTAAAACTTCTTATTTTAATAAAGTTTGGATTTTAATTCTTTATTATTTTATTTTAAATAAACCTTTGTTGTTTTTATTCAAAACTAAATGTTTTTAATTCCCAAAGTTTGGTCAAGGTTTAAATTGGCCTTTAATAAATAATCTTTATTTATAAAACTTCTATTTCATTTTAAAACAAATCTTCTCATTTAATTGTTTCAAAATAGTATTTCCAAATGTTTTTATTTTTCCTTTTATTAAATGTTTATCTTTTTAAGTCCCTTTAAGTTTTTATTTAATTCAAATTGGTTTGAGGTTCTATTTGAATTCAAAAAGTTTCTTCTGGCTCTGAAAATCAAACAAAGTTTTATTTTATTAATTTATTTTCACATTACAAGATTTGGAAAATCTTGGGATGTGACACCGCACTCTCCTTGATGGATATCCAATAAGATCTCCTGGCCTTTCTCTGAGCTGATACAACGCTGCAGTACACTTGTCACACTTCGCTTGTAGAGCTCCTTGTTGATTATGGTGTACGCTTTTGCCCTTCGTGCTATTTGCCTTGCCAATTTTTCATCACTCGGCAAGGTTCCATCTTTCAAATAACTGAATATTGGCTGTGCCCACGTTGGTATTAATGGCTCCGGGTTTGCTTCAACATCAATGTCCATTGGTTCCGCCGAGATATGCTCTGCCGACATAACCTGAGGAGTCCCCGAGTGTGATTCAGCGATCCCTGAATTGAACGGATCAGTCCCCGAGTAACTCGAACCTACCCCTGAGTCGATGTCCATTGGCACTGCCTCTGATTCCTGATTCGCCGGGATGACCCTGATTGATTCGGACTCCGGTGACGGCTTGATCGATGGCTTCCTGAGATGCTCCAATGCTATCCCTGGTGGTATTGCTTGCCTGGAGGAACTTAGTTTGGACAGTACATCTGCTGCCTCATTTTCTGCTCTGGGAATGTGATGAAATTCACAACCATCGAAATATCCCGAAATTTGTTGTACGTGGAAGCGATATAATGCCATGTTTGCATCCAGTGCATCCCAATGTCCAGACACTTGCTGAATCACCAAATACGAATCGCCAAAACACATGATCCTTTTGATACCAATTTCCTTGGCTACTTTAATGCCATGGACAAGTGCTTCATACTCGGCAACATTGTTAGAAGCAGCAAAATGAATCTGCAACACATACCTCAGTTGATCTCTCTTCGGAGATGTGAGCATTATCCCGGTGCCCAGACCCATTTTCATCTTGGATCCGTCAAAATGCATTTTCCAGTAATTCGGATCGGGCAGTGGTGGTTCATACTTCATTTCCATCCATTCTACAAAGAAATCTGCAATGGCTTGAGATTTTATTGCATCTCACCTATCATATTGTAGAGTGTATGGTGCCAGTTCAATGGACCATGTGGCGACTCGGCCGCTGGCATCTTTGCTGCCCAATATATCCGAAATAGGTGCCTCGCATATTACCCGGATTGGGTGTTCTTGAAAATAATGTTTCAGCTTCATTGCTGCCATATATACCCCATATGTCATATTCTGATAATGCGGGTAATTCTGTTTCGAGACAGAGAGCACTTTGTTCAAGTAATACACTGGTCTTTGGACTGATTTGCCCCCTTCTTCACGTTCAACCACTATTACTGCACTTACAACTCTGTTGGTTGCGGCGACATAGAGCAGCATTGGCTCCTTGGATAGTGGTGACGCTAATATTGGTGTTGTTGCCAACATTTTCTTTAATTCATGGAAAGCGCTATCAGCTTGCTGTGTCCATGTGAATTTTTCTGATTTCTTCATCAGCTGATATAGTGGTAGGGCCTTTTCGCCTAGCCGACTAACAAACCTGCTCAACGAGGCCAGGCATCCAGTAAACTTCTGGACACCATTGAGGGTTTTTGGCAATTCCATTATTTCGATAGCCCTGATCTTTGTCGGGTTAGCTTCGATTCCTCGGCTGGATACAAGGAATCCGAGTAACTTGCCAGCCGAGACACCAAATGTACATTTTTCCGGGTTAATTTTCATCCGGAATCTTCTCAAGTTTGCGAATGTTTGAAGCAAGTCCTCAATTAGAGTATGACTTTGTTTGGTTGTTATTACCATGTCATCGACGTATACTTGAACATTTTTGTCCAATTGATCTTGCAAGCATTTTTGCATGCATCTCTGATATGTTGCACCTGCATTTCTCAATCCGAATGGCATGGTGCGATAGCAATAAGCCCTGTACGGGGTGATAAAAGCTGTCTTTATTTGATCATTTGGATTCAGTGGAATCTGATGGAATCCTGAATATGCATCCACAAACGACAACAACTCGCACCCAACAGTAGAATCTATGACTTGATCGATCTGAGGCAGAGGAAATGGATCTTTTGGGCATGCCTTATTAAGGTTCGTGTAATCAATACACATGCGCCATACCACTGCCACGTTCAGGTCATCTTTATTCTTCTCGACCAAGACTGGATTTGACAACCAGTCCGGGTGCAACACTTCCATGATGAATCCAGCAGCTAAAAGTCTTGCAATATCGATAGCTATTACTTTCCTCCTATCTTCGACGAAGCGGCGGATGGGTTTCTTCACCGGCTTTGCATCTGGTCTTACATGAAGAGAGTGCTCATCCAGCTCCCTCGGAACTCCTTGCAGATCTTGAGTGGACCATGCAAAGATGTCCCGATTCTCACGGAGGAAGCTGGTGAGCTCGCTTTCCTATTTATCTGTAAGGCCAGCCCCAATGGTAACTGTGCGCTTTGGGAAAGTTTCATCCACCTGCACCTTGTTGGTTTCCTTGGTAGCTTGAAATGACACACTGCCATGCGGGTTGGTGAGTGCCGGCATGGACATTTGTGCTGCTTTGGCCAGTGCTGCCACTTCCAACATCTGACTTTTCTCTTGTGCTATGACGAGTGACTAGGCCAGTGAAGATCCGGCTGAGTCACAAGCAATAGATCTTTTGTAATCTCCTTCCACTGTGATCACCCCACATGGGCCTAGCAGCTTCATCTTTAAGTAAGCCATATGGGTAGTAGCCATGAATCTTGCCATAGCCGGCCTGCCGAGTAAGGCGTGATATGAGCTGACCAGATCTACCACCTCGAACTCTATAGCTTCAGTGCGACAATTTTCTCTGTTGCCGAATCAGACATCGACCCAGATCTTGCCAATTGGCTCACAGGACAATACCGGCACAATACCATGGAAAGTGGTCTTAGTCGGCTCCAGCATGTTCATGGTAATGCCTAACTTGAGCATCGTATCCTTATACATAATGTTGATGCTAATGCCACCGTCAATCAACACTTTCGAGAACTTCACATTGATATCTGGGCCCATGAATGTTGGATCCAAAACCAGAGCATATCCTCCAGGGATTGGCATGATCTTGGGGTGATCTTTTATGCTCCAAGTTATCTCTTGCTCAAACCAATGCATGTACTTGGGAATTGCCGGCATCGTGGCATTCACTTCCATCATTCGTCGCTTCTGGCTCTTCTTGTCATTTGGCTCTCTGACAAAGACAACATAGCTCTAGTGATGTTCTCTGTACTCATTTCTGGTTCCGTGGCCGACATGAGCATCGTCACCTCTTGGATTGTGCACCTGGTGCACAGTTTCTCTTCTTTCCTGATTCTGATATCTTGGCTGCCTGTTTTCATATATGTTATCCGCTCCTAATACTTGAGCATTTCCTCCTGTAAGTGGTGGACGGGGAGGTGGTGTAAGCTTCTTATTTGGTGAGTCCACTCTGTCTCCTTTCTGAAACCAAGTGCATTGCCTTGTTGAGTGATTTGCCGACTTACTCGGACTAGGCATGTGAAACTTACACGGCTGATCCAGCATCATCTCATAGGTGTATTTTTGTTGGTCCTAATACTGATTCCTCTGATCGTATGGCATTTTGCCATCATTCTTTGGCACCCATTGTTGTTGACCATTTTTTCTTTGACGCTGACTGCTTCCAGCATCAGGATGATCCTGACTCCGGGCCGCAACCTGAGTCGAACCATACTTGTAATCCGGCCTCTCATCTCTTCTCTTGCTTCTGTATCCGAATCTTTCCTGGCACCTCTGCGACCCGGCAGCATCATAGATCTGAGTCTCAGTCATCCCATCTTCCGACATGAGCAGCGGCTGAGTCGGATCTCCTAACGCGTATGAGTCGGCGATTCTTATCGTCTCTACCAGGCTTGCCGGCATATCCCTCTATAATCTTTGCCACATCACACTTCCATGTCCACATCCTTGTGCAAACCATGCGATTGCTTGTGACTCAATTACCCCTTCACAAGAGTTACGCATCGTGCACCACCTTGTGAGGAATTCTCTGTCTGTCTCATTCGGTATTTACTTGCACATTGCTAGTTGTTATGGGCGATTCAGCATCTTGTAAGTAATTGTGAAATTGCTCACGAATGCGTCGTGAAAATAAATCCAACTATTGATGCTTCCGGGTGGCAAATTGTTTAACCATACCCGAGCTGGTCCTTCCAGCATTTGCGGCACGTAACGTACTGCCCATCTCAAGTTTCCCTACGCGATCTTCACACCAGTTCCATAATCTATGAGCCAGTCCTCTGGCTTTGTGCTTCCATCATATGTTTTTGTCCCTCTAGCCAGCTGGAAATTTGGCACCGGTGGCTCCTTCATGTTTCTTGGGCCAAAGCACGGTGGACCCTGTGGACCTTGTGATTCAATTGTCTCTGCCATCTTTATGCGATCAAGCTTTAGCCTGACATCATCCGGCTGAACGTTCCTACCTCCGTATCTTGCTCCCAATGCTTGATATGCATGATCCGACAGCTCATACCCGTCATTTACCATGGCCGAGTAACCGTCATTATACTTATTCGCGTTCGGGTCAGCAGGCTGTTGAACTGCTTTTCCGGCGCTTTGCTGTCTTCTTTCCAGCTGAGCTGGTGTGTTATTCGGAGCTGGATTTCCTCCTCCTGCCGAGTGAGTTCCGCGCCTAGCATGAGGTGCAAAATTTTACCCTCCGTTGTCATTTCTCTGCCCAACTGTTTCCTGGTTTTCATTTTCTCGGGGATTATTTCTTTTTGCCCCTTGCGCATGTGTCGGGTTTCCTTGAACCACTGCCGGGTCATAGGCAACCATCTGCTTGTTTCTTCCAGAATCCACACTTTTTTCTTTTCTCGGCCTATGCACCGCTCCGGGTGAGGATGCTGTGTGCCCTGCCGATCTTGCTGGGGCAGGAGTCGCCGAGTGAACCAGCTGTGACCTCCCTGCTATACCCGGATTTTCTCTGCATTATGCCTCATTCAGCATGCTGGCTGCTTTTACTAACTCATTGACTCATTCTTGCTGCCTTTTCTTCGCTTCCCCCTCCAGGTGGGGTAATTCTGCCATTACTGCTTCTGCTGCTCGCAGATTAGCTGCCGCCGTGTTGTAAGTTGGACGCATGGCCGTCTCATTGCTGTTCTCCGGTGTTATCTTAGATGTCGCATCTGCCAGCTCTTCATTGAGATTCCTTCCTCTCAATCTCGTCGCATCAAGCCGGGTCTTCACGCCCTTGACTCGATTTGCCGAGTTAAGCTCTCGGATAGTGATGTCCACATCCTGCTGCAACTGTGCTAGCTCCTTGGCTTTCTCCAGGACTTTTATCCTGGCTTCTTCCAACTCGACTTGCACACGCACCGGGTCAGTTGCTTGTGCGACTGGCTCTACCAACTTGTCTATTGCTTCCTGCAGCTCCTTAGCTCTTTTGCTCCTAGCTATGTTCTCTGGTTTTTCCAGCGGCGCCTTGGTTGTTCTTGCAGCCCTTGGAATTTCCTCATGATTTCCTCCCTCTGTGTTCTCATTCACTACTGGAACTGCTGGGGGAGCTGTGGGATTTGGGGCTGTCATCATTACCTCCATGGAGACGAGTTGGTGAGATTTCCCAGCGACAGGAGCCGTTGAAGGATCCGACACCAGGACGACATGCTCAGGGTACGCACGCTCCACGCGCACTGCGACGTAGACCTGGTGCTCGCTGAACTTGATGAAGCGACCGCCCCTAGGGAACGGCTTGGTCCCGAAGCAGCCCGCGTTGTTGCTGACGAAGTTGAGCGCTCCAAACCTCTGGATGTGGCCGGAGTAGATGCGTCGCCGGTCTTGGCGATGATGTTGCCCGTCCGGATGAAGACTCCATCAAGCACCTACTTCTGCCCCACGGTGGGAGCCAACTGTCGTGGTGGTGGCACGGCAGATGCCATGGGTAGGCTTAAGTTGGGGGCCGAATGGGTGCTTGTGGTCACCAGGGAGGGAGTACACGGTCGAGCCATGCCCGAAGAACAAGATGAACTCTCTAGACTTTTCAATTTGATTGATACCCCAAAGATTACAAGTGCTCCTTGAGTTATTTAGGCTTGAGTACACAGCACTAGTTTCCCACTTGCTCCAACCTCCTTCTACTACTGCTATGCCCTCCCTTATATAGGTAGTGCTTGCTAGCTAATACCCCTGTGGGTTCTAGGGTTTACTGTTTGGACTTGGTCCCTACGATATGGGCCGGGTTATGGGCTTGCCCTAAGCCCAGAGGCCCGGTCCATAAAGCTTTACAGCTAACGGTCTTCTGTTATGCTGCTTCTTGTTCTTTTTGGCGTCATGCCGTTACTTTGTACGTCAGCGTGCGCTTTGGACGTCACCCGGCTCCTTTTGTGTCACCCGACGTCGCCCTTCTCTTTTGACCATGCTTTACCATGGTCCCTCCCGAACCTTAATTGGAAAGGTGCCATGTGTCCTCCTTGACTCGGCTCTTCCTCGCTTGACTCGGCTTGTTGAGACCTACAAGGATTACAACTTTGTCCTATGCGGGCCGACATAGTTTATATGTCGGCTTTCTTGTTTATCCTACCCGGCCATTCTTTCCCGGCCGGGTTATTTCTTTACTCGGAGCCAACCCAGCTGTGATATGTTTCCCCTCTCGTGACCCTACAGGGGGTTATCCCCCCGACAATCTAACTAACTGCGCACGACCCAGATCTAACTTACCTCTTCGTTTAAGTGATATATTCCTACACGCCCGATCTAGATCTAACGGTCCATAGCAAACGAACCATAAGTCAGCGGTGCTGCGACGGTGGATGGCGGCGGCGCAGTCAGACGGTGATGTCGCCGGTGTTACAGGAAGTGAGAAGGGCAGTGGGGTAGCTCACCGTGTTCGCGTAACGATGCTGAAGCTCAAGGTGGTCTTCGTTGGTGGAGGGGCGCTCAGAGTGGTCAGTGATTGCTCGCCGGAGTTCGTGAAGGCGTCGGAAACGGCTGTTCATCAACGTTGCCGAGGACGTAAATCATGCCAGAGGAAAAGGAGCAGTACGTCAGATGCGGGAAGACGATGCTGATCACGCGGGTAAAAAAGAGAGGGCAAGGCGCGCTCGGAACTAACCAGAATAACTCGCCGGAGTTGAGTGCTTCATCGGGCTCGCTCAGTCGTCGACGTTTCCGATGATCGGGGTTGTCCTAGCACACAGAAGCGGTGTCAAACGATGCGCAAGGATGCAGGGAATGTGCTAGTAAGACCAGGAGGCAAGGGGAGGAGAGGGCTCACCGGAATTTGCCGCCGAAGGTCGTCGGTACCGCGGTGGTTTGAGCTCGAATGCGAGCAGCCTGGTGGCAGAGCGAGTGAGGCAAGTGAGGGGAAAGATGCAGGGTGAAGAGGGGGTTTTGTAGCCAGAGCCAAGGCGAGGATCACACACGGAATCAATGGGAATTAAGCCGATTTAATTCGCGGTGTCACTGCGGCGAGGTAACGGCAGAGCGGGTCGGACGCGCGTTGATAGGGGACGATCTTGTGACCAGGCGGTGGGGTCGAGCGTCGGAGAGGGTGCGTCTTGGTGAGAAATAGAGGGAGAAGGGAAACCCCGGGTGGGATGGTTCTTCTGTTGGGCCAAAATGCTGGCGCCAACCCTTTTCCATTTCTTTAATGTTTTTCTATTTCTAATTTGATTTTCAGGAACCAATTTCAAATGAGTTTCAAATGAGTTTGAATTCAAACCACTTTTGGATTTTTGTAAAGTGAAACTAGTACATAATTGGCTGCAGAACAATGTTGTACACTTCAAAATAATTTGGCACATTGGAATTTTTAAAATAAACAATGCCTTTATCAGTTGCTTAGTAAAGACATAAAAATGGTTTTAAATTTATACTTTGTTTTGAAATCTTTGTCCAAGCTTTGGAAAACATCAATCAACCATAGGATCAAATATCTTTGGTTTAAAACAAATAATCTCATACTAGAGAGTAGCATTGGGCCAATGCCTTGCTTACATAAAATAATAGACATTCAAATGCTTCTGTTTTGAAATGACATTGAAAATGATCCTAAAATGATTATGAATGCATGGATGATATGCAAAGTTTGAAATCATGATTTTTGGGATGTTACAAAAACCTTTCTCATTTTCAAAAGTGCTTGCTAGGCCAAGCCTCACCAAGGTTTTCTCATAAAACATTTTTTGTAAGCCTTTTTCCGAGGTCTTCCCATCCCATAGTTTTTACTTCGGCTAAAACAGGGTCTCTAAGGGGTTATGGTGTTAAACACCATCTACCATACTAAGGGCAGGTAGGTACCATAAAATGATTTGTACCTAATGGTACTAAGGGGTAATGGTTTGGAGGAGCCAAACATTCTCCATATAAAACAAAGTATAGTAAAACAATGCAATTTGCATAAATGGGTAGATAAAACATGCATAGGTAAAATAATAGGACAAGGCATATGAGAAAGAAAGTGGCTTGCCTGTGGCCAGCGAGACGTCCCGTGACTTCTTTAGAATACTAGAAAACCAATATTAACAATAATGGAATAACCCGATGCTTCCTTCTTCTCGGCGTCTCACGATTCACAACTATCGCCGTTATCGGGCATACATGCAAACAAACAACACCACAATCACTACATTGAATAGAAACACCAAATAATATAGCAAGCAAATGACAAAACAAGTTTATAGATCAGTAAGGATTGGATATTTTGCTTTGGATACAAAGGAATGGCCTTGATTGCATTTGTGGATTTTCTAATTAAGATTTATAATCCAAAACTAACTAGATATGGGTTTTTTGAGCAAGGTCAAGTTCTGTGTGCTAACTTTGAGTAAAGATGATATAATCAGATAGATATTGATAAAATGAAACCAACAAAAGTGGTTTCACTATTTTATCAATTACCATTGATTTATAATGGATTTTATAGTGATTAAAACTCAAGTTTTAGGAAATGATTCACCAACATTGTTCTGGGGTTCCAAAAATTATTTCCTTGGGTGATTAGATAGTATTTGATGGACTAATTAAAGAGGAGTTGGAATCACCTCAAAACAATTATCAGAATGTCCTTGAGAAATTCCCAAGGATAGTACTAGATGAGATTTGTCTTTTTCATAATATTTAATCTACAGAAGAATTTGATGTGATTACAAGGACACTGGTTGGGTACTGATAATACCTATCTTAAGAAATTAGAATCACCCTTTTTGGATAAATAGAACTTATGTGGTGAATTTACTGGTGAAAAAACCATGCACATAAATGTTTAATTCACCATAATTCCATAAAAGCTCAATAAATACTGGAGTCCTGGGGTTCGATGGGTATAGATAGGTATGTCTGAGAAGAGTTCGAATTAGGTCAAAACATATCATGGATTGGCCTGGAGGAATTTCTAAAGTCATAAAAGTCCTGTTTTTGTTACTTTTATTGTGGGCAAACTAGGAAGGCATGTTAGGTGGGACCAATTGGACAAGCAAGGTATGGCTAAGATATTTCAGTAACAATTGAATTTACTCCATTTAGCTAAACCAAGCTCTCTGAAAGAATTTATTAGTGGAAGGAATAAGCTTGGCTGTTTTATTTTCTATGATTTATCTATTGAGTATTTTGGTCCAAACCAAGTTTGCATGTTAAAGTGTGGACTTAGGTACTTGTGAAAAATATGAACTAAATTTATTTAGGCCCTTTTTATTTTTGAAAAGATTTAAACCAGAAGGTCATTTTTCTGGATCTGGGAAAATGAATAATAGGGGCATTTGGGCATGGGCTAGATCTGATGGACAGATGGGCCGTGTAGGGGAAATAGGCCCACCCGGGGGCGTGCTGCGCGGGAGTGTTCTTGAAACGCTAGGGGAGAGGGGGCCGCTGGTCAGCGACGTGGGCTGGCAAACCGGTGCCAGCGAATCTGGGTCGTTGGGCTAAAGGGGATCGGACGGCGCCGATGCGTCGTCAACCTCCACCGTGGGGGCATCCTGCCGGAACCCTAGGCAACACTAGTATGGGGCGGGGAGGAGCGTCGGGGAGGTGCGGAGGAGGCGCGATGCACCGTGGGGAGTCCGTAGATGCGCGGCAAGGCTAGCTTTGGTGCCTGAATGTAGATCCGCACATGACGGTGACGGAGGACTCCTCGGTGTTCTCGGTGGCTCGCCGGAGCCGGCTCAGGACCGCATGCAGGTCGATGGCGGGGAGAATAGAAGGATGTAGAGGTCGGGTAGGTCATAGGTGTGGCCTTGACGAGCTACAGAAGCTCGGAGGAGGCCGGGACTCCGACGAGGTTCCACTCGGTCATGCCACGACAACGACGAGCTCCAGGTTCTTGCAACAGAAAAATGAGTAGAGGGAGGGTAGATCAGAGGTAGGAGACGTAGGATATAATGCATGTATAAGATGGGGAGCAAGGGAGGGAGAGATGCACCAAGATCTTGAGACTAGCCAAGGGGATATTTTTCTTTCTCCTTGGCTAGGACATGGGAGAGGAGAGGGAGGGGAGCTCAGGGGAGGTAGATGGGAGTGGAGGGAGTAAAATGAGGGACAGAGACGAGCTGAGAGGGCCTCTGATCTTTTATTTAGAGGTGGGGTGGTGCATGGTGGAACTTGTCCACTTATGGCAAAAGAGAGAGAGGAGGGCCGTGGTTGGGCAACCGGGGTCGTGTAGAGGTGGGTGGTGGGTCTCTGGGTCGAGCACTGAGTGGAGAAGGAAGGGTGCCTGTTGGGGGTGGAGATTTTTGCATGAAGTGTCTCTCTCCCACCTCTTACAAGCACAAGAGACAAAAGAAAAGGGGGATGATCCTACTGTAGTTCTACAATGCTAGTCAACCAGAGCTGATGAGGGTGCTGTAGTGAAGTATTGGGCTAAGTTTGAGGAAGGCTTGATTAGGTTTATTCAAGTTTGGAGATGATTTCAAGTATTGTCCAAATAAGGGTTTAAGAAGCAACTCTAAATTTTTCAATTAGACAAGATGATCCAAATGTACTGGTTTGGAGATATGGTCAAGGCAACACTACTGGATTTATTTGGGATTTTTCAGAGGATTTAAAGTCCAGTTAAAACCATTTATTCAAAAAGTGCAGGAGTAGATTATAGAAGCTAATGTTATATTTTTACATTATACAAGGTAGATTTTTTATGTGAAATGGTTCTAAATACCATATTACACATTGGAGAATTTTATTGGAATTTATTTAGAAAGAAAAGTATTTTTAAGGAATTATTTCTTGTTTCTGCCATTTAAGAAAAAGGGCAAAAAGAAATAATAAAGAATCTCAAGCATATTTATTTTTGAAATGGGGAGGTGGGGTATCATGTAGAAAACTCAAATGTGCATTGAGTTGGAAAAGTGATTTGGAGAAAATCAAACGTGCCTTCATAGACAAAGATTTTGAGAATCTTGCAAGATAATGAATTTAAATAGTTTGAGAATCCAAATAATTATGGGAATTATTTCGGTATGTTTATAATCAGGTTATATGTTGTAAAATTGATTTATACATCATTTCAAACCTTGTTTTTGAAGAATTGTGGTGAAGAGGGATGGAAACTAGATTTTTGGGAATCTAGGGTTTTGTTGTTTTCGTGCCACCTAAACATGGTTAGATCAGGGAGCTTAGAGCTCACCTTGATACAAGGGGTAGATGGATAGCTATACCAAGTTATATAGATGATCAAGGAAGCAAGAGTTCAGCTTGGTTGCATTTGGGGTGGTCTAGAAGAGATGGCAAACTTTGTTGAAAATAAGGCTGCCATAGCAGATACATCAGGTAGCCTCCTAAACCATGTGGGTTCAAGAACCACAAGGCTCCAATGGAAACAAGTGAAATGGTAATTTATAGGCCATGATTATTAGATCATACTCATGCAAATAATTGGTCAATGGGTGTGGCATCCCGCAAAACCACTAATAGAAAATCGCGTTGAATTTGTGCATTGCATCGTCATCATCATATGTTGTTTGTCAAAAACTATTTTTGCAAAGCCCGATTTGTTTTCCAAACGCCCCATCTTAATTCAAATGCAAAGCCCGGCCTTCGGTTTATTTTTGTTTGAGTGCTATCAGTGTGCAAACAGTGTTAATAAAACAAATAAAAATTATATTATTTTTAGTGGGGGCAGTCGAACGGGCCAACCCGACCCGAACGACCACCCCCAGGATTTAAATCGGACCAACCAATCAGTCCACCCAAAATCCTAAGGCTACCAGTTAATCTACCCTCTCTCCCCCTCCACATCACTCCACCCAATCAGTATGCGCCACCTCACCTCCTCCCTCTCCCTCACCCACTCACACGCCGCCACGTCACCCCCTCACCCCCACTCCCTCTCTCCACCTCTCTCTCTCAACCACACAAACGCACACCACACACGACGCACACTACACGCACACGCCAGCCGCGCCCTGCCCCCGTGGGCCCACCCCTGGCCACCTGCTCCCCGCCCCGCAAGCCACGCCCGCGTGCCCCCCTGTTCATCTTCCCGAGCTCGCCGTTTCCCGTTCGCCCGAGCCGCTTTGCTCCTCCCACCGCCCGCCACGCCTCGCCATCGCCGCCCGCCCGAGTAGGTCGCCTCCGCGCCCGCCTCCTGACCCAGCCACCGGGCCCAAGGCCCGCGCCTCCCGACCCAGGCTCCACCGCCGCCGCCAGTACCTTCGCCGTCGCCGCTCCTCCGCCCTGCACCTCGACCCGCTCCCCCTCGCGCCCGACCCGCCTGCGGTTCTCCTCCTCTCGCCCGAGCTCGCGGCGTCCTCCCGAGCACATCGCTGCCCCCTCCACTGGCCGTCCTCCCGCCTCCAGAGACCCCTCGCCGCCCGAGCCCAGCCGTCTCCTCCGCGCCGGCCGCCTGGCCGTGGCGCGCCCGGCACAGCAGCGGGCCCCTCCTCCGCTTGGCGCGTCCCTCTGCAAGTTCGTCGGCGCCCCCGAGCACCTCCTGCAGCGACGGCCGCCGCCTGGTCCTCCGCTTGCGGCCGCGTCCGCGCCCGCGAGCTCGTTCCCGAGCCCCTCGCCCTCCTTCCAGCGCGCTGCAGCCGGCCCGCCTGGAACCGTCTCCCCTGCGGATCCCACCCCGTCGCCCGGCAGCGCGGCCGCGTCATCCCCGTGCGTGTCTGCGTGTTCAGGGCCAGCTCGATCTTGTGCCTGTTTGGTCTCCCGGGTGACAAGTTGTGGTTGTTCTGAGGCGATGGAGCAGGATATCCTATGAGACGAGACCGACAAATAGCGATTCAAGTTCTTCTCAACTGCTGGCACGCCAAGATCTACACCGTGTTGAAAGGCCACCGACAAGATCCCCATCCTGGACCCCAGGGACTCCCTCACGGACATCGAGCGCCAAGATCGACTCACGGATTCCGAAGCTGTTCCCGGACCCAAAGACGTCGAGACCCCTGACCCAAAGATCGATCCCGGCGCGCCCAAACCCCGTCAAGACCCCGAACCCTCTCGGATTTGAGGACCGAAGACGGCCGAAACGCCAAGACCGACTCGATGGCGCGAGCCCGACAAGATCCTCGCAACGGCAAGATCGACCCCGTGGGACCCGACAAGACCGGCACGACGACAAGAACGGCATCGGCCCGGAAGAAGCCGATCATGACACCGACCAAGTTCTCCTCCGGACGCCGAACCAGGGTCCCCTCCGCGAATGCGATAAGATCTTCCCCGATCCGAAGACCCTAACCCCGGAGACCGAGAACGTTCTCACCGAGGCCGTCGAACCCTGGACTCTGAGACCGACCCCGACCCCCAGAACCCAAGATCTGCCGAACCCTAAATGTGTGACCCTTTTCCTCGATACCCTATTTTTATAAATGATATCAACTTGTTGCATATTTAATTGTCATTCTTGCATGCATAATCATGTGGTTTGGGGGCCTTTTGCCGATTCACCTAATAATTAAATATGGGGCCCATATGCGGGCAAATCTAGTCTCATATTGACCTCATTTAAACTTGTGTAGCGAACCGGTGATATATTTTGCATTGTTAAACAACATTTAAATTGCGGGGTAGATAAATAACTGGAACCATCTAAATAATTGTCGGGACCCCGGTTCCACTTAATATGACCTAATTGCATCGCACCTTGCCATGCCATGCATCATGCCGATCTTCTGCCGTTGTATTAAATAGTGCATCCGGTGTTATTCTAGTGATTTGCTTCTTCATGATAAGGCCGTTGAGTTGATGTGAGCTTCACCGATCTTGGATGAAACCTCGACAATGTTTTCAGGCGAGCATCTCCCCCTTTCTACCTATCTTACTTTTATAGTATTTATTCCCTCCTGTTGATCTATTGCTATCTGTGTTGCGATGCTCTAGTTTTCGTACCCGGAATATCCCTTGCAGCCATATGTTGCCTTGGACACACCCTATTACCTGTTGTTTGGTAGATAGTTGGACTTGGCGCTGGCCGAGTCGCTTGCTCAAGTCTTGTTGCGTGTCGTCAAGTGCCACGATTGTTGATGTATTGCCGCATGTTGTTGTTGGAGCTGATCATAGTTTTACTTATCGTTCACTTTAATTCCTGTTTAACAACTAAAAATTGAAGTAAGCGAGGCATCGGGTGATAGAAAATATTTGGTTTCCGAACGCCCACTTGTGTCCCGTAGGACCCCGAGTACTTGATACCTGTTCCTTGATTTATCGCGCTATCCACATCCGGGAGGTATATGGGACCCCCCTGAGCCAGAGCTTGATTCAGTCTTATTTCTTGGGGCCACAAACTAGTTTGAGGTTTTATTTACGATCCTGTACTTATGCCATGCTACTTATGTATTTACAATTGTGCGAGGAGCACACTGTACTGTTTAGGATCGGGACACGATTCCGCGGTGTCGACAAGCCCAGCCACACTTTCGGGTTCCCAGTCGTTCACAGCCGTCTACCCAAACCTTGAGTCCGTCTCGGAGCTTGCTTACTTCGTTGCGGGTGTACTCCAAGGGGTGGCCCCCTGAAATAATTCTGAATCCTGTGATTGTTCAGTCGTGAAAGCCTCGTTGGGTTTTGATTTGGTTTTTCCGAGGTTGATCGAGCGTGTGTTGCTATTGGTGCACCCCGGCCGGGTAAAACTTTCTGAAAGCCGTGTCCGCGGATATGGACGACTTGGAGCACAGTATCTCGATCATAGACAAGCATAACTAAAGTATATTGCTCTAAATTTGACTTATGATGACTAGTAATCAGCTTCACTATAATGGAATGGCTAATAATACTGCCCACAATTGCTTGTTTGAATTGTCGCTTGCGACCATTGTACCTGACTAGTAAGTATTGCAACTACAACGGAATGGCTGAATAAAAGTACCAACAACTGCTGGGTTTGGGTTTATATCATGTTATCTGTATCTGAATAGTAATTGCTGTAACTATAACGGAATGGTTAACTAAAAGTGCCCACTGCTTATTTTATCAGTATGATCATCTATACCTGACTAGTAATTGCTGCAACGATAACTGATTAAATAAAACTGCCAACTGTGTGAGTTCCTCGGTTGACTTCCTCGTTTGGTCTCGAGGGGGAAACACCAGGACGGGTTTGTTTGGTGATAGCTTCAGGTTGGATCCGGTTAGGTCATTCTTATCCCTCTCTGGTATCCGCCCGGTTGTGTCGAGTCTCTATAGGTTGTTTAGTGCATGCTGCCTGCCTCTTGATCCACCATACCTATGTGGCGAGGACCGAAATCTAGTCTCGCCGTGTCTTGGCCTCGATCTTGACGCTCCTCTTTTCCTTTGCCCTTTGTCGGCACCCCTTTTGTTTAAGCAGGTTTTGAGATCGACGCCGTTAGCGGTTACCCTTCCGCTTGGCAGGGAGGTTATGGGCGCCATTGGTTATTCTTCGGGCTCTTAGCCCCATTTGCATCTTGTCCGTAGTGGACGCTCTCTTTTCAAGGTGACTTGGATCTTTGTACCAGATATCTGTATTCTTGACTCTTTGAGTCATTTTGTATATCTGCTACGTGGGTCCCATCGAGGACTGTTGTGTAATGTTATTACTTCGTTTTCCACCCGCACGAAAGTGCCTGGTGGGCACCTTTTAATCATTTCTATGCGGGTTTGGCGAATTTTGCTCAAACTTGCATAGGTCCGATTCTGAGGGTGTTACAGAGTGGTATCAGAGCTCAGCAGTTGCGATACCCCACAAGTCCAGCCTGTAGGATAACCTAGCTAACTGCCGAAGTAGAGTGTCAAAACTATTTTGCAAAATCGGTTGGATAGTTCTGAATAGGTCTGATTTTACTCCTTACCCCTTTGCTATTCCTCTCTTACCTCTACGTGTTTTGAATCCGCTCTCTTCTCTTTCTTCAAGTCCAGGAATTCTCGTGGTTGGGTTTCCGTCGTACCTTCAGGGTTTCGCTTCCTTCTTTGATAACGGTGCTCTACCATCCGGTGTTCATGCTGCCGAGGAATTCTTCGTCTATGGTACCATTCTTTGTTCTTTGTTTGTGCCTTCCGGTGTTTTCCGACGCGACGACATCATCTACGCCAGATCCGATGCAGAGTCTGCATCACTCCTTTGTTTCTGAACCTCGCTTGTCGAGATCTTCAGTCTGATTCCGAGAGTTGGTTGCATAATCCGCCTATTCGTGTGCAGAGTAATGGTTTGGGTGCGCGATGCACTGATCACCATCCGACTACTCTTATCATTCGCTCTTGTACCTCGAATCAGTGGATCCAGCGATTTTACTCCGTCCACGGAAGGTAGGGGTGGCTTTATTTGTTGATACCTCTACCTTCGCCCTGTTGTTCCCGGAGTGTTCTCTCGACGATCACGGACAACGAACTCTTGTTAGTGGTGTCGCGAGGATCTACACGAAGCACGAAGGTTCAGACCGCCGACCTTCCTTCCGGTACCATGAGGCGGATCTCGAGGGCGAGATCCGTTGTTAGTGGTGTCGAATTGTGGCATCCCGCAAAACCACTACTAGAAAATCGCGTTGAATTTGTGCATTGCATCGTCATCATCATATGTTGTTTGTCAAAAACTATTTTCGCAAAGCCCGATTTGTTTTCCAAACGCCCCATCTTAATTCAAATGCAAAGCCCGGCCTCCGGTTTATTTTTGTTTGAGTGCTATCGGTGTGCAAACAGTGTTAATAAAACAAATAAAAATTATATTATTTTTAGTGGGGGCAGTCGAACGGGCCAACCCGACCCGAACGACCACCCCCAGGATTTAAATCGGACCAAGCAATCAGTCCACCCAAAATCCTAAGGCTACCAGTTAATCTACCCTCTCTCCCCCTCCACATCACTCCACCCAATCAGTATGCGCCACCTCACCTCCTCCCTCTCCCTCACCCACTCACACGCCGCCACGTCACCCCCTCACCCCCACTCCTCTCTCTCTCAACCACACAAACGCACACCACACACGACGCACACTACACGCACACGCCAGCCGCGCCCTGCCCCGTGGGCCCACCTGCCACCTGCCTCGCTTAAGCCACGCCCGCCCTGCATTCATCTTCCCGAGCTCGCCGTTTCCCGTTCGCCCCCGAGCCGCCGCCTGCTCCTCTCTCCCCGCCGGCGCCAGCAGCCACCGCCTCCGCCATGCGCCCGGCTCTCGGCCGCCTGAGTCGCCTCCGCCGCCACCGCTGCACCACCCGACCCAGCGCCACGCCCCGCGCGTGCCGCGCCTCCTCCCGACCCAGCTCCACCGCCGCCCGATTACCTCCGCCGCTCCTCCGCCCTCCACCTCGACCCGCTCCCCCTCGCGCCGACCCCGCCTCGCCGGTTCTCCTCCTCCTCGCCCCGAGCTCGCCGGCGTCCTCCCCAGAGCACATCGCCGTCGACCCCCTCCACCTGGCCGTCCTCCCCGCCTCCAGCAGGACCCCCTCGCCGCCGGCCCGAGCCCCGCCCCCGGCCGTCTCCTCCGCGCCCGGCGCCACCCTGGCCGTGGCCGCGCCCCGGCCGCAGCAGCCCCTCCTCCGCTTAGGCGTCCCCTTCGCAAGTTCGCGCCGAGCACCTCCTGCAGCGACGGCCGCCGCCTGGTCCTCCGCTTGCGGCCGCGTCCGCGCCCGCGAGCTCGTTTCCGAGCCCCTCGCCCTCCTTCCAGCGCGCTGCAGCCGCCCGCTGGAACTGCCTCTCCCGCGGATCCCACCCGTCGCCCGGCGGCGGGCCGTCATCCGTGCGGCGGTTCTGCGTGTTCAGGCCAGCTCGATCTTGTGCTGTTTGGTCTCCGGGTGACAAGTTGTGGTTGTTACGAGGCGATGGAGCAGGATATCCTATGAGACGAGACCGACAAATAGCGATTCAAGTTCTTCTCAACTGCAGCACGCCAAGATCTACACCGTGTTGAAAGGCCACCGACAAGATCCCCATCCTGGACCCCAGGGACTCCCTCACGGACATCGAGCGCCAAGATCGACTCACGGATTCCGAAGCTGTTCCCGGACCCAAAGACGTCGAGACCCCTGACCCAAAGATCGATCCCGGCGCGCCCAAACCCCGTCAAGACCCCGAACCCTCTCGGATTTGAGGACCGAAGACGGCCGAAACGCCAAGACCGACTCGATGGCGCGAGCCCGACAAGATCCTCGCAACGGCAAGATCGACCCCGTGGGACCCGACAAGACCGGCACGACGACAAGAACGGCATCGGCCCGGAAGAAGCCGATGCGCCCGACACCGACCCAAGTTCTGCTCCCCGGACGCCGAACCAGGGTCCCCTCCGCGAATGCGATAAGATCTTCCCCGATCCGAAGACCCTAACCCCGGAGACCGAGAACGTTCTCACCGAGGCCGTCGAACCCTGGACTCTGAGACCGACCCCGACCCCCAGAACCCAAGATCTGCCAAACCCTAAATGTGTGACCCTTTTCCTCGATACCCTATTTTTATAAATGATATCAACTTGTTGCATATTTAATTGTCATTCTTGCATGCATAATCATGTGGTTTGGGGGCCTTTTGCCGATTCACCTAATAATTAAATATGGAGCCCATATGCGGGCAAATCTAGTCTCATATTGACCTCATTTAAACTTGTGTAGCGAACCGGTGATATATTTTGCATTGTTAAACAACATTTAAATTGCGGGGTAGATAAATAACTGGAACCATCTAAATAATTGTCGGGACCCCGGTTCCACTTAATATGACCTAATTGCATCGCACCTTGCCATGCCATGCATCATGCCGATCTTCTGCCGTTGTATTAAATAGTGCATCCGGTGTTATTCTAGTGATTTGCTTCTTCGCGGATAAGGCCGTTGAGTTGATGTGAGCTTCGCCCCGATCTTCGGATGAAACCTCGACAATGTTTTCAGGCGAGCATCTCCCCCTTTCTACCTATCTTACTTTTATAGTATTTATTCCCTCCTGTTGATCTATTGCTATCTGTGTTGCGATGCTCTAGTTTTCGTACCCGGAATATCCCTTGCAGCCATATGTTGCCTTGGACACACCCTATTACCTGTTGTTTGGTAGATAGTTGGACTTGCGCGTCGTAGTCGCTTGCTCAAGTGCTGTTGCGTGTCGTCCAGTGCCACAGTTGTTGATGTATTGCCGCATGTTGTTGTTGGAGATGATCATAGTTTTACTTATCGTTCACTTTAATTCCTGTTTAACAACTAAAATTGAAGTAAGCAGAGGCATCGGTGGGTGATAGAAAATATTTGGTTTCCGAACGCCCACTTGTGTCCCGTAGGACCCCGAGTACTTGATACCTGTTCCTTGATTTATCGCGCTATCCACATCCGGGAGGTATATGGGACCCCCCTGAGCCAGAGCTTGATTCAGTCTTATTTCTTGGGGCCACAAACTAGTTTGAGGTTTTATTTACGATCCTGTACTTATGCCATGCTACTTATGTATTTACAATTGTGCGAGGAGCACATCTTGTTAGGATCGGGACACGATTCATGGTGTCGACAAGCCCAGCCACACTTTCGGGTTCCCAGTGCTCACGTGCCTACCCAAACCTTGAGTCCGTCTCGAGCTTGCTTACTTGCGGGTGTACTCCAAGGGTGGCCCTGAAATAATTCTGAATCTGTGATTGTTCGGTCGTGAAAGCCTCGTTGGTTTTGATTTGGTTTTTCCGAGGTTGATCGGCGTGTGTTGCTATTGGTGCACCCCGGGTAAAACTTTACGAAAGCCGTGTCCATGGATATGGACGACTTGGAGCACAGTATCTCGATCATAGACAAGCATAACTAAAGTATATTGCTCTAAATTTGACTTATGATGACTAGTAATCAGCTTCACTATAATGGAATGGCTAATCATACTGCCCACAATTGCTTGTTTGAATTGTCGCCATACCATTGTACCTGACTAGTAAGTATTGCAACTACAACGGAATGGCTGAATAAAAGTACCAACAACTGCTGGGTTTGGGTTTATATCATGTTATCTGTATCTGAATAGTAATTGCTGTAACTATAACGGAATGGTTAACTAAAAGTGCCCACTGCTTATTTTATCAGTATGATCATCTATACCTGACTAGTAATTGCTGCAACGATAACTGATTAAATAAAACTGCCAACTGTGTGAGTTCCTCGGTTGACTTCCTCGTTTGGTCTCGAGGGGGAAACACCAGGACGGGTTTGTTTGGTGATAGCTTCAGGTTGGATCCGGTTAGGTCATTCTTATCCCTCTCTGGTATCCGCCAGTTGTGTCGAGTCTCTATAGGTTGTTTAGTGCATGCTGCCGCTGCCTCTTCAGTCCACCATACCTATGTAGGCGAGGACCGCCGAAATCTAGTCTCGCTGCATCGGCCTCGATCGACGCCTCTTTTTCCTTTGCCCTTTGTCGGCACCCTTTTGTTTAAGCAGGTTTTGAGATCGACGCCGTTAGTGGTTACCCTTCCGCTTGGCACAGGGTTATGGACGCCATTGGTTATTCTTCGTGGCTCTTAGCCCCATTTGCATCTTGTCCGTAGTCGGACGCTCTCTTTCAAGGTGACTTGGATCTTTGTACCAGATATCTGTATTCTTGACTCTTTGAGTCGTTGTATATATCTGCTCATGGGTCCCATCGAGGACTGTTGTGTAATGTTATTGCCGTTTTCCACCCGACGAAAGTGCTGGTGGGCACCTTTTAATCATTTCTATGCGGGTTTGGCGAATTTTGCTCAAACTTGCATAGGTCCGATTCTCGAGGGTGTTACAGTGGTATCGAGCTCAAGTTGCGATACCCCACAAGTCCACTGTAGGATAACCTAGCTAATCGCCAAGTAGAGTGTCAAAACTATTTTTCAAAAATCGGTTGGATAGTTCTGAATAGGTCTGATTTTACTCCTTAACCCTTTGCTATTCCTCTCTTACCTCTACGTGTTTTGAATCCGCTCTCTTCTCTTTCTTCGAGTCCAGGAATTCTCGTGGTTGGGTTTCCGTCGTACCTTCAGGGTTTCGCTTTCTTCTTTGATAACGGTGCTCTACCATCCGGTGTTCATGCCGAGGAATTCTTCGTCTATGGTACCATTCTTTGTTCTTTGTTTGTGCCTTCCGGTGTTTTCCGACGACATCATCTACGCCAGATCCGATGCAGAGTCTGCATCCCTCCATTGTTTCGAACCTCGCTTGTCGAGATCTTCAGTCTGATTCCGAGAGTTGGTTGCATAATCCGCCTATTCGTGTGCAGAGTAATGGTTTGGGTGCGCGATGCACTGATCACCATCCGACTACTCTTATCATTCGCTCTTGTACCTCGAATCAGTGGATCCAGCGATTTTACTCCGTCCACGGAAGGTAGGGGTGGCTTTATTTGTTGATACCTCTACCTTCGCCCTGTTGTTCCCGGAGTGTTCTCTCGACGATCACGGACAACGAACTCTTGTTAGTGGTGTCGCGAGGATCTACACGAAGCACGAAGGTTCAGACCGCCGACCTTCCTTCCGGTACCATGAGGCGGATCTCGAGGGCGAGATCCGTTGTTAGTGGTGTCGAATTGTGGCATCCCGCAAAACCACTACTAGAAAATCGCGTTGAATTTGTGCATTGCATCGTCATCATCATATGTTGTTTGTCCAAAACTATTTTCGCAAAGCCCGATTTGTTTTCCAAACGCCCCATCTTAATTCAAATGCAAAGCCCGGCCTCCGGTTTATTTTTGTTTGAGTGCTATCGGTGTGCAAACAGTGTTAATAAAACAAATAAAAATTATATTATTTTTAGTGGGGGCAGTCGAACGGGCCAACCCGACCCGAACGACCACCCCCAGGATTTAAATCGGACCAAGCAATCAGTCCACCCAAAATCCTAAGGCTACCAGTTAATCTACCCTCTCTCCCCCTCCACATCACTCCACCCAATCAGTATGCGCCACCTCACCTCCTCCCTCTCCCTCACCCACTCACACGCCGCCACGTCACCCCCTCACCCCCACTCCCTCTCTCCACCTCTCTCTCTCAACCACACAAACGCACACCACACACGACGCACACTACACGCACACGCCACGGCCGCCTGGCCCACCCACGCCACCTGCTCCCGCCCATAAGCCACGCCCGCGTGCCCCCCTGTTCATCTTCCCGAGCTTCGCTTTCCCTGCTCGCCCCGAGCCGCTCTCTCCTCCGCCAGCGCTGCCGCCATCGCCCGCCTGCTCTCTCGCGCCCGCTCCGCCCGAGCAGTCGCCTCCCGCCACCGCTCTGCTCCACCCCGACCCAGCGCCACTGCCAGCGTGCCAGGCCTCCTCCCGACCAGGCTCCACCGCCGCCGCCGCTCCTCCGCCTCCACCTCGACCGCTCCCCTCGCGCCCGCCCCGCCGCCGGTTCTCCTCCTCGCCCGAAGCTCGCGGCGTCCTCCCAGAGCACATCGTCGACCTCCACTGCCGCCTCCCGCCCAGCAGACCTCGCCCGGCCCGAGCCCGCCCGGCCGTCTCCGCGCCGCGCCGCTGCCGTGGCCGCGCCCGCGCAGCAGCTGGCCTCCTCCGCTTAGCGCGTCCCTCTGCAAGTTCGTGGCGCCCCGAGCACCTCTGCTGGCGGCCGCCGCTGGTCCTCCGCTTGCGGCCGCGTCCACGCCCGCGAGCTCGTTCCCGAGCCCCTCGCCCTCCTTACAGCTGGCCAGCCCGCTGAACCGTCTCCCCTGCGGAGCCCACCCCGTCGCCCGGCAGCGCGGCCGCGTCATCCCCGTGCGTGTCTGCGTGTTCAGGGCCAGCTCGATCTTGTGCCTGTTTGGTCTCCCGGGTGACAAGTTGTGGTTGTTCTGAGGCGATGGAGCAGGATATCCTATGAGACGAGACCGACAAATAGCGATTCAAGTTCTTCTCAACTGCTGGCACGCCAAGATCTACACCGTGTTGAAAGGCCACCGACAAGATCCCCATCCTGGACCCCAGGGACTCCCTCACGGACATCGAGCGCCAAGATCGACTCACGGATTCCGAAGCTGTTCCCGGACCCAAAGACGTCGAGACCCCTGACCCAAAGATCGATCCCGGCGCGCCCAAACCCCGTCAAGACCCCGAACCCTCTCGGATTTGAGGACCGAAGACGGCCGGAACGCCAAGACCGACTCGATGGCGCGAGCCCGACAAGATCCTCGCAACGGCAAGATCGACCCCGTGGGACCCGACAAGACCGGCACGACGACAAGAACGGCATCGGCCCGGAAGAAGCCGATGCGCCCGACACCGACCCAAGTTACGCTCCCGGACGCCAACCAGGGTCCCTCGCGAATGCGATAAGATCTTCCCGATCCAAGACCCTAACCCGGAGACCGAGAACGTTCTCACCGAGGCCGTCGAACCACGGACTCGAGACCGACCCGACCCCGTAACCCAAGATCGCCAAACCCTAACTGTGTGACCCTTTTCCTCGATACCCTATTTTTATAAATGATATCAACTTGTTGCATATTTAATTGTCATTCTTGCATGCATAATCATGTGGTTTGGGGGCCTTTTGCCGATTCACCTAATAATTAAATATGGAGCCCATATGCGGGCAAATCTAGTCTCATATTGACCTCATTTAAACTTGTGTAGCGAACCGGTGATATATTTTGCATTGTTAAACAACATTTAAATTGCGGGGTAGATAAATAACTGGAACCATCTAAATAATTGTCGGGACCCCGGTTCCACTTAATATGACCTAATTGCATCGCACCTTGCCATGCCATGCATCATACATGCATCATGCCGATCTTCTGCCGTTGTATTAAATAGTGCATCCGGTGTTATTCTAGTGATTTGCTTCTTCGCGGATAAGGCCGTTGAGTTGATGTGAGCTTCGCCCCGATCTTCGGATGAAACCTCGGCAATGTTTTCAGGCGAGCATCTCCCCCTTTCTACCTATCTTACTTTTATAGTATTTATTCCCTCCTGTTGATCTATTGCTATCTGTGTTGCGATGCTCTAGTTTTCGTACCCGGAATATCCCTTGCAGCCATATGTTGCCTTGGACACACCCTATTACCTGTTGTTTGGTAGATAGTTGGACTTGCGCGTCGTAGTCGCTTGCTCAAGTGCTGTTGCGTGTCGTCAAGTGCCACAGTTGTTGATGTATTGCCGCATGTTGTTGTTGGAGCTGATCATAGTTTTACTTATCGTTCACTTTAATTCCTGTTTAACAACTAAAAATTGAAGTAAGCAGAGGCATCGGTGGGTGATAGAAAATATTTGGTTTCCGAACGCCCACTTGTGTCCCGTAGGACCCCGAGTACTTGATACCTGTTCCTTGATTTATCGCGCTATCCACATCCGGGAGGTATATGGGACCCCCCTGAGCCAGAGCTTGATTCAGTCTTATTTCTTGGGGCCACAAACTAGTTTGAGGTTTTATTTACGATCCTGTACTTATGCCATGCTACTTATGTATTTACAATTGTGCGAGGAGCACACTGATCGCTTAGGATCGGGACACGATTCGCTGTGTCGACAAGCCCAGCCACACTTTCGGGTTCCCGATCGTTCACGACCGTCTACCCAAACCTTGAGTCCGTCTCGAGCTTGCTTACTGCTATGGTGTACTCCAAGGGGTGGACCCCTGAAATAATTCTGAATCCTGTGATTGTTCAGTCGTGAAAGCCTCGTTGGGTTTTGATTTGGTTTTTCCGAGGTTGATCGAGCGTGTGTTTCTATTGGTGCACCCCGGCCGGGTAAAACTTTCTGAAAGCCGTGTCCGCGGATATGGACGACTTGGAGCACAGTATCTCGATCATAGACAAGCATAACTAAAGTTTATTGCTCTAAATTTGACTTATGATGACTAGTAATCAGCTTCACTATAATGGAATGGCTAATAATACTGCCCACAATTGCTTGTTTGAATTGTCGCTTGCGACCATTGTACCTGACTAGTAAGTATTGCAACTACAACGGAATGGCTGAATAAAAGTACCAACAACTGCTGGGTTTGGGTTTATATCATGTTATCTGTATCTGAATAGTAATTCTTTGTAACTATAACGGAATGGTTAACTAAAAGTGCCCATCGCTTATTTTATCGATGATCATCTATACCTGACTAGTAATTGCTGCAACGATAACTGATTAAATAAAACTGCCAACTGTGTGAGTTCCTCGGTTGACTTCCTCGTTTGGTCTCGAGGGGGAAACATCAGGACGGGTTTGTTTGGTGATAGCTTGTTGTTGATCCGTTAGGTCATTCTTATCCCTCTCGGTATCCGCCAGTTGTCGAGTCTCTATAGGTTGTTTAGTGCATCTTTGCCGCTCAGTCCACCATACCTATGTAGGCGAGGACCGCCGAATTCTAGTCTCGCCGTGTACTGGCCTCAGTACTGACGCTCCTCTTTTCCTTTGCCCTTTGTCGGCACCCCTTTTGTTTAAGCAGGTTTTGAGATCGACGCCGTTAGCAGGGTTACCCTTCCGGCTTGGCCTGGGCAGGGTTATGGACGCCATTGGTTATTCTTCAGGGCTCTTAGCCCCATTTGCATCTTGTCCGTAGTCGGACGCTCTCTCTTTTCAAGGTGACTTGGATCTTTGTACCGTATATCTGTATTCTTGACTCTTTGAGTCGCTGTTGTATATATCTGTTCTGTGGGTCCCATCGAGGACTGTTGTGTAATGTTATTACTTCGTTTTCCACCCGCACGAAAGTGCCTGGTGGGCACCTTTTAATCGTTTCTATGCGGGTTTGGCGAATTTTGCTCAAACTTGCATAGGTCCGATTCTGAGGGTGTTACAATGGGAGGTAGCATATATATGTGAGCTTCTGCCAAAGCAGGCAAGATGATAAGATTTGCAGAAAATATTATTATCTTGACTACAAAACCATCATGGATGAGTGGGAACCAGAATGGTATATCCAAGGTCAAGAGTGGTATTTGGTATTACAAATGATGTACTACAATATGGTTCAATTACATTCTCAAGAATGCATATAGGCTAGAAAAGGTAGAGCTCCAAAGATTGCATCTAGATAAGAAATCCAGACTTAGCCATTTTGGATGATTTAGGGTTTTAGACTAGAGTTCAAGGGTAGATGATTTTTTGAGAGAAAGATAGGTTTCGACTCATGATCAAGGAGATGATGTTGAAGTGTTAAATAAGTAGATAGGATCCATGCTTGGATTTGGTCTTCACTGGGTTGGGACTATCAGAAGGGATTATCCCTAGGTTAATCTGATTAGGAGATGAGATGGTCACTTTAGTGGCTTGGGATACATCCAGGTTTGGATGCTTGGTTTGAGATTGATGATCACAATCATAGATTGGGTCGTAAGGGATGAGCTACTAGATTATCTCACTCTAGTTCCTAAGCAAACAAAGAAATCAGCAGATCAAGGCAATTCATCAGACAGCAGATCAAGGCAATTCATCAATTCAAACTTAGCAACTACTACTAAAGTTACCATCAAGCCTAGCTTGAGGTAAGGATTGGTATTTTGAAGAGGTTATGTTTTGAAGTGATATGAGTACCTCTTGGCATTTCTACCTAGATTGGAGTGAAGGTTTTTGAGGAAAAAGGTTTTGGAAAACCTAGGGATAAGAGTAGTTGAAAGTTCTGTCTTGAAAACATAAGGAGATTATATTTTAGTTATCCATAGTTTTGTTAATAGAACTAGTAAAATATTTTTTTTGTCAAGGTCATCTTGGCTCAGGTTTTGAAATGCCAAAACATTTGAGAATATGAAAGATGCGCCAAGACATCTCTTTTGTAAAATAGCTTTTGTCAACTAGGGTTGAGATAAGAAGTATAGCATCTAATACATAATCAGTTGCAAGAACACAAGCAAGCAAGTAAACAAACATTTGCACATGTAACCAGAAAAAGTTTTTGTTCCCCTTGATTTTTGTCTTTTGGACAACAATTCAGGGTTGCTGAAATTGGGATGTTACATTCTGGTCCAATCTTTACCATTGATACATCTTCCATTGTTACTGTTTACTTTCTGCAAGCCACCATTACCTTCCACACCATACGGTTAATCCTTTGTTTTCAGCAAACCGGTGAGATTGACACCCTCATTGTTCGTTGGGGCAAAGTCTTGAGTTTGTGTTGTGCAGGTTTCCAAGTTGCTAGCAACACCTTTGAGTCGTTTCCTTCCTCCTACTGGTTCGATAACCTTGGTTTATTTCTGAGGGAAAACTTGTTGTGCTCATCATACCTTCCTCTTGGGGTTTCCCAACGAAGCTCTATAGTGATCTGAGCTACAAGTCATCAAGCTTTTATAGCGCTGTTGCAGGGGAGGCTAAGGACGGATTCACAAGGGGGGTCCTTCACAACCTTTCTCTTTACTTTGTTTTTGTTTTTCTTAGTTTATTTTTCCTTGTTTTGTTTGCTTCTTTTTATCAAAAATTCCAAAAAAATTAGTTTCGTTTGGTTTGCCTTTTCTTATCAAAAACGCCAAAAAAATAGTTCCTACTCCAGTTGTTGTTGCTGTTGGTTTGCTCCACTTTTGCAAAAATGAACTCTGCTGAGAACACCAAGTTGTGTGACTTCACTAGCACAAACAACAATGATTTATTGAGTACACCTATTGCTCCACCTGCTATCGATGCTACCTTTTATGAAATTAAGCCTGCTTTGTTGAATCTTGTGATGAAAGAGCAATTTTCTGGTGCTAGTTCTGATGATGCTGCTGCCCACCTCAATAGCTTTGTTAAACTTTGTGAGATGAAAAAATATAAGGATGTAGATGGAGATATTATTAAGCTCAAATTTTTTTCCTTTCTCCTTGAGAGGAAAAGCTAAAGAATGGTTGATATCCTTGCCTAGAAATAGTATTAATTATTGGATTAAGTGCAAAGATGCTTTTATTGGAAAATACTATTCTCCTGCTAAGATTATATCTATGATAAGTGAAATAATGAAATTTAAACAACTTGATAATGAACATCTTGCTCAAGCTTGGGAAAGAATGAAATCTTTGGTTAAGAATTGTCCCACTCATGGACTGACTGCTTGGATGATTATCCAGACTTTTTATGCAGGTTTAAACTTCTCTTCAAGAAATCTGTTGGATTGAGCTGCTGGAGGTACCTTTATGACCATTACCTTAGGTGCTACAACAAAGCTCCTTCATAATATGATGGTCAACTATTCTGAATGGCACACTGAGAGAGCTCCACATGGTAAGAAGGTAAATTTTGTTGAAGAAACCTCTTGTTTGAGTGATAAGATTGATGTTATCATGGTTATGCTTGTTAATGGAAAAGCTCATATTGATCTAAATAATGTTCCCTTAGCCTCTTTGGTTGCTCATGAAGAGAAAGTTGATGTGAACTTCATTAGAAACAATAATTTCAAGAACAATGCCTATAGGAATAATTTTGGTGGTAACAATAACTATAGGCCTTATCCTCCCAATAATGGCAATACCTATGTAAACTCCTACAACAATACTAGAAGTGCTCCCTCTGAAATTGAAGTCGTGCTTAAAGACTTTATTACTAAACAAACTGTTTTCAACAAAACTGTGGAGGTAAAGCTTTTGAATGTTGAGAATAATAATTCCTCTTTGTCTGAAGCACAGTCCTCTTTGATTAATAAAATGGTTGCTAAACCTGAAACCTTGGAAACTACCTTTGCTGCTACTCATGCCATACAAGTCATTATTGATGAAAATGTTAGACTGATAGCTAAACTACATGCTAAGTGGGAAAGAGAAGCTGAAGTTGCTAGAAACAATAGTGTTTGCACTATTACCACCACCAATATGGATGCCACTAAACCGCAAGAAGTCCCTATTCCTCCTACCACAATGCCTAAAACCAATGAGGCTACTACCAGTGATGCTAAGTTTGATTTTGATCTTGATGGTTGCAATATTTCTAAAGTGATTATGTTCCTACAAAAGCTTGCTAGAAGTCCTAATGGTAGTGATATGAATGTGGCTTTCACCAAACACATTATAGATGCTCTCATTAAAATTAAGGAATAAAAGTTGAAACAAAAAGCCTCTATTCCTAGGAAAGTAGAAGTTAGTTGGGAACCCATCATTAATATGCAAGTGAATGACTTTGATATCAAAGCTTCATGTGACCTTGGTTCTAGTATCTCTATTATGTCTAAAAATATTTATGAAATGCTTGATTTTCCACCTTTGGAAGATTGCTATTTGGATGTCCCACTTAATGATAATGCTAAGAAGAAACTTATGGGGAGTGTTAATGATGTCCTTATTATGGTTAACAATGCTTATGTCCCTATTGTTTTCTATGTTTTGGATGTTGAATACAATGCTTCTTGTCCTATTACTTTGGGAAGACCTTTTCTTAGAATTTTTGGTGTCATCATTGATATAAAAGAAGGCACCATCAAATATCAATTTCCATTCAAGAAAGGTATTGAACACTTCCCTATGAGGAGAGAGAAGTTGACTTTTTCTCCTCCTTTGAAAGAAAGGTCTGATGTTAATGCTTCTTCATTTGAAAATACTTGATTCTTGCTTCTTGTGCCTAACTTAAAGGTGTTAAAGAAAAGTACTTGTTGGGAAATAACATAATAGTTTTCTTGAGTCTTGAAAGTTATTACTTCTGTAATAACCTCTACTTATACATTTTGTTTGATTTTTGTGCCAAGAATAACTTCTAATGAGAGGGAAATAAGATTTGGGGAGTTGCTGTCCCGAAACAGATTTTTGTGCTCCACTATAAAAATTCGTGTAAAATCTCTGTAAGTCGGATTGAGCTGTAATATTTTGAAAAAATCCCCAGGTTTTTAGCTAACTTTCGTTAGTTAAACACTTTTTGATTTGAGCAACAGAAGGTCTTCGAAAAAAATTGGTTTCTACCTGCTGGGTCTGTTTTGACAGATTTCTGCCATTATTTTCATTTGCTTCTTATTGATTCCTTGTGGAGTTATTTTTAGGAAATTGATATTTTTGAGGGAATTTCTACAGTATATTGTGTCTTTAGTGAAAGTTTTTCTATTCTGAAACAAACCCAAAGGTATATTATCTTTTGAATGCACTAATGTTGCTAATGAAGATTGTGTGAAGTTTTGTATGAAGGAAAATTTTTAGGTGTAAGGGAAGAATGATGTAATGAGATGAAGAATGGACAAAAGCTCAAGCTTGGGGATGCCACCCCGTGTCACCCCAAGAAATATTCAAGAGGTACAAGCGTCAAAGATTGGGGATGCCCAAGGCATCCCCTTCTTCATCAATAAAAACCTTAGGTCTCTTTCTAGACACTTCATTTTTATTGCTTCATGCACTATTGTGTTGTTCTTGGAGCGTCTTTGTTTTTGTTTTTGGTTTTTGTTTGCTTAGTTTGCTTGAATAAAGTAGTTGGACCCCCGTTTTCGCTGTGTTGTTTCAAATAAGTTGATTGGTGTTGGAAAGGAGTAGGAAGTTCTTGCTTAGTAGTACAAGAGGAGCTTGATTTGACTGTGACTTAGACTCTAGCATGTCATGCTAGATGTTGTTTTGAACATATTCTTAGTGATTATTGTTGTAGCATGACTTGTTCCAAACAATTAGGATTTCTTAATGTTCCTTGAAAGAATCATGCGTTGTTTTAGCATACAAAAGCATAAAATGTGTGGTATTATCCTTTGATGCTTTGCTTGGGTTGACTTGGCACATGCTCACACCATGTTATGACTATGAAACAGTCACCTTAGCCTCTATGATCATTTAGTTTTTGACTTGTGGTACCACTTTATGCTTTGATTAGTAATGTTTTGTCGCTCTGCATGATTATGGCCCTTATTGATCTCTTAGTTGGCCGCTCCCAGTCTTTTGCTAGCTTCCACTTGTATTGAGTAAGCTCTACTCATGCATCCAACTCCCAAGAAACCAAGTTATTCCAAAGTGTCCACTATAAATTCCTATGCATGGTGTGTTACACCATTCCAAGTATATTCTTGTTTTATCTATCTTCCAAATTAAACTTGTTATGTACTTAGTGATTAAAGCTGTCACAAACTTGATGGCACACTTTATTTTATCGCCCCTAATAAACTTGAACCATTGTGTCATCTATGTTGTATATGCTTGAACTTATACGTTGTAATTAGCAGAACCATGCTGTCATGGGGAACGCTTTCAACATTGCACCTGTGTAGACAGTTGATATCATGCTCTTTTGTTTGCGGATGTCATCGGTGTGAAATAAAAGGGGAGCTTGTAAGTCCATGGAGTTATGTATGTGTGTTAGATAAATGCCTGGGCCGCTAGCCTAAGCTATGTCTAATCATGGTGGAAACTTGCAGCATCACCATAGTGAGCAATCTATGAAGCTTTCTTCTTATAAAAAATAGAGACATATTGAAAAGAGGAAAGAGAGAAAAAAGCACCATATTCCCATAGTAAATAAGAAGATTGCTGAGATGCTCATTGTCTGCTTGTCTTGTCATTTTGTTATGGGATAGCTCCTATATCATGTGCAAGGGGTACCCCATTGGCGGTTCTCTATGATGCACATGTACTTACTATGAGAAGAACTTACAGGTGACTAAAGTTGAGTAGCATGAGGAGCGGCCCGCGTACTCAAGGGACATGAGATTGTCAACTTATACTTTGTCAAGCATATACTCCATATTTTGTTAACTTTAACCATAATCACTTCAAGATGCTTATGATAGGGGAAATGAGAGCTGCAAGCTAACAAGTACCATAATTTTTGGAAGCTCTTTATGAGACTTGAAATCCCTGCTTCCCTTTATGAAGGGCCTTTCTTCCACTTTTATATTGAGTCTCCCCCTTCTATCCTTAGGCACCAATTAAGAGAGCATAGTTGCCATTCTTAGTTCTATGTGCATTGTCCCAAAACTTATTGATTGATTCATATTGTTGATATTGCTTGTTCTTGAACTATTTGTATCTAGTCACCCTTATGAACTTTGAAGGTGTCCTATGCAGTTATTGCTACTCCTTGAGGGACAAGCTGGATGCCACTATGCTATGTTTTCTATATGTGAAACAAACAAACGCATTTCAATGCATTGCTATTCATGATCTTTGTTTGTATCCTTTCGTGTTTCATGCATAGTTACTTTGTCTTATTGTTAGAACTTCTTCTTTCATGCTCATGTTTAGAGTACTTTGATCCTAGCTTTCAATGCTTGCAAATGGTTTGATCTTGATTTTGATGGTGCATGTCACCTAAAAAATTATTATTTTTATCACTTACCTACTTGAGGACGAGCAGGAGTTAAGCTTGGGGATGCTTGATACGTTGTAAACATTTCTATATTTTTTATGTTCCATGCTTGTTTAGTATCTACTTTGCTTTGCTTTTTCTACACTTTGAGGTGTTTTTATTCGTTTTCTGGGACTAACCTATTAACAAGATTCCACAGTGCCAGTTGCTTGTTTTCTATTGTTTTTGGTTCCAGAAAAGGCAGAAAATGAATATTCTCGGAATTGTACGGGACAAAAGCCAATTCAATATTTTACCGTGGGGAACACGGAGCAAGAAGACGAGACGGAGGAGGGCCTCGAGGAGGCCACATCCCCTGGCCTGGCCCGCGCCTGGGGGTGCAGCCGCCTCGGGCACCCCCTCGGCCTCCCTCTTCTCCTATAAGAAGCCCCCGATACCTAAACCCTAAGTACCCGATTAATCTTCCACAAAATAGTCCGTAGACACCGCCACCATCGTCCCTAGATCGAGGGGATCTAGAGCTCTTCCTGGCACCCTCCCAAAGGGGAGAGATCATCCCGGAGGCCTTCTTCATCACCATGCCAGCCTCCGGTATGATGAGTGACACTACTAGGAAAAGGGCTATAGGTAATCCGCACATCCGTGGCTCACATGGTTGAAGTGCCCCACGGGTAAAATAGGCATGGCTCACCTGTGGGCAGTGCCCTACTAGTAACTAGAATAACCGTGGCGCACATGGGGTATGTGCGCCACAGATATGTATGGGCCAGGGGCCTGCCAGCCGCATGCCACATACCCGTAGCGCACATGGGGTATGTGCACTACGGTTGTGGCAAGTTCTGTGGCGCACTATGACATGTGTGCCACGGATGTGTAAACTTAGTAGTAGGGCACCTTGCCCTAGTGCCCTACGGCTAAGTACCCTACACCAACTCCACCCCCACCCCCACCCCACTCCCCCACCCCCGTGGATCGCCTTTTTAGGCTTTGCAAAAAATAAAAGAAAATGAAAAACACTTCAAAAAATAAAATCCTTTCATATTTAGGTAGGTAATGTGGTATAGTTTGTAGGAAAATTAAAAAATAATAATTTCGACTTTTCTGCCAAAAAAAGTCATGCCACGGTAAAATGGCCATAAATTTTGCATACGATATAAAAAAATCGTATAATATACCAAAATGACGAGAACGAGATTCCGCATCCGCTCGCAAGGACCTTTGGTCGTTTAGCGATTATTTATATTTTCAAAATTCGAAAAGAGTAAAAAGTTACAGTCAAAAGACTGTTTTTTCTGCAGAAAAAAAAAATATGGCAACTTACCCGTAGCGCACCACTACCTAGTGCGCCACGAGTAAGTTGGGCGGGATTCAAAATTTGAATCCCCACCCCGCCCACCTACCCATTTTATTTTCCCTCCCCTTCTCTCATTTTCCTTTTCCTTCCTTTTCCTTTTCCTCCCTTCTCCTTTCCTTCTTCTTCTCCTCCTCCTCCTTCACCTTCTCATTTTCCTCCTCCTCCTTCTCTTTCTCCTTCTCCTCCTCTTCCTCCTCCTTGCAATGAAGATGGTGACGGAGGCCTCTTCCTTGCAGTGACGATGACGATGGCAGGCTCCTTCTTCTTCTCCTCCTCTTCCTCCTCCTCCTTGCAGTTCCAACGATGATGACGAGGCCTCCTCTTCTTATCCTTCTCTTCCTCCTCTTCTTATCCTCCTCCTCCTTGCAGTTCCGACAACGACGAGGCCTCTCCGACGAGGTGACGATGACGAGGCAACGACGACGAGGCGACGACGACGAGGCGACGACGACCTGCACCGACGAGCGACAGCACTGACGGCGAGATCCAGATTTGCTGCTTTTTTTGAATTTTGAAATTTGTATCCGTGGCGCACAGCACATAGTGCGCCACGGTTATTGTTTCATACACGTGGCGCACAACACATAGTGCGCCACGGTTCTATTTTCATAGGCGTGGCGCACCACCTAGTGATCCACGGCTAACTTTTAGCCATAGCGCAAGGATAGTGGCGCATTGCAAGTGCGCCACGGATGGCCTTTTTAGGTGCGCCACGAATGGCTTTTTTCCTAGTAGTGTGAGTAGTTCCACCTTGGACTACGAGTCCATGTAATAGCTAGATGGTTGTTTCTCCTCCTTTGTACTACCATGTTTAGATCTTGTGACCTCCGTTCATGATCAAGATCATCTATTTGTAATCATGCATGTTGTGTTTGCGGGGATCCAATGGATTTTGAGATTACTATGTCAGATTGGTTAATGATTCTATCATGTCTGTGTTGTTTAAGATCTTGCATGCTCTCCATTTCTAGTAGCTATCTTGGCCAAGTAGATGCTAGTGACTCCAAGAGGGAGTATTTATGCTTGATAGTGGGTTCATGCCTCTATTTAATCTGGGGAAGTGACAGAAATCTCTAAGGTTGTAGATGTGATGTTGCTACTAGGGAGAAAACAATGATCTCTTGTTCATGGAACAAGTGTATTTTTTACTTTACACACTTTGCTTAAAGCAGTTATCCGTTGCTTGCAACTTAATACTGGAGGGGGTTCGGATGATAACCTGAAGATGGATTACTAGTCATAAATGCAGTTGGATGGCGGTCTATGTATATTGTTGTAATGCCCAATCAAATCTCATAGGATCATGAATGTCTAGTATTGCATTGTTATGCCTTGCTCTGTCCTGTCAATTGCCCCGCTGTAATTTGTTTACCCATCATGTTATGTTGTTTATCTTAAGGAGAACACCTCTAGTGAACTATGGAACCCGGTCCAATCTTTACCATTGATACATGTTCCATTATTAATATTTACTTTCTGCAAGCCACCATTATCTTCCACACCATATGGTTAATCCTGTGTTTTCAACAAACTGGTGAGATTGATAACCTCATTGTTCGTTGGGGCAAAGTCTTGAATTTGTGTTGTGCAGGTTTCCAAGTTGCTAGCAACACCTTTGAGTCGTTTCCTTCCTCCTACCGGTTTGATAACCTTGGTTTCTTTCTAAGGGAAAACTTGTTGTTGTGCTCATCATACCTTCCTCTTGGGGTTGAGCTACACGTCATTAGTGGTTCACAACGGGATAGTACTATGAAGATATATTGTATGACAATTGTATCGACATGATTTAATCCCAAGGAACTAAAGGTCTCACCAAAGGACCAAAGTTATACAATGCCATATCTTTGGAGAATGAGTGATGCGTAGAGACACAAAGACATGCAAATACACATGGATCTGAAAGTGTCAGATCCAAAGATTAAGTTAACCACTAGCAATCGTGTATATACAACACCAGAAAACCATAGGTGTTGAGTGCACAATTTTTTCAAACTATATTATTGACTCTAGTGCAAGTGGGAGACCGTTGGAGATATGCCTAAGAGGCAATAATGAAGTGGTTATTATTATATTTTTATATTTATGATAAATTTTTGCATCCCATGCTATAATTGTATTGATAGGAAACATTAATACTTGTGTGTTTTGTATACATAAAGAGTCCCTAGTAAGCCTCTTGTTAAGCTAGCTTGTTGATTAATAGATGATCATGGTTTCTTAATCATGAACATTGGATGTTATTAATAACAAGGTCATATCATTAGAAGAATGATGTGATGGACACACACCCATAGTAAGCATAGCATTAGATCAAGTCATTAAGTTCGTTTTGCTACAAGCTTTCAGATACATAGTAACCTAATCCTTTGACCATGAGATCATGTTAATCACCATCACCGGATGAGTACTTTGATGAAATCAAACACCACTTCCGTAAATGGGTGGTTATAAAGCTGGCATTGGGTATTCTGAAAGTATGTGTTGAAGCGCATGGATCAAGAGTGGGATTTTTCCATCCATATGATGGATAGATATATTCTGGGCCCTCTTAGTGGAATGTCATCCAAATGTCTTGCAATAATGTGACTAGGTCACAAGGGATGTCATATCACGAAATGAGTAAAGAGACTTATCGGTAACGAGGTTGAACTAGGTATGGAGATACCGACGATCGAACCTCGAATAAGTAAAGTATCGCGTGACAAAGGGAATCGGTATCGTATGTGAATGGTCCATTCGATCATGAAGTCATTGTTGAATATGTGGGAGCCATTATGGATCTCCAGATCCCGCTATTGGTTATTGATCAGAGAGGTGTCTCGATCATATCTACATAGTTCACAAACCGTAGGGTGACACACTTAAGGTTCAATGTTGTTTAAGGAGATATGGAATATGAGTTGGAGACCGAATGTTGTTCGAAGTCTCGGATTGGATCCAGGACATCATGAGGATATCCGGAATGGTTCAGAGAATAAGATTCATATAAGGAAAGTCATTTTCCGGGGTTTGGAAATTTTTTTGGTATTTACTTTACCTTATTTACTTTAGTTTGTTTTATATTTTATTTCATATTACTAATACAAAACCTTGTGCTTGACAACCAATTGGTGGAGTTGGGGACATAATTTAAATTATTTTACTTTACAGGTTGCTTGAAGAGGAGAAGATAAATACCCTTCCATAACCAATTCCCAGAGAGTTTTATATAATCCCTCGAGTCACCCTTGCGGGGAAAAGAAGCTTTCTACAATACTCTACACTTGGAGTCCCAACGAAAAGTGGACAGGATTGTGGCCATAAAGTATCAAACTCCTCATCAGGCGAATGTGCAAAGAGAAAATAGGCATATACCACTGTATTGTTATAAGACAAAGAGACGTTTGAGATGGAATACCTCACTAACTCATTCGGTTGAACCGAATACGTTTACATCATGTTGAGAATAATATTTTATGAACTATTAATTGCTAATGTGTGGAAGCCTGCTAATATTATTCGGATGGTTCGAGTAAGGTACTATTCATGAACTTATTTATATGTATCCTTTATGATCAACACATGCTGCAACTACCTCATTTATTTTATCGACTCAACTTCATGAATATGAGGATCACGTCCACTAAGATAAAGTTGTTCGGGACGAGCAAGAGTCTAATCTTGGGGAAGTTGATGAGTGCATATTTGCATCATGTTTTAGATTATTATTTTGCATTGTAGATATAGGATTTTGGTATTTTACAGCGTTCGCACGCACTTTTTATGTTTATTTTCACAAGGATCAAATCAGATGATGGATCCAATGGACATAATTCTTGGATAAATTGTACTGGAGAGCAAAGGAGCCAAAAACTATGTAAATCGCTTATTTGGAGAATATTAATAATACCAGAAGAAAACCAGAAGCAAAAAACAGAGACAGAAGAGATGACGACCAACTATACGGGCGGCCATTGTATAGTTGCCGCCGTATAGTTGGCGCCGCCTCCGCCTCCTCAAATAGTTTCACCCCGTGCAACTGGTTTGGGAAGACGACATACAGAACACCCAGAAATCGCCTAAACCTAACCTCCGAAGGCATATGGAGGGGGAACTTTCCCTAAGGATCCATCTTCGCCCTACGTAGATCTGGGAGTCCAAGGCCTCGATCTCCATCTTCATCAACCGCTGCATCTTCATCACCACCATCATATCCATCCATCCCATCTAGATCTTGTTGTAATTCTTGCACTAGTCGTGGATTTATACAAGTACTATTCATCGATAATCGTTTCCATTACCATTTCCATGATATTGTTTGCCTCCTTGTATGAGTATATCATTAGTTCTTGGGGAGATGGAAAAACCCTAGCATGAGATTGAAATAATATAAAGTTTATTATGATATTCATCGTTGTGACTAAACATGTGCATACACGGTTTGGCTGGTTTGGCCGTTTTGAGCTAGTTCAAATTTTTGTACTACATCTAAAGTTTGGATTTCATTTGTGAAAGAAAATGAACTAGGCTGTAACTTTTCGGTTTGACCGGTTTGGACGGTTTCAGTTTTTGCACACCCTTAGTTGTGACCATGTGTTAGATTGTCTAAGTCTTGATGTTGGGAGAAGTCGACCTCTCCAATATTTGCCTCTTGTGGGGACTTGATGTAGGGAACTACTTGTTGGTAGACAGAGGGATGTTAGTACTTACAGCGACTATAAAGCTATTGGCACCCCTTACATATCAACTTGGGAATCGAGAAAACTCAAAAAACATTATCCATGCCATGGGATACGTCCTGCGGGATTAATGTCCCTTAATAGCGCAGTAATTCAATTGATGTTGATTGATGTCTGCTGTGGTTATGAAGATGATTTGAGCAGTGGTGCTGCCTCTTTGTCCAAATACGGAGTTCCTCCCACACATACATAGTTGAGAATGTTCATGATAATAATATTTACCTTAGCCCTTTATAATGCTAGTGGTGTATCCGCTAATCCCTAAGAACACCTTTTCCCACTGAAGTTTCAAATATCTTTTAGATACGCGATACTTATTTTCTGTATTCAGTTTTATTTACTTTATGCATTGTTCTATTATACCAAAAACCCAAAAACACCTTTTTACGCAATACATGCATTTTATCTTGTCACTTAGAACTTTATTTAGCAATTCTATATTCAGTATTTATTTCAAGAATTCCTAGACTTCAGACTCCTGCTCCCTGTGGATCGATATCTTTATTTCGAAACTAGCTACATCCGATATGTGCACTTGCAGTCATCAAGCTATTTTCTGGCATCGTTGCCGGGGAGCTAAGCGATGTAGGTCTTTTAGTTTTTGCTTATTTACTTTAGTTTTGTTAAGTTTTTTTTTTGAGTTACACGTTTCCACCAACATGATGGAGTTTGAGCATATGCCTAGTGCTAACCCACTCAACCGCTTTGGTAAGCCCTATGATATTTATAAAAGAGACAACTCCAACGAGAATACAAGGGGGTTTGAAATAAATCCTCTACTACTTAGTATTCTACACAAGAAGCAATTTACTGGAGATGAAGAAAATCCTGATCCATACGAGCATATTGCATGTTTCAAAGATATATGTGGCACGTTCCAATTAACGGGGTATATCGCCGATGAGGTAAGGGTTAAACTTTTTAGTCATACTTTGACAAGTACAACTCTCTCATGGTATAGATCTCTACCCTCAGAAGCCACTACTACTTGGGGTAATTTATCTTACGAATTCCTATCTAAATATTACCCATTATCAAAATCCTTTGGAATCAGGCATCTTATAATGACTTGGAGGAATCGTCCTAATGAAGGACTAGTAAGAACTTATATAAGATTTAAAGATTTACTTAGCAATGTCCTCATCATGATTACCTGAATGGTATTTATTGCATATCTTTTATGGAGGTTTAATCGAACATAATAAAATTGAACTAGACTCTTGCGCGAGAGGAGCTTTTATGGATTTACCTATAAATAAATCGTGCGCTTTACTTAATAGAATCAGCGATCATAGAGTTTCATGGAATTTTGGTCTAGGAAGTGAAGGAGGCACAAAAATAGATCATGAATGTATTCACGACTATAATAAAAAAGGCCATGTTAATGAATTATCTAAAGAGCTTTATTTAGAATCAGATCTTGTGGTGCAAGTTTTTAAAGCTTTTACAGAACACATCAAAGATCCAAAAAAGGTTTCAGTCAAGTTTGATCCACCACCTGAACCTGAGAAGAAAAGAGAAGTTAAAGCAACATTGGCCTCCCTAGAATCAATGTATGAGATACCTTTCCCTAACACTTCACAAAAGCATATTTTGGAATATGAACAGGTCAAGGCAGTACAGGAGGTGCAAGAAGAGGAAAGTGTGCCAATAATTGAAGAATATCTATATGTAACCAAAGATGAAGAGGTAACCAAGGAAGGAATTGTGGCTATGTATGCACATTGTAACATAGTTGAACTTGATGAAGAGACTTCTATATTGGTTGAAGGTAAAATTAAGGTAAAATATGTGGGTAAGCCTATTCTTCCTTGCATATTTAAAGAAACCTCGCATTATGGTTTATGTTATCTTGGCACCGAAGTTAATGTTATATCCTATGACTTTTATTTACAAATAAAAGAAGAGATAGCACCGGCTACAATAGAAAATACTGATATGACAATCATGTTATCCAATAAAAATCTTAGAATTCCAATGGGAGTAGTTGAAGATGAAACTGTCACAATTGACAATAAAAATTTCCCTATTGATTTTGTAGTTGTTGATATGCAAATTGACACCCTTTGCCCAATCATATTTGGAAGAAACTTTTTGAGTGATATAGGTGCCACCATCGATTTCAAAAAGTAGTTGGTTTCCCTTAAGCTTGGGAAATCGGAAAAAGAATTCCACTTTTCCAAATTTAAAGACAAATCTCCACATATACAAGAAGAATAGAAAGAGAGTACTATCGAGGATATGGCGGCTCTTTTCTTAATAATAAAGATGGAGAAATAAATGAAGACCCAAATTGTGAAGAAATAATTATGGAGGATAAAACTCTAGAAGAATTAGAAAGTGAATTTGATTCATTTCCCATAGAAAAACCTCCAACTGATGAAGCTTTTGAAGAGCAGGAAAAGAGAGGGAATGAAGAACTACCACCCCTAGAATTAAAAACTCTACCTGATAATCTTAAGTATAGATTCTTAGATGATACTAATAAATTCCCTATTATTAGTTCTAAACTTTCAGGGAAGAATAAGAGCTTATGAAGGTACTAAAGGAGCACTGCAAGGCCTTTGGGTACTATTAATGGATGACTTGAAGGGCATTAGTCCTATGATATCCTCCCATCAAATATTCATGGAGGAAGGTGATAAACCAGTTGCGGAATTTAATAGAAGACTAAAGCCTAAAATGAAGGAAGTGGTAAGAAAAGAAATAGTATGCCTACTTGATGCAGGTATAATTTATCCTGTAAAAGTAAGTGAATGGGTAAGTCATGTTCATTGTGTTCCTAAGAAAGGAAGTTTTACTGTAGTTCCAAATGAAAACAATGAATTGATACCTACTAGAACTGTTGTTGGACATAGGATGTGCATATATTTCAGGAAATTGAATAAAGAAACAAGGAAAGATCACTATCCTTTACCATTCATAGATCAAACTTTGGAGAGGTTAGCAAACAACACTCATTTTTGTTACTTGGACGGATATTCTGGTTTTCCCAAATAGATGTTCATCCTGATGACCAACTTAAAACAACTTTCATTAGTCCTTATGGATTACATACTTATCAGCGTATACCTTTTGGTTATGGAATGCTCTAGCTACTTTTCAAAGATGCATGACTGCTATATTTGCAGATTTTATAGAACTGATAATGGAAGTATTTATGGATGAATTGTCTATCTATGGAACTTCGTTTACTAGTTGCTTGGATAATCTCAATAGAATCTTGCAGCGTTGTGAAGCAACTAATCTTGTCTTAAACTGGGATAAATGCCATTTTATGGTCAAAGAAGGCATAGTCCTTGGACATAAAGTATCAGGTAAGGGTACTGAAGTAGATAGGGCTAAAGTTGAAGCAATAGAAAGAATGCCATTCCAAGGGACGTAAAAGGTATAAGAAGTTTTCTTGGTCATGTAGGCTTTTATAGAAGGTTCATTAGGAATTTTTCTGTAATTTCTAAAACTTTGACTAATCTGTTGCAAAAGGGAGTAAGATTCAATTTTGACGATAAGTTCCTTATTGCCTTTGATAAACTTAAATATGGTTTATATCATGCTCCCATCACTAAACCACCTATATGGGATATGACTTCTGATTTAATATGTGAAGCTAGTGATGATGATGTAGGAGTAACTCTGGGACAACACATAGGTCGCAAATTTAATATTATACATCATGCTAGTAGAACTCTCAATAGTGCTCAAAAAAATTATCCTAAGGAAGAAAGAGAACTCTCTGCTGTATTTTTCTCTTGTGATAAGTTTTGTTCTTATATTGTTGATGCAAAAGTAAGAGTTCATACGGATCGTGATGGTTTAAAAGAACTCCTCGAGAGGAAGTTTCATAAGCCAAGACTGATCATTGGATCATTTTATTTCAATAATTTGAGTTGCACATTATGCAGAGACAAAAAGCAAAGGTAGTATATGCATCATCTATATTTACCCAACAAGACATCGATCTTATTTAGAGGAGTTTTAGACCCGGTGATTTTTGTTTTCAAGAATTGCTATATGAACTAAGGACAAATCCTCCCAAGAATAAGAAGTCCTTGTTGTTGGAGGAGCTTGTCACTCCCAACTAAATTAACGGTAAGTGGAAGGTAAGTTTTCTAACTTTAATAAGTGCTTTGTTTCATAGTTTCTACTATTAAATTTTTTGCCTTTGAATTCCTCTTGTTTTTCTGAAGTTTTTGAGGGGTTTCTGTAACTATACGGCCGCAACTATATGGCCGGAGAAAACTCTCCCACCGTATAGTTGTTCGTTAAACGTTTTGTATCCCCCTCACGAAATAATTTTTGGGTGTTGTAACTATACGGGCGCAACTATACGGCTGGAGAAAAATCTCCCGCCGTATAGTTGGTCGTTAAACATTTTGTATCCCTTTACAAAAGAATTTTTGAGGTGTGGTATCTATACGACCACAACTATACGGCCGGAGAAAATTCTCCCGCCGTATAGTTGGGCATTAAAGATGTAGTACACTCGACCCGTTTTCGTTATTATTCATCGGAAAAAACTCTTTGTCGGTTCCTAGCCGGTCATCTAACCAACCTGGGCTCGATATATTTGGAAATATCTACCCGGAACCAACTATACGGGACGCGACCATATATTTGGCCGTTACCGTGCAGGACTCCTCCAAATCCGCGATTTATTTTTCTAATCGGTTTTGATTGTTTTCTTGGACGACAATTTGGTGTTTCTCGCGAGTTTTACCGATCTCTGACCCCTCTTATATACTTCCCTATTGTGCCTCTCTAATCACAAATCACCAAGAACAGATCTACTTCTTTTTCATACAAGAGGACACACAACATAGAGCCATCAAGATCCAAGAGGCCAAGGGGAGGAGTTCCTATGGAGATCGGAAGCAATAGCGAGCAAGGCAAGGAGATCAAGACTACTCCTTTCGAGTTCTTTGACGACAACAAAGAACGCAGAAAGAGGGAGTTGAAAGCTCTCGAGTTTAAGATTGAAGAAATAAACAAGGAGGCGCCAGGGATGGCTAGGCATCTCCAGTGGCTGCGTGTTTATCTTGAAAAACTTTATGAAGATATCAAGCAAACCACTGAAGGAGGTTTCACTATGAGTCTCAAGGCAATACAAACCCTCCAAAGCAACAATGAGATCATTAAAGAACAAGTGAAAGTGATGGACAATAATAACCTTCTCTACAAGATGCGCATTAAAGAGTTGGAGGCCATCAATCAATCCGTCCGCCTCATGTTGGCTCATGAGGAGAAGATACAACGTGCCGTGGCGCCATAGTGACCTTCAATAAAACACGGTATCATATAATCACAAGGGATTATTTGATCTCGCCTGGCTTGATTCCAAGCTTGGGGATATCTTTAAGACCTTGTAATCTATCTTATAAGTTTTTATTTCTATTCTAGTTTTGCATTAGTTCTATCTCATAAATAAAGTTTGCACCATTAGATTCCCTTCAGGAATAGTTGATCCCTCTTATGAAATTCCGAGTTTATTATAATATATGGAGCATTATTGAGTTTGAGTTTGTCTTATTGGATATATGAATGGCTTTATTATGATTTTACTTGCACTTGATGATAGCAATAGGAGTCTTACACACCATTGGTACTAACGGAACATGTAAAGATAATTTGATCAACATATTGTAGGTCAATGGTTTGATTTACAAAAAGGAGAGATTATCTAACTAATTAAGATGAAAAATAAAAACCTTGAACAAAGGAGAAATTATAAGTGATATCAAATAAAGTGAGAACAAGTTGAGGTAGAATACTCAAGTTATAAATATGCTTCATATATATTTGGAATTTGATAATTGAGATCGTTAAACTTTGAAATTCCTACATGAAGTGAATATATGGCTAGATCCTTTGCACAATAGTGTGAGCGCAAATATTTATAGAAAAAGAAGAAAAAGAAAAAAGAAGAAAAAAGAGAAAATGTGCAAAGCGCAAATAGGCATATACCACTATATTGTAGTAAGACAAATAAACATTTGAAATTTTGAATCCCAGGTGAATATGTTAATCCTAAAAACACTTGGGACTACCTCACTAACTCATTCGGTTGAACCGAATACTTTTACATCATGTTGAGAATAATCTTTTATGAATTGTTAATTGCTAAGGTGTGGAAGCCTGCTAATATTTTTCGGATGGTTCGAGTAAGGTACTATTCATGAACTTATTTATATGTATCCTTTATGATCAACACATGCCGCAATTGCCTCATTTATTTTATCGACTCAGCTTCATGAATATGAGGATCACATCCATTAAGCTAAACTTGCTCGAGACAAGCAAGAGTCTAAGCTTGGGGAAGTTCATGAGTGCATATTTGCATCATGTTTTAGATTATTATTTTGCATTCTAGATGTAGGATTTTGGTATTTTACGATGTTCGCATGCACTTTTTATATTTATTTTCACCAGGATCAGATCAGATGATGGATCCAATGGACACAATTCTTGGAGCGGTTGTACTGGAGAGAAAAGGAGCCAAAAACTAAGTAAATCGCTTATTTGGGAAATATTAATAATACCAGAAGAAAACCCGAAGCATGAAACGGAGACATAAGAGTTGACGACCAACTATACGGGCGGCCGTCGTATAGTTGTCGCCGTATAGTTGGCACGACCTCCTCCTCCTCAAGTAGTTTCACCCCATGTAACTAGTTCAGGGAGACGACATACAAAACACCCAGAAATCACCGAAACCTAACCTCCGGAAGGCATCTGGTGGGGTAACTTGCCCTAGGGATCCATCTTCGCCCTACGCAGATCTGGGAGGCCAAGGCATCGATCTCCATCTTCATCGTTGCATCTTCATCACCACCATCATCTCCATCTATACCATCTAGATCTTGTTGTAATTCTTGCACTAGTTGTGGATTTATACAAGTAATATTCATCGATAATGATTTCCATTACCATTGCCATGATGTTGTTTACCTCCATGTCTGAGTAGATCATTAGTTCTTGGGGATATGGAGAAACCCTAGGATGAGACTGAAATAAGATAAAGTTTAATATGATATTCATCGCTGTGACCATGTGTTAGATTGTCTGTATCTTGATGTTGGGAGAAGTCGACCCCTCCAATATTTGCCTCTTGTGGGGACTTGATGTATGAAGCTACTTGCCGGTAGACAGAGGGATGTTAGCACTTACAGTGACTATAAAGCTATTGGCACTCCTTACCTATCAACTTGGGAATCGAGGAAACTAACAAAACACTATCCATGCCATGGGATTGATGACCCACAAGTATAGGGGGTGTATCGTAGTACTTCCGATAAATAGGAGTGTCGATCCCAACGAGGAGCAGAAGGTGTTGATTAGTGGTGTGGAGCAGGAAATCACTATAAATTCTTAGCAAACGGATTTTTAGGGGTTTTCTGATAAAGCAAAGAAACAAAGTGCAAGTAATAAAGACAACGAACAACTACAGCAAGTGGCCCAATCCTTTCTTAGCAAAGGACAAGCCGGTGGAAATACTTATAAGGACCAAACGTTCTCGAAGACACATGGGAATACTGTCAAGTTCTTTCGCTTTAAATAGCTGAGTACTCTTCTTTGATGTTGTAAGTGTTGTGTGGGTGAACCTGTGCTAATGTACCAACCTTACTTGGACTAATACATACTTGTGATTAAAACCCCTTCAAGAATCCGCAACTACAGGAAAGCAATTAAGATATAAACCTAACCACGACCTTAAACTCTGAGATCCTATGCTCCCTTATGCAATGGTGTCCTAATAGGGGTTCAGGTTTCTGTCACTCCGGCAACCCCACAATTAGTATCCGAATACACAATGCATTCCCCTAGGCCCATAAATGGTGAAGTATCATGTAGTCAACGTTCACATGACACCACTAGAAGGATACCACCACAACTTAAATACTAAACCATTGAATAATAACTCAACACAAATCCACTACTAACAACATGACTTCTCCCATGTCATCAAGAACTAGACGAACTACTCACAAGACATCATATGGACCAAGATCAAAGATGATATGGTAATGGATAACAATCTGAACATAAACAATAATCCAATGGTTCCACTCACAAGCATCAACTACAATAGTAATCAACACCAGGAAAGTTTCCCCTAAGATCTATGCAAGTATTCAATACAATTGTTACAGCGGGATGGAGTGGTGATGATGGTGCCTGTGGCGATGATGGTGTGGCTGATGATGATGATCCCGATGAAGTCTAGCTTGATAACGGTGTTGATGGCGACGATCTCCCCTCTCCGGGAAGGAATTTCCCCGGCAGAAATCTGTCTACCGGAGAGCTCTTTCTCTCTTCCTCCCTGCAGAGGCATAGGAAATATTTTTGTGGTTGCCCCCTTGGTATTAGGGTTCCGAGAGGAAGATATAGGCGAGAGGGCAGAGTCGGAGGCTGGCCAGGTGGGCCACACTGCTCTAGGCGCGGCCCAGGGTGGACCCGCGCCTAGAGGGTGTGGGCCTCCTATGGCCTAGCTACGCCTCCCCTTCTGGCTTCCTTCGTCTTCTAGGAAAATATAATTTTCCAATATTTTTCTGGTATTTTTCTGATCTTCACGAAATTGCATCAAAACACCTCTTCTTCCATCTGAAACCTGATTCCGGCAGTCCATCCTACAAGAATCATCCAACATGCAAAAACAGAGGAAAAGACATAAGTAACACCTCATAATAAGAAATATATCATTGGATAGAGGAAAATTATGATGTAGAATGGTGATGCAAATTGGACGTATCAACTCCCCCCAAGCTTAGACCTTCGCTTGTCCCCAAGCGAAAACTAAGCCCAGTAAACATGTCCACGGGTTTATGGAGTGAAGTGTCGATAAAAGAATACGGACAAGAAGCATCACACTTACCACTACACAACTCATAGAAGAAAGCAATTGATGAAACACAAGTATAGGGGATCGCAACAGTCTTCGCGGGTAGTATTACCCAATTTATTGATTCGACACAAGGGGAGACAAAGAATACTTGCAAGCCTTAACAACTGAGTTGTTAGTTCAGTTGCACCTGGAAATAGTTCTTGCTCACAGAAGTTTATCAGTAGCAACAATTTGTAGTAGCAACAGCAAAGCAACAGCAACAGCAACAGCAACAACAACAGTGAAACATGAGCAAAAGTAATAGTAACGGTAACAATAGGATTCGAGTGCGGTAGGCATAGGGATGGATGGACGGGCGTTGCATGGACGAGTCTAAACATGTAACTTCAAGATATAGGGCATTGTAGATAAATAATAATAAGCATCCAAGTACTAAATAATCCTAGGCATGTGCTCCAAATATAGTCGTACATGCTCGCAATGAGAACTTGCACAACATCTTCTGTCTAGCCAGCCCTTGGCAGCGGGGCCTATAGGGAACTACTGGCAATTAAGGTACTCCTTTTAATAGAGCACCGGAGCAAAGCATTAACACTCTGTGAACACATGTGATCCTCACACCACAGTCATCCCCTCCGGTTGTCCCGATTATTCTCACTTTGGGGCCTTTGGATCCGGACAATGATATGTGTACACAACTTGTAGATAAGATCACAAACAATACTATCATAATGATTCAATAATAAGTTCAGATCTGAGATCATGGCACTCGGGCCCTAGTGACAAGCATTAAGCACAACAAGTTGCAACAAAGTCAAATAGCACTAATAGAGATACTAGGCACTATGTCCTAACAGATCTTATTCGATTACATGATAGAACTCATCCAATCCCTACCATCCCCAAGCCTACAGCGGGGGATTACTCACTCATGGATGAGGGAAACATCGGTGGTTGATGGAGATGCGTTGGTGAACGGAGTTTCTGGATCCAAATCTTGGTTTCTGGTGGCGGCGGTGGAGCGGAACTCTTTCTAGAAAACTATCGAACCCCCCTCGGTTTTTAGGTCAAAAGGCAACTTATAGGCGCAGAGGGAGGCCGAGGAGCTGCCTGGGGTGGCCACACCCCACCTAGGCACGGGTCAGGTGGGCCCGCGCCTGGGGTGGGTCTGGGCCCCCCAGGCCTCCCCCATCTCTTCTTCTGGCTTCGTGGATCTTCTGGTGAAATATAATTTTTGGCATATTTTTCGGGATTTTTCCTGATAGTTCATTTTCTACACAAAACAAGACACCAAGGTAATTCTGCTGAAAACAGCGTCAGTCTGTGTTAATTGTATCCAAATCACACAAGTTTAGATAAGAAACAATAGCAAAGTGTTCGAGAAAGTAGATGTGTTTTGGACATATCAACTCCCCCAAGCTTAGCTTATTGCTTGTCCTCAAGCAATTCAGTTGAAAACTGAGTGCGATAAAAGAACTTTCACGAACACTTTGCTTCATATGATGTAAATATTCTCAGCACATGAGTAGATGTTTAGACAATACATAATAAGGAGTATGCAACTAAGTCTACTCAATAGTCATTACAAGCTATGAAGAGAAACCAACTCAATAATAATAAGTAGCATGAAACATAAACATAAGCAACATTGAAATGCTCATAATAAGGTATGATAGAGTGGTATCTCGCTTGCCTTTGTTTGAAGAGCACAATATAAATGCCAAGGCACCTCTGAAGTTCACATGAAGACTAGAAGTAAAGATATCAGAGATACAAGCATCAAAGTCATGACATAGTTAACCAAGCTTTGGAACAAACACAAGAATGACAACTATGCTCTCAAGAAGATGCTCATAGAATAAGTGGTGACTCAACAAGGTTGTTAAAACGGTTTTGTGAAGGTTTGAAAGGCTTCCAAATGCTGAAAGGAAGGTACTCATTAGCTTTGATCTCTCATTGCCCCTATCATTGGCATCTTCATGTGGTTAAGGTGAAAGTGAGGTCTACTCTGAATCATATGCTTGATAGACCTTAGACTGGAAATCCCAAGTCCCTTGGTACGAGGGTCGCTCCGCATGCTACTCAACTTTGGTCACCTGAAAGTTCTTGTCATTGTAAATACATGCATACCATCGAGAACTGCCAACGGGGTACCCCTTGCACATGGTACATGAGATTTCCCATAACCAAAATGACAAGGCAAGCAGACAATGAGCATCTCAGCAATCTTTTTATTTACCATATGCATAGATTTTTATTGAGGACGCTTCATAGATGCTCATTATGGTGATGCTGCAAGTTTCCACCACGATTAAGCATGGCTTAGGCTAGCGGCCCAGGCGTTTCTCTAGCACAATGTATATACTTCATGAACTCACAACCTCCCCTTATATTTCACATCGTCGACATCCGTAAACAAAAGAGCAAGGAATCAACTGGATGAGATATCCAGCAAGTGTTGAAAGCGTTCCCCGTGACAGCACGGTTCTGCTGACTCTGAGTATATAATTAGCAAGAATATAACTTTCATGGACTAGTCACGATGGTTCAGGATTATTAAGCGCAAGGAATAAAGTGTGCCATCAAGTTCGTGAGAGCTTTACTAACTAACTTTCTCAAAACAGACAAATATTTTATTTTAGAAGAAAACACGGCATAAGGAATATGCACTGAAATAGCAAATGATGCTAATAGGTAGGTATGGTGGACACAGCTGGCAATATTGATTTTAGGGAGTTGGAAGCACAGGTAGAACACGTACTCAGTGCAAGTGAAGGCTAGCAATAGAGAGGGAGCGAAAAACGAGAGAGCAATAGCTGTCATAATCATGCTTGCAACAAAACAGTACTAACTATGGCATGAAAGTGATATAAGAACTCTGAGGCAAAATAAATCATCGAGGCTTACTGACTATTGATTAGTCATATGCATGCGTGAGCATGTGCCAAGTCGATTCACATGAACGGTCAGAGGAGGATACCACAATATCATACCAAAGTATGAATAAAACAATGCAACAAACATTCATATGACATGGTACAAACTATTAGCAATCTGGAGCTAATCATAGACAGGCAAGAACTACTAAGCATACATAATGACATACACCTTACACAAACAGGCTAAGCATGCTCACAATGATGAGTATATGTACAAAAATGAAACAAATAGAGTTCGTTACTAGCCTCTTACCACACCTAGAGTTGTCTTAATCTTCATTATTGCCCTTCACTTGTGTGACTTGAATAATTAACATGAAACCAAAATCCACTGAGGACGGCTAAACCCTGCAAAGAACTCACAAAACCAAAGAAAAACAACAAATATTTTTGGTGTTTTCAATTTTTTAGAAACAAGAAAACAAAGAAAACCCAAACAAAAACAAAGCAAACCAAACAAAGCAAAAGAAAACCAAAAACAAAAACTAAGACGCTCCAAGAACAACACAATTGTGCATGAAACAATAAAAACGAAGTGTCTAGAAAGATCTGAGATTTTAATTGATGAAGAAGGGGATGCCTTGGGCACCCCCAAGCTTAGACATTTGTAACTCTTGAATATTTCTTGGTGTGACACGGGATGGCTTCCCCCAAGCTTGAGCTTTTTTCTATTCTTCATCTCATTACATCATTCTTTCCTTACACCTAAAAATTTCCCTTCATATAAAACTTCACACAATCTTCATTAGCAACATTAGTGTATTCAAAAGATAATAGACCCTTAGTCTTAGCTTTAGAACAGCAAAAAATTTCACTAAAAACACAAGCTACTGTAGCAACTCCTTCAAAAAGCTCAATTCCCCAAAAGAGAACTCAAAAAAGAATCAATAAGAAGCAAATGCAAATAATCGCAGAAATCTGTCAAAACAGACCAGCAGGTAGAAATCGATTTTTTAGAAGACCTTCTGTCGCTCAAATAAAAAAGTGTTGAACTAACGAAAGTTAGATAACATACTGGGGGATTTATTTGTAAATTTTCAGCTCAATCCAACTTACAGACACTCCTTACAAATTTTTATGGTGGATGACAGAAATCTGTTTCGGGACAGCAACTCCCCAAATCTTACTTCCCTCTCATTAGAGGTCATTCTTGGCACAAAAAGCAAACAAAAAGGATAAGAAGAGGTTATTACTGAATTAATAACTTCCAAGACTCAAGTAAGCTCTTGGGTTATCTCCCAACAAGTACTTTTCTTTAACGCCATTAAGTTAGGCACAACGAAGAGCAAAGTTTGGAAAGGAGAAAAGTAAAAGTGAGCAAGTATAACCACAGTGAAAACATTATTTTGTTCATTAAAATCCTTTTGTTAACAAGGTTGATTAAGTCTTGTTACCAAAACAATCTTATATGAAGCAAAACTTTGCATTCCACAAGGTGATTATGTTACCTCATACTTGATAGCAATGGTCCCAATCATAATAGTTTCAAAAAATTCTTGTGGAATGGGACAATAAATTTCTCCAACCTTGATGCTCTCAATATTTTTAATGGAATTCAGGCAATAACTTTTAGCAACCTTCTTGGGGAAATAGACAGTGTGATCTTTGTCATTAATATTGAAGGTTACTTTTCCTTGATTACAATTGATAACAGCACCTGCGGTGTTAAGAAAAGGTCTCTCAAGGATAATAGACATATTATCATCTTCAGGAATTTCAAGCACAACAAAATCAGTTAAGACCATGCAATTATGAGCAACTTGAATAGGAACATCCTCACATATACCAACAGGAATAGTAGTTGACTTATCAGCCATTTGCAAAGAAATATCAGTTGGTATCAACTTTTCTAGCTGGAGTCTCTTATAGAGAGAAAAAGGCATAACACTAATTCCAGCTCCCAAATCACATAAAGCAGTTCTAACATAATTATTCTTAATAGAGCAAGGAATAGTTGGTATACCTGGATCACCAAGTTTCTTTGGAACCTTACCATTGAAGGAGTAATTAGCAAGTAGAGTAGAAATCTCCTCATTAGGAATCTTCCTTTTATTAGAGACAATATCCTTCATATACTTTGAATAAGGAGGCAACTTAATAGCATCAGTCAAAGGAATTTGCAAGAATAAAGGCTTCATCCACTCACAAAACTTGTTGTAGTGTTCCTCCTCCTTTGACTTGTGTTTCTTACCTGGAAAAGGCATAGGTTTCTGCACCCAAGGTTCTCTCTCTTTACCATGTTTATTAGCAATAAAATCTTCCTTTATGTACTTAGTGTTCTTAGTGTGCTTCTCAGGTTCTTCCTCACCTTCCTCCTTATCAGGAGACTCATTTTTATCATTACCACTCTCAGTTTCAGCATCAGAGACAGATATACTATTAGGATCTACAGCAGGTCCAAGTGGCTCCTCAACTACTTTATGTTTCTTTTTCTTTCTCTAACGAGGAATACCACTATCTTTACCTTGTTGAGAATCCTGATCAATTCTTTTAGGGTGTCCTTCAGGTTATAAAGGATCTTGAGTAGCTATACCACTCCTAGTTCTAATTCCATAAGCATGTTTATCTCCTGAAGCATTAACTAGCATATCATTTTGTACCTTAGCAAGTTGATCAAGTTGGGTTTGAACCATTTGAAAGTGTTTACAAAGCATTTTAATATCATTAGAAGTTCTTTCCACAATATCTTTCAACTCATGGATAGCTCTAGAGTTTTCCAATAAATGATTTTGAACTTGTTTATTAAAGTGACCTTGTTTAACAATAAAAATGTCAAGTTCCTCTAAACATTGATCAGGAGGCTTACCATAAGGAATATACCTTCATCAAAGTGTTGGAGAGAGTGTACCTCAATAGTAGATGAGTGGGTAATTGGCTTACATAATTCTTATAGGAGGTAGATTCTTCACATCTTTAGCTCTAATACCTTTCTCCTTTAGACACTTCTTAGCTTCCTTCATCACTTCATCATTTAATGCAATAACTCCCCTCTTCTTTGTAGTTGGTGTTGGAATTGGTTCAGGAACAACTGGTTCAGGAGTAATAGGCGCAGATGTATTCAGCTCACTTGAAGTCCAATCATCATAATTCTTGCTTATCTTGGTCATTAATTCTTCAGCATCTATAGGAGTCCTTTTCCTGAAAACACAATCAGCAAAGCTATCTAGGTAGGTCCTAGAATCATCAGTTAGTCCATTATAATAAATATCAAGAAGCTCATTCTTAGGTAATGAACATCCAGGATGTGCATGAATCAAGGCCTAGAACCTTGTCCATGACTCAGGCAATTTCTCTTTTTCTCTCTGTTTAAAATCAAAATGTCTCTGCAAAGCAGCATGTCTAGCACTGGGAGGAAAATATTTCTGGAAGAAAGAAGCAATTAAGCAATCAGGGCTATCAATGGAACCAGGAGGTAATCTATTAAACCAAGCCCTAGCTTCTCCTTTTAGTGAAAAAGGGAAGATCTTAGCAACAAAGTACATGCGCATCTTAAAATCATTAGAGAACAAAGCACTCATAGTAGAAAGCTCATTCATATGGGCCACAACACTCTCCATTTCAGTCCCACAAAAAGGTTCTTTCTCAACAATATCTAAATAAGATAAATCAAGAGAGAAATCATAATCTTCATCTTTAATATCTATGAGAGAAGTGGCAAACTTAGGATCAGAGGACAACTTAGTCATAATAGTACGTCTAGCAAGGAGACTCTTCATAGCACTAGTACCATGTGTGTTTCGGCACTCTTCAACAAAATCATCAGTGAACTCAATGTAACCATCATTAATATCATAACTCTCACTAGGCTTAGGTGAGCTAACAGGTGTAACAGTGTCTTCACTAGGAGTTTCGGTATTTCCTAGACCAACCATAGTAGCATCTACAAAAAGAACCTAATGAACCACTCGCATCAAACATAGTAGAAGTAACATCATGAGCATCAAAAGCAGTTTCAGACTCAGCAGTAGTAGCAATGTGTGTAGCATGAGTATGTGGTGGCGGTGTGACAAGCTTACTTATAACAGACGGAGAATCAAGAGCAGCAGAGGTGTAGGAATATACCTCTTCTTGTAGTGGATGGTAAAATAGGGAACTTTCCATCACGAGACTTCCCCATGATGAAAGGAGTAGCAGTGCACAATAATAGATCCAAGTGAACCTACAAATAAAGCTATGCTCCCCAGCAACGGAGCCAGAAAATAGTCTTGATGACCCACAAGTATAGGGGATCGCAACAGTCTTCGCGGGTAGTATTACCCAATTTATTGATTCGACATAAGGGGAGACAAAGAATACTTGCAAGACTTAACAACTGAGTTGTCAGTTCAGCTGCACCTGGAAATAGTTATTGCTCACATTATCAGTAGCAAAAGTTTGTAGTAGCAATAACAAAGCAACAACAACATCAATAGCAACAGTGAAACAGGAGCAATAGTAACAGTAACGGTAACAGTAGGATTCGAGTGCGGTAGGCATAGGGATGGATGGACGGACGTTGCATGGACGAGTATAAACATGTAACTTCAAGATATAGGGCATTGCAGATAAATAATAACAAGCATCCAAGTACTAAACAATCCTAGGAATGTGCTCCAAATATAGTCATATGTGCTCGCAATGAGAACTTGCACAACATATTCTGTCCAGCTAGCCCGTGGCAGCGGGGCCTCTAGGGAACTACTGGCAATTAAGGTGCTTCTTTTAATAAACCACCGGAGCAAAGCATTAACACTCCGTGAACACATGTGATCCTCACACCACAGCCATCCCCTCTGGTTGTCAATTATTGTCACTTTGGGGCCTTTGGATCCGGACAATGATATGTGTACACAACTTGCAGATAAGATCACAAACAATACTATCATAATGATTCAATAATAAGTTCAGATATGAGATCATGGCACTCGGGCCCTAGTAACAAGCATTAAGCACAACAAGTTGCAACAAAGTCAAATAGCACTAATAGAGATACTAGGCGCTATGCCCTAACAGATCTTATTCGATTACATGATATAACTCATCCAATCCCTACCATCCCCAAGCCTACAGCGGGGGATTACTCACTCATGGATGAGGGAAACATCGGTGGTTGATGGAGATGCGTTGGTGATGACGATGGCGATGATCCTCTCCAAATTCCCCATCTTGGTAGGGTGCCAGAACGGAGTTTCTGGATCCGAATCTTGGTTTCTGGTGGCGGCGATGGAGCGGAACTCTTTCTGGAAAACTATCAAACCCCCTTCGGTTTTTAGGTTGAAAGGCAACTTATAGGCGCAGAGGGAGGCCGAGGAGCTGCCTGGGGTGGCCACACCCCACCCAGGCGCGGGGTCAGTTGGGCCTGCGCCTGGGGTGGGTCTGGGCCCCCCAGGCCTCCCCTCCGTCTCCTCTTCTGGCTTCGTGGATCTTCTGGTGAAATATAATTTTTGGCATATTTTCCAGGATTTTTCCTGATAGTTCATTTTCTGCACAAAAACAAGACACCAAGGTAATTCTGCTGAAAACAGCGTCAGTCTGTGTTAGTTTTATCCAAATCACACAAGTTTAGAGAAGAATCAATAGCAAAGTGTTCGAGAAAGTAGATACGTTTTGGACGTATCAGCAACTCACCATTATATAATTTAGCTTGCAACAAGTACAGGAGTCACAATAGAGATGCATAAAGATAAATCATAATTGAAATTGGCAAACTCTTGTTCTTGGTCAGAGAACAACTGGCAAACAGTTTCACAAATAAAGATTTTGAAGAAGTTTTAAAACAGGAGTACTCTTTGCTCAAAAATGTTTTTCACAATGATGGTTTTCAAAGTAATACTCAATAGATAAGAGTCTTGTGCAAACAAGGAAAAATAAAGAACATGATTGAATAGATCACCATATGAATGCTTGAAACACAACAACTCAAATGTTTGCTGGAGATAGAGAGGAAGTAGGTTTACTGACTCAACTTAGAAAATAGGAGAAAGGTCCCTTCATAGAGGGAAGCAGGGATTTTGAGTCATAAAGAGCTTCCAAAAGATTATGGTACTTACTAGCTTTGAGCCCTCATTGCCCCTATCATAAGCATCTTGAGATGATTAAGGTTAAAGTGAACAAGGATGGAGTATATGCTTGACGAAATATAAGTTGGCAATCTCATGTCCCTTGAGTACGAGGGACGCTCCTCATGCTAGTCAACTTTGGTCACCGGTAAGTTCTTGTCATTGTAAGTACATGTGTATTATAAAGAACCGCCAACAGGGTACCCCTTGCACATGATACAGGAGCTATCCCATAACCAAAATGACAAGGCAAGCAGACAATGAGCATCTCAGCAATCTTTTTATTTACTATATGCATAGCTTTTTATTGAGGATGTTTCATAGATTTCTCATTATGGTGATGCTGCAAGTTTCCACCATGATTAGGCATGGCTTAGGCTAGCTGCCCAGGCGTTTCTCTAACACACATACATCACTCCATGGACTTACAAGCTCCCTTTTCATTTCACACCGATGACATCCGCAAACAAAAGAGCATGATATCCATAAGTGTTGAAAGTGTTCCCCGTGACAGCACAGTTCTGTTAATCCCAACGTATCAATGCAAGCATATACAACTTTGATGACACAATGGTTCAAGTCTATTAGGGGCAAGAAAATAAGGTGTGCCATCAAGTTCGTGAGAGATTTACTAACTAGTTTTCACATAACAAAATAGTTTTTTATTCGAAAGATAGATGAAGCTTGAGAATTTGCTTGGAATAGCAATAATGCTAATAGGTAGATATGGTGGACACAAATGGCACAGGTTTTGGTTCAAAGGGGTTGGAAACATGAGAAGTATGCCTTCTCGAAACAGGTTTTTGGCTAGCAAGGCTGGGTAGCAAGCAAAAAAGTTGAAGGAAACAAAGAAACCTACAATCCAAACATGAAATCTTCCTTGAAGACACAAAAGATCTTAAATAAAGAATATTAAGCTTATGAGCCAATTAAGAAGGAAAATAAATGATACAAAATACCTGTAATATTTTTCTCTTTTTATTTCAAACCTCAAAAAAGTGTTACTACTGACCAGAGCTCGGTTTGCCAAAACCAATTTAGATTTACTTGATGCTCCCAAAGTGATGCCAATACTGATAAACAAGATCAATCATATAATAGAGATTGCAAACTAAAATAAGAAGTGCAAAAAGTAAAAGTTAAAACTTCTCATTAATATTCCATAAAGGCACTCACACCACGGGATACATAGATAATCAACTAAAGGAGAGATACTTCCACAATGCAAACCAACATATAAGATAACTTCTCTACCAAAGATATGAATCCACTAAAAAGGTAAAAGATAAAAAAGATAATGATGTGATGTCACGGCACTCCCCCAAGCTTGGAGCAAGCCAAGGGGATGCCAAACCTGATGACGAATTACTCCTTCGATGGTGGTGTTCTCTTGTCGTCATAAAACTTCCAAGGCAAAGGTTCCCCATCCAAAAAGGACGTCCGGGTTTCCACAATCCTGAAACTAGCAGCAGAGCTTATGCGATTAAATCTAGCCTCATACTCACAGTTTTGGTTTTGTATGTCATAGAGTTGTTCTTGTAGTTGGTTGGTGGTCTGACGGAGTGAGAAGATTTCGTCTTAGAGCTCAGCAACTTCCTCTTTGTGCTTGGTGATGAGTTCTGAACTTATCTTATGGATGATATCCACCTCGCGTTCTGCCATCTTCTTTTACTTGAAAACTTCTTGTTCCAATGCTTCCATCATGTCTTCCAGATTGCCTTGTCCTTTAGGGCCTCGAACTTCTTTCATCTGTGATACGTTGGAAACGTATCTGTAATTTTTGATGCTCCATGCTTGTTTAGTATCTACTTTGCTTTACTTGTCCATACTTTGAGGTGCTTTTTACATGTTTTCTGGTACTAACCTACTAACAAGTTGCAACAGTGCCAGATGCCTGTTTTCAGCTGTTTTTGGTTTCAGAAAAAGTTAGTAAAGAAATATTCTCGGAATTTGACGGGACAAAGGACAAAGTCAATAACTTTCCATGGGGAACAAGAAGTCTAGAGGAGAGCCGTAGGGGCTGGCCAGAGGGGCCAGACCCACCCTAGGCGCGGGTAGGCCCCATCCCGCGCCTGGCTAGGGTTTGGTCGCCCTGGCGGCCGCCTCGGTCTCGTACTTCGCCTATAAAAATCCCCCGATGCAGAAACCCTGGGTACCCGATCAGAAATCCACGAAACAGTCTATAGCCGCCGCCACCATCATCCGTAGATCGGGGGATCTGAAGTTTTTCCCGGCACCCTACCAGAGGGGAGATCATCCCGGAGGCCTTCTCTCCGGTATGATGCGTGAGTAGTTCCACCTTGGACTATGGGTCCATGTAGTAGCTAGATGATTGTATCTCCTCCTTTGTGCTTTCATGTATAGATCTTGTGATCTCCGTTCATGATCAAGATCTAATCTATTTGTAATCATGCATGTTGTGTTTGCGGGGATCCGATGGATATTGAGATTATTATGTTGGTTTGACTAATGGTTTTGTCTTTATGATTCTATCATGTCTGTGTTGTTTGTGATCTTGCATGCTCTCCGTTGTTAGTAGCTATCTTGGCCAAGTAGTTGCTAGTGACTCCAAGAGGGGTTATTTATGCTCGATAGTGGGTTCATGCCTCTAGTTTCCAAGGGAAGTGACAATAATCTCTTCGATTGTAGATGTGATGTTGCTACTAGGGAGAAAACAAAGGTCTCTTGTTCATGGAACATGTGGACTGTTTAACTTACATACTTTGCTTAAAGCAGTTGTCTGTTCCTTGCAACTTAATACTGGAGGGGGTTCGGATGATAACCTTTAGGTGGAATTCTAGTCATAGATGCAGTTGGATGGCAGCCTATGTATCTTGTTGTATTTCCCAATCAACCTCATAGGATCTTTCTGACTAGCAATTGCATTGTTATGCCTTGCTCAGTTCCTATCAATTGCCCTGCTGTAATTTGTTTACCCTTCATGCCATGTTGTTTATCTAAGGAGAGCACCTCTAGTGAACTATGGACCCCGGTCCAATCTTTACCATTGATACATCTTCCATTGTTACTTGTTTACTTGTTGCAAACCATTACCTTCCATACAATACGTTTAATCCTTTGTTACAGCAAACCGGTGAGCTTGACAACCTCACTGTTCGTTGGGGCAAAGTCTTGAGTTTGTGTTGTGCAGGTCTCCGTGTTGCTTTCAACACCTGTGTGACGTTTCCTTCCTCCTTCTGGTTCGATAACCTCTGTCTCAACTGAGGGAAAACTTGCTGCTTGCTGCTTCACATCTTGCTCTTGGGGTTCCAAACATCCTGTGTGTAGACAGTCATCAAGCTTTTCTGGCGCCGTTGCCGGGGAGGCCAAGGACGTCTTCACAAGGGGAGTCCTTCACTTTCTTTCTCTTTACTTTGTTTCTTTTGCTTGGTTTTGTTTGCCTCTTTCCAAAAAACCCAAAAAAATTAGTCTAGTTTGGTTTGCTTGCTTTATTCAAAAGCACACAAAAATTAGTCCCTGCTCTAGCTGCTCCTGCTGTTTTTGGCTTCCCCACCTTTGCCAAAATGAACTCCGCTGAGAACACCAAGTTGTCTGACTTCACTAGCACCAACAACAATGATTTCCTAAGCACTCCTATTGCTCCACCTGCTCCTGATGCTAGCTTTTATGAAATTAAGCCTGCTTTGTTGAATCTTGTGATGAGAGAGCAATTTTCTGGTGCTGGTTCTGATGATCCTGCTGCCCATCTTAATAGCTTTGTTGAACTTTGTGAGATGCAAAAGTATAAGGATGTAGATGGAGATATTATTAAGATCAAGCTTTTTTCCTTCCTCCTTGAGGGGAAAAGCTAAAGAATGGTTGCTTTCTTTGCCTAAAAATAGTATTGATTCTTGGACTAAGTGCAAATATGTTTTTATTGGAAAGTACTATCCTCCTGCTAAGATTATATCTATGAGAAGTGACATTATGAAATTTAAACAACTTGATAGTGAACATGTTGCTACAGCTTGGGAAAGAATGAAATCTTTGGTTAAGAATTTCCCTACTCATGGACTCACTGCTTAGATGATTATCTAGACTTTTTTGCAGGTTTGAACTTCTCCTCAAGAAATCTGTTGGATTCAGCTGCTGGAGGTACTTTTATGGGCCTCACTTTGGGTGCTGCAACAAGGCTCCTTGATAATATGATGGTTAACTACTCTGAATGGCATGTTGAGAGAGCTCCACATGGTAAGAAGGTAAATTTTGGTGAGGAAACTTCCTCTTTTAGTGAAAAGATTGATGTTATTATGGCTATGCTTGTTAATGGGAAAGCTCCTCTAGATCCTAATAGTGTTCCCTTAGCCTCTTTGGTTGCTCAAGAAGAGCAAGTTGATGTGAACTTCATTAGAGACAACAATTTCAACAACAATGCCTATAGGAATAATTTTGGTAGCAACAATAATTATAGGCCTTATCCTCCTAATAATGGCAATTCATATGGAAGCTCTTACAATAATGCTAGAAGTGCCCCCTATGAACTTGAAGTCATGCTCAAGGATTTTATTAGTAAACAAACCTCTTTCAATAAGACTATAGAGGAAAAGCTTTTAACTATTGAGAAAAATATATCCTCTTTGTCTGAAGCTTAGTCTTCCTTGATTAATAAAATGGCTGCTAAACCCGAAGATATGGAAAACACCTTTGCTACTGCTCATGCCATACAAGTTACTATTGATGAAAATGTTAGGCTGATAGCTCAACTTCATGCTAAGTGTGAAAGGGAAGCTGAAATTGATAGAAACAATAGTGTGTGCACTATCACCACTAAACCACAAGTTGTCCCTATTCCTACTCCTACTATGCCTAAGCCTATTAATCCTACTACTAGTGATGCCAAGTTTGATTTTGATATTGATGGTTGCAATATTTCTGAAGTGATTATGTTCTTGCAAAAGCTTGCTAGAAGCCCTAATGCTAGTGATATGCATGTTGCCTTTACAGATGCTCTTGTTAAGATTAAGGAAGAGAAGCTAAAACACAAAGCTTCTATTCCTAGGAAAGTAGAAGATAGTTGGGAACCCGTTATTAATATGCAAATAAATGACTTTGATCTCACAGCTTCATGTGATCTTGGTTCTATTGTCTCTATTATGCCTAGGAAGATTTATGAAATGCTTGATTTGCCACCTTTAGAAGATTGTTATTTGGATATCCCACTCAATGATAATTCTAAGAAGAAACTCATGGGGCGTATTAATGATGTTCTCATCATGGTTAATAATGCTTATGTCCCTGTGGATTTCTATGTTTTGGATGTTGAATACAATGCTTCTTGTCCTATTACTTTGGGAAGACCTTTTCTTAGAACAGTTGGTGCCATCATTGATATGAAAGAAGACATCATTAAATATCATTTTCCATTCAAGAAAGGTATTGAACACTTCCCTATGAGGAGAGAGAAGTTGCTTTTTGCTCCTCCTTTGAAAGCAAGATTTGATGTTAATGCTTCTTCATTTGAAAATACTTGATTCTTCTTGTTTCTTGTGCCTAACTTAAAGGCGTTAAAGAAAAAGTACTTGTTGGGAGAAAACCCAAGAGTTTCCTTAAGTCTTGGAAGTCATTACTTCAGTAATGACCTCTCCTTATCCTTTTTGTTTTCTTCTTGTGCCAAGAATGACCTCTAATGAGAGGGTAGTAAGATTTGGGGAGTTGTTGTCCCGAAACAGATTTCTGTCCTCCACAAAAAAAATCGTGAGTAGGCTATGTAACTCGGATTTAGCTCAAAATTTACGAATAAATCCCCCAGTATGTTATCTAACTTTCTTTAGTTCAACACTTTTTTATTTAAGCAATAGAAGATGTTCGAAAAAATCGGTTTCTACTTGGTGGTCTGTTTTGACAGATTTCTGCCATTATTTGCATTTGCTTCTTATTGATTCTTTTTGAGTTCTCTTCAGGTAAATTGAGCTTTTTGAAGAAGTTACTATAGTAGATTGTGTTTTTAGTGAAAATCCTTGTTGTTCCAAAGCTTTGCCAGTGGTCTAATATCTTTTGACTACACTAATGTTGCTAATGAAGATTCTATGAAGTTTTGTATGAAGGAAAAATTTCAGATGTAGAGAGAGAATGATGCAGTGAGATGAAGAATGGACAAAAGCTCAAGATTGGGGATGACACCATGGTGCCACCCCAAGAAATATCCAAGAGGTACAAGAGTAAAAGCTTGGGGATGCCCAAGGCACCCCCTTCTTCATCAATAAAAAGCTCAGGTATGTCTAGACACTTCGTTTTTATTGTTTCATGCATAGTTGTGTTGTTCTTGGTGTTGGAGATATGCCCAAGAGGCAATAATAAAGTGGTTATTATCATATCTTCATACTTATGATAAATGTTTACATACCATGCTATAATTGTATTAACAGGAAACATTAATACTTATGTGATTTGTAAACATAAAAGAGTTCCTAGTAAAGCCTCTTGTTAAACTAGCTTGTTGGTTAATATATGATCATGGTTTCGTGATCATGAACATAGATATGTTATTAACAACAGGGTCATATCATTAGGAGAATGATGTGATGGACAAACTCCTATAGATAAGCGTAGCATAAAGATCAAGTCATTTTAATAGTTCAATTGCTATATGCTTTCTGATACATAGTAACCTAATTCCTCTGACCATGAGATCATGCATATCACCTTTACCGGATGGATGCTTTGATGACATAAAACACCACACAGTAACTGGGTGGCTATAAAGGTGGCATTGAGTGTTCGGAAAGTATTGGTTGAGACACATGGATCAAGAGTGGGATTTGTCCATCCATATGACGGATAGATATACTCTGGGCCCTCTCGGTGAAATGTCATACAATTAGCTTGAAAGCATGTGACTGGCTCACAAGGGATCACATATCACGGGAACGAGAAAAGAGTACTTATCGGTAACGAGGTTGAACTAGGAATGCAGAGATACCGACGATCATAAACCTCGGATAAGTAAACTATCGTGAGACAAAGGGAAATTGGTATCGTATGTAAGTGGTTCATTCGATCACAAAGTAATCGTAGAAATATGTGGGAGCCATATGAATTTCCAGATTCCTCTATTGGTTATTGTTCGGAGAAGTGTCTCGATCATGTCCGCATAATTCACAAACCGTAGGGAGACACACTTAAGGATTCGACGTTGTTTGAGTAGTTATGGAATGATGAGAAAGAGACCCAATGTTGTTCGGAGTCTCGAATGGGATTCAGTATATCACGAGGAGATCTGGAATGGTCCGGAGAATAAGATTCATATAAGGAAAGTCCTATTTCGGAGTTGGGAATGGTTCCGGTGTTTTCATCGGGAATGTTCTAGAAGGTTCCGGAATATCCGGCACTCCGGAGGGGAAGGGTACATGAATGTGTTATACCAAGTTGGAATGATTGCATCATGTACTAAGCGTCATCGCTGAACAAAATAAAGGATTTAATCAAATCCTTGTTTGAAAAGTCAAACGCCAATTTGAAAGTCAAACAGCTATTTTTGGGAAGTGGAGAGGGAGGTGGAAACCGAGTTGGGGAGAAGTCCCTCCTCCACCGCCGGCCCACTTGGGATCCGAGTTGGGGAGGGATTGCCCTCCCCTTGGCCGGCGCCTCCCTCCTATAAGAGGAGGGGCAGGGCTCCCCTCCTAGCACACAAGATTGCCCCTCTAAACCTAACCCTAGCCGCCGCCTAGGGTTTCTCCCCTAGCCGCCGACTTGGGCACCTCCAAGCCCTAGCCGCCGGCCCTAGCACCTCTTCCTCGGTGTGTCTAAACCCTAGATCGCCGAGGGCTCTCTCATAGTCCACCATACTCGCTCCGGCTTAAGGCTAAGCCCTGCGAGATCTCCCCTCTACTTCCGGTACCATGCCGTTGTGCTGCCGGAATCGCGAGGAGAGTGCTACAACCTCTGTTGCCTGCTGGAACAAGGGATAGGAAGGTCTTCGAAAGTCGAACGTGTGACCGATCAAGGAGTGCTGCCGAACGCCGGAAGGATCGTCTACGCGATCTTGAGATCGGGAAGAGTACGACTACATCACCCACGAGAATCCGCTCTCGTTAAACACTTTGGAATCTTCGAGGGTGAGTTATTCCATCTACTCATTGCTACAATCTAGTAGATAGATCTTGTCTTGTTTGTTTGTATGCGATAGAAAAATTTTGTTTTCCATGCTACGAATCCCTACAGTGGTATCAGAGCCGTGTCTATATGTAGATCTGTTGCACGAGTAGAACACAATGGTCATTGTGGGCGTTGATGCTTTTATTGTCGATTGCTTGTTGTGTACTTTGCATCTTGCGGGATGTTGGGATGAAGCGGCCCGGGCTAACCTTACATGACAACGTTCATGAGACTTGCTCCACGCTTGACATGCAACTTGTATTGCATAAGTGGCTTTGCGGGTGCCTGTTTCTCCTAGCATAGTTAAGATCCAATTTACAACGGGTGATTAACAATACTAGTATCAATGTTGTGGTTCATGTTCGTAAGTTAGAACGACACTTATTGAAAGCCCCAAACCACGTAAAACATGCAAAGAAAGTAGAGGCGTCTAACTTTGTTTTGCAGGGGTGTTCTGTGATGTGATATGGCCATGATTGTGATTATATTTGATGTATGCAATGTTCCTTATTGTAAGTTGGCAACCGGCAGGAGCCATATGGTTGTCTTTAATTTTGTTAAGACCCGCGTGTCTATTCAAAGTAGTTGTAATAGTTGAAGATGGTGGACGACAACCATGGAGCGGCGTCATTGACCTTGATGCAAGGCCGGTGATGATGGAGATCATGTTCGTGCTTGAAGATGGAGATCGGAAGCACATGAAGAAAGGCCATATCATATCACATATTATGAATTTCATGTGATGTTAATCCTTTTATGCATCTTGTATTTCTTAGTTCACGACGGTAGCATTATAAGATGATCCCTCAAGCACACAATTTCAAGTTTTAAAAGTGTTCATCCTTAGTAAGCACCGTTGCTAAAGCTCGTTGTTTCGAAGCACCACGTGATGATCGGGTGTGTTAGATTCTGCGAGTGTATACAACGTGAGCAAGCCAGATTTTCTCATGCGGAAGCTAAGGTTTGATCTTGACGAGCCTAGCATGTACAGACATGGTCTCGGAACATGGATCACCGAAAGGTAAAGCATGAGTCATATAGTAGATATGATGAACATGTTGATTGTTCGCCATTGAAGCTACATCAACTCTCGTGATGATCGGTTTTTGTAGAGGTTCCAATCTTTAATAAGATAGAGCCCCCTGTGTTTACAATGCTAGTCCCTGGATCAATAGCTAGCATCCACAGTTAAGATGTAATATCAAGAAACAAAGGTCATAATATAACTTTATAACCAGGAAGAACATAGTTTTATTACATCATACATATCTCATATGTCTATTACATCACATTGCAGCGGAATAACTATAAGCATGGGGTCCTTCATCTTCAAAGTGCCACAGGCAGATGTTGGTTGTAGAATTTGTAATCCTAATCAATCAATCTTCACTAAAATCAATCAAACCTGCAACATTTACAAGTTACAGCCACAAGGGTCAATACATTTGAATTGTATTGGCAAGTGATACTATGGTAGTATTGTGGAGTCTATCTTCTATATGCATTTGGCTAAGTGGAGTTGAGGCTTGCATTGCTCAAAATAGATTTCTCCTTAACATTTTGAAAATACTAAGTTTTTGTTTTGACAAAAATCATTTTTCTCAATCAAAGATTTGAAGATTTCAAACAACCCTTGTTCAAACCACAAGATTTTAACTTAGAAATTTGAATGATGAGATTCTTGATTGCTTCCATGTCTTGATACTCAAATTGTCCTTTACCAGGGACATGGCTAAGTACTTAGATTTTACACTCTGCAGAATTGTTGCACTTGAAGCTTCTCAACATTTGACATTTCAAATCTCTTTGTTCCTGGGTGGCCATCCACAAGTGAGATACACAAGGTAAACCATAAACATGGGCCTTTTGAACCACTCAACCAAAAACCACCAAGCAAGTCCCATTCCACCCAGGTGATTCATTAACTTAGTTGTTTTATTAAACAAAATCACAAGTCCTCAGACTTAGAAATTTTCCATAGTGTGAATATATATTCCACCCATGTTTTCTATTAGCTAGGCTAAGCTTGATAGTAGTAGGAGTCTTAACTTAGGAAAAATCCTACTAAGGATTCATCTAATAGGTATTCCTATAGCAAGGTTTATACTTAGCAAAATCCATGCAAGTTTTACTTAACAAAAACACTAATGCATAGTGAAAGTAATGGGACAAAAGTATGAAGCATCACTTGCCTTTTTGGTAGAGGGTATAGGTTCACTCCTTGTCCTTGCAACAATCAAACTCTTCAAGTCACTACAAATCAATCAAGCAAGGCACAAACTCAATCTATCAAACAAGCAAAAAATCACATAAAATAATAAAACAAAACAACACACAAAATCATAAAGTCAAAGTAATGCATGCAAGCATGCCAAGCTTTGTTTTGTTTGAAAAAGTGGTTCCTAATGGGTCATAAACATTTGAAAACACCTAATGGTCATTTTGTAAAGTGGCAAAGTCATTTTACAAAAGGTTTCACTTCAAAACCATTTTCAAAACAAAGTATCATTTTATGTGGTGTAGAAATATTTTTACTAAGGCATTAATATCCAAGGTTCACCAAATATGTTTTCAATCCATAAAACTTGTTGTTTAGGGTCAGAGAGTTTAAAACAAAACATTTCCCAAAAGTTTTCCTTCAAAATCATTTTTAATAAATAAAGCACATTTCTATTTGACTAGCAATGGTTTTAAATCAAAGAATCTTTATTTTGTTTCACCAAATACATTTTTGAGTCCACAAAGTGTTTCCTAATGTTAGTAGGTTCAAATCAATCCAATTGCCAAAGATTTTAACCCCAAATTCATTTTTAAACAATTTTTACATCCTTAACAAGCATGCAAATGTTTCTGCAAAAACCAACAAGCTAACAGATACTATTTGCTAAACTAAGGGCATGGTTGGCTAGGGTTTGTTCCACTGAATCCATTGATATAAAATTTGTAAAATTTGGACATGTGGTTTGAAAGTTACAAGGGTTTCAAAATGGCATCTAAATCTGATTTCAAACTCTATTCTAAATCATCCAGTGACACGCGGCACGTTCTGATTCATCGAAAACGGTTCGCGCGGATCAGGCGACGCAGGCCGTTGGATTTAATTGATATCGGGCGGCTCAGTCGTGCTCTTACCGCTTCGTTCTACTTTCTATCCTATCCACCGGATCAAGATCGGACGGCTCTCAGTGCCTCGACCAGAAGCTGGCGGCGCTCAACGGTGGCATACGGTGGCGTGGCTCTGACGGTGACGCTGCCGGTGAACTAGGACACGAGGGAAAGAGTGAAGTTGCTCACCAGGTTCGTAATGAAGCACTGATTCTCGTTGTTGCTTTGGCTTGCCAAGGGGAGCACGGAGGTGACGACAATTGCTCGCTGGAGTTGTTCTGGGCCTCGGTGCGGTCAGACGTCGACGGGGGCGAGGCTAAGGGGCACCCTAGGACAAACGGAAGGCATTGTTAGTTTCGCAAGAGCATGGCGATCATCACCGTGTCCACGAGGAAGAGAGGGGAGGTCTGGTTTACCGGGGAGACGTCGCATGATTGGAGCGGGCAATGGCTCAGGAAGACGTTGCCGACTCTCAGGGACGCGCGCTAGCGATCTGCGGCTGCAGAAAGGTCCGCCAGGGATTGGGGTGTATGCGAGTGTGGTCAAGGAGACGAGGGGTGGCAGGTACTGGCCGGAATCGGTAAGGGAGGTCGTCAGAGACAGTGGTGCTCGGGGAGAAATTGGGGCGGCCTGGGGGCGTGCTACTGCGGGGTGACAGAGGGGAAACGGAGAGGAGGGGCGAGCGCTTTAAGGTGCGTGGTCAAGGTGAGTGATGGTGGCCTCGTTAAGACGAATTAAGGCCGCGGAGTATCTGCAGGTAACGGCGACGAGGTAGGGAGAAGAGGTCGCGCGGGTGAGGAGGAAGAACAGGAGGAGTGGGTCCAGTCGTCAGTGAGAAAAAGAGTGAGGGGAGGGTCCACTTGTCAGCCTCTGCATGGGTCAGTAAGTTGGTGCCAACCGTTTCCTTCGGGAGGGAGTGAAACTGGGATACAAGTGGGCTTATTGGGCTGGCTCTGTTGGGTCAGGTCCAATTCTCATTTTTTTCTGTCTGATTGTTTTATCAATTTCTATTTCTATTTTCCTGTTTTGAAATTTCAAACAACATTCAATCAACAATTCAAACAAAACAAACTTGTAATGAGTTTTTGGTTTTGTTTAACAACATAAACCAAATCCTAAAATAAAATAATACTTTTATTCTTTTTAAGATCCATTTATTAATTAAATAAAATGGATCTTTAGTTATTTAATAAAATAGGGTTTGATTTAATTAACAAAATCTCCATTTGAAACCAAATATTTTCAAAACATTTCAGTAGGTTTTATTTGGAAATAAAGAATACTTGGAAACTTTTTTAAAACAAAATAATCTTTTATTTTAGGGTCCATTAATAATTAAATAGAATGGACCTTAGTTATTAAATCAAATAGGATTTGTTTTATTAAAATATTTATTTTGAAACCTAAAATAAAACCTTATTTGAGAATATAAAATACTTTAGAAAACTTATTTAAAACAAATAAATAAGTTTTAGTGTTTTATTTAAAATGGGAAAAGCTTTTACTTTAAATAAAATTGGATATTAAATCCCTATTATTTTATTTAAATAAACCTTTGCTATTTTTATTCAAAACAAAATGTTTTAATTCAAAAGCTTGGCCAAGGTTTTAATTTGGCTTTATAAAATAATCTTTATTTTTATTTAAATATTTCTTTTCCCTTTGAAAACCAAAGCCTTTATAAAAAGATTTCAAAGTAGTAGTAAAATATTTTTTATTTTTCCTTTACTAAATATTTCTTTTTAATCCCTTTAGGATTTCTTTGTTCAAAATAGGTTTGAGGATTTCCAATTGGATTCAAAAAGTTTCTTCTGGCCCTGAAAATCAACAAAGTTTTGTTTTATTCATTTATTTTTCACATTACAAGATTTGGAAAATCTTGGGATGTGACAGGCTACCACCCTTAAAATAAATCTCATCCCGAGATTTGGGGAGGCTAGGGTTACAAGCAGGTTCAAAACAACTAGGGTACTACCACCCTTAAAAAATTTCAAACAAAATTACATCTTGTCCTTCTTGGTATCCTGGGGAGACTTCTCTAAGCAACATTTGCATTGTGTCCTTTGTTTCCATACTTGAATCATGGGCCAAGGTTGAGATCCTTCATAGACTTGTTTAACTTGTTCTTCATCTTTTCTGGACAATTGTTTGCATAGTGGCCTAGTTCCTTGCATTTGAAACAGGTTATAAGTTTGAGGTCTTGAGGTGGCTTCTCTGGACAATATGATGCATAATGTCCTAACTCCTTGCAGTGTTTGCACATCACTTGGCTAATATCCTTCCTCATCTTGGGTTTCACTAGCCTTTGTTTGTCTTCTTGGCTCTTCTCCTTTTCTGGGCATTCATTGGCATAGTGTCCCATCTCTTTGCAATTGTAACATTGCACTTGAGTAATTTCCTTCTTGTTAGGGTTGGGGCATTTCTTCTTCTTCTTGGGTCTCTCCAAAGCTAGGAGTTCTTCTAGTTCATGTTCTTCATAGGTGGGAGATCTTTCTCTCTTCTTGGGGCATTGATCTTCATGCTCCTTGGATGCATGATCCTTGTCTCTAAAAATATTGTTAGCTTTGGTTACTTCTAGATTAGTATCTTTGTCATCCTTGTTGTCATTAGCTCCTTGGGAAAAGTCTTCTCTCATGTTGATCACTTGAGTAACCAATCCTTGCAACAATTGAGATTGAAGTTTCAAAATCCTTTGTATGGCTGGGTCTAGTCCATTGTTGTTGGCTAAAAGCTGAGTTGTCTCTTGGCTCAACTGGTTTTGGTTGGCTATGAGTTCTCTCATGATGTCCTCTTGGTTGTTGTTGTCATCAACCATGATGTTGGAGTTTCTTGGAGAAGTCATCTGTTTGGGTTGGATTGGGATTAGAATAGGCAAAATATTTCTAAGGGAAAATTTCTAATCACACATCATAATTCACACAAGCAATGTGCAAGCAATCACAAACAACTTTCCACTCAAACAACAAAGTTCAAGCACAAACTTAGGCAACAAAATATTTTTGGTTACACCACATAAGTTGGTGGTTTTGTCTTAACTAATATATGGTGGTCCATCTATATGGTTCACTTGTGATCTTTCCTTCCTTCTTGATTCTTCTTGTATGAGATCATGGTTTCCTTGAGAAAAACTCTTGGTTACAAATACTTCAAAGTTGTTGGTGGCTCCTTCTTATTTTGCATTCCCTTAGTCTCTAATTCTTGAGTAAGATTTACTTGTTTCACTTGTAGTCCTTAGTGTCATCCAAGTTGGAAGTCCTTGGTGAATATGCTGAAGATGTTGAAGTCATTAGAGTTGAAGAAGTTGAAGTCATTAGAGTTGAAGAAGTTGAAGTCATCCTTTGCACGTGGTGTAGTCTTTGGCCATGGGGTAGGTTTTTCCATAAAGTTGAAGTAGAAGAGAAGTAGAGTTGAAATCAAAATGGTTGAGTTTACAAGTGTTTTTGTAAATAAGTTTTGGATCAAAATATAACTCCTATTCTTCTAAGGGTTTTTGTCCAATCCTAGGTTTACAAATCCTACAGGCAACACAATGCTCTGATACCATCTGTAGAGGTTCCAATCTTTAATAAGATAGAGCCCCCTGTGTTTACAATGCTAGTCCCTGGATCAATAGCTAGCATCCACAGTTAAGATGTAATATCAAGAAACAAAGGTCATAATATAACTTTATAACCAGGAAGAACATAGTTTTATTACATCATACATAGCTCCTATGGCTATTACATCACATTGCAGCGGAATAACTATAAGCATGGGGTCCTTCATCTTCAAAGTGCCACAGGCAGATGTTGGTTGTAGACTTTGTAATCCTAATCAATCAATCTTCACTAAAATCAATCAAACCTGCAACATTTACAAGTTACAACCACAAGGGTCAATACATTTGAATTGTATTGGCAAGTGATACTATGGTAGTATTGTGGAGTCTATCTTCTATATGCATTTGGCTAAGTGGAGTTGAGGCTTGCATTGCTCAAAATAGATTTCTCCTTAATATTTTGAAAATACTAAGTTTTTGTTTTGACAAAAATCATTTTTCTCAATCAAATATTTGAAGATTTCAAACAACCCTTGTTCAAACCACAAGATTTTAACTTAGAAATTTGAATGATGAGATTCTTGATTGCTTCCATGTCTTGATGCTCAAATTGTCCTTTACCAGGGACATGGCTAAGTACTTAGATTTTACACTCTGCAGAGGTGGTGCACTTTCCCCACAAGACTTGGTTTCCCAAGACAAGATCTTTCAGAAGCCTTCCCTTAGACCAAAATGGACGTGCTCCAACCTATCAAACACTACCACCCACTGTCCATATGGCTAAGTTCTTGCAACCTATATGATCATGGCAGAGCCCATATTGCCAAGTGGTTGCACTTGAAGCTTCTCAACATTTGACATTTCAAATCTCTTTGTTCCTGGGTGGCCATCCACAAGTGAGATACACAAGGTAAACCATAAACATGGGCCTTTTGAACCACTCAACCAAAAACCACCAAGCAAGTCCCATTCCACCCAGGTGATTCATTAACTTAGTTGTTTTATTAAACAAAATCACAAGTCCTCAGACTTAGAAATTTTCCATAGTGTGAATATATATTCCACCCATGTTTTCTATTAGCTAGGCTAAGCTTGATAGTAGTAGGATTCTTAACTTAGGAAAAATCCTACTAAGGATTCATCTACTAGGTTTTCCTATAGCAAGGTTTATACTTAGCAAAATCCATGCAAGTTTTACTTAGCAAAAACACTAATGCATAGTGAAAGTAATGGGACAAAAGTATGAAGCATCACTTGCCTTTTTGGTAGAGGGTATAGTTTCACTCCTTGTCCTTGCAACAATCACACTCTTCAAGTCACTACAAATCAATCAAGCAAGGCACAAACTCAATCTACCAAACAAGCAAAACATCACATAAAATAATAAAACAAAACAACACACAAAATCATCAAATCAAAGTAATGCATGCAAGCATGCCAAGCTTTGTTTTGTTTGAAAAAGTGGTTCCTAATGGGTCATAAACATTTTAAAACACCTAATGGTCATTTTGTAAAGTGGCAAAGTCATTTTACAAAAGGTTTCACTTCAAAACCATTTTCAAAACAAAGTATCATTTTATGTGGTGTAGAAATATTTTTACTAAGGCATTAATCTCCAAGGTTCACCAAATATGTTTTCAATCCATAAAACTTGTTGTTTAGGGTCGGAGAGTTTAAAACAAAACATTTCCCAAAAGTTTTCCTTCAAAATCATTTTTAATAAATAAACCACATTTCTATTTGACTAGCAATGGTTTTAAATCAAAGAATCTTTATTTTGTTTCACCAAATACATTTTTGAGTCCACAAAGTGTTTCCTAATGTTAGTAGGTTCAAATAAATCCAATTGCCAAAGATTTTAAACCCAAATTCATTTTTAAACAATTTTTACATCCTTAACAAGCATACAAATGTTTCTGCAAAAACCAACAAGCTAACAGATACTATTTGCTAAACTAAGGGCATGGTTGGCTAGGGTTTGTTCCACTGAATCCATTGATATAAAATTTGTAAAATTTGGACATGTGGTTTGAAAGTTACAAGGGTTTCAAAATGGCATCTAAATCTGATTTCAAACTCTATTCTAAATCATCCAGTGACACGCGGCACGTTCTGATTCGTCGAAAACGGTTCGCGCGGATCAGGCGACGCAGGCTGTTGGATTTAATTGGTATCGCGCGGCTCAGGCGTGCTCTTACCGCTTCGTTCTACTTTCTATCCTATCCACCGGATCAAGATCGGACGGCTCTCAGTGCCTCGACCAGAAGCTGGCGGCGCTCAACGGTGGCATACGGCGGCACGTCTCTGATGGTGACGCTGCCGGTGAACTAGGACGCGAGGGAAAGAGTGAAGTTGCTCACCAGGTTCGTAATGAAGCACTGATTCTCGTTGATGCTTTGGCTGGCCAAGGGGAGCACGGAGGTGACGACAATTGCTCGCCGGAGTTGTTCTGGGCCTCGGTGCGGTCAGACGTCGACGGGGGGCGAGGCTAAGGGGCACCCTAGGACAAACGGAAGGCATTGTTAGTTTCGCAAGAGCATGGCGATCATCACCGTGTCCACGAGGAAGAGAGGGGAGGTCTGGTTTACCGGGGAGACGTTGCAGCTTGGAGCGGCAATGGCTCGGGAAGACGGCGTTGACGCCTTTCGGGGCGGCATGGCGTCATGAAAGGTCCGCCAGGGCTTGCGGTGTATGCGAGTGTGGTCAAGGAGACGAGGGGTAGCAGGTACTGGCCGGAATCGGCAAGGGAGGTCGTCGGAGACAGTGGTGCTCGGGGAGAAATTGGGGCGGCCTAGGGGCGTGCTACTGCGGGGTGACAGAGGGGAAACGGAGAGGAGGGGCGAGCGCTTTAAGGTGCATGGTCAAGGTGAGTGATGGTGGCCTCGTTAAGACGAATTAAGGACGCGGAGTATCTGCAGGTAACAGCGACGAGGGAGGGAGAAAAGGTCGCGCGGGTGAGGAGGAAGAACAGGAGGAGTGGGTCCAGTCGTTAGTGAGAAAAAGAGTGAGGGGAGGGTCCACTGGTCAGCCTCTGCATGGGTCAGTAAGTTGGTGCCAACCGTTTCCTTCGGGAGGGAGTGAAACTAGGCTGCAAGTGGGCTTATTGGGCTGGCTCTGTTGGGTCAGGTCCAATTCTCATTTTTTTTCTGTCTGATTGTTTTATCAATTTCTATTTCTATTTTCCTGTTTTGAAATTTCAAACAACATTCAATCAACAATTCAAACAATTCAAACAAAACAAACTTGTAATGAGTTTTTGGTTCTGTTTAACAACATAAACCAAATCCTAAAATAAAATAATACTTTTATTCTTTTTAAGATCCATTTATTAATTAAATAAAATGGATCTTTAGTTATTTAATAAAATAGGGTTTGATTTAATTAACAAAATCTCCATTTGAAACCAAATATTTTCAAAACATTTCAGTAGGTTTTATTTGGAAATAAAGAATACTTGGAAACTTGTTTAAAACAAAATAATCTTTTATTTTAGGGTCCATTAATAATTAAATAGAATGGACCTTAGTTATTAAATCAAATAGGATTTGTTTTATTAAAATATTTATTTTGAAACCTAAAATAAAACCTTATTTGAGAATATAAAATACTTTAGAAAACTTATTTAAAACAAATAAATAAGTTTTAGTGTTTTATTTAAAATGGGAAAAGCTTTTACTTTAAATAAAATTGGATATTAAATCCCTATTATTTTATTTAAATAAACCTTTGCTATTTTTATTCAAAACAAAATGTTTTAATTCAAAAGCTTGGCCAAGGTTTTAATTTGGCTTTATAAAATAATCTTTATTTTTATTTAAATATTTCTTTTCCCTTTGAAAACCAAAGCCTTTATAAAAAGATTTCAAAGTAGTAGTAAAATATTTTTTATTTTTCCTTTACTAAATATTTATCTTTTTAATCCCTTTAGGATTTGTTTGTTCAAAATAGGTTTGAGGATTTCCAATTGGATTCAAAAAGTTTCTTCTGGCCCTGAAAATCAACAAAGTTTTATTTTATTCATTTATTTTTCACATTACAAGATTTGGAAAATCTTGGGATGTGACAGTTTTGATGTGGTGGATTTGGTTCGTGTGATCACTAAAACAATATGAGGGATATTGTTTTGAGTGGGAGTTCAACGGCAATATGATTAAAAGTTGAACACTATTTATCATAAATTAAATCAAAGTGAATTTGCATAGTTGTTATAGTCATTGGCATCCGTTTACCACCTTGCGCTTAGTTTTAATTGAGATGATAGAACTATAGAATTCTGGTTAATTACTTTACGAACTGGTATCGTATTGTTTTTGAAGTGTTAATCTAAAGTTTGAAAGTCCTATTGCAAACTTTCAGTAAGTTCTGGTTACTCCATGAAGTTTAAATAATTGGTATTAAAACAAGAGTGACAATTCCAAGAGTTAGTGTATGAGTATCATGTTTGTCTCCATGATTCTTGATATTCAAAGAATTGTCTTAATATCAAGGTTATCTAGGATCTGAAAGAGTTGTTTCAGAAACCATGATGTGTGAAAGATATTGTGATATCTGGAATGAAGTTTTGGTTGCAACATGATAGAGTATAATATGGCAAAAGTCATGTTCTCATATTTGATGAGAATTTGCAAAAGGTTGGAGACACTAGTTTTCCTAATCCACCAAAAGGTTTTGGAGAGCAACATTATACTCGCGATTCATCTTTATAAGCTAAAAGTAGCTTGATCATGAATAATTCCATGATAAGGATGAATATTTGATGTAGGTAAAATATTTACCACACCAAGAGATTACTACAGAATGGAATTTGAAAGCACACCAAACATTTGATGATGGTGATCTACTTCAAAGTGCAAGTCCAAAGACATTGGTATTTAATTATACACGCTTTGGACTATGTGTCATATGTATGACTCCACTATTGATGTTGATAGATTCTTTCAAACAGAAAATAAATACTGAAAGAGAATCTCATAAATATATGGCAGAAAAGAAAAGACTAGAATTGTTCAGTTTAAGTATATAGATGATATACATGTTATGGCTATATTCTTTGCTTATTAAACAATTTGGTTCTTAAGTATTTTGATACTGAATTTGTTGGTGTGAATCGTCATACGAAACAACACAATTCATGAACTACAATGGCCTAAGTAACTAGCAAAAGAGTATGTGATGATGTTCATCGAGAACAAATAAAGGGTTATTGTGTTGCTCGTTAAACATCAAAGCTTGCCTTCAAGATTAGTTTTATCAGGTATTATAAGAACAAAAGAGTTTTTCATATAATTGTCGTAATCCATAAAAGATGGATGATTCACAAATTTCGTTGGAGAAATCACATCCATAAAACTAGTGCTAAAAATGTCAAAAGACAAATTGATTGAAAGATCGCTTAGGAAGTGACATCGCCGTTTAAATTATATTGGAAAGAAAACATGAAGAAACTCCATGTGGATGGAATTTTGGAGTCTTTTGATTTTTGATCACATGACGCTTGTGAAACTTTCCTAGAGATAATTAAAACTTCGTTCATAGGCCAAAAAGGAACGAATGACTAGCTTATTGGAACTTGTACATATTGTTGTACGAATTCCATTATGTGTAGTCAAGAGCGATGGATTTCAACTTCATATGCTTTCTCCGAAAATTTGAGTGAATACATGAATATTTACTTAATAAGGATGAAGTATGAAACATTTGAAAAATTCAAAGACTTTCAAGATGAAGTGCAAAATCATTGTAACAAGAATATAAATAGTTTATGATAAGATCATAAAGGAAGATATCTGAGTTACAAGTTTAGCATAATACCTAAGATTTAAGGAATCGTTCCATGGATTTACATTTCCTGAAACACCATAAGAGTATGGAGCATTCGAGATATAAAATTAAAACCTTGTTTGACATGGTAAAATCAAAGGAGTAATTCATAAAACTGCCATTATATTTTAAAAGATTAAAAGCTTGAGAGACTACCGTTTTTCCACTGAAAAGAGCTTCATCATAATCCGTTTAAATGACACCATATAAAGTTATGGTTTGGGATAAAACCCAAGTAGTCCTTTCTTAAACATTGGTATGCTATGCATAAGAAAGATGTTTGCAACCAAAGTCGGATGAACCTGTCTTTGTATGTTATTTCGAATAACTGTTCCTCCATAACATCGGAGACAAAAGTGTTTGTCGCTTAGAATGTCAAGTTTCTTTGAGAAGGAATTTTCCGTGAAAAGTTAAGTGGGAGGACAATAGAACTTTGATGAGGTTAAAAGAACCTTAGCTATATGTGCAAAGTTGCGCCTTGAAAAGTGTTAGAGGCGAACAATGCTCATGGTTCACGTGCCTCAAAGGTTGTGGTTACGAAGGTCAAAGTTTCTATTGAACCAAGTAGGTCGAGTAAACAATCAAATACCAAGATTTGAGGGTTGAATCATTATTTGAGAATAATGAACGTACTACATGCAAAGAAGCGATGATGGGCCCTGACTCCGCAAAATGGCTTGAAGACATAGAATCCGTGATAGTTCCATATACGAGAGATCAAGCTTTGAACTTGAAAGGCCCTCTCGAAAGGTACAAGACCTTACAGTCGTATTTGGATATATAAAGAAATAGACATGGATGTTTCACATCTATGAAATAGTCGACGTGTTGGGAAAGAATTCACAACAATGTTCAAAGGTTGACTATGACAAGATTTGATCTTTCATAGCGATATTTAGTCTAGACGGATTAATATAGCAACCACTACAAATAATTTTGTTATGTGGTAGTTGAATAAACAAAACAAGTTCTTCTAATAGAATGTTACCTAGGATATGTACATAACACGGTCCATAGGGGTTTTGTTAATTCAAAGGATGCTAAAAGCATATGCAAACTTCAATGGTTGAAGTGAGCATCGCGGAGTTGGAATCTTCACTATGATGAAACTGTTAAAAGAGTTTAATTTCATCAGAGACAATGAAGATGCTTGCATTTGCAAGAAATTAAGTGGGAGCGCTAAGACATGTTTCTAATACATTATGTGGAAAACATATTGTTGATTAGAAATGATGTATCTTTTATTAACACATATTAAGAATTTCATCCTGATGAAAGACTTAGGAAAAACCCAAATATTTGGCATCAATAGACGCTAATATGGTTGTGTCGAAAGTACATAGATGATGTATTGAATGAGTTCAATATAGAAACTACAAGAAAGGTTCTTGTCACACAGAAAGGATTGAATTATATTGATGATATATTCAAGTGTATTGACACTGGGTAAGTGAAACAAATATTCAAGTATAGATTGATACTTGATGTATGAAATCACAAAGAGTATTTATATCAATCATACTATGATATGTACAAATCCAGATATGTCCTATACTCTAAATGTTATGAGCATATACCAGAATGATTCATAAGTTGATCATTGGACAATAGTAAGGATATTCTTATGATCTTTTGGAAGAACTAAGAGTATATTATTTGTAGAAGTGACAAATAGATGGTTAGTTCATTGTAAAGTACTACATTGATACTAGTTTTGTCACAAAGTACAAATTAAGTTTATCTCAATCTAAACTAAGGGTGGCACAATATAATGGAAAGTAAGTTCCATAATGGATTTGGATGAGTTCCAAAGTTAAGACATTGTGACAGATACTACAACAAAAGGCTAAGTATATGACTGCTATAATAGCAGCTAAAGAGGGCATTTGTGTCAAGTAGTTTGTTATCAAACTAGGTGTAGTTCACAGCGGGATAATACTATAAAGATATATTGTGCGACAATATTATCAACATGTTTTAACCCCAAAGAACTAAAGGTCTCACCAAAGGACCAAAATTATACAAAGCCATCTCATTAGAGAATGAGTGATGCGTGGAGACGCAAAGACATGCAATTACACACGGACCTGGAAGTGTCAGATCCGTAGATCAGTTGACCACTAGCAATCGTGTACATACAACACCGGAAAGCCATAGGTGTTGAATACACAAAGGTTTGAAACTAGATTATTGACTCTAGTGCAAGTGGGAGACTGTTGGAGATATGCCCAAGAGGCAATAATAAAGTGGTTATTATCATATCTTCATACTTATGATAAATGTTTACATACCATGCTATAATTGTATTAACAGGAAACATTAATACTTGTGTGATTTGTAAACATAAAAGAGTTCCTAGTAAATCCTCTTGTTAAACTAGCTTGTTGGTTAATATATGATCATGGTTTCTTGATCATGAACATAGAGATGTTATTAACAACAGGGTCATATCATTAGGAGAATGATGTGATGGACATACTCCTATAGATAAGCGTAGCATAAAGATCAAGTCATTTTAATAGTTCAATTGCTATATGTTTTCTGATACATAGTAACCTAATTCCTCTGACCATGAGATCATGCATATCACCTTTACCGGATGGATGCTTTGATGACATCAAACACCACACCGTAACTGGGTGGCTATAAAGGTGGCATTGAGTGTTCGGAAAGTATTGGTTGAGACACATGGATCAAGAGTGGGATTTGTCCATCCATATGACGGACAGATATACTCTGGGCCCTCTCGGTGAAATGTCATCCAATTAGCTTGCAAGCATGTGATTGGCTCACAAGGGATCACATATCACGGGAACGAGAAAAGAGTACTTATCGGTAACGAGGTTGAACTAGGTATGCAGAGATACCGACGATCATAAACCTCGGATAAGTAAACTATCATGAGACAAAGGGAAATTGGTATCGTATGTAAGTGGTTCATTCGATCGCAAAGTAATCGTAGAAATATGTGGGAGCCATATGAATTTCCAGATTCCTCTATTGGTTATTGTTCGGAGAAGTGTCTCGATCATGTCCGCATAATTCACGAACGGTAGGGAGACACACTTAAGGATTCGACGTTGTTTGAGTAGTTATGGAATGATGAGAAAGAGACCGAATGTTGTTCGGAGTCTCGAATGGGATTCGGTATATCACGAGGAGATCCAGAATGGTCTGGAGAATAAGATTCATATAAGGAAAGTCATGTTTCGGAGTTGGGGAATGGTTCCGGTGTTTTCATCGGGAATGTTCTAGAAGGTTCCGGAATGTCCGGCACTCCGGAGGGGAAGGGTACATGAATGTGTTATACCAAGTTGGAATGATTGCATCATGTACTAAGCGTCATTGCTGAACAAAATAGAGGATTTAATCAAATCCTTGTTTGAAAAGTCAAACGCCAATTTGAAAGTCAAACAGCTATTTTTGGGAAGTGGAGAGGGAGGTGGAAACCGAGTTGGGGAGAAGTCCCTCCTCCACCGCCGGCCCACTTGGGATCCGAGTTGGGGAGGGATTCCCCTCCCCTTGGCCGGCGCCTCCCTCCTATAAGAGGAGGCGGGGCTCCTCCTAGCACACAAGATTGCCCCTCTAAACCTAACCCTAGCCGCCGCCTAGGGTTTCTCCCCTAGCCGCCGACTTGGGCACCTCCAAGCCCTAGCCGCCGGCCCTAGCACCTCTTCCTCGGTGTGTCTAAACCCTAGATCGCCGAGGGCTCTCTCATAGTCCACCATACTCGCTCCGGCAAGGCGAAGCCCTGCGAGATCTCCCCTCTACTTCCGGTACCACGTTGTCTTTGGGAATCGCGAGGAGAGTGCTACAACCTCCGCTTGCTGCAACAAGGGATAGGAAGGTCTTCTTGAGTACCGAACGTGTGACCGGCTGGGGCGCTGCCGCAGCCTTGGGAAGGATAGTCTACGCGATATTGAGATCGGGAAGAGTAGGACTACATCACCCACGAGAATCCGCTCTCGTTAAACACTTTGGAATCTTCGAGGGTGAGTTATTCCATCGACTCGTTGCTACAATTTAGTAGATAGATCTTGGCTTGTTTGTTTGTATGCGATTGAAATTTTTTTTTCCATGCTACGAATCCCTACAGTGGTATCAGAGCCGTGTCTATATGTAGATCTGTTGCACGAGTAGAACACAATGGTCATTGTGGGCGTTGATGCTTTTATTGTCGATTGCTTGTTGTGTACTTTGCATCTTGCGGGATGTTGGGATGAAGCGGCCTGGGCTAACCTTACATGACATCGTTCATGAGACTTGCTCCACGCTTGACATGCAACTTGTATTGCATAAGTGGCTTTGCGGGTGCCTGTTTCTCCTAGCATAGTTAAGATCCAATTTACAACGGGTGATTAACAATACTAGTATCAATGTTGTGGTTCATGTTCGTAAGTTAGAACGACACTTATTGAAAGCCCCAAACCACATAAAACATGCAAAGAAAGTAGAGGCGTCTAACTTTGTTTTGCAGGGGTGTGCTGTGATGTGATATGGCCATGATTGTGATTATATTTGATGTATGCAATGTTCCTTATTGTAAGTTGGCAACCGGCAGGAGCCATATGGTTGTCTTTAATTTTGTTAATACCCGCGTGTCTATTCAAAGTAGTTGTAATAGTTGAAGATGGTGGACGACAACCATGGAGCGGCGTCATTGACCTTGATGCAAGGCCGGTGATGATGGAGATCATGTTCGTGCTTGAAGATGGATATCAGAAGCACAAGAAGAAAGGTCATATCATATCACATATTATGAATTGCATGTGATGTTAATCCTTTTATGCATCTTGTATTTCTTAGTTCACGACGGTAGCATTATAAGATGATCCCTCAAGCACACAATTTCAAGTTTTAAAAGTGTTCATCCTTAGTAAGCACCGTTGCTAAAGCTCGTTGTTTCGAAGCACCACGTGATGATCGGGTGTGTTAGATTTTGCGAGTGTATACAACGTGAGCAAGCCAGATTTGCTCATGCGGAAGCTAAGGTTTGATCTTGACGAGCCTAGCATGTATAGACATGGTCTAGGAACATGGATCACCGAAAGGTAAAGCATGAGTCATATAGTAGATATGATGAACATGTTGATTGTTCGCCATTGAAGCTACATCAACTCTCGTGATGATCGGTTTTGATGTGGTGGATTTGGTTCGTGTGATCACTAAAACAATGTGAGGGATATTGTTTTGAGTGGGAGTTCAACGGCAATATGATTAAAAGTTGAACACTATTTATCATAAATTAAATCAAAGTGAATTTGCATAGTTGTTGTAGTCATTGGCATCCATTTACCACCTTGCGCTTAGTTTTAATTGAGACGATAGAACTATAGAATTCTGGTTAGTTACTTTACGAACTGGTATCGTATTGTTTTTGAAGTGTTAATCTAAAGTTTGAAAGTCCTATTGCAAACTATCAGTAAGTTCTAGTTACTCCATGAAGTTTAAATAATTGGTATTAAAACAAGAGTGACAATTCCAAGAGTTAGTGTATGAGTATCATGTTTGTCTCCATGATTCTTGATATTCAAAGAATTGTCTTAATATCAAGGTTATCTAGGATCTGAAAGAGTTGTTTCAGAAAACATGATGTGTGGAAGATATTGTGATATCTGGAACGAAGTTTTGGTTGCAACATGATAGAGTATAATATGGCAAAAGTCATGTTCTCATATTTGATGAGAATTTGCAAAAGGTTGGAGACACTAGTTTTCCTAATCCACCAAAAGGTTTTGGAGAGCAACATTATACTCGGGATTCATCTTTATAAGCTAAAAGTAGCTTGATCATGAATAATTCCATGATAAGGATGAATATTTGATGTAGGTAAAATATTTACCACACCAAGAGATTACTAAAGAATGGAATTTGAAAGCACACCAAACATTTGATGATGGTGATCTACTTCAAAGTGCAAGTCCAAAGACATTGGTATTTAATTATACACGCTTTGGACTATGTGTCATATGTATGACTCCACTATTGATGTTGATAGATTCTTTCAAATGAAAATAAATCTTGAAAGAGAATCTCATAAATATATGGCAGAAAAGAAAAGACTAGAATTGTTCAGTTTAAGTATATAGATGATATACATGTTATGGCTATATTCTTTGCTTATTAAACAATGTGGTTCTTAAGTATTTTGATACTGAATTTGTTGGTGTGAATCGTCATACGAAACAACACAATTCATGAACTACAATGGCCTAAGTAACTAGCAAAAGAATATGTGATGATGTTCATCAAGAACAAATAAAGGGTTATTGTGTTGCTCGTTAAACATCAAAGCTTGCCTTCAAGATTAGTTTTATCAGGTATTATGAGAACAAAAGAGTTGTTCAAATAATTGCCGTAATCCATAAAAGATGGATGATTCACAAATTTCGTTGGAGAAATCACATCCATAAAACTAGTGCTAAAAATGTCGAAAGACAAATGGATTGAAAGATCGCTTAGGAAGTGACATCGCCGTTTAAATTATATTGGAAAGAAAACATGAAGAAACTCCATGTGGATGGAATTTTGGAGTCTTTTGGTTTTTGATCACATGACGCTTGTGAAACTTTCCTAGAGATAATTAAAACTTCGTTCATAGGCCAAAAAGGAACAAATGACTAGCTTATTGGAACTTATACATTTTGTTGTACGAAGTCCATTATGTGTAGTCAAGAGCGATGGATTTCAACTTCATATGCTTTCTCCAAAAATTTGAGTGAATACATGAATATTTACTTAATAAGGATGAAGTATGAAACATTTGAAAAATTCAAAGACTTTCAAGATGAAGTGCAAAATCATTGTAACAAGAATGTAAATAGTTTATGATAAGATCATAAAGGAAGATATTTGAGTTACAAGTTTAGCATAATACCTAAGATTTATGGAATCGTTCGATAAATCACATCCATAAAACTAGTGCTAAAAATGTCGAAAGACAAATTGATTGAAAGATCGCTTAGGAAGTGACATCGTCGTTTAAATTATATTGGAAAGAAAACATGAAGAAACTCCATGTGGATGGAATTTTGGAGTCTTTTGGTTTTTGATCACATGACGCTTGTGAAACTTTCCTAGAGATAATTAAAACTTCGTTCATAGGCCAAAAAGGAACAAATGTCTACGCGATCTTGAGATCGGGAAGAGTACGACTACATCACCCACGAGAATCCGCTTTCGTTAAACACTTTGGATTCTTCGAGGGTGAGTTATTCCATCGACTCGTTGCTACAATCTAGTAGATAGATCTTGGCTTGTTTGTTTGTATGCGATAGAAAATTTTTGTTTTCCATGCTACGAATCCCTAAACTAGGAGCGTCTTAGTTTTTGTTTCCTTTGCTTAGTTTGTTTAGTTTTCTTTAGTAGTTTGGACCCCCGTTCTCGCTGTGTTGTTTTGCAAATAACTTTGCTTGGTGTTGGAAAGGAGTAGTAAGTTCTTGCTTGAAGTGCAAGAGGGGCTTGCATTGACTGTGACTTAGACTTTAGCATGACATGCTAGGTGTTTATTTAGCATTATGATTAGTGATTATTGCTGTAGAATGTCTTGTTCCAAACAATTGGGATTGCTTAGTGTGCCTTGAAGAAATTATGCATTGTTCTATCGTGCAAAAGCATAGTATTGTGGTATTCTCCTTTGATGTTTTGCTTGGGTTGACTTGGCACATGCTTACACCATGTTATGACTCTCACAAGTCACCATTAGCCTCTATGATCATTTAGTCCTTGACTTGTAGTACCACTCTTTTCTTTGATTAGTATGCTTTGTTGCACTGCATGATTATGGCCATTATTTCTCTCTTAGTTGGTTGCTCCCAGTATTTTGCTAGCCTCCACTTGTATGAGTAAGTTCTACTCATGCCTCCAACTCCCAAGAAACCAAGTTCTACTCATGTGATGTTAATCCTTTTATGCATCTTGTATTTCTTAGTTCACGACGGTAGCATTATAAGATGATCCCTCAAGCACACAATTTCAAGTTTTAAAAGTGTTCATCCTTAGTAAGCACCGTTGCTAAAGCTCGTTGTTTCGAAGCACCACGTGATGATCGGGTGTGTTAGATTTTGCGAGTGTATACAACGTGAGCAAGCCAGATTTGCTCATGCGGAAGCTAAGGTTTGATCTTGACGAGCCTAGCATGTACAGACATGGTCTCGGAACATGGATCACCCAAAGGTAAAGCATGAGTCATATAGTAGATATGATGAACATGTTGATTGTTCGCCATGGAAGCTACATCAACTCTCGTGATGATCGGTTTTGATGTGGTGGATTTGGTTCGTGTGATCACTAAAACAATGTGAGGGATATTGTTTTGAGTGGGAGTTCAACGGCAATATGATTAAAAGTTGAACACTATTTATCATAAATTAAATCAAAGTGAATTTGCATAGTTGTTGTAGTCATTGGCATCCGTTTACCACCTTGCGCTTAGTTTTAATTGAGACGATAGAACTATAGAATTATGGTTAGTTACTTTACGAACTGGTATCGTATTGTTTTTGAAGTGTTAATCTAAAGTTTGAAAGTCCTATTGCAAACTTTCAGTAAGTTCTAGTTACTCCATGAAGTTTAAATAATTGGTATTAAAACAAGAGTGACAATTCCAAGAGTTAGTGTATGAGTATCATGTTTGTCTCCATGATTCTTGATATTCAAAGAATTGTCTTAATATCAAGGTTATCTAGGATCTGAAAGAGTTGTTTCAGAAACCATGATGTGTGGAAGATATTGTGATATCTGGAACGAAGTTTTGGTTGCAACATGATAGAGTATAATATGGCAAAAGTCATGTTCTCATATTTGATGAGAATTTGCAAAAGGTTGGAGACACTAGTTTTCCTAATCCACCAAAAGGTTTTGGAGAGCAACATTATACTCGGGATTCATCTTTATAAGCTAAAAGTAGCTTGATCATGAATAATTCCATGATAAGGATGAATATTTGATGTAGGTAAAATATTTACCACACCAAGAGATTACTAAAGAATGGAATTTGAAAGCACACCAAACATTTGATGATGGTGATCTACTTCAAAGTGCAAGTCCAAAGACATTGGTATTTAATTATACACGCGTTGGACTATGTGTCATATGTATGACTCCACTATTGATGTTGATAGATTCTTTCAAACAGAAAATAAATACTGAAAGAGAATCTCATAAATATATGGCAGAAAAGAAAAGACTAGAATTGTTCAGTTTAAGTATATAGATGATATACATGTTATGGCTATATTCTTTGCTTATTAAACAATGTGGTTCTTAAGTATTTTGATACTGAATTTGTTGGTGTGAATCGTCATACGAAACAACACAATTCATGAACTACAATGGCCTAAGTAACTAGCAAAAGAATATGTGATGATGTTCATCGAGAACAAATAAAGGGTTATTGTGTTGCTCGTTAAACATCAAAGCTTGCCTTCAAGATTAGTTTTATCAGGTATTATGAGAACAAAAGAGTTGTTCAAATAATTGCCGTAATCCATAAAAGATGGATGATTCACAAATTTCGTTGGAGAAATCACATCCATAAAACTAGTGCTAAAAATGTCGAAAGACAAATTGATTGAAAGATCGCTTAGGAAGTGACATCGCCGTTTAAATTATATTGGAAAGAAAACATGAAGAAACTCCATGTGGATGGAATTTTGGAGTCTTTTGGTTTTTGATCACATGACGCTTGTGAAACTTTCCTAGAGATAATTAAAACTTCGTTCATAGGCCAAAAAGGAACAAATGACTAGCTTATTGGAACTTGTACATATTGTTGTACGAAGTCCATTATGTGTAGTCAAGAGCGATGGATTTCAACTTCATATGCTTTCTCCAAAAATTTGAGTGAATACATGAATATTTACTTAATAAGGATGAAGTATGAAACATTTGAAAAATTCAAAGACTTTCAATATGAAATGCAAAATCATTGTAACAAGAATATAAATAGTTTATGATAAGATCATAAAGGAAGATATTTGAGTTACAAGTTTAGCATAATACCTAAGATTTATGGAATCGTTCCATGGATTTACATTTCCCGAAACACCATAAGAGTATGGAGCATTCGAGATATAAAATTAAAACCTTGTTTAACATGGTAAAATCAAAGGAGTAATTCATAAAACTGCCATTATATTTTAAAAGATTAAAAGCTTGAGAGACTACCATTTTTCCACTGAAAAGAGCTTCATCATAATCCGTTGAAATGACACCATATAAAGTTATGGTTTGGGATAAAACCCAAGTAGTCCTTTCTTAAACATTGGTATGCTATGCATAAGAAAGATGTTTGCAACCAAAGTCGGATGAACCTGTCTTTGTATGTTATTTCGAATAACTGTTCCTCCATAACATCGGAGACAAAAGTGTTTGTCGCTTAGAATGTCAAGTTTCTTTGAGAAGGAATTTTCCGTGAAAAGTTAAGTGGGAGGACAATAGAACTTTGATGAGGTTAAAAGAACCTTAGCTATATGTGCAAAGTTGCAGTAGCGAAAAGTGTTAGGGCGGCATAATGCTCATGGCTCACGTGCCTCAAAGGTTGTGGTTACGAAGGTCAAAGGTTCTATTGAACCAAGTAGGTCGAGTAAACAATCAAATACCAAGATTTGAGGGTTGAATCATTATTTGAGAATAATGAACGTACTACATGCAAAGAAGCGATGATGGGCCCTGACTCCGCAAAATGGCTTGAAGCCATAGAATCCGTGATAGTTCCATATACGAGAGATCAAGCTTTGAACTTGAAAGACCCTCTCGAAAGGTACAAGACCTTACAGTCGTATTTGGATATATAAAGAAATAGACATGGATGTTTCACATCTATGAAATAGTCGACGTGTTGGGAAAGAATTCACAACAATGTTCAAAGGTTGACTATGACAAGATTTGATCTTTCATAGCGATATTTAGTCTAGACGGATTAATATAGCAACCACTACATATAATTTTGTTATGTGGTAGTTGAATAAACAAAACAAGTTCTTCTAATAGAATGTTATCTAGGACATGTGCATAACACGGTCCATAGGGGTTTTGTTAATTCAAAGGATGCTAAAAGCATATGCAAACTTCAATGGTTGAAGTGAGCATCGCGGAGTTGGAATCTTCACTATGATGAAACGTTAAAAGAGTTTAATTTCATCAGAGACAATGAAGATGCTTGCATTTGCAAGAAATTAAGTGGGAGCGATAAGACATGTTTCTAATACATTATGTGGAAGACGGTTGTGGTTGTGGTTCTTGTACTTATCATTGTCATGACTACGGTGATGCTTGTTGTCATGACGGTTGTGGTTGTGGTGCTTGTTGAATTTCCCATGTTTATGGGATCTGAGTACGCCATCATCATAGTGAGATCGTTTGTGAGGCGATCCCGGCTGTGTTGTCGGAGTGTTTCCTCTTTCTACTCTCGACTTGCTTCATTTTACTTTCCAAAATAGCAGCCTTGTCACCAACGATAGCAGTGATAGGTTGGAACATATGCCCTGAACAACTGTAGGTTCAGTTCATCATTCAAGCCTTCCGAAATTTTTCCTTTCTTTTGGCATCCGTGTCAACCTCATCCGGTGCATAGCGCGGATTGTTGAACTCTTCTATGTATTACGCCACACCTGCGGTGGTGGCTGTTTCGAGTTGTGAAACTCCTTCTTTTCGCACTCATCATCCCTGATGAGATATGAGCGGTGCGAAAGCCATCCTCAAAGATGTCCCAAGTCACTTCATCAATGGGAGTGGTGATTTGGAAGTTATCCCACCAGGTGGCGGCTGGTCCTTCCAACATATGTGCTGCGAACCTGACCTTTTCAGCATCCGTGCAACCTACGGTCACTAAGTCCTTGTTCACAGAACGTAGCGAGTCATTGGCTACCATGGGATCAGTTGTTCCCGAAAATTTTGCTGGCCTCAGACGTAGAAATCTGGTGAGCATGTCAAAACCCGGAGGGTTGTTATTGTTGTTGTTGTTATTGTTGTTGTTTTTGTTGTTGTTGGGGTTGTTGTTGTTGTTATTCTGGTTCTGGATGAATGTTGTCATCATTTGCATAAGCTGTGTTTGCGCATTCATCATTTGTTGCATTTCCGGGGTGATGTTGTTGGGGTTGGGGTTTGCTGACGGGAGGCATCTGGTTTGTTCAAATAGATAAGAATGAGATACCCATAGATGTTTCATGCACAATACATCATAAGCAAACACATAACAAGCAACATAAGAATAAAAGTTCAACAACCACATAACAAACTCATGAAGTAAAACACACAAGTGGCAAGCCATCCACATGTCGGATGGTCCAATAATAAGTTCGCAACAACAAGTATGAATATGAAAGGTAAACGAGTAGTCAAGTCTACTCGCAAGCATCTATCTCCTCCTCGACGAAGGTAAGACCTGCGTTCTCCATCGCGGTCTTGTTCTCCTCACTCGTAGTGGTCAAAGAATCAACCTTGGTCTTGAGAGCCCTCTTCTGGGAGCGAAGCCTCTCAATAACCATCTGCTTTGCTCAAGCTCAAGTCCTTGGACTTCAGTTCTCGGTCATGTCCGGATCTTCTTGTTCCTATCACGGGCGCTTTCTCCGACTCTTGAACTTGCGGTCATGGGCCTCAAACTTTGTCTCCATTTCCTTGATCATCTCATCTGCTGCGCAAAAAGCTTGTCCTTCTCACGGTTGCACCAAGCTCGTCATTACCTAGCATGACATTCGTCTGTCCGTATCTACGTGCACGAGAAGAGTCTCTAAGTCACGGAGATATAGACGTATCGGCTCATGATGCTCCTCGAGTCGTCCTCAAATTCGATGGACTCTCCATCAACATCACGTCTTCCAGAGGCGTGGAAGTGAGTACCCCTAACTTTGCCGGGAGTGACGGCCTAACAGTCGTCCTATCAGGTCCTGCATGACTACCTCCATGCCTCTCTCCCTGTCATCGTGCATCAACTTGAAGACGATGGCCTCTGTAGTAGGCTCAGTCTGGCGTCCTGGCTGGGTCACCTTGAAGCCCCAGAGGTCTTTCCTCTCGAACTTGGTGAGTGGGTACACCGTGATGGTGGGAAGAGGGAGATCAAGTAGAGTGGTAAGCTCAATGATACGGGGACCAAAACGAGTAACCCGAAACTCCTCAATAGTGCTGATGGCAACAGGCATCTATTTATAAGATTGAAAAGTTAGAACAACGCAATTCAAGATAAATCAAGACAAACATTCATACATATCCATGAAACATAATTGTCACACAAGTCATGCATACATAAATCCATTACATCATTCAAGGTCCATACTTATTTAAAATATCTTTTGAAAACAAGGTGATAAGTAGTGGTCCAACTAACGAAGTGTCCTTACAATCCAATCTCACGGGATCTATTATTAAACACAATGTTCCTAGAGGCAATCCACCAATCTTGCACTCTTGACTCTATCACTAAGTCTATAACATCTCCCCTTATTTCTTGGTTGGTGTCTTCCAACTCTTGAGTAAGCTCCTTCTCTTTCTCTAAGTCCTTTTGGAGGTTGATCATTCTGCACTTGACTCTAGCACTTAGTTCTTTGATAGTCCTCCAAGATGCATCCCTGGCTGACTCAAAGAATGTGGTGTGCATTGTAGTGTTGGTGTACATGCAGAATCCCCTTTCTTTGTGGTTGTCTTCCTTGTTTTTGTACAAGTGAAGTTGCACCCACCAATACTCCACTCCTTCATCCATCACTGGAAATCCCTTGTACACGGCTTCACCATGTGCATCCATTGCCTCCATGAGGTCCTTGAGAATATTGGGAAACTCAGTTTCACATTCCAAGGTCATGGTCATGAGTGGTCCCTTCTTCACGGCTTCGTTGATGGAGTTCATCTACAAAGGAAGTTGAAAGAGATTAGAAAAGTTTTACGAGAAGAATAGACAAGTGTAGAAGTAGTTGAAAAACTTTTTCCTTAGTGGTTTTTCCAGTCCTAGGGTCATAATCCTACAGGCAACCTGGCTCTGATACCATCTGTTAGACCCCTCCTTTATAAAGGAAAGGATCCTTGTGATTGCGATGCTAGTCCCTGGATCAATGCTAGCATCCACAGTTTAAGATGAAGTACACAGATACAAAGGTCTTTTATTACATTCATTCCAGAGATAAAAACATAGTCTTTTACAACTCAGGTCCATAGGCCTAATACAAGAGTTTAAGGAATAAGTAAATAAACATAAGTCTTCATCTTCATGTGCCACAGGCAAGCATGTTGAGTGTAGACTCATGACTCCTATTCATCATCGGAGTAACCTGCAACATCACAAGTTACTGACCACAGAGGGAGGGTCAATACTTTGGAATAGTATTGGCAAGTGATACCTTAGTATATTTTAAGTGGACTATATTACTATATGCATTTTGGCTAAGTGTAGCTTGGCTTGCTTTGCTTGAAAATAAGTTTTTCCTATTATTTGAAATCACTAAGTTTTTCTTTGTCAAAACATTCCCAAGAATCCACCAATAGACATTGGGGTCCTTCACCCTTGTTCACCCACAAATTTTTACTTAGAAGTTGGAGTGATGAGATTCTTGTAGCTTCCATGTCTTGATGCTCAAAAGTGTCCATTGCCTTGGACAAGGCTAAGTACTTAGGTTTTCCATCTACAGAGGTTGTGCACTTTCCCACGGACTTGGTTTCCCAAGACAGGACCTTTGAAGCCTTTCCTTAGTCAAATGGACGCTCCATCCTATCATCCCATCTACCACCAACTGTCCAAATGACTAAGTTCTAGCAACCTATATGATCAAGGCAGCCCATATTGCCAAGTGGTTGCATTGTAAGCTTTCTCAACACTTGGCCTCCAAATCCCTTTGTGCCTGGGTGGCACACCACAAGTGAGATACACAACCCAAGTCCATGGCCTTGTGTAACCACTCAACATAACCCAATCATTCCATTCCACCCAGAGGTTCATTTGACTTAGTTGTTTTATTATGAAAATATAAGTCTCTTGACTTAGAATATTTTTATCATAAACCATATAGATGTTCACCACCCTTGTTTGCTAAGTAGCTAGGCTAAGCAGAATATGATAACTTAACTTAGGAAAATTTCCCTAGCAATTCTACTATTTCTCTCTACTTAGGATTTCCCATCTTAGCACTAGGCAAAATATCATGCAATACTTTAGCAAAAATATCTAATGCTAGTACAAACTTAGGACAGGAATATTCATGAAAATATCACTTGCCTTGGTAGTGGGGAGAGTAGCACTCTTCACAATCACAATCACTAGCAAAATCTACACAAGAAAAATAAAGCATACAATTACACACAATTATATTCAACCAAAAATAGTATGGATGCATGCATGCAAGAATTTACCGAATGGTGATTTTTGAAAACTTCAACAAGTATGCTCATGTCTGCAGAAACTTAACATGTCACAAGTTTGCCAACTAAACTTATTTGGCCCCAATATAATTCATCAAAATAAATCTATACCTAAAAATAGCCATAAACTTGTTCTACAAATAAAATCATTTTAACTGTTACTATATGCTAAATAAATTGGATATTCAGAAAGGACTTGTTTCACTGAATCCAACGGTATAAAGTTTGCAAAAATCTAACGTGGCAATCGAAAGTTATGAGCATTTGAATTTGGATCAAAATTCTGGTTTTTAAATCTGTTTTCAGATCTAACCTAGCCACGCGTCATGTTCTTATTCGCCCGTACCGTTTCGCACTGGATCGAACTCCACAGCCGTAGGATCTAAATGAAATCTGGCGGCTCAGATCGCGTACCTTCGGTTTAAGTGGATCTATCCTAGCGCTACGATATAGATCTAACGGCTGCTATCGATCTGACCAAGATCTGGCGGCGGAGCGGTGGCTACCGGCGGCGGAACAGTCAGTCGACGACGGAGGCGGCGCTACAGGGGGTAAGTGAGAACGAGGAGTAGCTCACCGTGCTCAGGAGGTCTTGGCGAAGCTCGTCGTACTCGCGGTTGGTCAAGGGGCGCTCGGGCACGGTTGCGATTGCTCGCCGGAGTGGAGGACGGCGTCGGTGTGTCAGGTGGTCGTCGTGGACGTCGCTGTGAACCACCCCAAGGTAAGACGAGGACACGGTTAGATTCACAGAGTCAAGGCAGGGTCATGTGTTTGAACTAGAAGTCACGGGGTGATCGGGGCTTACCACAAGAGCTCGCCGGAGTTCGTACTGAAGACGGCGGCGCCCAGTTGACGATGCTGTCGGAGCTATGGTTCATGCGAGGGCAAAAGGAATGTGTCAAAAGAAGCGCAGAGGCTTACTGATCTAGTTTGCAAGAACGAGAGGCAGAGGAGAGCTCAGAACTCACCGTAATTTGCCGGAGTAGTCGCCGGAGACGGCGGGGTTGCAGAGGGTAATACTCGCAGCCTGGTGGCGCTCTGGGTTCGGGGTTTGGGGGAGAAGAGAGAGGGGACAGAGGGGTTTCTTATAGCCTGGTCGCGAGCGAGAATCACTCTGCCAATAACTCGAATTGACGCCGCGAATTAAAACCAGAAACGCTCGCGTTGATTTGGGGACGAACGGGTCGTGCGGGTGGAGACGACGCCGACGTGGAGAAGGCCCGCTTGTCAGCGAGGTGCGCGGAGTTTAGGTGGGGCCTGTCGGTGCTCGGCAAGGCAGGCCATGCGTGGGAGTAGAATAAGGAGACCCCGGGTGGGCTTGCTGGGCTCGATTTCTTGGGCCGATTACGGCATGCCTTTTCTATTGATGAGCCCTTTTCTTTTTCTAAATTCATTTTCTGGTATGAATTTGATATGAATTCAAATCCTTTTGAATCCAAACTGCTTTGGGGATTTTTGCAGGGTTTTGTGGATTCATAAACAGCCATTTTAACTAAGTGGTTACTTTGCAAGGCTTGGTCAAGCTTGGTTTCAAAGTAAACAGAGACTTGCTCTAGTTTGCAAATATTTGAAAAGGATTTTGAAATCATTTCTAAATTTGGAATCTTGGTTTAAAAACTTTACCTAATCTTTCCATCAATAGAGGCAAGAAAACTAGTACCTAAACATTCCAATTTCAAAAGGTGATGGACATTTGAGATAAATTGCCCACATGAAATCATAGCTCAAACTTCTGTCTCCAAATGATTTTTGAGAAAACCCTAAATGCAAAGATGATATGAATGAGTTTTGAAACTATGATTTTTGGGATGTTACAAATCTAACCCCCTTAAGATGAATCTCGCCCTCGAGATTCGGGTTGGCTAGCAAATAGGTGAGGGTGGTCTTTCCGAAGATCATCTTCTCTTTCCCATGTTGCTTCCTCTTCGGAATGATGGTTCCATTGCACTTTACAAAACTTGATAGTCTTGGTCCTGGTAACTCTTTCTGTGGTCTCTAGAATCTTGACAGGCTTCTCCTCATAAGTGAGATCACTTTCTAGCTGAACTTCTTCCAAAGGTATGGTATCCTTCAAAGAAGACTCTTCCATTTCTGGGTGACATTTCTTAAGATGACTCACATGAAACACGTTATGGATTGCTGATAGAGATTCTGGCAATTCAACTTCGTAAGCAACTTCTCCTTTGCGACTTAGAATCTTGAATGGCCCAACATATCTTGGTGCCAACTTTCCCTTGACTCCAAATCTTTTCACTCCACGGAGTGGTGATACCCTGAGATAAGCTCTATCCCCAACTTTGTAGGTGACTTCTCTATGCTTAGAATCCGCGTAGCTTTTCTGTTGAGACTGTGCTATCTTCAATCTGTCCTTAACTAATTTGACTTTCTCTTCGGCGTCTTTGATAAGATCAGGTCCAAATAGGCTTCTTTCTCCCACACCATTCCATAACAATGGGGTGGTACACTTCCTTCCGTAGAGTAATTCAAATGGTGCCATTCCAATACTAGCTTGATGACTATTGTTGTAAGAGAACTTCTGTAGGGCAAACTTTCGTCCCAACTTGCTCCATAATCTAAAGCACATGCTCTCAACATGTCTTCAAGAATTTGGTTGGTCCTCTCTGTTTGACCATCTGTTTGAGGATGAAAGGCAGTACTGAATTCCAATCTTGTTCCTAAGGATTCATGAAGCTGTCTCCAAAAGTGAGAAGTGAACTGGGTTCCTCTATCTGACACATACTCTTAGGCACACCGTGAAGGCATACGATTCTGCTCATGTATATTTTTGCTAACTTGGCAGTTGTATAAGTTGTCTTCACAGGTATAAAATGAGCCACTTTAGTTAGGCGATCCACTATTACCCATATGGAATCATACCCTGACCTGGTCCTTGGTAATCCGGTAATGAAATCCATACCAATATTTTCCCACTTCCATTCAGGAATAGGCAGTGGTTGAAGCAAACTGCTGGTTTTGGTGTTCCGCTTTGACTCTTTGCACACATCACACAAAGCAATATGTTCGTGATGTCCCTTTTGAGATTGTTCCACCAAAATCTTTCTTTCATGTCCATGTACATCTTGGTGTTTCCGGTGAATAGAATACGAGAGTTGCGAGCCTCTTGGGATCAGTCGCAACTCCGGATCTTGTGGAACACAAATACGTTTCTCGTGCCATAAGGTGCCTTGTTCGTCTATATGGAAACTCTTGGCTTTCCCTAGACTTATATTTTCCCTAATCTTTTCAATTTCCTTATCAGTCTTCTGAACTTCTCGGATCTTGTCCAATAGAGTGGGTTGAACATCTAATGACATGAGATGTCCTTCTGGTACAATCTCCAATCTGAGTTCCTTGAATTGTTTACACAGATCATCTGGCAATTCCCCTTTGGTAAGACCATTTACAAACGTCTTACGACTTAAAGCATCGGCTACTACATTTGCTTTACCGGGGTGGTATTGCAAACTTAAGTCATAATCCTTGATAAGTTCTAGCCATCTTCTTTGTCTCATGTTGATCTCCTTCTGGGTGAAGATATACTTCAAGCTCTTATGATCGGTGAACACTTCACACCGCTTACCCAAAAGGTAATGTCTCCATGTTTTGAGTGCATGGACGACAGAGGCTAACTCCAAATCATGAGTAGGATAGTTTACTTCATGAGTTTTGAGTTGTCTCGAAGCATAGGCTACGACTTTACCATCTTGCATAAGAACGGCACCCAAACCTTGATGAGACACATCACAATATACTTGGAAATCCTTTTCCAAATCTGGCAGACATAGAACTGGTGCTGTCACAAGTCTCTTCTTCAACTCTTGGAAGCTGACTTCGCAACCTTCAGTCCAAGCAAATTTCTTGTCCTTCTTTAGCAATTCTGTCATTGGCTTAGCAACCTTCGAGAAATTTTCAATGAACCTTCTGTAGTAACCTGCTAAGCCAAGGAAACTACGAACTTCCTTCACATTCTTGGGTGATTCCCAATCTGTCACAGCTGAAACTTTAGCAGGATCAACTGCCACACCATCCTTTGTCATAACATGACCAAGAAATCCAACTTTCTCTAACCAGAACTCACACTTGCTGAATTTGGCATAAAGTTTATGATCTCTTAACTTTTCAAGTATCAAGCGCAAGTGTCTTTCATGTTCTTCCTTGCTCTTGGAGTAGACTAGGATATCATCGATGAAAACGACCACAAACTTGTCAAGGAATTCCATGAATACCTTATTCATCATGTTCATGAAGTATCTTTGGGCGTTGGTTAAACCAAAAGGCATCAAGGTACTCATACAATCCATACCTTGTGGTGAATGCTGTCTTAGGTATGTCTTGCTCTCTTATCTTGAGTTGAAAATAGCCCCGATCAAGATCAATCTTGAGAACACACATGCTCCTTCTAACCGATCAAACAAGTCGTTGATTCTTGGCAAAGGATATTTGTTCTTGATAGTAACCTCGTTGAGAGAACGGTAGTCAATACATAATCTTTGTGTTCTATCCTTTTCTCCACAAACAATACTGGGCTCCCCAAGATGAAGAACTTGGTTGAATAAACCCTTTCGCAATCGTTTCTCCTAGTCGCTTCTTGAGTTCTTTCGGTTCATCAATCGACATTTTGTATGGTCTTTGCTATTGGTCCGAACACGGTACCAAATCTATCAAAAACCCCACATCTCTATCTGGTGGCATTCTGGTAACTCCTCACGAAATACATCCGGATACTCACACACAATTGGCAATTGTCCATGCTAACCCCCTTAAGAGAATTCAGCTTACTTCCTTTGGATTCAAAGTTTGACTTAAATTTTATTCTTTTTCCTTCTGGGGTTGTGAGTGCAACAGTACGATTAGCACAATCTAGTACTCCTTCATACTTAGCCATCCAATCCATTCCCAAAATTACATCTAGTCCACAGGAATCTAGGATTATCGCCTTCGAAACTTATGCTTACCAAACTCTATGATGAGATCCCGGCATCCAAGGCTTACTATCATATCTCCCCCCGGAGAACTAACCTTTATTGGACACCCAATGTTTTCTGATGCAAACCCATTTCTATCAACAAATGCCTTTGATATGAATGAATGAGATGCACCGGTATCAAAGAGTACAAATGCTGAAATTGAATTGAGTCTGAACTTACCAGCCACGGCATCAGGCTCCTCATAGACCTCCTCCACATTAATGTGGTTAACCTGTCCTTTCTGGAAAGGATTTGGCTTGTTAGGTCCTTCAACTTTCTTCTCAGGGCACTCATTAGCATAATGCCCCAGCTTCTTGCATTTGAAGCACTCAACCTGACTGATGTCCTTTTTAACATGCTGACTTCCACTTCCACTACCATTTCCACTGTGGTGGCTCTTATGTCCACTCTTGTGGTTCTTGTACTTATCATTGTCATGACTACGGTGATGCTTGTTGTCATGACGGTTGTGGTGCTTGTTGAATTTCCCATGTTTATGGGATCCTGAGCTGCCACTGTCATCATAGTGAGATCGTTTGTGAGACGATCCCGAGCTGTGTTTGTCGGAGTGTTTCCTCTTTCTACTCTCGACTTGCTTCATTTTACTTTCCAAAATAGCAGCCTTGTCACACAACGACTGATAGGTTGGAACATATGCCACAGACAACTGTAGGTTCAGTTCATCATTCAAGCCTTCCAGAAATTTTTCCTTTCTTTTGGCATCCGTGTCAACCTCATCCGGTGCATAGCGCGCCAGATTGTTGAACTCTTCTATGTATTCTGCCACACTGCGGTGGCGCTGTTTCAGGTTGTGAAACTCCTTCTTTTTCAGACTCATCATCCCTGATGAGATATGAGCGGTGCGAAAGCCATCCTCAAAGATGTCCCAAGTCACTTCATCAATGGGAGTGGTGATTTGGAAGTTATCCCACCAGGTGGCGGCTGGTCCTTCCAACAGATGTGCTGCGAACCTGACCTTTTCAGCATCCGTGCAACCTACGGTCACTAAGTCCTTGTTCACAGAACGTAGCGAGTCATTGGCTACCATGGGATCAGTTGTTCCCGAAAATTTTGCTGGCCTCAGACGTAGAAATCTGGTGAGCATGTCAAAACCCGGAGGGTTGTTGTTGTTGTTGTTGTTGTTATTGTTGTTGTTTTTGTTGTTGTTGTTGTTATTACGGATGAATGTTGTCATCATTTGCATAAGCTGTGTTTGCGCATTCATCATTTGTTGCATTTCCGGGGTGATGTTGTTGGGGTTCGGGTTTGCGCGACGGGGAGGCATCTGTGGTTTGTTCAAATAGATAAGAATGAGATACCCATAGATGTTTCATGCACAATACATCATAAGCAAACACATAACAAGCAACATAAGAATAAAAGTTCAACAACCACATAACAAACTCATGAAGTAAAACACACAAGTGGCAAGCCATCCACATGTCGGATGGTCCAATAATAAGTTCGCAACAACAAGTATGAATATGAAAGGTAAACGAGTAATCAAGTCTACTCAAGGCATCTATCTCCTCCTCGACGAAGGTAAGACCTGCGTTCTCCATCGCGGTCTTGTTCTCCTCAATCGTAGTGGTCAAAGAATCAACCTTGGTCTTGAGAGCCCTTCCGGGAGCGAAGCCTCTCAATAACCATCTGCTTGCTCAAGCTCGAAGTCCTTGGACTTCAGTTCCTCGTCATGTCCCGGATCTTCTTGTTCCTATCCCGGACGTTGCTCTCCCGACTCTTGAACTTGCGGTCATGGGCCTCAAACTTTGTCTCCATTTCCTTGATCATCTCATCCTGCCGCAAAAGCTTGTCCTTCTCACGGTTGCACCTCAAGCTCATTACCTAGCATGACATTCTGGCCCCGTCCAGATCTACGTGCCTGAGAAGAGTCTCTAAGTCCTGGAGATATAGACGTATCGGCTCCGAAGTGCTCCTCGAGTCGTCCTCAAAGTCGATGGACTCTCCATCAACATCACGTCTTCCGAAGACGTGGAAGTGAGTACCCCTAACCTGTCGGGAGTGACGGCCTAACAGTCGTCCTATCAGGTCCTGCATGACTACCTCCATGCCTCTCTCCCTGTCATCGTGCATCAACTTGAAGACGATGGCCTCTGTAGTAGGCTCATCAAGGCGTCCTGGCTGGGTCACCTTGAAGCCCCAGAGGTCTTTCCTCTCGAACTTGGTGAGTGGGTACACCGTGATGGTGGGAAGAGGGAGATCAAGTAGAGTGGTAAGCTCAATGATACGGGGACCAAAACGAGTAACCCGAAACTCCTCAATAGTGCTGATGGCAACAGGCATCTATTTATAAGATTGAAAAGTTAGAACAACGCAATTCAAGATAAATCAAGACAAACATTCATACATATCCATGAAACATAATTGTCACACAAGTCATGCATACATAAATCCATTACATCATTCAAGGTCCATACTTATTTAAAATATCTTTTGAAAACAAGGTGATAAGTGGTGGTCCAACTAACGAAGTGTCCTTACAATCCAATCTCACGGGATCTATTATTAAACACAATGTTCCTAGAGGCAATCCACCAATCTTGCTCTCTTGACTCTATCACTAAGTCTATAACATCTCCCCTTATTTCTTGGTTGGTTTCTTCCAACTCTTGAGTAAGCTCCTTCTCTTTCTCTAAGTCCTTTTGGAGGTTGATCATTCTGCACTTGACTCTAGCACTTAGTTCTTTGATAGTCCTCCAAGCTGCATCCCTAGCTGACTCAAAGAATGTGGTGTGCATTGTAGTGTTGGTGTACATGCAGAATCCCCTTTCTTTGTGGTTGTCTTCCTTGTTTTTGTACAAGTGAAGTTGCACCCACCAATACTCCACTCCTTCATCCATCACTGGAAAGCCCTTGTACACGGCTTCACCATGTGCATCCATTGCCTCCATGAGGTCCTTGAGAATATTGGGAAACTCAGTTTCACATTCCAAGGTCATGGTCATGAGTGGTCCCTTCTTCACGGCTTCGTTGATGGAGTTCATCTACAAAGGAAGTTGAAAGAGATTAGAAAAGTTTTACGAGAAGAATAGACAAGTGTAGAAGTAGTTGAAAAACTTTTTCCTTAGTGGTTTTCCAGTCCTAGGGTCATAATCCTACAGGCAACCTGGCTCTGATACCATCTGTTAGACCCCTCCTTTATAAAGGAAAGGATCCCTGTGATTGCGATGCTAGTCCCTGGATCAATGCTAGCATCCACAGTTTAAGATGAAGTACACAGATACAAAGGTCTTTTATTACATTCATTCCAGATAAAACATAGTCTTTTACAACTCAGGGCCATAGGCCTAATACAAGAGTTTAAGGAATAAGTAAATAAACATAAGTCTTCATCTTCATGTGCCACAGGCAAGCATGTTGAGAGTAGACTAATGACTCCTATTCATCATCGGAGTAACTGCAACATCACAAGTTACTGAGAGGGGTCAATACTTTGGAATAGTATTGGCAAGTGATACCTTAGTATATTTTAAGTGGACTATATTACTATATGCATTTTGGCTAAGTGTAGCTTGGCTTGCTTTGCTTGAAAATAAGTTTTTCCTATTAGTTGAAATCACTAAGTTTTTCTTTGTCAAAACATTCCCAAGAATCCACCAATAGACATTGGGGTCCTTCACCCTTGTTCACCCACAAATTTTTACTTAGAAGTTGGAGTGATGAGATTCTTGTAGCTTCCATGTCTTGATGCTCAAAAGTGTCCATTGCCTTGGACAAGGCTAAGTACTTAGGTTTTCCATCTGCAGAGGTTGTGCACTTTCCCCACCAGACTTGGTTTCCCAAGACAGGACCTTTCAGAAGCCTTTCCTTAGTCAAATGGACGCGCTCCATCCTATCATCCCATCTACCACCAACTGTCCAAATGACTAAGTTCTAGCAACCTATATGATCAAGGCAGAGCCCATATTGCCAAGTGGTTGCATTGTAAGCTTTCTCAACACTTGGCCTCCAAATCCCTTTGTGCCTGGGTGGCACACCACAAGTGAGATACACAACCCAAGTCCATGGCCTTGTGTAACCACTCAACATAACCCAATCATTCCATTCCACCCAGGAGGTTCATTTGACTTAGTTGTTTTATTATGAAAATATAAGTCTCTTGACTTAGAATATTTTTATCATAAACCATATAGATGTTCACCACCCTTGTTTGCTAAGTAGCTAGGCTAAGCAGAATATGATAACTTAACTTAGGAAAATTTCCCTAGCAATTCTACTATTTCTCTCTACTTAGGATTTCCCATCTTAGCACTAGGCAAAATATCATGCAATTCTTTAGCAAAAATATCTAATGCTAGTACAAACTTAGGACAGGAATATTCATGAAAATATCACTTGCCTTGGTAGTGGGGAGAGTAGCACTCTTCACAATCACAATCACTAGCAAAATCTACACAAGAAAAATAAAGCATACAATTACACACAATTATATTCAACCAAAAATATTATGGATGCATGCATGCAAGAATTTACTGAATGGTGATTTTTGAAAACTTCAACAAGTATGCTCATGTCTGCAGAAACTTAACATGTCACAAGTTTTCCAACTAAACTTATTTGGCCCCAATATAATTCATCAAAATAAATCTATACCTAAAAATAGCCATAAACTTGTTCTACAAATAAAATCATTTTAACTGTTACTATATGCTAAATAAATTGGATATTCAGAAAGGCCTTGTTTCACTGAATCCAACGGTATAAAGTTTGCAAAAATCTAACGTGGCAATCGAAAGTTATGAGCATTTGAATTTGGATCAAAATTCTGGTTTTTAAATTTGTTTTCAGATCTAACCTAGCCACGCGTCATGTTCTTATTCGCCCATACCGTTTCGCACTGGATCGAACTCCACAGCCGTAGGATCTAAATGAAATCTGGTGGCTCAGATCGCGTACCTCTTCGGTTTAAGTGGATCTATCCTAGCGCTACGATATAGATCTAATGGCTGCTATCGATCTGACCAAGATCTGGCGGCGGAGCGGTGGCTACCGGCGGCGGAACAGTCAGTCGACGACGGAGGCGGCGCTACAGGGGGTAAGTGAGAACGAGGAGTAGCTCACCGTGCTCAGGAGGTCTTGGCGGCTTCGTCAGACTCGCGGTTGGTCAAGGGGCGCCGCACGGCGATTGCTCACGGAGTGGAGGACGGCGTGTCGGTGGTCGTCGTGGGACGTCCGTGAACCACCCCAAGGTAAGACGAGGACACGGTTAGATTCACAGAGTCAAGGCAGGGTCGTGTGTTTGAACTAGAAGTCACGGGGTGATCGGGGCTTACCACAAGAGCTCGCCGGAGTTCGTACTGAAGACGGCGGCGCCCAGTTGACGATGCTGTCGGAGCTATGGTTCATGCGAGGGCAAAAGGAATGTGTCAAAAGAAGCGCAGAGGCTTACTGAACTAGTTTGCAAGAACGAGAGGCAGAGGAGAGCTCAGAACTCACCGTAATTTGCCGGAGTAGTCGTCGGAGACGGCGGGGTTGCAGAGGGTAATACTCGCAGCCTGGTGGCGCTCTGGGTTCGGGGTTTGGGGGAGAAGAGAGAGGGGACAGAGGGGTTTCTTATAGCCTGGTCGCGAGCGAGAATCACTCTGCCAATAACTCGAATTGACGCCGTGAATTAAAACCAGAAACGCTCGCGTTGATTTGGGGACGAACGGGTCGTGCGGGTGGAGACGACGCCGACGTGGAGAAGGCCCGCTTGTCAGCGAGGTGCGCGGAGTTTAGGTGGGGTCTGCCTGTCAGTGGCTCGGTGCGTGCGCTTGCGCGTGGGAGTAGAATAAGGAGACCCCGGGTGGGCTTGCTGGGCTCGATTTGCTGCTGGGCCAGATTCTGGCCGCGCGCCATTTTTCTATTGATGAGCCCTTTTATTTTTCTAAATTCATTTTCTGGTATGAATTTGATATGAATTCAAATCCTTTTGAATCCAAACTTCTTTGGGGATTTTTGCAGGGTTTTGTGGATTCATAAACAGCCATTTTAACTAAGTGGTTACTTTGCAAGGCTTGGTCAAGCTTGGTTTCAAAGTAAACAGAGACTTGCTCTAGTTTGCAAATATTTGAAAAGGATTTTGAAATCATTTCTAAATTTGGAATCTTGGTTTAAAAACTTCACCTAATCTTTCCATCAATAGAGGCAAGCAAACTAGTACCTAAACATTCCAATTTCAAAAGGTGATGGACATTTGAGATAAATTGCCCACATGAAATCATAGCTCAAACTTCTGTCTCCAAATGATTTTTGAGAAAACCCTAAATGCAAAGATGATATGAATGAGTTTTGAAACTATGATTTTTGGGATGTTACATAAACCTCGGATAAGTAAACTATCGTGAGACAAAGGGAAATTGGTATCGTATGTAAGTGGTTCATTCGATTGCAAAGTAATCGTAGAAATATGTGGGAGCCATATGAATTTCCAGTTTCCTCTATTGGTTATTATTCGGAGAAGTGTCTCGATCATGTCCGCATAATTCACGAACCGTAGGGAGACACACTTAAGGATTCGACGTTGTTTGAGTAGTTATGGAATGATGAGAAAGAGAAAAAATGTTGTTCGGAGTCTCGAATGGGATTCGGGATATCACGAGGAGATCCGGAATGGTCCGGAGAATAAGATTCATATAAGGAAAGTCCTGTTTCGGAGTTGGGGAATGGTTCCGGTGTTTTCATCGGGAATGTTCTAGAAGGTTCCAGAATGTCCGGCACTCCGGAGGGGAAGGGTACATGAATGTGTTATACCAAGTTGGAATGATTGTATCATGTACTAAGCGTCATCCCTGAACAAAATAGAGGATTTAATCAAATCCTTGTTTGAAAAGTCAAACGCCAATTTGAAAGTCAAACAGCTATTTTTGGGAAGTGGAGAGGGAGGTGGAAACCGAGTTGGGGAGGAGTCCCTCCTCCACCGCCGGCCCACTTGGGATCCGAGTTGGGAGGATTCCTCCCTTGGCCGGCGCCTCCCTCCTATAAGAGGAGGGGCAGGGCTCCCCTCCTAGCACACAAGATTGCCCCTCTAAACCTAACCCTAGCCGTCGCCCACCATAGTCGCCGCCTAGGGTTTCTCCCCTAGACGCCGACTTGGGCACCTCCAAGCCCTAGCCGCCGGCCCTAGCACCTCTTCCTCGGTGTGTCTAAACCCTAGATCGCCGAGGGCTCTCTCATAGTCCACCATACTCGCTCCGGCTTAAGGCTGCGAGATCTCCCTCTACTTCGGTACACGCCGTTGTCTTCGGAATCGCGAGGAGAGTGCTACAACCTCCGCTGCCTGCTGGAACAAGGGATAGGAAGGTCTTCGTCGAGTACCGAACGTGTGACCAATTGCCGGAAGGATCGTCTACGCGATCTTGAGATCGGGAAGAGTACGACTACATCACCCACGAGAATCCGCTCTCGTTAAACACTTTGGAATCTTCGAGGGTGAGTTATTTCATCGACTCGTTGCTACAATCTAGTAGATAGATCTTGGCTTGTTTGTTTGTATGCGATAGATTTTTTTTCCATGCTACGAATCCCTACAGTGGTATCAGAACCGTGTCTATATGTAGATATGTTGCACGAGTAGAACACAATGGTCATTGTGGGCGTTGATGGTTTATTGCTTGTTGTGTACTTTGCATCTTGCGGGATTTTGGGATGAAGCGGCCGGGCTAACCTTACATGACATCGTTCATGAGACTTGCTCCACGCTTGACATGCAACTTGTATTGCATAAATGGCTTTATGGGTGCTTTCTCCTAGCATAGTTAAGATCCAATTTACAACAGGTGATTAACAATACTAGTATCAATGTTGTGGTTCATGTTCGTAAGTTAGAACGACACTTATTGAAAGCCCCAAACCACGTAAAACATGCAAAGAAAGTAGAGGCGTCTAACTTTGTTTTGCGGTGTCTTTGTGATGTGATATGGCCATGATTGTGATTATATTTGATGTATGCAATGTTCCTTATTGTAAGTTGGCAACCGGCAGGAGCCATATGGTTGTCTTTAATTTTGTTAAGACCCGCGTGTCTATTCAAAGTAGTTGTAATAGTTGAAGATGGTGGACGACAACCATGGAGCGGCGTCATTGACCTTGATGCAAGGCCGGTGATGATGGAGATCATGTTCGTGCTTGAAGATGGAGATCAGAAGCACAAGAAGAAAGGCCATATCATATCACATATTATGAATTGCATGTGATGTTAATCCTTTTATGCATCTTGTATTTCTTAGTTCACGACGGTAGCATTATAAGATGATCCCTCAAGCACACAATTTCAAGTTTTAAAAGTGTTCATCCTTAGTAAGCACCGTTGCTAAAGCTCGTTGTTTCGAAGCACCACATGATGATCGGGTGTGTTAGATTCTGCGAGTGTATACAACGTGAGCAAGCCAGATTTGCTCATGCGGAAGCTAAGGTTTGATCTTGACGAGCCTAGCATGTACAGACATGGTCTCGGAACATGGATCACCGAAAGGTAAAGCATGAGTCATATAGTAGATATGATGAACATGTTGATTGTTCGCCATTGAAGCTACATCAACTCTCGTGATGATCGGTTTTGATGTGGTGGATTTGGTTCGTGTGATCACTAAAACAATGTGAGGGATATTGTTTTGAGTGGGAGTTCAACGGCAATATGATTAAAAGTTGAACACTATTTATCATAAATTAAATCAAAGTGAATTTGCATAGTTGTTGTAGTCATTGGCATCCATTTACCACCTTGCGCTTAGTTTTAATTGAGACGATAGAACTATAGAATTCTAGTTAGTTACTTTACGAACTGGTATCGTATTGTTTTTGAAGTGTTAATCTAAAGTTTGAAAGTCCTATTGCAAACTTTCAGTAAGTTCTAGTTACTCCATGAAGTTTAAATAATTGGTATTAAAACAAGAGTGACAATTCCAAGAGTTAGTGTATGAGTATCATGTTTGTCTCCATGATTCTTGATATTCAAAGAATTGTCTTAATATCAAGGTTATCTAGGATCTGAAAGAGTTGTTTCAGAAACCATGATGTGTGGAAGATATTGTGATATCTGGAACGAAGTTTTGGTTGCAACATGATAGAGTATAATATGGCAAAAGTCATGTTCTCATATTTGATGAGAATTTGCAAAAGGTTGGAGACACTAGTTTTCCTAATCCACCAAAAGGTTTTGGAGAGCAACATTATACTCGGGATTCATCTTTATAAGCTAAAAGTAGCTTGATCATGAATAATTCCATGATAAGGATGAATATTTGATGTAGGTAAAATATTTACCACACCAAGAGATTACTAAAGAATGGAATTTGAAAGCACACCAAACATTTGATGATGGTGATCTACTTCAAAGTGCAAGTCCAAAGACATTGGTATTTAATTATACACGCTTTGGACTATGTGTCATATGTATGACTCCACTATTGATGTTGATAGATTCTTTCAAACAGAAAATAAATACTGAAAGAGAATCTCATAAATATATGGCAGAAAAGAAAAGACTAGAATTGTTCAGTTTAAGTATATAGATGATATACATGTTATGGCTATATTCTTTGCTTATTAAACAATGTGGTTCTTAAGTATTTTGATACTGAATTTGTTGGTGTGAATCGTCATACGAAACAACACAATTCATGAACTACAATGGCCTAAGTAACTAGCAAAAGAATATGTGATGATGTTCATCGAGAACAAATAAAGGGTTATTGTGTTGCTCGTTAAACATCAAAGCTTGCCTTCAAGATTAGTTTTATCAGGTATTATGAGAACAAAAGAGTTGTTCAAATAATTGCCGTAATCCATAAAAGATGGATGATTCACAAATTTCGTTGGAGAAATCACATCCATAAAACTAGTGCTAAAAATGTCGAAAGACAAATGGATTGAAAGATCGCTTAGGAAGTGACATCGCCGTTTAAATTATATTGGAAAGAAAACATGAAGAAACTCCATGTGGATGGAATTTTGGAGTCTTTTGGTTTTTGATCACATGACGCTTGTGAAACTTTCCTAGAGATAATTAAAACTTCGTTCATAGGCCAAAAAGGAACAAATGTCTACGCGATCTTGAGATCGGGAAGAGTACGACTACATCACCCACGAGAATCCGCTCTCGTTAAACACTTTGGAATCTTCGAGGGTGAGTTATTCCATCGACTCGTTGCTACAATCTAGTAGATAGATCTTGGCTTGTTTGTTTGTATGCGATAGAAATTTTTTTTTTTCCATGCTACGAATCCCTACACTTGGAGCGTCTTAGTTTTTGTTTGCTTTGCTTAGTTTGTTTAGTTTTCTTTAGTATTTTGGACCCCCGTTCTCGCTGTGTTGTTTTGCAAATAACTTTTCTTGGTGTTGGAAAGGAGTAGTAAGTTCTTGCTTGAAGTGCAAGAGGGGCTTGCATTGACTGTGACTTAGACTTTAGCATGACATGCTAGGTGTTTATTTAGCATTATGATTAGTGATTATTGCTGTAGAATGTCTTGTTCCAAACAATTGGGATTGCTTAGTGTGCCTTGAAGAAATTATGCATTGTTTTATCGTGCAAAAGCATAGTATTGTGGTATTCTCCTTTGATGTTTTTCTTGGGTTGACTTGGCACATGCTTACACCATGTTATGACTCTCACAAGTCACCATTAGCCTCTATGATCATTTAGTCCTTGACTTGTAGTACCACTCTTTGCTTTGATTAGTATGCTTTGTTGCACTACATGATTATGGCCATTATTTCTCTCTTAGTTGGTTGCTCCCAGTATTTTGCTAGCCTCCACTTGTATGAGTAAGTTCTACTCATGCCTCCAACTCCCAAGAAACCAAGTTATTCCAAAGTGTACACTATAAACTCCTATGCATGGTGTGTTACACCATTCCAAGTATATTCTTGTTTTCAACTATCTTCCAATTAAAAACTATTTTGTTATGTGAAAACTTAGTGATTAAAGCCCTCACAAACTTGATGGCACACTTTATTCTTTGACCCTAATAAACTTGAACCATTGTGACAACTTTGTTGTATATGCTTGCACTTATAAGTTGGAATTAGCGTAACTGTCATCACGGGGAACGTTTTCAACCTTGCACTTGTACCTTGTTGTACTAAGTTGATATCATGTTCTTTTGTCTATGGATGTCACCGGTGTGAAATAAAGAGGGGACTTGTAAGTCCATGGAGTTTGTATTTTTTGTTAGAGAAACGCCTGGGCCACTAGCCTAAGCCATGCCTAATCATGGTGGAAACTTACAGTATCACCATAATGAGCTATCTATGAAGCATCCTCAATAAAAAGCTATGCATATGGTAAATAAAAAGATTGCTGAGATACTCATTGTCTGCTTGTCTTGTCATTTTGGTTATGGGAAAGCTCTTGTACCATGTGCAAGGGGTACCCCGTTGGCAGTTCTCAATGATATGCAAGTACTTACAGTGACAAGGACTTACCTAGACCCAAAGTTGAGTATGCATGAGGTGTGGCCCTCGTATTCAAGGGACTTGAGATTGCCAACTTATACTTCGTCAAGCATATACTCCAGCTTTGCCACTTTAACCTTAACCACTTCAAGATGCTTATGATATGGGCAATGAGGGCTGAAATCTAACAAGTACCATAATTTTTGGAAGCTCTTTTTGAAACTTGTAATCCCTGCTTCCTTTACAAAAAAGGCCTTTCTTCCACCATTATTGAGTCTCCACCTTCTACCTTTAGGCACCATTAAGAGAGCATAGTTGTCATTTTGTGTGTAGTGTTCCAAAGCTTATTAATTGATGCATATTGTGTTATTACTTGCTCTTGTGCTATTTGTTTCTAGTCACCCTTGTGAACTTTGCAGGTGTCCTATGCATTTTATTGCTATTCTATGAGGGACAAGCTGATTGACACTATGCTATGTTTTCTGCATGTGAAACAAACAAACATTTTTCAATGCATGTTATTCATGATCTTTGTTTGTAGCTTGCCATGTTGCATGCATAGTTACTATGTCCTATTGTTATAACTCCATCTTTCATGCACATGTTTAGAGTTCTTTGATCCCAGCTTTCAATGCATGCAAATGGTTGGATCTTTATTGTGAGGGTTCATGTCACCTCAAAAATTGTTCTGTTTATCACTTACCTACTCGAGGACAAGCAGGAGTTAAGCTTGGGGATGTTGATACGTTGGAAACGTATCTATAATTTTTGATGCTCCATGCTTGTTTAGTATCTACTTTGCTTTACTTGTCCACACTTTGAGGTGCTTTTTACATATTTTCTGGTACTAACCTACTAACAAGTTTCAATAGTGCCAGATGCCTGTTTTCTGTCGTTTTTTGTTTCAGAAAAGTTAGTAAAGAAATATACTCGGAATTGGACGGGACAAAGGACAAAGTCAATAACTTTCCGTGGAAAATAAGAAGTCCAGAGGAGAGCCGGAGGGGCTGGCCAGAGGGGCCAGGCCCACCCCAGGCAAGGGTGGGACCCACCCCATGCCTGGCTAGGGTTTGGTCGCCCTGGCGGCCGCCTCGGTCTCCCCCTTCGCCTATAAAAAGCCCCTGATGCAGAAACCCTGGGTACCCGATCAGAAATCTACGAAACTGTCTGTAGTCGCCGCCACCATCGTCCCTAGATCGGGGGGATCTGAAGTTCTTCCCGGCACCCTACCGGAGGGGAGATCATCCCGGAGGCCTTCTCTCCGGTATGATGCGTGAGTAGTTCCACCTTGGACTATGGGTCCATGTAGTAGCTAGATGATTATAACTCCTCCTGTGTGCTTTCATGTATAGATCTTGTGAGCTTCGTTCATGATCAAGATCTAATCTATTGGTAATCATGCATGTTGTGTTTGCGAGAATCCGATGGATATTGAGATTATTATGTTGGTTGGATTAATGGTTTTGTCTTTATGATTCTATCATGTCTGTGTTGTTTGTGATCTTGCATGCTCTCCGTTGTTAGTAGTTATCTTGGCCAAGTAGTTGTTAGTGACTCCAAGAGGGGGTATTTATGCTCGATAGTGGATTCATGCCTCTAGTTTCCAAGGGAAGTGACAATAATCTGTTTGGTTGTAGATGTGTTGTTGCTACTAGGGAGAAAACAACGGTCTCTTATTCATGGAACATGTGGACTGTTTACCTTACACACTTTGCTTAAAGCAGTTGTCTATTGCTTGCAACTTAATACTGGAGGGGGTTCAGATGATAACCTAAAGGTGGACTTCTAGTCATAGATGCAGTTGGATGGCGGTCTATGTATCTTGTTGTATTGCCCAATCAACCTCATAAGATCTTTCTGACTAGTAATTGCATTGTTATGCCTTGCTCAGTTCCTGTTAATTGCCCTGCTGTAATTTGTTTACCCTTCATGCCATGTTGTTTATCTAAGGAGAGCACCTCTAGTGAACTATGGACCCCGGTCCAATCTTTACCATTGATACATCTTCCACTGTTACTTGTTTACTTGTTGCAAACCATTACCTTCCACACAATATGTTTAATCCTTTGTTACAGCAAACCGGTGAGCTTGACAACCTCACTGTTTGTTGGGGCAAAGTCTTGAGTTTGTGTTGTGCAGGTCTCCACGTTGCTTGCAACACCTGTGTGACGTTTCCTTCCTCCTTCTGGTTTGATAACCTCGGTTTCAACTGAGGGAAAACTTGCTACTTGCTGCTTCACACCTTGCTCTTTGGGTTCCCAACAGGCTGTGCGTAGACAGTCGTCAATCTGCACCTTCCCATCCTTGAGAATCAACTCCTTGGGATGAATCCTCAACTCATACATGTACGGGTTAATGACATCCGCGGAGGAATCCTCCATGGGTGGTCCAGAGGAAGACATTGTGGCTCCAAAACTGAGAATTTGCCTGATAGAAACAGATCGAAACAGAAATACGACGAGAACACGATACAATACATTGTGGTCATGTTTACTGAGTTCAGCTTTCGCTTGGGGACAAGCGAGGTCTAAGCTTGGGGGAGTTGATACGTCCATTTTGCATCACTATTTTATATCATAATTTACTGTTATTCATTGATATATTTCATATTAAGAGATGATACTTATGTTATTTTATCTATTTTGCATGTTGGATGAATTTTGGAGGATGAACTGCCGGAGTCAGGATTCTGATGGAAAAAGCGGTGTCCAGATGCAATATTCGCGAAGATCCGAAAATTCCAAAAAATATATGAAATCCCTATTTTTCTAGAAGAAGAAGGAAGCCAGAAGGAAGAGTGGAGATGGGCCACAAGGGGCCCACACAACCCCCTGGCGCCCCGCTGGGCCGCACCACCAGGTGGTGTAGCCACCCTGGCCCGCCTCTGGCATCGCCCTTTTGCCTATATCATCCCCCCAAAACCCTAAGAATCGAGGAGAGACCATAGAAAGATTCTGTCGCCTCTGCGGGGCGAAAACTACAAAGAGAGAAAGAGCTCTCTGGCAGGCAGAAATCTGCCAGGGAAATTCCTTCCTGGAGAGGGGAGATCGTCGCCATCAACATTGTCATCAAGCTAGACTTCATCGGGATCATCATCATCTTCACCATCATCTCCACTAGCACCATCGCCACCACTCCATCCCGATGTAACAATTGGGTTGAATCTTGCATAGTTCTTAGGGGAAAATTTCCCGGTGTTAATTACTAGTTGTTACTTATCATTATATCATCTCTGATCTTGATCCATATGATGTCTCATGAGTAGTCCGTTTAGTTCTTGAGGACATGGGAGAAGTCATGTTGTTAGTAGTGGAATTGTGTTGAAAAATATTCAATGGTTTGATATTTAAGTTGTGGTGTTATTCTTCTAGTGGTGTCATGTGAATGTCTACTACATGATACTTCACCTTTATGGTCCTAGGGGAATGCATTGTGTACTTGGATACTAATTGTGGGGTTGCCGGAGTGACAGAAACCTAAACCCCCTTTAGGAAACCTTTGCACAAGGGAGTGTAGGATCTCAGAGTTTAATGTTGTGGGTAAGTTTTTATCTTAATTACTTTTGTAGTTGCAAATGCTTGCAAGGGGTATAATCACAAGTATGTATTAGTCCAAGTAAGGTCGGTACATTAGCATAGGTTCACCCACACAACACTTGTCCAAACAGAGAAGATTAATCAACTATATGAAGCTAAAGCATTTGAGAGTATTCCCATGTGTCCTCGAGAACGTTTGGTCATCTTAAGTAATACAACCGGCTTGTCCTTTGATGAAGAAGGATTGGGCCACTTGCTGCAATTATTATTATTGTCTTTTATTTACTCGCACTTTATTTATCTGCATTATCAAAAACCCCTAAAATCCGTTTGCTAGTATTTATAGTGAATTCCTGATCCAAACCACTTGTCAACACCTTTTGCTCCTCGTTGGGTTCGACACTCTTATTTATCGAAAGTACTACGATACACCCCTTATACTTGTGGGTCATCAGAGAGTAAGAGGTACAGGAGAATAGAGCTACGGCGCGGGGCGGTCTTATCCTCCATTCAGAGCGGCGGGGCAGGGATCTTGGCACAACAACGATCAATGGCGGCACTCAGCACACGCAACTACTTGCCATCATCGTCAAATACGACAGAGAGGAGAGCGGAGCGGTACTGGGCCGGGAGTGGGCCACTATGATGGTTGTGGCTGCGCGCGGGCGGCAAGTAGGCGAGGAGAAGCGATGGGCCGGCCTAGTTAGGTTAGGATTAGGTTTTTCTTTTTCTGTTTTTCATTTTCCCTTTTGTAAATCCATTTGAAATCTATTTTTTATAATTTCAAAAATACCAGAGGGATTTGTAAAACTATTGAAATATTGTGGGGCCCTTTTAGTCCATTTGGTCTCCATATATTTTGGTACTTTTTCAAATTATCAAAACCATTTGAAATATTTTCAAAGAGGGAGGGAAAAGCGCGGGTTTAAGGTTTTTATTTTTTTCTTAGCATATTTTGTCTTAGCAAAATACATGATGCTCATGATAATGCACAAACAAACCCTAATTACAGTGACCGACCAGGAAGTTGTTTCCGAGTGCGCGCGAGTGAGGACAAAGTGTACAAGAAGACAATTGTTGGTCTGTGAAGCCAGTCTAGAGATCCTAGTAAGCTGCCAAGAGTGACACACCCGAGGCCTGGTGGACGGGGTGTTACATCGCACACCCCTCTCGTCGGAAAAAACATGAGGTGGGGGTCGTGGTTTAGCGATACTCAGCGTTTCAGATTCATCGCGGGTTTTCTCGAGGAACGCCGGGGATAAAACCGGCAAACCTCTAGTACAAGAGGAGTTATTCGGGACAACTAGGGATTTGGAGTTGGGTGGGGTTTTTCCCGGCCAATCCCCCCAAAATACTTTCATGCAAAACGGGGTCTAATGGAAGTTCTCACTTCGTGAGATCATGACAGTGGCTCTAGAAAGGTACTGATGGCATTTTGTATTTGCACTCACGGTATGAGTTAAATGGAAATAACATTAATTTATTTGTTGATGATATCAAAGATTAGTTTGTTGTTGCAGTGATATTTTCATCTCTTTTACTACTTATGATCCAATTAATTATTGTTTTGCAAGATATCGTGGAACATTTTCTTTTAGAAAAAGTGTGTTTTATTACTTATTATAGTAACGTTTACACTTGGCCTCTACATAATCAGGATGCACACATCCGATCATAATTGAAAGTAAAAAAACCAAAAAAAAACTAGGCCACCATTACAATACTTTAGTAAGATTCCTAGAACTATGGAAGATCAATCCGAAGATCACGCGACCATCCATTACGGGAAAAAATATCCCTCGCCATATCCTCCAAATGTGTACGTCCCTCCGTAAATAAGTCTCAAAACTCTACACGTTGTAGAGAAGCCCATGAACGGAGAGTTGCCGTATACCGTTAAATAACCTGCAATTTAAAAGACAATTTATTACTATTACAAATCTTATTATTTTTACATAGCCATAGCGACCAAATAATGACTAGCGCTTCCACCATAGACGAGATCCTGTATTTATCCTTGATCCCCAACAACCAGTTACCAAATACATTGGCAACCAAATGTGATAGAGATAAACCAAAAGCTACTTGGATGATTGTGAATGAGATATGCCCTAGAAGAAAATAATAAAAGGTATTTATTATCATATCTTATTAGTTTATAATAGTTTTGTATCATACTATAACTATATTAAGCGGAAATATTGATGCACGTGTGATATGTAAACAACCAGATCTCTAATAGTCTTTATTTATACTAGTTTATTGGGCAGCTGATGATCAAGGTTTTCTGCCAACTAACAATTGAGTCATATTATTGGTGAATGATATGATGGATATTACCTCAATATAAGTATTGCGGAATGATCGAGCCACATGCTTATCGTTGCAGTATTTATAAATGAAGAGTACCTAGTCCTTTAAGTTGACCGTGAGATCATATTAATCACTATCACTTTTCACCAACATTATATAGGTTGACTGCACCGTAAAACTACCTCTAAGACCAGAATTCAGCCAATGTTCTTGCACAAACCGGGATTCCTTTGATAACCTTGGCCTCTATCGATATGAAGCACTGTTCAATTTTCTGCACATTTCATGATCTCATGGGTGCATTGGTTAATTGAGAGACTACTTGAGGCGGATCATCAGAGATACATGTAAGTAGTCTAAGCATGAAATCATGGGTAGGGGTGGGCCGGGGGCAATTGTCTGTCCAAATAATCGTAGAGGTACCATATCCAATGCATCTCACAAGACCCTGAGTGAGGACATCTCGACCATCAAGTAATGTTCTCCAAATCTAATATGGTTAAGACCCCAAATGTGCAATCATTAGTTATGTTATAGGAAAGTACACCACCTTTAAAATTCTAGCATTAAGTGTGAATGGATCATGTAGAATACGCCACCCATGCTGAGATAGTAGAGCCGTGTTAAATACTACCTCCGTTTCAAGGCTTAAGGCGCACACGCTTTCCAAAGTAAAGTTTGACCCAAAAAATTGAGCAACAAAATCTTGATTATATTATACATAATTAATATCGTTGGATTCGTATTGAAAAATACTTTCCAGTGATACTATTTTTATACCAAAACTCTTTATGTATTTAGAGTAATTTTTGGTCAAAGAAAAAACACGCAAAACAAGGACGCCTTAAGCCCTGAAACGGAGGGAGTAAGTCGATGTCACGAAACCCAAGGCCTCCCATGCACATAGGTTTTGTCATCTTCTCCTATGAGACCCAGCTGGTTTCCTCTCTCATGTCTTCTTATCCTACCAAAGCTGTTTAATAAAAGAATTGATATGTTGATAGATCCCCTTAGGTAGTTTGAAACACACCATGGAATAAACAGGTACCACGCACACAATTGATTTAATCGGGATCATTTAAGAGCAACCCTTACTGAAATATATTAAATGTTTAGCACAGTTTACCCGCTGACTTGATGCTTGGCAATAAATCTATAGAGAATTTGAGATTTTTTCATATCATCTTTACTTTTATCTTTAAAAAACATTAATTTGTCATATGCAAAAAGTAAATGGTTCACTAGTGGTGTCGATAAAGCCACTTTAATGACACTAAGGACCGATGACTGGCTTCAATGGTTAATGAGGCACAGAAAGCCCTCTGCCATCAACAAAAATATTATATCAATATGGGATCTTTTTGACGGATCCCATATGTAGGCTTGAACTCCTCTCTGTTTCTCCATTAACAATAACAGAAAAAGAGACCGAGAATATCAATACCCATAACCATATTAATCCATCTTTGGTTAAAATCCAAATTTACCATGATAGCTTTCGAATAACTCCATTCAACATGATCATATGTCTTCATTATATCCAATTTCAGGACACATGAAATATTTTGTTTTGCTCTATCTCTATTCAAAAAGTGTAAACACTTGTATGCTGCAATAATAATAGGGAAAATTTGCTAGAGGACACCATTATTTTTTGGCGTTTGTTAAAACACACCGTTTCTTTGCCCAGTACCATTATTATTCTGTGACAATTTGCTAGAACACACTGTACTGGTCAGAACGAAAATTTTAACATTTCAGATTACGTTTTTACCTTTTTCCAAATATGTTTAGAATTTTAATTGAAATTCAAGATGTTTCAGATAGAAAAATGTCTAGATTTTTTCCCAATTCCCTCGTGGAATGACATTTTTCTTAACCACGATGCTGCATGTGGCAATGGATGACGACTTGGTTTAGGTGTTCGACGGTTACTTTTCTCCCCAAATCCTTAATCCTTTCCAACTTGATGTGAACTTACGTATAGTCTCTAATTCATGTTGTGTGCATACTCCCTCAGTCCGCAAATAAGTGTATTTCTAACTTTTGCCTAAGTCAAACTTTCTCAAATTTGACCAACTTTTTATAGATAAATATAGCAATATAGATTAAATAAAAATTAAATATTACGAAACTAGATTTAAAAACATATCTAGTGGTACCAATTAAGTGTTATAATTATTGCTACATTTTTCTATAAAGTTAGTCAAACTTTACTAACTTTGACTTAGGACAATGCTAGAAGTACATTTATTTGCGGATGGAGGGAGTATGCTGATTCGGTGAATTTGAATTAGAGAAAAGAGGTGCGGTCGTCCTAATAAAATTAGTTAAACTTTTTATTTACCACAGTGTGTCCTATCAACGTGGCACGAAATTATAATGGCAGGCTGTCTTGTAGGCTAATAGTAAAGGATGTCCTAGAGACTGCAGCCCATCAAACTCATAGGCCGAGGAGACGATTCTCCCAATAGGCTTTTCACCTCATCAGTGATCAGCAGTAGCCGAAATGCACGAGATCTACATACACACACGAGCTCTGGCTCTGTGGTAGCGACGCCGACGAGGGGAGACGAGAAGGCGAGGCTGGGAGATCCGCCATCTGCGCATCCAAGGTAGATCAATCATCTCTTGCCCCTCGCCAACCGAAGGTCTGCCCTATCATTGGCAGGAACCGTTTCGAATTTTTTGAAATCAATGGCCTCAACATAGTGCTGTAATTTTCTTCGAGCGTGTATTTGAATCGAGTAGATGTGTGTGACTCGCAGCAGGAGATCCTCGTCCGAGAGCCAGCGAGCGGCCGTGCGTACTGGAATGGCAGATGTAGCACGGAACAGAGGAGGAGTCTAGGGACGTATGTTAAAATTTAGGTTAGCCCCATTTTCAGTGTGATCCATTGTGAGTTGAATGCATGGCAAGACTTAGTTTTGTTCACGATTTGTGTGTCCACCTGACCTAACCATAGTGGCGGCTAGCCTAGTGGTAGGGTAGTGAGAAGCATTGGGATGGCTGTCTTCGGTACCATAAAACATTGTAACAGACTGTTTGCAATACGGTAATTCCATAACGAAATTGTAGGTGTTTCTCTTTTTGTCGGACATGCTTCCGAATGCATGTTCAAGAAGGAAAAAAAAAGGTACGACTGCTGATAAGTCTGTATCTAGTTTTCTGGTGTCTGTGGGGAAATTTCCTGGCAAATATAGCATGGAATAGATGACCAGAGTTCTCTTTATATGGCCTATTTATCAGTATAAATGCTTGAACATCTGGGGGTTCGATGTATAGCAATTCTCAGTTTACTTTAATTGGTCACCTGTAATAGGCTGTAGTAACTAGCTTGTAACACCGAGATGGGTTAGTTCACTACTGGAAAAACTTTGTTAATTAAAAGGCACAAAGAAAATAATGAGGTATCTTGTTCTTCTGAACCACATTATGTAAGAGTAATTCCTGCCATATATGTTTATGCATATTATTGCTTCTGTGAGTTATTGCCATGAACTAGGGTTCGTGATGGTAAATACTGCCAGGAGGATGGCCTGGCGACGCACCTGTATGGGGCAGAGGATCTAGATCAGGCATTGGGAGGACAAAGTAGACAGGAGATATATATTCTAATTCTTCTTAATGAAAATAGATGCACCAAGGCTCCTTATATAGACTGACCCTAGCAACCTAATCTCAACAGATCTCATCTCTAAGAAAATATCTTTTCTCTAATTAGCGCAAGGCTGAGCTAAGGGATATCTTATCTCTGATTAGTTACCTCTAATTTGATATTATTTGTAACTTAAAAGATATCAGGGATTATATTCCTTGATTAGAGTCAGCTAGACCTGGCGCGTGCGTGACCAACCGACATGACTGTTATATCTCTACATGTATCATTTTATGGACCTAGTGTGAAAAAAGTCTGTTTGTTCATAACTGATGCTCAAATAGTTCAATCTTTTTTTCCTAGAACACATTCCATATGTTCCCTTGATAATCGTGAATTTAGGATATCTGGACGCTGCAGTTTCCTACTATTGTCATGGCATTGCTATCTATACTTCATTACATGGTTGTGACAACTGACAATACCTGTATTTTATGGCTTACGCATGAATTTATATTCGGTACTTGATGGACAACAGCTAAGACCTGAAAATGCTCTAGTATGTCTACATGAGTTTCATGATTTCCTGATTTTAAAAAGAAAACAAAAGTTTTCCGGTTTCTCTGCTCCTCAGATAAGAGTTGCAAGGGTTTTCATTATTTATTTTCTCATATGTCTTCTTCCCAAGTAAATCTCCTTACACAATCATCTTCTTTTACAATTCATTGTCTTGCCACTATTCTCCTTGTGTGATGAATTAGTAGTACAACATGAAAAAAGGATACAATTAATGAGGAGTGCAAGTTTGCTGTGTCTATGATATTTTGTTGGGCCAGTTAGGAAAAGCGTAAGCACACAAGATCATGGATGAAGTGAGTTTTTTGTGATCCCACTATGCTGGCTCTGCACCTAATGTGGTGCAGAGGTCAGGGAGCCTTGCACTTGAACTTAAACTTCGAAGCTGCACCCCACTTTAATCTGCATTGACACTGTTACCAACAACTTAATTTATACACTTGTAATTTCTTTGGCTAACTACGTTGCTTGATTTCTTTTGGTGTAGTTCTTCGTTTATGATTGAAAGTTTGGACAGGACCATGCTAGAAGTAGTGAATTTTCCAGAATCTTGTGCTGTGTTTCTCCATTTGTTTATTTTGGCATCATTTTTTTCTCATTGCACTCTCCAGTTAAGCTATGCTTTTGACATGCATACAATAACAGCATGATAGGTGCAGTGTTGCTTAACTGCCTACAACTCATAAGTGTTTTACCTGCTGTGTGTATATTTTTGGGTGTGGTTAGTAAAGTAAAGTTGGAGTGGTTATGAGTAGTTATTGCCAGGTGGTTTTCTTCATTTCTACCCTGAGTAAAATTCTTCCTCTGTTAGTTGTAATTGTTCAAGTTCATAAAATCTGCCAAGTCAAGTGAATGTTTACCTTCTTAGTAAAGGCATCTCCATCCAGGATGCTATTGATTCATTGCAATAGGGGTGATGCATGTGGCATTGAAGGTAGGGGTACAAGACGCTGAGGCATGCACAACGTTCATCTGAATGGAGAAGGGATAAACAAGCACACATATTATTTGTGGATCGAGCAGGCAAATTAGTTTTTATGCTATCTCGAAGTACTTAAATGGGGCGTCCCTCTAATTGATACTACGGGTTAGAGTAAATAGAAGGTTAGAGGTGTTATATCATGTGGCAGACCTGTAGTACATCTTTAAATGCTTAGGATGACACCCTTAGTATTCCAGGCAAATAATGGTCAACTGAAATATGGTTCTGACAAAAAAAAAAGTTAGGAGCACTAGTGCTAATAAAGTGTTGTGTTAAACAACTCTATGAAATTCCCTATCCATTTTGTATTTGGACTTCTTTGGCCTTTTTTCTCTCAATTGTTTCAGTTTGTTCCTAGCTAAAAGCTACTTCCAAAGTGGTCGCAATGCTACTAATTTTGGTTTCAAGATACAGTATTAAAACGTGTCTTTGTGTATGTTTTTGTGTGCAAGTAACAAAAATTGCTTGCTAGACTTTGTTTTCTTCCTATTTTTTCTGTATTTTGGATGAACTGGACATATACCTTGTACTTTTATTTGGTAATGAGTACTTTTTTTGCGCTCTCTTTTGCATTAGATTGCTTTCTGTTAGCCTCGATTGGTTAGGAATTCATATTTTTAGAGATCAATTCCTCTCTGTGAAATTTGGACAATTCAAAGCAATCACCTATGTTTTCATCAAGGGGAAGAAGCAAATACAATAGTTGCAAGAGTGGAGGACACGGGCAGCGAATGCCACACACCCCACGTAAACATCACACAATACAAGGCTAACCTCATGGGTTCATGCAACCTACGGCCATATGATTCACACCAGAATTCTCTGCATTGATTCTTGTGGCCACCAATTGAGCTTGTGGAGCTCCCCTCCGGAAACTCAGCCACTCCATGCATGGAAATCAACCAAATTAGTGGAACAACCAAGGAATCAAAGTCCGTATGCCGGCCTTTAGGACCTTGCTTCCGTCAATGCAGTAACCAGCTCATAGCGAAGGACGATCAACCATAGAGGGCACGTGCCATCGTTCAGGCGCTAACGGTGTTCGAGTGGATCGGCAGTCCAACAAAACCATTATAAATATCAGTTCCTGATGATTAGCTTGGAATAGTTTGATTACGTATTATCATATGGAGATTAGCGCCTGATTTATTGCAATAACCTTTATGGTCTCCTAGTAAACTTTCTCCTGGAAGCGGTGTCGAGTGGATCGTCAGTCCAACATATCCATTGCAAACATCAGTTCCTAATGATTAGCTTGGAATAGTTCGATTATGTATTACCATATGGAGATTAGTGGCTCATTTATTGCAATAACCTGTACGGTCTCTTGGTAAATTTTCTCCTGGAACTGTATATCGAAGGTTGTAAACCATATGTCCATTTGTTCTTGTTCCTCCTTTTGAATCTGTTTCCTCCTTCAGTCTGCTTATGCGGCTGCTTTATTACCTCATCTTTTTTTACTATAGCTTGGTTTGCCTGTGTCGTTTTGGTGAACTGCTGACTCTCAGAGAACTTGAACTTATATATTTGCAGATTGAGATCTAAAGCAATATCTGCTCGTTGTCATTGTTACAGATGTTTAACGATCAAGACTTGGGTTTCTTCACCAACTTCCTGGGAGTCTTCATATTTGTTCTGGTCGCAGCATACCACTTTGTGATGGCTGATCCGAAATACGAAGCGAACTAGGACTTGAAGCGCAAAGGCACGCCATGGTCCATGGATCCAAATAGTCGTAGTATCTACTGTTTTTTTTTTGCGGAATTTGTTGGACCTATACCATGAAAGCTAGGTGCATGAGGATGTTTGTTGTTTTGCGCTGTGATGGATATGCTAGTTATGGCGCTTCGACTCGCATAATGTGTTTAATGAGCTGAAAGTAACATGATTCCCTGTATAGTCCCGAATTCTTCGTGGGAAAGATACTTTGCTGGACTACCCAAAATATTGTGTTGCCGTGATGCCCAACTAACCTGAGATGATGACGACATTTCCTGCCATATGCTCTCGAAAAAATAGGACATTTCCTGCCATGAGTTGCCTCTATGGAACAAGTTCAGATCACAATGTCCTGGTTAGCACTTCTTAATGATGCACTATCTCGTTGATCCTTCGTTGGATGAAATGTGAATGCTTTTTATCTGGGTAAAAAAAAACTTTTTACTTTTTCAATTTTGTTTTGTGAGCTAGACCTGATCTCTAGGCATGTCATCGTATCAAGCTCTATAGGCATGCCCTCTCTCTCTTTTTTTTTGTAAAGAAAAGCATAAGAGTCCTCCATGATAACACAGTAGTACACGGCCATATTGACAAATAACTTGCCAAAAACAGAAGCACAAGGAAACTAGAAAACGTGTATACAAGAAAAATAGTTGAATGAGATTCCCTAAATCGTGGTTATAAAATGAGGCAACACCATTAATTTGTTAGCTGTAAAATGGGTGGCGTGTGTAGACATGACCCAAAATCTTCTCCGGAAACCCGATTTCCTTTTGTTGCCTGCCCTGCCCTGCCCATCCACCAAACTGTTTCCCCAGCCTCCCTCTATAAAAAGGCCTTCCTCTCCAGTCTCCAATAAGCACACAGCTCCTTTCACCTCTCATCACACGCACAGAGATTACCATGGCGTTGGGCACCTCTCCCCCCTTCTCCCTCTTCTGCGAGGAGGACAGCGGTAGCATCCTTGACCTTGACGATGAGGCACCAGTGTCGAGGAGGGATCTTGATCTGTCTGGCTTTGCCATGATGCACTTGGAGAGCGACGAGCTTGTAGGGTCGCTCATGGCCAAGGAGAGGGAACAGCTGACTGGAACCGCAGCCAGGGTTTACCTGGAGAGGTTGAACAATAGAGGACTGGAGCTCTCCTGCAGGACCGAAGCCATCGATTGGATTTGCAAGGTGACAAACGAAAATCATCAGACCGTATCTGCTGCCTGTTTCCATTTATGACACACATATATCTAATGCCTTCTCTTTTTTTTTTTGTATTTTATTGATCTCCACGTCGATTTATGATGCTTTCCTAATCATTTACCTGTTTCTATCTAGTTCTTAGGCTCTGCATTCTACAAGATATAGCATTGACTACTCCTACTTTTCCCTGACTTGGTCAACTTTGTTTTTTCATGGTAACTGAAACTGGCTGCTTTACCTCTAAATGTGTTGCTGCAGGTTCAGGCTCACTACAGTTTTGGACCACTCTGTGTTTACCTTGCTGTGAACTATCTCGATAGGTTCTTATCCTCAAAACAACTCCTTGTAAGAAATCTAAGATAAATTGTACATGCTTATTTCATTATCAAGTTCATATCAGAGGGTATGTTTGATTGGAGATCATCGCTTATGTTTCTGTCTTGTTGATGTAGAACGACGCACCCTGGACACAGCAGCTTCTGGCAGTTGCTTGTGTATCCCTCGCTGCCAAGATGGAGGAGACTGTTATTCCCCAATCCATAGACTTCCAGGTGAAGAAGACATTGCACTCTTTTTAGGAAATCGACAACTGTTCCGTGGATTTTCTAAGATTTTGCTCGTGTGTCACAGGTTTGTGATGCCAAGTACGTGTTCAATGCAAATGCCATTCAGAAGATGGAGGTTTTTGTGCTCAACACCCTGAAATGGAGGATGCAATCTGTGACACCCTTCTCTTACATTGATCACTTCCTTCACAAGTTCAATGCGGGGAAGCCAATAACTTATGATCTGGTCTCTCGGTGCACCGACCTCATACTCGACACTCTGAAAGGTTCGACTAAGTGCCTTATCAATCAATCCAAGACTCGTACACATTGTTAATTTAAGTATATTCATATAACATGTGATCTTGTCTTATATAATTCGCAGCAACGAAGTTCCTTCAATTCAGACCTTCTGAGATTGCAGCAGCCACGGCTCTTTTAGGGGCTTCTGAAGCCCGACTTCTTGACTTCGATAGCGCTCTTGTAGGTTATAAATTTCCAGTAGATAAGGTGTGTAATATCTACCATAAGAACTATATTATGTTCTGTGTGTAATCTCTACCATAAGAGTATTACATTAGTTTTTAAATCTGGTCAAAATGCTTTTGCAGGAAAATATTGCAAGATGCTATGAAGCGATGCAAGAGATGGCACTAGCAAAGATGGACACACAGAACATTGCAAGCCCTTCTGGTGTGCTGGACGCCTCATTCTCCACCTTTACGAGTGATGATAGCACAACACCAGGATCATCACAAACAATCAACAGCGACAATGACAATGACAACCAGGCCTGTTCTCCTGCTTCCAAGAGGGCAAAGCTATCCTCCGCGTCAATGCCATAGGATCACATACATAGACATAAGAGAATTGATACTATTTTTTGGTCGTTTTTTGTTTTGAAATGTCACCTCAAATGCCTAATTGGCAGTTTGAAGAAGAAACAGTGAGCATGGTAATCAGTAGCCATGTAATAATTTTGTGTGCTATGAAACCAGAGAAATATGTGTCTTGAAAATAAATGAAAGCTTATTTCCTCTTCCAACATAGTCTTGATCTCTAATTTTTTTCTTAAAACTATATTTGCTTCTTCTGAGGATTGTATCCACGAAGGTAACCTTTGCGATTGTATGATATACGCTCTGTAGAGACATGGCACAAAACAAGGTTCACTTAAAGAGCATGCATTTGTTTATTTGTTCAAACTTTCTTCTGCGACAATTTTTCTGTTGATATCTCAAATTCTCAATTCCCCCATTTCTTATATTTCTCTGCGTCTTGCATTTTCTGTCAGGATTTCCTATCCCTTCAATATGCCATAGGAGTCTATAGTAGGTAAAAACCTGAGGATGGAGGCACATGACAATTGTCCCACTTAATAATCCATGCGACCAGAAGAAAAGAAAAGAAACAGAAGAAATAAAAAAGAAAAGAACCACGTCAGTTTACTTTGATCTTTGGCGGTTGCTCAGCTTTGTAGTATCAGACATTGTAGCTAGTCAGAAAGCTGTAAAAAAGAACCACTGAGGTGCATGTAGCAGGCGTCCTACCACATTTTTTGTTCATGATCAGTTACAATGCTAAAATTGACGCATGACCTCTCATTACACCCTTTGTTGGATCCAATCTTGTACTATGGTACATCTCATGATCATTCTTGTTTAAGTCTTGACATCATTTTTTTTTAAATATTTTTGTGCTCAAGTCAGATTATGTAAGCCACTCGTTTTCTCTATCATTTAATTTATGACTTGCTGTACTAGTGATGTTCTGTTGTGATTTGTGAAGATACTGAGTATTGACCTCGATTGACCATACATGTATGATTGGTGATCCCTTCTTCTGAGGATTGTATCCATGAAGGTAACATTTGCAATTGTATGTTATCCGCTCCGTGGAGATGGCACAAAACAAGGTTCACATAAAGAGCATACATTTGTTTCTTTGTTCAAACTTGCTTCCGTGACAAATTTTATGTTGATACCTCACATTCTCATTTCCTGATGGATGATGGCTACTTACGGTTTTGGTGGAATGTCGCAATGCCCTGTTTATATTTTGATGAAGAGACATCTGCTGAATGGAAGGTGTGCCAATCTACCCCCGTGCCTTGCGCAAGGAAACCTCGTCACTAGTCATGTTGACGACGTGGTGGATTTGGAAACAACGCAACGCGGTCGTCTTCAATAACGTCTCTTCGAACCTAGGAGGGCTCCTGGACACGATTCGATCCGAGGATCGACCTTGGGCTGATGCTGGAGCGAGGGGCTGCATGTCCTGATTCCGGTCGCCTAGGTTTAGCGCGTTGAGTTGTACGGGGTGTCCGCTTGTAATAAGTGTGTAAATATTTGTACGAACTCTTTTTTCTATCAATGCATCGAAACGCAAGCTTTACGTCTTCGCAAAAACATCTACTGAATGAACGGATGTCTTTAGTCAGTATCTGCGTTGCTTGGTGCCTGATTCTGATTTGCATATTTTTGTTATGCTGCTGTTGCTTTGCATCGGAGTAGAATTATTTTGCTTGTGGAGATGTATGTGCTGGTTTGCAGACAAAAAATGCCCTAGTTAGATCGGTGGTGGTTTTGGTATGATTGATCTGGGCGTGTATAGAAATCATCTTGTCCTTGGACTCCCAAGATGGAAGAGCTTTGATTAGTCGATGACAGAATTGGTGATGGCCACTGTTCTTTCTGCAGTAGACAACGTATTGTGTTAATTGAATTGTGATCTTCGTCAGCAACTCGTCTGAGTGAGTATCTACGCTGCATTGTGCTTGTCATTTCATCAGTATCAGGAGGTCAAGTTCCAGGATTCTCGGAGAGGGGCAAGCATGGTAGCTCATGTGCTTGCCTAGGCTGCTGCTGCTCAGAGTGCCAACAGGTCCATTTGGATCCTCGATGCACCACCTGTCACTGTATTTTTTTTTCAGCTACAGTGGAATGATTGCAAAGATATTATTCCTTTCGATCTATAATAAGTGCCGCTGATTTAGCGACATTTATTGTACTAACACTAGGCCTAGTGACGGACGTTGAGAAAATTCGTTCTAAGTGTTAACTTCATGCGCCACTAATATGACGCTGCTGATAAATGTTACCAAGGGCATACAGAGTTCACGGTCCCAGTAACGAGGATACCTCGGGCATGGCTACAGCGAACACCGCTGATAATACTACTGGTGGCGAGGGAAGGGCACATCCCCAGTATTAGTAATTTAAGAAAGGTAATTAAAAGGAAAACAGAGCTAAATGAAACATAGACTTAAAGCGTCAGTATTTAGTGGAATCAGACCCTTTGCATAACCGCCTTAATAGTAATGCTACATCAAAAATAGAAGAGCACGAGCCTTCCCATGCGTCGTTTTCATACTGCATAGAAATACTGCGGCGCTATTTCATCATGTTATTGACCTTGATCCGCAACAAGATAATTCGGGCAGGGTAAATGTCCCAAGGTGGGGGATAGGGCACCCCCGCCATCAACAACCTGGTGAGAGGGTTCATCTCTAAGGCTAGGGCTTATGTCTATTTCATTGATTAATTCAAATACTCCCATCGTTCCATAATTCTTGTCGTGGTTTTAGTTCAAGAATTATGGAACAGAGGGAGTAGATGATAGCTCTTCATAAAGGCCTACCCTTGTTCTCCCAGATTTCCTGTGTGAATATATAATTTGAAATGCAAAATTTTATTTATTCGATTCTGATGTTTGTATTCTCAACATACGTCCCCAACTGCCCAAGCTGACACCTAGCTATTCCTTCTCCACCTCCTGCTTTCGACTGCGGCACCTCAAAACTTGTCACCAGGTTCAGTTGTGCAAATACCCTACAACTCATCCTTCAGGTTTGAGCTCTTCTCGTGATCCGTCGGACCTGATCCCTCGGAGCTCTTGGTCTGTGCCACCGATGAGTCTGCGCGCTTCAACTTGAAAGGGATGCTAGCATGCTTCTTGATGAACTTGTACATCTCCACCACCGTCCGGTCCCCCTCAAAAGTTATCTGCAAAGTTCAGAAAAAATAAACTGAATTAGCAGACACACTGAAACACCAAAAGAAAATTTATCAGGTTGCCAGTTGACTAAAAAGCCCCACGGTGCTCTTGTGCCCATTTCCAGCTCCACGTTTGTTGGTTGTTTGGTTGGGCTTATTTTTGGCTTTTGTGCTTTATCAGGTTGCCAGTTGACTAAAAAGCCCCACGGTGCTCTTGTGCCCATTTCCAGCTCCACGTTTGTTGGTTGTTTGGTTGGGCTTATTTTTGGCTTTTGTGCTTTGGCTTATAAGCCACAAAAACACCTTTTGGCTTTTGACTGGATATTGTTAGATGATGGTATAAGCCAAAAGCCAAAATCAAAACCACCTATTTAGCTGCTTTTGTGACATAGGCCAAAAGCTAAGAATAATCCCAACCAAACAGCCACACATCTACAATGGCATATATGCAAGTTTGCATGGATCTAGACATGGAATCTTTTTAGCAAAAACCAGCATGTCTAACCTAGACTCTAGAGATAGTTCTAACAAAGTATAGATGATAGCACTGCTGAGAAGTCTATTAAGGAGAGAGGTGAGCAGAATGTGATTGCTGCCAACTGAAAACAAAGCATAGTAACAGATGCATCACTAAGAAGTGAAATGTCATGTTCAAGAACTTACAGGTTCAAAGCTTTTTTTCCCAGCTGGGTAGAAGAGTATCGTGGGGAATCCATCAGGCTGAAACATGAAGCAAGTGTCAATTCCGTATTCTGAAAAGTCTACATACGTTGTAGTGAACCGAAGAAAACTGAGCATGTATATTTTCCAAGTGTAAAAAAAGAAAGATAATTAAAAGGAAAACAAAGCTAAGTTGTACATTGGTACCGTAGCACATGGATAGATAGGTGCAGGTACATATAATTTGGCATGTATATGGCAGCAGATAAATAATAGATCTATATTTTTTGTGCACTATAAACAAGTGCGACTACAAAACTGAAATAAGAGAGGTTTTGTGATTGCTGATGGCCCAGTATGACCCCTGCCTCTCAAGTTTTGTAAGTAATATCCAGTTTGAACAAGACAGTAGGGAAACCGTCAAAACCAACAGACTTAGACACTGACCTTGGCACGAGGATGCTCATTGTTTGTGCCATCCATTTTAGCTATTACAAGGGAGTCGACGCCACGGAGATGCTTGGCCAGCTTGTTGTAGGTAGGCTCCAGTGTCTGACAATGCCCACACCATGGTGCATATATCTGCATCCAAAATGATGTGGCGTTATGGACAGCCGAAAAGTTTTATGTTCTCAAATGCCTGGCAAGAACATACCTCCAGAAGGACATCTTTTGATTCATCCAGAACTATTTGATCTAGATTCTTGCCAACAACAATTTTGACATCCTCATCATTCTGCATAGGAACACAAAGAATGTCTCATTTTTCTATAAATAACGATGTAGACAGAAGATATCAGATCATTCTTCTAGACTCACTGATTCGGGCACTGGATCAGACTTGTAGAATGGTGTGAGTTTGTCCTCCAGGAAATCTTGAGCGAATTCCTGGGTATTACAAAAAGAAGCATGATTTTCTTTTAAAGGAACATTGTCTTTTCTGTTTCCATCCTACCTAGTAGCAGCAGAGCCTTCCAATCAACAATCACAAGCAGGAATGAATATAGTGGTTAAAATTGTATTTTCTACAAAAAAAAGTAATAGTGTGGCAAAAGACAAGAAAATGCACAAAGATATGCAGGATTTTTCAAGCAAAATATAGTATAAGAAGAAATATACAATGGAAGGATAGCATAAATAAAAAACAGCAAAAGCAGGCATCAGCTTAAAAGTAGTAATATAGCAGATATTCTCTTGCAACAGTTGAACGCACTCCTATGACTTTACTTGTAATTTGCTACCGAATTTATATGCATATTTCAGCAATTACCTTAATGTTCTCCAGTGACATTTCACCACTAAGGAAAAACTTTTTGGCGTCTTCATTCCCAGTGTAAGCAAGAACCTGGAAGTAATCGAATCAAAATGTACACAAAAATCATCAGACGCGTTAAAAGCAAAGTCAAATTGTTGCTTCTGTTCCTGTGCGATAAATTGATGCGCAAAAAAATATGAAAAAAAGATAAGACTCATTACTGTGGTCTCTTGTCCAGTAATTCCAAAGTAATTGGCAACGGGTTCACCAACTTCCTCATTGTCTCGCTCCACAAAGACAAATAAAAGCTGCATTTGAGACAGACACCACATCAGTGCTTGGTAAGAAATCCGTCCCACATGAACAAGCACACGAGTTAGGAAGAAAAATAATTAATGAGTTGGATGCAGGATCTGAGCACAAAAAATGGAACAAGGCAAGGTAAGAAGTTCATCAAACAGAAAATTACCTTTCCCTTGTATGGTTTTGCTGCTTCCTTAAAGATGGGCAGAAATTTCGAGGACTCGCTTGCGACAGAAAATAGTAAAATCTGTTTCACAAAACAGAGCACAGCAGATCAGGAAAGGAATAATATGTGGGCCAAAAACGTGAGAAAGCAACGAATACAATCTCATGGCAGATGACTTAGACGTACTTGCTTCTTGATTGGACTATCAAAGATTGCAGGGGCATTTTCCTGTGTGAGGGTGGTGATCAACGGAAGCTTGTTCGCAGACACAAATTCGGCAATGGAAGATGCTCTGAACTCGCCATCTGCATTGATGGGCGGTAAATTACGATCAAATTCAGCAGTCAAACCATCTATTGAAATGGAAAGAAAAGGGTGGTGCTGGAAGGTGAAGCAACTTAAGATACCATATACGACCAACTTCTCCTCCTCTTTCTTGAGCAAGACTACGGACGGGCGCTTGGCTTCGGGGTCAATGTGAAAAAGTTTGGCTACATCAGGACTGGTGGTCTGGTAGAAGTTGACAGTGTCTTCCAGCCTTGACGCAGCAGCAAGCTCGTCGCTGTGAGCACCCTAGAGCATTTGACAGAATAATGATTGATCACCACACTACAGTCTGCAATAGCTTAAGATGCAAGCACATCTCCGCTATTACGATTTGCTCTCAGCACATGGAAACATAACATGCATTGTGAAAGATAACTAGCTAGCTGCATTGTACTAATTGGGGTCTGAAATGAATGTACTAACAAAGTCAAACATCACATAAACAAACGAAGTGGGAATTGGGGGGGTAACATGGCCTATTTGGTTGCAATTCAAGCAATTGGGTTGACTTGGCTGCATCAGAACGTGCACAGAGGTAGGCAGCGTACACACCGAGAGGGAGTGGAGGAAGGCCAGGACGGCGATGTCGTCCCCGGTGATGATCTTCTCAGCGTCATCAACCGTGGTGACGTTCTGCACCCCGGGCCCCAGCTTCTTGGTGATCCACGCGACGATGGCGTCCCTGGAGCAAAGAGATAATAAATCCTCAATGACTGAATGATACAGCAGTGAAGAGTGACAAGAGAGTGGAGGGCGGGTGGTGGATTTGGTAATTTCATACTTGGTCCTCTCGCCGGGGTACTCCTTGTGCACGCCGTCGACGAAGAAGAGGAGGGTGGGGAAGCCCTGCACGCCGTAGGCCTCCGCCAGCTCGGCTTCCTCGGTGGCGTCGACCTTGGCGAGCGCCACGTCAAGATTGTGTTCAACAAGGTGCGTGGAGGCGGCGGCGTAGTCCGGGGCGAGCGCTCGGCAGTGTCCGCACCAGGGCGCGTAGAACTCGACCATGGCGTGGCGGCGCGCGGCGAGGAAGGAGGAGAAGTTGGCGGCGGTGAGGGGCACGACGTGGGCCTCGTCGATCTCGGCGTCGGAGTCGGAAGATGAGGAGGGGTCGTCAAAGAGGTCTTCGGAGTCGGAGTCGTCCTCGGGGGAGCCCTCCTGGAGCCATCCCTCGGGGTCGTTGGCGGGGATGTCGCCGGCGTTGTCGATGATATAGTCCAGGTCTTCGTCACGGGCCGAGGCGAGGGATAGAGAGAGGAGGAACGGGGTGGCGAGGAGGAGCAGGAGGAGGAGGGGGAGAGATCGGGGCATCGCCATCGCCATGGCCTGCAAGGGGAGTGCGAGCAATAGGGGGTTTCAGAGGAAGAAGGCCAAGACTTGGAGGTGAAAACGGTGTGACTCACTTAGAAAATTGGGCAAGTCCAAAATTCGTTGGGATCATCGCATGGTTTGTGAGGCAAATCCTACTTGAGATATGTTTAGAGCATAGGCAACATCATCATCGTATAAATCCATCAACGGTTAGCTTAGCACATGGACAAATCAAGTTGTTTACATTTGTCACTAACTTTTTTTTAGCGGATAAAGAGAGTAGACAAGTTGTTTACATTTGTCACTAACAGACGGCGGGATTGGTTGCCTGCGTATGCCCCGAGCAGGCCCATTAGGTGCAGTTTGGGCCGTGGCCTAGCTTCCTGCCGCCTGCTCGTTGTAGCCTAAGCCATGATTTTCTACATGTGGCCAGCGACGTCGACGTCGAGATTTGCTATTTGGGATCGACATTGGTGCTACAAGCTGCAGCCAACGGCGGTGCTATAAGAGGGCGTTGTGTTTGCTACGTGCGGCCAACGGCGGTGCTAGACCTCTCACGGTGCTGCCTGTGGGTATTGGATCTTGCTATAATTTTTCTGCTATAAAAGATCTATTGTTTTACGATAAAAAGGTTTTGCTACGAGATGTCTAGTAAGGCCTCCAACAATGTTTCCGGTGAAATCAGATTTTCTACAATTGATAAATATTTTTGCTATAACCATTTTAAGATTTTTTGCTATGAGATCTTCCAGCGAGAGTCTGCGGCGAAGTCAGGTTTGCTACATTAGTTTAAATTTTTTGCTACATAGTTTTGAGGAAACTCCGACGAGATTTGTCTTCTTATTTTTGGACGTTGCTACATAGTAACCGGTCATAAAGTAAAACCTAGCGGGCGTTTGGACAAGAATTGGTCTATCCTAAACACTAGAAGACAAGATTTTTAATTAGCCAGCTTAATTCAAATATAAAAATTTAAAATATTTTTTAGGTGAAATCGTTTGTTCGAATTAAGATATATTTTCACCATTAGACTAATCGTGATAAGATCTTCAAAACTAGATCCCATGTTGGTATATTCTGACAATATTTTTTTGAACCAAAAGTTATTCACCCATAACACACGACTTATCCGGTCTTCAACATGTAAGTTATCCACCCAATAACATATAAGTTATTCACTACTACAAATTTTACCCAGAGATCATGTGTTAGAGAAGGGTAACTTTTTTATTTACCAACAAGTTACTCATCAGTAACACGGGAGTTATCCAGACTTAATCATGTAAGTTACCTACCAGATAATACCACAACTACAAAATTTATCCACGGATAGAATATAAAAAGTTTTTCTAACGATACGGCATCGTCGTCCGTCGCTCTCTCGCAGCATATGGACTACTCAACCTCGAAAGGATATTGCGTCAAATATTAAACATAATTTTTTTAAAGAACTAAATCTAAGCTTCTTTTGCATAGCCCACCCACCACGCGCAACCTGTAATCTAGCGACTCGATTTCGTCGACGTTCGTTGCCGCTACCGTAGTGGACTTGTGACGAAGTCTCGAAGGGTTTTAGGATACCGAGTCATAATCGCTCGTCAACGCTAACACTTTGATGGCAATAAAGTCTCAGTATCCTAACAACTAGTCTACCGCATTTCAATTAAACTTGCTCAATACATATGCGAGAATGCCTCTACCCAATATGTTTATATGGTAGGTAACTTATGTATTATTGGTGGATAACTTATATATTATAACATCGATAACTCACGTGTTTGGGATGAATAACCTTTTGGTTCGAAAATTTTTCCTCGAAACATATCAATATCTTTATCTTTACTATTAAAACCAAGTTGGTGGCTCATTTTGGAGTCAAACATTGAGACAATCACCAGCGTTAAACACAACCATCAAACACTAGAAGAACCATAGCCCTCAGATCACCCATTTCCATGCATGTGGCTTTAATTGGTAACAAAAATTAGGAAAGCTTATAAATGTCCAACAATTAAGGGATCACCACAATCATAGAAATTAAAAGAAAATGAAGGAATAATTAAAGGAATATTATTTTGTTTTTGGAAAGTAATCACGCATGCTCGCATCTTGCTTTTGCCCGTGCGCCAATCCATTTTTTGTGAATAAGTCGTGCACCCATCTATACTATCAGTATACATGGAATTCATTCGACGCTTCCCCAAATTAAGGCTGACTTTTGGTATTGAGTTGGAAAACAATTCTGAATACTCCATGTAACACTCGCATCTAAATATGAACGCCAAAGTAATTCTCGTGCTACAACAGCCTTTCTTAAGTACTAGTGTACTCCGGCGAAACGGCCACGCCATCCGCCACCACGCTCTACAGCTTGGGCCTCAAGGCCATGAACGTCAAAGGAAACCGAATAACGCCGCAGACATGAGCAGTGTCATCACGCCGTAGACGACATTTTATCGGCCTATTTCTTCACTATCGTCCCTATGTTGAAAGACAACAATATAGAAGAGGCCTATCAATGAGGAGGGTGATAAGCATGTCGACTCTCTGGTGAGAATCTTATCATGGAAGGAAGAGGATAGATGTCAATGAATTACTGTCTTAGCAAGAATAATGCCAGAGATAACTTATGCAGCCAGATGCCATTGTGACATGTTCGTCCATGGAAAGGCGGCAACGACACCTCTAGGTAGATAAAGTTCCTTTCCTTTTTCACCGAACTATGGTTTCCGTCAATGGTGACTCATGTAGTGAGCTAGATCACCGGTCATGTCTTCGGTGACAGCCGTCAAAGCATGTAAACTCCATGACTATGGGCATGAGGTGGTGGTTGTTGTGGAGGCTGATTTGGTTGTAGTCGCGCCGGTCGGGAAAACACACATTTTTGGTCACGTCCTTGACACAAACAACAGAGAAGATGTTAGCATGTACGGGAAGGAATCCGGCACTTTCTTAGGCTCTGTATTTATCCGTAATTCTTTTTATACAACATAAAAGCACGAGCGCAAACAAAAAAATATGGGAAGCTCCAGATGGACGCCACGTGCACTGGTCATACATATGGCGGTCTGGGCACATTCATGTCGCGTCTCCATACGCTCTCGTCCCGCACTTTAAAAATAACCTTGATTTTGATTAGATTAGAGAGATACGGAAATTACATAAGCCGGATGGCTCGGTCGGCATCGTGTACATACACAAATCAACGTGACTCGAGATTTCCTGATTCATGACATATTCAAACTTAGGATCCCAGTACTTCTTGCGTGGAAAGAACAGAAATAAAAGGTTAATTTTGAATCTTTTATTCTATCGAATGCGGTTGACAAACATTCTGATATGCTCCTCTCATACATCATGTTTAGAATAGCATGGACATCTTCCCATCTCATGATGTACTCAATGTGATGCCATGGACAAGGCGTCTTTAGTTGCATGCCATCCAACATGTTTGCAACATTGGCTCATTTTGTTTTTTCATACAATGAAACATACATAGTTTGACATGTACACTTATTGGAGTCTTTATCATGTTGTGATATGTGTTTTTTACTTTTCTTTCATGGCAACATGTATCATGTATAGTATATTAAAAGTGGCATATGTAACATAACTACTTGGTGTTTAGCTATATCAAGTTTGCATGTCATATATTTAGTATTATCTATTAAACTATCACATAAAATTGTTATGGTCACAACATGTATCCTTCGTGCTCAAGAACCATCCACTTGTCTATCTATCGATTTATATGCATCATGCGACCACTATTAGACCGAGCTAAGCGAAAACAACCGTCAAGTGAGAGTTGATACATTTGCAAAATATGCCTATAATAGTTGTATTTATACATCCGTAGCAACGCACGGGCATTCAGCTAGTGGGATCTAGTTCTCAAGATCTCGTCGCGACTAGTCCAACGATGAAAACGGATCATAAATCGGATAAACGGTTTAATCTACAAGATATTTTAAATTTTTTAATATGATTCTAAGCTGGCTAACAACACGCGTTCACACCTCCGGCCAAATTTTGCAGACCAACGACCGGTCTAAGAATAGAATTTCCGTTATTTTCGTCTCATGGATGAACCGACATTTTCTACTTCCTCCGGCCCATATTAATTGACTTTAATTTGTCAAAATTTGGATGAACCTATATACTAAATAATGTTTAGATTCATACAAATCTGAATAAATTTGAGTCAATTAATATGCGCCGGAGGGAGTAGTACAAATGAGTGATTTTGTAGCAAAAGAGGGATTAAAATTGATTTTGAGGACACATGCTGGCCGCCTAGCGAACGGGGGGATCGGGGGAAAATTATCCGTCGGGATGACTGGAGGCACACCATGCCACACAGACAAATAGAAAGCTCAAACGAACGAGCAAAACGGTGCGCAGCAACATTCTGCTCGCGGCCAACATGAAGAAAGGAACAGCTAAAGAAATTATTAGCCAATATCTTGATGTCATGGATAATCAAACTGCACAACGAACGGTCCGTGTCGCTGGTATTGATTCGCTGCACCACAGATAAGCAATCTAAAGCCACCAGCAATCCATCCATACCTTCATCTTTAGCCCAGGAAAGAGCAAGTATGATCGCCTCGGCTCAGGAATTGAGACATCAGACCTGCTGTCACCAACACTAGCCAGGAACATACCTGTATGATCCCGAGCTACGACTCCAGCCGCCATTCTGCCTGACGCTACAAACAGAGCTGCATCGACATTGAGTTGGATCAATCCCGCTGGCGGTAGAGACCAAGAAACTCCTCGATCGGGAAGTCTCACACCTAAGAACGGCCGTGGGTTTAGTCAGATGTGTCAAGATCAACTCAACGTAAGCCTTGATCTTCAGAGCGATACCGAGAGGATTTACAGAGCCACCTTCCTCCCCCAATTGTTCCGAGCATCCTATAGATGCCAGAATGTCACAGCCAGAACTGTTGCCTGCTGCTCGTCATTCCTTTCAAGAAAATCAGCAAGCCAGGTTTTCTTTTGATGTAAAGCCCTTCCGATTCAGACTAATATTATAAGACTGTTTCACCTCATTCCAAACCTCGCACGCAAATGGACAGAACAGCAGTGCCTGCTCCACGCTCTCCCGTTTTGAGCGATGGATGCAAACAGGCGAAGGGACAAATATGATTTTGGGACTCTACAGGGTTGTTTTCACAAAAAATAGGCCACTGTCTCCAGTCAACGTGCCACGTCAGCGTCGTGACGGGAGTGACCAGTTTACTCGGAAAACTCTCCAAAGTGACCAGTGGGCTCCTTTTCTGGTAAGTTTTGTAACTAACCGTGTGATTCCCTCTTTTTCTACAGTACATTACTGTTGGGTTGGGTGTAGTACACATCACAATTCACAATGACCATCTAGGAACATCAGCCATTTTCTTTCAGCTATTTTTTAAAACTCCTATCTAACAATTCTAACACAATGTTTACCTTTTACAAGCAAGGGCCTATCACTAAACATAGGTACCCTGAAGTCAGTCCGTGGTCACCTCAGGCGATCACTCGCTGCTTTCATCATCCAAAAGGTCATCATCGTCATCGCTCTGTTGACCCTTCATCCTCTCGTTCTTCTTCCTAGTCTCCTCGCCTATAGCGTTGGCAATGGCGATGGGCAGCAAAAACCCGGGCCTCTCGAGGAACTTGGCTCGGTGAAGGATCATCGCGTCACGTTGCGTCACATCGATGCCGTCAAAAGTATGCACGGCAATGGTGGCACGGCCTTTCAGGCCCAGCGAGTACCAGCCTAGGCCAGAAACTGCGATGTCCGTACTGTTCACATCCCAGCTGATCCCGGACACGTCGATCCGTCTCTCTATCCACTGGCCCCACTCGGTGGCTCGCTCTGGCGCAACTGGTGGCTGCGTAGTTGAAGTGTGTAAGTATGATAGAGAAATGATGATAAACTGCAGCTGCCTATGCACTGAAGATTTAAGCAGGTAGCAGGCCTCGTTATTCTCTTGAAAATCATCATCATTTAGTGTATATAATAGGAGTTCAACCTCTAGATTTAAGTCATTAGTGGTCCACGAAATAAGACAACCATAGCAAATTGACGTGTAAGATAACCATATCATATTGATGTGTTTACTTATTCAATTAGCACATCACACGCAGTGTTGTTTCATAAAGCAACCTTACTTCCAAGATATCTTTATCTAGTCCTTTATAAACAGAATCTAATTAATTTATGCTTATGAGAAACATTATGCAGGTGGGAAATTGAAGTCTCACCTGAAGTCTGATGCCAACATGTTTGCTCCGAAGTTCTTCAGCACTTTCAGTCTTTCCAAAATGAAGGGAAATATTGGCAGATGCCCAAACAGTTACATAGATAGTTTGAACTGAAGCTTCTAGAATATCCAAGCGTGTTAACCCTCCGATGTGCACGGATTGTCCTGCCTGCAACAGTTTGCAACCATTGAGCCAAACAGGCCTCACAGATTCCGGTACAACACAGAACAGTAACTTTGTAATTCAGTTAAGGAGCTAAGGGCGGGCTATTAGATCACTTAACCTTTCAAGGGATTACACTCGTCCAAGGGTATTAGATGTATAAGGTCTTGCAAGAGTAATGAATCAGGAAATCATCTATATGCTGTTTAATTTGCAATCAACTATAACAGGCAAGGCAATTATAAGTCCAGAATGGCATCGAGTTTAGCAAAGTTACAAGAATGCAAGGGTTAGTGGTTAAAATCATCCAAGCGCTGCTCCATTTGTGATTAATTTATAACAACCACTATAAATCCAATAGATCACCAAGTTTACCAAAGTTCATTTCAACTTTTAAGTGATACAAGTGTGGACTTTGAGCATGCTCAGTATTTTACAATGCTATCAGTATCTATAAGTCCTATCAGTATCTATAGGTCTTGACTGAAAATAGACTGAAGAAAGTAGGCATTTCAATTGTTGGCATGAAAATAGATACTACTATAGGTCTTGACCACATGTCTGTAGTGCAAGACTCCAAAGTAAAACACAATTAGAATGTTGGTATGAAAATAGACTGAAGAACGTAGGCATATATATGTTCTAGTTTTGAACCCTGGCAGATATGTTCTTGTGTTCACGGGCTATTACAACACTAGATAGGTTTCAGCCACTCCACGAGAAATAAACAGAACTGGGGCAATATTAACAGACTTCAAATTTACCTTCACCCTGAAGGTCCGCGGCCGAAGTTCCTTCCTGATTTCAACCATCTTCCTTTCCTCGCTGTTTAACCTCATCGACATGATATAAGGATGCAGCAAACCAGGAGTGTCATACATCTTAGCCTTTGCAGGCAAAACCCCTGTCATCCTTAGTATGCCTAACGTAGTTCCCGGGACGGCTGCTTCTGTCAATCTTGTGATTTTCACACCTTGCTTTTTTGCAAACGCATTGATCAGAGTAGATTTCCCAGCATTCTGTGCACCAATCACCCACACATTGCTACGAGGTCCCGCTAATTCCTTGACGTACGAGATCAAGTTCCTCACTGACAGATCCTTATGAACGCTGACCAAGTAAACTGCATCCAGCTTCGGCGCCCCGAATGCCTTAGCTCGGCCTCGCACCCACTTCTCAAGCCTCACTCCCATCTGCTCCCAGGGCAGCAGATCCACCTTGGTGCCTACAAGAACAAGCCTTGGCGTCTCACTCAGCTTAGAGCTCCCCCTCCCCTCGAGCGCCTTGAAGAGCGACCTGGCGGCCCTCTTCGGGAACGAGCCGTCGAAGTCGGCGCAGTCCACCACCATGACGATGACCGGCGTGCCCGCGGACCGCTTCACCAGGCGGGACGACATGAAGCGGTCGAAATCGAAGTCTGGGATCAGGTTGTCGGCAATGTGGTTCCTGACGTGCCCGTAGTTCCTCAGCGAGTGGCACCGGGCGCAGACCACCGCCGCCGAGTCCTCCCTCGCCTCGGCCCGTCTGGCCTCCCGCGCCCGCCGCCTCCGCTCTGCCTTGGACAGCTTCTCCTTCCTCAGCCTCTCCAGGGTCTCCTCGGTGATGCTCCCGTACCCGACCCCCGGCGGCGTGAACCCGTCCAGCTCTCTGCTCCACTTCTCCTCCTCGTCGTCCTCCATCCCGCCGTCATCCCAGTCGGAGTCCCAGCCGCTCTCGGCGCCGACGCCGACCGTCGGCTCTCCCTCACTGTCCCCCTCCTCATCCTCTTCGTCTTCTTCAAGGGACTCGAGGAAACCGGTGTCCAGGCCGTCCAATTCGGCGGCGAGGTCGGGTTCTGAAGGAAAATCTCCATCCCCCTCGTCCTCGAGGAACCCCTCCGGAGAAGAATCGGCTGATTCTTGTTCCATTTCGTCCTGCGGGGAGGGAGAGCGGCGGGAGGGGCTGGTGAAGAAGCCGGGAAGGTCGGGGTCGTCGTCCTGCATGAACACCCCGCACCCGGGGCATACGGCGCGGCGGGCGTCCTCGTCCCTTCCCTCGCTTATGACCGGCCTGCTGCCGCGTTTGGTGGCGGTGGTGGGTACGGCGGCGGCGGAGACGGAGGAGGAAAGGTTGCGGCTCTGAAGAGCCGCGAGCTGTGGTGGGTTGAGGAATGGGGGCACGCGGAGGCGGAGGGGTGGGGTCGCGCGGAGGAGGCGAGCCGCCGCCCCGGCCGGGAGCAGCAGGGGTTTAGCCATTGCGGCTAGCTAGATGACTCCTGCGAGGGGATAACGGCAGCAATATTTTCCTTCTAGTATATCCTTTTCCGTTTATTATACGGTACTAGTTGAATGTCCGTGCATTGCAACAGAAGAATAAATCCTCACACGTCCTAGCATTCTAAGCATGAGTTACTATGAGTTAGACAATAATGAATGTTGTCATTTGCATATTTAAGTATATAATATCTTGTTATTAGATTTAAATTTTACTTTGAAACTTCCGTCTGTGTATTGTCCTTTGAACAAAACGTATCACCATATTGATTGTTTGTTCTGTTCTTCTAGTTTCTTCATCTCTGATTTTTTTCATTTGTGCTTTACTGCAGTCAATAGCTCGTGAAGTTGTGATATTGCCTTGTGAAAATTGATGTTAATAATTTTCTTTCATGGCTACCTCGCCTAATTTTCTCCCGTTGTCTTGGGTTTCCTTTTTACCTGTAAAATAACAATGAGTTATAAAAACAGTAAGATTAAATGAGTTTTTTAAGGGCTTGTATAATGTTTTTTTACATGTTCGCGGTTTCATTTTACTGGTCTAATGACGCAACTGAATCAGAGAGCTATTGGGCATGAACATCTGTCAGTTTTTTTTAGAATAACAGGGGCATCGCCCCCGGCTCCATTTCATTGAAACGAAAGCCGGATCGAACAGGGGTCAAATGCTAAGCATTTTGCCAACAGCACAGCAAATGCACGGAAGTTCAGTACAAAAGGAGGCACCGACTGCCTGGCACACCACAGACCTAACAGCACAAAAACATATGACAGACTAAGTCTGAAACTAAAACTAAAACTTCGTAAAAAGGCGCCCAGAGTTTGTAGCCCCACTGCTCGATCTTTTTCACGAATGACGATGTCGGAGTCCGGGACGGAGGTTGGAGTTGTCCAGTGCCCGGCCAGCCACCTTCTTTGGAGTCGGACATCTCATGAGAGCATCGAACGGAGGGAGCATCTCAACCACTTCCCAGCTGGGGCAGCTCTCGTAGGATCGAAGTCACGAACAGGCAGAATGTGTCCGCGCCCTCCAGCATGTGGTCCTTGAAGATCAACCTCCATCGCTTGATTGAGCACAGGATCCTATAAAAATATGTTAGTAGCACACAATTATCATAAAAATGCCAAAATGTTTTCTAAGTGATTGTCAGGCATCAATTGTCGTCTCTTATGCAATGCAGAGACCAAAATCATTGAACTGGTTGATGGCCTATTCCAAGTCATGCAAGGGATCACTTGCCATCCATTGCTTTCCAACACTTCATCCAGAAACAAAATCAGAAGTTTTCTGATAGATAGCACTGTAGTGTATCATTTACTCCGGGCCTTTAATTTTTTGGAAGACATCCATTTCCTCATGTTTAGTTTTTTTTAACAGTCCTCATGTTTAGTTGAGTGCCTTTATTTTCAAAAGAGGATTGCGCAACGTTCTCTGAATGTGTTCTCCTGTCACCCATTAATCTGGAGTAAGAGAACTAACCGTGAAAGAAACTTTCCTTCGCACTTTTGTGTTCCTCAACGCACTCCTCTTGCTGCTCATAAATAAACACATAAAAAGAACATTGGTAGAATAACCAGTAGAAGCAGATAAAATAAATTTATTGTTCTGGTTCTTTACATTGGTAGTTCGATATGATACTGAATATTACCACTTACCTTACCGACATCAATATATATTTTATCCCGAGTCGCGTCCAACTGATAATTAAGCGTATTGTTAGTGTTAATCGTGGAGAAAACAGGGAGCAATCATGTACACTTGTAGAGGTTATGTGCTACTGGTCTGAACCTTCCGTTTGAGAGACATGTCCACCAACGTTGTTATGCCACCTGAAATAGAAGAATTTACAGAGTTATAAAGCGGAGAGGATACATACTTAATTACACATTCCTGTTAAATCAACCTTAATCCAATTCAACTAAAAAGAAAGCAACCAGTAATGTTGCTTGTTGGATGAACTCCATTATCAGAATGCAACTGTTAATTTTAGGGGAAGTAACGGTAGTAAAATCAAGCAAGCAATCTGAGTAGTAAAATAGATAACTAAACCTGGTTTTTATTAACTTACCTATGATGATTATCTAAACTTTGGGAGAAACTCAGGTTAAATGATATTCCTTTGAAAATTCTTACCAACAAGGCAAGTGCAATATGTGATGGTCGATAAGTTTACAGTAGAAACGATGCTGAAATCTCAAATGCCACCAATGAAAACACACCCTATGCGCATAGTTCTGTATTTTTTTGCCTTCGGTACTGGTTTGAACAACTGGAACCAAATAAAATGCGCGACAGTAGAAACAACCTCTTGATAACAAGATAAAAAAATTTGTAGTATAAACTTTTAAGTTTAGCTAACTGGCCATAATTAAAAATTGGGTATCCAATGATTCAGATCATGAGAAATCCACAATCCTAAGGAATAAACCTTGCCTCCTACTAAGTGAAATTTGTGCTTTCAGATAACTTGAAAATAAGTGAGTCCAGAAAAGGAGCAGTAAGTTCTTATGGAACTGATGCCTTCATTAGCTTTCCTCTCATTCATAGACCCCATCCGTTATCTACCGGCCCCATCTTGGCCGTCCTAAAAACTACCCTCAGCATAATAATTCCCGACACCCATCTTCGCCCAACACCGGACGCCCATTCAGTGGTTGCCTCCCTGCTCTTTTGTCCACCTCAAGCCATGAGCCACGACGAGGATATACACAGAAGGCGAGCATCTTCGTATAAATCAATCATATGACAGGATGTGGATTAGCTGCCAGGATGAGGATATAGAGCAGCCCACACCATGTGTGCAAAATCTCAGTTGAAGTGTGAAACAACCCACACCATGTGTACAAAATGACAACTGAAGTGTGAAACTGAACTGTAGCAGAACATACCACCGTCTCTACACTGATGACGAGCTCACTGGTTACACATTAACTCAAACACATGGTGAGCAGCTCCAAGAGGTAAAACATGGGCAAGACTGAATCGGACTGGAACTCGGCGGCAGGCGAGGGACGGAGGCGTGGCCGACGCCGCCACCGACCGGCGAGCAGAGGGGTGGCGCGGCGCCATGTCTAGGACGCCGGAATCAGCAGTTTCGGTAGTATACCACGAGTAGGAGCACCCCTCCGACAGGAAATTGGTGGATTCTTCGTGCAAGGCCCTCGAATATTGCTGCTGCCACTCGGGTCCGGGTCGTCGTAGCGGCGCTAGGCCCCTCGCCTGAGTGCCCATCCGACAGGGAGATGTCGTGCGCCCCCATCCTACTCGAGCCCGTAAGCTCTGCCCTCCTCCGGTTCGTGAGCCGCCGCCGCTTCCGTTCGGCCTCCTCTGCGTCGCAGGCGGACCGCTGCCTCTGCTCTCGACCTCGACGTATGCAACGCCGGACCACCTCCTCTGCTCTGGCTGCGCGAGGTTGGCTCAGAATCGACACTGACCTGCTGCTGTCGCCATGGTGTGCGCCCCGTCCGCGAGTCCGCCGGCAGCCGGCACCTCCATCGATCCCCTTCCCCGAGGCGTACATGCACTCGCCCTCGAGCTCCTTCCTGCAGGGCAGCCGGCACCGCCATCTGATCCCCTTCACCGAGGCGTACAGCCACTCGCCCTCAAGCTCCTGCCTGCGGGGGAGGGGGCTCGGGCCAGCGTCGCGGGGGAGGTGGCTCGGGCCAGCGACTTCGTCCACAACCTCCCCGCACTCCACTCCCACATCTCCATGGCCGCTGCCGCCAACTTTTAGCCCGCCGCCGGTCGGCACTGGGGCGTCGCGAGGCTTCGGGAGGGAGAGAGAGAGAGAAAAGTAGGTTGACCAACTTGGCGGTGGCAGAGCTTGTAATATGTCCGAAAAGCCAGGGGCAAATCCGTCTTTTCAGGGCAGACGGATTTTTTGGCTAGGTGACGAACGGTCCCAATCTTTTTAATAGTATAGATTAGCAAAAAGGCCGTGTCGTTGCTATGGCTAATTTGTTATTGTACGCATACTACGTCTTCATAAGGGGAAACCTTCACAACTTTTTTTATTTTGTTTTTATTTTGCTTAGTTTTTTGTTTGGTTTTGTTTATCTCTTTTTATCAAAAACTTAAAAAAAAGTTTAGTTTGATTTGCTTTCTTATCAAAAACACAACAAAAATTACTTCATGTTCAAGCTGCTGCTATTGTTGGCTTGCTCCATTTTTGCCAAAATAAACTCTGCTGAGAACACCAAGTTGCATGACTTCATTAGCACAAACAACAATGATTTCCTAAGTAATTCTATTGCTCCACCTGCTCGTGATGCTACCTTTTATAAAATTAAGCCTGCTTTGTTGAATCTTGTGATGAGAGAGCAATTTTCTGGTGCTAGTTCTGATGATGCTGGTGCCCACCTCAATAACTTTGTTAAACTTTGTGAGATGCAAAAATATAAAGATGTAGATGGAGATATTATTAAGATCAAGTTGTTTCCTTTCTCCTTGAGAGGAAAAGCTAAAGAATATTTGCTATCCTTGCCTAGAAATAGTATTGATTCTTGGATTGAGTGTAAAGATGTTTCTATTGGAAAATACTATCCTCCTGCTAAAATTATATCTATGAGAAGTGAAATAATGAAATTTAAACAACTTAATAATGAACATGTTGCTCAATCTTGTGAAAGAATGAAATCTTTGGTTAAGAATTGTCCCACCCATGGATTTACTGTTTGGATGATTATCCAGACTTTTTATGCAGGTTTGAACTTCTTTTCAAGAAACCTGTTGGATTCAGCTGCTAGAGGTATCTTTATGACCATTACCTTGGGTGCTGCAACAAAGCTCCTTGATAATATGATGATTAATTATTCTGAATGGCACACCGAGAGAGCTCCACATGGTAAGAAGGTAAATTCTGTTGAAGAAACCTCCTTTTTGAGTGATAAGATTGATGTTATCATGGCTATGCTTGTTAATAGGAAAGCTCCTTTAGATTCAAATAATGTTCCCTTAGCCTCTTTAGTTGCTCAAGAAGAGCAAGTTGATGTGAACTTCATTAGAAAACAGCAATTTCAACAACAATGTCTATAGGAATAATTTTGATAGTAACAACAATTATAGGCCTTATCCTCCTAATAATGGCAATACCTATGGAAACTGCTACAACAATGCTAAAAGTGCTCCCTCTGAACTTGAATTCATGCTCAAAGACTTTATTAGTTAACAAACCACTTTCAACAAGACTGTGGAGGAAAAGCTTTTAAATGTTGAGAAAAATATTTCCTCTTTGTCTGAAGCACAGTCCTCTTTGATTAATAAAATGGCTGCTAAACCTGAAACCTGGGAAAATACCTTTGCTGCTCCTCATGCCATACAAGTTACTATTAATGGAAATGTTAGACTGTTAGCTCAACTACATGCTAAGTAGGAAAGAGAAGCTGAAATTGCTAGAAACAATAGTGTGTGCACTATCACCACCACCAATATGGATGCCACTAAACCACGATAAGTCCATATTTCTCCTACCACAATGCCTAAACCCAATGAGTCTACTACTAGTGATGCTAAGTTTGATTTTGATCTTGATGGTTGCAATATTTTTGAAGTGATTATGTTCCTACAAAAGCTTGCTAGAAGTCCCGATGCTAGTGATATGAATGTGGCTTTCACCAAACACATTACAGATGCCCTTATTAAAATTAAGGAAGAGAAGTTGAAACACAAAGCCTCTATTCTTAGGAAATTAGAAGATAGTTGGAAACCCATTATTAATATGCAAGTGAATGACTTTGATCTCAAAGCTTCATGTGAACTTGGTTCTAGTGTCTCTATTATGCCTAGAAAGATTTATGAAATGCTTGATTTGCCACCTTTGGAATATTGTTATTTGGATGTCCCACTTAATGATAATGCTAAAAATAAACTCATGGGGAGTGTTAATGATGTTCTTATTATGGTTAACAATGCTTATGTCCCTGTTGATTCCTATGTTTTGGATGTTGAATACAATGCTTCTTGTCCTATTACTTTGGGAAGACATTTTCTTAGGACTGTTGGTGCCATCATTGATATGAAAGAAGGCACCATTAAATATCAAATTCCATTCAAGAAAGGTATTGAACACTTCCCTATGAGGAGAGAGAAATTGTTTTTTGCTCCTTCTTTGAAAGCAAGGTTTGATGTTAATGCTTCTTTATTTGAAAATACTTGATTCTTGCTTCTTGTACCTAACTTAAAGGCATTAAAGAAAAGTACTTATTGGGAGATAACCCAAAAGTTTTCTTGAGTTTTGGAAGTTATTACTTCAGTAATGACCTCTCCTTATCCTTTGGGGAAATTTGCTAGAGGACACCGTTATTTTCCGGCGTTTGCTAAAACACACTATTGGAATGTGGCTTTGCCCAGTACCATTATTATTTCGTGACAATTTGCTAGAACACACTGTACTGCCCAAAACGGAAAATTTGACGTTTTAGACCTTTTTACCTTGTTGCAAATATGAGATGTTTTAGATAAAAAAAACTGTCCAGCTTTTTCCCAATTCCCTCGTTGATTTTCTTTTCTTAACCACGATGCTGCATGCTGCAATGGATGGCGACTTGGCGATGTTCCAACTTGATATGAACTTACGTATAGTTTCTAATTCATGTTCGGTATATGCATATGCTGGATTTGGTGAATTTGAATTAGAGAAAAAAGTGTTCAAACCGGACATATGTCAAACTTTCCATTTGTGGTATGCAGTGTGTTCTGGCAAATGTGCCATGAAATTATAATGGTACTCAGCAAAGACACATTCCAGCGGTGTGTTTTGGCAAACGCCAAAAAATAACGGTGTCCTCTAGCAAATTTTCCCTTATCCTTTTTGTTTAACTTTTGTGCCAAGAATGACCTCTAATGAGAGAGAAGTAAGATTTGGGGAGTTGCTGTCCCGAAACAGATTTCTGTGCTCCACCGTAAAAATTCGTGTAAAATCTCTGTAATCCGGATTGAGTTGATATTTTCTGAATAAATCCCCCAGTATGTTAGCTAACTTTCTTTAGTTTAACAATTTTTTATTTGAGCAACATAAGGTCTTTGAAAAAATCGGTTTCTACCTACTGATCTGTTTTGACAGATTTCTGCCATTATCTGCATTTGCTTCTTATTGATTCCCTTTTGGGTTCTTTTTGGGAAATTGAGATTTTTGAGGGAATTGCTACAGTAGCTTGTGTTTTTAGTGAAAGTTTTGTTGTTCTAAAGCTAAGACCAAAGGTCTATTATCTTTTGAATACACTAATGTTGCTAATGAAGATTGTGTGAAGTTTTGTATGAAGGAAAATTTTCAGGTGTAGAGAAAGAACGATGTAATGAGATGAAGAATGGACAAAATCTCAAGATTGGGGATGCCACCCCGTGTCACCCCAAGAAATATTCAAGAGGTACAAGCGTCAATTCTTGGGGATGCCCAAGGCATCCCCTTCTCTATCAATAAAAAGCTCAGGTCTTTCTAGACACTTTATTTTTATTGTTTCATGCACAGTTGTGTTGTTCTTGGAGCGTCTTAGTTTTCGTTTGGTTTGCTTAGTTTGCTTGAATAAAGTAGTTTGGACCCCTGCTCTCACTGTGTTGTTTCAAATAAGTTGATTGGTGTTGGAGAGGAGTAGAAAGTTCTTGCTTAAATAGTACAAGAGGAGCTTGCTTTGACTATGACTTAGACTTTAGCATGTCATGCTAGGTGTTGTTTTGACCTTATGCTTAGTGATTATTGATGTATCATGACTTGTTCTAAACAATTGGGATTGCTTAATGTGCCTTGAAGGAATCATGTGTTGTTTTAGCATACAAAAGCATAGTATTGTAGTATTCTCCTTTGATACTTTGTTTGGGTTGACTTGACGCATGCTCACAATATGTTATGACTATAACAAGTCACCATAGCCTCTATGATCATTTAGTACTTGATTTGTAGTACCACTTTATGCTTTGATTAGTAATGTTTTGTCGCTCTGCATGATTATGGCCATTATTGCTCTCTTAGTTGGTCGCTCCCAGTGTTTTGCTAGCCTCCACTTGTATGAGTAAGTTCTACTCATGCATCCAACTTCCAAGAAACCAAGTTATTTCACAGTGTCCACTATAAATTCCTATGCATGGTGTGTTACACCATTCCAAGTATATTCTTGTTTTCATCTATCTTCCAATTAAAAATTCTTTTTGTTATGTGAAAACTTAGTGATTAAAGCTCCCACGAACTTGATGGCACACTTTATTTTTCTTGCCCATAATAAACTTGAACCATTGTGTCATCTATATTTTACTTGCACTTATACGTTGCGATTAGCAGAACCATGCTGTCATGGGGAATGCTTTCAACATTGCACGTGTACATTGCACATAGTTGATATCATGCTCTTTTGTCTATGGATGTCGTCGGTGTGAAATGAAAGGGGGGCTTGTAAGTCCATGGAGTTATGTATGTGTGTTAGAGAAATGCCTGTACCGCTAGCCTAAGCCATGCCTAATCATGGTGGAAACTTGCAGCATCACCATAGTGACATCTATTAAGCATTCTTCTTATAAAAACAGATATAGAAAAAAGAGATTGAGAAAAAAGAAAAAAATATGAGAAAAGAGGAAAGAGAAAAAAATCACCATTTTCCCATGGTAAATAAGAAGATTGCTGAGATGCTCATTGTCTGCTTGCCTTGTCATTTTGAATATGGGATAGCTCCTGTATCATGTGCAAGGGGTACCCCATTGGCGGTTCTCTATGATACACATGTACTTACTATGACAAGAACTTGCAAGTAACTAAACTTGAGTAGCATGAGGAGCGGCCCTCGTATTAAAGGGACATGAGATTGCCAACTTATACTTTGTCAAGCATATACTCCATAGTTTGTTCACCTTAACCTTAGTCACTTCAAGATGCTTATGATAGGGGCAATGAGGGCTGAAAGCTAACAAGTACCATAATTTTGGAAACTCTTCACGGAACTTGAGATCCTTGCTTTCCTTTATGAAGGGCCTTTCTTCCACCATTATATTGAATCTTCACCTTCTATCTTTAGGAACCAATTAATAGAGCATGGTTGCCATTCTTAGTTTTATGTGCATTGTCCCAAAACTTATTGATTGATGCATATTGTTGATATTACTTGTTCTTGTGCTATTTGTATCTAGTCACGCTTATGAACTTTGAATGTGTCCTATGCATCTATTTGCTACTCCATGAGGGACAAGCTGAATGCCACTATGCTATGTTTTCTATATGTGAAACAAACAAATGTTTTTCAATGCATGTTATTCATGATCCTTGTTTGTAACCTTTCATGTTGCATGCATAGTTACTTTGTCTTACTGTTAAAACTCCATATTTCATGCTCATGTTTAGAGTTCTTTGATCCCAGCTTTCAATGCTTTCAAATGATTTGATCTTGATTTTAATGGTGCATGTCACCTCAAAAATTATTTTTTGTCACTTACCTACTCAAGGACGAGCAGGAGTTAAGCTTGGGGATGCTTGATATGTATCTATTTTTTTATGTTCCAGCTTGTTTAGTATCTATTTTGATTTTTTTTGTCTACACTTTGAGGTGTTTTTATATGTTTTATGGTACTAACCTATTAACAAGATGCCACAGTGCCAGTTGCATGTTTTCTTCTATTTTTGGTTTCAGAAAGGCAGAAAATCAATATTCTCAGAATTGGACGGGACAAAAGCCAAAGTCAATATTTTACCGTTGGGAACACGAAGCCAGAATATGAGACGGAGGGGAGCCACCAGGGGGCCACACCCCCTGGTAGCACGGCTAGGCCCAACCCGCGCTTGGGGGGTGCGGCCGCCCTGGCTGCCCCCTTACCACGCCTCTTCGCTAATAAAGATCCCCTGATGCAGAAACCCTAAGTACCCAATCAATATTCCACGAAACCATCTGTAGTCGCCACCACCATCGTCCCTCAATCGGGGGGATCTGATGCTCTTCCCGGCACCCTACTGGAGGGAGATCATCCCGGAGGCCTTCTTCTTCATCATGCAAGCCTCCGGTATGAAGTGTGAGTAGTTCCACCTTGGACTACGGGTCCATGTAGTAGCTAGATAGTTGTATCTCCTCCTTTGAGCTATCATGTTTAGATCTTGTGAGCTCCGTTCATGATCAAGATCATCTATTTGTAATCATGCATATTGCGTTTGTGGGGATTCGATGGATATTGAGATTACTATGTCAGATTGATTAATGGTTCTGTCTTATTGATTCTATCATGTCTCTGTTGTTTGTGATCTTGCATGCTCTCCGTTTTTAGTAGCTATCTTGGCCAAGTAGATGCTAGTGACTCCAAGAGGGGGTATTTATGCTCGATAGTGGGTTCATACCTCTATTTAATCTAAGGGAAGAGACAGAAATCTCTAAAGTTGTAGATGTGTTGTTGCCACTAGAGAGAAAACAATGGTCTCTTGTTTATGGAACAAGTGGATTGTTTACCTTACACACTTTGCTTAAAGCAGTTATGTCATAATCCAAATTTTGATGCTAAATCAATCTCTTCAAAATAATATAAAATAAATAAAAGTGTTGCTATTTATGTGTTTGGGAGAAAAGTAAAACAAAAGAAATGAAAATAGTGGTACAGTAATGCCTGAACTCTTGTCTTGCGTTAAAAACTTCTAGCTGGGACCAACTTCCATTATTGGTGCTTTTAATACATAACTATATGCCTTTGTTTTGTTTTCTCGATATGTGAGAAGGAAAGCCCATAGGCTGACCCAAGGCCCTTTAGGACACAACGTATGTGTCCTTCTGTTTCGCCTCTTGTTATCGTCCCAGGTCTGGCCCTACACGTTTTGGCTCCTCCCACCTCAATCCTATCCATTACCCACTAGATCGAGGCCGCCGCCGCCAGGTCCCTGCTGTCGCTGGTTCACAGGTGGTCGCCGCCGCCTCACGTGCCGCAAGGTCTCAGGTCCCCCGGTTGCTGGATCAAGTTGTCACCGTCTCGCCGTCGTTGCAGCAGTGCGTGCGTCTATTCTCTAGTTATTTCTTTAAGCTCCTCCAACGTTATAGCAGAGCTGTCCTTTTTTGTTGTCCGATGGGTTAGTTACAGGGTTGGTTTGGTGTCGTTCATTGATTCCAGGTTGCCGTACACCACCGCCTGAGCAGCACGTAGTTTTCTGCCTTATCAATCTGTTGTTCGATTAGAGTTTTGGTTACACTCCCTGTTGTGTGAGAATTGAGGATCACAAGCGTTCTATTTCAGGGAATACCTGGGCAGATAATATCTATCAGGGAACTACTACATAGTACGAGAGACAATTTAGCCACTTTATATCCTTGGACTGGTGGGTTTCGTCGATTGGCAATTAGTTCTGGTTGGTGTTGTATTTTTACCTGCCGTTTCATGCATAGAAATAGTAAGACCAAAGCTATAGGGAAATTAGTTGATGGCTTAATTCTTTCTATTTAATTTCTTGGACCTTCCCGTGAGTCTCTCGCATGTTTGATCATCTATTTTTCTTTGCCTTTGTTTAGTTTCAGGTTTGTTAGTCATCAGTCATGTGAGGTTTGGTATAGAGAAGTTGCTACCGTTAGTATAAATCCTCGGACTGTTAGACATCAATGTACTGCAAAGTTATTTATTCTTATAACACTAGCTAAGAACACTTTTTTGTTTTATATCATAATAGAAAAGGAAATGCAGGTAGTTATTACTATCTTTTGACCGACTATTAACAGATATCGAGAATGATTTTCTGGGTTGGTTGCGCATAGGAGCGATGATATTTTTGTTTGTATGCTTTTGAAGTGATTGTGTGTATTAAGTGTGACAATTGTTTCAACACCAGGTTCTGATACTTCCGGTACGGAGTCTTATAAGTCACAACTTGTGCCCCGCGGTTGAGGCAAGTTCATGGCGGATAGTAATTCTGCATATATCTCTTCACTTGATTTTACTTAAAGTACATGTTTTTATGTCTATGATATATCAATGATGACAATCATACTGGTGATGGCATACGCATATTATGCATTTTTGCATGCTCATTATGACAATGATGATAGTGTGGCCTACCTCGGTGGGCACAATGCGACCTTCATTGATGGGCTGCGACCCACTTTTGTCAACACCCGGATTTTTAATCATAGATGCCTGTTATGCCATACATCACAATCACAGGATTACCATTTTTGCGAGACATAACAGATTGGATATCACAGTACATCATCCATTACAAACCATACATAAGGTCTTACACAAATAAGGATCTCATGAACCAGTCTTAATACAATCAAGCAGCGAAATAACGTAATAATAACGATAGCATGGGAGAAGCTCCATCTTCATGGTCACAGACAATGCTGACGATGGGAGATGATCCTAGTTGTCGTAACCTTCTTGCTGTCTGTCTTCCTGATACTCCTCTTCATAGTCTGGCCACGGGAATAGCCAGGGACAAAGCCATGAGTATTCTTTAAGTACTCGCAAACTAGTACTAACAAGTGAAGTGGTTTTGAGTAGGAAGTACTAGGCTCTAGGTTGTTTTGCAAAAAGCCAGATTTACCTCTACTAAGTTTAGAAGCAAAGAAAACTAGTTGAAACTTTTATAACACCTTAGTGGGAACTTGAATTTCATGTCACAACTCTGTTGTGGTCAAGTCAAAATCATAATTAATTTCACAAGTCATTTTGAAAACATCTGACGACAGAACAGTATGGCCACTCCAACTGTCCATAACCGTGGACGCGGCTATTCGAATAGTTTGACACTAAGCAGAGATTGTGCACTTTCACCACAACATTCGATATATCCGTCAGGAACAATCCTGAATTCACCATACTCAGTATGCGGATAATCATTCCTAACCTTTCAATTGCTGCCTAGTATAGCCACCTCTCCTGTGATTTTGGCCTCCCAACCATGACCAACTGTCATCTTGGGTACTGCACAGGTGGACAATCTTCACAAGGTAGCCTTAGCTCAAACCTTGGCCGCAAGGGAACCCATACTAAGGTATATAAATTTCCAGTCAAGCCCTACCCAAATTTCGGGTACTATGGTTGTACGGTAAAATTGGAATGGTATCGCATCCAGACAACCATCTGTTTTGTAATGGGCTAAGGCTCATGCCTTAATATTTTCATCATCAAAATCATTTGGTGTTCTGAAACACATGTCAAAAACATTTCAGTAGAATGACTCATCATTCTCAAGTTTTCATAACCATTTTCACCAAGTATTCCCATCTAAAGTTGATAAAGTTTTATGCTTAGCACTAGCATCTACAAGTGGGGGTAAATACTAATGAGGGGTGGTAAACAAGTGTATCTTGTCTAAGTTCAATCTCATTCCTTCGGATGACATCAAGATTATCTAACCTTGGTCAAATTTTATGCTCATTATGCTACCTTCAAATATCTTTCTTGAATCTACAAGTCACTAAGTAAACTTTTGATAGAAGCTTTGATAAAGAAATAAAATACTAAGCTTGTAAGTAAAACTAGGATTGGGTATCATCAAATGGGTATAAGATTGCAAGTAGAGCTTGCAAGTGATAGCTTGCTCAATGAGTAACTTGCAAGGATTGGCTTGCCTTGTGCAGAGCACTGGTTGAAGTTCTCCTCGTTTCTTCCTCGTAGTATCCTCCTTCCTCCTCGTATCCTTGGTCGGTACTAGCGTCTATAAATAAATATGAGGTACACAATCACCACACAATTCTTAACTACTCTATTTGGCACACAAAGGTTTACACTAGATTATCTAGCATCATCACTATTATCACAAAGATTAAAGCACTTGTCTTATTTATTTCATTTTATAAAAGTAATTTCTACTCATTGAAAAACTACTTAAGAATTAATATTCTCCCACTCAAACATGGGATCATGTTGACACATGTCATCACCAAATATTTTAGTACATGGGAATGTGATTTAAAGCGGTGTCATAATTTAGTAAGGTTTAACCTTTTTATTTTAATTAATTAAAATGACTAGAATGGCCTATGAGGCATTCTTTTATTACTTGATCATTATTTCTGCAAGTAAACCTATATATTTTTATATATTCTGAAAGATATGGTTAAATGTGATTTTATAGAGTTGGAATCAACTCAAAAGCTTTTATGGTTGAATTTTGAAAAATGTTTAAATGCAGAAAAGCTTCTGCCTTGTTATTTTTACCATGGGTGATCTATAAATCTAAATGGTTTGAATCCAACGGGTTTGGATTAAGCATTCCAGTACCTTTCTAAAAAAAATGGTTTCATACATTTTGGTTCAGTGAATCGAGCTGGGTTGATTTTTGAATCTAGGTACAGAGCTGGGTTTGAAACTAAAAGAATAAATCTAAATTTGAATTAGTGGATCGTGCGGGATGTTTAACTGGGCCGGCCCACTACGCACAGCGCACGCGGGGGCTGGTTAAGTGAGCGACCCCACTCGTCAGTGAGACATCGAGTGGCGAAGCGGTACGGGGCGATTAGGGCCGTGCGATCTAACTCTAATCCTATGGCTGTGATTCATCGTCCACGTCGAGCAACGACGACAAGATTGAACCCTAGCGCGACCAGTGAGGGTCGTCGGGGGCTTACCGGGGCTTCGGTGATGGTCGACGATGGTGGAGAACGACAAAGTCGACGACGACAATCCTCCTGGTACCAGCAGCTTCTCCTGGGGCGGCTCCAATCAACCGTGCCTCTCCTCCTCTGCAGCGGCGAACTCCGGTGCAATTCCGGCCACCTGGTACTCTCCTTGCTCCGGGAGTGAGTGGGGGGTATCAGTGAGAGGTGGGGAGTGAGATGGTGTGAGGGGTTTGAGTTAGGAAGGCCTCTATTTATAGTGCGACGAGAGGACCGAATGGCGCGGGTGGAGCTCGTCGGTGTCATCGGCACATCTTGCTAATGGCATGGGCAAAGGTAGGGGCGGTGCGTTTCCTCCTGGCGAAGCTCAACGGCATGGTCACGCGGCGTGGGGCGGTGCGGAACGGTCGGAATGTCGCGGCGCTCTGGGCGGGTCCGACGGCAAGTTTAATGGCGCACATCGTGCATGGTCCACGCGGCGACGAACGGGGCTATCTGGCGGGTTACTGGGATACTGGCGATCACGTACGCAAGCGGCGAGGGCAGCGCGCGGTCTGTGGGCTGGTGACGCGTGCGACGCTCTAGCGCGCTCTCGGCTCGCATGTAGAGAGACTGGGCGCGTGCTTGGCGGGTGGTCTAGGGGCTGGCAATGCTCGGTGATTGGACAGGGGGTGGCGATGGACGGTGCTGCATGTCCCAGACAAGGTTGGCGAAGCTAGTGCTTCCTCTAGCTCACTGGCGACATGGGGTGACAATGGTTCTCTTGGCATGCTCACCATTAATGGCTAGGCTTGCTCATAGTGGTGCTAAGGATTGTTAAAGAGGCTAGATGATCTACTAAGAGCTTGCTGCAACCAGAGAGGGAACAAGGTTGGCCACAATTACTGTTGCAAATAGTGTTTGATGTTTTGTTGTTTGCTGATCACAAGGTGTTTGATGAAATGGTCGAAAGAAATTCAAATTTGAATTTTGGATTCAAACTTGGTGGGGTTTGCTAGGCACATACTAGGGAGTATCTGGTTTGTTGGATTGGTCAAGGGGCACTGGTTTGGTTGGGTTTTGAAAATGTGTGATCTTCATATATGTTAAAGATTCAATTTTGAATTGTGATTTGAATGAGGTTTTCAAATGTTTCTGTAAGTTTGAAAGGTGGGTTTTGATTCACTTTTACTTGGTCTTGCAAGGGGTGAAAATAATTCGAAAAGTTTCTGTTTGAAATCTTGGACTAGAAACACTCAAAGTGACCTAGTGAGCAAGATTGTCAAAAATGACCATTTGCTTTATTTGATTTGTTTTTGATTTTCTCTTGATTTGTTTCTGCATGGAAATGTTTTAGATGATGTCATTTTCATATTTAAACCATTCCTTGCTATTTAGGTTAATCACTCAAGTCCATTCATGCATTCACACAATCATCTCATACACACATGCATTCATATGATTTTTTTATTTAATCAAAGTTTTTGTTAACCCTAATTTTAGTGATTAGATTTTGATAATCACGTTCAATATTTTTGGGATGTTACAAACCTTCCCTCCTTAAACAAAATATCGTCCCGAGATTTGAAAAAGAAGAAAAATGATTACCTAGGATTTAAAGAGATCGGGAAACTCCGTCTGATGTGATCTTCTTGCTCCCAGGTAGCTTCTTCTTCAGTGTGGTTACTCCACAGAATCTTGAGAAACTTGATGCTTCGGGTTCTGGTGGTTCTGAAACCTTCCTCCAAAATACGAATGGGTACTTCGGGATATGTTAGGTCATCATTGATTTCTATGGTGCGGTGATCAATGTTCTTGAAAACTTCAGTCGTCTCCGGAACTTCAAGGCTTTTGCGAAGTAACGATATATGAAACACATTATGCACCACTGACATTTCTTTCGGCAGTTCCAACTGATATGATACTTCTCCTTGATGATTCAGAATCTTGAAAGGTCCAATATATCTGGGGGCTAACTTTCCTTTGAGCTGAAAATGCTACATTCCCTTCAAAGGTAACACTTTGAGATACACAAAATCTCCGATATTGAAAGCAAGGTCTCGACGTCTCTTGTCGGTGTAACTCTTCTGTCTTGACTGGGCGGTCTTGAGGTGCTCACGAATCTTGTGAACTCTCTCTTCTGCTTCTCGAAGGATGTCGGGTCCAGAGATCTGACTTTCTCCTACTTCCGACCAGTTCAAAGGGGTGCGACACTTCCTTCCATACATGAACTCAAATGGGGCCATTTGCAAACTAGCTTGATAACTATTGTTGTATGAAAATTCTGCGAAAGGTAGAAAGTCTTCCCATTTAGATCCATACTCTAGCACACATGCTCTCAACATATCTTCGAGTATTTGATTTACTTGCTCCATTTGTCCATCAGTCTGAGGGTGATACACTGTGCTGAAATCTAGTCGGGTTCCTAAACCTTCTTGGACTTTCTTCCAGAATCTCAAGGTAAACTGGGTTCCTCGATCTGACACGATGTTCTTGGGGACTCCGTGCAAACTAAAAATTCTAACGATGTATAACTCTGCTAGCTTTGAACTCTGGTATGTGGTCTTGACTGGTAAGAAATGGGCTACCTTGGACAATCTGTCAACTATGACCAAATAGAGTCATTTCCCCTACTAGAAGTAGGCAATCCGGTGATAAAGTCCATTCTGACTGAGTCCTATTTCCATTATGGGATTTGTAATGGTTGCAATAGTCCTGCGGGTCTTTGATGTTCTGCCTTAACTCTCTAACAAATATCACACTTGGCGATATAGCTTCCGATTTCTCTCTTCATCTTATTCCACCAAAATTTCTCCTTCAGATCCTAATACATCTTCGTTCCTCCGGGGTGGATCGAATAAAGAGTATCATGGGCCTCCTTCAAAATAACTTCTTTCAACTCTGAATCTGCGGGTACACAAAGACGTCCTTTGTACCATAGAACTCCTTCTTCATCCTCGGTGAATCCGGGTACTTTGCCTGTACCGATACGATGTTTGATTCCGTTGATACTAGAATTTCCTTTCTGAGCCTCCTTGATCTGACTGATCAAAGTGGGTTGAAGTTCTATGCTAGCCAAAAATCCTTCACTTACTAATTCCATTCTGAAATCTTCCATCTCTTTGTGCAAACTTGGTTGATCCTTTAGAATCATGGAGTTTAAGTGGAACGGCAATCTGCTAAGGGCATCTACTACCATATTGGCTTTACCGGGGTGATAGTGAATGTCCAGATCATAGTCCTTGATTAGATCAATCCATATTATCTGCCTCATATTCAGCTCCTTCTGAGTGAATATATACTTCAGGCTCTTGTGATCTGAATAAATCTCACAACGATTACCCATAAGATAAAGCCTCCAGGTCTTCAGGGCTAGAACTACGGCTGCTAGTTCAAGGTCATGGGTAGGGTAATTCTGTTCATGTTGCTTCAGTTGGCGGGATAGGTAAGATATAACTTTTCCTTCTTGCATCAACACACATCCTAAACCGATCTTGGATGCGTCACAATACACATCAAAGGGCTTTGTGATATAATGCATGATCAAGATTGGGGCTGAAATCAATCTCCTCTTGAGTTCCTGAAAACTCGCTTCACATTTGTCCGTCCATTCAAATTTCTTGTCCTTCTTCAGCAATTGGGTCATGGGTCTAGCAATACTCGAGAATCCTCCTACAAACTTGCGGTAGTATCCCGCTAATCCGAGAAATGCACGAACTTGGGTTTGAGTGGTTGGGGCTTGCCAATCTTACACATCCTTCACCCTTGCAGGGTCAACGACAATTCCTCCGGCTGATACGATATGTCCGAGGAATCCTACCTCCTGTAACCAGAATTCACATTTGCTAAACTTAGCATACAACTGATGCTCTCTAAGGGTTCCAAGGATGGTCCTTAGGTGTAGCTCATGTTCTTCTTCTGATTTGGAATAAATCAGAATGTCATCGATGAAAACAATGACAAACTTATCTAAGAAGTCCATAAAAATCTTATTCATGAGGTTCATGAAATAAGCGGGGGCATTGGTTAATCCAAAAGGCATGACAGTATACTCATATAATCCATATCTGGTGGTAAAGGTAGTCTTTGGAATATCCTCTGCGTGAATCTTGAGTTGATGATAGCCAGTTCTAAGATCAATCTTAAAAAACACTTTGGCACCAGTCAACTGGTCAAACAGGTCTTCTATTTTTGGTAACGGGTACTTGTTCTTGATGGTGACATCATTCAACTTCCGATAATCCGTACATAAACGGTTACCTCCATCCTTCTTATCCACAAATAAGACAGGTGATCTCCATGGTGACGCACTTGGTTGAATCAATCCAATTTCCAGCATGGCATCCAGTTGCTTCTTCAGTTCCACTAATTCCGACGGGTTCATACTATATGGTATCTGGGCTATGGGTCCGGTTCCATGGATTAGTTCAATGATAAACTCGATATCCTGATCTGGGGGCATACCGGGCAAAACATCTGGAAATACATCGGGGTATTCACAGACTATCCGGACTTGGTCAATGGTTGGCTGGGCTATACTCTTGTTGCACTTGAATTGACGGGGCAAGGTTTCAAATACATGCTCGACTGATATTCCGGCTGTACTGGTCATTGTTATGGCTTTCTTTGAAGGGTTTCGCGGCATAGTAAATCAAAATTTTCTACGGAGCGAACAGAGGGAAAGCCAAGATCTAATCTAGGAGATGCAAACAACGAGAGAGATTGGATTAGATCTTCATACCCTTGAAGATTCGCACAGCGGAACGTTCGTCGGAACGTGGGTGATGTAGTCGTACTCGCTTCTCCTCGCGATCCGATCCGATCTAGCACCACAAGTGGCGGTGCCTCCGTGAGATGCACACGCAGCACCTCGACGTCTCCTCCTTCCTCGGACCAGCGAGTATGGTGGAGAGATAGATTGGATCTACAACACGACGGCGTGTATATGGTGGAGAATTTCTGCTGCAGGCTTCTCCTACAAACAAATGGGAGGGAGAGGAAGGTAGCAAGGCTGCTAGGGCTTGGAGGAAGGTGTGTGTAGTTGTGGGGGCGCACCACCCTCTATATATAGAGGAGGCCAGCCTTGCCCCTCCTCCAAGCCTATCTCTAGTTTAAACAATTTAAACTCTCCCTTATCTAGAAATCCTATCTCTAGTTTAAACGATTTAAACTCTCCCTTATCTAGAAATTCTATCCGAGATTTAAACGAGTCAAATCTCTCTAGAATCGGCTGGGCCCTATGGGGCCTTGTGCCCTGGCCCAATGCGGCCAGGACACTCCCTCATAGGCCCATGCCCTCCCGGAAGGTGGGGCCACGTTGGTCCCCTTCCGAAGGTTCTAGAAGCTTCCGCACAATACCGATTAACCCGGAACAATTCGAACTCCAAAACTGCCGCTTATATGAATCTTATTCTCCGGACCATTCCGAACCTCTCGTGATATCCCGGATCCCATCCGAGACTCGAACAAAAATTCATAAACCAATTATCCAATCTATCCTAGCGAGATACGTTAAGTGTGTGACCTGCGGGTTCGAGAATATGCAGACATGATCTTCTATCAATAATCAACAGCGGGTGCAGGCACCCATATTGACTCCCACACATTCATCGATGATCATATCGGATGAACCACGATGCCGGATTCAATCAATCCCATATATATATTCCTTCGTCTCGCGATATTTTACTTGCTCGAGATTCGATCGTCGGTATCGTCATACCTAGTTCAATCTCGTTCACAACAAGTACTTTACTCGTTCGTAATCCGATATCACTTTGTGATTAACTCCTTAACCACATGCTTGCAAGCGGTGTTGATATCGACACGAGTGGGCCCAAGTATATCTCTCCGACTTGGGAGGGACAAATTCCATCTCGATACATACAACCCAATGATACTTTACGATCACCGAGAGACACCTTTATGATCACCCTCTCATAGGATGACGTTTGATGACCTCAAAGCTTTCCGATACCAGGGAGTTGCATTATCTCATGGTCTAAGGAATACAATATTTGACATAGGAAAAGCTTCGCAAAGACGAACACGATGACACGATCTAATTGCTCTGCTTTGTTTGGGTCTATCCACCATATCATTCTCCCAATGACATGATCTCATTATCAATTGACAACTCATGTCTATGGTTAGGAAACCTTAACCATCATTGATCAATGAGCTAGTCCATAGAGGCGTACTAGGGACACGGTGTTGTTCACAAACCACACAAGTATTAAAGTTCCCGCTTAATACAATTCTAGCATGGAATATAAACTTTATCATGAACAAGAATTATAATAATAACATCTTTATTATTGCCTCTAGGGCATAATTCCAACAGTCTCCCACTTGCACTAGAGTCAATAATCTAGTTTACATTTGGCAACAATCTCACACCCATGGCACTGAGGTGTTGATCATGTTTTACACGTGGAAGAGGTTCAGTCAATGGATCTGCGACATTTAGATCCGTATGTACTTTGCTAATCTTCAGATCTCCATCTGCTATATAATCTCGGATTATATGAAACTTGCGGTTGATATGCTTGGTCTTTGGATGATATCTTGGTTCCTTAGCGAGTGCTATGGCGCCAGTGTTGTCACACAATATCTCCAGTGGGTCCAATGCACTTGGAACCACGCCAAGCTCAGTGATGAAGTTTCTGATCCAAACTCCTTCACTTGACGCTTCTGCAGCAACCATGTATTCCGCTTCTACTGTAGATCCCGTGATCACGCTTTGCTTGCAGCTTCTCCAGCTCACAGCTCCTCCATTCAAAATATAAACGTATCCTGTCTGAGATTTAGAATCATCCTTGTCGGTGTCGAAACTAGCATCGACGTAACCTTTTACGACACAAGTCGTTCATCACCCCATAGACTAAGAACATTTCTTTAGTTCTATTTAGGTACTTTAGGATGTTCTTCACGGCTGTCCAATGTTCCACTCCTGGATCACTTTGATATTTCGTCAAACTAAGAGCATTGGACACATCCGGTCTAGTACACAGCATGGCATACATGATGGAACCTATGGCCGAGGCATAAGGCACTTTGCTCATAGCTTCCCTATCATTTACCGTAGCTGGACACTGAGCCTTGCTCAATATCTTACCTGACAACATAGGCACTGAACCTTTCTTTGCCTTATCCATTCTGAACCTTTTCAGAACTTTGTCTAGGTATGTACTCTGGCTTAAAGCTATCAGGCGTCTTTGTCTATCTCTATAGATCTTGATGCCCAATATATAAGCAGCTTCACCTAGGTCTTTCATTGAAAAACACTTGTTCAAATAACTCTTCACATCGTTAAGCATGTTGATGTCATTTCCGATAATCAATATGTCATCCACATATAGTACCAGAAATGTCACCGAGCTCCCACTCACTTTCTTGTAGATACAAGCTTCATAGCAATTTGGAACAAATCCAAAACTCTTGATCACTTGATCAAAACGAAGGTTCCAACTCCGAGATGCTTGCTTGTCCATAAATGGAACGCTGAAGTTTGCATACTTTATCAACATCCTTAGGATCGACAAAACCTTGGGTTGCATCATATACAACTCTTCATCAATGTTCCCATTGAGGAAAGCGATCTTGACATCCATCTCGCCATATTTCATAATCATGAAACGCAGCAATTGCTAATAAAATCGAATGGACTTAAACATCGCTACGGGAGAGAAAGTCTCATCGTAGTCAACACCTTGAACTTGTCGAAAACCTTTGCGACAAGCCGTGCTTTTATAGACGGTAACATTACCATCCGTCCGCTTTTCTTCTTGAATATCCATTTGCACTCAACGGCCTTTCGGTCGCTAGGAGGATCCACCAAAGTCCATACTTGGTTTTCGCTCATGGATCCCAATTGGATTTCATGGCTTCAGCCATTTCTCGTAGTCTGGGCTCATCATCGCTTCCTCATAGTTCGTAGGTTCACCGCTTCTACCAACAAGACAGTCAAGACAGGGTTGTTGTACCACTCAGAGGGGCACGCGACCTTGTCGACCTGCGACGTTCAGTAGCAGCATCGTCCGAAGCTTCATGATCCTTGTCATTAGCTTCCTCTATTGTTGGTGCAGGCGGCACTGGAACAATTTCAGGTGCTGCGCTACTCTCCAATTCAAGAGAAGGTTTAATAACCTCGTCTAGCTCTACATTCCTCCCACTCACTTCTTTCGAGAGAAACTCCTTCTCAAGAAAGGAACTGTTCTTTGCGACAAACACTTTGCCTTCGGTTCTGTGATAGAAGGTATACCCAATAGTTTCCTTAGGGTATCCTATGAAGACGCATTTCTCCGCTTTGGGTTCGAGCTTGTCCGCATCAACTTCTTGACGAAGCTTCGCATCCCCAAACTTTAAGAAACGACAACTTAGGTTTAGCACCAAACCACGTTCATACGGTGTCGTCTCAACGGATTTAGATGGAGCCCTATTTAAAGTGAATGCGGGGTTTCTAATGCATAACCCCAAAATGATAACGGCAAATCAAGAAGAGACATCATTGATCGGACCATATCTAATAGGGTTCGATTCGCTGCTCGAACACACCATTGCTACTGTGGTGTTCCGTGTATGGAGTTGTGAAACGATTCCGCTTGCTTTAAGATGCATGAGAAAATCATAACTCAAATATTCACCTCCACGATCGGATCGTAGAAACTTAATCTTTCTATTACGATGGTTCTCCACTTCATTCTAAAATTCCTTGAACTTTTCAAATGTTTCAGATTTATGTTTCATTAAATAGATATACCCATATCTACTTAAGTCATCGATAAAAGTGAGGAAATAGCGATATCCACCGCGCGTCGAAACACTCATCGGTCCGCATACATCGGTATGTATGATTTCCAACAAGTCCGTTGCTCACTCCATCATTCCGGAGAACGGGGTTTTGATCATCTTGCCCAGAAGGCATGGTTCGCATGTGTCAAATGATTCAAAATCAAGAGACTCCAAAAGTCCATCAGAATGGAGTTTCTTCATGAGCTTTACGCCAATATGACCTAGACGACAGTGCCACAAATAAGTAGTATTATCACTATCTACTTTGCATCTCTTAGCCTCAATGTTATGGATGTGTGTTTCATCCCTTTCGAGATTTAGAAGAAATAAAACCATTCACAAGAGGTGCATGACCATAAAAGATGTTACTCATATAAATAGAACAACCATTATTCTCCGATTTAAATGAATAACCGTCTTGCAATAAACACGATCCAGAAATAATGTTCATGCTCAACGCAGGCACATAATAACACTTATTAAGGTTTAAAACTAATCCCGAAGGTAAAACTAAGGAGAGCGTGCCGACGGCCATCACATCAACTCTTGATCCGTTGCCAATGCGCATCGTCACCTCATCCCTCGCAAGCCGCCGTCTATTACGTAGCTCCTGTTTCGAGTTACAAATATTAGCAACTGAACCGGTATCAAATACCCAGGCACTACAACGAGGGCTAGTAAGGAAAACATCAATAACATGTATATCAAATATACCTTTGATGGTGCCAGCCTTCTTGTCCGCTAAGTACTTCGGACAGTTGCGCTTCCAGTGACCCCTATCCTTGCAATAGAAGCACTCACTGTCCGGCTTAGGACCAGACCTGAGATTCTTCTCAGCAGGGGCATTGCGCTTGCTGCCGCCCTTCTTGAAGGGCTTCTTTGCTCCCTTACCTTTCTTAAAGGAGGGCTTGTTGACCATCAACACATGATTATCCTTCTTGATGTCCATTCGCAGCCTTGACTTTGCGAAGAGCTCGTGATCGTATCGATGGAACCAATCTGATTATGAGTCACTACAAAACTTTTGTAGCGGGAGGAGTGATTGCAGAACCACAATCTTGAGATCCTCCGAATCGTGCATTCCAGTTGCTCAAGCGTTGAGTGTAGCCCGACATCTTTATGGCGTGCTCACTAACGAACTCCCTTCCTCCATCTTGCGCTTAAAGAACTTCTCGGAGATCTCATATCTCTCGAACGGGCTTGAGTCTCAAACATGGTTTTCTCCTCGAGAATCTCAAAGGGCCCGGATAGGTTTCAAAACGATTTTGAAGCTCGGTTCCATAGCAAACAACATGGTGCTCTTAATAACACCATAATCATCTTTCTTGATCGAGACAGCTTTCTCATCAGCGCATTGTTGCAGGGGGTCACCTAACGCTTTACCAAGGACATAGTCCTTTTGTCCGCCAGACAGAATGATTCTTAGATTGCGGAACCAAATGGTGAAGTTAGACCCATTGTTTCTAAGCTTTTCCTTCTCAGCAAAAACGTTGAAGTTGAAGTTGGATTTGGCCATGTGATCTACAGTATTTGCAAGTACAATTTAGACTATGTTCATGATAAACAATTCAACTTAATCAAATTACTAGATGAACTCCCACTAAATTCAACATCCCTCAAGTTGTTTAGTGAACACGATCCAAATTCACCATACCTAATCCGATCATCACGAGAAGAGATGTGGTTTCAATGGTGGACAACGAAGTGTCGATCATATCATTCATATGACTCATGCTTAACCTTTCGGTTCATGTGTTCCGAGGCCATGTCTGTACATGCTAGGCTCGTCAAGTTAGACCCAAGTATTTCCGCGTGTGCAAAAACTGGCTTGCACCCATTGTATGTGAGCGTAGAGTCTATAGCACCCGATCATCACGTGATGCTTGGAAACGACGAACTTTCGCAACGGTGCATACTTGGGGAGAACACAATTTTTATCTTGATCTTTAAGTGAGGAATCATATTATAATGCTATCGTCGCGATCTAAGCATAATAAGATACATAAAGGGATAAACATCACATGCATATAACTTTATGTGACATGGTATAGCCAATCCTCGCGCAATGATCTCCATCTTGTGCGTTAAGCATGATCTCCATCACTCCACCATGATTGCCTCCACCACGAATAGCAACTACAACTATTGCTAACTACTTAGCGATAAAGTAAAGCTATTACATGGCGTATAAGAAGTTGACTCGCAGGTCATACACAATTATAAATACAACCATATGGCTCCTGCCGGTTGTGTACTCATCGACATGCAAGTCGTGAAACATTACAAAACATGATCATCGCATACAATATACACATCACATCTTGGGCCATACCATATCACAGAAAACACTCCCTGCAAAAACAAGTTAGACGCCTCTACTTTGTTGTTGCATGTTTTACGTGGCTTATGGGAGTAGATGCTAAGAACGATTCTTACCTACGGAAAGCCACAACGGTGATATTATGGTTGCCAAACTCCGGTGTTAATCCCATGACAACTATAGTGAGAGAAACTGACATCCACCAGCCGCATGTGTGGTACAAGCCACACGTCAAGTGCGGAGCCGGTCTCGCAAACGACGTCGCATAAGGTTGGCCTGGACCGCTTCAATCTCACTATCCCGCGTAATAAGAAGAACACAAACAAGAGGCTTGCAACAGAAAACATCAACGCCCACAACAACCATGTTGCGTTCTACTCGTGAAACACATCTACGCATAGATCTAGCTCTGATACCACTGAAGGGTTTCACGGCATAGTAAATCAAAATTTTCTACGGAGCGAACAGAGGGAAAGCCAAGATCTAATCTAGGAGATGCAAACAACGAGAGAGATTGGATTAGATCTTCATACCCTTGAAGATTCAGACTGAACGCTCGTTTAACGCGTGGGTGATGTAGTCGTACTCGCTTCTCCTCCTCGCGATCCGATCCGATCTAGCACCACAAGTGGCGGTGCCTCCGTGAGATGCACACGCGGCACCTCGGCGTCTCCTCCTTCCTCGGACCAGCGAGTATGGTGGAGAGATAGATTGGATCTACAACACGGCGTGGTGTATATGGTGGATAATTTACTGCAGGCTTCGCCTACAAACAGTCGGAGGGAGAGAGGAAGGTAGCAAGGCTGCTAGGGCTTGGAGGAAGGTGTGTGTAGTTGTGGGGAGGGGCGCACCCTCTATATATAGAGGGGGGGCCAGCCCTGCCCCTCCTCCAAGCCTATCTCTAGTTTAAACAATTTAAACTCTCCTTATCTAGAAATCCTATCTCTAGTTTAAACGATTTAAACTCTCCCATATCTAGAAATTCTATCCAGATTTAAACGAGTCAAATCTCTCTAGAATCGGCTGCCCTATGGGGCCTTGTGCCCTGGCCCAATGCGCCAGGACACTCCCTCATAGGCCCATGCCCCTCCCGGAAGGTGGGTCCATGTTGGTCCCCTTCGGAAGGTTCTAGAAGCTTCAGACAATACCGATTAACCCGGAACAATTCGAACTCCAAAACTGCCTTGCCTTATATGAATCTTATTCTCGGACCATTCCGTAACCTCGTGATATCCGGATCCCATCCGAGACTCGAACAAAAATTCATAAACCAGTTATCCAATCTATCCTAGCCGAGATCGTTAAGTGTGTGACCTGCGGGTTCGAGAATATGCAGACATGATCTTCTATCAATAATCAACAGCGGGTGCAGGCACCCATATTGACTCACACATTCATCGATGATCATATCGGATGAACCACGATGCCAGGATTCAATCAATCCCATATATATATTCCCTTCGTCTCGCGATATTTTACTTGCTCGAGATTCGATCGGGTATCGTCATACCTAGTTCAATCTCGCTCACAACAAGTACTTTACTTCCGTAATCCGATATCACTTTGTGATTAACTCCTTAACCACATGCTTGCAAGCGTGTTGATATCGACACGAGTGGGCCCAAGTATATCTCTCCGACTTGGGAGGGACAAATTCCATCTCGATACATACAACCCAATGATACTTTCCGATCACCGAGAGACACCTTTATGATCACCCTCTCATAGGATGACGTTTGATGACCTCAAAGCTTTCTTCCGATACTGTGGAGTTGCATTATCTCATGGTCTAAGGAATACAATATTTGACATAGGAAAAGCTTCGCAAAGACGAACACGATGACACGATCTAATTGCTCTGCTTTGTTTGGGTCTATCCACCATATCATTCTCCCAATGACATGATCTCATTATCAATTGACAACTCATGTCTATGGTTAGGAAACCTTAACCATCATTGATCAATGAGCTAGTCCATAGAGGCGTACTAGGGACACGGTGTTGTTCACAAACCACACAAGTATTAAAGTTCCCGCTTAATACAATTCTAGCATGGAATATAAACTTTATCATGAACAAGAATTATAATAATAACATCTTTATTATTGCCTCTAGGGCATAATTCCAACATTCTTGTCACAGTCGATTAATCCTTTATGTTTGGACATCCAATCCATTCCTAGTTCTACTTCCAAACCTTTAGTTCCGAGTACTATTAGATTAGCACAAAAATCTATGCCATGGATTCGGATAGGGATGGCTTTGCAAATTTTCCTAGCTTTGGTGGTTGAACCAGGTATTTGAACTATCATAACATGCTTCAATTTGGTGGGTTGAATCTTACTAGTGCATGCAAATTCTTCGGTAACAAACGAGTGCGATGCTCCAGAATCAAACAACACTCTTGCAAGTACTGAGTTAACAGAAAACATACCCAACCACGACATCTGGTGCTTCTTGGGCTTCTTCAGCATGCATGAGAAAGAGACAGCTGTTGCGGTTGAGCGAATTCCCTGGGGCAAACCTTCTTCCTGGCTAAACACGACGCTGGTACTGAGCTGGGGCACTTGCATTGGGGGCTGCAGCAATCTTCTTGGGGCACTTGTTGGAATAGTGACCCTTGGTTCCACATTCATAACAAGTCACTCGAGACTTGTCCTTTGCTGCAAAAGGCACAACATTGCTTCTAGTCCTTGGGGCAGTGTTGGTGTTGGTGGAGGCATTGTTGTTGTTGAACTTAGGCGGTGCACGATTGAAATTGCTAGGGTTGCTGGGGTTGTTGTGGTTTCCTCCGGGCCTTGGGTTTCCATGGTTGGGATAGGTTGGACGGTTCATCGGGGGTCTGTTGGTTCTTGGGGAAAATCCTAGAGATGGGTTGGGGTGATACTTTGGTGTATGGTGGATTCCTGGTTGATGCATCATGTGACGCTTGTGGTTCTCATTAGCTTGGTTGATCTTGTGTTCCATCTGAATGGCGGAATCCACTAAGGCTTCAATATCAGCAAATGGGATATTGACTAACACTGTCTACATCTCATTGTGCAGAACATTCAGGAATCTCTCCTTCTTCTTGGCTTTAGTGTCTATCTCATCCCGGTGCATACCTAGCCAATGACAAGAATTTGTCACGGTATTCCACTACGGTCATCCTTCCTTGCTTCAGTTCCCTGAATTCATCTCTCATCCTCTTGATCAAACCCGGTGGCACATGGGTTCTGCTAAACTTGACTTTGAACTCTTCCCAAGTCATCAGCTGACCTCCTGTCATTGCACGAATGCTGTTCCACCATGCTCTTGCATCTCCGGCCAGGTAGTGGGTGGCAAACAGTACCTTCTCGTTAGCTTCCACTCCTGCAACTTCCAGGTTGTTTTCCATGGTTTGCAGCCAATCATCTGCATCGAGGGGATTTTCAGACTTAGTGAAAACGGGTGGATTAGTGTTCTGGAAATTCTTGAGCTTAGATCCATGGTTATCCTGATGTCCATGGCCTTGATTGTTGTTGGCCATATGAGCTATCTATTGAAGGGTGGCTAAGTTGGCTTGACGTTTGGCTCTTTCAGCTTCACGATCAGAAATCAACATTTGCAAGATTTGCAGCATCGGGTCCGGGGATGAAGTGCTTCCTCCGCGAGGCATCTGAAGATTGAGATAGATCATGAGAAAAGAGGGAAATTTCTAAGGTTCAGGGGTTTGTGTTTGAAAAGTTTACAAAGTTTGACTCAGATTTTTCTAGCAACTTGCTTTTCATTCATTCATTCATTCATTCATTCATTCATTCATTCATTCATTCATTCATTCATTCATTCATTCATTCATTCATTCATTCATTCATTCATAGCACACGATAGAAACACACACCACAACATATGAAAACAAATGGTTTTAAGAACCATTCTGTGAAACTACGATATAGTGGGACCTAATACAACTCACTACGCTAGTGCTCAAGTGCTACTACTCCTTGGAGTCAGTGTCCTCATCATCCTCATCATCATCATCATCATCGATGAAGGCGAATTCATCCTCATCGGTGAAGAAGTCCATGGCCTGATCCTCTAGAAAGTCATCATCATTGCTTAGATAGGAGTAGGGGTCTCCACGAAGGTCTTACCCTGCATTCTCCCTCTCCTCCAACTGCATATCCCTCTCGTGGACAGTCTCCTCCAACGGTGTGATCCGGTGGTGAAGACGAGCAATGATGCGCTCCTTCTTGTCGAGCTGACGGCGACGAGACCGGCGATCCTTCACTAGCATGGCGATGGTCTGATCCTTCTTGGCGGCGATGGCGTACTTGTGGTTGGCGTAGGAGCGGGCATTGTCTAACTCCTTCTAACGGTCATACATCATGAAGCTGAGGTGATCCAATTGACTCTTCAGCTCGTGGTGGTATGGGGCCTCCAGTGTCTGTCCCATAACATCACGCCTTGGGTAGAACTCAAAGCGGGTACCCTTGATCTGATTGATACTCTACCGACACAGACGGGCAAGAGCTTCCTGCATGGCCCTAGCAAGTCCATCGAGCCATTTGTTCTCTATTAAGGTGAACTAAATTCCCTCTACGGAGGGGGCTTGAATCTTTCCCCGGAGACTTGCAACAACTAGCCACTACAAATCCTCTCCTTCCTGATCATTGAGCTGAGCTCCGAAGAACTCGGGGTGCGGACGCTCCAGCATCTCTGAAAGCTGGTCCAAATCACGCTCAAAGATGAGGTCTCCTCCATTCCCCAACTGATAAAACTTGTTGTATTTCACGTCCATATATAAGAATATAGGATGAGTAAGTTAGTAGAGTGATCAAGTGTGTCAAATTTTATGTAATTTTGCAAGAATTTTTGGGGAACATGAATTTTCATGAAAGAGTATAAGTGGTAAGAAGGAGAATAATTTTTCATAAATACTCACTTCTTTGTTTTGAAACTAAGTTTTTGATTCAAACGTCCATTCTAAACTAGGGTCTCCTATGGTCAGGATGGCTCTAATACCAACTTGTCAACACCCGGATTTTTAATCACAGATGCTTGTTATGACATACATCGCAATCCCAGGATTACCATTTTTGTGAGACATAAAAGATTGGATATCACAGTACATCATCCATTGCAAACCATACATAAGGTCTTACATAAATAAGGATCTCATGATCTAGTCTTAATACAATCAAGCAGCGGAATAACGTAATAATAACGATAGCGTGGGCAAAGCTTCATCTTCATGGTCACAAGCAATGCTGACGATGGAAGATGATCCTAGTTGTCTTAACCTTCTTGTTGTCCGTCTTCCTGATACTCCTCTTCATAGTCTGGCCACGGGAATAGCCAGGGACAAAGCCATGAGTACTCTTTAAGTACTCGCAAACTAGTACTAACAAGTGAAGTGGTTTTGAGTAGGAAGTACTAGGCTCTAGGTTGTTTTGCAAAAAGCCATATTTTCCTCTACTAAGTTCAGAATCAAAGAAATCTAGTTGAAACTTTTATAACACCTTAGTGGGAACTTGAATTTCATGTCACAACTCTATTGTGGTCAAGTCAAAATCATAATTAATTTCACAAGTCATTTTGAAAACATCTGACGACAGAACAGTATGGCCACTCCAACTGTCCATAACCGTGGACGCGGCTATTTGAATAGTTTGACACTCTGCAGAGATTGTACACTTTCACCACAACATTTGATATATCCGTCAGGAACAATCCTGAATTCACCATACTTAGTATGCGGATAATCAATCCTAACCTTTCAATTACATGCCCTAGTATAGGCACCTCTCCTGTGAGTTTGGCCTCCCAACCATGACCAACTATCATCATGGGTACTGCACAGATGGACAATCTTCACAAGGTAACCTCATCTCAAACCTTGGCTGCAAGGGAACCCATACTAAGGTATATAAATTTCCAGTCAAGCCCTACCCAAATTTCGGGTATTGTGGTTGTACGGTAAAATTGGAATGGTATCACATCCAGACAACCATCAGTTTTGTAACAGGATAAGGCTCATGCCTTAACATTTTCATCATCAAAATCATTTGGTGTTCGGAAACACATGTCAAAAACATTTTAGTAGAATTATTCATCATTCTCAAGTTTTAATAACCATTTTCACCAAGTATTCCCATGTAAAGTTGATCAAGTTTTATGCTTAGAACTAGCATCTACAAGTGGGGGTAAATACTAATGAGGGGTGGTAAACAAGTGTATCTTGTCTAAGTTCAATCTCATGCCTTAGGATGATATCAAGATTATCTAACCTAGGTCAAATTTTGTGCTCTTTATGCTACCTTCAAATATCTTTCTTGAATCTACAAGTCACTAAGTAAACTTTTGATAGAAGCTTTGATAAAGAAATAAAATACTAAGCTTGTAAGTAAAACTAGGATTGGGTATCATCAAATGGGTATAATCTTGCAAGTAGAGCTTGCAAGTGATAGCCTGCTTAATTAGTAGCTTGCAAGTATTGGCTTGCCTTGTGTAGAGTAGTGGTTGAAGTTCTCCTCGGATTCTTCCTCGTAGTATCCTCCTTCCTCCTCGTATCCTTGGTTCGTACTAGCGTCTATAAATAAATATGAGGTACACAATCACCACACAATTCTTAACTACTCTATTTAGCACACAAATGTTTACACTAGATGATCTAGCATCATCACTATTATCACAAAGATTAAAGCACTTGTCTTATTTATTTCATTTTAGAAAAGTAATTTTTACTCATTGAAAAACTACTTAAGATTTAATATTCTCCCACTCAAACATGGGATCATGTTGACACATGTCATCACCACATATTTCAGTATATGGGAATGTGATTTAAAGTGGTGTCACAATTTAATAAGGTTTAACCTTTTTATTTTAATTAGTTAAAATGACTAGAATGTCCTATGAGGCATTCTTTTATTACTTGATCATTATTTCTGCAAGTAAACCTATATATTTTTATATATTCTGAACTGTATGGTTAAATGTGATTTTTGAGAGTTGGAATCAACTCAAAAGCTTTTATGGTTGAATTTTGAAAAAAATTTAAATGCAGAAAAGCTTCTGCCTTGTTATTTTTACCATGACTGATCTATAAATCTAAATGGTTTGAATCCAACGGGCTTGGTTTAATCATTCCAGTACCTTTCTAACAAAATTGGTTTCATGCATTTTGGTTTAGTGAACCGAGCTAGGTTGATTTTTGAATCTAGGTACAGAGCTGGGTTTGAAACTAAAAGAACAAATCTAAATTTAAATTAGTGGGTCGCGCGGGATGTTTAACTGGGCCGGCCACTATGCACAGCGCGCGTGGGCTGGTTAAGTGAGCGACCCCACTCGTTAGTGAGACAGCGAGTGGCGAAGCGGTACAGGGCGATTAGGGCCGTGCGATCTAACTCTAATCCTACGACTGTGATTCATCGTCCACGTCGAGCAACGCCGGCGAGACTGAACCCTAGCGCGGCCAGTGGGGGTCGTCAGGGGCTCACCAGGGCTCCGGCGATGGTCGGCGATGGGGGCGAACGACGAAGTCGACGACTGCGATCCTCCTGGTACCAGCAGCTTCTCCTCGGGCGGCTCCAATCGACGACGCCTCTCCTCCTCTGCAACGGCTAACTCCGGTGCAATTCCGGCCACCTGGTGCTCGCCTTGCTCCTGGAGTGAGAGGGGGGTATCAGTGAGAGGTGGGGAGTGAGGTGGTGTGAAGGGTTTGAGCTAGGAAGGCCTCTATTTATAGTGGGACGAGGGGACCGAATGGAGCTGGTGGAGCTTGTCGGTGTCGTCGGTACATCGTGCTAATGGAATGGGCAAAGGTAGGGGGCGGTGCGTTTCCTCCTGGCGAAGCTCAACGGCATGGTCACGCGGCGTGGGGGTGGTGCTGAACGGTCGGAACGTCGCGGCGCTCTGGGCGGGTCCGGCGGCAAGTTTAATGGCGCACAACGTGCATGGTCCGCGTGACGGCGAACGGGGATGTGTGGCGTGAAGGGAATATGCCCTGAGAGGCAATAATAAAGTGTTTATTATGTGTATTCCAAGTATATGATAGATGTTTATTTTGCATGCTATAATTGTATTAATACGGAAACGTTTATACATGTGTGTTTAATAAACAAACAGAAAGTTCCTAGTTATGCCTCTCTCATAAACTAGCTCGTTGATTAACAAGATGATCAAGGTTTCCTGATCATGGACATTGGATGTTGTTAATAACGGGATCACAACATTAGTGTAATGGTGTGATGAACATTCATCCGAAGTATAGCATTACGATCAAAGTCATTGAGTTTATATTGCTATAACAACTTACGAAGTGATCCTAATCCTTAGACCATGAGATCATGTCAATCACTAACACGGAAGAGTTTCTTGATAACATCAAACGTCACACCGTAACAGGTGATTATAAAGATGGATTCAGAACTAATAAAGTGTTATGTTGAGGCTCATGGATCGAGTGGAATTTGTTCATCCCGATGACGGATAGATATACTCTGGGACCTCTCGGTGATATCACATTGATTAGCTTGCAAGCAAGTGATTTGATCACTAGAATGTTATATCACAGGAGCGAGAAAAGAGTGCATGTCGATGAGATCAAACTAGGTATGGAGATACCGATGATCGAATCTCGGACATGTAATATATCGTGAAACAAAGGGATAAAGATACTAGCGTAAAGGTTACGGCGATCACAGGGAAAGTCATCGTTGAATGTGTGGGAGTCGGTATGGGTCTCGGATCCCGCTCGATTATTGATCCGAGAGGGTATCGATCATGTCCGCATTATTCACGAACCGTAGGGTGACACACTTAAGAGACATCGACATCCAATTGGAGCAAATGATTCATGCCGAAAAAGAATGAACAAGCGCGAATTTATTTCACTAGATCGAAAGCAGGTTTTGGTGAAATTGCATAAAGTGGTTATGCATGTGAAATATAATTCTAGCAAGGGTTATTGTGAATGTTTGTCATTAAAGTAATTGAAAAAATTCTGAATAAAATAAAAGAGTTTTATTTAATGAGAGTTTGCATTAAATTTGGTGGAAATTTAATGGGAATTTGAGTGGACTTTTGAGTGGAGGGATTTTAAAGGGAATTTTGTGAGTGGAGTGTCCACCCACATGAATGAAGGAGGAGGGCATCCCCATGGCGTGCCACCCCTTGGGTGCCCTCCTCCTATAAAAGGATCCCCCCTCCTCACTTGTCTCTCACACCTCCTCGTGAAGGATCTCTCTCCCCCTCTAGAATTTATCCCCCATGGTCTCGGACTAGCGAGATACATGTTCCCGGTGGCTATTCGGCAAGAAAGAGTTGTGCTTCCGCTGCATCGCTGGGCGAGGAGGCGGAGGTTGCTCGGTGCCTCGAGCGTGTGTGAAACCGGATCTTGGCTGATTTGCGGCGCTAGGACTTCCCCTCGATCTTGAGATCGGCAAGAGATCGTCTACATCAACCACGAGTTGAACTCGTTAAGCTTTGTCGGTCTTCAAGGGTATGTTCTCTACGGGTATACATCCGCCCGTTGTTTGTATCTATTAGATAGATCTTGGTATATAGTTCACATCGTAGGAAATTTTTTGTTATCTATGCTGCGAACCCTACAGTGGTATCAGAGCCGGATCTATGCGTAGATACTTTACACGGGTAGTACACATATGAGTATGTGGGCGATGATGATCATGTTGTTGCTCCTTTGTTGTAATTTTGGATATTGGTGGCATAGTGGGATGAAGCGGGCCGGACAAACTTTACATGTCCTCGCACATGAGACCTGTTCCACGCTTGACATGCAACTAGTTTGCATAAGTGGCTAGCGGGTGTCTGTCTCTCCTACTATAGTCAATATCTATTTTGTAAGCGGGTTGTCAACAATTTGATTATCCTCGTTGTGGTTCATGTTCGTAGGTAAGAACGGTTCTATCTCGAAAGCCCTAAGCCACGTAAAACTTGCAATGGATAAATTAGAGGCGTCTAGTTTAGATTGTTGCTGGGCTAGTGTTATGATATGGTAGTGTTGTAAGTAGAAGTATGAGATGATACTCTTACAACACACATAGCGTGTAAAATCCATAGACCTTGGATTTACACATATAGGTATGATAGTGATCATACCACGATGCACATGATAGAGATCATCTGCGGGAACCATACCATTTCACTAATAAACATATGATGTTTGATAGCATCTTATATTGCTTTTTTAGCGCTTTGTTAGCATAATAAGATGATCCCTCATTTAAATATCAAGATAAGAATGTGTTCTTCCTTTAGTATGCACCGATTATGTTTTCGTCGCTCCAAGACATCACGTGATGATCGGGTGTTCTTGGATCCACGACCATATTTGGTGTAAAAGCGATTACACCTTGAATACTAAGGTTCTAACTTGGAGCCTAGCATGCGGACATGGCCTCGGAACACGGACCGAAAGGTTAAGCATGAGTCATATAGTTGATATGATGCCCATTTGATGCTCGCCTTTGAAGCTATACCGACTCACGTGATGATCGGACTTGGTATAGTGGATTTGGTTCACGTAATCACCAAAAGGCACGAGGGATGTCGTTTTTGAGTGGGAGTTCATTCGTAATATAGATTAGTTGAACTCAATCTATCATACACTTAGTATAAACTTTACAAATTCTGTTGTAGATGGCACCACCTGCTTTTAATTTCAATATGTTCATGGAGAAAGAGAAACTAGCAACGAACGGTAGCAACTTTACCGAATGGGCCATGAATTTGAGGATTCTCCTCTCTGATGCACAAAAGCAATATGTGCTAGAAGAGCCGTTAGGCCCCCCACCTTTAGATGATGCCTCTGACGAGGAGAAGAATGTCTATCTGACTCGTCAGGAGGACCACAACTTAGTTCATTGCGGCATATTGTATGGGCTAGAGCCGGAACTTCGAAAGCGTTTCGAAAACGGCAATGCATTTGATACAATGGGTGAGTTGAAAATGATTTTTGACACACATGGTGCTGTAGAGAGCTACAACGCTTCAGAAAATTTCTTTAGCTGCATGATGGAAGAGCACAGCTCCGTTAGTGAGCATGTACTCAAGATGTCGGGTTACGCCGATAAGCTTGTGTCCTTGGGAATATCGATTCCCATTGACTTAGGCATCCATCGTGTTCGCGGTCTACGCCACCTAGTTATAAGAGCTTCGTGATGAACTATAATATGCAAGGCATGAAGAAGTCTCTCCCGAGCTTATGTCAATGCTTAAAACTGCGAAGTGGAGATCAAAAGGAACATCAAGTGTTGATGATCAATAGGAACCTTGGTTTCAAGAAAGACAAGAAGGAAAATGGAATGGAAGTAAGGCAAGCCTGTTGCGTGCTGAAAAGAAACTCCGAGTTGGACCTAAGTCGATTCGAAGTGCTACTATTGTAAGGGGCCAGCCCTTTGGAAGCGCTGCCCCAAGTATCTGGCGGACAAGAAGGTCGGCAAGGCAAACAAAGGTATATATGATATACATGTTATTGATGTGTACTTGACTAGTGCTCGTAGCACTTTGGGTATTTGATACCGGTTCGTTGCTAATATTTGTAACTCGAATCGGGATCGCGGAACAAGGGACCGCTAGCAGGGTGAGGTCAAGATGCGTGTCGGAAATGGATCAAGCGTTGATGTGATCGCCATCGAACGCCTCTCCACTTGCCGTCGGGATTAGTTATAAACTTGAATAAATGTTATCCGGTGCACCGAGCATGAACATTGTATCTAGATCGCGTTTGATGCGAAGTGGTTATTCATTTAAATCCGAGAACAATGGTTGTTCCATTTATATGAATGAAATCTTTTATGGTCATGCACCGATGATGAATGGTTTATTTCTATTAGATCTCGATGATAATGTTACACATATTCATAATGTTGATGCTAAAAGGATTAAACTTAATGATGATATATCCGCATATATGTGGCAATTGCCGTCTAGGTCATATTGGCGTTAAACGCATGAAGAAGCTCCATTCAGATGGACTTTTGGAATCACTTGATTATGAATCATTTGATACATGTGAGCCATGCCTTATGGGCAAGATGACTAGAACGCCGTTTTCCGGTTCAATGGAACGGGCGATAGATTTATTGGAAATCATACATTCTGATGTATGTGGTCCAATGAGTGTGTCGGCGCGAGGTGGATATCGTTATTTTGTTACTTTCACGGATGATTTGAGTATATACGGTTATATATACTTGATGAAACACAAGTCTGAAACCTTTGAAAAGTTCAAGGAATTTCAGAATGAAGTGGAAAATCATCATAATAGAAAGATCAAATTTCTACGGTCCGACCGTGGAGGTGAGTATCTAAGTTACGAGTTTAGCACTCACATGAAAGAGTATGGAATTGTTTCACAACTCACACCTGCCGGAACACCACAGCGAAATGGTGTGTCGGAACGTCATAATCGTACTTTATTAGATATGGTTCGATCTATGATGTCTCTGACGGACTTGCCGTTGTCATTTTGGGGTTATGCACTAGAAACTGTTGCATTCACTTTAAATCGGGCACCATCTAAATCCGTTGAAAAGACACCGTATGAATTGTGGTTTGGAAACAAACCTAAGCTGTCATTTCTTAAAGTTTGGGGATGCGATGTTTATGTGAAGAAACTTCAACCGGATAAACTCGAACCCAAAGCGGAAAAATGCGTCTTCATAGGATACCCTAAAGAAACTATTGGGTATTCCTTCTATCACAGATCCGAGGGCAAGGTTTTTGTTGCCAAGAATGGATCCTTTCTAGAGAAAGAGTTTCTCGCGAAAGGTGTGAGTAGTCGGAAGGTAGAACTCGAAGAGGTTGTGGAACCTTATCTTCAAAGTATGGCGAGTAGCCTTGGCCGGAAGTTGTTCCGGAGTTGGCTCCACCTGTTGAAGAGGGAACTAATGATAATGATCATGAAACTCCGAAAGAGAGTACTACCGAACCTCGCAGGTCAAACAGGACGCGTGCAACTCCCGAGCTGTATGGAAATCCTGTCATGAATTTCATGGTTGATGAAAATGATGACCCTGCGACGTATGAAGAAGCGATGATGAGCCCGGATTCCAACAAATGGTTAGAAGCCATGAAATCCGAGATGGAATCCATGTATGAAAATCAAGTTTGGAACTTGGTGGAATTACCTCACGACCGAAAGGCCGTGGAGAACAAATGGATTTTCAAAAGGAAAACTGATGCTGATGGTAATGTGACCGTCTATAAAGCTCGACTTGTCGCAAAGGGGTTTCGACAAATTCAAGGAATTGACTACGATGAGACTTTCTCTCCCGTAGAGATGCTAAAGTCAGTTAGGATTATGTTAGCAATTGCTGCATATTTCGATTATGAGATATGGTAGATGGATGTCAAAACCGCGTTTCTCAATGGTAATATTGAAGAAGAGTTGTATATGATACAACCAAAGGGTTTTGTCGATCCTAAGGATGCTAACAAGGTGTGCAAGCTTCAGCGATCCATCTATGGATTGAAGCAAGCATCACGAAGTTGGAATCTCCGCTTTGATGAGGTGATCAAAGAGTTTGGATTTGTCCAAACTTATGGAGAAGCTTGTATTTAGAAGAAAGTGAGTGGGAGCAATGTGGCATTTCTGATATTATATGTGGATGACATATTATTGATCGGAAATTATATAGATCTTTTAAACAGTGTTAAAAGTTATCTAAGCGACAAATTTTCAATGAAGGACCTAGGTGAGCGTCATACATATTAGGCATAAAGATCTATAGAGATAGATCTAGGCGCCTAATAGGGCTATCATAAAGTACATACCTTGAGAAGATTTTAAAGAAGTTTAAAATGGATGGAAGTAAGAAGGGTTCTTACCTATGTTGCAAGGCAAGACATTGAGTAAGACTCAAAGTCAACCGGCGGAAGAAAGAGATAATGGAAAAAGTCCCTATGCTTGACCATAGGCTCTATAATGTACGCCATGCTATGTAGAAGACGGATGTGGCACATGCTATTAGTTTGACTAGTAGGTACCAATCGGATCCAGTTGAACCTTTGGATATCGGTCAAGAATATCCTTAAGTACTTACGAAGAACTAAGGATATGTTTCTTGTATCTGGAGGTGAAGAAGAGCTCGTCGCTAAGTGTTATGTCGACGCTAGCTTTGACAACGATCGGATGACTCTAAGTCTCAATCCGGATCGTATTTCTCATGAATGGCGGAGGCGGTTAGTTGGAGGAGCTCCAAACAACCTGTGGTAGCGGGATCGACAACGGAGGCGAATATATTCTTTGCTTGAGCGGCTCGGAAGCGATTTGGATGAAGGAGTTCATATCCGAACTAGGAGTGGTGGCAAGCGTTGGACCCAATGGTGATCTATTGTGACAACAATGGTTCCATTGCCAATGCCAAAGAGCCAAGGTCTCACAAGCATTCCAAGCATATTAAGCGCGGTTTCACTCCATCCATGAGCATGTCAAGGATGGAGATATAAAGATTGTAAAGTACATACGGATCTCAATGTAGCAGATCCGTTGACTAAAACTCTCCTATATCAAAACATGATCAACACGAACTCAATGGATGTTATATTTATCACTATGTAACTAGATTATTGTCTCTAGTGCAAGTGGGAGGCTGAAGGAATATGCCTAAGAGGCAATAATAAAGTGTTTATTATGTGTATTCCAAGTATATGATAGATGTTTATTTTGCATGCTATAATTGTATTAATACGGAAGCGTTAATACATGTGTGTTTAATAAACAAGCAGAAAGTTCCTAGTTATGCCTCTCTCATAAACTAGCTCGTTGATTAACAAGATGATCAAGGTTTCGATCATGGACATTGGATGTTGTTAATAACGGGATCACAACATTAGTGTAATGGTGTGATGAACATTCATCAAAGTATAGCATTACGATCAAAGTCATTGAGTTTATATTGCTATAACAACTTACAGTGATCCTAATCCTTAGACCATGAGATCATGTCAATCACTAACACCGGAAGAGTTTCTTGATAACATCAAGCGTCACACCGTAATGAGGTGATTATAAAGATGGATTGAACTAATAAAGTGTTATGTTGAGGCTCATGGATCGAGAGTGGAATTTGTTCATCCCGATGACGGATAGATATACTCTGGGCCCTCTCGGTGATATCACATTGATTATCTTGCAAGCAAGTGATTTGATCACTAGAATGTTATATCACAGGAACGAGAAAAGAGTGCATGTCGGTAACAAGATCAAACTAGGTATGGAGATACCGATGATCGAATCTCGGACATGTAATATATCGTGAAACAAAGGGATTAAGATACTAGTGTAAAAGGTTCTGACGATCACAAGAAAGTCATCGTTGAATGTGTGAGTCGTATGGGTCTCGGATCCCGCTTCGATTATTGATCGAGAGAGGGTCTCGACCATGTCCGCATTATTCACGAACCGTAGGGTGACACACTTAAGAGACACCGACATCCAATTGGAGCAAATGTTTCATGCGAAAGAATGAACAAGCGAGAATTTATTTCCTTTGGATACCAAAGCAGGTTTTGGTGAAATTGCATAAAGTGGTTATGCATGTGAAATAGAATTCTATCAAGGAGTTATTTGTGAATGTTTGTCATTAAAGTAATTGACAAAATTCTGAATAAAATAAAAGAGTTTTATTTAATGAGAGTTTGCATTAAATTTGGTGGAAATTTAATGGGAATTTGAGTGGACTTTTGAGTGGAGGGATTTTAAAGGGCATTTTGTGAGTGGAGTGTCCACCCACATGAATGAAGGAGGAGGGCAGCCCCCATGGCGTGCCACCCCTTGGGTGCCCCCCTCCTCCTATAAAAGGAGCCCCCCTCCTCACTTGTCTCTCACACCTCCTCGTGAAGGATCTCTCTCCCCCTCTAAAATTTATCCCCCATGGTATCGGACTAGCGAGATACATGTTCCCGGTGGCTATTCGGCAAGAAAGAGTTGTGCTTCCGCTGCATCGCTGGAGCGAGGAGGCGGAGGTTGCTCGGTGCCTCGAACGTGTGTGCGAGCACGGATGCGCTGCTGATTTGCGGCGCTAGGACTTCCTCTCGATCTTGATTTCGGCAAGAGATCGTCTACATCAACCACGAGTTGAACTCGTTAAGCTTTGTCGGTCTTCAAGGGTATGTTCTCTACGGATATACATCCGCCCGTTGTTTGTATCTATTAGATAGATCTTGGTATATAGTTCACATCGTAGGAAATTTTTTGTTTTCTATGCTGCGAACCCTACATGGCGGGTTATTGGGATGCTGGCGATCACGTACACAAGCGACGAGGGTGGCGCGCCGTCTATGGCTGGTGTCACGTGCGGCGCTCTAGCGCGCTCTCGGCTCGCACACAGAGAGACTGGGCGCGTGCTTGGCGGGTGGTATAGGGGATGGCAATGCTCAGGGCTTGGACAGCGGGTGGCGGTGGACGGTGTTGCGTTCCCCAGACAAGGTTGGCGAAGCTAGTGCTTCCTCTAGCTTGCTGGCGACATGGGGGTGACAATGGTGCTCTCGGCATGCTCACCATTAATGGCTAGGCTCGCTCACAGTGGTGCTAAGGATTGTTAAGGAGGCTAGATGATCTACTAAGAGCTTGTTGCAACCAGAGAGGGAACAAGGTTGGCCACAATCACTGCTGTAAATAGTGTTTGATGTTTTGTTGTTTACTGATCACAAGGTGTTTGATAAAATGGCCGAAAGAAATTCAAATTTGAATTTTGGATTCAAACTTGGTGGGTTTGCTAGGCACATACTAGGGAGGATATGGTTAGTTGGATTGGTCAAGGGGCACTGGTTTGGTTGGGTTTTGAAAATGTGTGATCTTCACATATGTTAAAGATTCAATTTTGAATTGTGATTTGAATGAGGTTGTCAAATGTTTATGTAAGTTTGAAAGGTGGGCTTTGATTCACTTTTACTTGGTCTTGCAAGGGGTGAAAAGAATTGGAAAAGTTTCTGTTTGAAATCTTGGACTAGAAACACTCAAAGTGACCTAGTGAGCAAGATTGTCAAAAATGACCATTTGCTTTATTTGATTTGTTATTGATTTTCTCTTGATTTGTTTCTGCTTGGAGATGTTTTAGATGATGTTATTTTCATCTTTAAACCATTCCTTGCTATTTAGGTTAATCACACAAGTCCATTCATGCATTCACACAATCATCTCATACACACATGCATTCATATGATTTTTTATTTAATCAAAGTTTTTGTTAACCCTAATTTTAGTGATTAGAGTTCGATAATCATGATCAATATTTTTGGGATGTTACAACTTTGGAGGCACCCTCCACGAGTTGGAGCGAGTGTATGCCGACAGGTGTCCACTCGAGCGATACCGGTATTCGCGATGAGATGAGATGAACATATAGGCATTTAGGACATAATACTATGTTCTAAAGGATGAATGATGTTTAATGATGTCCCTGTGTTTTGATTTATGTAAAATTACTATTTGTTTGTGAACTTGTTGAGTCTTTGTACTCACCCTTGTTGCTTTCATGTTTTTAGGTAAATCCTGAGGACGTCTTGCATGGGGAATATGGGAGTAGAGTCATTGCCAACTACACATCATGCCATCACATCTATCTTGCTATGATTCCTTTATAAAATAAAAGATTACCTTGATTGGTTGGGTTTTGGAGTCTGTTGAATAGTACCTTAAAACAATTTTGTTTATCTTTTTGTGTGTGGTTGATAAATTCTTATTTTCTAGTAGTTTAGAGATTGGATATTATTATTTGGATGATGAACCTATTTTATATGGTGATGTATTCCTGCTTTCTAGCATTCCTATAATATGCCTGTCATGGTTGTCCTTATAAACAGAGGAGACTCTGACGATTTTTCCTAAAAGTTGTTAGTGAATTTTACATGTGTATTGTATGTGGTAACATCTCGAGTGCTTGTTGGCTTGGGGTGTTACAGTTGGTATCAGAGCCGACTTTAGGTCCGTGGTATGAAAAGTAATGTAATAACAAACTTAAAATTTGACACACTGGTGCAAAGTAGGTTGGGATGGGTCATGCATTGCATTTATGCCGATGTGTTATTATTTGGTATTGATGATAATTACGTTCTAAGTATATGATTGCTTTTTGATAATGTTGTGTATAGTTATGCCGCCGAGGAGAGGTCGAGCTCGTGGCCGTGCTCGTGGTCACAATCCTCGTGGTCATGGAGGCCACAATAAACATTCGGGTGAATCAGATCCAGAGGTTGAACAAAGTCGGCATGGGGAAGGTAGCGCAAGCCAAACCGGTAATGATGGTGGACCTGATGGCCAAGGGATGAATCTGAAAAACTAGTTGGAACTGAAGGCTAGCGACTTCCATGGGACTGGGACACCAATGGATGCAGCATCTTGGCTAAGTACCATGGAGAAGTATATGGCATCTATGGAGTTACCGTCGCACAAGCGAGTTCTCTTGTGGCCTTCAACCTTAAAGGCCTTGCTGATGATTGGTGGTCAGGATTCCGTGCCGCTTATCCTGGTGAACTCACTTGGGCTATTTTTGTGCAACAGTTCTCTGCCAAGTATTATCCAGAAACATTCAAGGAGGAAATGTCAGAAAACTGAAGACCATTAAGAAAGGCAAGCTACTATAGATGAGTATGAGGCTGAGTTCAACAAGATGGTACTGTTTGTTGATCATGTGAAGCAAGACGGGGCAACAAAGGCGAGAGCATTCTTTAGGGGACTTAATTCTACATACAGAGAGGTGATGAGTGCGAGGACTGCGAATGATTACTTGTCCATGGTTAAGCAGGCTAGACGAATGGAGTTGGAAGTTCGACCCACTGCAGCTGAGGAGGGTCGCACAGGAGGTTCTAGTGGCACAGGAGGAGACCAGAAGGGAGGATATCGTCGGGTTAGTGGGTCTAATACTCAGCGACCTCCTTTCTAAAAGTTTAAGTGAAATCACCGTCCGCAACAAACAACAAATTTCAAACAATCCAGTTCTCAGTCTTCTTCGGTGCCTCGATCTTCGTCATCAACTCCATCCTTTCGTCCTGTCCCAGGGAAAGGCATGATATGTTTCAAGTGTGGTGAGGGACACCGTGCTTTTGAGTGCACTTGGACTGGGGAGTGCTACCACTGTGGTCGCCCTGGTCATATGGGGCGGGTATGTCGTGAGAACCCTGCTAGCATTCTCAAGTGGGAGAGGACACCTGCTGGTGGTTCGACTACCACATCATCTCAAGGATCTGTAAACATGTTATCAGCTGTTCCTAATTCCACTCCATAGTTCCCACCGGCTTGGGCACCACCTCCTGGTTACGTCTGGCAGGCTGTTCCAGTTGCTTTAGCGCAGTTTCATACACCGTCTGCTCAGCTCTAGTTACCTCCACCCCCATATCATAGCGTTGGACACCCCTCTGCTCCACCACAACCTAGGGTCTATGCCATGCCGACTACTACTTCTTTGGGACGACCAAATTTCGTGACAGGTACACTTCCAGTTGATTCTCATGATGCACTAATTCTCTTTGATTTTGGAGCTACTTATTCATTTGTCTCGCTAGAGTTTGCAAATAAGGCCAATTTATCCCGACAAGAGATTGGACAGTCAATGGTCGTTAGTTCTCCCGGTGGTCTAATTTCTTCCACCATAGTTTGTCCTGGTTGTGTGGTATCTATAGATGATGAAGATTTTGTAGCTAACCTTATGGTTATCCCGCTGAAGCCATTTGATGTTATTCTTGGAATGGATTTGCTACACTGCTATGGTGCCGTGATATCATGTTTTTGGAAGACCGTCTCACTCCAGGCCCCATCCAGAGAGGATTTGATCTTTCAGGGAACGGATCCTCCACACTCTCTATTTGTCCTTGCTAGCTTGTTTCCTGAGCAACGACCAGTCAAGACAGGGTTGCTATGGGCTCTTGCCGAAACATCTAGTACCGCACAGTTAATTGATGCTATTCCAGTGGTACAAGACTATCCAGATGTATTCCCTGATGAGTTTTGGGGTATGCCACAAGTGCTGGACGTGGAGTTTCATATTGATCTTAAACCTGGTACTCAACCTATTTCTATGTCTCCTTACCGATTGTCACGACCATTCCAAGAAGAATTGAAGAAGCAGTTGGATGATTTATTATCCAAGGATTTGATCCGACGAAGTGTCTCACCTTGGGCGGCGCCTGTTATGTTTACATCCAAGAAGGATGGTAGTTGGCGGAAGTGTGTAGATTACCGTGGTCTTAATGCGTATCAAGAACAAATATCCATTGCCCCGTATTGAGGATTTGTTTGATCAGCTAAATGGAGCTAAGGTGTTCTCCAAGATTGATCTCCAGTCTGGCTACAATAAAATTCGTGTGCGAGAAGAAGATATTGAGAAGACTGCGTTCGCCACCAAGTATGGACATTATGAATATAAAGTTATGTCTTTTGGACTAACCAATGCCCCTGACATATTTATGGAGACAATGAACAATATGCTACACAGGTTCCTTCATAACTTTGTGGTAGTTTTCATTGATGATATCCTCATTTATTCCAAGACAGAAGAAGAGCATGAGCGTCATTTGAGACTTGTGCTTGAGACTTTGAGGAAGAATAAATTCTATGCGAAGCTAAAGAAATGTGAGTTTTGGCTTTCGGAAGTGGCTTTTCTAGGTCATGTTATTAACCAGCGGGGTATAGTGGTTGATCCTAGTAAGGTATCCACAATTATGGATTGGCCGAGACCATCCAATGTCAAGGAAGTAAGGAGTTTCTTGGGCTTGGCGGGTTATTATAGGAAATTTGTGAAGGATTTTTCTATCATCGCCAAGCCAATGACCAAACTAACCCAAAATAATGTGAAATTCCAATGGACTAATGAATGTGAGAATAGCTTCTCTACTCTCAAAAATAGTCTAGTGACTGCGCCTATTCTCACTCTTCCCGAGCCAGGGAAGCGCTTCATAATCTACTCTGATGCTTCTCTAGTTGGACTTGGGTGTGTTGTAAGATCCCTCCTTTGTAAAGGAAAGGATCCCTGTGATTGCAATGCTAGTCCCTGGATCAATGCTAGCATCCACAGTTTAAGATGAAGTACACAAAAACAAAGGTCATTATTACAAATCATTCCAGAGACAAACATAGTCTTTTACAACTCCATGGCCACAGGCCTAATACAAGAGTTCAAATATATAATAATATAAATAAGTCTTCATCTTCATGTGCCACAGGCAAGCATGTTGAGTGTAGACTCATGACTCCTAATCATCATCAGAATATCCTGCAACATCACAAGTTACAGCCACAGTGGGTCAATACATTGGAATAGTATTGGAAAGTGATACCTTAGTAGAATATTGGTGGACTATATACTATATGCATTTTGGCTAAGTGTAGCTTAGGCTTGCTTTGCTCAAAATAGGTTTTGCCTATCAGTTGAAGTTTTTCTTTGTCAAAACTTTTCCCAAGGAACCACCAATAGACATTGGGGTCCTTCACCCTTGTTTAACCACAAGTTTTACTTAGAAATTGGGATTAGGAGATTCTTGATAGCTTCCATGTCTTGATGCTCAAATTGTCCAATACCAGGGACATGGCTAAGTACTTAGATTCTTCCATCTGCAGAGGTTGAGCACTTTCCCCACAAGACTTGATTTTCACCAAGACATGATCTTTTAGAAGCCTTCCCTTAGACCAAATGGACGCGCTCCAACCTATCATCCCACTACCACCAACTGTCCAAATGGCTAAGTTATTGCAACCTATATGATCCAGGCAGAGCCCATATTGCCAAGTGGCTGCACTAGAAGCTTCTTAACATTTGGCCTCTCAAATCCCTTTGTTCCTGGGTGGATTTCCACAAGTGAGATACACAAGGTAAACCATATAAATGGGCCTTGTGTAACCACTCAACATAAACCATTCCTTCCATTCCACCCAGGTGTTTCATTCACTTAGTTGTTTTATTAAGCAAAACACAAGTCCAAAGACTTAAAAATATTTTAACATAGCATGAATATTTTACCACCCTTGGTTGCTACTAGCTAGGCTAAGCATGGCATAGATAAACATCTTAACTTAGAAATTTCTAGCAATTCTACAACTACTAGGATTTCCCAAGCATAGCATATAAGGACCAAAATTTATCCATGCAAGTCTAGCAAAAATATTTCTAATGCATATTTGAAAAAAAAACATAGGAATATAATCATGAAGTACCACTTGCCTTGGTAGTTTGGAGAGTAGCTACAATCCTCACAATCACAATCACTATTTGCACCAAAATCTACACATAAAATGATAGCACCAAATCACATACAAAATAAATACAAACAAATATATATGGATGCATGCAATGTGATATGTGATGATTTTCTATACTCAACAAGACAAGTGCACAGTACTGATTCATTAACAAGTTTAAAACTTGCCAAACAACATTTATTTGACCATTAAAACATTTCCCAAATAATTGATATACACAAAATAGGCCTACACATGTTTCTGTAAAAAATAACCATTTTAGCAGAAACAAAACCTTAAACACATCGCATATATGGAAAGGGATTTCTCTCCTGATTCCATTGATATAAAATTTGTCAAATTTGGACGTGGGAATCAAAAGTTATGATTAAAACAAATTCAAACATCTAATAGATCTAATTCAAAATTTTAAAATGAAACCTGTGCCACGCGGCGGCTTCTAACTGGCTGGTACAGCTTCGCGCTGGATCACGCTTCTGAGCCATTGGATCTAACTTAATCGCGCGGCTCTGATTGAAACATACCGCTTCGCATATGATCTATCATGACCACTAGATCTAAATCTAACGGCGCTCAGCACTTGACCAACAAGTGGCGGCGCTGGCGGCGGCGACAGGCAGCGGAGCGCTCTGACAGTGGTGGAGCCGGCGAACTAGGTCACCCGGGGAGGTGGGAGGATGCTCACCAGATTCGCCGCGACGTGGAGATGCTCAACGCGTGCTCGGTTGGCGAAGGGGCGTGCTGTAGTGGCCGTGGGAGCTCGTTGGAGTAGAGGACAGCGTCGGGCTTGGGTGGACGGCAATGTTGGCGACGTTCTGACCCGCCCTAACACAAACGGAGGGCATCAGCGGGTGCGCATAGATCAGGTGAACATGATAGTGTCAAAGAGAAGGCACGGGGCGGTCGATTCTCACCGAATTTTCTTGCCGGAGTTCGAGACGGCGTCGGGAACTTGCGGTGTTCGTTGGAGTCGACGACCTGGGGCAGTACATGACGAACTAAAGATGTCAGAAGGATCACAAGAAGGTTGCGAAGCAGTTCGCGTGAACCAGAGAGGAAGGAGCGCACGGAGCTCATCGGGATTGGTCGCCGGAGTTCGTCGGTACCGCGGCGATGCGAGGGCAAATACTGGCAGCCTGGTGGCGCTCCTGGCTAGCTTGGTTGGGGGAAATGGTCGTGAGGGGAAGGGGTTTAAGTAGCCAGAGCAGGGGCGAGAATTTCGCACGCATTCATCGCCAATTAAAGGATTTCAATTCGCGGCGGGAAAAGCAGGCGGACGTGTTCCTCGCGCGGGATTTGGGGAAGACGATGACGACGTGGCGATGGGGCCACTAATCAGTGAGCGCGGGGTCGAGTGGGTGCACGTGAGAGAGAGGGGGAAAACCCCGGGTGGGCTTAGTGGGCTGGTTTCTCTGTTGGGCCAAATGACTGGCGCTAGCCTTTTCCTATTTCTTTATTCCTTTTCTATTTCTGTTTGCATTTTCAGAAATCATTTTCAAATGATTTCAAAAGCTATTTGAATTCAAACCTTTTCAGGATTTTTGTAGAGTGCAACATTCATATTTCTGGGCATAAAAACATGTGGTCTCTCTGTACAAGCTTGGTTCTTTTGATCAAATAAAATAAACAGTGATATTGCACTTGGTTTGATCAAGTTTTGAATTTGGTTTCAAAATCCATATTTGTTTTGTAAATTTAGGTTTATGCTCTAGCAATCAAGCAAAACAATCTGAGAGTAAAAGGGTTGATTCATGAACAACTGTCACATCCCAAGATTTTCCAAATCTTGTAATGTGAATGAATAAAATAAAACTTTGTTTGATTTTCAGGGCCAGAAGAAACTTTTTGGATTTAATTGGAACTTCAAACCAATTGGAATCAAATAAAGTACTAAAGGGATTTTAAAAGATAAACTTTTATTAAAGGAAAATAAAATATTTAAAATTACTATTTTGGACCTTTAAATAAAAAGATTTTTTTTTTAAAAAAAGGATAGATTTATAAATAAAGATTATTTTATAAAGCCAAATTAAACCTTGGCCAAGCTTTTGGAAATAAAAATATTTCTATTTGATAAAAATAGTAAGGTTTATTCAAAATAAATTAATAAAGATTTAATATCCAATATTATTTAAGTAAAGGCTTTTCCCATTTTAATTAAACACTAAAACTTATTTATTTATTTTAAATAAGTTTTCTAAGTATTTTATATTCTTAAATAAAATCTACTGAAGTGTTTTGATTTTATTTTAGATTTCAAAATAAATATTCAAATAAAACAAATCTTATTTGAAGTAAATGAATAAGGCCCATTTAATTTAATTGTTAATGGACCCTGCAAATGAAATTATTATCTTGACTTTGGATTTTGGATCAGGTTACTAAACAGAACTAAATTCATAGTTACAAAATTGGGTGAAGATTTGAATTGTTTTGATTGCTTGAGAATTGTTTGAAATTCAAAACAGATTATGGAAATAGAAAAAGAATCAGAAACAGAAAAAAATAGAGTTGGACCAGCCCAGTTGACAAGAGCCCATTAAGCCCAGTACCAGCCCAGCCTTCACTCCCCGAAAGAAAACGTTTCGCACCTCGTGTCGACCAGTGATGACGGTGGACCTCACTCTCATTTCTTTTCCCACTGACCGGTGGACCCCACCTCTACTGCTCATCGTCCACACCCGCGCGACCCCTTCTTCCTCCCTCGACGCCGTTACCTGCTGTGATTCCGCAGAATCAATTCGTCTTAATGCCGCGTCTTTACCTCGCTTTGACCACTTGATCTTAAACGCCCATGCCTCCTCTATATTTCCCCTAACACCTCGCTCACACCTTAGACCTCCCAATTTCCTTTCGAGCACCCTCTGTTCCGACGAAGTCCGGTGCGATTCAGCGACTCGACACCACCCCGAGCCTCCCACAGCCTGGCAGCTTCCCACTCCCAGACGCATCTCCGGCCTCCTCTCAAGCTGCAGGCGCCCAGGCGTCGGGCGACCAACTTCTAAACGCCGCCGCGACTGGTTCTTCTCCGACGACGACTTCCAGGTGAACCAGACCGCCCCTTCACCTCTTGTTCACGCACACAACTTTGCCTTGGTCCTGCGCATCTAACTGCTTTTTCGTTATACCTTGGGGTGAACCACAACACAGGCCACGACGACCACCTGACGCACCCGACGCCGTCCTCCACTCCGGCGAGCAATCCTGCTAAGACCAGAACGCCCCTCGCCCGACCAACACCTCCTCGAACTTCACCGTGACCCCCTGAACCTGGTGAGCCCCTTCACTTCCCTCCTTGCGTCCTGTACCGCTGGCACCGCCACTGCCTGGCCGTCGCCTTGTATGCCGCTCCACATTGGTCACCATGATAGCCGTAGGATCTGGATCGAACGATTACGATAGATCACTTAAACCGCGAAGGGTTACGCCTTATGAGCCACACGATTCATTTAGATCTAACATTCCACAGAGCCGATCCGGCCGAACCGGTATCGACCAATGAAACAGCGACGTGTGGCCAGTATTAAATCTAAAAACAGATTTGAATCAGATTTATTTGCAAACTTCAAACCCTTGTAACTTTGGATCCACACGTCCAAAAATTACAAATTTTATGTCGTTGGATTCAGGAGAGAAAGACCTAGCCAACCATGCCCTTGGTTTAGCAAATAGTATCTGATAATTTACTTGTTTTGGCAGATTCTTTTGTGAGCTTGTTTAGAGTAGGAAAAATGTTTAAAAATGATTTTAGGGTTAAAACTTCTGCAAAATGGTTTGTTGTGACCTTACTGACCCTAGGAACCAACCCATGGTTTTGAAAATGAAATTTGAAAAATTTAGAATGGATTAATTGAATTAGTCTATTTCTAGCTAAGTAAAGATAATGGTTTTATATTGAAAAAGGATTTTGGAATAAAAACTTTGAGAAAATATTTTGATTCAAAGCTACTGACCCAAAACACCAAGTCTTGAGAGTTAGAAACTTTTGGTGAGAAACTTAAAGATTTTTGATTTGATAAAACCATTTTCCACCATATAAAATGTTGAATGGATTTTAAAATAGTTTTTGGGCAAAACCCTCTAACTAATGACTTTGCCATTTTGGTAAATGACCAATTTGGACCTTACAAAGTTTAGAAACCTAGTGGAGACCATCCTTGCAATAGAACCATCCTTTGCATAATTTTGCATGACTTAGATTCCATTGCTTTGTGAGTGTGAAATTGTTTGTTTGACTTTGGTTTGGAATGTTAGTTGATTTTTGTGTTTGCTTGATTGACTTGTAGTGAATTTAGCAAAGTGTGAGACTAGCAAGATCAAGGAGTGAACCACCATTCCCTACCAAAAAGGCAAGTTACACTATCATACAAAAGTCCTATTATTTTCATTATACCTAGTGGATTTTGAAACATGCATGAAAATGATTTATACTTATGCTATGCTAAATCCTAATAGGATGCCCTTGCATTCCTTAGAGAAAATATTGTAGTTGTACATGCTTAGCCATGCTATATTTTGAAAAGAGATACATGTTGAGATTTTACAAAGGTTGAGAAAAGGACTTGTGTTTTACATAATAAAACAAGGACTCAATGAACCACCTAGGTGGAGGATACTTTAAGTTTTGGAGAAGGTGGCAACAAAAGGAACCATGTCTATGGCAATCACTTTGTGTTGAGCTCCAAAAGGAAACCACCTAGGAAACTTAGAGATTGAACATGTTTCTCCAATTGGGGCTTTCGTGTGCAACCACATGCTATTATGGCTCTGGCTTAGTCAACTACATTGGGAAGACTCATGCACTGTCTCCAGTTAACTGGACATGGGGATCTGGAATGCTTCATGGGTGCTGAAGGCAAGCTAACAATGGTGTATGGGAGGACCCTTTGGAAATACTTCGTCACATTCTCAATCTGCCAGTACTCCATCTTGGTGAGCACTAATCCAGTAGGCCACTGGTGGCAACAAGATGGGATTGTGACATGTGGGTAAAGTGTACTCCTTCTGCAGAAGTTAATAAAATCTAAGTATTTAGCCGTGTCCCCGGTTATGGACAATATTGAGCAACTAAAGTTTGAACTATGGGAGATCTCGACATTCCAACTTCTAAAATAAAAACTTGATGCCCTTGTGTGTCTACCAAGGAATTCAAAGAGATTTTATAAAACTTGTTGCACTTGGGATCACCAAGGTGCTCAAGATATTTTGATGAAAACATGAACACTTGGGGTTACCAAGGAACTCATGAGATGTTATAAAACTTGATGCACTTGGGGTTACCAAGGTGCTCAAGAAATTTTGACAAGGACTTGAACACTTGAGTGTCTACCAAGTAGTTCAAGGGATTCTTGGAAAAGAGATTTGACAAAGGACCAAAAACATTTTGAAAAGATAGGATAAATATTGCTTTATGCAAATAAGCCTAAAACTCTACTTAGCCAAATATGCATGTATTGATAGGATCCACTTATCTTATATATAAAAGTGAAACTTGCCAATACAATTCAAATGTATTGACCCTTGTGGCTGTAACTTGTATGTTGCAGGTTTGATTGTTTTTAGTGAAGATTGATTGATTAGGATTACAAAGTATACAACCAACATCTGCCTATGGCATTTTGAAGATGAAGGACCCATACTTATAGTTATTCCGCTGCAATGTAATGTAATAGCCAAATGAGCTATGTTTGATGTAATAAACTTATGTTATTCCTGGTTATAAAGTTATATTATGACCTTTGTTTCTTGATATTACATCTATACTGTGGATGCTAACTATTGATCCAGGGACTAGCATTGTAAACACAGGGGGCTCTATCTTATTAAAGATTGGGACCTCTACAACAAAAATCTCTCATTGGAGAGTAGCATTTGATTTAATGCTGATCACATAAAATAATGAGCTCATATGCTCCTGTTTTTTAATTAATTTTTGAAATGAACTCTACATGATCATGGATGCATGGATGATATGCATGAGTTTTGAAACATTATTTTAGGGATGTTACATGTGTTATCATGCAAGGCGGCAAAGTTATTGCTTATGCTTCGAGGCAATTGATAAAGTACGAACAGAATTATCCTACCCATGATCTAGAACTTGCAGCTGTGGTGTTTGCACTCGAGATTTGGAGGCATTATCTTTATGGAGAATCTTGTGATGTTTTCACTGATCATAAAGTCTCAAATACCTATTCACATAGAAGGAGTTGAACCTAAGGCAAATACGATGGCTAGAGTTGATAAAGGACTACGACCTCACTATCCAGTAAATCCAGGTGAGACAAATGTGGTTGCAGATGCTCTTAGCCGCAAGTCTGTACCTCCCACTATGGATTCTCTTGTTGCTAATTTTGAACGGATGGACATGTCATATTGTTTTGCGGGTGTAGAACAAGAGGAAACACAACTCATCCTTCAGTTAGCTATTCCAGATAGAGCGAGAGAGGCACAACGAAGTGATCGTCTGTTACAACAAGTGTGAGAGCGCATTCTACAAGGTAGAACCGGAGAGTTTACTATAGATGGGACCGGGGCAGTTCGGTTTCATGGTCGTTTGTGTGTGCCACAAAAGTCTCAGGTGAAGGAGGACATTCTTCGAGAGGTACACTGTACCCCTACACCGTTCATCCTGGGGAGACAAAGATGTATCAGGACCTGAAACAAACTTATTGGTGGAAAAGAATGAAAGTTGACGTGGCCAAGTATGTGTCCTCTTGCGGGGTTTGTCAGCGAGTAAAGGCCGAGCGTAAGCAGCCAACAGGACTGCTACAATCCTTAGAGGTTCCAGAATGGCCATGGGACGACATTGCCATGGATTTTGTGGTTGGGCTACCTCGTACGCGAAGGGGGAAAGATGTAGTATGGTTGGTCGTGGATCGACTTAGCAAAGTTGCTCATTTTATTCTGATCCGCACCACTGACTCTGCAAGTGACTTGGCACCAATATATGTAAGGGAGATATTAAGGTTGCATGGGGCCCCTAAAACAATTACTTCTGATAGGGATGCTAAGTTTGTATCAAAGCTTTGGGAGAGTTTGCAGAGTGTCTTGGGGACGCAACTAAGACTTAGCACTGCGTTTCATCCCCAGACAGATGGTCATTCTGAGCGTACAATCGAAACACTCGAAGATATGTTGAGATGTTGCGTCCTATCCTGGCAAGGGAGCTGGGAGGATCATTTGCCACTTGTGGAGTTTGCTTATAATAATAGTTATCAAGCTAGCATACATATGGCACCTTATGAGGCACTGTATGGAAGAAAGTGTAGATCTCCATTGTGTTGGGATGCTGTGGGCGAGAAGGCAGTGCTTGGACCTGATTGGGTTCAACAAGCTACAAAGAGGGTAGCTGAAATTAGACAACATATGTTGGCAGCACAAAGTAGGCAAAAGAGCTATGCTGATTCCAAGAGGTCGAATGTGGAATTTCAGGTTCGGGAGGAGGTACTCTTAAGGGTATCACCCACTAAGGGCGTAATAAGATTTAACATCAAAGGAAAGCTTAGTCCACGGTACATTGGACCTTTCTTGATATTGGCTCGAGTGGGAAAACTAGCTTACCAACTTGAGTTGTCTGACTCGATGTAAGGTGTACATAATGTGTTCCATGTCTCTATGCCACGGAAGCATTTCCGTGATCCAGAACATCAGATTATCATGGAACCAATTACGATTGGACAAGATTTAACCTTTGAGGTTCGTCCTGTGAGGATATTGGAAGAGTCCGAGAGAGTGATGCGGAATAGGACGCTAAAATATGTGAAGGTTCTTTGGTGAAAACAAACTGAGCGTGATGCGACGTGGGAACTTGAGTCTCGCATGCGCGAGAAGTATCCAGAGTTATTCATGGCTGGTATATGATGCATGATTCTATTTTTCTGTTATGTTTATTTGTGTGAGTAGAAGAACGAGAAAGAATTCGGGGTTGAATTCTGTTTAAGGGGGTAAGAATGTCATAACCCAAATTTTGATGCTAAATCAATCTCTTCAAAATAATATAAAATAACTAAAAGTGTTTCTATTTATGTGTTTGGGAGAAAAGTAAAACAAAAGAAATAAAAATAGTGGTACAGTAATGCCCGAACTCTTGTCTTGCGTTAAAAACTTCTAGTTGGGACCAGCTTCCCTTATTGGTGCTTTTAGTACATAACTATATGCCTTTGTTTTGTTTCCTCGGTATGTGAGAAGGAAAGCCCAAAGGCTAACCCAAGGCCCTTTAGGACACAACGTATGTGTCCTTCTGTTTCGCCTCTTGTTATCGTCCCAGGTCTAGGCCTACACGTTTTGGCTCCTCCCACCTCAATCCTATCCATTACCCACTAGATCGAGGCCGCCACAGGGTCCCTGCCGCTAGGTCACGGTGGCGTAGCCTCCACGTCTTGTAAGGTCTCGGTCCATGGTTCTTGGGATCAAGTTGTCGCAAATCTCGCATTCTTGCTGATGAGTACTGCGTCTATTCTCTAGTTATTTCTTTAAGCTCCTCCAATGTTGTAGCAGAGCTGTCCTTTTTTGTTGTCCAATGGGTTAGTTACAGGGTTGGTTTGATGTCGTTTGTTGATTCTAGGTTGCCGTACACCACCGCCTGAGCAACACGTAGTTTTCTGCCTTATCAATCTGTTGTTCGATTAGAGTTTTGGTTACACTCCCCATTGTGTGATAATTGAGGATCACAAGCGTTCTATTTCAGGGATTACCTGGGCAGATAATCTCTATCAAGAAACTACTACGAACCTACTCAAATTAAGTACTATGTAGCTAGTACGGGAGACAATTTAGCCACATTATATCCTTGGACTGGTGGGTTTCATCGATTGGCAATTAGGCCTGGTTGGTGTTGTATTTTTACCTACCGTTTCATGCATAGAAATAGTAAGATGAAAGCTACATGGAAATTAGTTGATGGCTTAATTCTTTCTATTTAGTTTCTCGGACCTTCCCGTGAGTCCCTTGCATTTTTGGTCATCTATTTTTCTTTGCCTTTGTTTAGTTTCAGGTTTGTTACTCATCAGTCATGTGAGGTTTGGTATAGAGAAGTTGCTACCGTTAGTATAAATCCTCGGACTGTTAGACATCAATGTACTGCAAAGTTATTTATTCTTATGACACTAGCTAAGAACACTTTTTTGTTTTATATCAGAATAGAAAAGGAAATGCAGGTAGTTATTACTATCTTTTGACCGACTATTAACAGACATCGAGAATGATTTTCTGGGTTGGTTGCGCATAGGAGCGATGATATTTTTGTTTGTATGCTTTTGAAGTGATTGTGTGTATTAAGTGTGACAATTGTTTCAACACCAGGTTCTGGTACTTCCGGTCCGGAGTCTTATAAGTCACAACTTGTGCCTCGCGGTTGAGGCAAGTTCATGGCGGATAGTAATTCTGTATATATCTCTTCACTTGATTTTACTTAAAGTACATGTTTTTATGTCTATGATATATCAATGATGACAATGATACTGGTGGTGGAATGCGCATATTATGTATTTTTGCATACTCATGATGACAATGATGATAGTGTGACCTACCTCGGTGGGCACAATGCGACCTTCATTGATGGGCTGCGACCCACTTTGGAGGCACCCTCCATGAGTTGGAGCGAGTGGATGCCGACGGGTGTCCACTCGAGCGATACTGGTATTCGCGATGAGATGAGCATATAGGCATTTAGGACATAATACTATGTTCTAAATGATGAATGATGTTTAATGATCTCCCAGTGTTTTGATTTATGTAAAATTACTATTTGATTGTGAACTTGTTGAGTCTTTGTACTCACCCTTGTTGCTTTTATGTTTTTAGGTAAACCTTGAGGACGTCTTGCATGGGGAATACGGGAGTAGAGCCACTGCCAAGTACACATCACGCCATCACATCTATCTTGCTATGATTCCTTTCTAAAATAAAAGATTACCTTGATTGGTTGGGTTTTGGAGTCTGTTGAATAGTACCTTAAAACAATTTTGTTTATCTTCTTGTGTGTGGTTGATAAATTCTTATTTTCTAGTAGTTTAGAGATTGGATATTATTATTTGGATGATGAACCTATTTTATCTATTGATGTATTCCTGCTTTCTAGCATTCCTATAATATGCCTGTCATGGTTGTCCTTATAAACAGAGGAGACTCTGCCGATTTTTCCTAAAAGTTGTTAGTGAATTTTACATGTGTATTTTATGTGGTAACATCTCAAGTGCTTGTTGGCTTGGGGTGTTACAAGTTATCCGTTACTAGAGGGGGTTCGGATGATAACCTGAAGGTGGATTACTAGTCATAGATGCAGTTGGATAGCGGTCTATCACTGCTAGGAAAACAACAGTTAGTGGCGCACGTGGAAAAGCCATCCGCGCCACTAGGCTTTTCCACGTGCGCCACTAACTATTGTTTTCCTAGCAGTGATAGACCGCTGTCAGCGCATCTCTCATGGCTATCAGTAGCGTGGCGCCTTACTGATGCTCACGCATGTGCAGAGATAGGCGTGGCGCACATGCCAGTGCGCCACGGATACCTATCCAGGTGCGCTACAAGACTTATTTCCTGTGGCGCATCTGTCAGTGCGCCACAAGCCTGCACAGGTGTGCTTTAGGCACTGTGCGCCACAGAAGCTGTGCCATGTGTGCCACGGGTGTCTTTTTTTTTAATTTCAGGGCCAGATGATATACTATAAAGATTATATAGGCAGATATACACACATATATAAGATATACAATTATATATATAAATACACAATTCGCAAAACAAGATTGAAACAAATACATATAGATAAGTCTCATACATGAATACATAAGTTATACATTGTTTCGATCAAGTTACAAAGTAGTTGGTGACATGCGAATACATGTGTCGATTGAACAAGTTAGAGCTCGGAAGCTCGCCTAGACATCTAAACTAGCTAGACACAAACGCGAGATAAACAACCAAAGAAGATAAGCATGATCACCGCGACGAAGGTGTAGGTCTTCATCCGGTTCCTCGTCCTAACTCCCGCTAGATAGCGCGTGTATCTAGCTTCTGCCTCCGCCATAGTGTTGTACCCTTTATAGCTATTGCCGCTGAAACAATGCACCTGTCTCCGGCAGTCTTCCCAATCATCGTAGACTCCGGGAACCCGTCCCTTGTACACGACGTACCACGTCATCTACAAGTTGACAATAATAATTAACCGGTGATTGAAAAAACATATATAATTAAATTCGCATATGAAGATACACTTATAGAAAGTACTCCTAAATCAAAAAGACCAAACTCAAAAAGCATGCCTCATATATAACTAGGTTGTTCGACACAGGAATATGCTATGATGGAACCTTCCGCCAAGTAGAATGCACAACACCTGGACCCGTGCATAGCACAAGGCGGACAATCCCATTATAGCACATTCACATATATAGTGTGCCACGACATTTCAATCATCGGCATTATTCTCGAAAAAGACCAAAGTAACTCAAAAATCATGCCTTATATATAACTAGGTTGTTGGACACAGGAATATGCTACGATGGAACTGTTCGCCAAGTAGGATGCACAACACCTGTACCTGTGCATAGCACAAGGCGAACAATCCCGTCGCATCACATTCACATATATAGTGTGCCACGACATTTCAATCATCGAAATTATTCTCGAAAAAGACAAAAATAACTCGAAAAGAATGCCTCATATATATACTTAGGTCGTTGGATACAGGAATATGCTACGATGGAACCGTGAGCCAAGTAGGATGCACAAGACCTGGACTTGTGCATATCACAAGGCTCACAATCCCATCGTAGCACATTCACATATATAGTGTGCCACGACATTTCAATCATCGGCATTATTTTCGAAAAAAGAGTAAGGAAAAAAGAAGGACCAAAGTGAGCAAAGTACCAAAGAGTAAGCAAAAAAACCAAGAATTGATTGATATATAATAATAAGCAAAAGAAATAAGCGATGATTCATAAACCTAATAAGATAAGTAGTAGCATGTACACTTGTCCACACACACACAAAGGTCATCTATAGTTTGTAACTACAACTAGGCCAACATCAAGCCTTCTGGCTCGGCTTAGGGAACGGGAGGACGCCTTGTCTCATCATGAACTTCCTATAGTCATCCTGCATCTCTAGGCGATCTTCTATGTCACGGTTATTCGGGATATTTCCTCCGTAGAAGATCCCCACCGAAGTCATGACATCACGAAAGATGATTGCCCCAAACTGCTGCTGGATGCGATACATCTCTTGTCTAATATCTGAATCAGTGATCTTGTCCTTTGCTTGACCTTTGTTTGAGATGGTGCGGCAGTAGAATTCTGGTCAAGTAGGAACGCCCTCATGTGATGGAGTGCGTAGTAGGCTTCCTTCTTACTGTTTTCTGGCTGCTTCACGCAGGGGAACTCCGTTACGTGGTTGAAGACGTGCCTACCGAACTTGACCTTCATACGCATGAAGGTGGTGCCTTCCGTCGAGGCATAGCCAGTGAGAGCATCATCCAGAACTTCCTTGATCTTGTCATAGTTTTTCTTCTTTTCTAGACTCCCCGAGTCGAAATACGTGGCGTGGGAATGCTTCGGTGATAAGGAGATGAGCGTGCAGTGTTCATCTCTGCGCAAAAAAATCAAATGGAATGTGTTGGAAAAAGAATGATGATAATCTAATAAAGCCAATTGACGGTGGCGAGTGAATAACGACTTACTCGGGAAAGTAAGGCACGAGAATGTATTCCTTTGTCTTGTTTGCCACGAGAATTATTTTTAGGTACGATGCCACGATACGTCGTTCAGCGGGGGAATCCAAGCAGCCGTCACGCATGTAGTTGGTGTCCACTATAGCGATGCCCGGTGTGTTCTCTCTAATGATCTGCATGGCCAGGCTGAGAGAAAACATGCGGACCATGGTATAGTGCAGCGGGTATAGGTGGAACATATTGAAGATGTCGTCGAACCGCAGGAAGAACAAATCCGCAGGGGCATTGTCGACGAAGCCCAAGCCTGGTGGCACCTTAACCACGAATACCGGGTGCGAGGGATCTTTCTCCGATAGAAGGCGTCTCTCTATCGTCAGCACGCCATCATGCACACTCTGCAGTTCCGAACTGGCGAGCCTCCACAAATTCTTAGGTAGCATAATACCCTCGGGTCTTGGTGGCCCGTCCCAAAACCTGATCGGATTCGCAGTTGTTGACGCCACCGGCTGGCTCGAGCTGCTAGATTTTCTCTTCCTGCCCTTTTTTCCTTTTGGAGAGTGGGAAGGCACCGCAATCTGAGCACCAGCCGCCCTATGTAGTGTGTCAGGGCTTCGAATAAAGGGCCGGTTGGTTGTATCAGCTGGCTCTGTAAAGGCGTAAGCTGGAGGCGTCTCCTGAGAACCAAACAGACGCTTGGTGATAGTGGCTTTCTCTATGGGGCCACCAGCTAGGTCTTCGTTGCTAAACTGAGTGTTAAAGAAGTGATCATTCCAGTCTTCGTCGTCCTCGGCCGGATCCTGCGCCATGTGCATATCATCAACATGATCATCCGACCCACCGCGTGGAGGTGACGAGGGCGATGAGGTCCTTGCCACCGCTTGGCCTTGCAATCTGTACAGCGGTCTTTGTTATGCGTGGCGTGATGGCCCCCGCCGTCCCCAAACGGATCATGCTCTTTGGCCATTGCAAGAATAAGCCAAAGAAACTTCTGAGGACAGCTGGATCTTCTTCATCCGCTCCTAGGGGTTGAATGGGAGGTTCCAGGTCGTCGCAGCCCCTTAGCACCCGACTAATTTTAACCCTGTGCATGCTATCTGGCATCGGCCTTGAGTGGAACGTGCGCTGCAAGGGTTGAACGATGGTACCCTTGGCAACATCCCTCTGCTCGTTGTTCACGTAGCATAAGAGAGTGCAAGGAACATCCGTCTGCGGAAAACATGTACGGCGTCGTCAGAGATGCCATAAGAGTAATAGGTGGCGTGAAAGGCGGTAAAGCAATTTGTTTACCGTGATGGCGTCGAGACCGGCTAATGTCGAGGCACCGCATACGGCGACGAGCGTGCAAGAGACGGAAGGGCTGCTTGATGGCGTGGTGCTGGCCGCCGGTGTATTCTCCCTACCGCTGGGTGCTTGGAGCTCCGGTGCCGCCGCGACGATGGCAAGGGGGCCACCAACATGTACTCCGGCACCGCGGTGATGGCAGGGGGAGTCACCAACACTTGCGGCGCCGCGGTGCTAGGTGAGTCACGAACTCGTGGTTGCACGATGTCGTCGGCGCGTTGTTCGAGTGGCTGCTGACCATGCTTGGAATCGGGCACGGCCCTACTCGACCACCCGCACTCCAGTTCGCTATTGACTCCATCAAGGTAGGCAGGAAGGACGTGAGGGTGATTGCCAGGTTATCTTGGACGATCTACGAGATCCGCGCCACTTGTTCCTTAAGTTCTTAAACCTCGCGGTTTTACTCCTCGCTCCTTCCCGACGGCGCCACATGAGTCCTCGGCGGTGTACCAAAATGATCCACCCAATTCTTACCCCCGAGGCCGGCCAGATGGCCAGCCGACGATGTCTTCTTCGTAACCGTCTCTATTTTCTTGGCGGTTCGCCATACATTAAAGGGTTATCCCACGGGTGGCCGTCGACCCACAGGATGAGGAACCACAGGATCCATGACTAGCAACAATTTCCTCCTCCTGCAGAAGAAGTAATAGTGAATCGTTTAGATCATCGATTAGAATGCAATCGAGTTGATCCGCGGTAATTAGATTATACTTACCACAATTTCCTCGAATTCCTTCACCGCAGGATCCGCGGTGAGTTGTTTGGTTTTTGGGTCCACATGGTAACAGGCCCTGATGAAGTTTCAAACCTGCCCGGGTTGAATTTCGCAAAGGGTTTTCTATCCCTTGGATCTATACTCGTCCTCCTTATTCCATTTGGCCTCCGCATTACGTATCCACGGATCCGAGATGGTGATGACCTATATTCATCGCTGCGGCACCTTTCCCGATTACTATTGGCGGGCTCTTCGGATTCACACCTCTCCTTGAACTCCGGGCTGATCTTGGTGATCTGGGTCAATCTTCTGGATCTCCTCGAGACTTTTGCCTTCTTTATAGATCTTCTTCTTTATTCGGGTTCTCTAGCTGGCGGGCGGTGCTCATCTTTGTGAGGGATTTTTACCGTTCCCATGATAATTTGTGTTACGATACTTAGCGGGGAACTTGTATCTTGCGTCGACTTCTCGAAGAGGAGTGTATAAGTAGCCATATCTTTATCTAGGAGATTCTCGGTGTTGATCGAGATGGTTGTCCGGGTGATCGCCGCCACTTGCCCACCGTACCCTTTGATGACAAGGTCGGGCTCCAAAGTAACCCCTGTTGGGCTCACTTCGGTAATTTCCTCCCTGACCGTGCCGACTGTGTTCGGGCGCCGGTCCTTCGGCTTCTTCTTCTTCTTAGGAGGATTTCTACCATTCCCTGTGCCCTCGCCTCCATCAGTGGTTTCATCACCCGCCGTTCCTTCGGCTTCTTCCTCCGTGTCTTCCATCTCATCATCCTCGCTCTCTGAAGGATGGTATTCTTCATCGTCTTCTAGCCGCTGGGACGCCTCCCAAAATGTCAATTGTTTATTCGGAGGTCTGAGTTCTCCTTCAGCGCTGATGCGCTTAGAACATCCAACCTCGTCGTTGTCACACATCTTTGCACTAATAAAAAACAAATAATTGGTTAAATGCACAGAAAAATCCGGCATGATCTTTGCTAATTTTCTTAAACTAGGAGTGCCCGATTTCTGCCAAAACGGAAGTTAATCAACATTCCGGCAAAAATCGGGACTCATTTCATACAAGAACCTGCATACACGACATAATAAAGTGCTTCATACAAGCACAAGCACAATTTCAAGGTGCTGTTGTCCCAGCATAGATAGTAGTAGAAGCATAGTAGCACCACATATAGTAGTAGCCAGAGCAACACTAGGATGGATATAAGGAACAGATAGTAGTAGCAACACAGATAATAGAAGTAGTAGCAGCTCAAGTAGCATAGAAGTAGTAGCAACACAAGTAGGATGGACATATAGTATGTGGATGTTCCAGACTAAGAAGAAGAGCAAGCACAACAAGGACAACATCCAGCAGAGCAAGCACAACATAGCAAGCATATTGCTGTTATTTGTACTATTTCAGTTCTGTGAACAAATGACAACAAATGACCAAGTGACAGCAAGCAAATGAGAATACAACAATCCTTGTTGTCATTTTTACTACTTCAGACTAAGGACCAAGGATTTCTATACTAGAAGATCATTACAGCAAGTGACAGCAAGCAAATGACCAAGTGACAGCAAGCAAATGAGAATTCTAGATAAAGCACCAAGTATTGCGATACTGGCAGCTATATATCATCTCATATTTACTTCCATATGAAGCCCATGACTGACAATGACTAGCTATCTAAAGAAGAGTAACATGGAGTGGAAGACAGTGACATTTTTTCTTGGAAAAAAGGAAAACATTGATAAGATCTTGAGAACAATTTTCTTAAGACCAAAATCATAGATATAATATGCATACTTGCAGATAGACAGTAACGTTGATGAGATCTTGTACTCCAGGAACATTATTCACAGAATAAAATAGCTGAGACTTGGGCATCAGATGTCCAGAAACATTATTCACAGAATAAAATGGCTAAATCTGAACCATCTGTTTATGCGGCTTTAGATATACAAGTAACTGCCAATAATTATAGATGCTTTCTCTTGCTAATTGTAACCACTAGCACATTTTTGTCTAATATTCTTACTATAGGTTTACCTACTAATCATTTACTTTTCGCTTACTATCATTTAAGTTTATAACTATTTCAGATACTGCAAGCTCAGATTCTCATCTGAACATTTATGCAATATACACTTTTAAAGCAGTTACTGATGGGAAACACCTAGAAATGAAATTGCATACCTGACTTTTACTGTAATGGGCATTTTTTGGAACATTTATGTTTGGTAAACTCAGTTTATTCTGATTCCTTTCCCATAATAAAACTTTAAACCCGACATATGTGACATGCTCGCTTTTATAAACTCAGTATTTTACTTACATGAGTGATCATGAGAATTTTAGTACATGAGTGATCATGAGAAAATTATGGTGCATCACCAGGATCCTGATCTGAACTTGGCCATTTTACTATAGTTTGCATGGAATTTTACTGCAGTTTGCATGGAATTTTAGTACTGCAGATTAGCTGAACCCTAATCTGAACCCATTCAACATGAGCAAATGCTACGATAATGAACCCTAATCTGAACTTGGCCTAATCTGAACCCTAATCTAAACCCTAATCTGAATAGGAGCAAATGCTGAACCCTAACCATGTCCTGCAGAGAGAGGGGAGAGAGGGAAAGAGAGGGAGAGAGGGAGAGAGAGGGAGAGAGGGAGAGAGGGGAGGGGCGACGCTCACCTCTGAGATGAGGACGACGATGGCGGGCGGGCGGACGACGATGGCAGGCGGGCGGGCGGACGACGATGGCTGGCGCGCGGGCCTCCTCCTGCTCCACGGCCTCCTCCTTCTCCATGGCCTCCTCCTCGAGCGACAACGGCTGGCGAGGCGGCGGATCGAGAGCGCGGCGACGGATCGAGAGCGCGGCGGCACAGGGCTCGGGCTCGGGCTTGATTAAGATGGTGTCTGAGATGGAGGAGGACGTGGCGCCGTTGACCAGCTGTGCCCAGATAGGCGTAGCGCACTTGGGCATAGTGCGCTACGGATATCTGTAGCGCACTTGGGAATAGTGCGCTACGCCTATCGGCATTTATCGACTGTATAAGATGGATGTAGCTCCATTGTCTAACAACTACACTAGTCTATCCCACTAGTTCCACCCACTGCTCTAATCTAAACCTGTGAGCACCCAGGTTCGAATTCTGGTGCCCACCTTTTTTATTTTTATTTTAAAAATATTTTTAAATGTTCCAAAAAATGCCTAAAAGTGGTGGTATATTCCATAAAAGTTTTGTTTTGTTTTTAAAATACTTTTAAATATTCCAAAAATGCCCAAAAGTGATAATATATGTCATAAAAGTGGTACAAATTAAATATGATTCAAATATGTCATAATAATTTGTCCATGATACAAATATGTCATAATAATTTGTCCATGAATATTACAATCTTTTTCGACCACGCGTTTTACAATATTTTTTGAGCTAGCGTTTTACAATCTTTTTTCCCTTCTTTGTCGCGGTTGAATAATTTAGCCCTGACACTTTAATGTTTCTTCTTTCGAACGGGCTACCTTTTTTGGGTAGGGTTGTCCTTTTTCTTCTTGTGATGTATGTTGATGCATCGTAGTCGTCGTCATCTTCAATCTTTCGATCGCCGTACTGGTCGAAGTCTTGCTCGTTGGCGACTCCATCCATTCCGATGATGTTTCTTTTCCCTCTCCTCATGACAACACGGCTAGGATTTGTCGGGTCGGTAATGAAAAAACATTGGTCCACTTTGGTATCCAGTACCCTCGGTTCATTTTTCGCGGCCACGTTCTCACCGGAGGCCTTGGATTTGGCTGCTTCGGGTATAACCATGGTTGTGAAATATCGGTCTTCTCTTTCGACGCTCTTTGCCCATCTGACACGGAACATCAGCACCTTTTCTCCACAGTAGTCGAGCTCCCAGATCTCCTCAATTCTTCCGTAGAATTTTTCATGTTGTCATCGGTGTAGAATTCCGACGTTATGCCTGAGTTCTGATAATCACACTTGTTGTCCTTTTCCTCCGTGTAGAATGTGTGGACGTTGATATCATACGCCTGATAGGTCACCAGGTTTTGCATCGGTCCCTGCGACAAGGTGAATATGATCTTTTCCATGTCAGAAGAATGCGATCGTGGGGGATTATCAAGGAGCGTCTGCCTAAACCAACGCGTGAAATCTGAGTTGTGCTCTTTGATTATTTCTCCCTGCGTCCTCTGTATGCCCGATCCTTTGTGCTTCTTCTCGATTAACCTTTTGTTACATGCCCAAGGATCGACCAGTTCTAAATGTTGTAGCGACGAGGTTTGCTCGATCAAAGTCTGCGTCGAAAATCGAAGTCGCATGCGATGTCGGCGACCCTCTCGGTGACCAGATCCGTCGAGCTTTCCAAGGTGCCTATTGACGGGAAGACTGACAGGGTTCTCGATGTCTAGATAATTCGTGCAGAAAGAGATGCACTCTTCGGCCAGAAAGCCCTTGGCTATGCTTCCATCTGGACGAGACCTACTGCGAACGTATCCTTTGATGTGTCCGTTCATCCTTTCGAACGCCATCATACTGCGGAGGAACATCGGCCCGAGTTGGATGATGTCCTCCACGACATGGACCAGCAGATGCACCATAATGTCAAAGAATGCGAGTGGGAAGTAGACCTCAAGCTCGCATAGTATCACCACGATCTCCTCCTGTAGCCTCCCGAGCTGATTCACGCCAATCGACTTCCTAGAGATGACGTCGAAAAGTATTGGCTCCAAAACAGGTCGCCACGTTTTCTCCATGGATCATTCTTGCCGAGCCACCTCCGGTGCACCATGAACACGGTTTTCGATGACCCTGGATCTTTCTCTAGTTGGAGATAGCTTGTGTTATCCATGCACCTAACGCATGCGTAGAATCCTTGGATAACCTGCCCCGAGATATACCCGCAACCTGGATAGTCTTGCACCGTAGTGACCAATGCGGCTCTCATAGTGAAATAATCTTGTGCGACGGCGTCGTAAGTATTGGCTCTAGATTCCCATAACGTGGCTAGCTCCTCTTTCAACAGCCCGAGATACAGATTGATGTTGGTACCAGGTTGTTTCGTCCCTTGAATTAGCATACTCATTTGTATGTACTTCTTCTTCATGCACAACCATGGAGGGAGGTTGTACATCCATACAAACACGGGCCAAGTGCTGTGCGTGCTGCTCTGGCTGCCGAACGGATTGAGTCCATCGGTGCTCGCACCAAGCCTGATGTTCCTCGAATCTCCACCGAATTCTGGGAATTCGAGGTCCAATGCTTTCCACTGGCTAGCATCTGAAGGGTGCGTCAGCAACTCATTCTTTTCGGGGTCATCATCGTCATCTCCTGGCTTCTTCCTTTCCGCATGCCATCGCATGAGCTTCGCTTCCTTAGGGTCCGCGAAATAGCGCTGCAGACGAGGAGTGATAGGAAAGTACCATACCGCTTTTCGAGGTGCTTTCTTCCCTTTCTTGTATCGACTCACGCCGCACACCGGACATGTGGTTTTCTTTGCGTCCTCGCCCCGATAAATGATGCAATCGTTGATGCATACGTGATATCTAACGTGCGGTAGATCGAGAGGACAGACGATTTTCTTGGCGTCCTCGATACTAGTTGGAGATGTGTTCCCCTCCGGGAGACGATCGTGCCAGAATGCCATCATATCATCGAAGCTTGCGTCGCTCAATTTGTGTTTTGCCTTCATCTCCATAGCCTTGAGCGTTACATTCAACCGGGTATCATCGGGCCTGCATCCTTCATACAATTGAGTAATCGCGTCTTTCTCAAGTTGCGCAAGCTTGGCTTTCTCTCTAGCGGCAGCCCTGGCGTTACTCGTCTGCTTGAGAAGGAGCTCTTGCACATAAGGATCCCGCACCCAGCCTGACGTTGTTCCATCGTCGTCTGCTCCTCCGGCATCTAGATCATCATCATCCCGGTCTGCTTACGCACCTTCACCATCTCCAGGAGACTCTTCATCATCTCGCCCGTTCTCGGCGTGATGATGATCATCATCATGTTGCCCACCTTCACCATCTCCATCGTCTTCGTCATCGCTTATCCAACGAGTGTATCCATCCATGAAACCATGGAGGAGCAGGTGCGCCTGCAGATTCCCGGAATCTGGGTCGATCACCTAGTTGAGTTTGCATCTTCTACACGGACATCTTATCTCCGTCATGTTATTTCGTATCATGTCGGCCGTCGCACATTTCAAAAATCTAGCCACAATGTTTTCACTCATTATGAGCACCTTTTTTTCCTACACTGTGTACACGGTACAATTAGAAGTCTATTAGAACCACATAATCAATGCATGCATGCAATGGTCGATAGAAAATTTCGGCATGACCTATCCTAAAATTAGGACCTTTGCGAAATGCCAAAGTCTTGCCAAAATGGAAATGAATCAACATTTTGGCAAAACAAATGGCAACTTGTTCACATACAAACACAAGAGAGAGACTGATCCATACACACATGAACATATCATTATCCTCTCCATACACACATGCATGAGCATCATCGATACTCTCCATATACACACGCATATGACCATCAATCCTCCCCATACACACATCATGAGCATCGATCATCTACATACATATGAGAATATCATCCATATACACATGAACACATCCTTACATGGACAACTTACCGAGATGAGAGACCGATCGCGAGAAGATGGAAAGGAGAGGTGCGCGCGCGAGACCGGAGAAGGAGATGAGAGACCAGAGAGCTAGCTTCCTCTATTACTTATGTAACATCCAAGGCAAGTTCTACATGCTAAAAATGGTGAATGAGTGGAGAAATTGAGGTGGGAAGGAGAAGGATCCCGACTAGATCTAAGGAGGAAGAAGAAGGGGAAAGTGAAGTGTGGGGTGGTGGATGATCACACATGTGCACAAAGTGGAACTGCCAAAAAAAAGGGTCGCCACATCCGTGGCGCACGCGGCCCAGTGCGCCACAAGGATTAATAACATCCGTGGCGCACATGCCATAGTGCGCCACGGATGTGTCTGCCCGTTTTACAGAGCAGAGGGGCATGCACTTAGGCGTAGCGCACCCCCCAACGTGCGCCACGGATAACACCAACATGCGTAGCGCACCTACCTTATGTGCGCTACGGATATCTGGCGTGACCAGGCCTGGCCACATATCTGTGGCGCACTATGGTCATGTGCGCCACAGTTGTTCTAGTTACTAGTAGGGCACTGCCCATAGGTGAGCCACGCCTGTTTTAGCCGTGGGGCACTTCAACCATGTGAGCAACGGATGTGCTGATTACCTATAGCCATTTTCCTAGTAGTGTATGTATCTTGTTGTATTGCCCAATTGAATCTCATAGGATCATGAATGTCCAGTATTGCATTGTTATGCCTTGCTCAGTACTGTCAATTGCCCTGCTGTAATTTGTTTACCCAGCATGCCATGTTAGTTTATCTTAAGGAGAACACCTCTAGTGAACTATGGACCCCGGTCCAATCTTTACCATTGATACATATTCCATTGTTACTGTGTACTTTCTGCAAACCACTATTACCTTCCACACCATACAGTTAATGATTTGTTTTTAGCAAACCGGTGAGATTGACAACCTCACTATTCGTTGGGGCAAAATCTTGAGTTTGTGTTGTGCAGGTTTCCAAGTTGCTAGCAACATCTTTGAGTTGTTTCCTTCCTCCTACTGGTTCGATAACCTCGGTTTCTTACTGAGAGAAACTTGCTGCTGTGCTCATCATACCTTCCTCTTGGGGTCTCCCAATGAAGCTTCTAAGCACCATCAGCGACGAGGCAGCTGGACCAGCGAGGCAGCAGCGGCGAGCAGCGCGGCGAGTCGACAACGGATCATCCTCGGGATCTGCGCCTGAGGCAGGGCAGCACTGGATCAGCCGTGTCCAGGTCTGCTTTGGCGGTTTATGGCGTTATTTCTTGTTTAGGAATCTCCGTGTCTTCTCCATTTTCACTCAGATTTGTGTATGTGTGTTCATCATCTGATGCGCTGTCATCTGCAACAGTAATCTCAGCAATATTTTGGTCATGGTTAGTAACAAAAGGTATGTAATGCATTTGCATGTGGTCATGAACTTGTGCATCCCCAGTATCAGAAGATGTAGAGGGAGGATCAAGAGGCAACAAGAGGAGTTCTTGACGAAGGCGTTGACCAGCGTTTGGATGTAGGGATGCAAAAAGAAAAACGTTCTCATCAAAAACAACATCTCAAGAAATATACACCCGACCAGTCTTAACATCAAGACATTTAACTCCCTTATGGAGAGGACTATATCCTGGAAAAACACATTGTTTGGATCGATAGGAAAGCTTACGAGTATTATAGGGACAAAGATTAGGCCAGTCGGCGCAGCCAAAAATTCGAAGAGACTCATAGTTGGGCTTAGCACCAAGAAGACTCTCTACAGGGGTATCAAAGTGGATGACCTTGCTTGGAAGCAGATTTATGAGAAAGGTGGCGGTGAGGAAGGCATCATCCCAAAATTTAAGAGTCATAGAAGCATTAGCAAGAAGGTAAAGGCCGACTTCAACTATATGTCTATGCTTGCGTTCGGTAGAGACGTTTTGAGGATGTGCATGTGGGAAAGAAACATGATGGATAATGCCAACTTTTTGAAAGAAGCTGTTAAGTTTTTTATATTCACCTTCCCAATCAGTTTGCATGGTTTTGATCTTAGTGCCAAATTGATGTTCAACATATTGCTGAAATTTAATAAAAACTTGATAAACATTAGATCGTTTCTTAAGCAAAAATATCCAAGTAAATTTACTATAATCATCGATAAAGCTTACATAGTATGAATTCTTGCCAACAGACAGAGGTGCTAGACCCTAGACATCAGAGAACACTTGTTCCAAAGGAACAGTAGAAACACCGGTAGACACGGGGTATGGAAATTGATGACTCTTGGCTAACTGACATGAATCACACACGTAAGGTGTTGTTTCTGGAGTATATGAAATTTTATGTTTCCTAAGAATCTGCTGCACCACAAAGGAAGAAGTATGTCCTAAACAACGATGCCACGTGGAGGAATAATGCTTGATGGTGAGGAAGGCTTTCTTGGAGGCGTCGGTAATATGGGTATGATGGGATAAAGGCCGTCAGAACATGGACCTTTAAACAGTATTCTCCGGGTGGCCTGATCCTTAATCAAAAAGAAGAAGGGGTGAAATTCAATGAAGACATGATTATCAAGTGTAAAGCGGTGAACATAAAGCATATTCTTAGAAGCACTAGGAACATGAAGAATATCATTAAGATGCATATGGTGATATGGGATGCAAAAAGATGAATGACAAACATGAGCAATTTGCATACCGTTACCATTGGCCGTGTGGACGCAATCACGTCCAGTGTACTTCTCATGAGTAGAGAGCTTGCTCAACTCTCCAGCAATGTGGTTTGTAGCACCGGTATCAGAATACCAATTTGTATCAACTCCATAGGAGGCCATGTGTGCGGCCTTGGTCTCACGATCATCATCATCAGAATCATTGTCTCTGTCATATCGCCACCAACAGTCACTTGTAGGGTGGCCATGAATTTTGCAAATCTGACACGTGGTGTCCACATAGGGCGTGGGAGAATGACCATGATGGCGACATTCAGATCGGTCACCATCATCACGGCGACGCATAGGGGCACCACCATCACGCCTGGGATCATCACGACAATGGGGAGCATCATCATCTCGGCGGCGACGATCATTATCACGGCGACGAGGAGGATCTTCACGGCATCGATCATCATGGTGCCAGTCATCATGATGTCCATCATCATCTTGGCGACCACCATCATCACAATGGTGGTCACGGTCATCATCCATCATCACAGCGGTGGTCACGACCATCATCAACACAGCCACGGTCATTACCTCCTCAAGGATCATGACCACAACGAGCAAGGTTGGCATGAAGGGTGAACGAGTCACCCGAGGCTTGTAGGTAGGCTTGGCTCACATCATGGGCGCTGATCTGATCAAAGAGCTCATCTAGAGCCATGCTAGGATTGCCATTAACGGCAGAAACAAAATCATTGTAGGATCCATCAAGACCACGGGGGATGTAGCCAACAAGTTTATCATCATCGACGGGCTTTCCCATTGCAGCAAGATCAGAACAAAACCCTTTCATCTTAGCAAAATAGGTCGTGGCCATTAGTGATGACCCACAAGTATAGGGCATCACAACAGTCTTCGAGGGTAGTATTACCCAATTTATTGATTCGACACAAGGGGAGCCAAAGAATACTTGCTTGCCTTAACAACTGAGTTATCAATTCAGCTGCACCTGGAAATAGTTCTTGCTCACAGAAGTTTATCAGTAGCAACAGTATGATAGTAGCAACAGCAGCAACGAAACAAGAGCAATAGTAACAGTAGCAACCAACAATAGGATATGAACGCGGTAGGCATAGGGATGGATGGACGGGCGTTGCATGGACGAGTATAAACATGTAACTTCAAGATCTAGGGCATTGCAGATAAATAAGAATAAGCATCCAAGTACTAAACAATCCTAGGCATGTGCTCCATATATAGTCATATGTGCTCGCAGTGAGAACTTGCACAACATCTTCTGTCCAGCTAGCCCGTGGCAGCACAGCCTCTAGGGAACTACTGGCAATTAAGGTGCTCCTTTTAATAGAGCACCGGAGCAAAGCATTAACACTCCATGAACGCATGTGATCCTCACACCACAGCCACCCCCTCCGGTTGTCCCAATTTCTGTCACTTCGGGGCCTTTGGATCCGGACAATGATATGTATACACAACTTGCAGATAAGATCATAAACAATACTATCATAATGATTCAATAATAAGTTCAGATCTGAGATCATGATACTCGAGCCCTAGTGACAAGAATTAAGCACACCAAGTTGCAACAAAGTCAAATAGAACTAATAGAGATACTAGGCACTATGCCCTAACAATCTTATTCGATTACATGATAGAACTCATCCAATCCCTACCATCCCCATAGCCTAAAGTGGGCGATTACTCATCAATGGTTGATGGAGAGGCGTTGGTGATGATGATGGCGATGATCCTCTCCAAATTCCCCGTCCCGGCAGGGTGCCAGAATGGAGTTTCTGGATCCGAATCGCGGCTTCTGGTGGTGGTGGCGCAGTAGAACTCTTTCCCGAAAACGTCGAACCCCCCAGTTTTTAGGTCAAGGGGTAACTTATAGGCAAAGAGGGAGCCCAAGGGGGTGCCTGGGGTGGCCGCACCCCCTAGGCACAGGCAGGGCCCACCCGCGCCTGGCAGGGGTGTGGGCCCCCGAGGCCTCCACTCCGTTTCGTCTTCTGGCTCCGTGGATCTTCTGGCGAAATATAATTTTTGGCATATTTTCCGGGATTTTTCCTGATAGTTGATTTTCTGCACAAAAACGAGACACCAAGGTAATTCTGCTGAAAACAATGTTAGTCCGTGTTAGTTGTATCCAAATCACACAAGTTTAGAGGAGAAACAATAGCAAAAGTGTTCGGGAAAGTAGATACATTTTGGACGTATCAACTCCCCCCAAGCTTAGCTTATTGATTGTCCTCAAGCAATTCAGTTGAAAACTGAGTGCAATAAAAGAACTTTCACGAACACATTTGCTTTATATGATGTATATATTCTCAGCACAAGAGTAGATACTTAAACCATTCATAATAAGAAGCATGCATCCAAGTCTACTCAATAGTCATTGCAAGCTATGAAGAGAAACCAACTCAATAATAATAAGTAGCATGGAACATAAACATAAGAAACATTGCAATACTCATAGTAAGGTATGATAGAGTGGTATATCGCTTGCCTTTGTTTGTAGAGCACAATATAAATGCCAAGGCACCTCTGAAGTTCAAGTGAAGACTAGAGGTAAAAATATCAGAGATACAAGCATCATAGCCATGACATGATTAATCAAGTTTTGAGACAAACACAAGAATGACAACTATGCTCTCAAGAGGGCACTCATAGAATAAGTGGTGACCAACAAGGGAGTGAAAAGGTTTTGAAAAGTTTGAAAGGTTCCTAATGCTGAAAGGAAGGTACGCATTAGCTTTGAGCTCTCATTGCCCCTATCATAGGCATCTTCATATGGTTAATGTGAAAGTGAGTTCCAATATGAGTTATATGCTTGACAGACCATAAACTGGAAATCCCATGTCCCTTGAGTACGAGGGCCGCTTTGCATGCTACTCAACTTTTGTTACCTGCAAGTTCTTGTCATTGTACATACATGCATATCATAGAGAACCGCCAATGGGGTACCCCTTTCACATGATACAGGATCTATTCCGTGATCAAAATGACAAGGCAAGCAGACAATGAGCATCTCAGCGATCTTTTTATTTACTATGTGCATAGCTTTTTATTAAAGATGCTTCACAAAATGCTCATTATGGTGATGCTGCAAGTTTCCACCATGATTAGGCATGGCTTAGACTAGCGGCCCATGTGTTTCTCTAACACACATATATATACTCCATGAACTCACAAGCTTCCCTTTTATTTCACACCGTCAACATCCGCAAACAAAAGAGTAAAGTATCAACTGGATATGTATCCATAAGTGTTGAAAGCGTTCCCCGTGACAACACGGTTCTGCTAACTCCTAGCATATAATTGGCAAGCATATAACTTTGATGGACAAGTCACAATGGTTCAGGATTATTAAGTGCAAGGAATAAAGTGTGCCATAAAGTTCGTGAGAGCTTTACTAACTAACTTTCTCAAAATAGACAAACATTTTGTTTGGAAGAAAACAAGGCATATTGAATATGCACTAAAATAATAAGTGATGCTAATAGGTAGGTATGGTGGACACTGTTGGCAATAATGGTTTTGGGGAAATTGATGATATCATTAAGCATATGCCACCAGATAAATCCCCTGGGCCAGATGGATTCAATGGTATGTTTATGAAAAAATACTGGCACATTTTGAAACACCAGTTTTACAATTTATGTGATCAATTCTACAATGGCTCACTGGATCAGCTTAGCATCAACACTGCATACATCACTCTCATACCCAAGACACAACACCCATGCAAACCCTCTGATTTCAGACCCATCTCTCTTGTCAGTATGACACTCAAAATCATTACTAAACTGATTGCTAACAGAGGCCAGAATGTTATCATCACCATTGTGAGAAAAAACCAATATGGGTTCATCAAATCTAGAACTATCCAAGACTGCCTTGCTTGGGCATTTGAATATTTGCATATATGCCACAAGTCAAAAAAAGAAACTATCATCTTGAAACTTGATTTTGAAAAAGCTTTTGACATGGTGGAATACAAAGCAATCCTCACCATGCTCAAGAAGTTTGTTTTCAGTGACAAGTTTATTGCCTGGATAAGGAATATCCTGCACAGTGCTACAACATCTATTATTCTGAATGGTGTTCCAGGCAAGACCATCACTTGCAAAAGAGGAGTCAGACAAGGTGATCCCCTTTCACCACTTCTATTTGTGGCCACAGTTGAGCTGTTACAGATCATTGTGAACCATGCCTGGCAAATTGGGGAGCTTTAACTCCCCATTGATAACTCATATGGGCAAAACTACCCAATACTCCAATATGCTGATGATACTCTTTTAATTCTGCCTGCTGATGCTGATCAATTGTGCAAATTAAAAGAACTACTCAAGAAATTCACTGAAGCTACATGATTAAGGATCAATTATCACAAGTCTTGATCCCAATCAATACTGCACCTGATAAGATGGACAGCCTGGCTGAACTTTTAGGATGCAAGATTGAAGCTTTACCATTCACATATATAGGACTCCCCATGGTAACTACAAAACCAAGTGTTGAAGATCTGTCTCCCATGATAAGCAAAGTGGATAAAAGACTTGCTGGCATATCCAACCTTCTATCTCACTGCTCCAGAGTGATTGTGATCAAATCTGTGTTATAAGCTATGCCAAATCACATCATGTGTGCAATGAAAATGCATTACACCCATACTGATCATATTGACAAAACTACCAGAACCTTCTTATGGCATGGTAAGGAGACTGAGAAAAGAGGAAAATATTTAGTACAATGGGATAAAGTATGTCTTACTAAGAAAGCTGGGGGTCTTGGCATTCTTAATCTCAGGGAACACAATAAATCTATGATGATGAAGAAATTATTCAAATTCTACAATGGCAAGGATATACCATGGGTCAATCTTCTCTGGCAAAAATACTACTATAATGGTGCACTACCTGATACACATGCCAACAAAGGCTCCTTCTGGTGGAGAAATTGCCTCTCCTTCCTCCCATAATTCAAGGAGATGACCACAACTATTGCAGGAAATGGGATCAGTACTATGCTCTGGTATGACAAATGGAAAGGATCTACCCCACTCAGACTTAAACTCCCTGAACTCTTCTCATTTGCTAAAAATGAGAGAATATGTCTCAACTCTGCATCCAGCATCATTGCTCAAGATGAATATAATTTATTACAGCTTCCCCTGTCCATGACAGCCAATGATCAACTTGAGGAGCTTAAGGACATGATTAGTAGCCCCAGGAACACTGGCACACCTGACATATGGTGCTTTCCCTGGGGAGGCAGTAATTTTAACTAAAAAGGTGTATGAACACATCATTAGAGCACCTGATGCTCCCACTCCATTTAAATGGATATGGAAAACACCATGCTTACCAAAGCACAAGTTCTTCTTCTGGCTTTTATTGCAGGACAGACTAAACACCAGAGACCTACTACAAAGGAAGAACTTCAATCTAGAGGAATACACATGTGTACTATGTGAGGATAACACCAGGGAGACTGTGGATCATCTCTTCTTCGAATGTGAGTTCAGCAGGAACTTCTGGTGGAGTATAGGAGAGGAATGGAACATGGACCTTGGAATTATTTACATAATTATTGATGCCAAAGACAGATCCACAAACCAATATTACAAAATTTCTATGATTGCAGGATGTTGGAGCATTTGGTCACTTAGAAACCAGATCATATTTGAGCATGCATAGAAGAGTAGTGAGCAATGCTATGCCATATACAAATCATCTGTAATAGAGATTAGACATAGGGTCAAGCCCAGTCTTATTCAGGGCATGACTGACTGGTTAGATACTTTGTAATTGAGAGTTTGAGACATATCAGGGAGCTTTCACATGCTCACCTGCTTGTACATATTTTGTCCAATATATAAAAAAAATGACACAGTGGGGGCCTTCCCCACTGTATTTGTGTAAAAAAACAATGGTTTTGGGGAGTTGGAAGCACAAGTAGAGCTCATACTCAGTGCAAGTAAAGGCTAGCAAAAGAGAGGGAGCGACAAACGAGAGAGCAATAATTGTCATAATCATGCTTGCAACAAAACGGGACTAATTATGGCATGAAAGTGATACAAGAACTTCGAGGCAAAATAAATCATCGAGGCTTACTCACTATTGTTTAGTCATATGCATGCGTGAGCATGTGCCAAGTCAATTCACATGAAACTTTCAGAGGAGGATACCACCATTTCGTACCAAAATATGAATGAAACAATGCAAGAAAACATTCATATGACATGCTACAAACTATTAGCAAGCTGGAGCTAATCATAGACAAGAAAAAACTATTAAGCATCCATCAGTAACACACTCCTTACAATGAATAGACTAAGTATGCTCACAATGATGAGTATATGTACAAAAATGAAAACAAATAGAGTTCGTTACCAGCCTCTTACCACACCTCGAGTTGTCTTAATCTTCATTATTGCAGTTCAATTGTGTGACTTAAATAATAACATGAAACCAAAATCCACTGAGGACGGCTGAACCCTGCAAAGAACTCATAAAACCAAAGAAGAACAACAAATATTTTTGGTGTTTTTGATTTTTTCAAACAAGCCAACAAAGCAAAATCTTTTTGGATTTTTTTCTTTAAAGGAAAATAAAGCAAAGAAACAAACCAAGAGAAACAACGAAAATATTTTTGGTATTTTTGTGTTTTGAGAAAGCAGAAACAAAAACCAAAAAGAAAGCGAACAATGGATATACAAAGAACCGACCGAACATGATGAATAGATGAGTGTTATGTCGGTATACCTCCCCCCAAGTTTAGGATTTTGGCCTAAGTGGGGCTAAATCCCATGGTGCCCAAGTAGGTGCACCTCCGTAGTACGACGAGGAGGCTGCCTCGTCCTAGTACGAGCTCGAGGACTCCCATGTGTAGTATACAGAGGGGTCATATGAGGGCGCTTCCCCCTGATAGTGTCCATGGAAACCAAGAACGTGCAGCTTGTCATCCATCTCCTCCTTGGAGCGTGACAAAGGTCCCTGAGAAATACTGAACAATGTGGTTGTAACATCCCAAAAATATTAAACTAGAATCATCAAACTCTAATCACCAAATTTAGGGTTCACAAAAACTTTCCCAATTAAAATATGAAAGCATTCATATGTGTATGTATCAAAATTTGTATTCTTTTGAATTGCCATGATTATGTGTTTCTTTGCTTGTAAAATGATTCTTAGGTGAAATAAACATCATCTAAACAATCCCCAAACTTTTCCCAAAGACAAACAAATCAAAACCATCAAATTAAGTGAATGGTCACTTTTGCCAATTTAACTCCCATGCCTACTTTGGCTATCTCTAAATTTCAGAACTTAACAGAAGCATGTATAGTTGCACCCCTTGATAGTACTCATAACAAAGTACCAAGGCCCACTTTGTGATCATCCACAAACATTCAAATGCATAGTTTAAATGACAGTTTAAAATTGAATCTATTTCATATGGGAAGATCCTACTTTTTCAAAAACCACTCAAACAAGATAAATTTTCAAAACCCAAGCATCCACAGTATCACCAGCACATGCCTAGCACACCCACCAAAAATAATTTCAAAATTCAAAACTTGAGTTCATGCGGCCATTTCATCAAACAGCTTGCAGATAAAAATCAAACAAAATAAAAACACTACGTTGAGCAGTGTTTTGGGCCTAACTTGTTCCCTCTCTGGACACCACTAGCCTTAGTAGATCATCTAACAACCATAACTAATCTCTAGCACTACTGTAAGCTGGCCATTGTCATCAATGGTGAGCAGGCCGAGTGCACCATTGCCACCCCATGGTCGACAGCAAGCTACGAGCAGCACTAGCCTCGCCAACCTTGTCTGGGAGCAAGCTAGCACCCCACCGCCACTCCCTGTCCTAGCCACGAGCAATGCCAGCCCCTGGACCACACGCCCGAACCATGCCAACCTTCTCTGCAAGCATGCCGAGAGCGCGCCCCGTGCGCCACGCTCGACAGACGCCCACAGGCCGCGTGCCGCCCTCGCCGCGTGCACGCATTATCACCACCGTCCCAGCAACCCCGCAGACACGCCCGTTCGCCGCCGCCGCGCGGACCATGCGCGCTGTGCGCCATTAAAACTCCCGTCGGGCACGCGCAGAGCACCGCAGCGTTCCGACCGATCAGCACCGCCCCACGCCTCGCCACCATGTCGTTGAGCTTCGCCAGGGAGCACATCACCGCCCCCTACCGTCGCCCACGCCGATAGCCCTCTGTGCCGTCGACCACGACGTGCTCAGCTTGTGCCTGTCGGTCCCCTCTCGCCACTATAAATAGAGGCCTCCCCCGCTCGAATTCTTCACACCATTTCACTCCCCTCACCTCACTGATCGTTCCATCCCGTAGCTGGAGCAAGGAGAGCAGCGCATCGCTGGAATTTCACCGGAGTCCACCGCTGCTGGAGGAGAAGGAAGCCGTCGATTTCGTCCACCCCAGGAGCTGCCGCGACCACCCCTGAGTTCGCCGTTGTCGACTTCGTCGTTCGCCCGCATCGCCGACCTTCGCCTGAGCCCCGGTGAGCCTCCCACGATCCCCACTGAGCCGCTAGGGTTCGAGCTCGCCGGTGACTAGTTCATCGTCGACGACGACCCTCAGCCGTCGATCTTCATTCTAATCCAACGCACCATATCACCCCGTACCGCTTCGCGTTTAATGAGTCACTGACCAGTAGACCCGCCCTATCAGTTGCGCCCCGCGCTGCGGAGTGACACTGGACCGGCCCGTTAACCTTTCCCGCGCAGCCCACTCGTTTGAATTTAGTTTTTTCTATTTACATTCAAACTCAGTTCTGTACCTAGTTTCAAAAATCAACCCAGCTCGATTCAGTGCACCAAATTGAATGAAACCAATTTTGTTACAAAGATATTGAAATGCTTAATACAAGCCCGTTGGATTCAAATCATTTGAATCTATAGATCCACCTTGGTAAAAAATAACAAGTCAGAAGGTTTTCTACATTCAAACATTTTTCAAATTTAAACAATAATAGCTTTTGAGTTGATTCCAACTCTCAAAAATCACATTATATCATACCTTTCAGAATATATAAAAACATATGGGTTTTCTTACAGAAATAATGTTCAAGTAATAAAAGAATGCCACATAGACATTTCTAGTCACTTTATTTAATTGAAATAAAAGGTTAAATCTTATTAAATTGTGACACCACTTTAAATCACATTCCCATGTACTGATATATGTGATGATGACATGTGTCAACATGATCCCATGTTTGGTTTGGAGAATATTCAATCTTAAGTAGTTTTTCAATAAGTAGAAATTACTTTTCTAAAAATAAAATCAATAAGACAAATGCTTTAATCTTGTAATATTAGTGATGATGCTATATCATCTATAGAACCCTTGTGTGTGATGATTGAAAGTAGTTAAGTATTGTGGTGATTGTGTACCTCGTATTTATTCATAGACGCTAGTACCGACCAAGGATACGAGGAGGAAGGAGGATACTACGAAGAAGAAGCTGAGGAGAACTTCAACCACTGCTCTGCACAAGTCAAGACAATACTTGCAAGCTATTCAATTAGCAAGCTTATACTGATACTGATGCAAGCCTTACTAATCAAGTTGACCTATGCAAGCCTAATACTACCAGTTGATTGGGCAAGCCAATACTTGCAAGCTATTAACCTTTCAAGCTAACACTTGCAATTATGAAAGTTAGATAACCAATGCAACGCACTAAGAACGCTTGGTTAGACATATGTGATGATACCCCCTCCTAGTTTTACCTACCAGCTTCTACTTTATTTCTTTATCAAAGCTATTACTTAGAGCTTACTTAAGTGAATTGTAGATTCTAGAAAGATAATTGAAGGTTGCATAAAGAGCATAAAAATTGGCCTAAGCTAGATAATCTTGATGTCATCCCAAGGCATGAGATTGAACTTAGTTAAACTCCACTAGTTTACCACCCCTCATTAGTATTCACTCCCATTTGTAGATGCTAGTGCTAAGCATAAAACTTGATCAACTTTAGATGGGAATACTTGGTGGAAAAATGGTTATGAAAACCTTGGAATGATGGATCATTCTATTGAGATGTTTTGACATGTGTTTCTGAACACCAGATGATTTTGATGATGAAAATGTTAAGGCATGAGCCTTAGCCCTTTATAAAACTGATGGTTGTCTGGATGCGATACCATTCCAATTTTACCGTACAACCACAATACCCGAAGATTGGGTAGGGCTTAACTGGAAACTTATATACCTTAGTATTGGTTCCCTCACGGCCAAGGTTTGAGCTGAGGCTACCTTGTGAAGATTGTCCACCTGTGCAGTACCCAAGATGACAGTTGGTCATGGTTGGGAGGCCAAACTCACAGGAGAGGTGCTTATACTAGGGCGTTTAATTGAAAGGTTAGGATGTATCGAATGTTGTGGTGAAAGTGTACAATCTCTGCAGAGTGTCAAACTATTCGAATAGCCGCGTTCGTGGTTATGTACAGTTGGAGTGGCCATACTGTACCCCCGTTAGATGTTTTCAAAATGACTTGTGCAATGGATCGAGATTTTGACTTGACCACAACAGAGTTGTGATATGAAATACAAGTTCCCACTTAGGTGTTATAAAACTTAAACTAGCTTTTCTTGCTTCTAAACTTAGTAGAGGTAAATCTGGCTTTTTGCAAAACAACCTTAGAGCTTAGTGTCCTATTACAAAAACCCCCTTCACTTGTTAGTATTAGTTTGCGAGTACTTAAAGTGTACTCATGGCTTTGTCCCTGGCTATTCCCGTGGCCAGACTATGAAGAGGAGTATCAGGACGAAGGACCCCGGGAAGGTTATGACAACTAGGATCATCTCCCATCGTCAGCATTTCCTGTGACCCCGAAGATGGAGCTTCGCCTACGCTACAGTTATTATTACGTATTCCGCTGCTTGAGTTGTATTAAGAACTGGATCATGAGATCCTTATTTGTGTAAGACCTTATGTATGGTTTGTAATGGATGATGTACTGTGGTATCCAATTCTGTTATGTCTCGAAAAATGGTAATCCTGGGATTGCGATGTACGGCATAACATGCATCTAGGATTAAAAATCTGGGTGTTGACAGTGGTTTGGGGGAGAGGGATCTCTCTCTTCCCTGTCAATAAAAAACATTCTATAAACCAAGTTCTCAAGGGTAGAGCTAGTGGTGACAAAGTGATGTGCCTTCATGACAGCAAAATCAAGCCTCTGAGCGGCCAAAACTGTATCATTTGGATCAACAACAAGGTCCAAGGCAGCAGCAACACGCGTAGCAATAATTCCCCCATAAATGGGTCCCTTAGCAGTTAAGTGACAAGCAATGAGAGAACCAAGATTGTACTTAGTATCATTGTTGAGCGAAGCAGCTAAGATTGCCAAATTGTAGATGGAAATATTACTAGTGTTCTCCCTACCAAGAACACTAGTGGAAAGATAGTAAGCAAAGTACCTGATGGTGGGAGTTGAATATTTCTTATCTTTCCCCGTTGAGCTCTACGGTCATCATCATTGGTTATCCCGCGGTAGAGCTCCAACAAATCAGCGGGTTGAGCTGGAATCTTCTTTGCCGACCCAGCTGTACCAAGTACCAGAGCCTCACAAAATTTCTTCAATGTAATATTCTAAGACCTTCCATCAATTTTGAAAGAAACATCTGGACTGAACATGCTGTTAGTAAAGGAGAATCTCTCCACAAATTTTTTAGTGAGCGTAGCATATTGCACGCTCTCATCCTGCATAAGGCTTGTTAGTCCAGCCCTCCGAACCAAGGTTGTAAAATCATCAAGAATCCCAGCAGCCTGCAAAAAGGTTGGGCAAGGAAAGGTGGAAGGGTGAGCATCCCCCTCATCTCCCTCGTCGCCGAATCGTGGAGTGATGAGATCCTCATTTTATGGGGGCCTGTCTTAGGAGGATGATCTTGAAGGCCTTGCCCTCCTAGGTGCATCACCCTCAAATATCTCTCCAAATGTGTGGTTGTCCATGACCACTCTTTCCTGAAATTTTTAGACAAACATCAAACCAAGTGATTTCCAAAACGATGAGAAACTACTATAGGAACTTGCTAGAGGGCTACACATGCACCAAAATGAAATATCTAAGCATAGAACAAGCATGCAAGCTCACACAACTTTTCACCTATAGCAGCAAAATACTCAAGATACAATCTATCAATCACAAATCTAATTGGACAAGTGGAGGAGGCACATACCAAGGAGAAATCCCTCCAAAAATCAACAGCAAAGAGGGGCTGAGCAAGGAGATCAAAAATCGCGAGCAAGAACAACAGGAACTCGAGCTTGAGCAAGTTTTCCTGTGTTTTTTGGGAGAGAGAAAGAAGATGGCTGGGAGGAGACACTTTGGAGGGGCCTAGGTGGGCCACACCCCACCCATGAGCCACCTGTAGGGGGCCGCGCCCACCATGGGTGTGGGTGCCTGGGGTGGCCCCCTGGGTTACTCTAGGTGTCCCTCTGCCCCTTTTTTCGAGGAACAATTTATTTTGAGTTTTCTGGAATTTTTCAGGAAACTTTATTTTTGGCCAAGTTTTAGGGTATGAAAATTTATTTTCTCATAGAAACAGTTTTTTTTAGAAGAAGCAAAAGCAAATCAAAAGCCAAACTAAAGAAGCTCTAAGACACTCTAACAAGCAAACAACTAACAAAACCATAGCTAGCAAAAGAAGGGCAAAGACTAGGAAGGATAAAAGTAAAAGAAAGCAAGTATAACCACAGTGAAAACATTATTTTGTTCATTAAAATCCTTTTGTTAACAAGGTTGACCAATTCTTTTTACCAAAACAATCTTATATGAAACAAAACTTTGCATTCCACAAGGTGATTATGTTACCTCATACTTGATAGCAATGGTCCCAATCATAATAGTTTCAAAATTTTCTTGTGGAATGTGATGGCCCACAAGTATAGGGGGTGTATCGTAGTACTTTTGATAAATAGGAGTGTCGATCCCAACGAGGAGCAGAAGGTATTGAACAATGGTATGGAGCAGGAAATCCACGTGAATACTTAGCAAACGGATTTTTAGTGGTTTTCTGACAAGGCAACCAAACAAGGAGCAAGTAACAAAGGTAACAAACAAATGGAGAAAGTGGCCCAATCCTTTCTTAGCAAAGGACAAGCCGGTGGAAATACTTATAAGGACCAAACGTTCTCGAGGACACATGGGAATTCTGTCAAGTGCTTTCGCTTCAAATAGCTGAGTACTATTCTCTGGTGTTGTAAGTGTTGTGTGGGTGAAACTGTGCTAATGTATCGACCGTACTTGGACTAATACATACTTGTGATTAAACCCCCTACAAACATCCATAACTACAGGAAAGTAATTAAGATATAAATCTAACCACAACCTTAAACTATGACATCCTATGCTCCCTTGTGCAAAGGTGTCCTAACGGGGGTTCAGGTTTCTGTCACTCCGGCAACCCACAATTAGTATCCAAATACACAATGCATCCCCCTAGGCCCATAAATGGTGAAGTGTCATGTAGTCAACGTTCACATGACACCACTAGAAGAATAGCACGACAACTTAAATACTAAACCATTGAATAATAACTCATCACACATTCACTACTAACAACATGACTTCTCCCATGTCCTCAAGAACTAAACGAACTACTCATAAGACATCATATGGATCAAGATCAAAGATGATATGGTAATGGATAACAATCTGAACATAAACAATAATCTAATGGTTCCACTCACAAGCATCAACTACAATAGTAATCAACACCGGGAAAGTTCCCCTAATGAACTAAAGCAATATCCAACACAATTGTTACAGCGGGACGGAGTGGTGATGATGGTGCTGGTGGAGATGATGGTGTGGATGATGATGATGATGATGATGATCCCGATGAAGCCTAGCTTGACGATGATGTTTATGGCGACGGTCTCCCCTCTCCGGGAAGGAATTCCCCCAGTAGAAATCTATCTGCCGGAGAGATCTCTCTCTCTCGGTGTTTTCCGCCCCCCCCCCAGAGGCAGCGGAAATCTATCTGTGGTCGCTCTCCGAGGCTTAGGGTTCCGTAGGGAAGATATAGGCGAAGGGGCGGAGTCGGAGGCCGGGAAGGTGGGACACACCTGCCCTAGGCGCGGGTCAGGTGGGCCCGCGCCTAGGAGGGGTGTGGGCCCCCTGAGGCCCTTCTTCGCCCCTCCCTCATTATTCTAGAGAAATATGTTTCCATATTTTTCTGATCTTTGCGAAATTTCACCGATACACCTTATTTTCCATCAGAATCCAGACTTCGGCAGTCCATCCTCCAAGAATCATCCAACATGCATAAACAGATGAAAAAGCCATAAGTAATACCTCATAATAAGACAAATATCAATGAATAGAGGTTAATTATGATATATAATGGTGATGCAAATTGGGCGTATCAACTCCCCCAAGCTTAGACTTCGCTTCTCCCCAAGCGAAAACTGAGCTCAGTAGACATGTCCACAGGTTTATGGAGTGAAGTGTCCATAAAATAATACGAACAATAAGCATCACACTTACCATTGCACAACTCATAGAAGAAAGAAACTCACCATTATATAACTTAGCTTGCAACCAAGTACAATAGTCACAATAGAGATGCATAAAGATAAATCATAATTGGAATTGGCAAACTTGTTCTTGGTCAGAGAACAACTGGCAAACAGTTTCACAAAAGCTTTTTGTAGAAGTTTCAAAACAGGAACACTCTTTGCTCAAAAAGGTTTTCACAAGTGAAGGCTTTCAATGTAATACTCAATAGATAAGAGTCTTGTGTAAACAAGGAAGATAGAGAACATGATTGAATAAATCACCATATGAATGCTTGAAACACAACAACTCAAATGCTTGCTGGAGATAAGAGGTAGTAGGTTTACTGACTCAACGTTGGAAGTGGGATAAAGGTCCCTTCATAGAGGGTAGCAGGGATTACAAGTCAAAAAGAGCTTCCAAAAGATTATGGTACTTACTAGCTTTGAGCCCTCATTGCCCCTATCATAAGCATCTTGAGATGATTAAGGTTAAAGTGAACAAAGATGGGGTATATGCTTGATGAAATATAAGTTGGCAATCTCATGTCCCTAGAATATGAGGGCCACTCCTCATGCTACTCAACTTTGGTCACAAGTAAGTTCTTGTCATTGTAAGTATTTGCATATCATTGAGAACCGCCAACGGGGTACCCCTTGCACATGGTACATGAGCTTTCCCATAACCAAAATGACAAGGCAAGCAGACAATGAGAATCTCAGCGGTCTTTTTATTTACTATGTGCATATCTTTTTATTGAGTATGCTTCATAGATGACTCACTATGGTGATGCTGCAAGTTTCCACCATGATTAAGCATGGATTAGGCTAGCGGCCCAGGCGTTTCTCTGACACAGGATACAAACTCCATGGACTTACAAGTTCCCTCTTTATTTCACACTGTTGACATCCATAGACAAAAGAGCACGATATCAACTGTGTACAGAGTACAAGTGCAACGTTGAAAACGTTCCCTGTGACTACATGGTTCTGCTAATTCCAACGTATAGATGCAAGCATATACAACTTTGATGTTCACAATGGTTCAAGTCTATTAGGGGCAAGCAAATAAGGTGTGCCATCAAGTTCTTGAGAGCTTACTAACTAGTTTTCACATAACAAAATACTTTTTAATTCGAAAGGTAAATGAAGCTTGAGAATTTGCTTGGAATAGCAAAAGCTACTAGGTAGATATGGTGCACACAAATTGCAAAAGTTTTGGTTCAAAGGGATTTGGAAAAATGAGAAGTATGCCTTCTCAAAACAGGTTTTTTGCTAGCAAGGCTTGGTAGCAAGCAAGAGAGTTGAAAGAAACAAGCACACATACAAGTAATAAAGCCAAACATGCAATCTTCCTTAAAGACACAAAAGATCTTAAATAAAGAATACTAAGCTGATGAGCCAGCAAGAAAGAAAACAAATGATACAAAATACCTGTAAGCTTTGTTTCTTTCTTTTTCTCTTTCATAGTAATGCTACTGACCAGAACTCGGTTTGCCAAAACAAATTTAGATCCACTTGATGATCCCAAAGTGGTGCCAATACTGATCAACAAGATCCATCATATAACAGAGATTGCAAACTAAAATAGGAAGTGCAAAAAGTAAAAGATGAGACTTCTCATTAATATTCAATAAAGGCACTCACACCAAGGGATACATAGATAATCAACTAAAGGATAGATACTTCGACATGCAAACCAAACTATAAGATAACCCCTCTACCATAGATATGAATCCACTAAAAAGGTAAAAGATAAAAGATAATGGTGGTGATACCGCGACCCTCTGATGGCGCCCAGCACTTGTCGTGGGATGCTTCGTTGGAAACCCCAAGAGCAAGGTATGAAGTAGCACAACAACAAGTTTCCCTCAGTAAGAAACGGAGGTTATCGAACCAGTAGGAGGAAGGAAAAGTCACACAGGTGTTGCAAGCAACACGGAGACCTGCACAATACAAACTCAACACTTTGCCCCAACGAATCAGTGAGGTTGTCAAGCTCACTGGTTTGCTGTAACAAAGGATTAAACGTATGGTGTGGAAGGCAATGGTTTGCAACAAGTAAACAAGTAGCAGTGGAAGATGTATCAATGGTAAAGATTGGACCGGGGTCCATAGTTCACTAGAGGTGCTCTCCTTAGATAAACAACATGGCATGAAGGGTAAACAAATTACAGAAGGGCAATTGACAGGAACTGAGCAAGGCATAACAATGCAATTACTAGTCAGAAAGATCCTATGAGATTCGATTGGGAAATACAACAATATACATAGACCGCCATCCAACTGCATCTTTGACTAGAAGTCCACCTTCACGTTATCATCTAAACCCCCTCTAGTATTAAGTTGCAAGCAATAGACAACTGCTTTAAGCAAAGTGTGTAAGGTAAAAAGTCCACATGTTCCATGAACAAGAGACCGTTGTTTTCTCCCTAGTAGCAACAACACATCTACAACCGAAGAGATTTCTGTCACTTCCCTTGGAAACTAGAGGCATGAACCCACTATCGAGCATAAATACCCCCTCTTGGAGTCACTAGCAACTACTTGGCCATGATAGCTACTAACAACGGAGAGCATGCAAGATCAGAAACAACATAGACATGATAGAATCATAAAGACAAAACCATTAATCAAACCAACATAATAATCTCAATATCCATTGGATCCCTGCAAACACAACATGCATGATTACAAATAGATTAAATCTTGATCATGAATGGAGCTCACAAGATCTATACATGAAAGCACAAAGGAGGAGATACAACCATCTAGCTACTAAATGGACCCATAGTCCAAGGTGGAACTACTCACGCATCATATCGGAGAGAAGGCCTCCGGGATGATCTCCCCTCCGGCAGGGTGCCGAGAAGAACTTCAGATCCCCCGATCTAGGGACGATGGTGGCGACAACTACAAACGGTTTCGTGGATATTTGATCGGGTGCCCCGGGTTTCTGCATCAGGGGCTTATTATAGGTGAAGGGGGAGGCCGAGAAGGCGGCCAGGGTGCCCAAACCCTAGCCAGGCGTGGGGCTGGGCCCACCCGCACCTGGGGTGGGTCTGGCCCTCCTGGCTGGCCCCTCCGGCTCCCCTCTGGACTTCTTTTTCCCCACGGAAAGTAATTGACTTTGTCGTTTGTCCCATCCAATTCCGAGAATATTTCTTTACTAACTTTTCTGAAACCAAAAATAGCAGAAAACAGGCATCTGACACTGTTGCAACTTGTTAGTAGGTTAGTACCAGAAAACATGTAAAATCACCTCAAAGTGTGGACAAGTAAAGCAAAATAGATACTAAAAAATCATGGAGCATCAAAAATTATAGATACGTTTCCAACGTATCACACTCCCCCAAGCTTGGAACAAGCCAAGGGGATGTCAAACCTGATGACGAATTACTCCTTCGGTGGTGGTGGTGTTCTCTAGATAAGCTCCTCAATAAGTTTCCTCAAATCCTCCATATCGAAGGCCAGAGTACGAATTAACTCTGAATTATGCTCAATGCAGCCCATGATCAACTCGGACCGAGGATCCCAGTCCTTGTTATTCTTTCTCCATTCTTCCAAATTAGAGTGTTTCTTCCCTGCACGGTTAGAACAAGGGGTACTAGGAGGAAGTGTGCGTGGAGCGAGGATATGACGCGGAGTTCTCCCTCATGTAGACATACGTGCTATCCTCTTAAGCTTGGTAGGTCATGCCACCAAACCAATGCTTGTGACGCTAGAGCGAGTGTCCGGTTGCTTGTCCTCCTCCATGTCACCTTCATACCCTACCGAAATCTCCTCCTCCTTGGGGACTTGAGGTTCTTCTTCCTCGAGCTTCTTGCCTTTGTCGTTGGCGGAGGCCATGGTGCTCTAGACTTGAGAATATTTCCTGACAGAAACAGATTGAAACAAAAACATGACGAGAACACGATGCCCGGCCCTCGGGGAACCCGGGGATTTATATATTACAAAGTTTCAATGCATAAGGAAGGTTTTGACATGGAAACGAGGCGAAGATGGAGTTCGAGGGGGGGGAACACCCCCCTCAGGTGCGGCCAGGCTAGGCCCACGCCTAGGGTGGGTTTGTGCACCCCGGGTTCCGTTTCCTCCTCAGTTTTGTCTCGCAACTTCCCTTATGTATTAAAAACATCAAAAATATAAAAATATTGGGGTTTCACGAACCTTCTGTTTTCACCACTTTTACCTAATCAAAGACGAACTCTGCAGATTCCTTTTCTCTTTCTCCTGAAAATTTCCTTCTTACAAAACCCTTGCACAAACTCAATGACAACATTAGTTTAAGCAAAACAATAAACCTTTGGTAAACACTTCAACTGAAAACCCATCAAAACAAAAGCTTCTGTAAGAGGCAAATGCAAATGATGGTAGAAATCTGTCAAAACAAACCAGCAGGTAAAGGTTAATTTTTTCGAAGACCTTCTGTTGCTCAAATAAAAAAGTGCATAACTGATGAAAGTTGGGTAACAACTTGGAGAACAAGCACAGAAAAACTCAGCTCCATCCGAAGTACTGAGCTTCCTCACGAATTTTTACAATGCATCATAAAAATCTGTCCCAGGACAGCCACTTTTCACAACTCTTCTACTTTACAAAAGTAGTTCAACTTGACACAAAAACCAAAACAAAAGGGATAAGGAGCGGTTATTACAGAGGTAATAACTTACAAGACTCGACAAAACTCTTGGGTTATCTCCCAACAAGTACTTTTCTTTAATGCCTTTAAGTTAGGCTCGAATCTTCCAAGGATGCTCACAAAGGAGATATATATTTGAAGTGAAAGAGAGCATCAAGAAGCAAATAACCAACACTTGAGTCTAACCCACTTCCTATGCATGGGGGTATCATGATAAAATGAATTATTGAAACAAAAATCCACCAGCATGGGAAGACAAAACATATGCAACTTCAAAGCTTTCAGCATAAAACGGGGAAACTTAACATCATTGAGATGCATAAAACCGTGTTTCCCTCTCTCATAATAACTTTCATTAGCACTTTGAATAAAGTTGACAATATAACTGTCACTAGAAACAACTTTATCATCTGAGTAAGCATACTTACAGTCACCAAAAAGAGGTCCAAGGTCATAGACTGGATCAATAGAAGCAAGTTGTTCCATCCTGAAATCTTTATTAAGCGAGCTATTTTCACAAGGAGCTTTAGCACATTTGGAAAAGTTGAACTCATAAGAATCTCCATCAATGTAACACCCTCAGAATCGGCCCTATGCAAGTTCTAGCGAAACCCGCCAAACCCGCATAGAAACGATTCAAAGGTGCCCACCAGGCACTTTCGTGCGGGTGGAAAACAAAGTAATAACATTACACAACAGTCCTCGATGGGACCCACAGAACAGATATATATACAACACGACTCCATGAGTCAAGAATACAGATATACGATACAAAGTTCCAAATCACCTTGAAAATGATAGAGCGTCCGACTACGGACAAGATGCAAATGGGGCTAAGAGCCCTGAAGAATAACCAATGGCGTCCATAACCCGCCTGTGCCAAGCGGAAGGGTAACCCGCTAACGACGCCGATCTCAAAACCTGCTTAAACAAAAAGGGTGCCGACAAGGGCCAAGGAAAAGAGGAGAGTCGATCGAGGCCAAGACACGGCGAGACTAGAATTGGCGGTCCTCGCCACATAGGTATAGTGGATCGGCAGCGCAAGATGCACTAAACAACCTATAGAGACTCGATATAACTGTCGGCGATCAGAAAGGGATAAGAAAGACCTATCCGGAACCAACCTGATGCTACCATCAAACAAACCCATCCTGGTATTTCCCCCTCGAGACCAATCGAGGAAGTCCACCGAGGAACTCACACAGTTGGCAGTTTTACTTAGTCGGTTATCGTTGCAGCAATTACTAGTCAGGTATAGATAGTCATCCTGATAAAATAAACAGTGGGCCGTTTTAGTTAACCATTCCGTTATAGTTGCGACACTTACTAGTCAAATACAATTAGCATGAGATAACCCAAAACCCCAGCAGTTGTTGGTACTTTTATTCAGCCATTCCGTTATAGTTGCAATACTTACTAGTCAGGTACCATGGTCGCAAGCGACACCCAAACAAGCAATTGTTGGCAGTTTTATTAGCCATTCCATTATAGTGAAGCTGATTACTAGTCATTATAAAGTCAAATTTATAACACTACTTTAGTTATAGTTGTCTATGATCGAGATACTGTGCTCCAAGTCGTCCATAACCGCGGACACGGCTTTCAGAAAGTTTTAACCCGGCCGGGGTGCACAAATAGCAACACACACACGATCAACCTCGGAAAAACCAAATCAAAACACAACGAGGCTTTCACGACAAAGCAATCACAGGATTCAGAAATATTCCAGGGGGCCACCCCATTGAGTAGACCCGCAACGAAGCTAGCTGACTCCGAGACGGACTCAAGGTTTGCGTCAATGGTTGTAAACGACTGGGAACCCCAAACGGGGCTTGTCGATACCGCGAAAACACTCCTCTTACCTAAACAGTACAGTGTGCTCCTCGCACAATCGTAAATAAAGCAGTAAAGCATGGCATAAGTACAGGATAGTAATAAAACCCCAAACTAGTTTGTGGCCCCAAGAAATAAGACTGAATCAAGCTCTGGCTAAGGGGGGCCCATAATTCCCCGTATGTGGATAGCGCGATAAATCAAGGAACAGGTATCAAGCACTCGGGGTCCTACGGGACACAAGTGGACGGTTAACAACCAAATAACATCTATTGCCCACCTGTGCCTCTGCTTACCTACTTCAATTTTAGTTGTTAAACAATAATTAAAGTGAACAATAAGTAAAGCCATGATCATCTCCAGCATTCAACAGGCGGCAATTCGCGAACAACTGTGGTACTTGACGACACGCAACAACACTTGAGCAAGCGACTACGATGCGCAAGTCCAGCTATCTACCAAACAACAGGTAATAGGATGTGTCCAAGGCAATATACGGCTGCAAGGGATATCACGGGTACGAAAGCTAGAGAAACGCAACACAGATAGCAATAGATCAACAGGAGGGAATAAATACTATAAAAGTAAGATAGGTAGAAAGGGGGAGATGCTCGCCTGAAAACATTGTCGAAGGTTCAACCGAAGATCGGGTCGACACTCGCATCAAATCAACGGCCTTATCCGCGAAGAAGCAAAACACTAGAATAAACACCGGATGCACTATTTAATACTACGGCAAAAGATCGAGCATGATGCAGGTATGATGTATGACATGGCAAAGATGCGATGCAATTAGGTCATATTAAGCGGAACCGGGGTCCCGACAATTAATTAAACGGTTCAGTTGTTTAGGTACCCTGCAATTTAAATGTTTTTTTAACATGGCAAAAGATAGCGCCGGTTCGCTACACAAATTTAAATGAGGCCAATATAAGACTAGATTTGCCCGCATATGGGCCCCATATTTAATTATGAGGTGAATCGGCATAAGGCCCCCAAACCACATGACAATATGCATGCATGAACAATTTAATATGCATCAAGTTGGTATTACATTTATAAAATAGGGCTCGAGAAAAGGGGTCACACATTAGGGTGTCGGCGATCTTGGGGTTCCGGGGTTTGGGGTCGGACTCAGGGTTCAGGGTTTGACGGGATCGTCTCGGACAACAGAAGTAGATCTTGTCGCATCCGCGGTGGTCGGGCCATGTTGTCGGTCTTGTCATCTCACGCAGAGATCTTGGCATTCCGGGAGGAAGTACTGGGTCTGGCGTCGGGGCATCGGACTCGCCCTGGTTGCTGCCGATCTTGTCGTCACGAAGATCTTGTCGGGTCCATGCATCGGGTCGGTCTTAGCGGTCGGGATGCAGAACTTGGCGTCTGGGATTCCGACGAGCTTGGCGTCCTTGTCAGAGTCCTCGGGTGACGATGTCGGCCTTGGGGTCCAGGGATTCTTCCGGGTCCATGACGGCATTCTCAATGCCCTGTGTCGAAGGCATCAGAGTTTCGGGATGGAGATCTTGTCGGGGTTCATACTTGCCACTGGGTTCGGTACGGTCTTCAGATTGCACGGGTTCTCGACAGGGTCCTCTCGGATCAAGCACCGGTTGGCGTTGTTGAAGGGATCTTCACGAACTTCTTCACTGCGTAACACACCAAAGAAACGGACTGCAACGAAACAACAACGGCGACACAGACAACAAAAATTGGCTGCATCGCACTACTGCAGGGCTAGAGGGTGCTTGTCACAGAAGACGCCATGTACAGGCTCCCGCGGCGGCGGGAGCAGATGACGACGGGGACCTAGGCGGCCCGGCGACAGCAAGGCTCATGGGAGACCGCGACGCTGCAGGTGGGTCAAGGCTCCGGCGGTGTGTCTGCTGTAGGGCAGGAGGACGGGCGAGGTCGGGCGGGCGAGACGCGAGGCAGAGAGGCGCCCTAGCGGAGCTTGGGAGGCCGAGACAGCAGGCCCATGGCAGCGGAGAGGGCTCGACGGCGGGACGCCCGGCGAGGGCGAAGCTGACGCGCGGGACGGGGCAGAGGCACGGGTCGCTTGGCCACAGAGAGGCCGGAGGCGAGGCGGGGCCGACGGAGGAAGGACGAGGCGGCGGGGTCCGTTGGCGGCGGCTGCTGCCGGGTGGCTCGAGGACGGGAGCTCGGGCGGGCGCAGACGCCGGGACGGGAGGAGGAACGGGCGAGGGCAGGCGGCAGCCCGAAAGGCCTGGGCGGCGGGGCGCTCCGGGCTGCAAGGCGAGCAAGGCGAGGGGCAGGCGGCGCACGCAGGGAAAGAGGAGAGGAGGAGGGTGGGCCGCGCGGTGAGGTGGGTGGAGGGAGAGGGAGCGCGTGAGCGGGGAGGGAGTGGGTCCCGCGGGGGGGGGGGCGACAGGGGCGGGTGGGGTGCGCCAGGGAGGGCGGGGGCCAGGTGGGGTCGGGGGTGGGGACGGGCCCAGGGGGAGGTGGACCTGGGGCGGTGGGTGTGGGTGCGTGTGTGTGTTTGCTGTGTGGGTGGCTGGTTGGGAGAGAGAAAGGGAGGGAGAGAGAGAGGTGGGGAAAGGGTAGGATTAGGTGGCGGCCTGGGATAGGTTAGGGGGAAGGGCAGGGTGACGTGGCGTCTCGCGATAGGAGGGGTGATGTGGCTAGTTGGGTGGGTGGACTAGGTTGGGTGCAAAAGGGGTTTAGGGTGGACCGATCTGTTTTGTAGGGGGGTGGTCGTTCGGGTCGAATCGGCCCGTTCGACTGCCCCACTAAAAATAATTAACTATTTTATTTATTTCAAACCGGGCTTTTGCAAACCGATAGCAGACAAAACAAAATATTCCGACCGGTTTTATGCTTGAACAGATACGGGGCGTTTTTAGAAAACACAAAATAGGTTTTTCTGCAAATAGTTTTATGCAAGCAAATGCAAGATGATGACGATGCTCAAATGCAATGTGACATGATGACATGAGAATGCGGGCATGATGATGTAATGCACAAAACCAACGCGATTTTCTAGTAGTGGTTTTGCGGGATGCCACAATTCGACACTACTAACAATGGATCTCGCCCTCGAGATCCGCCTCATGGTACCGGAAGGAAGGTCGGCGATCTGCTTTTTCTCGCTTCGTCTAGATCCTCGCGACACCACTAACAAGGATGCTTTCTTCGTCTTGAAATCGGCGACACCACCAACAATATGTCGTTGATCCTGTTCGTCAAGAGAACACTCCGGATAACAACAGACGAAGTTAAAGGTAAGGCCACCTCTAACTTCTACGGAAGGAGTAAGAGTTGCATCGATCCACCATTCAATATACAAAAGCGAATGATAAGAGTAGTGGTATGGTCGCGACTCCATCCCGCACTCCAAGCATTACTCTGTACACGAACAGATAGATTATGCAACCAACCCTTAGAATTAGACTGAAGATCTCGACAAGCGAGGTTCGGAAACAAAGGAGGGATGCAGACTCTGCATCGGATCTGGCGTAGATGATGTCGTCGTGTCGGGAAACACCGGAAGGCAAGAGAAGAAACAAAGAGAAGTCCACCAGACGAAGGATTCCTCGGATAGGATGAAGACCAGGTGTAGCAACACCGTTACCAAAAGAGGAAGCGAAACCCTGGAGGTACGACGGAACCCAACCACGAGAAATCCTGGACTCGAAGAGAGAGAAGAGAGCGGATTCAAAACACGCAGAGGTAAGAGGAGAATAGTAGAGGGGTAAGGAATAAAATCAGACCTAATCAGAACTATCCAACCGATTTTTAAAAATAGTTTTGACATTCTACTTCGGCCGTTAGCTAGGTTATCCTACAGGCTGGACTTGTGGGGTATCGCAACTTTGAGAGCTCGATACCACTCGTAACACCCTCGAATCGGCCCTATGCAAGTTTTAGCGAAACCGCCAAACCCGCATAGAAGCGATTCAAAGGTGCCCACCAGCACTTTCGTGCGGGTGGAAAAGCAAGTAATAACATTACACAGTCCTCGATGGGACCCATGAGCATATATATATACAACACGACTCAATGAGTCAAGAATACAGATATACGGTACAAAGTTCCAAATCACCTTGAAAATGATAGAGCGTCCGACTACGGACAAGATGCAAATGGGGCTAAGAGCCCTGAAGAATAACCAATGGCGTCCATAACCCTGCGAGCCAAGCGGAAGGGTAACCACTAACGACGTCGATCTCAAAACCTGCTTAAACAAAAGGGGTGCCGACAAAGGGCCAAGGAAAGAGGAGGCGTCGATCGAGGCCAAGACGGCGAGACTAGAATTCGGCGGTCCTCGCCTACATAGGTATAGTGGACTGAGCGGCAGCGGCAGCATGCACTAAACAACCTATAGAGACTCGATATAACTGTCGGCGATCAGAAAGGGATAAGAAAGACCTATCCGGAACCAACCTGATGCTACCATCAAACAAACCCATCCTGGTATTTCCCCCTCGAGACCAATCGAGGAAGTCCACCGAGGAACTCACACAGTTGGCAGTTTTACTTATTCGGTTATCGTTGCAGCAATTACTAGTCAGGTATAGATAGTCATCCTGATAAAATAAACAGTGGGCCGTTTTAGTTAACCATTCCGTTATAGTTGCGACACTTACTAGTCAAATACAATTAGCATGAGATAACCCAAAACCCCAGCAGTTGTTGGTACTTTTATTCAGCCATTCTGTTATAGTTGCAATACTTACTAGTCAGGTACCATGGTCGCAAGCGACACTCAAACAAGCAATTGTTGGCAGTTTTATTAGCCATTCCATTATAGTGAAGCTGATTACTAGTCATTATAAAGTCAAATTTATAACACTACTTTAGTTATAGTTGTCTATGATCGAGATACTGTGCTCCAAGTCGTCCATAACCGCGGACATGGCTTTCAGAAAGTTTTAACCCGGCCGGGGTGCACAAATAGCAACACACACACGATCAACCTCGGAAAAACCAAATCAAAACCCAACGAGGCTTTCACGACAAAGCAATCACAGGATTCAGAAATATTTCAGGGGGCCACCCCATTGAGTAGACCCGCAACGAAGCTAGCTGACTCCGAGACGGACTCAAGGTTTGCGTCAATGGCTGTAAATGACTGGGAACCCCAAACGGGGCTTGTCGATACCGCGAAAACACTCCGCTTACCTAAACAGTACAGTGTGCTCCTCGCACAATCGTAAATAAAGCAGTAAAGCATGGCATAAGTACATGATAGTAATAAAACCCCAAACTAGTTTGTGGCCCCAAGAAATAAGACTGAATCAAGCTCTGGCTAAGGGGGGCCCATAATTCCCCGTATGTGGATAGCGCGATAAATCAAGGAACATGTATCAAGCACTCGGGGTCCTACGGGACACAAGTGGACGGTTAACAACCAAATAACATCTATTGCCCACCTGTGCCTCTGCTTACCTACTTCAATTTTAGTTGTTAAACAATAATTAAAGTGAACAATAAGTAAAGACATGATCATCTCCAGCATTCAACAGGCGGCAATTCTCCAACAACTGTGGTACTTGACGACACGCAACAACACTTGAGCAAGCGACTACGACGCGCAAGTCCAGCTATCTACCAAACAACAGGTAATAGGATGTGTCCAAGGCAATATACGGCTGCAAGGGATATCACGGGTACGAAAGCTAGAGCAACGCAACACAGATAGCAATAGATCAACAGGAGGGAATAAATACTATAAAAGTAAGATAGGTAGAAAGGGGGAGATGCTCGCCTGAAAACATTGTCAAAGGTTCAACCGAAGATCGGGTCGACACTCGCATCAAATCAACGGCCTTATCCGCGAAGAAGCAAAACACTAGAATAAACACCGGATGCACTATTTAATACTACGGCAAAAGATCGAGCATGATGCAGGTATGATGTATGACATGGCAAAGATGCGATGCAATTAGGTCATATTAAGCGGAACCGGGGTCCCGACAATTAATTAAACGGTTCAGTTGTTTAGGTACCCTGCAATTTAAATGTTGTTTTAACATGGCAAAAGATAGCGCCGGTTCGCTACACAAATTTAAATGAGGCCAATATAAGACTAGATTTGCCCGCATATGGGCCCCATATTTAATTATGAGGTGAATCGGCATAAGGCCCCCAAACCACATGACAATATGCATGCATGAACAATTTAATATGCATCAAGTTGGTATTACATTTATAAAATAGGGCTCGAGAAAAGGGGTCACACATTAGGGTGTCGGCGATCTTGGGGTTCCGGGGTTCGGGGTCGGACTCAGGGTTCAGGGTTTGACGGGATCGTCTCGGACAACAGAAGTAGATCTTGTCGCATCCGCGGTGGTCGGGCCATGTTGTCGGTCTTGTCGTCTCACACAGAGATCTTGGCGTTCCGGGAGGAAATCGGAGTGCAGCGTCGGGCATCGGACTCGCCACAGTTCTTGCCGATCTTGTCGTCACGAAGATCTTGTCGGGTCCGTGCATCGGGTCGGTCTTAGCGGTCGGGATGCAGAACTTGGCGTCTGGGATTCCGACGAGCTTGGCGTCCTTGTCAGAGTCCTCGGGTGACGATGTCGGCCTTGGGGTCTGGGGATTCTTCCGGGTCCATGACGGCATTCTCAATGCCCTGTGTCGAAGGCATCGGAGTTCCGGGATGGAGATCTTGTCGGGGTTCATACTTGCCACTGGGTTCGGTACGGTCTTCAGATCGCACGGGTTCTCGACAGGGTCCTCTCGGATCAAGCACCGGTTGGCGTTGTTGAAGGGATCTTCACGAACTTCTTCACTGCGTACCACACCAAAGAAACGGACTGCAACGAAACAACAACGGCGACACAGACAACAAAAATTGGCTGCATCGCACTACTGCAGGGCTAGAGGGTGCTTGTCACAGAAGACGCCATGTGCAGGCTCATGTGGCGGAGCAGATGACGACGGGAAAGCGGCCGCTGAGCCGGAAGGGGCTCGCGTCCGCGGGAGACCGCGACGCTGCAGTGGTGGGTCAAGGCTCGGTGTCTGCGGTAGAGGGGGGGGCAGGGAGGACCGCGAGGTCGGGCGAGCTCGGCGGCGACGCGAGGCAGAGAGAGGGCCCTAGCGGAGCTGGGAGGCCGAGACGGCAGCCGTGGCTGGAGGAGAGGGCTCGACGGGCGGGACGCCCGGCGAGGCGAGCCGGGACCATGGACGGGGCCAGAGGCACGGTCGCGCCGGCAGAGGGAGGCCGGAGGCGAGTCGGGGCCGACGGAGGAAGGACGAGGTGGCGGGTCCGATGGCGGCTGCCGGGTGGCTCGAGGACGGGGAGCTCGGGCCGCAGACGCTGACGGGAGGAGGAACGGGCGAGGACGGCGGCGGCCCGAGCCGAACACGCCATGGGCGAGGGCTGCTCAAGGCGAAGCGAGGCGAGGGCAAAGCACGCAGGGGAAGAGGAGAGGAGGAGGGTGGGCCGCGCGGTGAGGTGGGTGGAGGGAGAGGGAGCGCGAGGAGGAGTGGGTCCCATGAGGGGGGCGACAGGGGTGGGCGCTTAGGGGGCGGGGCCGGGTGGGGGGACGGGCCTGAGGGGAGGTGGACTGGGCGGTGGGTGTGGGTGCGTGTGTGTGTTTGCTGTGTGGGTGGCTGGTTGGGAGAGAGAAAGGAGGAGAGAGAGAGGGGGAAAGGTAGATTTAGGTGGCGGCACGGGATAGGTTAGGGGAAGGCGGGTGACGTGGCGTCTCGCGATAGGAGGGGTGATGTGGCTGGTTGGGTGGGTGGACTAGGTTGGGTGCAAAAGGGTTTAGGTGGACCGATCTGTTTTGTAGGGGTGGTCGTCGAATCGCCCGCTCGACCTACCCACTAAAAATAATTAACTATTTTATTTATTTCAAACCGGGCTTTTGCAAACCGATAGCAGACAAAACAAAATATTCCGGCGACCCGGGTTTTGCGTTTGAACAGAGACGGGGCGTTTTTAGAAAACACAAAATAGGTTTTTCTGCAAATAGTTTTATGCAAGCAAATGCAAGATGATGACGATGCTCAAATGCAATGTGACATGATGACATGAGCATGCGGGCATGATGATGCAATGCACAAAATCAACGCGATTTTCTAGTAGTGGTTTTGCGGGATGCCACAATCAAACTTAGTAAAACCTTTTTCCTTCTTACAATAAATAATAGATCCATAAGTGTTCAAGAAAGGCCTACCAAAAATGATAGGACAAGTTTTGTTAGCTGCTGAATTAAGCACTAGAAAATCAGCAGGATACTTAATCTTACCACAGAGAACCTCCACATCTCTTATAATGCCAATGGGGCAAATGATTTCCTTATTAGCAAGGTGTATAACCACATCAATGTCCTCAATCTCACAAGGACCAATCTCATGCATAATTTCCCTGTAAATCTCATAAGGAATAGCACTAGAACTAGCACCAATATCACATAAACCATAGTAGCAGTGATCACCAATTTTAACAGAAAGCACAGGAACACTAGCTTTTCTAGCCTTACTAGGATGAGAGATAATGTTAGAAGCGTCTTCACAGAAGACAATTTGATCATCCTCTATATTTCTAGTGACAATGTCTTTCACAATAGCTACCACAGGTTCATCACTCAAATGCTTACCAGGCTCCACAGTTTTCATTGTACCTTTGTTATTTGCACTAATAATCATAGAATACTCCTTTACCTTAGCTGGGAAAGGTAATTTCTCAACATGGGGTTCAGGCACAATATGATTAGTAGTATAAACTTGAGTACTTCTAACTAGAACATGACTAACAACATCTTTATAAGGAGCATGGTACTTATTCCACTTCTTCTTAGGAATTTCTATGTAAGAGGCAAAGACCTTAAAACAGTTGGCAATACTTTGGGAATCAAGACCAAACTCATTACTAATATCACGGAAGTCATCAGTTCCCATAAAATATTTAATGCATTCATAATCATAGTTTATACCTGATTTTCTTCCTTTATCATTCTCCCAAGCCTCAGTGTTCTCTTGAATATGGTCTAACGGATCCCATTTAGCTTCTTCCTTCATACGTGTGAATGATCCAACACAAGAAGCATCTAGTAAATCTTTATCATGAAGAGAAAGCCTAGCATAAAAGTTATTGAGAATAATATTGTTAGGGAGTTCATGAATAGGACATTTAAGCATTAGTAACTTCAATCTCCCCAAGCTTGAGCTGTACTCTCTCCATCAAGAGGCCAAAAGTTATATATAAGATTTCTATCCTTATGAATCTCACTGGGAGGATAAAATTTAGAGTAAAAGAGAGATGCCATTTCCTCCCATTCCATGGATTATCCATTCTTCAGCAGCTTATACTATTCTTGAGCTCTCCCTTTCAAGGATATGGAGAGTAACTTCTTCTTCACCTATTCAGTTGTGATACCTGCACACTTAAACAACCCGCATAATTCATGGATAAAAAGCAAGTGATCACCGGGATGGATGGTTCCATCCCCAAAATAATAATTATCCATAACACGATTAACAATACTTGTAGGTATCTTAAAAGGATCTATCTCAGCAGGTGGTGGTTCATCTACTACCCTAGCAGCGGTAGTAGTTTTCACAAACAAAAAACCAAGTGGGTTATCCATATTGGAAACAAGGTAACAAAAGCAATACTCACAGTAAAAGTTTCCCTTACCAGTTCCACTTTTCAATAGCGCTTCACTCCCTGGCAACGGTGCCCGAAAATAGTCTTGATGACCCACAAGTATAGGGGGTGTATTGTAGTACTTTCGATAAATAGGAGCGTCGATCCAAATGAGGAGCAGAAGGTGCTAAGCAGTGGTATGGAGCAGGAAATCCCTGTGAATACTTAGCAAACATATTTTTAGTGGTTTTTTGACAAGGAAACCAAACAAGGAGCAAGTAACAAAGGTAACAAACAAACGGAGCAAGTGTCCCAATCCTTTCTTAGCAAAGGACAAGCCGGTGGAAATACTTATAAGGACCAAACGTTCTCGAGGACACATGGGAATTCTATCAAGTGCTTTCGCTTCAAATAGCTGAGTACTCTTCTTTGGTGTTGTAAGTGTTGTGTGGGTGAACCTGTGCTAATGTACCGACCGTACTTGGACTAATACATACTTATGATTAAACCCCCTGCAAACATCCATAACTACAGGAAAGTAATTAAGATATAAATCTAACCACAACCTTAAACTCTGAGATCCTACGCTCCCTTGTGCAAAGGTGTCCTAACGGGGGTCCAGGTTTCTGTCACTCCAGCAACCCCACAATTAGTAGCCAAATACACAACGCATCCCCCTAGGCCCATAAATGGTGAAGTGTCATGTAGTCGACATTCACATGACACCACTAGAAGAATAGCACCACAACTTAAATACTAAACCATTGAATAATAACTCATCACAGATTCACTACTAACAACATGACTTCTCCCATGTCCTCAAGAACTAAACGAACTACTCACAAGACATCATATGGATCAAGATCAAAGATGATAACAATCTGAACATAAACAATAATCTAATGGTTCCACTCACAAGCATCAACTACAATAGTAATCAACACGGGGAAAGTTTCCCCTAATGAACTAAAGCAATATCCAACATAATTTTTACAGCGGGACGGAGTGGTGATGATGGTGCTGGTGGAGATAATGGTGTGGATGATGATGATGATGATCCTGATGAAGCCTAGCTTGACGATGGTGTTGATGGCGATGGTATTCCCTCTTCGGGAAGGAATTCCCCCAGCAGAAATCTATCTGCCAGAGAGATCTTTCTCTGTCGGTGTTTTCCGCCCCCTAGAGGCGGCGGAATTCTATCTGTGGTCGCTCTCTGTAGGGAAGATATATGCGAAGGGGCGGAGTCGGAGGCCGGGCAGGTGGGCCACACCTGCCCTAGGCACGGGGTCAGGTGGGCCCACGCCTAGGGGGGTGTGGGCCCCCTGAGGCCCTTCTTCATCCCTCCTTCTGGCTCCCTCATTCTTCTGGAGAAATAATATGTTTCCATATTTTTCTGGTATATTTCTGATCTTTGCGAAATTTCATTGATACGCCTTCTTTTCCATCAGAATCCAGACTCCGACAGTCCATCCTCCAAGAATCATCCAACATGCATAAACAGATGAAAAATCCATAAGTAATACCTCATAATAAGACAAATATCAATGAATAGAGGTAAATTATGATATAGAATGGTGATGCAAATTGGGCGTATCAGAATGGGACAATATATTTCTCCAATCTTGATGCTCTCAATATTTTCAATGGAATTCAGGCAATAGCTCTTAGCAACCTTCTTGGGGAAATAGACACTATGCTCTTTGTCATTAATATTGAAAGTTACTTTTCCTTGATTACAATTGATGACAGCACCTACAGTATTAAGAAAAGGTCTCCCAAGAATAATAGACATATTATCATCTTCAGGCATTTCAAGCACAACAAAATCAGTTAGAACCAAGCAATTATGAGCCACTTGAACAGGAACATCCTCACATATACCAACAGGAATAGTAGTTGACTTATTATCCATTTGCAAAGATATATCAGTTGGTATCAACTTTTCTAGTTGGAGTCTCTTGTAGAGAGAAAAAGGCATAACACTAACTCCAGCTCCCAAATCACATAAATCAGTTCTAACATAATTATTCTTAATAGAGCAAGGAATAGTTGGTATACCTGGATCACCAAGTTTCTTTAGAACCTTACCATTGAAGGAGTGATTAGCAAGCAAAGTAGAAATCTCCTCATTAGGAATCTTCCTTTTATTAGAGACAATATTCTTCATGTACTTTGAATAAGGAGGCAACTTAATAGCATCAGTCAAAGGAATTTGCAAAAACAAAGGCTTCATCCACTCACAAAACTTGTTGTAGTGTTCTTCCTCCTTTGACTTGTGTTTCTTACCAGGAAAAGGCATAGGTTTCTGCACCCAAGGTTCTCTCTCACTACCATGTTTCTTAGCAATAAAATCTTCCTTAGTGTACATGGTGTTCTTAGTGTGCTTCTCAGGTTCTTCCTCAACTTCCTCCTTATCAGGAGCATCATTATTATCATTACCACTCTCAGTTTCACCATCAGAGACAGATATACTATTAGGATCTATAGTAGGTTCAAGTGGTTCCTCAACTACCTTATGTTTCTTTTTCTTTCTCTTACGAGGACTACCACTACTTTCACCTTGTTGAGAATCCTGCTCAATTCTTTTTGGGTGTCCTTCAGGATATAAAGGATCTTGAGTAGCTATACCACTCCTAGTTTTAATTCCATAAGCATGTTTATCTCCTGAGGCATTAACTAGCATATCCTTTTGTACCTTAGCAAGTTGATCAAGTTGGGTTTGAACCATTTGAAACTGTTTACAAAGCATTTTAATATCATTAGAAGTTCTTTCCACGATATCTTTCAACTCATTAATAGCTCTAGAGTTTTTCAATAAATGATTCTGAACTTGTTTATTAAAATTACCTTGCTTAACAATAAAAATGTCAAGTTTCTCTAAACATTGATCAGGAGGCTTACCATAAGGAATATCACCTTCATCAAAGTGTTGGAGAGAGTGTACCTCAATAGTAGATGAGTGGGGAACTGGCTGACATAATTCTTCTATAGGAGGCAGATTCTTCACATCTTCAGCTCTAATTCCTTTCTCCTTTAGACATTTATTAGCTTCCTTCATCACTTCATCATTTAATGCAATAACTCCCCTCTTCTTTGGTGTTGGTATTAGATCTGGTTCAGGCACAACTAGTACATGAGTGATAGGCTCAGGTGTATTTAGCTCAGTTGAAGTCCAATCATCATAATTCTTGCTTATTTTAGCAATTAATTCTTCAGCATCTGTAGGAGTTCTTTTCTTGAAAACACAATCAGGAAAGCTATCTAGGTATGTCCTAGAATCATCAGTTAGTCCATTATAATAAATATCAAGAAGCACATTTTTAGGTAATGGACATCCATGATGTGCATGAATCAAGGCACAGAACCTTGTCCATGACTCAGGAAATTTCTGTTCTTCTCCTTGTTTAAAATCAAAAAGTCTCTACAAAGCAGCATGTCTAGCACTGGGAGGAATTTTTTTCTGGAAGAAAGAAGTAATCAAAACAATCAGGGCTATCAATGGAACCATGAGGTAATCTATTAAACCAAGCCCTAGCTTCTACTTTTAGTGAAAAAGGGAAGATCTTTGTAACAAAATACTTACGCATCTTAAAATCATCAGAGAACAAAGCACTCATAGTAGAAAGCTCATTCATATGAGACACAACACTCTCATTTTCAGTCCCACGGAAAGGTTCTTTCTCAACAATGTCCAAATAGGATAAATCAAGAGAGAAATCATAATCTTTATCTTTAACATCTATGGGAGAGGTGGCAAACTTACGATCAGAGGACAATTTAGGCATAATGGTACGTCTAGCAAGGAGACTGTTAATAGCACTAGCACCATGTGTGTTTCAGCACTCTTCAACAAATTCATCAGTGAACTCAATTTAACCATCATTAATATCATAACTCTCTCTAGACTCAGGTGAGCTAATAGGTGTAACAGTGTCTTCACTAGGAGTTTCAGTATTTCCTAGACTAGCCATAGTAGCATCTAGGAAAGGACCTAATGAACCACTCGCATCAAGCACAATAGAAGTAACATCATGAGTATCAAAAGCAGTTTCAGATTCAGAAGTAGTAGCAGTGTGTGTAGCATGAGTATGTGGTGGTGGTGGTGTAACAAGCTTACTTATAACAGACGGTGAATCAAGAGCAACAGAGGTGTTTAGGACTGTACCTCTTCTTGTAGTGGATGGTAAAATAGGAAACTTTCTATCACGAGACTTCCCCATGATGAAAGTAGTAGCAGTGAACAATAATAGATCCAAGTGAACTTACAAATAAAGCTATGCTCCCCGGCACCGGCGCCAGAAAATAGTCTTGATGACCCACAAGTATAGGGGATCGCAACAGTCTTCGAGGGTAGTATTACCCAATTTATTGATTTGACACAAGGGGAGCCAAAGAATACTTGCAAGCCTTAACAACTGAGTTGTCAATTTAGCTACACCTGGAAATAGTTCTTGCTCACAAAAGTTTATCAGTAGCAACAGTTTGATAGTAGCAACAACAGCAGCGAAACAAGAGCAATAGTAATAGTAGTAGCAAACAATAGGATATGAACACGGTAGGCATAGGGATGGATGGACGGGCGTTGCATGGACGAGTCTAAACATGTAAATTCAAGATCTAGGGCATTACAGATAAATAAGAATAAGCATCCAAGTACCAAACAATCCTAGGCATGTGCTCCATATATAGTCATATGTGCTTGCAATGAGAACTTGCACAACATCTTCTCTCCAGCCAGGCTGTGGCAGCGGGGCCTCTAGGGAACTACTGGAAATTAAGGTGCTCCTTTTAATAGAGCACCGGAGCAAAGCATTAACACTCCGAGAACACATGTGATCCTCACACCACAGCCATCCCCTCCGGTTGTCCCAATTTCTGTCACTTCGGGGCCTTTGGATCCGGACAATGATATGTGTACACAACTTGCAGATAATATCATAAACAATACTATCATAATGATTCAATAATAAGTTCAGATCTGAGATCATGGCACTCGGGCCCTAGTGACAAGCATTAAGCACAACAAGTTGCAACAAAGTCAAATAGCACTAATAGAGATACTAGGCACTATGCCCTAACAATCTTATTCAATTACATGATAGAAATCATCCAATCCCTACCATCCCCATAGCCTACATCGGGGGATTACTGATGTCTACGCACTTCTATTCTTGTAGACATTTGTTGGGCCTCCAAGTGCAGAGGTTTGTAGAACAGCAACACGTTTCCCTTAAGTGGATTACCCAAGGTTTATCGAACTCAGGGAGGAAGTGGTCAAAGGTATTCCCTCTCAAGCAATCCTGCAATCAAGATACAAGAAGTCTCTTGTGTCCCCAATACACCGAATACACTTGTCATGTGTATAGGTGCACTAGTTCAGCGAAGAGATAGTGAAATACAAGTGGTAACGGTGCTACAAAATAGCTTGACGGTGAGGTAAAGACTAAATCAAGCAAACATGCAACATATCTAGATGCAAACGGTGTTTCAATGTTTACAAACAAGGCCTAGGGATCATACTTTCACTAGTGAACACTCTCTCATATAAATATCCTCTCTTCATGATACTACTCTTAACTACTCTCCAGTTGGATACTCTAATCATCGGTAGGGCTATAACAACACACCTTAAAGTCCGCCTTCCCCAATCTAGATAACCCCACACTGTAACCTTGAGCGCTAGATGGTTCTTACAAACACCACAATTTCAAAGAGGCATCCAACTCCAAATATAACTCATAACAAATATTCAATCTAGCCAAAGTGCCACACATGGTATGCACGCTGTCACTTTCACACACGTGGGGAAAAGCATAGATCTATTAAAGCACAAAGAGTATTTATATAGACTCAAACCTAAATGCCACCATGGCGTGCATGCTGTCACTTTCACACACATGGGGAGAGCAGAGATCTATTAAAGCACTTGAGTAACAGAGTAGATCTACTTGATTACAAAGCTCATGTCCACAACAAGATCATGCATAGGGAGAGAGATGAACAAATAGCTACTAGTAGATCCCTTAGCCTCGAAGGAGAACTACTCCCTCCTCATCATGGGAATCAGCAACGGTGATGGAGATGGTGGTGGAGATTGATGGAGATGGCTCCGGGGGCACTTCCCCGTCCCGACAGGGTGCTGGAACAGAGACTTTCTGTCCCCTGAATCTCCCCTTCGGTGGCGGCGGTATTGTGGAGGTTTTCGTGGATTTCTGCCAGATTACCTAGGGTTTTTTGGTCGGAGGCTTCTTATAGGCGCAGGAGTCAAGGTCGGTGGGGGTCTAGGGGCCCACACCCCCTGTGGGCGCCTCCAGGGCTTGCCCGCGCCTAGGAGGGTGTGGCCACCTTGTGTCCCCCCTCCGGATTTACTTCATGGTTCCGTGTTTCTCCGGGAAAAATAATGACTTTGGATTTTGTTCCGTACAATTCCGAGAATATTGATTTTCTGCCTTTTTGGAACCAAAAACAGAAGAAAACAGGCAACTGGCACTATGGCAACTTGTTAATAGGTTAGTTCCAGAAAATATTTAAAAACACCTCATAGTGTAGACAAAACATAAGACAAATGATATAAAACAAGCATGGAACATCAAAAATTATAGATACGTTTCCGACGTATCAAGCATCCCCAAGCTTAACTCCTGCTTATCATCGAGTAGGTAAGTGATAAAAAGAATAATTTTTGAGGTGACTTGCACCATCAAAACCAAGATCAAACCACTTGCAGGCATTGAAAGCTGGGATCAAAGAACTCTAAACATGTGCATGAAAGATGGAGTTCTAACAATAGGACAAAGTAACTATGCATGTAACATGACAGGCTACAAACAATTATCAGGAATAACATGCATTGAAAAACGTTTGTTTGTTACACATACAGAAAACATAGCATAGTGGCAATCAACTTTTACCTCAAAGAGTAGAAAATAGATGCATATGACACCTTCAAAGTTCACAAGGATGACTAGAAACAAATAGCACAAGAACAAGTAATATCACAATATGCATCAATCAATAAGCTTTGGAACACTGCACACAAAATGAAAACTATGCTCTCTTAATGGTGCCTAAAAGTAGAAGGTGGATACTCAATAGTGGTGGAAGAAAGGCCTTTTATAAAAGAAGCAGCGATTTCAAGTTTCAAAAATAGTTTCCAAAAATTATGGTACTTGTTAGCTTTCAGCCCTCATTGCCCCTATCATAAGTATCTTGAAGTGATTAAGGTTAAAGTGAACAAAGATGGAGCATATGCTTGACGAAGTATAAGTTGGCAATCTCAAGTCCCTTGAATACGAGGGCAACACCTCATGCTACTCAACTTTAGTCACGTGTAAGTTCTTGTCATTGTAAGTATTTGCATATCATTGAGAACCACCAACGGGGTACCCCTTGCACATGGTACAGGAGCTATCCTATAACCAAAATGACAAGGCAAGCAGACAATGAGCATCTCAGCAATCTTCTTATGTACCATGCGAATATGGTGCTTTTTTCTCTCTTTCCTCTTTTCTCAATGTGTCTCTTTTTTTATAAGAAGAATGCTTCATAGATGTCACTATGGTGATTTTGCAAGTTTCCACCATGATTAGGCATGGCTTAGCCTAGCGGCCCAGGCGTTTCTCTAACACATGATACAAACTCCATGGACTTTCAAGTTCCCTCTTTATTTCACACCGGTGACATCCATAGACAAAAGAGCATGATATCAACTGAGTATAAAGTACAAGTGCAATGTTGAAAACGTTCCCCGTGACAGCACGATTATGCTAATTCCAACGTATAAGTGCAAGCATATACAACATAGATGACACAATGGTTCAAGTTTATTAGGGCAAATAATATAAAGTGTGCCATCAAGTTTGTGAGGGCTTTAATCACTAAGTTTTCACATAAAAAATAGTTTTTAATTGGAAGATAGCTGAAAACAAGAATATACTTGGAATGGTGTAACACACCATGCGTAGGAATTTATAGTGGACACGTTGGAATAACTTGGTTTCTTGGGAGTTGGAAGCATGAGTAGAACTTACTCATACAAGTGCAGGTTAGCAAAATACTAGGAGAGACCAACTAAGAGAGAAATAATGGCCATAATCATATAGAGCAACAAAGCATTACTAATCAAAGAATAGAGTGGTACTACTAGTCAAGGACTAAATGATCATAGAGGATATGGTGACTTGTTCATAGTCAAAACATGGTGTGATCATGTGCCAAGTCAACCCAAACAAAGCATCAAACGAGAATACCACAATACTATGCTTTTGCATGCTAAAACAGTGCATAATTTCTTCAAGGCACACTAAGCAATCCCAATTGTTTGGAACAAGACATGCTATAGCAATAATCACTAAGCATAAGGTCAAAACAAGATCTATCATGACATGATAAAGTCTAAGCCATAGTCAAAAGAAGCTCCTCTTGTACCACTATAAGCATGAAACTTTCTACTCTTTTCCAACACCAATCGACTTATTTGAAACAACTCACAAAGATAATAAATAAAGAATAGTGAGATTGTCTCACAAATCCATAAAGAAGAACTAAAAAGTTCTAAGTTGAAAGCACAAGAAAACTAAGGTTAAACGCAGTGCTAGCAAAAGTGAACACTCACAAAACAATAAGAGTGAAAACTAGAGTGTTCTAGGCAATGGAAACATAGTGTGTCTCTCTCCAAAATAAGTGTGGTATAACCAACCAACTTCCTCAAGAAAACAAAAACCAAAAACAAAAACTAAGACTCTCCAAGAACAGCACAACAAGGCATAAAACAATAAAAACGAAGTGTCTAGACAGACCTAAGCCTTTTATTGATGAAGAAGGGGATGCCTTGGGCATCCCCAAGCTTTGACGCTTGTACCTATTGGATATTTATTGGGGTGACACCATGGTGGCATCCCAAAGCTTGATAGTTTGTCCATTCTTCATCTCATTGTATCATCCTCTCTCTACACCTGAAATTTTTCCTTCATACAAAACTTCACACAATCTTCATTAGCAACATTAGTGTATTCAGAAGATATTAGACCCTTAGGTAAGGCTTTTGAACAGCAATACTTTTCACTAAAAACACAAGCTACTGTAGCAACTCCTTCAAAAAGCTCAATTTCCCAAAAAGGAATCAATAAGAAGCAAACGCAAATAATGGCAGAAATCTGTCAAACAGACCAGCAGGTAGAAACCGATTTTTCGAACATCTTCTATTGCTCAAATCAAATTTTTTTGAACTATCGAAAGTTAGCTAACATATTGGGGGATTTATTCGTAAATTTTGAGCTCAATCCGAGTTACAGAGACTCCTCACGAATTTTTATGGTGGAGGACAGGAATCTGTTTCGGGACATCAACTCCCCAGATCTTACTTCCCTCTCATTAGAGGTCATTCTTGGCACAAAAAGCAAACAAAAAGGATAAGGAAATGTCATTACAGAAGTAATAACTTCCAAGACTCAATAAAACTCTTGGGTTATCTCCCAATAAGTACTTTTCTTTAACGCCTTTAAGTTAGGCTTGATGGTTTGAGAAGATGCTCACATAAGAAATATGAATTGAAGTAAAAGAGAGCATCAAGAACCAAATTCAAAACAAATTTAAGTCTAACCCACTTCCTATGCATAGGAATCTTTTAAAGAAACAATTCATGAAAGCACAAAGCACCAAGCATAGGAAAGCAAAACAAGTGCAACTTCAAGACTTTCAACATAAACAGGGGAAACTTAATATTATTGAGATGCATAAAACCATGTTTCTGTAAGATCCCACCTTTATAAAGGTATAGATCACTATGATTGCAATACTAGTCCCTGGATCAATTGCTAGTATCAACAGTTTAATATGAAGTACATAGAAACAATGGTCATTATTACATCGTCATTCCAGAGACAACATAGTCCTATACAACTCCATAGCCATAGGCTAGTACAAGAGTTTAACTTAACAATATAAAAATAGAAGTCTTCATCTTCATGTTCCACAGGCAAGCATGTTGACTGTAGACTCATAACCCCTAATCATCATCAGAGTAACCTGCAACATCACAAGTTACAGCCACAGTGGGTCAATACATTGGAATAGTATTGACAAGTGATACCTTAGTAGAATATTAGCATCTGGTTACCACATGAATTTGGCTAAGTGTAGCTTAGGCTTGCTTTGCTCAAAATAGGTTTTACCTATCAGTTGAAAACTCTATGTTTTTGTTTGACAAAAACTTTCCCAAGGAACCACCAATAGAAATTGGTGAACCTTCACCCTTGTTCAACCACAAGTTTTAACTTAGAAAATTGGGATGAGGATATTTTTGATAGCTTCCATGTCTTGATGCTCCAGTTGTCCATTAGCGGGGACACGGCTAAGTACTTAGTTTCTTCCATCTACAGAGGTGGTACACTTTCCCCACAAGACTTGGTTTCACCAAGACAGGACCTTTCAGAAGCCTTCCCTTAGACCAAATGGACGTGTTACAACCTATCATCCCTCTACCACCAACTGTCCAAATGGCTAAGTTATTGCAACCTATGTGATCCAGGCAGATCCCATAATGCCATGTGGCTGCACTAGAAGCTTCTTAACATTTGGCATCTCAAATCCCTTTGTTCCTGGGTGGCAATCCACAAGTGATATACACAAGGTAAACCATAGAAATGGGCCTTGTGTAACCACTCAATCAAAAACCACCAAGCAATTACCATTCCACCCAGGCGTTTCATTCACTTAGTTGTTTTATTAAGCAAAAACCATAAGTCAAAGACTTAGCAATATTTTTACATAGCATGTATATATTCCACCCTTGGTTGCTACTAGCTAGGCTAAGCATGGCAATAGCAAGTATCTTAACTTAGAGAAAATTCTAACAATTCTACAACTACTAGGATTTCCCAAGCATAGCATATAGATACTTAGCAAAATATTCATGCAAGCCCTATAAAAAATATTTCTAATGCATAGTCAAAATATTGGGACAAAAATACGAAGCGCCACTTGAGTAGCAACAATCTTCACAACCACAATCACTATTAGCACCAAAATCTACACATAAAATGATAGCACCAAATTCACATATCAAAAATATACAAGAAAAAATATATGAATGCATGCAAATGCCATGTGATGATTTTTCTAAATCAAACAAGACAAGTGAACAATACTGAATCATAAACTAAACAATTATACACTAAATAAAATTAATTTGGCCCTTAGAACATTTTCCATACAATTTTTATATACAAAATAAGCTTAGAAATGTCTCTATAAAAACAACCCATTTTAGAGATGCAATTTATTAAACAAAGTGCATAATTGGGTAGAATTCTTTCTCCTGATTCCAATGATATAAAATTTACAAAATTTGAACGTGTGGATCAATAGTTATGAATTTTGCTAGTTTGAATCACTAATAGATCTAATTCCAGATTTTAAATCGAAACACAGACACGCGGCGCTTTCTGATTCGTCGATACCGTTTTGTGTGGATCGATCAACGAGAGCCGTTGGATTTAAGTGGCAACGCATGGCCATATCTGCGCGTACCGGTTCGATTAAGTGATCTATTCCTACGCGTTGGATCTAGATCTAATGGCTATGACACAAGCGACCAAAGACTGGCGGCGCCAATGGTTGCTGGTGGCGGCGGCGCTTCTGCCGGTGACTCTCCGGTGATTCCAGAGGGGGCTAAGGGTCGAGCAGTGGCTTACCAGACTCGCGGGAACACGACTATGCTCAAAGTGTTGCTGGCGTTGATGGGGGCGTGTTGCAGAGGTCGCTGGGGCTCGTCGGAGTTGCTGGCGGCGTCGGGTGCTTGTAAACGAGGTTGTTGCCGAGGCTCTAGATTGCCCTAGCACGAACCGGATGTATCAGGAGATGCACAAGGTTACAGCGAACACTACAGGGTCAGGGAGAAGACAAGGGGCGGTCGGGTTTTACCTAGATTGCTCGTCGGAGTCGAGCGGCGGTTCTGTCGTTTGCGGGCGCGAACGGGGACGGCGACCTGGGTCACGAGAAGGCAAACAAATGGCATCAGGAGGTGTGCATGGACACGAGGGTCTCGATCGTTTGAACCAGAGGCAGAGGGGCGATCGGAGCTCACCGTAATCACACGTCGGAGTTCGTCGGGCAGCGGCGGTGCGACTCGAAATACTGGCAGCCTGGTGGCGAGGTGAGTGTGCTGCGTGGGGGGAAATGACCGCGGCGGCGAGGGGTTTAAGTAGCCAGGAGGGGCGAGAGATTTACGCAGTGGTTCAATGCCAATTGCGCGAGCAATCAACACAGCATTTCTGGAGGAAACGGCGGTGGCGACGGAGTCTGCGCGCGCGTGGTGGAGACGGTGACTGGCCAGTGGGCCTGGCGTTTAGTGAGAGAGAGATACGGGGTGGGGTCCAATCGTCAGCGTCGGCGCGGGTTAACAACATGGTGTGAAACGTTTTCAGCGAGGTGGAGAGCTGTTGGGCTAGATGGGCTAGCTGGGCTGGGTTGGGTTAGTTTAGCCAGTTTGTTTATTTTTTCTCCCTTTATCTTTTTCTTTTTCTGATTTGATTTTCTGGTTTGAATTCAAATGTCCAAATCAATTATGTTTCAAATGAAATTTTCTCCAAACTTTTGTTTTGTGTTTCTTGTATCCTGAGGTGTGTATAACATCTATTCACACTTAAATTCAAATTGGGTTTGAAAAAGAAGTTTAAAACTATGCCTTAATTAAATTATTATAATAGGCATAAGAATGGTTTTCATTTCATAATTTGTTTTGAAAACTTTGATCAAGTTTTTGGGAAATACCAATTAACTCTAAGTTCAAATCTTTCTGGTTTAAAACAAATAATCTCATACTAGAGAGTAGCAGTGGCCATTGCCTTGCTTACATAAAATAATAGACATTCAAATGCTTTTGTTTTTGAAATCATATTTGAAAATGATCCTAAAATGATTACGAATGCATGAATGATATGCAAGCTTTGAAATCATGATTTTTGGGATGTTACAGTTTCCCTCTCTCATAATAACTTTCAGTAGCAACATGAATAAAATTAACAATATAACTATCACATTAAACATTCTTATCATGATCCACATGCATAAAATGATTATTACTCTCCACATAAGCATCGTCATTCTTACTAATTGTAGTGGGAGCAAATTCAACAGAATAGCTATCACTAGTATTCTCATCACCATAATCATCAAATATAGGAGGCATATTGTAATCACAATAAATTTTCTCCTCAATAGTATGTGGACTGAAAATATCATACTCGTCATTGTAATTATCATAAACTGGAGGTTTGGTATCATCATAACCAATAGAATAGCTATCTTCCAAAGCTGGGGAACTAAAAAGATCATTTTCATAAAAACTAGCTTGCCCAAGCTTAGAAGTTTCCATAGCATTAGCAATAATGGTGTCAAAATAATTCATACTAATAACATTGCTATTAGCATGCAAATAAAGTTCCATAGGTTTTTTAATTTTCTCTTCAAACACTTCATGTCCTAACTCAAGATAAATGCTATAAAGCTCTCTAATTTTGTTGTTGTTTTCCATTAAGCCTAACTAGTGAAAACAAGAAACAAAAAGACACAATTGCAGAATCTAAAGGAAATAACTTCGAGCACTCACACACCAGGATGTGAGTACCTTTTACCTTACCTCCCCAGCAACGGCGCCAGAAAATAGCTTGATGTCTACGCACTTCTATTCTTGTAGACAGTTGTTGGGCCTCCAAGTGCAGAGGTTTGTATAACAGTAGCAAGTTTCCCTTAAGTGGATTACCCAAGGTTTATCAAACTCAAGGAGGAAGTGGTCAAAGGTATTCCCTCTCAAGCAATCCTACAATCAAGATACAAGAAGTATCTTGTGTCTCCAACACACCCAATACACTTTTCAGGTGTATAGGTGCACTAGTTGGGCCAAGAGATAGTGAAATACAAGTGGTAACGGTGCCAGAAAATAGCTTGACGGTGAGGTAAAGACTAAAGCAAGCAAACATGCAACAGATCTAGATGTAAACAGTGTTTCAATGTTTAGAAACAAGGCCTAGGGATCATACTTTCACTAGTGAACACTCTCTCATATAAATATCCTCTCTTCATGATACTACTCTTCACTACTCTCTGGTTGGACATTATAATCATCCGTAGGGCTATAACAGCACTCCTCAAAGTCCGCCTTCCCCAATCTAGATAACCCCACACTGTCACCTTGAGCGCTAGATGGTTCCAACAAACACCACAATTTCATAGAGACATCCAACTCCAAATATAACTCATAACAAATATTCAATCTAGCCAAAGTGCCACACACTGTATATGCATGCTGTCACTTTCACACACGTGGGGAAAAGAATAGATCTATTAAAGCACAAAGAGTATTTATGTAGACTCAAACCTAAGTGCCACCATGGCGTGCACGCTGTCACTTTCACACACATGGGGAGAGCAGAGATCTATTAAAGCACTTGAGTAATAGAGTAGATCTACTTGATTACAAATCTCATGAACACAACAAGATCATGCATAGGGAGAGAGATGAACACATAGCTACCGGTAGAGCCCTTAGCCTTTTAGGAGAACTACTCCCTCCTCATCATGGGAATCAGCAACGATGATGGAGATGGTGGTGGAGATCGGTGGAGATGGATCCGGGGGCACTTCCCCGTCCCAGCAGGGTGCCGGAACAGAGACTTTCTGTCCCCCGAATCTTCCCTTCGGTGGCAGTGGCGCTGTGGAGGTTTTCGTGGATTTCCCCAGATGCCCTAGGGTTTTTGGGTCGGAGGCTTCTTATAGGCACAGGAGTCAAGGTCGGTCGGGGTCCAGGGGTCCCACACCCCCTATGGGCGCCTCCAGGGCTTGCCCGCGCCTAGGGGGGTGCGGCCACCCTGTGGCCCCCCTCCGGCTCTGCTTCATGGTTCTGTGTTGCTCCGGGAAAATAATAACTTTGGCTTTTGTCCCGTCCAATTCCGAGAATATTGATTTTCGCCTACGGAACCAAAAATGAAGAAAAGCTGAAGCGGCATTGTGGCAACTTGTTAATAGGTTAGTTCCAGAAAAGATATAAAAACACCTCAAAGTGTAGATAAAAGATAAGACAAATGATATAAAACAAGCACGGAACATAAAAAATTATAGATACCCTTCCGACGTATCAATTACTCACTCATGGATGAGGGAAACATCGATGGTTGATGGAGAGGCTTTGGTGATGACGATGGCGATGATCCTCTCCAAATTCCCCATCCCGGCAGGGTGCCAGCACGGAGTTTCTAGATCCGAATCACGGCTTCTGGTGGTGGCGGTGCAGCGGAACTCTTTCTGGAAAAACGTTGACACCCCCCCCCGCCCCGGTTTTTAGGTCAATATGTAACTTATAAGCGAAGAGGGAGCCCGAGGGGGTGCCTGGGGTGGCTGCACCCCCTTGGCGCGGGAAGGGCCCACCCGCGCCTGGTAGGGGTGTGGGCCCCCGAGGCCTCCACTCCGTTTCGTCTTCTGGCTCCGTCGATCTTCTGGCAAAATATAATTTTTGGCATATTTTTCGGGATTTTTCCTGATAGATGATTTTTTATACAAAAACTAGACACCAAGGTAATTCTGCTGAAAACAGCGTCAATTTGTGTTAGTTGTATCCAAATCACCCAATTTTAGAGGAAAAACAATAGCAAAAGTGTTCGGAAAAGTAGATATGTTTTGGATGTATCAGTAGCTCAAGCTTTTTTGTACTGTTGAGTTCATCACGGATGTGGGAGATCTTGGAGCGAGAGGAAGTGGAGAACATCGTGTTGATTTTGAGCCACCTAAGCAAAGGACTCGAGGCCAACAGTAGGCACCAGGATGTCGGGCGACAGCGAATTCAGAAGGTAACTCATGACCGCTTGATCACGAGCAATCCATGCAGCATAGGCCAGGCTTGCGATCTTGATCGTCTTCTTGTCAGCATCTTCTTATTCTAGAAACTCTGGTGGAGCGACATTGGTGCCGTTCAGGAGGGGTGGAACTTGAGCTCCACGCAGGGTCGGGAGAACGAGCGCCTTCCAGAACAGAAAATTCGCCCGATTCAGCTTATGGGATGGAGGTGATCCGAGGGCCATGCCGAGGAGAGTCGATGATGAAGAGGACGACATCAGGGTGGCGAGTTATTGAGGCGGCGGCAGTAGATCAGAGATCGGCGACGACAACTAGGGTTTTGGGAGCGGCGGCGGTAGACAAAAAAGTCGTCGGCGGCTAGGGTTTTTGGTTGTGATGTGTTTTGGGTGGCGGCAGGGAGCATAAGGCTGGGCTGCAGCGGCAGGTTTGTAGGTTGTAGGTTGTGGTTGTTGTCGCGGCGACGGCGGATCAGTAGATCGACAGTAGGGTGTATAGGTGGCGGCGGGTCTTGGGACCGGCGGCGGCAGCGAAAATTTTGTGTAGATCGGCGGCTAGGAGGTGGAAGAGGCAAGCTCTGATACCATGCTAATCAAGGCAGAAACGATGACCCGTTGGGGCCTCGTGTTACATGTTATATAGGTGGAATATCCCCACTGTGGCATGTACATGTTGGACACGTATACATGTTGGAGTACTACTCCATACCGTATACATGTAGTAGAGGTGTATAACATCTAACAAGATGAACTTTGAACCATGTCGTGTGGTTTCCTCTCACTTAGTGTTCAGCACATACCCTCTTTTCTTCTCTATTAACCCTTTGGTTTTGTTGATGTTGTATCTCCAAATTCAAGCAAAAAATGCCATCACATTGGTCGACCATATTTTAGAGCGCAATTGAAGGTTACACTCATAACCATTACTGACCTAAAACTTGACTATCACTAAGAAAAATCAGCCCTTGTGTAAAAAATGATCACATGTTAACCATGTTTATTCACGATCCAAAGTAGTATCATGTATCAAGCCAGTGTAGATTTTACAATGTGCAGGGGCATCCATGTTCATTCTTGCCAATATTTTTAAAATCTTTACTCCATTCCGACCATATTTTAGCACGCCATTGAAGGTTACACTCATAATCATTACTGGCCTAAAACTTGTCCGTCACTGAGAATAGCCCTTGCATCAACAATGATTACATGGTAACCATGGTTATTCATAATTCAAAGCAGTAACATGTATCCTGTCAGTGTAGATTCTACAATGTGCAGGTGCATCTATGTTCATTCTTGCCGATATTTTAAAAAATCTTTACTCCAACATATGAAAGAAACAAAAGAAGTGTTAGATATAGACAACTCATTAAATTACACCCTACCGTTTATAAGGTAAACAAACATGAAATCTGATGTGCAGATATTGCTTTCCATCTTTCATTTGCAAAAGACCAATAAATCTCTGTGACTGTGCAAATACTACGTAAGTTTATTTGGCAAGAAAGAACCTCCCGTGCAAAAATACATATAAATGGTGGGCCTGATTGTTACTGCTATATTGGAAAATATGAGCAGATTAGCATGCCATCTTCAGGAGTTTATGCAACGAATTTGAACTTAACTACTTCAGTTATAACCAGATAGTATGCATTTACACAATACCATGTTTCATGTGCTTATTTATAAAAGCTACGCAAATAAATTGCTGTTAGATTGAGATGTTCGAACCGAGCCTTAGTCACTTGTTTGTTGAAATAAACTATATATACTCTCACATCAAAAAATTGTTCATCTGCCACACCAAGCAGGGGCGGAGCCAGAATTTAACATTGAGGGGGGCGAAGATACTGATGATCATATATATAAGATTTTTTTCTCATGAAGACAACAATTAGGTATCATTTTGTGTTGGAAGAACTGTTTGGATAAAAATTATAAAAATATATCAAAGTATCAGCATATAACTAATATTAATATGTATCACTAAATCTTAGACAATAGAAAACAAAATATTAGTTTATATTGAATCAACTTTATCTCTACGAGTATAAAGCCTGATAATTCCATTGCATGTGACCTTTCTACTATTATTTCCCAATTATTTTGCAATAAGTTGTCGTCATCACCGAGCAAACATCAAACAAAAGACGCATATTTTTTTGTAAATTAATCAATTAGACTATAGATTACGCAATCTATCGACAAAATACTAACAATTTGGTACCTTTAATCAGAGTGAGGAAGATTGATTCCTACACTCGATGGCACAACATGCTTATTGTTGGCGTTGCGGTATGATTAACAAAGGTAGAAACTGGCAAACAACATGGTTGGCTAGCATGGCGCCGCGACCATGGCATCACGTGGCATATGACTACTGAGTAGGAGCGAGCGATGGTGGCAGACATCGAGTCAGTTGATCTGAACAATTGCATATAGTGCTAGCTATTAGGTATAGTTACACAAATAAATAATGTTGGGACATGTTAATACAGTTGACTAATAAAACGAATTCATGGGTATATTTGGCTTTCGGTATAGAGAAACACAACAAATCGATTAAATTTGGGCTTAGTGTTAATTAAGCCTATAAGACCATTAGTTTAGTACTAAAATCTGCACCTATCTATTAAGGGGGGCTAATGGTTATGGGGGGTCTAGCCCCTGCTAGCCCCCCCTTGGCTCCGCCCCTGACACCAAGTAAGGAAGTAAAACTTCTGGTCGTATAATTCCTTCTGGTCTTTCAATGTATGAATTTTCTCTGTCCGTTTCTATGAATGCATTTCCTTGTGGTCAAGGAATATCTAGAAACCTCAAAGCAAGACATGTGCAACAACCAGCAGCCGAAAATGTTAACTTCCAAAGGAACATGTTAGTTTATGATATGTATTGAACTCCAAGACGTTCATAAAAAACAAGGTGGACTGCTTCCAAATGTTTGACATATCTGCATATTTATAAATGTCTCGCGGTACATAGGTTAAAATTTTGCATCAAGAACTGGACATAGAAGCACAAGATTATTAAAAAGAACAAGCTGAATGCTTTGACACTTCAAGCATCAAAGAAGCTATAATATATAACATGCCAATACCTAGCCGGAATGAGCAAAAGAAAACACCATCCTCCCCCTATCGCACTTCACCCACCATAAGTTGCATGCCCATGAAATTAAACATACATTAGAGGTCCAAGAAAGTAGTTGTAGTAATTTTGAAATCTGAATGTTAACTTTAGCAGATTGAAGTGTTCACCTGGGGATGGCTCTTTGATCTGTCAAAATAGGTGCAGTACATGGGAGGGATGTTCTGCACAGCCAGATCCAGTGAGAGCACAAAAATACGGTGTTTAGCTAGTGCCACTTGGCTGTCACCACATCCTGCACAAATTATATGTGAACATTATGCATGAAACCAAATTTCTCTCTTCTATTGCAACTGAGTTCAGTGGTAAAATGCATCTGAATTCAAATAACTCCTGATCAAAAATTGAAAATGAGAGGGACGATGAGCTGCTGCTGCAGCATGTGGCCCTTGCCCAGCACCTAGTGAACCACTTGAGGCCGGCCACAATGCTTCTCCATTGTAGTCACAGCCACTTGCAGGTTTCACAGCTTTTTGCTATCTGCGTGGCCATGTAGATGCCGATAACAAAACACATGTAGCAGTCAGTAAACATTCGTGTACACTGTTAAGCACCTAACGTGCATGAACCAACAAAGATCATCTATTCTCGATCTGAAACCTAGAGATTCTTAGACCATCCAAATTATGGTATACTCTAGTTAAGGATGAGTTTGATTGGCAAAGCAATTGCTAAAAGCCTGACACAAATATATATCAGGGCAAAGCATACACTGGACATGGTGAGGCAGGCCACAGGATACAACTATCATGTACAAATTAAAATAAGACTGGGAGGTGTTTCTACAAACTAATACAACAGAAACAAAACATTAACGTGTGAAGTCTAAAAACCATAGTTGCCCAATACCATTATCTTTAACTGCAGTACCAATATTGTGGCATTCAGTATCCCATAGAGAACACATGCAGAGCAATTCTGTAGGTCAAGAAAAGCGAGTCACGTCAGTTCAAAACCATTCTGCTACAAATTTTATGAAAAGTGATCATTGAACCGTGCATTATAAGAATTTCATTAAAGATGCAGCTGTATCACTGAATGCTGAAGCCGGATTGTTGCAGGAACAACATTTATTTCCGAGAATTTGCATAATGCATCTCAGAAGCTTAGGATGGCACGGTGGAGACAAAGCAACAGTGTGCACGGTGGAGATGAGAATGACAAAGGACACCAGGAAGGTCATTCCTTTTGTACCGGTTGAAAGAGGCAAACGAACTCCCACGATCCACGCGGTTGCGTTGGCCGATTGGATCGTGGCGGTTGCCATTGCAGGCACTGACCACAACGCGGTTAGTTCCGGCCAACTGGTGCTGCTGATGCGCGACGGAGCTGGGGTCAGCGGCGCAGATCGACCGGGTTTGAGATCGGCGGGGCGGAGGCCACGCTCGTCGGGGCTGGCGGCGCAGATTGTCCTGAGAAGTCTAGATAATAAAAATGAAATAAAATATCACGTAGAAGACGATGAAAGAGCATGGGAAATTACTATCTGGTATGATCCATTCCGCATGACCAGCTTAGTCCCTCTCATTCAAACGCTCAACAAGCTCGTCGACTGTCGCGTTGCTGTTAGATCTATTAGGATCGCTAGGTGTCGATTTAGTGAGTGCGTGTGAGAGATGCATACCGTCGGCCTTCGAGGTTGACGAGGAGCTCGCCATCGAGCTCGACGGAGTGGTGGCGACGGTGAGATGGGTTGTTCCCGCCGCTACAGCGCAAGCTGATCGGTGGCTAGGGTTTGGGGTTTTCGGTGGGGTGAGTGGGCACGACGAATCTTGGCGTGCGTGCTCCCGGCCCCACCTCTTTATATGCGCCGCGTGACAGGGCCCACCTGTAGGTATACGGGTAGGCTATACTAGCGCAAATCAAAATTTTCTACCGCGTAAACCAGAAATACTGTTGTCATAGATCATGTAATTACCACTAGACGCGCAGTTGCATTGCCGAACTTGCTGAAGCGCGTCGAGACAGTGCAAACGTTCTACGTCTCCTCCTTGTCCTCGTCCCACGAGCAGCTCCCTTTGCGTGGCTCGTCCAAGTGCTGCAGCTGCACCACCTCCAAGGTATCTACACGTACAGGGTAGAAGCGTCAGACGCTGGACTGCTAGGTCCGCGCATGCAACACATACGTGATGAGTGGCGGCTGGGTGGAATGGTCTAACCCTGGTCAGCTCGCCTCACCTTCTGTTATATAGGCGTCCCTAGTGGGCTTCTACATTAGCAGACCATTAGCAACCTAAGCCTGGTCTAATTCGGATCTAATCCTCATTAGGCTTCCAGCCCCTTAAGTGTGTGACCCTATAGGTTCATATACGTATAGACATGACACGATTAAACTTATTCCGTCAATAGTTGGTAGCGGCCTCTAGCAACACGTGCCAACTTCTAAACGCATACAAAAATCATAACGGACAAACCATCACAAGGTTTAGTATATGTCTTTCCCTTTGACTCACAATATTTGGTCTAGCTCCAAGCTGACATCCCTTTCTTGATACTGTGATTCGGAATTCGTTTACTAGGTTAACTCTTAACCTTATATAGCACGGTCATGCATTTTTGGATCTAATCACTCGAGGGCTCCAGAGATATCTCTCTCAAGTAGATAGGGGCAAATCCCATCTTGATTGACCATGCCTTGTAGCATGCTTCAGGACAAACCCGAAAGCTATCTTTATAACTATCCAGTTACAGAGTAGCGTATGATAGCCCCAAAGTAGGTCGATCCACATCTCAAGTACATGCGACAACCTCAGGTCTAAGGACAAAACGTACACGATGTGTAGAGAGAGCTGCAAGTCTAATTGTCAGTCTCAAGTTGGGTCGGTCCAACCCCATATTCATAACATGTGTCCATATCATTGGTTTGACATATCCGTGTCTATGACTTGTGAAACATAGTCATCAACCAATCGATGTGCTAGCCTAATATTCACGTGTGTCCTCACATGAACCCCGACTAGGGACAACTATTAAATAACCATACAAGTAAAGAGTTTCACAAACAATTCACATAATTACCAATCAATACAAGTTTCCTGATATGGATATTCAAGGAACATTACAATAACTCATGGATACATGTGAAATATAATCATCTCTATGATTGCCTCTAGGGCATATTTCCTTCAGTCTCCCACTTGCACTAGAGTCAATCTAAAATGTATCTAATACCAATTGCTCTTGTGTGCGCTTCGTGCACGTGCTTCGGGAGAGGCTTAGTCAAGGGATCAGCAACATTTGAGTCTGTATGTATTTTTCATATCATGACACTACCATCCTCAATGAACTCACGAATCTGATGGTAACGCATGAGAATATGTTTGTTCTTCTGGTGCTGTCTAGGTTCCTTGGCTGGTGCAATAGCACCATTGTTGTCACAATAAACGTCCAAGGGATTGGACGCACCCTGAACCACACCGAGAGTGATCAGGAAATTCCTAATCCAAACAGCTTCCTTTACAGCCTCCGAGGAAGCAATACATTCAGCTTCTGTTGAAGAGGAGGTCACCGTATCTTGGTTGGAACTTTTCCAGCTCACAGCACCACCATTCATGACAAACACATAACCTGATTGCGATTTGGAGTCATCTGAGTCGTTAAGATAACTCGCATCTGTGTAACCCTTTACACTGAGTTCATCCTCACCTCCATAAACTAGGAACACATCTTTAGTCCTTTTCAAGTACTTAAGGATGTTCTTTACCGCTGTTCAGTGACCTTCACCTAGATCAGCCTGGTATCTGCTCATAACACTTAGAGCATAGGAAACATCTGGGCGAGTACATATCATTGCATACATGATGGATCCAATAGCCGAAGCATATGGAACCCTTCTCATGCGCTCACGCTCATCAGTAGTCGAAGGACACTGAGTCCTGCTGAGTTTAATGACGTGAGACATGGGCAAGAACCCCTTCTTAGCCTCTTCCATGCTGAACCGTTTCAACACTTTGTCAATGCATGTACTCTGGCTTAATCCAATTAGCCTTCTTGATCTATCTCTATAGATCTTGATGCCTAGAATATATGCCGCTTCTCCTAAGTCCTTCATAGAAAAACTATTTTTCAATGGGGTCTTAACAGACTCAAGCATAGGAATGTCATTTCCAATCAGCAATATGTCATCTACATATAAGATTAGAAATACAAGTGCTCTCCAACTTACTTTCCTTCTTGTAAACGCAAGGTTCTTGTTCGTTTTTTATGAAGCCAAACTCCTTTACAACTTCATCAAATCGAATGTTCCAACTCCGAGATGCTTGCTTCAGCCCATAAATGGACTTTAGAAGTTTGCGTAGCTTTCCAGCATTGTTTGGATCGACAAAACCTTCGGGCTACATCATATACGCGTCCTCAGTTAGGATTCCATTTAGGAAAACCGTCTTGACATCCATCTGCCATATTTCATAGTCGAAATATATAGCAATGGCTAGAATTATCCGTATAGATATAAGCATCGCTACAGGCGATAAAGTCTCGTCGTAGTCAACTCCTTAAACTTGTCGAAAACCTTTTGCAACAAGTCGAGCTTTATGGATGTGAACATTTCCATCCATATCAATCTTCTTCTTATAGATCCATTTGCACTCGATGGCTTTAAAACCATCAGGCAGGTCAACCAAGATCCAAACTTGATTGTCTCCCATGGACTCTATCTCGGATCTCATGGCGATCAGCCATTTCTCAAAGTCTTGGTCCACCATCGCTTCTGCCTAGGTCGCAGGCTCATCATTGTCTAACAATTATAATTCCCACGCTTCACGGAGCCTCGCCGACCTTCGTGGTTGTGGTGCTTCTATTGCCACGGTTCCTCAACATGTTCTGCTACAATAGCATCACTCGTAGAAGCATCACCGACTAGCTCATCTTGAACTTCTTCAAGTCGCACCGACCTTCCACTTGTTACCTTTGTGAGAAACTCTTTCTCTAGGAAAACACCGCTACGAGCGACAAACACTTTGCCCTCTTCTCGGTTGTAGAAGTAATACCCTAAGGTTTCCCTCGGATATCCCACGAAAATGCACTTATCCGATTTGGGTGTTAGCTTGTCCGACTGAAGTCGCTTTTCAAATGCATCACAACCCCAAATCTTTAGAAAAGACAAACTGGGATTCTTTCCAGTCCACATCTCAAATGGTGTCTTAACTATGGATTTAGATGATACCCTATTGAGTGTGAAAGCTGCCGTTTCTACAGCATAACCCCAAAATGATAATGGTAAATCCGACTGGCTCATCATCGATCGAACCATGTCCAACAAAGTTCGATTGCGCCGTTTGGAGACCCCGTTCCTTTGAGGCGTTCCGGGCGGCGTGAGTTGTGGAACAATTCCGCAACTCTTAAGATGATTGCTAAATTCATGACTCAAATATTCACCTCTACAATCAGATCGCAAGGCCTTTATTTTCTTGCCACGTTGATTCTCTACCTCACTCTGAAACTCCTTGAACTTTTCAAAAGTTTCAGACTTATGCTTCATCAAGTAGACATAACCATATCTACTGAAATCATCAGTGAAAGTAATGAAGTAGTGATATCCTCCACTGGCTGTCGTGCTCATTGGTCCACATACATCAGTATGTATGAGTTCCAACAAGTATGTCGCTCTCTCGGGTAAATCCGAAAAAGGCGACTTGGTCATCTTTCCAAGTAAACTAGCTTGACATGTCTCGTATGATTCAAAATCAAACGAAGTTAGAAGACCATCACCATGGAGCTTCTGCATGAGCTTTTTACTTATATGCCTCAAACGACAATGTCATAAATAGGTAGGACTCAAATCATAGGCCGAAGCCTTTTAGCACTAACATTGTAAACAGATGCATCATCAAGATTTAAAATAAATAAACCATTCACAATGGGAGCATCAGCCATAAACATAGCATTCTTAGAGATTACACAACCATTGTTTGCACTCGCGAATGAATAACCATCCCTCATCAAACATGAAGGTGATAAAATGTTTCGACCCATACTAGGAATGTAATAACAATTATTCAACTTCATAATAAATCCTGACGGCAGGTGAAATTGCATGACGTCGACGAACAATGCAGCAACCTTTGCTTTATTTCCGAAGCGAAAATTTACTTTGCCTTTCTGCACTTCGCTAGTCCTTATTAGCCCTGCATCGAATTGCAAATATGAGCAACTGATCCGGTTTCAAATACCCAAGAGTTAACATAGGAATTAGCGAGAAGAATGTCCACAACATTTACAACAAGCGTACCTGAGTGGGAAGTACTCTTACTTCCACTATTCTTCAAAGAAGCCTGGTACTTGCTGCAGTTTCTCTTCAAGTGGCCATGTTCATGACAAAAGAAGCACTCAGTGTAATCTACAGGTCCAGCCTTTTGCTTGGGTGCAGGCTTAGGGATCGTATTCTTAGCCTTGCCCTTCTTCTTCCAAGAATTACCATTTTTCTTGAAGCTAGGCTTGTTCTGCACAGCCATCACATGGTTATGCCCTGCACACTTCTTCATGTCACTTTCTGCTATTTTTAGCATCCCGTATAACTCATTAAGGCCCTTCTCTTTCAAGTACTGAATTAACAAATTCTTCGGTGACAAATGAATGTGATGCACCAGAATCAAACAACACTCTTGCAAGTACTGAATTAACAAAAAACATACCCAGCACGACGTCTGGCGCTTCCTGAGCTTCTTCAGCATGCATGAGAAAAAGACGGCCGTTGCGGTTGAGTGAATTCCCTGGGGCAAACCTTCTTCCTGGCTGAACACGACGCTGCTACTGAGCAGGGGCATTTGCATTGGGGGCTGCAGCATTCTTCTTATTGGGGCACTCGTTGGAGTAGTGACCCTTATTTCCACAGTCATAACAAGTCACTTGCGACTTGTCCTTTGCTGCAACGGGCATAGCATTGCTTCCAGTCCTCGGGGCAGTGTTGGTGTTGGCGGTAGCATTGTTGTTATTGAACTTAGGTGGGGCACGGTTGAAATTGTTAGAGTTGCCGGGGTTGTTGTGATTTCCTCCGGGCCTAGGGTTTCCACGGTTGGGATAGGTCGGACGGTTCATCGGGGGTCTGTTGGTTCTCGGGGCAAATCCTGGAGATGGGTTAGGGCTATACTTTGGGGTCTGATGGGTTCCTGGTTGATGCGTCATGCGATGCTTGCGGTTCTCATTGTCTTGGTTGATCTTTCCTTCCATCTGGATGGCAGAGTCGACAAGGGCTTCAATATCCGCAAAGGGAATATTGACTAACACAGTCTGCATCTCATCGTGTAGACCATTCAAGAATCTTTCTTTCTTCTTGGCTTCGGTGTCGATCTCATCCGGGGCATACCTAGCTAATGACAAGAATTTGTCACGGTATTCCACTACGGTCATCCTTCCTTGCTTCAGTTCTCTGAACTCATCTCTCATCCTCTTGATCAAACCTGGTGGCACATGGGTTCTGCTGAACTTGACTTTGAATTCTTCCCAGGTCATCATCTGTCCTCCGGTCATGGCACGAACACTGTTCCACCATGCTCTGGCATCTCCGGCTAGATAGCGGGTGGCGAACAGAACCTTCTCGTTGGCTTCCACTCCGGCGACTTCTAGGTTATTTTCCATGGTTTGCAGCCAATCATCGGCATCTAAGGGTTCTTCTAACTTAGTGAAAACAGGTGGGTTGGTGTTCTGGAAATTCTTCAGCTTAGATCCATGGTTGTCCTGGTTTACGTGGCCTTGATTGTTGTGGGCTAGCTGAGCTATCTGTTGAAGGGTGGCTAGGTTGGCTTGACGTTCGGCTCTTTCAGCTTCGCGGTCAGAAACCAACATTTGCAGGATTTGCAACATCGGGTCCGGGGATGAACCACTTCCTCCGCGTGGCATCTGAAGATTGAGATAGATCATGAGAAAAGAGGGAAATTTCTAAGGTTTTGGGACTTTGAAAAGTTTTTAAAGTTTGACTCAGATTTTCTAGCAACTTTCTTTTCATTCATTCATTCATAGAACACGATACAAACACACACCACGACAAGGTAAACAGATGGTTTTAGGAACCATTCTGGAAACTACGATACAGTGGGACCGAATACTACTCACTACGCTAGTGCTCAAGTGATGCTACTCCTCGGAGTCGGTGTAGTCGTCATCCTCATCATCCTCATCGTCATTGATGAAGGTGTAATCATCCTCATCGGTGAAGAAATCCATAGCCTGATCCTCTAGAAAATCATCATCATCGCTGAGATATGAGTAGGGGTCTCCAAGAAGATCCTCTCCGGCATTCTCCCTTTCTTCCAGCTGCATGTCTCTCTCGTGGATGGTCTCCTCCAAAGACGAGATGCGGTGGCGAAGACGGGCAATGATGCGCTCCTTCTTGTCAAGCTGACGGCGGTGAGACTTGCGATCCTTTGCTAACATGGTGATGGTCTGATCCTTCGTCTTGATGATGGCGGACTTGTGGTTGGATTAGTCACGGAAATTATCCAACTCCTGCTGACGATCGACATCATGAAGCTAAGGTGATCCAATTGGGTCTTCAGTTCGTGGTGGTATGGGGCTTCCAGTGGTTGTCCATTAGCATCACGCCTTGGGAAAAATTCAAAGCGGGTACCCTTGATCTGATCGATACTCTGCCAACACAGACGGGCAAGAGCTTCCTGCATGGCCCTGGCAAGTCCATCGAGCTAGTTGTTCTCTCTTAAGGTAAACTGAATTCCCTCCGTAGTGGGAGGTTCAATCTTTCCTCGGAGACTTGCAACAATTAGCCACTGCAGATCTTATCCTCCTTGATCATTGAGCTAAGCTCCGAAGAACTCGGGGTGCGGACGCTATAGAAGTTTCGAAAGCTGGTCCAAATCCCTCTCAAAGATAAGGTCGCCTCCATTCCCCAACTGGTAAAACTTCTTGTACTTCACGTCCATCTAAAAGAATATAGGATGAGTAAGTTAGTAGAGTGATCAAGTGTGTCAAAATTTATGTATTTTGCAAGAGTTTTTGAGGAACATGAATTTTTATGAAAGAATCAAAGTGATAAGAATGGGAATAAGTTTTTGTAAATATTTTCTTTCTTTGGTTTTGAAACTAAGTTTTTGATTCTAAACGTCCAGTCTAACTAGGGTCTCCTATGGTCAGCCTGGCTCTGATACCAACTTGTCAACACCCGGATTTTTAATCCCAGATGCCTGTTATGCCATACATCACAATCCCAGGATTGCCATTTTTGCGAGACATAACAGAATTGGATACCAAAGTACATAAGGTCTTACACAAATAAGGATCTCATGATCCAGTTCTTAATACATCTCAAGCAGCGGAAATACATAATAATAACGGTAGCGTAGGCGAAGCTCCATCTTCGGGGTCATAGGCAATGCTGACGATGGGAGATGATCCTAGTTGTCGTAACCATCCTGGGGTCCATCCTCCAGGTACTCCTCTCCATAGTATGGCCACGGGAATAGCCAGGGACAAAGCCATGAGTACTCTTTATGTACTCGCAAACTAATACTAACAAGTGAAGGGGTTTTTTATAATAGGACACTAAGCTCTAGGGTTGTTTTGCAAAAAGCCAGATTTACATCTACTAAGTTCAGAAGCAAAGATGCTAGTTGAAGTTTTATAACACCTAAGTGGGAACTTGTATCTCATATCACAACTCTGTTGTGGTCAAGTCAAAGTCTCAATCCATTTCATAAGTCATTTTGAAAACATCTGACGGGGGAACAGTATGGCCACTCCAACTGTCCATAACCGTGGACGCGGCTATTCGAATAGTTTGACACTCTGCAGAGATTGTACACTTTCACCACAACATTCGATACATCCATCAGGAAAAAATCCTGAATTCACCATACTCAGTATGCGGATAATCAATCCTAACCTTTCAATTACACCCCCTAGTATAAGCACATCTCCTGTGAGTTTGGCCTCCCAACCATGACCAACTGTCATCTTGGAGTCTGCAGTGGACAATCTTCACAAGGTATCCTCAGCTCAGACCTTGGCCGTGAGGGAACTAATACTAAGGTATATAAGTTTTCAGTCAAGCCCTACCCAGTTCTCGGGTATTGTGGTTGTACGGTAAAATTGGAATGGTATCGCATCCAGACAACCATCAGTTTTATAAAGGGCTAAGGCTCATGCCTCAACATTTTCATCACCATAAATCATCTGGTGTTCGGAAACACATGTCCAAAACATTTCAATAGAATGATCCATCATCCAAGGTTTTCATAACCATTTTTCCACCAAGTAATCCCATCTAAGTTGATCAAGTTTTATGATTAGCACTAGCTTCTACACGTGGGGGTAAGTACTAATGAGGGGTGGTAAACTAGTGGAGTTTAACTAGGATAACATAGAGATTATCTAGATTAGGCCAAATTTTATGCACTTTATGCAACCTTCAATTATCTTTCTAGTATCTACAATTCACTTAAGTAAACTCTAAGTAATAGCTTTGATAAATAAATAAAGTATGAAGCTTGTAGGTAAAACTAGGATTGGTTTATCAAGTGGTTATGATCATATATGCTTAAGGCATATAGTGGGCATGGTAACAAGCAAGTATTTGCTTGCATAGGTATAGTACCTTGCAAGTGTTAACTTGCACATTCAACTAGTAGTATTAGGATTGCATCAATATCAGTATAATATTGCTAAATTTCAAGTGCTAGCTTGCCTTGTGCAGAGCAGTGGTTGAAGTTCTCCTCGGCGTCTTCTTCGTAGTATCCTCCTTCTTCGTCGTATCCTTGGTCGGTACTAGCGTCTATAAATAAATACGAGGTACACAATCACCAAACAATACTTAACTACTTTCAATCATCACACAAAAGGGTCCTATAGATGATCTAGAATCATCACTAACATTACAAGATTAAAGCTTGGTTTAATTTCTTTTATTTTTAGAAAAGTAATTTCTACTCATTGAAAAACTACTTAAGATTTAATATTCTCCAAACCAAACATGGGATCATGTTGACACATGTCATCACCACATATTTTAGTCCATGGGAATGTGATTTAAAGTGGTGTCACAATTTAATAAGGTTTAACCTTTTATTTTAATTAAATAAATGGCTAGAAATGCCTATGTGGCATTCTTTTATTACTTGAACATTATTTCTGTATGTAAACCCAAATGTTTTTATATATTCTGAAAGGTATGATCAAGTGTGATTTTTGAGAGTTGGAATCAACTCAAAAGCTATTATGGTTTAAATTTGAAAAATGTTTGAATGCAGAAAAGGTTCTGCCTTGTTATTTTTACCAAGGGTGATCTACAGATCCAAATGATTTAAATCCAACGGGCTTGGATTCAGCATTTCAAGTCCTTTATAACAAAATTTGTTTCATTCAATTTGGTTTACTGAATCGAGCTGGGTTGATTTTTGAAAATGGGTACAGAACTAGGTTTAAACTTAAATGGAAAAAGTTGAATTCAAACGAGTGGGCTGCGCGGGAAACGATACTGGGCCGGCCTGCTAAGCACAGCGCTTACGCGGGCTGGTTAAGTTGTTGGCCCCACGCGTCAGTGAGACGAGGGGGTGCGAAGCGGTACGGGGCAATGTGAGCCGTGGGATCTTGTTCTAATCTAACGGCATTGGTTCATCGTCCACGTCGAGCAGCGCCGGCGAGACAGAAACCTAACGCGGCAGGTGGGGGCCGTCAGGGGCTCACCGGGGCTCAGGCGAGGGTCGGCGACGCGGGCGAACGACGAAGTCGACGACGGCAAACCTCCTGGTACCGGCAGCTTTCCTGGGGCGGCTCCAATCGCTGGCTCCCTTCTTCTCCGATGCGCTGCTCGCCTTGCTTCGGGAGTGAGGCGGGGTGGTTCTGGGTGAGAGGGGAGTGAGATGGTGTGCTCAATTCGGCTGGGGGTGGCCTCTATTTATAGTGGCGAGGGGGAGGACTGACGGGCGCAAGGTGAGCTCGTCGTGGTCGACGACACAGAGGGCTATCGGCGTGGGCGACGGTAGGGGCGGTGCTGTGCTCCCTGGCGAAGCTCAATGACGTGGTGGCGAGGCGTGGGGCGGTGCTGATCGGTCGGAATGCGGCGGTGCTCTACGCGTGCCCGATGGAAGTTTTTATGGCGCACAGCGCGCGTGGTCCGCGCGGCGGTGAACGGGCGTGTCTGCAGGGTTGCTGGGACGGTGGGTGATCACGTATGCACGCGGCGAGGGCGGCGCGCGGTCTGTGGGCGTCTGTCGAGCGTGGCGCACGGGGCGCGCTCTCGGCATGGTTTTTGGCGAGCTGGGCACGGTCTGTGTGTGTGGTCCAGGGGCTGGCATCGCTTCATGGTGGGACAGGAGTGGTGGGTGTTAGCTTGCTCCCAGACATGTTGGCTAGGCTTGGTGCTTCTCCTAGCTCGCTGTCGACATGTGGGTAGCAAGGGTGCACTCGGCCTGCTCACCATTGATGACAATGGCTAGCTTACAATAGTGCTAGAGATTAGTTTAGGTTGTTAGATGATCTACTAAGGCTAGTGGTGTCCAGAGAGGGAACAAGTTAGGCTCAAATCACTGCTCCAAATAGTGTTTAGATTTTGTTTGATTTGTATCTGCAAGGTGTTTGATGAAATGGCCGCAAGAATTCAAGTTTTGAATTTTGAAAAGATTTTTGGTGGGTGTGCTAGGTTGGTGCTGGTGAGTCTGCAGATGCTTGGGTTTTGAAAGTTGAGCTTGTTTGAGTAGTTTTTGAAAAAGTGGGATCTTCCCATATGATAAAGATTCAATTTTAAACTGTCATTTAAACTATGCATTTGAATGTTTCTGGATGATCACAAAGTGGGCCTTGATACTTTGTTATGAGTACTATCAAGGGGTGCAAAGATCCAAACAAGTTTCTGTTAAGTTCTGAAAGTTAGAGACAGCCAAAGTAGGCATGGGAGTTAAATTGTTCAAAATGACCATTCACTCATTTTGTTTGTTTTGATTTATTTGTCTTTGGGAAAAGTTTGGGAATTGTTTAGATGATGTTTATTTCACCTAAGAATCATTTTACAAGCAAAGAAACACATAAACAAGGAAATTCAAAATGGGATGCATACACACATGAATGCTTTCTCATTTTATTTTAGAAAAGTTTTTGTTAACCCTAAATTTGATGATTAGAGTTTGATGATTCTAGTTTAGTATTTTTGGGATGTTACACCATAGAACCTGTCCACCATGATGATCTCCATCTTCATGTTCCATGTGAGACATCCTCCAAGTGATGAGTCCTCCAAGAACTAATACAAGCTATTACTCCTAACAGCTAGCAATCAAAATTACATAGTATTGGGATCATCACAAGTAGGCACGTAGGCCATTACAATAATTGACAACACATATGGCTCCATCCGTGTTTCCCTACTCACGACACGCAGGTCATGATAAACTTTATACATGCATCGCATACATATATGGGCCATAATGATCACATACATCCTACAAAAACAAGTTATGTATAGAATCGCATTCTACCTGATCATGTGACATCGCAGCACCTAGTTACCTTAACGAGATACAAAAGAGCTACGGTTAAGGGGGACTAGGGGTCTCCCCCTGTGAGGTTCGAAGGGGCAGGGCCCCTCACGGTATCTACACAATTTTATTTAAGGATTTTGATCGGCAAATCAAATTTACCATAAACCGACTATTGTTACAATTCAATCAAACTCCTTTGATCATGGTACATCGATTTTAGATCTAGGTTTCGATTCGATCAATTATATTGATCTTCACGTGATTCAACAGGATTTATGTGTCACTGTCTACCCCGATGGCAGAAACCAACCGGTAGGGGTAAGGCGTTCGACAATCTCAGAATCACGATCACGGAAATCAAGATCATAGATCAATCCTGAACCACCGCAATATAAACGATCACATCATTCATATCAATCTGCATATCATCATATGCAAACATCCCGAACCTATAACTGAACAGCATCGGCTCTGATACCACTGTAGGGATACGGGTAGGCTACACTAGCGCAAATCAAAATTTTCTACCGCGCAAACCAGGAATATTGTTGTCATAGATCACGGGATTACCACTAGACACGCAGTTGCAAAAATTGATGAAGTGCATCGAGGCAGCGCAGACGTTCTACGTCTCCTCCTTGTCCTCGTCCCACGAGCAGCTCCCTTTGCGCGGCTCGTCCAAGTGCTACAGCTGCAGCACCTCCAAGGTATCCACACGTACAGGATGGAAGCGTCAGACGCCGGACTGCTAGGTCCGCGCGTGCAAGCGTGAGGAGTGGCGGCTGGGTGGAATGGTCTAACCCTGGTCAGCTCACCCCACCCTCTCTTATATAGGCGTCCCTAGTGGGCTTTTACATTAGCAGCCCATTAGCAGCCTAAGCCTGGTCTAATTCGGATCTAATCCTCATTAGGCTTCCAGCCCCTTAAGTGTGTGATCCTATAGGTTCATATATGTATAGACATGACACGAATACACTTATTCTATCAATAGTTGGTAGCGGCCTCTAGCAAGACGTGCCAACTACTAAACGCATACAAAAATCATACCGGACGAACCATCACAAGGTTTATTACATGTATTTCCCTTTGCCTCATGATATTTGGTCTAGCTCCAAGCTGACATCCCTTTCTCGATACTGTGATTCGTAATCCGTTTACTAGGTTAACTCTTAACCTTATGTAGCACGACCATGCATTTCTGGATCCGATCACTCGAGGGGCCCAGAGATATCTCTCTCAAGTAGAGAGGGGAAAATCCCATCTTGATTGACCATGCCTTGCAGCATGCTTCAGGACAAATCCGAAAGCTACCTTTATAACTACCCAGTTACGGAGTAGCGTCTGATAGCCCCAAAGTAGGTCGATCCACATCTCAAGTACATGCGAAAATCTTAGGTCTAAGGACAAAACGTACATGATGTATAGAGAGAGCTGCAAGTCTAATTGTCAGTCTCAAGTTGGGTTAGTCCAACCCCATGTTCATAACATGTGTCCACATCATTGGTTTGACATCTCCATGTCTATGACTTGTGAAACATGGTCATCAACCAATCGATGTTCTAGTCTAATATTCACGTGTGTCCTCACATGAACTCCGACTAGGGAAAACTATTAAATAACCATACAGGTAAAGAGTTTCATAAAAAAATTCACATAATTGCCAATCAATACAAGTTGCCTGATATGGATATTCAAGGAACATTACAATAACTCATGGATACATATGAAATATAATCATCTCTATGATTGCCTCTAGGGCATATTTCCTTCACCACCAACGATAGTGACGTTGGGCGCCCCCGATCAGGGCGCGAGACCGAGTCGTTCGTCCGTTGGGCCAAACGCGGGGAGATCAAACTAACATTCTCCCCCTTGATCTCATATTTCATTCAACTTATACTTTAAACTTATACTTCGACACCCATTTCATCACAGATCAACATATAGAGCATGTCTCGTCATAATGGTCAGTTACGCACCATAGATTCAACAACCACTATACACCTCTTTGTTTTGATACAGATTCTTGTTCTAGGCCCTTAATATCCAAGTACCATAGGCTTTCCCTTAAACCCATGCCGGCTAAGTGTTCTCTGAACACACTGGGTGGTAAGACTTTTGTGAGCGGATCCGCGAGCATTTCTTTTTTACTTATATGCTTTAAACTTATGGTATGATCCTGGATTCTTTCTTTCACAACATAATACTTAATGTTAATGTGTTTGGCAGCAACACTTGACTTATTGTTATGAGCATAAAATACTACTGGCTCATTGTCGCAGTACATTCTATGTGGTCTTTGAATAATGTCCACCACTCTCAACCCGAGTATAAACTTCTTTAACCAGTTTGCCTGCCCCGTGGCCTCATAACATGCTACATACTCAGCTACCATCGTGGAAGATCCTGTGATGGTTTGCTTGGAGCTTTTCCACGATATAGCTCCACCTGCGAGAGTAAATATATATCCTAACATGGACTTTCTTTCATCTACATATCCCGCATAGTCTGCATCTGAGTACCCTTCTATTTCAAGGGAATCAGTTATTCTGTATGTTAATATGAGGCCGTTTGTGCCTTTTGCATAATGCAATGCCTTCTTTAACATTTTCCAGTGATCTATCCCTAGATTACTTTGAAATCTGCCAAGTACCCCGGTAACAAAAGCTAATTCAGGGCGTGTACATACTTGAGCATACATCAAGCTTCTGACAGCAGAAGCATATGGAACCGCTTTCATTTGATCGATCTCATATTGGTTCCTGGGGCACTGAAAATTGCCAAATCTATCGCCCTTGACTATAGGGGCAGGCATAGGATTACTCGCATGCATACTATACTTCTTAAGAACCTTCTCTAAGTATGCCTTCTACGATAGCCCTAAACCCCCCTTTTCTCTATCTTGGAGAATCTCAATTCCTAGAACGAATGAAGTTTCACCAACATCTTTCATATCAAAGTTCGAGGACAAGAACTTCTTCATCTCCAATAGTAGACTAACATCACTACTAGCGAGTAGAATGTCATCCACATACAGGATAAGGAAAATGAATTTCCCATTCTTGAACTTTGCACATACGCAATTGTCCTCCTCATTCTCATCGAACCCAAACTTTCTTATTGTTTCATGGAACTTTAAGTTGAAGGGTTCGCAACATAGAAAACAAAAAATTCCTACTATGGGAACTATGTACCAAGATCTATCTACTAGATACAAACAATGGGCGGATGTATATCCATAGAGAACATACCCTTGAAGACCGACAAAGATTAATGAGTTCAACTAATGGTTGATGTAGACGATCTCTTGCCGATCTCAAGATCGAGAGGAAGTCCTAGCGCCGCAAAGCAGCAACGCATCCGTGATCGCACACACGTACAAGATACCGAGCAACCTCCGCCTCCTCGCTCCAGCGATGCAGCGGAATCACAACCCTTTATTGCCGAATAGCCACCGGGAACATGTATCTCGCTAGTCCGAGACCATGGGGGATAAATTCTAGAGGGGGAGAGAGATCCTTCACGAGGAGGTGTGAGTGAGAAGTGAGGAGAGGGGTGCCTTTTATAGGAGGAGGGGGGCACCAAAGGGGGTGGCCGCTGGCCATGGGGGATGCCCCCTCCCCTCCTTCATTCATGTGGGTGGACACTCCACTCACAAAAATCCATTCAAATCCCTCCACTCAAAATCCCACTCAAACTTGCTATTAAATTTCCACCAAATTTAATGCAAACTCTCATTAAATAAAACTCTTTTATTTATTCAGAATTTTGTCAATTACTTTAATGACAAACATTCACATATAACCCCTTGCTAGAATTATATTTCACATGCATAACCTATTTATGCAATTTCACCTGAAAACCTGTTTCGGTATCTAGTGAAATAAATTCCTGCGCTTGTTTATTCTTTCGGCATGATACATTTTCTCCAACTGGATGTCAGTGTCCCTTAAGTGCGTAACCCTACGGTTCGCGAATAATGCGGACATGATCGAGACCCTTCTACGATCAATAATCAGTAGCGGGACCTGGAGATCCATACTGACTCCCACACATTCAACGATGACTTTCCTGTGATCGTTGGAACCTTTTACGCTTGTATCTTAATCCCTTTGTTTTACGATATATTACATGTCCTAGATTCGATCATCGGTATCTCCATACCTAGTTTGATCTCGTTACTGACATGCACTCTTTTCTCGTTCCCGTGATATAACATTCTAGTGATCAAATCACTTGCTTGCAAGCTAACCAATGTGATATCACCGAGAGGGCCCAGAGTATATCTATACGTCATCGGGATGAACAAATTCCACTCTTGATCCATGATTCTCAACATAACACTTTAGTAGCTTTGAAGCCATCTTTATAATCACCCAGTTACGGTGTGACATTTGATGTCAACAAGAAACTCTTCCGGTGTTAGTGATTGGCATGATCTCATGGTCTAAGGATTAGGATTACTTTGTAAGTTGTTTATAGCAATATAAACTCAATGACTTTGATCGTAATGCTATACTTCGGATGAATGTTCATCACGCCATTACACTACTGTTGTGATCTCGTTATTAACAACATCCAATGTCCATGATCAGGAAATTGTGATCATCTTGTTAATCAAAGAACTAGTTTATGAGAGAGGCATAACTAGGACTTTTATGTTTTTTATTAAACACACATGTATTAACGTTCCATATTAATAAAATTATAGCATGAAAAATAAACATCTATCATATACTTGGAATACACATAATAAACACTTTATTATTACCTCTTAGGGTATATTCCCTTCATAAGTACCATTGCCTGGAGGCCTGTTTTAATCCATAAATGGATTTCTTCAGACGACATCCCATACGTTATTTTCCTTCCACAACAACACCCTTGGGTTGTGCCATGTAAACTTTTTCTTCCATGTCTCCATTTAGGAATGTCGTCTTTACATCCATCTGATGCAATTCTAAATTATACTGTGCCACTCAAGCCATTATTATTCTAAAAGAATCCTTACTTGAGATCAGAGAAAATGTCTCATTATAATCTATTCCTTCTCTTTGGGTGAAGAATTTTGCAACAATTCGTGCTTTATATCTTTCAATATTCCCTCTAGAGTCACATTTTGTTTTGTAGACCCATTTGCAGCCTACTGTTTTGGCTCCTTTAGGAATTTCTTCTAAATCCCAGACTTTTTTGCTACTCATTGATCTCATTTCATCTTCCATGGCTTCAAGCCACTTCAATGAGTGAGCACTTTTAATGGCTTCTTCAAATGTGGTGGGATCACCATCCATTTGAACTTCTTCACTGACATAGATTTCAAAATCGTTAGGAATAGCTGGCTTTCTAGTTCTTTGAGACCTTCTAAGGATCTCGCATTCTGGCACATTCCATGTGTGGGGATGTTGCAGCTTTCCCTCATGTGTGGTAACAGGGTCTTCATTTTCATTCATTGTTGCCACAGGAGAACAAACAACAGGTGTCACATCGACATTGTCCTGTGTTGGTGCAGCAGCAGGTATGGAGAAAAATTGTTCCTGAATCATCGAAGTGGGTGCATGCACCCGCTTCTCCTCAAGGTCGATTTCTCGGGATATTGTGCTCTGCTCCCCCTGATCATCTGATCATACAGAAACACAGCGTGTCTTGTTTCTATAAACTTAGTAATTCTGTCTGGACAATAGAAATGATAACCTTTCGACTTGTCTGGATAGCCAATGAAATGGCAACTTACTATCTTAGGATCTAACTTCCCAAGGTTTGGGTTGAAGAGTTTTGCCTCAGCTGGATAGCCCCACACTCGCAAATAATTGAGTGAAGGTTCGCGACTAGTCCATAACTCATATGGTGTTTTAGACACTGACTTACTGGGAACTCGATTAAGTATGTGAATGGCGGTTTTTAACGCCTCCATCCACAAATCAACCGGTTAGGTGGAGTAACTTAACATGCTTCTCACCATATCCATCAAGGTATGATTACGTCTTTCAGCCACTCCATTCTGCTGAGGCTCACCCGGTGTTGAATACTGGGAAACTATACCATGTTCCTGTAGAAACCTTGTAAAGGGTCCAGGAACTTGGCCATATGGGGTATGCCGACCGTAGTATTCACCTCCACAGTCGGAGCTTACTACTTTAATCTTTAAACTATGCTGATTTTCAACTTTAGCCTTAAATATCTTGAATTTATCCAATTCTTCTGAACGCTCTTTGATTGGATAAATATAACCATAACGCGAATAATCATCCGTGAATGTTATGAAAGAGTCATAGCCATCCACAGATGTCACAGGAAACGTACCGCATATATCCATATGAATTATTTCTAGAACTCCTATGCTTCTTTTGGCGCCCTTCTTAATATTCTTTACAAACTCTCCTTTAATGAAATCGATGCATTGCTCTAAATTTGAAAATTATAGAGGCGGTAGAATTGATTCTTTTACTAAGCGTTCTATTCTCCCCATCGAAATATGGCCTAAACGACAGTGCCATAATTTCGAAGAGACATCATCAATTCTTTTTCTCTTACTCTTTCCATTCAGAGATGAGGAGGCATTCTCATTCTCAGCGCTTAATGCATTCACATTCTCACAAAGTGATAACAAATAAAGCTTGTCTTTTCTGAAGGCAAGACCAACAATCTCATTATTAAATTTGATATTACATTGTCCATCTCCAAAATGGCAAGCAAAACCACAATCATCTAAGCACGATACACTTATTAAGTTTCGATGCAAAGAGGGTACATAAAGCACATCTACTAGTAAAAGTACAAAGCCATTTGATAACTCTAATGGGAGATCTCCAATGGCTTCGACTTCAGCTTGATGCCATTTGCAACTTTAATACTTCTTTCTCCTCTTTGCAGGGTCCTTCTCATACGGAATCCCTGTAATGAATTTGCAACATGAACAATCACACCTAATGACGAGGTTCGATCTCACCAATGCCCATTGTTATGGACTTGGGTTTTGGAGAAGATGGGGATGCTGGAGGTCACGGAACAGTTAACAGAAAAGCAACAAGGGGACACGAAGTTTACCCAGGTTCAGGCCCCCGAAGGGAAAACCCTACTCATGCTTTTCTGCTCTTGATTACGGCGAAATCGAAGGTTACAGGGGTGCGCGGATGCAATCTGGCGTGAGGTGCGTATGAGGTGAGTTGAGATCCTCCTCATCGTGCCCTCCTAGCCTTTATATAGATAGGCAGGTCTCGGGCGAAGGTCGAGTTGGTTACATATTAGAGTTTGTACCCTTTGAAAATCTATCTACTCTAGTCTTGTTCTCTAAGGATCCGAAGGCGTCATGGGCTTGGGCCACCCGAAATCTCCACAAGCCGTGTATCTTTTCGTGGGCCTTCCTTGGGCTGGACTAGGTATGCCAATATTGTGTACCCGCGGGGTATAACCATGTCAGTAGGCCCCGAGTGCTCGGTCTAATCGTAGATTAGGTTGAGGAATCTTCAATCTTTTGAGTGCTATGTAGTCGAACCGTTTTACAAGAAAAAATGTTTAGTTCATATGGATTGTTGATGCGTGTGCCTGACCAGACGGACCAGGGCCAGTTAACTATCATGGGACAAAACAACACAATCTTCTTCAGACTCTAGTCCCTAGACTTGAATCCGGAACGAATGTTGGCGTAATTCGACTCAGGCCGTTGAGGTCTTATATGAGTCGAATCCCAGTGATTTTCAAGTGATATACCCAACACAACCGTCAGGATTTTTCGTCGTGCCTGCTGACACGGAAGTTTTACTGGCAGAGCGCAGTAAGGTGCGTTACCAGGCCATTAGATGATATTTGTAGGACCTATCTTTGTGTCGCACACATAGCATCCAAAATTTTATCACCGCGGAGGTGTTTCGGTGACCAAGGAGAATGCCTCTCACTTAGCGTTGGTTTGGGCAAAGTTGCCAAAAAGATTTTGTCATATTTGATCCGAAGGATCGCAGTCAAATAATTCATAGGGTGCGCGTCCAGCGCTCCCTATGGGAGTATCCCCCGAGTGTCTGTTCGAGTCGTAGACTCGAGCAGAGAATTTAGTTCAATTGTTTTCAACTTAGGTCCGAAGGACACAATCTTTCCAGATGCTCAACCGATCCTCCCTATGGGAGTAGCCCCCGAGTCCGTAGTGGAGTCGTAGACTTGACGTAGGAATCGAAGATAGTTGAGAGGTGTAGTACCTTAGTCGTTTCTCAGGTGCACGTCCAGCGCTCCTGATAGGAGTAGCCCCCGAGTAGTTTATCGAATCATAGATTCGAGTAAGTACTTGATTGATCAGCCGAAAATTTCAATCCTTTGCTAGCTTTAGCCTTGATGACGTCAGCGCTGACGATTGGTGATCTCAACCGTCTGTGGCGGCAAAGATGATGCAACGGAACGACCGTGGGTCCCACTGTCTGACTTGAAGTTGACTAGTCATGCACAGACGTGGCGAAAATTATGGCGTCTCAGTTTCTGTGCGTAGTGGACGGTGTGTTGGCGACGGTTCGTTGCTGTGCTGACACGTGTAGGGTTGGATCTTGGGTGCTCGTTAGGGCTTCTGGATCAACGGCTCATGTGCGTCGTCTTTCTCCTTTTATACCATAAGTAAACAGTAGTTTTCTTTTACCCTTCGTCATTTGCTTATCGCCATTGCCTCCATTTTTGCAAGCTTTGCTTTCCTTCAGTGCGCACTGGAAGTCCTTCGTACCTTTCTTTCTGCTTTTCTCCATGCGCATCGCTGCACTCGTCGCCGCGTGATGGGGAAGACCAAGAAAGCTATTGCCGGAGCTTGGTCGAGCGCCGCCACCAGCGGCAAGAAGACCGCCGTGACCACCCGCATCACAGACGGCGGGTGGAGGCGCACAGAGGTGCGCGACGGGGATCTGCGCAAGCTGCGCAATTCTAGGTTGATCCCCCAGAACAAGGAGGACGTCAGCCTTCCCGGTGATGAGGTAATCCCCCGCCCACCCGCAAGGTTTCGGGTGATGTTTGTTGCCTTTATCCTTCGCGGTCTTTCGCTTCCAGTCCATGATTTCCTTTGTGGACTCCTTTTCTTCTATGGGATTCAAATACATCATCTATCTCCCAATTATCTTCTCCATGTCGCCTGCTTCATAACTCTTTGCGAGTGCTGGCTTGGTATCGAGCCACACTTTGGCCTCTTTCGGAAGCTCTATTCCGTGAAGAGGCAGTCTGGCACCGGTGGAGTCTATCCTCTTGGCGGCTGCATCATTTCTATCTACCATTTCGTCCAATTCTTCTCCTTTTCTATCTGCTAGTCCATCCAGCAATGGCGCCAACATTGGTTCTACATCCGCGATGCTAAGCTGGACGGTCAGCAATATGGGCTTGCCCCCTTCAACTCCAAGCAAAATATGGAAACATATTATTTTACCAGAAGACGAAGGAAGCTAGAAGGAGGGACAAAGTGGGGCCTCAGGGGGCCCACACCCCCTTGGCGCGGGCCCACCTGATCCCGCGCCTAGGGCAGGTGTGGCCCACCTACCCGGCCTCCGACTGCTCCCCTTCACCTATATCTTCCCTACGGAACCCTAATACTAGGGGAGCGACCACATATAGATTTCCTCCGCCTCTGGGGGCGGAAAACACCGAGAGAGAAAGATCTCTCCGGTAGACAGATTTCTACCACGGGAATTCCTTCTCGAAGAGGGGAGACCGTCGCCATCAACACCGTCATCAAGCTAGGCTTCATTAGGATCATCATCATCATCGTCCACACCATCATCTCCACCAGCACCATCATCACCACTCCGTCCCGTTGTAACAATTGCGTTGGATATTTCTTTAGTTCGTAGGGGAAACTTTCTCAGTGTTGATTACTATTGTAGTTGATGCTTGTGAGTGGAACCATTGGATTATTGTTTATGTTCAGATTGTTATCCATTATCATATCATCTTTGATCTTGATCCATATGATGTCGTGTGAGTAGTTCATCTAGTTCTTGAGGACATGGGAGAAGTCATGTTGTTAGTAGTGAATCTGTGATGAGTTATTATTCAATGGTTTAGTATTTAAGTTGTGGTGCTATTCTTCTAGTGGTGTCATGTGAAAGTCGACTACATGACACTTCAACATTTATGGGCCTAGGGGGATGCATTGTGTATTTGGCTACTAATCGTGGGGTTGCCGGAGTGACAAAAACCTGAACCCCCGTTAGGACACCTTTGCACAAGGGAGTGTAGGATCTCAGAGTTTAAGGCTGTGGTTAGATTTATATCTTAATTACTTTCCTGTAGTTACGGATGTTTGGAGGGGGTTTAATCATAAGTATGTATTAGTCCTAGGAAGGGCGGTATGTTAGCACAGGTTCACCCACACAACACTTACAAACACCAAAGAAGAGTACTCAGCTATTTGAAGCGAAAGCACTTGACAGTATTCCCATGTGTCCTCGAGAACGTTTGGTCCTTATAAGTATTTCCACCGGCTTGTCCTTTGCTAAGAAAGGATGGGCCACTTGCTCCATTTGTTCGTTACTCTTGTTACTTGCTCCTTGTTTTGTTGCTTTATCAGAAAACCACTAAAAAATACGTTTGCTAAGTATTAACAGGAATTTCCTACTCCATACTACTGTTCAGCACCTTCTGCTCCTCGTTGGGATCGACACTCCTATTTATAGAAAGTACTACGATACACCTCCTATACTTGTGGGTAATCAAGACTATTTTCTGGCCCCGTTGCTGGGGAGTGAAGCGGTATTGAAGAGTGGAACTGGTAAGGGAAACTTTTACTATGAGTATTGCTTTTATTACTACTTGTTACTTTATTTCCAATATGGATAACCCACTTGGTTTTCTGTTTGGGAAAACTACTACCGCTGCAAGGGTAGTAGATGAACCACCACCTGCTGAGATAGATCCTTTTAAGATACCTACAAGTATTGTTAATCGTGTTATGGATAATTATTATTTTGGGGATGGAACTGTCCATCGATCACTTGCTTTTTATCCATGAATTATGCGGGTTGTTTAAGTGTGCAGGTATCACAACTGAACATGTGAAGAAGAAGTTACTCTCCATATCCTTGAAAGGGAGAGCTGAAGAATGGTATAAGCTGCTGAAGAATGGACAATCCATGGAATGGGAGGAGATGGCATCTCTCTTTTACTCTAAATTTTATCCTCCCAGTGAAATCCATAAGGATAGAAATCTTATATATAACTTTTGGCCTCTTGATGGAGAGAGTAAAGCTCAAGCTAGGGGGAGATTGAAGGTACTCATACTTAAATGTCCTATTCATGAACTCCCTAACAATATTATTCTCAATAACTTTTATGCTAGGCTTTCTCTTCATGATAAAGATTTACTAGATGCTTCTTGTGTTGGATCATTCACACGTATGAAGGAAGAAGCTAAATGGGATCTGTTAGTCCGTATTCAAGATAACACTAAGGCTTGGGAGAATGATAAAGGAAGAAAGTCAGGTATAAACTATGATTATGAATGCATTAAATCTTTTATGGGTACTGATAACTTCCGTGATATTAGCAATGAGTTTGGTCTTGATTCCCAAAGTATTACCAATTGTTTTAAGGCCTTTGCCTCTTACATAGAAATTCCCACGAAGAAGTGGAATAAGTACCATGCTCCGTATAAAGATGTTGTTAGTCATGTTCCAGTTAGAAGTACTCAAGTTTGTACTACTAATCATATTGTGCCTGAACCTCATGTTGATAAAAATGCCTTTCCCAGCTAAGGTAAAGGAGTATTCTATGATTATTAGTGCATATAACAAAGGTACAATGAAAACCGTGGAGCCTGGTAAGAAATTGAATGTTGAACCTGTGGTAGCTATTGTGAAAGACTCTGTCACTAGAAATAGAGAGGATGAGCGCATTGTCTTCTGTGAAGACACTACTAATATTATTTCTCATCCTAGCAAGGCTAGAAAAGCTAGTGTTCCTGTGCTTTCTGTTAAAATTGGTGATCATTGCTACTATGGTTTATGTGATATTGGTGCTAGTTCTAGTGCTATTCCTTATGAGCTTTATAGGAAAATTATTCATGAGATTGGTCCTTGTGAGCTTGAGGACATTGATGTGGTTATCCACCTTGCTAATAAGGAGACCATTTGCCCCATTGGCATTGTAAGAGATATGGAGGTTCTTTGTGGTAAGATTAAGTATCCTGCTAATTTTCTAGTGCTTAATTCAGCAGTTAGCAAAACTTGTCCTATCATTTTTGGTAGACCTTTCTTAAACACTTGTGGAGCTATTATTGATTATAAGAAGGAAAAAGTTTTAACTAAGTTTGATGGAGATTCTTATGAGTTTAAATTTTCCAAATTTGCTAAAGCTCCTTGTGAAAATAGCTTGCCTAATAAAGATTTCAGGATGGAACAACTTGCTTCTGTTGATCCAGTTTATGACCTTGGACCTCTTTTTAATGACAGTAAGTATGCTTACTCAAATGATAAAGTTGTTACCAGTGATAGTTATATTGTCAAATTTATTCAAAGTGCTACTGAAAGTTATTTTGAGAGAGGGAAACATGGTTTTATGCATCTCAATGATGTTAAGTTTCCCCGTTTTATGTTGAAAGCTTTGAAGTTGCGTCTGTTTTGTCTTCCTATGCTTGTGGCTTTTTGTTTCAACAATTTGTTTTCTCATGATACCCCCATGCATAGGAAGTGGGTTAGACTCAAGTGTGTTGGTTATTTGCTTCTAAATGCTCTCTTTCATTCCAGATATATATCTCCTTTGTGGGCATTTTTGGAAGTTTCAAGCCTAACTTAAAGGCATTAAAGAAAATTACTTGTTGGGAGATAACCCAAGAGTTTTGTCGAGTCTTGGAAGTTATTGCCTCTGTAATAACCGCTCCTTATCCTTTTTGTTTTGGTTTTTGTGTCAAGTTTAACTACTTTTGTGAAGTAGAGGAGTTGTGAAAAGTGGCTGTCCTGGGGCAGATTTTTGTGCTGTATTGTAAAAAATTGTGAGGAATCTCAGTATGTCGGATAGAGCTGAATTTTTCTGAGATTGTTTTCCAAGTTGTTACCAAACTTTAATTAGTTCTGCACTTTTTGATTTCAGCAACAAAAGGTCTTCGAAAAAATCAATCTTTACCTGCTGGTCTGTTTTGAAAGATTTCTGCCATCATTTGCATTTGCCTCTTACAGAAGCTTTTGTTTTGGTGGGTTTTCAGTTGAAGTGTTTAGCAAAGGTTTATTGTTTTTGCTTACACTAATGTTGTCATTGGGTTTGTGCAAGGGTTTTGTATGAAGGAAATTTTCAGGAGAAAGAGACAAGGAATATGCAGAGTTCGTCTTTGAATAGATAAAAGTGGTGAAAACAGAAAGTCCGTGAAACTCCAATCTTTTTATATTTTTGATGTTTTCAATACATAAGGGAAGTTACGAGACGAAACTGAAGAGGAAACGGAGCTCGGGGTGGACAGACCCACCCCAGGAGCAGGCCCAGCCTTGTCACGCCTGAGAGGGTGTCTCCCCCTCGAACTCCGTCTCTGCTTCGTTTCCGTATCAAAACCTTCCTTATGCATTGAAACTTCACAATATATAACCCCCTGGATCCCCCGAGGTTCGTGCATGTTCTCGTCGTGTTTTTGTTTCGATCTGTTTCTATTAAGAAATCTTCTCAAGTTTAGAGCACCATGGCCTCCGCCAACGACAAAGGCAAGAAGCCCGAAGAAGAAGAGCCTCAAGTCCCCAAGGAGGAGGAGATTTCGGTAGGGTATGAAGGTGACATGGAGGAGGATAAGCAACCGAACACTCGCGCTACTTTCGCAAGCATTGGTTTGGTGGCAAGACCTACCAAGCTTAAGAGCACGACATGGATGTCCACAGGAGGGAAACCTCCACGTCTCTTCTACAATCCACAGTCATCTCCTCCACGTAATAAGAGACCCTTCCATGCACTTATACATGAATATCAATATCAACATGTGCCCAAAGGGAATTTGCCCTCGGCTTGGGATTTGCCTCGTTCTAACAATGCAGATAAGGATCATGCTAAGGATGAAGAGTGGGGGAAGAATAACAAGAACTGGGATTCTCGGACTAACATGATCATGAACCGTATAGAGCAAAACTCGGAGCTAATCTGTACTCTTACTTTTGAGTTTGAGGATTTGAATAAACTCATGAGGATCTTATCAATAGAACACCACCACCACCGAAGGAGTAATTCATCATTAGCTTTGGCATCCCCTTGGCTTGTTCCAAACTTGGGGGAGTGCCGCGGTATCACCACCATTATCTTTTATCGTTTACCTTTTTAGTGGATTCTAATCCATGGTATAGGGGTTATCTTATAGTTTGGTTTGCATGTGGAAGTATCTCTCCTTTAGTTGGTTATCTATGTATCCCTTGGTGTGAGTGCCTTTATTGAATATTAGGGAGAAGTCTCATCTTTTACTTTTTGCACTTCTTATTTTAGTTTGCAATCTCTATTATATGATGGATCTTGTTGATCACTATTGGCACCACTTTGGGATCATCAAGTGGATCTAAATTGGTTTTGGCAAACCGAGTTCTGGTCAGTAGCAATACTATGAAAGAGAAAACGAAATAAAAAGCTTACAGGTATTTTGTATCATTTGTTTTGTTTCTTGTTGGCTGATAAGCTTAGTATTCTTTATTTAAGATCCTTTTGTGTCTTCAAGGAAGATTGCATGTTTGGCTTTATTACTTTTATGTTTGCTTGTTTCTTTCAACTCTCTTGCTTGTTACCCAGCCTTGCTAGCCAAAAACCTGTTTTGAGAAGGCATAATTCTCATGTTTCCAAAACAATTTGAACCAGAAACCTTTGCCACCTGTGTCCATCATATCTACCTAGTAGCTGTTTCTATTCCTAGCAAATTCTCAAGCTTCATCTACCTTTCGAACTAAAAAGTATTTTGTTATGTGAAAACTAGTTAGTAAAGCTCTCACGAACTTGATGGCACACTTTATTTCTTTGCCCCTAATAAACTTGAACCATTGTGAACATCGAAGTTGTATATGTTGCATCTATACGTTGGAATTAGTAGAACTGTGCTGTCACGGGAACGTTTTCAACATTGCACTTGTACTCTGTACACAGTTGATATCGTGCTATTTTGTCTATGGATGTCAACGGTGTGAAATAAATAGGGAACTTGTAAGTCCATGGAGTTGGTATTATGTGTTAGAGGAACGCCTGGGCCGCTAGCCTAAGCCATGCTTAATCATGGTGGAAGCTTGCAACATCACCATAGTGAGCTATCTATCAAGCATCCTCAATAAAAAGTTATGCATATGGTAAATAAAAAGATTGCTGAGATGCTCATTATATGTTTGCCTTGGCATTTTGGTTATGGGAAAGCTCCTGTACCATGTGCAAGGGATACCCCGTTGGTGGTTCTCAATGATATGCAAATACTTACAATGACAAGAACTTACCTGGACCCAAAGTTGAGTATGCATGAGGAGTGGCCCTCATATTCAAGGGACATGAGATTGGCAACTTATATTTCGTCAAGCATATACTCTATCTTTGTTCACTTTAACCTTAACAATCTAGATATGCTTATGATAGGGGCAATGAGGGCTCAAAGCTAGTAAGTATCATAATCTTTTGGAAGCTCTTTATGACTTGTAATCACTGCTACCCTGTATAAAGGGACCTTCCTCCTAGTTATCAGTTGAGTCAGTAAACCTACTTCCTCTCTATCTCCAGCAAACATTTGATTGTTGTTTTTCAAGCATTCATACGGTGATTTATTCAATCATGTTCTTTATCTTCCTTGTTTGCACAAAACTCTTATCTATTGAGTATTACTTTGAAAGCCTTCACTTGTGAAAAAACCTTTGGAGCAAAGAGTGCTCCTGTTTTGAAACTTCTACAAAAAGCTTTTGTGAAATTGTTTGCCAAGTGTTCTCTGACCAAGAACAAGTTTGCCAATTCCAATTATGATTTATCTTTATGTATCTCTATTGTGACTGTTTTACTTGGTTGCAAGCTAAGTTATATAATGGTGAGTTGCTTTCTTCTATGAGTTGTGCAATGGTAAGTGTGATGCTTCTTGTTTGTATTCTTTTATCGACACTTCACTCCATAAACCTATGGACATATTTACTGCTCAGTATTCACTTGGGGACAAGCGAAGTCTAAGCTTGGGGGAGTTGATACGCCCAATTTGCATCACCTTTCTATATCATAATTTACCTCTATTCATTGATGTTTGTCTTATTATGAGGTATTACTTATGGATTTTTCATCTGTATATGCATATTGGATGATTCTTGGAGGATGTACTGCTGGAGTCTGGATTCTGATAGAAAAGAAGGTGTTTCGGTGCAATTTCGCGAAGATCAGAAAATACCAGAAAAATATAGAAACATATTATTTTACCAGAAGACGAAGGAAGCTAGAAGGAGGGACGAAGTGGGGCCTCAAGGGGCCCACACCCCCTAGGCGTGGGCCCACCTGACCTCGCGCCTAGGGCAGGTGTGACCCACCTTCCCGGCTTCCGACTCTGCCCCTTCGCCTATATCTTCCATATGGAACCCTAATACCAGGGGAGCGACCACAGATAGATTTCCGCCGCCTCTAGGGCCAAAGAACACCGAGAGAGAAAGATCTCTCCGGCAGACAGATTTCTGATAGGGGAATTCCTTCCCGGAGAGGGGAGACCGTCGCCATCAACACCGTCATCAAGCTAGGCTTCATCGGGATCATCATCATCATCTTCATCCACACCATCATCTCCACCAGCACCATCATCACCACTCCGTCCCGCTATAACAATTGTGTTGGATATTGCTTTAGTTCTTAGGGGGAAATTTCCCGGTGTTGATTACTATTGTAGTTGATGCTTGTGAGTGGAACCATTGGATTATTGTTTATGTTCATATTGTTATCCATTATCATATCATCTTTGATCTTGATCCATATGATGTCTTGTGAGTATTTTGTCTAGTTCTTGAGGACATGGGAGAAGTCATGTTGTTAGTAGTGAATCTGTGATGAGTTATTATTCAATGGTTTAGTATTTAAGTTGTGGTGCTATTCTTCTAGTGGTGTCATGTGAACGTCGACTACATGACACTTCACCATTTATGGGCCTAGGGGGATGCGTTGTGTATTTGGCTACTAATCATGGGGTTGCCGGAGTGATAGAAACCTGAACCCTCGTTAGGACACCTTTGCACAAGGGATTGTAGGATCTCAGAGTTTAAAGCTGTGGTTAGATTTATATCTTAATTACTTTCCTGTAGTTACGGATGTTTGGAGGGGGTTTAATCACAAGTATGTATTAGTCCTAGGAAGGGCGGTATGTTAGCACAGGTTCACCCACACAACACTTACAAACACCAAAGAAGAGTACTCAGCTATTTGAAGCGAAAGCACTTGACAGTATTCCCATGTGTCCTCGAGAACGTTTGGTCCTTATAAGTATTTCCACCGGCTTGTCCTTTGCTAAGAAAGGATGGGCCACTTGCTCCATTTGTTCGTTACTCTTGTTACTTGCTCCTTGTTTTGTTGCTTTATCAGAAAACCACTAAAAAATACGTTTGCTAAGTATTAACAGGAATTTCCTACTCCATACTACTGTTCAGCACCTTCTGCTCCTCGTTGGGATCGAAACTCCTATTTATAGAAAGTACTACGATACACCCCCTATACTTGTGGGTCATCACGATCCAACGAGGGTTTCATCCGAAGAGTTGTCTTCGGGTGACCTAGATAGGCCTTTCGTCCCCTGCTGAAGGCCAAGGTCGATGAGGTCCGCTCGGGGAAATCTTTGACTCCTCCTCTTAGCGCTAACCAAGGGGTTTCCCAGGTGATGTTCGTTCGTGCGCGTAGCGCTTATTCCAAGTGTTTGTTGTTTGCTGTTGTTATTTATATTATGTCTCTTTACTTTTTTCTTGCAGCGCCTCAAGGTAACGGGCTCCATGCCTCCTTTGCCTAAGAAGTTTAGGGAAGCACCAGATAATGAGGAGGTGGACTCCGAGTTCGAGCTTCCTCCAGCTCAGTCTCCTACTGCGGATGCTCCCGAAACGAGTGAAGGGTAGACCCGTAAGCGCTCCCGGAGCGAGTCTTCGGATGCTCTACCCCACCAACTCCAAGGGGTCCGTCCTTCCTTGAGCGCCACGGCGAGGATGATGGTGCTTCTTCCACACCTTTTCCTGCCGTGCCTCTTCGGGCAGTAGCTCCGGAGTCGCCGGCCAAGAAGAAAAACAGAAGGTGGCGCATGTCTTCAACTTATCAGACATTGATTCGTAAGTGACTTCACCTGAATTGTTTACTGTCAGCTGTTTGTGTAATGTAGGTTGTTGTCTAATCAAACCTTTTATTGCAGCCATTCTTCGGAGGAGCCTCTTAGTAAGGACACTCAGGAGGCTGTAGGGGAGTCGAAGCCCACAGCTCCTCCCCCTCAGGTGGTGGCCGACTCTGAGGATGATAGCCCGAACCTCTCCAAGCGAGAAGCTTGGGCAGTCGTAACTCAGAAGACCGCACGCGGAACTTTGGAGTCCCCGCCTGAACATGTAAGTATTTTATTTATCCCTTGGGGGAGCCCCTGAGCCCTTTCGGGTGACCTGTTGATCATTTTTGCTCTTGCGGGGCGTATCCCCCGAGCCTTTTCTGATGGTTTTTCTTTCTGTTGCAGCCCTTTGTGCATAGCGCCAACCTCCTTATCCGGCAGCACTTGGCGCTGGAGGCTAGCATGCAGCAGCTTCAAGGTGCATAATGTACTCACCCTTTTGTAGTTCGTCTGTCCCATGGATTTTGCTTGTATTGATCAGGTGGTTCTTCATGTTGCAGATAAAAATAATGCAGCCCTTCGATGGCTGGACGCTCTCGAGAAGAGCCTTGGTCGAGCGGAGAAGAAGGCCGTAGATGCTGCGGAGGCCAAGGAGCGCGTTCTGAAAGAGGTTGCCAATCGTGAGGAGCACCTCGCTGCTGTGGCGGTTGCTCGCGAGAAAGACATGGCGGATAGGCTTATGACTGCAGCCAAAGCCTTCTCTTATGACTTTCCTTTCACTTGTTTTGGAGCTCATGTTTTTTGACTGCATCCTGTCTTTCTCTTATTCGGGTAATCTTCTTCTTTGGTTCAGATGCCTCGGGCATCACGTTTGATCGTGGTGCGCTGGAGCATCGGGATGCCCTGGCTGATGCCACCGCAGCGATAGAAGATCGTTGCGGCGCTGTGCTGGCTCCTTGGCGAAGGCCAAGGAAGTGCTCAGGCGCTTCTACAAGGAGGTCGTCCCCAAGGGCGCTGCCCTTAAGGATGTCGACGCCCTTGCGGATGCTCTGTCGGAGGACGCTCTGGTGGCGTATAAGCGCAGGCAGAAGGGCATTGGCTCCTCCTTGGGATTGGCGATGGCGATGGAGTTTGGAGAGGAGCTGGATCTGTCGCACATAACATCCCAGATGCTGATGGCTGCAGATGGCTCAGAGGTAGCGTTCGCCCTCTTTGCCTCTCGCTGTAAGCGTTATGGGCCTAAGATTATCGATCTTCTGGTTGAGTATGTCGCGAAGCAGCAGGAGGAGGCCAAGAGCAAACAGTCTGTTTCCAAGGCCACGCCGGATGCGGGTGCTTAGGCCCATGTGTTGTAGCTGTTGTAGTTTTCTTCTTTTGGTTTCCTACTGTAACCTTTTGCTGATGAACAAAACCAACTTATGCCATGAGGTGGCCTTAATGTATATAAATTTATGTTTCGAGCTATTGCTAGAGATGCTTGTGATGTTCATGTCTTGACTTGTTTGCCTTTTAGGGTCCTTCGGGTGAGGTTCATGTTGTCACTCCGAATGCTTCTGAGCTGCGACCATCCTTGGATGATGCGTCGCAGCTGGTTTTTCTTCGCGGCCGTGTCCTCAGCTTGGAGAAGGATATACTTAGCATTCGAGTCCATGCAGATGTGTGGAAATCCAAGGCTGAGTGGGGCACGACCAGGGAGGAGTTTTTTCTTGGGGAGTTGCAGCAGTTGGGTGAGCAACTTCAATGTAGGTCTTTTGTGAACCGATGTTCTTTTGGGTGCACTTTTTTTGTATGCGATCTTACTCCGTGCTTTGTCGCAGATGTCCATCTCATTCCGAGAGAAGAGGAGTGCCTCGCAGTTCGGATGAACTGTCTGACGCAACAAGACTTGGAAGTTGGTGGCTTCTTTTGGATGGATCGCGATCGAGCCATCGTACTCGCGATAGTGCAAGATCGCGTGTACCAAGTTCTTCAGGTGCTGGGGCAGGCGAGGACTTCTCTGGAAGCTATATGGTATATCATGTTCCCTTTAGACGTCTCTCCTTCTACCCTCATGGGTCTTCTTGGCAAGTTTCGGAATGTGGGCCGTGTCAAAGAGTTGGTGCATCATCAGTTGATTGCTGGGGTGAAGGCCGCCTTGTCCCTTGTGTGATTGCATCGTTGTGATGTCAACCTTGCAGAGGTGGCGTCTGGGCCGCCCCTTCAACCTGATGGCACCTTATGGGACATGCACCCGCACTATGCGGCTGTGGCGCAGCATGCTGAGGAGATCGTACATCTGTTCGAGCAACGAGCCAATGTAATGATCCAGAATAGGTTGGTCCTTTAAAGAAAAAAATTAATGTAAAAATTGTATTTTATTCGAGTGGGCTCATTGTGCCCTTTGTAAAGTTTATTTGTACTAGCACGTGATGCTTTGTTATGTGCATGTCCTTTTTGTTAGCCTGACGTAGTCAGCTACTCAGGTTGTATGCATTGTTCTCAGTCAACGAGGTCATGAGGGGAGGCGTAGCCCCCGAGCGTGTTATAGCGAAAAGTGATGCAAAGAAAAAGAAATTTCGGCCAAGGGACTTAGCTTTTGTTCATAGTCGTAACGAGGAGGTACATTGTTCGGCTGAGTAGCCTTATTGAAAGTAAAGAGGTAGCTAGGGGTAGAAGCGTCGTAGACGTGCGACATTCCAGGGTTGGAGTATTCGGCTCCTGATGCGATGTCCATGAGGCGGTAGGCGCCACCTGGGATGACTTATGTGACGATGTAGGGTCCTTACCAGGGTGACTCGAGCTTCTTCGGCCGCTCTTGCTTGATTCGTAGGACGAGGTCTCCTTCGACGAAGGACCTTGGGCGCAGCCAGCGGTTGTGGTAGTTGTGCAGGCTTTGCTAGTAGACCGCTGAGCGAGCCTCAACAATGTCGCGTGCCTCGTCGAGTGTGTCAACGGCGTCTTCGAGTTTGGCTGTTGATTCGGCTTCGCTGTAGGCGACGACCCGCGGGGCCTTGTGACGTATCTCGGTAGGTAACACGGCTTCGGCTCCATGCACCATGAAGAAAGGTGTGAAGCCGGTTGAGCTGTTTGGCGTTGTACGCAGGCTCCAGAGGATGGAGGGTAGATCTTCTTCCTAGGCTCCCGCAAGCCTTTGGAGTGGGCATAGCAGGTTTTTCTTGATGTTGTTGCCTATGAGGCTGTTCGCCTTTTCGACTGATACGTCCAAAACGTATCTACTTTCCCGAACCCTTTTGCTATTGTTTCTCCTCTAAACTTGTGTGATTTGGATACAACTAACACGGACTGACGCTGTTTTCAGAAGAATTACCTTGGTGTCTAGTTTTGTCAACACCCGGATTTTTAATCCCAGATGCCTATTATGCCATACATCGCAATCCTAGGATTACCATTTTTGCGAGACATAACAGATTTGGATATCACAATACATCATCCATTACAAACCATACATAAGGTCTCACACAAATAAGGATCTCATGATCCAGTTCTTAATACAACTCAAGCAGCGGAATAACGTAATAATAAAGATAGCGTAGGCGAAGCTCCATCTTCGGGGTCACAGGCAATGATGACGATGGGAGATGATCCTAGTTGTCGTAACCTTCCCGCGGTCCATCATCCTTGTACTCCTCTTCATAGTCTGGCCACGGGAATAGCCAGGGACAAAGCCATGAGTACTCTTTAAGTACCCGCAAACTAATACTAACAAGTTAAGGGGGTTTTTGTAGTAGGACACTAAGCTCTAGGGTTATTTTGCAAAAAGCCAAATTTACCTCTACTAAGTTCAGAAGCAAAGAAAGCTAGTTGAAGTTTTATAACACCTAAGTGGGAATTTGAATTTCATATTACAACTCTGTTGTGGTGAAGTCAAAGTCTCAATTCATTTCACAAGTCATTTTGAAAACATCTGACGGGGGAATAGTATGGCCACTCCAACTGTACATAACCGCGGACGCGGCTATTCAAATAGTTTGACACTCTGCAGAGATTCTACACTTTCACCACAACATTCGATATATCCGTCAGGAACAAATCCTGAATTCACCATACTCAGTATACGGATAATCAATCCTAACCTTTCCATTACACGCCCTAGTATAGGCACCTATCATGTGAGTTTGGTGTCACAACCATGACCAACTATCATCTTGGATACTGCACAGGTGGACAATCTTCACAAGTTAGCCTCAGCTCAGACCTTGGCCGCGAGGGAACCCATACTAAGGTATATAAATTTCCAGTCAAGCCCTACCCAATTTTCGGGTATTGTGGTTGTACGGTAAAATTGGAATGGTATCGCATCTAGACAACCATCAGTTTTATAAAGGGCTAAGGCTCATGCCTCAACATTTTCATCATCAAAATCATCTGGTGTTCGGAAACACATGTCAAAACATTTCAGTAGAATGACTCATCATTCCAAGGTTTTCATAAACATTTTCACCAAGTATTCCCATCTAAAGTTGACCAAGTTTTATGCTTAGCACTAGCATCTACAAGTGGGGGTAAGTACTAATAAGGGGTGGTAAGTAAGTGGAGATTAGTTAAGTTCAATCTCATGCCTTAGGATGACATCAAGATTATCTACTTAGGCCAAATTTAATGCTCTTTATGCAACCTTCAATTATCTTTCTAGAATCTACAAGTCACTTAAGTAAACTCTAAGAAAAGCATTGATAAAGAAATAAAGTAGAAATCTTGTAAGTAAAACTAGGATAATTTATCAAATGGTATAAGCTTGCAAGTAAAACTTGCATGGTTTGGCTTGCTAAGATAGTGGTATAAACTTGCTAGGTTGCAGGTGTTAGTTTGCATAGGTCAACTTGGTTAGTAAGGCTTACCTTGTGCAGAGCAGTGGTTGAAGTTCTCCTCGGCTTCTTCCTCGTAGTATCCTCCTTCCTCCTCGTATCCTTAGTCGGTACTAGCGTCTATAAATAAATACGAGGTACACAATCACCAAACAATACTTAACTATTTTCAATCATCACACAAAGATGCACTATAGATGATCCAGCATCATCACTAGCATCACAAGGATTAAAGCATTTGTCTTATTCATTTTAATTTGAGAAAAGTAATTTCTACCCATTGAAAAACTACTAAAGATTTAATATTCTGCAACTCAAACATGGGATCATGTTGACACATGTCATCACCACATATTTCAGTACATGGGAATGTGATTTAAAGTGGTGTCACAATTTAATAAGGTTTAACCTTTTTATTTTAAATAGATAAAGTGACTAGAAATGCCTACGTGGCATTCTTTTATTACTTGAACATTATTTATATATGTAAACCTATATGTTTTTATATATTCTGAAAGGTGTGATCAAATGTGATTTTTGAGAGTTGGAATCAACTCAAAATATTTTATGGTTGAATTTTGAAAAATGTTTGAATGCAGAAAAGCTTCTGCCTTGTTATTTTTACCAACGTTGATCCACATATCCAAATGTTTTGAATCCAACGGGCTTGGATTAAGCATTTCAGTACCTTTCTAACAAAATTGGTTTCATGCAATTTGGTTCATTGGATTGAGCTGGGTTGAATTTTGAATCTGTGTACAAAACTGTGTTTGAATTAAAATAGAAAAATCTAAATTCAAACGGTTGGGTCGCGTGGGAGAGGTTAATGTGCCGACCCAGTGTCATTCCGCAGCGCGGGGCTCAACTGACAGGGGGTCTACCAGTCAGTGGCTCATAACGCGCGAAGCGATACGGGGCTGTGTGGGTCGTTGGATTAGAAGGGAGATCGACGGCTGGGGATCGTCGTCGACGACGAACCTGTCACCGGCGAGCTCGAACCCTAGCGGCTCTGCGGGGGTTCATAGGGGGCATACCAGGGCTCCAGCAGCGACGGCGAGGTGGGCAAACGAACGAGCGGTCGACGGCGAGCTCAGGGACGGTCGAGGCAGCTCTGGGGGTGGTCGCAATCAGCAGCCCCCTTCTCCTCCAGAGGCGGCCTGCTCCGGTGCAATTCCGGCGAGCTGCTGCTCCTCGTGCTCCGGCTAGAGGGTGGAACGATCAGTGAGGTGAGGGGAGTGGGATGGTGTGCTTAAAACGGCTCGGGGTGGCCTACTTTTATAGGCTCGACGGCGAGACCGAGAGGGATGGGCAGGCGACGGTGGCGACATGGCAACAGGCTGCTAGCGGCATGGCTGAGGGTGGCGATCGACGCGCGGTCTCCTGGCGATGCTCTAGAACTTGAATGAGCGCTTAGGGGCAGTGGAAAACGGTCAGGAACGTGCAGTGCTCTGCGCGGTGCCAACGGCGAACTCCGCGGCGTGCGGTGGCTATGGAGTATGGGCGAGGAAACGATCATGTCTAGTGGTCTCCTGGGACGGTGGGATTCATGCTGGCGGGCGGCAAGGGCTCGAGGTGGTCGGGTTGAGTGGGAACGGCGCGTGCACTGTGGTGTGCGTCGGCATGGTCGACAACGGCACGGGCACGGTGTTCCTAGCGGTTCTTGTCTCTGTCTTCGAGCTAGGGCTGGTCAAGAGGGGCGGTGAGGCATGGGAAGCATGCTAGACAATTGTGACACCCCGGTTCTGATAAGACCGTGGCCTCTATGTGACATGCCAATCCCTGGATCGGTTCATTGGCCCACAATAGAGTAAGATAGATAATCATAGCAAAATAACCGTGTATCATGATCTACAAAGATCCAGAGTACCATTATTACAATGAAAGCTTAGCATAAAGCTACCTCAAAGTATTCAGGTAGCAACAAAAGCAAATAAATCCTCCAATCTTCAAATTTCCCACAAGTGAACAAGTGCCGAGTGGAGTACCGTGGCCTATAACGATCAATCAGAATCGGAATAACCTGCAACATGAAACGTAGCAGCCCCGAAGGGTCAATACATGGAATGTATGGCAAGTAGAGCTAGTGAAGGAGACAATAGTACTAACATCTACATGCATATTTGGCAATTGGAGCTGTGTCTGGCTTGCATTTGCAAATACATTTGTCCTACTTCCATAAACAGTTTTCAATTTTTTTTGAAAAGATCCCAATTAAGTTAACCCAACAATATTAAAGCAATTATGAAATTAGAATGAGCGAGAAACATGTCATGGGATTAATATCTAGCAACTCAGATGTCTATAACCGGGGACACGGCTAATCGATTAGATTATACACTCTGCAGAGATTAGTACACTTTACCCATGTGACTTGGCCAGCCCAGCTCGTACCATCACTCTCATTTTGGGTGATGATAGGGAGAAGACCAAGAAGAGACTGTTCGGGAAGTAGCTCCTCAATCCCGACGCGCACCGGTCCAACCTACCAAAATTCTACATCTCTGGATACGCGGGTTCGAGTTACCACAACCTACTAAGTCCAACCAACCACCCATTCCATTATTGTCACATGGTTGTACACGTAAGCTACACAATATAGAAGCCAATCATTCTCTATTGATACCTGGGTGCCTTTCCGCAATGAAACCACCAAAATTTATCAATACCATCACACCCAGGGGGTTCATTGATTAAGTTGTTTTAGTTTGCACAAACCAATACTTTGAGAAAACAAGTATCATTGATGTAACCCAGCCCTCGTTCAACAAAGAATGGCTAAGCATATCTACAAACGGTGGTTCATCTACAAAGAGGGTCCTACCACATAATAGGACATAGCATAGCGATAGTATCATCCTACACATGCATCTACAAAATACACGACAATGCATAGAAAATAGTAGGACGATATCATGAACAAAGTAGCATCTACTTGCCTTGGTTGTAGCGGTCTGGAGCACAATCCTCACACGAGCAAGCGTTGCACTCAACACAATCTACACGACACAATTGCATTCATAAACAAACAATCCACAACATATGCAACAAATATGATGCATGAATGCAAGAACGGCAAGTGAATTGGTGCAACAGCTGCACCACATAATTCTAATCCATAATACTACCGAATACATGCATGGAAAATAGTTTTAGCGCTAGGGAAACTAATAGACAAAGGTAAAGCTCACCACTAGAGCTAGAACTTAAATAATTCACTACCGGTAGTTATACTGTTTGTAAAATCTTGGGAAAATTCTACAGCATAGGCATCGCTGAATAGGAACAGTACCAATTGGAATTACTCAAAAAGGAATTATAGAACTTCCCGAGTAATTAAAACACTGCAGAAATCCATTAGACAAATACTGCAGAAGTTTTTACCATAAGCCTACCTTTTTAATTCACGATGAGATTCCCCTCGTTCACATGAGTTCAGGGACATATCACACGCGATTTTTGGAACTACGGATCTTTTTCTACGAATTTATTACTCTAAAAAGGCCACTAACTAGTTTGATTAAACTCTACTAAACCTGACAGTAAAAGTCTGAACCAAAGCTACAACGAGATTTTACACGACTCACTAAACTTGTACATATTTTATTTGCAATTTTTGGCCAAGCGGTTGAATTTCTACACAATTTACAAGATTCTACCAAATCTGCCAACTAAAGGGATTAACGAAATTGACCCAGTCAACTGTGTCTGTTTGACTGGGCGCTGACTGGGATGCTGACCAGTCAACTAACGACCTAGGCCGCTGATCTGAGATCTGACGGTGGCTGCTGTCTTACCGGAAACGGATGGCAAAACGGACTCCGGAAAGTGCGGCGAGCTCCGGACGGCGGTGGCGATCGGATCCAGCGACGAGGTTCTTCCTGCATGGACGTACACACGGTCAACTACGGGTCGACAATTAAATTTGCACGCGAGGCGGCGCGCGTACGTTCGTGTATGTGCGCGTGCATGCACGCTCAATAAGCGCATGCGATAACGCAGCGGCAATGGCGCAGCGCAGCGGTGTGGCGTCGGCAAAGCGGCAGCGGCGGCGGCGGCATCGATGCGGCGGCGGCATGCGGTGGGAAGCGGCGGCGGTGGCCGAGGCGGGCGGCGGCGGCGCGGGGTGGCGCGGCGGCGGCGATAAGCGGCGGCCCAGGCGGCGTCGGCGGAACAGAGAGAGAGAGAAAGCGGTGGCGGTGGCGAACTGGCGGGGTGGCGTCGGCCGGGCGGCGGCGCGCGTGGCGGTTCTCGGGGCGTCTTGGCAGGGAGGCGGCGGTGGTTGGGATCCCGAGGCAGGGGTCCGCCTCTTTTAAGTGGGCCCTCTCGCGAAATACTACTCCGATTCGGTCCGGAGTTTGATTAGGACTCGGAAATCGGTCCAGAATTTCGGACCGTTTTCCGGTGGTTTACTAAAACGTCCGAGTCTTTTGCATACGAACTCCGATTGGAGCGATTCTCGCGCCTACGGGTTCGTATCGTCGAGGGGCACAACCTTCAGTCAAAGTTTGAGTGAAAACTCGAAACTACAGGGGTGGTTGTTGCAAGTCCCTCTAAAGCTCCCCGCAGGAACCGTGTAGCAAACTAGAATAGGGTTTTGAAGATAGCGTTTCGCCGAACCTTTCTACTCGACGGTTTTGCATGGAAAGATATGATGCAATGCTATGAATGATATGCAAGACCAAATCTAAAATTTGGGATGTGACAAGACTAACCCCCTTAAGATGAATCTCGTCCTCGAGATTGTAGCAACTAACAAATAGGTGTGGGTAGTCCTCTCGGATGTCATCTTCACGCTCCCAAGTGGCTTTCTCTTCGGTGTGGTGGCTCCACTGTACTTTGCAAAACTTGATTGTCTTGGTACGGGTAGTCCTTTCTGCTGTCTCCAGAATCTTGAACGGTTTCTCCTCGTAGGTCAAGTCATTCTCCAGCTGAACCTCCTCTAGCGGTACGGTGTCTCTCAATGGTGTATCCACCATCTCCGGATGGCACTCCTTTAGCTGGGATACGTGGAACACGTTGTGAACAGCAGACAGAGCCTCTGGCAACTCCAACTGATAAGCAACTTCACCTTTGCGTGCTAAGACCCGATACGGTCCAATGAATCGAGGTGCCAGTTTACCCTTAATTCCAAATCTCTTGATTCCACGAAGCGGCGATACTCTGAGGTATGCTCTATCGCCTATCTCGTACACCACTTCCTTGCGCTTGGCGTCAACATAGCTCTTCTGCCTTGATTGTGCTACCTTCAGCCTATCCCTAATCAAGGCGACCTTCTCCTCAGCATCCTTGATCAAATCAGGTCCAAACAGCTGACGTTCTCCTACTCCATCCTATAGCAATGGTGTTCGGCACCGTTTCCCATATAGCACATCGAACGGTGACGTCTTGATGCTGGTTTGATAGCTGTTGTTGTAGGAAAACTCCGCATACGGTAAATTCTCATCCCAACTAGAACCATGAGCCAAGGCGCAAGCTCTCAGCATGTCCTCCAAAATCTGATTCACCACAGCCGGTGCATCCATCGATGCATGGGTGAAACGCTATGCTAAACTCCAATCTAGTACCAAGTGACTCGTGTAACTGGCGCCAGAAGTGTGAGGTAAATTGGGTGCCTCTATCAGATACAATACTCTTGGGAACTCCGTGTAGGCACACAATCCTGTCTATGTAAATCTTGGCCAACTTTGCACTCGTATAGGTCGTCTTCACCGGTATAAAGTGGGCTACCTTGGTCAAATGGTCGACCACTACCCAAATAGAGTCATATCCTGACCTGGTCCTGGGCAATCCTATGATAAAATACATTCCCACTCTATCCCACTTCCAATCCGGCACGGGCAATGGCTGTAGCAATCCTGCTGGCTTCTGGTGTTCTGCCTTCACTCGGCTACATACATCACATAGGGAAATATGCTTGGCGATATCTCCCTTCATGTTGTTCCACCAAAATCTGCTCTTCAAATCCATATACATCTTTGTGTTGCCCGGATGTATGGAGTATGGCGAGTTATGAGCCTCCTTCAAAATCAACTCCCTTATCTCCGGGTCGCTAGGCACACACAAACGATCTCCGTACCACAAGGTACCATGTTCATCCTCGCGAATATCCTTTTCCCGGTTCTCTTTCATCTTTTCCTTTATCTCCTCTATTTCCTTGTCTCCTACCTGAGCCTTTATGATCCTGTCCTGTAGCATCGGTTGGACCTCCATTGTAGCCAAATATCCTTCAGACACTACCTCCAGTCTAAGATCCTTGAATTGCTTGCACAAGTCCTCAGGCAATTCACCAATTGTCAATCCATTGGCATAAACCTTCCGGCTCAGAGCATCCGCTACTACATTGGCCTTTCCTGGGTGGTACTGTAGATTCATATCATAATCCTTGATAAGCTCCAACCATCTCCTTTGCCTCATGTTCAGTTCCTTCTGTGTAAATATGTACTTCAGGCTCTTGTGGTCGGTGTACACATCACAGTGTTTTCCCATTAAGTAATGCCTCCATACCTTGAGCGCATGGACCACTGACGCTAACTCCAAGTCATGTGTGGGGTAATTCCGCTCATGGTGCTTGAGTTGTCGCGAGGCATATGACACTACTCTCCCATCTTGCATTAGCACACTCCCAAGTCCCTGTCGTGAAGCGTCACAGTACACTTGGAAATCCTTCTGAAGGTCTCGTAAACACAGAACAAGCGCAGTTACTAGTCGACGCTTCAGTTCCTGAAAGCTGGCTTCACATACGTCTGACCATTCAAACTTCCTCTCCTTCTTCAGAAGTTCAGTCATCGGCTTAGCAATCTTAGAAAAGTTTTCAATAAACCTCCTGTAATATCCAGCAAGTCCCAAAAAGCTCCGAATCTCTCCAGCATTCTTGGGTGCTTCCCACTATGTCACTGCAGTTACTTTGTTTGGATCAACAGCAATTCCTTCTCCTGACACTACGTGTCCAAGAAATCCAACAGTGTTAAGCCAGAATTCACACTTACTTAATTTGGCATACAGCTCGTGTTCCCTCAGCTTCTCCATAATCAGTCGCAGATGCTTCTCATGCTCAGCATCATCCTTGGAATATATCAGTATGTCATCAATAAGCACCACCACGAACTTGTCCAAATACTCCATAAATACCTTGTTCATCATGGTCATGAAATATACTGGGGCATTCGTTAGTCCAAAAGACATAACCGTATACTCATATAAACCATACCTAGTGGTGAAGGCGGTTTTTGGTACATCCTCCTCTCGGATCTTCAATTGGAAATAGCCTGATCGCAGATCAATCTTGCTGAACACCTTTGCTCCTTCCATTTGATCAAACAAATCATTTATGTTCGGCAGAGGGTACTTGCTCTTAATGGTTACTTCGTTCAGCGAGCGATAGTCTACCACTAATCTCTTGGTGCTGTCTTTCTTATCCACAAATAGAACAGGTGCTCCCCATGATGACGCACTATGCTGAATGAATCCCTTTTCCAGCTGTTCCTTCAACTCTTTCAGCTCATCCACATCCATCTTATATGGTTTCTTTGCTATTGGTCCTGTTCCCGACATCAGGTCGATAAGAAACTCTACATCCCTGTCAGGTGGAATCCCTGGCAGCTCTTCTAGAAACACGTCGGGGTAATCCCTAATCACTGGCACAGTATCCATGCTAACCCCCTTAAGATAATTCAACTTACACCTTCTCGGTCGTGCAGCCGACTTGAATCTAATCCTCTTACCATCCGGGGTTTTGAGTGAAACAGCTTTCATTTGTGCACAATCTATGTGTCCCCATGCATAGACATCCAATCCATACCGAATGACATCTAATCCTGTGAATCCAAAGACTACTAGATGTGCAATGAAGTTGTGTGTTCCAATCCTCACAGTCAAGTCGCGGCATCCCGCTAGCTATCATATCTCCTCGGTGAACTCACTCTAATAGATATTTTCATAGACTCGTAGGTAACTTATACTTATCCACAAATGCCCTTGATATGAATGAATGCGATGCATCGGTATCAAAAGTATAAGTGCAGGGTAAGTGTTGATTGGGAACTTACCAATCACAAGGTCGAGCTCATCTGGAATATTCTCCACATTCATGTGGTTCACGTGGCCTTCTCACCGTTGGTTGGCTTGATCCTTTCCTCTCCGGACAGTTGTCGCGATAGTGTCCCTTACGCTTGCACTTGAAGCACGTCACCTCACTCAGATCCTTCTTCACGAAGTTGCGATCACGGTTGCGGTCATGTCCACCGTGTCCTCCAGAGTGGTGAGAGTGTCCTCCCTTGTGGTTGTGTTGGGTGCTCCTATGGTTGTCATGACGATGTCCATCGCGGCGGTCATGGCTCCCATGGTCACTTCATGCTTGGAGTATCCATCATATGAAGTGCGAGACTTGTGGTGTGAACCAGAGTGATGAGTATTGCTCTTTCTCTTGCGGTTCTCCACTTGCTTGTGCTTCCCTTCCAAGATCCTGGCCTTGTCCATAAGCTCCTGGAAAGTGGGGAAATAAACCACAAGTAGCTGTCTTTGAAGCTCATCATTGAGGCCATCCAGAATCTCTCCTCCTTTTGGCATCGTGTCAACATCCTCAGTGCATAACGGGACAGGTTGTTGAACTCCTCAATGTACTCGCCACGGTGCGATTGGTTTGGCGCAGTTGCGAACTCCTTCCTCTTCAGGCTCAGAACTCCACGAAGACACGTGGTTGGTCCTAAAACCTTCCTCAAACATAGCCCAAGTCACGGTATCCTGGTGGGTGATCGAAATGTGTCCCACCAAGAAGCGGTGGTCCCTCCGAGGTGAGCGCAAACCTCACCTTCTCAAATCATCGTGCATCCGACAGTTACTAGATCCTTGTTGACTGAACGCAACCAGTCGAGAGCAACCATTGGTTCCGTTGCGGTAGAGAACTTAGCTGGCCTTAACCTCAGAAATCTGGTGAGAGCATCTCCCTGAGGCTGATTGTTTCCATTGTTGTTGTTCTGATTCGCCATGAACTGGGTCATCACTTGGGTCAGCTGAGCCTGAGCTGCCATGAGCTGCTCCATCTCAGTGGGTTGGCGACGGGGAGGCATCTGCAGTTCAGCATAGGTAAGTTTAGAAAGAATCAACTACGACAATAGGATTCTACCCATGCATATGATCAATCAACAACAAACACTAGCAGACAATCACAAGCAAGCAACACATCAACAAACAAGTGATCCAGCAACATGCCAGGTGTTATCCTATCAGTATATATCTACTGAAATAGTTTTGCAAGAGTTGGCAATGGTTAACTAAACAATTGACCAACTAAACAACCAAAACAGCAATTCTGCCAGAACAGTCCAGCCGCATTCATGAATTTTTTCGCCTGACTTAAACAAGTAAGAAAAATTAGACAATTTTTGTGCATATGGCACAGAGAGATTCGCATCAGCCCAATTCTTTTCAGATTTTTCCGAGTTACCATAAAAATATGAAAAATCGCGCAGTACTACTGTATCACCAGAAAAACTGCAGCGAAAATAACACAGATGATAACCAAATTGCCATAACTCTTTCATAAAATTCGCACAAATAAATCCTGGGATATTGGAGTACACAAATAAGCAACTAAACACTTCTAAACTAACACGAACTAAGTTTCACAACGATCGAGACTAATCCTAACGAGTTCTCCAAACGTGGACTAATTGGTGGTCTTCTATCTACTTCTTGAAGAGATTGAGGTAGGTCCTTGCGGTCATGCGTTGGCGCTCGCCATGGTACAACCATGGCGTGAGTGTACACCTCTCTGAACCATCACTTGAGACTTCAAACTCCACCTCTTGGATCCTCCTCTTCTTCTTCATCCTCACCGCAACAGCAACTTCATCTCCTCCACCATCATCGTCTCCATCATCATCATCCTCGTCCTCATCATCATCATCGTCCTTGTCATCATCATCCCCATTGTTGCCATCATCTCCATTGTCATCATCGAGGGTGGATAAAGCTGTGCTTGGAGAGCGGCAACTGGGCTGCCATAGCTTCAATGGTTTGGTCCCTTTCTGGGCGGTCCCTTGCAACTGTTGTATGCTCTGGGTATTCTCTTGCAGTGCCATGAAGATGGGCTATGGTCTCATCTCTGCTATCGTAGTCTCGAGAACTCCTGACTTCATGCAAAGTGTCAATCTCCGTCCTTGGACCACCATCCCATTGCTAGTAAAGTCTGCTATCTCCTTCAACATCCTCACCTTCTCTGCTAGAGCTCCATTCTCTCTTTCCATGTCCTCTATGTGCCTCCGACGGGCATGTTGTTCCTGTCTGGGGTAACCACAATGTTCCCATCTTCATCACGCCTTCCATAATCACGGTAGGGTGAATCTGCAGGCAGTAGGTGTCGGACATAGTGGCACTGGCGAGACAGGGCTTCATGTACGGCCAAGTTGATTCCAAGTCCCCAGTTGCAGTATATCTTGGTGTAGACCAAGTGCGCGGGGTTTGGCAAGGCGGTATCTCTGAATATGAAGGTAGTAATCTCCCATGCATCCTCTCCATATCCATAGGTGTACAGCCTTCTTCCCTTGAACATAGGCAGTGGCAATCCCAATGACTGAGAGAGCTGAGCTAACTGCCTTGCAAAGGGCCTTGGTGACTCCATGGTGACATACTCAGTCCTGACGTCTCCCATCTATCAAGTAAAAGAGGAAAGTGTGAGAATAGCATATGGTAAGAATTTACGAGGGTGAAAGGCATAAGACGAAAGACAGTGTTAATAGAGGCTTAATAATTCTATGGCTTCCTAATCCAATCCTAGGTCACGATCCTACAGTCGACACACGGGCTCTGATACCATCCTGTGACACCCCGGTTCTGATAAGACCGTGGCCTCTATGTGACATGCCAATCCCTGGATCGGTTCATTGGCCCACAATAGAGTAAGATAGATAATCATTTCAAAATAACCGTGTATCATGATCTACAAAGATCCAGAGTACCATTATTACAATGAAAGCTTAGCATAAAGCTAGCTCAAAGTATTCAGGTAGCAACAAAAGCAAATAAATCCTCCAATCTTCAAATTGCCCACAAGTGAACAAGTGCCGAGTGGAGTACCGTGGCCTATAACGATCAATCAGAATCGGAATAACCTGCAACATGAAACGTAGCAGCCCCGAAGGGTCAATACATGGAATGTATGGCAAGTAGAGCTAGTGAAGAAGACAATAGTACTAACATCTACATGCATATTTGGCAATTGGAGCTGTGTCTGGCTTGCATTTGCAAATACATTTGTCCTACTTCCATAAACAGTTTTCAATTTTCTTTGAAAAGATCCCAATTAAGTTAACCCAACAATATTAAAGCGATTATGAAATTAGAATGAGCGAGAAACATGTCATGGGATCAATATCTAGCAACTCAGATGTCCATAACCGGGGACACGGCTAATCGATTAGATTATACACTCTGCAGAGGTTAGTACACTTTACCCATGTGACTTGGCCAGCCCAGCTCGTACCATCACTCTCATTTTGGGTGATGATAGGGAGAAGATCAAGAAGAGACTGTTCGGGAAGTAGCTCCTCAATCCCGACGCGCACCGGTCCAACCTACCAAAATTCTACATCTCTGGATACGCGGGTTCGAGTTACCACAACCTACTAAGTCCAACCAACCGCCCATTCCATTATTGGCACATGGTTGTACACGTAAGCTACACAATAAAGAAGCCAATCATTCTCTCTTGATACCTGGGTGCCTTTCCGCAATGAAACCACCAAAATTTATCAATACCATCACACCCAGGGGGTTCATTGATTAAGTTGTTTTAGTTTTCACAAACCAATACTTTGAGAAAACAAGTATCATTGATGTAACCCAGCCCTCGTTCAACAAAGCATGGCTAAGCACATCTACAAACGGTGGTTCATCTACAAAGAGGGTCCTACCACATAATAGGACATAGCATAGCGATAGTATCATCCTACACATGCATCTACAAAATACACGACAATGCATAGAAAATAGTAGGACGATATCATGAACAAAGTAACATCTACTTGCCTTGGTTGTAGCGGTCTGGAGCACAATCCTCACACGAGCAAGCGTTGCACTCAACACAATCTACACGACACAATTGCATTCATAAACAAACAATCCACAACATATGCAACAAATATGATGCATGAATGCAAGAACGGCAAGTGAATTGGTGCTACAGCAGCACCACATAATTCAAATCCATAATACTACCGAATACATGCATGGAAAATAGTTTTAGCGCTAGGGAAACTAATAGACAAAGGTAAAGCTCACCACTAGAGCTAGAACTTAAATAATTCACTACCGGTAGTATATTGTTCGTAAAATCTTGGGAAAATTCTACAGAATAGGCATCGCTGAATAGGAACAGTACCAATTGGAATTACTCAAAAAGGAATTATAGAACTTCCCGAGTAATTAAAACACTGCAGAAATCCATTAGACAAATACTGCAGAAGTTTTTACTGTAAGCCTACCTTTTTAATTCACGATGAGATTCTCCTCGTTCACACGAGTTCAGGAACATATCACACGCGATTTTTGGAACTACGGATCTTTTTCTACGAATTTATTACTCCGAAAAGGCCACTAACTAGTTTGATTAAACTGTACTAAACCTGACAGTAAAAGTCTGAACAAAAGCTACAGAGAGATTCTACACGACTCACTGAACTCGTACATATTTTATTTGTAATTTTTTGCCAAGCGGTTGAATTTCTACGCAATTTACAAGATTCTACCGAAATCTGCCAACTAAAGGGATTAACGAAATTGACCCAGTCAACTGTGTCTGTTTGACTGGGCGCTGACTGGGCGTCTGACTAGTCAACGCCTGGGATGCTGACCAGTCAACTAACGATCTAGGCCGCTGATCTAAGATCTGACGGTGGCTGCTGTCTTACCGGAAACGGATGGCGAAACGGACTCCGGAAAGTGCGGCGAGCTCCGGACGGCGGTGGTGATCGGATCCGGCGACGAGGTTCTTCCTGCACGGACATACACACGGTCAACTACGGGTCGACAATTAAATTTGCGCGCGAGGCGGCGCGCGTACGTGCGTGTATGTGTGCGTGCATGCACGCGCAGCGCAATAGCGCATGCGGTAACGCAGCAGCGAGGCGGCGCAGCGCGGCAGCGAGCGGCGGCGAGGCGCGCGGCAGCAAGGCGATGGCGGCGGCGGCAGCAGCAGCATGCGGCGGCGGCGGCGCATGCGGCGGCGGGAAGCGGCGGTGACGACGCAGCGGCGAGGCGGCGGCGAGGCGGCGCGGCGCGAGCTTGGCGCAGCGGCGCGGGTGGCGCGGTGGCCGGGCGGCGGCGGCGCGCGCGGCCAAGGCGGGCGCGCGGCGGAACGGAGAGAGGAGAGAGAAAGCGGCGGCGGCGAACCTAGCGGCGGGTGGCGTCGGCGGGCGCGGCGGCGAGGCGCGGCGGGTTTCGGAGGCGTCTTGGCGAGGAAGGGAGGCGGCGGTGGTTGGGATCCCGAGGCTGGGGTCCGCCTCTTTTAAGTGGGCCCTCTCGCGAAATCCTACTCCAATTCGGTCCGGAGTTTGATTAGGACTCGGAAATCGGTCCAGAATTTCGGACCGTTTTCCGACGGTTTACTAAAACGTCCGAGTCTTTTGCATACGAACTCCGATTGGAGCGATTCTCGCGCCTACGGGTTCGTATCGTCGAGGGGCACAACCTTCAGTCAAAGTTTGAGTGATAACTCGATACTACAGGGGTGGTTGTTGCAAGTCCCTCTAAAGATCCCCGCAGGAACCGTGTAGCAAACTAGAATAGGGTTTTGAAGATAGCGTTTCGCCGAACCTTTCTACTCGACGGTTTTGCATGGAAAGATATGATGCAATGCTATGAATGATATGCAATACCAAATCTAAAATTTGGGATGTGACAAGACTAACACCCTTAAGATGAATCTCGTCCTCGAGATTCGGCGCGGCTAGCAAATAGGTGTGGGTAGTCCTCTCGGATGTCATCTTCACGCTCCCAAGTGGCTTCCTCTTCGGTGTGGTGGCTCCACTGTACTTTGCAAAACTTGATTGTCTTGGTACGGGTAGTCCTTTCTGCTGTCTCCAGAATCTTGAACGGTTTCTCCTCGTAGGTCAAGTCATTCTCCAGCTGAACCTCCTCTAGCGGTACGGTGTCTCTCAATGGTGTATCCACCATCTCCGGATGGCACTCCTTTAGCTGGGATACGTGGAACACGTTGTGAACAGCAGACAGAGCCTCTGGCAACTCCAACTGATAAGAAACTTCACCTTTGCGTGCTAAGACCCGATACGGTCCAATGAATCGAGGTGCCAGTTTACCCTTAATTCCAAATCTCTTGATTCCACGAAGCGGCGATACTCTGAGGTATGCTCTATCGCCTATCTCGTACACCACTTCCTTGCGCTTGGCGGCAGCGTAGCTCTTCTGCCTTGATTGTGCTACCTTCAGCCTATCCCTAATCAAGGCGACCTTCTCCTCAGCATCCTTGATTAAATCAGGTCCAAACAGCTGACGTTCTCATACTCCATCCCATAGCAATGGTGTTCGGCACCGTTTCCCATATAGCACATCGAACGGTGACGTCTTGATGCTGGTTTGATAGCTGTTGTTGTAGGAAAACTCTGCATACGGCAAATTCTCATCCCAACTAGAACCATGAGCCAAGGCGCAAGCTCTCAGCATGTCCTCCAAAATCTGATTCACCACGGCTTGCATCCATCGATCACATGGGTGAAGCTGTGCTAAACTCCAATCTAGTACCAAGTGTCTCGTGTAGTGGCGCCGGAAGTGTGAGGTAAATTGGGTGCCTCTATCGACAATACTCTTGGGAACTCCATGTAGGCACACAATCCTGTCCATGTAAATCTTGGCCAACTTTGCACTCAGATAGGTCGTCTTCACCGGTATAAAGTGGGCTACCTTGGTCAAATGGTGACCACTACCCAAATAGAGTCATATCGACCTAGTCCTGGGCAATCCTGATAAAATCCATTCCCACTCTATCCCACTTCCAATCCGACGGGCAATGGCGAGCAATCCTGCTGGCTTCTGGTGTTCTGCCTTCACTCGGCTACATACATCACATAGGGCAATATGCTTGGCGATATCTCCCTTCATGTTGTTCCACCAAAATCTGCTCTTCAAATCCATATACATCTTTGTGTTGCCCGGATGTATGGAGTATGGCGAGTTATGAGCCTCCTTCAAAATCAACTCCCTTATCTCCGGGTCGCTGGGCACACACAAACGATCTCCGTACCACAAGGTACCATGTTCATCCTCGCGAATATCCTTTTCCCGGTTCTCTTTCATCTTTTCCTTTATCTCCTCTATTTCCTTGTCTCCTACCTGAGACTTTATGATCCTGTCCTGTAGCGTCGGTTGGACCTCCATTGTAGCCAAATATCCTTCAGACACTACCTCCAGTCTAAGATCCTTGAATTGCTTGCACAAGTCCTCAGGCAATTCACCAATTGTCAATCCATTGGCATAAACCTTCCGGCTCAGAGCATCCGCTACTACATTGGCCTTTCCTGGGTGGTACTGTAGATTCATATCATAATCCTTGATAAGATCCAACCATCTCCTTTGCCTCATGTTCAGTTCCTTCTATGTAAATATGTACTTCAGGCTCTTGTGGTCGGTGTACACATCACAGTGTTTTCCCATTAAGTAATGCCTCCATACCTTGAGCGCATGGACCACTGACGCTAACTCCAAGTCATGTGTGGGGTAATTCCGCTCATGGTGCTTGAGTTGTCGCGAGGTATATGACACTACTCTCCCATCTTCCATTAGCACACTCCCAAGTCCACATGTGTGAAGGCCACAAGACACTTGGAAATCCTTCAAGGTCCGTAAACCTGACAGTAGCGATTACTAGTCGACGCTTCAGTTCCTGAAAGCTGGCTTCACATACGTCTGACCATTCAAACTTCCTCTCCTTCTTCAGAAGTTCAGTCATCGGCTTAGCAATCTTAGAAAAGTTTTCAATAAACCTCCTGTAATATCCAGCAAGTCCCAAAAAGCTCTGAATCTCTCCAGCATTCTTGGGTGCTTCTCACTCTATCACTGCAGTCACTTTGTTTGGATCAACAGCAATTCCTTCTCCTGACACTATGTGTCCAAGAAATCCAACAGTGTTAAGCCAGAATTCACACTTACTGAATTTGGCATACAGCTCGTGTTCCCTCAGCTTCTCCATAATCAGTCGCAGATGCTTCTCATGCTCAGCATCATCCTTGGAATATATTAGTATGTCATCAATAAACACCACCACGAACTTGTCCAAATACTCCATAAATACCTTGTTCATCATGGTCATGAAATATGCCAGGGCATTCGTTAGTCCAAAAGACATAACCGTATACTCATATAAACCATACCTAGTGGTGAAGGCGGTTTTTGGTACATCCTCCTCTCGGATATTCAATTGGAAATAGCCTGATCGCAGATCAATCTTGCTGAACACCTTTGCTCCTTCCAGTTGATCAAACAAATCATTTATGTTCGGCAGAGGGTACTTGTTCTTAATGGTTACTTCGTTCAGCGAGCGATATTCTACCACTAATCTCTTGGTGCTGTCTTTCTTCTCCACAAATAGAACAGGTGCTCCCCATGACGACGCACTAGGCTGAATGAATCCCTTTTTCCAGCTGTTTCTTCAACTGTTTCTTCAACTCTTTCAGCTCATCCACATCCATCTTATATGGTTTCTTTGCTATTGGTCCTGTTCCGGGCATCAGGTCGATAAGAAACTCTACATCCCTGTCAGGTGGCATCCCTGGCAGCTCTTCCGGAAACACGTCGGGGTAATCCCTAATCACTGGCACAGTATCCATGCTAACCCCCTTAAGAGAATTCAACTTACACCTTCCTGGTCGTGCAGCCGACTTGAATCTAATCCTCTTACCATCCGGGGTTTTGAGTGAAACAGCTCGCTGTGCACAATCTATGTGTCCCCCATGCATAGACATCCAATCCATACCCAGAATGACATCTAATCCCTGTGAATCCAGTACTACTAGATGTGCAATGAAGTTGTGTGTTCCAATCCTCACAGTCAAGTCGCGGCATCCCGCGCTAGCTATCATATCTCCTCCAGGTGAACTCACTCTAATAGATATTTTCATAGACTCGGTAGGTAACTTATACTTATCCACAAATGCCCTTGATATGAATGAATGCGATGCATCAGTATCAAAAAGTATAAGTGCAGGGTAAGTGTTGATTGGGAACTTACCAATCACAAGGTCAGGCTCATCTGGAATATTCTCCACATTCATGTGGTTCACTGTGGCCTTCTCACCGTTGGTTGGCTTCAGTCCTTTCCTCTCCGGACAGTTGTCAGCATAGTGTCCCTTCTGCTTGCACTTGAAGCACGTCACCTCACTCAGATCCTTCTTCACGAAGTTGCGATCACGGTTGCGGTCATGTCCACCGTGTCCTCCAGAGTGGTGAGAGTGTCCTCCCTTGTGGTTGTGTTGGGTGCTCCTATGGTTGTCATGACGATGTCCATCGCGGCGGTCATGGCTCCCATGGTCACTTCATGCTTGGAGTATCCATCATATGAAGTGCGAGACTTGTGGTGTGAACCAGAGTGATGAGTATTGCTCTTTCTCTTGCGGTTCTCCACTTTCTTGTGCTTCCCTTCCAAGATCCTGGCCTTGTCCATAAGCTCCTGGAAAGTGGGGCAATAAACCACAAGTAGCTGTACTGAAAGCTCATCACTGAGGCCATCCAGGAATCTGTCCCTCCTTTTGGCATCAGTGTCAACATCCTCAGGTGCATAACGAGACAGGTTGTTGAACTCCTCAATGTACTCGGCCACGGTGCGATTGGTTTGGCGCAAGTTGCGGAACTCCTTCCTCTTCAGGCTCAGAACTCCTGAAGACACGTGGTTGGTCCTAAAACCTTCCTCAAACATAGCCCAAGTCACGGTATCCAGCGGGTGGGTGATCTGAAATGTGTCCCACCAAGAAGCGGCTGGTCCCTCTAGTAGGTGAGCGGCAAACCTCACCTTCTCAGCATCAGTGCATCCGACAGTTACTAGATCCTTGTTGACTGAATGCAACCAGTCGAGAGCAACCATTGGTTCTGTTGTGGTAGAGAACTTAGCTGGCCTTAACCTCAGAAATCTGGTTAGAGCATCTCCCTGAGGCTGATTGTTTCCATTGTTGTTGTTCTGATTCGCCATGAACTGGGTCATCACTTGGGTCAGCTGTGCCTGAGCTGCCATGAGCTGCTCCATCTCAGTGGGTTGGCGACGGGGAGGCATCTGCGGTTCAGCATAGGTAAGTTTAGAAAAAATCAACTACGACAATAGGATTCTACCCATGCATATGATCAATCAACAACAAACACTAGCAGACAATCACAAGCAAGCAACACATCAACAAACAAGTGATACAGCAACATCCCAGGTGTTATCCTAGCAGTATATATCTACTGAAATAGTTTTGCAAGAGTTGGCAATGGTTAACTAAACAATTGACCAACTAAACAACCAAAACAGCAATTCTGCCAGAACAGTCCAGCAGCATTCACGAATTTTTCCACCTGACTTAAACAAGTCAGAAAAATTAGCCATTTTTTATGCATATGGCACAGAGAGTTTCCCATCAGCCCAATTTTGTTCAGATTTTTCCGAGTTACCAGAAAAATATGAAAAATCGCGCAGTACTTCTGTATCAGAAGAAAAACTGCAGCGAAAATAACACAGATGATAACCAAATTGCCATAACTCTTTCATAAAATTCGCACAAATAAATCCTGGGATATTGGAGTACACAAATAAGCAACTAAACACTTCTAAACTAACACGAACTAAGTTTCACAACGATCGAGACTAATCCTAACGAGTTCTCCAAACGTGGACTAATTGGTGGACTTCTATCTACTTCTTGAAGAGATTGAGGTAGGTCCTTGCGGTCATGCGTTGGCGCTTCGGCTCGCGGTACAACCATGGCGGCGGAGTGTACACCTCTCCTGAACCATCACTTGAGACTTCAAACTCCACCTCTTCTGGATCCTCCTCTTCTTCTTCATCCTCAGCTGCAACGGCAACAGCTTCATCTCCTCCACCATCATCGTCTCCATCATCATCATCCTCGTCATCATCATCATCATCATCATCATCATCATCATCGTCGTCTCCACTGTCATCATCATCCCCATTGTTGCCATCATCTCCATTGTCATCATCAGAGGGTGGATTCAGCTGTGCTTAGAGAGCGGCAATCTGGGTTGTCATAGCTTCAATGGTTTGGTCCCTTTCCTGGACGGTCCCTTGCAATTGTTGTATGCTCTGGGTATTCTCTTGCACAGTGCCATGAAGATGGGCTATGGTCTCATCTCCGCTATCGTGGCAGTCTCCAGAACTCCCACAGCTTCATGCAAAGTGTCAATCTCCTGTCCTTGGACCACCATCCCATTGCTAGTAAAGTCTGCTATCTCCTTCAACATCCTCACCTTCTCTGCTAGAGCTCCATTCTCTCTTTCCATGTCCTCTATGTGCCTCCGACGGGGCGGCATGTTGTTCATGTCACCCGGGGTAACCACAATGTTCCCATCTTCATCACGCCTTCCATAATCACGGTAGGGTGAATCTGCAGGCAGTAGGTGTCGGACATAGTGGCACTGGCGAGACAGGGCTTCATGTACGGCCAAGTTGATTCCAAGTCCCCAGTTGCAGTATATCTTGGTGTAGAACAAGTGCGCGGGGTTTGGCAAGGCGGTATCTCTGAATATGAAGGTAGTAATCTCCCATGCATCCTCTCCATATCCATAGGTGTACAGCCTTCTTCCCTTGAACATAGGCAGTGGCAATCCCAATGACTGAGAGAGCTGAGCTAATTGCCTTGCAAAGGGCCTTGGTGACTCCATGGTGACATACTCAGTCCCCGTCTCCCATCTATCAAGTAAAAGAGGAAAGTGTGAGAATAGCATATGGTAAGAATTTACGAGGGTGAAAGGCATAAGACGAAAGATGTGTTAATATAGGCTTAATAATTCTATGGCTTCCTAATCCAATCCTAGGTCACGATCCTACGATGACACACGGGCTCGATACCATCTGTGACACCCGGTTCTGATAAGACCGTGGCCTCTATGTGACATGCCAATCCCTGGATCGGTTCATTGGCCCACAATAGAGTAAGATAGATAATCATAGCAAAATAACCGTGTATCATGATCTACAAAGATCCAGAGTACCATTATTACAATGAAAGCTTAGCATAAAGCTAGCTCAAAGTATTCAGGTAGCAACAAAAGCAAATAAATCCTCCAATCTTCAAATTGCCCACAAGTGAACAAGTGCCGAGTGGAGTACCGTGGCCTATAACGATCAATCAGAATCGGAATAACCTGCAACATGAAACGTAGCAGCCCCGAAGGGTCAATACATGGAATGTATGGCAAGTAGAGCTAGTGAAGGAGACAATAGTACTAACATCTACATGCATATTTGGCAATTGGAGCTGTGTCTGGCTTGCATTTGCAAATACATTTGTCCTACTTCCATAAACAGTTTTCAATTTTCTTTGAAAATATCCCAATTAAGTTAACCCAACAATATTAAAGCGATTATGAAATTAGAATGAGCGAGAAACATGTCATGGGATCAATATCTAGCAACTCAGATGTCCATAACCGGGGACACGGCTAATCGATTAGATTATACACTCTGCAGAGGTTAGTACACTTTACCCATGTGACTTGGCCAGCCCAGCTCGTACCATCACTCTCATTTTGGGTGATGATAGGGAGAAGATCAAGAAGAGACTGTTCGGGAAGTAGCTCCTCAATCTCGACGCGCACCGGTCCAACCTACCAAAATTCTACATCTCTGGATACGCGGGTTCGAGTTACCACAACCTACTAAGTCCAACCAACCGCCCATTCCATTATTGGCACATGGTTGTACACGTAAGCTACACAATAAAGAAGCCAATCATTCTCTCTTGATACAGGTGCCTTTCCGCAATGAAACCACCAAAATTTATCAATACCATCACACCCAGGGGGTTCATTGATTAAGTTGTTTTAGTTTTCACAAACCAATACTTTGAGAAAACAAGTATCATTGATGTAACCCAGCCCTCGTTCAACAAAGCATGGCTAAGCACATCTACAAACGGTGGTTCATCTACAAAGAGGGTCCTACCACATAATAGGACATAGCATAGCGATAGTATCATCCTACACATGCATCTACAAAATACACGACAATGCATAGAAAATAGTAGGACGATATCATGAACAAAGTAGCATCTACTTGCCTTGGTTGTAGCGGTCTGGAGAACAATCCTCACACGAGCAAGCGTTGCACTCAACACAATCTACACGACACAATTGCATTCATAAACAAACAATCCACAACATATGCAACAAATATGATGCATGAATGCAAGAACGGCAAGTGAATTGGTACTACAGCAGCACCACATAATTCAAATCCATAATACTACCGAATACATGCATGGAAAATAGTTTTAGCGCTAGGGAAACTAATAGACAAAGGTAAAGCTCACCACTAGAGCTAGAACTTAAATAATTCACTACCGGTAGTATACTGTCCGTAAAATCTTGGGAAAATTCTACAGCATAGGCATCGCTGAATAGGAACAGTACCAATTGGAATTACTCAAAAAGGAATTATAGAACTTTCCGAGTAATTAAAACACTGCAGAAATCCATTAGACAAATACTGCAGAAGTTTTTACTGTAAGCCTACCTTTTTAATTCAAGATGAGATTCTCCTCGTTCACACGAGTTCAGGAACATATCACACGCGATTTTTGGAACTATGGATCTTTTTCTACGAATTTATTACTCCGAAAAGGCCACTAACTAGTTTGATTAAACTGTACTAAACCTGACAGTAAAAGTCTGAACAAAAGCTACAGAGAGATTCTACACGACTCACTGAACTCGTACATATTTTATTTGTAATTTTTGGCCAAGCGGTTGAATTTCTACGCAATTTACAAGATTCTACCGAAATCTGCCAACTAAAGGGATTAACGAAATTGACCCAGTCAAGCGTATACATTTGTTGGCGGCTAGGCGTCGACTAGTCAACGCCTGGGATCTTGACCAGTCAACTAACGATCTAGGCCGCTGATCTAAGATCGGCGGTGGCTGCTGTCTTACGAAGCGGATGGCGAAAGCGGACTCCGGAAAGTGCGGCGAGCTCTGGACGGCGGTGGTGATCGGATCCGGCGACGAGGTTCTTCCTGCACGGACATTCACACGGTCAACTACGGGTCGACAATTAAATTTGCGCGCGAGGCGGCGCGCGTACGTGCGTGTATGTGTGCGTGCATGCACGCGCAGCGCAATAGCGCATGCGATAGCGCGGCGACAAGCGGCAGTAGAAGCGGCGGCAGCGAAAAGCGCGGCGGCGCAGCGTGGCGGTGAGAAGCGGCGGTAGCGGCGGTGATGGCGAAGCGGGCGGCGGAGCTTCTTGTGGCAGCGGCGATGCGGGGTGGCGGTGGCGGCGATGGCGGCTGGCCAAGCGGAGGCGGCGTCGGCGGAACGGAGAGAGAAAGCGGCGGCGGCGGGAACTGGCGGCGGTGGCGTCGGCCGGCGAGGCGGGCCGAGGCGGCGGTTCTCGGGAGGCGTGGACACGAGGCAGGGAGGCGGTGGTGGTTGGGATCCCGAGGCTGGGGTCCGCCTCTTTTAAGTGGGCCCTCTCGCGAAATCCTACTCCGATTCGGTCCGGAGTTTGATTAGGACTCGGAAATCGGTCCAGAATTTCGGACCGCTTTCCGGCGGTTTACTAAAACGTCCGAGTCTTTTGCATACGAACTCCGATTGGAGCGATTCTCGCGCCTACGGGTTCGTATCGTCGAGGGGCACAACCTTCAGTCAAAGTTTGAGTGATAACTCGAAACTACAGGGGTGGTTGTTGCAAGTCCCTCTAAAGCTCCCCGTAGGAACCGTGTAGCAAACTAGAATAGGGTTTTGAAGATAGCGTTTCACCGAACCTTTCTACTCGACGGTTTTGCATGGAAAGATATGATGCAATGCTATGAATGATATGCAAGACCAAATCTAAAATTTGGGATGTGACAAGACTAACCCCCTTAAGATGAATCTCGTCCTCGAGATTCGGCGCGGCTAGCAAATAGGTGTGGGTAGTCCTCTCGGATGTCATCTTCACGCTCCCAAGTGGCTTCCTCTTCGGTGTGGTGGCTCCACTATACTTTGCAAAACTTGATTGTCTTGGTACGGGTAGTCCTTTCTGCTGTCTCCAGAATCTTGACCGGTTTCTCCTCGTAGGTCAAGTCATTCTCCAGCTGAACCTCCTCTAGCGGTACGGTGTCTCTCAATGGTGTATCCACCATCTCCGGATTGCACTCCTTTAGCTGGGATACGTGGAATACGTTGTGAACAGCAGACAGAGCCTCTGGCAACTCCAACTGATAAGAAACTTCACCTTTGCGTGCTAAGACCCGATACGGTCCAATGAATCGAGGTGCCAGTTTACCCTTAATTCCAAATCTCTTGATTCCACGAAGCGGCGATACTCTGAGGTATGCTCTATCGCCTATCTCGTACACAACTTCCTTGCGCTTGGCGTCAGCGTAGCTCTTCTGCCTTGATTGTGCTACCTTCAGCCTATCCCTAATCAAGGCGACCTTCTCCTCAGCATCCTTGATCAAATCAGGTCCAAACAGCTGACGTTCTCCTACTCCATCCCATAGCAATGGTGTTCGGCACCGTTTCCCATATAGCACATCGAACGGTGACGTCTTGATGCTGGTTTCATAGCTGTTGTTGTAGGAAAACTCCGCATACGGCAAATTTTCATCCCAACTAGAACCATGAGCCAAGGCGCAAACTCTCAGCATGTCCTCCAAAATCTAATTCACCCTGTCGGTCTGTCCATCAGTCTGTGGGTGAAACGTTGTGCTAAACTCCAATCTAGTACCAAGTGACTCGTGTAGCTGGCGCCAGAAGTGTGAGGTAAATTGGGTGCCTCTATCAGATACAATACTCTTGGGAACTCCGTGTAGGCACACAATCCTGTCCATGTAAATCTTGGCCAACTTTGCACTCGTATAGTTCGTCTTCACCGGTATAAAGTGGGCTACCTTGGTCAAATGGTCGACCACTACCCAAATAGAGTCATATCCTGACCTGGTCCTGGGCAATCCTGTGATAAAATCCATTCCCACTCTATCCCACTTCCAATCCGGCACGGGCAATGGCTGTAGCAATCCTGCTGGCTTCTGGTGTTCTGCCTTCACTCGGCTACATACATCACATAGGGCAATATGCTTGGCGATATCTCCCTTCATGTTGTTCCACCAAAATCTGCTCTTCAAATCCATATACATCTTTGTGTTGCCTGGATGTATGGAGTATGGCGAGTTATGAGCCTCCTGCAAAATCAACTCCCTTATCTCCGGTCATTGGCACACAAACGATCTCCGTACCACAAGGTAACATGTTCATCCTCGCGAATATCCTTTTCCCGGTTCTCTTTCATCTTTTCCTTTATCTCCTCTATTTCCTTGTCTCCTACCTGAGACTTTCTGATCCTGTCCTGTAGCGTCGGTTGGACCTCCATTGTAGCCAAATATCCTTCAGACACTACCTCCAGTCTAATATCCTTGAATTGCTTGCACAAGTCCTCAGGCAATTCACCAATTGTCAATCCATTGACATAAACCTTCCGGCTCAGAGCATCCGCTACTACATTGGCCTTTCCTGGGTGGTACTTTAGATTCATATCATAATCCTTGATAAGCTCCAACCATCTCCTTTGCCTCATGTTCAGTTCCTTCTGTGTAAATATGTACTTCAGGCTCTTGTGGTCGGTGTACACATCACAGTGTTTTCCCATTAAGTAATGCCTCCATACCTTGAGCGCATGGACCACTGACGCTAACTCCAAGTCATGTGTGGGGTAATTCCGCTCATGGTGCTTGAGTTGTTGCGAGGCATATGACACTACTCTCCCATCTTGCATTAGCACACTCCCAAGTCCCTGTCGTGAAGCGTCACAGTACACTTGGAAATCCTTCTGAAGGTCTGGTAAACACAGAACAGGCGCAGTTACTAGTCGACGCTTCAGTTCCTGAAAGCTGGCTTCACATACGTCTGACCATTCAAACTTCCTCTCCTTCTTCAGAAGTTCAGTCATCGGCTTAGCAATCTTAGAAAAGTTTTCAATAAACCTCCTGTAATATCCAGCAAGTCCCAAAAAGCTCCGAATCTCTCCAGCATTCTTGGGTGCTTCCCACTATGTCACTGCAGTTACTTTGTTTGGATCAACAGCAATTCCTTCTCCTGACACTACGTGTCCAAGAAATCCAACAGTGTTAAGCCAGAATTCACACTTACTTAATTTGGCATACAGCTCGTGTTCCCTCAGCTTCTCCATAATCAGTCGCAGATGCTTCTCATGCTCAGCATCATCCTTGGAATATATCAGTATGTCATCAATAAGCACCACCACGAACTTGTCCAAATACTCCATAAATACCTTGTTCATCATGGTCATGAAATATACTGGGGCATTCGTTAGTCCAAAAGACATAACCGTATACTCATATAAACCATACCTAGTGGTGAAGGCGGTTTTTGGTACATCCTCCTCTCGGATCTTCAATTGGAAATAGCATGATCGCAGATCAATCTTGCTGAACACCTTTGCTCCTTCCAGTTGATCAAACAAATCATTTATGTTCGGCAGAGGGTACTTGTTCTTAATGGTTACTTCGTTCAGCGAGCGATAGTCTACCACTAATCTCTTGGTGCTGTCTTTCTTCTCCACAAATAGAACAGGTGCTTCCCATGAAGACGCACTAGGCTGAATGAATCCCTTTTCCAGCTGTTCCTTCAACTGTTTCTTCAACTCTTTCAGCTCATCCACATCCATCTTATATGGTTTCTTTGCTATTGGTCATGTTCCCGGCATCAGGTCGATAAGAAACTCTACATCCCTGTCAGGTGGCATCCCTGGCAGCTCTTCCGGAAACACGTCAGGGTAATCCCTAATCACTGGCACAGTATCCATGCTAACCCCCTTAAGAGAATTCAACTTACACCTTCTCGGTCGTGCAGCCGACTTGAATCTAATCCTCTTACCATCCGGGGTTTTGAGTGAAACAGCTCGCTGTGCACAATCTATGTGTCCCCCATGCATAGACATCCAATCCATACCCAGAATGACATCTAATCCCTGTGAATCCAGTACTACTAGATGTGCAATGAAGTTGTGTGTTTCAATCCTCACAGTCAAGTCGCGGCATCCCGCGCTAGCTATCATATCTCCTCCAGGTGAACTCACTCTAATAGATATTTTCATAGACTCGGTAGGTTGGCTTCAGTCCTTTCATCTGGAATCTCCTCCACATTCATGTGGTTCACTGTGGCCTTCTCACCGTTGGTTGGCTTCAGTCCTTTCCTCTCCGGACAGTTGTCAGCATAGTGTCCCTTCTGCTTGCACTTGAAGCACGTCACCTCACTCAGATCCTTCTTCACGAAGTTGCGATCACGGTTGCGGTCATGTCCACCGTGTCCTCCAGAGTGGTGAGAGTGTCCTCCCTTGTGGTTGTGTTGGGTGCTCCTATGGTTGTCATGACGATGTCCATCGCGGCGGTCATGGCTCCCATGGTCACTTCCTCCATGCTTGGAGTATCCATCATATGAAGTGCGAGACTTGTGGTGTGAACCAGAGTGATGAGTATTGCTCTTTCTCTTGCGGTTATCCACTTGCTTGTGCTTCCCTTCCAAGATCCTGGCCTTGTCCATAAGCTCCTGGAAAGTGGGGCAATAAACCACAAGTATTTGTACTGAAAGCTCATCACTGAGGCCATCCAGGAATCTCTCCCTCCTTTTGGCATCAGTGTCAACATCCTTAGGTGCATAACGAGACAGGTTGTTGAACTCCTCAATGTACTCGGCCACGGTGCGATTGGTTTGGCCCAAGTTGCGGAACTCCTTCCTCTTCAGGCTCAGAACTCCTGAAGACACGTGGTTGGTCCTAAAACCTTCCTCAAACATAGCCCAAGTCACGGTATCCAGCGGGTGGGTGATCTGAAATGTGTCCCACCAAGAAGCGGCTGGTCCCTCCAGTAGGTGAGCGGCAAACCTCACCTTCTCAGCATCAGTGCATCCGACAGTTACTAGATCCTTGTTGACTAAACGCAACCAGTCGAGAGCAACCATTGGTTCCGTTGCGGTAGAGAACTTAGCTGGCCTTAACCTCAGAAATCTGGTAAGAGCATCTCCCTGAGGCTGATTGTTTCCATTGTTGTTGTTCTGATTCGCCATGAACTGGGTCATCACTTGGGTCAGCTGTGCCTGAGATGCCATGAGCTGCTCCATCTCAGTGGATTGGCGACGGGGAGGCATCTGCGGTTCAGCATAGGTAAGTTTAGAAAAAATCAACTACGACAATAGGATTCTACCCATGCATATGATCAATCAACAACAAACACTAGCAGACAATCACAAGCAAGCAACACATCAACAAACAAGTGATCCAGCAACATCCCAGGTGTTATCCTAGCAGTATATATCTACTGAAATAGTTTTGCAAGAGTTGGCAATGGTTAACTAAACAATTGACCAACTAAACAACCAAAACAGCAATTCTGCCAGAACAGTCCAGCAGCATTTACGAATTTTTCCACCTGACTTAAACAAGTCAGAAAAATTAGCCAATTTTTGTGCATATGGCACAGAGAGTTTCGCATCAGCCCAATTTGTTTCAGATTTTTCCGAGTTACCAGAAAAATATGAAAAATCGCGCAGTACTGCTGTATCAGCAGAAAAATTGCAGCGAAAATAACACAGATGATAACCAAATTGCCATAACTCTTTCATAAAATTCGCACAAATAAATCCTGAGATATTGGAGTACACAAATAAGCAACTAAACACTTCTAAACTAACACGAACTAAGTTTCACAACGATCGAGACTAATCCTAACGAGTTCTCCAAACGTGGACTAATTGGTGGACTTCTATCTACTTCTTGAAGAGATTGAGGTAGGTCCTTGCGGTCATGCGTTGGCGCTTCGGCTCGCGGTACAACCATGGCGGCGAAGTGTACACCTATCCTGAACCATCACTTGAGACTTCAAACTCCACCTCTTCTGGATCCTCCTCTTCTTCTTCATCCTCAGCTGCAACGGCAACAGCTTCATCTCCTCCACCATCATCGTCTCCATCATCATCATCCTCGTCCTCATCATCATCATCGTCTCCATCATCATCATCCTCGTCCTCATCATCATCATCGTCTCCACTGTCATCATCATCCCCATTGTTGCCATCATCTCCATTGTCATCATTAGAGGGTGGATTCAGTTGTGCTTAGAGAGCGGCAATCTGGGCTGTCATAGCTTCAATGGTTTGGTCCCTTTCCTGGACGGTCTCTTGCAACTATTGTATGATCTGGGTATTCTCTTGCACAGTGCCATGAAGATGGGCTATGGTCTCATCTCTGGCTATCAGGGCAGTCTCCAGAACTCCCACAGCTTCATGCAAAGTGTCAATCTCCTGTCCTTGGACCACCATCCCATTGCTAGTAAAGTCTGCTATCTCCTTCAACATCCTCACCTTCTCTGCTAGAGCTCCATTCTCTCTTTCCATGTCCTCTACGTGCCTCCGACGGGGCGGCATGTTGTTCCTGTCGCCCGGGGTAACCACAATGTTCCCATCTTCATCACGCCTTCCATAATCACGGTAGGGTGAATCTGCAGGCAGTAGGTGTCGGACATAGTGGCACTGGCGAGACAGGGCTTCATGTACGGCCAAGTTGATTCCAAGTCCCCAGTTGCAGTATATCTTGGTGTCGACCAAGTGCGCGGGGTTTGGCAAGGCGGTATCTCTGAATATGAAGGTAGTAATCTCCCATGCATCCTCTCCATATCCATAGGTGTACAGCCTTCTTCCCTTGAACATAGGCAGTGGCAATCCCAATGACTGAGAGAGCTGAGCTAACTGCCTTGCAAAGGGCCTTGGTGACTCCATGGTGACATACTCTCTGGCGTCTCCCATCTATCAAGTAAAGAGGAAAGTGTGAGAATAGCATATGGTAATAATTTACGAGGGTGAAAGGCATAAGAGGAAAGACAGTGTTAATATAGGCTTAATAATTCTATGGCTTCCTAATCCAATCCTAGGTCACGATCCTACGATCGACACACGCTCGATACCATCCTGTGACACCCGGTTACGATAAGACCGTGGCCTCTATGTGACATGCCAATCCTGGATCGGTTCATTGGCCCACAATAGAGTAAGATAGATAATCATAGCAAAATAACCGTGTATCATGATCTACAAAGATCCAGAGTACCATTATTACAATGAAAGCTTAGCATAAAGCTAGCTCAAAGTATTCAGGTAGCAACAAAAGCAAATAAATCCTCCAATCTTCAAATTGCCCACAAGTGAACAAGTGCCGAGTGGAGTACCGTGGCCTATAACGATCAATCAGAATCGGAATAACCTGCAACATGAAACGTAGCAGCCCCGAAGGGTCAATACATGGAATGTATGGCAAGTAGAGCTAGTGAAGGAGACAATAGTACTAACATCTACATGCATATTTGGCAATTGGAGCTGTGTCTGGCTTGCATTTGCAAATACATTTGTCCTACTTCCATAAACAGTTTTCAATTTTCTTTGAAAAGATCCCAATTAAGTTAACCCAACAATATTAAAGCAATTATGAAATTAGAATGAGCGAGAAACATGTCATGGGATAAATATCTAGCAACTCAGATGTCCATAACCGGGGACACGGCTAATCGATTAGATTATACACTCTACAGAGGTTAGTACACTTTACCCATGTGACTTGGCCAGCCCAGCTCGTACCATCACTCTCATTTTGGGTGATGATAGGGAGAAGACCAAGAAGAGACTGTTCGGGAAGTAGCTCCTCAATCCGGCCGCACCGGTCCAACCTACCAAAATTCTACATCTCTGGATACGCGGGTTCGAGTTACCACAACCTACTAAGTCCAACCAACCGCCCATTCCATTATTGGCACATGGTTGTACACGTAAGCTACACAATAAAGAAGCCAATCATTCTCTCTTGATACCTGGGTGCCTTTCCGCAATGAAACCACCAAAATTTATCAATACCATCACACCCAGGGGGTTCATTGATTAAGTTGTTTTAGTTTTCACAAACCAATACTTTGAGAAAACAAGTATCATTGATGTAACCCAGCCCTCGTTCAACAAAGCATGGCTAAGCACATATACAAACGGTGGTTCATCTACAAAGAGGGTCCTACCACATAATAGGACATAGCATAGCGATAGTATCATCCTACACATGCATCTACAAAATACACGACAATGCATAGAAAATAGTAGGACGATATCATGAACAAAGTAGCATCTACTTGCCTTGGTTGTAGCGATGCAGGTACAATCCTCACACGAGCAAGCGTTGCACTCAACACAATCTACACGACACAATTGCATTCATAAACAAACAATCCACAACATATGCAACAAATATGATGCATGAATGCAAGAACGGCAAGTGAATTGGTGCTACAGCAGCACCACATAATTCTAATCCATAATACTACCGAATACATGCATGGAAAATAGTTTTAGCGCTAGGGAAACTAATAGACAAAGGTAAAACTCACCACTAGAGCTAGAACTTAAATAATTCACTACCGGTAGTATACTGTTCATAAAATCTTGGGAAAATTCTACCGCATAGGCATCGCTGAATAGGAACAGTACCAATTGGAATTACTCAAAAAGGAATTATAGAACTTTCCGAGTAATTAAAACACTGCAGAAAGCCATTAGACAAATACTGCAGAAGTTTTTACTGTAACCTACCTTTTTAATTCACCATGAGATTCCCCTCGTTCACACGAGTTCAGGGACATATCACACGCGATTTTTGGAACTACGGATCTTTTTCTACGAATTTATTACTCCGAAAAGGCCACTAACTAGTTTGATTAAACCGTACTAAACCTGAGAGTAAAAGTCTGAATCAAAGCTACAGCGAGATTCTACACGACTCAGTGAACTCGTACATATTTTATTTGCAATTTTTGGCCAAACAGTTGAATTTCTACGCAATTTACAAGATTCTACCGAAATCTGGCAACTAAAGGGATTAACGAAATTGACCCGATCAAGCTGCATTTTATTTGGCGTCTGACTAGTCAACGCCTGGGATGCTGACCAGTCAACTAACGATCTAGACCGCTGATCTGACATCTGACGGTGGCTGTTGTCTTACCGGAAACGGATGGCGAAACGGACTCCGGAAAGTGCGGCGAGCTCCGGACGGCGGTGGCGATCGAATCCGGCGACGAGGTTCTTCCTGCACGGACATACACACGGTCAACTACGGGTCGACAATTAAATTTGCGCGCAGCGGGCGGCGTGCGTGCGTATGTGTGTGTGCATGCACGCCTATCAATAGCGCATGCGCGTAACGCAGCAATGGCGGCGGCGGCAGCAGCAGCGGCGCGCTGCGGCAAAAGCGGCAGCGGCGGCAACTGCATGCGGCGGTGGGAAGCGCGGCGGCGGCGGTGGCGGCGGCGAGTGGCGCGTCGGCGGCGAGCTTGAGCTTGCGGCGGTGATGCGGTGGCGCGGTGGCGGCGATGGCGGCGGCCAAGGCGGGCGGCGTCGGCGGAGAGAAAGCGGCGGCGGCGGCGAACTGGCGGGTGGCGTTAGCCGGCCAGGAGGCGCGGCGGCGGCGGTTCTCGGGAGGCGTGCACACGAGGCAGGGAGGCGGCGGTGGTTGGGATCCCGAGGCTGGGGTCCGCCTCTTTTAAGTGGGCCCTCTCGCGAAATCCTACTCCGATTCGGTCCGGAGTTTGATTAGGACTCGGAAATCGGTCCAGAATTTCGGACCGCTTTCCGGCGGTTTACTAAAACGTCCGAGTCTTTTGCATACGAACTCCGATTGGAGCGATTCTCGCGCCTACGGGTTCGTATCGTCGAGGGTCACAACCTTCAGTCAAAGTTTGAGTGAAAACTCAAAACTACAGGGGTGGTTGTTGCAAGTCCCTCTAAAGCTCCCCGCAGGAACCGTGTAGCAAACTAGAATAGGGTTTTGAAGATAGCGTTTCACCGAACCTTTCTACTCGACGGTTTTGCATGGAAAGATATGATTCAATGCTATGAATGATATGCAAGACCAAATCTAAAATTTGGGATGTGACAACAATGTGGGCGCAACTAGTTCTTCCTCTAGCTTGCTGTCCACACTGGGGTGGCATGGTGAGGCTCAGCCTGCTCACCATTGATGACAATGTCCAGCTTACAGTGAGGCTAGGGGTTGCCAATTAAGCTAGATGATCTACTAAATGGTTGCTGTGAGCTAGAGAGGAAACAAGTTAGGCCAAAACACTATTAAAACAGTGAATTTTATTTGGTTTAAATTTGCCTGCCAAGTGTTTGATTAAATGGCCGCAAGAAACTTCTTTTTGAATTTTGAAAAGATTTTTGGTGGGTGTGCTAGGCATGTGCTGGGGACTCTGTGGTTGCTTGGGTTTTGGATATTTAGCTTGTTTGAGTGGTTTTTGAAATAGTGGGATCTTCCCATATGAGATAGATTCAATTTTAAACTGTCATTTAAACTTAGCATTTGAATGTTTTTGGAAGATCACAAAGTGGGCCTTGGTACCTCATTATGAGTACTAACAAGGGGTGCAAAGATCCACAAATGTTTCTGTTAGGTTTTGAGTGCTTGGAATAGCCAAAGTAGGCATGAGAGTTAATTTGGCAAAAATGACCATTCACATCATTTGTTCATTTTGAGTTGTTTGTCTTTGGGAAAAGTTTGGGAATGATTTAGATGATGTTTATTTCACCTAAGAATCATTTTAAAAGAAAAGAAACACAAAACCATGGCAATTCAAAAGAACTCCTAATTTAAATACACATACATATGAATGCTCTCATATTTTTATATAGGAAAGTTTTTGTTAACCCTAATTTTGATGATTAGCATTTGATGATCCATGTTTAATATTTTTGGTATTTTATAAATCTTCCCCCCTTAAACAAAATCTCGTCCCGAGATTTTAAAAAGGACTTAAAAGATTACCTAGGATTTGAAGAGATTTGGAAACTCCGTCCTGATGTGATCTTCGCGCTCCCAGGTAGCTTCTTCTTCTGTGTGGTTGCTCCACTGAATCTTGAGAAACTTGATGCTTCAGGTTCTGGTAGTTCTGAAAGCTTCTTCCAAAATACGGATGGGTACTTCAGGATAGGTCAGGTCATTGTTGATCTCTATGGTCCGGTGATCAATGTTCTTGAACACTTCAGTCTTCTCCGGAACTTCGAGGCACTTGCGAAGTAATGAGATATGGAACACATTGTGCACGGCTGACATTTCTTCTGGCAGTTCCAATTGATACGATACTTCTCCTTGACGGTTCAGAATCTTGAAGGGTCCAATATATCTGGGGGCTAACTTTCCCTTCAGTTGGAAACGCTGCATTCCCTTTAATGGTGACACTTTCAGATACACGAACTCTCCTATGTTGAAAGCAAGGTCTCAACGTCTCTTGTCGGTGTAACTCTTCTGTCTTGACTGGGCGGTCTTGAGGTGCTCACGAATCTTGTGAAATTTCTCTTCTGCTTCTCTTAGGATGTCGGGTCCGAAAATCTGACTCTCTCCTACTTCCGACCAATTCAAAGGGGTGCGACACTTCCTTCCATACATGAATTCAAATGGGGCCATTTGAAAACTAGCTTGATAACTGTTGTTGTATGAAAATTCTGCGAACGGCAGACAGTCTTCCCATTTAGATCCATACTCTAACACACATGCTCTCAACATGTCTTCGAGTATTTGATTTACTCGCTCCGTTTGTTTGTCGGTCTGAGGGTGATAAGCTGTGCTAAAATCTAGTCGAGTTCCTAAACCTTCTTGGACTTTCTTCCAGAATCTCGAGGTGAACTGAGTTCCTCGATCCGATATGATGTTCTTGGGGACTCCGTGCAAACTGACGATTCTAGCGATGTATAACTCCGCTAGCTTCGAACTCTGATATGTGGTCTTGACTGGTAAGAAATGGGCAACTTTGGACAATCTGTCAACTATTACCCAATTAGAGTCATTTCCCCTACTAGAAGTAGGCAATCTGGTGATAAAGTCCATTCCAACGGAATCCCATTTCCATTCCGGAATTTGTAGAGGTTGCAACAATCCAGCGGGTCTTTGATGTCCCGCATTGACTCTCTGACATATATCACACTTGGCGATATAGCTTCCGATTTCTCTCTTCATCCTATGCCACCAAAATTGTTTCTTCAAATCCTGATACATATTCGTTCCTTCGGGGTGGATAGAATAAAGAGTATCATGAGCTTCCTTCAGAATAACTTCTTTCAACTCTGAATCTACTGGTACAGAAAGACGTCCTTTGTACCATAGAACTCCTTCTTCGTCTTTGGTAAATCCGGGTACTTTGCCTGTACCGATACGACGCTTGATTCCATCGATGCTGGCATTTCCTTTCTGCGCCTCTTTGATCTGGATGATCAAAGTGGGTTGAAGTTCTATGCTAGCCAAAAATCCTTCACTCACTAATTCCATTCGGAAATCTTCCATCTCTTTGTGCAAACTTGGTTGCTCCATCAAAATCGTGGAGTTCAAGCGGCACGGCAATCTGCTAAGGGCATCTGCTACCACATTGGCTTTACCGGGGTGATAGTGAATGTCCAGGTCATAATCCTTGATTAGCTCAATCCATCTTCTCTGTCTCATATTCAGCTCCTTCTGAGTGAATATATACTTTAGGCTCTTGTGATCCGAATAAATCTCACAACGATTTCCCATCAGGTAATGCCTCCATGTCTTCAGGGCTAGAACTACGGCTGCGAGCTCGAGGTCATGGTTTGGGTAATTCTGCTCATGCTGTTTCAGTTGTCGAGATAGATAAGATATAACTTTTCCTTCTTGCATTAGCACACATCCGAGACCGATCTTGGATGCGTCACAATACACGTCAAAGGGCTTCGTGATATCCGGCATGATTAAGATTGGGGCTGAAATCAATCTTCTCATGAGCTCTTGAAAACTCGCTTCACATTTGTCCGTCCATTCAAACTTCTTGTCCTTCTTCAACAATTGGATGGGTCTGGCGATACTCGAGAATCCTTCTACGAACTTGCGGTAATATCCCGCCAATCCGAGAAATGCACGAACTTGGGTTTGAGTGGTTGGGGCTTGCCAATCTTCGACATCTTTCACCTTTGCAAGGTCAACTACAATTCCTCCGGCTGATACAATGTGTCCGAGGAATCCTACCTCCTGTAACCAGAATTCACATTTGCTAAACTGATGCTCTCTAAGGGTTCCAAGAATGGTCCTTAGGTGTAGCTCATGTTCTTCTTCTGATTTGGAATAAATTAGAATTTCATCGATGAAAACAACGACAAACTTATCCAGGAAGTCCATAAAAATCTTTTCATGAGATTCATGAAATAAGCGGGGGCATTGGTTAATCCAAAATACATGACAGTATACTCGTATAATCCATATCTAGTGGTAAAGGCAGTCTTGGGAATATCCTCTGCGCGAATCTTGAGTTGATAATAGCCAGTTCTAAGATCAATCTTAGAAAACACTTTGGCACCAGTCAACTGGTCAAACAAATCTTCTATCTTGGGCAACGAGTACTTGTTTTTGATAGTGACATCATTCAACTTCCGGTAATCTGTACACAAACGGTTACCTCCATCCTTCTTGTCCACAAACAAGACAGGTGATCTCCATGGTGACACACTTGGTTGAATCAATCCAATTTCCAACATGGCATCCAGTTGCTTCTTTAGTTCTGCTAGTTCAGACGGGTTCATAATATATGGTCTCTGGGCTATAGGTCCTGTTCCAGGGATTAGTTCAATGACAAACTTGATATCCTGATCTGGGGGCATACTGGGCAAAACATCTGGAAATACATCGGGGTATTCACAGACTGTCCGGACTTGGTCAAAGGTAGGTTGGGCTAAACTCTTGTTGCACTTGAATTGACGAGGTAAGGTTTCAGATACATGCTCGACTGATACTCCAGCTGTACTGGTCATGGTTATGGATTTCTTGGCACAGTCAATTAATCCTTTATGTTTGTACATCCAATCCATTCCTAGTACTAATTCCAAACCTTTAGTTCTGAGTACTATCAGATTAGCATAAAAATCTATGCCATGGATTCAGATAGGGACGGCTTTGCAAATTTGCCTAGCTTTGGTGGTTGAACCGGGGATATGAACAATCATAACATGCTTCAATTTGGTTGGTTGAATCTTACTAGTGCATGCAAATTCTTCGGTGACAAGTGAGTGCGATGCACCAGAATCAAACAAAACTCTTGCAAGTACTGAATTAACAGAAAACATACCCAGAATGACATCTGGCGTTTCCTGGGCTTCTTCAGCATGCATGAGAAAAAGATGGCCATTGCGATTGAGCGAGTTCCCTGGGGCAAACCTTCTTCCAGGTTGAACACGACGCTGCTGCTGAGCTGGGGCATTTGCATTGGGAGCTGTGGCATTCTTCTTGGGGCACTCATTGAAGTAGTGACCCTTATTTCCACAGTCATAATAAGTCACTTGCGACTTGTCCTTTGCTGCAACAGGCACAGCATTGCTTCCAGTCCTCGGGGCAGTGTTGGTGTTGGCGGTAGCATTGTTGTTGTTGAACTTGGGTGGTGCACGGTTGAAATTGCCAGAGTTGCCGAGGTTGTTGTGATTTCCTCCGGGCCTTGGGTTTCCACGGTTGGGATAGGTCGGACGGTTCATCGGGGGTTCTTTTGTTCTCGGGGCAAATCTTGGAGATGGGTTGGGGCGATACTTTGGTGTATGATGGGTTCCTGGCTGATGCGTCATGCGGCGCTTTCGGTTCTCATTGGCTTGGTTGATCTTTCCTTCCATCTGAATGGCAGAGTCGACGAGGGCTTCAATATCAGCAAAGGGGATATTGACCAACACCGTCTGCATCTCATCGTGCAAACCATTCAAGAATCTTTCTTTCTTGTTGGCTTTAGTGTCGATCTCATCCGGGCATACCTAGCTAATGACAAGAATTTGTCACGGTATTCCACTACGGTCATCCTTCCTTCCTTCAGTTCTCTGAATTCATCTCTCATCCTCTTTATCAAACCCGGTGGCACATGGGTTCTGCTGAACTTGACCTTGAATTCCTCCCAGGTCATCATCTGTCCTCTGGTCATTGCACGAACGATGTTCCACCATGCTCTGCCATCTCCGGCTAGATAGTGGGTGGCCAATAGAACTTTCTCGTTAGCTTCCACTCTGGCGGCTTTCAGGTTGTTTTCCATGGTTTGCAGCCAATCATCTGCATCTTGAGCTTAGATCCATGGTTGTCCTGATTTCCTTGTCCTTGATTGTTGTGGGCCAGCTGAGCTATCTGTTGAAGGGTGGCTAAGTTGGCTTGACGTTCTGCTCTTTCAGCTTCGCGGTCAGAAACCAACATTTGCAGGATCTGCAACATTGGGTCCGGGGATGAACCACTTCCTCCGCGAGGCATCTGAATATTGAGATAGATCATGAGAAAAGAGGGGAATTTCTAAGGTTTAGGGACTTTGAAAAGTTTTTAAAGTTTGACTTGGATTTTCTAGCAACTTTTTTTTCGTTCATTCCTTCATAGCACACGATACAACACACACCACAACAAAGGAAAACAGATGGTTTTAAGAACCATTCTGGAAACTACGATACAGTGGGACCAAATAAAGCTCACTAACGCTAGTGCTCAAGTGCTACTACTCCTCGGAGTCGGTGTACTCATCATCCTCATCATCATCGTCATCGATGAAGGTGAAATCCTCCTCATCGGTGAAGAAGTCCATGGCTTGATCCTCCAGAAAGTCATCATCATCGCTGAGATAGGAGTAGGGATCCCAGGAAGATCTTCTCCGGAATTCTCCCTTTCCTCCAACTGCATGTCTCTCTCGTGGATGGTCTCCTCCAAATCTGTGATACGGTGGAGAAGACGGGAAATGATGCGCTCCTTCTTGTCGAGCTGACAGCGACGAGACTTGTGATCCTTCACTAGCATGGAGAAGGTCTGATCCTTCTTCTAGGCGATGGCGGACTTGTGGTTGGACTAGGCATGGGCATTATCCAACTCCTTCTTACGGTCGTACATCATGAAGCTGAGGTGGTCCAATTGACTCTTCATATCGTGGTGGTATGGGGCCTCCAGTGGTTGTCCCATAACATCACGCCTTGGACAGAACTCAAAACGGGTACCCTTGATCTGATTGATACTCTGCCCACACAGACGGGCAAGAGCTTCCTGCATGGCCCTGGCCAGTCCATCGAGCCAGTTGTTCTCTCTTAAGGTGAACTGAATTCCCTCTGCAGTGGGAGGTTCAATCTTCCCTCTGAGACTTGCAACAACTAGCCACTGCAGATTTTCTCCTTCCTGATCATTGAGCTGAGCTATGAAGAACTCGGGGTGCAGACGCTCCAGAAGTTCCGAAAGCTGGTCCAAGTCACGCTTAAAGATGAGTTCTCCTCCATTCCCCAACTGATAAAACTTGTTGTACTTCACGTCCATCTATAAGAATATAGGATGAGTAAGTTAGTAGAGTGCTCAAGTGTGTCAAATTTTAGGTATTTTGCAAGAGTTTTTGAGGAACATGAATTTTTATGAAAGAATCAAAGTGATAAGAATGGGAATAATTTTTTGTATATACTCACTTCCTTTGGTTTTGAAACTAAGTTTTTTATTCAAACGTCCATTCTAACTAGGGTCTCATATGGTCAGAATGGCTCTAATACCAACTTGTCAACACCCGGATTTTTAATCCCAGATGCCTGTTATGCCATACATCGCAATCCCAGGATTACCATTTGCGAGACATAACAGATTTGGATATCATAGTACATCATCCATTACAAACCATACATAAGGTCTTACACAACTAAGGATCTCATGATCCAGTTCTTAATACAACTCAAGCAGCGGAATAACGTAATAATAAAGATAGCGTAGGCAAAGCTCCATCTTCGGGGTCACAGGCAATGCTGACGATGGGAGATGATCCTAGTTGTCATAACCTTCCTGCGGTCCATCATCCTGGTACTCCTCTTCATAGTCTGGCCACGGGAATAGCCAGGGACAAAGCCATGAGTACTCTTTAAGTACCCGCAAACTAATACTAACAAGTTAAGGGGGTTTTGTAGTAGGACACTAAGCTCTAGGGTTATTTTGCAAAAAGCCAGATTTACCTCTACTAAGTTCAGAAGCAAAGAAAGCTAGTTGAAGTTTTATAACACCTAAGTGGGAATTTGAATTTCATATCACAACTCTGTTGTGGTCAAGTCAAAGTCTCAATTCATTTCACAAGTCATTTTGAAAACATCTGACGGGGGAACAGTATGGCCACTCCAACTGTCCATAACCGCGGACGCGGCTATTCGAATAGTTTGACACTCTACAGAGATTGTACACTTTCACCACAACATTCGATACATCCGTCAGGAACAAATCCTAAATTCACCATACTCAGTATGCGGATAATCAATCCTAACCTTTCCATTACACGCCCTAGTATAGGCACCTCTCCTGTGAGTTTGGCCTCCCAACCATGACCAACTGTCATCTTGGGTACTGCACAGATGGACAATCTTCACAAGGTAGCCTCAGCTCAGACCTTGGCCGCGAGGGAACCCATACTAAGGTATATAAATTTCTAGTCAAGCCCTACCCAATTTTCAGGTATTGTGGTTGTACGGTAAAATTGGAATGGTATAACATCTAGACAACCATCAGTTTTATAAAGGGCTAAGGCTCATGCCTCAACATTTTCATCATCAAAATCATCTGGTGTTCGGAAACACTTGTCAAAACATTTCAGTAGAATGACTCATCATTCCAAGGTTTTCATAACCATTTTCACCAAGTATTCCCATCTAAAGTTGACCAAGTTTTATGCTTAGCACTAGCATCTACAAGTGGGGGTAAGTACTAATGAGGGGTTGTAAGTAAGTGGAGATTAGTTAAGTTCAATCTCATGCCTTAGGATGACATCAAGATTATCTACTTAGGCCAAATTTAATGCTCTTTATGCAACCTTCAATTATCTTTATAGAATCTACAAGTCACTTAAGTAAACTCTAAGAAAAGCTTTGATAAAGAAATAAAGTAGAAATCTTGTAAGTAAAACTAGGATGATTTATCAAATGGTATAAGCTTGCAAGTAAAACTTGCATGGTTTGGCTTGCTAAGATAGTGGTATAAACTTGCTAGGTTGCAAGTGTTAGCTTGCATAGGTCAACTTGGTTAATAAGGCTTGCCTTGTGTAGAGCAGTGGTTGAAGTTCTCCTCGGCTTCTTCCTCGTAGTATCCTCCTTCCTCCTCGTATCCTTGGTCGGTACTAGCATCTATAAATAAATACGAGGTACACAGTCACCAAACAATACTTGACTATTTTCAATCATCACACAAAGATGCACTATAGATGATCTAGCATCATCACTAGCATCACAAGGATTAAAGCATTTGTCTTATTCATTTTAATTTGAGAAAAGTAATTTCTACCCATTGAAAAACTACTTAAGATTTAATATTCTCCAACTCAAACATGGGATCATGTTGACACATGTCAGCACCACATATTTCAGTACATGGGAATGTGATTTAAAGTGGTGTCACAATTTAATAAGGTTTAACCTTTTTATTTTAAATAGATAAAGTGACTAGAAATGCCTATGTCGCATTCTTTTATTACTTGAACATTATTTCTATAAGTAAACCTACATGTTTTTATATATTCTGAAAGGTATGATCAAATGTGATTTCTGAGAGTTGGAATCAACTTAAAATCTTTTATGGTTGAATTTTGAAAAATGTTTGAATGCAGAAAAGCTTCTGCCTTGTTATTTTTACCAAGGTTGATCCACAGATCCAAATGATTTGAATCCAACGGTCTTGGATTAAGCATTTCAGTACCTTTCTAACAAAATTGGTTTCATGCAATTTGGTTCATTGGATCGAGCTGGGTTGAATTTTGAATCTGTGTACAAAACTGTGTTTGAATTAAAATAGAAAATCTAAATTCAAACGGTTGGGTCGCGCGGGAGAGGTTAATGGGCTGGCCCAGTGTCATTCAAGATGGGGCCCGGTGACAGAGGGTCTACCGTCGGTGATGGGTTTCATGCATAGTAAATCAAAATTTTATGCGGATGCGACGGAGGGAAAGCCAAGATCTAATCTAGGAGATGCAATCAACAAGAGAGATTGGATTAGATCTTCATACCCTTGAAGATTACGACAATGAACGTTCGTCGGAACGTGGGTGATGTAGTCGTACTCGCTTCTCCTCCTCGCGATCCGATCCGATCTAGCACCACAAGTGGCGGTGCCTCCGTGAGATGCACACGTGCAGCACCTCGACGTCTCCTCCTTCCTCGGACCAGCAAGTATGGTGGAGAGAGAGATTGGATCTACAGCACGACGGCGTGGTGTATATGGTGGAGAATTTCTGCTGCAGGGCTTCGCCTACAAACAGTCAGGAGGGAGAGAGGAAGGCAGCAGGGCTACTAGGGTTGGAAGTAAGGTGTGGGGGGGAGGGGGCGCACCAGACCTCTATTTATAGAGGGGGGCGGCCAGCCCTTGCCCCTCCTCCAAGCCTTGGGCCGGCGGCCAAGGGAGGGAGGAGTGGGGGCAAGGACTCTCCCTCCTTCTAGAAATTCTATCCCTAGTTTAAACGATTTAAACCCTATAGAATCGGCTGGGCCCTATGGGGCCTTGTGCCCCTGGCCCAATGCGGCCAGGACACTCCCTCATAGGCCCATGCCCCCTCTCGGAAGGTGGGGCCACGTTGGTCCCCTTCCGGAAGGTTCTAGAAGCTTCCGGTACAATACCGATTAACCTAGAACAATTCCGAACTCCAAAAACGGCACTGCCTTATATGAATCTTATTCTCCGGACCATTCCGGAACCTCTCGTGATGTCCCGGATCCCATCCGAGACTCCGAACAAAAACTCATAAACCAATTATCCAATCTATCCTAGCGTCGAGACACGTTAAGTGTGTGACCCTGCGGGCTCGAGAATATGCAGACATGATCTTCTATCAATAATCAACAGCGGGGTCTGGGCACCCATATTGACTCCCACACATTCATCGATGATCATATCGGATGAACCACGATGCCAAGATTCAATCAATCCCATATATATATTCCCTTCGTCTCGCGATATTTTACTTGCCCGAGATTTGATCGTCGCATGGCCATACCTAGTTCAATCTTGTTCACAGCAAGTACTTTACTCGTTACATAATCCGATATCACTTTGTGATTAACTCCTTAACCACATGCTTGCAAGCGGTGTTGATATCGATTACCGAGTGGGCCCGAAGTATATATCTCCGACTTGGGAGGGACAAATCCCATCTCGATACATACAACCCAACAGATACTTTCCGATCACCTGAGAGACACCTTTATGATCACCCTCTCATAGGATGACGTTTGATGACCTCAAAGCTTTCTTCCGATACCAGGGAGTTGTATTATCTCATGGTCTAAGGAATACAATATTTGACATAGGAAAAGCTTCGCAAAGATGAACACGATGATACGATCTAATTGCTTCGCTTAGTTTGGGTATGTCCATCATATCATTCTCCAATGATATGATCTCATCATCAATTGACAACTCATGTCTATGGTTAGGAAACCTTAACCATCATTGATCAATGAGCTAGTCCATAGAGGCGTACTAGGGACACGGTGTTGTTCACAAACCACACAAGTATTAAAGTTTCCGCTTAATACAATTCTAGCATGGAATATAAACTTCATCATGAACAAGAATTATAATAATAACATCTTTATTATTGCCTCTAGGGCATAATTCCAACAAGCGGCTCATAACACGCAAAGCGGTACAGGGCTATGTGGGTCGTTGGATTAGAAGGGAGATCGACGGCTGGGGATCGTCGTCGACGATGAACCTGTCACCGGCGAGCTCGAACCCTAGCGTCTCAGCGGGGGTGCATAGGGGGCATACCAGGGCTCCAGCGGCGACGGCGAGGCGGGCAAACGAACGAGTGGTCGACGGCGAGCCCAGGGACGGTCGAGGCAGCTCCGGGGGTGGTCGCAATCAGCGGCCCCCTTCTCCTCTAGAGGCGGCCTCGTGCTCCTGCTGCTCCTCGTGCTCCGGCTAGAGGGTAGAACGATCAGTGAGGTGAGGGGAGTGGGATGGTGTGCTTCAAACTGTTGGGGGTGGCCTCCTTTTATAGGCTCGAAGGCGAGACCGAGAGGGATGGGTAGGCGACGCTACTAGCGGCATGGCTGAGGGTGGCGATCAACGCGCGGTCTCCTAGCGATGCTCTAGAAAATGAATGCACGCTTAGGGGCGGTGGCAAACGGTCGGGAACGTGCGGTGCTCTGCACGGTACCGTCGGCGAACTCCGCGGCGTGCAGTGGCTACGGATTACGGGCGAGGAAACGATCATGTCTAGTGGTCTCCTAGGAAGGTGAGGTTCATGCTGTCGGGCGGCAAGGGCTCGAGGTGGTCAGGTTGAGTGGGAACGGAGCGTGCACTGTGGTGTGCGTCGGCATTGTCGACAGCGGCGCGGGCACGGCATTCCTGGCGGTTCTTGTCTCTGCCTTCGAGCTAGGGCTAGTCAAGAGGGGGCGGTGAGGCATGGGCAGCATGCTAGACAATGTGGGCGCAGCTAGTTCTTCCTCTAGCTTGCTGTCCACACTGGGTGGCATGGTGAGGCTCGGCCTGCTCACCATTGATGACAATGGCCAGCTTACAGTGAGGCTAGGGGTTGCCAATTAAGATAGATGATCTACTAAATGGTTGTTGTGAGCTAGAGAGGAAACAAGTTAGGCCAAAACACTATTAAAACAGTGAATTTGGTTTGGTTTAAATTTGCCTGCCAAGTGTTTGATGAAATGGCCGCAAGAAACTTCTTTTTGAATTTTGAAAACATTTTTGGTGGGTGTGCTAGGCATGTGTTGGGGACTCTGTGGTTGCTTGGGTTTTGAAAATTGAGCTTGTTTGAGTGGTTTTTGAAATAGTGGGATCTTCCCATATGAGATAGATTCAATTTTAAACTATCATTTAAACTTAGCATTTGAATGTTTTTGGAAGATCACAAAGTGGGCCTTGGTACCTCATTATGAGTACTAACAAGGGGTGCAAAGATCCACAAATGTTTCTGTTAGGTTTTGAGTGCTTAGCCAAAGTACGCATGAGAGTTAATTTGGCAAAAATGACCATTCACATCATTTGTTCATTTTGAGTTGTTTGTCTTTGGGAAAAGTTTGGGAATGATTTAGATGATATTTATTTCACCTAAGAATCATTTTACAAGCAAAGAAACACAGAACCATGGCAATTCAAAAGAACTCCTAATTTAAATACACATACATATGAATGCTCTCATATTTTTAGATAGGAAAGTTTTTGTTAACCCTAATTTTGATGATTAGCATTTGATGATCCATGTTTAATATTTTTGGGATGTTACAAGTTTTTGTGCAGAAAATAAACTATCAGGAAAAATCCCGGAAAATATGTCAAAAATCCTATTTCACCAGAAGATCCACGGAGCCAAAAGACGAGACGGAGTGGAGGCCAGGGGGGCCCACACCCTTGCTAGGCGCGGGTGGGCCCAGCCCACGCCTAGGGGGTGTGGCCACCCTAGGCACCCCTCGGGCTCCCTCTTCGCCTATAAGTTACCCCTTGACCTAAAAACCGAGGGGGGTTCGCGTTTTCGAGAAGAGTTCCGCCGCCACCACCGTGATTGCGGATTCGATCCAAACTCCGTTCTGGCACCCTCCCAGGACGGGGAATTTTGGGAGTATCATCGCCATCGTCATCACCAACGCCTATCCATCAACCATCAAAGTTTCCCTCATCCATGAGTGAGTAATCCCCCGTTGTAGGCTATGGGGATGGTAGGGATTGGATGAGTTATATTGTGTCACCCCGGATTTACGGTCCGAAAATACCTGTTATGCATACAATTCATGTTCCCATGATCAGTGATCTATGAGCATAACCGACTAGTATCCTTACATAATCCTTACATTAACGAGTACAAAACTTACAGAGGGGACATTATGGCAATTACAACACAAGTAGCGGAAGTCTTCAGTGGAGAGCCCGTGCCTTAACCTACAGGCAACTGACTGGCAAGACAACCTAGCTCGCATAGACGTCAGCACCTTCGTGCCTTCTTAATATATTTAACCTGGCCAAGTAAATAGCCAGGGACAATGCCGGTGAGTACTTTGAATGTACTCGCCAACCACCGAGACAAGGGTAAATAAGATAATGCATATATGGTTGTGGCAAGATAGCTCTATACTATAGTTGTTTTTCAAAGACCTAACCTTGGCATCTCTATATCTTTGTTGAAAAAGATTTTTTTAGAAAATATGCCTCCCTTTTTGAAAATTCGGACGTCTCCACATCCTTGATAAAAAGATTTCTAAAACAGATTTGTTGTAAAACCCTTTTTAAAACCTTAACGACCATCTCTGGTCAAAACCATTTTCATTCTTATCTTTCCTCGTGACCAAGTCACATTATTTAGTTCATCTCAACTTAACCGAATGGGTACTCCTAGCTCTTGCCATTCCAACCGTCCTTGTCCGTGGACACGGCTATTCGAATAGATTAGACTCTGTAGAGTTTGTGCACTTTACCCACAAGAATCAATACATCCTCCGGGATAAAACCACGGCCTGCTACACACGATAGACAGGGGTTCGGATAATCAAACTTACGCTTTTCATTTGTCCATCCCTAGCAACGGCGGCTTTTCCTTTTGGGTTTATGTTGGGGATATGCTATATGGGTATCCTCATAGCATGTCTCTTATCCGGATAACCCGGGTGGCCCACAGTTGGTAGCATGGTCCATGGCCTGCTGGGCGGCCCAGTTAGATGGATCCAGAAGGGAGGCCCATGCCGGATAAAGGAAGGCTATGGTGGAGTCACCAGCGTACCCGGAGCCTTGGAGTACAAGACACGCTAGACTAGTAATAGACGGTGTAGGACTCTATAACCTGTCCGGCTAGGACTTTTCCCTGTAAGCCTAGGACCTGACACCTATATAAGTCGGGCCTATGGGAGCCTTTAAGGCACAATCTCAGACGAATTGACTCATACGTCGCACGACGAACCTATCTCTGTAACTTGGCGTATTGCCATTATAGTGATTTATACCAGGAGTAGGATTCTGCCACCGTTGTGGGATCTGAACCTGGGTAAGCTGTGTTACCTCGTACCCGTTAACCGTTCTCCTTCCCCCACATCTCTAAACACGCACTGTGAGGACCCCTCCATGGCGTACTCGTCGGCAATACCACGACAGTTGGCACCCACCATGGGGCAAGAAGCGCTTTAGGCTCTTCAGCGGGCGAGGACCAAGATCTTCGCAGGAATCGGCAAAACCATAGCCATCCGTCACATTCTCTTCTTCGGAAACATTCCGATTGTCCCTCCCGACGATTTCTGGATCCCGACGAAGACGAACCCTACGCGGTGTTTGATCGTTCCTATCGGAGACATCCACCTCTTTATTGGCGAAACCGACTCGGTCACTAGTTCCCAGGGAGTCGGAGGAGCATCAAGACCCGCACGGACCGCCTATGGGCAGGATACATTCGCGGAAGGATCGATGTCGGATCTCTCTTTGGAGTTTGCCGGTAAAGATCGGAAAAATTCAAGGCCCACCCAAACCGCCCCTGTGCAGGATATAACGGTGGAAGATCACTGCAAGTCTGCCGGCTTCGTCCGTGCGTCTGGACAGCAGAGATCCAAGTTCGTCGGTGTGGTTACCATCTTCGATCTAGCGCGTTGCGTTCAGAGAGAGGGCGAAAACCCCCGTGATTACCTTGCCAGGTGGCTCCGTATATGGGCCGACCTGGCACATTACCCCAATGATGATGTCATGTATCACTTTGTGGAAGGAATGGACCATGGCACGCTTCTCCGACATTCTCTAAGGCGGCAGCAGGCTTCGGGACGTCTTACCTTCGAAAGCATGGTAAACACCTTCAACAACTACGCGGAGGCCGAAGCGGCAGCTCAGACAGCGCTTGCGCTCATTGACGGAGCCCCTCCGATTCAGCCACCACCACCACCGCCTCCGGCCGCCATTGCCGCAGTTGCGCCACCACCTCCAGTCATCGCCACCGCTGCTGCACCTCCACGCCCCCGCCATCGAGGAAGTCCTGGAACCCTCCGACTTTGTGATTGATGTGCTATACGCCGACTTCAATGCAGATTCAGAGGAGATAGATTTCAGCCCAGAGGAACTAGACTCCGCCATGCAGGAGATGGAGGAGGAGTACACGCGCGACGAGCAAGCCAACAACGCCGTCATGTCTCGAGAGGTGTTCGTCACCATTGGGATGGCGATGGATGAAGATCAACCCGGACGAGCTCCGCCTACAGCTCTGGACAAAGGGAAGGGACCACCTGTAGCTACCGACAATGATCGCGCAAAGGTCATGCCCCCTCCACCTAACCCAGTGCAACAGCCGTAGGAACTCAGCACCGGCCCGAGCAACAACAACACCGCAAACTTGCCACCTCCAGCATCTACGTCCACTGCTGCCCAAGTTACTCCAGCTGATAGAGTGATGTACGGCAATCTCCTCGTCGAGCCACTAACCGTAGCTCATATCCGGAACGTGACCCAGCTTGACGAGAAGCGCCAGCAACTGCTAGAGGAGGCGCAGGCCATCGCGGAGCAAGGCGTTAAGCTAGATCGAGATCTGGTCAATGCACAGAAATACATAGAGAAAGCTGGAGCAATGGAGGCCGACTACAAGACTCTACTGCAGCAGCAGAAGGCCAAGAAAGCTCTGGCTCGCATCATCAACGATCCTGGTGTACGGCAAAACCTAGGATGGGCTCCCCCGAAGCCGGCACATGCCAAGCCATACATTGGCAGTGAAGGCGGGAAGGTGATGCCCACTCCGATCCTCAATCTCGCCGTCGCCAAGACCCTTCTGGAGCAGGATAGATCGCCCGAGGCGGTGGACCAGGTCTATGACCTGGTGGCCAAGGCGGTAAAGCAGCAGGAAAAGGCCACCTCTCAGAGGCTTGAGTCTGACCCAGCATTTTGCCAGTCTAGCCAGCATAAGCCGCCAATGGATAGATCTCCTCTTGATGTCGGGTCTCAGACGGGTTCATTAGAACGAAGACGGAGGGATGCGTGCAACAGGAAGGATGCTATCCCCATATCCTCCAACCACGGAGAAAAGGCCCAACCTCGTCGCCCATCGCCACCGCCCCGCTCCCCCTGACATCACGAAGACCCCAAGGCTCATCGTCGTACGGATATGCCCCCACCAAGGCAGAGCGGCATCTTCATCCGCGACAACACGGAGCAGACCCGTCATGACGCAGAGCGCAACCAAGGACACAAGAGCAGGTCGTGCCATGACCCTCCGCGTCCGACAAGCAATCGCGACAAGCGTGAGGTGTCGCAGGAGGGTAATAGCAAGAAGGATAACCCACCGCCACCTCCGCCTCCGTCGCCACCTAGCATTCACCATGGCGGAGGAGGCCCGCGTTATTCACGCGGCCCATCCCATGTTGACAATAAGAAAAGAAACCCGGAGCCATACGATGCACGTTCGCGGATCGATAAGATCCACAAGGCCCGGGAAGGACCATACCTGGGACCACGTTGCTTTGGACCTGCGATACAGTCCGCAACTTACCCTAAAGGTTTCCAGATTGACAAGACCATCAAGCCCTATGATGGCACCGCTAAGCCAGATACATGGTTGCAGGATTACGGCAACGCGGTAGAGATTGTCGGGGGTAACCCCAATGCTGCCATCAAGTACCTCCCATTGGTGTTGGCGGGCACAGCCCGTCAATGGATTGATGACTTGCCGGAGAAATCCATCTACAATTGGTTGGACATGCAAGAGGCGTTCACCAAGAACTTCGAGGGTACATACAAACGTCCCTGCACTGTTGGCAATCTACAGCGGTGCGTGCAAGAGAAAGACGAGACATCTCGCGCCTACCTCTCCCGCTGGCTGGATATGAAAAATTCCTGCGCAGGAGTGCATGCTCAGACCGCCATGGCTGCCTTCATTGATGGGTTGGAAAGGGGCATGTTGCTCCGACATAAGTTGAAGCGCTTGCAGGACAATCACCAGCTTGACTTGAACCAGATGATTCAGTTGGCTAGTGAGTTCACAGCTGCCGACGACGATGCTCGCGGCTCTCTGCGGGCAACGGCCGTTCCAACTCAAGCTCGGAGGAACAACAGCAGAAAGAGGAAAACCTCTCTAGAATAAAATCAAACTCCTCACATGGTCGCTATGACCTTCACAAGATGAGGTGATTGTGGACAACGTGGCCGAGGACGGGGAGCTGGTCGTGGGCAGCAGCGAGGAAGTGAAATTACCTCGGCAGCGCTCCGCGTTCCCCAAACCTACGAAGAGTACCGCGATATGCCGTGCCTCGTACACCTCGATGTCAACGGAAAAGCAACCCATACCAATTGACACTTCAAGTTCGTCAACGACCTCAAGGAGGACCTGGAGTCCGGCTACAAGCAAAGTCGGAAGAATAGACCACGAGGCAAGGGCAAGGGGAAGAAAAAGGAGGAGGAGTCCAAGGATTCAAGTGACATGGATGAGGATGTTGACCCCAAGCACGCCGCCAAGAGCGACGGCAAAGGCAAGAACCCCTTCGAGAAGAGGGCGGCAGTTTTCCACACTTTCCTTGGCACCCCCACCGTCCGACAACAGAAGACCTCTATGAGGATACTGATGGATACTCTACCCCCAATTCCCCAGTACCTGCGCTGGTCGGAGGTTCCAATTACTTGGGACAGGAAGGATCACCCAGACCTTATCCGTACGGAGAACCAATACGCCATGGTCATCAACCCCTTGATTGACGGCATTGAGTTCACCAAGTGTATGGTAGATAGTGGAAGCAGCATCAACATCATGTACCTGGATACACTGCAAAAGATGAACTTGACGGAGGCAAACATAAGGCGGACCAACACCATCTTCCACGGCGTAGTTCCTGGTCGGGAGGCTCGGTCCCTTGGGTGCATCACACTTCAGGTTTCCTTTGGTGATGTTAATAATTACCGCCAGGAGCGCATGACCTTTGAGGTGGTCCCCTTCAAAAGCGTGTACCACATCATATTCGACCGCAACATATTCCACACCTTCATGGCCAAGCCATGCTTCGTCTACAACAAACTCAAGATACCCGGACCAAACGGTGTCATCACCATATCCGGAAGCTTTGCTAAAGCTAGGGACTGCGAGATTAATGAAGCAGCCTACGCGAAAGTTGTCCTCTACAGCAAAGAATTCAAAGAGATCCAGAGCAAGGTCGATGACTCAGAGATGCCCGCATCGAAGAAACAGATTTCCGACTCTGCTCCAGCATTCAAGGCCGCCATCGGGACCAAGCCGGTGGAACTTGTGGTAGGCGATGCCTCCAAGACCACCGCCATTGGGACGAACATGGATCCCAAATAGGAAAGCGCGCTCGTCGAGTTCCTCCGTGAGAACAGGGACATCTTTGCCTGGTAACCTGCCGACATGAATGGTGTACCTAGGGAACTCGCCGAGCACAACTTAAACATTGATCCAAAATGCAAACCGGTGAAGCAACCTCTACGACGCTTTGGAGATGAGAAGAGACGTGCCATAGGCAAAGAGATAGCTAGATTACTTAAGGCTAGTTTTATCCGAGAAGTCCTTCACACCCAATGGGTGGCCAACCCTGTACGTGTCCCCAAAAATGAACCAAAGAATTAAGAATGTGCGTTGATTACATCAGCTTGAACAAAGCATGCCCCAAATATCTGTTTTCTTTGCCTCGCATTGACCAAGTCATTGACTCGACGGCTGGCTCTGAACTTTTGTGTTTTCTCGATGCATACTCAGGATACCACCAGATCAAGATGAGGAATTCGGACCAATTGGCCACTTCGTTCACTACTCCATACGGCACGTTTGCCATGTTATGATGCCCTTTCAGCTGAAAAACGCAGGTGCTACGTACCAGCGGACAATGCAACGTTGCCTACACGATCAAATTGGTCGGAACGTTCACGCCTATGTGGATGATATAGCGGTGATGTCTAAAAATTCAAATGACTTGATCTCCGACTTAAAAGAAACCTTTGATAATCTCCGGAAATACAACATGATGCTTAACCCTAAGAAGTGCGTCTTCGGGGTTCCAGCCGGCAAATTGTTGGGCTTCATCGTTTCCCAGCATGGAATCGAAGTCAACCCGGAGAAAATCAAGGCCATCTTAAACATAAACCGTCCGACATGCCTAAAGGACATTCAATGACTAACAGGTTGTGTTGCAGCAGTTAGTCGGTTCGTTAGCCGACTTGGAGAGAAGGCTCTGCCGCTATACAAGTTGCTGAAGAAGGCGGAAAAATTTACGTAGACAGAAGAAGCAGATGCAGCATTGAAGAAAATCAAGGAGATTCTTTCCTCAGCGCCCATCCTTGCAGCACCCGAGCCTGGTGAGCCCATGTTAATTTACATGGCGGCAACCAACCGGGTAATCAGCAGCGTCGTCGTGGTAGAGCGGAAGGAACCAGGCTATGAGACGGAGTTCAACGACCAGTTTACTATGTAAGCGAGGTCTTGACGGAGTCCAAGCAGCGTTACCCGCACTACCTGAAGATAGCTTACGGAGTATTCCTTGCTTCTCGGAAGCTGAGGCATTACTTCCAGGAGCACCCAATCACAGTGGTGAGCAAGACTCCACTGTCCGACATTATCAACAACAGCGATGCTACGGGAAGGGTCACGAAATGGGGCATTGAACTTGCCGCCATCGAGATCACCTATAAGAGACGCGACGCTATCAAGTCACAAGCCTTGGCGGATTTTATTATAGATTGGATGGAGATTCCAGATGCTACTTTGTTGCCGGAACTAGAATACTGGGTGAAGCACTTTGACGGATCAAAGCTGCTCAACGGCTCGAGGGCTGGTGTACTGCTACAGTCGCCAACTGAGGACAAGCTACACTATGTTCTGCAGATCCACTTCGAGTCTACGATCGAACAACATGGCGGAGTATGAAGAACTCATTCACGGATTACGCGTAGCCAAGGATATTGGCATCAAGCGCATAGTTTGCTGTAGAGACTCCGACTTGGTTGCCCAGCAGGTGGCTGGCACCTGGAATGCGCGGAACCCTATGATGGCAGCATATCGAGATGAAGTGGGTGAGATATCCAAGATCTTCTTGGGCTACGAGGTCAAGTATGTACCTAGGGAGCAAAACGAGGCGGCTGATCTGCTGTCTAAGCTTGGATCAGGGCGCAAACGAATTCCGCCAGGAATTTTCCTAGAGCATCTACGGACACCATCCGTGAAGGGAGCAGACATCGACAACCCGGATAGAGCTGACTCTTTCATCCACATGGTGGCAAAGGTCCCTCTGGCTTGGACAAAACCGTTCATGGAATATCTCGAACACGGAACTTTGCCCGACGACGAAGTCGAAAGACGACAAATAGTACATCGAGCAAAGGGCTATACCAAAATAAATGGACAGCTCTACAAAAGGAGCACTACTGGTGTATACCTTAAGTGTGTTTCCCAGCTAGAAGGTATTGAAATCCTACGCGAAATCCATCTTGGAGATTGCGGGCATCACGCCACTCCTCGATCGTTGGTCGCGAAAGCCTTCCGGCAAGGATTCTACTGGCTGACCGCGAAGGCGGACGCCGACAAGCTGGTTGAGACATGCATGGGATGTCAGTATTATGCCCGACAACCACATGTTCCTGCTGAAGAATTGCGATTAATACCAATAACTTGGCCGTTCGCAGTCTGGGGGTTGGACATGGTTGGTCCGTTGCAGACGGCACCATGTGGGTTTACGCATCTGCTAGTAGAAGTTGATAAATTCACTAAATGGATAGAAGCTAAACCCATTAGAAAGCTTGATGGGCCAACTGCCCTCAGGTTTGTCCGGGATCTAGTGGTGAGATTTGGTCTCCCACATAGCATTATCACCGACAACGGCAGCAACTTGTCACTCGGAGAAGTGGAAGCTTATTGTTGGGATAAGGGCATCCGACTTGACCTTACATCTGTGGCACATCCACAATCCAATGGACAGGTTGAGCGAACCAATGGATTAATTCTGCAGGGAATAAAGCCACGTCTTGAGGCACCGCTACATAGAGCAGCTGGAGCCTGGGCGGAAGAATTGCCATCTGTGTTGTGGAGTTTACGAACTACACCCAACAGATCCACCGGCTACACCCCTTACTTCATGGTATATGGAGCATAAGCCATCCTACCTTCCGACATACTTCACGATGCACCAAGGGTTGCCGCCTACGATGAAGATGACGTTGAAGAATCTAGACGCCTAGATGTGGACCTTCTCGAGGATGAGCACGTTTTGGCATGCCAAAGATCCGTCATCTACCAGAAGAAGCTACGCAACTACCATAGTCGCCGTGTTAGGCATCGCTCATTTAAAGAGGAGATTTGGTGCTCCGACTTAAGCCGAAGAAGTCACACAAATTATCCCTGCCATGGGAAGGACCGTTCATCATAAGCAAGGCGCAACTCAATGGGTCTTACTACCTCGTTGACAATCGTGAACTGAAGGATAGACCCAATAAGGATCATAAGCGTAAGCGACGTGACCCGGATGATGACTACCCGGAGATTGATCGGCCATGGAACATAGCACAACTACGTCCTTTCTACACTTAGAATTTTTTATCTAATTGTGTACCTCTTATATGATCAATGAAATAAAGCTCTTTGGTTCACTCATATTTCTGATTCTTTTACCTCCTTTAGTGTTCATTTTTGGATCATATAAAACCTTTATGCACAAGCTTTGCGATTGCACTTGTGAAAATTCCGCCTACGAGCGTTAGCTTAAGTTTTCTGGTCTACACGTTCTTTGTCGTTTTTATGTGGATTCTGGAGTAGTGAATTTTGGCACTTGTTGTCGGCGATTTTGTGCTTAGGTTATTGATGGTGCCATTGGGCATCATCACCTGAGCGCATGGTTCCGACAACGATTCTTCCGACTCATGAAAAGTCAAGCATAAAAACCAAAGTAATGGATAAGCCAGTACTTGCTTAAAAATATATACATGCTGGAAATAGTTCTTAAGTAGCTGGACATACACCATTGTTTTCCGCCTTAAGTTAACACATAGTTTTTCCGCATAACATGTTACAGAAGAAACAAATATTACAAGTTGTTTTTATTCCTCTGGCGCAGGCGACTTGGAAGCAACATCACCAGCAGCAGGAGAGTCACCTCCCTCGAAGTCGGCAGTATTGAGGGACTCGGAGGAGCTTTTGCCTTTGTCTTCAACGGTGTTCATGGGCACGAAAACGTCAACGTCGACCAACTCGGCGATTTTGGTTTCATACCCCGCGAGCGACGCCAAGATAGATTCGTGATTTATCTTTTGGCCTTCGTCGTCTACGTCGGGGATACCGGAGGTTACCCTGTCAATGTCGGCATTCCCGTAGTGTGCCTTCACCATTAACAATGCCATCCTGGCGTAGGCCCGTGCACATGAAGCTTTCCATCTTGAAATATGCTCGTGGGCTCGGCGTAGGATCTCCGAGAACTTCGCTATAGAGTCTGATGCCTTGATGTTAATCTGGAGGGATTTGGCAATCTCTTTGGTCTGCGCGATGGCGGTGTTGATGAAGTTGACGGCAAGAACCATGCATTCCTTTGGTGGAGGAGGTGATCGGGTTAAACCCATAGGAGCTACGAATTCCCGACAAAGGAGCGCATGAGTTCAAAAATTCAAAATATCTAGACTACAGAAATCCAAGACGGAGAATCACTTACTGAAGATGCTGGCCTCAGCTTGCCAGAGGGTATCCGCCATGGAGTCCCATTCTTGTTGGAGGATCTTATACGCTTCATGATGGTGTTGATTCTACTCATCGCCAGCTTTCTTCTGATCTTTTAAGATCACGATTTCCTTCTTCAAGCGGTTCATCTCCTCGGTGGCGGAGTCCTGCAGGGCTTTCATTGATTCTTCATGCATTTTCAGCATCTCCTCCCTCTCCTTCTTAAGGATCTTGTTCTCGCTATCCAGCTCCTGAATATGCTTAAATTGCTCGACAATGTCCTTAGCCTTGGCAATGATTTCTGCAAGTTGGAGAAAGCAAAGTACACAGTGAGTACTCGGAGAATACACAAGATCAAGTCGGAATACGAAAAATAAAGGAAAAACAGACGCTTTCTCTTGATGATCTATTCCTTCAAGAAGGCAGTTTTACCCTTTTCAGCTTCCATGTCCGCACGCATCTTCTGGTACTTGTTGTTGGCCATGCCCCTCCGAGCATTCTCATTCTGTGGAAAAAAGAAAGTTAAACGTTGTTTGGTCTACTTGGATCATCTAGCCAGAATATTTCCACCTAGATGCTCGGGGGCTACAGCGAGAGTTTTTTAACTTAGCAATATACTTAGTCTTTCTTTAAGCATCTAGTCGGAACTAATTCAGTTTTTGATTAGAAGGTTGGGGGCTACAGTATAAAGTTTTAACTCGGATGTATGCTTAGCTTCTCTTTAAGCATCTAGTCGAAACTAATTCAGTTACAACTAGAAGCTTGGGGGCTACAGTATCAAAATTTATAAACACTGCGTTTGCTCCTCTTAAAGCATCTAGTCCGAATAATTCATTCCACCTATATGCTTGGGGCTACAGTGAGAAGTTTTCTAGATTAGTCACTCTTAGAGCATTTAGACGCAAATACCTATGGTTTTTCGTCTAAATCCTCGGGGGCTACAGTCGAATACTCATATGAAATGGAAAAAGGCAAATATAACTTACAGGTGCAATGATCTTGAGGTTGGTAGCACTCTCGGCTAGCAACTTGCCAAAGGATGCATTGTTTCCTTGCAAGATTTCTGCTTGCCGGAGAAGCTCCTCGAGACCGCACATTGGAGATGTCGACGCTGCACTAGGAACCAGAGAAGTGCTACCCGGCGTAAGTACCGGATAGACTATCTTCGGAAACTCTATGGTTTTCTTGGGTGCGGGGGCGCCGCCTTCGACAGATGTACCACCTTCCACCACCGCCTTACCGCTACCCATGGCATCCTTAGCCGGAGCTTCAGCCATTTGGTGTGCGGCACTCTCCTGCGTCGCATGTTCGCGGACAACAGCGAGCTCTGTGGAGGCGCCTGAGTCCACTTCCATGGCGAAAAGGCCAGATGCTTCTTTAGCTTGTGAGCTTGTCGGGGCAGACGAAGGCTGGACGATGGTAGTAATAGGGGCGATGGCGGGAGATACGTCGCGATGCAGCATATCCTTGATGGTTCTAGAATCCCCCGAAGTTTTGGAGGTCTTCTTCAAGCTGGTCGTGGCTTTCTTTCTGAAACATGCAAAATGCATAAGTACAGGAACAAGACAGACAAATGGACAATGTCGGAGAGAAATAAGCTTACACAAGAGGGGGTGCTTTGGCAAATGGGATCCCAGTAACCTTTCTTTTCTCCGCCTCCACGGCGGTGGTAGTATTTTTGGAGGCTCCACCCTCCATCTTCTTCTTCTTGCCTCCATCGGCAGCGTCAGAGGTGGAGCTCTTCCGCTTTTGCGCCAACGGAGCATCATCGTCGGACACGACGGTGACTTCCTTCATCTTTGGATCATAGATTTGAGGAGCCATGTTGTCCTCATCTATGTCGCTAAGCTGTTAAAGTGAAGAACCATCATGTTAGATGAGATGGTAATGGCTGGACGGAAGAACTGGAGTATATGTCATACACGGAAAATAAAGAGTTACCTTTGGGCACTTGCTCCCTACGAACATGTCGTAGGTGATGGTGAAGCCACGCTTCCTGTCCTTCACCTTGATGATGTCCTTGAGGCGGAGATTGACGGAATCGCTCGAGAAGTTATCCTCGGAGATGCGAAGGCTATCCCTTCTATCGTTGGAATACTCGTGCATCAGCTTCAAGCGGTGCTGCAGAGGCTGGATCCGCCTGATGAACCAGCACATGGCTAGGTCCAGTCCGGTCAAACCCGTCTCTATGAACCACTCTACCCACCTTATAGCGCGGGAAGCATCGATGTCGGAGGGAAGGGAGGTCTGGTATCTCCATGTCGAGGCTTTCGCGGCTGCTCCATCTACAAAGTCCGGGTACGTGACTTCTCGGCCAGCCATAGGGATATCTAGGCCCTAGAAGTACGCCCGCTGCCAATTCTTGTAGGATTCGTGGCCGACGATGTCGCGGAAGCGTCGGCCAGGCCGGATCTTAAAACTAATGGTTCCATAATTCCTAAGCTCGTCCTTGCCGGCTTCGGCTTCGCACTTGACGGTAAAGAAGTATATGAAGAGATCAAGCCTAGGCTTGATTCCTAAATAACCCTCGCAGAGCGCCGCGTAATTGCTAAGCGCTAGGATGCTATTGGTGGATAGGTTATGTGGTTGTACTCGGTAATTATTCAGGACAACAAGGAAGAAGTTGGAGATGGGCAGGAAGACGTCGCGTACCATCTGTGCTTTGAGGTAAACCTTTTCTCCGGCTTGAGGAGAAGGCGTGACCTCGCCGGCCGGCGTCGCTCGCCAGGCAAGCCCCTCCGTCGCGGGGAGGTAGCCCTCGTTGATCAGCTCATTGATGTCACGGTCCGTGATATCCGAACCGCGCAAGTCGCCCTTATGTGAGTCGTACTCCTCCTCTAGCAGCTCCAGCACAGCTGGATTATGGTAGCCGCCGATAGCCTCGACCACCGCAGACTTGGGGATGACCAGACCCTCTGGGGGCACGATGACGGAGCTCGCCGGCTTCGCCGCGGATTAGCCCTGCACCGCCATCGAAGGGGAGGAGCTGCTGCTGGCCATTGGGTGTGTTCGACAGTGACTGGGAAAGATTGGAGAGCTAGGGTTTTTCGCAAGTTGCACGGAGAGCTCGAGGAGGCGTTCGCTGAAGGAAGAAGACGATGCAGGAGAGAATGAGGTGAAAAAGTAAATTTTCCACCACAGTTACTATTTATGGTCTCCGGCATCAACATTCGTGCAGCTTGATCGAATGGTTGCCGCGTAGACGACGTGTGCGGAAATTTTGCCACGTACCAACCGTCGCCGCCAACGGTTCGTACCGCTTGCGCGGGAAAAGTGGACATGATTGCGTTCTCTGCATGTGTGAGTTACGAGGCATTACTGACCTATTTCTGCGTCGCCCTAGCTGTCATAGGCAGATGAACCATCACATCAGAAGATTCCGGCATGGACGGATCCAGTCCGGCTACGGAAGAGTACGATGGAAGATTCAGCAATTCTCCGACTTATGATTTGAAGACAGAGAAAACCTTGCAGGGTTCTTTGGGAGGACTACAAGATGTTGCTTGACGATTTGCCGACATCCATCTAGATGGAGCATTCAACGTGAAGAGGCAAGACGGTGCAAGATCTCGGAGTTCTCCGGGGGATACTGTTGGGGATATGTTGTATGGGTATCCTCATAGCATGTCTCTTATCCGGATAACCCGGGTGGCCCACAGTTGGTAGCATGGTCCATGGCCTGCTGGGCGGCCCAGTTAGATGGATCCAGAAGGGAGGCCCATGCCGGATAAAGGAAGGCTATCGTGGAGTCACCAGCATACCCAGAGCCTTGGAGTACAAGACACGCTAGACTAGTAATAGACGGTGTAGGACTCTGTAACCTGTCCGGCTAGGACTTTTCCCTGTAACCCTAGGACCTGGCGACTATATAAGTCGGGCCTATGGGACCCTTTAGGGCACAATCTCAGACCAATTGACTCATACCTCGCACAACGAACCTATCTCTGTAACTCGGCGTATTGCCATAATAGTGATTTATAGCAGGAGTAGGATTCTGCCACCATTGTGGGATCTGAACCTGGGTAAGATGTGTTACCTCGTACCAGTCAACCTTCCGCCTTTCCCCATGTATCTAAACACGCACTGTGAGGACCCTTCCATGGCGTACTCATCGACAATACCACGACAATTTATCTCTCCGGTACGAGTATGGGGTACGACGACCCTGGTCCTTCCTCCCATACTGACCCCTACCTCCAGACTAAAGTCTGACCGGTAGCAATAGTGACAATCTTCCATCTGTACTACCTAAAAGCATACCGTCCGCGAGAGACCCAATTGTTGCACCAGTGCCTTACCCTATAGGTAGCCCAGATTTCAGGGGATTTCTCCCCTTTAGCGAGTAAGAGTAGCCCTGGCTAAAGACCACAAACTACGAGCTAAGCCCCATCGACTAGGATAATGTGGTTGCACGGATAAAATTGTTCCGGACATTGGCTTAGAACATCCCTTCCTTTATCTTGCTTGAGTTTCTCCTCATCCACCTCATCTTTTGTTTGGTAAAACTTCCACTCGGAAACGACGCCTCTTTCCAAGGGTTTTATTTTTGAAAACTTTGTAGTAGGGTAAAAACCCAAAATAGTTTTATCATTGAAAATCCGTGGGTTTTCAGGAGAGAAGATGCTAATCATCTTAGCCTCGTTCTAAGGGGGTAAAAATAGGGGTCAAGGGTGTAGGTGTTCGGTGGACACTTACTCATAACTTGGAGGAGCCAAGTTACTCACGTCTGTTTATTTAAAACAAACCATGCATGTTTTCATGCAATTTACAAACGACATAAAAAGCAGTTGATAAACAGAAGTAGGGCAATATAGGAGTTCAGGAATGGTGGCTTGCCTGTGACCAGCGAGAAGTACCTTGACGGCGTTACATAACCAGATAACCAATAATGACAATAAATAGGATAACCCCGATGCTTCCTTCTTCTCGGCGTCTCACAAAGGCAACTATCGCCGTTATCGAGCATACATGCAAGCAAACAATACATCAATCAATACAAGGCATACAGGCATCAAACCAAACAGCAAGTAAAATATAAATGCAAGGTAGGCATCAGTAGTATGCTGGAGGTTTGAGTTGATTGGATTTGAAGAAGATTTGGAGGCACTAGGGAAAAGTTGCCTTTTGGATTTAGAGTCTAGGAACTACCTAAGGGAGGGGTTTTTGACCAAGGGATTGATCTATATGCTACCATTTTATAAAAATGATACCATCAGATAGATATTGATAAAATGAAGCCATCAAAAGTGGTTTCACTATTTTATCAATTTCCCTTGATTTATAATGGACTTTATAGTGGATAAAATTCTAGTTTTAGGAAATAATTCACCAGAACTTTTCTGGAGTTCCAAAAATTATTTCCTTGGGTGATTAAGTATTATTCGGTGTACTTAATCAAGAGGAGTTGGAATCACCTCAGAAAAATTCCCAGATTTCCCTTGAGAAATTTCCAAAGGCAGTACTTGTTGGGATTTGTCGTTTTCATCAGATTTATTTTATAGAATATTTTTAGTTGATCCCAAGTACATATGTTAGGTACTGATAATACCTTTCTGTAGAAATTGGAATCAACCTTTTTGGAGTTATAGAGCTACTGTAATGATTTTAGTAGTGAATAAACTATGCACGGAAAAGTTTAATTCACCAAAAGTCAAAAGAGGCTCATAAAATTATGAGCTTCTGGTTTTAGTAAGAAAGGGTTATGTGTGTTAAATGAGAGTTCTATTTAGGTCAGAACTCCATTTTGTTTAACCTAGGGAAAATCCTAGAATCATAAGGTCACTGTTTTTGCTATTTTTGCTATTTTTGCTATGGGTAAACTAGGAATAAAGGGACTATGGGACCTGTGGGAATGGAAAGGTATGGTTAATACCTTTATTTATCAATTGGATTCATTCCATTTGAAGTTGTAGAACTTTCTAGAGAATTTAATTATTGTTCTGGATAGGTCTGGGGAGTTTATTTATCATATTTAATCTATATATTGTTTTGGTGAAAATCTTGGTCTGCATGTTAGAGTACAAGTGTGTGCAAGTGTGGAAATTTAGATATGAATAGTTTGAGTTATTTTCCATTTTTATTTTGAATTAAACCAGACAACCAGTATTCAGATATGGAAAATTTAATAAAGAAAATAGGGGAGAAAGGCCACAGGGCCAGGTCTGAGATGGGGGAGGGCCCGTGAGGCAAAAACGGCGCAGGCCTAGTGCTCGCCCGCATGCAACGCATAGCCGGTCGCGGCCCAGTGGTGGGCCTGCCCGAGTGGCTCTGGGCGAAGGGGGTACCGAGCGCTCCCGGCCATCGGATCTTGCTGGATCTGACGGTCGCGAGGCGTCGTCCATGCGGGGATGGCCAGACGACGGCGAGAACCCTAGCTGGCGATGGGGGGAGCGGGGAGGCTCACCGGGGGCTCGGGAGAGGTCGTGGGGGTGAAGAGGCGACGCGATCGACGACAGCGAATCCAGTGAGGGGTGTCACGGGATGAGTCGTGGTCGGGGAGGAGCTCGTGTGTCAACGTCCGAACCTAGCTCGCCGGAGCTGGCTCTAGACGATGCTGCAGAGGGTCCTGGGCACAAACAAGAGCATGGTTAGATAGAGGAGGAGGAGGTCACAGCAGGGTGACATGCAGAGAGAGGAAAGCTCGGGGAGGGAGTGGTGCTTGCGGGAGAGAAAATGGCCGAGCTCATTTCTTCTCCTTCTCTCGAGCAAGGAGGAGCAGGGGAGGGGGAAGGGGTGCTCTGGGAGGAGAGTGAGGCGGAGAGGAGGCAAATGAAAGAGCAGGGGAGAGCTGTGTGGCCTGTGGGCCTTATAAACCGAGGGGAGGATCTAAGGTGGGTGTGGCTCATGGATGAGCATGGAGCTGGTCCATGGACTTCCCATTGGTGGCCAGGGGCGGTGGGGAGTGTGGGGGGTGCTCTTAGAGTCGTGCATGGAGCAAATAGGGAGTAGAGGGCTGCAAGGAGTAAAGAAATAGGTTTAGACAAGACATTTCCTTTGTATCCCTCTTAAGTAATCATGTGGGCCAAGGGGTGTGGGGCATGCTACAGTGCTGGGGAAGATTGGGGCTGATTTGAAAAGGTTTTGAATCAAGTTTGCTTGATTTGCAACAAGTGGATCATTTTGAGGCTTGTGAAAAAAGTTGCAAGAGTTGCATTGGACAAAGTGTGGAAATGGTACTGGTAGGTGGAGTGGGTCAAGTAATCACTTCATAATTTAAATGGGATTTTTCTGATGCTTATAATCCCATTTAAATGCACTTCTTCAAAAATTGCTGAAGTAGATTATGGAAGCAAAAATGATATTTTTCCATTGGGCAAACTTGGTTTTTTATGTGATATGGTCCTAAATACCATAGCACACATTTGGATAATTTTATTGGGATTTATTGAAGTGGAAAGGTATTTTTAGGTAATTATTTCTTGTTTCTGCCATTTGAGAAAATGGCAAAAAGAAATAATAAAGGATCTCAAAAATATTTATTTTTGAGTTAGGAAGATGGGATATTAGATATAAGCATCAAATGTGCCTTGATTTGGCAAGGTGATTTGGAGAAAAACAAACTTGTCTTTATAGACAAGGATTTGGGGAATTTGGTAAGTAAAGGAAATAAAATAGTTTAATAATCCAAATAATTGTGGCAATTATTTGGGGATGCTTATATCCAAGGTAGATGGTGTACACTTTATGTAGGCATCAAGATCAACCTTGGTTTTGAAGAAAAATGGTGAAAAGGGTGGAAGCTAGGTACTTGGAGGATCTAGGGTTTGATTAGTCTGATGCCATCTAAACAAGGTTGGATTAGGGAGCTCAGAGCTTACCTTGGTACAAGGGGTATATGGATGGATATACCATGTTATGTAGTTGATCAAGGAAATAATATTTGGGCTTGTTTTCTATTGAGGTGGTTTAGAAGAGCTGGCAAACTTTGTTGAAAATAAGGCTACCATAATAGATACACCAGGTAGCCTTCTAAACCATGTGGGTTTAGGAAGCACAAGGCTCCAATGGGAACAAGATAAGTGGGGATTTATAGGCCATGATTAGTAGATCCTAACCATGAAAAGAGTTGGTCAAGGGGAGGTGGCATATAGAAGTGAGCTTCTGCCAAAGTAGGCAAGATGATAAGATTTGCAGAAAAGATTATTATCTTGACTACAAAACCATCATGGATGAGTGGGACATAGAATGGTTTAGCCCGGGGCAGGAGTGGGCCTTGGTAGTACTAAAGAGGTACTACAAGATGGTTCAAGTATATTCTCAATATTGCACAAGGGTTAAAAAAGTAGATCTCCAAAGATGGCATCTAGATAAGAAATCCAGACTTAGCCATTTTGGCAGATTTGGGGATTTTGACTAGAGTGCAAGTGTAGATGATTTTGAGAGCATGCTACGTTCCAAACTCATGATCAAGGAGATGAGGTTGAGATACTAACTAGGTAGATAGGATTCATGCTCAGATTGGGTCTCCACTGAGTTGGAAACTATCCAGAGGGATTATCCTTGGATTCAGGTAAGCAGGAGATGAGATGATCACTTGAGTGGCTTAGGATAGATCCAGACTTGAATGCTTAGCTTGAGATGGATGATCACAAGAAAGGATTGGGTCCTAAAAGATGAGCTACTATATTAGCTCAATCTAGTTACTAAGCAAACAGGGCAATCAGCAGATCAAGGCAATCATCAGACAGCAGATCAAGGCAATTCATCAACCAACAGATCAAGGCAATTCATCTTATTACTTATCCAACTAGTACTAGGGTTACCATCAAGCCTAGCTTGAGGTAAGGATGGGTATGTTGAAAGGGGTTTTGTTTTTTTGAAGTAGATAAGTACCATCTTGGTATCTCTACCAAGATGGAGATGAAAAGGTTTTAATAAAGGTTTTGGGAAAACCTAGAGATAAGCGTTGCTGAAGTTCTGTCTTGAAAACATAAGGAGATAATATATATAGGTATCCATAGTTTTGGCAATAGAAGCTAGTAAAGTACTTGGTTGTGTCAAGGTCATCTTGGTTCAGGTTTTTGAAATGCCAGAACATTTGAGAATATGAAAGATGAGCCAAGACATCTCTTTTGTAAAGTAGTTTTTGTAAACTAGGGTTGAGATGAGGAGCACACAACTAATACACAAACAGTTGCTTGAGCACAAGCAAGCAAGTAAGCACACGTTGCAAGAAAAAGTTTTTGTTCCCCCTGATTTTTGCCTTTTTGATATTTAATTAGGGTTGTTGAAATTGGGATGGTACAGACGTTTCCCCCTTAAAATAATCTCGTCCTGAGATTAGGGAGGAGTAGGGTTAGGGTGATAACATCCGCTTAACAATTTCAGTGGTGGAAATTATTAGGCGCTAAATAATTTGGCAAAGACTCAACGTGGTTAGTCATGGGTTGGAGCTGAGGGGATTCGGGTTTGGGGTGTTTGAGTGGAAACGGCGCAGTCTTTTACCCTTAGGACAATTCTAGGTAGGTTTAGTTTTGATGGGGTGCTTCCTCCTGGAGAGGGCGAGTTGAGTCTTCTCTCCCTTCGTGTGGCGATAGACCTTATTTCTTCATGATCTGGATACACCGGGTTGTTGGTTTGACGGTCGAACTTGGAGCGAAGAATCTTCTGATTTTGGAGATGCGCCGATTGTTGACCTTCTTGCAGAGTCGGTGAGCCGGAGCTTGGAGGGGTGGTTACCACTTAATACTAGCTAGGGGTCGACTCCTTGGGTCTATAAGAGTTTTGGACGGGAAAGACGTAGTCTTTCCCCCTTAGAGCAAAACTACCGGGGTTTGTGTTTGATGCAACGTCTTGGGTAAAACACAAAAAGAAGGATATCTTGCTTGCATATTATTCATGCATTTAGCTGGTTCAAGCCGGTCGGTGGCGGAGGTACTTAAGGGGGTTACAAAACAGGTCTGTGCCACAGGGCAACAAGGTAATTAGAGTTTTACAATATAGTTCCTGGGGCGCTACATGACTCTACCCAGGTTGGGAAGGAGAGTTTTCAGATGCGAGACTACTTTGGGGGAGCATCCAGAGTCTTGACGCCTTTCGGAGGTGAAAGGTTTCCCCGTAGGTAGTGCTTTCTTTGGGGGAAGAGGAAGTTCTAGGGATAGCGGCCTCCTGATCCTTTTTGCCAAAGGGGCTTGGGTTTTCTTGGCATTTTTGGGTGTCGCAGGGGCTTGCTTCGGGTTCATCCAGTACTGTTCTGGACAGCTGCGGGCGAAGTGGTCCGGACCTCCACAGGTGTAACACCCGCTTTGCTCAGCTTCAGATCTCCCTTGTGTTTATCTTGGGATCTTTACGGGAATGGGGGTTGTCTTGGCCTTTGCCTTGATGGAAGTGTTGTCAAGACCATGCTAGGGGCACTCTTGGCTGAAGTGACCCGGTTCATCATAGGCGAAGCGGGTGCCTTTCTTGGAACATCCTTCTCTTGATTTCTTCCAAATGTTGATGCAGGGGAGTTGACGAGCTTTGCCAATCAGAAGTTGTAGAGGACATTTGGTCGGGACATGGTCTTGACCTTCACAGAGGAAGCAGGTGACTAGTTGGGTAGGGCAATCGGTAGGAGAGTGGAAAGCTCTACAATTTGGGCAGTTGCCTAAGAACTGGCTAGCTTGATGTCCTTCTTCACCGCAATGGCTGCATACTTTCTTCGGGACTCCGATCTTCGGAGCCATCCTCAGGGCTTTCTGGTGGAGATGAAGCCTCCAGCTGAAGAATGGATCGGTGCCACGGAGTTAGTCTTTCCAGTGCGAGGGTAGAGGTTTGATGGGATATAATATTGGGGGGAGATGGGATGAGATGCCAACAGGGGTTTATTGGAGTTGGGTGGAAAGACGCAGTCTTTCCACCATAAGGATTTTGCTTGGGGTTGTTGAGGTTTTCTTAGGTGGCCATCCTGCTGAGGAGAAGTTTTCCGGCTAGGGGGTTTCAAGGGGTAGCATCGCGACACGTCAGCAAGGTGGTCAGAGTTTTAGGATCAGATGATCCTAGGCAGACAAACAGTCATATTCCAAGCATCACGCATGCACAAGACAAGCAAACAACGCATACCATAAGTACTAAGGGGGTGTCTACAGGCCATAAAGGAATCCTATTTCGGGGATGATAATCCTAAGCACTGACGTTACTGGGGTCTTTACTTCTGTCTTGTTGTTCTTTGGTCGTCGGTGCCGTACTTGATTAGGGGCGAGGAAGGACTCCGTTGGTTGGGTGATCTTGTAGTGTCTGACGTCCTTGGTAGCTTCTTTGCTTTGCTTGTATCTCTCTCTCTTCTCTTCTTCAGGATCTTCGTCTCCATAGTCTCCAAGTCGGACTTGTTTATGAAAATGGATTAGTTGAGGTAGACGGGATATAGAGTAATCTATTTTTAAATTGTTTAAGTCAGAGAAGATGAGATAAGCAATATTTTGAAAAGCTTTTGAGAAAATAGTTTGCGAAAACCGGTGTTTTCATAAATAGGGGTTGTCCTGTCTAACGTCCATGCTAACTAAGGTCTCCTATAGTCAGGATGGCTCTGATACCATGTCTGTGGCACCCCGGATTTACGGTCCGAGAATACCCGTTATTCATACAATTCACGTTCCCATGATCAGTGAGCCGTGCGCATAACCGACTAGTATCATTACATCATCCTTACATTAATGAGTACAAAACTTATAGAGGGGACATTATGGCAATTACAACACAAGTAGCGGAAGTCTTTAGCGTAGAGCCCGTGCCTTGACCTACAGGCAACTGACTGGAAAGACGGCCTAGCTCGCATACACGTCATCACCTTCGTGCCTTCTTAATATCTGCAATCTGGCCAAGTAAATAGCCAGGGACAATGTCGGTGAGTACTTTGAATATACTCACAAACCACCGAGACAAGGGTAAATAAGATAATGCATATCTGGCTGTGGCGAGATAGCTCTATACTATAGTTGTTTTTGAAAGACCTAACCTTGGCATCTCTATATCTTTGTTGAAAAAGAGTTTTTAGAAAATATGCCTCCCTTTTTGAAAACTCGGACGTCTCCACATCCTTGTTAAAAAAATTCTAAAACAGTTTTGTTGTAAAACCCTTTTTAAAACCTTAACGACCATCTCTGGTCAAAACAATTTTCATTCTTATCTTTCCTCGTGACCAAGTCACATTCTTTAGTTCATCTCAACTTAACAGACGGGTACTCATAGCTCTTGCCATTCCAACCGTCCTTGTCCATGGACACGGCTATTCGAATAGATTAGACTCTGCAGAGTTTGTGCACTTTACCCACAAGAATCAATACATCTGCCGGGATAAAACCACGGCCTGCTACACACGGTAGATAGGGGCTCAGATAATCAAACTTACGCTTTTCATTTGTCCATCCCTAGCAACGGTAGCTTTTCCTTTTGGGTTTATCTCTCCGGTACGTGTATGGGGTACGACGACCCTGGTCCTTCCTCTAGTACTGACCCCTACCTCCATACCGAAGTCTGACTGGTAGCAATAGTGACAATCTTCCATCTGTACTACCTAAAAGCATACCGTCCTCGAGAGACCCAATTGTTGAACCAGTGCCTTACCCTACACGTAGCCCGAATTTCAGGGGATTTCTCCCCTTTAGCGAGTAAGATCAGCCCCGACTAAAGACCACAAATTACGAGCTAAGCCCCATCGACTGGGGTAATGTGGTTGAACGGATAAAGTTGTTCCGGACATTGTCTTAGAACATCCCTTCCTTTCTCTTGCTTGACTTTATCCTCATCCACCTCATCTTTTGTTTGGTAAAACTTCCACTCGGAAACGACGCCTCTTTCCAAGGATTTTATTTTTGAAAACTTTGTAGTAGGGTAAAAACCCAAAATAGTTTTATCATTGAAATCTGTGGGTTTTCAGGAGGGAAGATGCTAATCATCTTAGCCTCGTTCTAAGGGGGTAAAAATAGGGGTCAAGGGTGTAGGTGTTCGGTGGACACTTATTCATAACTTGGAGGAGCCAAGTTACTCACGTCTGTTTATTTAAAACAAACCATGCCTGTTTTCATGCAATTTACAAACGAGATAAAAAGCAGTTGATAAACAGAAGTAGGGCAATATAGGAGTTCAGGAATGGTGGCTTGCTTGTGACCAACGAGAAGTCCCTTGATGGCGTTAGATAACCAGATAACCAATAATGACAATAAATAGGATAACCCCGATGCTTCCTTCTTCCCGGCGTCTCACAAACGCAGCTATCGCCGTTATCAAACATACATGCAAGCAAACAATACATCAATCAATACAAGGCATACAGGCATCAAACCAAACAGCAAGTAAAAGATAAATGCAAGGTAGGCATCAGTAGGATGCTGGAGGTTTGAGTTGATTCGATTTGAAGAAGATTTGGAGGCACTAGGGAAAAGTTGCCTTTTGGATTTAGAGTCTAGGAACTACCTAAGGGAGTGATTTTTGACCAAGGGCTTGATCTGTATGCTACCATTGTATAAAAATGATACCATCAGATAGATATTGATAAAATGAAGCCATCAAAAGTGGTTTCACTATTTTATCAATTTCCCTTGATTTATAATGGACTTTATAGTGGATAAAACTCTAGTTTTAGGAAATAATTCACCAGAACTTCTCTGGAGTTCCAAAAATTATTTACTTGGGTGATTAAGTACTATTTGGTGTACTGAATCAAGAGGAGTTGGAATCACCTCAGAACAATTACCAGATTGCCCTTGAGAAATTTCCAAAGGCAGTACTTGCTGGGATTTGTCTTTTTCATCAGATTTATTTTACATAATCTTTTTAGTTGATACCAAGTAAATATTTTAGGTACTGATAATACCTTTTTGTATAAATTGTAATCAACCTTTTTGGAGTTATAGAGATACTGTAATGATTTTAGTAGTGAATAAACTATGCATAGAAAAGTTTAATTCACCAAAATTCAAAATAGGATCATAAAATTATGAGCTGCTGGTTTTAGGAAGATATGGTTATGTTTGTTTACTGAGAGTTGTATTTAGGTCATAACTCCATTTGTTTTGACCTAGGGAAAATCCTAGAATCAAAAGGTCTCTGTTTTTGCTATTTTTTCTATGGGTAAACTAGGAAGAAAGGGACTATGGGACCTGTTGGAATGGAAAGATATGGTTAATACCTTTCTTTATAAATTGGATTCATTCCATTTGAAGTTGTAAAACTTTCTGGAGAATTTAATTATTGTTCTGGATAGGTCTGGGGAGTTTATTTATCATATTTAATCTATATGTTGTTTTGGTGCAAATCTTGGTCTGCATGTTAGAGTACAAGTGTGTGCAAGTGCGGAAATTTAGATATGAATAGTTTGAGTTATTTTCCATTTTTATTTCGAATTAAACCATACCACCAGTATTCAGATCTGGAAAATTTAATAAAGGAAATAGGGGAGAAAGGCCACAGGGCCAGATCTGAGATGGGGGGAGGGCCCGTGAGGCAAAAACGGCCCAGGCGTAGCGCTCGCCCGCAGGCGACGCATAGCCGGCCGCGGCCCAGTGGCGGGCATGCCCGAGTGACTCCGGGCGAAGGGGGTACCAAGCGCTCTCGGCCGTCGGATCTTGCTAAATCTGACGGCCGCGGGGCGTCGTCCCCGCGGGGATGGCCAGACAACGGCGAGAACTCTAGATGGCGACAGGGAAGGAGCTGGGAGCCTCACCGGGGGCTAGGGTTTGGGGTTTTCGGTGGGGTGAGTGGGCACGACGAACCTTGGCGTGCGTGACCCCGGCCCCCACCTCTTTATATGCGCCGCGTGATAGGGGCCCACCAACGATAGCGACGTTGGACGCCTCGATCAGGGCGCAAGACCGAGTCGTTCGTCCGTTGGGCCAAACGCGGGGAGATCAAACTAATAGTTGCCTCTTATCCTGCATTTTTCGTTGATGAGATTAGTCGAGTTGAGCATGTACATAGCAGTGGAACTTGTCAAGACACGGATGGATTTTTACCTTGGGTTGCCTCTTCATCTCCTAGAATATCGCCTCGAACTTGTCCGATGAAGGATGTCCTATGAACCCATGGCGTAGGCCTGGACCTGCGCCACATCATCTTGGACATCAATAACCCCAGTGATGCTTGGTAACCTCTTGATCATGCTACATGGATTACTCATACACACATTGAAATTAAATAGATCATTGTGGACATCAAGGAAACAACAAATAGTGACATGTGAAATTGATTCTGACTGGCGCATGGAGGGCGCGCTTGAGGCAGTCGATGCAGGCGAACTCGCTGAGGAATACAACGAGTGTCTTGTCGTCCCTTCCAAGAGAGAAAATGATAAGGAACTACCACATTTGAGGTTGCCTTGACAGATAACTACCGACTTTGCCTGTTTTGACAGGAAGCACCGCGAACTGGGGCAGACAGTTGACAGATAGCACTGATTGTGCGATTGGGGTGGTATAACCACGTTTTTGACAGGGCGGACCCACTGGCAGGTACACGTGGCGACAGGTGCCGTCTCCTCCAGCTCACGGCCGTTAGGGCGTCTCTCCCAGTGCGATTCAGTCCACTCCATTACCGCTCCACGTGCTCGAGCAGAGACTTGGCGACTCCCGACGGCGGCGACGGTGGCCGCAACCGCATCGCGCCCAGCGACGGCCACCCTAGCGGAGGAGTCCGACAGAGGCGCGTGTACAACGGGGTCGACCAGCAGCAGTACATCCATTGCAGCGTCACCGTCGATCCAGAGTCGATCCCATTGCTGCAGCCGGCGATGCCCCAAGCTTAAATTCAGAGAAAACTTGGTCGTCGGCGGGGAAAACCTCCAGCAATGATCCACTCAGCCACTACGTCTCAGGCGCCGGGTTAGCCATTCCTTCCCCTTCAGCAGATTTTGGGTCTTGTACTAAATAAATAGGGGATTAGGTCTAAATCTTGATATTAGATTTGGACTTCCTTCGAATTGGCAATGCAAAACTACAATGTAGGCTTGAATAGTTATTTTATTTCCATGTAGGACTCACTCTGATATATGGGAGCTTTTTATTCAATTTGATGGTGTCAAATTTGTGCAAAAGACAATGGAACAACAAGATCTTAGATATCTTAATTTGTTCTCAGTAATGGAGAAGGAAGGTTATGGCATTTGTGATTCAATGTACTATGTTAAATAGGAAGGGGAGGGACTAGAAGGACTAGATTTGATAGATAGACAAGTGAAGGTGGATGAAATTATTAAAAAATATGAGAGCATCAAGAAATTGGTACTCATAGTGATGAGGGACAAGAGGAAGCATGTTGTAGTTCTGTCCCCAGCGAAGAGCAAGAATTCTGTGAAGTTTGCTGCAAAAGAGCATCCAAGTTACATTGATGTAGATGCAGGGGAGGACCATCCCATTCCTTATCAGGTGCAGACATAAGATAGTGTGTGCTACCAGCCTTTGCACACCAATGATCAGGCTATGGATGACCAATTTGGTACGCAGTACAGTTTTATACCTGGCAATGTGCATACCCAAGTTGAAGAAAACCAGATAGAAGAAGTAGAAGAAGAGAAAGAGGATGGACATGCATTTGATGACAGCTTCAGTTAGTTTGATGATGGACAGTATGATCCAGAGTATGCTGCTGACATGATAAACAAAAAAGAGGAGGAACTAAGGGCAAGATTTGCAGAGAGGATAAGACAGAGAGAAGACCCACTATTGCACTATGAGGATGAGACAGATGTTGAGGACATTTTTGTCAGTGATCATGATGATGTACTTGAAGAAATACCAGTAGAGCAGCATATGAAGAAGAAGGTCAAGAGGCCAAGGCCTACACTCAGAGCACACTCTCAGGTAGTTATTCCTGACATACATGATTGGGCTCCTTCAGATGATGAAGTGGAAGATGGCTTCCTGAATGAGGAAGATCTTCAGCAGTCCCCTAGTTGTTATTTCTATAATGCAGCTGCTGCTAGCAGCCACCTCTGCCATGTCAAACTAGTGAAATAATATGTGCTATTTTGTGACCTGTGAGATGCAAAACAGCCCCTTCTGGCTGGTAGAACTTGCTGTGATGTCCTGGAACCACTGAGAACAATATGTGCTATTTTGTGAACATGTGACATGTGTGTTTGAATGTGATGATTAGGTTTCAGCTGCTGTTTCATAATCTTTTGCACTATTAATCAGCAGTACCACTGAGAACAATATGTGCTATTTGTGAACATGTAATTTTCATTGTAAACAAGGGACATGTTGTCCATTTTTCTATTTAACAATATGTGCTATTTTGTGAACATGTAATACCAAAGACATAACTGATCTCATCTATCCTATCAACACACAATTATACCAAATCCATTAATACACAATATAGTTCAACATACCATTGACAGTATTCAACAAGTGATAGTACCACACATATCTCAGGGAATAATTCAGTACATAAATAGTTCAACAAACTCACAGTTCAACATACCACTACTAGTACATTACACTGATAATGCATGCCTCACAAATCACATCTCATCTAATAAATCCTTGATCTTCCTAATCTTTGCCCTGCTGCCATCATTCTTCTTCACAAATTCTGCAATCATGGACTCCAGTTTTTTCTTATCTTCCTTCAATTTGTCCCTTTCCTTCTCTGCCTTGATCCTCAACACCATGTGCATGTTACTAGCCTGGGTATCCAACTTCTTCTTCTCCTCCAGTTCTGCCCTTGCATCAATGAGTGCTTGTTCAGCCTGTGCCTTAAGTGCAAGTGTGACCTTCTTCTCATTCTCGGTCTTCTCTACTTCATCTTGGAAAATCTTGTGATCACGGTGCAGCTTGGTAATTTCATCCCTGAAATTGAACTTCTCCTCCACATGGCGCAGAGCAGCACTAACTCTATCTTCCTTCAGTTCTCCATACATCTGCCATAATTTCAGAAGAGCTTTCTGGAGAGAAGCTGGCCATTCTCCATCTACCCATTTAACATAATCACGGGATAGCCCAAACTACAGAAAACATAGTTCCAGATTAGCTCTAAATTGAGTTGCTACATTAATTTTGATAGATGACAGATGACAAAGCATTGACTAAATAATACACACAATGATATCACACACCTGGCCAGCACATGTCATATATCTCCTCCCTGTTGTTGCTCCTTCCCAAGCAACAAACTTTTCTAACATGCTTCCACATTTACAGCGAGGAGCTTTTCGCCCCTCAGCTAATCCTTCTCACTCAGAATCATACAGGTTTTCTAATCCCTAAAAAGATCAATGTGCAGCAGGTTCAGATAGAAACCCTAAAACTAACCCTACAAATCCATAAATCAGAGGAACCCTAAACCTAGAAATCAAGAACAAGCAAAGACTAACCTCACTGTTGCCATTGCGGTTGTCCTCAGACGATTCCTCACCATATCCCCACGATACCATGTCGGGCCGCGAGGTAGAACTCCGGCGGCCGGCGGCGATGACGACGAGAGTGGGGTGGCGGCTGCGAGGGTGGCGACAGGGGCGATCTGAACTGAGACACGCCCTCTTGAAACGGGTGATTTATCCCCTCCTCACCCTACCCTAACGGCCGTGAGTTGGGGGAGACGGCACCCGTCGCCACGTGTACCTGCCAGTGGGTCCGCCCTGTCAGAAACGTGGTTATACCGCCCCAATCGCACAATCAGTGCTATCTGTCAACTGTCTGCCCCTGTTCACGGTGCTTCATGTCAAAACATGTAAAGTTGGTAGTTATCTGTCAAGACGACCTTAAATATGGTAGTTTCTTGTCATTTTGTCCTTCCAAGCCATAACGTGTAAAGAGGCCACCCCTTGTACCCTGGAACTCGAACCGCCTCGTGTGCTCCCATTCACAAGCCGGCCGTGCCGGGGCAGAGAGCAACGCGTAGAACTCGTTGAGCACCTCCGTCAAGCGGGCAGAGGAGAAGACATGAGATGGACGCGGTTTGCTGGTTTTTTTTTGCTCGGAGAGTATCTGCGGACGGATGGAGTGCAGTGCATGACACCCACAAAAGTTGATCCAACTAGTATAGACACATCATTAGACGAGGTGGTAGATACAATAATTGGCGCTCTTCAAATCTTGGCGTGAAAGGCGCACGGCCTAAACCGCACCTAGCTGCTATACCTGCTAGTGCTAAGACACGCACGCTATACAACCTAGAGCATGGCACGGAAGGCGCACCGGCCGGCCGGTCGGATCCGCGCTCGTGCGGCCCCCAATCCGGTAGTAGTCCGGCGGCAATGGGCGATGAGCGATTGACCGCGCCGTGGCACGTGTGGGTGTGCGCCTCCACCCTCCAGCAAGGTGCACACGTGCGCTGCTCCCATGAATCATCCACCGCAGCCGCAGCCGTGGATTTTCTCCGCGCTCTGGGACATCCCCATGCGTTTACGGCATCTCCACCGGGCGCCGAACCATCCGGTTGTTCTGGTCGGTCCGTTTTTATCCGTTTGGATCAAGTCATGATCGGCACGAGGAGGTGGTCCGGTCTGTTCGGTCAGCCACGTTCAACGGCGCGACCCATTTGTCCAGCCTGGACGTGGCATTTTTTGTTGCAAATTCAAACATAAATCAATTGGCAATGTTTATACTAATTTGCATTTAAAATATAAAAATGGAATTTAAACTACTAGCCCTAGCTACGGATCTTCGTGCGTCGGCGCCGCCTCGTCCGTCTACGGGTCGAGGTCGATGCACTCCGGCGGCGTCCAGAGGTTGGGCGGCGGCAGGGTCGGAGCGGGAGCGGGCGCAGACGGATTGATCACTAGCCCAGGCCACGGCGCCCAACCATGCTTGAGGTGCGCCAGCTCCATCCCCACCTCCGACGGCGGTGGAGGCAGGTGGACGTCGCCTACGCCACCATGCCAGTGAGCTGGACGACTTCCTCGAAGCCAATCCACTGGGCTTCCTCCTCCCACGTGTTGGCCGCGATGGCCTGCTCAGTGAAGGCGTCCTCGTCGTAGCCCCGCGCCAGCACCTCGCGGTACTCTGGGGGCAGTTCGCGGCGACGTCGTCCACCGCCTCCTGCTTGACGATGATATCGTCGTCGTCCTTCTCGTCGTTGTCGCCCTCGCTGTCGAGCTCGGCGTCGGAGTGGTTGATGGCGCCCTCGTCGTCTGAGTCGATGTCGAGGACGGGGTAGACCTCCCCCATCATCAGGTCGCGACGGATGGTGGTGGCGCGCCGCACCTTGTGCTCCCACTCGAGGAACTGTTTCCAATAGGCCTCGGATTGGTAGCCAGCCTCCCACCGTTGGGCCGGCGGGAGGCTCCTGATTCGGCGGTGGATCTCCTCCTCCAGCCATTTGCCCGCCTTGGGCACGGGCAGCACCGGGACGCGGTCCCGGTTGAGGTGCTAGCCGGTAGGGAGGGACGTCGTTGTGCACGATGCCCCTTTTTCCCCGGCCGCACTCGCGCGATGCATAAGTACATGGCAGCCTCCCGTGGAGGCAGGCGAACCTCCACGGGGCGGCCCCAGAAATCCTCCGGCTGCGGCAGGGATGTACCCCGGGGGAAGGCCGGCAGCCGGGGGACGCTAGCTGCTAGAGCCATACGCCTCGTGGTCATTCTTGCTCCTCCCCTTCTTCAGCCACGACGGCGTCTTCATCGTCGATGGTGGCGGCGGAGGGTAGGGTTTGCGATGCCGAGAGGTGAGGAGGACGACACCGACAACACATGGTTAAATATCCCAGCCGCGCGTGAAAACGCACAGCTTCCCACTCCTTCGCCATCAATGCTGGCGGGGAAACACAGGCGGCACCCAGTGGGACAGCGCGTCGTCTCGTCGCCATTGATGGCACAGGCTGCCGCCGGTTAGCCTTTCGTGCAGCGTGTCTAAATTGCTGCCGCGGTTGCGTCTAAATCGATGTCGTTGGCCGCATCTGAATCAATAACTTCGGTAAGCGGTGACTGACGGATGAGTCGATAGACGTTTCAGCGCGCGTCCGAGCCGACGCAACCGTTGTCCAGATTAGATGCATGAACGGGTCAAGCCAGACTCATTTGTCCGAACGAGTCAGCTCGCTGGGACACAACGTGCGTATGCCCCACCCATCCATGTAAACCGGTTCGGACACGCTTGGACGGAATGCGTCGCCCCCGTCGGTGAAAGATGCCTCTACTCTGCTTATCCTAGTACCATGAACGTAGATTTGTGGTGAGTGATGGATGGTGCGTGTGTAGCCACATGCTTCAGGGTACTGTTATCTGCGGACGTTTCCGTGCTCGAAAGCATAGGCAGACCTAGCCGTCCCAGGCTTCCGGCCCACCGACAAGCCTAATTTTACAGCAATTTGATCAAAAAACAGTGTCATTAGATGTAGATTACACTGTTTGTCCAGGCTTCGAATAATTCTCGAAAGTGCGTACAGATTTGTTCGCACCATGTTTATAACTGTAACACTGTAGTTGGCCTGAGGCATGACTCGTGGCTGGCGCCTCTGCATGCAATGCAAAGCAGAGCATGGCTGATGGCCTTGAGCGCGAGCAGAGAGGATGGGAGGGAGGTGCGAAGGATGGGCGGTGCATGATGGCGGACAAAAGAGGAGACATTATTGCGATGTTACACGACGACTACTACTAGTAATTGAGGTTTAGTGCCTTTAAGGTACTTTGCCGCTAGACTGTAGGAGTACCTTGGGTGGGGTTGCCGCAATACATTGCGCATGGCAGCTCGGATTCCCCTCGCTTTTCTTTCTTCACTTATCAAATTATCGTTGCCTCTTTTAGCCTTTTCCTTGCCGGAGTGACCGAGCACGCAAATCTTTATCTCTGCCCCCTCTTTTTCCTTCTCTCTTTTGTTGTGATGTTTATCCCTGTCCATGCATTTTCTATCAGGACATCAACCGGAGAGAGCTACTACGTCTTCCCTTTCGCAGTTTCAGCTTCTGCTCTGACGAGAGAGAGAGCATGGGGCCTGAGATCGTTGGAGCGCACGAATCACGATGCGCCTTTGGCCTTTTTCACTTTGGACATATACTACGTGCAACCAGTGATCCTAGCTTAGTGCCGCGAATCCAGCGAACGGGGACGCGGTGAGTGCGATCCAACCACCCGAGCTCTAGTCTACAAGACTCGAGTGCTGGCTGATCATAGTTCCATACTCCAAAGTCCACGCCACGGTGCGTATGCACATGAACCGTGTACCGTTGATTCCAACGATTCCGTGCACGCGCGCGGGTTGATTAATTACAAATTCTCGGGTTGATTAACTACTTTCACCTCTCTCTGTGTGTGTTCAGTTCCTATACTGCCCTTACATTTTGAGGTGTGACTAGTTCACGGACCGTTCGTCACCACCAAAATCCGTCTGCCATGAAAAGACTATTTTGTCCCTGGCTTTTCGGACATATTGCAAGGTATGCCACCGCCAATTGGAACATACATGTTCGATCAAAAGAAAAAAAACTCCACTCTGGGTCAGCCTCCCCCTCTCCATTCCCGTGCGTGATACGTTGGAAACGTATCTATAATTTTTGATGTTCCATGCTTGTTTAGTATCTACTTTGCTTTACTTGTTCATACTTTAAGGTGTTTTTTACATGTTTTCTGTTGCTAACCTATTAACAAGTTGCAACAGTGTCAGATGCTTGTTTTTTGCTTTTTTGGTTTTAGAAAAGTTAAGAAAAAATATTCTCGAAATTGGACGGGACGAAGGACAAAGTCAATTACTTTCCATGGGGAACAAGAAGTCCAGAGGAGAGCCCGAAGGGCCGGCCAGAGGGGCCAGACCCCCCTCCCAGGCGCGGGTGGGCCCTAGCCCGCGTCTGGCTAGGGTTTGGCCGCCCTGGCGGCCGCCTCGGTCTCCCCCTTCGCCTATAAGAAGCCCGCAATGCAGAAACTCTTAGGACTCCGATCAGAAATCCACGAAACCGTCTGTAGCCGCCACCACCATCGTCCCTAGATCGGGGGGTCTGAAGTTCTTCCCGGCACCCTGCCGGAGGGGAGATCATCCCGGAGGCCTTCTCTCCGGTATGATTCGTGAGTAGTTCCACCTTGGACTATGGGTCCATGTAGTAGCTAGATGGTTGTATCTCCTCCTTTGTGCTTTCATGTATAGATCTTGTGAGCTCCGTTCATGATCAAGATCTAATCTATTTGTAATCATGCATGTTGTGTTTGCGGGGATCCGATGGATATTGAGATTATTATGTTGGTTTGATTAATGGTCTTATCTTTATGATTCTATCATGTCTGTGTTGTTTGTGATCTTGCATGATCTCCGTTGCTAGTGGTTATCTTGGCCAAGTAGTTTCTAGTGACTCCAAGAGGGGGTATTTATGCTCGATAGTGGGTTCATGCCTCTAGTTTCCAAGGGAAGTGAAAATAATCTCTTCGGTTGTAGATGTGTTGTTGCTACTAGGGAGAAAACAACGTTCTCTTGTTCATGGAACATGTGGACTGTTTACCTTACACACTTTGCTTAAAGCAGTTGTCTGTTGCTTGCAACTTAATACTGGAGGGGGTTCGAATGATAACCTGAAGGTGGACTTCTAGTCATAGATGCAGTTGGATGATGGTCTATGTATATTATTGTATTGCCCAATCAACCTCATAGGATCTTTCTGGCTAGTAATTTCATTGTTATGCCTTGCTCAGTTCCTGTCAATTGCCCCGTTGTAATTTGTTTACCCTTCATGTCATGTTGTTTATCTAAGGAGAGCACCTCTAGTGAACTATGGACCCCGGTCCAATCTTTACCATTGATACGTCTTCCACTTTTACTTGTTTACTTGCTGCAAACCATTACCTTCCACGCCATACGTTTAATCCTTTGTTACAGCAAACCGGTGAGCTTGACAACCTCACTGATTTGTTGGGGCAAAGTCTTGAGTTTGTGTTGTACAGGTCTCCATTGCCAGCAACACCTGTGAGATGTTTCCTTCCTCCTTCAGGTTCGATAACCTCGGTATCTACTGAGGGAAACTTGCTGTTGTGCTCATCACACCTTGCTCTTGGGGTTCCAACGAAGTTTCCCATGTCAACACGGGGTGCACGCATCAAGATTTATGGCGCAGTTGCCGGGGAGGCTAAGGACGTCTTCACTAGGGGAGTCCTTCACTTCCTTTCTCTTTACTTTGGTTTTAGTTTACTTTGTTTCTTTTGCTTGGTTTTGTTTGCCTTATTCTAAAACACACACACAAAAATAGTTCCTACTCTGGTTGTTGGTCTGTTATTGCCTTGCTTGGTCATGCTTTCTATCAATGGATGGTTTCTTTCAAACTAGTTCTTATTGGCAAGTCACGGAAGAACAAAAGTATTATTATAAGGAACACCGTTTGTCACAAAAAGGGAAACACTTATGGGAACAAATTGATAAGTTGAATACTATTGCTAGAGACGTGTGCTCTACTTATAATGTTACTTATTGCTTTGATAAGTCTTGTTGCTGCAGGAGGTATAAACACCTACCTTTTCAATGTGAGTATAATGATAATGTTACCATATCTTCTTATGTTAAAGGAAATTGTGACTTTTATGATGTGGAACATATTGAAGAATTCATTGCCTTCAAGGGTGCATTTGAACTTGCTAGTTTGTTTTAAAATATTGATGATGCACCTTATGAAAATGAGGTTTATGAGATACTTAAATTTTGCTTTGATAATTACAAGGAAGCAAATGGCTATATTCTTGAATATTTTAAATTTTAATAGATGCTTTCCACAAATGGAAGAGACTAATGCCTTGCAGGAGCCTATGGAAGAAGAAATTATTGAAATTAGAAGCTCATTAGATGAAAAAGAGGAGAGTGATGAACAAAAGGAGAAAGAATGGATCTGCCCATGCCTACCTTCTAATGAGAGTAACTATTTATCCCTTACATTATTTGATTGTCCCCCATGCTTGCCAAAGGAGGACTGATATGTTCCCGTGGATCCTTTTGAAATATCTACTTTGGATAAAACCTGTGAAGGTTTTAATCCTACTATTTTTGAGCTTGATAGAAATTATGTGTTTGTAGCTCATGAAAAGCATGATTTATGTGATATCTATATTATTGAGTTTATTCATGATGCTACTGGAAATTATTATGAGAGAGGAAAATATGGTTGTAAAAGTTTTCATGATACTGAAACACCTCTCTTTGTGCTGAAAGTTTTGAAGTTACTCTTGTTTTCTCTTCCTATGCATGTCACTTTGTTATTTGTGAACTTATTTATGTACAATATTCCTATGCATAGGAAGTGGGTTAGACTTAAAGGTGTTTTGAATTTACTTTTTGATGCTCTCTTTTACTTCAACTCATAGTTCTTATGAGAGCATCTTCTCAAGCTATCATGCCTAACTTAAAGGCGTTAAAGAAAAGTACTTGTTGGGAGATAACCCAAGAGTTTCCTTGAGTCTTGAAATTTATTACTTCTTTAATGACCTCTTCTTATCCTTTTTGTTTGTTTTTTGTGCCAAGAATGACCTCTAATGAGAGGGAAATAAGATTTGGGGAATTGCTGTCCCGAAACAGATTTCTGTCCTCCACCAAAACAATTCGTGAGGAGGCTCTATAACTCGGATTAAGCTCAAAATTTACGAATAAATCCCCTAGTATGTTCTCTAACTTTAATTAGTTCAACACTTTTTTATTTGAGTAACATAAGATGTTCGAAAAAATTCGTTTCTACCTGCTGGTCTGTTTTGACAGATTTCTGCCATTATTTGCATTTGCTTCTATTTGATTCCTTTTTGAGCTCTCTTTAGGAAAATTGAGTTTCTTTGAAGGATTTACTACAGTAGATTGTGTTTTTAGTGAAAATCCTTGATGTTCCAAAGCTTTCCCAGTGGTCTAATATCCTTTGAATAAGCTAATGTTGCTAATGAAGATTGTGTGAAGCTTTGTATGAAGGAAAATTTTCAGGTGTAGAGAGAGAATGATGCAATGAGATGAAGAATGGATAAAAGCTCAAGCTTGGGGATTCCACCATGGTGTCATCCCAAGAAATATCCAAGAGGTACAAGCGTCAAAGCTTGGGGATGCCCAAGGCATCCCCTTCTTCATCAATAAAAAGCTTAGGTCTGTCTACACACTTCACTTTTATTGTTTCATGCATAGTTGTATTGTTCTTGGAGCGTCTTAGTTTTCGTTTGTTTTGATTAGGTTGTTTAGTTTGCTTAAATAAAGTAGTTTGGACCCCCGTTCTCGCTGTGTTATTTTTCAAATAAGGTTGCTTGGTGTTTTGAAAGGAGTAGTAAGTTCTTGCTTGAAGTGCAAGAGGAGCCTGCATGGACTGTGACTTAGACTTTAGCATGACATGCTAGGTATTGTTTTAGAATTATGCTTAGTGATTATTAATGTAGCATGTCTTGTTCCAAACAATTGGGATTGCTTAGTGTGTCTTGAAGAAATTATGTGTTGTTTTAGCATGCAAAAGCATAGTATTGTGGTATTCTCCTTTGATGCTTTGCTTGAGTTGACTTGGCACATGCTCACACCATGTTATGACTATGACAATTCACCATTATCCTCTATGGTCATTTAGTCCTTGACTTGTAGTACCACTCTTTGATTTGATTAGTTTGCTTCGTTGCATTGCATAATTATGGCCATTATTGCTCTCTTAGTGGGTTGCTCCCAGTCTTTTGCTAGCCTCCACTTGTATGAATAAGTTCTACTCATGCTTCCAACTCCCAAGAAACCAAGTTTTTCCAAAGTGTCCACTATAAACTCCTATGCATGATGTGTTACACCATTTCCAAGTATATTCTTGTTTTCAACTATCTTCCAATTAAAAACTATTTTGTTATGTGAAAACTGTAGGGGTTCGTAGCATGGAAAACAAAAAAATTCAACCGCATGCACATAAACAATCCAAGATATATCTAATAGATTGTAGCAACGAGTTGATTAGAGTACTCACCCTCGAAGATTCTAAAGCGGTTAATGAGAGCAGATTCTCGTGGGTGATGTAGTCGTACACTTGACGATCTCAAGATCGCGAAGACGATCCTTCCGGCGCTTCGTTCCGGCAGCGCTTCCGCAGTCAGTCACACGTTTGGTACTCGATGAAGACCTTCCTCTCCCTTGTTCCAGTAGGCAGTGGAGGTTGTAGTTCTTCCCTCGCGATTCCGGTAGCACGACGACGTGGTGTCAGAAGTAGAGGGAAGATCTCGCAAGAATTCGCCTAAGCCGGTGCGAGTTATGGTGGATCTAGGGTTTCCCAGCGATCTAGGTTTAGAAGGCCGGGAGGAGGAGGAGGTGTCGGTGGCGGCTAGGGAGACAGCGACGAGGTGGCGGCAACGCGAGGTGGCGGCGCGGCGGCGATGGCGGCTAGGCGGCAGCGTACGGGGTGGGGAGGGCTGGCTCTTGTGGTATTTGGGGAAGCCCTCCCCCTCTATTTATGAGAGGGGGCAGCCTTGAGAGGGGAGAGTTTGAATCCAAACCCAAACCCAAGTTGGATAGAAGGAAGGACTATTTCCTTCTTCCACTAGGAAACTATTGTTCCAGTTTGACTTTTCAAACCTCCCGTTTGACTTTCAATTAAAGTTTTAGTTCTCTCTTGCAAACGCCCAAACCAAGTGACCTAGGATATGATTCAATCATTCCACTTACCCATGACATATTCATGGACCATTCCCCTTCCGGTCCGGTGAACCTTCTAGAACCTCTCCGATGAAAACATCGAAATCATTCCCGAACTCCGGAATCGGACTTTCCTTATATGAATCTTATTCTTCGGACTATTCCGGATCTCCTCGTGTTATCATGGATCCCATCCGAGACTCCGAACAACATTCGGTATCCCTACTAACATTCCATATATACTAAACAACATCGAATCCTTAAGTGTGTCTCCCTACGGTTCGTGAATTATGTGGACATGACCGAGACACTTCTCCGATCAATAACCAATAGAGGAATCTGGAAATTCATATGGCTCCCACATATTTGTACGATTACTTTGCGATCTAATGAACCACTTACATACGATACCAATTTCCCTTTGTCTCGCGATAGTTTACTTATCCGAGGTTTGATCGTCGGTATCTCTACATACCTAGTTCAACCTTGTTACCGATAAGTACTCTTTTCTCGTTCCCGTGATATGTGATCCCTTGTGAGACAGTCACATGCTTGCAAGCTAATTGGATGACATTCCACCGAGAGGGCCCAGAGTATATCTATATGTCATATGGATGGACAAATCCCACTCTTGATCCATGTGCCTCAACACATACTTTCTGAACACTCAATGCCATCTTTATAGCCACCTAGTTATGGTGTGGTGTTTGATGTCATCAAAGCATCCTTCCGGTGATGGTGATTAGCATGATCTCATGGTCGAAGGAATTATGTTACTATGTATCAGAAAGCTTATAGAAAACGAACTATTGAAATGACTTGATCTTAATGCTACACTTATCTATAGGAGAATGTCCATCACACCATTCTCCTAATGATATGATATTGTTGTTAAAAACATCTCAATGTTCATGATCGGGAAACCACGATCATATATTAATCAACAAGCTAGTATTACAAAGAGGCTTTACTAGGGACTCTAATTTAGTTTACAAATCACACAAGTATTAATGTTTCTGGTTAATACTATTATAGCATGAATGTAAACATTTATCATAAACACAAAGATATAATAATAACCACTTTTATTATTGCCTCTAGGGCATATCTCCAACAGTCTCCCACTTGCACTAGAGTCAACTAATCTAGATTACATGGTAATATACCGAACACCCATGGCAGTTTGGTGTTGGTCATGTTTTGCCCTCGGGAGAGGTTTAGTCAACGGATCCGCCACATTCAGATTTGTGTGTACTTTGCAAATCTTTATGTTACCATCTTGGACATGTTCTTGAATAGCGTAAAAATGTAGCTTGATGTGCTTCAGCTTGTTGTGTGACCTTGGTTCTTGCGCATTGGCTATGGCGCCCATGTTATCACAGTAGATAGACATTGTGTCCAGCGCACTTGGAACCACACCGAGCTCTGTAATGAACTCCTTCATCCATATCGCTTCTTGTGAAGCCTCCGAAGCAGCTATGTATTCCGATTCAGTTGAAGATCTCTCCACAACGTTTTGCTTTGCACTCCTCCAGCTAACTATTGTACCATTCAAAGTAAATACGTATCCAGATTGAGATTTAGAATCATCCGGATCGGTGTTCCAACTAGCATCGGTGTAACCATTAACAACAAGTTGTTCATCACCTCCATAAGAAAGAACCATATCCTTAGTTTTTCTCAAGTACTTAAGGATGTTTTTGACCGCTGTCCAATGATCCACTCCTGGATCACTTTGATATCTGCTAGTCAAACTAACAGCATATGCAATGTTGGGTCTAGTACATAGCATGGCATACATAAGAGATCCTATGGCTGAGGCATAGGGAGTCTTACTCATCCTTTCTCTATCTTCTGCCGTTGCAGGACTTTGAGTTTTACTCAAGGTCGTATTGGGCAACATCGGTAAGAACCCTTTCTTGCTATCTTCCATTCCAAACCTCTTTAGAACTTTTTCCAAATATGTACTCTGTGACAATGATATTAGGCGTCTCGATCTATCTCTATAAATCTTTGTGCCAAATATGTAAGCTGTTTAGCCAAGATCTTTCATTGAAAAACTATTATTCAAATAATCCTTGACACTATTAAGAAGGTTCACGTCATTCCCAATCAACAATATGTCATCTACATATAGTATTAAGAATGCTACAGAGCTCTCACTCACTTTCTTGTAAATACAAGCTTCTCCATTAGTTTGTATAAAACCAAAGCTTTTGATTACCTTATCAAAACGTTGATTCCAACTTTGTGATGCTTGCTTCCATCCATAAATGGACCGTTGAAGTTTGCATACCTTGTTAGCATCATTAGGATCGACAAAACCTTTGGGTTGCATCATACACAACTCTTCATCAATGTCTCCATTGAGGAATGTTGTTTTGACATCCATCTGCCATATCTCATAATCATAATATGCAGCGATTGCTAACAAAATCCTCATAGACTTTAGCTTCGCTACCGGTGAGAAAGTCTCATCGTAGCCAACTCCTTGAATTTGTCGAAACCCTTTTGTGACAAGTCGACCTTTATAGAAAGTAACATTACCATCAACATCTGTTTTCTTCTTGAAAATCCATTTGTTCTCGACAGCCTTCCGGCCATCTGGTAAGTCCACCAAAGTCCATACTTGGTTTTCGTACATGGATCCAATCTCGGATTTCATGGCTTCTTGCCATTTATTGGAATCTGGGCTCATTATTGCTTCCTCATATGTCGCAGGGTCATCGGTGTTGTCCACCAACATGACACTCATAACGGGATCATACCAACCAGGAGTGGTACGAGTTCTCGTTGACCTGCGAGGTTCCGTAGTAACTTCAACCGAAGTTTCATGATCAACATCATTAGCTTCCTCTCTTATTGGTGTAGGCGCCACAGGAATTATTTTCGGTGTTGCGCTACTCTCAAGTTCGAGAGAAGGTTCAACAACCTCGTCGAGTTCTACTTTCCTTCTAGTCACTTCTTTCGAGAGAAACTCCTTCTCTAGAAAGGATCCATTCTTGGCAACAAAGATTTTGCCCTCGGATCTATGATAGAAGGTATACCCAATAGTTTCCTTTGGGTATCCTATGAAGACGCATTTTTCCGCTTTGGGTTCAAGCTTGTCTGGCTGTAACTTCTTTACATAAGCTTGGCAACCCCAAACTTTAAGAAACGTCAATTTAGGTTTCTTCCCAAACCATAATTCATACGATGTGGTTTCAACGGATTTAGATGGTGCCCTATTTAAAGTGAATGCGGTTGTTTCTAATGCATAACCCCAAAACGATAGCGGTAAATTTGTAAGTGACATCATAGTATGAACCATATCTAAGAGAGTTCGATTACGATGTTCGGACACACCATTACGTTGTGGTGTTCCTGGCGGTGTCAATTGTGAAAGTATTCCGCATTTCTTCAAATGCTCGCCAAACTCATAACTTAGATATTCACCTCCACGATCAGATCGTAGAAATTTAATCCTTTTGTTACGTTGATTCTCTACCTCACTTTGAAATTCCTTAAACTTCTCGAAAGTTTCGGACTTATGTTTCATGAAATAGATATACCCATATCTACTCAAATCATCCGTGAAGGTAAGAACATAACGATAACCACCGCGCGATGCTACACTCATTGGGCCACACACATCGGTATGTATGATTTCCAATAAGTCCGTAGCTCGCTCCATCATACCAGAAAATGGAGTCTTAGTCATTTTACCCATCAGACATGCTTCACATCTTTCAAGTGATTCGAAACCAAGTTATTCAAGAAGTCCATCGGAATGGAGTTTCTTCATACGCTTCACTCCAATATGACCAAGACGACAGTGCCAGATATAGGTCGAGTTATCGCTCAATTTCAAACTTTTATCTTCAATGTTATTAATGTGTGTATTTCCATAATCGATATTCAATAAGAATAGACCATCTATCAAAGGTGCATGTGCATAAAACATATTACTCATATAAATCGAACAACCATTATTCTCGGACTTAAACAAGTAACCGTCTCGCAATAAGCATGATCCAGATATAATGTTCATGCTCAATGCAGGCACCAAATAACAATTATTTAAGTATAAAACTAATCCCAATGGTAGATGAAGAGGTAGCGTGCCGACCGCGATCACATCAACCTTTGATCCATTTCCAACGTGCATCGTCACCTCGTTCTTCGCTAGTTTCCGTCTATTCTGCAGCACCTGTTTCGAATTACAAATGTGAGCAACCGAACCAGTATCAAATACCCAGGCACTACTACGAGTACTAGTGAGATACACATCAATAACATGTATATCGGATATACCTTTCTTCTTGATGTTGCCGTTCTTCAAATCCGCCAAGTAATTAGGGCAATTCCGCTTCCGGTGACCTTCTCCCTTGCAGTAAAAGCACTCAGTATCAGGCTTAGGTCCAGCCTTGGTCTTCTTCGCCGGCGCGGTAACTTTTTTACCGCCCTTCTTGAAGTTCCCTATTTCTTAGACTTGCCTTGCTTCTTGAATTTGGTGGTCTTATTAACCAACAACACTTGGTGCTCTTTCTTGATCTCCACTTCTGCATACTTTAACATGGAGAAGAGTTCGGGCAACGACTTGTCCATGTTTTGCATATTGTAGTTCATCACAAAGTTCTTGTAACTTGGTGGTAGTGATTGGAGGACACGGTAAATCCCCAAAGCATTAGGAATCACTATACCCAAGCTTTGAAGTTTGCTTGCGTGACCAAAGATCTTAAGCACGTGCTCACTGACGAAGCTGCCCTCTTCCATCTTGCAGTTAAAGAATTTTTCAGAAGCCTCATAACTCTCAACTCCCGTGAGCCTCAAATATCATTTTGAGTTGACGGACAATATCATGTGGGTCATGGTTCTCAAACCTTATCTAAAGCTCCGATTCCAAACCATACAAGATAGCACACTGGACTGTGGAGTACTGATTCTTCTGAGCGAGGAAACATTCTTTACCTCATCGGTAGCATCAGCTGCAGGTGGGTCACCCAGCGGGGTGCATCCAGCACATAGGTCAAATTACCAGCATTGAGGACAATCCTCAAATTGAGGAACCAATCCGCGAAGTTGCTTCCATTGTTTTTCAACTTATCTTTCTCTAGGAATGCATTAAAATTAATGGTAGGGGTCGTCATTGATCTACAATATATTTGCAATAGCTTAGACTAAGTTTATGACAAATTGAGTTCTAATTAATAGTTAAATTAATCTAGGTGAACTCCCACTCAAAACAATATCCCTCACATTGTTTTAGTGATCACACGAACCAAATCCACCACATCAAAACCGATCATCACGAGAGTTGATGTAGCTTCAATGGCGAACAATTAACATGTTCATCATATCTACTATATGACTCATGCTTTACCTTTCGGTGATCCGTGTTCCGATACCAAGTATGTACATGCTAGGCTTGTCAAGATCAAACCTTAGCTTCCACATGAGCAAATCTGGCTTGCTCACGTTGTATACACTCGCAGAATCTAACACACCCGATCATCACATGGTGCTTCGAAACAACAAGCTTTAGCAACGGTGCTTACTAAGGATGAACACTTTATAACTTGAAATTTTTTGTGCTTGAGGGATCATCTTATAATGCTACCATCGCGAACTAAGCAATACAAGATGCATAAAAGGATTAACATCACATGCAATTCATAATATGTGATATGATATGGCCTTTCTTCTTATGCTTCCGATCTCCATCTTCAAGCATGAACATGATCTCCATCATCACCGGCATGGCATCAAGGTCAATGGCGCCGCTTCATGGTTTTCGTCCGCCAGCATCAACTATTACAACTACTTTGAATAATAGACACGCAGGTCTTAACGGAATTAAAAGACAACCATATGTCTCTTGCCGGTTGCCGACTTACAATAAAGAACATTGCATACATCATATATAATCACAATCATGGCCATATCACATCACAACACACCCCTGCAAAACAAAGTTAGAAGCTTCTAATTTTCTTTGCATGTTTTACGTGGTTTGGGGTTTTCAATAAGTGTCGTTCTAACTTACGAACAAGAACCACAACGTTGATACTAGTGTTGTCAATCACCCGTTGTAAATTGAATCTTAACTATGTTGGGAGAAACAGGCACCAGCAAAGCCACTCATGCAATACAAGTTGCATGTCAAGCGTGAAGCAAGTCTCATGAACAATGTCATGTAAGGTTAGCCCGGGCCGCTTCATCCCACCATCCCGCAAGATGCAAAGTACACAAGAAGCAACCGACAACAAAAACATCAACGCCCACAATGACCATTGTGTTCTACTCGTGCAACAGATCTACATATAGACACGGCTCTGATACCATTGTAGGGGTTCGTAGCATGGAAAAAATTCTACCGCATGCACACAAACAAGCCAAGATCTATCTACTAGATTGTAGCAACGAGTTGATTAGAGTACTCAACCTCTAAGATTCCAAAGCGGTTAACGAGAGCATATTCTTGTGGGTGATGTAGTCGTACACTTGTCAATCTCAAAATCGCGAAGACGATCCTTCCGGCGTTACAGCGGCAGCTTCATATCGGTCACACGTTAAATTTTCGATGAAGACCTTCCTCTCCCTTGTTCCAGCAGGCAGTGGAGGTTGTAGTTCTTCCCTCGCGATTCCGGTAGCACGACGACGTGGTGTCAGAAGTAGAGGGAAGATCTCGCAGGAATTCGCCTAAGCCGGTGCGAGTTATGGTGGATCTAGGGTTTCCCAGCGATCTAGGTTTAGAAGGCCGGGAGGAGGAGGAGAAGGTGTCAGCGATGGCGACAAGGTGGCGGCAAACGCGAGGCGGCGGCTAGGCAGCGGCGCACGGGATGGGGAGGGCTGGCTCTTGTGGTGTTTGGGGCAGCCCTCCCCCTCTATTTATGAGAGGGGGGCAGCCTTGAGAGGGGAGAGTTTGAATCCAAACCCAAACCCAAGTTGGATAGAAGGAAGGACTCTTTCCTTCTTCCACTAGGAAACTATTGTTCCAGTTTGACTTTTCAAACCTCCGTTTGACTTTCAATTTAGAGCTTTAATTATCTCTTGCAAATGCCCAAACCAAGTGACCTAGGATATGATCCAATCATTCCACTTACCCATGAAATATTCATGGACCATTCCCCTTCCGGTCCGTTGAACCTTCTAGAACCTCTCCGATGAAAACATCGAAATCATTCCCGAACTCCGGAATCAGACTTTCCTTATATGAATCTTATTCTTCAGACCATTCCGGATCTCCTCATGTTATCTCGGATCCCATCCGAGACTCCGAACAACATTCGATATCCCTACTAACATCCCATATCTACTAAACAACATCGAATCCTTAAGTGTGTCTCCCTACGGTTTGTGAATTATGCGACATGACCGAGACACTTCTTCGATTAATAACCAATAGAGGAATCTGGAAATTTATATGGATCTCACATATTTCTACGATTACTTTGCGATTGAATGAACCACTTACATACAATACCAATTTCCCTTTGTCTCGCGATAGTTTACTTATCTGAGGTTTGATCGTCGGTATCTCTGCATACCTAGTTCAACCTCGTTACCGATAAGTACTCTTTTCTTGTTCCCATGATATGTGATCCCTTGTGAGCCAGTCACATGCTTGCAAGATAATTGGATGACATTCCATCAAGAGGGCCCAGAGTATATCTTTCCGTCATATGGATGGACAAATCCCACTCTTGATCCATGTGCCTCAACACATACTTTCCGAACACTCAATGCCATATTTATAGCCACCCAGTTACGGTGTGGTGTTTTATGTCATCAAAGCATCCTTCCGGTGATGGTGATTAGCATGATCTCATGGTCGAATGAATTAGGTTAGTATGTATTAGAAAGCTTATAGCAAACGAACTATTGAAATGACTTGATCTTAATGCTACGCTTATCTATAGGAGTATGTCCATCACACCATTATCCTAATGATATGATATTGTTGTTAACAACATCTCAATGTTCATGATCGGGAAACCACGATCATCTATTAACCAACAAGCTAGTATTACAAAGAGGCTTTACTAGGGACTCTAATTTAGTTTACAAATCACACAAGTATTAATGTTTTCGGTTAATACTATTATAGAATGAATGTAAAAATTTATCATAAACACAAAGATATAATAATAACCACTTTTATTATTGCCTCTAGGGCATATCTCCAACAAAAACTTAGTGATTAAAGCCCTCACGAACTTGATGGCACACTTTATTATTTGCCCCTAATAAACTTGAACCATTGAGACAACTTTGTTGTATATTCTTTCACTTATAAGTTGGGATTAGCAGAACCGTGTTGTCACGGGGAACGTTTTCAACATTGCACTTGTACTTCTGTACTCCGTTGATATCATGCTCTTTTGTCTATGGATGTTACCTGTGTGAAATTAAGTGGGAACTTGTAAGTCCATGGAGTTTGTATTCTGTGTTAGAGAAACGCCTGGGCCGCTAGCCTAAGCCATGCCTAATCATGGTGGAAACTTGCAGCATCACCATAGTGATATCTATGAAGCATTCTTCTTATAACAAAGAGACACATTGAGAAAAGAGGAAAGAGAGAAAAAAGCACCATATTCCCATGGTACATAAGAAGAACTGTTGAGATGCTCATTGTCTGCTTGCCTTGTCATTTTGGTTATGGGAAATCTCATGTACCATGTGCAAGGGGTACCCCATTGGCGGTTCTCAATGATATGCAAATACTTAAAGTGACAAGAACTTGCCTGGGCCCTAAGTTGAGTATCCATGAGGTGTAGCCCTCATATTCAAGGGACATGAGATTGCCAACTTATACTTCGTCAAGCATATACTCCAGCTTTGCCACTTTAACCTTAACCACTTCAAGATGCTTATGATAGGGGCAATGAGGGCTGAAAGCTAACTAGTATCATAATTTTTGGAAGCTCTTTTTGAAACTTGTAATCCCTGCTTCCTTTACAAAAAGGCCTTTCTTTCACCATTATTTTAGTCTCCACCTTCTACTTTTAGGCACCATTAAGAGAGCATAGTTGTCATTCTGTGTGCAGTGTTCCAAAGCTTATTAATTGACGCATATTGTGTTATTACTTTCTCTTGTGCTATTTGTTTCTAGTCACCCTTGTGAACTTTGCAGGTGTCCTATGCATTATATTTCTACTCTATGAGGGACAAGAAGATTGCCACTATGCTATGTTTTCTACATGTGAAACAAACAAACGTTTTTCAATGCATACTATTCATGATCTTTGTTTGTAGCTTTCCATGTTGCATGCATAGTTACTATGTCCTACTGTTAGAACTCCATCTTTCATGCACATGTTTAGAGTTCTTTGATCCCAGCTTTCAATGCTTGCAAATGGTTGAATCTTTATTGTGAGGGTGCATGTCACCTCAAAAATTATTCTTTTATCACTTACCTACTCGAGGACGAGCAGGAGTTAAGCTTGGCGATGCTGATACGTTGGAAACGTATCTATAATTTTTGATGCTCCATGCTTGTTTAGTATCTACTTTGCTTTACTTGTCCACACTTTGAGGCGCTTTTTACATGTTTTCTGGTACTAACCTATTAACAAGTTGCAACAGTGCCAGATGCTTGTTTTCTGCTGTTTTTGGTTTCAGAAAAGTTATAAAAGAAATATTCTCAGAATTGGACGGGACAAAGGACAAAGTCAATTACTTTCCGTGGGGAACAAGAAGTCCAGAGGAGAGCCCGAGGGGCCGTCTAGAGGGGCCAGACCCCCCCACCCCCAGGTGCGGGTGGGCCCTAGCCCACGCCTGGCTAGGGTTTGGCCGCCCTGGCGACCGCCTCGGTCTCCCCCTTCGCCTATAAGAAGCCCCCGATGCAGAAACTCTCAGGACCCCGATCAGAAATCCACGAAACCATCTGTAGCCGCCGCCACCACCGTCCCTAGATTGGGGGGATCTGAAGTTCTTCCCGGCACCATGCCGGAGGGGAGATCATCCTAGAGGCCTTCTCTCCGATACGATTCGTGAGTAGTTCCACCTTGGGCTATGGGTCCATGTAGTAGCTAGATGGTTGTATCTCCTCCTTTGTGCTTTCATGTATAGATCTTGTGAGCTCCGTTCATGATCAAGTTCTAATCTATTTGTAATCATGCATGTTGTGTTTGCGGGGATCCGATGGATATTGAGATTATTATTTTGGTTTGATTAATGGTTTTATCTTTATGATTCTATCATGTCTGTGTTGTTTGTGATCTTGCATGCTCTCTGTTGCTAGTGGTTATCTTGGCCAAGTAGTTGCTAGTGACTCCAAGAGGGAGTATTTTTGCTCGATAGTGGGTTCATGCCTCTAGTTTCTAAGGGAAGTGGCAATAATCTCTTCGGTTGTAGATGTGTTGTTGCTAATAGGGAGAAAACAACGGTCTCTTGTTTATGGAACATGTTGACTGTTTAACTTACACACTTTACTTAAGCGGTTATGCTTGCAACTTAATCTTTGGAGGGGTTCGGATGATAACCTGAAGGTGGACTTCTAGTCATAGATGCAGTTGGATGACGGTCTATGTATATTGTTGTATTGCCCAATCAACCTCATAGGATCTTTCTGGCTAGTAATTTCATTGTTATGCCTTGCCCAGTTCTTTTCAATTGCCCCACTATAATTTGTTTACCCTTCATGCCATGTTGTGTATCTAAGGAGAGAACCTCTAGTGAACTATGGACCCCGGTACGATCTTTACCATTGATACATCTTCCACTGTTACTAGTTTACTTGCTACAAACCATTACCTTCCACACCATATGTTTAATCCTTTGTTACAACAAACCGGTGAGCTTGGCAACCTCACTGATTCATTGGGGCAAAGTCTTGAGTTTGTGTTGTGCAGGTCTCCATGTTGCCAGCAACACCTGTGAGACGTTTCCTTCCTCCTTCAGGTTCGATAACCTCGGTCTCTACTGAGGGAAACTTGTTGCTGTGCTCATCACACCTTGCTCTTGGGGTTCCAACTGTAGGGGTTCGTAGCATGGAAAAAAAAATTCTATCGCATACAAACAAACAAGCCAAGATCTATCTACTAGATTGTAGCAACGAGTCGATGGAATAACTTACCCTCGAAGATTGCAAAGTGTTTAACGAGAGCGGATTCTCGTGGGTGATGTAGTCGTACTCTTTCCGATCTCAAGATCGTGTGGACGATCCTTCCGTTGCGTTAAAGCGGCTTCATGATCGGTCACGTTCGGTACTCGACGAAGACCTTACTCTCCCTTGTTCCAGGCGGCGGAGGTTGTAGCACTCTCCTCGCGATTCCGGCAAAGACAACTGAGTGGTACCTAAGTAGAGGAAATCCGAGGCTTCGCCTTAAGCCGGAGCGAGTATGGTGGATTATGAGAGAGGGATATTAGTGGTCTAGAGATTAGACACACCAATTAGAAGGCTCTAAACCGCAGGCTAAAGCAATTAGAAGCTCTAAACCAAACGGCTCTAAACCTGAGATTAGAGGTAGAAACTTGTGTGTCTCAAGGAGGAGCCCTGCCCCTCCTTTTATAGGTGGAGGGGCTAGGCGCGCCAGGGAGGGAGGGAGTCCCTCCCCAACTCGGCCTAGGGCTTGGCGCCGACTTGGAGGAGAGGAACTCCTCCTCCAAGTTGGTTTCAAACTCCTCTTGCTTGTTTCCCACAGTTTCCTGTTTCCCACGGTTTCCTGTTTTCCACAGTTTCCTGTTTTAGCCGTTTGACTTTCAAACTGGCAGTTTGACTTTCAAGTTTTGGAACAGCAAGAACACTTAGTACATGATGCAATCATTCAATGACACATTCATGTACCCTCCCCCCGGTCTTGGGACAATCCGGACCCTTCTAGAACATTCCCGATGAAAACACCGAAATCATTCCCGAACTCCGAAACGGGACTTTCCTTATATGAATCTTATTCTCCGGATCACCTCGTGATATCCCGGATCCCATCCGAGACTCCGAACAACATTCGGTCTCTTTCTCATAATACCATAACTACTCAAACAACGTCGAATCCTTAAGTGTGTCTCCCTACGGTTCGTGAATTATGCGGACATGATCGAGACACTTCTCGAACAATAACCAATAGAGGAATCTGAAATTCATATGGCTCCCACATATTTCTCGATTACTTTGCGACCGAATGAACCACTTACATACGATACCAATTTCCCTTTGTCTCACGATAGTTTACTTATCCGAGGTTATGATCGTCGGTATCTCGCATACCTAGTTCAACCTCGTATCGATAAGTACTCTTTTCTCGTTCCCGTGATATGTGATCCCTTGTGACCCAGTCACATGCTTGCAAGCTAATTGGATGACATTCCACCGAGAGGGCCCAGAGTATATCTATCCGTCATATGGATGGACAAATCCCACTCTTGATCCATGTGTTTCAACCAATACTTTACGAACACTCAATGCCACCTTTATAGCCACCCGCCACGGTGTGGTGTTTGATGTCATCAAAGCATCCATCCACTAAAGGTGATATGCATGATCTCATGGTCGAAGGAATTAGGTTACTATGTATCAGAAAGCATATAGCAATTGAACTATTGAAATGACTTGATCTTTATGCTACGCTTATCAATAGGAGTATGTCCACCATATCATTCTCCAAACGATATGATCTTGTTGTTGACAACATCTCAATGTTCATGATAGGGAAACCACAACCATTTAATCAACCAACAAGCTAATGAAGTATAGAGGCTATACTAGGGACTTCAAATTAAGTTTACAAATCACACAAGTATTAATGTTTCCTTGTTAATACTATTATAGCATGAATGTAAACATTTATCATAAACACAAAGATATAATAATAACTATATTTATTATTGCCTCTAGGGCATATCTCCAACAGTCTCCCACTTGCACTAGAGTCATCTAATCTAGATTACATGGTAATATACGGAACACCCATGGCAGTTTGGTGTTGGTCATGTTTTGCCCTCGGGAGAGGTTTAGTCAACGGATCCGCCACATTCAGATCTGTGTGTACTTTGCAAATCTTTATATCCCCATCCCGGATATGTTCTCGAATAGCGTGAAAACGCAGCTTGATATGCTTGACTTCTTGTGTGACCTTGGTTCTTGCGCATTGGCTATGGCGCCCATGTTATCACAAGAGATAGACATTGGGTCCAGCGCACTAGGAACCACACCCAGTTCTGTAATGAACTCTTTCATCCGTATTGCTTCTTGTGAAGCTTCTGAAGCAGTCATGTATTCCGATTCGGTTGAAGATCTCGCCACAACGCTTTGCTTTGCACTCCTCCAGCTAATCTTGCACCATTCAAAATAAATACATATCCAGATTGTGATTTAGAATCATCCGGATCGGTGTTCCAACTAGCATCGGTGTAACCATTAACAACGAGTTGTTCATCACCTCCATAAGAAAGAACCATATCCTTAGTTCTTCTCAAGTACTTAAGGATGTTTTGATCATTGTCCAATGATCCACTCGATCACTTTGATATCTGCTAGTTAAACTAACAAAGATATGCAATGTCGGGTCTAGTACATAGCATGGCATACATTAGAGATCCTATGGTCGAGGCATAGGAGTCTTACTCATCCTTTCTCTATCTTCTGCCGATGTCGGACTTTGAGTTTTACTCAAGGTCGATTAGCAACATGGGCAAGAACCCTTTCTTGCTTTCTTCCATTCCAAACCTCTTTAGAACTTTTTCCAAATATGTACTCTGTGACAATGATATTTGGCGTTTCGATCTATCTCTATAAATCTTTATGCCTAATATGTAAGCTGCTTCGCCAAGATCCTTCATTGAAAAACTATTATTCAAATATTCATTGACACTATTAAGAATGTCTACATCATTCCCAATCAACAATATGTCATCCACATATAGTATTAAGAATGCTACAGAGCTCCCACTCACTTTCTTGTAAATACAAGCTTCTCCATAAGTTTGTATAAAACCAAAACTTTTGATTACCTTATCAAAACGTTGATTCCAACTTCGGGATGCTTGCTTCAATCCATAGATGGACCGTTGAAGTTTGCATACCTTGTTAGCATCTTTAGGATCGAAAAAACCTTTGGGTTGCATCATATACAACTCTTCATCAATATCTCCATTGAGGAATGCTGTTTTGACATCCATCCGCCATATCTCATAATCATAATATGCAACGATTGCTAACATAATCCTCACAGACTTTAGCTTTGCTACTGGTGAGAAAGTCTCATCGTAGTCAACTCCTTGAATTTGTCGAAACCCTTTTGCGACAAGTCGATCTTTATAGATGAACATTACCATCAAGATCTGCTTTCTTCTTGAAAATCCATTTGTTCTCGACACCTTCCGCCATCCGGTAAGTCCACCAAAGTCCATACTTGGTTTTCGTACATGGATCCAATCTCGGATTTCATGGCTTCTTGCCATTTATTGGAATCTGGCTCATCATCGCTTCCTCATATGTCTCGGGTCATCGGTGTTGTCCACCAACATGACACTCATAACGGATCATACCAATCTAGAGTGGTACGAGTTCTCGTTGACCTCCGAGGCTCTGTAGCAACTTCAACCAAGTTTCATGATAATCATCATTAGCTTCCTCTATAATTGGTGCAGCACCACAGAACTTCTTCCGTGCTGCGCTACTCGCAATTCGAGAGAAGGTTCGACAACCTCGTCGAGTTCTACTTTCCTTCCAAATACTTCTTTCGAGAGAAATTCCTTCTCTAGAAAGGATCCATTCTTGGCAACGAAGATTTTGCCTTCGGATCTATGATAGAAGGTATACCCAATAGTTTCCTTCGGGTATCCTATGAAGACGATTTTTCCGCTTTTGGTTCAAGCTTGTCCATTGTAACTTCTTTACATAGGCTTCAGATCCCCAAACTTTAAGGAACGACAATTTAGGTTTCTTCCCAAACCATAATTCATACGGTGTCGTTTCAACGGATTTAGACGGTGCCCTATTTAAAGTGAATGCGGCTGTTTCTAATGCATAACCCCAAAATGATAGCGTAAATCTGTAAGTGACATCATAGAGCGAACCATATCTAAGAGAGTTCGACACGACGTTCGGACACACCATTACTGTGGTGTTCCCGTGTCAATTGTGAAAGTATTCCGACTTCTTTAAATGCTCGCCAAACTCGTAACTTAGATATTCACCTCCACGATCGTAACGTAGAAATTTAATCTTCTTGTTACGTTGATTCTCTACCTCACTTTGAAACTCCTTAAACTTCTCGAAAGTTTCGGACTTATGTTTCATGAAATAGATATACCCATATCTACTCAAGTCCTCTGTGAAGGTAAGAACATAACGATAACCATCACATGATGCTACACTCATTGGACCACACACATCGGTATGTATGATTTCCAATAAGTCCGTAGCTCGCTCCATCATACCATAAAATGGAGTCTTAGTCATTTTTCCCATCAGACATGCTTCGCATCTTTCAAGTGATTCAAAATCAAGTGATTCAAGAAGTCCATCGGAATGGAGTTTCTTCATACGCTTCACTCCAATGTGACCAAGACGACAGTGCCACATATAGGTCAAATTATCGCTTGATTTCAAACGTTTAGCCTCAATGTTGTTGATATGTGTATTTCCACTATCGAGATTCAATAAGAATAGACCATCTATCAAAGGTGCATGTGCATAAAACATATTACTCATATAAATCGAACAACCATTATTCTCTGACTTAAACAAGTAATCGTCTAGCAATAAACAAGATCCCGATATAATGTTCATGCTTAACGCAGGCACTAAATAACAATTATTTAAGTATAAAACTAATCCCGATGGTAGATGAAGGGGTAGCGTGCCGACCGCGATCACATCAACCTTTGATCCGTTTCCCACGCGCATCGTTACCTCGTTCTTCGCTAGCTTCCGTTTATTCAAAGACTGCTTCGAGTTACAAATATGAGCAACGAACCAAGATCAAATACCTGAGCACTACTACGAGTACTAGTGAGATACACATCAATAACATGTATATCGATATACCTTTCTTCTTGATGTTGCCGTTCTTGATCCGCCAAGTACTTTGGGCAATTCCGCCCAAAGTGACCTTCTCCCTTGCAAAAGCACTCGTTCAGGCTTGGGTCCAGCCTTGGTTCTTCGCCGTGGTAACCTTTTTACCACCCTTCTTGAAGTGTCCCTTTTGCTTAGACTTGCCCTTCTTGAGTTTGGTGGTCTTATTGACCATCAACACTTGGTGCTCTTTCTTGATCTCCACTTCTGCAGACTTTAACATAGCAAACAGTTCTGGCAACTCTTTGTTCATGTTCTGCATGTTGTAGTTCATCACAAAGTTCCTGTAACTTGGTGGCAGTGACTGGAGGACACGGTAAATCCCCAAAGCATTAGGAATCACTATACCCAAACTTTGAAGTTTGTTTGCGTGCCCAGACATCTTAAGCACATGCTCACTGACGGAGCTGCCCTCTTCCATCTTGCAGTTAAAGAACTTTTCAGAAGCCTCATAGCTTTCAATTGCCGCATGAGTCTCAAAAATCAATTTGAGATCCTCGACAATATCATATGGGTCTGACTCTTCAAACCTTTTCTGAAGCTCCGATTCTAAACCATACAAGATAGCACCCTGACCTATGGAGTACCGATTCTTCCGAGCGAGGTAAACATTCTTTACTTCATCGGAAGCATCACCGCAGTGGGTCACCCAATGTGCATCCAAAGACATAGGTCAAATTACCAGCTGTGAGGATAATCCTCAAATTGCGGAACCAATCCGCGAAGTTTCTTCCATTGTTTTTCAACTTTTCTTTCTCTAGGAACGCATTAAAATTGATGGTAGGGGCTGCCATTGATCTACAACATATTTGCAATAGTTCAGACTAAGTTTATGACAAATTGAGTTCAAATTAATTAATGAAATTAAACTAGGTGAACTCCCACTCAAAACAACATCCCTCACATTGTTTTAGTGATCACATGAACCAAATCCACTACATCAACACCGATCATCTCGAGAGTTGATATAGTTTCAATGGCGAACAATCGTCATGTTCATCATATCTACTATACGATTCATGCTTTACCTTTCGGTAATCCGTGTTCCGAGACCATGTCTGTACATGCTAGGCTCGTCAAGATCAAACCTTAGTTTCGCATGAGCAAATCTGCTTGCTCACGTTGTATACACTTGCGTAATCTAACACACCGATCATCACGTGGTGCTCAAACAACAAGCTTTAGCAACGGTGCTAACTAAGGGTGAACACTTTATGATTTGAAATTCATGTGCATGAGGGATCATCTTATAATGCTACCGTCGTCTACTAAGCAATACAAGATGCATAAAGGATTAACATCACATGCAATTCATAATATGTGATATGATATGGCCTTTCTTATTTGTGCTTCCGATCTCCATCTTCAAGACGAACATGATCTCCATCATCACCGGCATTGCATCAAGGTCAATGACGCTTCACCATGGTTGTCGTCCACCGGCTTCAACTATTACAACTACTTTGAATAGACACGAGGGTCTTAACATAAATTAAAAACAACCATATGGCTCCTGCCGGTTGCCAACTTACAATAAGGAACATTGCATACATCAAATATAATCACAATCATGGCCATATCACATCATCAGACACCCCGCAAAACAAAGTTAGACGCCTCTACTTTCTTTGCATATTTTACGTGGTTTGGGGCTTTCAATAAGTGTCGTTCTAACTTACGAACAAGAACCACAACATTGATACTAGCATTGTTGATTACCCGTTGTAAATTGGATCTTAACTATGCTAGGAGAAACAGCACCAAGAAGCCACTTATGCAATACAAGTTGCATGTTAGCGTGGAGCAAGTCTCATGAACGATGTCATGTAAGGTTAGCCCGGCCGCTTCATCCCAACATACCGCAAGATACAAAGTACACAAAAGCAATCGACAATAAAGCATCAACGCCCACAATGACCATTGTGTTCTACTACTGCAACAGATCTACATATAGACACGGCTCGATACCCTTGTAGGGGTTCGTAGCATGGAAAACAAAAATTTCTATCGCATACAAACAAACAAGCCAAGATCTATCTACTAGATTGTAGCAACGAGTCGATGGAATAACTTACCTCGAAGATTCCAAAGTGTTTAACGAGAGCGGATTCTCGTGGGTGATGTAGTCGCATTTTTCCGATCTCAAGATCGTGTGGACGATCCTTCCGGCCAAGGCTCCGCAGCGCCCATGATCGGTCACACGTTCGGTACTGACGAAGACCTTCCTCTCCCTTGTTCCAAAGAAAATGGAGGTTGTAGCACTCTCCTCGATTCAAGAAGACAACAAGTGGTACCTAAGTAGAGGGAAATCCCGCAGGCTTCGCTTAAGCCGAGCGAGTATGGTGGATTATGAGAGAGGGATATTAGTGGTCTAGAGATTAGACACACCAATTAGAAGGCTCTAAACCGCAGGCTAAAGCAATTAGAAGCTCTAAACCAAACGGCTCTAAACCGAGATTAGAGGTAGAAACTTGTGTGTCTCAAGGAGGAGCCCCGCCTCCTTTTATAGGTGGAGGGCTAGGCGGCCAGGAGGGAGGGAGTCCCTCCCAACTCGGACTAGGGCTGGGCGCCGACTTAGAGGAGAGAACCTCCTCCAAGTTAGTTTCAAACTCCTCTTGCTTGTTTCCCACAGCTTCTGCTTCCCACGGTTTCCTGCTTTCCACGCTCGCTTTAGCTGCTTGACTTTCAAACCGGCAGTTTGACTTTCAAGTTTTGGAACAGCAAGAACACTTAGTACATGATGCAATCATTCAATGACACATTCATGTACCCTCCCCGGTCTTGGGACAATCCGGACCCTTCTAGAACATTCCCGATGAAAACACCGGAATCATTCCCGAACTCCGAAACGGGACTTTCCTTATATGAATCTTATTCTCCGGACCATTTCGGATCACCTCGTGATATCCCGGATCCCATCCGAGACTCGGAACAACATTCGGTCTCTTTCTCATAATACCATAACTACTCAAACAACGTCGAATCCTTAAGTGTGTCTCCCTACGGTTCGTGAATTATGCGGACATGATCGAGACACTTCTCCGAACAATAACCAATAGAGGAATCTGGAAATTCATATGGCTCCCACATATTTCTACGATTACTTTGTGATCGAATGAACCACTTACATACGATACCAATTTCCCTTTGTCTCACGATAGTTTACTTATCCGAGGTTATGATCGTCGGTATCTCTGCATACCTAGTTCAACCTCGTTACCGATAAGTACTCTTTTCTCGTTCCCGTGATATGTGATCCCTTGTGACCCAGTCACATGCTTGCAAGCTAATTGTATGACATTCCACCGACACTACAAGAAATGTGTTATTCTATGACCTTCTCATAGTGACCGTGGACAAAATCGTCATAAAGTTATGACGATTTCGCACCAGATGGTCGTAAGCCGATCGGGAGGTTCAAAACCTTACAAAGTTACGACGATTTTGCCTAGGAACGTCATAGTTTCATTAGCTCAAATCGTCATAATCTGACGGATATAGCCTACGACGTTATTTGTACCTCACTACGACGATTTGAAATCGTCATGACGTCCAAATTAAGATAGGTTCAAATTGGTAGTCGGCCACATCAGCAATTGCGCCTATGTGTCATGTCTATGTGTCAGTTTTTTATTACATGTCATATTAGTGTGTTAATATCTACTTGCCTATGTGTTAGTTTTTGACTACGTGTCATATTTGTGTGTTAATATATACTTACGTGTCATATTTATGTGTTAATATATGCCTACATGGCGCTGCTCGAATCTACTAAGATTGGGACCGAAAGCAAATTGCCCAGATTGCCTTATAGGTTATTTGCAAAAAAGAATTGAGGCGGGGATTCGAACCCCAGACCTCCAATCTAACCTAGCGCACCTTACCACCACGCCAACCATTCTTTCTTGTTTTACTACTACAACGCACCCATATATCTATTCGAATCCCAGTTGTTCACTCAATCCGACGCTCTAGAACTCAACCTCCACCCGCGGGATCCCATCCAACCCTAGCCACAGGATCTCGCAAAAAAACCCTAGTCACAAGCGGTCGTGCCCGCCTGCACCCTTCCATCGCCTCCGCCGCCACCCCCACCTCCATCACTCCCGATCCCATCTAGAGAACCACATCGTCGATCTCCGCTCACCCCCTCGCTCCCCCAGCACCACAACCTCCCCTCTATCTCTCTCCTCCCAAACACCACCCATGGCGACCTAGCTCGCGTACACGCCACCGGAAGGCCTCCACGCAGAGGGGAGGCCTCCACCCATGGCGAGCGATTTCAAAATCCAAATCAAAACCCCTCTTCCACCACCTCCTCCTCCTCCCCTCATCGGCGACGGCGACGGCGACGGCGGGATCCATGGCGCCGGAAGACGACAAGGCTTCCCCCTCTCCTTCCAGCCGGCGCTCCGGGCGCGGAGGAGTACGTGGCGACTCCATCGCTTCTCCTCGGCCTCCCGCCCCGACCGCCTCCCTCCGCCTCAAGCTGCTCGCCTCGAGGACTGCGCCGCCGCCCAGACCACGTCTTGGCCGAGGAGGACCTCTACGCCGCCGCCGCCAGATCGACCTCCTCAAGGCCCGCCCCTCCCCTCGTCCACCCCGCCGGCGGTTACTCCGTCTCACCGGACCGCACCTAACGGATCGGACCGTCCCTGCTCCTCCCCGCGAAGGAGTTCGTGATGAACGCGGAGGGATCCGGCTGCGTGGAGAAGGAGGCCGTGGCCGCCGCCATGACAAAGCTCGCCACGACGTCACTGTGCTCGAGAAGGAGGTCACTCTCACTGGCGACCTCGAAGCGCCATGGAGTCCTCGCGACCTCGCCAGGAGAACGAAGACCTCGGCGCGCCTCAAGGACAACCCCGACGTCTGCATTCTTCTTCTTCCTCCCTCCTCACTGCTTTCACTTTACGGACTGTATGTAGTTTACCTTTGATCTTGTTCCCGATCTAATACTACAACGAAACATTTGGAATCACGCACACCCAGCCTGCAATCTAGTAGCTTCCCAATGGGAACTTAGTGCACATATCATGGTTGATGAATTGTATTACCCCGCTGTGGTTGCAGCATACTCAGTTTCATTGGTTGTGTTGCACGGTTTGGTGTTGGTCTGGGATCATTTACAGCTCCACCAGATGATTTCATAGAATTTCAGGACAAATGTTCAGTTTGTTTGATGTTGCATGGGTTGGTTTTGGTGCGGATCCGCATGCAGTTCCATCAGATGTTTTAGTCCTATCTCTAGCTAATACAGGAAAATGGATTTTGATTTCCATACAGTAGTTGTCTAAAGCTCGCATATCTACAGATGCCACCCTGTCCGTACCGCCACTTCGCCCCATCTCCCTCGTTTTCCTCCTCGAAAGAATTTTTGTTCCTATCTATGGTCAACAATGCGCCCACCCCCAAATGGGATGCTAGTTTACATTTGATCCCACCCCCAAAATAAGGTAGTTTACGTTTGTCCTTGATCCCGATTTGATACAATGGAACACCTGAAATCACACACACAATCTGCAGTCTAGTTTAAAATATCCATGCTTGTCGGCCTGTGTGGGTTCTTTCCCAGTGAGATAGTTAGTTGATATCATGGTTGATGAATTCTATTACTCACAGTTTCGTGTTTGCAAGATATTCAGTTTGATTGGTTATGTTGCATGGTTTGATTTTTTTCTCGGGATCTATACACTCCATCGATGATTTGATGTTAGTCGATATCTAACTAATAGAGAACAGGGTTTTATTTGCATGAAAATTTGTTTAAGAATAACAAATCTACTCATGCCATCTTGATTTTAATACTCCCTCCGAACCATATTAGTTGACTCAAGTTTAGCTAAATTTGGATGAATCTAGACACTATTTAGTATATAGGTTCATCCAAATTTTGACAAATCCAAGTCAACTAATATGGGTCGAGGGAGTACTTCATATTTAGCATGGCCATTAATCATCTCATTTCTAAAGGACCAAACGGGACAACTGTTATGCCAGCATTTAGTAGCAAGTTGGAGCACGGGTACAAAGAAAGTTGATCATTTCAGAGGCCTATTATCGCATGTAGTACACTAGTTGCATTAGTTACGGTGCCATAAAATGAATGCTAAAACTGGGGTCTAGCGTTGACACTTATCTTGATAAGATACAACAGAGGCCTCTCTTTATTGGCATAAGTATCCCTTGCTAGAATCCTGTTTTCCCATGTCTACTTGTCTAGTTCATAGATATATGCTCGTGTGGTGAGTGTTTGAAAGTTGAAATTACTAATGCAGTATGTGGTGCTTGTTTAATCTGAAACTCCAATATTAATCTTACTGTGTCATTCTCCATTTCCAGCTTGCTGCACTAAATAATGAAGTGCAAGCTTTGCAGAGGGACAGGAAATCAAGACTAATCTCAACAAAGCAGAGGAGGAGGTAAGATATTGAATCACTCTTGACCTTGCAGCTATGTTTTGTACCTGCAACTTATTTGTTTTTCTCGGTGTATATCAATTTGTGCAATACTAGTGTAGTCCTGATGGTTGGATTTTCCCCCCATTTCCTCTTCAAGGTAGGAAAACCGAGCTCTGGACGAAGCAAACAAGAGGCTACTGGAGAAAGACCTCTGTTGTGCTTCTGATCTTGGATACTGAGGGTGCTTAATGGGGTGGTATTTCTATGGTTGTTTACTGGCCTTTTTTGGCGGAGATTCCTATTTGCCTAATGCCTTCATGATTAATTCAACTATTCTATGCAATGCAGTATTATGCTTTGATTTTTTCCTTGTCTTGTATTCAAAGAAAGCCCCAAGGGCGGCGGCGGGCATGGGGAGCAGGAGTTCCAGGTGGAGGTGGAGATCACCATAACCTGCCGAGGGCGTGCTTCTCCAATCGGCGATGTGCTGCTGTGATCTTTAATCTCAGGTGAATTTCCATCCCTGCCTTTCCCGTTCTGTTCATAGACTGAAATAGATGGATTTTCCAGGGTAGATGCAATCAGAAATAAAAGTTTGAATGCTATATTATTAAAACTGCTCTTAATCGGTGAAAAATTTGGACTTAGATCAAAAATAAAAGTTGTAGTACACGGTCATACCTTTTCAATGGTATATTATTTGCAGGATTTGGATCAGCATACTAAGAGTTTTAGACCAAACAAGATTCTGTCCTAGGTAGATGCAACCATCGTCAGGAACATGAAAAAACATAAACCGCTCTTAATCGTGCACAATTTCGACTTAGATCCAAAACAAAACTTGTAGTACATGGTCACACCTTTCCAGCGGTACCTTATTTGCACTATTTGGATCAGCATAGTAAGAGTTCTAGTCCAAACAAGATTCTTTCCATCTTTTAATGGACATTGTGAGCTGTATTGAAGGTTAATTTTGTCAGATGTACATTGTGGAAGCTCTTGTGTATAGTCCATGGAAGAAGAAACTGAGATTGCGTAAGAATCAAGTACATGAGACCAATGTTAGCTTCACTGAACTATTGATGGTAATCTTGTTCATATATCTCAGTTTACAAATCTAGATATCATAGTTGTTTAAGAAATCTTACCTCTTCATTTAATTTGCAGGGACCAATCACAGATGACTTGTTTACTGGGTTTTGGTGAAATATCTTTGGTTTTTTGGATGACATTCAGTTTATATTTGTTCTAAACAACAGTTGCTATTGTTTAGTTCTAGCGCCATCCGCTTTACTTTTGTTATGGCAATAGATGTCATTTAGTTCATCAAGTTCAGGTGTGGATGCCATTTAGTTCACTTTTTTGTTATGGGGAATAGCTGATATTTAGTGAAATGTACTCGTTAGTTGTCATTTACTTCTTCTCGAATCATCTTAAATGTGCTCTGCTCAAATCAGTTTGGATCAAGCAGACGCTCGATTCAGATTTGTGCATATTTACTCCTCTCCAATTTGCACATGCACCATGTTTATTTCAGTAATCATTGAACACTCATTTGTTCATAACAATCCAGCAAACATAGGCAGATATTTTCTTTGCAATTTTCAGTTCTACAGAAGCACACGTAGCAACCAGATTTCTTATTCACATAGCAGCAACTATGAAGACGGCAGCTAAGGCAACCAAGAATGAGTGCGGCGACCGGGATGGCACCTGCTCTTCCTCTTGGAGGACATGGTCGGCATGTACCAGGGAAGCCGCATCGCCGAGGTCGAGCGCGGCGACCAAGCCTGACATGAGATCTGGACAAACTGTATGAGCATGGGTGCCAGGATGCGGCTGTATGGGCTGAAAAGAATTTGCTGGATGTTGTGTATGGGCTGAAAAGAGTTTTATCTGCATGTTGTGTATGGGCTGAAAAGAGTTTTATCTGCATGTTGTGTATTTGCTGAAAATGGTGTATTTTCTTGATGTATTTGAAAATCTCATGTATTTTCTCGATTTATTGCATGGCTGGAGCAATTCCAGAAATGAAAATGAAAATTCTAGTTAAAAAATAGAAGAAATCTGGATCGGATGAAATGTATTTGGGCTCTAAAAGGTCAGGCCCAAATTATATTGTAACAAATATGAAAATAAATAAATGGACGGTAAGAAGGAAAGGCCCAAAAGAGACAAACCTAAACAGGCCAAGGCCTAGCAAATAAAAGGCTATAATTATTGGGCTAGCCCATTTAGATCACTAAAATGGATTGGGCTGATTTTGATTTAAGACGATTTCATTTCGTCACAATTTTGCCACGTAGGATCTGAGCTGGCCTGGCTAAATGGTCCATGACGATATTGGATCGTCATAGACGTTATGACGATTCAATATCGTCATAGACGGTTATGACGATTTTACAAAAAACGTCGTTATAGTTCATTTGCGACGCCCAGCTTTCGACGATCTCAAAATCGTCATAGAATCGTCATAAACGGACTACTATGACGATTCTGTGACGAAAATTGAGGGTCATATATAGCCAGATTCCTTGTAGTGCGAGAGGGCCCAGAGTATATCTATCCGTCATATGGATGGACAAATCCCACTCTTGATCCATGTGTTTCAACCAATACTTTCCGAACACTCAATGCCACCTTTATAGCCACCCAGTTACGGTGTGGTGTTTGATGTCATCAAAGCATCCATCCACTAAAGGTGATATGCATGATCTCATGGTCGAAGGAATTAGGTTACTATGTATCAGAAAGCATATAGCAATTGAACTATTGAAATGACTTGATCTTTATGCTACGCTTATCAATAGGAGTATGTCCACCATATCATTCTCCAAACGATATGATCTTGTTGTTGACAACATCTCAATGTTCATGATAGGGAAACCACAACCATTTAATCAACCAACAAGCTAGTGAAGTATAGAGGCTATACTAGGGACTTCAAATTAAGTTTACAAATCACACAAGTATTAATGTTTCCTTGTTAATACTATTATAGCATAAATGTAAACATTTATCATAAACACAAAGATATAATAATAACTATATTTATTATTGCCTCTAGGGCATATCTCCAACACCAACGAAGTGTCCCACGTCAACACGGGGTGCACGCATCAGTGAGGTTGCCCCCAGTCGCGTGCAGCCATGCCGCCGGCCACCCTACCCTACACCTCCTCGACCACGTGGACCTTCCCTAACCCCGCCGCTCGCCAGCGCAGCCAAGTGACCTCTTCACGGTCGATTCCCCCACCGAAGCAGCCTCCCCGTGTCCCCAATCCAGCCGCCTCCCAAACCCTAGACTCCTCCCCTGCTGCCCAGCGCCTCCTGGTCCGTTGCAGCCATGCCTCGTGCGGCGGCAGCCCGGACCTGGTCAGCGGAAGCAGAAGAAATTGAGGACGGGTTAGGGAGGGGTGGAAGAGGCCTGCCGTGGGCTCGGTGGGGAAGCAGAGGAGGAACCTGTCCACATCAGGGATGCAGAAACGTACTGCTTCGTACTTCTCTTTCCTCTCCCCGCTCCCTGACTAAACAACGCTGCCCTCTGGAAGGAGCACCGAAGCGGGGCTCTGTGGAGGAGGCTCTTTGGCGGTCGGGTCATGCTGACGGGAGGAAGCCAGGAGCGCTGAAGCAGGGCTCTGTGGAGGAGGCTCCGTGGCGGTCGTCGTCGACCGAGGCGACTGGAGCCTTGCAACTGAAGGAGCAACCCACGGTCAAACAAAGGTGCGCCAGATTTCCCATCATACTATCCCTTTGGACACCGCCGCCACCCCTTGATCTCTGGCCACCAGAGCCGCCGCCCTCCTCCGGTCGGTGGATTGGAACTATCGCTGACCTGAACCCCTTCCCAGTTGTTGGTGCCCTCCCGTGGCCAATCCTCGTCTCCACTTTCTTCGAATTTGGCCGCCGCTAGGTCCTTCCACATGGGCGCCGCGATGGAGGTCCTACTGCGGGAGAATGTCTATGACCCAAGCGGCATGGAAGCATACACAATCACCTTAGTCTTCAGCGTCTACTCCGTCCTCCCTTCCTCTGCTCATCGTCTTCAACAACGCCCCTATTCTTGATCTATGCCTGACGCTGTGCTCATGTTCGATAAAATGCATATCTGCTGACTGCTAAAAGAAGACACGGCTCTTACTTTGTTTCATTACTAGGAAATACCTTAGGAACTTTTTTAGTTCTATTGTGCGACAAGATGGTCAATAAGATTTCCTTCAAGATGCAGATCTAGGTATGCAGCCAGGCCAACTGCAACCCACATCAGGTTCTTAGATTGCTTTTCCAGTCATTCAGAGTTTATTTACATAACTCATTGCCCAAAGGTATATGGTGACGCTAACAAATTCTGAGCATGCCGGTGCATGTTATTCTGAAACTTCACACAAGGAATGGGATTAGTGCTAATTGTTCTGCCCACGGCTCTCCTCTTTCAGCTAAGCTGTGTATGAGGATACCATGGGTTGTTAGGTACGGCCTTCTGAATTCACATAGAACTATCACCAATCTGGCCATGATCAACTACATACTTTATGGTGCTCTTTTTGTTTTTCGATTAAGCTTTGCTCCCTAGGCAACTAGAATGCTTTCTATTTTGTTGTGTCTTGGATATTTGACACAATTTAAAATTATTTTCTTTAGCCAATATGTTTCCATCCATTCTTGGATTTTAGATAAGTTTCTTCATAGCCCTCTGAATGAATGCAGGTCCAATGACTAGAGACATCCAGAAGCAGTGTTAAAAAGGGGCTTCATATGGCACCTTATTTATGGATTCTTTTAGTTTTTAGTGTACTTCAAGACTAATATCACCTACTCATCCATCGATTATGATATAAAGAGTACAATTTGGATGAGGGGTCAATGTACTTATAATATGAAGTTAGGAAAATTAGATGAAGGTTCAGATTGGAGGAGTGTACTATTCAGGTACATCTTTTGTAGTTAGAAAAATTCGCGGTTATGCCAAGCTGATGCATGGATTTACATGACCCGCGGGAGGCAGCTATCTAACAGTTTTTTCATCTTTCTGTTTTTAAGCTGAGTCATCTGTGTAAATATTATGAGTTTATTTCTCGGCCTTCCGTTTGAGGGAAAAAAATTCATCGGTCCTTTTTTTTGCAAGGATTGGGTTATATTTTTATTTATCATTCTATGCAACAAGGATGGACCAAATAAGAGATGTGCCTAGAAACTAGACACTCCACGAATTCCTTGCTGAGTTAGATCAGGATATAGTTATTAGTGAGTCTCTTGCAATTGTAGGCTCCATGATTTTAGTCATTCGGTACAATATGTGCATTCCTAACATAACAAACTTGTCCTCCTGTTTCGATGTGCGTGGAACACATAAAAACCCTTGAATAGAATTTGAAAAGAAAACATAGCTCGAGAATTTTGGAAAATGGTGAGATCTTTGGCGCAGGAAAGGGGCACATTTTTGTTCTTCTTTTGACTACTCAGTGAACACCGTTGTTAATGTATCCGCATTCCGTAGCAACACACGGGCATTCAACTATTTAATTAATCACGTGGTCAATGTGTATTAGTTGCACCTATGTTACACCTCGTGACTAACACGAATCATGAAGCAAATCTAATGTTGAGGGCATTTTCTCTTTGTTGCAATTTCATCTACAACATGAATAAATTATAAGTGCGCAGATCCATCTGATGGTGCAGGAATAATTGAGCACTAAGTTGATCCTTAGCTAGCTAAGAACTATTAATCTCATACTATTAGATGGTGTGTTCATTTCATGGTGTGTTATCTGCATAAGAGCAACTCCAACAAATCCCTTAAAAGTTTGAACTGTACAACTATTTTAAGGTGTGTTGTAAAATTGTTCTACAGTCTAGAGCAAGTTGCGCCACCATAGGTACAGTAAAATTGGTACCCAAAGTAAAATTCCACAACTTGGGCCCACCCATCAATGCCTTTTCATATTTCTTTTATTAATTTCTGATTTTCAACTATCGTCTCCGTCTCCCCAAATCGGACCCAAACCCCACACGTCAGTCTCACTACTAAGAAAAGAGTTATAGGTAGATCACATATCCGTGGGTGGCCATCCGTGCTATCCACGTTGTTGGCCGTAAGCCGACGTAGTCTGTGTAGTCCGACGTGGCATCATTTATGACCATGGTGGCGGATCCCAAGGTATGATGCTCAACCCTGTCGTTGTCGTGCATGTCGACTTCGCTCCACATGAGTTCGAGCTCGACAATGGTGGTGCTCTTGTCAAGAGTTCGAAATTAGCTAAAATGTCACGGCAATTTTATCGGATATTTGGCTAGTATTGGAGTGGTGGCAGCGATGGCAAAAGACCCTCACTACACGGCTATGATAGTGGGATGGTCGAAATCGGCCTCTGGTTGTGGCTGCTATGGAGAGGACAAGGAGTTAGGGAGATGAACCCCCCCCCCCCCCCACCCCACCCCTCCCCTTTTCGGTTGTAAAGTTTAAGGGTCATCTTAGTTTATGGGATTTGCAACGGGCAGTTTTTTTGGTTCAAAAGTGTACAATCACAGTGATTTTATGGTTTATCTATTTTAAGGGATTTGTTAGACTTGCTCTTAGTCGGGTATACACGGTTGTACATGCATTGCCCGTCGTCTCCTCTAGAGCTTTCTTTGGATTATAAGATTTTAAAACCAAAGGAATACGAAAACTAGATGATTCGGGTGCATGACATCTTCAATTCGATCCAAAAGAAGAAAAAGAGAAAGTTAGAAAACACGCAGCGCAACCTCTGAGCACGCGCGGGTTTCAGCAAGTCAGCACGCGACACGTCACGCCAAATCAGGAGTTGTTCTTGTAGCTAAGCTACCGCGCGCGTGCGTGAGCCAGCCGGCCGGCCGGCCAAAAAGAGGGATTAAAAAGGCTTAATGGCCTGCAGGTCAGAGCCTAAGGAGATACTACTACTACTATGCCTCCCACGCTAAGGAAAGTAATTATAGCTCAGTTTATTCTTGATCATTCGCAGGCTTAGCCTTTACCAAAGGCAGCTAGCTAAAGACGTCCTGGTTTCGATCGATGCTTTGCGCTGCTGCTGATCAAGTTCATTAGTGGAGTAAGAGGCGTGGCTTTTATGCACACGACTTAACACGTACATTTTGACTCACCGGCCGGGCCGGCCGCGCGCTCCGCTCTTACTTAGGGCCTGTTTGGTTGCACTTTAGCTTATCTGAAAGCAGCTGTGCGGTGTGGGCGGTGGCAAAGCAGCTGTTGGCTGTACGTTGTGAGAAAGCCACAAAGCTATTTGGCAACGGTCCTTGTGCTCCAGCTCCTGCCTGCTGCCTCGGCCGGTCACTGTGGATGGAGCTATGGATGGAGCTCCTGCCTTGACCTGCTGTGGATGGAGAGAGGGGCGGAGGAACCTGGTAGGGAGGTGGGGAAGGGGAGAGGATGGGGGCAGCCGTCGGGGCTGCAGTTCCTTCGGCGGCCAGTTTTCCGTCTCGAGCTGTGGACGGGAATGGGTTAGGGATGGCGGCGGCCGGTAGGAATATACGGCGGCGGCCGGCGGGAAAGATGCGGGAACGCCGGCGGCCGGTGGAAAGAGACAGGGATGGGATGTTTGGCCAGGGAGCTCGCCTCGGGCCTCCACCAGCGAGGCGGCGGTGCACCCAGGATAGGATTTGGGGAACGCAGCCGCGGTGAACGCAGAAAAAGCATCTCAGAGCGTGCTTTGCGAGGAAGGTGATTTGCGGTGGCTTTTAGTCAAAAGCACGTTGGGTGAAATATGTGTTTGGTTGGGCTTTTGCTTATAAGCCTGAAAAGCCACAGCCAAAAGTGCAACCAAACAGGCCCTTAACAAACCCCGGCTGATTGAGTAAGCGAGGAGACCAACCACACGCGCACGATGGACGGATGGATCGCTTTAGGCCTTTAATCCGTCCCTTCACCCTTTTGATCATCTCCCTAGCTCCCTGCTGTCTTGGTTAAAGTGGAAAAAGGTGATTAGAGGGGAGAGACAGAGGCAATGTAGCGTGGGGCGACGGCGAGGTAGTACTACTATACTAGTGGCCAAATCTTCCACTTTGGGGCGCTTGAGATTTGGTTTGCATGGAGGCATGCGTGGCCGCTCGGCCGGCCATGTTGTTTTCTGTGTTGTTATATTGACTAATAAAATCTAAAATGCAGATTAATTTAGAACAAAAGTTTGGTCTAAATGTAGACTAAAGTAAACAGAGATAGCATGTCGGCAGAATGGACGAAAATAAACCCATAAAAATAACAATTTCACGGAATGAACTCTTGCAAAAAAAAAATCACGAAACTAACCTTTTTGCAACGTCATACGAGTGGCCGCGATCTGAAGAGCGGCGCCACCGGGCGCCAAGACCGCTGCCAGGCGTGGCCGGTCCCGCTAGTGCGGCGCCTTGTAGCGTGGCGCCACACTGTGTAGTGCAGCGCCGTTGCGCGGCGCCGCACTTTAGGTCTTGTACCAGCGCGGCGCCAGCCCTCTCCAGACCCATCTCATTCCTCTCAGACACACAGAAGCGCATGGCGGCTAGGGTGTCTCAGCCCCATTGATTCCCCTCTCCAAAAACGCAAGATTTGTTGGATTTGTCCAAGGATCTTGCTCCCAATCCCTCCCCCAGGTATCTCCTCTCAAATCCCTTGCTATTTGTCCAAAAAATTCTTGCTAATTTCCACTTTTGTTCAAATTTCGGTAAAACCCTAGGTTCAATTAGATGTAGAGATTGAGATGAATCATTGCAATGCTTATTTGATATTTAGGTTTAGATATGGCATAGTACTCTTTGGTAGAACTCTAGTTGGTTTATTTATATTTGAAGTATATGTTAGGTTCTTTTTCATATTAGCAATTCCATATGGCTAGAGTAAGATGGAGATATGGTAGAACTCTAGTTGGTGTTTTGATTTATCTTACAATTATATGATAGAACTCTAGTTGGTTGATTTAGCTTGATTTCTAGATGCTAGAACTATAGGTAGAGTAGGATGAATATGTAGGATGTCTCTATAAGATGGACAAAAGCTAGAACTATATGCTAGAACTATAAGATGGTTGATTTAGCTTGCAATTCTAGATGCTAGAACTATAAGATGGACATTTTGTAATTGTTCTTATTCTCTCTATTGTTTTGAATATGTAGGATGTCTCTAAACCCCCTTCTAAACAATGCTCACTATGATGTTCAACACCGTTCCTACAAGATGTCGGAGAAGAGACAGGTACTAAAAACTTCAATGCAAGTCGAACAAGATGCCATGTTTGTTTAGATGGAAATCTAACATTTTTCCATTGTATGCTTGCAGGAGCTTCAACCCCTTCGACTTAGGTACCACGAGGTCTCGTCCGGCAAGATGCCTTATGATGCACGGTACACTCCGTACATCCAGCAGCTAGGACTCCTCCCCTTTATCCACATGGTCACTCGGTCCACACCGGCCTTCAACCCTGCTACGATCACCGCGCTTGTGGACCGATGGAGGCCGAAGACGCACACCTTTCACCTTAGGACCGGTGAGACTACGGTCACTTTGCAGGACATGAGCATGATCCTGGCACTCCCAATCGAGGGAAACCCTATGTGCATAAGCTCGGATTCAGACGGGTGGCGTGAGCAGATGGTCGACCTTATAGGGAAGGATCCACCCGAGGCTATAAACAAGAAGGGGGAAAGACTGAGGGTCGTTGTCGGGGATACTTTTACTTGGATCATCCAGAATTTCAAGATTTGCCCCGAGGATGCCGATGAGGAGACGATCAAGACATACACTCGTGTGTATGTGTGGTACATTATCACGAGGACTCTGTTCCCTGACAGCAGTGGGGATCGTTCTCAGTGGCATTGGCTCAAGTTGCTCGTCTTTTTGACTCTACCTTCAGTTAGGGTTCTACGGCGTTGGCCTGGTTGTACCGTCAGGTAATGAGTTATTTACAAATGTTGTTGTATATTTCTGCACTATCTCAAAAAAATTGTTCTTACCAAATGGTTGTTCACTTCATATGCAGCTGGATGATGCTTGTCTTAGGAGCGCCGCCGATTCAGGGATTGGTGATTGTTTGCTCCTTCTTTCGGTGTGGAGCTGGGAACACTTCCCCATTGGACGACCGAGATTGTTGACATTCAATCCTTACATTGATAACGGCAACAACTACCTTCTCCCCACGTGGGCTTACAAGTGGGATGTGGTCTCTGAACCGCCAACGGACCTAGTGGAGGCGTACAAGAGGTACACCAACGATTTTGACACGATCACCATGGATCAGGTAATTTCCTCGGGTGCGATCAATTATATGTCTTGAACTTGTAATCGTTGATCCTGACATGAGTGTGGTATGATGCAGGTGACGTGGGAGCCATACGGTCGAGGGGACCGCTTTGGTGTTCCGGAGGACTATCGCCTTAATCCTATTTGCCTCAGAGAATCTCGTCTATGGCTAATGCGTTGCCCCATGGTGTGCATGTGGGCTGTTGAGTATCACCAGCCTCACCGTGTCATGACCAGTTTGGGTTATTTCAGACTGTCCCGCCTGAGTGGAAGGACACGGACTTAGGGCTCCATAGGTAAGCTATTAACTGCCTTACCATGTGATGTGCTTATCATTCGTCAAATAACGCTTTTGACTTGTTGTTGTGTGCAGCTTGGACAGGAAGAAGCAGAGGAAGGAGAATGATTGGCCCAAGCTGCATAGGAAGCACCTTGAGAAATTCAGGAGGTGTGTAATCGAGGCTAAGAAAGCAAAAGGAGCACAGGATAGGCCCTTCAATCGGGATGCTTTCAACAAGTACATCGCATGGTTAGTTGACAACGCGCGGGTGGAGATATAACCACAGGCATTTAGGGATTCGATCTTGGAGGAGCCATTGGTGTTTGATGAGCTTTCAACCGAACAATACAACATCATGGTCAGAGAAGGGCGACAAGCCGAGTTTTCTCCCTTGGTCAACTTGGTGGTAAAGTATGCCGAATAATATGGGTTGCGGCTACGCTCGGGAGAGCGATTGTAGTTGGCACACATGAAGAACTTCTTCCCCAACTATCGGAAAAGTAGTCTTCGGATTTCTTGACAGTGCAATCGGTTCCACACCAACAAATAGGAACCTCCTTCCCATGGGCATCAGAAGTACGATACGCCTTCCGTGGCCTTTCCTCTTGGTCGGCGCAAGGTGGCCTAGCATTGGCCCTCCTCTTCCTCTCTTCCTCTTCCTTCTCCTTTTGCCTTTTCCTCTCTTCCTCTTCCTTCTCCTTTTTCCTCTTCCTCTTCCTTTTTCTTCTTCACCTCGTCCTCTTCGTCCTTCTTTTTCGCCAAGTCACGAGTAAGTTGAACTACCTCTTCGAATGCCTTCCTCTTCTTCTCTTTGTCAGCTTCCTTCCTCTTCCTCTCTTCCTCAGCTTCCTTCCTCTTCCTCTCTTCCTCAGCCTCCTTCCTCTTCCCCACCACCTCCATAGCATTTGCCCAGACCTTCGAGTAGCTCACACCTTCCCCATCATTGGCCTTGTTGGGTTGAGTCGCCATACCTATTATAAGAATAAAAGGTACAAGTTAGTTAAGGATGCATTTAACCCAATAAGCATGAACAATAGTAAAATATGCATAAATGTGAACATACCTACGAGCATACGGTTTTGGTCCGGCTAAGTAACCTATCATACTAGTGGGATTAAAACCACCACGAGCTCTTCCTCTTCTTAGCCCAAGTTGTCGACCTCTTTGTTGTCTAGGAGTTTGTTGTCTACCACTTGGTTGGCTAGTCCTTGGTTGGCTACCACTTGGTTGGCTAGTCCTTGGTTGGCTACCACTTTGTTGGCTAGTCCTTGGTTGGCTAGTCCTTGGTTGGCTTGGAGCATGTTGGCTACCACTTGGTTGGCTACTACTTAGTTGGCTACCACTTGGTTGGCTACTACTTCCTTGATTTCCTTTTTCTCTTTTCCTTTGAGAACACTTTCTTGCATTGTGCCCTTCACCATTGCACGTTCCACACCGGTCTCTCTCACGAGGCTCTTGGAATTGGTCGTTGCCCGTTTCCCGACCACCACCACGTCCCCATCCGTCCATGTCACTCCTAAAGCGCTTTGTCTTGCGTCTTCCACGTCCAACAACCTTCCATTTCGGATCGGGCCATAGTTGAATTCCATGGTACTCCGGCCATTGTGATTGGTCCAAGTATGGATGAAATCTAGGAGCCCATGTCTTCTTATTAGTCTCAATAGAGAACTCAGCCTCTCGCACCGTGAGCGGATTATTGTAATCCAAATGTCGTCTATGAGACGCCACGAGCAAGTGCGAGCATGCAAGATAAAGCAATGATGGCCTTCCACATGTGCACTCACAGGTCTTGAGCGATACCTTGAAAGCTCAGCCTCCGTTTTGGACACCATCAGCCGGTGTACCTCCGACCTCCGTAACTTGGTAAATTAGCTCGTCATTGTCATATTCCGTGACAACTTGGGAATCCACTTTCCTTGTCTGAAATTGCATCCAATCGTCAACCTTCGGTGGGAACTTGTATTTGTACTTGTTCTTGTTGTCCCCCGCAATATGTCGGTCCGTTTCATGTGAGTATTTCAGAAAATACCCATTCATCATGTCGAATGTATATCGGGCTATTGCCGTGACGGGCAATGCACGGACACCTTTTAGCAACTTGTTAAATGCCTCTGCCATGTTGCTTGTCATTTGGCCGTACCTCCGGCCACCGTCATCAAAAGCTCGTGCCCACTTTCCCATATGTTCAATGTTCCTATTGAGAAACTCACGACCACCGGCATTGAGTTCTTTGTTGACTAGCAATTTGTTGTACAAGTTAGAGAAACGACGTTCCGTGAAAGCGAGGCAACAATCTTGTAGATCATCGGACAAATCCTTGCTCTTGCATGCCCTATAGAAGTTTGAACAAAAGTGTCTCATGTGCCAACGATGGTGCAATGGAGAATGGCCGGTGAAAGGATAGAGATGTCGCCTAGAGGGGGGTCAATAGGCAATTTCAAAACTATTACGGTTTTGTCTTGATAGAATGCGGAATTAAACTAACGTTTATTTTACAAGCACAAAACCTAAATACACTAGGGTCAACTAAGTGCACCAACAATAAATTAAGCTAATCAAGATAGCACAAGACAAATATATACCACAAGTGATAAGCAAGATATAAGTACTTCAAGCTCGATGGCTATCACAAGGAAAGTAAGCTCGGATATAGAGATAACCGAGGCACGCGGAGACGAAGATGTATTCCCGTGTTCACCACCTTTGGGAAAGGGGCTACATCACGTTGGAGAGGTGTGAGGTTCCACGAAGGATTCCTCACGCGCCACAAAGGCTCACCTTCTTATCTGAGTCTATCCACGAAGGAATAGGCCCTTTCCTTATGGCTAGCTTTTCCTCCACTCCGGAGATGGCAAGCTCCACAACCACTTCACAAGCTCCACGAAGGAGAAGCCCGGGTCTCTTCACAATCTTCCACGAAGAGGACACCGCGGTACCAACCGTCAAGCCAACTAGGAGGTCACCCTCCAAGAGTAACAAGCTCACGGTCTCTCACTCGAACAAATCGTAATGGAGAGCTCAAAAATTATGCAATAATGCAAAGCAAGAACACCAAGGGTGCTCAAATCCTTCACTCTCAAATCCCACCAAAACAACAAGTGCTAGGGAGGAATTAGAGAGGAAGAACAATGCTGGAAGTCAACAAATGACTCCAAGATCTAGATCCAATGGGTTCCCCTCACTTAGAGGAGGAATTGGTTGGTGGGGATTGTAGATCTAGATCTCCTCTTCCAAAGCCCTCAAAAAGATGCAAGAATCATAGGAGGGAAGGGGGAGGAAGCAAGCTCAAGAGGTTCAACAATGGAGGTCAATTTCGTGGTCAAGAACACCTTAAAACGTTGGGGGCAGAACCCCCTTTTATAGTGGAAAGAAAATATGGCCGTTGGAAGAAATCTGTGCGAACTCGGTTGAAAGTTCGGTTGGACCAGCTCCAGAACCGGATGGTTCGGTTCCTGGACCGAAAAACCGGATTTCAACCGGGATTAGGGTCAGTATACAGTCTCGGATAGACTCGGTATAGAAAAACCGAAAATTCCGGTTTCAGATCCGGTTTTCCGGTCCTGGCACCGGACCACCCGGTCTGGGAGCCGGTTGAACCGAATCCACAACCAGGATGAAACATGCTTCACGAAAAACGCAATAACTTTTGCATCCGGACTCCGATTTCGATGATCTTGGGCTTGTTTTGACGAGCACAACAAGCTCTACAAGATTGTGCAGAGAAACATCATATCCCAACAAAGGAGAATAGAACCAAATGAAGAAAGGTAAGAAGCCTCCCTAAATAAGAACCGATAAAATCTTCAAAGTCGAAAACGCCATAGAAGATGCATACGAATTCTGTTTTCGATGAACTTGGGCTTGTTGAAGAGCTAGCAACAAGCTCAAGAACCTAACATGGAGAAACACCAAGAAGCAACAAAATAGGAAGATGCAAAGTATGCAAAGTATTGATCTCCCTATGACGATGTGATCAAGTTACACAACCAAAAGCCCCTCTTGATAGTGCGGCTATCTATCCTATAACCCGGTATCCAATCAACCACCTTGAGACCGGTAAAAGGAAAACCTAGCAAGGCCATACATTTGCCATGCGCATCCCGCTTGATCTTGATGACAACGCTTCAAGCTCCACCCAAGCCGGAATGCAACACTTGATCATTTTTGCTTCGTGAATACTTCTAATTTGCTCCCCATACACCACTATGGGATAGCTTCATTAATAAAGGTCTTCACAAGTCCATTATCACCAATATGGACGGCAAGCTGCAAGCAAATGATCTTCTCGAGATGCTTATCTTGAACTTGCCCTTCTCAACCTTGATGACGATCGCCACTTGATGTCATCCTCTCATGGGCTATATAATATCTTCATTTTTTAAGCATGCCCATGGAAAGATACCTGTCCCATATAGAAAACACAAAGGCAAATATATAATGGGTTAGTTCATGATGCATAATTTACAAGGCTTACCATACCACAAGACCATGTGGTACATTCTTTACGCTTCATGTGTTGACCAACTTGAAATCACTCTTCACTATTTGTATTGGTCAACCAAGTATCTTCTCGTGCTCCATCTTAATATCTTGCGGTACATAAGGAACTCTTCATTTGATTACATGCTCTAAATCTTAGTCAACCATAGCTCAACTAATGAGGCTATCATGACACCGACTTAGAGCCATATCTTGAATTCTTCTATTCAGATCACACTCTCAAGATCTTGATCATATCATATTATTCTCTTCAACTAGATGATTTTGATGCCAATACTCAAGGTCAAGGTATATCTTTATCTTCATGGCATCCATACTTGAATCCAACACATGGACAATAAGCATGACTTATGGAATATTCCTTCATATAAAACTCAATGTAAACATTAGTCCATAGGGATTGCCATTAATCACCAAAACCACACATAGGGGCAATTACCCTTTCAATCTCCCCCATTTTGGTAATTGATGACAATTACAACAAGAGGGTTTATTTAATAAATATTAGAAACAAGTACACAACTTATCCAAGAATAAGTTGTATACAAGAGGTTGTATTTGATATGGTTAAGTAACACAAAGATACTATCCCATATCAAAACCGATTCTACTCACATAAACTACAACTAATGCAGGATATGTGAGTAGAACCAACATATATAGAGCAAACTCCCCCACAATATATGCACGTGTGATGATCTTGAATTTCATTGCATACATTGTCAAGCATAACTTTGGGAGAGTTTCCACTATATATACAACCATGCAAAACATAATAAAGATGAAATGCATGAAAATCAAACACTTAAGAACAAACCAATCTTAAGTAGAAAACCATTTCCCTTAAAACCCTCTAAACTTCTCCCCAGTTGACAACAAGTGCCAAAATGGATAACAAGGTTAGAAGGACAATATAGTATGAGTTCCTACACAAGGTGTGCATTACTCATAATATGAGTGAAATCACATGCACATATCCAATGACGAACACTTGGAGGAAATCAAACTATATTGAGGATCAAGGATTGCTAAAAGGATAACAAGGTGAAGGAACTTCAACGGATGAAGCAAGCAATCAAAATATCCAAATAATCAAATGGACAAATAGTGCTCTATGTGAAATAAGGAAGCTCCCCAAGGTTCGTGCATAAATTAGTTGTTTCATTTGAATACAATATGCACAAACATGGAATCCTCACTCCCTCTATATTATTTAGAACACAACCAAGATACAAGGATTAGATATAAATCAATACACTTGTCAAGACAAGCTTAAGTCCAAAAGAAACCAAATATGAGATATGAGTGCGTGAAGATGCAAGAAAAGTAAACCAAGCACTCATAAATCAAGACCTTACCAATACCATTAAAAATCAAGAGGATAAGAGAGATTGTCAGAAAAGAGCAAGCATATCAAGGCGAGAGATTAACACTCTTGTGTATATAAGTTTCTAAGTGAAAAAAAACATGAGAATAATCCACAAAGAAACATACACACATAAGAGGTTAATAAAAAGAATACATGATATCCAAGCGGAAGTCATAAGATATACCAAAAAGGATATTTTTCTTAAGTGCATATATAGCCCATGGCTCTATTTTATCTTACGGTATATCAATGAACTTCATCAAAGAAAAAAAAATCTCAAAACCATCGCAACTAACACTAAGGGAACTAATGCTAGTTGGGATATTTTGAGAAGGCAACAAGTATCAAAAGGAATGATTCAATGCAATTTCAACAATATTGCACATGCGAGTACCTTGAGGAGTTGATATGCTATAAATTGCTAGAAGGCATATTTGGAATTGGTGAATCATGAACATGATTTTATATACTCCCCATTATATGCATCATCTCAAACTACTCACATAAGCAATAAGGATACAAATTCTTTCAAAGATAATTGCAAGAATCGAACATTTACAAACAAATAAATTCATGCCAAGATGCAACCTACAAGAGATTGGATGGAAGAATAGTATGCATGAATAAGATACTTGTTATCGAGATAGCAATGGTATGATGTAGTAGATAAGAGTTTTTAGATCATCCTAGGTTGGCTCCAATTATCATGTGGTGACAACACTTTCCTTATAGACGAGACAAGCATCCATTGCATCTTCAATGTACCTAAAACAACATTCAAGTACATCTTGGTCCCCAAACTTATTGGGTCCAAAGTGGTTAGAATAACCACAACACATAGGATACACTCCATAAAAATATGTGCATATTTAGAGATGAAATTTGGATTTCATGCATATTTTAGCCGTTTAAGGATTTGATGGAGTATACCCTATATATTGGATCAAAGAAAGAAAAACATGATCTAAGATATACATTTAGTAAACATTCATGCGCGATACTTTCAAGATCCAACAAAGATATACTTTGGACAAATCACCAAAAATATTCAAGAAGGCATACAAGGTGTGACAAAACACATTTGTTGTCCAAACTATATGAAAGAATCAAATCAACACAAGATTTGTTCAACAAAGTTCAACAAATTAACCGAGCAAAAACTATTAAGCATGAAAGATGAAATAAAACAAATGCTCAAATATTTATATCATTCAAGAAAATAAAATAGAGAAAAAGAATGAGATAACAAACTTCCATAAGAGCAAAGTTTCAACAAATAAACCAAACCCTTAACACTTTTCACAATGGCACAAGGTTCCAAGAAGAAAAGGTTTGTGTTCCACTAAAACACATTTGATAATAATCAAAAACATCATCAAAGAGATGTTCAAAAGCCAAGGAAGACAATGGGAGCCACACCAAAGTTTTGGAAATAAAATAAGGCAATAAGAGGTTAACTCCAAAGTGAAGATGATCCACAAATGCTACCACACACAAGTATATCAATTGTCAAAGACAATGAGTGTATTGGAATAGATTTCCGGTGGTATATTGCACGAATATTAAAGATAAATCTTCAGAATAAAAATCATAGGATAGAAATAAAAAGATTAAGCACTATGCAAAGATAGAGATTTTTGATAGCTTCAACTAGTCACAAATCATGCAAAGAAATGATTAGAATAACTTGAAGCAAATGGTATCCCAAATAAGATATAGAGATATGTATTTGAGAAAGTCCGCACCAAGAATTTCTTACTCAAACAAAGACCAAAAGACAATCAATAAAAGCTTCTAACAAAAATAGGACCTTGTTTGAGCCAACATGCCACCTAGAAAGAAGATAATCAACAATATCAACTCTAAGTGGCACTACCTCATATGTTCACATTTCCTAGGATTGTGATATGCAAAATAAGCATATTACTCCCCCATAATGTGATATTCAATTTTTCTTAATAAGAGGCAAAGCAACCTTAACTAGAGAGAATTAATGGACATTTAGAATTTGAATTTCTCATGAGTATGACACACCACATAGTTACTAGATAAGCTTGCAATATCAATACTAAGTGGTAGTACTCACATACACATATTTTAAGGTTTGAGAGATGCGCAAGGCATATTACTCCCCCAAATCGGGATGTTCCATTAACCACTCGAAAAGAGCCAAATAAGATATCATCAAGGTGCATTAGAGGCTCAAAACGAGACACACGGGTAAATTCATGCATCATCTCAAATTACTCCCCATTATATGCATCATCTCAAATTACTCACATAAGCAATAAGGATACAAATTCTTTCAAAGATAATTGCAAGAATCGAACATTTACAAACAAATAAATTCATGCCAATATGCAACCTACAAGATATTGGATGGAAGAATAGTATGCATGAATAAGATACTTGTTACCGAGATAGCAATGGTATGATGTAGTACATAAGAGTTTTTAGATCATCCTAGCTTGGCTCCAATTATCATGTGGTGATAACACTTTCCTTATAGACGAGACAAGCATCCATTGCATATTCAATGTACCTAAAACAACATTCAAGTACATCTTGGTCCCCAAACTTACTGGGTCCAAAGTGGTTAGAATAACCACAACACATAGGATACGCTCCATAAAAATATGTGCATATTTAGAGATGAAATTTGAATTTCATGCATATTTTAGCCGTTTAAGGATTTGATGGAGTATACCCTATATATTAGATCAAATAAAGAAAAACATGATATAATATATACATTTAGTAAACATGCATGCGCGATACTTTCAAGATCCAACAAAGATATACTTTGGACAAATCACCAAAAATATTCAAGAAGGCATACAAGGTGTGACAAAACACATTTGTTGTCCAAACTATATGAAAGAATCAAATCAACACAAGATTTGTTCAACAAAGTTCAACAAATGAACTGAGCAAAAACTATTAAGCATGAAAGATGAAATAAAACAAATTCTCAAAGATTTATCTCATTCAAGAAAATAAAATAGAGAATAAAGAATGAGATAACAAACTTCTAGAAGAGCAAGGTTTCAACAAATAAACCAAACCCTTAACACTTTTCACAATGGCACAAGGTTCCGAGAAGAAAAGGTTTGTCTTCCACTAAAACACATTTGATAATAATCAAAAACATCATCAAATAGATGTTCAAAAGCCAAGGAAGACAATGGTGAAGGGAATATGCCCTGAGAAGCAATAATAAAGTGTTTATTATGTGTATTCCAAGTATATGATAGATGTTATTTTGCATGCTATAATTGTATTAATATGGAAACGTTAATACATGTGTGTTTAATAAACAAACAGAAAGTTCCTAGTTATGCCTCTCTCATAAACTAGCTCGTTGATTAACAAGATGATCAAGGTTTCCTGATCATGGACATTGGATGTTGTTAATAACGGGATCACAACATTAGTGTAATGGTGTGATGAACATTAAACCAAAGTATAGTATTACGATCAAAGTCATTGAGTTTATATTGCTATAACAACTTACGAAGTGATCCTAATCCTTAGACCATGAGATCATGTCAATCACTAACACCGGAAGAGTTTCTTGATAACATCAAACGTCACACCGTAACAGGGTGATTATAAAGATGGATTCAGAACTAATAAAGTGTTATGTTGAGGCTCATGGATCGAGAGTGGAATTTGTTCATCCCGATGACGGATAGATATACTCTGGGCCCTCTCGGTGATATCACATTGATTAGATTGCAAGCAAGTGATTTGATCACTAGAATGTTATATCACAGGAACGAGAAAAGGGTGCATGTCGGTAACGAGATCAAACTAGGTATGTATATACCGATGATCGAATCTCGGACATGTAATATATCATGAAACAAAGGGATTAAGATACTAGCGTAAAAGGTTCTGACGATCACAAGAAAGTCATCGTTGAATGTGTGGGAGTCAGTATGGGTCTCCAGATCCCGCTTCTGATTATTGATCCGAGAGGGGTCTCGATCATGTACGCATTATTCACGAACCGTAGGGTGACACACTTAAGAGACACCGACATCCAACTGGAGCAAATGTTTCATGCCGAAAGAATGAACAAGCGCAGGAATTTATTTCACTAGATACCGAAACAGGTTTTCGGGTGAAATTGCATAAAGTGGTTATGCATGTGAAATAGAATTCTAGCAAGGGGTTATTTGTGAATGTTTGTCATTAAAGTAATTGACAAAATTCTGAATAAAATAAAAGAGTTTTATTTAATGAGAGTTTGCATTAAATTTGGTGGAAATTTAATGGGAATTTGAGTGGACTTTTGAGTGGAGGGATTTTAAAGGGCATTTTGTGAGTGGAGTGTCCACCCACATGAATGAAGGAGGAGGGCATCCCCATGGCCGGCGGCCACCCCCTTGGGTGCCCCCCCTCCTCCTATAAAAGGAGCCCCCTCCTCACTTGTCTCTCACACCTCCTCGTGAAGGATCTCTCTCCCCCTCTAGAATTTATCCCCCATGGTCTCGGACTAGCGAGATACATGTTCCCGGTGGCTATTCGGCAAGAAAGAGTTGTGCTTCCGCTACATCGCTGGAGCGATGAGGCGGAGGTTGCTCGGTGCCTCGAACGTGTGTGCGAGCACGGATCTGGCTGATTTTGCGCTAGGACTTCCTCTCGATCTTGAGATCGGCAAGAGATCGTCTACATCAACCACGAGTTGAACTCGTTAAGCTTTGTCGGTCTTCAAGGGTATGTTCTCTACGGATATACATCCGCCCGTTGTTTGTATCTATTAGATAGATCTTGGTATATAGTTCACATCGTAGGAAAATTTTTGTTTTCTATGCTGTGAACCCTACTGATGTATCGAGCGGATCTATGCGTAGATACTTTACACGGGTAGTACACATATGAGTATGTGGGCGATGATGATCATGTTGTTGCTCCTTTGTTGTAATTTTGGATATTGGTGGCATAGTAGGATGAAGCGGCCCGGACAAACTTTACATGTCCTCGCACATGAGACTGTTCACGCTTGACATGCAACTAGTTTGCATAAGTGGCTAGCGGTGTCTATCTCTCCTACTATAGTCAATATCTATTTTGCAAGCGAGTTGTCAACAATTTGATTATCCTCGTTGTGGTTCATGTTCGTAGGTAAGAACAGTTCTATCTCGAAAGCCCTAAGCCACGTAAAACTTGCAATGGATAAATTAGAGGCGTCTAGTTTAGATTGTTCTTTGGGCTAGTGTTATGATATGGTAGTGTTGTAAGTAGAAGTATGAGATGATACTCTTACAACACACATAGCGTGTAAAATCCATAGACCTTGGATTTACACATATAGGTATGATAGTGATCATACCACGATGCACATGATAGAGATCATCTGCGGGAATCATATCATTTCACTAATAAACATATGATGTTTGATAGCATCTTATATTGCTTGTTTAGTGCTTTGTTAGCATAATAAGATGATACCTCATTTAAATATCAAGATAAGAATGTGTTCTTCCTTCAGTATGCACCGATTATGTTTTCGTCGCTCCAAGACATCACGTGATGATCGGGTGTTCTTGGATCCACGACCATATTTCGGGTGTAAAAGCGATTACTGCGAATACTAAGGTTCTAACTTGGCGAGCCTAGCATGTGAGACATGTCCTCGGAACACGGACGAAAGGTTAAGCATGAGTCATATAGTTGATATGATGCCCATTTGATGCTCGCCTTTGAAGCTATACCGACTCACGTGATGATCGGACTTGGTGTAGTGGATTTGGTTCATGTAATCACCAAAAAGGCACGAGGGATGCCAGTTTTGAGTGGGAGTTCATTCGTAATATGGATTAGTTGAACTCAATCTATCATACACTTAGTCTAAACTTTACAAATTCTGTAGATGGCACCACCGCTTTTAATTTCAATGTGTTCATGGAGAAAGAGAAACTAGCAACGAACGGTAGCAACTTTACCGAATGGTCCATGAATTTGAGGATTCTCTCTCTGTTGCACAAAAGAAATATGTGCTAGAAGCGCGTTAGGCCCCCACCTTTAGATGATGCCTGACGAGGAGAAGAATGTCTATCGGACTCGTCGGGAGGACCAAACTTAGTTCATTGCGGCATATTGTATGGGCTAGAGCGGAACTTCAAAGCGTTTGAAAACGGCAATGCATTTGATACAATGGGTGAGTTGAAAATGATTTTTGACACACATCTTTCAGTGAGAGCTACAACGCTCGTAAAAGTTCTTTATGCATGATGGAAGAGCACTCGATTAGTGAGCATGTACTCAAGATGTCGATTACGCCGATAAGCTTGTGTCCTTGGGAATATCGATTCCCATTGACTTAGGCATCCATCGTGTTACGTAGTCTCCGCCACCTAGCTATAAGAGCTTCGTGATGAACTATAATATGCAAGGCATGAAGAAGTCTCTCCCGAGCCATCAATGCTTAAAAGCTGAAGTGGAGATCAAAAGGAACATCAAGTATTAATGATCAATAGGAACACTGGTTTCAAGAAAGACAAGAAGGAAAAGCGGAAGGAAGTAAGGCGGCAAGCTGTTGCCGCCTAAAAGAAACCCGAGTTAGACCTAAGTCGATTCCGAGTGCTACTATTGTAAGGGACCGCCATCGAAGCGCATAAGCGCCCCAAGTATCTGGCGCACAAGAAGGCCGACAAGGCAAACAAAGGTATATATGATATACATGTTATTGATGTGTACTTGACTAGTGCGTAGTAGCACCGGGTATTTGATACCGTTCATTGCTAATATTTGTAACTCGAATCGTGGGTGCGGAACAAGCGACCGCTAGCAAGGGTGAGGTCAAGATGCGTGTCGGCAATGGATCAAGCGTTGATGTGATCGCCGTCGAACGCCTCTCACACTTGCCGTCGGGATTAGTTATAAACTTGAATAAATGTTATCGGTGCACCTGAGCATGAACATTGTATCTGGATCGTGTTTGATGCGAAGTGGTTATTCATTTAAACCGAGAACAATGGTTGTTCCATTTATATGAATGAAATCTTTTATGGTCATGCACCGATGATGAATGGTTTATTTCTATTAGATCTCGATGATAATGTTACACATATTCATAATGTTGATGCTAAAAGGATTAAACTTAATGATGATATATCGCATATATGTGGCAATCGCCGTCTAGGTCATATTGGCGTTAACGCATGAAGAAGCTCCATTCGGATGGACTTTTGGAATCACTTGATTTTGAATCATTTGATACATGTGAGCCATGCCTTATGGGCAAGATGACTAGAACGCCGTTTCTCGGTTCAATGGAGCGGGCGATAGATTTATTGGAAATCATACATTATGATGTATGTGGTCCAATGAGTGTGTCGGAGGGAGGTGGATATCGTTATTTTGTTACTTTCACGGATGATTTGAGTAGATACGGTTATATCTACTTGATGAAACACAAGTCTGAAACCTTTGAAAAGTTCAAGGAATTTCAGAATGAAGTGGAAAATCATCATAATAGAAAGATCAAATTTCTACGGTCCGACCGTGGAGGTGAGTATCTAAGTTACGAGTTTATCACTCACATGAAAGAGTGTGGAATTGTTTCACAACTCACACTGCGGAACACCACAATGAAATGGTGTGTCGAACGTCGTAATCGTACTTTATTAGATATGGTTCGATCTATGATGTCTCTGACGGACTTGCCGTTGTCATTTTGGGGTTATGCACTAGAAACTGCTGCATTCACTTTAAATCGGGCACCATATAAATACGGTGAAAAGACACCGTATGAATTGTGGTTTGGAAACAAACCTAAGCTGTCATTTCTTAAAGTTTGGGGATGCGATGTTTATGTGAAGAAACTTCAACCGGATAAACTCGAACCCAAAGCGGAAAAATGCGTCTTCATAGGATACCCTAAAGAAACTATTGGGTATTCCTTCTATCACAGATCCGAGGGCAAGGTTTTTGTTGCCAAGAATGGATCCTTTCTAGAGAAAGAGTTTCTCGCGAAAGGTGTGAGTAGTCGGAAGGTAGAACTCGAAGAGGTTGTGGAACCTTATTTTCAAAGTATGTCGAGTAGTGCATCGCCGGAAGTTGTTCCGGAGTTGGCTCCACCTGTTGAAGTGGGAACTAATCATAATGATCATGAAACTCCGAAAGAGAGTACTACCGAACCTCACAGGTCAAACAGGACGCATGCAGCTCCCGAGCTGTACGGAAATCCTGTCATGAATTTCATGGTTGATGAAAATGATGACCCTGCGATGTATGAAGAAGCGATGATGAGCCCGGATTCCAACAAATGGTTAGAAGCCATGAAATCCGAGATGGAATCCATGTATGAAAATCAAGTTTGGAACTTGGTGGAATTGCCTCACGACCGAAAGGTCATGGAGAACAAATGGATTTTCAAAAGGAAAACTGATGCTGATGGTAATGTGACCGTCTATAAAGCTCGACTTGTCGCAAAGGGGTTTCGACAAATTCAAGGAGTTGACTACGATGAGACTTTCTCTCCCGTAGCGATGCTAAAGTCAGTTAGGATTATGTTAGCAATTGCATATTTCGATTATGAGATATGGCGAGATGGATGTCAAAACCGCGTTTCTCAATGGTAATATTGAAGAAGAGTTGTATATGATACAACCAAAGGGTTTTGTCGATCCTAAGGATGCTAACAAGGTGTGCAAGCTTCACGATCCATCTATGGATTGAAGCAAGCATCACAGTTGGAATCTCCGCTTTGATGAGGTGATCAAAGAGTTTGGATTTGTCCAAACTTATGGAGAAGCTTGTATTTACAAGAAAGTGAGTGGGAGCAATGTGGCATTTACGATATTATATGTGGATGACATATTATTGATCGGAAATGATATAGATCTTTTAAACAGTGTTAAAAGTTATCTAAACAAAGAATTTTCAATGAAGGACCTAGGTGAAGCGTCATACATATTAGGCATAAAGATCTATAGAGATAGATCTAGGCGCCTAACAGGGCTATCATAAAGTACATACCTTGATAAGATTTTAAAGAAGTTTAAAATGGACGGAAGTAAGAAGGGTTCTTACCTATGTTGCAAGGCAAGACATTGAGTAAGACTCAAAGTCCGGCTTCATGGAAGAAAGAGAGATAATGGACAAAGTCCCTATGCTTGACCATAGGCTCTATAATGTACGCCATGCTATGTACAAGACCGGATGTGGCACATGCTATTAGTTTGACTAGTAGGTACCAATCGGATCCGAGTTGAACCTTTGGATAGCGGTCAAGAATATCATTAAGTACTTACGAAGAACTAAGGATATGTTTCTTGTATATGGAGGTGAAGAAGAGCTCGTCGCTAAGTGTTATGTCGACGCTAGCTTTGACACCGATCCGGATGACTCTAAGTCTCAATCCGGATACGTATTTCTCATGAATGGCGGAGCGGTTAGTTGGAGGAGCTCCAAACAACCTGTGGTAGCGGGATCAACAACGGAGGCCGAATATATTGCTGCTTCGGAAGCGGCTCAGGAAGCAGTTTGGATGAAGGAGTTCATATCCGAACTAGGAGTGGTGGCAAACGCGTTGGACCCAATGGTGATCTATTGTGACAACAATGGTGCCATTGCCAATGCCAAAGATCCAAGGTCTCACAAGCATTCCAAGCATATTAAGCGCCGGTTTCACTCCATCCGCGAGCATGTCAAGGATGGAGATATAAAGATTTGTAAAGTACATACGGATATCAATGTAGCAGATCCGTTAACTAAAACTCTCCCTAGAGCAAAACATGCTCAACACCAGAACTCAATGGGTGTTAGATTTATCACTATGTAACTAGATTATTGTCTCTAGTGCAAGTGGGAGACTGGAGGGAATATGCCCTGAGAGGCAATAATAAAGTGTTTATTATGTGTATTCCAAGTATATGATAGATGTTTATTTTGCATGCTATAATTGTATTAATACGAAAACGTTAATACATGTGTGTTTAATAAAAAAACAGAAAGTTCCTAGTTATGCCTCTCTCATAAACTAGCTCGTCGATTAACAAGATGATCAAGGTTTCCTGATCATGGACATTGGATGTTGTTAATAACGGGATCACAACATTAGTGTAATGGTGTGATGAACATTCATCCGAAGTATAGCATTACGATCAAAGTCATTGAGTTTATATTGCTATAACAACTTACGAAGTGATCCTAATCCTTAGACCATGAGATCATGTCAATCACTAACACCGGAAGAGTTTCTTGATAACATCAAACGTCACACCGTAATAGGGTGATTATAAAGATGGATTCAGAACTAATAAAGTGTTATGTTGAGGCTCATGGATCGAGAGTGGAATTTGTTCATCCCGATGACGGATAGATATACTCTGGGCCCTCTCGGTGATATCACATTGATTAGCTTGCAAGCAAGTGATTTGATCACTAGAATGTTATATCACGGGAACGAGAAAAGAGTGCATGTCGGTAACGAGATCAAACTAGGTATGGAGATACCGATGATCGAATCTCGGACATGTAATATATCGTGAAATAAAGGGATTAAGATACTAGCGTAAAAGGTTCCGACGATCACAAGAAAGTCATCGTTGAATGTGTGGGAGTCAGTATGGGTCTCCAGATCCCGCTTCTGATTATTGATCCGAGAGGGGTCTCGATCATGTCCGCATTATTCACGAACCGTAGGGTGACACAATTAAGAGACACCGACATCCAATTGGAGCAAATGTTTCATGCCGAAAGAATGAACAAGCGTAGGAATTTATTTCACTAGATACCGAAACAGGTTTTCGGGTGAAATTGCATAAAGTGGTTATGCATGTGAAATAGAATTCTAGCAAGGGTTATTTGTGAATGTTTATCATTAAAGTAATTGACAAAATTCTGAATAAAATAAAAGAGTTTTATTTAATGAGAGTTTGCATTAAATTTGGTGGAAATTTAATGGGAATTTGAGTGGACTTTTGAGTGGAGGGATTTTAAAGGGAATTTTGTGAGTGGAGTGTCCACCCACATGAATGAAGTAGGAGGGCAGCCCCATGGCGGCGGCCACCCCTTGGGTGCCCCCTCCTCCTATAAAAGAGCCCCTCCTCACTTGTCTCTCACACCTCCTCGTGAAGGATCTCTCTCCCCTCTAGAATTTATCCCCATGGTCTCGGACTAGCGAGATACATGTTCCCTGGCTATTCGGCAAGAAAGAGTTGTGCTTCTGCATTCTTTGGGCGAGGAGGCGGAGGTTGCTCGGTGCCTCGAACGTGTGTGCGATCACGGATGCGCTACTGATTTGCGGCGCTAGGACTTCCTCTCGATCTTGAGATCGGCAAGAGATCGTCTACATCAACCACGAGTTGAACTCGTTAAGCTTTGTCGGTCTTCAAGGGTATGTTCTCTACGGATATACATCCGCCCGTTGTGTGTATCTATTAGATGGATCTTGGTATATAGTTCACATCGTAGGAAATTTTTTGTTTTCTATGCTGCGAACCCTACAAATGGGAGCCACACCAAAGTTTTGGAAATAAAATAAGGCAATAAGAGGTTAACTCCAAAGTGAAGGTGATCCACAAATGCTACCACACACGAGTATATCAATTGTCAAAGACAATGAGTGTATTGGATATATTTCCGGTGGTATATTGCACGAATATTAAAGATAAATCTTCATAATAAAAAGCATAGGATAGAAATAAAAAGATTAAGCACTATGCAAAGATAGAGATTTTTGATAGCTTCAACTAGTCACAAATCATGCAAAGAAATTATTAGAATAACTTGAAGCAAATGGTATCCCAAATAAGATATAGAGATATGTATTTGAGAAAGTCCGCACCAAGAATTTCTTACTCAAACAAACACCAAAAGAGGAGCAATAAAAGCTTCTAACAAAAATAGGACCTTGTTTAAGCCAACATGCCACCTAGAGAGAAGATAATCAACAATATCAACTCTAAGTGTCACTACCTCATATGTTCACATTTCCTAGGATTGTGATATGCAAAAGAAGCATATTACTCCCCCATAATGTGATATTCAATTTTTCTTAATAAGAGGCAAAGCAACCTTAACTAGAGAGAATTAATGGACATTTAGAATTTGAATTTCTCATGAGTATGACACACCACATAGTGACTAGATAAGCTTGCAATATCAATACTAAGTGGTAGTACTCACATACACACATTTTAAGGTTTGAGAGATGCGCAAGGCATATTACTCCCCCAAATTGGGATGTTCCATTAACCACTCAAAAAGAGCCAAATAAGATATCATCAAGGTGCATTAGAGGCTCAAAACGAGACACACGGGTAAATTCATGTATCATCTCAAATTACTCCCCATTATATGCATCATATCAAATTACTCACATAAGCAATAAGGATACAAATTCTTTCAAAGATAATTGCAAGAATCGAACATTTACAAACAAATAAATTCATGCCAAGATGCAACCTACAAGATATTGGATGGAAGAATAGTATGCATGAATAAGATACTTGTTACCGAGATAGAAATGGTATGATGTAGTAGATAAGAGTTTTTAGATCATCCTAGCTTGGCTCCAATTATCATGTGGTGATAACACTTTCCTTATAGACGAGACAAGCATCCATTGCATCTTCAATGTACCTAAAACAACATTCAGGTACATCTTGGTCCCCAAACTTATTGGGTCCAAAGTGGTTAGAATAACCACAACACATAGGATACACTCCATAAAAATATGTGCATATTTAGAGATGAAATTTGAATTTCATGCATATTTTAGCCGTTTAAGGATTTGATGGAGTATACCCTATATATTGGATCAAATAAAGAAAAACATGATATAAGATATACATTTAGTAAACATGCATGCGCGATACTTTCAAGATCCAACAAAGATATACTTTGGACAAATCACCAAAAATATTCAAGAAGGCATACAAGGTGTGACAAAACACATTTGTTGTCCAAACTATATGAAAGAATCAAATCAACACAAGATTTGTTCAACAAAGTTCAACAAATGAACCGAGCAAAAACTATTAAGCATGAAAGATGAAATAAAAAAAATTCTCAAAGATTTATCTCATTCAAGAAAATAAAATAGAGAATAAAGAATGAGATAACAAACTTCCAGAAGAGCAAGGTTTCAACAAATAAACCAAACCCTTAACACTTTTCACAATGGCACAAGGTTCCGAGAAGAAAAGGTTTGTCTTCCACTAAAACACATTTGATAATAATCAAAAACATCATCAAATAGATGTTCAAAAGCCAAGGAAGACAATGGGAGCCACACCAAAGTTTTGGAAATAAAATAAGGCAATAAGAGGTTAACTCCAAAGTGAAGATGATCCACAAATGCTACCACACACGAGTATATCAATTGTCAAAGACAATGAGTGTATTGGATAGATTTCCGGTGGTATATTGCACGAATATTAAAGATAAATCTTCATAATAAAAAGCATAGGATAGAAATAAAAAGATTAAGCACTATGCAAAGATAGAGATTTTTGATAGCTTCAACTAGTCACAAATCATGCAAAGAAATTATTAGAATAACTTGAAGCAAATGGTATCCCAAATAAGATATAGAGATATGTATTTGAGAAAGTCCGCACCAAGAATTTCTTACTCAAACAAACACCAAAATAGGAGCAATAAAAGCTTCTAACAAAAATAGGACCTTGTTTGAGCCAACATGCCACCTAGAAAGAAGATAATCAACAATATCAACTCTAAGTGTCACTACCTCATATGTTCACATTTCCTAGGATTGTGATATGCAAAAGAAGCATATTACTCCCCCATAATGTGATATTCAATTTTTCTTAATAAGAGGCAAAGCAACCTTAACTAGAGAGAATTAATGGACATTTAGAATTTGAATTTCTCATGAGTATGACACACCACATAGTGACTAGATAAGCTTGCAATATCAATACTAAGTGGTAGTACTCACATACACACATTTTAAGGTTTGAGAGATGCGCAAGGCATATTACTCCCCCAAATTGGGATGTTCCATTAACTACTCGAAAAGAGCCAAATAAGATATCATCAAGGTGCATTAGAGGCTCAAAACGAGACACACGGGTAAATGATGTGACAAACACCTAGACATACTTGAATACACAAAATAAGCAAGCATGAGGAACACCAAATACAAGCACATACTTGGTACAAAACCAAAAACATTTAAAGGGGCAAGTAACTTACAATATAAATGAGTTAAGTACAAGTTACCGTGAAGAGGCACATTGGATATAAGATAGGGAAATGATAATCCTTATAACTTGGCTTGATCAAATATAAAATATTAAGATCCCTTATTTCTTCAAGATTTAGCCAAGTCTCCAATGCCCTCCATAAACACCTATTGATCAAGTTTGAGCTTGTTGGTACCCAACCAAGTTGGGTCCTAAGAGTTTAGTCACAATAGGCTTGGCAACCCAAATGGTTCTTTTCTTGACACCACTTTGAGTTCCAAAAACTTGACAAACACATTTCCATCCTTATCCTTCCTAAGAGAATAATCATCATCAATAATGATAGGGTTAGACAAGGTACCATTTGAACATGAAGAGGCAAAGTTCCCCTTCACACGACATATGTAGCAACAAGTGATCCCCTTTATCTTCTTCCTTGATTTCTTGGCTTGGGGAGCATTATCTTGATTCTTCTTCGGAAGTGGCCTAACTTCAACTTGGCCTTGACCTTGTACTTATGGCCACTTCCCTTGTTGCTTCTCACTCAAGTGCTTTTTCTTCAATGGACAAGATCTTACATGATGTCCTTCAACCTTGCACTTGAAGCAAATAATCTTGGCCGAATTCTTGACTTGGTTTTGTCCCTTCTTATTGTTTCTCTTGGACTTGTTCTTGTTATTGGATTTGAATCCAAGTCCACATTTATCATTAGGGGATTTTTGCACACTCAAAATATTATCGAGTGTGAATTTCCCTTTATGACTCTTTTCCAAGTCATTCCTCAAGGAAGTGACTTTGGCCTTGAGCTCTTTGATTTCCTCTACATGGTTAGTAGAAATACAAGTACTATAGGAAATAGAAGCTTCATTGTTAGAGCAACAAGGCAAAGCAAGTAATCCAACACAAGGTTTATCAATAGTATGGCTAGATGGATTACTAGGACTAGCACATGGCAAAATAGCATTTTGAGTAGAAGTTGTGCTAATGTCCAAAAGAGGCTCACAAGATGTTACCTTGGTAATACTTGCCTCACGAGCTAACATTAGCCCATCATGGGAGATTAGAAGATCATTATGGGAGCCCGAGAGCTTTTCATGACTTTCTTCCAATTTCCTATACTTGCTAGTTAGCAACTCAAGTTGAGCCCTCATCTCAACGTTCTCCTTTAGGGTAGATGCTTCACAAGAAGTAGAGTTAGTAGCACAAGCATCATTAATGGAATTTTTCTTTTCAAGCTCATAAGATTCGATTTTTTGTGTGAGGAGACAATTAGTGTGCTTCTCCTCGACAAGCTCTTGCTTAAGGAGATTAAATCTCCGACTCCCATCATCAAGTTGGAAATCCAACTCCTCTATGGTTCCCATTTGTTTAGTTATGGTGTCCATAACGTGTTTGATACAATTAACGGCATTACTATTACCACGAAGAGAGGTACACAAAAAAGTCAACTCAAGCAAGAGAGCACTAGTATCCTCATCAATGTCATCATCACTATCATCATTATCATTGCTATTATCTTTAGAAGATATATTGGGATCCAAAGTAGGAGATACCTTTGATCCTCTTGCCATAAGGCACATGTGAGCACGGGAGGATGAAGCTGAGGATATTATTGAATCTTCATTCATGATCATGTCTTGCTCCATAGAATGTTTGATTTCCTCTACATTGTTAGATAAACAACTAGAGGAAATAGAAGCATTTTGTTCATGGGAACAAGGCAAATCAAGCATATCATCTACACTAGTACTCAAATAATTTCTAGATGATATACAAGGACTAGCACCACAATGGGATATAGCATTATTGTTGCAAGAAGTGCTTAAGTACAAAGAATAAACATTGCAATGGGATATAGATGAAGGATCATCATTAGCGAGCATAATATCGACATTGCAATTCCCAACACCACTCACCATATATTTACCTTGTGTCTTGCCACACATTGGTGAAGTGGGTGAAGATGAGAACTCATCGCCGACGGAGGTGGAAGCAACTTGGAGCTCTTCATGATGTGAAGGAACCGAGATCTCCTCGGATAAACCACCGACAATATTAGAAATGGAACCACCAAATATTTCTTTAAGCTTGGTCCACTTCTCATGAGACGACTTGCGCTTATAATCGTCAAGAACAAATTAACTATGGGGCTCAAAGAGAAAATAAGCTCATTAGATACTTCAGCTTCGAGATGTAAATTTTTCTCATCCTCTAAAGATAGATTTTGAGGATCCATAGGAGGAGAAAAACCTACATCTAGAAATCGCTCAATATCTAGACACAAGGTCCAAAGATTACAAAGCAAGCAATTTCTCCACAAAGCATAATTTGTGCCATCAAAGATAATTGTGTCATTGTGCACTATACTACTAGCCGACATCTTTACACTCTAGGCGGTGAATCCTAAACAAGGAGAGACCTTGCTCTGATACCAATTGAAAGGATAGAGATGTCACCTAGAGGGGGGTGAATAGGCAATTTCAAAACTATTACGGTTTTGGCTTGATAGAATGCGGAATTAAACTAACGTTTATTTTACAAGCACAAAACCTAAATACACTAGGCTCAACTAAGTGCACCAACAATAAATTAAGCTAAGCAAGATAGCACAAGACAAATATATACCACAAGTGATAAGCAAGATATAAGTACTTCAAGCTCGATGGCTATCATAAGGAAAGTAAGCTCGGATATAGAGATAACCGAGGCACGCGGAAACAAAGATGTATTCCCGTGTTCACCACCTTTGGGAAGGTGGCTACGTCACGTTGGAGAGGTGTGAGGTTCCACAAAGGATTCCTCACGCGCCACAAAGGCCCACCTTCTTATCCGAGTCTATCCCACGAAGGAATAGGCCCTTTCCTTATGGCTAGCTTTTCCTCCACTCCGGAGATGGCAAGCTCCACAACCACTTCACAAGCTCCACGAAGGAGAAGCCCGCGTCTCTTCACAATCTTCCACGAAGAGGACACCGCAGTACCAACCGTCAAGCCAACTAGGAGGTCACGCTCCAAGAGTAACAAGCTCACGATCTCTCACTCGAACAAATCGTAATGGAGAGCTCAAAACTTATGCAATAATGCAAAGCAAGAACACCAAAGGGTGCTCAAATCCTTCACTCTCAAATCCCACCAAAACAACAAGTGCTAGGGAGGAATTAGAGAGGAAGAACAATGGTGGAAGTCAACAAATAACTCCAAGATCTAGATCCAATGGGTTCCCCTCACTTAGAGGAGGAATTGGTTTGTGGGGATTGTAGATCTAGATCTCCTCTTCTAAAGCCCTCAAAAAGATGCAAGAATCATAGGAGGGAAGGGGGAGGAAGCAAGCTCAAGAGGTTCAACAATGGAGGTCAATTTCGTGGTCAAGAACACCTTAAAATGTTGGGGGAAGAACCCCCTTTTATAGTGGAAAGAAAATATGGCTGTTGGAATAAATCTATGCGAACTCGGTTGAAAGTTCGGTTGGACCAGCTCCAGAACCGGATGGTTCGGTTCCTGGACCGAAAAACCGGATTTCAACCGGGATTAGGGTCAGTACACAGTCTCGGATAGACTCGGTATAGAAAAACCAAAAATCCCGGTTTCAGATCCGGTTTTCCGGTCCTGGCACCGGACCACCCGGTCTGGGATCCGGTTGAACCGAATCCACAACCAGGATGAAACAGACTTCACGAAAAACGCAATAACTTTTGCATCCGGACTCCGATTTCCCGGTATAGACTCGGTATAGAAAAACCGAAAATCCCGGTTTCAGATCCGGTTTTCCGGTCCTGGCACCGGACCACCCGGTCTGGGATCCGGTTGAACCGAATCCACAACCAGGATGAAACAGACTTCACGAAAAACGCAATAACTTTTGCATCCGGACTCCGATTTCGATGATCTTGGGATTGTTTTGACGAGGACAACAAGCTCTACAAGATTGTGCAGAGAAACATCATATCCCAACAAAGGAGAATAGAACCAAATGAAGAAAGTTAATAAGCCTCCCTAAATAAGAACCGATAAAACCTTCAAAGTCGAAAACGCCATAGAAGATGCATACGAATTCCGTTTTCGATGAACTTGGGCTTGTTGAAGAGCTAGCAACAAGCTCAAGAACCTAACATGGAGAACACCAAGAAGCAACAAAATAGGAATATGCAAAGTATGCAAAGTATTGAGCTCCCTATGACGATGTGATCAAGTTACACAACCGAAAGCCCCTCTTGATAGTGCGGCTATCTATCCTATAACCCGGTATCCAATCAACCACCTTGAGACCGGTAAAAGGAAAACCTAGCAAGGCCATACCTTTGCCTTGCGCATCCCTCTTGATCTTGATGACAACGCTTAAAGCTCCACCCAAGCCGGAATGCAACACTTGATCATTGTTGCTTCGTGAAGACTTCTAATTTTCTCCCCATACACCACTATGGGATAGATTCATTGATAAATGTCTTCACAAGTCCATTATCACCAATATGGACGGCAAGCTTCAAGCAAATGATCTTCTCGAGATGCTTATCTTGAACTTGCCCTTCTCAACCTTGATGACGATCGCCACTTGATGTCATCCTCTCATGGGCTATACAATATCTTCATTTTTTAAGCATGCCCATGGAAAGATACCTGTCCCATATAGAAAACACAAAGGCAAATATATAATGGGTTAGTTCATGATGCATAATTGACAAGGCTTACCATACCACAAGACCATGTGGTACATTCTTTATGCTTCATATGTTGACCAACTTGAAATCACTCTTCACTATTTGTATTGGTCAACCAAGTATCTTCTCGTGCTCCATCTTAATATCTTGAGGTACATAAGGAACTCTTCATTTGATTACATGCTCTAGATCTTAGTCAACCATATCTCAACTAATGAGGCTATCATGACACCGACTTAGAGCCATATCTTGAATTCTTCTATTGAGATCACACTCTCAAGATCTTGATCATATCATATTCTTCTCTTCAACTCGATGATTTTGATGCCAATACTCAAGGTCAAGGTATATCTTTATCTTCATGGCATCCATACTTGAATCCAACACATGGAAAATAAGCATGACTTATGGAATATTCCTTCATATAAAACTCAATGAAAACATTAGTCCATAGGGATTGTCATTAATCACCAAAACCACACATAGGGGCAATTACCCTTTCAGCCGGGAATATCAATCATCATCGCATTGAGAATTCCTTGATGACGGTCAGATATGACACATATCTCCCTTTGAGGGGTTAATATCTTGGTTCTCAAAAGATAGAAGAACCACTCCCAATTATCATTGCTTTCCGCCTCCACCAAAGCAAACGCCAAAGGAATCAATCGGTTGTTCGCGTCATTGGCTATTGCAATCAAGATAGTGCCTTTGAATTGTCCGGTCATAAAGGTGCCATCAACAGAGATGACCGGTCTACAATGTTCAAAAGCCCGGACACATTGCTCAAAACCCCAAAATGCATGGCCAAAAACTCGCACGGTTTTCCCGTTTACAACCCTTTTCTTGTTCCCATAAGGTTCAACCACATGAACCATGCCGGGGTTAGCATTGGCCATCGCTAACAACAACCTTGGGATTCGGTTATAAGATTCCTACCAATCACCATACAACATCTTGAATGCAGCTTGCTTAGCCTTCCATGCCTTCCCGTACTTCACCTCGTAGTGAAAGAGGGATTTCACAAACTCCATGACCTGCTTGATGGTCATTATTGGAAACGACGCGATGTCATTGGAAAGCCTATAAGCGAGTAACTCGGAGGTGAGTTGCCGATGCTCGTTTTTCGCATCCTTCCCATCCACCACCGGGCCTCGGCACATGTGAGTTGATACGCAACTATATATGTGCCAATCAAGACCTCCCTTGAATGGTCTTGCACACACTATCCAAGGACATCCTTCCTCCTCGCACTTCACCGTGTAACGCTTCTTGATGTCCGAGTGCACGACCGTGTAAGGACGATGATGCTTCACCGAGAAGTCCTTTATCCATTGCTTAAATTCCAACAAGGTCCTAAACCTTGATCCTTTGCAAAAGCCACTATTCACTTCATTGCCATCCCGGTAAGAACTTGTCCTTGGTCCGAGCACTATGCCTTTGCCACCATCTACCGTGGCTTCATCCACGAGACTAAGATCACGAAACAAAGGCACCCGATGGTCCCGACCCAATACGGTATCGTCGATTTCGGCCTCTCTAGCCGTGAACCCCTCCTTGTCAACTTCTTCTTCGGGACCATCATCATCCGAGTCTGATGCATAGCCTCGAGAATACGGGAGGTCATGGTCCATGTCATCTTGTGTGATATATTTCTCTAAATCTCCAATATTGTTGTCGTGGAGTTCAACATCATCATTGTCATCTTCATCTTCACCCCCATAATCATCATCTTGGTGTCTTGAAATCGGGCTCAATGTTTGGGTCAAGGGAGGTTCACGCTTTAGCTCTTGGTCTACAGGTGGAGGACTTATAGTACGCAATGTGGATGCCATATGGTTCAAGTCCAAAGACAATGAACTACCAACTTTCTTGGTGGCAAATAGCTCAATAGCCTTGTCTAGTGATTCGGCCACCACCTCCTTGTATACAAGCCAACGGGCCTCGGAGAAGATACGCATGGTCTTCCAATGAACATGCATTCCCAAGCCAACATTATGTCTTCCCTCCAACTCAATATCATCCTTTGGGTCCATCCATTTCAATTCAATCCTCAATTGCTCCAAGACCTCGGCATAGGTTGGAGTACGCTCAAACACCAAATCGAGCTCGTCCGGGTCCGGTTCTATGTTACCTCTCAAAAAAGCATCCTTGTCTACATGGTGAACATGAACAATTCTTGCCATGCATAACATAATCACAACAACAATACCATGGTCAACACACTCAATAGATACCCATGCTAACATTAACACAATACCAACCCCTATGCCAATACAACAACATTCTACCATGCATCTTACAAAACAAACTAGGGTTTGCAAGATATTGACCAAAATAAGAAATTAATGGGTGAAATCAAAGAAGAAGGGGAAGAATACCTCAAGGCACTTGGGGGGATTGAACTCCACGGAGAGAGGCTTCCGATTTGGGCACTAGGAGGGAGGAGGAGAAGAGCCGCCACTACCGCAGCTCTGTGGGTGAGAAAGAATGGGATGGGTCATGGAGGCTGGCATACCGGGTAAGACCTAAAGCACGGCGCCACGCAACGGCCAGACTACAAGGCTACCAAGACTAGCGGGACCGAGGCCCACGAGGCGCCACGCTGGTAGGTGCTGACGCCAGCTTAACGCGCCGCCTTTGGTGGCCACTCGTATGACGTTAAAAAGTTAGTAATGAATTTCTTTTAGCCAGAGTTTATTCCATGAAATTATTATTTTTATGGGTTATTCTCGTCCATTCTGTCTAGCATGTCAGGTGAGCATATTATCCATAGGATTTGGAAAGGAGAAAGCGAAGCTAGCTGCAGGAACTCAGTAGTAATAATTGAGAAAAAGTAGGATGGGTGCATGCTCGATCGGGATACGCGTGCAAGTACCCGCGCGAATCACGATGGATGGGAGACGCGCCCTACGTTGCGTGCACGCTAGCTACGATGCTGCTGCTACTACTACTACTAGCGGCAGCAGATAAAGTTGCTCGATTCTCGTGGATGGAAGGCAGCGAAGAAGGCGTGGGATTATTCGTACGTGCGTTCCTCGTCCTCGTGTCGCCAATAAATGATCTGATTAGGTACGCTGCTGCTCCTCCTCCTGGAAAGAGAACAGAGTTTGGCCATTAGATTAGCGAGGGAACTCTGCATGCATGCGCGCGTGCAAGTGACTATGGCTCGCTATCAGCCGGAAATCGGTGCAGGATTGCAGGAATTTGCAGAAAGCTTCAAGCACTCGTACGTACAGTGAGGAGTCATTGACGCCACCATGTCACTGCCACTCGCCTCCAAAAGCAGCAGCACTGCGCTGCACTGCACTGGACGACGTAAATGCGTACATGGGGGCAACACTACAAAATGCTCATCGCTTTATTGCTCGGCATGGAGCTTTCCTTTTCAGTTTTTTTTCACCACATCTTTTAGAGTAGAGTTTTTTGTGGACAAGTGTGGAGCAAATTGCGTGGATGCATGTCCGTCGCAGTGGTGAGGGTCGTGGCGACACCACGTGAGGAGAGGAAAGGAGCACGCACGCACGCCACCCCGTGCTTTGGCGCTCAGGTCCTTGGGCTGGATGCTGGATGGAAACTAGCCTTGAGGGATGCGATTGTTTTCTTCTAGCCAGCCAGGCATCCTTCTCTATCCCCACGGCCAGCGGCAAGACCAGTCCATCAATCAATGCACTGCAGCATCATATGGTCCTGGCCCTGGGAGTGGAAGAACGGATGCACGCGTGCTTCCTCCGCCCGGGATATTTCTCCACACTCCCCCGGTTTTATCACAGCATCTCCACTGTTCGTGCCCGAGCCGCTTTCCAGCGGTATTTATCGCTGCACGGAGCTAAAAATTTCGGCCTGGGTGTGCCGAGTCCCAGTGGCGACCCCAAGTGTAAAACAGCAAAATAATTTGAACAACGTTGAAATATACATAAACTTGACAAAATTCAGTCGAAATTTACATATATTAGGGAGAATTCGGCATACATAGATAAGTGAAGCGACATTTAGCTAAAAACAGATAAAAACAGTAGACGTCCTTGTCCGCTGGCAAACAATCGTGGGAGTCTGCAGAGAAATTTTTGTTGGCATGGCCTAAATAAAGGAGGCGTTCCTAAGGTTTTTCTCGTGCCAAGATGGTGTTCTACTTGATGACTGCTCTCTTTGATCTGACCGTTGACGAGTTTTGAAAGGCTCCACCGGAGATCACCATTGGCCACTTGACTCGCGTAGATTACTAGATCAGATGAGGTTTGGTCGTGCGCCTTATTGATCGTAAATCGAAGGCACATATCAAGTCAAACAACACGAGCTGCACCGAAAGCACGTGTATAAAGCATCAACACCAATATGCTTGGTAAGCTCATGCTTGACCGGATCACGTGCAACACTAATAGCACCTGTCATCGACAAAACCGCGGGTGTGGTAAGAGAGACCCCAAAATCCGCAAGTAACCACCGTAATCAGTCACCTCAAAGATCAACAAGGCCATAGCACGCAACTCAGCCTCAACACTCGAACGGAAACGCCTGTTTCTTTGTCTTCCAAGCAATGAGCGAACCACCAAGAAACACATGAAGCGAAGTGAACGACGATCCGAAGGATCACTCGCCCATGTGGCGTCCGAATAGCACCGAGCCGGAGGAGCTGAACGAGGAAAGAAAAGGCGACAGTGATCGTATCACGAAGATAACGAAGAACACGGAGAAGATGACTATAATGAACAGTGGTAGGAGCGTAAACAACCGACTCGTAATATGAACAGGATAAGAGATGTCAGGACGAGTGACAGCAAGATAAACAAGACTCCCAACAAGATGACGATAACGTGTCGGATCAGAAAGAGGATCACCATCAGTAAGTTGAAGCTTAACATTAAGCTCCATAGGGGTCTCAACAAAGCGCCATCCCCAAGAGCAAGACGGCAAGAAGATCCTGAATATACTTTTCTTGAGAGATGTAAAAGCCATCAAGTGGAGGAAACCTCAATCCCAAGAAAGTATCGAAGAGGACCAAGATCATCATAAGAAACGATCACGAAGACGAGCCTTAACAAAGGCGATATACTCAGATCATCACCAAGAATGATCATATCATCAACATAGAGAAGAAGAAGAGTGCCCACGAGGAGAAGTGTGAACAAACAGCTGGATCATGAGCACTAGGGAGAAACCAGCGGCGCCACGCAGATAAAACGCTCAAACCAGGCACGAGGGGCTGTTTGAGGCCATAAAGGAACGTCAAGACGACAAACCATCCTCGAACAATACCTGGAGGAGGCTGCATATAAACCTCCTCACTCAACTCACCATTGAGAAAGGCGTTCAACATCAAGTGGGACACGACTGCTGACGCAATGTATAACAAAGAAGAAGAGTACGCAAAGGGTCATATGAGCGTGAGCAAAAGTCTCATCATAGTCACGACCATGCTCCTGCTGAAAACCACGAGCCACAAGACGCGCTTTATAGCGCTCAAGAGATCCATCAGAGCGAGTCTTAATCTTATAGACCCACTTACACGTGATAGGACGAACACCGGGAGGAGGAGAAACAAGATCCCAGGTGCCAGTGCGCTCAAGCGCAGCAATCTCCTCGGCCATGGCCAGCTGCCATTCAGGATGATGCTCAGCATCCCGATAAGAGGTCGGCTCGGAGGCGACAGAGAGACCATACTGACTAGGAGAGTAACGGTTGGGGGCACGACGCTGACGAACAGGACGAGTAGAGGGAAGATCATCAGAGGAAGACGATGATGAAGAAGAGGGAATAGGAGAGGAAGACGCCGGAGAACGAGGAGAACTAGGAGAACTAGACGGAGCAGAAGAGGACGGTGTCGAAGAAGAGACATCAGGAGGAGGAGATCCTGAAGAAGACATAATAGGGGGAGAAGGAGGTGTGTCAGGGAAGAGAAGAAAAGATATATCTTCCACTGGGTAAGTACCAGCGGTGGGACGAGGATAGAAAGAACGCGTCTCATCAAAAGAAACATCACGAGAGATACGCATCCGACGACCAACAGGGTCCCAACAGCGATAGCCCTTATGCTCATCACTGTATCCGAGGAAGACACACTCAACGGATCGGCGGTCGGTTTGCGTTCGCGAGGAGCAAGGAGAACATAGCAAACACAACCAAACAAGCGAAGCATGGAGTAGTCTGAGACCGCCCGAGAGGCGCTCAAGAGGGATACCACCGCAAGGCAACGGAAGGCTGAATATTGATGAGGTAAGCCGACGAAGCGATGCCTCAAATTTAAATGCGGCGGAGAGAGGAAGCAATCATCATAGCGAGTGGTCTCAAGAAGATGGCGATGCTTTACGCCAAGAACGCCATTCGGGCATGTGCGCCAGACAGAGAATCGAGCAAGAGTGCCTGCCAAGAAGAACACCGCAACATCCGGGAGATATACTCACCAGCAGAATCAAGACGAAACACACGGATGGGGTAGAATATTGAGTACGAACCATGGCCGCAAAACGCTGATATATGGAGAGCACCTCACTACGAGAGCGCATAAAATACAACCAAGTGTATCGAGAAAAATCATCGATGAATAAAATATAGTAGCGATGGCCCCCTTTCGAAGCGAAAGGAGCCGGACCCCAAACATCGGAATGAACTAAATCAAAGGGTCGCTGAGATACAGACGCGCTAGTAGGATAGGGAAGCTGAATCATTTACCCAACCTACAGCCTCGATGACAATGCAAAGACCCATCTCCCGAGATGCACCCGAAGACCACGATGAACTAATGACGACAGGCGAGAGTCACATAGGTGACCAAGACGATGATGCCACTGCTGAAAGGAGCTGGTAGTAGAGGCGACAACCGGAGAAGAACGGGCAGAGAAAGGGGCAGCAGAAGGAACGCGAAGCCAGTCTAACTCCCAAAGTCCTGAAGAATCACGGCTGCGAGGGCGGCCCAACTGTGGCTTGGGTGCGACGGTCCTGAACAACACAAGAGTCAGCATCAAGAATGACGCGACAACCAGAGTCAGTAAGCTGGCTAGCAGAGAACAAATTCATCTTAAGAAGAGGGACATGAGAAATATCAGGAACAAAAAAGGAAGAAGTAGAAAGGGTGCCCCGACTAGAAACAGGGAGAGAGGTACCATCAGCCGTAAAAACACGGACAGGAGAAGGGAGAGAACGAAGAGCGGACAGAGAAGAAGACTCAAATGTCATATGAAAAGAAGCTCCAATCGGATACCACGCAGACGCACTGACTGTAGAAGGTGGTGGTCGACACAGTTCAAGAGTCGGGCTGTAACCAGAAAGCTCGTCGAAGAAGATCCTGTAGTAGCAAGTGCACTGCCAAGACTCCTAATAATGTCCCGATCGAGAGAGCCACCGCTGAGGACCGGAAGGAGCCGATCGTCCACGAGCCTGGTGTCAGCTTGGCGAAATCGGGTCCCGTATAACAGGTGGCCCAAGTGTGACCATCCTCTGCAAGAAGAGCAAGGATTTAAGAGAACCACGGCGACGACCACGACCCGCTGGTGCCGACTCGAACCGGAGGCTGCAGGCCGAAGCCGACCACCGACACGGAGGAGTGGGTAGTATCGGGCGTGGCACAGAGACCGCGGCCGAGTCGAGGGAGCAGACAAAGGAGCACCACGAGTAGCAAACGCAGATGGAACCGCAAGAAGACCCGACTACGGAGACGGGTCTCCTCAGCTCGGACAACACCTCGAGAGCGGAACACGACCACGAGCATTCAGCCGAGCACGGGCTCAAACTCTGGCGGCCAGATGTAAACTCATAGATGCGGTGAAACTCCAAGTCCGAAAGACAACTGGCAAAGACGAGCATGTGCCACAAACAGCAAGACGAAGAGAGTCAAGTCGACGCCAGATAGCAAAGACTGAGTATAAAACTCATCAATAGTGGAATCACCTCTGAAGAGCATGCTCTGGCGAACCACGACAGGTAAAGAGCATCCCGGATGGTCGATAACCGACGAAGATGGGCCCACCGAGAAGCAACAAGAGGGAGACTCATGAACTCAAGACATCGGGTAGGACACTAGAGGTGAGAACAAGAAGAAGACGAGCATCCTCATCGACCCACCGAGTGTAGGCAATCGGGCGTGGCGATAGGACTCGAGATCGCAGAATATTGCTTGAACTTCGGATCATAAAGAATAAAGAATATCATCAGCCTGAAAGCAAAGATCCTTGGCCTCCTGAGAAGCATCAGCAGCAAGCACAATCGGCGTCGGAGGCAGAGGAGCCACAGGAGCAGGGGGCACGGCGGACAGGGGACCTCGCCAGAGAGCACACCCCAAAGACGGAGACCACGCATGTGAACGCGCATAAAGGCAGCAAAATCAGGATAATTCGCGCCATCGAAAATCACCGGGCAGCGAGGAATCGCAACGTAGCCCGACGCAGAAGACATAACTCTCAATTCAATTTTTTTTTTTTTTTTTTTTTACAGAGATCTGATAACACCAGATCTAGATCTAGAGACAGCGATCACCGCGACGGGCGGGCTGATCAGCAACAGCTGCCGAAGCAGGGGCAAGGCAGGAAGCGTGGAGCCGCAGGCTCTCTCGCATCAGCGCGCGGTGGGCGGCGGTTCCGCGCCGGTTGGCGGTTCCAAGGGCGCTGTTCTCAGCGTGGGCGCGGGCGGCTCCAGCGTGGCGTATGCCCCGGCAGGTGGAGCACGTGGAGTCTCGGGCGACGGAGCGGCAGCATCGCAGGCCGAAGCAGGCGACGTGGAGACGCGTGGACGAGGCGGTGATATCAGGCGACAGGCGGGGAACGGTCCGCGAGACACTTCGAGGCGGAGACGGAGAAAGACCGGCCAGGTATCAAACCAAAACGAGATCCAATCTGGACACAAATCTGAAACAGCGGCGACAACGGCAAGGCCGGCGACGACAGGGACGGTGGCGGCCGGAAGTTGCAAGAGAGAGGACGGACTAACTTGGCTCTGATACCATGTTAGGAATAGACAACATATATTCCACTGGGGGCCAAAGGCCACAATATATAGTACAAGTACAGGGCAAATATGCAGGAAGCCCCCTAACATATGGGGGAAATACAGTATACAGATATATACATCTAACACCTATTTCTGCCACTACGTCTTTAGGAGGCCATGGCGCGAAGCTTCATTGTCTGTTGACATTATAGGACATGTCGATGTTTCGATTTCCATCGTGAAGACAGTGGTTGAGAATTTCATGGTGGCTAAGGTCTGAGGTCTAGTAATGGCAGATCGAGTCATCGAGAAGATGTGAACTTTGCTTGATGATTTGTGACTCGTAGCAGCGGCATCCGCAAGTGGCGGCAGCAGCAGAGAGAAGTAAGAGTCTTATCTTTGAGGTAAAACGCCAATGTCTGACCTTAATTGGTTGTATTTGTCAATAACCTTGTCGAATGTATTGTTTTGAGAGCACACATTTTTTCCAGTGTGAAAACATAACATCTATGATTGGATGACGATGGTGTTTGTGCATTTTTTTTTGGAAAGTCATTTTTTAAAAATTTGGACTTCAGGTGGCGTCTCGGCGGCGGTTTGTGCTCCAGCTGAAAGAAATTGATCACTGCACAAATTAATCACTTTTTCTTTTTGTTTATGACTGTTCGCATCAGTAATGATTTTGTTGCAGATATTAATATATATTCTCTTCATCGGAAAAATCAATATTTACAAGATAAAAATAGCTAAAAATAATACTCCCTTCGGTCCGGTTTATTAGACATGCATGTAGTTTAAGAACAACTTTGATCAATAATTTTAGTTAACAAATTTTACATAATATGTCATAAAAATTATATCATTGGATTCATCTTTAAAAGTAGTTTTCTATGGTATATTTTTTGGGACATATATTGTATATTTTATTAGTCAAAATTGATGGTCAATTTTTTTTTAAACTACGTGCATGCCAAATAAACCGGACCAGAGAAAGTATAGTACTCCCTTCGACCATATTAATTGACTCAAGTTTTTCTAGATTTATATATATATCTAGTTAAGTATTTAGTCTAAATACACTCGTATCTAAATAAAGTTGAGTCAACTAGTAGTATAGATTAGAGGAAGTACATCCTTTTTAAAATGGAATAGAGGTAGTAGCAGTAGGAGTATTGCGATCTTGTCAACATATCCACTTCTGCTTCAGGACATGCCACACGCGTGCCCGAAGGTTAGGTGCCGCCCAAGAAAACTTGCGTGTGACTTCACTCCTACTCCCTCCAGTCCGCAAATAAGTGTACATCTAGCTTTTGTCTAAGTCAAAGATAATCAAATTTGACTAACTTTATAGAGAAATATAAAAACATATATTATATTAAATTGACATATTATGAAACTAGATTTAAAAATAAATCTAATGATATCAAATTTAGTGTCATAAATATTGATACTTTGTCCTAAAAGTTAGTAAAATATAGTAAAATTTGACTTAAGATAAGACTACACTTATTTGCGGATGGAGGAAGTACACGCATGCGCCCTAGTGGTATTTTGCTTCAATTACCTCCCCCAGGAAGGAAAAAAGGAGCAAATGTTCTTACCTACATTTGGCGTTCATTTTATCTCAGATTCGACAAAGATAATTTGATCGCGCAGAAACTAGAACGAGCAGTGCATCTGCCACGTCGTGTGGCAAGTGCCCGGTTGTTTCGTTGGCTCGGGCGGCTCATTATAAGATGTTTTCTTCGTTTAAAAAAATAAAAATGGTAATTTTGAGTTTTAATAAATATTTAAATATCTGGGAAATACATGTGCATGGTCCATACATTTGTATGAAAATTCAGTAAAAGAAGTCGTTTTAAATTTAGGCTAAGGGAAAAGACAAATTTATAATAGTGAATAAGATTAGAAACACGTATCTTTTTGTCAGAAAATTATCCTTTTTATGTAGCACGAAAGTAACATATTTTTAAAATAAATTTCTGGCGTATATTTTGGATATATGTATCTAGTTTTATATTTACTTCTAGATTTTTTGGGGACTTAAAAGTACAAGTTCTAATTTTAGAAAAAAACAGCACTGTCGAGCATGTGCCAAAGACACTTTTCGTGTTCTATTGGCTCACTGAGAAGGTTAATATGTTCATCTTCTGGTCTTTTGGTTCGTCAAGATAATCCCATCTTGGGGTGTATTCGGTTCGTGACCAAGTGGAATGGAATGGAATGGTCTATTCCTATGTTCGGTTTGGATAAAAAGGAGAGATAGAATGGTTTTTTTTAGTTAGGAAAACTAGAGAGTAGAACGGAACAAGGTTAAAGTTAATCTTTTGTCTCAATATTATAATTAATAGTAGCAAATGGCCTTTTTAATCTTAAAAATATAATTAATAGCGCCTAATGGCCTTTTTAATCTTAAAATCATAATTAACATCATTTTTTGTTCGGTTGAGGGAATTTGAAGAGCAAAACGAAATAAGGTTAAACTTAATATTTTATCTAAAAATCGTAATTAATAGTTGCAAATGGCCATTTTAATCTCAAAATTATAATTAACAACGACTAATTATTTTTCGGCTGGATTATTGGATTGCTTCGTAATTAACAATGGCTAATTAACAGCCGTTCCACCAGATTCCACCAATTCGGTGGAGTGGGTGCATTCCGCATATTGGGGGAATATTCAATTCTGAAGAACCACTCGGTTCTATCCCATTCCACAACCAAACACAAGAATTGGCTCTAGATGCAGAATGATGCCGTTCCATTCCACTTTGCTCCACAAACTTAACACACCCTTGGTGATCCGAGATTCCTTTAATCTTGAGAGCATCTCGTGGTGCCTTGGTTCTGGTTCGTGAGGGTCAAGTACGGGACTTTAGACCGCAAGAAGCATCGACACGTGTTAGATGGCGGCGAGGGCGGCCGCGGCCGCGACAGCTGCATTGCCCGGCCTCAGTGTATCTGGAGGAGCTCACGTGTACCCACACAAGGAAGCATGAACTCGTCAAGATAGAATCCCAAGCCGCCATGCTCAAGGCGATGAATGTGGCATCGTAGTTTGCATTAGCCAAGATGGAGGAGGCAAAGTTCTTGACGACAGACATGTCGATGATGGATCCGCTGGTGAGGGCATGGTACGAGATGTACAATGATCACATCGGCAATGAGTTGATGGCTGCAGCGGTGGCGGCATATTCACCAACTCTCCCCTCTGCGACGGCATCTGCACCAACACTCCTCTTGACGACGGCGACACCTGCAGTGCGACACCCAAGCCGACGCCCTCCCTGAGTGATGATCCATAGTTGTGGAGGCAGCCCTCTTCATTTGATCGATTTTGCCATATGTTATTTTGATAGCCGAACTTTGATGGCATCACCATTTGCCGACAACATATATATTTTTTCGCCTACCCACAATCGCTCCCGAGAAAAAATCTAGGCAACAAATTTATCTGCTCCCAACTACATCGTCCAAGCCGGTGGTCCCTGCCTCCTCCATCGGTCGCTCCACGACGAGAGGGGGTGGGCACCTCGATGCTTTGGCTTTGGCCTGTAGTTAGGATTGGCCTAACGCTTTCTTGAGATGCTACTTCTACGGAGGAGAGGGCGTCACGTCAGAATAAATTACCTCTGCTATTCCTCTGTCTCAGCATCGCTCCAACAAGTGGTGTCGGGGGGCAGGTTCCCTGCTCGTCTCGTTGATCTTTGGATCCAGTGATATACGTGTGTGGTGGTCGGCAGTCGACACTATCGCGGGTAGTGAAGAGGGTTCGAATCGTCAATGCCCATTGTTATAGACTTGAGTTTTGGAGAAGATGGGATGCTGGAGATCGCGAGACGGTTAATAGACACGCAGTAAGGGGACACAAGGTTTACCCAGGTTCAGGCCCCCGGAGGGAAAACCATACTCCTGCTTGTCTGTCAGGGGATGCGCAAATGCGATCTCGCGTGAGGTGTGTGTATGAGTTGTCTAGGTCTTTCTCGCCGTGCCCTCCTGGCCTTTATATATATAGGCCAGGTTCCAGGGTAGGTCGAGTCGGTAAAGTTAGTTTCACCCTTGAATATTCTATCTACATCTTGGTTGTGTTCTCCAAGGAGTCAAACTTCTGTTGGGTTTGGGCCACCTAGAGTCTCCTTGGGCAGCAAGTCTTCGTGTGGGCCTTCCCTAGGCTGTACCGGTATATCAATGTGAGGCACCCGTAGGTATATCCATGTCAGGTAGCGACCGTGTTGGTTGTTGTAGTTATGTTTGGCCTCCAACAGTTGGACACGTGGATGACGGCAAGCGACGACGTTCATTTTCTTCAACTGCGTCAAATGAAGTTGACTACATCATGATCTAGTTGTTATAGTATACGTATCTGTTAGGGATAGACTAGGTTACTTGTGTTATACTCCAAGTCGATCTCTGTACGCCTATATATACTCGCCCGAGAGGCTCAATAATACAACCATCATATTCCGCAATCTCTCTCCCTTTACCCTTCAAAATGGTATCAGAGCGGCACGGTCCTTGACCTAGCTGCCGCCTCTGCTTTCGCACCGCGCCGTCCTTGGGGAGGTCAATCTCCATGATCTCCGCCGGGGGCTGCGCGACTCGTACGCAGGGTTCGTTCGGCGATCCGTGATCGGCTGCCCTGTAAGTCTTTTTTTCGATCTCTTGATCGGTTTTCTTTTTTGGTTTACCGATCTTAGATCGGATTGACTCACGCCCTGCAGCTGTTGGAGATATGCCCTAGAGGCAATAATAAATGTAGTTATTATTATATCTTTGTGTTTATGATGAATGTTTACAATCATGCTATAATAGTATTAACAAGGAAACATTAATACTTGTGTGATTTGTAAACCTAAATTGAAGTCCCTAGTATAAGCCTCTATACATCACTAGCTTGTTGGTTGATAAATGATTGTGGTTTACCTGTCATGGACATTGAGATGTTATCGACAACAAGATCATATCGTTAGGAGAATGATATGGTGGACATACTCCTATAGATAAGCGTAGCATAAAGATCAAGTCATTTTAATAGTTCAATTGCTATATGCTTTCGGATACATAGTAATCTAATTCCTTCGACCATGAGATCATGCATATCACCTTTACCGGATGGATGCTTTGATGACATCAAACACCACACCGTAACTGGGTGGCTATAAAGGTGGCATTGAGTATTCGGAAAGTATTGGTTGAAACACATGGATCAAGAGTGGGATTTGTCCATCCATATGACGGATAGATATACTCTGGGCCCTCTGGGTGAAATGTCATCCAATTAGCTTGCAAGCATGTGACTGGCTCACAAGGGATCACATATCACGGGAACGAGAAAAGAGTACTTATCGGTAATGAGGTTGAACTAGGTATGCAGAGATACCGACGATCATAACCTCGGATAAGTAAACTATCGTGAGACAAAGGGAAATTGATATCGTATGTAAGTGGTTCATTCGATCGCAAAGTAATCGTAGAAATATGTGGGAGCCATATGAATTTCCAGATTCCTCTATTGGTTATTGTTTGGAGAAGTGTCTCGATCATGTCCGCATAATTCACGAACCGTAGGGAGACACACTTAAGGATTCGACGTTGTTTGAGTAGTTATGGAATGATGAGAAAGAGACCGAATGTTGTTCGGAGTCTCGAATGGGATTCGGGATATCACGAGGAGATCCAGAATGGTCCGGAGAATAAGATTCATATAAGGAAAGTCCTGTTTCGGAGATGGAGAATGGTTCCGGTGTTTTCATTGGGAATGTTCTAGAAGGTTCCGGAATGTCCGGCACTCCGGGGGGAAGGGTACATGAATGTGTTATATCAAGTTGATATGATTGCATCATGTACTCGGTGTCATCTCTGTTCAAAATAGAGGGTTTATTCAAATCCTAGTTTGAAAAGTCAAACGGCTAGTTTGAAAGTCAAACGATAAGTTTTGGAAAGAGGAGGAGTGGGAAACCGAGTTGGGGAGGGTTTCCCTCCTCCAACCGGCGGCGCATCACCCAATCCGAGTTGGGGAGTTGGGGACTTGTGTGTCTCTAGGAGGGCGGCGCATCACCCAATCCGGCCGGCCCCTCCACCTATATAAGGAGGGGCAGGGCTCCCTCCTAGAGACACACAAGTCCCTTGCCCCGAAAACCCTAACCCTAGCCGCCGCCCTCCAAGCCGCCGCCTAGGGATCTCCTTGCCGCCGACTTGGGCACCACCAAGCCCTAGTCGCCGGCTCTAGCACCTCTTCCTCGGCGTGTCTAAACCCTAGATCGTCGAGGGATTTCTCATAGCCCACCATACTGCCTCTAAGGCTTAAGCCTGCGAGATCTCCCTCTACTTCCGCACACGCCATTGTCAGCCGAATCGCGAGGAGAGTGCTACAACCTCCGCTGCCTGCTGGAACAAGGGAGAGGAAGGTCTTCGTCGAGTAACGAACGTGTGACCAACTGCGGGAGCGCTGCCGGAACGCAGCGCCGGAAGGATCGTCTACGCGATCTTGAGATCGGGAAGAGTACGACTACATCACCCACGAGAATCCGCTCTCGTTAAACACTTTGGAATCTTCGAGGGTGAGTTATTCCATCGACTCGTTGCTACAATCTGGTAGATAGATCTTGGCTTGTTTGTTTGTATGCGGTAGAAAATTTTTGTTTTCCATGCTACGAAACCCTATAGTGGTATCAGAGTCGTGTCTATATGTAGATTTGTTGCACGAGTAGAACACAATGGTCATTGTGGGCGTTGATGCTTTTATTGTAGATTGGTTCTTGTGTACTTTGCATCTTGCGGTATGTTGGGATGAAGCGGCCCGGGCTAACCTTACATGACATCGTTCATGAGACTTGCTCCACGCTTGACATGCAACCAGTATTGCATAAGTGGCTTTATGGTGCCTGCTTTCCTAGCATAGTTAAGATCCAATTTACAACGGGTGATTAACAATACTAGTATCAATGTTGTGGTTCTTGTTCGTAAGTTAGAACGACACTTATTGAAAGCCCCAAACCACGTAAAATATGCAAAGAAAGTAGAGGCGTCTAACTTTGTTTTGCAGGGTGTGCGTGATGTGATATGGCCATGATTGTGATTATATTTGATGTATGCAATGTTCCTTATTGTAAGTTGGCAACCGGTGAGCCATATGGTTGTCTTTAATTTATGTTAAGACCCGTGTCTATTCAAAGTAGTTGTAATAGTTGAAGCCGGTGGGCGACAACCATGGAGAAGCGCCATTGACCTTGATGCAATGCGGTGATGATGGAGATCATGTTCGTGCTAGAAGATGGAGATCGGAAGCACAATGAAGAAAGGCCATATCATATCACATATTATGAATTGCATGTGATGTTAATCCTTTATGCATCTTGTATTGCTTAGTAGACACGGTAGCATTATAAGATGATCCTCATGCACATGAATTTCAAGTCATAAAGTGTTCACCCTCGCTTAGCACCGTTGCTAAAGCTTGTTGTTTCAAGCACCACGTGATGATCGGGTGTTAGATTCCGCAAGTGTATACAACGTGAGCAAGCCAGATTTGCTCATGCGGAAACTAAGGTTTGATCTTGACGAGCCTAGCATGTACAGACATGGTCTCGGAACACGGATCACCGAAAGGTAAAGCATGAATCATATAGTAGATATGATGAACATGTCGATTGTTCGCCATTGAAACTATATCAACTCTCGTGATGATCGGTGTTGATGTGGTCGATTTGGTTCATGTGATCACTAAAACAATGTGAGGGATATTGTTTTGAGTGAGAGTTCACCTAGATTAATTTTATTATTAATTTGAACTCAATTTGTCATAAACTTAGTCTAAACTATTGCAAATATGTTGTAGATCAATGGCAGCCCCTACCATCAATTTTAATGCGTTCCTAGAGAAAGAAAAGTTGAAAAACAATGGAAGCAACTTCGCGGATTGGTTCCGCAATTTGAGGATTGTCCTCACGGCTGGTAATTTGACCTATGTCTTTGGATGCACATTGGTGACCCACCAGAATGATCTTGCCGATGAAGTAAAGAACGTTTACCTCACTCGGAAGACTCAAGATCTACTCTCAAAGGTGCTATCTTGTATGGTTTAGAATCGAGCTTTAAAAGGTTTGAGAATTCAGACCATATGATATTGTCGAGGATCTCAAATTGATCTTTGAGACTCATGCGGCAATTGAAAGCTATGAGGCTTCCGAAAAGTTCTTTAACGCAAGATGGAAGAGGGCAGCTCACGGTGAGCATGTGCTTAAGATGTCTGGGCACGCAAACAAACTTCAAAGCTTGGGTATTGTGATTCCTAATGCTTTGGGGATTTACCGTGTCCTCCAATCACTACCACCAAGTTACAAGAACTTTGTGATGAACTACAACATGCAAAACATGAACAAGACGTTGCCAGAACTCTTTGCCATGTTGAAATCTGCAGAAGTGGAGATCAAGAAAGAGCACCAAGTGTTGTTGGTCAATAAGACCACCAAATTCAAGAAAGGCAAGTCTTAGCAGAAGGGACACTTCAAAAAGGGTGGTAAGAAAGGTACCACGCCGACGAAGAAGACCAAGGCTGGACCTAAGCCTGATACTGAGTGCTTTTACTGCAAGGGATAAGGTCATTGGAAGCGGAATTGCCCAAAGTACTTGGCGGATTTGAAGAACGGCAACATCAAGAAGAAAGGTATATCTGATATACATGTTATTGATGTGTATCTCACTAGTACCCGTAGTAGTGCCTGGGTATTTGATAATCGGTTGGTTGCTCATATTTGTAACTCAAACAGTCTTTGCAGAATAAACGGAAGCTAGCGAAGAACGAGGTGGCGATGCGAGTGGAAACAGATCAAAGGTTGATGTGATCGCTCGGCACGCTACCCTTCATCTACCATCGGATTAGTTTTATACTTAAATAATTGTTATTTGGTGCTGCGTTGAGCATGAACATTATATCGGGATCTTGTTTATTAAGTAGACGGTTACTTGTTTAAGTCCGAGAATAATGGTTGTTCGATTTATATGAGTAATATGTTTTATGCACATGCACCTTTGATAGATGGTCTATTCTTATTGAATCTTGATAGTGGAAATACACATATTAATAACATTGAGGCTAAACGTTTGAAATCGAGCGATAACTCGACCTATATGTGGCACTGTCGTCTTGGTCACATTGGAGTGAAGCGTATGAAGAAACTCCATTCCGATGGACTTCTTGAATCACTAGATTTCGAATCACTTGATAGATGCAAAGCATGTCTGATGGGTAAAATGACTAAGACTCCATTTTCTGGTATGATGGAGCGAGCTACGGACTTATTGGAAATAATACATACCGATGTGTGTGGTCCAATGAGTGTATCATCGCGCGGTGGTTATCGTTATGTTCTTACCTTCACGGATGACTTGAGTAGATATGGTTATATCTATTTCATGAAACATAAGTCCGAAACTTTCGAGAAGTTTAAGGAATTTCAAAGTGAGGTAGAGAATCAACGTAACAAGAAGATTAAATTTCTACGTTCTGATCGTGGAGGTGAATATCTAAGTTACGAGTTTGGCGAGCATTTGAAGAAATGCGGAATACTTTCAGCTGACACCGGGAACACCACAGCGTAATGGTGTGTCCGAACGTCGTAATCGAACTCTCTTAGATATGGTTCATTCTATGATGTCACTTACAGATTTACCGCTATCATTTTGGGGTTATGCATTAGAAACAGCCGCATTCACTTTAAATAGGGCACCGTCTAAATCCGTTGAAACGACACCATATGAATAATGGTTTGGGAAGAAACCTAGATTGTCGTTCCTTAAAGTTTGGGGATGCGAAGCCTATGTAAAGAAGTTACAGCCGGACAAGCTTGAACCCAAAGCGGAAAAATGCGTCTTCATAGGATACCCGAAGGAAACTATTGGGTATACCTTCTATCATAGATCCGAAAGCAAAATCTTCGTTGCCAAGAATGTATCCTTTCTAGAGAAGGAATTTCTCTCGAAAGAAGTGACTGGAAGGAAAGTAGAACTTGACGAGGTTGTCGAACCTTCTCTCGAAATTGCGAGTAGCGCAGCACCGGAAGAAGTTCCTGTGGTGCCTGCACCAATAAGAGAGGAAGCTAATGATAATAATCATGAAACTTCGATTGAAGTTGCTACAGAGCCTCGCAGGTCAACGAGAACTCGTACCACTCCAGATTGGTATGATCCCGTTATGAGTGTCATGTTGGTGGACAACACCGATGACCCTGAGACATATGAGGAAGCGATGATGAGCCCAGATTCCAATAAATGGCAAGAAGCCATGAAATCCAAGATTGGATCCATGTACGAAAACCAAGTGTGGACTTTTGTGGACTTACCGGATGGCCGGAAGGCTGTCGAGAACAAATGGATTTTCAAGAAGAAAACAGATGCTGATGGTAATGTTACTGTCTATAAAGCTCGACTTGTCGCAAAAGGGTTTCGACAAATTCAAGGAGTTGACTACGATGAGACTTTCTCACCAGTAGCGAAGTTAAAGTCTGTGAGGATTATGTTAGCAATCGCCGCATATCATGATTATGTGATATGGCAGATGGATGTCAAAACAGCATTCCTCAATGGAGACATTGATGAAGAGTTGTATATGATGCAACCCAAAGGTTTTGTCGATCCTAAAGATGCTAACAAGGTATGCAAACTTCAATGGTCCATCTATGGATTGAAGCAAGCATCCCGAAGTTGGAATCAACGTTTTGGTAAGGTGATCAAAAGTTTTGGTTTTATACAAACTTATGGAGAAGCTTGTATTTACAAGAAAGTGAGTGGGAGCTCTGTAGCATTCTTGATTCTATATGTAGATGACATATTGTTGATTGGGAATGATGTAGACCTTCTTAATAGTGTTAAGGAATATTTGAATAATAGTTTTTCAATGAAGGATCTTGGCGAAGCAGCTTATATATTAGGCATAAAGATTTATAGAGATAGATCGAAATGCCAAATATCATTGTCACAAAGTACATATTTGGACAAAGTTCTAAAGAGGTTTGGAATGGAAGATAGCAAGAAAGGGTTCTTGCCCATGTTGCCCAATACGACCTTGAGTAAAACTCAAAGTCCGACATCGACAGAAGATAGAGAAAGGATGAGTAAGACTCCCTATGCCTCAGCCATAGGATCTCTAATGTATGCCATGCTATGTACTAGACCCGACATTGCATATGTTGTTAGTTTAACTAGCAGATATCAAAGTGATCCAGAGTGGATCATTGGACATGATCAAAACATCCTTAAGTACTTGAGAAGAACTAAGGATATGGTTCTTTCTTATGGAGGTGATGCACGACTTGTTGTTAATGGTTACACCGATGCTAGTTGGAATACCGATCCGGATGATTCTAAATCACAACTGGATACGTATTTATTTTGAATGGTGCAAAGTTAGCTGGAGGAGTGCAAAGCAAAGCGTTGTGGCGAGATCTTCAACAATCGAAATACATGGTCGCCGGAGGCTTCACAAGAAGCGATATGGATGAAAGAGTTCATTACAGAGCTGGTGTGGTTCCTAGTGCTACTGGACCCAATGTCTATCTCTTGTGATAACATGGGCGCCATAGCCAATGCGCAAGAACCAAGGTCACACAAGAAGTCAAGCATATCAAGCTACGTTTCACGCTTATTCGAGAACATATCCAAGATGGGGATATAAAGATTTGCAAAGTACACACATATCCGAATGTGGATCCGTTGACTAAACCTCTCCGAGGGCAAAACATGACCAAACCAAACTGCCATGGGTGTTCGGTATATTACCATGTAATCTAGATTAGATGACTCTAGTGCAAGTGGGAGACTGTTGGAGATATGCCCTAGAGGCAATAATAAATGTAGTTATTATTATATCTTTGTGTTTATGATGAATGTTTACAATCATGCTATAATAGTATTAACAAGGAAACATTAATACTTGTGTGATTTGTAAACCTAAATTGAAGTCCCTAGTATAAGCCTCTATACATCACTAGCTTGTTGGTTGATAAATGATTGTGGTTTCCCTATCATGGACATTGAGATGTTATCGACAACAAGATCATATCGTTAGGAGAATGATATGGTGGACATACTCCTATAGATAAGCGTAGCATAAAGATCAAGTCATTTTAATAGTTCAATTGTTATATGCTTTCTGATACATAGTAATCTAATTCCTTCGACCATGAGATCATGCATATCACCTTTACCGGATGGATGCTTTGATGACATCAAACACCACACCGTAACTGGGTGGCTATAAAGGTGGCATTGAGTATTCGGAAAGTATTGGTTGAAACATATGGATCAAGAGTGGGATTTGTCCATCCATATGACGGATAGATATACTCTGGGCCCTCTCGGTGAAATGTCATCCAATTAGCTTGCAAGCATGTGACTGGCTCACAAGGGATCACATATCACGGGAACAAGAAAAGAGTACTTATTGGTAACGAGGTTGAACTAGGTATGCAGAGATACCGACGATCATAACCTCGGATAAGTAAACTATCGTGAGACGAAGGGAAATTGATATCGTATGTAAGTGGTTCATTCGATCGCAGAGTAATCGTAGAAATATGTGGGAGCCATATGAATTTCCAGATTCCTCTATTGGTTATTGTTCGGAGAAGTGTCTCGATCATGTCCGCATAATTCACGAACCGTAGGGAGACACACTTAAGGATTCGACATTGTTTGAGTAGTTATGGAATGATGAGAAAGAGACCGAATGTTGTTCGGAGTCTCGAATGGGATTCGGGATATCACGAGGAGATCCAGAATGGTCCGGAGAATAAGATTCATATAAGGAAAGTCCTGTTTCGGAGATGGAGAATGGTTCCGGTGTTTTCATCGGGAATGTTCTAGAAGGTTCCGGAATGTCCGGCACTCCGGGGGGGAAGGTTACATGAATGTGTTATATCAAGTTGATATGATTGCATCATGTACTCGGTGTCATCGCTGTTAAAAATAAAGGGTTTATTCAAATCCTAGTTTGAAAAGTCAAACGGCTAGTTTGAAAGTCAAACGGCAAGTTTTGGAAAGAGGAGGAGGAGTGGAAACCGAGGGAGGGTTTCCTCCTCCAACCGGGCCACACCAAGCCGAGTTGGGAGGGACTTCCTCCTCCTTGGCCCCGGCCCCTCCACCTATATAAGGAGGCGGGCTCCTCCTAGAGACACACAAGTCCCTTGCCCGAAAACCCTAACCCTAGCCGCCTCCAAGCCGCCGCCGCCTAGGATCTCCTTGGCCGACTTGGCACCACCAAGCCCTAGTCGCGGCTCTATCACCTCTTCCTCGGTGTCTAAACCCTAGATCGTCGAGGGATTTCTCATAGCCCACCATACTCGCTCCGGCTTAAGGCGAAGCCCTGCGAGATCTCCCCTCTACTTCCGGTACCACGCCGTTGTTCTGCCGGAATCGCGAGGAGAGTGCTACAACCTCCGCTGCCTGCTGGAACAAGGGAGAGGAAGGTCTTCGTCGAGTACCAAACGTGTGAACAATCAAGGAGCGCCGTTTAACGCAATACCGGAAGGATCGTCTACGCGATCTTGAGATCGGGAAGAGTACGACTACATCACCCACGAGAATCCGCTCTCGTTAAACACTTTGGAATCTTAGAGGGTGAGTTATTCCATCGACTAATTGCTACAATCTGGTAGATAGATCTTGGCTTGTTTGTTTGTATGCGGTATAAATTTTTTGTTTTCCATGCTACGAAACCCTACCACAGCTACGCCGCCCCATCGGCCAGTAGCGTCACTGCACGCGGTCATCGTCGTCACCCCGCAAGGACGTCGCAGGCTTCCACCGCGCCACCTCCCTCGGCGCGGGTTGCCGCCATCCGCGCATGGTCTTCGTCACGTTGTCGGGTTCTTCCTCGCCTACTTCGAGCACTGCCATCGCATCTCCACAGGTAGCCTGCATGGCCACTCCTGGCCATCGTAGGTCCCGCCGACTACCCCTCCGTCTAGGCATCCAGTATGACCACTCTTGGTCGTCGCTGGTTCGCCGTCATCATCCTTGACCACATCCACTTGTCTACTCCGACAACCGCGGGCTGCATCGGCACTTCGCCGATCTGCGCAATGCAATCGTCGTAGAGTCCTCCTCTGCTAGTCTCCTCTCCGACATGGCGTGAAGTTGTTTCTACTGGTCTCGTTCTTCGCATGCCCGGTACTGTAAACACAGTGCGTGCCTTCATCCCCGACGTGTTCCTGAGTCTGGCAAGCCCGGTTGTAGCGCCTCATCTTCATCGGCATCGACTACCTCCTCTACGTCTGCCTCGACTGCGTCATACCGACTTTATCTTCGCATACTCGGTTTGGCACAACCAGAGTATGCCTTCGTCCCTGACGTGCGCCTGGTTTTGGCAAAACCATGGCCGCACCTCGTCCTCGACGGCTCGGACTACACTGGCTTCAACATCGCTCTCTCCGACGACTGCCCTGACGTGTCTCCGTCCTTCTACTGGCCGCACCTCGTCCTCAACGGCTCGGACTGCATCGGCTTCGGCATCACTCTCTCCGACGAGTGCCCTGACGCGTCTCCGTCCTTCTACCGGCCGCACCTCGTCCTCGACGGCTCGGACTGCATCGACTTAGGCATCGCTCTCTCCGATGACTGCCCTGATGCATCTCCGTCCTTCTACTCGGATACCTCGACCAAGGTTGCATCACCCACCGCTCTCGGCTCACTCGACACCGGCACAAGGGCTACCACCTCGCCTGAGCTCCTCACCATCATCCTCTACGGTTCAAGCTTCTGCGACGTGACACCGTCCATGACGTTCCCGCTACCACTGCGGGGGGATGTCAGCGCACTGGTCTACTTCGGCTGTCACATCCCAAGATTTTTCAAATCTTGTAATGTGAAAATAAAATTAATAAAATAAAAAAAAAAACTTTGTTGATTTTCAGAACCAGAAGAAAATTTTGAATACAATTGGAACTTCAAACCCATTTGAATTAAAATAAACCTCAAGAGATTTAAAAAGATAAACATTTAATAAAAGGAAAATAAAAACATTTGGAAATACTATTTTGAAACAATTAAATGAAAAGATTTGTTTTCAAATGAAATAGAAGTTTTATAAATAAAGATTACTAAATAAAGGAAAATTAAACCTTGACCAAACTTTTGGAATTAAAACATTTTATTCTAAATAAATTTAGCAAGGGTTTATTTAAAATAAATTAATAAGGATTTAATATCCAATTTTATTTAAATAAGAAGTTTTACCAATTTAATTTAAACATCAAAGCTTGTTAAATTATTTTAAATAAGTTTTCATAAATTGGAATCACCAAGTTTGGATCTCTAAATAAAAAGATATGGATTTCACAAGACAAAGATGAAAATATTAATAAAGAATATTTATAGACCAAATCAAATCTTGACCTAATCCATGAAGTAAATGGAGTGATGATTAATCCCAATTCAAATAAAAATATGAAATAAAGAATATTCCAAATAAAAATAAAATGGAAATAACCATTCTATCCCTATATTAAATAAGGACAAATCTCTAAAATAAAAATACATGAGAAAATGATATTTGGAATTAAAACAATTACCCAATCTTATATGATTAATAAATCACTTTGGAATACTTTCCAAATAATTCAATATGAATTATTTGAACCAAATAAACAAATCCTAAATGGATTATTATCTAAGGACTATTTATTTAATTATAAATGGAACCTAAAATAAAAGGTTATTTTATTTTAAAACAAGATTTCCAAGCATCCTTATTTTCAAATAAAACCTACTGGTTTGGTTATAATTAGATTTCAAATGGAAATTTTATTAATAAAAATCAAACCCTATTTTATTAAATAACTAGTGATCCATTTTATTTAACTATTAATGGACCCTAAAATAAATAAGGATATTATTTATTTTGGAAAATTGGTTTATGTTGATAAATGTAACCAAAATTCAAAGTTCAAGGTTTCTTTGAATGATTGTTTGGATTTGATTTGAGTGTGAATTGTTTGTTTGGAAATTCAAAACAGAAATTGAAATTAGAAAAGGAAAAGAAAGCAGACAGAAATAAAAATAAAAGCCACCCAAATTTCAACCACCCCAACCACTAAGCCAATCCAAATTGACTCCTCTACCCAGAAAACGATCTGGACCAAAATCTTACCCACGTAACCAATGACCGGTGGACCTCCCTCGTTTCTTTTTCCCACGACGATGGACCCCATGACCTCCTCCTTCTTCCTCGCATGACGACCACGCCTTCTCCCTCGCTGCTGTCGCTTTGATTTCGGAATCAATACGCTCTAATGCCTTTACCTCACTTTGATCACACGGATAGAAATGCCCAAGCCTCTATAAGTTCCTCGACACCCCAAGTCGGCACGCCTAGACCGCCCCAATTTCTCCTCGACCGTCCCTGTCTCCGACGATGTTCGAACGATTCGACGATACGACACTACCTCGAACCGCTTTTCTACACCGCAAACATAACCCCACCCCTCACCGATGGTGGACCACTTGTCCTTTCGCTTTCACCGACAATGACCCGCCACCGCCTCTTCTTCCCACCCCACCTCATGAGCTGTTCTTCCTTCTCCTCGCCGTTGCATATAAATTCTGCTTAATTACGCCTTAATCTCGCAATGAAACTGCCACTTGACCACGCAGGTTAAAGCGCCTCTCCTCTCTCGCTTCCCTCGCCTTCTTCCCAGACGCCCCCAGGCCGTTCTAATTTCACCCGAGCTCCTCCGTGTCCCGACCTTCTCCGAAATTCAGCCCTCGCCCCTCTTCTCCCGACCAACCTCACCTTCTCCACTCCGGAGCATCTCCAGCGCTTTTTCCTTACCATGGGCGCCCGGCGTCGGCTTTGACGGCCCGACAGCGCCGTCTGTTCCTTTCTCCGACGAGATTTCCGGTGAGTACAGATCGCCTCAAAGACCTATCCGTGACACTACTGTGACCCTCGATCAGACGCAGCTAACCGCTTTGGTTTGTTTGCCTCAAGACGCCTCAAACCTCACCTCCGACGACAACATCTGCAGCGACGCCGCCACCGACTCCGGCCGCCCTAGAACCATTCCAGAAGCAACGGACACCGCTTCCAACGCCATCGCCTTGACCAGAAATTCAAGATCGTCTCCGCTCCAACGTCTTCAGAACCACGAACCTCGCCAGACACATCCGAGCGCCGCCGTCTCATCGCCGCCGGTGACTGAGCCACTGGTGAGCCCACCTCTGTTCCCCACCCTTCGATCTCACGACGGACACGACAGATGTAGCGCGCTTAGCCGACACGCCGAGCCAAGCCTTCCAGCCTAGCTCAAGCCTTGATGAATCCACACCGTCTGCTTTATGTGAATCGTCGACACCCACCACACCAGCTATCCACACGAACCGGTATGAACCAATGGGAATCAGACACGTGGCCAGAGATGTTATAAAACAGATTTTTGAAAACAGATTTAAATGCCATTTTCAAACCCTTATATCTTTTGATCCATACGTCCAAATTTGACAAATTTTATATCAATGAGTTCAGGAGAACAAGCCCTAGCCAACCCTACCCTTAGTTTGTCAAATAGTATTTGTTAGCTTGTTTGAATTTGCAGATTCTTTTGTGTGCTTGCTAACATTAGAAAAATCATTTAAAAATGAATTTTGAGATCAAACCTTTGCCAATTGGTTTGATGTGACCCTACTGACCCTAGGAACCAACTCATGGTTTGGAAAAGTTTGGAATGGATTAATTAGTTTAGTCCATTTCTAGCCAAATAAAATTAGTGATTTTATTATGGGAATGTTTAAAGGAAGAAAACTTTGAGTAGATGGTTTGGACCAAACCTACTGACCCCAAAACACCAAGTTTTGCAATAGCAACTCATTGGGTGAACCCTATAAGCTAATGCCTTAGTAAAAATATTTCTACACCACATAAAATAACACTTTGTTTTGAAAAGGGTTTTTGAGTGAAACCTTTTGCAAATGACTTGGCCACTTTAGGAAATGACCATTAGATGTACCCAAATGACTATGACCCACTAGGAACCACTTTTTCAAACAAAACAAAGCTTGGCATGCTTGCATGCATTTCTTTGACATTGTTATTAATGTGTGTTGTTTTGCTTGATTGGTAGATTGAGTTTGTACCTTGCTTGATTGATTTGTAGTGACTTGAAGAGTGTGATTGTGCAAAGATCAAGAAGTGAACCTACACTCTACCAAAAAGGCAAGTGATGCTTCATAATTTCTATCCCAATACTTTTATTATGCATTAGTGATTTTGTTAAGTAAAACTTGCATGGATTTTGATAAGTATAGATCTTGCTATAGGAAAACCTTGTAGAAGAATCCTTAGTAGGATTTTCCTAAGTTAGAGATTCCTACTACTACCAAGCTTAGCCTAGCTAATAGAAAACATGGGTGGAATATATATTCACACTATGGAAAATATTCTAAGTCTAAGGACTTGTGATTTTATCTAATAAAACAACTAAGTTAATGAATCACCTGGGTGGAATGGAATAGATTGGTGGAGAATGGTTGAGTGGTTCACAAAGCCATGGACTTGGATTGTGTATCTCACTTGTGGAATGCCACCCAGGAAACAAAGAGATTTGAGATGTCAAATGTTAAGAAGCTTCAAGTGCAACCACTTGGCAATATGGGCTCTGCCATGATCATATAGGTTGCAAGAACTTAGCCAAATGGACAGTGGGTGGTAGTGTTTTGATAGGTGGGAACGTCCATTTTGGTCTAAGGGAAGGCTTCGAAAGATTTTGTCTTGGGAAACCAAGTCTTGTGGGTAAAGTGCACCACCTCTGCAGAGTGTAAAACCTAAGTACTTAGCCATGTCCCTGGTAAAGGACAATTTGAGCATCAAGACATGGAAGCAATCAAGAATCTCATCATTCCAATTTCTAAATTAAAATCTTGTGGTTTGAACAAGGGTTGTTTGAATTCTTCAATCATTGATGGAGAGATGGCTTGGTACAAGGATCTTGAAATCTTTGATTGAGGGAAATGATTTTTGACAAAGCAAAAACTTAGTATTTTCAAAATGATAAGAAAAATATATTTTGAGCAATGCAAGCCTCAACTCCACTTAGCCAAATGCATGTAGATGATAGATTCCACTATACTACATAGAATCACTTGCCAATACAATTCAAATGTATTGACCCTTTGTGGCTGTAACTTGTATGTTGCAGGTTTGATTGTTTTAAGTGAAGATTGATTGTTTAGGATTACAAAGTCTACAACCAACATCTGCCTGTGGCATTTTGAAGATGATGGACTCATACCTATTGTTATTCCGCTGCAATGTAATGTAATAGCCAAATGAGCTATGTAAGATGTAATAAAATTATGTTATTCCTGGTTATAAAGTTATATTATGACCTTTGTTTCTTGATATTACATCTAAACTGTGGATGCTAGCTATTGATCCAGGGACTAGCATTGTAAAACACAGGAGGACTCTACCTTATCAGGTTGGGACCCTAACAGATGGTATCAGAGCTTTGTGTTGCCTGTAGGATTTGTAAACCCTAGGATTGGACAAAAACCCTTAGAAAAATAGGAGTGATATTTTGTTCCAAAAACTTATTTACAAAAACACTTGTAAACTCTTTCCTCAATCATTTTGGTTTCAACTCTACTTCTCTTCTACTTCAACTTGATGGAAAAACCTACCCCATGACCAAAGACTACTCTATGTGCAAAAGACTTCTTCAACATCTTCAGCTCTAATGACTTCAACATCTTCAGCATTCTCACCAAGGACTTCTAACTTGGAAACTACTAAGGACCACAAGTTAAACAAGGAATTCTTACTCAAGATTTAGAGACTAAGGGAATGCAAAATAAGAAAGTGCCATCAAAAACTTTGAAATATTGTGACCAAGAGTTTTCTCAAGGGAACCATGATCTCAAGTAAGAAAAATCAAGAAGGAAGGAAAGATCACAAGTGAACCATATAGATAGACCACCACAATTTAGTTAAATCAAAACCACCAACTTATGTGGTATAACAAAAATATTTTGTTGCCTAAGTATGTGCTTGAACCTTGTTTGAGTGAAATGTTTGGTTTGTGATTGCATGCACATTGTTTGTGTGAATTGTGATGTGTGTGATTAAGATTGACTCCTTAGAAATATCTTGCCTATTCTAATCTCCCTTCAAACCCAAACAGATGACTACCCCAAAGGATTCCAAGGTTGATAACACCAACACCAACCAAGCTGACAGCCTTGGAGAACTCATAGCAACTCAACATCAATTGAATCAATTGACAGCTCAGTTCTTAGCCAACAATAATAATGAAGATCCAGCACTACAAAGGTTTTTAGAGGAACAGTCCCAATTGATGCTTAAGGTGACTAATCAAATGATTAGCATGGAAGAAAACTTACCTAGAAGAGAGTATGATAGCAAGGATGAAAGGAATGTTGTTCTAGATGGGGCCCCAGCTTGCATTATTTGTGGAGACAAGGATCATACTTCCACAGAGCATGAAGGACAATGCCCAAATTGTGATGAAGATCATCCTGTTGGAGAATGCCCTACCTCTCAAGCTACTTGCTATCTTTGTGAAGGAAGTGATCATACTCCTGGCCTATGTCCTATTTATGCTATGGTAGAACAAAGGAAACAAGAAGGATCCAAGTCTACCAAAGGAAAAGGACCACTACTACTTCCAAGCAAGACAACCCAATTCAAAGGATCAAGGAAAATCAAGAAGCCCAAACAAGACATGAGCCTTGTACAATGTCGTAAATGTAATGAAATGGGACACTACTCCAGTGGATGCCCAGGGAACATAAAGAATAAAGGAATTGACCAAGTATGGTGTAACAACTGTAATGAACCAGGTCACTTTGTAGCAACTTGCCCAAAGGAGCAACGCAAAGAACTCAAGGACATTAATTGTTTCAATCAAGAATCCAGGACACTATGCAAGCAATGTCCGTAAAGGATGAAGAACAAGTTGAACAAGCCTATGGAGAAGCTCAATCTTGGTCCATGAGTCAAGCATAGGAATAAAGCAAAAGTTTAACATAGAGAAATTCCAGGACCCAAGAAGGCCAATATGTAATTTGTTTGAAAATTTTAAGGGTGGTAGTACCCTAGTTGTTTGAACTTGCTTGTAACCCTAATCTTCCCAAATCTCGGACGAGATTTATTTTAAGGTAGAACTTTGTCACATCCCAAGATTTTTCAAATCTTGTAATGTGAAAATAAAATTAATAAAATAAAAAAAAAAACTTTGTTGATTTTCAGAACCAGAAGAAAATTTTGAATACAATTGGAACTTCAAACCCATTTGAATTAAAATAAACCTCAAGAGATTTAAAAAGATAAACATTTAATAAAAGGAAAATAAAAACATTTGGAAATACTATTTTGAAACAATTAAATGAAAAGATTTGTTTTCAAATGAAATAGAAGTTTTATAAATAAAGATTATTAAATAAAGGAAAATTAAACCTTGACCAAACTTTTGGAATTAAAACATTTTATTCTAAATAAATTTAGCAAAGGTTTATTTAAAAATAAATTAATAAGGATTTAATATCCAATTTTATTTAAATAAGAAGTTTTACCAATTTAATTTAAACATCAAAGCTTGTTAAATTATTTTAAATAAGTTTTCATAAATTGGAATCACCAAGTTTGGATCTCTAAATAAAAAGATATGGATTTCACAAGACAAAGATGAAAATATTAATAAAGAATATTTATAGACCAAATCAAATCTTGACCTAATCCATGAAGTAAATGGAGTGATGATTAATCCCAATTCAAATAAAAATATGAAATAAAGAATATTCCAAATAAAAATAAAATGGAAATAACCATTCTATCCCTATATTAAATAAGGACAAATCTCTAAAATAAAAATACATGAGAAAATGATATTTGGAATTAAAACAATTACCCAATCTTATATGATTAATAAATCACTTTGGAATACTTTCCAAATAATTCAATATGAATTATTTGAACCAAATAAACAAATCCTAAATGGATTATTATCTAAGGACTATTTATTTAATTATAAATGGAACCTAAAATAAAAGGTTATTTTATTTTAAAACAAGATTTCCAAGCATCCTTATTTTCAAATAAAACCTACTGGTTTGGTTATAATTAGATTTCAAATGGAAATTTTATTAATAAAAATCAAACCCTATTTTATTAAATAACTAGTGATCCATTTTATTTAACTATTAATGGACCCTAAAATAAATAAGGATATTATTTATTTTGGAAAATTGGTTTATGTTGATAAACAGAACCAAAATTCAAAGTTCAAGGTTTGCTGAATGATTGTTTGGATTTGATTTGAGTGTGAATTGTTTGTTTGGAAATTCAAAACAGAAATTGAAATTAGAAAAGGAAAAAGAAAACAGACAGGAAATAAAAATAAAGCAGCCCAGCCCAACCACAGCCCACTAAGCCAATCCATTGAGCTCCCTCTACCCAGTAAAACGATTCGGACCAAAAATCTTACCCACGTAACCAATGACTGGTGGACCTCCTCGTTTCTTTTCCCACCGACGTGGACCCCACACCCTCCTCCTTCTTCCTCGCTGACGACCACGCCTTCTCCCTCGCCGTTCTTGCTTTGATTTCGCGGAATCAATACGCTCTAATGCCGAGCCTTTACCTCACTTTGATCACACGGATAGAAACGCCCAAGCCTCCTCTATAAGTTCCCTCTGACACCCCAAGCTGGCACGCCTTAGACCGCCCCCAATTTCTCCTCGACCGTCCCTGTCTCCGACGATGTTCCGGTAACGATTCCGACGATACGACACTACCCCGAACCGTTTTCTACACCGCAAACATAACCCCACCCCCTCACTGACTGGTGGACCACTTGTCCTTTTCGTTTTCTCACTGACAACAGACCCCGCCACCGGCCTCTTCTTCCCCACCCCACCCCGCGAGCTGTTCTTCCCTTCTCCTCGCCGTTGCAGACATAAATTCCTGGCTTAATTACGCCTTAATCTCGCAATGAAACTGCCACTTGACCACGCAGGTTAAAGCGCCCCTCTCTCCTCTCTCTCGCTTCTCCGCTTCTTCCCGCACACGCCTGTGCCGTTCTAATTTCACCCCGAGCTCCTCTGTGTCCGGCGACCTTCTCCAGCGAAATTCGGCAGCCCCTCGCCGCCCCTCTTCTCCCCGACCAACCTCACACCTTCTCCACTCCCAGGAGCATCTCCAGGCGCTTTTTCCTTACCGCATGGCGTCGGCTTTTGACGCCTCGACAGCCGTCTGTTCCTTCTCCGACGAGATTTCGGTGAGTACAGATCGCCTCAAAGACTATCCGTGACACTCATGACCCTCAAGATCAGACGCAGCTAACCGCCTGGTTTGTTTGCCTCAGCACGCCCTCAAACCTCACCTCCGACGACAACATCTGCAAGCGACGCCGCCAGCTCGACTCCGCCGCCTAGAACCATTCCAGAAGCAACGGACACCGCCCAACGCCATCGGCCTTGACCAAATTTCGCGATCGTCTCCGTCTCCAACGCCTTGGGAACCACGAACCTCGCCAGACACATCCCGGCGCCGCCGTCCTCATCGTCGCCGTGACTGAGCCACTGGTGAGCCCGCACTGCTCCCCACCCTTCGATCTCACTTCGGACACGATTAGACAGAGCCGCGCCTAGCCGAGCCACGCCGTGAGCCAAGCCTCCCCTAGCTCAAGCCTTGATGAATCCACACCGTCTGCTTTATGTGAATCGTCGACCCACACCAGCTATCCACACGAACCGGTATGAACCAATGGGAATCGAACCGTGGCGGAGATGTTATAAACAGATTTTGAAAACAGATTTAAATGCCATTTTCAAACCCTTATATCTTTTGATCCATACGTCCAAATTTGACAAATTTTATATCAATGAGTTCAGGAGAACAAGCCCTAGCCAACCCTACCCTTAGTTTGTCAAATAGTATTTGTTAGCTTGTTTGAATTTGCAGATTCTTTTGTGTGCTTGCTAACATTAGAAAAATCATTTAAAAATGAATTTTGAGATCAAACCTTTGCCAATTGGTTTGATGTGACCCTACTGACCCTAGGAACCAACTCATGGTTTGGAAAATGAATTTGGAAAAGTTTGGAATGGATTAATTAGTTTAGTCCATTTCTAGCCAAATAAAATTAGTGATTTTATTATGGGAATGTTTAAAGGAAGAAAACTTTGAGTAGATGGTTTGGACCAAACCTACTGACCCCAAAACACCAAGTTTTGCAATAGCAACTCATTGGGTGAACCCTATAAGCTAATGCCTTAGTAAAAATATTTCTACACCACATAAAATAACACTTTGTTTTGAAAAGGGTTTTTGAGTGAAACCTTTTGCAAATGACTTGGCCACTTTAGGAAATGACCATTAGATGTACCCAAATGACTATGACCCACTAGGAACCACTTTTTCAAACAAAACAAAGCTTGGCATGCTTGCATGCATTTCTTTGACATTGTTATTAATGTGTGTTGTTTTGCTTGATTGGTAGATTGAGTTTGTACCTTGCTTGATTGATTTGTAGTGACTTGAAGAGTGTGATTGTGCAAAGATCAAGAAGTGAACCTACACTCTACCAAAAAGGCAAGTGATGCTTCATAATTTCTATCCCAATACTTTTATTATGCATTAGTGATTTTGTTAAGTAAAACTTGCATGGATTTTGATAAGTATAGATCTTGCTATAGGAAAACCTTGTAGAAGAATCCTTAGTAGGATTTTCCTAAGTTAGAGATTCCTACTACTACCAAGCTTAGCCTAGCTAATAGAAAACATGGGTGGAATATATATTCACACTATGGAAAATATTCTAAGTCTAAGGACTTGTGATTTTATCTAATAAAACAACTAAGTTAATGAATCACCGGTGGAATGGAATAGATTGGTGGAGAATGGTTGAGTGGTTCACAAAGCCATGGACTTGGATTGTATCTCACTTGTGGAATGCCACCCGAAACAAAGAGATTTGAGATGTCAAATGTTAAGAAGCTTCAAGTGCAACCACTTGGCAATATGGGCTCGCCATGATCATATAGGTTGCAAGAACTTAGCCAAATGGACAGTGGGTGGTAGTGTTTTGATAGGTGGAACGTCCATTTTGGTCTAAGGGAAGGCTTCTGAAAGATTTTGTCTTGGGAAACCAAGTCTTGTGGGTAAAGTGCACCACCTCTGCAGAGTGAAAAACCTAAGTACTTAGCCATGTCCCTGGTAAAGGACAATTTGAGCATCAAGACATGGAAGCAATCAAGAATCTCATCATTCCAATTTCTAAATTAAAATCTTGTGGTTTGAACAAGGGTTGTTTGAATTCTTCAATCATTGATGGAGAGATGGCTTGGTACAAGGATCTTGAAATCTTTGATTGAGGGAAATGATTTTTGACAAAGCAAAAACTTAGTATTTTCAAAATGATAAGAAAAATATATTTTGAGCAATGCAAGCCTCAACTCCACTTAGCCAAATGCATGTAGATGATAGATTCCACTATACTACATAGAATCACTTGCCAATACAATTCAAATGTATTGACCCTTTGTGGTCAGAATTGTATGTTGCGGGTTTGATTGTTTTAAGTGAAGATTGATTGTTTAGGATTACAAAGTCTAACCAACATCTGCTGTGGCATTTTGAAGATGATGGACTCATACCTATTGTTATTCCGCTGCAATGTAATGTAATAGCCAAATGAGCTATGTAAGATGTAATAAAATTATGTTATTCCTGGTTATAAAGTTATATTATGACCTTTGTTTCTTGATATTACATCTAAACTGTGGATGCTAGCTATTGATCCAGGGACTAGCATTGTAAAACACAGGAGGACTCTACCTTATCAGGTTGGGACCCTAACATCGGCTCTCCAGTCTGACCGTTCGCGACGTTCCAGTTGTTCACGATGCTACCGCTACGACTGCGGGAGATGTTAGAGTATACGCATATGTTAGCGATAGACTAGGTTACTTGTCTTGTACTCCAAATCGATCCCTGTACGCCTATATATACTCGCCTGAGAGGCTCAATAATACAACCATCATATTTCGCAATCTCTCTCCCTTTACCCTTCAACACTAGTGACCATGGGGATCCCATCCAACGTGCCACAAAATCTCGGTCTTGTCGTTTGCTATGTCCTCATTCATCGGCTCGAAAAGCATTCCTATATATCTTGGTATCGTTGGTGTGGCGACAGAGAACGGTGGTGAGACAACTTTTCACAGACCAAGGGTGGAATTGTAACTTTACTTTTTGTGTTTTTTTTTTGGGTAAAGTTGCTTGACAAATATATTTTCTCATGTGTTGTTAACAGATTGTCTAAAATCTTTGTTAACGGATTGTCTAAAGGCGAGCGCTACGCGTCCCCCGGGGGATTCGAGGCCTCCGATCCCCCGGTTCCCCCGTTCGACACGTGTCCCTTCGAGTCACCCACGTTACGCGAGGAAACAAATAACTCCCCCGAGAAAAAAAAGGAAACAGCTCCCACGAGCCCCGCGTGCGTCGCTCAGGCACACAAGGCTTTCTCCGACCCCGTCGCCGTGAGCGAACCTTGACCGCCGTCCAGCTCTGGCGGCGATCCTTAACCGCTGTCTAGCTCCGACGAGGATCGGTTGGAGCAGTATCCCCCGTTGTTGGTACCAAAATCCCACAGCCGTTGGTAGCAGAGCTCGCCTTCGCCAGTAGCAGAGCTCGCCTTCGCCAGTAGCAGAACTCAAAAATTCTTCGCCGTCGGCAGCAGAGCTTGCCTTAGCCGGTAGCAAAGCTCGCCGCTGGCGGTAGCAGAGCTCGCCTCCGTTGGTAGCAGAGCTCACGACCACGGTAGCAGAGCTTGCCTCCGCCGCCGGTAGCAGAACTCAAAAATTTGTCGCCGTCGGTAGCAGAGCTCGTCTCTGCCGGTAGCAGAGCTCACGGCCGCCGGTAGCAGAGCTCACGGCCATGGGTAGCAGAGCTTGCCTCCGTCGCTGGTAGTAGAACTCAAAAATTCGTCACCGTCGGCAGCAGAGCTTGCCTCGCGAGCAGAGCTCACGGTGTGCAGCTTCGCCGGTAGCGTAACTCAAAAACTGCCACCGGTAGCGAGGTCGCCTCCGCGGTAGCAAAACTTCGCTTGTCGATGGCGAGCTCACGGCCGGTAGCAGAGCCCGCCTCCGCCGGAAGCAGCGCCTGCCGTCGTCGGTAGCAGTGCTGCCTTGCCCTTGCAGCATGCGAATCAGACTCAGGCTCACGGAAACGATGTTGTCACCGTAGCACCGCCCATGTAGCAGATCCCCGCCTCCCGTGTAGCAGATCCCCGCCTCCATGTAGCAGATCCCCGCTGCCCGTGTAGCAGAGCGCCGTCTCCATGTAGCAGAGGCCCGCTGCCCATGTAGCAGCGCCGCTGCCACTTGTAGCAAGCCCCAAATTGAACGCTTGTAGATGCGCCGCCCGTTCCTTGTAGCGTCTGCCGCTCCTTGGAGCAACTCCGGTAGCAGAGCCCACCGTCGTATGTAGCAGATCCCACCGTGGTAGGTAGCAGAGCGCGCCGGCATAGATAGCAACTCCCAAGGTAGAAAGTAGCAATTCTCGGCTCGGTAGGTAGCAGAGCTTGCCATCACAGGTAGCATCTCGCCCTAGGAAAACCGGTGAAAGTGGCGGAGCACCCGTGGTGGAGGGCTGGCGTCACCACCACCTATGCGGGCAGACCACCCGACACCAAGAACACCTACTCATGGTGGTACCACCACCAGCAGCAGAATACCACCGGCGTGGGCGGACATGGGGAGATGGGGAGGATGGCGGAGATGGGGATCGGGGTGATGGTGAGAGAAGTCCGGAAGTCAGCAGTGGCGACTCGGGGGACCGGCGGCGACGGGGAAGGGGGCAGTGGTTAGCGGCGAGATCCATGGAGTGAATGGGGAAAAAAGACGAGGGCAATGTAGAAGATGGATTGAGAGATAAGGCACGGTCGTGTCGTGGGCCCACACAAGAGACACGTCATGACTCACGGGCAGGAGGCGGGGGATGCGATCCCCCGGGGGAGTCGTATCATTTTCCTTGTCTAAAGCAAAACCGTGCCACTTGTTTTGTACTGAAGGAGTGCGTGGTTATAAAAAAAACCCTGCACAACGCAATAAAGCTAGGAGGTCAAAGATACAGTACAGGGGGAAGGGAAGAGGCATCATCGGTCAGTCCACTGCGCCTATAGCTCCGCGTGCGGTCCTCCCAAAGATCCAACGTACACGCGGTGGCTTCTTTTTCCTCTTCTCTCCTCGGTGTTCTGGACGGCTCACACCCAAACACCTCTCTGCGCGGAGCGCGTCCTCCACCCCAACCTGCCACGCCGCTCCCTCCTCGTCTTCCTCCTCCGCCGCTCTATTGGACCCGCGTGTGGAGTGGAGGTACATCCGGAACCTGAATTGCCTCCATTTGCTGGTAATAAACCCTAACTTGCTTGGATTCTTCCGTGGGTTTTGTTCTGGTTTCTTACATGCCGTGAACAATCTAGTCCCAATATTTCCTCCTGGGATTGACCGAGGTCCGTTGCGGATTTTTTTACTCAGTGATGGAGTAGTAAGGCCAGTTTTATACCTTCTAAACATTTGGGCAGTTGAACTGAACCCCTCATTACGCGCCCCTGCCTCCCTAGAGCTTGGAGCTATCTCTCATTTTCGTTTCAGTCACTGAATAATGGTGTTGAGTGTTAACAGCTTTAGTTTCAGGGGGTACTTATTGGGCAGAAATTTAATCGAGGAACACATTACAATTTTGCATATCAAAATATTGCACCACGCTCTGCATAAAATACTCACCAAAGAGCCTGAATGTTTCATTAATGCAGGCAATTTGTGCTGTGAACAATCTGAAGACTTGAAACTAGCACGGTTAACTGGCAGCATGCGGTGGCTGGGTCTCTTTGTAGATGTATTCCGCCAGGGGATCTCATTGAACCTCTACTGCCGTGTTATTCTGTAAATAACCGGAGTATACCTTGATTCAGAGGTCTCTTGATTCAATTCAGGATTCCCCTTCTGGTTGTCGTTTCTGTTTGGGCGTCCTCAATAGACCTTTGCACACCTCTTGGTTCATAGGTCTGTGAAGGCATTTAGAATTGCCCCAGCGTTTCTATTTGGGTACCGTGGTTGCCCGCTCAAAGCTTCTGAGGAGAAGGGAGAAGAGTACTGATGGTGTGGCAAGCTACGGCTCAGACAAGATTCCGCGTGTTTATGCATGAGAGTGGAATCACTGTGAGAGTTATATCTTGCTTCCAGCCATCAAAGAATTGCCAGGTAATTAGAAAATGAATCAACAATTTGGACATTGTGAGATATCAAGAATTTACTTTTGTGAACAATGTTGACACCCCTTTGTTGTCTCTGTTGTAGGCCGAGTACTTCCGACACCTCCTCAAACCTGTCACGTAGTTTGACTCTGCTCTCTAATTTTCTGCTGAATAGAACTTGTGTTTTTTAACCCCTTTCTCAAACATAATTCAAGTGGAAGAACATCCTGTTCATCTGAATTTCTGCTGGTGAGAATTCCATGTATTCACTCATTCATTCATTCATTCATGCTGTAGGCACTTGTTTTGACTGACAGGACTATACTAAAGTTCAATTTGTGTATTGGCATATTCAGGTAATTCTGTTTGGCGATTGTTTCTTGATGGGAGAAAAGGCCAATCCTTGGTGCCATTGGCCTAATTCTCCATGGAAATTAAATACCGACAGTTCTACGAGCAACCACTGCCCACCTGATGTTGGCCATGATAGCACCAATTCGGTGATATTGCCCACAGGTCTGAACAGTCATGCCTATATTTACCCTGGAGCTTCTGCACCGGTGCCGTTTTTCACAGCATCTATTGCTGACAAACCTCTACCAACGAATTCGAGATTTTTCACGATAATGGCCCCCTATGTAGGATCATCCATAGCTGATCCTCCAAAGAAAAGATGTCTGGTTTTCTTTGAGAATGAGAAACATACTCCCACTGCAGATCCTTTCTTGAGGAAAGGGGCCTTGGATCCTGTGCCAGAACTGGAAGCTAGCAATGAAACTAATGTAACAGATGTTGGAGCACAAGGCACCGATGATACTCATGAGAAGACCGAAGATATTAATGCACTCTTAGATTCTGACTCGGATGAAGGGCATGAATTGAACAAAGCCAGGAAATCTCCCATAGAGGATGATACAATGAGTGTGGAGTCAGTAGCCAGTGCTGGTGCTAGTGCCCAACCAGCCAAGAAGAGAAAACTGAGCTCTTGTACCGACAGATCTGTTGTCGACACAGCCAGTTCAGCAAGGCTTGATTATTCCACTGGGCAGAAGCATGTAGGCGTCGACGATGACGCGCAGTCATGTTGTATTGGTGAAGTAGAAAGTGACCACAAGTTTGCTCTGGCTCTGAAGGATGGAGAAGAAGCAGAAGGCGACAGCCCTGATGATCGGAAGCTTAGAATAGAGAGGATCCAAGAGACTGTTGCTGCTCTCAGAAAGATTGTTCCTGGCGGCACTGCCAAAGATGCCACAGCTGTTCTTGATGAAGCAATCTGCTACTTGACGTCTCTTAAACTCAAGGTCAAGACGTTGGGAGCTGTCTCTCTCTAGCTCCTACTCAGTAGTTGTGAGTTTGTTCAGATACCAACCTTCCAATATATTTGAGCTGCCACTACAAGTAAAGGGGCCAATTGGTGCAAATGTGACTGCCTTCAACTGAGGCTGGCATAGATAAGTGAGGGGACTCATGGCGTCTACCCGTGGATCAACCTAGCCCGCTATTTCCGGCCAGTTCCATGTGTCTGAAAAGGCCCTGATGGTGGTGATGGAGCAATGAGTAATTCGACGCCCATAAAGATCTTTGGTTGAGTGTGATCCAAAGCAAAGGAGGCAGGCAAGAAAGGAAGATGTCGATGCAAAGAGCATAGTTGTGCTGTGTGCGTTCATGGCTTTTGAACCAAAGGCAAGGCAGATAGCGCAAGGTAGGTGTTGGTGTGTGTTCCTGGGGTCCAAGTCTCCCAACAAAGTCTAGTGTGGTTGCCTGATGTGGAGTTGAATGCCCAGTTGCGCTCTTTTCATCCCCTGCTTTCTGTTTACATGGTATATAGTACTAGTATGTGCTTTGCTTGTGTATTTGATCACGGCCACCTGCTTTATACGCGTTGTAATGATACTCCGTCATTGGCCTTCCACTAGCGCCCTCATTGTATTGTTTTGTATTGTATTGTATGCCAGTATGGTCTTTTCCCCTGTGGAGTAGTAGGAGTATGTATGATCTGTGTGCACATGCAGTAAGATTTAGGATGTCGTTTCCTGTTTCTGGATGGTTCTCTTGGGCTGGGCTGGGTATCCGTGAAGTTTGTGTGCATTTCTCCTGTCATGATGCCCTGCACGATCTCGAGTTCGTCCGTCGCCTTTGTTTGGGCGGGATGACCTTCCAGCTTTGTTGAACGTTCAACGCCTGTTCACAACATATACTACTCACCAATTCCTTAAAGAACAGGAATCAGGAGATGATCCAATCCGCGAGTTGATCAGAAAGAATCAAGACACTGATGAGCGTGCAGCCTCACCTTTGTGCGAAAGCAAAAAAAGGCTTTTCCAGTTTCTCGAAACGGGACGGCTGACAGTCGGGTGGGTTCCAAAGGGCGTCGTGGGACAGCAACGGGCACGCCGTGGCGGTAGGATTTGTTACCGATCGAGAGGAGGGGGTCCAAAGCAGAGCCATGGATCACAGGGACACGAGCTCCTCGATCAATGGCTCATCACTCATGTCTGACATCGTTGAAGAAGAGACGAGCGGTTTTTGCGCCCGGAGGTACACAGATCTGGATCCTCTGCACCTCGCCGCCTGCTATAGCTTCCGAGCGACGCACGGCCGGACGTTGTCTCTCTAGCCTAGGGTGCGCCCGCAGAAGATCCCCGTCGGTCACTGTGAGCGTGAGCAAGGCTGCGACAAGTTAGGTGTGTGTGTGCTGCACCCCGAAGTATTGGGACCGACGGCACGGCAGGCAAGTGTGCAATAGCGGCCGCAGCTTTCTGCGACGCGCACGGCAGCGATTGCACGCGAGCAGTGCCGAGGCTCTTGCAGCGCGACGTGAAGAAAATGGACCACTGGCGCGGCCTGTGGGAAGCAGGCGGGGGAGAAGAAATCATATGCAGTGCCGCCAATTTCTTGGCTGCGCGGCGCCCCACCCACCAGGGCGGGGGCGTGACCCCATCCGTCCACTCGATCCACTCCACCGGCGCGGCAATGCACGGGCACGCTTCGCTCTTGTCTGTCTGTCACATCTTGCGCGCGTGGCGTGGTGTGCGCCGCCAGCTGCATGCCTCGGCGTGCATCCACAAGTGCCGCCCGCTCTAGTAAGCATTTAATTGGGCTGCATGCTCTCTTTTTGTCTGTGGTTTCGTGCTCGTGCGTGTGTGCCGGGAGCGCGATCGAGGAGGCAAAAGGTGGGCGTGGCCTTGGTTCTTCTGCCTAGGGATGTCAATGGAGCCCCGATAACCCGATGGATACCCGCCTTAAACGGGGAGGGTTTGGTAAAAAAAAAAATACCCGTGGGACCGCTTAGCAGGAAAAAACTAGACCAGACGGGTCTGCCGGGCCGGGTATGGGGGTGTCAAACCCGTACCCGCATACCCGCCTACCCGCATACCAGCATGACAAGTGGACCCATGCCCCACCTAACTCTACATACACACACAACACACACCGAAACATCCACAGGAACACACCACACCATGGACCACACTGCACACCCCACACACGCGACCCACACCCACCTAACCATAGTACCACACACACCCATGGATTACAACCACGCACGCGCATGTCGCCCTCCTCTGTAGCGCCGCCAACCGCCGCCTCAATCGTGATACGCTACACCGCCGTTCACTCCATCTGCCGCTGCTCGCTTCCATCCGCCACCTCCGCCTCGCCTCCATCTCGCACGCCACTTCCCATCTGGGCGCCCATCGACGGCCCTTCCACCTCGATTCGCTCTCCGGCCTGCTCGATCACGCCCTCCTCGCTCTCGACCGCTTCCTCCGGCGACGGCCAACCCACGTGCAGGTCCGTGCAGACGGTCGCGGTGGAGGAGAATGACCCGACGACGGTTCGGGGCGGGTCATGCGGGAGGAGGCGAAGTGTATGGGGCTCGGACGGACCAACCCAACGGTGCCATCCCATTGCCTTATTATTGTAGGAGCCGTACGCTGTCTGAATACTTCGTTTTGGCCTGAAAAAACTACTACTTCACATATCGTGTCAAGGAGGCTTTGAGCTTCGGCTCTCGGATCTTTTGGTTGGGATTATTTCTAGCTTATGGATCTTAGCTTAGAGCAACCTGAAAAGGCTGGCGGACCATCTTGTCGTCGGGACACCAAAATTTCCCCTCCAATGGCTAGGTTTTTCTTATTTTCTTCCACAACTCCAATCCTCCCACTTGTCGTCTAGTCCAGCCATTCCCCTCCCTTGCCACGCACTCCCGCCATTTCCTCTCATCGCCACCCATTCCCGCCATTTCCCCCTTTCCTCCCGTGCTCCACCATGCCGCCACCATGCCGTCAAAGAGGTACCAAGCTCCCGCGTGTCGGCGCTCGCGAAGAAGGGGAAGTCCAACAAGTAGCATACTGAGGGGATGACCAACGCAGAGTGGCTTTCGACATCCAGCACCGGCAGGTAGAGAATGCCAGCCGTAGGCTGAGGAAGAACTCGAAGTTGTAACGAATAGGTCAATTTGCAACTCATAGGTCAAAAATTGAAAAAAAAAATCTAGCATCACCCCACTTGCATGTCCATTTGTAACTAATAGATCAATTTGCAAAAATAAAACAACCAAAATAAAAGATCAAATAAGTCAAAATTGAAAACTCAGTTGTAACAAGATGGTTAAAGGTTGAAAATGGTGCAGCAGGTACATCAGTTGCATGTCCGACTGTAACTCATAGATCGAATTTGAAAAAAAATCCAACACCCCAGTTGCATATCCAGTTTCGACTCATAGCTCAAATTTAAAGAAAATCCAAATATAATGAGAAAATTACAAATAACCACCACATTACAGGCTAGGGTTTTAAAAAGCAACCACTTTACGTTAGGGTTTCAAAAAGCCACCGGTTCAGAGTTCGTTTGTTTCAGAAAGCACTGATACCGGTTTGACGCTGGTCTAATGACAAAACTAACAGGACGGCCCCACCTGTAAGGATGACGTGGCTCACGCAGACAAATTGGCATCACCGTTAATACTGTCGGAACCCTAGAAAAAACGGTTGGCTCTTTCCTTTCTCTCCCCCGCGCATCAGTCCTCTGCTTCTTCTCCCTACCAGCTCGCCCGACGCCGCCGATGGTCACCTGTCGCCGTCGCCGTCGTAGACCATGCCGAGCTGGAACAAGAGCGAAACTTCCGGTGAATCTCTCCTCGGTGATGTGAGTAATTTTCTCCTCTGGTTACTTCGGGTTAGGGTTACTGATTTGGGATTCTTTTTTGAAATCGTTTGATTTGAGCTCTGATTTGTGGATGATTCGTTCGATTTGTAGATCTGTCCACTAGAGTACGCACCGAATCATATTTTTGACGAGGGATATTATGTCATTGATGATGATGCCCCACTCGTTTGCTCTGGTCACAATCTGAAACCGCGTCGATGTGTTGCATTTGAGGGCAAAGATACAGGGAGGAGGTTCTATCTATGCTCAGTGGAAAATGTGAGTACTCAGGTCCTTGCTTTCCCTCAGTACTTTTATCATGGCTCGGTAATTTGATTAATTGATATGTTTGAATAATGAGTACTTGTTCTTGATTCATACATTTAGATAAATCATGAGTACTTGTTTCAAATCATGTGCACTGAATCTCTCTTGTACTTAGAAAAATAATGAGTAGTTGTTGTCAACATATATGTTCCTGGATCAAGTGCTCTCTATATTAAATCATGTGCACTGGATCTCTCTGTATTTAGATAAATAATGATTACCTGTTCTCAACATATATGTTGCTGGATCATGTACAATATCTCTATATTAAATCATGTGCATTGAATCTCTCTGTATTTAGATAAATAATGATTACTTGTTCTCAACATATATGTTCCTAGATCATTTATAGTCCTAATGATGTTTTAGGTAGATAAATGGAGTGTGCACTCCATTTGTAATGGCCTAAACCTGTTAGAACAATGATGTACTGAACCTATTGATAGATCCTGGATCATTTAGATACATTGTGAGTACTGATTATATTCTAAACATATACATGTGCAGCAGGTCATGAATTGTGGCTTTTAAAGGTGGATTGATCCAGAGTGGGATGATAGTTTGCAGCATGCATTGTCTAGGTTGTGGGGAATATACAATGATAGCCACAGCTCAAGAATTGAAGAGAGGTATGAGAGTAGTAAGATGATGAAGGCTCTATCTGAAGAGAAGGAGAAATTGGAGAATAAGCATGCAACCCTATTAGAGGAAGGTAATAGGTGGATAGATCAGACTGCGAGGAAGTGGATAGATCAGACTGAGAAAAAAACCATAACAGAAAACTATGCTAAGAGAATGAGTGGGCAACATGATGCTAAGCAGATGGGGAAGCACATAGCTGCATTGAAAAATAAAGTAGTGGTGCTGAAGAATGCCAAGGAGGAACTGAAGAATGTGCTCAAATCACAGGCAGAAGTATTCAAGGTGAAACAACAAAAGTGGGATGAGGAAAGAGCTAATCTGATGGATGAAAAGAAAAAGTTAGAGTACTCCATGCATGACCTTTTCAAGGTCAATGCTGTTAACAAGGACAAGGTCAAGAGAATCAAGGCAATTTGTGAGAAGGAGTGATGGTGAAATGGATCGTATGGGCACCTAGAGGGGGGGGGGGTGAATAGGTGCTAACCAATTTTTAATACTTTTTCAATTTTAGGATTGACACAAAGTAAATTTTCTAGATATGCAACTACGAGAATTTCCCTATATGTAACCCTAACTACTAAGTACGTAAAAGAGGAGCGAGGAAACCGTAGGGGAGCACGCGGAGACACAGGGATTTGTTTTACCGCAGTTCCTTCCTTGTTAAGGGAAGTACATCTGCGTTAGAGGGGTGGGCGGTTCTAAGACCACCACGCCACAATAGGCCTCACCCTATTTTCCGATAGATCTCGCCACGAGAGGCCTGGTCCACCTTCTCCACTATTGGATCCCTTCGAGGCGGGAACCGGTGCCTTTTACAACACTATCGGGGCACATACCCACAACCGAATTTGGGGCTCCCGAGATGACAACAAGCTGCCACAAGAACAATGTTTATCAATATAAACAAAAACAAGGATCTAGGTATTTGCAAGAAATACTAGATCGGGGGTTCTCCAAATGAATGGAGAGGAGATGAAGCGCTTGATTGCTGATGATGAAGATCGAGTTCTCCTCCTTCGATTCCCCAAGGGATGGGGCCTTTGGGTGGATATAGGTGGAGCTCTCTTGGAAGAAGCTTTCAGATCTGATCTGGTCTTTTTCGAGATGAATCAAGAGTTCTGGCAGGAGGGGGGAGGCTGGCTTAAATACCCCCTCCCCAGATCTGGCCGTTGCACAACTTTGGGGGCGGATTATCCGCCCCCCACTTGGGTCGGATTATCCGCCCCCTGGGAAAACTCCGCCCCAAGGGCGGATTATCCGGGGAAAACTCCGCCCCCTCTCTGGGGCTTGCGCCTTGGCGAAGCTTGGTGAAGATCTTGGGGGCGGATAATCCGGCCACCCTGAGGGGCGGATTATCCGGCCAGACCGGAAAGTCCGGCCAACACTCCGCCCCTCTCTAGGGCTTGCGCCTTGGCGAAGAGCAGGGGGCGGACTATCCGGCCCCCCTTAGGGGCGGATTATCCGGCGGGGCCAAAAAATCCGGCCAAAACTCCGCCCCCCTTCTGGGGCTTGCGCCTACTTGGGAAGAGGGAGGGGCGGATTATCCGCCCCCCAAGAGCAGAATCCTTTTCCCTTTATTCTCATAGAAAGCTGCAACACTTCAACACACATTAAATAATCCTTGATATTGTTATCTAACACACAAAACACTAGGGATTATAAAATGTTCTTTCAATCTCCCCCTTTTTGGTGTTAGATGACAATACTAGGATTTGCAATGAAACCGGCTAACGCCACCTTAAAATGAAAGGCGCTCCCCCTAGATGTGTGCATATTTAAAATTTGCATTTGAATACAAATACACACACTAGAGAGAACAGAACTTTCATAGCAAAGATAATTGAAACAAGGTGGGTTGGGAAACAAGGTCATACCACCGGGATGTGATTATAGCCAAAGAATATAATTAGCTTGATGGCCTCCAAGCACATCCCAACAATATTGAGGCATACATTAGATAGGCCCATGATTCCATATGCCATCAAATATGCCTCCATAGATAAATCCAGAATTCCATGAGATCCACAATAGATAAATAAATCCAGAAGTCCATGAGATCCACAATAGATAAATCCATGAATACCACACAACGTACCAAACTTAGTGAAACACGACAAAGTCTTACAAAATCAAACGCAAATAGCAAATGAGTTCACGCTAAAAAGGCACACGCAAGCAAATAAAATGACTGAAATAAGGATGCTTGCGCCCGACCCTTGCAAATCCACGAGACCTAATAGAACTACTTCTCCCCCTTTGGCATCGAAACACCAAAAAGGAAGAAGAGCGATGCTAACGCCCAATTTTGCAAGAATCAAATCAATCAAAAGCCAAATTTGAGTGTGTTTTCCATTAGAACATGAGATATGCAAGAAAATCCAACGAGACCCATGAAAAACCAACTCTTCTCGAGGAAGAGGGCGGTGGCCGAAGCCACCATGTTGGAGCGCATGGCATGACACCGCGAAGATGTATCTTGAGTTCAAAACCAATGCTCATCGATGACCCACATATCACAAAATGATATTAAGGGAAATGATTTTACTTGCTTTCGGCATTATGGGGGGAGGGTTGGCCCAATAAATTAGGACCACACTCCCCTTATGTCTATGCCCGCATCTAAACCAAATACATGAATAAGAGCAATTGAGTGTGCAAGGGTAGTCAAGCCATGCTCCTTGAATCTATGATATTTAGCTCATTCCTCAAATAAAAAAATCTTGCTTCATCAAGAGGCTTCGTGAAAATATCAGCAAGTTGGTTCTTCGTGCTCACAAAGGATAGAGCAATATCACCATGAGCAACATGATCCCGAATAAAGTGGTTACGAATATCTATATGTTTTGTTCTTGTATGCTGCACGAGATTGTAAGCAATTTTGATAGCACTTTCATTGTCGCATAATAGAGGCACTTTGTCACAATTGACACCATATTCCTTTAAAGTTTGCCTCATCCATAACAATTGTGTACAAGCACTTGCAAGAACATATTCACCGCGGTTGAGAGTGAAATACAATTTTGTTTCTTTGATGACCAACACACTAGAGACCTGCCCAAGAATTGACATGCACCAGAGGTTGATTTCCTATCATCTTTGTCACCAGCCCAATCTGAATCAGTGTAACCACATAGAGAGAAACTTGAATCCTTGGGATACCATAACCCAAAATTTGGGGAATGAACCAAATATCGGAAGATTCGCTTGACCGCCACTAAGTGGCTTTCTTTAGGAGCGGCTTGGTACCTTGCACACACTCCTACACTTAACACGATATCAGGACTAGATGCGCAGAGGTAAAGGAGAGAGCCGATCATGGATCGGTATACCTTTTGATCCACGTCTTTACCCTTGGGATTGAGCTCAAGATGACACTTTGTTTGCATTGGGGTAGCAACGCCATTGAGATCCGTCATCTTGAACCTTTTGAGCATGTCTTGGATGTACTTAGCTTGATTAATAAAGGTTCCCTCTCTAAGTTGTTTGATCTCAAATACAAGAAAGAACCTCAGCTCACCTATCATGGACATCTCAAACCTGTCAGTCATAAGATTTGAAAATTCATCGTTAAAAGCTTGGTTAGTAGAGCCAAAAATAATGTCATCTATATAAAGTTGGCATACAAAAAGCTCCCCATTAACCTTCTTAGTAAAAAGAGTGGGATCGATTTGACCAACTTCGAACCCACGGTCTAGCAAAAGCTCTTTAAGGTGCTCATACCACGCACGTGGGGCTTGTTTAAGGCCATAGAGCGCCTTATCGAGTTTGTTGACATGGTTCGGGAATTTGGGGTCCTCAAACCCCGGGGGCTGCTTGACGTATACTAACTCATGTAGAGGACCATTAAGGAAAGCGCTCTTAACATCCATTTGTTGTAATTTAAAATTATGATGGGCTGCATATGTAAGAAGGATACGGATGGACTCAAGACGAGCCACTGGAGCATAAGTCTCGCCAAAATCAATTCCTTCCACTTGAGAGAATCCTTGAGCCACGAGTCGTGCTTTATTCCTCACAACAATGCCATTTTTCATCCTGTTTGTTCTTGAAGATCCACTTGGTGCCGATAACATTGCGGCAATCCTTTGGTTTTTCTACGAGCTTCCAAACTTTGTTGCGTTCGAAGTTATTTAATTCTTCATACATTGCAACAACCCAATCGGGGTCTTCAAGAGTATCAAAAACCTTCTTCGGTTCAACCATGGAAATGTGAGCTTGATGATCACAGAAGCTTGCAAGTTCTCTTCTAGTGGATACCCTTCATCATAGATCACCAACAACCTTGTCAAAGTGTGACCTCTTAGTTCAAGGTTCCGATCAGCACGAGCCTTGCTACGAGCCTCAATGTCCTTATTGTTTCTAGAAGGAGTTGATTCAATATTTGTATCCTTGTCTTGATTACTGCCCTGCCCTTGATCTTGGTCTCCGTTAACGCTAGAAGATTGTTGCTGAACATTTTCTTCAGGCCCGGATAATCCGCCCCTTGGAGGGTCCGGACTATCCGGCCTGGGAGGTGAAGTACCAGAGCCATCTTCCTGAGAATGCCTGACAGGAGTTGGAGACCCAGGGCCGGATAATCCACCCTCGGGGGCCGAAGAATCCGGCCTGGGAGCTTCAGAGTTGTTGACTTCTTCTTCGGATCCTCCGAACGAGCAGTTGGAGTGCAGGCGGATTGTCCGCCTTGGAGGCGTATAGTCCGGCTGGGACTACCAACTTGTCCAGGGACGATTGATCTTCACAGATTGCGGTGTTGATGCAGGATTTTCTCCAACAGTAGGAGCTTGTTGATCTTGTGTAGATGAGGGCTCCACATGTGTGGAGCATTGTCCTTCCCGATCCGCCACAAGGGGTTCCTCAATGGGGCGGAAAAATCCCACGCCCATTCTTCTTATGGCATCTTGGGGTATTTCAACATCTGCATCACAAACATCAACTTGCCCTACAAAGGAGACGTTATTTTCATCGAACTCCACACTAAGATTCTACAACAATCCAAAGGAGCTTGTTGTAGACTCTATAAGTGGGATTCGGCACCGTAACCAACAAAAATACCTTCTAAAGCCTTGGACTCAAATTTTGACAAACGGACACCTTTAATAAGAAAGAAACACTTACACCCGAATACCCTGAAGTATGAGATGTTGGGCTTGTTACCGGTAAGAATTTCATATGGAGTCTTGTCCAAAATCTTTTGAAGGTAGAGCCGGTTTGATGAGTGACAAGCAGTGGATATGGCTTCAGCCCAAAAATTATAAGGAGACTTGAATTCAGCTAGCATAGATCTTGACATATCCATCAAAGTCCGGTTCTTCCTCTCGGCTACACCATTTTGTTGAGGGGTGTACGCAGCGGAATATTGATGTCTAATCCCCTCTTCGCTAAGAAACTCATTTAAAGTATAGTTCTTGAATTCGGAGCCGTTGTCACTTCTAATTGCCAAGATAGGAACATTTTGTTGACATTGAACTTCATTGGCAAAGTCGATGACTGTTTGTTGAGTCTCACTTTTCAGCTTGAAGAAATAGACCCATGTATATCTTGAGTATTCATCGACAATGACCAAGCAATATTTCTTCCCACCAAGACTTGCATGAGAAGGAGGACCAAATAAATCCACATGAAGTAATTCCAAGATCCTCTTTGATGACACAATAGTCTTCCTCTTGTGGGGAGAGTCATGCATTTTTCCTTCAACACAAGCCCTCCAAACACGATCTTTGGCAAAAGAGACATTGTCTTTTAGTCCAAGGATGTGGCCACCCTTCTAGAGACTTTGCAAAGTTCTCATGTTAACATGGGCTAAACGGCGATGCCATAGCCAGCCCACGCCAGCCTTTCTGAATAGACACATCGGGCCTGAAGTGGTTTTCCCCGAGAAGTCCACCACATACAGGTCATTTTTGACGTATCCAACGAAAGAGACCTTTAGAGACTTGCTCCACAAGAGTACCACCAAATCATCATCGATAAAAACAGCAAAACCCATCTTGCCAAGGGCACGAATAGAAAGAAGGTTGTAACCGAGGGTCTCAACAAACATGACGTCCACGAGAGAGATATCATGGGCAACCACAACCTTGCCAAGACCCAATACCTGAGATTTAGACTTATCACCATAGGAGACTGTGATATTATCATGATTTGGACGCATCTCCGTGATGATCTCCTTGCTTCCGGTCATATGACTAGTGCAGCCACTATGCAACACGCATTTCGACCCACCGGAAGCATAGCCCTGCAAGAAAATTACTTCTTGGTTTTAGGTACCCATTTTTCAATGGGTCCTTTCATGTTAGTAACAAGGGTCTTTGGGACCCAAATAGACCAAGCAATATATTCATCAAAGGGACCGGCATAATAAGCATAACATCGCCATAGTCGTCACAAAAGAGTTCATAATTCGGATTGTGAGACCCTGCAAAACCAATATTATTAGTCTTGTATTTTGTGACATGCTTCTCAGTGGTGCTTATCTTTGATTGGCACATTCTTGGTCTTGTTCTTCTTGGTTTTCTTCTTCTTGGACTTGGTGACATACCCAAGTCCCTCTTTACCATGATTTGACCTTTGCTTGACAAGGACTTCATCAAGCACACCTTTGTCCTTGGTAGTGATGTCCTTGATCACTTGTTTTTCCACACTAGCATTTTCTTTGTTACTATATGTTGAGTTTGATGAACTAGGAGTATCATATTTGGCCAATCGACTTTGAAGTTGATCATGTGACTCACTGAGAATAGAGAACTCGTTTTTCAACGCCTTGTGAGCATTGTCAAGTTTCTCCAATTCCTCGGAGAGTCTATCATGAGCAGCCCTAAAGTCAATCCTTTCCTTCTTTAACTTCTTTGCTTTGGTGACAGCATTGTCACGTTCCTTAACAAGTTTAGTCACAATTTCTTCATGTGACTCTTCCATAGACTCAAGCCTCTCTTCAAGAGAGACCCGAGCTTCTTCTTCTTCATCTTCAAGAGCATTTTTTAGGGATGCAATTTCCATTGCATCCTCCCTTTCAATTCTGCCCTTTTCTTCGAGGAGTGCTTTGTTTTGGGACAGCTATCCATAAGAGCTTAAAAACGAACTTTGTGCTCACCTTGCAAGTTAGTGTAGAAATAATCCAAAGCAATAATCTCTTCTTTAACCTTAAGACCAGTAGGATCATCCATGTCTATCATAGCCTTGGGAAAAGAAGAGTTAGAAGAAGTTACCTCGGAGCTTCTTGCCATGAGGCAAGTAGCATTCTTGTTGATGATGTTTTCGTGCGGAGAGTCGAAGAGAGATGTTGATGTAGATGTGGTGGCTATAGCAGCCACCTCTTGAGATCTATCGTCCTTGTCCTCATCTTCACTCCCCGATGAATATTCTTCTTGAGCCACTAGAACAATCTTTGGTTGCTTCTTGAAAGGAGCATTATTCTTTACAAACTGTTTCTTACGTGGAGCTTTTGATTTGTCCTTGAAAATGAGTCTTCCTCCATTATCCTCCCTACTTTGATATGGACACTCAGCTACGAAGTGCAGCCGGTCACCACAATTGAAGCATGTTCTCAGCTTGGGACCATTTTCTTTTCTTCCATAGGCTCCACTCTTGCGATCTAGTTCAACTTTAGCCTTGGCTGGATCTTTCCAAAAGTTTCTTGCATAAAGAGCCAAGTATTGTTCGTGGATCCTTTTTATATCCTTGGGACAGTCCAGACCTTCTACCGCATATTCATCATGATCAATCACACTAGTCTTCAAGGCCATGTTAACCCCCTTTTGCATCCCCATAGCTCGAGCACGAGCATCTTCGGCATTCTTGGCAGCCACTTTGAAAGCAGCCATTTCTTGCATTACCTCATTGGATGACATGAGGTGATAATTATGCCTACCTTGGAGACTTCTCAAATCCATGGGCTCAAATGGCATAAGAGCACTGACATACTTGCACTTGATCCAAGCATCATCAACATGAGCTGCACCATGGTTTCTGAAGGTTGTGGCTATTGCCTTGAGCCTCCTATACATGTCCTCGTGGTCTTCTCCATCCAGCATATAGAATCCTTCAGCTTCATTGCTCAAGGCATCATATCTATTCCTTCTCATACTTTCATTTCCGATGAAGAGATCGGTGAGGGCATCCCAAGCTTCTTTAATGCTAAGATCTTGAATGTGTGGCATGTCTTTGTCACCCACACCAAGTGTATCATGTGTAGAGTCAGGCGTTGAGTTGGCTATCGACCACTTCTCTTCTTGTGAGATTGTTGGGGTTTCCAACATGAAGACCATTTTCGATGATCTTCCACAACTCTATGGAGGAACTGCACACATGAGATTTCATCAAAAATTGCCATTGAGAGAAAGTAGATGCAGAAAGTTTGGGTGGATCACCCCTATTATGTATATGTGGGTGAGGGATAGGTGGATCAGGGGATTACACATGAGAAACCTCATTGTATCCATCCTTACCGCTATCCTTTTTCGAGGAGGAGCTCTTGCTAGTATCATCACCAACCACTTCGTTACCTTTCGAAACAGTTTTACCCGTTTCCTTGGATTGCGGAGTGGTATCCTCAGACTTAGATGGAGGTGATGTTGCGGATGTGGAGAGAAGCATTATCAATTGGCGCATCTCTTCCATCTTAGCGTCCATTAAACTCACCAAGGTTGTTTCCAATGTCTTGAGATCGTTCATGGTGACTACCTCCGGAGCATCACTCCCATCTACCTTGGAACCCATACTTCTCTTAGGCGGTTAATCCCGAAATAAGAGCCGAGGCTCTGATACCAATTGAAATGGATCGTATGGGCACCTAGAGGGGGGGGGGTGAATAGGTGCTAACCAATTTTTAATACCAATTTTAGGCTTGACACAAAGTAAATTCTATAGATATGCAACTATGAGAATTTCCCTATATGTAACCCTAACTACTGAGCACGTAAAAGAGGAGCGAGGAAACCGTAGTGGATCACGCGGAGACACAGGATTTGTTTTACCGCAATTCCTTCCTTGTTAAGGGAAGTACATCTGCGTTGGAGGGGTGGGCGGTTCTAAGACCACCACGCCACAATAGGCCTCACCCTATTCTCCGATGGATCTCGCCACGAGAGGCCTGATCCACCTTCTCCACTATTGGATCCCTTCGAGGCGGGAACCGGTGCCTTTTACAACACTATCGGGGCACACACCCACAACCGAATTGGGGGCTCCCGAGATGACAACAAGCTGCCACAAGAACAAGGTTTATCAATATAAACAAAAACAAGGATCTAGGTATTTGCAAGAAATACTAGATCGGGGGTTCTCCAAATGAATGGAGAGGAGATGAAGCGCTTGATTGCTGATGATGAAGATCGAGTTCTCCTCCTTCGATTCCCCAAGGGATAGGGCCTTTGGGTGGATCTAGGTGGAGCTCTCTTGGAAGAAGCTTTCATATTTGATCTGGTCTTTTTCGAGATGAATCAAGAGTTCTGGCAGGAGGGGGAAGGCTGGCTTAAATACCCCCTCCCCAGATCTGTCCGTTGCACAACTTTGGGGGCGGATTATCCGCCCCAAGTGGGGGGCGGATAATCCGCCCCCTGGGAAAACTCCGCCCCAAGGGCGAATTATCCGGGGAAAACTCCGCCCCCCTCTCTGGGGCTTGCGCCTTGGCGAAGCTTGGTGAAGATCTTGGGGCGGATAATCCGGACCCCCTAAGGGGCGGATTATCCGGCTATACCGGAAAGCCCGGCCAACACTCCGCCCCCTCTCTGGGGCTTGCACCTTGGCGAAGAGCAGGGGGGACGGACTATCCGGCCCCCCTTAGGGGCGGATTATCCGGCGGGGCCGGAAACTCCGGCCAAAACTTCGCCCCCCTTCTGGGGCTTGCGCCTACTTGGGAAGAGGGAGGGGCGGATTATCCGCCCCCAAGAGTAGAATCCTTTTCCCTTTATTCTCATAGAAAGCTGCAACACTTCAACACACATTAAATAATCCTTGATATTGTTATCTAACACATAAAACACTAGGGATTATAAAATGTTCTTTCAGATGGTCTGTTTAGTTGGCATATTTGTGTAATGGTGTGTTCAGTTGGCATATTTGTGTAATGGTGTGTTCAGTTGGCATATTTGTGTTTAGGTAGATGTATGAGTCTGTTGAGTTGAACCATGTATTTGTTGAGTTGAACCCTCCATGTGTTGAACCCTTTATTTGTTTAGTTGAACCCTCCATGTGTTGAACCATTCAGTTTGTGTGAAGATGCTTTGTGGTACTGGATACAATGTTATATTATAATGTTCAATTAGTTTAATATACTAGGGTTGTCGAGGCCCCTCGAGTGGTCTCGACAACATCTACCATGATCAATAATTTAATATACTAGGGTTGTCGAGGCCCCTCGAGTGGTCTCAACAACATCTACTATCATCAATAATTTAATATACTAGGGTTGTCGAGGCCCCTCGAGTGGTCTCGACAACATCTACCATCATCAATAATTTAATATACTAGGGTTTTCGAGGCCCCTCGAGTGGTCTCGACAACATCTAATATCATCAATAATTTAATATACTAGGGTTGTCGAGGCCCCTCGAGTGGTCTCGACAACATCTACCATGATCAATAATTTAATATACTAGGGTTGTCGAGGCCCCTCGAGTGGTCTCGACAACATCTACTATCATCAATAATTTAATATACTAGGGTTGTCGAGGCCCCTCGAGTGGTCTCGACAACATCTACTATCATCAATACTTTAATATACTAGGGTTGTCGAGGCCCCTCGAGTGGTCTCGACAACATCTACTATCATTAATAATTTAATATACTAGGGTTGTCGAGGCCCCTCAAGTGGTATCGACAACATCTACCATGATCAATAATTTAATATACTAGCATGACAACATCTACACAAGCATTTCATAGCATTGTTCACAACCACACATAGTACCAACATAGTTCACAACCACAAGTAACATTGTTCACAACCACACATAGTACCAACATAGTTCACAACCACAAGTAACATAGTTGACAACCACACATAGTACCAACATAGTTCACAACCACAAGTAGCATTGTTCACAACAACCCTTTCTTGATATCACTCAAGGTAAGGTTGGCAATATTGCTTGCTATGAGGTAACCTGACATCCTTGATGATTGCTTTCTTGCTCTTACAGGCCTACTGGAAGTACCACTTGCTTCATTTTGTGCAGGACCTGGCCTTGGAGCTTTGAAAGGTTGTGGTGGCCTTGCAGCAGGTGTTGTCCTCCTAGAAGCAGGTGCTGTTTGAGCTGGTGTTGTCCTCCTAGCAGTAGGTTCTGTTTGAGCTGGTGTTGTCCTCCTTGCAGCAGGTGCTGTTTGAGCTGGTGTTGTCCTCCTAGCAGCAGGTGTTGTTTGACCTGAAGTAGCACCAGGTGTTGTCCTCCTAATAGCGACTGCTACTGTAGAAGACTTAGAGTGCTCTACCCTGTTCTCCTGCATCCAAGCAAGACAGTGTTTATTACACAGAAAATGCATAGAATGGTTAAAACATAGAAATTGCAGAGAATGGTTAAAACAAAAAAGAAACCTTATGTTTGTTTTTCCTCATCACCAGAGATGGCTTTAGAGGGGCACCACAACTAGTGTATCTATGACCAAGAGTTCCACAATTGCTGCAGGTTATGGTGGCCATCCTTGATGATTGCTTTAGTTCTGGAACTTCATACTTTCCTTTTCTCCTCTTGGTCCGATTCCTGCCCAATGAGACCTTGAAGACTGGTGGATCAATATCAGGTGTATCAGTCCTTGTCCAGCTATCTTCACCTGGCACAGGGTAAATCACAGGCTTGTATGCCTCAACATACAAAGGCTTCTTGAAGAAATCAGAAACAAAATCTTTAGGGTGTTGGAATGACTTGTAGATGGCTGATACAACATGATTGCAAGGGATACCAGTCATGTCCCATTTGTTACATCCACATGTCCTAGTTTTCAAGTTATCAACATAACATTTTTCCCCATGGCTAACTTCCCACAAACCTTCAACAGCCTTTCTTGATCTATACATTCTTGACCACTTCTTATTTTCTTCTAGCATTTCTACATAAGTAGGTGTGATTTCCCATCTTGCCTTGCTAGCTCCTGTTCTCTTGCCTTCATTCCTGACCATCATTTTTTCCCTTATGCCATCAAACATTGTTCTCACTGGTTTCCCTCTAATGTCAAGAATCCACCTATTGAAAACCTCACTTAAATTGTTCACCACTAAGTCTGTTTTGCAGTTATAGTCCATGGCATATCTGGCCCATGCTGCAACTGGTATTTTCATTAACCACTCCCAAGCTTCCACACTCTCCTCCTTCATGTTAGCCATGGCAACATCAAAACCATTCTTTGTGTAAGAATAGGAGGCTGCATCCATGTATTTCTTGAGCTCCTCACCTCTAAACCCAACAGTTTGAAAGTTTGCATAAATGTGTCTTAAGCAGTATCTTTGTGGGAAGTTGGGGAATATTTGGTTGATTGCATTAAGTAGACCCTACACAAAGATTTCTAACTATGTAAATAACTGAACATCTGACAATGCAACTGCATATGACACAGAGGAAATGTATACTATGTAAATAACTATGCAATTACCTTCTGCCTGTCTAAAATTATGGTATAATACCCAAACTTGCCTGCCTCACCACCAATAGCATACTTTAGTTGGGTGAGAAACCAAGACCATGTAGCTGTCTCCTCCTTGTCAACCAGGCCAAAAGCAATAGGGAAGATATTGTTGTTCCCATCCCTTCCAGTGGCACAGAGAATCTGCTGGCCTGTGGTCAGCTTAATGAAGCAGCCATCTAGACCTACAAATGAATAGATATATGCCGTGTCATAATGTGTATATGTCTCATTAATTAGCAAAGGGAAAATATATCATGTCAATTACCTATAAATGGTACGCAACCATTAAGGAATCCTTGTACAGATGCACCTAGACAATAGAACAATCCATGAAATCTAGGGTTGGTAAGAATTTTTGTGGTCACAATGCATCTAGAGCCTGGATTTGTGTCAAGCACTGTCTGCAAGTAATCCCTTAGACTCTTGTATTGATCCACCTGATCACCAAGAACAACATGTAAAGCTTTCATCTTTGCCCTATATGCCATCATTTTAGGAACATCTACACCAAATTTCTCCTTGGTTGTCTCCATCACAGCCTCAATGCCTTTCCTTGGATCAATTCCAATGATGGGTTCACGAATCTTTGCAACCCATTTGCCTGTGACCTTGCAGTGCTCACCTACTGTGCCACAAGTGTGCTCAAAGTGCACCTTTCTTAGGAAGAATGATTTCTCATTCTTTATCTGAGAACCAACCATAAAAAAGGATACTTCTCTTGAGCACACTTTATTATCACTCTGTCCTTGCAATTTCTATGGTACCTGAAGTTCCTAAGTTGTGCAATATGAAGTGTTTGCACTGCTCTCCTGAACTGGTACACATCTAGGAAGCACATCCTAAGACACAGTCCTTCTTCAGGTTGTAGTCTGCTCTCATCATACCACACCCTTGGCTGTTTCTTTTTGGCCCTGCTTTTCCTTCCATTTGGCAGAGCCCATGAAAATTTCTCAAATCCATCATCATCCTCTGGATCCAAATCACCATCTGGCCCTTCATCATCAGAAGGAAGCCAGTCTGGTGTTGTTGTACTCTGCTGACTGCAATGTGATCTGCTAGTAGGACCCTTCCTTACTGGTTCTTTCTTCTTATTCACAGTAACTGGCTCATCCTTGTCAACATCTGAGCAATCAGATGCATTAAATAAACCTTCAGGCTCTTCTGCAAAATAAGCCCTCTTTCTCTTATTCAAATCATGATTTGGCTCATCCTCATCTGATTCAATTTCATTTATATCCTCTGGAGTGTAATTTTCATCATCTTCCATTTCTGAATCTTCATCCTCTTCCATATCTTCTTGTTCATCCTCTTCCATATCTTCTTGTTCTTCATCAACAATGTGCTCTGTTCCCTGTTGATTGAATAAGTATCCTCCATCACCATCACCCACTTCTAAGATTTGCATGTCATTCTCATGATCATTCTCATCATTGTTGCTCTGTTGTGTCAGCAAGTACATGCACTCAGGATCTTCAGTTAACTGTGTACATTCTTGACTTGGTAAAACAACTCCATCATCATCAACTGTGTAAACAATGGGGTTTCCAATTTCTGAAATTGGGATTTGCTCTTCAACTGCAGCAGTGTTGATGTTTGATGGAAGTGTGCTTCCTCTTTTAATTACAGTCAAGCTGACAGATCTCTTATCCTCATAAATTTCAACCATCTGCTTCACCTTACTATGCCCATCTAGTAAGTCCATCCCAGCTATCCCTATACCCTTCTCTTTCACATAATATTTGTCACTAATCCCATAGCCCTCTGTCTCTATTAGAGCTAGCAAATTGAGGAATGTTACATCTGATTCAGACAAAGTGCGCTCTAAATTGTCCTTGCCATCTAAATTGATCCTTATATCCCATATATCATCATCATCCAAACTGCATATATTCAGAATAAGAGAATTTAATTGTCTATTTTTTAGTACAAATCCCTAGCCAAAATGGATAAGAAAATGGCGACAGACTTACTCAACGCCGCCTCTGAATGCACTGGTCCAACGGCTGCTCTGGGTAAGGTCCTTCAAACGATTTGCCAAGGAAGCGGCGGCCAGCTTCTCCGGCGATGGAAACTCCGTTGTCGGCGGGTTAGAGCTACCGCACCAATCCCCTTCCGCCGCAAGGAAGCCCGGCACCTCGACTTCGTGCCCACCGCCGCCGTCTCCACTGCCATCTTCTCCACCAGGTACGCCTCCAGCGCCCCCGCCGGCTGGAGATCTAGAGCCAGGAGAAATCGATGTCGCCATGGCTTCAGTACTCGCGCGGGAGAGGAAGTGTGCGAGCGTGGTCTGGTTTGACCCGTGTCGGAACGGGAGGTTAGGGTTCTAACAGCGCCGTTAACTGCCGTCTGCCCGCAGCCGTCCGCGTGAGCCACGTCATCCTTACAGGTGGGGCCGTCCTGTCAGTTTTGTCATTAGACCAGCGTCAAACCGGTATCAGTGCTTTCTAAAACGAAAGAACTCTGAACCGGTGGCTTTTTAAAACCCTAACGTAAGGTGGTTGCTTTTTGAAACCCTAGCCTGTAATGTGGTGGTTATTTGTAATTCTCTCAAATATAATGAAAACTCAGTTGCAAGGGCATTTGCAACTGTATAGTCAAAAATATACAGCGCCCACCCGTTACATGTCTGATTGCTCGTAGGTCAAGATTTCTGAAAAGGGTTCAACGTCTAAAAAACATAGATCATGGAAAAATCACAAAACAACTACTCTCCATCCACAAATAAGTGTACTTTTAGGATTATTTTAAATTAAAAAAATTAAATTTTGATAAACTTTATTGTATATAGTAGCAACATATATGATACCAAATTGATATATTATAAACTTCACTTCAAAACGGATCTAGTGATACTATTTTGGTATCATAAAAGTGACTATGTTTTTTTAAAATAATTAATAAGACTTTAAAATAGTTGAGTTAAGACAAAACTAAAAATATACTTATTTGCGGAAGGAGGAAGTATAATACTCCCCTGACTCATATTACTTAGATAGTTAGATTCATCTAGATACTAGTTAAATTTTAGTGTTAGACATATCCATATCTAGAAAAAATTAAGTCATCTAATATAGTTTGGAGGACGAGGTATCAGCAAAGGGAGCAAATCAAGGGAGAATTTGGATATACAACTGAATCGCCGCTTCATAAGAAAAAAAAAAGATACGTCGTGGGGTACCGCACGATCAGAAAAAACTGATTCGGTTATCTAGCTGATTCAGCTAGCTTATAGTTTTTTTAAGCAATATGGTGGTCTTTATTGATTAATCAAAACAGGGATACAAAGTCCTGTCGGAGGCTGGAGTAGTCAAACCTGCCGGCCAGTACTAACAGAAACAGAACTACAGAGTCATCCTATGAGCCTCCGAATTTGAGGCTCTATTCTCATGTACTAGTAAAATATTTCCTCCAGCCTTTAATCTCATCGCTAATCATGTTGTAGCTCCCCACATAGTCCTCTTGGAGGTTATTTACTACAGTAAAGCAGTCTGATGCCACAACGAACTTCTGCAGGTGCAGACAACGACAAGCGCCATAGCCTCCCGGCAAGCCATTGCTTCCAAGGTCCCGGGGTCAGAGATTCCTACCACAGCCACTGCTGAAGCACCAACGAAAACCCCATCGGAGTCTCGGCAGACAACTCCCAGGGTTCGCTTCTTATCCACTTTGGATACGGCCGCGTCCACGTTTAATTTCATAAACCCTGAGCTTGGAGGGATCCATTTAGGGTGAATCACGTTGCTGCTTCCAGCCACCAGCTTCCTTGGAAGAGCGATGGCGAGGTCTTTCGGGTAGTTTTGAGAAAACGGTGCATCGACGGCGGGCTTTGGAATTCTCCATCGAATATGATTTTCCTCCTCACATACCAGATGGCCCAGAGGGTCACTGCCATGGCGACAAACTCATTATGAGCTAGAATCTCCATCATCTTGAACAACCACTGTTTTGCAGATGGTTCCACCGAAACACTCATGTGTTCTACCATCTCCACGCTGGCAAGATCCCAGACGCATCGGGAAACAGTGCACTCAAGAAGAGAATGCCACCAAGAGTCATGTTCCCCACAGATTGAACACGAACTCGATGTAGCCATTTGTCTATGGTGTCTCACATCTCATGTGGGTAGGGAATGTTGTGCCAGCCGCCACAAGAAAATACACAGCTTTGAGGGGACTTTGACGCTCCAAAAAGGCTGCCACAACTTCCCCTCTGACCTGACGTTTGATCCTTTGGCACGCCGTTCAAGCCAGGCCTCCCTTAGCTTCTTTGTGTCTATGTGAAGTCTATAGATAGACCGAACCGTAAGTATACCCTTCCGTTCATAATGCCAAGCCCAAGTGTCAGCAAACCGCCTGGAGCTCAACAGAATCGAGCGGATGATCTCGTAGTCCATTGGAAGGAAATGTTCCTCCAGTAGACTATTCTTCCAAGTGCATGTTGTGCTGTCAATAAAGGAAGAGATCATGATAAGAGGATCTTCCTTGCGACAAACCAATGGGAGGAGCATAAAATCTCGGGGTAGCCAATTCTGGTTCCAGGCATGAGTTTCTTTCCCCGTCCCAATTCGCTTGATGAGGCCTTGCTTCATAACATCCCGACCATCAACAATAGCTCTCTAGATATGAGATGGAGACGAACCCAGGGCCGCATCCAAAAACTCAGAATTAGGATAGTATATCACCTTCAGAATTCTGGCACTTAAGGAGTTTTGGTTCTGAAGAATTCGCCAAGCTTGGCGAGCCAACATAGCCAGATTGAAGAGCTCCATATCGTGAAACCCGAGCCCACCCGCATACTTCGGGGTGCACATAGTTTCCCATGACACCCACGCGGTCTTGCGTTTACCCTCTTAACTCCCCCACCAAAATTTCCGGAGCATAGAGTTGATCATTTGACATAGGCCTCGCGGCAGCCGGAAGCACGACATGGAGAAAAATAGGAATCGCTTGAGCCACAAACTTTATCAAGACATCCTTCCCCCCACATCAAGCAGCTACTCGAGCCAGCCCTGAATCTTCTTCCATATACAGTCTATAAGGTACTTAAACGCCCCATTCTTGGATCTACCCACATTAGTTGGCATACGAAGATACTTTTCATTCAAGGTCTCCGTAAACACATTTAGAGCTACCTTGACAAGGTTTCTTATCTCCTCCGGGCAGCCCTTGCTGAAATATACAGAGGACTTGTCCAGATTAATTCGTTGACCTGATGCATTGTAGTATTTCTCCAATAGGTCATTAACTTCTATAGCTCCCTCCACCGTAGCTTTTACGAATAGCAGGCTATCATCAGCAAAGAGGAGGTGATTCACAGCGGGAGCTGTGTGAGCCACCTTGATCCCTTGTAGGTGGTATGATTGACGACTTAGTTTGAGGAGACCTGAAAGGCCCACTGCTGCAAGTAAGAAAAGGTAGGGGGATATCAGGTCACCTTGACGAAGACCCCGTGATGGATGAAATTCCTCCAGAGGAGTGCCATTGAACAAAACTGAGAAGGAGACCGAGGTAACCAGACTCATAATTAGATCTACCCACCGAATGTGAAAACCCATCTGTATCATGATGGCTCGAAGATAGTTCCACTCAACTCTATCATATGCCTTCCTCATATCCAACTTTAGCGCACAATGCTGATGTTTTTGGCACTATTCTTCTTCATGAAATGCAAGCATTCATATGTTGCAATGATATTGTGCGTGATCAAACGACTAGGAACAAATGCGGACTGCTCCTCCGAGATGATCTCTGGCAGGATAACCTTTAACCGATTGGTGAGGACCTTGGAAGGAATTTTATAGATCACATTACATAAGCTTATAGGTCTGAACTGGCCCAGCTCCTCCGGGCTTGCCACTTTTGGAATCAGTACCACAAAAGTTTTGTTAATACCCGACGGGCTATCTTCACCCCTTAAAATCCGAAGCACTGACTTTGTCACCTCCTCCCCACATAAATTCCAATGTTTCTGAAAGAAATGTGCTGGGTAACCGTCTGGTCCTGGCGCCTTCAGGGGGTACATCTGAAACAACGCCATCTTGACTTCTGCCTCCGAAGGGAGCAACTAGCTTCTCGTCCATATCCTGAATCATCGAAACCAGGACAGAATTTAGCACCTCTTCCATGACTATCGTTCCCTCTATAGAGTACAGATTGAGGTAGAATTCTCTTGTCATACTACTCATCTCCTGCCCGTCCTCTGTGAGTGAACCATCAGGACGTCTTAACCCATTGAAGCGGTTCCGTTTCTTCCTCTTGCTTGCTCTAAGGTGAAATAAACGAGTATTACGAGCACCCTTGACGAGCCCTTGTATGCGCGACCTCCGCCGCCACATAACCTCTTCCCGATGATTTAGTTCCCAGTCATTCTATGATTTTTATTTCTTTTTAGGACGGTCCCAAGCGATCAAGTTGAGCTCAGAGCCATTCTAACTCATATTTGAGCTGCTTAATCTCCCACCGAACATTGCCAAAAGTATCTCTACCCCATGCAGACAGTGATCTCGAGAGGCCCTTTAGCTTCCCCTCCATCTCTTGCATGGAAGTGCATGCACTGCTCTCCATGCTTGTTCTATCAATGGCTGTAAATCTTTGTGATCCTCCCACATTGCCTCATACATGAACACACACTGAGTCATGGTCTGAAGTACCGGCTCGAAGTGAAGGAAGATCGGCGAGTGGTCGGAGGCCACTCCCGTGAGGTGTTGCAGTACTGCGAGTGGGAACCGAGAAGACCAACTTGCTATCACCAAGGCTCTATCAAGACGAACCCTACAGAAGGAGCCTCATGGAACCTTTTTCTCTAATGTCCACGGATTGCCTTCAAAGCCAAGGTCCAAAAGTTCACAAATATCAACCGTATCCCTGAATGCCTAGATCCGAGTATTGCTTTGATCATTGACACCCATATGCTCCTCCCGAAGGAGTAATTCATTGAAAACACCAATGCAAAGCCACAGGAGCAGGGAGGATGCCTTGATAAACTTTAGCATGTCCCACGTGAAAGAGCATGTGGGCCCCTATGTGTGGTTTTGGTAATTAATGACAATCTCTATAGACTAATGTGTGTATTAATTTGCACTTGTAGGAATTATCCATTGGTATTGCTTGGAGCATGTGTTGGCTTCAAGGTAGATGAAATAAAGAAGAAGATGTGTTTTGCAAGCTCAAAATGCATCGTCTCTAGAAGATCTTGATACATCGGAAACGTATCTATAATTTTTGATGTTCCATGCTTGTTTAGTATCTACTTTGCTTTGTCCACACTTTGAGGTGATTTTCATATGTTTTCTGGTACTAACCTATTAACAAGTTGCCACAGTGCCAGTTGCCTGTTTTCTGCTGTTTTTGGTTCCAGAAAAGCTAGTAAGGAAATATTCTCGGATTTGTACGGGACAAAAGCCGAAGTCAATATTTCACTGAGGAGAACACGGAGTCCATAGGAGAGACGGAGGGGCACCACATGGTGGCCACACCCCCCAGGCGCGACCCAGGGTGGCCTGGGCAGGGTGTGGGCCCCCTGGCCGCCTCCCAGCCTCGCCTCTTCGCCTATAAGAAGCCCCTGATGCCTAAACCCTAACTACCCGATCAATATTCCACGAAACCGTCTGTAGCCGCCGCCACCATCGTCCCTAGATCAGGGGATCTGAAGCTCTTCCCAGCACCCTGCCGGAGGGGAGATCATCCCGGAGGCCTTCTTCTTCATCATGCCAGCCTCCGGTATGAAGCGTGAGTAGTTCCACCTTGGACTACGGGTCCATGTAGTAGCTAGATGGTTGTATCTCCTCCTTTGTGCTTTCATGTCTAGATCTTGTGAGATCCTTTGATGATCAAGATCTCATATATTTGTAATCATGCATGTTGTGTTTGCGGGGATCCGATGGATATTGAGATTACTATGTCAGATTGATTAATGGTTTTGTCTTATTGATTCTATCATGTCTATGTTGCTTGTGATCTTGCATCCTCTCCGTTGTTAGTAGCTATCTTGGCCAGGTAGTTGCTAGTGAGTACAAGAGGGGGCATTTATGCTCGATAGTGGGTTCATGCCTCTACTTAATCAAGGGAAGTGACAGAAATCTCTACGGTTGTAGATGTGATGTTGTCACTAGGGAGAAAACAACGGTCTCTTGTTCATGGAACAAGTGGATTGTTTACTTTACACACTTTTCTTAAAGCAGTTGTCTGTTGCTTGCAACTTAATACTGGAGGGGGTTCGGATGATAACCCAAAGGTGGACTTCTAGTCATAGATGCAGTTGGATGGCAGTCTATGTATATTGTTGTATTGCCCAATCGAATCTCATAGGATCTTTATGTCTAGTATTGCATTGTTATGCCTTTCTCAGTCTTATCAATTGCCCTGCTGTAATGCGTTTACCCTGCATGCCATGTTTGTTTATCTAAGGAGAGCACCTCTAGTGAGCTATGGACCCCGGTCCAATCTTTACCATTGATACATCTTCCACCGTTACTGTTTACTTGCTGCAAACCATCATCACCTTCCACACCATACAGTTTATCCTTTGTTACAGCAACCAGTGAGATTGACAACCTCACTGTTAGTTGGGGCAAAGTCTTGAGTTTGTGTTCTGCAGGTCTCCACGTTTCTTGCTGCAAACCATCATCACCTTCCACACCATACAGTTAATCCTTTGTTACAGCAACCAGTGAGATTGACAACCTCACTGTTAGTTGGGGCAAAGTCTTGAGTTTGTGTTCTGCAGGTCTCCACGGTTCTTGCAACACCTTTGAGACGTTTCCTTCCTCCTACTGGTTTGATAACCTCGGTTTTTACAGAGGGAACACTTGCTTCCCGACGAAGCGCTTTCAGGCGCCATCAACAAGTTTTCTGGCACTGTTGCCGGGGAACGGAGAAGAAGAAACTCCCACGTCAACAAAGCGCCAACAGATCTCATGTTTGATGCTTGCCATCCTCAGTGGTCATGGATCGATGAAGAGGAATCAAGAAAGGTGTTTCGTGTTGAGAAGGTCAAGATCATCTACATCGCACTCAAGTGGAATGCTCAAGGCAAAGGTATTCTTGTTAGGTTTTCCCTTTTACCGGTCTCATGTTGTAAGTTGGGATATCGGGTTTAGGATAGATAGTCGTACTATCAAGAGGGCCTGACGAGTGAGTATGTCGATCATATCGTTCGAAGAGAGCTTAAACCTTTGCATACTTGCATCATCGTATTTGATTGTTATTTGGTATTATCCATGTGAGGATATAGAGCTTGTGGTAATCTTCATAACAACCTCTTGTTCATCAAAATCAGATCTCACTTTTATATCTTGTTGCGATTTTGATCTTTGAGGTTTTCTGATTTCTCACCAGTGGAGGTATATCACTATAAAATACATGAAGTATTCCCATTTGTTGGGTAGCTCTCGTCATACTCTTTCCAACGCAATTGGATTCGGTTCAAATAGAGTTACCAAACTAAAGTTATGAACATTTGAATCTTGCCTTATTTGATTTAAAAAAAGAAAAAGATTTTATTGGGCCGAGCGGTACTACTGGGCCTTGATGACCCACAAGTATAGGGGATCGCAACAATCTTCGAGGGTAGTATTACCTAATTTATTCATTCGACACAAGGGGAGACAAAGAATACTTGCAAGCCTTAATAACTGAGTTGTCAATTTAGCTGCACCTAGAAATAGTCTTGCTCACAGTAGTTTATCAGTAGCAACAGTTTTGTAGTAGCAATAGCAAAATGTGACAAGATAAAACAAGATAAATAATGTGATGGTAGCAAACAGTAGGATATGAGTGCGGTAGGCATAGGGATGGATGTACGGGGGTTGCATGGACACGTCTAAACATGTAACTTCAAGATCTAGGGCAATTACAGATAAACAAGATAAAGCATCCAAGTACTAAACAATCATAGGCATGTGCTCCATATATAGTCATACGTGCTCGCAATGAGAACTTGCACAACATATTTTGTCCTACCAGACCGTTGCAGCAGGGCCTCAAGGGAACTACTGGCAATTAAGGTACTCCTTTTAATAGAGCACCAGAGCAAAGCATTAACACTCCATGAACACATGTGATCCTCACATCACAACCATCCCCTCAGGTTTTCCCAATTTCTGTCACTTCGGGGCCTTTGGATCCGGACAATGATATGTGTACACAACTTGCAGATAAGATCACAAACAATACTATGATCATGAATCAATAATAATTTCAGATCTGAGATCATGGCACTCGGGCCCTAGTGACAAGCATTAAACACAACAAGTTGCAACAAAGTCAAATAACACTAATAGAGATACTAGGCACCATGCCCTAACAATCTTATTCGATTACAATATAGAACTCATCCAATCCCCTACCATCCCCATAGCCTACATCGGGGGATTACTCATTCATGGATGGGAGAAACATGGATGGTTGATGGAGAGGCGTTGGTGATGATGATGGAGATGATCCTCTCCAAATTCCCCGTCCTGGCTGGGTGCCAGAACGGAGTTTCTGGTTCCGAATCGCGATTTCTGGTGGTGGAGGCGCATCGGAACTCTTTCTGGAAAAACGTCGAACCCCCCCTGAGTTTTTAGGTCAAAGGGAAACTTATAGGCGAAGAGGGAGGCCGAGGGGGTGCCTGAGGCGGCCACACCCCCTCCAGGCGCGGCACGGCCTGGCCCGCGCGGCTGGGGGTGTGGGCCCCTCAGGACTCCACTCTGTCTCGTATTCTAGCTCCGTGAGTCTTCGGGTGAAATAGGATTTTTGGCATATTTTCCGGGATTTTTCCTGATAGTTGATTTTCTGCACAAAAACTAGACACCAATGCAATTCTGCTGAAAACAGCGTCAGTCCGTGTTAGTTGTATCCAAATCACATAAGTTTAGAGGAGAAACAATAACAAAAGTGTTCGGAAAAGTAGATACGTTTTAGACGTATCAACTCCCCCAAGCTTAGCTTATTGGTTGTCCTCAAGCAATTCAGTTGAAAACTGAGTGCGATAAAAGAACTTTCACGAACACATTTTCTTCATATGATGTAAATATTCTCAGCACAGGAGTAGATACTTAAACAATTCATAATAAGAAGTATGCAACTAAGTCTACTCAATAGTCATTGCAAGCTATGAAGAGATTCCAACTCAATAATAATAAGTAGCATGAAACATAAACATAAGCAACATTGCAATGCTCATAAAAAGGTATGATATAGTGGTATCTCACTTGCCTTTGTTTGTAGAGCACAAAATAAATGCCCAGGCACCTCTGAAGTTCAAGTGAAGACTAGAAGTAAAGATATCAGAGATACAAGCATTAAAGTCATGACATAATTAACCAAGTTTTGAGACAAACACAAGACTGACAACTATGCTCTCAAGAAGGTGCTCATAGAATAAGTGGTGACTCAAGAAGGAAGTGAAAAGGTTTTGAAATGTTTGAAAGGATTCCAAATGCTGAAAGTATGGTACTCATTAGCTTTGAGCTCTCATTGCCCCTGTCATAGGCATCTTTAGATGATAAGGTGAAAGTGAGATCCAATATGAGTTATATGCTTGACAAACCATAAACTGGAAATCTCATGTCCCTTGAGTACGAGGGCCGCTCCTCATGCTACTCAACTTTAGTTACCGGTAAGTTCTTATCATAGTAAATACATGCATATCATATAGAACCGCCAACGGGGTACCCCTTTCACATGATACAAGAGCTATCCCATAATCAAAATTACAAGGCAAGCATACAATGGGCATCTCAGCAATCTCTTATTTACCATGGGAAAATGGTGCTTTTTTTCTCTCTTTCCTCTTTTCAATATGTCTCTTTTTTTATAAGAAGAAAGCTTCATAGATTGCTCATTATGGTTAAGCTACAAGTTTCCACCATGATTAGGCATGTCTTAGGCTAGTGGCCCAGGCGTTTCTCTAACACATATACATAACTCCATGGACTTACAAGCTCCCCTTTTATTTCACACCGACGACATCCGTAAACAAAATAGCATGATATCAATTGGGTAGATATCCAAAAAGTGTTGAAAGCGTTCCCCATGACAGCACGGTTCTGCTAACTCCCAGTATATAATTTGCAAGCATATAACTTTCATGGACAATCACAATGGTTCAGGTTTATTAAGTGCAAGAAATAAAGTGTGCCATCAAGTTCATGAGAGCTTTACTAACTAATTTTCTCATAACAAGCAAACATTTTATTTGGAAGAAAACAAGGCATAATAAATATGCACGGAGTATCAAATGATGCTAGTAGGTAGGTATGGTGGACACTTTTGACAATATTAGTTTTGGGGAGTTGAAAACACAAGTAGAGCTCATACTCAGTGCAAGTGAAGGCTAGCAATAGAGAGGGAGCGACAAACGAGAGAGCAATAACTGTCATAATCATGTTTGCAACAAAACATGACTAATTATGGCATGAAAGTGATACAAGAACTCTGAGGCAAAATAAATCATCAAGGCTTACTGACTATTGTTTAGTCATATACATGCATGAGCATGTGCCAAGTTGATTCACATGAAACATCCAGAGGAGGATACCATAATATCATACCAAGTTATGAATAGAACAATGCAAGCAAACATTCATTTGACATGCTACAAACTATTAGCAAGCTGGAGCTACTCATAAGAGAGAAAGAACTACTAAGCATCCATAAATAACATACACGTTACATGAACAGACTAAGCATGCTCACAATGATGAGTATATGTACAAAAAATGAAAACAAATAGAGTTCATTACCAGCCTCTTACCACACCTCAAGTTGTCTTAATCTTCATTACTGCCCTTCACTTGAGTGGCTTGAATAATAACATAAAACCAAAGTACACTGATAACTGCTGAACACTGCAAAGAACTTCACAAAACCAAAGAAGAACAACAAATATTTTTGGTGTTTTTGATTTTTAAAGCAAGCACACAAAGAAAAAAAAAATATTTTTGGATTTTTCTTTAAGGAAAACCAAAGCTAAAAATCAAAGAAACAAACCAAGAGAAACAACGAAAATATTTTTGGTATTTTTTGTGTTTTGGGAAAGTAGAAAAAAAACCAAAAAGAAAGCGAAACATGGATATACAAATAACCGACGAAACATGATATATAGATGAGTGTGATGTCGGTGTACCTCCCCCCAAGCTTAGGCTTTTGGCCTAAGTGAGGCTCAACCCCATGGTGACCAAGAAGGTGCACCTCCATAATACGACGAAGAGGTCCCTTCATCCTGGTACGAGCTCGAGGACACCCCTGTGTAGTGCATAGAGTGGTCATAAGAGGGCGCGTCCCCCTGGTAGTGTCCGTGGAAACCACGAATGCGTAGCTGCTCATCCATCTCCTCCTTGGAGCGTGTCCAAGGTCCCTAGAAAATACTAAACAAAGTGGTTTGGGGCAAAGGAATTTCCCTCTCTTCCCCGTCAGTAAACATCATCCTATAAACCAAACTATCAAGGGTAGAGCTAGCAGTGACAAAGTGATGCGCTTTCATGGCAGCAAGATAAAGTCTCTGAGGAGCTAAAATTGTATCATTTGGATCAACAAAAAGGTCTAAGGCAGCGACAACACATGCAGTAATAATTCCCCCATAAATGGGTTTTCTTAGCAGCTAAGCGACGAGTAATGAGAGAACCAAGATTGTACCTGGTTTCATTGTTGAGTGCAGCAGCTAGAAACGCCAAATTATAGTTGGAAATATTGCTAGTGTTCTCCCTACCAAGAATACTAGTGGCAAGATAATAAGCAAAATATCTAATAGCTGGGAGTTTAATATTTCTTATCTTTCCGTCCTGGGCTCCGCAGTCATCATCATTAGTTATCCCGCGGTAGAGCTCCAACAAATCAGCGGGTTGAGATGGAATCTTCTTCACCATCCCAGCCGTGCCAATACCCAAGATTTCACAAAATTTCTTCAATGTCATGGAGACAGGCCTATTATAGATTTTGAACGACACATCTAACTTGAAAGGGCTGTTAGAAAAAGAGAAACTTTCCACAAAAGTTTTGGTGAGCATAGCATATTGCACACTCTCAAACTGCATATAACTCGGTAGTCCAACCCTCCGGACCAATGTTAGGAAATCATTGAGAATCCCCGCAGCCTGCAAAAAGCTAGGACAAGGGAAGGTAGAAGGGTGCGCATCCCCCTCATCTCCCTCGTCGCCAAAACGCGGTGTAATGAGATCCTCATTGTATGATGGCCCATCTCGGGAAGATGATCTTGAAGGCCTTGTCCTCCTAGGTGCATCACTCTCAAATATTTCTCCAAAGGTGTGGTTTTCCATGACCCTTTTTCTGAAATTTTTAGACAAACATCAAACCAAGTAATTTCCAAGTTGATAAATGATGAGGAACTACTATAGGAACTTGCTAGAGGGCTAAACATGCATCAAAATGAATTCTCTAAGCATAGACCAAGCATGCAAGCTCACATAACCTGGCCCCTATAGCAGAAAAATACTCAAGATACAATCTACCAATCACAAATCTAATTAGACAAGCGGAGGAGGCACATACCAAGGAGCAATCCCTCCAAAAATCAGCAGCAAAGAAGGGCTGAGCAAGGAGATCGAAAATCGGGAGCAAGAACAATAGGAACTCGAGCTTGAGAAAGTTTTTCAGTGTTTTTAGGGAGAGAGAAAGAAATGGTGGGAGGAGGCAACTTGGAGGGCCACAGGTGGGCCCCACCCAGGCCAGGGGTCTGTCTGGTGGGTCCCCCTGTGCCACTCCAGGTGTCCCTCTGCCCCTTTTTTTGAGGAAAAAATAATATGAATTTTCTGGGATTTTTCGGGAAACTTTATTTTTGGCCAATTTTCAGGTTATGAAAATTGATTTTCTCCCTGAAAAAGATTTTTTAGAAGAATCAAAAGGCAAACCAAAACCAAAACTACAGAAGTTCTAAGACACTCTAACAAGCAAACAACTAGCAAAACTAAAACTAACAAGAGGAAGAGCAAAGACTACAAAGGAGAAAAAATAAAAGTGAGCAAGTATAACCACTGTGAAAGCATTGTTTTGTTCATTAAATCCCTTTGTTAACAAGATTGATCAAGTCTTGTTACCAAAACAATCTTATATGAAGCAAAACTTTGCATTCCACAAAGTGATTATGTTACCTCAAACCTGATAGCAATAGTCCCAACCATGATAGTTTCAAAACTTCCTTGTGGAATGGGACAATATATTTATCTACCTTTGATGCTCTCAATATTTTCAATGGAATTCAGGCAATAGCTCTTATCAATCTTCTTGGGGAAATATATAGTATGCTCTTTGTCATCAATATTAAAAGTTACTTTTCCTTGATTACAATTGATGACAACACCTACAATATTAAGAAAAGGTCTCCCAATAATAATGGACATATTATCATCTTCAGGCATCTCAAGCACAACAAAATCAGTTAAAACCAAGCAATTATGAGCCACTTGAACAGGAACATCCTCACATATACGAACAGGAATAGTAGTAGACTTATTAGCCATTTTCAAAGATATATCTGTTGGTATCAACTTTTCAAGCTGGAGTCTCTTGTAGAGAGAAAAAGGCATAACACTAACTCTAGCTCCCAAAACACATAAAGCAGTTCTAACATAATTATTCTTAATAGAGAAATGAATAGTTGGTATACCTGGATCACCAAGTTTCTTTGGAACCTTACCATTGAAGGAATAATTAGCAAGCAAAGTAGAAATTTCCTCATTAGGAATCTTCCTTTTATTAGAGAAAATATACTTCATATACTTTGAATAAGGAGGTAACTTAATAGCATCAGCCAAAGGAATTTGCAAAAATAAAGGTTTCATCCACTCAAAAAAATTGTTATAGTGTTCTTCCTCCTTTGAGTTGTGTTTCTTATTGGGAAAAGGCATAGAATTCTGCACCCAAGGTTCTCTTTCTCTACCATGTTTATTAGCAATAAAATCTTCCTTGGTGTACCTAGTGTTCTTAATGTGTTTCTTAGGTTCCTCTTTAATTTCTTCCCTATCATGAGCATCATTTCTATCACCACTTTCAGTTTCAGCATCAGAGACATATATACTATTAGGATCTACAGCAGGTTCAGGTGGTTCCTCAACTATTTTGTGTTTCTTTTTCTTTCTCTTATGAGGACTACCACTACTTTCAGCTTGTTGAGAATCCTTCTCAATTCTTTTAGGGTGTCCTTCAGGATATAAAGGATCTTGAGTGGCTATACCTCTCCTAGTTCTAATTCCATAAGCATGTTTATCTCCTGAAGCATTAACTAGCATATCCTTTTGTACCTTAGCAAGTTGATCAATTTGGGTTTGAACCATTTGAAAGTGTCTACAAAGCATTTTAACATCATTAGCAGTTCTTTCCACAATATCTTTCAACCCATTAATATCTCTAGAGTTTTCCAATAAATGATTCTGAACTTGTTTATTAAAATTACCTTGTTTAACAATAAATGTGTCAAGTTCATCTAAACATTGATTAGGAGGCTTACCATAGGGGATATCACCTTCATCAAAGTGGAGAGAGTGTACCTTAATAGTAGATGAGTGGGGAATTGGCTTACATAATTCTTCTATAGGAGGTAGATTCTTCACATCTTCAGCTCTAATACCTTTCTCCTTAAGACATTTCTTAGCTTCTTTCATCATTTCATCATTTAATGCAATCACTCCCCTCTTATTTGGTGTTGGTGTTGGAATTGGTTCAGGCACTATTGGTTCGGGATTAATAGGCTCAGGTGTATTTAACTCAGTTGAAGTCCAATCACCATAATTCTTGCTTATTTTACCCTTTAATTCTTGTGGCATCCCGCAAAACCACTACTAGAAAATCGCGTTGAATTTGTGCATTGCATCGTCATCATCATGCGTTGTTTGTCTAAAACTATTTTCGCAAAGCCCGTTTTTGTTTTCTAAAACGCCCCGTCTTGTCTTCAAATGCAAACCCGGGTCGCCGGAATATTTTGTTTGTCTGCTATCGGTTTGCAAACGGTGCATTTAAAACAAATAAAATATTAAATTATTTTAGTGGGGGCAGTCGAACGGGCCGATTCGACCCGAACGACCACCCCCAGAAATTAAAATCGGTCCCCCCATAATCCTAAAGCTACCCAACCTAATCTACCCACACCCCCTCCACCTCACCCCAGCCACTCGCGGCTCGCCACCTCACCCCATCTCTCTCCCTCAACCAATCCCCATCTGCCACCTAGACTAAACCCACCCCCACTCCCCCAAAGACACCTGCCCACCTCGCTGCCCCACCTCACACCTGCCTCAACAGCCTGGTCCCACCCGACCCAGCCCCCCACCTGTCGGCCCTCCTCCCACGCCCTCCCCACCAACCCTTCTTCCTCCCACGCTCGCCCCACACCGCCCTCTCCCGTTCCCGCCTCGCCCGCTTGCCCGGCCCCAGCGTGCTCGCCGCCCAGCCCTTCCGCCTCGGGCACCTCGCCGGCTCCCTCCCGCTCCGGCGCCAGCCGCGCGCCGCCTCGACCTCCCTCTGCCGCCCTCCACCGCTGCGGCCGCCCCTACCAGCGTCGCCCGGCCCTCCGCTCCCGCATCCTCGCCCGGCCGCTGCCTCCCCTCCCCGCCACCACCGCCCGCCTCGGCCTCTCTCCAACCTCCGCTCCACCGCGCCCCCTCAAGCTCGGCTCCCAGCCCTCGTCGCTCGGCACCCGTCCCGAGCTCGCGCCCGGTCTGCTCGTCCTTGCCCGGCAGACCCGAGCCCGTCCTCCGTCCGCCGCCGCCCCTGCCCGCGGCCAGGCCGTCTCCTCCGCCCGCGCCTACCTCGCCGCCCCGGCTGCTCCCTCCTCCGCCTCGTCTCTTCCCCCCCCGTCGACCACCATCCCGCTCCAGCCACCGCCCCTCCGCTCGTCGCCGGCCCTAGCCGCGCGAGCGCTCGCTGCCTCCTCTGGCCCGTGAGGCGCCGCTCGCCGCTCCTCCGGCCCGCGCCTTCCCCGACGTCCCTCAGCAGCACCCCGCGCCTCGCCCCCATTGCAGAGCCGTCGCCGGCGAGCCCTTCGCGCTCGCCCGCCCTTCCCCCAAGCCTCCTCCGTCCGCTGCCGACCCCCGTCGCCGGCCGCTTCTCCTCGCCTCCGGCGCCCGAGCCCATCGCCCCTCCTCTCTAGCTGCCGCCAGGACCGCGTCGACCCCATCCTGGGCGTCCTCTGTGCGTCTCACCGCCGTGGTCGCGTCTCGTCCCCTTTGTTTGGACCTACACCGTCGGTGTCATGTTCGTCTGCATGCTGTGGCTGCTCCGCTGAAGACAAAGACCAAGTTTATCCTAGTGTTGGTTACCTGCATGTGCTGCTAGAGATCTCTGAGCTACTCGTGTTGACGCAAATTGTCGCAAGGAGGACCCCGGTCCGAAGGCTAAAGTTGTGAAACTCGAGTTCGGCACCGACCCCCGGGAACTCCGACAAGGACGCCATGACCTTCGGCAAGGTTCTGACAAGATCGTCTACACGGACGACATGATCTTCGTCACGGACGCCAAGACCCTCGGAACCGAAGACCGATCCCGTACCCGGTGCCGCGCCATGAACTCCGAAAAACCCCGATACCGGAAAAGTTCGCCATTGACCTCGAGTTCTCCTACACGGATACACCGAGTTCTCCAACGAGGACACCAAGGCCGTCGACATGACCCGAAGACCACGGAACGCCAAGATCTACCCCGTTATCGGAGAACGATCCCGGAGTACGAGAACGTTTCCGTCGAACCCTGAGACCCTGTCGAACCCCGAACTCCGGAACACCAAGTTCTGCCGAACCCTAATGTGTGACCCCTTTCCGAGCCCTATTTTGTAAATGCTAAATCTAAAACCTGTTGCATATTAATCAGTCATCTTGCATGCATGCTTGTCATGAGGTTTGGGGGCCTTATGCCGATTCACCTAATAATTAAATATGGGTCCCATATGCGGGCAAATCTAGTCTCATATTGGCCTCATTTAAATTTGTGTAGCGAACCGGTAACTTATCTTGCCCTGATATTACAACATTTAAATTTGCGGGGGGTCTAAATAACATGAACCATCTATTTAATTGTCGGGACCCCGGTTCCACTTAATATGACCTAATTGTATCGCACCTTTGCCATGCCATGCATCATATCATAAGCATGCCGATCTTTTGCCGTAGTATTAAATATTGCATCCGGTGTCTATTCTAGTGTTTTGGTTCTTCGCGGATAAGGCCGTTGAGTTGGTGTGAGCTTCGCCCCGATCTTCGGTTGAACCTTCGGCAATGTTTCCAGGCGAGCATCTCCCCCTTTCTACCTATCTTACTTTTATAGTATTTATTCCCTCCTGTTGATCTATTGCTATCTGTGTCGCGTTGCTCTAGTTTTCGTACCGTGATATCCCTTGCAGCCTTATATTGCCTTGGACACACCCTATTACCTATTGTTTGGTAGATAGTTGGACTTGCGCGTCGTAGTCGCTTGCTCAAGTGCTGTTGCGTGTCGTCAATTGCCACAGTTGTTGGTGTATTGCCGCTTGTTTGATGTTGGAGATGATCATGGCTTTACTTATCGTTCACTTTAATTTCTGTCACTTTAATTTCTGTTTAACAACTAAAATTGAAGTAAGTAAGCAGAGGCATCGGTGGGTGATAGATAATATTTGGTTTTCGAACACCCACTTGTGTCCCGTAGGACCCCGAGTACTTGATACCTGTTTCTTCATTTATCGCGCTATCCACATCCGGGAGGATTATGGGACCCCCCTGAGCCAGAGCTTGATTCAGTCTTATTTCTTGGGGCCACAAACTAGTTTGAGGTTTTATTTACTATCCTGTACTTATGCCATGCTACTTCTGTATTTACAATTGTGCGAGGAGCACACTGTACTGTTTAGGAATTGTGACCCGTTTACGCGGTATCGACAAGCCCAGTTTTTGGTTCCCAGTCGCTTACAGCCGGCGCCACAAACCTCGGGTCCGTCTCGAAGTCAGCTAACCGTTCTTGGTGTACTCAAGGTGGCCCCTGAAATATTTCTGAATCCTATGATTGCTTTGTCGTGAAGGCCTCGTTGGGTTTTGATTTGGTTTTCCGAGGTTGATCGAGTGTGTGTTGCTATTTGTGCACCCGGGTTAAAACTTTCGAAAGTCGTGTCCGCGGTTATGGACGACTCGAACCTGATATCTCGATCATAGACAACTATAACTAAAGTAGTGCTATAAATTTGACTTTATAATGACTAGTAATCAGCTTCACTATAATGGAATGGCTAAATAATACTGCCCACAATTGCTTGTTTGGAGTGTCGCTTGCGACCATTATACCTGACTAGTAAGTATGGCAACTACAACGGAATGGCTAAATAAAAGTACCAACAACTGCTGGGTTTTGGGTTATCTCATGCTATTGTATCTGACTAGTAAGTGTAGCAACTATCACGAAATGGTTAACTAAAAGTGCCACTGCTTATTTTATCAGGACGACTATCTTTACTTGACTAGTAATTGCTGCAACGATAACTGAATAATTAAAACTGCCAACTGTGTGAGTTCCTCGGTTGACTTCCTCGTTTGGTCTCGAGGGGGAAATACCAGGATGGGTTTGTTTGGCGTTAGAATCAGGTTGGTTCCGAATAGGTCCTTCTTACCCCTCTCTGATAGTCGCCAGATGTATCGAGTCTCTATAGGATGTTTAGTGCATGCTGCCGCTGCCGCTTCAGTCCACCACACCTATGTAGGCGAGGACCGCCGAATTCTAGTCTCGCCGTGTACTGGCCTCGATCTTGGCTCCTCTTTTTCCTTTGCCCTTTGTGGCACCTTTTGTTTAAGCGGTTTTGAGTTCGGCCGTTAGCGAGGTTACCCTTGGCTTGGCCTGGGCAGGGTTATGGGCGCCATTGGTTATTCTTCGGCTCTTAGCCCCATTTGCATCTTGTGCGTAGTCGGACGCTCTATCATTTTCAAGGTGATTTGGATCTTTGTATATTATATCTATTCTTGACTCATGGAGTCATGTTATATATCTGCATGGGTCCCATCGAGGACTGTTGTGTAATGTTATTACTTCGTTTTCCACCCGCACGAAAGTGCCTGGTGGGCACCTTTGAATCGTTTCTATGCGGGTTTGGCGGGTTTCGCTAAAACTTGCATAGGTCCGATTTTGAGGGTGTTACAGAGTGGTCTCAGAGCTCAGCAGTTGCGATACCCCACAAGTCCAGCCTGTAGGATAACCTAGCTAACGGCCGAAGTAGAGTGTCAAAACTATTTTTTTCGAAATCGGTTGGATAGTTCTGATTAGGTCTGATTTTACTCCTTACCCCTCTGCTGTTCTCCTCTTACCTCTACGTGTTTTGAATCCGCTCTCGTCCGTTTCTTCGAGTCCAGGATTTCTCGTGGTTGGGTTTCCATCGTACCTTCAGGGTTTCGCTTCCTTCTTTGGTAACGGTGTTGCTACATCTGGTCTTCATGTATCCGAGGAATCCTTCGTCTGTGGTACCATCCTTTGTTCCTTCTCGTGCCTTCCGGTGTTTTCCGACGTGACGACATCATCCACGCCAGATCCGATGCAGAGTCTGCATCCCTCCTTTGTTCCGAACCTCGCTTGTCGAGATCTTCAGTCTGATTCCGAGAATGGTTGCACGCTTTCCTACTGATTGTGCGGAGTAATAGTTTGGGTGCGTGATGGACTGGCCCCCATGCCGACTACCCCTTCTATTCGCTGTTGTACATTGAAGTGGATGAGAATGCATCGGTTCCCTCCTTCCATCAAAGCTAGAGGTGGCTTTCTTTGTGGATAGCTCTACCTTCGACCTTTTGTTCCCGGAGTGTTCTCTCGACGATCACGGACAACGACCTCTTGTTAGTGGTGTCGCGAGGATCTACACGAAGCGAGAAGACGCAGATCGCCGACCTTCCTTCCGGTACCATGAGGCGGATCTCGAGGGCGAGATCCATTGTTAGTGGTGTCGAATTGTGGCATCCCGCAAAACCACTACTAGAAAATCGCGTTGAATTTGTGCATTGCATCGTCATCATCATGCGTTGTTTGTCTAAAACTATTTTCGCAAAGCCCGTTTTTGTTTTCTAAAACGCCCCGTCTTGTCTTCAAATGCAAACCCGGGTCGCCGGAATATTTTGTTTGTCTGCTATCGGTTTGCAAACGGTGCATTTAAAACAATTAAAATATTAAATTATTTTAGTGGGGGCAGTCGAACGGGCCGATTCGACCCGAACGACCACCCCCAGAAATTAAAATCGGTCCCCCCATAATCCTAAAGCTACCCAACCTAATCTACCCACACCCCCTCCACCTCACCCCAGCCACTCGCGGCTCGCCACCTCACCCCATCTCTCTCCCTCAACCAATCCCCATCTGCCACCTAGACTAAACCCACCCCCACTCCCCCAGCACACACCCTGCACACGCGCGCGCCCTGCCCACCTCGCTCACCCCCCTGCCTCACCTGTCGCCCCTGGGTCCCACCCGACCCCGCGGCCCCACCCCTGTCGGCCCTCCTCCCACGCCCTCTCCCCACCAACCCTTCTTCCTCCCCACACGCCCCCACCTCTCCCGTTTCCCGCCTCGCCCGCGCCTGGCCCAGCGTGCTCCACCCCAGGCCCTTCGCCTCGCTGGCACCTCGCTCCCCCTCCTGCTCCTGGCGCCGCTCGGCTTGCCGCCTCAACCTCTCCCCTCCGCCCTCCACTGCTGCCCGCCCTGCATCGCCCGGCCGCCCTCCGACCGCTCCCCGCATCCTCGCCGGCCCGCTCGCACCTCCCCTCCCCTCTGGCCACCCACCGCCCGCCTCGGCCCCTCTCCAACCTCCGCTCCACCGCCGCCCCCTCCAGCTCCGGCGCCCCCCAGGCCCTCCGTCGCTCAGCACCCGTCCCCGAGCCCCGCGCCCGGTCCTCGTCCGGCCTGGCCGGACCCGAGTCCTCCTCCGCCGCCGCCGCTGCCAGGTCTCCTCCGCCCGCGCCTACCTCGCTGCCCCGGCTGCTCCCTCCTCCGCCTCGTCTCTTCCCCCCCGTCGACCACCATCCCGCTCCAGCCCGCCCTCCGCTGCCGGCCCGGCCAGCCTTGGCCTTCGCCTCCTGGCCCGTGGCGCCGCCCGCTCCTCCGCGCCTTCCCGGCGTCCTCGGCAGCACCACTCGCCCCCATTGCAGAGCCGTCGCCGGCGAGCCCTTCGCGCTCGCCCGCCCTTCCCCCAAGCCTCCTCCGTCCGCTGCCGACCCGTCGCGGCCGCTTCTCCCTCGCCTCGGCGCCCATCGCCCCTCCTCTCTAGCTGCCGCCAGACTTGCGTCGACCCATCCTCGGCGTCCTCTGTCGTCTCACCGCTGATCGCGTCTCGTCCTTTGTTTGGACCTACACCGTCGGTGTCATGTTCGTCATCTTTGTGGCTGCTCCGCTGAAGACAAAGACCAAGTTTATCCTAGTGTTGGTTACCTGCATGTGCTGCTAGAGATCTCTGAGCTACTCGTGTTGACGCAAATTGTCGCAAGGAGGACCCCGGTCCGAAGGCTAAAGTTGTGAAACTCGAGTTCGACACCGACCCCCGGGAACTCCGACAAGGACGCCATGACCTTCGGCAAGGTTCCGACAAGATCGTCTACACGGACGACATGATCTTCGTCACGGACGCCAAGACCCTCGGAACCGAAGACCGATCCCGTACCCGGTGCCGCGCCATGAACTCCGAAAAACCCCGATACCGGACAAGTTCGACATTGACCTCGAGTTCTCCTACACGGATACACCGAGTTCTCCAACGAGGACACCAAGGCCGTCGACATGACCCGAAGACCACGGAACGCCAAGATCTACCCCGTTATCGGAGAACAATCCCGGAGTCCGAGAACATTTCCGTCGAACCCTGAGACCCTGTCGATCCCCGAACCCCGGAACACCAAGTTCTGCCGAACCCTAATGTGTGACCCCTTTCCGAGCCCTATTTTATAAATGCTAAATCTAAAACCTGTTGCATATTAATCAGTCATCTTGCATGCATGCTTGTCATGAGGTTTGGGGGCCTTATGCCGATTCACCTAATAATTAAATATGGGGCCCATATGCGGGCAAATCTAGTCTCATATTGGCCTCATTTAAATTTGTGTAGCGAACCGGTAACTTATCTTGCCCTGATATTACAACATTTAAATTTGCGGGGGGTCTAAATAACATGAACCATCTATTTAATTGTCGGGACCCCGGTTCCACTTAATATGACCTAATTGCATCGCACCTTTGCCATGCCATGCATCATATCATAAGCATGCCGATCTTTTGCCGTAGTATTAAATATTGCATCCGGTGTCTATTCTAGTGTTTTGGTTCTTCGCGGATAAGGCCGTTGAGTTGGTGTGAGCTTCGCCCCGATCTTCGGTTGAACCTTCGGCAATGTTTCCAGGCGAGCATCTCCCCCTTTCTACCTATCTTAATTTTATAGTATTTATTCCATCCTGTTGATCTATTGCTATCTGTGTCGCGTTGCTCTAGTTTTCGTACCGTGATATCCCTTGCAGCCTTATATTGCCTTGGACACACCCTATTACCTGTTGTTTGGTAGATAGTTGGACTTGCGCGTCGTAGTCTCTTGCTCAAGTGCTGTTGCGTGTCGTCAATTGCCACAGTTGTTGGTGTATTGCCGCTTGTTTGATGTTGGAGATGATCATGGCTTTACTTATCGTTCACTTTAATTTCTGTCACTTTAATTTCTGTTTAACAACTAAAATTGAAGTAAGTAAGCAGAGGCATCGGTGGGTGATAGATAATATTTGGTTTCTGAACGCCCACTTGTGTCCTGTAGGACCCTGAGTACTTGATACCTGTTCCTTGATTTATCGCGCTATCCACATCCGGGAGGATTATGGGACCCCCCTGAGCTAGAGCTTGATTCAGTCTTATTTCTTGGGGCCACAAACTAGTTTGAGGTTTTATTTACTATCCTGTACTTATGCCATGCTACTACTGTATTTACGATTGTGCGAGGAGCACACTGTACTGTTTAGGAATTGTGACCCGTTTACGCGGTATCGACAAGCCTAGTTTTGGGTTCCCAGTCGCTTACAGCCGGCCCCACAAACCTCGGGTCCGTCTCGAAGTCAGCTAACTTCGTTGGTGTACTCAAGGGTGGCCCTGAAATATTTCTGAATCCTGTGATTGCTTTGTCGTGAAGGCCTCGTTGGGTTTTGATTTGGTTTTTCCGAGGTTGATCGAGTGTGTTGCTATTTGTGCACCCGGGTTAAAACTTTTCAAAGCCGTGTCCGCGGTTATGGACGACTTCGAACCTGATGTCGATCATAGACAACTATAACTAAAGTAGTGCTATAAATTTGACTTTATAATGACTAGTAATCAGCTTCACTATAATGGAATGGCTAAATAATACGCCCACAATTGCTTGTTTGGAGTGTCGCGACCATTATACTGACTAGTAAGTATGGCAACTAGCGGAATGGCTAAATAAAAGTACCAACAACTGCTGGGTTTTGGGTTATCTCATGCTATTGTATCTGACTAGTAAGTGTAGCAACTATCACGAAATGGTTAACTAAAAGTGCCACTGCTTATTTTATCAGGACGACTATCTTTACTTGACTAGTAATTGCTGCAACGATAACTGAATAATTAAAACTGCCAACTGTGTGAGTTCCTCGGTTGACTTCCTCGTTTGGTCTCGAGGGGGAAATACTAGGATGGGTTTGTTTGGCGTTAGAATTAGGTTGGTTCCGAATAGGTCCTTCTTACCCCTCTCTGATAGTCGCCAGATGTATCGAGTCTCTATAGGATGTTTAGTGCATGCTGCCGCTGCCGCTTCAGTCCACCACACCTATGTAGGCGAGGACCGCCGAATTCTAGTCTCGCCGTGTCTTGGCCTCGATCTTGGCTCCTCTGTTTCCTTTGCCCTTTGCGGCACCCCTTTTGTTTAAGCAGGTTTTGAGTTCGGCGTTAGCGGGGTTACCCTTCCGGCTTGGCGGCGGGGTTATGGGCGCCATTGGTTATTCTTGGGCTCTTAGCCCCATTTGCATCTTGTCCGTAGTCGGACGCTCTATCATTTTCAAGGTGATTTGGATCTTTGTATATTATATCGTATTCTAGACTCATGGAGTCATTGTTATATATATATCTGCATGGGTCCCATCGAGGACTGTTGTGTAATGTTATTACTTCGTTTTCCACCCGCACGAAAGTGCCTGGTGGGCACCTTTGAATCGTTTCTATGCGGGTTTGGCGGGTTTCGCTAAAACTTGCATAGGTCCGATTTTGAGGGTGTTACAATTCTTCAGCATCTGTAGGAGTTATTTTCCTGAAAACACAATCAGCAAAGCTATCCAGGTATGTCCTAGATTCATCGGTAAGTCCATTATAATAAATATCAAGAAGCTCAGTTTTAGGCAATGGACATCCCGGATGTGCATGAATCAAGGCACATAACCTTGTCCATGACTCAGGCAATTTCTCTTCTTCTCCCTGTTTAAAATCAAAAAGTTTCTATAAAGCAGCATGTCTAGCACTAGGAGGAAAATATTTCTGGAAGAAAGAAGTAATCAAACAATCAGGGCTATCAATGGATCCATGAGGTAATCTATTAAACCAAGCCTTAGCTTCTACTTTTAGTGAAAAGGGGAAATCTTAGTAACAAAGTACTTGCGCATCTTAAAATCATCAGAGAATAAGGCACTCATAGTGGAAAGCTCATTCATATGTGCCACGACACTCTCATTTTCAGTCCCACAAAAAGGTTATTTCTCAACAATGTCTATATAGGATAAATCAAGAGAAAAATCATAATGTTCAACTTTAATATCTATGGGAGAATTTGCAAACTTAGGATCAGAAGACAGTTTAGGAATAATAGTACGTATCTCAAGGAGATTCCTAATAGCACTAGCACCATGTGTGTTTTGGTACTCTTCAATAAATTCATCAGTCATTTCAATGTAACCATCACTAATATCATATCTCTCTCTAGACCCAGGTGAGATAACAGGTGTAACAATGTCTTCACTAGGAGTTTCAATGTTTCCCAAAATAGTTCTAGCAATAGTAGCATCTAGGAAATGACCTAATGAACCACTCACATCAAGCATAGTAGAAGTAACATCATGAGTATCAGAAGCAATTTTAGATTCAGCAGTAGTAGCAGTGTGTGTAGCATGTGTATGTGGTGGTGGTGTAACAAGCTTACTTATAACAGACGGTGAATCAAGAGCATCAGAGGTGTTTAGGACTGTACCTCTTCTTGTAGTGGATGGTAAAATAGGGAACTTTCCATCACGAGACTTCCCCATGATGAAAGGAGTAGCAGTGAACAATAATAGATCCAAGTGAACTTACAATTAAAGCTATGCTCCCCGACAACAGCGCCAAAAAATAGTCTTGATGACCCACAAATATAGGGGATCGCAACAGTATTCACGGGTAGTATTACCCAATTTATTGATTTGACACAAGGGCAGCCAAAGAATACTTGCAAGCCTTAACAACTGAGTTGTCAGTTCAGCTGCACCTGGAAATAGTTCTTGCTCACAGAAGTTCATCAGTAGCAATAGTTTGGTAGTAGCAACAGCAAAGCAACAACGAAAAAATTGTGTCCAACGGACCTGAAGCAAACAACGATTGAATTAAAGTCTCTGCTCGAGTCTACGACTTGAACACACTCGAGGCTACTCCCATAGGGAGTGCTGGTCGCGCACCCTATGAATTCTTCGAATGCGATCTTTCGGATCAGAATGCAAAAAATTTGTTGGCAAATTTGCCCCAATCAACGCTAAGTGAGTAACATCCTCCTTGGCCACCCGAAACACCTCCGCGGTGATAAAATTTCGGATGCTGTGTCCGCGACGCAAAGATAAGCCCTCCCATTTTCATCTGATGGCCTGGCAACGCACACGACCGTGCTCTGCTAGTGAAAATCCGTGCTAATAGGCGTGATGAAAATCCCGACGGACGCGTTGGGTAAATCATTCGAAAACTACTAGGATTCGATTCCTGTAAGACCTCAACGGCCTGAGTCGAAATACGCCAGCATCTGTTCCGGGTTTGAGTCGAGGGACTCGAATATGAAGAAGATCATGTTGTTTTGTCCTAAGACAGTTAACTGACCCTGATCCGCCAGGAGAGTCAGGCACATGCATCGACAATCCCTACATACTAAAATCATTCTCTGATGAATAGAAATAGCTGCACCCGAAAGATTGAAGAGTCCTCAGTCGAATCTACGATTCGACTGAACACTCGGGGGCTACTGACATGGTTATACCCTACAGGTACACCACATCAGCATACCTGGTCCAGCCCAAGGAAGGCCCATGAAAATACACGCGGCCCATGAAGATTTTCGGGTGGCCCAAGCCCATGACATCTTCAGATCCTTGGAGAGAAAGACTGGATTAGATAGAATATTCAAAGGGGCAAACCCTAAAACCTATAAACGACTCGATCTATGCCTGGGACCTACCTACCTCTATATAAAGGCTAGGAGGTCACCTCTCATGCCACCGCATACACACCTCCACGCCAGATTGCATCTGCGCACCCCTATAACTTTCGGTTTCGCCATAATCAAGAGCAGACAAGCAGGAGTAGGGTTTTCCCTCCGGGGGCCTGAACCTGGGTAAATCTTGTGTCCCCTGGTTGCTTGTCTATTAACCGTTCCGCGATCTCCAGCACCCCTATCTTCTCCAAAACCCAAGCTCATAACAATGGGCATTGACGAGATCGATCCTCGTCACTAGTACCATGTGTGTTTCGGCACTCTTCAAAAAAATCATGAGTGAACTCAATGTAACCATCATTAATATCATAACTCTCACTAGCCACAGGTGCGCTAATAGGTGTAACGGTGTCTTCACTAGGAGTTTTGGTATTTCCTAGACTAGCCATAGTAGCATCTAGAAAAGGACCTAATGAACCACTTGCATCAAGCATAGTAGAAGTAACATCATGAGCATCAAAAGCAGTTTCAGACTCAGCAGTAGTAGCAGTGTGTGTTGCATGTGTATGTGGTGGTGGTGTAACAAGCTTACTTATAACAGACGGTGAGTCAAGAGCGGCAGAGGTGTTTAGGACTGTATCTCTTCTTGTAGTAGATGGTAAAATAGGAAACTTTCCATCACGAGACTTCCCCATGATGAAAGGAACAATAGTGAACAATAGTAGATCCAAGTGAACTTACAAATAAAGCTATGCTCCCCGGCAACGGCGCCAGAAAATAGTCTTGATGACCCACAAGTATAGGGGATCACAACAGTCTTCGAGGGTAGTATTACCAAATTTATCGATTCGGCACAAGGGGAGCCAAAGAATACTTGCAAGCCTTAACAACTGAGTTGTCAATTCAGCTGCACCTGGAAATAGTCTTGCTCACAGTAGTTTATCAGTAGCAACAGGTTTGTAGTAGCAATAGCAAAGTAACAGCAATAGTAAAACAAGAGTAATAGTAAAATTAGTAGCAAACAATAGGATATGAGTGCGGTAGGCATAGGGATGGATGGACGGGCATTGCATGAACAAGTCTAAACATGTAACTTCAAGATCTAGGGCAATGGCAGATAAACAAGATAAAGCATCCAAGTACTAAACAATTATAGGCATGTGCTCCATATATAGTCATACATGCTCGCAATGAGAACTTGCACAACATCTTTTGTCCTGCCAACCCGTTGCAGCGGGGCCTTAAGGGAACTACTGGTAATTAAGGTACTCCTTTTAATAGAGCACCAGAGAAAATCATTAACACTCTGTGAGCACATGTGATACTCACATCACAGCCATCCCCTTAGGTTGTCCCAATTTCTGTCATTTTGGGGCCTTTGGATCCGGACAATGATATGTGTACACAACTTGCAGATAAGATCACAAACAATACTATCATCATGAATCAATAATAAGTTCAGATCTAAGATCATGGCACTCGGGCCCTAGTGAGAAGCATTAAGCACAACAAGTTGCAACAAAGTCAAATAGCACTAATAGAGATACTAGGCACCATGCCCTAACAATCTTATTCGATTACAAGATAGAACTCATCCAATCCCTACCATCCCCATAGCCTATAGTTGGGGATTCCTCACTCATTGATGGGGGGAAACATGGATGGTTGATGGAGAGGCGTTGGTGACTATGATAGCGATGATCCTCTCCAAATTCTCTGTCCCGGCAGGGTGCCAGAACGGAGTTTCTGGTTCCGAATCGCGGTATCTGGTGGTGGCGGCGCAATGGAACTCTTTCTGAAAAAACGTGGAACCCCCTAAGTTTTTAGGTCAGAAGGCAACTTATAGGCGAAGAGGAAGGCCGAGGGGGTGTGCCTGAGGCGGCCACACCCCCTCCAGGCGTGGCTAGGCCTGGCCCGCACGGTTGGGGGTGTGGGCCCCTCAGGCCTCCACTCCGTCTCCTATTCTGGCTCCGTGAGTCTTCTGGTGAAATATGATTTTTGGCATATTTTCCGGAATTTTTCCTGATAGTTGATTTTCTGCACAAAAACTAGACACCAATGCAATTCTGCTGAAAACATCGTTAGTACGTGTTAGTTGTACCCAAATCACACAAGTTTAGAGGAAAAACAATAGCAAAAGTGTTCGGAAAAGTAGATACGTTTTGACGATCGGGTCTACCTCTCACGCTTTGGCGGCGCCGCCACCTTCATGTCGCCCGATTGGCCGGTACCGGGCCCATGCGGTAGTACCGCCCGAGTGGGTCGGTACTACTGGGCCTAGCCCAGCTTGCCTGTCTAGCTCCCTGCCGCGCTGCTCTTCCTGGGTCGTGTCCGCGCCGCGCTCGCTCCCGCTCTGCGCCAGCTCTCTCTCTCTCTCTCTCTCTCTCTCTCTCTCTCTCTCTCTCTCTCTCTCTCTCTCTCTCTCTCTCTCTCTCGTGCGCGCGCGCGATGCCGCTCGCTGCTGGCTCGCACGCTTGGCTCACCCCTTTCCCTTTTTTGCTTGCTAGTTTCCGGCGTTGACTGGCTCGTGCTTGCGTTGTTGGGTCTGGTCCGGTAATACCTGCCCAATCCGATACTACCGGCCGACCCAGGTAGTTTTTCCCCAACGGGCAGAATTTAGGCCCCCTCTATTTAAGCCTTTCCCCTTTTTTACTTTTGGATGCTTCTTCTTGTAGGGGTTCGTAGCATGGAAAACAAAAAATTTGTACCGCATGAACACACACAAGCCAAGATCTATTTACTATATTGTAGCAACGAGTCAATAGAGTACTCACCCTCGAAGATTCCAAAGCGGTTAACGAGAGAAGATTCTTGTGGGTGATGTAGTCGTTCACTTGCCGATCTCAAGATCCCGTAGACGATCCTTCTGGCACCGTGTTCCGGCAGCTCTCCCGCAGTCGGTCACACGTACGGTACTCGATGAAGACCTTCCTCTCCCTTGTTCCAGCAGGCATTAGAGGTTGTAGCTCCCTCCTCGTGATTCTAGGAGCACGACGACATGGTGTCGAAGTTTAGAGGGGAGATCTCACAGGGCTTCGCCTTAAGCTGGAGCGGGTAGGTGGAGTAGAGGGGTTCCTCGACGTCTATGGTTTAGAGGCCAAAGAGGACTTGGTGGGCCGGCGGCTAGGGTGTCAGAGGTGGCATGGCGGCGCAAGGTGATGGCCGCGCTGGGCGGCGGCGGCGGCTTTAGGGCTTGGGGTTGTGGTGGTCTTGGGGGGCAGCCCTTCCCCTCTATTTATGAGAGGGAGGGGCATCTAGGGGAGGGGAGGCCGTATCCTCCCCCAATTCCCTCTCCTTGGCGTGTGCGGTGGAGGGAGAGGAGGTTTCCTCTCCTCCCTCCACCAGGAACCATTGTCCCAGTTTTACTTTTCAAACTTGCCTTTTGACTTTCAATTTTGGAGTTTGATTTATTTCTTTTAAACGCCTAGCCAAGTGACCTAGAACATGATGCAATCATTCCACTTTGTCACGACACATTCATGTACCCTTCCTCTTACGGTTCGGTGAACCTTCTAGACCCTTCTAGATCATTCCAGTGAAAACACAGGAATCATTCCCGTACTCTGGATTTGGACTTTCCTTATAAGAATCTTATTCTATGGACCATTCCAGATCTCATGATATCCCGGATCCCATCTGTGGCATCCCGCAAAAACCACTACTAGAAAATCGCTTTGAATTTTGTGCATTGCATCATCATGACATCAGCATACACATTTTGTTTCAAACTATTTTGCTAAGAACCCTATTTTACTTTCTATATTAATCCCCTCCCTTTTATTTCAAATTAACACCGGTGCTTCCGGATATCTCAGTTGTCTAAAAACAATTTGCAAAAGGCTTTTAAATTAAATTATAAAAACCCTAGTCAAATGTCTAAACCTAAATCTATTCCCACCCAAAACTATCCTACCCACCTATCCCAGCCCGCCATCTCACCCTCTCCCCCAATCCCTACCCACCCCGCCACATCATCAATCCACCAGCCCCCACCTCTCTCTCCCCTGGTCAAACTCACACAAACACACGCCAGCCACTCCCTTCCCACCTCCCTGCCAGCCCGGACCCACCCCCTGGGCCCCGCCGCCCACCAACCCGCACCCAACTCACCCCGGTCCCACCCCTGGGCCGAGCCAGCCCCACTCTTCCCGGCCCCACCACCACCTCTCCTCCCCCACGCGCTCCCCTCTCCCCCACCTCCCTCCTCTCTGCCTCTCCCTACCATGGCCGACCCCGCCGGCCGCCCTTCCTCCCTCTGGCCACCACCGCCCTCTCCGCTTCCTTTCCCCCCCTCTGCCTCTTCGGCCACCGCCGCCGGCCCGCGCCCTCCCTCTCCCCCTCCTCCGGTCCCCGCCCCCTTCTCCCACAGCTCCGGTCGCTGCCAGCCGTGGCCGCCTCCGCTCGCCGCTCCCTCCTCTTCTCCCCACCGACGCGCGGCCGCGCCCGCCCGCACGCGCCCCGCGCTCTCCTTCTCTCCCTCTCCGCCGCCGCGAACCTCCCCGGTGTCCTTCCTCCTTCTTCTCCCCTCCCCGTCGGCCTCCTCCTCTCCTCCCCGCCCCGCCGCCCGGACCTCCTCTTCCGCCTCCACGTCGCCGCGCCCAAGCTCCTCGGCCGTCCCCTCGAAGCGCCTTGAGCCCAGCGTCTCCGGCGCCTCCTTCCTCGGCTCGCTCCGCCAGCACCCGCCTTCCCGCCGCCTCTGCTCCTCCATCTCCTCCGGCCGCCTCCGAGCCAGGTCCGCGCCCTGCCGCCGTCGCCTACCCTCCGCAGGCCGCCGCTGGAGCCGGGTGTAACACCCTCAGAATCGGACCTATGCAAGTTTTAGCGATTCCCGCCAAACCCGCATAGAAACGATTCAAAGGTGCCCACCAGGCACTTTCGTGCGGGTGGAAAACGAAGTAATAACATTACACAACAGTCCTCGAAGGGACCCACAGAACAGTTATATATACAACAGCGACGCAAATAGTCAAGAATACAGATTTACGGTACAAAGATCCAAATCACCTCGAAAACGATGGATCGTCCGACTACGGACAAGATGCAAATGGGGCTAAGAGCCCTGAAGAATAACCAATGGCGTCCATAACCCTGCCCAGGCCAAGCCGGAAGGGTAACCCTGCTAACGACGTCGATCTCAACACCTGCTTAAACAAAAGGGGTGCCGACAAAGGGCAAAGGAAAAAGAGGAGCGTCGATCGAGGCCAAGACACGTCGAGGCTAGAATTCGGCGGTCCTCGCCTACAAAGGTATGGTGGACTGAAGCGGCAGCGACAGCATGCACTAAACAACCTATAGAGACTCGATACAACTGGCGGCAATCAGAGAGGGGTAAGAAAGATCTAGTCGGATCCAACCTGGTTCTACGCCAAACAAACCCATCCTGGTGTTTCCCCCTCGAGACCAAACGAGGAAGTCAACCGAGGAACCCACACAGTTGGCAGTTTTATTTATTCGGTTATCGTTGCAGCAATTACTAGTCAAGTATAGATAATCATCCTGATAAAATACACAGTGGTCACTTTTAGTTAATCATTCCGTTATAGTTGCAGCACTTACTAATCAGATACAATTAGCATGAGATAACCCAAAACCCAGCAGTTGTTGGTACTTTTATTTAGCCATTCCGTTGTAGTTGCAGTACTTACTAGTCAGATACAATGGTCGCAAGCGACTCCCAAACAAGCAATTGTTGGCAGTTTTATTTAGCCATTCCATTAGAGTGAAGCTGATTACTAGTCATTATAAAGTCAAATTTATAGCACTACTTTAGTTATGCTTGTCTATGATCGAGATACTGTGCTCCAAGTCGTCCATATCCGCGGACAAGGCTTTCAGAAAGTTTTACCCGGCTGGGGTGCACCAATAGCAACACACGCTCGATCAACCTTGGAAAAACCAAATCAAAACCCAATGAGGCTTTCACGACAAAGCAATCACAGGATTCAGAAATATTTCAGGGGGCCACCCCTTGGAGTCTTACCATAGCAGTAAGCTAGCTCCGAGACGGACTCAAGGTTTGCGACAATGGCTGTAAATGACTGGGAACCCAAAACTGGGATTGTCGATACCGCGAAAACATTCCGCTTACCTAAACAGTACAGTGTGCTCCTCGCACAATCGTAAATACAGTAGTAGCATGGCATAAGTACGGGATAGTAAATAAAACCGCAAACTAGTTTGTGGCCCCAAGAAATAAGACTGAATCAAGCTCTGGCTCAGGGGGGTCCCATATACCTCCCGGATGTGGATAGCGCGATAAATCAAGGAACAGGTATCAAGTACTCGGGGTCCTACGGGACACAAGTGGGCGTTCGGAAACCAAATATTATCTATCACCCACCGATGCCTCTGCTTACTTCAATTTTAGTTGTTAAACAGGAATTAAAGTGAACGATAAGTACAACTATGATCATCTCCAACATCAGCATGCGGCAATACATCAACAATCGTGGCCTTTGGACGCATAAAGACTTGAGCAAGCGACTACGACGCGCAGGTCCCACTATCTATCAAACAACAGGTAATAGGAGGTGTCCATGGCAATATACGGCTGCAAAGGATATCACGGGTACGAAAACTAAAGCATCGCAACACAGATAGCAATAGATCAACAGGAGGGAATAAATACTAGAAAAGTAAGATAGGTAGAAAGGGGGAGATGCTCGCCTGAAAAACATTGCCGAAGGAGCAACCGAGGATCGGGTCGACACTCGCAACAACTCAACGGCCTTATCCGCGAAGAAGCAAATCACTAGAATAAACACCGGATGTAATATTTAATACTACGGCAAAAGATCGGGCATGATGCGGGTATGATGTATGACATGGCAAAGGTGCGATGCAATTAGGTCATATTAAGCGGAACCGGGGTCCCGACAATTAATTAGGTGGTTCATGTTGTTTACCTACCCCGCAATTTAAATGTTGCATTATCAAGACAAAAGATAGCACCGGTTCGCTACACAAGTTTAAATGAGGCCAATATGTGACTAGATTTGCCCGCATATGGGCCCCATATTTAATTATTAGGTGAATCGGCGTAAGGCCCCCAAAACCACACAAATATGCATGCAAGTATGGCAATTCAAAATGCAACAAGTTATATATCATTTAATAAAAATAAGGTCTCGGGTTCGGGTTCACACATTAGGGTTCGGCGATCTTGGGGTTCCGGGGTTCGGGGTCGGTCTCAGGGATCAGGGTTCGACGGAAACGGTCTCGACGGGATCGTTCTCGGATGCAGAGTAGATCTTGGCGTTCGGGTAGACGAACTTGGCGTGGCGTCGGAGCGCATCGGATTCTTCCGGGAAGGAGAACTTGTCGTTCAGGGCCTCGGTGTCCGGGGTGAAGTGCTTGTAGTTCCGGTGGCGATCTTGGCGGTCTTCTAGTGGCACCATGTACACCCCTCGAGCCCATCGGCATTGAGCCGGTCTTGTCGTTGAGCATCCCTGTACGAAGGTCTGGGTGTTCCGGTTCCATTGACGATGGCGATCTTGATTCAACATCATCGCGGCCTTCGAGGTTTCGGCTAGCGGAGCCGGAAAGGAGTTCTTGGGGTCCGGGGAGGGAATCCTGTCGCATCCGAGGGGGTACTTGAAGTCCGTGATGGAGATCTTGTCGTCCCGAGACGGAGAACTTGAGATCCGTGAAGGAGCCTTGATGCTTCGGTCTGATGTCGACCTCTGGTACCGGGGTTTCTCGACGAGGTTCCCTCGGGTGGTCGGCGATCTTGGGTCGACGTCGAAGTTTCTCCCGAAGGTCTTGAGGGTTCCCTCTTGGTTTGCCGAGGCCGATCTTGTGTAGGACTCGGGCGTTCTGGGGACACATGGATGCATGCACGCTGTCGGTTGACGGTACGGGGTCTCTGCATCGAAGATCTTGACGACCTTGGGGTGCCAACTGGTACACGCAGCGGAACAGCATTGGACTCGCGGTGGCGGCCGGGCTCCCTGGCGGTGTCGGAAATGGAGGAGGCAGCCGGCGCTGGTGGGCAGAGGCGGGACCCACAGCGAGGAAGGGTCAAGGAGGGCGGCCGAGCTCGCTGCAGCGAGGCAGAGGATGGAGGGACCGGCACGGAGGCGAGGAGGTCGAGCTCACGGGGAGGCAGAGGCGTCCGAGGCGGGTGGGATCGGAGGAAGGGGCAGGGGACGGCGAGGCCGGCGCGACAGCCGGCGCCGGTGAGGAGCTTCGGCTTAAGCGGCGGAGGTTGCTGGCCATGAGGCGGCGCGCTTGAGGAGGCCTTGGCGGGATCTGTGGCCGGGAGAGAAGGTGGGGAGGTGAGCAGCGAGAGGCGTCTTGGGCAGCGGGCGGCGGGCATGGAGGAGGGTTCCGCGAGGTGAGAACTGGGAAGCGGAGGTGGCCGGGCGGCCGGCGGTGGAAGCGGTTGGAGGCTCGCCGGAGAGGGGCGCCGGCGGGCGGCGACGCAGAGAGGCAGCCGACGGAGGCGCGAGGTGGATGAGCTCTGGCCGGAGCGGGGGAAGAAGAAGGAAGGCGAGGCGGCGAGCTGGCGGTGGAGGGAGGCTGCTGGTGGGGCGGCGAGCTGGCGGTGGAGGGAGGTGAGCGACGCGGGGCGCTGGCCGGAGAAGAGGGTCGAGGGCGAGGAGGTGAGGCGGCAGAGCGGAGAGCTGTGGAGGCGGGCGGCGGCCACGCCGGGAGGGAGGCCGGCGAGGGAGAAGGCGGGACGCAAGGGGAGGAGGAAGAAGACGGGGGAGGAGCGTGCGAGAGAGGAGGTGGGGGTCGGTGGGCGCGTGGTGGGGCCAGGGGGCTGGGCTGGCAAGCAGTTGGGAGAGGGGTGAGGCTGAGTGGGGCCCAGGCGCGGGGCTGGTGGGGAGAGAGGAGAGAGAGGGGGTGGAGGGGAGGTGGCCAAGTGGCGGCATCTGGTTGGGTGGGGGGTAGAGGAGAGATGAGGTGGCAACCAGCTATTGGGTGGGGTGAGGTGGAGGGGGGTTGGGTAGGATAGGATTGGTAGCTGTAGGATTTTAGGTGGACTGTTTGTATTCCTGGGGTGGTCGTTCGGGTCGAATCGGCCCGTTCGACTGCCCCCACTAAAAATAATTTAATATTTTATATGTTTTAAACGGACCGTTTGCAAACCGATAGCAGACAAACAAAATATTCCGGCGACCCGGTTTTGGTGTTTGAATAAAGATGGGGCGTTTTAGAAAACAAAACTAGGTTTTTCTGTAAATAGTTTTATACAAGCAAATGCAAGATGATGACGATGCTCAAATGCAATGTGGCATGATGACATGAGCATGCGGTCATGATGATGCAATGCACAAAAACAACGCGATTTTCTAGTAGTGGTTTTGCGGGATGCCACACCGGGGACCCCACGCCGGCGACCCCTCCTCTCCGCCTCTGTCGTGGCTCCATCAACGCCCCGCCTCCGTGCCGCCGTCCTCCGCCTCAAGCTTCCGCCTCTGCACCGTCCTCCCGAGCTCGACCACCGTCGGCCTCGCCCGTTCCTGTGCGCTGCCTCCCCGGTGCTCCCCCGTCCGCGCCGGTGGCGTCGTCCGCCTGCGTCCCTGGCAGCTGACCCGCAGGAACCGCCGCCGTGCCCCCACGGTGTTGTTCACCCCGTGCCTGGCATCTGCGTGTGTTGGCCCCGGTTTTGTTAATAGGGTAACCGTGTGGTGTTGGTGTGTTGCCGCAATTGAGACCTTTCGGCGAACGAGAACAAGACGTGGCATAGGAGCAACATTGATGTCGACAAGATCTTCCGAAGGCTCCGACAATTAAAACAAGATCGTCATCGAAAGTGGAGCCGCAAACCCCAAGATCATCGAGAGGGGGGCCGATGACCTCGGACCAAGAACGTCGACATGAAACGCCAAGTGCTTCTTCCCGGACCCGAAGACCAAGCCTCGACACCCCGAACCCGGTGCCGCGCCAAGACCTCCTATCCGGATCCGAAGACCGAACCCGAGCGCCAAGGTCGCCTTCCCGGACCCCTGAAGATCGATCCGAAGCGCCAGGACCCGAACCTGAAGGACGCCACGATCACTGACGCGGAACGCCAAGTTCTTCCCCTCGGATGCAACAAGACCTACCTCCGTTGTCCGAGGCCGATCCCGTCGAACCCTGAACCCTGAGGCCGAACCCCGAACCCCTCGGAACCCCAAGATCTGCCGAACCCTAATGTGTGACCCCTTTTCTCGAGGCCTATTTTATAAATGTAATAACAAATTGATGCATATTGAATTGTCATACTTGCATGCATATTGTCATGTGGTTTGGGGGCCTTATGCCGATTCACCTCTAATTAAATATGGGGCCCATATGCGGACAAATCTAGTCTCATATTGGCCTCATTTAAATTTGTGTAGCAAACCGGTGCTATCTTTTGCCATGTTAAGACAACATTTAAATTGCGGGGTATCTAAACAACTGGAACCATATATTTAATGGTCGGGACCCCGGTTCCGCTTAATATGGCCTAATTGCACCTTTGCCATGTCATACATCATGCATGCATCATGCCCGATCTTCTGCCGTTGTATTAAATATTGCATCCGGTGTTCATTCTAGTGTTTTGCTTCTTCGCGGATAAGGCCGTTGAGTTGATGCGAGTGTCGACCCGATCTTCGGTTGAACCTTCGGCAATGTTTTCCAGGCGAGCATCTCCCCCTTTCTACCTATCTTACCTTTATAGTATTTACTCCCTCCTGTTGATCTATTGCTATCTGTGTTGCGTTGCTCTAGTTTCGTTCCCGCGATATCCCTTGCATCCCTATATTGCCTTGGACACCTCCTATTACCTTTTGTTTGGTAGATAGTTGGACTTGCGCGTCGTAGTCGCTTGCTCAAGTGCTGTTGCGTGTCGCCAAGTACCACAGTTGTTGGAGTATTGCCGCCTGTTTGATGTTGGAGATGGTCATGGCTTTAATTATCGTTCACTTTAATTACTGTTTAACAACTAAAATTGAAGTAAGTAAGCAGAGACACAGGTGGGCAATACATGTTATTTGGTTGTTAACCGTCCACTTGTGTCCCGTAGGACCCCGAGTGCTTGATACCTGTTCCTTGAATATTCGCGCTATCCACATCCGGGAGGATTATGGGACCCCCCTGAGCCAGAGCTTGATTCAGTCTTATTTCTTGGGGCCACAAACTAGTTTGAGGTTTTATTTACTATCCTGTACCTATGCCATGCTACTGCTTTATTTACGATTGTGCGAGGAGCACACTGTACTGTTTAGGAATTGTGACCCGTTTACGCGGTATCGACAAGCCCAGTTTTGGGTTCCCAGTCGCTTACAGCCGGCCCCACAAACCTTGAGTCCGTCTCGGAGTCAGCTAGTGTTGGGAATATGCCCTAGAGGCAATCATGTATGATGATATGTCCCATTGTATTCATAAAGTTATTAAGTAGTCCTTGTATAAACATCTGATGTGTATCATTGAATATGTGATTCAGTTGTGGAACTATGCATTCATGTTGTTTGTACTAAATATCCTTGGTCATTGAGGTTGTGCTGGACACACAACTTAGACCAATGTGAAAGTTGGCTTGATGACTCGGTTCCACTTGTCATGGGCATGGAGATGCTATTCCAACTTACACAGACTAGGCTAAAGAGTTTAGCGAGTCGGATTGACCCATATTGAGGTACAACGAACTAAGTTGTCATTTGTATATCTCAATCAATGTAATCCTTAGACCTGAGGTTATTGCATAGTCCGAGTTGAGGATCACCGACTTAGGTTACATCAACGCTGATCCGTGGCGGGCTTATAAAGGCGAGTTGGTCGTGAGAATCAAGCTGCGTGATGTGAATAACCAAGATGGGATTTTGCCCTCCACTCGGAGAGATATTCTCTGGCCCTCTCGTGAGATATGATTGGAAAGCATGGCCATGCGCGACTCGGTTAAGTGTTAACCGAGGCGATCGACTAAGAGTTAGTCGGGTGAATCACTTATCTCGGATCGAGAAGAGTCGGACTATTTAAGGGATGACATATATTCGCCTATAGTCGACAAGGTATATCGTGAGGCAAAGGGACTCGACGTAAGTCGCATTGGAAAGGCAAGTCGTCATGACTCTTTGGTACTTGGGAATCGGCATGTTACGCTGCTAGGAGCCGATGCCGATTGATCGATTGTGAGTTGGACTCTAATCGTGTCCAAGTAGCCATGAGCCTCGGGTCACACACTTAAGAGCGGGAGCATGTTCGGATTGGATCGAACATATAATCTGTTGGGTTGGACCTAAACCAGATTAGGATCGAGTTAGTGAGTTGGACTCACGGTGACTAATGTTATATGGGCTTTAGTGAATGGGTCGCGAGCGAGCCCACGTTCACTCCTATATATAGTGGAGCACAGTAACCCGAAGGTTAATCGTTGTTCGGTTAGGTCATTCCATGTGTTGGAAACCCTAGCTCCACAGTCCGGCCGCCGTAACGAACCTAGCGATTCGCCACGCTCCTCCTTATGCGTGTGGATACCAGCAGAGGTGCTGTGCGATCAGCACCAGGACGATCGGATCGTGAGGACTGCACTGCATCAACTAACGCGCTTCATCAGTAATCCGCAACCGCGCGTCTAGTGGTAAACCTCGTGGCCTTCTACCTCAGCTAGGTCTTGGGATCACCACGTTAGAGGAAAAGTTTTTGTTTTATCTCCGCGTGGCCCAACAGTGGTATCAGAGCGATAGCTTCTGGTTTTAGGCTCGAGATCTCGCATATATGATATGCGGTAGGCTATAGATGAGATCTATGTCCTGTTTTGGTGGTCGATCTATGAGATAGATCGGTTTTGTATGAAGTTGATTGGATCAACTGTACTCGGGGTATGGTAGATCTGATTTCTGTGATCATACTGCTGAGGTCGTGGAACGACATACCCCTACCGGTCGGCTTCCGCCATCGGGGTAGACTGTGACACGTAAATCCAGAAGCGGTGATCGAAGATCAAAAAGTTTGATCGAATCGGAACGATGGTCGGAATCCATGTTCGGATCGTAGATGAGATCTACGTTTTCGGAAAAATCCATGTTCGGACCGCCGGCTTCGCCCTGTCGTAGCGCCTTAGATGTCGTTGCGAGTTTCACAACGCCGGTAGATATTGTATCTATGCATAACTTGTTTTTGCAGGAAGTTGTGAATGGTATGGTTCATGTGCATGTGATGTATGTGTGTAATCCATACGTGATCTGCGAATCACGGTTTTTGTCAGCCGGCTGGAGCCTAGGTGCTGTCATTTTATTGTATAACGACCTGCGTGTCGGATTCTCTATGTAATTTACTTTACTAAGCTAGTGTAGCTGTTTGAGAACCAGGAAGGCATGCAAGGCGTTGTACATGTCGGCGACATGGAGTAAGACGGCAAGTGACAAGAGTTGGCACGAGTCGGATTACAGGCTTTGTGGAGATGGAGATCGCCATGAAGAGAGCCATACCATTTCACATTATAATTGCTTTATTTTGTGTTATTGTTGTGTCTCAGTTTTACCTCTATTAGATAGTCGGTAAAATTTAATCCCTCAAAGAAGGTCTAGTCGGTTTTACCGCCAGTGTTTGCACCATCACAAGTCGGACATTTTTGGTAGTGGGCTCATAGAATTGAGGTGCTGCCAATTCTCTCCGACTAGGTGGGTTCGAGTCGGACTCTTACTGCAGAAACACTTGGTAAGCTAGACGGGTCTATCACAACGGTTGTGGGACTCGGGGAAAGGTCGGATGGGAGCCGGGGCATGTGATGCCACCCGTCAACAGAGTCGCATGGGATGCGATTGACAAGGAGTTGTCTACCTAGATCACTTGGCGGCTAGCGGTGATGCTAAAGCTCACTAGCCGACTTGCTTATTTAGGATCTGAATCACTAAGTAACCATCGGAGGGTGTTGGTTCTAGTGGGAGCATAAAATATTAAAATGTTTAATATGCTTGCTCTTTTATGAATACATGTCTTAAGTGTTTTGCATATTTTACATTTGTAGATCATGGCACCAAGTAGCAGTCACTCTCGGTTATCCGGTTTTGCATTGAGAACCATTCTTGAGAAAGATAAACTGACGACACTAATTTTACCAAGCGGTATCGAAATCGAGAATTGTTCTCAAACAAGAAAAGAAGGACCATGTCCTAGACAACCCACTTCGGATGAGCGAATGAGAATGCGATTGTCGCACCACCAATGCCTACCGGGCTAAAGATGAGTCCACGGATATTAGCTGTCTTATGCTTGCTCACATGGAACCGGACTTGCAAAAGCAGTTCGAGCATGTTGAGGCCCTACGATATGATCGAAAGCCTCAAAAGTATGTTCGAGCTCGAGGCGAAGACTAAGAGGTATCAAGTCTCTCAGGGCTCTGTGAGTTGCAAGCTTAAGGATGGTGATCCACGAGTCCGCATGTGATCAAAATGGTTGGTTACGTGCGGTCTGGAGAGGCTTGGCTACCCCATAAGCGAAGAGTTCGCTACGGATATAATTGAACTCTCTTCCTAGTGCATATGGGCAGTTCATTTGAACTACCACATGCATGGTATGGATAAGAAGCTCACTGAATTGCATGGGATGCTCAAGCAGAGGCGGATCTCAAGAAGGGCACCATCAAGTGTTGATGGTGCGAGAATAAGGCTAAGTTCAAGAAGAGTTCTTGGACTAAGAAGAAGGCTAAGTCGAGGAAAGCAGGCTCGGGACCTGTCCCCAAGCGCTTCCTCGGGGACTAAGCCATCTCCTTCACCGGATCCACTTGCTTCTCTGCAAGGCGGATGGCCATTGGAAGAGGAAGCTGCGGCAAGTACTTGGCCGACAAAGCCAAGAGTGGAGGTATGACTTCCGACTCAGGTACACTTGTTTGCAATGTTATAGACATATATCTTCGATGCACCTAATAGTTCTTGGGTATATGATACGGATCAGTTATTCACATCTCGCAACTCGTTGCGAGGACTGTAAGAACTAGGAGCGTAGTAAGAGGCGAGGTTGATATTCGAGTCGGCAACAAAGCAAGAGTTGCTGCGTTGGAAGTCGAGACGATGCAACTTCATTTACCTTCCGGATTCATTATGGAACTAAATAATTGTTATTATGTTCCGGTGCTCGATCGAAACATTATTTACGCTTCATGTTTGATGAGGCAAGGCTATGAGTCGAATATCAAGAATAATGGTTGTTCTTTGTATTTGAATGATATGTTTCACGGCTTTGCACCCGTTCAGAACGGGTTATTTATTTTGAATCTTGATGGTGAGTCGGTTTATAACATAAATGTTAAAAGGTTGAAACCAAATGATCTGAATATGACTTACTTTTGGCACTGTCGGCTTGGTCATATAAGTTGGAAACGCATGAAGAAGCTCCATGATGATGGACTCTAACCCGTTCGACTTGGAGTCGTTCGTGACATGTGAATCTTGCCTACTCGGCAAAATGACCAAGACACCTTTTTCAAAGAGTTGCGAAAGGGCGTCCGACTTGTTGGGACTAGTACATAGTGATGTATGTGGACCAATGAGCACGACAGCCAGGGGTGGTTATGAGTACTTCATTACCTTCAGCGATGATTTGAGTAGGTATGGATATATCTACTTGATGAAACATAAGTCGGAAGCCTTTGAAAAGTTCAAAGAATTCGAATGAAGCCGAGAATCAACTCGGCAAGAAAATAAAGTTTCTTGATTCGGACCGAGGAGGCGAGTACATGAGCCATGAGTTTGATGACCATCTGAAAAGTTGTGGAATAGTTCCTCAACTTACTCCGCCAGGCATACAAAGGAATGGTGTTTGGAAAGGCGAATCGGACCTTGTTGGACATGGTACGATCAATGATGAGTCGGACAGATCTGCCTTTATCATTTTGGGGTTATTGTCTAGAAACAATGGCGTTCACACTAAACAAAGTACCATCAAAATCGGTAGAAGACACGCATGAGATGTGATGGACAAAAAGCCGATTTTGTCTTTTCTTAAGATTTGGGGTTGTGAAGCTTTTGTCAAGCGACTTGATCGGACAAGCTTACGGCCAAGTCGGATAAATGTATTTTAAGTGGGTATCCGAGAAACCTTGGGTTACTACTTCTACAACCGAGAAGAGGGCAAAGTGTTTGTTGCTCGGGCGGTGTCTTCCTTGAGAAAGAGTTTCTCGGGGAGTAAGTGGGCACGGTGCAACTCGAAGAAATTCGAGAGGAATCGGCTAATAGCGAATCGTCTAAAAGCGAATCGGCAAAACCTTGGAGGTTGAGCCGATCGTGGCAATGAGCCGACACAGTACTACGAAGATCGGCAAGATTACGAAGTGTTCGTGATGTGTTCTTGTTAGGCGGTGATGAGCGGCAAATTATTCGGGCGATGGTGGGATCGATTCGAGTCATGGCTTGGAGCCATGAGATCCGAGATAAAGTCCATGGATGAAAATCAAGTTTGGAACTTGGTTGATCGCGACGGTGCAAGACCCGTCGAGTGCAAATGGGTCTTTAAGAAGAAAACTGATATGGATGGAAATGTTTCAATCTATAAGGCACGCCTTGTCGAAGGGGTTCCGACAAGTTCAAGGAGTTGATTACGACGAGACTTTCTCGCCAAGCGATGCTTAAATCAGTTCGGATCATGTTAGCTATAGCGGCCTATTTCGACTATGAGATATGGCGGATGGATGTCAAAGCGGCTTTCCTTAACGGAAATTTAGCGAGGACGTGTATATGATACAGCCCGAGGGTTTTGTCGATCCGGCTAATGCTGACAAGGTATGCAAACTTCAGAAATCCATTTATGGGTTGAAGCAAGCATCTCGGAGTTGGAATATTCGCTTTGATGAGGTAGTCAAATCGTTTGGCTTCATCAAGAGTGATCATGATTCTTGTTTGTACAAGAAGTTTAGTGGGAACAAAGTAAATTTTCTAATCTTATATGTGGATGAAATATTACTGATTGGAAATGATGTCCAGATGTTGCAAGAAACCAAGGAATCATTGGAAAGGAGTTTTCTCAATGAAAGACTTGGGTGAGGCAACATACATCCTCGGAATCCGGATCTATAGAGATAGATCAAGGAGGCTCATTGGATTGAGTCAGAGTATTTATTTGGACAAAGTGTTGAAAAAGTTCAACATGGAATCGTCTAAGAAGGGGTTCTTACCGATGTCCCATGGTGTAAAACTTAGCAAGACTCAGTGTCCTTCGACAACTGATGAGCGAAGTAGGATGAGTGCGATTCCATATGCTTCTGCAGTTGGATCCATCATGTACGCCAGGATTTGTACTAGACCGGAAGTTTCCTATGCTCTAAGTGTTGTGTGCAGATACCAGGCTGATCCTGGAGAGATCCACTGGACAACGACTAAAAATATCCTAAAGTACTTGAGAAGGACTAAGGATATGTTCTTGGTTTATGGTGGTGAAGATGAACTCAGTGTAAAGGGTTACACGGATGCGAGTTATCTCACCGACTCTGATGATTCTCGTTCGCAATCCGGATACGTGTTTATTATAAACGGAGGTGCTGTGAGCTGGAAAAGTTCCAAGCAAGAGGCGTATGCGTCTACAGAGGTTGAGTATATTGCCTCGGAGGCAGCAAAGGAAGCTGTTTGGATGAGGAATTTCCTCATGGATCTTGGTGTGGTTCAGGGCTCGTCCAATCCGTTGGACGTGTATTGTGACAACAATGGTGCTATTGTACTAGCCAAGGAACCTAGACAACACCGAAGAACAAGCACATACTCATGCGGTACCACTGATTCGCCATTCGTGGATCGGTGATATCAAGTTATGCAAGGTACACACGGATGCAAATATTGCGGATCCGTTGACAAAGCCGTTACCCGGCGAAGCATGAGGCGCACCTAAGAGCCATGGGAATTAGATGCTTAGACATGTGATGTCGGAAGATTGACTCTAGTGCAAGTGGGAGGCTGGGAATATGCCCTAGAGGCAATCATGTATGATGATATGTCCCATTGTATTCATAAAGTTATTAAGTAGTCCTTGTATAAACATCGATGTGTATCATTGAATATGTGATTCAGTTGTGGAACTATGCATTCATGTTGTTTGTACTAAATATCCTTGGTCATTGAGGTTGTCTGGACACACAACTTAGACCAATGTGAAAGTTGGCTTGATGACTCGGTTCCACTTGTCATGGGCATGGAGATGCTATTCCAACTTACAGACTAGGCTAAAGAGTTTAGCGAGTCGGATTGACACATATTGAGGTACAACGAACTAAGTTGTCATTTGTATATCTCAATCAATGTAATCCTTAGACACGAGGTTATTGCATAGTCCGAGTTGAGGATCACCGACTTAGGTTACATCAAACGCTGATCCGTGGCGGGCAATTATAAAGGCGAGTTGGTCGATCGAGAATCAAGCTGCGTGATGTGAATAACCAAGATGGGATTTTGCCCTCCACTCGGAGATATTCTCTAGGCCCTCGTGAGATATGATTCGGAAAGCATGGCCATGCGACTCGGTTAAGTGTTAACGAGGCGATCGACTAAGTTAGTCGGGTGAATCACTTATCTCGGATCGAGAAGAGTCGGACTATTTAAGGGATGACATATATTCGCCTATAGTCGACAAGGTATATCGTGAGGCAAAAGGGACTCGGGGCGTAAGTCGCATTGGAAAGGCAAGTCGTCATGACTCTTTGGTACTTGGGAATCGGCATGTTCTGCTAGGAGCCGATGCCGATTGATCGATTGTGAGTTGGACTCTAATCGTGTCCAAGTAGCCATGAGCCTGCGGGGTCACACACTTAAGAGCGGGAGCATGTTCGGATTGGATCTGAACATATAATCTGTTTGGGTTGGACCTAAACCAGATTAGGACTGAGTTAGTGAGTTGGACTCACGGTGACTAATGTTATATGGGCTTTAGTGAATGGGTGTGGCGGCGAGCCCACGTTCACTCCTATATATAGTGGAGCACAATAACCCGAAGGTTAATCGTTGTTCGGTTAGGTCATTCCATGTGTTGGAAACCCTAGCTCCTGACAGTCCGGCCGCCGTAACGAACCTAGCGATTCGCGCGGCGCTCCTCATATGCGTGTGGATACCAGGCAGAGGTGTTGTGCGATCAGCACCGGGACGATCGGATCGTGAGGACTGCCGCATCAATCGGCGCTTCATCAGTAATCCGCAACCGCGCGTCTAGTGGTAAACCTCGTGGCCTTCTACCTCAGCTAGGTCTTGGGATCACCATGTTAGAGGAAAAGTTTTTGTTTTATCTCCGCGTGGCCCAACAGCTAGCTTCGTTGCGGGTGTACTCCAAGGGGTGGCCCCCTGAAATATTTCTGAAACCTGTGATTGCTTTGTCATGAAGGCCTCGTTGGGTTTTGATTTGGTTTTTCCGAGGTTGATCGAGTGTGTGTTGCTATTTGTGCACCCCGGCCGGGTTAAAAATTTCTGAAAGCCGTGTCCGCGGTTATGGACGACTTGGAGCACAGTATCTCGATCATAGACAACTATAACTAAAGTAGTGCTATAAATTTGACTTTATAATGACTAGTAATCAGCTTCACTATAATGGAATGGCTAAATAAAACTGCCAACAATTGCTTGTTTGAGTTGTCGCTTGCGACCATTGTACCTGACTAGTAAGTATGGCAACTATAACGGAATGGCTAAATAAAAGTACCAACAACTGAGGGGTTTTGGGATATCTCATGCTAATTGTATCTGACTAGTAAGTGTGGCAACTACAACGGAATGGTTAACTAAAACGGCCCACTGCTTATTTTATCAGGATGATTATCTACACCTGACTAGTAATTGCTGCAACGATAACTGAATAAATAAAACTGCCAACAGTGTGAGTTCCTCGGTTGACTTCCTCGTTTGGTCTCGAGGGGAAAACACCAGGATGGGTTTGTTTGATGGTAGCATCAGGTTGGTTCCGAATAGGTCTTCTTATCCCTCTCTGATAGCCGCCAGTTGTATCGAGTCTCTATAGGTTGTTTAGCGCGTGTTGCCGTTGCCGCTTCAGTCCACCATACCTATGTAGGCGAGGACCGCCGAATTCTAGCCTCGCCGTGTACTGGCCTCAGTACTGACCGCTCTCTTTTTTTTCCTTTGCCCTTTGTCGTCACCCCTTTTGTTTAAGCAGGTTTTGAGATCGACGTCGTTAGCAGGGTTACCCTTCCGCTTGCACAGGCGGGTTATGGACGCCATTGGTTATTCTTCAGGGCTCTTAGTCCCATTTGCATCTTGTCCGTAGTCGGACGCTGTATCATTTTCAAGGTGATTTGGATCTTTGTATTGTATATCTGTATTCTTGACTCATTGAGTCGCTTTTGTATATATATGTTTTGTGGGTTCCATCGAGGACTATTGTGTAATGATATTACTTCGTTTTCCACCCGCACGCAAGTGCCTGGTGGGCACCTTTGAATCGTTTCTATGCGGGTTTGGCGGGAAGCGCTAAAAATTGCATAGGGACGATTCTGAGGGTGTTACAGAGTGGTATCAGAGCTCAGCAGTTGCGATATCCCACAAGTCCAGCCTGTAGGATAACCTAGCTAACGGTCGAAGTAGAGTGTCAAAGCGATTTTTGAAAAAATCGGTTGGATAGTTCTGATTAGGTCTGATTTTACTCCTTGCCCCTCTGCTATTCTCCTCTTATCTCGACGTGTTTGAATCTACTCTCTTGTCTTTTCTTCGAGTCCAGGATTTCTCGTGGTTGGGTTCCGTCGCACCTTCAGGGTTTCGCTTCCTCCTTTGATAACGGTGTTCTACCATCCAGTATTCAAGCTGCCTGAGGAATCCGTCTACTGCGGTACCATTCTTTGTTCCTTGTTTGTGCCTTCCGGTGTTTCCCGACACGACGACATCATCTACGCCAGATCCGATGCAGAGTCTGCATCACTCCTTTGTTTCCGAACCTCGCTTGTCGAGATCTACAATCTGAATTCCGAGAGTTGATTGCATACTCCGCCTATTCGTGTGCCGAGTAATGGTTTGGGTGCGCGATGGACTGATCACCATCCGACTACTCTTATCATTCGCTCTTGTACATCGAATCAGTGGATCCAGCAATTTTACTCCGTCCACGGAAGCTAGAGGTGGCTTTATTTGTTGATACCTCTACCTTCGACCTTTTGTTCCCGGAGTGTTCTCTCGACGATCTCGGACAACGACCTCTTGTTAGTGGTGTCGCGAGGATCTACACGAAGCGCGAAGGATCAGATCGTCGGCCTTCTTTCCGGTACCATGAGGCGGATCTCGAGGGCGAGATCCATTGTTAGTGGTGTCGAATTGTGGCATCCCGCAAAAACCACTACTAGAAAATCGCGTTGAATTTTGTGCATTGCATCATCATGACATCAGCATACACATTTTGTTTCAAACTATTTTGCTAAGAACCCTATTTTACTTTCTATATTAATCCCCTCCCTTTTATTTCAAATTAACACCGGTGCTTCCGGATATCTCAGTTGTCTAAAAACAATTTGCAAAAGGCTTTTAAATTAAATTATAAAAACCCTAGTCAAATGTCTAAACCTAAATCTATTCCCACCCAAACCTATCCTACCCACCTATCCCAGCCCGCCATCTCACCCTCTCCCCCAATCCCTACCCACCCCGCCACATCATCAATCCACCAGCCCCCACCTCTCTCTCCCCTGGTCAAACTCACAAAAACACACGCCAGCCACTCCCTTCCCACCTCCCTGCCAGCCCGGACCCCCCCCCCGGGCCCCGCCCACCAACCCGCACCCACCTCACCGGTCCCACCCCTGGGCCGAGCCAGCCCCCCTCTTCCCGGCCCCACCCCCACCTCCCCTCCCCCACGCGCTCCCCTCTCCCCCACCTCCCTCCTCTCTGCCTCTCCCTACCATGGCCGACCCCGCCGGCCGCCCTTCCTCCTCCGCCACCACCGCCTCTCCGCTTCCTTCCCTCCGCCTCTCCGCCACTGCCGCCCGCCTCTCCCTCCTCCCGGTCCCCGCCATCACCGCCTCCCGCCCTTCTCCCACAGCTCCGTCGCCACCATGGCCGCCTCCGCCTCCTCCTCTTCTCCACTGACAAGGCCTGCCGCTGACGCGCCCGCTCTCCTTCTATCCCTCTCCGCCGCCGCGAACCACCCCGGCGTCCTTCCTCCTCCTTCTCCCCTCCCCGTCGGCCTCCTCCTCTCCTCCCCGCCCCGCCGCCGTCGCGCTCGCCCCCGGACCTCCTCTTCCACGCCTCCGCGTTGCCGGCCGTGCTCCACCAAGCTCCTCGCCGGCCCGTCCCCCTCGAGCGCCGCCCGAGCCCGCGTCTCCGGCGCCTCCCTCCTCGGCTCGCTCCGCCAGCACCCGCCTTCCCGCCGCCTCTGCTCCTCCATCTCCTCCGGCCTCCTCCACGCCAGGTCCGCGCCCTGCAGCCGTCGCCTACCCTCCTGTAACTACCTCGGTGAACTACGCTCCTAGATACAAGCCTGGATGAGAGATAACGGTTGAAATAGTACGGCGGGGCCCCAAAAGCCACTCACTGGTAGTCCTTTCAGACGTCCCAACCGCTAACCTCTCAACGGGACTGCAGGCGGCGTAGTCGGCGAAGGGATCAACTACGTACACAAGTGGGTATGCAAGCCACCATACAAGAGTACATCGAGCCACACCATCTAGAAAGAAAGGAATATACCAACGCCATACGGCAAGATTCAAATGACCTAGATACATCTATAATTTAGGATAACTCCTCATACAACACACATCGTAGTATCATGAGGAAGCGGCAAACAAGATCCGAAATGCGGATAAGAAGCAAATAGGCATAAGATGCGGAGAAAATAAGCACATCCCAACTACAGGTCTCACGGATCCCGATCCCGGAATCTCTACACCATACGATCGTTGCCCACTTCATCGGCTTCCTCCACCCAGTATCCGTCCTGAGAAGGTACCTGTTCATCTGAATCAAGAATTTATCGTGTGAGACCCTAAGGGTACTCAGCAAGTCTTAATGCCTCTAAAGGGGACACAACCTGGGATGACGCAATTGCAGCGAAAGATAAACCCTATCAGTTCTACAGATAAGCGCTAACCATCCGCCTAACCAATGATAGCCGGATGTCCGTGAATTTAAGTACAACAGTTATATTGGTAATCTCATCCGATCCATCCTCCTCCCTGCTTACCAACAAGGAAGCGGACGAACAACCCCCCTTCCGTTGGCAATTTTATTAACCATTCCGTGAGTTTTGCACTATTTACTAGTCAAGTTACTTAGTCAAATTAAGGCGGTACTTTAGTTATGCTTGTCTATGATCAAGAAACTGTGCTCCAAGTCGTCCATATCCGCGGACACGGCTTTCAGAAAGTTTTACCGGCGGGGTGCACCAATAGCAACACACACTCGATCAACCTCGAAAACCAAATCAAAACCCAACGAGGCTTTCACTTGAACAATCAGGATTCGAAATATTTGAGGGGCCACCCTTAAGTAGAATCCGAACGGAGTAAGCAAGCTCGAGACGGCCTCAAGGCCGTAGTCTTTGGGGAACCCCAAACGGGGCTTGTCGACACAGGAATCGTGTCCCGATCCTAACAAAGATGCAAAGACTTTACAATCGTAAATAAAGCGAAACATGGCATAAGTACAGATCGTAAATAAAACCTCAAACTAGTTTGTGGCCCCAAGAAATAAGATGAATCAAGCTACGGTCCGTGGGGGTCCCATATACCTCCCGGATGTGGATAGCGCGATAAATCAAGGAACAGGAATCAAGTACTCGGGTCTTACGGGACACAAGTGAGCAGGAAAAACCAAATAGCGATATTGCCCACCGTGCCACTTTCTTTAGTTATCCCAACTACTCGTTAAGTTGTTTAGGTACCTCATTAACCAACAGACTCACATACCCTACACATGCTGTTCTACGACTCGCATGGCTCAAACAACTCCTATAGTAGTGGCTCATGGGATGGAGGAACAAGCTTGGTGGGGTTTAAAAGTAAAGGCTATGCATACTTGGGATTCAATTTAATGCAATCGCGACTCAATGATGCAAGAATAAGATAGAGGCAATAGGTACTGTATGTATGCAAGCATGTGGTAGTGCTTGCCTGGTATCTCTGTTGAAGCAAGGGCCGGTACTGGGTAGTGCTCCTGGTTCTCTTGATACAACCCCTGCTCAGTGTCTATCCGAGAAAAACCAAACAAACAAGGCCAACATGAATATAGAGCACAAGCATATGAATAAGATGCGTCGTCAAAACAATCATGCCATGATGAATGATGCACAATTTACATGGCAAGTAAGGTAGCATGGCATGGGTGAGGTGTGAAGGACAAGGAAGTAACATTTATTTGGTTTTTAGTCACATTTTGCTGTCATAACAGTTGTTGTTCGCAAGATATTCATATGATGCATGCTGCAATTGAAGTTATGAATAGCATAAACAGAAAGGTCTCGTCGAGCTGATCAATTTAGACTATTTACTTGCTAGATTTGGATTTACAAAACAAAAGTTATGGTTTATTGAAAATTCAGTGGCAATTGTTGTAATTACACTAAACTTGGAATTTACTTGTGCAAAAGTCATATTAGATGACATATTTGAATTCCTCTCATCTTGCTGATATCCAAACATATATCATTTGTCTAATTTGGGTAAAGTATGCAAAAGTTATTAAAAATCTGAAAAGAATTTGAATTTGAATTAATTTAACTAGTTTGAATATTTAAAACGGTGTCTGAAACATTTTACACTTCTCCTACTCGTTTCTGAGTCGCTTACAGGTGGGGACAGGGGGTGCTACGGCCCACGCGCCAGCGTCTGGAAAGATCTGGACCGCGGGTTCGTTACAGCAAAGGCGAGGAGCCTTTTTGCAAAGTTGCAACAGTCGCTGACAGCGGGGCCACGATGGACCGCGGGTTGAGGAACTAAACAGGGCAGGGGGCTAAACGTAAAAAGGTCACGCGGACGCGCTGGCGAACGAGCCGGCGACAGGTGGCAGCGAGGAGGGACCGCGGGTTTGATTAAATCAAACCCCAGGAACCTTTCTGCAAGATTCCAGTGGACACCGGCGGTGGGGCTGATCGCGCGTGAGGCGGGAAAAACTGGGGGGTTCTATTTGCAAAACGGCCGCGCGCTGTCGGACGGCAGCGGCGCGGCGCTGCTGGCGGCCGCGACTGGCCGGACTTTGGCCGTCGTTGGCGACGCCTCTGCTGCTCCAAACGACACGGACCAAAAACGAAAAACGCGGAGGGTAGCTTGGCCTACATCTTCGGTTCAGGGTGCTAGCACGGAGGAAGGCTGTGGCGTGCGGGGCTTGACTCTGAACGGGACCAGATCGGTTGCTTGCATTGCCGCCATGACAGCGCTGGCGCTGGTGTTCGACGGCGTGGCCGGAGCAGCGTTGCGCTAGGGGGCAAAGGGGCGTGTCTGGGGAGGAGAGGGGCTCACCGGGAACTTGCCGGCGTGGTCGATTCGGCCGGCGAGGAAGGTGATCGCTGGCGAGGCTGGCGGCGGGAGCGTCCTGGCACGCGTGGGCACGGCGGCAGGGTTCTCCTGGCGGTTCAGTGAGCTCCCACGCCCACAATGGCGGTGGGAGATCGACGGCGTCCTTGTCTTTGGGCGCCTCGGGATCTGCGGAGCGAAGGGGGTTGGGGGTGCTGCCGATCTAGGGTTTGGGCGGCATGGCGAGCCGGGGGAGGAAGAAGGGAGATAGGGGGAAAAGCAGAGGGGCTGGGGCTACCTGGGGATCTGGGAGGAGGCTAGGACGAAGGGGGACTAGATAAGATCGAGGGAGGGGTGGTGGATGGCGTGGGGGAGGGGGTGATGTTGCACCTCACGTGCATGGGGTGGTAGATGGCGTGGAGGCGTGCTAGGTGGGGCCAGGGCTGCAGGTGGGCCAGGGGACTGCAGGTGAGGACCAAAGGGAGAGGGGGATGGTCGGGCTAGGGCTAGGGTGAGGGGTGGCGCTAGGGTTTTGCTTAGATAAAGAGGGGGGTAGATTTGAGGGGTAAGGGGTGGTTTAGGGCTTGTTGCTAGAGTGGAGAGGAAGAGAGGGAGAGGAGCATGGGGCATGGGACATGCTAGATAGGAAAGGGTAGTACTAGGGTTTTGTTTAGGTAGAAGTAGATTAGAGATCATTTTTAGGATATATGTAAAATAGGGTTTAGTTTAGGGTATAAAAGAAAAAGAGGGAGAAGGGAGAGAGATGGCCAAAGGGTGGTGATGGGGTTTTTGGGTCCATGCATGATCCAAACATAGGTCAAGCAAGAACAAAGAGAGAGGTAGGGAGAAAGGATGGGGTTGGTGTTGTGCATGCCACATAGCACATGTGGGTGTATGGGGTAAGCCAGAGGGGAGAGGGCTAGGGTTTTACTCACCAAACAAGATCAAGCAAGGCAGGAGGGTTTCATTTAGAAAACAAACAAAAACCAAAAGCTAGGGCAAAGGTGGCTATTGCATGGCCCATGCAGAATAATGAATGCCACAACTATCCTTGTGAGAACAAGGATATCAACATGGCACTATTCATCTCCATTCCAAAAGGTGGACAAGGCCAAGCAAAGATCAAGGTGGATCCAACCAACAACATGGGCTAGGGATAACTCAATAAAAGCCAAGCTCATATCATTGGATGGTGGAATTATAAGGTGGTGAAAAAAATAAGGTGGTGGAGTCAAAAGAGAGATGCCCCCAACTCAACTTGGGCATTTAACAATTTAGTAAGAACCAAACACAATATCAAGAGGCAACTACAATTAATCATGCACATGAGATAAGAACCAACAAGAAAAAGGTTTTATATGATGCTCAAATGCAAGGGGGCATGATGACATGAGCATGATGTGATGATGACGCAACAATTATATGTTGGAAGTGGCCCATTTTATTATTAAGACATGTAGCATTACAGGGGTTAGACAACTGGGATGCTACAACTCTCCCCCACTAAACAGGAATCTCGCCCCGAGATTCTAGGAAGAAGAAGAAGAAGACACAAAGAGAGAAGGATGGTTGACACGGAGTTCATCTTCACGCTCCCAAGTTGCTTCATCAACAGAATGGTGTGACCACTGCACCTTGCAGAATTTGATGGACTTGTTGCGAGTCCTTCGCTCATGGGTCTCGAGGATTTTTGTGGGGTGTTCTTGATAAGAGAGATCTTCTTGGAGGTCGATTAGCTCATGATCCACGGTCTTGCCGGGTCTTTGAAGCACTTCTTGAGCTGAGATGTGGAAAACATCATGGACTTTGAGTTTTCCTAAGCTCAAGTGCATAAGCAACTTCTCCTCTTCTACCACGTATCTTGAAAGGACCGATGTATCTAGGAGCCAATTTTCCTTTGATAAGGCGGTGTGTTCCTCTCATGGGAGTGACACGAAGGTAGACGAGATCACCGGGGCATATACCATATCTGTGCTTCTGTCATAGTTGCTCTTCCGACGACTCGAGCAATCTTCGTGTTCTCGAATGATATGCACCTTCTCCTCCGCTCGAGTCACAATGTCGGGGCCAAACCAGATCCTTTCTCCGCACTTTGACCAACCAATGGGAGTTCGCACTTGCGACCATAAGAGCCTCGAATGGTGCCATCTTCGACTCTTCCGAAGCTGTTGTTGTAGGAGAATTCAGCATATGGAAGGCATTCTTCCCACTTCATGCCAAACGAGATGACGCAAGCTCTAAGCATGTCCTCGAGAATCGATTGATCCTCTCCACTTGTCCTTGCGATCGAGGGTGGTAAGCGTCTTGAAGTTCAACCGTTCCCAAAGCTTTTGGAAACTCTCCCGAACTTTGAGGTGAAGATGCTCCACGATCCGAACTGATTTCAAGTGGAACCCCATACAAAGAGACAATCCTGTTGATATAGAGCTCACCAATCAAGTCCGTAAATTGTTTCTTTGATCGGGAAGAAGTGTGCCACTTTAGAAAGCTGTCGATGACAACAAAATTGCATTGTTGCCCTTCTGCGACCTAGGAAAGCCGTGATGAAGTCCATCTCAACTTTCTCCCACTTCCATTCCGGAGGTTTCAATGGCTGTAGAAGACGAATGGTTTCGATGAACAGCCTTGACTCTCTGGCAGACATCACATTCTCGAGACATACTTGGCACAATACCTTTTTAACCTGTGCCACCAAGATTGTGTTTTCAAGTCCATGTACATCTTTGTGCTGCCGGATGGATAGAAAGAACCGAATCATGTGCCTCCTTGAGAACTTGGTCTCTCAGACCCGGGTAGTTTGGAACAAACATCCGGTGATCAAAGAAGAGCGTGCCCTGATCATCAACATGGAAGGATTCATACTTCGGAGTGCCAAGCTTAGAGATGAGCTTTCTAGTGTGCGGATCACCAAGCTGATGAGAACGAATCTGTTCTTCCAAGAGAGGAGTAGCCAGAAGGTTCAGAAGGTGCCCTTGTTCCACAATCTCCAGGTTGAGCTGACGGAACTCCTCGCACAAGAGAGGTCACGCTCTTCTACCATGAGGTTGTTGACATAAGCTTTACGGCTAAGCGCATACGCCATGACGCTTTGCTTTGCACAGGGTGTAGTTGATGGTCACATCAAAGTCATTGATGGCTTCAATCCATCTCCTTTGCGAAGATTGAGATCCGGTTGAGTGAAGATATACTTCAAACTCTTGTGGTCCGAGAAGATCTCACAACGGTTACCCAGCAAGTAGTGCCTCCATAGCTTCAAAGCGAAGACCACTGCTGCTAGCTCAAGATCATGTGTGGGATAGTTGACCTCATGTGTCTTCAATCGACGAGGCATAAGCAACCACCTGTCTCTCTTGCATAAGGACCGCACCCAATCCTTGCAAAGAGGCATCGCAGAAGATCTGGAAAGGCTTAGATGTATCCGGAGGAACCAAGACTGGTGTGGAAGTGAGCTTCTCTTTCAGTGTCTCAAAACTCTCTTGACAAGCAGGAGTCCACAGGTACTTCTTGCCTTTCTTGAGGAGGTCGGTAAGAGGCTTTGCTATCTTCGAGAAGTTCTGAACAAAACGACGGCAATAGCTAGCCAAGCCGAGAAAACTCCGCACTTCCTTGACATTAGCAGGAGGAAGCCGTTCAACTATTGTCTTCACGGTTTCCGGGTTAACTGCAATGCCCTTGGCAGAGATGACATGCCCCAGATATGTTACTTGTGCAACAGAACTCACACTTGGAGAACTTTGCATACAAGCGGTTCTCACGAAGCTTGTTCAGACACACCGCAGTGCTCTTCATGCTCCTCCTTGGACTTGGAATAGACCGAATATCATCCAGATATACCACCACAAACTTGTCCAGTACTCCATGAAAACGGAGTTCATCAGCCTCGAGAAGGTAGCAGTGCGTTGGAGGCCGAAAGACATGACCGTGTACTCATACAGCCATAGCGAGTGGTGAAAGCTGTTTTGGGCACATCCTCTTTGCGAATTTTGATTTGGTGATAACCACTTCTCAAATCGAGCTTAGAGAACACCAGCCCCGCTAGGCGATCAAATAGATCATTTATCCGAGGGAGAGGATATTTGTTCTTGATGGTTTTAGCATTAAGAGCCCGATAATCAACACATAGCCTATCGGTTCTCACACGCTTCTTCACAAAGATTGTTGGGCTACCCCAAGAAGAAGTATCTTTGAATGAAACCCAACTTCTCTTGTTCATCAAGTTGTCGTTTGAGTTCACCAACTCGAAGGACCCATTTTATATGGCCTCTTGGAGATAGGAGCGTCCTGTGTTCAAGCTCAATCACGAACTCAACCTCGCGATCCGGAGGCATACCTGGCAACTCTTCAGGAAAGACATCCGGGAACTCGCAGACCACTGGTACACCCTGAATAGCTTCCATAGCATCATTATTCAGAGCAGCCAAGGAATAGAGCTGGACAGCAGGAGTCAGACTTGGAGAAAAGACTACATAGCCTTCAGGAATCTTCAGAGACACTGAGCGTTCAGCACAATCGATCACAGCTGCATTTGCCGTTAACCAATCCATGCCCAAGATGACATCAATGTCAGAGTTGCCCAGAACAATCAAAGAAGCCAAGAATGAAGAGCCACCAATCTCAACTTGATTTCCATGACTGATAAGCTCAGCCCTCATGTTTGCCCCAGGAGAGAGAACCATCAACCGCTTTTGGAGAGGAACCAGGACTAACTCGTTCTCATTTGCAAACTTGTGAGACACAAAGGAATGCGATGCACCGTAATCAAAGAGAACTCGCAGAACTGAGTTAATCGAAAGCATACCCATGACAACTCCAGTGCGAGCTCACTTGAGAGGCGTTACGCGATTGGCACGCACGACCGCAGACCGGCTTAGTGTTGATGTTGAGAGCCCGAGGTGGTGCACGAACCGAGGAGAGCTTGTTGCAGATCTATGCGGGGTTGAGGAGAGCTTTGTTCTTCATTGACAGTTCGATGGGGATGTCCAGATCTCCACACGTGTAGCGAGCACCACCGGACGTGGAAGCGAAGCAGGGACTCGCCAGCGCTCGAGGTAAGTGTTGTTGTAGCCCCGGAGCCGCAGGTGAAGTTTGGTGGCCTTGACGTGAAGCTCGCAGGTCTTGGTGGAGCCGGGAGCGACGGTGGGGTGTTAGGAACCCGCACGCCCGCTTAGAAGGAGTTGCCATTCGCCGAGCTTGATGCATCCTCTTTGTGTTTCTTGGACTCCTCGAACATCCGCCTACTAGCCTCCTCTTGTAGTGCCATATCTTGTAGTTCCGGGAAGGTTGCCGGTCTTGCATGCGTGAGTGCATACTTGATCGACGCATTGAGCCCTTGCACGAATCTCTTCTCGCTTCTTTTGTCATCGATACCTCATCACCACCATAGCGAGACAAGTTCATAAAGTTCTGATGTAGGTGTTGGCGTTATCATTGCCCCGCTTCAAGTTGAGGAAAGCATCCTTCATCCGTTCCATCACAATCTCCGAGAGAAACTGCTCCTTGAAAGCTGCGTGAACCTCTCCCAAGTAGGTCGGAGCCCAGCAGGCTAGCCTTCAAGTAGTTTTCCCACCATAGAGCTGCGTCTCCCTTGAGCGGTGAGTAGCACACTTTACCCATTCTGTTACGCACATCGCAGTCTCTAGCAACCTTGAGATCTCGCAGCCAATCATCGACATCAAGAGGTCGGTCGACACGCCGAATCGGGGTTGAACTTGAGGAAGCTCTTGATGTCACCACGCTTGGGAGGTGGAGGAAGTGGAGTGAACTCATTCCTTCTGACGCTCTCCTCGAAGCGCTGCTGGTTCTCCTGCATTGCCGCCAAAGCATTAGCTATGCTTGACAGTGCTGAGCCCAGTTCTGGAGGAATGTCCTCCTCAGTCCGGCGTGGGGGAGCCATCCTGTCATTGATGTAAAACTCAAGTCAGTACTATAATGGAAGATGACAATAATCCAGAATAGTACCAAGATGGAATTAACCAAGATTAAAGGATACAATTTACTGAGATGATATGAAAATATCAACAAAGTTCATAGCACCTCAAAGATATTAAGCATATCGCACACGACTGAAAAGAAGTGTGGTACACAAACATATCAAAGAAAAATTTTTCACAAATTTCGGCATTAAAATACCAATAGATGCGCAAAATTACTTAACGAATCAAGATTAGTGACTCTACCGATCCAATATACAAAAGCAAATGATACAAGTAGTGGTATGGTCGCGACTCCATCCCGCACTCAAATCATTACTCCGCACATGAACAAGTGGAACACATATCCTAACCCTTCTTCTCACGTGAAACCTAAAGATTGGTACTACTAAACGAACACCCCAAACAAGATAGCGTCGGAAACAAAAGGAAGATAGATTGCGTCGGTTTACAAAGCTGTTGGTATGGAATGTACCAACAAGGATAACCAAAGGCGATAAGATAACAACTTGGATGCAACAGATGGACAAGGGATTACACACACACACACACACCCTATGGTACTACGGAAACCCGAACACGTGAATCCTAGTTTGAACTTTGAGAAGAGGATTGAAAGCGTTACACTTCCTTACCGTAAAAGGGTGGGTGGGAGGGTAAGAAGAAAAATGAAGCGATCCTACTCTCGCTTTTGTTTTTCCCTATATACATAACTACTAAAATATTTGCTAGATCGACAACGACTGCTATTGAAACTCAAGGTCGGGATGGCTCGATACCAATTGTAACTACCTCGTGAACTACGCTCCTAGATACAAGCCTGGATGAGAGATAGCGGTTGAAATAGTACGGCGGGCCCCAAAAGCCACTCACGGTAGTCCTTTCACGTCCCAACCGCTAACCTCTCAACGGGACACTCAGAGCGGATGGTCGGCAGCGAAGGATCAACTACGACACAAGTGGGTATGTACGCAAGCCACCATACAAGAGTACATCAGAGCCACACCATCTAGAAAGAAAGGAAATATACCAACGCCATACGGCAAGATTCAAATGACCTAGATACATCTATAATTTAGGATAACTCCTCATACAACACACATCAGAGTATCATGAGGAAGCGGCAAACAAGATCCGAAAATGCGGATAAGAAGCAAATAGGCATAAGATGCCAGAGAAAATAAGCACATCCCAACTACAGGTCTCACGGATCCCCGATCCCGGAATCTCTACACCATACGATCGTTGCCCACTTCATCGGCTTCCTCCACCCGATCCGTCATCCGAGAAGGTACTGCTCATCCGAATCAAGAATTTATCGTGTGAGACCCTAAGGGTACTCAAGAAGTCTTAATGCCTCTAAAGGGGACACAACACGGATGACGAATTGCAGCGAAAGATAAACCCTATCGGTTCTAGATAAGCGCTAACCATCCGCCTAACCAATGATAGCGGATGTCCGTGAATTTAAGTACAATGATTATATTGGTAATCTCATCCGATCCATCCTCCTCCCTGCTTACCAACAAGGAAGCGGACGAACAACCCCCCTTCCGTTGGCAATTTTATTAACCATTCCGTGAGTTTTGCACTATTTACTAGTCAAGTTACTTAGTCAAATTAAGGCGGTACTTTAGTTATGCTTGTCTATGATCAAGAAACTGTGCTCCAAGTCGTCCATATCCGCGGACACGGCTTTCAGAAAGTTTTACCCGGCCGGGGTGCACCAATAGCAACACACACTCGATCAACCTCAGCTTAACAAAATGGCGACAGCAGCGCTGCAGCAGCCGATCTGGTCCCGTTCAGAGTCAAGCCCCGCACGCCACAGCCTTCCTCCGCGCTAGCGCCCTGAACCGAAGATGTAGGCCAAGCTACCCTCCGCGTTTTTCGTTTTTGGTCCGTGTCGTTTGGAGCAGCAGAGGCGTCGCCAACGACGGCCAAAGTCCGGCCGCGGCGCCCGGCGCCAGGCGCCGCCGTCCGACGGCATGACCGTTTGCAAATAGAACCCCAGTTTTCCGCCTCACGCCCAGCCCAGCCAGCCCACCCGCCGGTGTCCTCGAATCTTGCAGAAGGTTCACGGGTTTGATTTAATCAAACCCGCGGTCCTCGCCGCCACCTGTCATGGCTCGCCAGCGCGTGACCTTTTATTTAGCCCCTGCCTGTTTAGTTCCTCAACCCGGTCCATCGTGGCCCATTGTCGGATTGTTGCAACTTTGCAAAAAGGCTCCTCGCCTTTTGTCATGTGAACCCATGGGTCCAGATCTTTCCAGACAATGCTGGGCCGTAGCACCCCCTGTCCCCACCTGTAAGCGACTCAGAAACGAGTAGGAGAAGTGTAAAATGTTTCAGACACCGTTTTAAATATTCAAACTAGTTAAATTAATTCAAATTCAAATTCTTTTCAGATTTTTAATAACTTTTGCATACTTTACCCAAATTAGACAAATGATATATGTTTGGATATCAGCAAGATGAGAGGAATTCAAATATTTCATCTAATATGACTTTTGCACAAGTAAATTCCAAGTTTAGTGTAATTACAACAATTGCCACTGAATTTTCAATAAACCATAACTTTTGTTTTGTAAATCCAAATCTAGCAAGTAAATAGTCTAAATTGATCATTCACGAGACCTTTCTGTTATGCTATTCATAACTTCAATTGCAGCATGCATCATATGAATATCTTGCGAACAACAACTGTTATGACAGCAAAATGTGACTAAAAACCAAATAAATGTTACTTCCTTGTCCTTCACACCTCACCCATGCCATGCTACCTTACTTGCCATGTAAATTGTGCATCATTCATCATGGCATGATTGTTTGCTTGACGCATCTTATTCATATGCTTGTGCTCTATATTCATGTTGGCCTTGTTTGTTTGGTTTTTCTGACAGATGAACCTTTGGGTTGTATCAAGAGAACCAGGAGCACTACCCAGTACCGGCCCTTGCTTCAACAGAGATACCAGGCAAGCACTACCACATGCTTGCATACATACAGTACCTATTGCCTCTATCTTATTCTTGCATCATTGAGTCGCGATTGCATTAAATTGAATCCCAAGTATGCATAGCCTTTACTTTTAAACCCCACCAAGCTTGTTCCTCCATCCCATGAGCCACTACTATAGGAGTTGTTTGAGCCATGCGAGTCGAGAACAACATGTGTAGGGTATGTGAGAGTCTGTTGGTTAATGAGGTACCTAAACAACTTAACTTTGAGTAGTTCGGGATAACTAAAGAAAGTGGCACCGGTGGGCAATATCTGCTATTTGGTTTTTCCTGCTCACTTGTGTCCCGTAAGACCCCGAGTACTTGATTCCTGTTCCTTGATTTATCGCGCTATCCACATCCGGGAGGTATATGGGACCCCCCTGGACCAGAGCTTGATTCAGTCTTATTTCTTGGGGCCACAAACTAGTTTGAGGTTTTATTTACGATCCTGTACTTATGCCATGTTTTACTGCTTTATTCACCCCGTGCCTGGCATCTGCGTGTGTTGGCCCCGGTTTTGTTAATAGGGTAACCGTGTGGTGTTGGTGTGTTGCCGCAATTGAAACCTTTCGACGAACGAGAACAAGACGTGGCATAGGAGCAACATTGATGTCGACAAGAACTTCCGGAGGCTCCGACAATTAAAACAAGATCGTCATCGAAAGTGGAGCCACAAACCCCAAGATCATCGAGAGGGGGGCCGATGACCTCGGACCAAGAACGTCGACATGAAACGCCAAGTGCTTCTTCCCGGACCTGAAGACCAAGCCTCGACACCCCGAACCCGGTGCCGCGCCAAGACCTCCTATCCGGATCCGAAGACCGAACCCGAGCGCCAAGGTCACCTTCCCGGACCCCTGAAGATCGATCCGAAGCGCCAGGACCCGAACCTGAAGGACGCCACGATCACCGACGCGGAACGCCAAGTTCTTCCCCTCGGATGCAACAAGACCTACCTCCGTTGTCCGAGGCCGATCCCGTCGAACCCTGAACCCTGAGGCCGAACCCCGAACCCCTCGGAACCCCAAGATCTGCCGAACCCTAATGTGTGACCCCTTTTCTCGAGCCCTATTTTATAAATGTAATAACAAATTGATGCATATTGAATTGTCATACTTGCATGCATATTGTCATGTGGTTTGGGGGCCTTATGCCGATTCACCTCTAATTAAATATGGGGCCCATATGCGGACAAATCTAGTCTCATATTGGCCTCATTTAAATTTGTGTAGCAAACCGGTGCTATCTTTTGCCATGTTAAGACAACATTTAAATTGCGGGGTATCTAAACAACTGGAACCATATATTTAATGGTCGGGACCCCGGTTCCGCTTAATATGGCCTAATTGCACCTTTGCCATGTCATACATCATGCATGCATTATGCCCGATCTTCTGCCGTTGTATTAAATATTGCATTCGGTGTTCATTCTAGTGTTTTGCTTCTTCGCGGATAAGGCCGTTGAGTTGATGCGAGTGTCGACCCGATCTTCGGTTGAACCTTCGGCAATGTTTTCCAGGCGAGCATCTCCCCCTTTCTACCTATCTTACCTTTATAGTATTTACTCCCTCCTGTTGATCTATTGCTATCTGTGTTGCGTTGCTCTAGTTTCGTTCCCGCGATATCCCTTGCAGCCCTATATTGCCTTGGACACCTCCTATTACCTGTTGTTTGGTAGATAGTTGGACTTGCGCGTCGTAGTCGCTTGCTCAAGTGCTGTTGCGTGTCGCCAAGTACCACAGTTGTTGGAGTATTGCCGCCTGTTTGATGTTGGAGATGGTCATGGCTTTAATTATCGTTCACTTTAATTACTGTTTAACAACTAAAATTGAAGTAAGTAAGCAGAGGCACAGGTGGGAAATAGATGTTATTTGGTTGTTAACCGTCCACTTGTGTCCCGTAGGACCCCGAGTGCTTGATACATGTTCCTTGAATATTCGCGCTATCCACATCCGGGCGGATTATGGGACCCCCCTGAGCCAGAGCTTGATTCAGTCTTATTTCTTGGGGCCACAAACTAGTTTGAGGTTTTATTTACTATCCTGTACCTATGCCATGCTACTGCTTTATTTACGATTGTGCGAGGAGCACACTATACTGTTTAGGAATTGTGACCCGTTTACGCGGTATCGACAAGCCCAGTTTTGGGTTCCCAGTCGCTTACAGTCGGCCCCACAAACCTTGAGTCCGTCTTGGAGTCAGCTAGCTTCGTTGCGGGTGTACTCCAAGGGGTGGCCCCCTGAAATATTTCTGAATCCTATGATTGCTTTGTCGTGAAGGCCTCGTTGGGTTTTGATTTGGTTTTTCCGAGGTTGATCGAGTGTGTGTTGCTATTTATGCACCCCGGCCGGGTTAAAACTTTCTGAAAGCCGTGTCCGCGGTTATGGACGACTTGGAGCACAGTATCTCGATCATAGACAACTATAACTAAAGTAGTGCTATAAATTTGACTTTATAATGACTAGTAATCAGCTTCACTATAATGGAATGGCTAAATAAAACTGCCAACAATTGCTTGTTTGAGTTGTCGCTTGCGACCATTGTACCTGACTAGTAAGTATGGCAACTATAACGGAATGGCTAAATAAAAGTACCAACAACTGCGGGGTTTTGGGATATCTCATGCTAATTGTATCTGACTAGTAAGTGTGGCAACTACAACGGAATGGTTAACTAAAACGGCCCACTGCTTATTTTATCAGGATGATTATCTACACCTGACTAGTAATTGCTGCAACGATAATCGAATAAATAAAGCGCCAAGGTGAGTTCCTCGGTTGACTTCCTCGTTTGGTCTCGAGAAACACCGGATGGGTTTGTTTGATGGTAGCATCGTTGGTTCGAATAGGTCTTCTTATCCTCTCTCGATAGCCGCCATTGTATCGAGTCTCTATAGGTTGTTTAGCGTGTTGCCGTTCGCTTGATCCACCATACCTATGTGGCGAGGACCGCCAATTCTAGCCTCGCCGTGTCTTGGCCTCAAGATCGACCTCTCTTTTTTTTCCTTTGCCCTTTGTCGTCACCCCTTTTGTTTAAGCAGGTTTTGAGATCGACGTCGTTAGCAGGGTTACCCTTCCGGCTTGGCATGGGCAGGGTTATGGACGCCATTGGTTATTCTTCAGGGCTCTTAGTCCCATTTGCATCTTGTCCGTAGTCGGACGTTGTATCATTTTCAAGGTGATTTGGATCTTTGTATTGTATATCTGTATTCTTGACTCATTGAGTTGCTGTTGTATATATATGTTTTGTGGGTTCCATCGAGGACTATTGTGTAATGATATTACTTCGTTTTCCACCCGCACGCAAGTGCCTGGTGGGCACCTTTGAATCGTTTCTATGCGGGTTTGGCGGGAAGCGCTAAAACTTGCATAGGGCCGATTCTGAGGGTGTTACACCATCCGAGACTCCGAACAACATTCGGTCTTCTTACTCACATTCCATATCTACTAAAAAACATCAAATCCTTAAGTGTGTCTCCCTACGGTTCGTGAATTATACAGACATGACCGAGACTCTTCTCTGATCAATAACCAATAGAGGAATCTAGAAATTCATATGGCTCCCACATATTTTCAATTACTTTGTGATCGAATGAACCATTTATATACGATACCAATTTCCCTTTGTCTCGTGATATTAAATTATCCGAGGTTTGATCTTCGGTATCTATGCATACCTAGTTCAACCTCCTTACCGATAAGTACTGTTTACTCGTTCGTGTGATACATGATCCCTTGTGAGCCAGTCACATGCTTGCAAGCTAATTGGATGACATTCCACCGAGAGGGCCCAGAGTATATCTATCCGTCATATGGATGGACAAATCCCACTCTTGCTCCATGTGCCTCAACACATACTTTCTGAACACTTAATTCCACCTTTATAACCACCCAGTTACAGAGTGGTGTTTGATGCCATCAAAGCATCCATCCGGTGATGGTGATTACCATGATCTCATGGTCGAAGGAATTAGGTTACTATGTATCTGAAAGCTTATAGCAAACAAACTATTGGAATGACTTGATCTTTATGCTACGCTTATCTATAGGAGTATGTCCATCACACCATTCTCCTAATGATATGATCTTGTTGTTAATAACATCTCAATGTTCATGATCAGGAAACCATGATCATCTATCAACAAACAAGCTAGTATTATAAAGAGGCTTTACTAGGGACTCTAATTAGTTTACAAATCACACAAGTATTAATGTTTCTGGCTAATACAATTATAGCATGAATGTAAACATTTATCATAAGCACAAAGATATAATAATAACTACTTTTATTATTGCCTCTAGGGCATATCTCCAACACTTCTCCCTCTATTTGCCCAAGCTTTGCCCCATTGTCTCATCTCTTCTAGCTTGATACAAGTCTTCCCCTCCAATGATTCTTGCCCATATTTGGGTGGAAGATAGAGAAGATCTAGATCTACAATTTGGCCAAACCAAAACATCTCTTTGTGAGTAAATATTTGGGATCTAGATGTTGGGGGATTTTGTGTTCCTCTTTTATTCTTCCTCTCTTGTTCCCCCAATAGATTTAGTAGCTTTGTTGGAACTTTAGAGTGAAGGATTGGAGCATCTTTGTGGTGTTCTTGCCATTTGCATTCGGTGCAACAGTTTGAGTTCTCCTTGGAGGATTTGGTTGGTGATATTCATTGAAGCTTGTCCCTCTTGGGTTCTTGGAACCATAGACGGTTGTGTGGCCTTTGTGGTGTGTTCTTGGGGCCTCCAATTAAGTTGTGGAGCTATCCTCAAGCTTGTGTCCTTGGTGGCGTTTATTGGGAGCCTCCAATTAAGTTGTCGAGATTGCTCCAATCTTGTACGGGTTTGGTGACTGCCCTCAAGTGTCCCATAGTGGAACGGGTGCTTGTTGTGCAGTGGGTGCTGATGACTGCAAGTGCATAGATCATTTGTAGCTAGTTTCGAAATAAAGATATCGATCCCACAGGGAGCAGGAGTCTGAAGTCTAATAACTCTTGAATTAAATACTAACATAGAAATGCTAAATAAAGTTCTAAGTAACAAGATAAAATGCGAGTGTTGTATAAAAAGGTGTTTTCGGGTTTTTGTATAAGAAAACAATAAGTAAAGTAAAAAAACTGAATACAGAAAGTAAGTATCGTGCATGTAAAGGAGATTTGAAACTGCAACGGGAAAAAGCGTTCTCAGGGAGTAGCGGATACACCACTAGCATTATAAATGATCTAAGGTAAAGATTATTATCATGAACATTCTCAACTATGTATGTGTGGGAGGAACTCCGTATTTGGACGAATAGGAAGCAACCACTACTCACATCATACTCATAACCACAACAGACAAGCAATCAACATCTATCGAATTACTGTGCTATTAAGGGACTTTATCCCGTAGGATGTATCACATGGCATGGATAGTGTTCCGTGAGTTTCCACAGTTCCCAAGTTGATACGTAAGGAGTGCCAACAACTTTATAGTCATTGTAAGTGCTAGCACACCTCCGTCTACCAACAAGTAGTTCCCTCCATCAAGTACCCACAATATGCAAATATTGAGAGGTCGACTTCTCCCAACATCAAGATGAAGACAATCTAACACATGGTCACATCGATGAATATCATAATAAACTTTATCTTATTTCAATCTCATGCTAGGGTTTCTCCATCTCCCCAAGAACCAATGATCTACTCAGGCATGGAGGCAATCAACATCATAGCAAAAACAATGGAATCTATCATAGATGAATAATACTTGTATAAATCCACAAAAAATACGGAAATTACAACAAGAGGTAGACAAGATGCAGATGGGATGGAGATGGTGGTGATGCAGTGGTTGATGATGAATATCGATGCCTTAGCCTCCTGGATCTGCGTAGGGTGAAGATGGATCCCCGGTGGATGTGTTCCCCCTCCAGATCCCTTTCGGAGGTGAGGTTTCGGTGATTTCTGGTCGTTCTGTATGTCATCTCTCCGATCCAGTTTCATGGGGTGAAGCTATTTGAGGAGGCGGTGACGACACCAACTATACGGCCAGATAATTTCTTCCCGCCGTATAGTTGGTCGTTAAACCTTCTGCCTCCTGCGATCGCGTCGGGTTTTCTTCTAGTGTTATTGATATTTCCCACATTAGCGATTTACGTTGTTTTTTACTCCTTTTTGCTCTAATACAACTGGTCCAAGAATTGTGTCCATCGTATCCATCCTCTGTCCCGATCCTGGTGAAAATAAATATAAAAGGTGCGCGAACGCTGTAAAATACCAAGATCCTACCACTACAATACAAAATAATAATATAAAACATGATGCAAATATGCACTCATCAGGTGCTCGGGAGAATAGGGTGAGGCCTCTTGTGGCATTGGTGGTCTTAGTACCGCCCACCTCTCCAACGAGACGTACTTCCATTATGGAAGGAACTCGGTAAAATATCATCGTCCCCGCGTGCCTCGGTTATCTCTATACATGAGCTCTTTACTTATAAACTTTACATTGTGATAGTCTTCGTGCTTTAAGTAATCTATATCTTGCTATAACATTGTTGCTTGTCTTGATTAGCATAAGTTGTTGGTGCACATAGGTGAATCTTAGTATATATAGGTTTTGTGCTTAACAAAAGAAGACGCTAGTTTTAGTCCGTCTTTGTTAAGCCCATCTCATAAAAGTTTTTAACCACCTATTCACCCTCTCTAGGCCATCCATGATCTTTCACCATGCCTTGTGGCGTTCATTAACTCTAGCCTCTCCATACACACACGTGAGCCGTCTGAAGGTATCACAACAACGTCAATGTGATATAGAGAGTAAGGAAAAGACTCCATCTTTATTTCATTATTCCAAAAGATGCCTAAGCCACCACCACTGCCCGAGCTACTAACTGCAAAGGCATTGTCATATCCCAAAGTACTGTAGGGGTTCGTAGCATGGAAAACAAATAAATTCTACCGCATGCAAACAAACAAGCCAAGATCTATCTACTAGATTGTAGCAACGAGTCGATAGAGGAACTCACCCTCAAAGATTCCAAAGCAGTTAACGAGAGCAGATTCTCGTGGGTGATGTAGTCGTACTCTTGCCGATCTCAAGATCGCGTAGAAGATCCTTCCGGCGCTACGTTCCGACAGCGCTTCCGCAGTCGGTCACACGTTCGGTACTCGATGAAGACCTTCCTCTCCCTTGTTCCAGCAGGCAGCGGAGGTTGTAGCACTCTCCTCGCGATTCTGGCAGCACGACGGCGTGGTACCGGAAGTAGAGGGGAGATCTCATAGGGCTTCGCCTTAAGCCGGAGCGAGTATGGTGGACTATGAGAGAGGCCTTGGCGATATAGGGTTTAGAAGGCACCAAGGGGCGGAGCTTGGCTGGCGGATAGGGCTTGGGGAAGCCCCAAGTCGGCGGCTAGGATAAACCCTAGGGGCGGCGGCGACTTGCAGGAGACCGGCGGCTAGGGTTAGGGTTTGGGTGGTGTTGGGTGTAGGGAAGAGGGGCAGCCCTGCCCCTCCTTTTATAGGTGGGAGGGCGCCGGTTGGGAGGAGGGAGTCCTCCCCCAACTCGTCCTCCTTGGCCGGCGGGTGGAGGGAGGAGGACTTCCTCCCCAAGTAGGTTTCCTACTCTCCCTCCACCAAGCAAACTTGCCGTTTGACTTTTCAAATTGGCGTTTGACTTTTTCAAACTAGGATTTGATTTCTCCCTTTATTTTGCCCAGCCATGATACCTAGTACATGATGCAACCATTCCACATTGTCATGACACATTCATGTACCCTTCCCCTCCGGAGTGCCGGACCTTCCGGACCCTTCTAGAACATTCTCGATGAAAACACCGGAATCATTCCCCAACTCCGAAACAGGACTTTCCTTATATGAATCTTATTCTCTGGACCATTTCGGGTCTCCTCGTGATATCCCGGATCCCATCCGAGACTCCGAACAACATTCGGTCTCTTACTCATCATTCCATAACTACTCAACAACATCAAATCCTTAAGTGTGTCTCCCTACGGTTCGTGAATTATGCGGACATGATCGAGACACTTCTCCGAACAATAACCAATAGAGGAATCTGGAAATTCATATGGCTCCCACATATTTCTACGATTACTTTGCGATCGAATGAACCACTTACATACGATACCAATTTCCCTTTGTCTCACGATAGTTTACTTATCCGAGGTTTTGATCGTCGGTATATCTGCATACCTAGTTCAACCTCGTTACCGATAAGTACTCTTTTCTTGTTCCCGTGGTATGTGATCCCTTGTGAGCCAGTCACATGCTTGCAAGCTAATTGGATGACATTCCACCGAGAGGGCCCAGAGTATATCTATCTGTCATATGGATGGACAAATCCCACTCTTGATCCATGTGCCTCAACCCATACTTTCCGAATACTCAATGCCACCTTTATAGCCACCCAGTTACGGTGTAGTGTTTGATGTCATCAAAGTATCCTTCCGGTGATGGTGATTAGCATGATCTCATGGTCGAAGGAATTAGGTTACTATGTATCACAAAGCTTATAGCAATTGAACTATTAAAATGACTTGATCTTTATGCTACGCTTATCTATAGGAGTATGTCCATCATATCATTCTCCTAATGACATGACCTTGTTATTAACAACATCTCAAATGTTCATGATCAAGAAATCATGATCATCTATTAATCAACAAGCTAGTATTATAAAGAGGCTTTACTAGGGACTCTAATTTAGTTTACAAATCACACAAGTATTAATGTTTCTGGTTAATACTGTTATAGCATGAATGTAAACATTTATCATAAACACAAAGATATAATAATAACTACATTTATTATTGCCTCTATGGCATATCTCCAACAAGTACGTGCTAAACTCTCCACCCTACTTTTATGAATTTGTGTTTCCACTACACATAAAATGGATGGGGCAAACTCTCTCGCAAAATCGCGGAGTTCTCAAACTGTCTCATCGTTGCCAAGTCTGCGGCAGTTCCAGAATAATGTACTCATTGCTCCTGGCGGTCCTCCACCGAGGAGGCTGCCGATTCAGAATCTGATGTCCTCTTATCCTTCTTGGGGGTTGTGCTCTTCTTCAAGTGCTTCTGCTCTCTAGCTGAGGGTGGCGGTGGGGTGCCTAAGCATGGAAAGTAAGATTTTGGAACCTCCTCGCTACCCATATCAAGTTTCTCCTTTGCTTTCTACATTGGATATGTCGCTACTACAGCAGCCTCTATCACCCCTGGCTCCTTCCAAGTAAGCAGCAGGGGGGCTTAGCCCTTTGCCAGACTCCCCTCAGTCTGTTGGGCCTCTTCCTCGGCCACCGTCACGACCTCCTCCAGGGCCACCTCTTCCTCTCCCACGCATAGGGACATCACCTGTCGCAGGCTTGTCTTCTTGGTGAGGCGCCCGCGGGGTCGGGCGCTATGCCTCATCATCGCCCTGTAGTTGAGAGTGGTCCCAAACCGTGTCAGCTAGCATCCACTTGCCAAACTTTGCTGCACCCTGTGGGTGTTCACCGGCACCACATTCCTCCTTAGAGTGCCCCATCAATCCACAAATGGAGCAGTACCGTGGAACTTTTTCATATTTCACCCGCATAATCACAATCCTCTCCCCTTCTGGTTTGATAGTAACAAACCTAGTAACATCCTTCCTAACATCCAGCCACACCCGGGCTCGAACAAAATTACCTCCATCCTCCCTCAAGCTGTTCATATCCACCGGGATCACCTCGCCAATACTGGTAGCCAGCTCCATCATGTACGAATTCTTCCGGTAAAGCTCTGGCACATCATGGATTTGTACCCACGCATGGATTCTGTTCATCTCCACCTCTGAAGCTTTGCAGCTCCCATCGTACTTTTCTACCAGAAGGCCATAATCCCTGAAGATCCAGGGTCCCTGCTTTGTTATCCGCAGCCAGTCGCCCAAACAACTAGCTTGTACAATGAACTTGTTCTCCTCCAGATCTCAGAACCTCACCTCTTTCGCCGGTGACCATGCGAATCTCATTGTATTCTTCAGAGACGTAGGGCTAAACGACCGCGGTGAGAATAGCCGGACCACCGCCATCCACTTTGTCCCCTCCTTAAGGGCTTAAACATCGTCTTTCGCGACGAACAAACCATCAATGTCACCCTCCTTGATGTTGAGGCTTTCCAGTAGCTCCTCCAGCGAAGGCTCAGAAGTTACCTCCTGGGCCAAGGCCACTGGCCTCTCCTTCCTTTACCGCCGCCATACCAGATCCGATCAGGTCCCTAAACCCTACCGCTCCCAAGGCCGGGTAGTTGGGCAAGCCAACCCCTTGGTCAACCCGAAGAGACAACATCAAAGAGGGGATCAGCTGTATCAGATTGCGGGGATATGAGAAACTCTCGCCGAAGATCGCTGATCGCCAGAAGTGTAGAGAAACCCTAGTCGCCTAGGTAAGCCCAACTAGCTCATAGATAAACAAAACTAATAAAAGTATAAGAAAAAGAACATCCCAAGTGGAACACGGACCGAGGCCTATTACCAGCATAACGTGCCACAATGATTGACGAACGACACGCCAAAGTGAAAACGACCTGACACCAATCTTTGCGTGAAAAAAAATAACCGGTTCACAACGTGACTACAGCGTAAGCTACATCTCAGCTAGCTATGACTTAGCAATTAATTAACTCAAAGCACATACAATATATTATTGATTGAACTAGCAATCAAAGCTGAATTGGGTAAACAAGGATGTCATGTAAATATATACGGAGAAGGTATGCTGCGACACGTTTAACAACCGAAAAGCTTTGGAAAACAATTTTCTAAGACATTCCCCTTAATTCTGAATTGAACCTCTATTTTTATTTTTTTAACAAAAAATCGGCTATATTTTTAATTAGAAAAACACATTAGATCACAACAACCAAAACTAATACCAACGACAAAGATCATGATAAAACTAGAAATTCTAGCTTGTAGGTTTCCTCGAAGTCAATATCTAGATTCCTCCCCTGCATCTCAGCATTAATCCTTATCTCCCATGAAGAAACCATATAGAATCAACACCCATAAAATCTACTAACGAGTGTGTGTACTTTAAGATCATTTAGTTTTGTTTATCCATAGAAATACCTTCAGAGAGCATGCTATCAAACAATTGGTCCATCTCCCAATAGCAATGCCAAAAATAAAAACACAAAATGGCAACCATGAGAATCACACGGTCCATGTAGTAGAGCAATGCGGAAACACCAGGTCAATAATGAAGCTAGGGGATTTTTTGTAGGACATTATCGTAATTTCTAGGGAAAGAACACACAAGCCTAATTTTGAGAAGATGCCTAAGCTATAGAGTAATTAGATCCTTGAAAAGTCCAATGATAAAAGGAAAACCTTTAACATCTTCGGTAGTATTTTGCTTAGATAAAGAGTTTTGCCCATATAGTCACATACATAAAACATTGATTTTTCAACTGTCAATCACCATGATCTCCATATTCTATGAATTTTGGCATCTATCTATTATACATGAATTGCATCAATCTATTATACAAAAAAATAAAAAATTATTTGAAAATGATGTGTGTACTTAAAAAATCTCATGAGAATCAAATAACATTTTGGAAATCTGACAAAACTTATTTATTTAGTCAAACATTTAAGCTGCATCCATATTATCTCCTATTCTAAAAATGAAATGCACGATATACTATATTAGTATATCTCATTCATTTTCAAAACTATAAGGATGATGCCCTTCCTCCACATATATGATTCTTATTGTTCGTGATTTCATGTACTACATGATCGTGTTAAGTACTACCAAGTACGACTACCATCGTCACAATGTACATTTTCAAATTAGAAAACAAATTATTTTTATTTTTGAAAAATAATTTTGAATTTTGGGAAATGAGAAAAACCCTTAGATTTGTCATCCTACAGAATTAGTTTGATTCAAATAGGTAGTAAGCTTGGCCGTGTAGATAATCAGTGGATGGTGACCCATTGAATCTAGCTATGCTAAAGAATAGAAAGAGAAAAGATAAATAAATAATTTACCATAAGATGACAACATAGATGGATGGTTAAACTTGGATAGACGAGTTTTAAGAAAATCACAATTCACCGAGAAATAGTAAACTAATTTTTTTAATCTATAACCATGCACATTGATCGTCTACATTCAAGGTAAATTACATGTTAGCATCTAATGCCACAATAGTTTAGCTACTAGCTTCCGAACGGAGTTGAGACAAAAATTTATAGCTCATGGAGAAATTTCACGAGCAAAGAGAGCGCCAATGCACGTGGTATGCTATTGTTCAATCTACATTAGTTCGTATGCGACGTTAGGTCATTTTGTAATGTTAGCAAGATTGTCGGTCTTTGGTATATGATATGAGTAATATCAGTCTATATGTTCTTGACCAAATAACGATGAGGGTCTATCAAAACAATGATGATTGACATGATTCTTAGATCCTTGAGCATGAATTAGAAAATGAGAATACACATGACATATTTCATTTAGACAACCATAGAAACATATTATTATGTATAGATCATAGTGTGAATAATCACGAGACGAAACTCCAAAATCTATAAAGATCTGCCCTCGCATTTGCGAGGATCACCTTGCTAGTTTCAACAAAAACCAATTACACCCCATCTTTGCACCAATATAATAATATCAATAGCTAATCAAGAAACCGAGGATCACAAAGTTAAATATTATAAAAAGAACATGAAAACGAGCGATCAACACTATTCATATAACCAAATTATCATAAAAAAATTCAAAAAGGAAAGAAGCAATGCTTGGTATTCGTGATTCTTACTTGCAATTAAATATAGTACTCCTGTTAACTTTGAATCGAATCTTTTATCACGATTTTACTCGCATGTACAGACTATATTCATAGAACACTAGCGATTCAATCACATGCTGTATATATCGGTCACAGTTCACCAACACGTCCATCCACATGACGAATTTACAGTACACACAACACATCCTGAATACCTGATCTCAACGAGTCATCGATATCGTAAAAGATCGGTCTTCTCTTCATGTTGTGAGGATCGGCGGGAGGATGGTGGACCTGTTGCCGAACACCCTCGCCTTGGTGTCGGGGAAGCAGGCCGTCGTCTCCTGCAGCTCCCCGCCGTGGCCCACGCCGATGGGGTAAGCCATGAGGTGACCCGGCAGGTCGTGAGGCACCTCGCTAGCAAACATCTCCCAGTGCTGCTGCGCCACCTGGTTCACCCTGCGCACGCACGCGAGGCTCGAAGGCCGGAGGAGATCACTGGCACCGGCAGCCGCCGCGGCCTGGCCCAGGTGCTCCTGCCACAGGGCGAGTCGTAAGCCGTGCACCTGCCCCCTAGCCGGCCCGTTCCTTGACGCGAGGTAGCTCGGCTGGTACGCGCCCATCGCGATCTCCGAGTCCCGGCCGCCGTCCATGGATCGCTGGTTGATGTTCGCCGATCCCACGATGACGTACTCGTCGTCGACTGCAAAGGAAATGTCAGCAAGACATGGTCTTGACTGCAAATAAATAAACTGACAGTAGTAGAATAGAAATAAGGTTACCTATCATGGTCTTGGCGTGGACGTAGATCATGAAGCGCCTGGCCTGCTGTGCCCTCATGTAGTCGGTGTCGGGTTCTGGCTTCTCCGGTGGCGAGTACTGGCCTGGGCTGTAGGCCTCCCGGTTGCCGAGGCAGAAGAAGTTGAGGTAGTCCTTGGGGTTGGCCTGGATGCCCTTGGCCTGAATCGCCAGAGCCACATCCTTGTACATCATCTCCATGGTCCGGCGCTGCCAGTCCAGGATGGCCTGCACGGAGCCGCTCTCCGGCACGCCCTCGGGCCACATTGGCACTACCACGTAGACCGCAAACCGCTCGCCAGCCTCGATCTTGCTGACGATCTTGAGCGACAGCTCCTTGGGGATGAGGTGCAGCGCGTTGACGTCCTCCACCGTGACGCCGTCGTCGTGCCGCCACGCGTAGGAGCTCCCGAGAAAATACTGGTTCTCGATGTAGATGAAGTCCCGGGCGCGGCGGATGGCGTGGATGTAGGCGTCCTGGATGCTGCGCTCGATGACGTGGTCCTTTCCGGTCTGGAGCCCCATACGGGAGGCCTCCTCGGGTATGTCCGGAAACCCCGCCGCGGCGCCGCCGTCGATGGACCGGAACACCTGCACGTTCCACGACTCGGCGTCCTGGATCGCCTCCTGCGACGCCCAGCCCTTGTTGAGGGTGACAAGGTAGTTGTCGCCGTCGCCCTGTCTCCGCCACCGCTGCTCAAAGTTGTCCAGCACGTCCCACGCCGCGGGGCCCTCGACGCGGCAGTGGATGTCGTGCCACGGCTCCCTTGGCCCGCCCTTGTTGATCGACGCGCCCGGGAAGTTGGGCTGGTGGAAGTCGTCGCGGTGCGTGGTGCCCAGAGTCCCGAACAGGGGGTGCTCCTGCGTGTCGTACCTCCCGTCGCAGAGGTCGATGCCTCCGAGGAAGCTCACCATCCCCGGAGACGCGTTCGCCGCGGGGTTGCCGCTGCCGCCGTCGACGATCACCGTCTTCTGGTGGTGCGTGAACATGGCGACCGTTTCGACGTCTTGCACGTAGCTCAGGCGCCCCTGGCCGGGGTTCCGGGGACACAGGATGCACCGCACGCCACTGCCATGGAAGTATTCCGCCGTGTCCTCGTCGTGCGTGGCCATCAGCCCGTCCCGCCGGATCGCGCCGAGCCCCAGCGACGTCCGGTCGTCCCACACCAGCATCAGCACCGTCACGCCGCTGGCCGCCTTTCTCTTGAGCAGCTCGCCGAGCGTCCCCGACGACGCCTTGCGCGGGTCGCGCACCAGCGCGACCTTCGTGTTCACGGACCACCCGGCGATGTACACCATCCTCCGGGCGTTGGTGATCGCCTCGAACACGTCCTCCCAGCACCGGCGCGGCTCGTAGAGCCTCCCTCCGGCGAGCTGAATCCGCGGCGCGAAGCCGTCAGAGATGTGGGCGTCCTGGTATAGCCTGACCCGGCAGCCGCGACGCTGCCCGAAGAAGGTGCGCGGTACTCCCTGGTAGCCCGCGGTGCCGATACCGGCGCCCCAGCGGGCCTCCGGATCTGCCACCACGTCGGTGAACCGGAGCTGGACGTGTATCTTGTCCCCTCCTTCCAGTGGGCGCTGCCTCTCGTCGCAGATGGGGAGCCACTGGTCCACCGTCTGCCCCGCGAGGACGGCGCCGTCGGTTGGGAGGTAGGCGCGCCCGATGAGCGTGGCGCCGACGGTGTTGTCAGACTTGACAGTGAAGATGACGTGGCTGGCGTCGTGGGCGCAGTAGATGTGGAACGACTCCCCCCACTTGGGGACGTTGGTAGGGTCAAGCAACCGTGTTCTGCCCACACGCGCCTTGTCGATGTCCACCGTCGCGTACAGCTTGCCGGCCGTGGTGCCAAGGCCAATGGCGTTCTCCAGCTGCTGCATGCGCGCGTTTCTATTAAAGCCAGCGCGCGCGATCGCAAAGAGGTTAAGCAGAGTTTTGAACTTTTGATCAGGTTCGTTTAATCTACCTGGCTGTTGCAGAAAGATAGTTTCTTGATCCAGGAGAAGACCTTTTTCTTCATCACAGTCTGCTTGGATGCATCACAACGATGGTTAATAGATGTGCATTTTTTAGACAGTCAACTGACATTTTCTTATGTCTAAGCTCATTATGAAAATGCGAATCTTTAGAGTGAAAATGCAACTATTTTTTTGAGAGCACATATGGTTGGATGATTCATCGCTAGCGCATCAATATCCATCCTTCTATAATATTGTGCAACAAAAAAATATAACTATTACAAATATTTTAGCATATGTACAACTGAATGTTGGTTTCAGGAGAGTACTAAGAGGTAACAAGTGGACACCATGGTTGGACTTATGCCAAAGGCTAATGGTGGTTCACTTATCTGATAATCCAGATAAGTTGTCAATGAATTTAATGGCCTCTGAATTTTTCTTAGTTAAATCTACATATGAAGGCCATAAGAGTGATCCTATGCCTTTTCTTCATAAATAATTATGGAAATTGAAAATCCCATTAAAGATTAAGATATTTTTGTGATTCCCCAATAACAAAGTCCTTTTGACAAAAGACAACCTAGCAAAAAGGAAATGGGAGCGATGTACAAAATGTTGTTTTTGCGAGGAGTAGGAAGAATCGTTGAGCATCTATTTAACTCTTGTCCTTTTTCTATGTTTCTATGGAGCTTAGTGTATTTTTCTTATAATCTCCATCCTCCAACTAATATTACAAATATGTTTGAAATTGGTTAAATGGAGTTGACAAAAAAATGTAAGGTTAGAATTTGCATCGGTATTTCAGGCTTATGTTGGTCAATATGGAGATGCCAGAATGATATCATTTTTACAAGATGGGAACTTTTAACTTCTTGAAGGTTATTTATATGATGGTACATTGGGTGCAGCAATGAGCACTCCTACTTCTATTGGAGCTATAGGATATCGCTACTAGATGCAACCATCTGGCGATGGTTGCACAAGATATCTTGTTCCGGGCTAGTTGACAACATATTAATCGACTACATGATGTCTAGTTGCTTTATGATTGTGACTTTTTGCTGGTGATTCTTGTTTTAACTTTGAGCGGTCTATGAGTTGTAATACTTATGAATTCTAGACTTTTTTAATAAAAAAGTTGTGTGTATCTATTGATGCAGAGGCCGGAGTTTTATTTCCCTTTTCAAAAACAACAACATGAAAGCACATTCAAAATGATTCTAATTTATACTGATTTGATGTAGTGAATGTTGATATTTTTCTTTCTACATGATCAAAATTTACAAAGTTTTATTTTGACCAAAACATTTTGACATATAGAGGGGAGTACATTGTAGAAAGTACGGTAAGGGAAAATGAATTGCTGATGATACACGAAGTACACATATTAATCCATTGATACACTAAGTCAAGTTAAAGAGGAGTATCATCTTGCAAAAAACAACCAGAGATTTTAACCCATTATTGCAAGGACGATCTGGGACTCCCGAAGAACATGGAGAAAGTACATGTTGGTGTGTTACTCCCACCTCTCCATTTATCCAAGAGTACATGATCAAAACCGATGCATATAACCAACTACTTCATCTCTGAACAATTGTATTTTAGCTTCTCCCCTAAGTCAAAACTTTTGTAATTTGACCAGTTTTATAGAAAAAATAGAAACATATATGATATCAAATTGGTATATTATGAAACTATATTTCAAGACGGATATAGTGATACTTATTTAGTGTCATAAATATTGTTGCTTTTTCCTATAACTTTCGTCAAATTTTAATAAGTTTGACTTGGGAAAAAACATAGATGCACACTTATTATGGTCGGAGGGAGTATTACTTGTATAGCGTCACACTCACACTCGCGTTTCCTTTTTTTTTTTGTATAAACACTTGAAGAAAGTTTGAAATTATTTGTGACCTATGCCTTTGGGCACTGAGTGCCTTTTTTCTTTCTTCCAGAGAACCTTTTAATGCTAGAATTATTCATCGACGATAATACTACAACGGCAAGGCATGGTACCAGTAGCACTTATACTTTCTCATAAGGATCGCCAATCTAGTCCAAATGGAGTTAGATATAGACGGATATACTCTAAATATAGCGACTTTGTACATTGAAGCACCCACAGGCCACAAGTTAAGATGGACATACACACGAAAGAGAAGGCAATGAACCAGGAGAAACGCGCGCACCTTCCGGTTTGGCCTGAGCTTCCCGTCAGACGTCAAGGACAGGTCGGCCTCCAGAATCTTGGCCTCCATCACACCGTGCAACAGCATCTGCGCCATGGCAGCGCCTCTTCTTCTTCCTCCCGCTCCTGCTCCCCCGCTTCTACTAAATCGTTTGCGCTCGTCGACAGCTTGCCTTAGATTGTTGAGAATGGACACTGGTATATATACTAGTCTCCGATCAAGGATTATCCATGGCGGGATAGATGCTGTGGGTCAGCTTAACTTGTTTTATTTTCATTCCCTTCCTTCCTTCCTTCCTTCCTTCCTTCCTTGAAGAACAGTTCAGAAGACAGCTCGAGAAGGCTACTGAAAGGTATCGAGGCAAGGGATCTTAGTGCAGCGGAAGAAAAGCAAAGGTTCTTCTCTTCTAGATCGTGTATTCATGTTGGTTATTTAGTTAGTTCTGGATTCTACCCGCTGCTTTACCTGAGAATTCTGGCGCGTGCGGCGTTCACTTTTTACTGCTCTAGAAATGCCTCTGCTTTCTAGTAGACGTTGCAGTAAAAATCATGTACAGTACAGTAATTGTCTTTGGTTCCTTTTTCGTTTTGATGTAATTATATTTTCCTCCAAAAGAGTGATTTGATAGCGAAGCCATGTGCTTTGCTTACGAGGAGATTGGATTTCAGTTGGGCAACTGATTGGAACTTCATCAGAACATGCAAGAAAATATAGATGTCAATTGTTTAGTTATTGTTCGTTAGTCTATGATGAGTTGCTGACAACTAGGTATTCGTATAGTACTACTACTATTTAGTTAGTACTACTACTATAAGATATAAATGCCAGTGCACTTTGGTCTTCGCTTGCTGGAATAAAGTACATTCATCGGACTAACAAGTCAAGGTGTTGAGCTTCTCTGATGTCACAACCAAATGGTTGAAGTTTGGTTGTTTCTTTAGTGAACACTATTTTAATTATGTATCAAACTTCCCTTAACCTTCTGTTAAGATAGCATATAGTACCCCCCACCTCCGCACGTTTCTAGAGGCACCCACCTTTGAGAGTCTTCCCGTGCTTTCCGGGCCGACCCGTCGTCCCCTCCGCCGGAATAGCCGGCTGGAGGTGGACATGGGGAGGCACCGGCTTTAGGTTTAATGTAGGTTGTCTAGCAGTAGGGTTGTGCGGCTTCTTGCCGTCGTCTGGCGTTCTGCCGGGAGCGGACGTCTAGATCTTTTGCCCAAGATCCGCGATGTATGCTGTTCTCGTCGCGGTGCTCCAGTGGTCGGAGCGGATGACGATGGCTGGAAGGGCGACCGGCGACTCCTCGAATAAAGGGCTTCTTAGGAGCCTTCTTCAGTTGCAGTGGCAGCATGCCGCTGAGCCCCTCATGGTCGGCCGTGGTGGCGGGGGTGAGAGGCGAAGTGGATCGAGCGGTGGCGCTGTTAGGCCTCTCCTGGCCGGCCGTGGCGGCGAGGAGGAGAGGCTATTTATGGCGTCGGCGTTGTCCTGCTGCTCTGCTTCCTGGAGATGGTGCGGTATGCGCGGGGTGGTGGCCACGAGTCTGGATCGAGGGAGTCGTCTGCTTCTTGCTCGTCATGGTGACGAGATTGAGCAGGTCTTCCTCGTCTGCAACCTCCAGCTCTCTGCCCCGCTTCTTTGGAGGCGTCGTCTAGGCCTCCGGGAGCTGCTGGAGCATGAGCTCCCTGCGGTGTTCTCCAAGCGCCGGCCTCAATCCGCCGCCGCTATTCAGGGCCAAGATGGTGGCTACACCGCGCTCGGCATCGTCATATGCTCGAGCATGTGCAACCTCTGCTTGAGGATCTTCTGCAGCTCTGGTGCGACATTTAAGCCCCCTGCGCAACCAAGTGGTCTCGTCCCCGGTTGGAGCTGGGGTGGCGCCGCCTCGGAGCTGCCCGTCGCCGGCGAAGTTCAAGGTCTTGATTGCTTTTTGGCAATCCTTTTTAGGGTGTTGCATGCAAATTTGAGGGGCTTAGTTGTAATTTCTATTTTCTCTGTTTGCCTCCATGTAATTGTACACCCTCCGCTGGAATAGAATGCTCCAGGCCCTTCGGGGCCTTATTCGTTCAAAAAAAAAAGATAGCATATAGTACTATTATTCATGGCTCCGCGGCAATTAGGTTCCTTCATCCCAAATGTCTATATAGCTATTTTTTTAAAGGAGATTGAGACACTGACATATGCATTGGCGGGTTTTATTTCAGTTTATTCAATAAAAGTCTGCCAAAAAATATACAATGAAACAACCCAAAACCATCATGCAAGACCTACAAGCCCGACAATAGGGAAGATCATGCCATCAAAGCCTTATGCCTAAACACACAAACAAAACAACACCATCTAGGTACCGAGGGCATCACCGAATCACCCTATGGTGAACTCGGAGCACACATCCGATCCAACGGACCCTCAACATGCACTTTATGCACACGCTCCAGAAGCCATCACCTCCACCGATCTATCGACAGATCTTTAGGGTCCGCGTAGTCCTCGCCAGGCCTGCTGTCGATGCCACCATGACGCCAGAGAATGCTCCACGATGTGTGAGTCCATCCAGACACATCCTTCGTCGATACCCCGATGCACCACGTCGCCGAGACTCATCATCATTGACACGTAGATGCACCACCACTCCACCTCGTGCATCCATCACTTGCTCAAAAAAGATGCTTCCTAGGAGGGAGAGCAATACTGAGAGCGCCACCATCGTCTGATCGGGAAATCCGGATCTAGCATTTCCCTCTGAGCAGCCCGAGCGAGTGGATGACAACTGCAATAACGATACTTTCAACAAGGTAACGACGCATATACGTGGACAACGTTCGCCAGAGACTCGGTTTTCACCGGCATCTGCGCCTCCCCAACCACGTGGCCAGCTGGATCTCCGTCGATCGCCCCGTAGTAGGGTGGCCAAGGCTTAGCGCCACCTCTCACCCGGCTACGCAACTGCAGCACGCAATGATGCTGCCCAAAATGTGCGCGAAAGCCACTGGCGGCTGACGCGGTACGCTGTCCATGTTCTCCGACTGCCGCTGCAAGGACTACCCTGCCGTCCCCAGGGGTGGGAGGGGGGGGTGTGTGTGTGTGTGTGGAGGGGGCATAAAAGTCAAAACTTAAATCCTACAAAGTGCAACAGCCACCATTATTATCCCTAAACAAATGAAGCAATACCTTCTGGACGGTGAAGTGGCTTCTTTGACTAAGTTAGGCTTGTGACGAGCAATTTCCGAGTCACAGAGGTACCATAGTTAAAGTCTCCGTCGATTCTGTTTAAAATGGAAAGGAACTTTTTTTTTCTTTGTATCAGATCGTGCGGCATGTTACTCTGTATTGTTTTCTCTCTTCACTGTCACACGACTTGGCATAACAAAATATAACTATGAAGCCTGCTTTAATTACAAGTTCGGGAGGTCTTCTTTTTGGCCTTGTTATGAGGAGGAACGGGTCTATTCATGGATTAGAGCAAGTCAACTGCCAATTAGCTGTATAAACAACACTGTCATGGGTAACCAAGTGCTCATCATGTCAAGCCTTAAAGCACTTGTCTGACGCGGAATCTTGTACCGGTGCTTGTTTTCTCCAAGATGGATCTGCTATGATTGTGCACTTGTGCTTTATTGTCTTACAGTAAGGTTCAGGTCATCCTGATCGTGGTGATATGATGATGCATGAACTAGCTAGAATGGCCAGACGGATCACCACTGCGAGCCAAATGATCACACGTCTTCCACAGATTCTTTGGAAAAAAAAAATCAACATAGCTGTATGTATTTACAGAGTTCAACACCCAGTCGAGTCGACGAAGCTAACCCTAAAATGTACAGTTCCGGCCAAATTTGACAAAACAACATTTGAATATCCACTAGTACTACCGATGCTAGGAAAGGATTTTCCGTTTCTTTGGCTTCATCGCTGGGACGCCGCCGCGGCTGGGACGGTGGACGACACCTGGAAGACCTCCGGGTTCCAGTCACCGGCCGCGACGTCGCCATCGATGACGAACCCGGCGAATGTGAGGCTGTGCGCGTAGTATTTGTCTGTTTGCCCCGGGTCGTCCTGTACCGCCACCACCACCTCCACGTTCTCGCCGGTGGCGTGGTTTTGCAGAGGCGCGACCCTCCGACTACTGCCGCCCAGCTCACTTCGGTACGACCCCGACATTGCTCGGAACAACGCCGACCATCGCCGGCTGGAATGCGCTGCCGACATTGTCCGTATTGCCGACGGCACCCACCTCCCGCTCGACGCGCTTGCCGCTGTCACGGTGTTCACCGCGCTCATTGCTCTGCGGAGCCGCTTCGCGTCCTCGATCTCCCTCCTCAGCCTCTCGGGCAGCCGCAGCGTGAACCGATCCACCCGCTCCTCCGCCGTTTCTTGGTGCTGGTCAGATGTTGCCGTTGGCTGCGACGTCTCGACGTTGACCACCGTGTGATCGGGCGTATCCGCCTGAGCAGCGAGGTCAGCGGCAAGGACGTGGCCGGCGGCGGCGACGGCCGGGTCCGCCAGGTCGGCTCGGCACACGGGGCAGGTCACATGCGCCGCGAGCCACACGTCGATGCACGCCGCGTGGAAGACGTGGTAGCATCCGGGGAGGAGCCGGAGCTTCTCGCCGTCGTCGGCGAACTCGGCCAGGCACACCGCGCACTCCAGAGCCCCGCGCCCGGCCTTGACAGCCCTCGCCCTTGCGTACGTCAGCACCGGCAGCGCCTCCATTGCGGCGACGCCAAGCCCAGGGCTCCTCCTGCTGCGGCTCACCGCCGACGAGAATGCGGCCGCTGCAGCGGCCGCGACAGCCGCGTTGGCATTCGAGGCGGCTCCCCTGCCGCGCTGCCCACCGCCGCCAGTGGCGGCGTCGGCGCAGCGTCGGAGGTACGCGGAGAAGAAGCCGACCAAGAAGAGCGCCACGATGACACCTATGAAGAGGATCGAAGTGGCCACGTTAAACGTCCCGCTGCCAAGTCCCCCGGCAGCTGCTGGCGGTGGGGGTGGCGTGAACGCTTCAGTGAAGGTGGCACCACCGGCCGTCGGCGACGTGAAGATGGACTCGGACGAGGCGGGCTGGATTCCAGCAAGCACAAGAACTAGGGATCGGAGGAATGGACGGTGGTGCCGAATCCATGCGGTGCATAGCAGCGTGAGCGCCATTGGCGTGCAGGTGGAGGACGGGATGCGCAGTGTGGAGGAAAGTGGGGCGGTGTGCGTGCTTGGTGAGGGCAAATATGAAGAGGTGGAGACGTGCAAGGAGTGGCGTGGGAACGAGTAGTAGTCAAAGTTTTCTTTTGGGTACCATGGCTTCTCGCAATGGCATGGGTTCTTGCCTTTGACATTGTTAATGCCCGAATTATATTAAGCGTGCGTTTTTATGTTAACATGTGTGGTTAGGTAAAGTCAAACACACTTTGTGGTTGGTGATTAGCCGTGTTGAGGCTGGGGACGAACACCAAACCTCATCCCCACATCCTGGAGTATTGTACATTCCCTTGAGCAAGAATGCAGTGAACCACGTGTGGGGTTTCGCTTAGGGCCTCCAAGCCCCGGCAAATGGACGGAGACCGTCTAAAACAGTTCGACCGGACAGCGACAAGACCTAACGGTGACCTGCAAACAGTCCGCCTGGCGCGGTCGCGTATCTCTTTGTCCGGCTTGGGCCCTCCAGCCAGCTACACATGCTCTCTCTCACCCTCCATTATCACCCAGCCACCACCCGCCGCCGCCGAGCTCTAATGCGATCCATGGAGGCCTCGACGTGGCCGACGCCCAAGCCATCGTCTTGCCCACGACGGCCGCAGCCATCCAAGAAAGGCCATAACGGCCAGCGATGTGGTTAGTCCGAAGAAGGAGATGATGCCGGAGTAGAGGACATTGGAGTCGAGGAAGCGAGTCAGCCACAGAGTCAATGTCAGAACCGGCCGGCCGCTTTCACTAGGGCCCAAGAAAGGGTGAATGCCTTGTAGCACGTCGTTGCCATTTAGGCCCGTGCCAACACTAAATCCACCGCCACCAAGCCGCCATCCATGTTGAGCTCATGCTTAAGGAGCAGACGTTGACCACTGCTCTAGCAGGTGCGGCGAGCTCTGGCTCGTCCACGAACAAGCCCTCGCGCTTTGTTCAAGCTCCAGGGCACACCTCAGCGCCGTCTCGGTTCTCCAGCTCAAGGGCCACGTCGCCGGAGTTCGTCGAGTCCTCTTTTCCAACAAATCCTAACATATACCTGAACATCACTCCGGTGACCGGCTCGCCAAGGGCCATGCAAAGGAAGCCCCCAAGGACTATTTCTCTGTGTGAATTGTGCAAAATTTTAAAAAGGAAAAATTGCTAAGCCGCGGACAAATGAGAGTGTTGTTGGGTGTAGTGGCCTGTCTTGGGCCACCGCAAATGTACCACATCACGCTTTTGGTGTCCGAATTGATAGTCGCCATTGGAGTTGTCTTTAGTATCCATTAAGTACGAAAAGTCGACTTTTTATGGGTAGACAAACTTTTACTTGAACTACTCACGTGCACACATGCTCCCTCTATTCATTAATATATGGTGTTTATGCAGAGTTATTTAGTATGCCATATTATATTAGTGAACATAGAAAGCATCTTATAAGCATCCAATTTAACGAGTTCCAAATACATAAACTTCTCTATTTAAAGGAAAGCAATCCGACGACAGTTTACATGATATATGAATCCAACCCCAGATTACCCCCGAGTAAGAATTTGTTGTCACTTGTTGGAGGTGGTGCACCTCTGATTTAGCTAAGAGGAGCAAGCTAAGAGCATCTCCACTCGTCCCCCTCATACGGCGTCAGACACGTCCTGGTTTTGGGTCGTATAGTGGGGGCAACGGATTGGGGCGTTGACTCGACCATGCCCCCCATACAAAAAAATGAACAAGTTTTTATTTATTAAATCAACAAATTTATTTATCAAATCAACAAGTTTGTTTATCAAATCAATAAGTTCAATATGGAAAATAAATAATTCAACATACAAATTTATTACAAGTTCAAAAAATTAAACAAGCAATTCAAAAAGTTCAATATAGAAAATAAAAACAAACAAACAAACTAGCTGGCTCCTTTGAACCTCCACAAATGCTCCACCAAATAATATTGCACTTGACTATGAGTATTTGTGCCTCGAACTTGTTACATCCTAGCAATAAAAGAAGAAAACGTAGGTGACACTTGGTGATCAATATCTGCAAGGGAACCTTGACTCCCAGCCATGCCCCCCATATGATTCAGTGTCAAACACAGGAGTCTCCCGCTCGCTCTCAATTATAATGTTGTGCAAGATCATAAAGGCAGTCATGACCTCCCACATCTGATCTTTCGACCGGGTAAGGGCACCAATGGAAAATCAAGCTTGCAGCACACCGAATGCCCTTTCCACATCCTTCCTGCAAGCCTCCTGCTGCGTGGCAAACCAAGCTTTTTTCCTCCAGGCACAAGGTTTGAGACTGTCTTTAGAAATGTTGACCATATTGGGTAGATGCCATCTGCCAAGTAGTAGCCCTTGTCATATTGGTGGCCATTGATTTAAAACTGCACTAGAGGATCTCTCCCTTCAACAAGTTTGGCAAACACATTAGAACACTACAGCATGTTGATGTCATTCTATGATCCTGCCATACCGAAGAAAGCATGCCAAATCCACATATCCTGATCTATCACAGCCTCAAGAACCAAACTACATGATCCTTTGTGACCTCTGTACATGCCCTGGTGCGTGAATGGGAAGTTCTTCCATGCCCAATGCATACAGTCAATGCTTTCAATCATTCCACGAAAACCCCTTGCTACATTCTATTCCAAGATCTGATCTATGTCTTCTGCATTGTGTGTTCTCAGGTAATTCTTCCCATACACTGTCACAATTGCCCTGTAAAACCTATACACGCAATCGATGGATGTGGACTCGGCCATGTGGAGGTAATCGTCCTGTGTGTCTCCAGGAATTCCATATGCAAGCATCCGAAGAGCAACTATGCATTTTTGGAGATTGGAGAAACCAAGCATGCGGACGGCGTCTCTCTTCAGTTTGAAGTAGCCATCGATCTCTCAATTGCTTGAAGATCTTTGGGAAAAGCTTCTGACTCATTCTAAAATGGTGCTGAAATGTGACGTCACCGTTCAATGGGTTGTTGGCGAAGTAGTCTGCGTAGAGCATGCAGTAGTCTTCCATCCTCTACCTCGGCTTACTATTGCACCGCCCAGGCTTTGAACCCCCAGCACACGGTTTCTCCTCGGCATTGTCCATCATGCCTAGGAGGGAAGCGATGATCATGAGATGATCATCATCGCCGAAGGTGTCTCGGGCGCCAGACTTCTTCGTCCATTAGAGTGGCCGGTTGGCAAACTACCGAACACCTAGTGGGCAGGGCGGTTGTGTCGCGGGCTTGGAGCTACCAGGAGGCAGAACAGCGGTGGCGACACGGGCAAGGAGGCGGATTGGGAGGATGTGGGGAGTATTTTTTGCGGCTGCGAGGGTGGATCTAGCGGACTTAACGGTAGATGGCGTCGAGGGGTGGTAGTAGCGGCGAGATGATGGAGTGGTGGTTGTCGGGGGGAGGAAATACAGAATGTGGGCGACTTTACGGACACGTGTCGCTGATAGGGCTAGCCCGCGTCATTTTCAACTCCATATGGCTCTCCGGTTTTCCCCCTCCCCTCATGGATTAGGTTCGGCCTTAGGGCACCGGATAACAAAACAGTCTGCGTCGGCACGAAATAAAATTTGGAGGGGCCGGCTTGGCATGATTCTGAGCGTCGGCACCCCCATAGCCCTTTAGGGAGCCTTTAGGGACCCGAGTGAAGATGCTTTAAAGGTTTTTCATACAACCTGTCAACCTACAAGACAAACTGGTCATAAGGCAGCTACATAACTGAATATGTATGGTGAAATTTTCACTGCAGATTAAGGTAGAAGAGCTTCTTGGATACCCATTTTAGGAACTGCTTAAGGGAGGTGTAAATGTTATTATAGTGGTTCGGGGGGATATTTTGACTACTATGTTGAACTGCATGGTTATTTTGTTCAACTTTGGTGTCTACTTGAAAGTAGTCGTGAAAACTCAAAAACCCATTTATGATTAATATTTTTATGTGGTTTTTAAATAGTAAAGTTTTATGAAGAAAAGATAACCTTGACAAAAAAGATGGACTAGGAGTAAAAAATGGTATTACTATGATCGAGAGGTCCAACATTTATTTATTTCATGTCTTTTTGCTCAACTTGTCTTGCTTATTGTCTACTTTTCTTTCAATATTTCTCTACCAACCAATATTACCAATATGTTTGGGAATTAGTTATATGACATTGATAAGATCATTAAGGTTGGAATAGACATAGGTATTTCAGCTCTATGTTGGTCTTTATGAAATTGCAGGAATAACATTATTTTTGACAAAGTTAGAGGTGCCATTTTTGTGCAGGTTATCTATATGATTATTCGTTGGATACAACAAAGGGCGGTGCTTTTACCCGTGGACTAGAGGGAGCATATGGCTACTGATGACAGCCGTCTGCTGATGGCCGCTCAGGGTATTTATAGCCAGGCTGTCTGGCAGTATTCTACCAGATTGAATGATGTTTAGCATACATGTGTTTGTAATTTTATTTTGGCTCATTCATGATATCTACTTTGAGTGATCCTTGAATTGTAATAATGATATTCTTAAACTAAGTAATAAATAAGGTTGTGTGTATTTATTGACGCAGAGGAAAGTGTGTATGCTCCCTATTTTTTAAAAAAACTTAGGTGTCTACAACCACATTTGTGTGGATAGTCTGGTCTATGATAGTTTTCTTTAGATTTTGAAGCCATTCTTGAGGTTGATTGTTAGAATGTATTCCAAACATTTTACGAGGTGATTAAAATTAAGGTGCAATGTGGATATCACAAGAAGATTCTTGCTACAAGAAAGCTTCAAATGTAGTTTTTTAGATCAATATTTCTATTGAAGAACCCCCAAAGGTAATTTCTATTATTGATGCCAAATATGGTGATCTGCATCAGCCAGACAACAATGATCAATAAGATAAACAAAAATGAAGTTAACTGATAGTAGGGAGGAACAGAAGGAAAAATAAAATGACACTCGGGATTCTAATGAGGTTCGTGGAAACAGAAACATGAGAAACAATCCTGGGAGTATTTCATATTTATGGAAGAATATGAAGCAACTACAAATTATTAGCTCCTTGTGTGTGAAAAGTTCAGGAAATTACCTTTGCTTCTACAGAAAAAGACATGGATGGGACTCCCAAGTCCACTATCTGTTAAGTCCACTAGTACAAAATCGTTACTTAGATACGGTTATTGCCCATAGTCCTCAGTCGGTTTCTCGCTCCGATTCAAGCGCATAGCGTCCAAGAACGCACCACCTGAGCTGGTTTTCCTTTATGGATCTAAGATACATGACCTCAAACGGTGCAAATAGGGAAATCCCTCTAAGATGTATAACCTGGATACGGCTATTAGTCTTAACCACTTGGACGAACTACTCACCCTCAGACGGGCCCTAGTAGCGACTGTATCCAATAGTCAGGCACCCAGAGTCAGGTTCAAATAAAGACCGTCTCCAGAACTACGACACCTCGAAGCGGCGGGTTAAAGTGACCATCTCTAGTGTGTATAAACCCTTTTAAATAGTAGACAACATGCTAATTCGAACTCAATCATAACTGACATGACACATAATCATGATTCAGTAGCCAGATAGACAGATTAGCTCAAGTACTTAGCAGCTAGTCAAAATAAGACCATTATATTAACAATTAACATTAACCAGATAGTTAGGGAAATCCATACATATTTATCCATTACTTTATGGCATTGTATACAAAGTGGAGTCCATACATCAAACACGTGTAATTACTACTCTCTAACAACCAGCATTGCATTTATAATGGGTCGCGCGGTAAAAGTTACTGAACCAGAATACATACCTCTCCATTATCTTTTTCATCAAAACAAAAAAGGACAATACTATTCTGATTTATGTTGAAGCTTCTCACAACGTTCTCTCATCCAGTCGTCAAGATTGTATTTGACCCAGCTCCCATCTTCATCGTAACCATCTGTGGCTTCTTGCTGTTCATTTTGAAAACATGGACATCAATTGGTTCATCAAGACGATTCTTTAGGTATTTTCTTATGAACTCAGCTCCAAATGTCTACGCAAGTACAAAGAATTGAAAAATTAGCATGCTTGTGATTATTGGAAGTTTTTAAATATCATAGGGTAGCTTGTTGATCACATATTTAAGAATATATCATCTTACCAGCTTGCACTTATTTTTCATGATAGATGAATAAGGCAACTTGTAGGTGTAGTACTTGATTTTTGGTGAAAATTCGGGTTCACATCAGTCTAAGAGGAAGTCTACATGAACTTATTTCAGATACATGTCATTTCCAAAAAGGCTCTGCTTATCAAAATTAGTGTTCCCCTTGTGTTAAGGCCCTGATGCAATAACACATATAAATTTAAGTATGGTGGAATATTCCTATCTACCATCTAAACACATACAAAATAGATAGTTGGAATTTTTATGTTCTTTGATACCTCTAAACTCAAGCCTCTTGGTGGGCTCTTCTGATGAATCGAATTCAAAATTGCCAGAGCTAATGGCAACATTCTCATCGCTACAGAGCATCATTGCATCATCACTACAGGTTCCCATTTGTTAAATAGATATAGACATTGAGCACTTAATACAATCAAATATAAGAATAAATTAGACTAAAAAAGAAACACATTTCTTGTTATCGTACATTAATAAAAAGCATACACATTTCTAAAATTTGAAATTCATTGAATAAATAAGATGCAAGCAGCCTAATGAAATGACAAATAAATATGTATTGCTAGAAGGAAAACAAACAATGAGGAATAAATAATGAACTATAGATTTTGAGATGTATACAAGGGGGAAGAGGTGGGATAGATAGAGGTCAGCTGGGGGAATCTCTCTCGACGCCATCGTCGAGTCTCTACAGCCTAAAAACCCTGAACCGTAAATTCGAGAAGCAAAATTGCAAATTCCATGCCAAAATTCCTAAATCAAAGCTATACATTAGGATTTGAGGAGCTTAGTTTTCACGCATATGTAGTGGATGACAAGGGGTCCTCGGAGGCAAGGGGGCATCCTCACCACATGGGGACCGAAGGGAGCGGGGAGGATAGGAAGGGGACCGGAGGCAGTGGTGGTGGACATTGGGGGTCAAGTACTAACCTCAGCAGGTGGGGAACGAAAAATGTGGCACAAATCTGAAATATTTGTCCAAATATTTCCAGATCTTGGCCGCCAAGTACTAACCTCAGATGACTGCGAATGGAAACGTCTCTAACAACATTCTTGTCCGAATTTCATATTTTTCTGCCAAGTACTTCCCTCAGGTGGCTAGAAATTACAACCGTCTCGAATTTTAAAAGGACTAATTCAAAATTCATTTCCTAGGAAACTTTGTTTGTTTGAATTATAGGTTATATTTACACAAAGGAATAAAGCGAGAGAAGAGACCCATTATAGATCGAAAGATTTGGAAGATGAGATCAGTGTCCTAGAGCACTTATGATACAATATTAATCAGTTAACATGAATTTGGTCGAAAATATAGAGATGAAACTACCTAGCTATAGCCAACGTTGGTTCAGACAATCTAGCAGACAATATTATTAAGGTCACATGACGTACTCCTCCGAGTATCACTCCTACAAGTCCGAGTTCGACAAGGACGCCAAATCATTGATGATGTCGATGACGAACATCATATGCAGGTATCTGTGCGTGGTCAACCTCGTAGTGATGAGTATGGCTTGTCCAATCTGGAGATGCTCAATTTGGAGGAAGTTCTTCCACCCGTTGGCGGTGAAGAAGATGTGGTAGTCAAAATCCTTCTTGTACTCGACAGTGCTAATGCCATCTAATGCTCCTACACGTAGTCCAATAAATCCATTTTGAGGGATATTAAGATGATAAACCATGTCCTTAGGTAATTTCTACGATGCAAAGGTAAGATGACTCGATGTTACACGTGGCCATTATCATAAGTAATATAATAGATCAATATATATAGCTTTACAGTGACATGATATGCGTACCATAAGGCGCCTCTCGACATTCATCCTCATTAAGCGGGTAACAAATGACACCCAATGAAGGAATTACTTGGAGAGATGATTCATTGGGGGTGACCATTCTCACCATCTGTATGTTTGCATCACTGGGAGATAATTTGGATATAACTGGTTTATAGGCGGTTCTTCATATTGTTCCTCTTCGCCAACATTATTTAGATAGATGATAGTTATCCTTAGTCTGTCTCCTTGCAAGGAAAAGGATACCAACTGACCATATCCGGTGAGATGGTTATCAGCAATGAACCAATGCCACTCTCCACCTCCCAATCAAGTCCTAGATGGCCCTTTTTGTACTTAAACCGTGTATGTCCGCTAGCAAGCTCGTAATCACACCATATCTCATCTGAGTTTATTGAAATGTGCTCTTGCATTGAATGGGATAGTCTGTGCACCAAAAACACACATTAAATTAATGATTTTAATATTCTTACCTGGTATGATATGAATTTAAATAGTACGAGTTTTAATAATATACCACTTATTTCTCGAAATAACTAGGTACGAGATGAACATTGAACAGTGAGCCAGTTGACAAGATTATTTTCTTATAGTGAGTCTTGCAAAGATGGCACGTTGCCATATATCCTATACAATATATAAAACCACAAGCGATTACTTAATCTAAATACATATTAAATCTTCATCAACAAATTCTCTGCTAATTCTAATCTCTAGTCACAATTTCAAACATTAATTATCTAATCTCTAGTCATAGTTTATAATCTCTAGTCACAATTTCTAATAACAATAATTATCTCTAGATCTATGGTAGGGTTGCACTCACCGTCGCAGGGGCGTCGTTGATGCGGGAGTCGTGGAGGAAGTCGGCGACGACCTCGTTCTAGACTTTGGGGTTGCGGGAGGGGAAGCTGGATCTGGAAGAGAGGAAGTTGTCATGCAGGGTATTTCTCAATATTAAATGGAAGGGGATTTCTGTCGGAGGTGGTCCATAAAAATAATTGTCTCTACCATAACAATATATTCAGACACTCTGCATATATTTGGACCCTCCGAATTCCGGTAATCCTAAAATTTGAGAATTATTTAGAACCAAAAGTCAAAGGAAGGTGGATATACATGCTTGCTAGTGTTAAAATGAGTCTTAAGACTAAGTTAGGTTCATACATTGAAGAAAATATATGGTGTAGTAAAAACCTTGGATCTTACCCTGAAAGGTATGACGACGCCTAGTGTTCATGTGCTTACTGCAGAGCAATAAGGTGCAAGTGTTTACAAATTGACTAATTCAAATGTTTAATCATGATGTGAGATCATTTGATTACATAAATATGAATTTCCCATAAATTTAAAAAAAAATCATGTATTTCTTAAAGGAAATCTCCTTGAGTGAATATTCGGAACCCCGGATATATTCTAAAACTTGATGATTATTCAGAACCAAAAGACAAGGGAGGTGAATATATTACAAACATAGTTGTTCACAACATCTTGACTACTTCAAACATACTTCTTCATAATATTAAATATTATCCTACGTTAGATCTAGTAGCTAGACAAAAGAATGATGCAGTCTTCCTTGGAGGGTTCAGCGAATTCTCGTCATGAACAAGCCAATGTAGTGTTTCCTCATTCACACCCTCATAGAAACTAGTAGACCACCTTCGAGTTGGTTCATGTTGCAGAAGAGGTCCCAACCATTGGAGAACACTGTCTGGTTCAAGTTGCGACGAACGATAGTATACTATCCAGTAACTGTGTCGTCCATGCCATAACTGTGAAACACACTTGTGCCATTCTTTGGGATGTCATAACCAAGTGAAAAGCTTGATGGCATGACCTGAAATGATGAAATAATTAAAACACATTAGTAAACACACAAGTAAAATTCAAACCATGTCGTTAGGTATAATAACTCATAAAGGTATTGTTAGCTACATTAGGTGCACTAAGACTTGTAACATAGTATTGCATGTCAGAGAGATGGAAAAAATCATCCTCATCATGAAGCTGTCATATCCTGCTTACATCCTTCATCATCTCAAAAGTAATGGCATACATGTCTTCCACAGTAATTAGATGCATATATGTGAAAACACTCCTATAGGAAACACCTCTAATGTAGGGATCAATAAATGGCACCCTAAATCCTATAAAATGCAATTAGCATTAAAAGGAATTCTAGATAATTAATATAGAAGGCAATACATACATTTTATGAAGAAAGCATATACCAAAAATAGTCTGGAATCCCTTGATGTCACCATTAGGGACATGTACTTCCGTCCTAGACAAAGACTGATCATCTTCTTCTCGTCTTCATCCTCTTCACCTCCTTCATCTTCTTCTTCATCGGCTTCTTTGATTAAGATAAAGCTCTCCACATCATGGATAGCAACATTGTGTGTCCTCAAGAAAGATAACCAGAATGATCCTCTTATGGATGTGGCTTCTTCCCTTTTCACCAGGAAAAGCTCAAACCTACACCCTCCAACCAAAGATAGTAACCACTTATCTGCAAACTGGTTGAGTTTTTCCATGAAGTGACAAGAAACAATATGAGAAAAAAACCAAATAAATATGTGATGTTGGTCATAAATATAACAACAGGAAGATTTACTACTAACTAATAAAGTAGTATGTAACACCCCAGAAATTCCCAACTATAACATTGCTTGTTATTTTATTTTTTCATCATCATGTTCATCATGCCACCTTGCATGGAACATATAATTCAATTGTTACACTTGTATTTGGTTCTTGATATATTGTTTTTGGTCATTTCCATTTGCATCTATCTATTTTACTCCTCCTCTATTCTATCTCTAGTTGGTGCCACTTGTGTTGGAACCATAATGTCCAATTTGTAATTTGAGTCTTGTTGATTCTATTTTCTCAAAACCCAACTTGAGTTGGGGGCATAAATTTTGAATTCTATTCTATCTGCTAACATGCCACCATATATTTTTCATATAATTTTGCTCTAATTCAACCATACATAACAGCTATGGGATTCCTTTTATTTTGCTTGGATTAATTCATGCACATATGATCATGTGTGTATCATGTTCTTGCCATCTTACTACCTACTTAATAATCATGTGCTCGTGCCCTTCTATTTTCTCTTTTAAATTCTACCACATCAATACATGTGGGCAGGTCATTTATTTATCCTATGGCCACATGTGATCTTGCACTATCTCTTTATCTCTCATAAAATCATAGCTCCAATGTGTGGTCTCTCTATTTTTGTGTGTGATCAATATTTTGTTGTTTCTTGCTTAAACCTTTTTCCTAAATCTCTACCCTAACCTAACTGAGGCACAAGCCCTTCCTTATCCCCCTGTTTAAATTCCTGCAAAAATTTCAAATGAGTTTGAGAAGATTTTGATAGAGAGACAAGAAGAAAAGCAAAGCTAATAAAATAAGGAGAGAGGCAAACCGTGGCTCTTTTATTTTATTTTAGTTGTTTTTTTAATCCATCTAAACCATACCTTCTTGGTCTAGCAAGCATTCAAGTCCACTTGGTGGCCCATCTTGATTCTGATCCCAAGAACCCTCTTGAGAGCTACCTTGCCTTCTTCTGGTGTTGTATGGCATGGTGATGCTGGTGTCCATGTCCCCCTGTTCATGATGGTACGGCGATCCCCGTTCGCTTCCTTCCCATAAGAGAACCCAGGTTCACTCCTGCACTAAACTAGCTACCCCGACGCCAACAGACCATATCCTCTTGCTCCCATCCTTTTTCTCCATACCCAATTGAAGACACCACCATGAGCATCGAGAGTGTAAGGACTTGGGGAGGTCACCAACTGTCGGAGAGGAGGGAGAAGGAAAGCTCCGGTGGATCTGATCTACGATAACTACGGTAAAGGAAATAACAAGAAAAGACATAATAAGTTTGTATTACTTAGCGTGACACCCAACCACCCTCTCACATTCCTTTATATCAAAAGAACGGGACCATGCTTAATAGTAATTAAAGAATCCTTAAGTGCGATTACAAGACTGAATTAACTACTAATCAGACTTAATGATAAATACTAGCATTAATGGAGGTTCCTTTGGTGTAGCAGTTCTCAGGTCCTAACAATACCCCCCTTGAGACAATACCTCAGGGATTGAATTCAAGGAATGTCCACTATATGAATTACACATCTTCCTAGGTGGCTTCATACGCAGTCATTCCATGCCAGTGAATTGACCACTGTGGCACTGCAATGTCGTAGTTGCCCATGGATCTTGGTATTTGGCGTCGCTGGAGAAGAGCCAATGGTAGATACTTCAGTTTACCTGTTGCAGTTACTAGAGGAAGCTTGGGGTTAGGAACAACGCGATCGCCCACATGTTTTTTCAGTTGACTGACATGAAAAACATCATGGAGGAGGGTTCCCTCTGGTAACTGTAGTTTGTTGGCTCTTGTTCCCATAGGTTGCAGGATTTTGAAAGGACCATACCATCAAGATGCTAGTTTGAGAGGAGTATTGGATCCAAGGGATGTCTCCCTGTAAGGTTTCATTTTCAAGTAAACCATATCCCCAGTTGCAAATTCCCTAGCTGTCCTGTGCTGATCAGCATACTTCTTCATAGAATGTTGAGCCTTAGCTAAGTTTTGTTGGAGAATTTGTAACATGGAGTCCTTTTCAGCCAAGACCACTGGTAATTCATCAGTTGTGTTGAGTGGAACATGTAAAGTTGTTAGAAAGGGTGGTGGATATTCATATTGAGCCTCTGAGGGAGACATATTGATAGATGTGTGGTAGCTACAATTGCACCATCTTTCAGCAGCTGGTAACCACTCATACCATTTATTTGATTGATCAAAAACCATGGATATGAGGTACTGTTCAAGACACCGATTTAGCCTTTCAGTCTACCCATTAGATTGGGGATGGTACGCAGTGGTGTAGTTCAGTTGGATTTTCATAGTCTTGAAAATATCTTTCCATAGTTTGTTGGCAAATATGGTGTCCCTGTCACTAGTTATCACTGAAGGAGGCCCATGTAGTCTGATTATATTATCCATGAACAAGTCAGCTACAGTTTGCACAGTGTAAGGATGAGCTAGGGGTAGGAAATAAGCTTACTTGGTAAACCTGTCAACTAATACATGTAGGGGTTCGTAGCATCGAAAACAAAAAAATTCTATCGCATGAACATACAAAATCCAAGGTCTAATCTACGAGATCGATGCAACGAGTTTATATAGTACAAACCCTCGTAGATCCAAAGCGTTTAACAATATCAGATTCTTGTGGTTGATGTAGTCGTTCACTTGCCGATCTCAAGATCGTGTAGATGATCCTTCCGGCGCCATGTTCCGGCAGCGCTTCCGCGGTCGGTCACTGATACCTTCGATCTGGATTATGGATGTAGTATAGATATTTTTCCCTAGTAGACCTAGGTTTATCGAATCCTCGGGAAGCAGAAAGCAAAGTGAGATTACCTTAACGGACCTTCGACAGTTTTAGAATTCCTATTACGTTTTCATCGGACCAAGAGTTTGTGATCTTGTTGTTGTTGTTGACGATAGAGAGAGAGGGCCTAGGGTCTTCGGTTTTCACTAGTAGTTGTGCAAAACATCTGATGGGAATAATAGATAGTAATAAAGTACTCATGTAATTGTTAGAGCAAGATAATTTTATGTGGGCAGTGCATCCATAAATGTTATCACCTCCGCAACCGCTTATGGCAATAACCTACTAGTCTCATCCATCGAAGAAAGAGAACTAATGATATGCATAGTGATATCATCGTTAATACCAAGTAAGTTCCTCAGATACATCCGTACTACCTTTTTTGTCACTAGGGCTCCTATCCTGCAGATCCGTCGTTACTCACACTCCCTTTACCTGGATTAATACTCGGTGTCTTGGGTACCTGACAAGTCCTTAGTTTGAGGCAAGAGAGGATACTACAATCATCAAGTCATACAAAATAATACATGATCCTATCTATGATAAATAACATACACAAAAGCTACATGGCTAGGCCGAAGCTCTTAGCCCAAGGAGAATTACTCACACATAGAAATGAAATCGACAATCATAAACATTGTAATAGATATCATAGAGTTGATAACAAATAGTCTTACAATGTTGCCAATTGGAGATGAGATCTACTATTACAATTGGTGGAAGATGGCTATGGTCGTGGACAAAGATTTAGAGGTTTAGATCTAGATCTATTCCTCCGGCGTGGCGGCAGGGAGAGTTGAGGATGAAAGAAGCGATGTTGTGGAGTCGGGGGCAACGTTTCTCGTCGCCAGAAGACTCTTTATATAAGGGTACCTTCACGAAAGTTATTCTGTTTGACCTAAGGAGGTCGGCGCCAACTATACAGCCGCAACTATATGGTGGCGGTACGTATAGTTGGTCGTTAAACTCGTAGACGCCTCCTCATGGCTCCTAGTTTCTTTGGCGTGTTGCAAATCCATATCTTTGGCATTTATGTAGTGATTCCTCTCATAATACGTCATTATCTGTGCATGCATAAATAGCAAGAAAGGATTGCATACCCCTCTGATCATTAGGAATTAGTGACAGGAAATAGAGAGATATTTCATTAAATATATGAATAATATATAGTTTAAATGCGGATGTGTATGGCTATATTTCACATCCATCAACCTCCCCAAGCTTAAACTTGATCGTCCTCGAGCAAGAAAACCAAAATCAAAAGGGAACTCAGCATTTAAACTGAAATAACGAAATGATGATCTTACTCATGATTGGTAGTCTCATGTTTCCTCCACTTTATTAATCTTAAAAACTTTAGCATAGATAGAGTAATGGCAAGCATATCATACGGTTTTCATGAATCCTTATAGCGCATCAAAATTATTATAAGCATGGATGATTCAAAAGAGTAAACTTTATTCCATGTCATGTACTTAACTCATAGGCTTGCCTTTGAACAATAAAGTGTAATCATGTAAAATTAAGAGTGTGAGAGTTTGTCATGAAAAGAATATATACTAGCGTATCTTAATTCTCCCACATCAATAAATCAAGAATTTTCAAGGACTACTTTTCTATTCATTGTCCTTCAAGAATTTTTAGTTTTTAAGTAATTGAGAGCATGCCAAAAAATTTCATTAGTTTATTGGGCTGAGATGGACACTCGTGGCATGTAACATCCCAAATTTTCATTAAACCAAAACTTCATCATTAAATTCATATCATCATGGCATGTGTGCATTGCACAAAAAGTTTCAAAAATTTAAACCTAGTAAAACCCTATTAAAAACCCCTCCTTTATTTGCAAGGTGTGGAGCTTATGTTTTAGTTTTATTTTTTACCCAAATTTTTTTTGTTAGTGGTTTGTTGTTTTAAAACATTTTTTAACACTAGGTTCACCCCTTAAAATTTTGGTGAAGGTTTGATTTTGATTTGGAGTTTATTTGATAGTTCAAATGTTTTATAGAAAATAGAAATAGAAAAAAAGACTAGAAGAAAAAAACCTACCTGCCAAACTGTTTCGGCCCAACACCCCTAGCCCATTAAGCCCAGCTGGCGCCCCTCTCCCCTGTTTCTTTTCTCACCGTGTCCTACCCGCACCCTCTCGTTGACGACCTGACCCCACTGCCACGTCACCGTCATCGTCTTCAATCACGCGCGCAGTCCCGCTCCTTCTCTTTGTCGTTTCCCCCGAGTCAATTCGTGTAAATGGGCTTGATTTCCGGCGTGATTGCTTCCCTCGACCCCCTCTTCTTAAAACCCCCTTGCCCCTCTCCATTTCCCCCTGACCCCCCTCGCCCTCTGCCTTGCTCTATTGTGTTCGCTGTCCTCGAGCGCATCCACTAATCACCTCCTTTGCTTGCTTGTGCCCCAGAAGCTCGGCTTCATCTACGTCTGCAAGCCACCGACAGCAGGAGCGACTCCAGCGGGGAATTGCAGTCGAGCCCGTGCGCCCCTTCCTCGACCGCGACCTCCACCGCAACCGCCTCGACCCCGCGACCTTGGTAACACCTAGTGCCCCTCCCCTTACACCCTAACACCACGGAGCGCCGTCACCCGACGCGCCATCGCCGCACACCGCCATCAGTGCCGCCAGATCTTGGCAAAGCTCTCAGGTCCGCTAGATCTAGATCCTAGGGTTAGGATAGATCCTTTTAATGAAGAGGTATGGGCTGATCTGGACCGTATGATCTGTTTAGATCCAACGGCGCACGCGCCTTATCCGTGCGAAGCGGTACCAGCCAATAGGGTTGCGCCACGTGGCTAGGATTTTCAGATAAAATCCAGAAATGGTTTATTAGATGTTTGAACTTAGAAAATTCATAACTTTTGATCCATAATTCAGAAAAATGCAAATTTGGTGTATCTGGATTCAGAAAAATGTGAACTTTATTACTGTGGCCCTATTTTTTAGTAGAATCTGTAAAATTTGAGGGCTATTTTTAGGTAGAGACATTTTTAGGGCTATTTTAACTATGAAAATTATTGTGTAATTTATTTTTAGGTGGATCTTGTGATCTTTAGCCTTTAGAAAGTGTACTCTATCTTATGTACTGTAAACTTTGTTTTTAAAAGTGTGGATTTCATCTCATTGCATAATTGCATGCATCCATATTATTTTTGAGTGCCATATTGAGTTGTATATTTTGTTGTTTGATTTGATGTGTAGATTGTGTGGATTGTGAAGTTTATTGCTGTGAGGATTGTACCTACTCTCCTAGCTACCAAGGCAAGTGATATTTCATCAGATGTCCTATTATTTTACCTATTGCATTAGTGTTATTTTAGTAGGACTAGCATGATAGTTTTAATTATATTGCTATGCTATAGAAATTCTATAGATTACATCTTGGTAGTATTTTCCCAAGTTAGGAGACATCGTATGCTAGAATGCTTAGTATTTCTATTAGAATTCATGGGTGGATTCATATTATGATGTCATGGAAAGTTTATATACTTATATTTTTACTAAGAAAACAACCATTGTTAACGAAACACTTGGGTGGATTGGGACTTGTATGGATTATGTTGAGTGGTTACTCAGGGCCCATTTCTATGGTTTACCCTGGTGTATAACACTTGTGGATGGCCACCCAGGAACAAAGATATTGGAGATGTTTGTGTCGTGAAGCTTCCAGTGCAACCACATGGCATATGGGCTCTGCCTTGACCAACTAAGTTGTGAGAACTCATCCAGACGGACAGAGGGTGGTAGAATTGATAGGAAGGAGAGCGTCTGTGGTGGTCTGAGGGATTGCTTCTAAAAAGTCTGTTATCGATGCATGGCGAGTCTTGCGGGGAAAGTGCACCACCTCTCGAGAGGGTAAACCTAAGTACTTAGCCGTGTCCCCGGTTATGGACAATTTCTGAGCGCCAAGACATAGAATCTCCTGATCCCAATTTCTCTAAGTTAAAATTTTGTGGGTGAACAAGGGTAGAGGTTCACTAATGTCTATTTGTGGTACCTTAGTGTTTTTTAAAAACAAAACTTGTTGTTTCAAACTAGTAGGATAAAACTTGCTTTTGCAAAGCCAGCCAGATCCACACTTAGCCATATTCATGTAGTTGTTAGATTCTACTATACAACTATGGTATCACTTGCCAATATAATTCCAACTGTATTGACCCTTTGTGGATGTAACTTATCATGTTGCAGGTTATTCTGATGGTGAGTAGGGTTATGGGTCTACACTCGACATGTTTGCATGTGGCGCATGAAGATGAAGACTCTATTATTATGCTATGTATTGAGAACTCTAATTAAGTTATCCTTGGGCTAAGTGAGTTGTAAGAACTATTGTACTCCTGGATTTGCGATGTAATAATGACCTTTGATTCTGTGTACTTCATCTTAAACTATGGGTGCTAGAAAAATGATCTAGGGACTGCAATCACAGGGATCTCTACCTTATTGGGTGAGATCTTACATGGCATCACTATGGTTTTTGTTCCTTTTGCATAATGATTACTCATATCAACCAGAGGAGTGATTCCATCATGTTACAGCTACCCGGGAGTGCCAAGAATCTTACCAATTATAGCATTACTTCTACCAATGTTTAATCAACTCATAGCCGAAATCTAGGAGTTTCCTCCATGAAGATTGTTTGTAGTCCAGTGGATTTGTTGGCATCCCATGAAGTTTGACACGCATAAAGCTATATCATTCTTATGGTTTACAAGTCAAACTTTGGCATTCTCACAAAAACCACTAAACATTAATTCAATTGAACAAATCTTTTAAAAAAGAGCTATCAAGTCAATCATTATTTTCTGTGATGTCGAGTGTCTCTAGGAATAAGATTTCAATACTAAACACTACAACACCCAAGTATTCAATTTGTGAGACTTTTTATTATTTCAATTGTTTAGCAAATTTTAGGCAAGACTTGGTTAACTACAGGAGCTGGAATGAAACGTTCCCATTTAAATACCCATGCAAACAAAATTTGACTACAATATAGAGACTCACTACACCGATATAACATATCAACATTACTACTAATTAGCATGGGTTTCTCAAACTTCAAAAGTGGGGAGTCATAAGGCATACCTCTCATGTTTGGTTCCACTAATCTCTTCCCTTTTTATTCGTTTCTTGGAAACTCGAAGCCAATCACTCTCCTGCAAATTAACGAGAACTTCGAGGCAGAAAGAAAAAGAGAGAGGGAAAATAAAGATAAACAGAGAAATCTTTTTGTGATTTTTGAGAAGGGGGATTAAAGAGTAGAAAATTGGCGGCAAAGATCGGCTTGAAAATCTCAAAACAAAATCAAATAACTAAGACAAAGTGTTGGGGAAACCAACACGAGTGCTTATAAACTCAAATAAAAGCATAACCTCAAATAAGATAAAGAAAATGAAAACCAAATTATAAAATAGATAGAAAACCTCCCCAAGATTAGGCTTTTGTAAGCACTTCAAACCACTATGGTGGTGGTGGTGGTGGGGGGGGGGGGGGGAGTTGTAACTCTAGTCCACAAATTGAGTTGAAAGGTTACTTGTTGTTTCTTGGAGGTTCAGGGCGAGATTGTGCATTCCCTCCATAGTTCCTCCAAATTCATGGAAATCTTGATATGTAGTGAACCGGTTTGGTGGCTGCTGCTCCTGATGAGGGACTTCTTGCCCCTCCTATTGGTCCTCTTCCTCGGGTTGGTGTTGCTCAACCTGCAATTCATAAATCACACGTCCTTCCTCGACAGAGAAAAGATAATTAGGCAAAGGAGCATGGTAGATACGCCTAGCTCCAGCAATATGCAGATAATAAACACCACCTCTCCTAGTAAGCATTCCACAATCCCTCAAAGTAGATCGAGTAGCCAACACATCGTTCACCTAGCACCGGCTGCAACTCACCTAAGTCGATGCCCAATGCATTGGCAAGCACGGTGATGGCACATCCACAAGTGGTTGGTCCTTGGCTTTGGTGGGATTGGTACTCCAAGTAGCGCACAAGTATTGCGCCCAAGTGAAGTGACAAGTTGTCATAGTTGAAAGAAGTTTTTGCGAGGACTAATATGTCCTCCTCATTGAGTCTTGTAAACTCATTACGCGCCTGCAAGGTGTTAGCAATAACATAGAACAAATAATGAATAGCAGTATGTTGAATATTCTTCCCTCTGCTAACTCTAGAAGTAAGGCTCATTCTATTATAACAGAGTTCAGGGGAAGGTTCCATGTTGGTAAAAGCTGCACGCAGAGCATTAGGATCATTGTTGGGTAAACCAAAATAGTTGCACGATTCATCAAGTGTTAGAGAATAATTGTTATTCATGAGTCAGAAAGAAATCTTATCCTCCCCATGCCATGCCTTAATGGGGCTTTCCAAAGATCTAAGAAATCCAATGTTTAACCGACGATAGGTTGGTGCATCATGGAATACAAAGGTTTGTAGGCCAACTCTACTACAAAGTAAATTAAAGTCATCAGAAATACGACGGGGCAAGCCCACTTGGTTGCCTTGACTTCTCGGTTTTTGATCATGTCGAAACGATCACTGTGGGCTTCCTTCTTGAATCGAATCCCCATGCGTTCCTGAGCTGCAGTCCGAGAATAACTTGCTGCGGCAAAATCATGTGTCTGGCTCCTTGTGTTCATCTTATAAAAATAATAAAAGAGACAAAATATAAAACTTTTTTGATCCAATAGTAATAGTCATAGCATAATCCTCATCATAGCACACTAAAGAATCTCCTCAACATATTAATCTAGGCAAGATAATCATGGAAATTGTCCAAATATAAGTCTCACCTTAGATTGATAATGACAATAGATCAAAGATGAATTTGAAAAAAGTAATTGGAGGATCGTAGGAGAAAAATATCGTAGATCACTTGTGTGCGAGGAATTCAAACAAAATCGAGCAGGGGTGAAGATCCCTTGAGGTTTTGAGAGAGTTTGGAGGTAGAAGAGAGAAAAAGGATTGTGTTTTTGATGCTTTGGATACCTCGCCGAGCGTTTAAGTGGTCGGATGCAACTATACAGCGGCAACTATACGGCGGGAAGAGGGCATTCCAGTCGTATAGTTGGTTTGATGGCAAAATTTTAGGGTTTCCTAGGGTTTTTGTCTGGCGGCTGTAACTATACGACAACAACTATACAGCCGGAAATTTTTGTTCATGCTGTATAGTTGGTCGTCAAACCTTCTGTACTCTGGGATGAAAAATTGTCGATGGGTAACATAACTATATGGCCGCAACTATACGGCGGGAGTTTTTTTCCCGCCATATAGTTGGACGTTAGCCTTTCTGTACACATCAAAAAATTTCTATTTCTGCATAGATTACTTTTTAGACTGAAACTTAGCGAAACACCTTGTTTTGTCAGAAAACAGACAGACTAAAATTTCTACCAACTATGGCATATATAAAATAGGAATTTTTAGTACCGCTGAATCTCTTCCTCTCACTGGAGTTTTCTAGCACTCTTTATTTATACAAAACTTAAACTAAAACTTAAAAGCTTAACTCAAACCTTTATTTCATATGGGTTGCCTCCCATGCATCGCTCTTTTATTGTCAATAGCTTGACCTTGATACCGTTCACTTAGGCCATATGAGTGGAACACCCACTCCGAAGTAATTGGCCTTCAAAGTGATGGCCTCCTTATCATCTTGCTTGGATTTCTTCTTCCTGGGGAAATGAATAACAAAAGGATCCCGTGATGGTAATTGGAGCTTCACGTTCCCTTCATGCAAATTAATCAAAGCCTTAATAGTTCTTAAGAAAGGACGGCCTAATATAATAGAGGCAATAGCATCTTCAGGCATGTCAACAATAACAAAATCAATAAGAGCAGGACAACCTTTATTGTAAACTAAAGTATTTTCCTTTATGCCTACTACTTGTTTATAAATAGAATCTGCTAGATGTAATTTTAGTTCAGTAATTTCAAAAGAGCCAAGATTTATCTTGTTAAAAAGACTCTCTGGAATTGTTGAAACACTTGCACCTAGATCATATAGTGCAGCTATTTCATTAGTCCCAATTTTAATCTTAATGGTAGGATCAAATATATCATCTAGCTTAACAAGCAATTTTTCAGCAATTTTCTTGTATTCTTCTTCAAGCTCACATACCTTTATTGCTACCTGATTAACGAAGTGTTGATACATGGCTTCTTCATTTCCTTCACTTACCGGAATCTTGACATTGATCATTTTTACAAGATCTTCAACTGTGTAGTTTGGTGAAGGAGAATTTCTATAATCAAGTTCTTAGGGCTCGTCCCTTTGGATTCTTATCATTTTGAGCTCTTCAACTAGATTGGGCTCAGTTTTACCTACAAATTTTGCTAGAATGATAGTTTGACTCTCAGTTATCTACCTAGTTGTGCCTCAACGATCCTTGTTCTTTCTTGGAGGGCCTGCAAATCATTTCTTAAACTAACAGCTTGGTTAGATAATTTACCAAGCATAGTATCATGATTCTCCATAATTTTGACTAGAATATTGTTTTGCTCATTTTGTGAATCCACAAAAGCTTTAAGAGTTTCTTGGAGACTAGTATTTCTTGATGCCATATTATTATTAGAGCTACCTGTTGGACTAGAGTAATGTTTCTGAAATTTTGGATTATAATTCTTTTTCCAAGCAGGGTTATAGTCATTACGAGCTACGAAGTCTACTTCTTCAATAGTTGGTTTGAGAGTAGTTCTTACCGGGGTTTCCTTACCTTTAATGGCTAATATAAGCGCATACAACTTAGCATTGAGTTCTTCATTCTCTTGAGGTGTGAAGGAGTTCACCTTCTTTGTGTTTGACCTTTCCACATGCCATTGGGCATGGTTATCTTCCATATTGTCTAGAAGTTGCTTTGCTTCGGTAATTTGCTTACCCGTAAATGTTCCTCCAGCTGAAGTATCTAGCATAGACTTAGAAACAGGGTTAAGAGCATTATAAAATAAATGGAGAATTAACCAATTTTCCATCCCATGGCTGGGACAGTTTCTCATGCATTCTTTCATTCTCTCCCATGCAAGTGCTTGTGTATCATGCTCTTCCTATCTAAAACCAGTAATATTAGATCTGAGTTGCATAGTCTTTGCAAGTGGAAAGAATTTAGTCATAAATAAATAAGTACATTCCACCCCATGATGCAATAGTATTTCTAGGCAAATATAGCAACCATTCTTTTGATATTTCTCTAAAATAGAAAGGAAATAAGCGTAATTTGACCGCATCGAGGTCAACATCTTTAATGCGCATCATATCACATATTTCAGTGAAAGTATTCAAGTGCATACCTGCATCTTCTACAACAGAGCTTCCAAATTGATTTTGTTGAACCAAACTTAAATAGTGGGGATTAATTTCATAATCTTCAGCAGTAATTGCTGGCTGAGTAATAGGAGTACATAAATAATCATTTTTAGGAGTTACAAACTCCCCAAGCTTCTTTTCAGCCATACTTCCTATGTTTTTGTATTTTCTTAAACAATTATTAATGCTCATAAAGCAAGAATTAAAAAGACTAACTAATTTTTTTGGTTTTTCAAATAAAAACTAAAAGCAAACTAACAAAATTAAAAACGAGAATTTAAAACTAGCAAGGTTCCTACTAACCTCACGAGTTAGCTATTGCTTCCCCGGCAACATCGCTAGAAAAAGGGTTGATACCTTCGATTCGGATTGCAGATGTAGTATAGCTCTTTTTCCCTAGTAGACCTAGGTTTATCGAATCCTTGGGAAGCATAAAGCAAAGTGAGATTTCCTTAACGGACCTTCGTGAGTTTTAGAATTCCTATTGCGTTTTATCGGACCAAGAGTTTGCGATCTTGTTGTTGTTGTTGTTGTTGACGATGGAGAGAGAGAGGGCCTAGGGTCTTCGGTTTTCACTAGTAGCTGTGCAAAACATCTGATGGGAATAATAGATAATAATAATAAAGTACTCATGTAATTGTTAGAGCAAGATATTTATATGTGGGCAGTGCATCCATAAATGCTATTGCCTCCGCAACCACTTATGGAAATAACCTACTAGTCTCATCCATCAAAGAAACAGAACTAATGATATGCATAGTGATGTCACCGTTAATCCCAAGTAAGTTCCTCACATACAACCATACTACCCTTTCTGTCACTGGGGTTCCTATCCTACAGATCAGTCGTTACTCACACTTCCTTTACCTGGATCAATCTTCGGGGTCTTGGGTACCTGACAAGTCCTTAGATTAAGGCAAGAGAGGGTACTACAATCATCAAGTCATACAAACTAATACATGATACCATCTATGATAAATAACATGCAAAAAATCTACATGGCTAGGCCGAAGCCCTTAGCCCAAGGAGAATTACTCACACATAGAGATGAAATCGACAATCATAAACATCGTAATAGAGATCATAGAGTTTATAACAAATAGTATTACAATGTCGCCAATTGGAGATGAGATCTACTATTACAAGTGGTGGAAGATGGCTATGGTGGTGGAGAAAGGTTTAGAGGTTTAGATCTTGATCTATTCCTCTGGCGTGGCGGCAGGGAGAGTTGAGGATGAAAGAAGCGGTGTTGTGGAGTCGGGGGCGGCGTTTCTCGTCGCCTGAAGACTCTTTATATAGGGATCCCTTCGCGAAAGTTGTTCTGTTTGACCTAAGTAGGTCGGCGCCAACTATACAGCCGCAAGTATACGGCGGTGGGCCATATAGTTGGCCGTTAAACTCGCAATCGCCTCCTCACGGCTCCTGGTTTCTTTGGCGTGTTGGAAATCTCGTATCTTTGGCATTTATGTAGTGATTCCCTTCATAATACGTCATTATCTGCGCAGGCAAAAATAGCAAGAAAGGATTGCATACCCCTCTGATCATTAAGCATTAGTGGCAAGAAATAGAGCAATATTTCATCAAATATATGAATAATATCGAGTTTAAATGCAGACATGGATGGCTATATTTCATAGCCATTAGTCACATGTTCGGTACTCGATCAAGACCTTCCTCTCCCTTGTTCCAGCAGGCAGCGGAGTTTGTATATCTCCTCATGATTTCAACAGCATGATAGTGTGGTGGTAGAGGTGGAGGAGTAGATCCTGTAGTGCTTTTCCTAAGCCAGAGCAGGTATGGTGGAGTAGAGAGGGCCTCAGTGACTAGGGCGTAGGCGCCGAGGGGAGTGAGGCGCCAGTGGCTAGGGTGTAGGCGGCGGTGACCTGGATAGGGGCTAGGGTATCGGTGGCTTGGAATGGGTGGCGGTGGCCTAGGGTTTGGGGTGAGGGCCAAGGTTGGGTGCCCCACCCCTCCTTTATGGGTGGGAGAGGCGGAAAGGGGAGGCCGAGTCCTCCCCCAACCCCCTTGTGGCCGGAGGCTTGGGGAGGGAGAAGGAAACCTCTCCCTTGTAGGTTTCCTTTCCTCCCTCCGCTAGGACTTTAACTTTCCAAATTGGGATTTGACTTTTCAAACTAGACTTTGACGAGTCAAACTAGAGTTTGATTCCCACTTCCTATTCATGGCCGATTTGACCTAGGGCTTGATGCCTCCAGGCCCACTAGGGCATGGCGCATCCAAGTGCCCCCCACTAGGGTGGTGGACCTTCCAGAACCTTCTAGAAGATTCCAATGAAAACACTGAAAACATTTCCGAACCTCGGAATTGGACTTTCCTTATATGAATCTTATTCTTCGGACCATTTTGGATCTCCTCGTGATGTCCTGGATCCAACCCGAGATTCCGAACAACAACTCATATTCCATATCTACTAAACAACATCGAATCCTTAAGTTTTTCCCCCTACGGTTCATGAACTATGCAGACATGACCGAGACACTTATCCGATCAATAACCAATAGAGGAATCTGGAATTCATATGGTTCCCACATATTTATATGATTACATTGTGATCGAATGAACCATTTACATATGATACTGATTCCCTTTATCGCGTGATACTTTACTTATCCAAGGTTTGATCGTCGGTATCTCTATACCTAATTCAACCTCGTTACCGATAAGTACTCTTTACTCGTACCGTGATATGATATCCCTTGTGACCTAGTCACATTCTTGCAAGCCAATTGGATGACATTCCACCGAGAGAGCCGAAAGTATATCTATCTGTCATATGGATGGACAAATCCCATTCTTGATCCATGTGCCTCAACACATACTTTCAAAATACCTAATGCCACCTTTATAACTACCCAATTACAGAAGTGGTGTTTGATGTCATCAAAGCATTCATCCGGTGATGGTGATTAACATGATCTCATGGTCGAAGGATTAGGTTACTATGTATTTGAAAGCTTGTAGCAAACAAACTCTAAATGACTTGATCTTACGCTACGCTTACTATAGGAGTGTGTCCATCATATCATTCTCCTAATGACATGATATTGTTATTAATAACATCTAATTTCCATGATTAGGAAACCATTATCATCTATTAATAAACATGCTAGTTTAACAATAGGCTTACTTGGGACTTCTTTTATGTTTACAACACACTAGTATTAATGTTTCTGGTTAATACAATTATAGCATGGTATGTAAACATTTATCATTAACACAAAGATATAATACTAACAATTTTATTATTGCCTCTTGGGCATATCTCCAACAGTCTCCCACTTGCACTAGAGTCAATACTCTAGATTACATTGTGATGTACCTAACACCCATGGCGTTCTGGTGTTAGTCATGTTTTGCCCTAGGGAGAGGTTTAGTCAACGGATCTGCCATATTCAGATTTGTGTGTACTTTGCAAATCTTTATGTCACTATCTTGGACATGCTCATGAATAGCATGAAAACGTAGATTGATATGCTTCAGCTTCTTGTGTGACCTTGTCTCCATGCATTGGTTATGGCACCCATGTTGTCACAGTAGATGGCCATTGGGTCCAACGCACTAGTAACCACACCAAGCTCCGCAATGAACTCCTTCATCCATATCGCCTCTTATGAAGCCTCTGAAGTAGTTATGTATTCCGATTCAGTTGAATATCTCTCCACAACTCTTTCTTAGCACTCCTCCATCTCAATGTTGCACCATTCAAAGTAAATATGTATCCATATTGTGACTTAGAGTCTTCTGGATCAGTGTTCCAACTAGCATTGGTGTAACCATTTACAACGAGTTATTCATCACCTCCATCAGAAAGAACCATATCCTTAGTCCTTCTCAAGTACTTTAGGATATTTTGACCATTATCCAGTGATGTACTCCTGGATCACTTTGATCTCTGCTAGTTAAACTCACAACATATGCAATATATGGTCTTGTACACAGCATGGCATACATGATAGATCCTATGGCTGAGGCATATTGAGTTTTGCTCATCCTCTCTCTATCTTCTTCCGTAGCTGGACTTTGAGTTTTACTCAAGGTCGTATTGGGCAACATGGGCAAGAACCCTTTCTTGCTATCTTCCATTCCAAACCTTTTTAGAACCTTGTCCAAATATGTACTTTGTGAAAGAGCTATTAAGCATCTTGATCTATCTCTATAAAACTTGATGCCTAAAATGTATGCAGCTTCGCCAAGATCCTTCATTTAAAAACTAGTATTCAAATAGTCTTTGACACTTTTAAGAAGTTCTATATCATTCCAAATCAACAATATGTCATCCACATATAGTACTAAGAATGCTACAGAGCTCCCACTCACTTTCTTGTAAATACAAGCTTCTCCATAAGTTTATATAAACCCAAAGCTTTTGATCACCTTATCAAAATGTCGATTCCAGCTCCAGGATGTTTTCTTAAATCCATAAATGGACCGTTGAAGTTTGCATACCTTGTTAGCATATTTAGGATCAACAAAACCTTTGGGTTGTACCATATTCAACTCTTCATCAATGTCACCATTGAGGAACGCTGTTTTGACATCCATCTGCCATATATCATAATCATAATATGCAGCGATTGCTAACAAAATCCTCACAAACTTTAGCTTCGCTACTGGTGAGAAAGTCTCTTCGTAGTCAACTCCTTGAATTTGTCGGAACCCTTTCATGACAAGTAGAGCTTTATAGACGGTTACATTACCATCAACATTTGTTTTCTTCTTGAAAATTCATTTGTTCTCGACAGCCTTGCAACCATCTAGTAAGTCCACCAAAGTCCAAACTTGGTTTTCGTACATGGATCCAATCTCGGATTTCATGGCTTCATGCCATTTGTTGGAATCTAGGCTCATCATTGCTTCCTCATACCTCGCAGGGTAATCGGTGTTGTCCAGCAACATAACATTCATAACAGGATCATACCAATCAGGAGTGGTACGAGTCCTCATCGACCTGCGAGGTTTCATAGTATCTTTGTTCGAAGTTTCATGATAATTATCATAAGCTTCCTATCTTATTGGTGCAGGAGGCACAGGAACATCTTCTGGTGATGCGCTACTCTCAAATCCAAGAGAAGGTTTGGCAACCTCATCAAGTTCTACTTTCCTTCCAGTCACTTCTTTCGAGAGAAACTCCTTCTCCATAAAGGATACATTATTGGCAACAAAAACTTTTCCTTCGGATATATGATAGAAGGTATACCCAATAGCTTCCTCCGAGTATCCTATGAAGACGCATTTTTCCACTTTGGGTTCAAGCTTGTCGGTCTGTAACTTCTTTACATAAGCTTCACAACCCCAAACTTTAAGGAACAACAATTTAGGTTTCTTCCCAAACCATAATTCATACGGTGTCGTTTCAACGGATATAGATGGTGCCCTATTTAAAGTGAATGCGGCTGTTTCTAATGCACAACCCCAAAATGACAAAGGTAAATATATAAGTGACATCATAGAACGAACCATATCTAAGAGAGTTCGATTATGACGTTCGAACACACCATTACGTTGTGGTGTTCCGGACGGTGTCAATTGTGAAAGTATTTTGCATTTCTTTAAATTCTCGCCAAACTCGTAACTTAGATATTCACCTCCACGATCAGATCATAGAAACTTAATCTTCTTGTTACGTTGATTCTCCACTTCACTTTGAAATTCCTTAAACTTCTCGAAAGTTTCAGACTTATGTTTCATGAAATAGATATACCCATATCTACTCAAGTCATCCGTGAAAGTAAAAACATAATGATAACCACCGCACGATGATACAATCATTGGGACACATACATCGGTATGTATGATTTCTAATAAGTCCATAGCTCGCTCCATTATACCAGAGAATGGAGTCTTAGTCATTTTTCCCATCATGCATGCTTCACATCTTTCAAGTGATTCAAGAAGTCCATCGGAATGGAGTTTCTTCATACGCTTCACTCCAATGTGACCAAGACGACAGTGCTACATGTATGTAGAATTATCATTCAATTTTCATCGTTTAACATCTATATTATGAACATGTGTATCACTACTATCGAGATTCAATAAGAATAGAGCATCTATCATAGGCGCATGGCCATAAATATATTACTCAAATAAATCGAACAACCATTATTCTCGGACTTAAACAAGTAACTGTCTTGTAATAAGCAAGATCCAGATATAATGTTCATGCTTAACGCAGGCACCAAATAACAACTATTTAAGTATAAAACTAATCCCGATGGTAGATGAAGAGGGAGCATGCCGACAGCGATCACATCAACCTTGGATCCATTTCCAACGCGCATCGTCAGCTCGTCTCTCGCTAGTCTTCGCTTATTCTGCAGCAGCTGTTTAGAGTTATAAATATGAGCAACTGAACTACTATCAAATACCCAGGCGCTACTACGACTACTAGTAAGATACACATCAATAACATGTATATTGAATATACCTTTCTTCTTGATGTTGCCATTCTTCAGATCTGCGAGGTACTTGGGGCAATTCCGCTTCCAGTGACCTTGTCCCTTGTAGTAAAAGCACTCAGTATCAGGCTTCGGACCAGCCTTGGGTTTCTTTGCAGGCGCAGCATCTTTCTTGTCGCCCTTCTTGAAGTTACCCTTCCTCTTAGGATTGCCTTGCTTCTTGAAATTGGTGGTATTATTGACCATCAACACTTGGTGCTCTTTCTTGATCTCCACTTCCGTAGACATCAACATGGAGAAGAGTTCTGGAAATGACTTATCCATGTGCTGCATGTTGTAGTTCATCACAAAGTTCTTGTAACTAGGTGTTAGTGATTGTAGGACACGATGAATACCCAACGCATTAGGAATCGTTATTCCCAGATCTCTGAGTTTATTAATGTGCCCAGACATCTTAAGCACATGCTCGCTAACGGAGCTACCCTCTTCCATCTTGCAGTTAAAGAACTTCTCGTCGGCTTCATATTTTTCAACAGCCGCATGAGTCTCAAATATCATTCTAAGATCACGGTCAATATCATAAGTCTCACAGTTCTCAAACCGATTCTGAAGCTCTAGTTCTAAAACATACAAGATGGCACACTGAACTGTGTAGTATTGATTCTTTCGAGTGAGTAAAACATTATTCACCTCATCGGTAGCATCATCTGCAGGAGGGTCACCCAGCGCTGCATCTAGCACATAGGTCAACTAACCATCATTGAGGACAATCCTCAAGTTGCGGAACCAATCGGCGAAGCTGCTTCCATTGTTTTCAACCTTTCTTCCTCTAGGAACGCATTAAAATTGATGGTAGGGGCCGCCATGAACTACAACATATTTACAAAGAGTTTAGACTAAGTTTATGACAAATTGAGTTCATATTTAATACTTAAATTAACTATGTGAACTCCCACTCAAAACAAAATCCCTCACATTGTTTTAGTGGTCACACGAACCAAATCCACTACACCAAGCCCGATAATCACGAGAGATGATGTAGTTTCAAAGGCGAACAGTCAACATGTTCATCATATCAATCATATGACTCATGCTTTACCTTTCGGTATTGCGTGTTCCGAGACCACATCTGTACATGCTAGGCTCGTCAAGGTTAACCTTAGTATTCGCATGTGCAAATCTATCTTGCACTCGTTGTACTCACACATAGAATCTATCACACCCGATCATCACCTGGTGCTTCGAAACGACGAGTCTTAGCAATGGTTACTACTAAGGATGAATACTTTATTACTTGATATTTAGTGAGAGGGATCATCTTATAATGCTATTGTCGCAATCTAAGCAATAAAAGATGCATGATGGTGCTGACGTGGAGAACTTCGTTGGAAACCCCAAGAGAAAGGTGTGATGAGCACATCAGCAAGTATTCCCTCAGTAGAGACCGAGGTTATCGAACCAGAAGGAGGAAGGAAACGTGGAGACCTACACAACACAAACTCAAGACTTTGCCCCAACGAATCAGTGAGGTTATCAAGCTCACCGGTTTGCTGTAACAAAGGATTAAACATATGGTGTGGAAAGTAATGGTGGTTTGTAGCAAGTAAACAAGTAACATTGGAAGATGTATCAATGGTAAAGATTGGACCGGGGTCCATAGTTCACTAGAGGTGCTCTCCTTAGATAAACAACATGGCATGAAGGGTAAACAAATTACAGCAGGGCAATTGATAGGAACTGAGCAAGGCATAACAATGCAATTACTAGTCAGAAAGATCCTATGAGATTCGACTGGGCAATACAACAAGATACATAGACCGCCATCCAATTGCATCTATGACTAGAATTCCACGTTCAGGTTATCATCCGAACCCCCTCCGGTATTAAGTTGCAAGCAACAGACAACTGCTTTAAGCAAAGTGTGTAAGGTAAACAATCCACATGTTCCATGAACAAGAGACTGTTGTTTTCTCCCTAGTAGCAATAGCACATCTACAACCGAAGAGATTATTGTCACTTCCCTTGGAAACTAGAGGCATGAACCCACTATCGAGCATAAATACCCCCTCTTGGAGTCACTAGCAACTACTTGGCCAAGATAGCTACTAACAAAAGAGAGCATGCAAGATCACAAACAACACAGACATGATAGAATCATAAATACAAAACCATTAATCAAACCAACATAATAATCTCAATATCCATCGGATCCCCGCAAACACAACATGCATGATTACAAATAGATTAGATCTTGATCATGAATGGAGCTCACAAGATCTATACATGAAAGCACAAAGGAGGAGATACAACCATCTAGCTACTACATGGACCCATAGTCCAAGGTGTAACTACTCACGCATCATACCGGAGAGAATTCCTCCGGGATGATCTCCCCTCTGGCAGTGTGCCGGGAAGAACTTCAGATCCCTCCCCCCGATCTAGGGACGATGGTGGTGGCTATAGACGGTTTCATGGATATTTGATTGAGTACTTAGGGTTTCTGCATCGGGGGCTTCTTATAGGCGAAGGGGGAGGCCGAGGCGGCGGCCAGGGCAACCAAACCCTAGCCAGGCGCGGGGCAAGGCCCACCCACGCCTGGGGTGGGTCTGGCCCCTCCGGCTCCCCTCTGGACTTCTTGTTCCCCACGGAAAGTAATTGACTTTGACGTTTGTCCCGTCCAATTTCGAGAATATTTCTTTACTAACTTTTCTGAAACCAAAAACAGCAGAAAACAGGCATCTGGCACTATTGCAACTTGTTAGTAGGTTAGTACCAGAAAACATGTAAAAATCACCTCAAAGTGTGGACAAGTAAAGCAAAGTAGATACTAAAGAAGCATGGATCATCAAAAATTATAGATATGTTTCCGACGTATCAACATCCCCAAGCTTAACTCCTGCTCGTCCCTCATAGAGTAGCAATATAGATGCATAGGACACCTCCAAAGTTCACAAGGGTGACTAGAAACAAGTAGCACAAGAACAAGTAATAACACAATATGCATCAATTAATAAGCTTTGGAACACTTCACACAGAATGACAACTATGCTCTCTTAATGATGCCTGGAGGTAGAAGGTGGAGACTCAATAGTGGTGGAAGAAAGGACTTTTTTGTAAAGGAAGCAGGGATTACAAGTTTCAAAAAGAGCTTCCAAAAATTATGGTACTTGTTAGCTTTCAGCCCTCATTGCCCCTATTGTGAGCATCTTGAAGTGGTTAAGGTTAAAGTGGCAAAGCTAGAGTATATGCTTGACGAAGTATAAGTTGGAAATCTCAAGTCCCTTGAATACGAGGGCCACACCTCATGCATACTCAACTTTGGGCCCAGGTAAGTTCTTGTCGCTGTAAGTATTTGCATATCATTGAGAACCGCCAACGGGGTACCCCTTGCACATGGTACAGGAGATATCCCATAACCAAAATGATAAGGCAAGCAGATAATGAGCATCTCAGCAATCTTTTTATTTACCATATGCATAGCTTTTTACTGAGGATGCTTCATAGATAGATAATTATGGTGATGCTGCAAGTTTTCACCATGATTAGGCATGGCTTAGGCTAGCGGCCCAGGCGTTTCTCTAACACAGAATACAAACTCCATGGACTTACAAGTTCCCTCTTTATTTCACACTGGTGACATCCATAGAAAAAAGAACATGATGTCAACTGAGTACAGAGTACAAGTGCAATGTTGAAAACGTTCCCCGTGACAGCACGGTTCTGCTAATTCCAACTTATAAGTGCAAGCATATACAAAAAAGTTGTCACAATGGTTCAAGTTTATTAGGGGCAAAGAATAAAGTGTGCCATCAAGTTCGTGAGGGCTTTAATCACTAAGTTTTCACATAACAAAATATTTTTTAATTGGAAGATAGCTGAAAACAAGAATATACTTGGAATGGTGTAACACACCATGCATAGGAGTTTATAGTGGACACTTTGGAATAACTTGGTTTCTTGGGAGTTGGAGGCATGAATAGAACTTACTCATACAAGTGGAGGCCAGCAAAAGACTGGGAGCAACCAACTAAGAGAGCATAATGGCCATAAACATGTAGTGCAACAAAGCATACTAATCAAAGCAAAGAGTGGTACTACAAGTCAAGGACTAAATGATCATAGAGGATAATGGTGACTTGTGAAAGTCATAACATGGTGTGAGCATGTGCCAATTCAACCCAAGCAAAGCATCTAAGGAGAATACCACAATACTATGCTTTTGCATGCTAAAACAACACATAATTTCTTCAAGGCACACTAAGCAATCCCAATTGTTTGGAACAATACATGCTACAGCAATAATCACTAAGCATAATACCAAAACAACACCTAGCATGTCATGCTAAAGTCTAAGTCACAGTCAATGCAAGCTCCTCTTGCACTTCAAGCAAGAACTTACTACTCCTTTCCAACACCAAGCAAACGTATTTGCAAAACAACACAGCGAGAACGGGGGTCCAAACTACTTTATTCAAGCAAACTAAACAACCTAAATAAAGCAAACAAAAACTAAGATGATCCAAGAACAACACAACTGTGCATGAAATAATAAAAATGAAGTGTCTAGACAGACCTGAGCTTTCTATTGATGAAGAAGGGGATGCCTTGGGCATCCCCAAGCTTTGACGCTTGTACCTCTTGGATATTTCTTGGGGTGACACCATGGTGGCATCCCCAAGCTTGATATTTTGTCCATTCTTCATCGCATTGCATCATTCTCTCTCTACACCTGAAATTTTTCCTTCATACAAAACTTCACACAATCTTCATTAGCAACATTATTGTATTCAAAAGATATTAGACCCCTGGCAAAGCTTTGGAACAACAAGGTTTTTCACTAAAAACACAAGATACTGTAGTAATTCCTTCACAAAGCTCAATTCACCTAAAGATAACTCAAAAAGGAATCAATAAGAAGCAAATGCAAATAATGGCAGAAAACTGTCAAAACAGACCAGCAGGTAGAAACCGATTTTTTCAAACATCTTCTATTGCTCAAATCAAAAAGTGTTGAGCTAAGAAAGTTAGCTAACATACTGGGGGATTTATTCGTACATTTTGAGCTCAATCCGAGTTACAGAGCCTCCTCACGAATTTTTATGGTGGAGGACAGAAATCTGTTTCCGGACAGCAACTCCCCAAATCTTACTTCCCTCTCATTAGAGGTCATTCTTAGCACAAAAAGCAAACAAAAAGGATAAGGAGAGGTCATTACTTAAGTAAAAACTTCCAAGACTCAAGGAAACTCTTGGGTTATCTCCCAACAAGTACTTTTCTTTAACGCCTTTAAGTTAGGCATGGAAAGTTTGAGAAGATACTCTCATGAGAAATATGAATTGAAATAAAAGAGAGCATCAAAACACATTTGACTCTAACCCACTTCCTATGCATAGGAATCTTGTGAGAAAATAAATCAAAGAAGCACATAGTAACACGAATGGGTAGATAAAACAAGAGCAACTTCAAAACTTTTAGCACATAGAGAGGTGTTTTAGTACCATGAAAACTTCTACAACCATACTTTCCTCTCTCATAATAATTTTCAGTAGCCTCATGAATAAACTCAACAATATAACTATCACATAAAGCAGGATTTTAATGAGCTACAAACACATAATTTCTATCAAGCTCAAAAATAGTGGGATCAAAACCTTCGCAGGTTTTACCCAAAGTAGTTATTTCAAAAGGATCCACAGGAACATAACATTCATCCTCCTTTGGTAAGCATGGGGGACAATCAAATAATGTAAGGGATAAAGAGTTACTCTCATTAGAAGGTAGGCATGGGTAGATAATCCATTCTTCCTCCTTTTGTTCATCACTCTCCTCCTCTTTTTCATCTAAAAAGCTTCTAGTTTCAACAATTTCTTCTTCCCTAGGCTCCTGCAAGTCATTAGTCTCTTCCATTCGTGGAAAGCACCTATTAAAATATTCAAGAATTTAAGTATCTCATAAACCTCATGTTCATAAGGTGCATCATCAATATTTTCAAACAAGTTGGCAAGTTCAAATGCACTCTTGAAAGCAATAAATTCTTCAATTTGTTCCACATCATCAAAGTCATAATTTCCCTTAACATAAGAAGATATGGTAACATTATCATTATACTCACACTGAAAAGGAAGGTGTTTATACCTCCTACAGCAACAAGATTTATCAAAGCAATAAGTAACATTATAATTAAAGCACACATCTCTAGCAATAGTATTCAACTTATCAATTTGTTCCCATAAGGGCTTCCTTTTTTGTGACGAACGGTGTTCCTTATAATAATAGTTTTGTTCTTCCGTGAACCCACCTTGCCAATAAGAACTAGTTTCAAAGAAACCATCCATTGATAGAAAGCATGACCAAGCAAGGCAATAACAGACCAGAAACTAGAGTAGGAACTATTTTTTTTTGTGTTTTTGAATAAAGAAAGCAAACCAAACTAGACTAATTTTTTTGGTTTTTTTGGAAAGAGGCAAACAAAACCAAGCAAGAGAAACAAAGCAAACTATAAACAAAGTAAAGATAAAGGAAGTGAAAGACTCCCCTTGTGAAGACGTCCTTAGCCTCCCCGGCAATGGCGCTAGAAAACTTGTTGATGGTGCTGACGTGGAGCACTTTGTTGGAAACCCCAAGAGCAAGGTGTCATGAGAACAGCAGCAAGTCTTCCCTCAGTAGAGACCGAGGTTATCGAACCAGAAGGAGGAAGGAAAAATCACACAGGTGTTGCAAGCAACGTGGATACATGCACAACACAAACTCAAGACTTTGCCCCAACGAATCAGTGAGGTTGTCAAGCTCACCGGTTTGTTGTAACAAAGGATTAAACATATGGTGTGGAAAGTAATGGTGGTTTTCAGTAAGTAAACAAGTAACAGTGGAAGATGTATCAATGGTAAAGATTGAACCGGGGTCCATAGTTCACTAGAGGTTCTCTCCTTAGATAAACAACATGGCATGAAGGGTAAACAAATTACAGCAGGGCAATTGACAGGAACTGAGCAAGGCATAACAATACAATTACTAGTCAGAAAGATCCTATGAGATTTGATTGGGCAATACAACAAGATACATAGACCGCCATCCAACTACATCTATGACAGTCCACCTTCAGGTTATCATCCGAACCCCCTCCAGTATTAAGTTGCAAGCAACAGACAACTGCTTTAAGCAAAGTGTGTAAGGTAAACTATCCACATTTTCCATGAACAAGAGAGTGTTGTTTTCTCCCTAGTAGCAACAGCACATCTACAACCGAAGAGATTATTGTCACTTCACTTGGAAACTAGAGGCATGAACCCACTATCGAGCATAAATACCCCCTCCTGGAGTCACTAGCAACTACTTGGCCAAGATAGCTACTAACAACGAAGAGCATGCAAGATCACAAACAACACAGCCATGATAGAATCATAAAGACAAAACCATTAACCAAACCAACATAATAATCTCAATATCCATTGGATCCCCGCAAACACAACATGCATGATTACAAATAGATTATATCTTGATCATGAACGGAGCTCACAAGATCTATACATGAAAGCACAAAGGAGGAGATACAACCATCTAGATACTACATGGACCCATAGTCCAAGGTGGAACTACTCACGCATCATACCGGAGAGAAGGCCTCCGGGATGATCTCCCCTCCAGCAGGGTGCCGGGAAGAACTTCATATCCCCCGATGATCTAGGGACGATGGTGGTGGCGGATATAGACGGTTTTGTGGATATTTGATCGGGTACTCAGGGTTTCTGCATTGGGGGCTTCTTATAGGTGAAGGGGGAGGCCGAGGCGGCGGCCAGGGCAGCCAAACCCTAGCCAGGCGCGGGGCAGGGCCCACCCGCACCTGGGGTGGGTCTGGCCCTCCTGGCTGGCCCCTCCGGCTCCCCTCTAGACTTCTTGTTCCCCACGGAAAGTAATTGACTTTGACGTTTGTATCGTCCAATTCCGAGAATATTTCTTTACTAACTTTTCTGAAACCAAAAACAGGCATCTGACACTGTTGCAACTTGTTAGTATGTTAGTATCAGAAAACATGTAAAAAGCACCTCAAAGTGTGGACAAGTAAAGCAAATTAGATACTAAACAAGCATGGAGCATCAAAAATTATAGAGACATTTCCGACGTATCAATGCATAAAAGGATTAACATCACATCCAATTCATAACATGTGATATAATATGGCCTTTCTTCTTGTGCCTTCGATCTCCATCTCCAAAGCACGAACATGATCTCCATCATCACTGGCGTGGCATCAAGGTCAATGGCGCTGCTTCATGATTGTCCTCCACCAACAACAACTATTACAACTACTTTGATGAATAGACACGCATGTCTTAAATGAATTTTAAAGACAACCATAAGGCTCCTGTCGGTTGCCAACTTACAATAAGGATCATTGCATACATCATATATAATCACAATCATGGCCATATCACATCACAACACAAGCCCTGCAAAACCAAGTTAGACGCCTCTAATTTTCTTTGCATGTTTTACGTGGCTGGGGCTTTCGCATAAGAACCATTCTAACTTATGAAAATGAAACACAACGTTGATACAAGTATTGTCAAGTGCCCGTTGTAAATTGAATCTTCACTATGGTGGGAGAGACAGACACCCGCAAAGCCACTTGTGCAATGCAAGTTGCACGTTGAGCGTGGAGCAAGTCTCATGTACGATGACATGTAAGGTTAGCCCGGGCCGCTTCATACCACCATCCCGCAAGATGCAAAGTACACAAAAATCAATCAACAACAAAAGCATCAACACCCACAAAAACATTGTGTTCTACTCATGCAACAGATCTACGCATAGACACGGCTCTGATACCATTGTAGGGGTTCATAGCATGGAAAACAAAAATATTCTATCGCATGAACACACAAAAGCCAAGATCTAATCTACGAGATCGGTGCAATGAGTTTATAGAGTACTAACCCTCATAGATCCAAAGTGTTTAACAAGATCAAATTCTCGGGGTTGATGTAGTCGTTCACTTGCCAATCTCAAGATTGTGTAGACGATCCTTCGGGCGCCACGTTTTGGCAGTGCTTACACAGTAGGTCACATGTTCGGTACTCGATGAAGACCTTCCTCTCCCTTGTTCCAGCAGGTAGCAGAGGTTGTAGATCTCCTCATGATTCCAGCAGCACGACAGTGTGGTGGTGGAGGTGGAGGAGTAGATCCTGTCGGGCTTCACCTAAGCCGGAGTAGGTATGGTGGAGTAGAGAGGGCCTCGGCGGCTAGGGCGTAGGCGCCAAGGGGAGGGAGGCACCAGCGGCTAGGGTGTATGTAGAGGCGACTTGGAGAGGGGCTAGGGCAGCGGCGGCTTGGGAGGGGCGGCGGTGGCCTAGGGTTTGGGGTGAGGGCCAAGGGGGGTGCCCCACCCCTCCTTTTATGGCTGGGAGAGGCGGCAAGGGGAGGCCAAGTCCTCCCCCAACTCCCCTTCTGGTCGGCGGCTTGGGGAGGGAGAGGGAAATCTCTCCCTTGTAGGTTTCCTTTCCTCCCTCCACTAGGATTTTGAATTTCCAAATTGGGATTTGAATTTTCAAATTAGACTTTGACTATTCAAACTAGAGTTTGATTCCCACTTCCTAGTCATGGCTGATTTGACCTAGGGCTTGATGCCACCATCCCCACTAGGGCATGGCGCATCGAAGTGCCCCCCCTCTGGGGTGGTGGACCTTCTAGAACCTTCTAGAAGCTTCCAATGAAAATACCGAAAACATTTCTGAAACTTAGAATTGGACTTTCCTTATATGAATCTTATTCTCCAAACCATTCTGAATCTCCTCGTGATGTCCTGGATCCAACCCGAGACTCTGAACAACATTCAGTTTCCAACTCATACTCCATATCTACTAAACAAGAGTGAATCCTTAAGTGTGTCTCCCTACGGTTCGTGAACTATGCAGACATGATCGAGACACTTCTCCGATCAATAACCAATAGAGGAATCTAGAAATTCATATGGTTCCCACACATTTCTACGATTCCATTGTGATCGAATGAAACATTTACATATGATATCAATTCCCTTTGTCGCGCGATACTTTACTTATCCGAGGTTTGATCGTCGGTATCTCTATACCTATTTCAACCTTGTTACCTATAAGTACTCTTTACTCGTTCCATGATATGACATCCCTTGTGACCTAGTCACATTCTTGCATGTCAATTGGATGAAATTCCACCGAGAGGGCCCAGAGTATATCTATCTGTCATATGGATGGACAAATCCCACTCGTGATCCATGTGCCTCAACACATACTTTCAAAATACCTAATGCCACCTTTATAACCACCCAGTTACGAAAGTGGTGTTTGATGTCATCAAAGGATTCATCCGGTGATGGTGATTAGCATGATCTCATGGTCGAAGAATTAGGTTACTATGTATTAGAAAGCTTGTAGCAAACGAACTCTAAATGACTTGATCTTACGCTACGCTTACTATAGGAGTGTGTCCAACATATCATTCTCCTAATGACATGATATTGTTATTAATAACGTCTAATGTCCATGATCAGGAAACCATGATCATCTATTAATCAACAAGCTAGTTTAACAAGAGGATTACTAGGGACTTCTTTTATGTTTACAAAACACACAAGTATTAATGTTTCCGGTTAATACAATTATAGCATGGGATGTAAACATTTATCATAAACACAAAGATATATAAATAACCATTTTATTATTGCCTCTTGGGCATATCTCCAACACTACCATGATAACATTCTTTCCTTTGGATTTGGGTAATCCTTCCAGAAAGTCTAGGATGATTTCAGGCCATTTTTCTTTAGGAATTGGAAGGGGATCAAGAAGCTTAGGATACTACACCTTTTCATATTCTGATATTTGATAGACGGGACAATGTGCTACCTTGGTATCAATAAATCGTTTCATTTTTGGCCATTAGAACAGTTGTTTCAGTCTATGATGAGTAACTCTGTTACCATGGAACCAAATATAGAAGAACGGAAAGATCAAAGATATTGTACTTTAGATCAGAGCCATTACCAATGTACAGTCTACCCTTGTGCCTGATGATGCCTGACTAGAGAGTGAATTTGTCATTGTTGTTTGGGTTCACTGCTAGCTCCTGAAGAAGTTTGGTACACTAAGCATCATTGATGTAAATGTCATGGATGTCCATTGTCCATGTTGGCACAGCAGAGGTTGCCAGGCATAAGTCACCCTCAATTTCAGAGTTGTCATTTGGTTGGTACTTTCTGGACAAAGCATCAGCCACAATATTTTCACTTCCTCTCTTGTATTGGATGGTGAAATCAAACTCCAGTATCTTGAGCATTAGCTTATGTTGAATGCCTTCTAGATTTTTTTGGTTGGCTAAGTACTTGAGGCTACTTTGATTAGTCTTGATAATTAATTTGTTGCCCAGAAAGTAATGCCTCCACTTCTTAAGAGCTTCTAAGATGGCCATTGCCTCTTTCTCATATATTGACTTGGCATTGGTAGTAGGCCCAAGACATTTGCTGAAATAAGCTAGGGGCTTAGAATTTTGCATCAAGATAGCCCCCAAACTAGTAGCACATGCATCAGTTTCCAAGATGAATGGGAGAGAGAAGATTGGCAGTGCTAATAAGGGGGGTTTGGACATGAATGTCTTTAAGTACTCAAAGCGGTCTGTTGTTCAGGACCCCATTGGAATGCATTCTTCTTCAGAGCATTATACAGAGGCCTGCTATTATGGAATAATGAGGAATGAATCTTCTGTAGTAGCCTATGAGGCCTAGAAAACATGTGAGCTTCTTTAGTGAGGATGGAGGGATCCAGCTGATAATGTCATGTATCTTCGAAGGATATGTTTGGATTCCCTGACCAAATTGGCATTTAGAAACCTTTGCCTTGAGAGAGTGGTTTTTGAAGACTTTCATGACCAATTGCAAGTGTGTCAGATGTTCTTCCAAGGAACTCATATAGACCAAGATGTCATAAAAAATACTAGCACAAATTTCTTGAGATACTAAGAAAAAATAGTGTTTATCAACTCTTGGAATGTTGCATGAGCATTGCACAACCCAAAAGGCATCACTAAGTATTCGTAGTGTCCAAGGTGAGTGGCGAATATTGTTTTTGGTATATCCTTCTCTTTCATTTTGATTTGATGGTGTCCTGACCTCAAGTCAAATTTGCTGAAATTTTTTGCTCCATGTAACTCATCAAGTAAATCCTCAATGACTGGGATAGGAAATTTATTCTTGATGGTCGTATAAATTTAGACCTCTAAATTCATCACACAACCTCCAAGATTTGTCCTTTTTCCCGACCAAAATGGCAGGAGAGGGTATGGACTTTTGCTTGGTCTGGTTTCTGCATTTTTCAACATCTCTTTTATGATTAACTCAGTTGAATTCTTATGGCTGTGGGACACTATGTAGGGCCTAATGTTGTGTGGTTTGGAACCAGGTTATAGTGGGATCTGGTGATCACAAGTTCTCTTGGGAGGCAGGACAACAGGAGTTTGGAAAATGTCCTGGAATTGGTGGAGTAAAGAGTTGATCCCTTCTGGAACTGGTGTGAGTTGGGAGGTAGTGGTAGTGGCATCCTCCATGGTTGTGTTGAATAACAAGTAACCCATACCACCTTGATCAATTAGTTTGCTACACTACTCATATGATATCATGAGTTTATCTCTGGAAGCATATGATCTTGAAAGGTGTGTATTTTTTCCTCCACTGCAATGTTAATGTTCTATGCACAAATTCAAAGGTGACAGGGTTGTGCACATTAAACCAATTAACTCCCAAGATGATGTTAGACCCTTTTAGCTGGAGTATTCTGAAGTTTGTAGTGAATTTGTGCCCTTGGACAGAGAAAGAACAATTGTAAGCCATGGTTCTGGATTGTAGTATTCCTACCCCGGGTACTTTTACTTTCCTATGAGCAGTAGCTATCATCTGAATATTGTTTTGAAATGCAAAATCATAGTCCATGAATGTGTTTATACTTCCTGTGTCAGCTAGAGCAACAGCTTGAGCTGTTTTGAAGTGGAGAAGCAGTGATATGGTAGAATCACTAGGACAACCACTGTAAGCAGCACCAGATATGTTCAGTAATTGATCATCTGTGGGTGGGTTTTCTCATTGTTGTTGTTTCTCCAGTAAAGGAGGTGCTTCTACTTATGAAAGAGGTGGTGGTAGTGGTTGCATTTGTACCAAAGGTTCTTCCTCCTCTCTAGAATGTCCTTGCATTTCTATGGCATTAATAGACCTTTGTAATTTTTGACATTTGTGGCCTATGAACCAATTGTCAGCACAATACCAACACTTCCTGGCTTCTCTGGGCATGTCATTGGATCCTCTGTTTTTGTTTTCTCTTAAGGGAGCTAGAAGAGGAGCTTGTTTGCCTGGAATATTATGGTAGTTTCGTGGAGGGGGAGACTGAGGAATGACTGGGGTAGCTTTCTTAGTAGATGATAGGTATGCCTTTTCATACTGTCTTGCATACCAATATGTTGATAGCAGAGTTGTAGGCTTCTGGCATTGAACTGTGTGCTTAATCCCTTCCTTTAATCCACTAATGAACCTATCCACAAAGAAATCCTGAGGAAGGTAACGTCGTTCTCGTTTCATCTGTGTCATCCACTATTCATAAGCATCAATTTAAGCATTGACAGAGGTGCTTTGTTTGAGCAATTGGAATTGGTCCATTATCATTTGTAATAGTATCTGGAAACCTGTCTAAGACTACTTTTCTAAGCTCAGCACAAGAGATTGTATGTAATGGTAAACCAGCATTGTTAAGCCATGTTTTGGCTTTCCCTCTGATGTGAGCAATACCCCACTTTACTCTGCTTTATTTAGGGATTCCGACTAACTAAAAAATATCCTCACATTCCAATTAACCAAGCTCTAGGACAATCTCTTGAAAAGGTAGGTAATTCCACATGTGGTGTTCTAATTTGGGGATCATTGAAACTGTTGTGGTGTGGGTGATTATGTTGCTCGATTTTTGGTTGCGACTATGCGGTTCGGTTGTGGGTAGGAGGTTGATACTGAATTGGGTAAGGTGTTGGCTGCTATGGTAGCTGGTAGTATGGATAATATAGTGGTGGGGGTGGGTAAAAGGGTGACTGGTAAGGTTGTTAGTATTGTGGGAAAGGGGGTGGTTGGTACTATTGTTTTTGTGAAGATGGAGGTTGATTATAGTACTGTGGTTGGGAGGTTGGATTGGTAATTTGTGTGAATTGTTGTATTGTTGATGAGGACGGTGTAGAGGATGTAATGGGGTTTGTATGCAAAATAGGTGTTGTTTGGATGGCTTAAGTGATGGGTTGAGTTGGGGGTAGAGGGAGCTGTTGGGGGTCAAATTTCCCAGTTTTGGTGGGAATGGTGGTGTTGTGGATGTATGAGGTGTTGTGTTTGGCGTCGGAACTTCAGGAATTGGTGACAGCGGTTGAATAGAGGATGGAGGTGGGGTAGCAAGGGTAGAATTTTGGGTCTATGATGGGGAAATAGCTTGGGGGTTTACTTAAGGCGGTGCAAATCGAGAAAAATTGAAGGCCATATTGGACATCATAGCAGTCATCTTACCGAGATAACCTTGCATCGCGGTGAGGGATGTTGTAGATTTGGCGGCGTCCTTGTGATGGCGGTCGAGACAGCGACGGATGGACCAAACCTCGCGGCGAAGCTTGGTGTTGGAGTTGGATGTCTCATGATCGTCATACGTTGTCATAGAAACGAAGCCCATCCCTTCAGCGAGCATGAGGTGCTCCAGGGACACAAATTGGGATCTAGCGTCAAGAGGCATGGATCCTGAAGGATTTTAAGGCCAGGATCCGGTAACCTCGTGGTGCTTTTTTGGGGTGGGAGGGAGGGAAGAGTCGTCGATGTGACTAGAGGAGGGGCCAGATCGATGCTCTGATACCACCTTGTTAGGACCTAGGGGGTGTAGGGGTTCGTAGCATCGAAAACAAAAAAATTCTACCGCATGAACACACACAAGCCAACATCTATCTACTAGATTGTAGCAACGAATCGATTAGAGTACTCACCCTCGAATATTCCAAAGCGGTTAACGAGAGCAGATTCTCGTGGGTGATGTAGTCATACACTTGCCGATCTCAAGATCGCGTAGACGATCCTTCCGGTCAGCGTTTGATGGCGCTCCGTAGTCGGTCACACATTATTTTCGATGAAGACCTTCCTCTCCTTGTTCCAAAGAAATGAGGTTGTAGTTCTCTACTCGAGATTCCGGCAGCACGACGGCGTGAGCAGGTTAGGATGGATTAGAAGGGTTCCCCAGCGATCTAGGGGTTAGAGGCCGAGGGAGGAGGAGGTGGTCGGCGGCGGATAGGGCAGCGGCGACGGCGCAAGGCGGCGGCGTGGGGAGGGGCTGTGTGTTTGGGGCAGCCCCTCCCCTCTATTTATGAGAGGGAGGGGAATCTGGGTAGGGGAGGTTGAATCCTCCTCCAACTCCCTCTCCTCCTTGGCGCGTGGTGGAGGGAGAGGAGGTTTCCTCTCCCCCCTCCAACAGGATAAAATGTCCCAGTTTGACTTTTCAAACTTGCCTTTTGACTTTCAATTTTGGAGTTTGATTTCTCACTTTTATTTGCACAGCCCTTTGACTTAGGACATGATGCAACCATTCCAATTTGTCATGCCTCATTCATGTACGCATCCCCTTCCGGTTCGGTGAACCTTCTAGATCATTCCTGTGAAAACACCGGAATCATTCCCGAACTCCAAACTTGAACTTTCCTTATATGAATCTTATTCTCTGGACCATTCCGAATCTCTTCCTGATATCCTGGAAACCATCCGAGACTCCAAACAACATTTGGTCTTCTTACTCACATTCCATATCTAATAAACAACATTGAATCCTTAAGTGTGTCTCCCTACGGTTCGTGAATTATACTGACATGATCGAGACTCTTCTCCGATCAATAACCAATAGAGGAATCTGGAAATTCATATGGCTCCCACATATTTCTACGATTACTTTGTGATCGAATGAACCATTTACATACGATACCAATTTCCCTTTGTCTCGCGATATTTTACTTATCCGAGGTCTGGTCATCGGTATCTCCGCATACCTAGTTCAACCTCGTTTTCGATAAGTACTCTTTACTCGTTCCTGTGATATATGATCCCTTGTGAGCCAGTCACATGCTTGCAAGCTAATTGGATGACATTCCACTGAGAGGGCCCAGAGTATATCTATCCGCCATATGGATGGACAAATACCACTCTTGATCCATGAGCCTCAACACATACTTTCCGAACACTCAATGCCACCTTTATGTCACATCCCAAAATTCTCCAAATTTTGAAATGTGAAAAATAAACAAACAAAAGAAACACTTGTTGAAATTTAGGGTGAAAAGAAACTTTCTGCTTCTAAATGGAAACATCAAAACCCTACTTGAACAAAATTTGAATGAAAAGGAATCAAACAAATTTTGAAACAAATCAAATTCATTCATAGATGGAATGTATCTTGAATTTAAAACACTTGCAAAATTTAAACCAAAACCCTAAACCCTAATGAAAGAGATCATCTCCAAGTTCACTCTAAGACTATGGCTTTGTACCATATAAAAGTTTATCAACAAACATTTCTAAATGATCAAAAATGATAAACAAAAATATTACAAAACCATGGAAATTGATTTCACTCAATATGGAGCCATAGATAAAAACTTATGATTTTAATAAAATAAAAAAAAGTATTTTTTCCAAGGCTAATAAAGCTCCTAACTAACAACAATACCAAATTGTGAGCAAAGTAATCATAAAAGGATTTGAAAAGATAAATAATTATTAAATAAAATTTTACAAAGTGGAATCACCAATTTTGGAGCTATAAATAACAAGATATGAATTTTATAAGACAAAGAAAGAAAGAAATAAATAAGAAATATTTAAAAGACAATTTAAATCTTGCCCAAATCCATAAGAAAATGGAATAAAAGTAATTCAAATAAAATAAAAGAATAAAATATTATTTAAATAAAATTATATGGGTTTATGAACCATATTCAATTTTATTTAAATAAAGACAAATTGCCTCATTTAAATGAATTATTAAATCATAAGAAAATATTTGGATTATTCCAAAGTGGACTTTTTAACACACTAATAAGTGGTTTAAACCTACTGAAAAGTTCTGGAAAAGGATGTGAATTCAAATTGAAGCTTTAATCAAATGTTTCAAATAAAAATAGAAAACAGAATTAGAAAAAGAAAAACATTTGAAAAAAAGAGGAAACCCAACTAACCTACACAGCTAGACCAAACCCAGGGCCAACACAGCCCACCCGGCAACCCCCACCCCTCTCTCCCCGTAGAACGTTTCTCACCGCGCGAAACGCCCACACCCCCACTGACCACATGGACCCACGTCCACGTCACCACGTCGTCTTCACCCGCGCAGACTAGTTCTCCCCCCTCCCCGACCGTTTCCTGCCGATAATTTCTCGGCGTAAATTTGTTTGATTGTGCGGTTAATCCCCTCCTCGACCATGCTATCTTAACCCCCTCTGTCTCCTCCCCATTTCCCCTCCCTTCCCCGCATCAGAGAGCCCCCAGGCTGCCCTGAATTGGACCCACGCCGCCGTAGCTCCGACGAGCTCGTCGACGAATTCTGGTGAACACACGCCTCCCCCTGCCCCCAGTTCAAGATAGTTTGTTCACCACCACCATCGCGTCTGATAACACCAACCATTCACTCTCTCATGGTCCAGAGGCTCGGCTCCGTCCTTGCCTGTGCGCCACCGTCGACTACCTCAACTCCGGTGAGCCCTAGCGTCCGAACCCGTGCGCACCTTGTTCTCTGGATCTTGCTAACTTTATATCCATCGTCTTGCACGTCCCGTGATGCTCGCCATTCACTCGCGCATGATCTTTAGGCTCGCCCCCGATGACGCCCGTGCGTGCCCGACAACAAGCGCAGCTCCGACGAGGAATCAATGACGACCCCGTGCGCTCCTTTGCCCATGAAGACCACCTTGAGCATCCCCTCGCCACGGAGACTCTGTTAACACCCTCCTTCCCTTCTCTCGCTTCCTAGAATCGCCGGACAGCCGTAGACAGATCGCCGCCGCCGTGCACCGTCGCCAGCGCCGCCCATCTTAGGTCATTGTGCTTTGAACCGTTGGATGCAGATCCAGTGGTTGAGAGATAGATCAATAGACGAAGCAGTACGCGCTGATCTGCGCCATGCGATTTCATTTAGATCCTACGGCCCATGTTGCACGATCCACCCGAAGTTGTACCAGCCAATTAGAATCAGACATGTGGCCAGACTCTGTTTTAAAAACCAGATTTTGATCTATTAGTTGTTTGATTTTGTAAAATCCATAACGTTTGATCTGTATGTCCAAAAATTAAAAAAATTATATCAATGGATTCAGAAAAATGAAACCTTTGCAACTATGGACCTGGTTTGGTCTTTTGTTTCTGAAAAACTGGGTGTTTTTGCACAAACATTAATAGGACTATTTTGAGTATAAAAATTGTTCTAAAAATGATTTTTGAGTGAAACCTTTTGCAAATGGATTTGTTTTGAACCCTCTAACCATAAACACTAACATTTGAATTTAAAAATATATTTTGTTAACACTAGAAATTATTACTTTGAATAAAATCTTTTCTAGTAAAACAAAAATGATTTAAAAGGCCTATTTTCACTAACTTGATTTTAAATTTTTTCCCACTTTTATAAAAGACCAGTAGGTGTTTTGAAATGTTTAGAGCCTTGTTAGAAATCACATTTTCAATAAAACAACCTTTTGCATGCTTGCATGCATTTCCTTGTTTTGATCATTTTATGTGGTGAATTGTTTGAATGCTAGTTTTGAATGTGTGCCTTTCTTGATTGAATTGTAGTGAAATTTGAAGAGTGTGAAAATTGCAAGATCAAGGAGAGTACCTAGTTTCTCTACTAAAAAGGCAAGTGATACTTTGGTCATCAAAAGTCCTATCTTTTCAATATTGCATTAGTGATATTTTTGTAGTATGCATGATAGCACAATTTTTGTATATTTGTCGTGGTGGTGGAACGACAGATGCCATGGGTAGGCTTAAGTTGGGGGCCGAATGGATGCTTGTGGTCACCGGGGAGGGAGTGCACGGTCGAGACATGCATGAAGAACAAGAAGAACTCTCCAGATTTAGTGGTTCGATTGATATCTGAAGATTACAAGTGCTCCTTGAGCTGTATGAACTAAGGTTTAGTGCACTAGTTCCCTACTTGGTCCAACCTTCTCTCTACTACAACTATGCCCCTCCTTTTATAGGTAGTCCTAGCTAGCTTATACCCCTTTGGGTTCTAGGGTTTACTGTTTGGATCTTGGTCCCTATAATGTGGGCCGGGTCATGGGCTTGACCTAAGCCCAATGGCCCAGTCCATAAAGCTTGACAGCTAACAGTCTTCTGGTACGCTGATTCCTATTACTTTTGGCGTCATGCTGTTACTTTGTACGTCATCATGCGCTTTGGGCGTCACCCGACTCCTTTTGTGTCACCCGCCGTCGCCCTTCTCTTTTGACCATGATTTACCATGGTCCCTCCTGAACCTTACTCAGAAAGGTGCCACGCGTCCTACTTGACTCGGCCCTTCCTCGATAGACTCGGCTCGTCGGTTCCTGCAAGAATCACAACTTTGTCTTATGTGGGCCGACATAGTTTATATGTCTTCCGCTCATGCTTCTCTTACCCGGCCGTTCTTACCCGGCCTGATTCTTTCTTTACTCGGAGCCAACCAAGTTGTGCTATGTTTCACCTCTTGTGACCCTACATGGGGTTATCCCCCCGACATTAGTCCCCGAAGCTGGTGAGGTCTAGCAGTTCAAGCTGTTAGGCGTCTCCAGGTTCCCTTTGCGTGATTGGAACTTAGTTTTTGTCTTTATCTGTCGCAATCTTGCACCTCGCCGGGTCTGTCTGACAGTTTTTGGATCCGCTCTTTGACTTCTTGGCTCATGTTTGCCTAGAGCCGAGTCATTTTGGCCAATTCCGAGTCATTTTCGGCGCGCTTCAGTCACTGATAGCTGGTAATCATGATTACTTGCCTCAAATTTTCTTCCAAGCTCTGGCGGCACAGTGATGGCTGCGCAGTTATTCCCCGTCACTGTGGCAGTCCCATCGGCCTGTGCCCCTTGTCCTTCCTTTCATGACGTGGCACAGGATTTTTTGTGTATCTCTAGCTACGTGGCGCTTGCTGATTGGATTACTCGGCCTGGTACACGTCCACACGCTGGCCGCACGACACAGATGGATCCCACGACCAGGGTTTTTACTGCCCTTAAGTAGGGGTTGGGGGTTTCCACTTCCTCCACGCCCGTTCAATTTTCCCTTGCCTTTTCTTCTTCCTTGTGCCTGTGAGATCGAACCGCCCCCTTTGCGGTTTCCTCTTCCTCCTATTCTTGTCCTGCAATTGCTCCTCTTCTCTTTCCATTCCACCACGGGTCCGTGATCTTCCAAGACACTCCCGATGGCGGAGGAGACTGAGTCTGCGAGGGTGATAGACGCTCGCAACAACGTCGATGATGCGGAGGAGCAGGAGGTTCCTGCCAGCGAGCGCGGCGGCTGAGAAGGCTCGGAGGTCTCCACCGAGGAGGTAGAGTGGCTCCGCTCCACCAGGCGCATTCCGCTGCAAGTGGATTGCCGTCTCCCCACCGGTGAGATTTCTCCCAAACCCGAAGCTAACGAGCGGGTGGTTTTCCTTTCTAACTTTGAGCGCGGTTTCGCTCTTCCAGTGAGCACCTTCTTCTCTTCGTTTCTCTCCACCTTCCATCTGCAAACGCACCATCTTCCTGCCAACGCGATTGGATCTCTTTCCTGCTTTATCTCTGCTTGTGAGGCTTACCTTGGAATTTGGCCGACAGTTCTTCTATGGGCCAATATTTTAGATTTAGGGTTCAGGTTGTTCCCCAGCCTGGTGCTCCTCGAGCCGAGAAGAAGCCAACTCGGTGAGGTGCCACTAGCATCACGCCCAGGAGAGACTCCATCTTTCCTCGGGTTGCTGGGCTTGATTCTTGCAAGAAGTGGCATAGAACCTTTTTCTATGTCAAAAACAGCGGGTCCACCGATAACATCCGGCTCCCCCTTTCTCCGACGAGGTCCCCAACAAGAAGCTCTGGCAGCTTGACCCGCGTGACCAAGACGCTTCGTTGAACGAGGCTAATGCGATCCTGGAAAGGTTGTTGTCGCTGGATGAAAACTTTCATCTTGCCGACACTTACCTCATGTGCGCCTTCATCTCATGCCGGGTAAGCCCCATCCAAGCGAGGAGCCACAAGATGTGCTTCATGAGTGGCTCCCATGATCCCACTCGACACTCCACTAAGGAGCTCACCCATGACTCCATTGCCCGCCGAGTAAGCTCAATCTTTAAACTGAACTTGGCGGATGATTGGGCTTGGAGTTGCCCTCCGTTTAGCCGGTCAGGCCTGTCCCCTGGGTAAGTTTTCCGAGTCTTTTCTTGCCGAGTAGGCTTTAGCTCTTTTGCCACTCTTAGTCTAGTTTTTGGTTAATCATTTTGTTTGTCTTTCGCAGAATCTCGTTCACTAGGTTGATGACAGTACTGTCCCTCCATGCGGTTATAACGGGGATCGCTCCAACTCTGATGAGGTCGAGTATGACCTGGAGTGCTTCATGCCTATTCCGCATGCTGCGGCCGCTTCAACTTCGAGTAAGAGTCGATCTCGCAATCCCTTACAAGATTGGTCTGACGATGATGAGGATGATGATTGTACACTTTTTGAGGTACATGCCTTGCAACCTTAGCCTCCCAACTTATCCGAGTAAGCCCTTTATTTACTTATGCAGATGTCCAGGTACATGACACTCCTCCTCTTGCCGTGGGAGGAGTCAGCAAGATCCCCGTCGCCAAGACGAAGCAACGCGGGGCCTCCTCCAGCACTCAGCCGGCCAAGAAGAGCAAACCCACTCTGGCAGCTCCTGTTGCCTCTGCTGCTGCAACTCTGGCTGAGACCCGCCATGTCGTTGGGCGCCAAGTCACAGGCCGAGTCACTCGTGACCCGGTCGTCACCGGGTAAGTTTTTACACTCTGCTTTCTTCGTTCTTTATTTTTTGTCACTGATGTTCTCTTATACATGTCTCGTTGTTTTCAGTGCCGCACCTTTGTCGGCGAACCAGGCTGCTTCTAGCATCGCCTTGCTGCTAAGGCCTGCACCTCCTCCAGCTGATTCGACGGTGTCGAGTCCCGTTCGAGTCGAGGCTCCCACTGTCGAGGCTCACGCTTCTCAGTGTCAGTCAGACCCGGTGGGTCCTTTGGCTAGCGCCCCTAGTGCTGGCCAGGAACAATTTTCTGATCTTGGTTCCAGTGATTCTGACGCCGAGAAACCTTCCGCCACTAGTTCCTCTGGCATCGGCCCTTAGGCTAGTGTGAATGAAAAACTTCCTAATCTTGGAGCCAGCAAAACTGGTGAGCCCAGTCAGCCGGCTCCACTTTCTTCTCCAAATCCTCCTGCTCGATCTCCAATTCTGTCAAAGGGACAGACCCAGCCTAAGGCCTCTGGCTCTGCTCGCCCTTTATCCGGGAAATGCACCTCCTCCAAGCAGACAACGCTAGTCTGCGCTCCGGGTTCTGCTCCTCGGGTCCGGCCTCCGACGTTGGCGACAATGGTTGCTTCAACGGGCAAGGGGGCGAATCCGCAGCTGCTGGGTCAGGTGATGGATCCAAGGCTATTACCCTCCATACTTCCGCTGCAGCGACCCATGCCAATGTGGGAACTACCCTGAAAACGGGTCAAGTTCTCACTCGGATGCTCAGTGGAAAAAGCCTTGGTTCGGCTGAGCCTTACGCTGTGGCATGGAATGCAGCTGGCGAGTAGGAGGTCAGCACCCGTGCTGGCAAGAAACTGAAGCTGGGCCCTAAGGTCGTCTCTGACATGACCCAGCAGGCCATTACACTAATGGCCCGCGCCGACGAAGTGATCGAGGTAAATTAACTTCTTGCTCTTTTGTATTGTTGAGTATTCCCTTTATACATATCACCTAGTCCCCGAGGTTACTGCCGAGTAAGGAACTTACTCGGTCGTAAGCTCTCAATAATCACTTAGTCTTTAATTTTTTACACCAAGCTTGCATGTTAGAGCTTCGATCCCTAGCCCTCGAGGTTACTGTTGAGTAAGGAACTTACTCGGCTGTAAGCTCTTAAGCTCTTTCATGTCCTTATGCCAAACTCATATCTTACAGCTTCAATCCCTAGCCCTCGAGGTTACTGTTGAGTAAGGAACTTACTCGGCTGTAAGCTCTTAAGATTTTTAATCCGGCAGGCTGCTTGACTTGACTTGACCTTTCCTTACTATCTGTCTTCTTTGTCCAGCTCACGCATAACGAGCGCACCAAGGTGCACCAAGCTCTCGTTCTGGCGCATCGCAAGCTCGAACTTGCGTATGAAAAGCTGTAGACTGACACCCAAGGCCAAGGTAATATCCTTAGTCGTCCTTTCTCTATTTGGTGTATTTTTCTTTGGTTTATTTCCTCAATCTTTTCTTGCTCTTTTCTCACAGCCTCCGCTCAGTCCACCATCGAGGCTCTTCACTCGCAGATCAGCGAGGCCAAGAGTAAGTTTCTTGCCTCATTCATTCGATAGCTGAAAGTTTCTGTTGGTGCTGACAAGTAATTTGCTCCGAATAAGCAGAGAAGCATCAAGCCGAACTCTAGAAGGAGCGAGATGAGGTGACTCGACTGAAGAAGCTGATGGCCGAGATAGAGCAGAAGCACTTGGCCGAGGTGAAGGGGCTGAAGGAGGAACTTGCCGAGAAGAATGAGAAGCAGGCCGCCAGCGCCCAGAAGACCAAGAGGCTGCTCGACGAGGCCGAGTCATCGGTTGAGTCGGCAAATCTGAACTTTGACGCCCTCCAAGCCAAGGCCAAAACTTGGCATAGCAAGCTCGCTACTATCAACTTCTTTCTCGGTAGTGAGTTCTAACTATTTTTGCACTGTATAGGTTGCTTTGTACTTATTCCATCTACTTTTGTTATTTTGCTAAATTTCTCTTTTGCTTGCAGAGAATTTTCCTGAGGCCAATATATTTGCCATCCGCGCCATGAAGAAAGTGAGGGCCGAAGTTGGTGCTCCTGCCGACGGCGAGGTCTCCATGGAGGAGCTTCTCGAAGCGGTGTCCGAACGGGTCAGGACCCTCAAGTATTGCGGTGTGGACCTGTTCAAGTCGGCTATTCATGCGTTTCGCATGCTCTGGCCGGATGAAGACCCACCTGAACTCATCGAGCCACTTGCTGAGAGATTGCTCCTTACTGAAGACCGGCTGGATCAATGGCGTGAGTCGGCCGGCCGAGCTGCAGCGGACAAGGCTCTATCCTTTGTTCTTTCATGGTATGAGGATATCAACCTTGATGTTCTTGCTCGCATAAGAGGAGATGGCAAATGGCTGAATGACCAGGAGCTGATCAAGAAACGCCAGGAGTGAGCTTACGCCATGATCGAATATACCATGGTGCATGCTTGGTGCGACGGGCCCAGCTTCCTCGACCTTGGCGACCCACTCGTCTAAGTTGCTGATGAAGAGGGTGGTGATAGCGAAGCAACCGAGTCAGATGGTCCGGATGACCCGGCCACGGATGCCCCTGACTCGGCCGATGCTCCAAGCGACGCTCCTGGTTCCAAGGGTGCTCCTCTGAGTCCTTCTGCTTCTTAGGTCAACAAATACTTGAACTTTTGATTAGATCCCCGGTATGCCGGGTACAGATGTAACATACATTGCACTTTAAGTTTGATTATGCGCCTTTTGATAGACTTTATATATTTGCGTTATGTTCTGGATGTGAACCATTCTAGGGCAAGTCCCCGAGTTTCATTTTGCCGTGTCACTTTTTCTTGACTTTGGCCCATGTCTACCATTTTCGGTGTTCGACATTAGAGTCTCAAAGTACTAAGGATATGGTTGGTGAATATGAAACTTGGATCACTTGTCCGAGATTGTTCGACACGCGGTATAACGTGACCTGCAGAGAGTTAGGCAGAAACTTAAAGCCGGCTCGTGTTTCTCCTTTGTACTTATCCGGCGTTCGTGTTTACCCGTCATACATCCTTTTCTCTTGCTTGCCATGAAGCCGTGTTTTCGGACAACAGCATAGTCGAAGAGTTGATTTCTTCCGAGTAAACACTACTTGTTCCGAGATAAATTTCGGGTGTCATGCCAGCCAACATAAAATAATTGAGAGGGAAAACTTAAGGGGTAGTCCCCGAGTCAGTTTTTCGAATCATACCATTTTATTATCAGCACATAGCTGGCACACACATCCGACATATGAGATTTCGAGTGATACGTGCATAGCTCCTCCTTAGTATAGAAGGGACGAAGTAGTGCCACATTCCATGGCCTTTTGGTCTCATCTCCTGACCTGTCCGCCTTGTTCTTTTGTGCTTCACGAGCATCTATGAGATAATAGGAATCATTGTGCAATGCTTTGCTTACAATGAATGGACCTTCCCATGGGGGGGTGATAGTTTATGCATTCTGCTAGCGTCAAGACCTTTTTAGCACCATATCCCCTTCTCGAAAAACACGAGGTTGCACTTTTCGGCTATGGTAGCATCGGAGATTCTGTTGATATATAGCGGATCTGGATAATGCCAGTTCCCTTGCTTCTTCGAGTAATTCTACTCCATCTTCTCGAGCCTCTTTTACCTCGGCTTCCGAGTATTGCCTTATTCTTGGCGAGTCATACTCTATGTCGGCAGGCAAAACTGCTTCTGCCCCATACACGAGGAAAAATGGCGTATAACTTGTTGATCTATTCGGAGTTGTTCTTAGGCTCCATAGCACTGAGGGTAGTTCCTCTATCCAACAACCAGGTGACCTCTGGAGTGGTTCCATTAAGCGGGGTTTTATCCCTGACAGAACTAAGCCATTAGCCCGTTCAAATTGTCCATTTGATTCTGGATAGGCGACTGACGCTACATCGAGTCTTATTCGGTGTTTCCAGCAGAAACGAGCAAAAGCTCCTTCGGCAAAGTTCATGCCATTATCAGTGATTACATTGTGTGGGTACCCATATCTGAGGATTATATCCCTTAAGAATGTGACAATTGTTTTACCGTCCAACTTTTTGATTGGTTTCACTTCTATCCACTTGGTGAACTTATCAATCATGACCAAAATATGAGTCATGCCTCCCCTTGCTGGTTTGAATGGTCCTACCATATCTAGGAACCACACTGTGAAAGGCCAAGTGATTGGTATAGTCTTTAATTCAGACGCTGGTAGATGTGACTTGGATGCATAGTGTTGACAAAGCTGCATTTTCCGACTAACTCTTGCGCTTGTGCCAATCCGCTTGGCCAACAGAATCCATGTCAGAATGCCTTGGCCACCAACGCTCTTGATGACGCATGGTGCCCACATTCTCCTTGATGAATATCCAATAAGATCTCTGGGCCTTTCTCTTGACTGATACAATGCTGCAGTATGCTTGTCACACTTCGCTTGTATAATTCCTTGTTGATTATGGTGTACGCTTTTGCTCTTCGTACTGTTTTCCTTGCCAACGTCTCATCACTCGGCAAGGTCCCATCTTTTAAGTAGTCGAATATTGGATGTGCCCATGTTGGTATCAGTGGTTCCGGGTCTGCTTCAGCATCAATGTCCATTGGCTCTGCCGACATATGCTCTGCCGACATGACCTGAGGAGTCCTCGAGTGTGATTCGGCAGCCCCTGAATTGAGCGGATCAGTCCCCGAGTGGTTCGAACCTACCCCTGAGTCGATATCCATTGGTACCACATCTGACTCCTGAATCGCCGGGCTGACCCTGATCGAGTCGGATTCTGGTGACGGCTTGATCGATGGTTTTCTGAGGTTCTCCAGTGCTACCCCTGGTGGTATTGCTTGCCGAGACGACCCTAGTTTGGATAGTACATCTGCTGCCTCATTTTCTGCTCTAGGAACATGATGGAATTCGCATCCGTCAAAGTATCCCGAAATTTGTTGCACATGGAAACGATATAATGCCATGTTTGCGTCTAGCGCATCCCAATGTCCAGACACTTGCTGAATCACCAAATCCGAATCGCCAAAACACATGATCCTTTTGATACCAATTTCCTTGGCCACTTTGATGCCGTGGACAAGTGCTTCATACTCGGCAACATTGTTGGAAGCAGCAAAATGAATCTATAACACATACCTGAGTTTATCCCTCTTTGGAGATGTGAGCACTATTCCGACGCCCAGACCCATTTTCTTCTTGGACCCGTCAAAATGCATTTTCCAGTAATTCGGATCTGGCAGTGGTGGTTCGTACTGCATTTCCATCCAGTCTACAAAGAAATCTGCAATAGCCTGAGACTTTATTGCATCTCGCCTATCATATTGTGGAGTATATGGTGCCAGTTCTATGGCCCATTTTGCGACTCGGCCGCTAGAATCTTTGCTGCCCGTTATATCCGAGATAGGTGCCTCGCATATTATCCGGATTGGGTGTTCTTGAAAATAATGTTTCAGCTTCTTTGCTGCCATATATACCCCATATGTCATCTTCTGATAATGCGGGTAATTTTGTTTCGAGACAGAGAGCACTTCGCTTAAGTAATAGACTGGTCTTTGGACTGATTTGCCCCCTTCTTCTCGCTCAACCGCTATTACTGCACTTACAACTCTGTTAGTTGCGGCGACATAGAGCAACATTGGATCTTTGGATAGTGGTGATGCTAATATTGGTGTTGTTGCCAACATTTTCTTTAATTCATGGAAAGCGCTATCAGCTTGCTGTGTCCATGTGAATTTATCTGATTTCTTCATCAGTTGATATAGTGGTAGGGATTTTTCACCTAGCCGACTAACAAACCTGCTCAACGAGGCCAGGCATCCAATGAACTTCTGGACATCGTTGAGGGTTTTTGGCAACTCCATTCTTTCGATGGCCCTGATTTTTGTCGGGTTAGCTTCAATTCCTCAGCTGGATATGAGGAATCCGAGTAACTTGCCAGCCGGGACACCAAATGTGCATTTTTCCGGGTTAATCTTCATCCGGAATCTTATCAAGTTTGCGAATGTTTGACGCAAGTCCTCAATTAGAGTATGACTTTGTTTGGTTTTTACTACCACGTCATTGACGTATACTTGAACGTTTTTTTCCAATTGATCTTGTAAGCATTTTTGCATGCATCTTTGATATGTTGTACCTGCATTCCTTAACCCAAATGGCATGGTACGATAGCAATAAGCCCCATACGGGGTGATAAAAGTTGTATTTATTTGATCATCCGGATTCAGTGGTATCTAATGGAATCCTGAATACGCATCCACAAACGACAACAACTCACACCCAGCAGTAGAATCTATGACTTGATCGATTCGTGGCAGGGGAAATGGATCTTTTGGACACTCCTTATTGAGGTTCGTGTAATCAATACACATGCACCATACCACTTCCATGTTCGGGTCATATTTTTTCTTCTCGACCAAGACTAGATTTGATAACCAATCTAGGTGCAGTACTTCCATGATGAATCCAGCAGCTAGTACTTTCCTCCTATCTTCGGCGAAGCGACGGAGGGGTTGCTTCACCGGCTTGGCATCTGGTCTTACATGAAGAGAGTGCTCAGCCAGCTCCCTCGGTACTCCTTGCAGATCTTGAGTGGACCATGCAAAGATATCCCGATTCTCACGGAGGAAGCTGGTGAGCTCGCTTTCCTATTTGTCCGTAAGGCCAGCCCCAATGGTAACTGTGCGCTCTGGGAACATCTCATCCACCTGTACCTTCTTGGTTTCTTTGGTAGCTTGAAATGACACATTGCCATGCGGGTTGGTGAGTGCTGGCATGAAAATTTGTGCTGCTTTGGCCAATGCTGCCACTTCCAACATTTGATTCTTTTCTTGTGCTATGACGAGTGACTCGGCCAGTGAAGATCCGGCTGAGGCACAAGCAATGGATCTTTTGTAATCCCCTTCAACTGTAATCACCCCAGATGGGCATGGTAGCTTCATCTTTAAGTAGGCAATGTGGGTAGTAGCCATGAATCTTGCCATAGCCGGCCTGCCGAGTAAGGCGTGATATGAGCTGACCAAATCTACTACCTCAAACTCTATGGCCTCAGTGCGACATTTCTCTCTGTTGCCGAATAATACATCAACCCAGATCTTGCCAATTGGCTCACAGGACAATCCCGGCACAATACCATGGAAAGTGGTCTTAGTCGGCTCCAGCATGTTCATGGTAATGCCTAACTTGAGCATAGTATTTGTGTACATGATGTTGATGCTACTGCCATCATCAATCAGCACCTTTGAAAACTTGACATTGATATCTGGGCCCATGAACGTTGGATCCAAAACTAGAGCATATCCTCCTGGGGTTGGCATGATCTTGGGGTGATCTTTTATACTCCAAGTTATTTCTTGCTCAGACTAATGCATGTACTTGGGAATTGCCGGCATTGTGGCATTCACCTCCATCATCCGTCGTTGCTAGCTCTTTTTGTCATTCGGCTCTGTGACAAAGACAACATAGCTCTGGTGATGTTCTCTGTACTCATTTCTAGTTCCGTGACCGACATGAGCATCGTCACCTCTTGGATTGTACACTGTGCAGCTTTCTTCTTTCTTGATTACGATACCTCACTTTGCTTTCGTATATGTTATCTGTTCCCACTGTCTGAGCATTTCCTCCTGTAAGTGGTGGAGGGGGAGGTGGTGGAAGCTGCTTATTCGGCGAATCCACTCTATCTCCGTTCTGAAACCAAGTGCATTGTCTTGTTGTGTGATTGGCCGGTTTACTCGGACTAGGCGTGTGAAACTTACACGGCTGGTCCAGCATCATCTCATAGGTATATTTTTGTCGGTCCTGATATTGCTTCCTCTATTCGTATGGCTTTTTGCCATCATTCTTTGGCACCCACTGTTGTTGTCCACTTGTCCTTTGACGTTGGCTACTTCCAACATCTGGATGATCCTGACTCACGGCCGCAACCTGAGTCGAACCATATCTGTAGTCTGGCCTTTCGTCTCTTCTTTTGCTTCTGTATTTGGACCTTTTCTGGCGCCTTTGCGACCCGGCAGCGTCATAGATCTGAGTCTCAGTCATCCCGTCTGCCGACATAAGCAACGGCTGAGTCGGATCTCCTAACGCATACGAATCAGCAATTCTTATTGTTTCTGCCAGACTTGCTAGCATATCTCTCTGTAATCTTTGCCATAGCACACTTCCATGTCTGCATCCTTGTGCAAACCAAGCGAATGCATGTGACTCGAATACCCCTTCAAAAGAGTTGCACATTGTACACCACCTTGTGAGGAATTCCCTGTCTGTTTCATTCGGTCTTTGCTTGCACATCGCCAGTTGTTGTGGGCGATTCGACCTCTTGTAAATGCTCGTGAAATTGCTCACAAAAGCGTCTTGAAAATCGATCCAGCTGTTAATGCTTCCGGGTGGCAAATTATTCAACCATACCCGAGCTGGTCCTTCCAGCATCTGCGGTACATATCGTACTACCCATCTCAAATTTCCCTCGTGATCTTCACAGCAGTTCCATAATCTATGAGCCAATCCTCTGGCTTTGTACTTCCATCATACGTTTTTGTCCCTCTGGCCAGCTGGAAATTTGGTTCCGGTGGATCTTTCATGATCCTTGGGCCAAAGCATGGTGGACCCTGCGGACCTTGCGATTCGATCAGCTCTGCCATCTTTATTCGGTCAAGCTTCAGCCTTGCATCATCCGGCTGAAGGTTCCTGCCTCCGAGTCTAGCTCCCATTGCTTGATATGCGTGATCCGGCAACTCATATCCGTCATTCACCATAGCCGAGTAACCATCATTATACTTCTTTGCGTTCGGGTCAGCAGGCTGTTGAGCTGCCTTTCCCGTGCTTTGATGTCTTCTTTCGGGTTGAGCTGACGCATTATTCGGCGCTGGATTTCCTTCTCCTGCCGAGTGAGTTCTACGCCTAGCTTGAGGCGCAAAATTTTTCCCTCCGTTGTCATTTCTTTGCCTTGCTTGCCTTTCTCGGCCTGCATTCTCCTGGTTTTCATTTCCATGGGCATTATTCCTTCTCGCCCCCTGTGCATGTGCCGGGTTTCCTTGAGCCACCGCCGGATTGTAAGTGACCATCTGCTTGTTTCTTCCCGAATCCACACTCTTTTCTTTTCTCGGTCTAGGCGCCGCTCCGGGTGAGGATGCCGTGTGCCTAGCCGACCTTGCCGGGACAGGGGTCACCGAGTGAACCAGTTATGACCTTCCTGCTATACCCGGATTCGCTCTATAATACGCTTCATTCAGCATGCTATCTGCTCTTACTAGTTCATTGACTCGTTCTTGTTGTATTTTCTTTGCTTCTCCCTCTAAATGGGGTAACTTTGCCATCGCTGCTTCTGCTGCTCGCAGATTAGCCGCTGCTGTGTTATATGTTGGCCTCATGGCTGTTTCGTTGTTGTTTTCTAGCGTTATTTTTGACGTTGCATCTGCCAGCTCTTCGTTGAGGTTTCTTCCTCTCAATCTCGTCGCATCAAGCCGGGCCTTTGCGCCCTTGACTCGATTTGCCGAGTTGAGCTCTCGGATCGTGATATCCACATCCTGCTGTAACTGCGCTAATTCCTTGGATTTTTCCAAAACTTTTATCCTGGCTTCCTCCAACTCGGCTTGCACACGTGTCGGGTCAGTTGCTTGTGCTACTGGCTCTGCCAACTTGTCTATAGCTTCCTGCAGCTCCTTAGCCCTTTTACTCCTAGCTGTGTTTTCTGGTTTTTCCAGTGGTGCCTTTGCTGTTCTTGTAGCCCTTGGCATTTCCTCATGATTTCCTTCCTCAACATTCTCATTCACTACTGGGACTATCGGCGGAGCTGCAGGGTTCGGGGTTGTCATCATTACCTCCATGGAGACAAGTTGGTGAAGCTTCCCAGCGACAGGAATCGCTGGCGGATCCAGTGCCAGGACGACGCGCTCAGGATATGTGTGCTCCACGCGCACCGCGACGTAGACCTGGTGCTCACCGAACTTGATGAAGCGACCGCCCCTAGGGAACGGCTTGATCCCGAAGCAACCCACATTGTCGCTGACGAAGTTGAGCACTCCAAACCTCTGGATGAGGCCGGAGTAGACGCGCTCGCCGGTCTTGGCGATGATATTGCCCGTCCGGATGAAGACTCCATCAAGCACCTGCTTCTGCCCCACGGTGGGCGCCAACTGTTGTGGTGGTGGCATGGCAGATGCCATTGGTAGGCTTAAGTTGGGGGCCGAATGGATGCTTGTGGTCACCGGGAAGGGAGTGCACGGTCGAGCCATGCATGAAGAACAAGAAGAACTCTCTATATTTAGTGGTTCGATTGATACCCGAAGATTAAAAGTGCTCCTTGAGCTGTATGAACTAAGGTTTAGTGCACTAGTTCCCTACTTGGTCCAACCTTCTCTCTACTACAACTATGCCCCTCCTTTTATAGGCAGTGCTAGCTAGCTTATACCCCTTTGGGTTCTAGGGTTTACTGTTTTGATCTTGGTCCCTATAATGTGGGTCGGGTCATGGGCTTGCCGTAAGCCCAATGGCCCAGTCCATAAAGCTTGACAGCTAACGGTCTTCTGGTATGCTGCTTCCTGTTCCTTTTGGCGTCATGCTGTTACTTTGTACGTCATCATGCGCTTTGGGCGTCACCCGACTCCTTTTGTGTCACCCGGCGTCGCCCTTCTCTTTTGACCATGCTTTACCATGGTCCCTCCTGAACCTTACTCGGAAGGGTGCCACGCGTCCTACTTGACTCGGCCCTTCCTCGGTAGACTCGGCTCATCGTTTCCTGCAAGAATCACAACTTTGTCTTATGTGGGCCAACATGGTTTATATGTCGGCCGCTCATGATTCTCTTACCCGGCCGTTCTTACCCGGCCTGGTTCATTCTTTACTCGGAGCCAACCAAGCTATGCTATGTTTCACCTCTCGTGACCCTACCGGGGGTTATCCCCCTGACAATATTGCTATAGTATAGTAGATCCTATAGAATATATCTTGGTAGGAATCTTCCTAAGTCAAGAGACAAGTTATGCTAGTATGCTTAGCCTAGCTATTAAATTACAAGGGTGGAATATTTATACTATGATATTATGAAAAGTCTATGACTATGTTTTGATTAATAAAACAACTATGTGAATGAAACACCTGGGTAGAATGGTGATTGCTTGGATGGATTTTTGTTGAGTGGTTACCCAGGGCCCATTTCTATGGCTTACCCTGGTGTATCTCACTTGTGGATGGCCACCCAGGAACAAAGGGATTTGAGATGTTTTGTGTTGAGAAGCTTCCAGTGCAACCACATGGCATATGGGCTCTGCCTTGACTACATAGGTTGCAAGAACTCAGCCAGATGGACTGTTGGTGGTAGTGATGATAGGTGGAACGCGTCCATGGTGGTCTGAGGGATTATTTGTGAAAAGTCTTGTCTCGATGCATGTCGAGTCTTATGGGAAAAGTGCACCACCTCTCGAGAGGGTAAAACCTAAGTACTTAGCCATGTCCCCGGTAATGGACATTTTGAGCATCAAAGACATTGAAATGATCAAGGATCTCCTCATCCCAATTTCTCTAAGTTAAAACTTGTTGGGTGAACAAGGGAAGCACCTGGTGTGTATCTAGTGTGCCAATGTGTGATAAAATGTTTTGATAAAGAGAAAACTATTTTCAAAGGATAGGGAAAACTCATTTTATGCAAAGGCCAGCCAAAACTCCACTTAGCCAAATATTCATGTAGATGTTAGATTCTCCATATCTATATGATATCGCTTGACAATATAATTCAAATGTATTGACCCTTGTGGCTATAACTTATTATGTTGCAGGTTTTTTTGATGTTAGTGAAGTTTGTTGAGTAGGGATTACAAGTCTACAACCAACATGATTGCCTATGGCACATGAAGATGAAGCGCTCCATGCTATATAGTTATATCTGCTGCTTTGTAATAAGATAGCCATATGATCTATGTAAGTTGTAATGAAATTATTTTATTCCTGGTTATAAGTTGTAATATGACCTTTGTTTCTTGATATTGCATCTTAAACTGTGGGTGCTAGCTATTCGATCCAAGGACTAGCACTGTAAACACAAGGATCTCTACCTTATTAGGTTGGGACCTCTACACTTTATAATCACCCAGTTACGAAGTGGTGTTTGATGTCATCACACATCCATCCAGTGATGGTGATTAGCATGATCTCATGGTCGAAGGAATTAGGTTACTATGTATCTGAAATCTTATAGCAAACAAACTATTGAAATGACTTGATCTTTATGCCACACTTATCTATAGGAGTATGTCCATCATACCATTCTCCTAATGATATGATCTTGTTGTTAACAACATCTCAATGTTCATGATCAGGAAACCATGATCATCTATTGACCAACAAGCTAGTGTTACAAAGAGGCTTCACTAGGGACTCTAACAAGTTTACAAATCACACAAGTATTAATGTTTCCGGTTAATACAATTATAGCATGAATATAAACATTTACCATAAACACAAAGATATAATAATAACTACTTTTATTATTGCCTTTAGGGAATATCTCCAACAGTCTCCCACTTGCACTAGAGTCAACTAATCTAGATTACATGGTAATATACCAAACACCCATGGCAGTTTGGTGTTGGTCATGTTTTGTCCTCGGGAGAGGTTTAGTCAACGAATCCGCCACATTCAAATATGTGTGTACTTTGCAGATCTTTATGTCACCATCTTGGACATGCTCTCGAATAGCGTGAAAACATAGCTTGATATGCTTCAGCTTCTTGTGTGACCTTGGTTCTTGCGCATTGGCTATGGCACCCATGTTATCACAGTAGATAGACATTGGGTCCAGCGCACTGGGAACCACACCGAGCTCTGTAATGAACTCCTTCATCCATATCACCTCTTGTGAAGCCTCCGAAGAAGCTATGTATTTCGATTCAGTTGAAGATCTCGCCACAACGCTTTGCTTTGCACTCATCCTGATCACTGCTGCACCATTCAAAGTAAATACATATTCAGATTGAGATTTAAAATCATCCGGATCGGTGTTGCAACTAGCATCGGTGTAACCATTAACAACAAGTTGTTCATCACCTCCATAAGAAAGAACTATATCCTTAGTTCTTCTCAAGTACTCACGAATGTTTTTGACCGCTGTCCAATGATCCACCCCTGGATCACTTTGATATTTGTTAGTCAAACTAACAGCATATGCAATGTCGGGTCTAGTACATAGCATGGCATACATGATAGATCCTATGGCTGAGGCATAGGGAATCTTACTCATCCTTTCTTTATCTTCTGCTGTAGCGGGACTTTGAGTTTTACTCAAGGTCGTATTGGGCAACATGGGCAAGAACCCTTTCTTGCTATCTTCCATTCCAAACCTCTTTAGAACTTTGTCCAAATATGTACTCTGTGACAACGATATTAGGCATATCGATCTATCTCTATAAATCTTTATGCCTAATATGTAAGCAGCTTCGCCAAGATCCTTCATTGAAAAACTATTATTCAAATAATCTTTGACATTATTAATGTGGCATCCCGCAAAACCACTACTAGAAAATCGCGTTGCTTTGTGCATTGCATCGTCATCATCATGCATTGTTTGTCTGAACTATTTCGAAAAGCCTAGCTCTGCTTTGTACAAACACCCCTCTTTATGTCAAATGCAAAATCCCGATCGTATCGGATATTTTATTTACCTAAACACTATTTGCAAAGTAGCCTTGTTTTAAAACAAACAAAACCAAACAAACACATATTTACAAAACCTAAACTCTAAATCCTATCCCCACCCAATCCTATTCTACCCACCACTCACAGCTCGCCACCTCACCCTCTCCCCCAATCCCTACCCACCCTGCCACCTCACCAATCCCCCTTCCCCCCCTCTCTCTCTTTCTCACACAGCTCCCTCCTACCCCTCTCCCTTACAGCCTGGTCCCACCCCTGTCCCCACTCCCGCCTGACCCCGCAACCTCTCTCTCTTCCCCTGGGCCCGCCACTCCCTCTCTCCCTCTCCCATCTCCCTCCCTGGGTCCCACCCAACCTCACCGCGTCAGCCCCACCCCACCTTCCTGGGACCCACAACACACCTGCCACGCACGCCGCGACCAATCCACGCTCGCCCCGCCTCTCACCTTCTTCCTCCGCTCAGGCGCTCCCGCGGCCGCCCCCTCCCCCTCTCGCCACCCCGGCCCGAGCCGCCCCCCTCCGCCTGCATCTCCCCGTCGGCCGCCCTCGCCGGACCGCCTCGGTTCCCCTCCGCCCCCTCCAGCGCGCCTTCGCCCAGGCTCCCGTCCCGCCGCCCGGCTCCATGGCTCCGTGCACCTCGCCGTCCTCCTCCATCGGCCGCTCCCTGCGGCACCGAGCCCGACGCTCCTCGCCGCCACCCCGTCGACCTCCCCGCCTCTCCGGCCGGCCTGCGCCACGCTCCTCTCCCTCTGCGCCTCCCCGCCGCCCGCCGGCGACCACCATCGACCCCGCGACCTCCTCTTCCCTCGCCGGCTGGCGTCAGCTGCCTCGCGCATCCGCCATCCGCCCGACTGGCTTCCTCCGCCCGGTCGACGAGGCCCTACTGAGCTTCCTCCACCATCGCGGGGCCTCGCCGCCTCTTCTAACTCAGCACCTCGCCTGCGCCGCCCTCAAGCGACTTCGCCCGGCCGATCTCGCTGCGCCGTCGGCCCCGACCTCGCCGTCTACCTCCTCGGGATCTCCTTCCATCCAGACCGGCCGCCACCGTATCTGAGCCGCGTCAGCGCCCCCATCGTCGACGTTGCCGTCCTCTGTCAGCCGTCGGGAACCCTCCTTCCACCGTCGTTGCCAGGCGCTGCCGTCATCCCGCGTTCATATTGACTTGAGGATGAACCGTACTTGTGGTTGGAGGTGTCCTGGTGGTGTGATGCTATAATAACCGTTGAATAAAATCCGCGGTATCTGGAACAGATGCGTCTCCTCCCGGTTGCAAGAGCACTTGCATCGCATCGTCGTCAGGTCTCCGACATTGTTTTTGCCAAGATCTTCTGAAGGCCACAACAATTAAAACAAGATCGTCATCAAAAGTGGAGCCACTACAAGATCAACTTCGACCCGACCGAACCCTTTACAAGATCTTCATCACGGAAACACCGATGCCTTCGACACGGCGATAATGTCGTCGTGAACCCGATGGCCGAGACGTTGAAGACCCGACCCCGAATCCGAGTTCTTTGACGCGACGACAAGATCTCCTACATGGGGGCCCGGAGAACCCGTAACCGACGACCGCGGATGCGACAGGACCGTCCCCGGAACGCCGAGTACTTCACCCCGGATGAGACAAGTACTACTTCCCGGTACGCGGACCGACAAGATCTTCGGAACGACAAGATCGCCACACGGATGCGAACCCCAAGACCCTGAGGCCCGAACCGAAGACCGATCCGAAGCGCCAAGGCCTCCGACAGGGAACCGACCAGTTCGCCGAGAACCGCACCCGAACCTAAAGAACGCCAAGACCGCCACCGGAACGACAAGCACTTCACCGCGGAACGCCAAGTCCTTTTTCCGGATGCGACAAGATCTACTCCCGTTGTTCGAGGCCGATCCCGTCGAATCCTGAACCCTGAGACCGAACCCCGAACCCCGGAGCCCCAAGATCTGCCGAACCCCAATGTGTGACCCCACTCTTGAACCCTATTTTTATAATATAATACAACTTGTTGCATATTAATTGTTCATCTCGCATGCATATTGTCATGTGGTTTGGGGGCCTTAGGCCGATTCACCATATAATTAAATATGGGGCCCATATGCGGGCAAATCTAGTCTTATATTGGCCTCATTTAAATTTGTGTAGTGAACCGGTGCTATCTTTTGTCTTGATAATGCAACATTTAAATTGCGGGGTACCTAAATAACTTGAACCACCTGAATAGTTGTCGGGACGCCGGTTCCGCTTAATATGGCCTACTTGCATCGCACCTTTGCCATGTCATGCATCATATCATAAGCATGCCGATCTTCTGTCGTTGTATTAAATATTGCATCCGGTGTTTATTCTAGTGATTTGCTTCTTCGCGGATAAGTCCGTTGAGTTGATGTGAGCTTCGCCCGATCTTCGGATGAATCTTCGGCAATGTTTTCAGGCGAGCATCTCCCCCTTTCTACCTACCTTACTTTTATAGTATTTATTCCCTCCTGTTGATCTATTGCTATCTGTGTTGCGATGCTCTAGTTTTCGTACCCGTGATATCCCTTGCAGCCTTATATTGCCTTGGACACATCCTATTACCTGTTGTTTGGTAGATAGTTGGACTGCGTCGTGAGCCGCTTGCTCAAGTGCTGCGTGTCGCCATGTACCACGATTGTTGGAGTATTGCCACTGTTTGATGTTGGAGATGATCCTGGCTTTATTTATTGTTCACTTTAATTCTGTTTAACAACTAAAATTGCGTAAGTAAGCGAGAGGCAATGGGCAATAGATGTTATTTGGTTGTTAACCGTCCACTTGTGTCCCGTAGGACCCCGAGTGCTTGATACCTGTTCCTTGATTTATCGCGCTATCCACATCCGGGAGGATTATGGGACCCCCCTGAGCCAGAGCTTGATTCAGTCTTATTTCTTGGGGCCACAAACTAGTTTGAGGTTTTATTTACTATCCCGTACTTATTCCATGTTTACTGCGTTATTTAAGATTGTGCGAGGAGCACACTGTACTGTTTAGGTAAGCGGAATGTTTTCGCGGTATCGACAAGCCCAGTTTTGGGTTCCCAGTCGTTTACAGCCATTGTCGCAAACCTTGAGTCCATCTCGGAGTCAGCTGGCTTCGTCGCGGGTCTACTCAATGGGGTGGCCCCCTGAAACATTTCTGAATCCTGTGATTGCTTTGTCGTGAAGGCCTCGTTGGGTTTTGATTTGGTTTTTCCGAGGTTGATCGAGTGTGTGTTGCTATTTGTGCACCCCGGCCAGGTTAAAACTTTCTGAAAGCCGTGTCCGCGGTTATGGACGACTTGGAGCACAGTATCTCGATCATAGACAAGCATAACTAAAGTAGTGCTATAAATTTGACTTTATAATGACTAGTAATCAGCTTCACTATAATGGAATGGATAAATAAAACTGCCCACAATTGCTTGTTTGGTTTGTCGCTTGCGACAATTGTATCTGACTAGTAAGTATTGCAACTATAACGGAATGGCTAAATAAAAGTACCAACAACTGCTGGGTTTTGGGTTATCTCATGCTAATTGTATCTGACTAGTAAGTGTTGCCACTATAATGGAATGATTAAATAAAAGTGCCCACTGCTTATTTTTATTGGGATGACTATCTATACCTGACCAGTAATTGCTGCAACGATAACTGAATAAATAAAACTGCCAATTGTGTGAGTTCCTCGGTGGACTTCCTCGTTTGGTCTCGAGGGGGAAATACCAGGATGGGATTGTTTGGTGTAAGATTCAGGTTGGATCCGAATAGCTCTTTCTTATCCCTCTCTGATAGCCGACAGTTGTATCGAGTCTCTATAGGTTGTTTAGTGCATGTTGCGCTGCCGCTTCAGTCCACCATACCTATGTAGGCGAGGACCGCCGAATTCTAGCCTCGCCGTGCATCGGCCTCAAGATCGACGCTCCTCTTTTCCTTTGCCCTTTGTCGGCACCCCTTTGTTTAAGCAGGTTTTGAGATCGACGTCGTTAGCAGGGTTACCCTTCCGGCTTGGCCTGGGCAGGGTTATGGACGCCATTGGTTATTCTTCAGGGCTCTTAGCCCCATTTGCATCTTGTCCGTAGTCGGGCGCTCTATCATTTTCAAGGTGATTTGGATCTTTGTATATTATTTCTGTATTCTTGACTCTTTGATTCGCTGTTATATATATATCTGTTCTGTGGGTCCCATCGAGGACTGTTGTGTAATGTTATTACTTCGTTTTCCACCCGCACGAAAGTGCCTGGTGGGCACCTTTGAATCGTTTCTATGCGGGTTTGGCGGGATTCGCTAAAACTTGCATAGGTCCGACTCTGAGGGTGTTACAATTAAGAAGGTCTACATCATTTCCAATCAACAATATTCGTCCACATATAGTAATAGGAATGCTACAGAGCTCCCTCTCACTTTCTTGTAAATACAAGCTTCTCCATAAGTTTGTATAAAACCAAAACTTTTGATTACCTTATCAAAATGTTGATTCCAACTTCTGGATGCTTGCTTCAAACAATATATGGACCGTTGAAGTTTGCATACCTTGTTAGCATCTTTAGGATCGACAAAACCTTTGGGTTGTACCATATACAACTCTACATCAATGTCTCCATTGAGGAACATCGTTTTGAGGAACATCATAATATGCAGTGATCGCTAAATAAATCCTCACAGACTTTAGCTTCGCTACTGGTGAGAAAGTCTCATCGTAGTTAACACCTTGAATTTGTCGAAACCCTTTTGCGACAAGTCAAGATTTATAGACGGTTAAATTACCATCAGCATTTGTTTTCTTCTTGAAAAACCATTTGTTCTTGATAGCCTTCCGGCCATCCGATAAGTCCACCGAAGTCCATACTTGGTTTTCGTACATGGATCCAATCTCAGATTTCATGGCTTCATGCCATCTATTGGAATCTGGGCTCATCATCGCTTCATCATATGTCGCAGGGTCGTCGGTGTTGTCCACCAACATGACACTCATAACGGGATCATACCAATCGGGAGTGGTACGAGCTCTCATTGACCTGCGAGGTTCCGTACTAACTTCGACCGAAGTTTCATGATCTTTATCATTAGCTTCCTCTCCTATTCGTGTAGGCGCCACAGGAACTTCTTTCGGTGTTGCGCTACTCTCAAATCCGAGAGAAGGTTTGACAACCTCGTCGAGTTCTACTTTCCTTCCAGTCACTTCTTTCGAGAGAAACTCTTTCTCTAGAAAGGATCCATTCTTGGCAACGAGGATTTTACATTCGGATCTATGATAGAAGGTATACCCAATAGTTTCCTTTGGGTATACTATGAAGACGCATTTTTCTTCTTTGGGTTCAAGCTTGTCGAGCTATAACTTCTTTACATAAGCTTCACAGCCCCAAACTTTAAGGAACGACAATTTAGGTTTCTTCGCAAACCATAATTCATACGGTGTCGTTTCTACGGATTTAGATGGTGCCCTATTTAAAGTGAATGCGGCTGTTTCTAATGCATAACCCCAAAATGACAAAGGTAAATCTGTAAGTGACATCATATAACGAACCATATCTAAGAGAGTTCGATTACGATGTTCGGACACACCATTACGTTGTGGTGTTCCCGGCGGTGTCAATTGTGAAATTATTCCGCATTTCTTTAAATGCTCTCCAAACTCGTAACTTAGATATTCACCTCCATGATCAGATCATAGAAACTTAATCTTCTTGTTACGTTGATTCTCCACTTCACTTTGAAATTCCTTAAACTTCTCGAAAGTTTCGGACTTATGTTTCATGAAATAGATATACCCATATCTACTCAAGTCATCCGTGAAAGTAAGAACATAACGATAACCACCACGCGATGCTACACCAATAAGTCTGTAGATCGCTCCATTATACCAGAAAATGGAGTCTTAGTCATTTTACCCATCAAACATGCTTCGTATCTTTCAAGTGATTCAAGAAGTCCATCGGAATGGAGTTTCTTCATACGCTTCACTCCAATGTGACCAAGACGACAGTGCCACATGTATGTAGAATTATCACTCAATTTCAAATGTTTAGCTTCTATATTATGAACATGTGTATCACTACTATCGAGATTCAATAAAAATAGACCATCTATCAATGGTGCATGACCATAAAATATATTACTCATATAAATCGAACAACCATTATTCTCGAACTTAAAAAAGTAACCGTCTTGCAATAAACAAGATCCCGATATAATTTTCATGCTCAACACAGGCACCAAATAACAATTATTTAAGTATAAAACTAATCCCGATGGTAGATGAAGAGGGAGTGTGCCGACCGCGACCACATCAACCTTTGATCTGTTTCCAATGTGCATCGTCACCTCGTCTTTTGCTAGTCTCTGTTTATTCTGCAGCACATGTTTCGAGTTACAAATATGATCAACCGAACCAGTATAAAATACCCAGGCACTACTACGATTACTAGAAAGATACACATCAATAACATGTATATCGAATATACCTTTCTTCTTGATGTTGCCATTTTTCAGATCTGCCAAGTACTTGGGGCAATTCCGCTTTCAGTGACCTTCTCCCTTGCAGTAAAAGCACTCAGTATCAGTCTTAGGCCTAGCCTTGGTCTTCTTCGTCGGCGCAGTAGATTTCTTACCGCCCTTCTTGAAGTTTCCCTTTTTCTTAGGCTTGCCTTGCTTCTTGAAATTGGTGGTCTTATTGACCATCAACACTTAGTGCTCTTTCTTGATCTCCACTTCCACAGACTTCAACATAGAGAAGAGTTCTGGCAACGTCTTGTCCATGCGCTGCATGTTGTAGTTCATCACAAAGTTCTTGTAACTTGGTGGTAGTGATTGGAGGACGCGATGAATCCCCAACGCATTAAAAACTATTATGCCCAAGCTCTAGAGCTTGTTAGCATGCCCAGGCATCTTAAGCACATGCTCATTGATGGAGTTGCCCTCTTCCATCTTGTAGTTAAAGAACTTTTCAGAAGCTTCAAAACTCTCAACTACCGCATGAGTCTCAAATATCATTTTGAGTTTATGAACAATATCATGTGGGTCAAAGTTCTCAAACCTTTTCTGAAGCTCCGATTCCAAACCATACAAGATAGCACACTGAGCTGTGGAGTACCGATTCTTCCGAGTACGGAAAACATTTTTCTCATCATCTGTAGCATCTTATGCAGGTGGGTCACCCAGCGGTGCATCCAGCACATAGGTCAACTGGCCAGCATTGATGACAATCCTCAAATTGCAGAACCAATCCGTGAAGCTGCTTCCATTATTTTTCAAATTTTTTTCTCTAGGAACGCATTAAAATTGATGGTAGAGGCTGCCATTGATCTACAACATATTTGCAAAAGTTTAGACTAAGTTTATGACAAATTGAGTTCTAATTAATAGTTAAATTAACCTAGGTAAACTCCCACTCAAAACAATATCCCTCACATTGTTTTAGTGATCACATGAACCAAATCCACCACATCAAAACCGATCATCACGAGAGATGATGTAGTTTCAAAGGCGAACAATCAACATGTTCATCATATCTACTATATGACTCATGCTTTATCTTTCGGTGATCCGTGTTCCGAGACCATGTCTGTACATGCTAGGCTCGTCAAGATTAACCTTAGTTTCTGCATGAGCAAATCTGGCTTGCTCCTGTTGTATGCACATGTTGATTCTATCATACCCGATCATCACATGGTGCTTCAAAACGACGAGTCTTGGTAACGATGCTAACTAAGGGTGAACACTTTACTGATAATTTTGTGAGAGGGATCATCTTATAATGATGCCGTCACAATCTAAGCAATACAAGATGCATAAAAGGATTAAGGCCTTTCTTATTGTGCTTTCGATCTCCATCTTCAAGCACGAACATGATCTCCATCATCACCGACATGGCGTCAAGGTCAATGGCACCGCTCCATGGTTGTCGTCCACCAACATCAACTATTACAACTACTTTGAATAATAGACACGCAGGTCTTAACGAAATTAAAAGACAACCATAAGGCTCCTGCCGGTTGCCGACTTACAATAAGGAACATTGCATACATCATATATAATCCCAATCATGTCCATATCACATCATAGCACACCCCCGCAAAACAAAGTTAGACGCCTCTAATTTTCTTTGCATATTTAATGTGGTTTGGGGCTTTCAATAAGTACCGTTCTAACTTACGAACAAGAACCACAATGTTGATGCTTGAATTATCAAGTGTCCGTTGTAAATTGAATCTTTACTATGATGGGAGAGACAGAACATCTACAAAGCTACTTATGCAATACAAGTTGCATGTTGAGCGTGGATCAAGTCTCATGAACAATGTCATATAAGGTTAGCCCGGGCCACTTCATCCCACCATACCGCAAGATGCAAAGTACACAAAAAGCAGTTGATAATAAAAGCATCACCGCCCATAATGACCATTGTGCTCTACTCGTGCATCAGATCTACATATAGACACGGCTCTGATACCACTGTAGGGGTTCGTAGCATGGAAAACAAAAAAATTCTATCGCATGAACACACACAAGCCAAGATCTATCTACTAGACTGTAGCAACGAGTCGATTAGAGTACTCACCCTTGAATATTCCAAAGCATTTAACGAGAGCAGATTCTCGTGGGTGATATAGTTGTACACTTGCCAATCTCAAGATCGCGTAGACGATCCTTCTGACGCTGCATTCCGGCAGCGCTCCCGCAATTGGTCACACGTTCGGTACTCGATGAAGACCTTCCTCTCCATTGTTCCAGTAGGTAGCGGATGTTGTAGTTCTCTCCTCGCAATTCCGGCAGCACGACGGCGTGGTATCGAAAGTAGAGGGAAGATCCGCAGGGCTTTGCCTTAAGCCGGAGCGAATTAGGATGTATTAGAAGGATTCCCCGCAGATCTAGGGTTTAGAAGCCGAGGGAGGAGGAGGTGGTTGGCGGGGGCTAGGGCGGCGGCGACTTGGTGCGGCGATGGCGCAAGGCGGCGGCAGCGCAACAGCGTTGGCGCTAGGCGGCTGGTGGCGGCACGGCGGCAGCGTGGGGAGGGGCTGTGGTGGTTGTGTGTTTGGGGCAGCCCCCTCCCCTCTATTTATGAGAGGGAGGGGCATCTAGGGAGGGGAGGTTGAATCCTCCTCCAACTCCCTCTCCTCCTTGGCGCGTGGTGGAGGGAGAGGAGGTTTCCTCTCCCCTCTCCACCAGGATACATTGTCCCAATTTGACTTTTCAAACTTGCCTTTTGACTTTCAATTTTGGAGTTTGATTTCTCACTTTTATTTGCACATCCCTTTGACTTAGGACATGATGCAACAATTCCACTTTTTCATGACTCATTCATGTACCCATCCCCTTCTGGTTCAGTGAACCTTCTAGACCCTTCTAGATCATTCCTGTGAAAACACCAGAATCATTCCAAACTTCGGAATTGAACTTTCCTTATATGAATCTTATTCTCTGGACCATTCCGGATCTCCTCGTGATATCCCAGATCACATCCGAGAGTCCGAACAACATTCTTACTCACATTCCATATCTACTAAACAACATCGAATCCTTAAGTGTGTCTCCCTACGGTTCGTGAATTATGCAGACATGACCGAGACTCTTCTCTGATCAATAACCAATAGAGGAATCTAGAAATTCATATGGCTCCCATATATTTATACGATTACTTTGCGATCGAATGAACCATTTACATACGATACCAATTTCCCTTTGTCTCGCGGTATTTTACTTATCCGAGGTCTGATCGTCGGTATCTCTGCATACCTAGTTCAACCTTGTTTCCGATAAGTACTGTTTACTCGTTCCTATGATATGTGATCCCTTCTGATCCAGTCACATGCTTGCAAGCTAATTGGATGACATTCCACCGAGAGGGCCCAGAGTATATCTATCCATCATATGGATGGACAAATCCCACTCTTGATCCATGTGCCTCAACACATACTTTACGAACACTGAATGCCACCTTTATAACCACCCAGTTACGAAGTGTTGTTTGATGTCATCAAAGCATCCATCTGGTGATGGTGATTAGCATGATCTCATGGTCGAAGGAATTATGTTACTATGTATCTGAAAGCTTATAGCAAACAAACTATTGAAATGACTTGATCTTTATGCTACGCTTATCTATAGGAGTATGTCCATCATACCATTCTCCTAATGATATGATCTTGTTGTTAACAACATCTCAATGTTCATGATCAGGAAACCATCATCATCTATTAACCAACAAGCTAGTGTTACAAAGAGGCTTCACTAGGGACTCTAACAAGTTACATATCACACAAGTATTAATGTTTCCGGTTAATACAATTATAGCATGAATGTAAACATTTATCATAAACACAAAGATATAATAATAACTACTTTTATTATTGCCTCTATTGCATATCTCCAATAGGGAGGTCACCGACGGCGATCGGAGAGGAGGGAGGAGAGCTCCGGTGGCTCGAAGCTACCGCAGCTAGGGTAAAGGAATAACGGGAAAAGACATAATAAGTTTGTATTACTTAGCGTGCCACCCAACCACCCTCTCCCGTTCCTTTATATCGAGAAAATAGGACCACGCTTAATAGTCATTATAGAATCCTTAAGTGCGATTAAAAGAATGAATTAACTGCTAATCAGACTTAATGATAAATACTAGCATTAATGGAGGTTCCTTAGGTGTAGCGATGCCCAGGTCCTGACAGAGAGGATACCCGGAGAAGCTTCATCGCCCGTCCGCCATGGAGCTGGAGAGCCCTACCTGAGCATAGGAACGAAATCACGACATCTTGCTTGTCCGGTAGATTGAATCCAGGAGCCGGAGCAGCGCGCCTACGTCGAGGTCTTCTTCCCGGAGACGCCGTCTCCATGCTACCCCTCAAACTGCCGATAGGGGTGTCCATACACCCCACATCTTTGTACGGTTGAATATACCGTCTATTTGAATTGTTCCATCTTGATATATAATAAATCTTTGATGACTTTACTTAAATAATCATTAAATCCATATTTTAATTGGTAACTCCAAATAATACAAATGATATATGTTTATTAATCGGAAAATATAAGGATTAATAATATGACCTCCAAAATAAATTTTTGGACAACTAAAACTTTGAAATTGTTTAATTCAATAACAATATCTTTTATTAATAAATTCATATCTTTAAAACCATAACTCCGAATTCTACAAATGATATGTCTAAATCGATCAGCCCGACGAGCCCTTTCCAATTATGCATTCATAATATCAATTGCAGCATGCATCATATAAATAATAAATAACCAACAAGATTTATGCAAGCAAAACATGCCTAATAAATAATAAAAATGCTTTATTCTTGTTCCTACACCTCACCCTTGCCATGCATCATTTCACGATCATTCCAGATCTTCCACATTAATTGTAATTGTTGCATCATTTGTTCTTTTAGTATTTGCTTCTTCCCGGATAGGACGATGAGCTGTTGTGAGCTTCGAAAAGTTCTTCGGATATGAATCTTCGACTATGTTTACCAGGCGAGCATTCTCCCTCTTTATACCTATTTTGCATTTATAGTCTTTACTTACTCATGTTGATCTATTTCTATCTGTGTTGCGATGGTTTAGTTTCTGTACCATTGATAGCCCCCGCAGCCTATATTTTCTTGGGCATCTCATATTACATGTTGTTTGGTAAATAATTGGCCTTGTGACTTGTAGTTGCTTACTCAGGAGTCAGCTTCGTGTTGTCGATGTTCTATCGAAGTTGGGGGTTGGCACATACTTAATGGTAGAGATGATCATGACTTTAATTATAACTTGTTAATTAAATGTTGGGAATATATATAATTAATGCAGTGGCATAGAGGAATAATATTTGAGATATGGTTATTATCCCGCCCCACTGTGTCCACCTAGTACCCGAGATCTTGGCACCTGTTCCGAGACTAAGAGCTCTAACCACATGTGGGGTCTATGGGCACCCCTATCGGCTTAGTACCTGATTTCAAAGTACTGTACTGGGTCCACAAACTAGTTTGAAGTTTTCATGCCATGTTATGTCATGTTTATTATCTGTTGCTCGATGAGAGTTTACTACTATACTGTTTAGGGTGTGGGTCGTTATGTTGAGGATCATACCTATGGCCTCTGATCTCTTGGCCGATCTCGCAACCTCTAGGTCTATCTTTGGAACCAGCGTTACGGGTAGCTTAGTACTTTCTTTGGATCTAGAAAAGCGTCGTGTCCGAGGCCCCGCCGACATACCGATGGGTGTATGTTAATTGATCTGGCAAAAAGGATTAAAGTGCGTGTGGAAACTTTAGTGCACCCCTTCAGGGTTAAATATTTTCGAAAATCCGTGTCCACAGTTATGGATGACTTAGAGCACAGTTTCTCGATCATAGACAACTATAACTAAAGTTTAATGTTAGAATTTGATTGTATCTGATATGACTAGTAAGTTGGATAACCACCATGGAAAGAATGAATAAAATTGCCAACCATGTGAGTTTCCTCGACAGAACTTTCTCGTTTGGTCTCGAGGGGGGAAATACCAGGATGGGTATGTTTGGTGGTAGTATCAGGTTGGTTTCGCATAGATCTTTCTTATTCCTATCTGATAGCCAACAGTTGATTTGAGTCTCTATAGGTTCTGTAGCGCATGCTTCGCTGCCGCTTTAGTCCACCATACCTTTGTAGACCAGAGCCGCCGAATTCAAAGTCTCGTTGTGTACTGGCCTTGGTACTGACCGCTCTCTTTTTCCTTTACCTTTTGTTGGCACCCCTTTTGTTTAGCAGGTCTGAGATCGTCGTCGTTAGCAGGGTTGCCCTTTCGGCTTGGTTTGGGCAGGGTTATGGACGCCATTGGTTATTCATGAGGGCTCTTAGCCCAATTTGCATCTTATCCGTACTTGGATGTTGTATAGTTCTCAAGGTGATTTGGATCTTTATACTATATATCCGTATTCTTGACTCGTTGAGTCACTGTTGTATATATATGTTATGTGAGTTCCATCGTGAATCATTTTGTAAAGATATTACTTTTTTTTCACCCACACGCAAGTGTCTGGTGGGCATCTTTGAATCGTTTCTATGCGGGTTTGGCGAGAGTCGCTAAAACTTGAATAAGACCTAATCGAGGGTGTTATAAAGTACTCCTAAAATAATTAGAAAACTACTAATCAAATATATATAATCATAGAAAACATAAATGCATGTAGTCATGTGTGGTTTATCACATCAAAATAGAGATGCATATATGACAGAAATAGAAAACAATTGTCAAACAAAAAATTCCTCTACTCCTAAAATATATATAAAACATAAATGCATGTAGTCAAGTGCGGCTTTTCACATCAAAACAGAGATGCATATATGGTGAAAAATAAAACAATTGATTGATGTTCCTAATTGCTCAAAAAACCCACTACTCCTAAAATATTTAAATTATCTTTATAACACACATGTTACAATAATTTTCTAGTACTCCTAAAACCTGAAAGAAACTTTTTAAGATGTGCCCATTGATATTTCTAATTGCTCAAACAAAAAATCTCAAATTCCTAGCTACCAAGCACCAGAATAAGAAATTTTAGTTCAGGCATGCTAATTAACAGATATTACTTTGATAATTGAGGATAAACATTAGTACTTTGTAGATTGAGGCTAAAATTACTCACCACAGCTTGCCAAAAGTTTGCCAAAAGGTTGGCGTGTTTTTTACCTTGGCCGCCGGTCGTCGCGGCCGAGACGCAGCAGCCCTCAGCGCATGATGCAAGAAACTAACATGGAAACACATGATGCAAGAAATGATGCTTATATTTTCCGTTTTGATTAAAGAACTTGTATTAAATATCTTATTTGCACAACATTATACGTTGTACTGGGTAATCACTTAACTTAATGATATTCCTCAGATAGGTTACAATTACAAAGTGAAAGGAAATAGCTGCAGACCATGACGCAGCACTACGAGACCTACCCATAGGTTACAGTTACACGACTGAATATCCTATTTTAGCAGCCATGCCATCTTCCAAAATTGAATGAACTCCCCAAAGAATAGAGAGTGTCGAGTACTCCCTCCGTCTTAAAATAGATGTCGTAGGTTTTTCAAAATTTGGATGATTCTATATACTAAATAGTCGTAACGGCCGAGACGCGGGTGTCCTGAGCGCATGATGCAAGTTAGCTTCTGATTTACTCGAGTACCGTTGAAGTGAGTAACTAAACCGTATCTAAATATCAAAATATCATCTTTATTCACCAGATATAAAAGAAAAGAAAAATTATAGCTGATTCACAACAGCGCATAAACAAGGGAATAACCCAAGTTGTCCAGAACAGAGTCGCAAAACGAACAACCCTTGGGAAGACGAAGTAGCAATCGACAAAGTCCCCCAATCCGCATGTAAAATTGTGTATCTTTCAAAAATTATATATGCATCAGCAAGAACTAAGACTACGTTGAGAACCCATCTTGAGGTTCAGGATTGCATGAAAATTTCAACTGAGATTTAATAGACAATGCACGAGGGTCATATCTTACAAAGAAAGATAAACAGCCCCATGAAATTATTAGCGTAAATTTGACCATGATACTCTGGTGCACATATTACAAAGGAGCAAATGTTTGCATGATAATTATGAAATAATATCGTCCGAACAAGATTTAGCCCCCTTAGCTATCCTTAGTCAAAACAAACTGAATTTATATAAATCAAACAGCATACACGGTAAACTAAAACTTCCAAAAGTCTTATAAAATCACGAGGAATGCTTTAGAAGACAACTTCAGAACTAAGGCTGAATATAGCAACAATAAGAGGACCGAAAACATGACTCTGTATTTTTTCTGTAAATTGAATGCAAAAGACCTCAACTTTACAAAAAAAATCAGTGCATATTTCAGTTTAGAGGAAATTGAGCATCATCACCAATCCAAAAAAACTCAAAGAAATTGAATAGGCCACATAAGTCAGTTGTTTTTCGTAACATAGTGTTATGCTTTTGAACACAGGTTTATAATTGTAGTCCGTTGAACTGCTTTGAAGTGCATTAATCTTTTGACAAATAAGATATCTATCATATCTTATTTTCCTCAAGCTCCTTCAACAAAAAAGAATTTTCTCCCCTGTTCATGTACAAGCCCTGATGATGGCAATAAAACAAAGAATGTATAGCCCCTGATTCTACTTCTAAACAGATACTACACATGATATTAAAAAAGACACAATCACCATCTACCGGCGTGTATCTAGAGGCAAGCCTTCAAATGAGGGGTTAATTTCCTAGTTAGGAAAGGTGAAGGATAGGAGGAGCAGACCTTTCGCTGCTTTCACGAGAGGAACTCAGTTGGTTTGATGTGCGGCGCCATGCTCGCCGTTTGTGGTTGGAAAACAACGCGCTCGCAGGAAGCTAACTATCATTGACTTGTCGTCAAAGTCGACCATGCCAGGAAGCACGGCGTGGGCGACCTGCGTGGTGCCCTCGATGTTGACCCGAATCGTGGAATCTCCGTCGCGGTGCACCAACACGTTCGCCCTCGGCTCCCACCATTGAATCATTGGGGACTGGGTGAGATCAAGGGCAAGGTGTTGTTCCTAGCATCGATCTGGAGCAGGATGCCTGCCTGAGGGCTTCCCGATAGCAGCCACGCGCTGAGGTCTCTCGTGGAATTAGCGAACCAAGGGAGGGGAGGAGCACCGGTTGTAGAGGAGCAGGGGCGGGGGGCGACCTCTCACGTCTCACCGGCGTGAGCGAGCAGCGCGGACAGCTCGGTGATCCGCCCGGATGCTGATATGGCGTGGGGCTGGCTAGGCGCGCGGCGATGCGCGTGATGGCGGCAACGAGCAGCGGCGTGTGATTCAGGTGCGGAAGAGCACGCCACGGGCGGGTGGGACGGTTTGCGGCCGGGTGCCGGCGGCGCACAGACAGGGAGAGGTGGGGATTCGGGTGTGTACAAGCGTGGATTCTGTCTTCGACCCTTTTTCCACTTAACCATGGCAGCGGTGGGTAATACGATTGTTTGGTGGAGGGCAAAAAGTCAAAACATGGCAGACGAAAAAAATCTGAGGGTGATGAACGGCCCGAATCTTTTTAATAGTATATAGATTTTTTTGACCGAATTGCAGTAGGGGAAGCCCCTACAGTGTGAATTTTTATACGGAGTATTATAAAGAAACAACAATTACATAGAGCTCAGAAGAAAATGTTTAAACAAACTGATCCACTGCCATTGCAAGGTTCCCACTACTTGGAACAATATTATTCAAGTACCACAATGTCAGTGACATGTAATCCGACTCATTTACAGCCATTTAAACTTGTTCTAGGAACACTTCCCTGATGAGATGTAATTTGCACACAAATTGACAACTTAGCTGCCACGGTAAGTGGTAAAGGAGAAAGGAGAATGCAACAGAGGAACATGGAAATGCTCGGTCGTCTGACTCTTTTTTATCTCAAATATGATGCTTACATAAGGGAAGAACCCTGATGGTGCATACTTGGAGGTGTTGAAACTTATGCGGTAGAAACCGGGAGCAACATCGTCAACCATGTCCACCAGTTGACCGCTGCGTCCATCATTGTTTGTAATCGAAGAGCCTAGGGTTGTCCATCCATTAAAATCTTTGTTGTCGAATGATGGGGGGCTTGACACATCCTTCCACATCTCCAGGTGAACTTCAATTCCAGATGCTGGTGCTCCAAGAGCAGTGTCCAGCACATGGGTTGTGATAGGAGGACGTGTCCGGTTCAAACTACCTGTAGTTTCAGAAGCTTTATTGGCAGAAGGCTGGGGGGGAGCTCCAAGGTGTGCTCCAATAATCCGCATGCGGTCTTTTGAAAAGTTCAATGAAAAAATTATGAAGGCAAAATTACCAGAAGTTGCACAGATATAAAAATACTATCAACATGTTCCACTTCCACAAACGCGCAACTAAAGTGCACAAAACAATCTGGGTAATTAATGAATAATAGAGTGCGATCAATTGTTGTGCAAAAACAACCGCCAAGATGGATAAAAAGACAAATCCTGGAATGATAAAATCTGGACCCTACAATTGTATTTCCAACATATGCTCATTCAGCAATATGAACTATTTCCGTGACATTTCAACACAGTTATTTTCAAGACAATGTTTAGAATGGAAGTTGTATTGTTTATTTCATTTTGACTCTAGTTTCTATTTGTCTAGACACAATTGAGTTGCATTCAGATTTAACAAACATAGAACCATAGTAAGCAAAGTTCTTTTATGTGATAATTGCAGGAGTAGACGTTTACTCCCTCTGTTCGGGATTATAGGTCCTACGCGCATACCTAGGTTGTTAATTTGACCAATAAAATATAACTTATGTATCATAAAAGTTATACCACTAGAAAATATAACCTTTAAAGTTTCTAATAATATAATTTTTATATTATATTATTTATATTTTGTTGTTCAAATTGGTAACCTAGTTATCCGCGCGGGACCTATAATCCCAAACGGAGGGAGTACTTAGTATCAGTAATTTGCAAACATAAGTCAGTATTTATTATGTCTGCATAGAACATATACCAACCTATGGGGGGCTAAGCTCCAAAAAAAAACTACGAGGGGGCTTGCTCTAAAAAACCTATGGGGCAGCCATATTTCCAGGTCAAAGCATAAAAATTAGATAACATCAACCACGAGTAGAACTGTTCGCTCAATTTTACTGGCCATGAAAAAGATTTCCAGGCTCGGTAGCATTGAACAGATAGACCAATAAGACTACTATTGCAAGAAAATACGAGTATGTGAGGACAATTTTCTTTGAACTATATGATAGATAACCAAAAGAAAAAGGAAAAAATAAGTGGAGAAAAAAGTATTCTCTCCATCTCGAAATGGATACCGGAGATTTGTCTAGATTCGCATGTACCTATACACTAAAACGCGTCTAGATAAATGTGAATCTAGACAAATATCCAACATCTATTTCGAGACGGAGGGAGTACATGTTTTTTTTACCACATATTGTGTCAAACTGTCAATAGATATAATTGATCAATACCTGCTGCTTTATCTGGTTGGCTAATATGGCCTTCAGCTGAAGTAGTAGGAGCAGCAGTCTCTGACGAGAAAAGCTTTGCAAGACGCAGCTCAGTGATCTTCAGTTCTTCCTGTGCCGCACCTTCAAGTTCAACAATTGGCCTATTTGCATAACGCCTCTGAAAACAGAAGGAGCGTGATAAGATAACTCTAAGGCCATTACAGAAATAGGAAGGAAACATCGCATCAAAGCTTTCTAGTAGTATGATTTCGTGATCACGTTATAGCATGTAAATGGACTGTATCAAGGATAAACTCAACATTATGGCCTCTAGTGATGTAAAAAAGGCAAAGGAACAACATAGTTTAGTTTCAGTGCATGAATCCTGATTCATATAGGAAGGGCACTATTATCAAATAAGAACAATCAGTACTTCCATGATTCTGATTTTCTGGTATTCCACGGATGACAATACCCCACTACTCCCTCCATTTAGGTTTGTAAGTCCCCCTCGATTTTTGGGTCCAAATTTGACCTTACATTTGACTAAGAAAATATAATTCATATGACACAAGAAATATTCTGTTTGATTTGTATTTCAAAGAGGTGTTCAATGGTATAATATTTCTGGCATATAAAATAAATTTTATAGCTCAAAATCATGGTCAAATTTTGGATCGGAAGTCAAGGGGGGCTTACACACTCAAACAGAGTGCTTAAGAGAGAGGACTAATAGCAATCTATTAAGCACAAACAAACCTCATTACTGCTACAAAACCTGTTCAGATGACCGAAAAAGGCATACATGTCAATTACAGAAACCAAAATACTTATCGGAATTTAGGATGGACATATGCAGACCTTAAGCTCAGCTAAGACCTCAGGGGCAGTCCTCCCAGACGCGCATATCATGAACACGAACCCGAACTTCTCCCTGTATTTGGCATTCCACTCGGCCAGTTCCTGCAACAGTTTGGAGGAATCGAATTGACTCCACAGATAAGATCGCAGATGCAAGGAACGCAGTGAACAAGGCGTATCACCTGCGCGGTCGAATCATTGGCTGTGGAAATCGCTGCCGATTGCTCCTCCTTGCTCCACCTGCAGTGACTGAAGATCAGCGATAGCAAGCAGCGAACTGAAACGAGTGAGCCCAACAGAAGTAAGAGAGAGAAACCCGACTTGGAGACGGTGGGGGAGGTTGTGCCGATGGCCGGGTGCGCGGCGAAGGCCTCCAGCCATCCATTCACGTCGACCTTGATTCGTTCGCGATCGCACGCGCGTGAGCAGGAAGGATCAGTACGGGAAGTGAGGTGGATCCAGACGGGAGTAAAGGAAGCGCGGGCTCGGCGATCGAGGGCTACCTACCTCGTTGAGCCAGATGCGGCGGGCGGTGAGGAGCGCGTCGGCGAGGGATGCGAAGGGGGAGGCGGCAGCCAGCGCGGCAGCAAAACGGCGGCTGCCGTTCACGCGCAGCACATCCTCCACGGCCAGCGGCCTCGACGTCTCCATCTTCTCGCTGGTGGCTTGCTCGACTGCGCAAAACTCTCCAAGGGAGGCTCGGGATCCGGACGGTACAGTCCAAGATTTTGCTTTGGTGGGGATAGATATGCTGATCCGCGAGAGAAAATGTGGTTCCCTTTGTAACTTTAACAAATTTAGTACTAGTACAGTAATATGGTTTCATTTTATTCTTTTTTTTTTGAAACATCATATTGGTTTCAATTTATTCTTGGTTGAACTCAGTGCGATTCTGCCCGCCTCCATATTCATACTGATACGACACATTTGATAATTCCAAAAGAGAATGAGCAAAAAAAGTATAATTACAAGTTCCAAAAATCTCAAAGAAAATATTGTTTGTTGAAGAGGTAGAGTTCTACGGACACTTAAAATTTACTTTCAAAATCATTTAGGAGGTAAAAAGAAGCAAATTCAAAGATAGAGAGTATCAAACAGTAAATCGGAGACGGGTGGAAATAGAGGAATAATATAAGTGACTGGTGAATACAAAAAGGAAGCGAAGCAGCACTGTTCTGAGATGAGACGAGAAACATGTGTATGTCGCGACAGATGGCGAGTTCCGATGCGCTGCCATTGTTCCACCGGTGCAACCAGGAGCCATAGCCCATACTGTGCGAGCAACCGATGGCTTATCTGCCGGTGAGTCAGAGCGGGTCTCGCCCTACAGCATTAGCTTCGTAGTTAGTGAACTCGCAGATTTAGTGTCGGCGACGGCGGTGCTAGATGACTTTGTAGGAGGCGCGTCGGCGCGAGGGCTTGGCACCGGGATGGAGGCCGAAGCGCGCGGAACCAATTACAGCAGTAGAGGAGATTTTGGTTGAGGAGGTGGCGGTGGTGGTATAGGAGACCAATTGGTTCGAGGAACTGCGAGATGCGCTACGGATGCAAGCAACCCTAGGCAGACAGGCCAGTGGTGGTGGCTCTCCTGGTCCCGAGGGAGAGAGTTCAATAAGTGTTCTAGAGAGATCATGGAGTTCGGTTGAGATCGAGCTTCGATCATGTAGGGAGCATTCCGCCAATGCATGTCGGAGAGATGACAGCGGCGGCAACACTGACGGTCCTCGGTTAGGGGCACAGGGTTGGAGAAAACCTATGTGGAAATGCAGGGGTATTTGATGGATTTGGGGGAAGCAGCGGAGACTTTTGATCCATTGTTGGTGCGGAGGCAGGATGGCAGTGTCGATAGAGAAGCGCGAGCACGGTGGTCATGGGGGTGCCGCTAGACACCTTCGGGGATGCGTTGCCCGTGGCATAGGATTTGAGGAAACCACCATTGCCCATTCGTTTGAATGGAATTGATTGGTGGGTGAAGGTTTTAGCTGCAGCCCAAGGTCTAGAGGTGGCGCCAACTAGTGTGCGTCAGAGATTTCTGCTAGTTCGAATCGTCCGTTGGTTGTGGTGGCTCCGACAACGTCCACGGTGAGGATGGAGGGAGAGGAAGGTCAAAGTAAAGTGGCTGCAGAGCGGGAGTCTATGGGAAGTGGACATGTTTGCGTTAGGCCCGTCCAGTTGTAGGTGGAGAAATCCCGTGAGGCGGAAGACGGCCCGTTGGACCTTCACAATCGTTCACATAGAGCTATGAGGAGTTGTTGGCTTTGGATTCCCAAGGGTTATTCTTCATATAGTGATGTAGGGTTCCCTGCGTCAGCAACTAAGTTTAGGAGATTTCAGGGGCGAGCAAAATAGATCCGGAGAGGGAGGATCATTGGTTGATTCGCATTATTACCATCGGGTGGCTATGATGGATTAGCAAAATCAAGGTGGAGGAGTTGGAGGAGCTAAGAGGTCGGCAAGTTTGTTTGGTAGAGGGTACAACTACAACAACAATCGTGACAACTTTGGTAGAGGATACAATTACGGAGGCGGTGGGAATTACAAGGGAAGAGGTGGGTATGGAGGAGGGATATGGATATGGAGGTGCGGGATATGGTGGATACAATGATGTCGGTGGTAGGGGTAGTGGTGCTGGTGGTGGAGGAGGGAATTTAGACAAAGGTGGGGGAGCTCCGGTGTTGGAACTATCGGAAGAGCAAGACTATAAAAGATTCAAGTTCAGAAAGGGGCATTGAGGCAGAAGGAAGTTTTGAAATTGAAGGAATTGCAGGATCTCTATGTAACAAATCAACTGCTAGGGTCCCTTCTAATTCGGTGGTAGGGAGAGAGATAGCCGTGAAAGGGAGTTGTTTCTCCTGTGGTAGAGCTGGGCATGTGGATTCAATGTGTCCTGCCAAGATGGAGAGCCTTTCATAGCATTCATGTGCAGCTGGATGAAGGGGAAGTGATGGAGGAGCAAGTCTCAGGTGTGATGACAATGATGGGAGGGGTTGCAATTGAAGCAAAGATTGTCACTGAATTGTGTGTCTTATATGAGGAGATTGATATTTGGACAGTTAAGGAACTGGCTGCTAACACTTTCCTGATTGTTTTTCCAAGCAAAAAACTTAGGTGAGGTCTGGCAAAGTTCAAGAAAGGGTTTTACCTTGTTACTAATGAGATAAAGGCGGTGGTGGAGGATTTTTCTATGGATGTTGAAGCCTTTGAATCTCTGACTGAAGTTTGGGTTAGGTCATTTGGTATCCCAAGATGGGAAAATAAGGAAAGGGTAGACAGTTGGATTTTCTAGTTGGTAAGCCTTTTTTTTGACAAATCTTCCTTGATGAAACCAAACTGCTTGTAGAAACCCTATGATGATAGGTGGAGTGAACAAGGTGTACGTTAATGGGAAGAGATATCACATCAAGTGGGAAGGTAACTATGCCATGAGTGATGGTGTACCACCTGCCCCTTCAAAGACAATATGGTGCACAAAACTAACAAATGGGCTAGGAGAGGTATGGATGAAACAGCTAAAGAGACTGGAGATATGACAGATGGTGGGCGAAAAGGTGGTGGGAGGATAGAAGGACATAGGGAGTATGGAAATTATGGTGGAGAGGAAAACTATGATGAAGGTGAAGAAGTGTATGATTCACAAGATCATGTGCATGGGTGGAAGATGATTGAGAAATATGTTGTTGGGGTCTCTGATGAATCTCAAGTGAAAATTGGTAACACAAAGGAGAGCATGGCAAAAGTTGATGTTCTCAAAAAATTGGCCGTATCAATGACTGCAATACTTGTGATAACTATGCCTGAAGAGCATGAAGAGAAGATGGATGAGGGGGACAATGAGTGGGTCTGTGATAACTATGCCTAAAGAGAATGAAAAGAAGGATGAATGGAACAGTGAGTGGGTCCTTGTGGAATGTCGCAACAATAAGAATTAGAAAGTGGTGAAATAGCCAGCTATGGCGACAAGCTCCAGTTCTAGCGTGATGAAGGATGAAATCTCAGTGCTTAAGAAGGTGGAGGCTAGGGTATTTTAGCTTAATGATCTGTTAGGTATTTTCAATCCTTATGAAATTCTTAATACTATGGATAAAGAAAAGCTTAAAGTAATTTCTAAGGATGTTCATGTAATTTTGGTGGAGAATATAGAGGATATTTATAATCAAATTGATGTTATGTTAGGAAAGTAAAAAACTAGGCACGCCTAGCTAGAAATAGATAAAAGATTAGAAGGGAAAGAAAAGGTAAAAGTCTGAGAAGTGAGGATGGTGAGTATATTGGGCTCTCCTCCTTGTTAAATGTAGTTTAGGAGGGGAGCTGTTCTGAGATAATCTCAAGTTCTTGTGAGAATAGGGTTTGCCTAGATGGCTAAGAGACTCTAATTTCTACACTTTAGGATTTTGAAAGCCTGCTAGTGAGTGAAACATCAAGAAAAAGAAACAATGGCTATGTAGTAGTTGAAGGACTACAACAAGCTATGCCTCAGAAAAGGGGTAGAGGGATACCTAGTAAAAAGTAATTATTGCTTGTCTCTTCTACAACATGAGGGGTTTCAATGCCGCTATAAGTACAAGGCAAGCTATGGAATTAATTCTGGCATATAGAGTAGACATTGTGTGTCCACATGATACTATTAAGCAGGATTTTAGGGATAGTGACTTTAGGAAAATTGTTGGAGGGATTGGCTTTTCCTGGCATAGTGTGCCACCGAGAGGTCACTCTAGGGGTATGTTGGTAGGGGTGAGAGATGATAACTTTGAGATAATTCAATCTAGTGGTGGTGAGTATTTTTGCAATGTTACAATTGTGCAATTGTCTACAACACACATGGGAGTGTGTGAATATTTATGGTCTTACACATCATGACAAATCTCATGAGTTTCTTTGGGAATTGTCTAAAAAGGTTATGACTTGTGTATGCCCAATTATTTTGGGGGCATTTCAATTTGATTAGATCTCCTTCTTAAAAATCTTTTAACTATATCAATCAGCCCTGATTGATTTTTTAATAAATTCATCTTGGATATGGATTTGAAGGAAGTGAATAGAACTGGTCCTAGATTTACTTGGACAAATAAGCAAGATACACCTATTTTTTATTCTAGGTAGGGTATTAGTTTCTGGTAGTTGGGATATGATGTATCTGTTGGAGATATGCCCTAGAGGCAATAATAAAAGTAATTATTATTATATCTTTGTGTTTATGATAAATGTTTACATTCATGCTATAATTGTATTAACCGGAAACATTAATACATGTGTGATTTGTAAACTTGTTAGAGTCCCTAGTGAAGCCTCTTTGTAACACTAGCTTGTTGTTTAATAGATGATCATGGTTTCCTAATCATGAACATTGAGATGTTATTAACAACAAGATCATATCATTAGGAGAATGGTGCGATGGACATACTCCTATAGATAAGCATAGCATATAGATCAAGTCATTTCAATAGTTTGTTTGCTATAAGCTTTTAGATACATAGTAACCTAATTCCTTTGACCATGAGATCATGCTAATCACCATCACCGGAAGGATGCTTTGATGACATCAAACACCACTTCATAACTGGGTGGTTTTAAAGGTGGCATTGAGTGTTCGGAAAGTATGTGTTGAGGCACATGGATCAAGAGTGAGATTTGTCCATCCATATGACGGATAGATATACTCTAGGCCCTCTCGGTGGAATGTTATCCAATTAGCTTGTAAGCATGTGACTGGCTCACAAGGGATCACATATCATAGGAACGAGTAAAGAGTACTTATCGGTAATGAGGTTGAACTAGGTATGCAGAGATACCGACGATCAAAACCTCGGATAAGCAAAATATTGCGATACAAAGGGGAATTGGTATCGTATGTAAATGGTTCATTCGATCGCAAAGTAATCGTAGAAATATGTGGGAGCCATATGAATTTATAGATTTCTCTATTGGTTATTGATCGGAGAAGAGTCTCGGTCATGTCTGCATAATTCACAAACCGTAGGGAGACACACTTAAGGATTCGATGTTGTTTAGTTAATATGGAATGTGAGTAAGAAGACTGAATGTTGTTCGGAGTCTCGATGGGATCCAGGATATCACGAGGAGATCCGGAATGGTCCGGAGAATAAGATACATATAAGGAAAGTTCAATTCCATAGTTCGGGAATGATTCCGGTATTTTCACTGGAATGATCTAGAAGGGTCTAAAAGGTTCACCAAACTGGAAGGGGATGGGTACATGAATGAGTCATGAAAAACTGGAATGGTTGCATATCATGTCCTAGGTCAAAGGGCTGTGCAAATAAAAGTGAGAAATCAAACTCCAAAATTGAAAGTCAAAAGGAAAGTTTGAGAAGTCAAACTGGGACAATGTATCCTGGTGGAGGGAGGAGAGGAAACATCCTCTCCCTCCACCACGCGCCAAGGAGTAGAGGGATTGGAGCAGGATTCAACCTCCCCTCCCTAGCTGGCCCTCCCTCTCATAAATAGAGGGAAGGGGGCTGCCCCAAACCACAACAACACCACAGCTCCCTCCCCACAAAGCCGTCGCCGCCTCGCACCTCCGTTGTGTCGTCGTTGTCGCCCAAGCCTCCATCGTCCATGCCTCCTCCTCTCCAACCTCTAAACCCTAGAACACCGGGGAGCCCTTCTAATCCATCCTAACCCGCTCTGGCTTAAGGCAAAGGCCTGCGGGATCTTCCCTCTACTTCTGACAGCATGCCATCGTGCTGCCGGAATCGCGAGGAGAGAACTACAACCTCCACTGCCTACTGGAACAAGGGAGAGGAAGTTATTCATCGAGTACTGAACGTGTGACCGACTGTGGGAGCGCTGCCGGAACACGATGCCGGAAGGATCGTCTACGCGATCTTGAGATCGGCAAGTGTACGACTACATCACCCACGAGAATATGCTCTCGTTAACCACTTTGGAATCTTCGAGGGTGAGTACTCTAATCGACTTGTTGCTACAATCCAGTAGATAGATCTTGGCTTGTGTGTGTTCATGCGGTAGAATTTTTTTGTTTTCCATGCTATGAACCCCTACAGTGGTATCAGATCCGTGTCCATATGTAGATCTGTTGCACGAGTAGAACAAAATGGTCATTGTGGGCGGTGGTGCTTTTATTATCAATTGCTTTTGTGTACTTTGCAATCTTGCGGTATGGTGGGATGAAGCGGCCCGGGCTAACCTTACATGGCATCATTCATGAGACTTGCTCCACGCTCAACGTGTAACTTGTATTGCATAAGTGTCTTTGCGGGTGTCTGTCTCTCCCATCATAGTAAAGATTCAATTTACAACGGGCACTTGATAGTTCAAGCATCAACGTTGTGGTTCTTGTTTGCAAGTTAGAACGATACTTATTGAAAGCCCCAAACCACGTAAAATATGCAAAGAAAATTAGAGGCGTCTAACTTTGTTTTGCAGGGGTGTGCTGTGATGTCATATGGACATGATTGTGATTATATATGATGTATGCAATGTTCCTTATTATAAGTCGGCAACCGGCATGAGCCTTATGGTTGTATTTTTAATTTCGTCAAGACCTGCGTGTCTATTATTCAAAGTAGTTGTAATAGTTGTTGCTGGTGGACGACAACCATGGGGCGGTGCCATTGACCTTGAAACCACGTCGGTGATGATGGAGATCATGTTCGTGTTTGAAGATGGAGATCGGAGGCACAAGAAGAAAGGCCATATCATATCACATATTTTGAATTGCATGTGATGTTAATCCTTTTATGCATCTTGTATTGCTTAGATAGCGACAGTAGCATTATAAGATGATCCCTCTCACAAAATTATCAAGTAGAGTGTTTAGCCTTAGTTAGCACCGTTACCAAGACTTGTCGTTTCGAAGCACCACGTGGTGATCGGCTGTGATAGAATCAACGTGTGCATACAACGGGAGCAAGCCAGATTTGCTCATATAGAAACTAAGGTTAATCTTGACGAGATTAGCATGTATAGACATGGTCTTGGAATGCAGATCACTGAAAGGTAAAGCATGAGTCATATAGTAGATATGATGAACATGTTGATTGTTCGCCTTTGAAACTACATCATCTCCCGTGATGACGGTTTTGATGTAGTGGATTTGGTTCGTGTGATCACTAAAACAATGTGAGGGATATTTTTTTGAGTGGGAGTTCACCTAGATTAATTTAACTATTAATTAAACTCAATTTGTCATAAAATTATTCTAAACTATTGCAAATATGTTGTAGATCAATGGCGGCCCCTACCATCAATGTTAATGCGTTCCTAGAGAAAGAAAAGTTGAAAAACAATGGAAGCAACTTCACGGATTGGTTCCGCAATTTGAGGATTGTCCTCAATGCTGGTCAGTTGACCTATGTGCTGGATGCACCGCTAGGTGACCCACCTGCATAAGATGCTACCGATGATGAGAAAAATGTTTGCCGTACTCAGATGAATTAGTACTCCACATTTCAGTGTGCTATGTTGTATGGTTTGGAATTGGTGCTTCATAAAAGGTTTGAGAACTTTGACCCACATGATATTGTCCGTGAACTCAAAATGATATTTGAGGCTCACGCGGCAGTTGAGAGTTATGAATCTTCTGAAAAGTTCTTTAACCGCAAGATGGAAGAGGGCAGCTCCGTCAGTGAGCATGTGCTTAAGATGTCTGGGCATGCTAATAAGCTCTAGATCTTGGGCATAATAATTCCTAATGCGTTGGGGATTCATCGTGTTCTCCAATCACTACCACCAAGTTACAAGAACTTTGTGATGAACTACAACATGCAGCGCATGGATAAGACGTTGCCAGAACTCTTCTCTATGTTAAAGTCTGCGGAAGTGGAGATCAAGAAAGAGCACCAAGTGTTGATGGTCAATAAGACCACCAATTTCAAGAAGCAAGGCAAGCCTAAGAAAAAGGGAAACTTCAATAAGGGCGGTAAAAAGCTACCGCGCTGATGAAGAAGACCAAGGCTGGGCCTAAGCCTGATACCGAGTTCTTTTACTACAAGGGAGAAGGTCACTGGAAGCGGAATTGCCCCAAATACTTGGCGGATCTGAAGAATGGCAACATCAAGAAGAAAGGTATATCTGATATACATGTTATTGATGTGTATCTTTCTAGTAATCGTATTAGTGCCTGGGTATTTGATACTGGTTCAGTTGCTCATATTTATAACTCGAAACAGGTGCTACAGAATAAACGGAGACTAGCGAAAGACGAGGTGACGATGCATGTTGTCGCGGTCGGCATGCTCCCTCTTCATCTACCATCGGTATTAGTTTATACTTAAATAATTGTTATTTGGTGCCTGCATTGAGCATGAACATTATATAGGGATCTTGTTTATTGCGAGACGGTTACTTGTTTAAGTCTGATAAAAATGGTTGTTCGATTTATATGAGTAATATCTTTTATGGTCATGCACCTTTGATAGATGGTATATTCTTATTGAATCTCTATTGTAGTGATACACATGTTCATAATATAGAAGCTAAACGTTTGAAATTGAGCGATAATTCTACATACATGTGGCACTGTCATCTTGGTTACATTAAGGTGAAGCGTATGAAGAAACTCCATTCCGATGGACTTCTTGAATCACTTGAAAGATGCGAAGCATGTCTGATGGAAAAAATGACTAAGACTCCATTTTCTGGTATGATGGAGCAAGCTACGGACTTATTGGAAATCATACATACTGATGTGTGTGGCCCGATGAGTGTAGCATCGTGTGGTGGTTATCGTTATGTTCTTACTTTCGCGGATGACTTGAGTAGATATGGGTATATCTATTTCATGAAACATAAGTCTGAAACTTTCGAGAAGTATAAGGAATTTCAAAGTGAAGTGGAGAATCAACGTAACAAGAAGATTAAGTTTCTACGATCTGATCATGGAGGTGAATATCTAAGTTACGAGTTTGGCGAGCATTTAAAGAAATGCAGAATACTTTCACAATTGACACCGTCGGGAACACCACAACGTAATGGTGTGTTTGAACGTCGTAATCGAACTCTCTTAGATATGGTTCGTTCTATGATGTCACTTATAGATTTACCTTTGTCATTTTGGGGTTATGCATTAGAAACAGCCGCATTCACTTTAAATAGGGAACCATCTAAATTCGTTGAAATGACACCGTATGAATTATGGTTTGGGAAGAAACCTAAATTGTTGTTCCTTAATGTTTGGGGTTGTGAAACTTATGTAAAGAAGTTACAGCCCAACAAGCTTGAACCCAAAGCGGAAAAATGCGTCTTCATAGGATACCCGGAGGAAACTATTGGGTATACCTTCTATCATAGATCCGAAGGCAAAATATTCGTTGCCACGAATGGATCCTTTTTAGAGAAGGAGTTTCTCTCGAAAGAAGTGACTAGAAGGAAAGTAGAACTTGATGAGGTTGTCAAACCTTCTCTCGGATTTGAGAGTAGCACAACACCGGAAGAAGTTCATATGGCGCCTACACCAATAGGAGAGGAAGCTAATGGTAAAGATCATGAAACTTCGGCTAAAGTTACTATAGAACCTCGCAGGTCGACGAGGACTCGTACCACTCCCGATTGGTATGATCCCATTATGAGTGTCATGTTGGTGGACAACACCGGCGACCCTGTGACATATGAGGAAGCGATGATGAGCCCAAATTCCAATAAATGGCAAGAATCCATGAAATCCGAGATTGGATCCATGTACGAAAACCAAGTATGGACTTTGGTGGACTTACCGGATGGCCGGAAGGCTGTTGAGAACAAATGGATTTTCAAGAAGAAAACATATGATGATGGTAATGTAACCGTCTATAAATCTCGACTTGTCGCAAAAGGGTTTCGACAAATTCAAGGTGTTAACTACGATGAGACTTTCTCACCAGTAGCGAAGCTAAAGTCTGTGAGGATTTTGTTAGCGATCGCTGCATATTATGATTATGAGATATGGCAGATGGATGTCAAAACGACGTTCCTCAATGGAGACATTGATGTAGAGTTGTATATGGTACAACCCAAAGGTTTTGTCGATCCTAAAGATGCTAACAAGGTATGCAAACTTCAACGGTCCATATATGGATTGAAGCAAGCATCCCGAAGTTGGAATCAACATTTTGATAAGGTAATCAAAAGTTTTGGTTTTATACAAACTTATGGAGAAGCTTGTATTTACAAGAAAGTGAGTGGGAGCTTTGTAGCATTCCTAGTACTATATGTGGATGACATATTTTTGATTGGGAATGATGTAGACCTTCTTAATAGTGTCAAAGATTATTTGAATAAGAGTTTTTCAATGAAGGATCTTGGCGAAGCTGCTTACATATTAGGCATAAAGATTTATAGAGATAGATCGAGATTCCTAATATCGTTGTCACAGAGTACATGTTTGGACAAAGTTCAAAGAGGTTTGGAATGGAAGATAGCAAGAAAGGGTTCTTGCCCATGTTGCCCAATACGACCTTGAGTAAAACTCAAAGTCCCGCTACAGCAGAAGATAAAGAAAGGATGAGTAAAATTCCCTATGCCTTAGCCATAGGATCTATCATGTATGCCATGCTATGTACTAGACCCGACATTGCATATGCTGTTAGTTTGACTAGCAGATATCAAAGTGATCCAGGGGTGGATCATTGGACAGTGGTCAAAAACATCCTTAAGTACTTGAGATGAACTAAGGATATGGTTCTTTCTTATGGAGGTGATGAACATCTCATTGTTAATGGTTACACCGATGCTAGTTGGAACACTAGTTCGGATGATTCTAAATCTCAATCTGGATACGTATTTACTTTGAATGGTGTAGCAGTGAGCTGGAGGAGTGAAAAGCAAAGTGTTGTGGCGAGATATTCAACTAAATCGAAATACATAGCTGCTTCGGAGGCTTCACAAGAGGCGATATGGATGAAGGAGTTCATTACAAAGCTCGGCGTGGTTCCCAGTGCGCTGGACCCAATGTCTATCTACTATGATAACATGGGTGCCATAGCCAATGCGCAAGAACCAAGGTCACACAAGAAGCTGAAGCATATCAAGCTATGTTTTCACGCTATTCAAGAGCATGTCCAAGATGGTGACATAAAGATCTGCAAAGTACACACATATTTGAATGTGGCGGATTCGTTGACTAAACCTCTCCCGAGGACAAAACATGACCAACACCAAACTGCCATGGGTGTTTGGTATATTACCATGTAATCTAGATTAGTTGACTCTAGTGAAAGTGGGAGACTGTTGGAGATATTCCCTAAAGGCAATAATAAAATTAGTTATTATTATATCTTTGTGTTTATGGTAAATGTTTATATTCATGCTATAATTGTATTAACCAGAAACATTAATACTTTTTTGATTTGTAAACTTGTTAGAGTCCCTAGTGAAGCCTCTTTGTAACACTAGCTTGTTGGTTAATAGATGATCATGGTTTCCAGATCATGAACATTGAGATGTTATTAACAACAAGATCATATCATTAGGAGAATGGTGTGATGGACATACTCCTATAGATAAGCGTAGCATATAGATCAAGTCATTTCAATAGTTCGTTTGCTATAAGCTTTCAGATACATAGTAACCTAATTCCTTCGACCATGAGATCATGCTAATCACCATCACCGGAAGGATGCTTTGATGACATCAAACACCACTTTGTAACTGGGTGGTTATAAAGGTGGCATTGAGTGTTCGGAAAGTATGTGTTGAGGCACATGGATCAAGAGTGGGATTTGTCCATCCATATGACAGATAGATATACTCTGGGCCCTCTCGGTGGAATGTCATCCAATTAGCTTGAAAGTATGTGACTGGCTCACAAGGGATCACATATCATAGAAACGAGTAAAGAGTACTTATCGATAACGAGGTTGAACTAGGTATGCAGAGATACCGATGATCAAAACCTCGGATAAGTAAAATATCACGAGACAAAGGGAAATTGGTACCGTATGTAAATGGTTCATTTGATCACAAAGTAATTGTAGAAATATGTGCGAGCCATATGAATTTCCAGATTCCTCTATTGGTTATTGATCGGAGAATAGTCTCGGTCATGTCTTCATAATTCACGAACCGTAGGGAGACACACTTAAGGATTCGATGTTGTTTAGTAGATATGGAATGTGTGTAAGAAGATCGAATGTTGTTCGGAGTCTCAGATGGGATTCAGGATATCACGAGGAGATCCAGAATGGTCTGGAGAATAAGATTCATATAAGGAAAGTTCAATTCCAGAGTTCGGGAATGATTCCGGTGTTTTCACTAGAATGATCTAGAAGGGTCTAGAAGGTTCACCGAACCAGAAGGGGATGTGTACATGAATGAGTCATGACAAAGTGGAATGGTTGCATCATGTCCTAGATCAAAGGGCTGTGCAAATAAAAGTGAGAAATCAAACTCCAAAATTGAAAGTCAAAAGGCAAGTTTGAAAAGTCAAACTGGGACAATGAATCCTGGTGGAGGCAGGAGAGGAAACCTCCTCTCCCGCCACCACGCGCCAAGGAGGAGAGGGAGTTGGAGGAGGATTCAACCTCCCCTCCCTAGCTGGCCCTACCTCTCATAAATAGAGGGAAGGGGGCTGCCCCAAACCACAACAACACCATAGCCCCTCCCCACGAAGCCGCCCAGCGCCGCCGCTGCCGTCCAAGGCACCGCCGGACACGCCTCCTCCTCTTCGGCATCTAAACCCTAGAACATTGAGGAACCCTTCTAATCTATCCTAACCCGCTCTGGCTTAAGGCGAAGCCTTGCGGGATCTTCCCTCTACTTCTGACACCATGCCGTCGTGCTGCCGGAATCGCGAGGAGAGAACTATAACCTCCGCTGCCTGCTGGAAAAAGGGAGAGGAAGGTCTTCATGGAGTACCGAACGTGTGAACAACTACGGGAGTGCTGCCGGAATGCGGCTCCGAAAGGATATTCTACGCGATCTTGATATCAGCAAGTATACGACTACATCACCCACGGGAATCTGCTCTCGTTAACCGCTTTGGAATCTTCGAGGGCGAGTACTCTAATTGACTCGTTGCTACAATCTAGTAGATAGATCTTGGCTTGTGTGTTCATGCGGTAGATTTTTTTGTTTTCCATGCTACGAACCCCTACAGTATCCTTTTGCCATTTTGCACACCTTGTCTAGGGCTGGGTAAGGTCACAATCCTCTGTTGCTTGTGCTGGCCCCAAGAGATCTGCGGTGACCCAGCATACCACTGCATGTGTAGTACACTATAGTCGCTGACATGACATCCACAGACTACCGTTCTATAAATATCACATCCCTCAGAGTGGTACAACAGAAACATTGCTGGTCCATATTACAAACATTCACACTTGTTATTATTACAATACCAGAAGTTCAAGACTTCAAAAGGTTTCAAATTACAAACCAAAATATAAAGTGTTTCAGCGCAATTTAAAAGTAGCATCTTATTCTATAGAGTTCATGCTGCTCGGCTCGTTGGTTAATACTAACTAGGATACTTAGTTGGACTCGTTATCATCAACACCATAGAGGATTTCGTAATTCACTCCTTCAACACCTCCTGACAGGTTAGGCTCCTCGTAGAACACATCTTCTTGACATTCAGCTGCATACATTGGCACGTCTTTGGGATCCTCAGAGTCTAAGTAAGGGATCAAAGGAAAGGATGAGTAACAGCGTTACCCAGCAAATTCATTATATGCAAGGTGGGAAGTTTGATGCTCTAACTACCACCTCGGACTATAAGTCCTTGGTTCTATGCAGTTTTTATAAATCTTTCTTCAAAGATTGATTTTATTATGAAAATCTATGACCATCAGCCTTCACAGGTTGACCAGAACTTTCATGGAGTTCCTTTCCTGCCGCATTCGTATCTCCTTCCTGGAACAGGGAGTAACAAGTTACAATTCTTACAATCTGCAGAGGTGCGTTACTTTACCCATGAGAGATCAACTACTTATTGCACAACCAGGCGTACTTTCCCGTCCACAATTCCATGATGTGGGGCCTAGTAGTTGGTTCAAGCCAATCACTGCCCCCTTCGCGACCTTGCATGCCTCCTTGGTGTACACCATGCCCACATATTGAATTACAGCAATGGTTTGTACATATTGTTAGATGCCAGAACTATCGTGGGACGATGAGGGTTACCACCCATATGCTGCATGTGACATGGTTATACCCCACGAGTACATGACCTTAGCATACCTAGTCCAGTCCAAGGAAGGCCCACAAGAATATACGCGGCCAATGAAGATTTTCGGGTGGCCCAAGCCCATGACGTCTTCAGATCCTTGGAGAGCAAGACTAGAGTAGATAGAATATTCAAAGGGGCAAACCCTAAAACCTGTAATCGACTCGGTGTGTGCCCAGGACCTGCCTACTTCTATATAAAGTCTAGGAGGGCACGACGAGGAGGGCACTTCATACCACCGCATACACACCTCCATGACAGATTGCATCTGCGCACCCCTCTAACTTTCGGTTCCACCGTAATCAAGAGCAGACAAGCAAGAGTAGGGGTTTCCCTCCGGGGGCCTGAACCTGGGTAAACCTCGTGTCCCCGTGTTGCTTGTTTGCTAACCGTTCCGCGATCTCCAGCATCCTCGTCTTCTCCAAAACCCAAGATCATAACAATGGGCATTGACGAGATTAAACCTTGTCAATTGGCGCCATCTGTGGGAACTAGGGGCGCTGATTGTGCGATCATGACGGTCCCAACCAAAGCGATCCACAACTCCTCGGTGACGGAGAGCCATCTCCTCTTCGAGCCCGTTGGCGACGGGCTCGAGATCCTGTTCGAGAGCTTCTGCTTCCAGGTGGGACAGACCGGCACTCTCTGTCTCCCAGAGCGTGTGCCCCTGCCATCGATCAGGCCCGCTTCATGGGTCCCGCATCCTGTGCTACGCACATCGCCATCGACAGACGAGTCCTATGACAACAGCATCTACAACTCAGATTTGTGTGATCCACCATCATAGGAAGGGACCTACGGTTCCGGATTCGAAAGCTGCGGCAGCAGCGATCCGATCTACGAGCGCTACCAATGTGCCGCAGTCATCCAGAGCGACGTGGATCAAGAACACAACCCGCCACCCAACCCGTAGGGTAGAAACGACAAGAACAGGAGAAACCAGTCCCCCCGCCCAACGAGGAGGACACCGATCCCAATTGGGTAATCCACCTCAGTGAGGAAGGATGGGATCAAGCACGCGAAGCCGTGGCAGGTAACAAGATCCTACCTGTGGGTGCCTCACGAGACCTACTGATGGCGTACCACCTGCTCCTCGTCGAAGAGCACAAGAAGCAGGTGAAAATGCAAGAAGTGCTTGAGAAGCGCAAGCAAGCGGCCTCGGAGTCCAATGCGCGGCGAGCTGCGCTCTCCGCCATGGGTGGCTCCAGCTCCCACGGCAACCACGTCAACAAGCATCGTTCTCGCATGGAGAACATGGACCCCACTGCACGTCGCGAGGTGACTCGAACCCTCAACACGTCTTTCATGGAGATGGATGCCGACGACAACGTCATCCCGAAGACGCCGCAAGCTGCGATCATGGTAGCCACCACATACCTCGCGTCCAATCCACCTCAGGCAGGGGACCCGAAAAGGGCCATGCACAAATCTGCACTAATCGGACTCGGACTCATTGGAGCTGCGCTCCACGGAGAAGCTCCGACGGAGCCAAAAAAGAAGGTTGCGGTCAGGTTCAACCGCAGTCCCACGCCTTCATCCGACGAGGAAGAGCACGACCTACCTCGAAGGCACAAGAGCCCGCGACATCACATCTACGATTACGACGCTCGAAGCGAGCTCACCCGACGCAAGATCGACAAAGCGCGCGCCAAGTGGGTATGCTTGTTCGAATATGAGGACGACGACGACGAAGGAGAACTCTGAGGAGCTCGATGCTTAAGCAGATCCGTCCGGCGGACACGGATGCCTTGGAACTTCAAGCTTCCTTCGGACACTCCAAAGCTTGATGGCACATAGGACCCCAAGGTGTGGCTCAGCGACCACCTGTCGTCTGTCAAGCTACACGGCGGAAACAAGAACACCGCCCTGCAATGCCTTCAGCTGCAGCTGACAGACGCATCCCGGATCTGGCTCAGCAGCCTATCCTCGGGATCCATCCGAAGCTGGGAGGAACTAGCGTACAGTTTCATCTGAAACTTCAAGGGCACCAACAAGAGGCCAGCCTCGATTGAGGAGCTATGGGCCTGCACCCAACAAACAGGCGAATCCATTCGCTCGTACATATTACGCTGGTCCAACACCAAGAACTCCACGGTGCACATCTCTGAGGAGAGAGTGACCGACGCCTTCAAGGATGGCGTCAAACGCCAGGACTTCAAGGAAGAACTTGGGCGCGTTAAGCCCAAGACACTCGACCACCTCATGGACATCGCCAACATGTGGGCAGACGGCAAGGACTCTGTCCACCGAGCGCACTCGGAGGAGGAAGATGACTATGGCCGTCGATGTGAACGTCGTAGCAAGAGAAGATCGCACGTCTACGACGATCACGATGGACCCGACATGGTCGCAGCTGGCTACGCCGACCGCCGCAGCGACGGCAACCGCAGCAGCGGCGGATACCGTGGAAACAACTTCCGTGACGGAGGACGCCCAGCGCAGTCATGGCAACGCCGCAGCCGCGACGATGGACCCTCAGCATATGACAAACTGTCGGGTCCATGCACCATCCACTTCTACATCGACAAGCAGGATGGTAAAAAGAAGGCAAGCCACATGCTCAAGGATTGCCGCGAGTTCCAGAAACTCAGCGAGAGCATGTCCCAGATGAGGCAACAAGCCCCGAACCCTGGGTATGGGAACGCACCCGCACCAGGTGACATCGCCCAGGGAGCTCCTCCACCACCACCCGTGGGACCTTCGAATCATCCAATCGCACCTGCGCAGAACAACGGCGGAAACGGGTACCCCGTGCCAAAAGGATCACTGATGATCCAAAAAGGGCGCCCAACAAACAGGGTGCAGAAGAAAATCACCCGTCAGATCAATCTGGCCGTGACCTCCCCACCCGCCATCCCTGAGTACCTTAGCGGTTCGGAGTCCTGAATCATGTTCAGCCGTTTGGATCACCCTTGCCAGGTCCCTCGCCCAGGTCATGCTGCCCCGGTGCTCGAGGCGCAGATCGGAGGGTTTAATATGAGCCACATCTTCATGGACGGTGGCAGCGGCATCAATCTGATGTTCGCCAGCACCTTAGCAGCAATGCGGATCCCGCTGTGCATCCTGGAACAATCCGACACAACGTTCCACGGCATATGACGAGGGAAGGGCATATTCCCCCTGGGAAAGATATGGCTCGACATCATCTTCGGCAAGCCCGATAACTTTCGGTGCGAGCGACTCGAGTTCGAAGTGGTGGACTTGCCATCACAATACCATGCCATCCTCGGGCGTGTGGCATTCACACGGTTCCTAGCAGTACCGCATTATGCGTACCTGCTACTCAATATGCCAGGACCTAAGGGCGTCATCACGGTCCACGGGAGCTTCACCCGATCGGACTACTCCGACAGGGACTTCAACAGAATCTCCCAGTCATTCGACATGCAGGAGGAGCTCATAAGGCTCCGAGAGGTGACAGGCAACAGGGCACCCCCAGTCGCAAGACAGAACGCACCGGACATGTCTTTCTACTCCACCGTCAACACAAAGAAGGTGTAGGTCCACCCGACGGACGCCTCCAAGATGGCGCTGATCGCCAACGACCTCAGCCCCGCATAGGAAAGCGCGCTCGTCAAATTCCTCCGTGAGCGCCGGGAAATCTTCGCTTGGTGTCCTGCGGGCATGCCAGGAGTTCCCAGGGAATTCGCCGAGCACACACTTAACGTCTTTCCAGACGCCAAACCCGTCAAACAGTCCATCCGACGACTGTCCGAGCCGCGTGAAGCCATCGGAGTCGAAGTCAACAGACTACTCGACGCAAATTTCATCAGGGAGATCAAGGAAAGCGAGTGGCTCGCTAACATCGTGAAGGTCCCGAAAAAGGACACGGACATCCTGCGGATGTGCGTGGACTTCACATCGCTGAACAAGCACTGCCCGAAGGATCACTTCCCTCTTCCTCAGATCGATCAGATCATCGATTCGACTGCAGGATGCGAGAAGCTCTCCTTCCTCGACGCCTACTCAGGCTACAATTAGATTCGACTGAAGGTCGAAGATCAGGAGAAAACGGCGTTCATCACGCCGTTCGGAGTGTTCTGCTACAACACAATGCCCTTCGGGCTGAAGAACGCAGGAGCCACGTACCAACGGTGCATGCAGGCATGCCTGAAGGACCAGATCGGCCACAACATCCAAGTCTAGGTCGACGACATAGTAATCAAAACAAGGGAGGCCAAGACACTGATCGACGATCTCCGCTAGACATTTGACAACCTTGATCGATACAAGATCAAGCTAAACCCAGAAAAGTGCGCCTTCGGCGTCCCATCTGGTCAACTGCTAGGCTACTTCATCTCCCAGCGAGGGATCGACGCGAACCCGAAGAAAATCCGAGCCATAATGGCCATAGAGAAGCTGAAGAACCTCAAAGGTGTTCAGCAGCTCGCTGGGCGCATCACAGAGTTGAGCAGGTTCCTCAACCGCATAGGCAAAAAGCCCTGCCTTTCTATCAGCTGCTATGCAAGGCAGACAAATTCGAGTGGACGCCTGAAGCAGACGACGCATTCGAAGATATGAAGCGGCTACTCTCCGCCTCGCCCGTCTTGGTCATGCCAAGGGAGCGCGAACCTCTACTACTATACATAGCAGCTACACATCAGGTGGTAAGCACCGTGCTCATGGTCGAAAGAGCCGAAGATGGCAAGACCCATGGGGTACAATGCCCAATCTACTACCTCAGCGAGGTATTGACGCCGACAAAGCAGAGGTATCCTCACTACCAGAAACTCGCCTACGGCGTATTCATGACGGCTCGTCGGCTGAGCCACTACTTCCAGGAGCATCAGGTGATGGTCGTCAACGAAGCACCCCTGAACAGCATCCTGAACAACCCGGAGGCCACACGACGTGTGGCCCTGTGGGGCATCGAGCTGTCACCTCTAGACATCGTCTATGAGAAGCGCCATGCAATCAAATCTCAGGTCCTTCCGGACTTCCTCGTCCACTGGATGGAACTGCAGCTGTCGGACACCCCGGACATGACGCAGTCATGGACGATGCACTTTGATGGTTCCAAGCGCGAGGCTGGAGCAGGAGCCGGGGTCATACTGACCTCCCCGCAGGGCGACAAGATGAAGTACGTCCTCCGGATGAAATTTTGAGCTTCCAACAACGAGGCCGAGTACGAGGCCCTCATCCATGGCATGAGGATGGCCAAGATCTGCGGTGCGACACGCCTGGTCATCTACGGCGACTCGAACCTCGTCGTCCAGCAGACGATGAACGAGTGCGATGCACATGTTGCCAACATGATTGCGTACCGCGCACTCTACAACGCACTCGAAGGAGACTTCAACGGCTGCGAGCTTCGGCACGTTGGGAGAGAAAGAAACGAAGAGGTCGACAGACTCGCCAACATCGGCTCCACCTGCGCGCGGGTGCCACCAGGTGTGTTCCTCAAACAGATCTGCGTGCCATCCATCAAAAGGAAATTCCCAAAGGGATCATCCGAAGAGGCAGAATACTCGGGGGCTGCGCTACCCGAAGGACAGGAAGGACCAGAAAAACTCGACATAGAGGTCGCAGTGGTCAACCTAATGCAGGTCATGGCAGTCAAAGAAACATGGACACAGCCATACCTCCGATATCTGATAGACGGGGAGCTACATGATAGCCCGACAGATGCCCGACGCATATCTCGCCGGTCCAAGGCCTTCACCATCATCAATGGTGAGCTGTACAAGCGCAGCATTTCGGGTGTACTCCAAAGGTGCGTCACTATCGGTGACGCCAAAACTATCCTCCAAGACATCCACGAGGGCATCTGCGGCCATCACGCGGGCAGCCGCGCCCTTGTCGCCAAAGCTCTACGAGCTGGGTTCTACTGGTCAATGGCCATGAATGACGCCAAGGACATCGTCCGAAGGTGCAATGGGTTCCAGAGGTTCGTAGATAAACCACACGCACCAGGATCGGAGCTCAGGCCCATACCCCTGGCCTGGCCCTTCGCCCAATGGGGCCTCGACATGATCGGCAAACTGCCCAAGTCCTCGAAAGGAGGCCACGTCTACCTCCTGGTCGTAGTCGGCAAATTCACCAAGTGGATCGAGGCCATGCCCGTTACTAACCAAAAGGGCAAAACGGCCGTGAAATTCTTCGAATCCATAGTCTACAGGTTCGGCATGCCGCACATCATCATCACCGATAACGGGTCAAACTTCATCTCCAAAGAATTCCAGGACTTCTGCGAAGACCTCGAAATCAACATAACATACGCCTCCGTGGCGCACCCGCAAACGAACAGGCAGGTAGAAAAGGCCAACGGCTTCGTCGGCGGTGGCATCAAGAAGCGCCTAATGAGCTCACTCCAGCGACTCGCAGGATCCTGGACACAAGAGCTACCCTCCGTCCTCTGGAGCCTGCGCACGACGCCAAACAGCTCAACTGGCTACACGCCCTTCTTCATGGTGCACGGAGCCAAAGCTGTGCTGCCTGCAGAAGTATGCCATAAGGCCCCACGGGTCGTCGCCTACAACGAAGCCGAATCGACGGCCGCACTCGAAGACGCCGTTGACACACTCGACGAGGCACGTGACATAGTCGCGGCTCGATCAGCGTCTACCAACAGAGCCTCCGCAACTATCACAGCCGTCGGCTACGCCCAAGGTCCTTCATCGAAGGAGACCTAGTCTTATGACTCAAGAAAGAGCGACCGAAGAAGCTCAAGTCACCCTGGGAAGGACCCTACATCGTCACTGAAGTCATCCTAGGTGGCGCCTATCGCCTCAAGCACGTGGAGTCTGGAGTAGCATACTCCAACCCATGGAACGTCGCACAACTGCGACGCTTCTACCCCTAGCTACCCTCATCTCCTTTTACTTTCAATAGGGCTATTCAGCCAAGGCTACTCAGCCGAACAATGTACCTCCTCATTACGATATGAATAAAGCTAAGTGCCTCGACCCAAAAATTTATCTATTATTCGCATTTTCTTCATGTTACAACACACTCGGGGGCTCCCCTCACCTCACGACTTCGTCGACTGAGGATAACGCGTGTACACCTGAGTAGCTAATCACGTCAGGCTAACTAAAAGGGAACGCATACAAATAAAGCACCACGTGCTAAACACAATCAACCTTTACAGCAAGGGGCATAACACGCCCAGTCGAATACATACAAGTTTTACAGGTCCTACCTATTCTTAAGAATCACCTGCGCATGCTGCTCAAAGAGATCTACAATTTGTTCGGCATACTTCCTTACAGCCGCATAATGTGGACGCATGTACCACATGCCACCATCCGTCAAGAGGCCCGGCCGCCACAACAAAGAAGATCTACATCGAGCGATGCAGCCGCACGAGGGAAAGCGCAGCCTTCACCCCTGCAACCAACTGATGCCGCACCAGTTCCCTGACATGATGCACATCTCGAAACTTCGCCAGCAGGCCCCAGAGAGTCGATGGTGCCTCATCCAGGGGAAACATCACGTGCAGAATCAAAGCCAAAGAAGTCTTCACTTGTCGCAGCACCCGCAACACCTGGTGAACACGATCCTGCACAGTCGCAAGGACCATAGCACGATCACGGTCCATCCAGAAAAAGCCGTCGGCCTCCATGTCCTGCTGGGTCAGGCAGTTGATCCGAACAGCAACACGCTCTTTTTCCTCCCTAGGAACAAGGTTAGCACCTGCAACACCTGCAAAGTAAGATGACAAGCCAACAGGCGCATCCGAGAAATGAGCAGCAGCTCGAAGAAACTCACATTGAAGCTGTTCGGCCAAACGCGACAACTCCCCCATCAGATTCTCCTCTCTGGCGGCGCCCCGCTCCGCCTTCGACTTCCAAACATCCGCGTGGCCTCGAACGCCAATCAATTCTTTCTCAAGACTACGGATGCGTTCACGAAGAAATACAAGTTGCGACGCATCATCCAAGGATGGCCGCAGCTACGACGCAGACGAAGTATCAACGAGATCATCACCCGAAGGTCCCTAGAGGAAAAGAAGGCAAGGATATGAACAAACGCACGAATAGGCAAACAGCTCGGAGATTCATTATATGCAGCAAAAGCCACTGCGTGGCACAAGGAGTGTTCATAAATACATTACAACAAAAGAGACGAAAGCTATCCTTCAACTACAGGGCCTAAGAAGCTGCATCTTGAGTGGTCTCGGAGCCGGATTGCCTGCTCTTAGCCTCGCCCTGCTACTTCACCGCGTACTCCGCCAGCAGATCAATCAGCTTCGGCCCGTAGCGTTTACAACGGGTATCATAGAGGGAAAAAGCTACCTCAGATCCGTTAGGAGCAGTTGGCATCTGGGAGGTGACCTGAGGAAGATCCAGCTTCGCCCCAGACGCCATGGCCATCGCCAGCCCCATGGACGTGTCGATACCCTTCTGCTTGCACTTGTACGCCATGGGGGCTTCGGATGATAGTGCGTCCGCCAACAATTTGACATCCTCGAGGGCGACGCCCTTGGGGACGAGCTCCTTGTAGAAGAGCCCGAGAACCACCTTGGCCTTGGCAAGCAAGCCAACCACGGTACTGCAGCGGTCTTCGACCGCCGCAGTGGCATCATCCAGAGCACTTCCGTGCTCCAGGGCACCATGGTCAAACTCGATGCCCGTGGCATCTAGATAAACGGAAGAGGCAAAGTGAAAACCAAACAAAACTAGGGAGACAAGGAAGCCGAAAAGGAACAGACAAAACTACTCACCTGAAATAGTCTTGGCAGCAACCATCAGCTTGCTGGCTACCTCCTTCTCGCGCGAGGCCGCAACGGTGGTGAGCTGCTCCTCGCGATCCGTGGCCTCTCTCTGCAGGCGCTCCTTGGCCACAACCACATCGGCTAGCTCCTACTCAAGGCGCTCCTTAGCACCAATGGCATCTTCAGCTTTTTTTCCGCTCGCCCGAGGCTCTTTTTGAGAGCATCAAGCTCGCGGAGGGCAGTGTTATTCTCGTCTGCAACAAAGAACAAGCATGAGATTCATAAGTAAGCAAGCAGCCGAAGAAGTAGAAGATCGATAAAAAAACACGAACCTTGAAGCCACTGAAGGCTGGCCTCCAATGCCAGATGATGCTTCACCAGTTGGTTGACACCTTGAACAAAAGGCTGCGAGAAGATGCAACTTGTCAGGAAAAAGGCTCGGGGGCTGCGCCCAAGGAAACGAGCAAAGCAAATCACGCATACGAAAATCATTCGGGGGATCCCCCAAGACACGCACAAAAAAGAAAGACATGATCAGCAGATCATCCGAAAGATGCTCGGGGGCTCCCCTGAGACACGAACAAAAGGAAAAAAATGATCAGCAGATCATCCGGAAAAAATGCTCGGGGGCTCCCCCCACGGCAAGAACGAAAGCACTTACATGATCAGACGGCGACTCTGAAGGTCCGGCTATAGTCTTCTGGGAGACAATCACCCGAGCCTCCTGCGGAGAAGGGTTCGGAGCAACGCCCCCAGAGGTGGCCACCGTCTGAGGAGGAGGCGCAACCTTCAACTCCCCCACCATCTCCCGAGCGCCATCTCTGAAAGAGCCATCGGAGGAGTGGATACAAAAGAAAACTTCAGTCAAATACAAGCAAGCAAAAATGAAAGAAGAGCAAAAAAGGAACTGAAGATACTTACGAGTCCATATCGCTCAAATTGAAGACAGGGAAGGCCCTCTTTCCCTTCTTCTCTCCCTTCTTCTCTTCCTTCTTCCGCTTCGCCGGCGGCTGCGGCGCATAGCCCGCACGGGCACGGCCGGAATAGGAGATGAAGAGCCACCATCACCTCCACTATGACGCACAAGGCATGGCGGGTTCCTAGGCGTCGGCGGAGTTGAGGCATCCAACGATTCGCTCGAGCTCCGCGTCCGCTTTCGAGTCTGCTCCTTGCTCGACCCAAAGGTTTCTTCAGCCGGCGACCGCGCCGAAGGGAGCTCAGACATGGAGTCCACTACCTCGTTGTCCGGTGCATCCGGAAAACGTTCGGGTAGTGGAGGCTCCATGCCAGGTACCTTGAACTCCTGCACAAAAGAAAACAAACTCTCAGAATAAACGAACTACAAGGAGATGCAGTCGAAAAAAGCACTACACGCATGTCCCAGATCTACACCTGCGGCACCGGTCGAGAGGCCCTGAATGGAAGGGTCAGGGAGCTACCCGGAATGTCCTCGTCAGCCTTAAACTTCAGCAGCGGCCGGAGGATTCCATCAATGTCCCTCTTGGAGAGCTCTCCAGTCGAAGCCCTAGTTGGGTCGTGGCGGCCAGAATAAAGGAACATCGAGTGCGCCCTAGCCTGGAGCGGCTGCACCCGATGTTGGAGGAAGGTGTGGATGATATCCACACCGTTCACCTCTTTATCCGGAATCACCTGAAGATCCTCCTACCGACGATAGAGTTCCTCTATCTCCGCCACCTCACCATCCAAGATGTGGTTCTTCCAGGACCTCTTCGGCTGGATTTTCTAGGAGGGGTCGAAGGGATCAAGGCCAAAAATTTTCCCGTCCACTGTGGAGTCGCGGATGTAAAACCATCGCCTCCGCCAGTATTGGATGGACTCAGACATAGAAAAAGAAAAGAAGAGAAAGTTGGATTTAAGGGAAACGATGCAGCCTCCAATGGGATAAACACCATCAGAGCCAGATTGCCTCTTCACGAAATAGAGCTTCCGGAAGAGGCCAAAGTGCGGCTCGATACCGAGCCAGCACTCGCAGAAGGTGATGAAGCAGGAAATGTGAAGAACAAAATTCGATGAAAGATGATGGAGTTGGATTCCATAGAAGAAAACCAATCCACGGAGAAAATCGTGGACTGGGAGAGAAAGGCCCCGAAGGACAAAAGCGACAGACATGACCCGAAACCCAGCGGGTGGATGGGGAATTACCTCGTCGTCGGGAATCTTGACGGCCTGCTTGTCCTGTGGGATTAGACTCCTCTCACGGAGCTTGTGAAGATCGCCCTCGCGCGTGTCTGACCGCCGCCAGCCACCATCGGTGACGCGAGTAGCGGCGGTACCCTTCTTCCGCCGGCAGCAGCGCTGGTACCAAGTGCGGTGGAGGCCTTCTTTGATTTCCCCATGGCAGTGCGGCGACAGCGACGTTGTGAGCGCAGGAACGAAGATGGAAAGGATCGAAGAACTTCCAGCGCGCGGTGAGGAAAACTCAAGAAGGTGGGAGCAGTGAAACAAGAATGGCTGCAGTGAAAACAAACAAAAATTTACCCGAATGATTATAAGGACGAAGAAGATGCACGATGACCGTTCATCGGGAAGCCTAGAGCCAACACCAAAATCCAACCGTCCACGTGTCAGCACGGCAGCGAACCGTCGCTCGCACGCCATCCACTACGTACGTCAACCGAGGCGACGCTGTAATTATCTCCACGTCGCGTGTGACCAGTCAATTCAAAGTCAGAAGGTGGGACCCACGTTCGCCCAGTCACATCATATATGGCATCGCAGATGCTTGAGGTCACCAATCGTCAGCACCGACGTCATCAAAGCTATACTAGCAACGGTTACAAATCTTCGACTACAAGGCTAAAAGTACTCACTCGAATCTACGATTCGATTAAATACTCGGGGGCTACTCCTATCAGGAGCGCTGGCAGTGCACCCAAAATATGATCAAAGTACTACACCACTGAACATTCTTTGAGTCCTACGTCGAGTCTATGACTCCACTACGGACTCGGGGGCTACTCCCGTAGGGAGGATGGATTCAAACATCCGAAAAATTTGTGTCCTACGGACCTAAAAGTCTACAAAGACCTGAATTAAAGTCTCTGCTCGAGTCTACGACTCGAACAGACACTCGGGGGCTACTCCCATAGGGAGCGCTGGTCGCGCACCCTATGAATTCTTTGACTGCAATCTTTCGGATCAGCATGCAAAATTTTCAGCAACTTTGCCCCAGTTAACGCTAAGTCAGTAACATCCTCTTTGGCCACCCGAAACACCTCCGCGGTGATAAACATTCGGATGTTGCGTCTGCGACGCAAAGGTAAGACCTATAGATACCATCTGATGGCCTGGCAACGCACACGACCGTGCTCTGCTAGTAAAAATCCGTGCCAGCAGGCGCGATGGAAATCCCGACGGACGCATTGGGTACATCATTTGAAAATTACTGGAATTCCACTCATGTAAGTCCTCAACAGCCTGAGTCGAATTACGCCAGCATATGTTCCGGTTTCGAGTCAAGGGACTCGAATCTGAAGAAGATCGTGTTGTTTTGTCCTAAGACAGTTAACTGGCCCTGATCCGTCGGGAGAGTCAGGCACGCGCATCAACAATCCCTACACATTAAAATCATTCTTTGATAAACAAAAAACAGCTGCACCCGAAAAGATTGAAGAGTCCTCAGTCGAATCTAAGATTCGACTGAACACTCGGGGGCTACTGACATGGTTATACCCCACGGGTACATGACCTTAGAATACCTGGTCTAGTCCAAGGAAGGCCCACAAGAATATACGCGGCCCATGAAGATTTTTGCGTGGCCCAAGCCCATGACGTCTTCGGATCCTTGGAGAGCAAGACTAGAGTAGATAGAATATTCAAAGGGGCAAACCCTAAAACCTGTAACCGAATCGGTCTGTGCCCAGGACCTGTCTACTTCTATATAAAGGCTAGGAGGGCACGACGAGGAGGGAACTTCATACCACCGCATACACACCTCCACGCCAGATAGCATCTGCGCACCCCTATAACTTTCGGTTCCGCCGTAATCAAGAGCAGACAAGCAGGAGTAGGGTTTTCCCTCCGGGGGCCTGAACCTAGGTAAACCTCGTGTCCCCGTGTTGCTTGTTTTCTAACCGTTCCGCGATCTCCAGCATCCCCATCTTCTCCAAAACCTAAGCTCATAACAATGGGAATTGACGAGATTAAACCTCGTCAGCATATCCTCTACGAATTACCTATTAATATGCACGCTACGAGGATAACAACCACGACCTGCACATCCGGCTTCATGCGAGAGGAAGAAGATACAGCTGACTTCTCTGTCCCATTCCAAATCTCATGGCTAACGCGTAATATACGGCGCTAGAATCACTGATGTCAGGGGTTATTAAGTCCCTAATTGATCATCATTGTTGCAAATAGAACCCTAAGTTCTATTGCTCCATTATATCATCACTTAGGATGATATCTATGATTTCTTTATTTGTGAAAATAGTATTTTCTTTCTTTGGAGTATATATGATAACACACAATTTGCAAATACTTTGATAAGGACTCTTCAAAGGATATGAGCAAGTGATGAACTTTCCTTGTGATGGCACGGTACTGAAGTCTGATGCTTGCACTGGACCTTGAGCTTCTATGTCTACAAAAACATCTTTGTTGCCCGGTAAGGACAATATTTAAAGAAGCAAAATGATTATGCAAAGTAATGTAATGCATCATTTAGCTTTATATGTATTATCCCCCATTTATTTAAATTATAGAAATTATTTAATAAAGAATTTATAAATATTATTATTTTTATATTTATTGAATACTGTACTCTTTTATTTTATTTCTTTTTTATTGTATTTTATTTAATTAATAATTCCTTTAAGAATTATCATTAAATACCAAAAATAGATATTAAATATTTGTTTAGTATTTTTCTAAAATACTACAATATTAATATATAATGAAAGTGATTTTTATTTATTTTTATCATCTTTCAATAATTTTGTAAAATTCCATAAGGAATATATATATTATAAAATACTTAATTAAATTTATATGTCTAAAATTTTATCTCTTAATTTATTTGGATAGTTTGGATTATTGTGAATCCAAAAATATTTTATTTATAATTTTTTGGACTTTTATTTTATTTTGTAGAATTTATTTAAGTTTAGGGGCATTTTGGTCTTTTTCCAATTATTAAAACAGGCTCTAAAAGATTTGGGCTGATTGTTTGGTTTTATTGGGACCTTGTGGCCCAGTAGGACATAGTCAAAACAATAACCCGAATGGGTATTGGCCCAACCTAGCCCAACACTCTCTGCCTCTCTCTCGAGCTCACCTCTCTCCTTCTCCTCCCCCAACCATGTGGGCAGCGGTGCTGTCGCCGGCGATTCGCGGCACCGTGGAGCTTCCTAGCCGCCGCTGTGGTGCAGGATGAGGTTGTCGGCCCTGCTCTACCCTTCCGTCCAATTGGTTTTGGACCTGGAGCCCTCCTCTGACCAGATCGATGCCGTCCCGAACCCTAGGGTTTGGGGTTGGCGTTGATGCTGACGCCGCCGCTACTGTCGTGCGCCGGGGTGATGCTCCTCGCAACCAGGCATGGCTATGGTCACCGTCGTGGCGTTGCGTGGGTTGCAGCGCCCCCTTGGGGGTGCTCCCCGTGCCTCCATGGTCGTCGGCCTCCTCTGCTTCCTCTTCTCATCTACAGCGAGGACTTTTGGTAAGTGGTTCCTCCCCCTCTCATGCTCTCTGTGCTAGGTCATCTTATGCTAGATGTTGGTACTAGCCTTCCTGGTTACTGCCTTGTCCTGATTAGGATGATTGGTTCTGCTTAGGGTTCAAATCCTTCTGTTGATTAAATATTTGATGAACTAGATCATGTGTTGATGATCCTTGAACCTGTTAAGTTGTGACTTTCTATGGATTGCTTCTGTTGGTTAGTTGTGTGATGCTAGTGGTTTGTCAAATGATTCTATGGATTAATTTTTATATGATTCAGATGGTAAAGTTGCTCTAGAAGAAATTCTTGGTAAATCTAGTGGTTTAATATCTCACCACTGTCATTACTTGGTTGATGACAGTGAGTGTTGTGTGATGAAGTCACTGTCTTAGTACTGTTGACTTAAGAATTCATATATAGCTTGAGAACAAAATGGTTTTCTATAGTGAAGATATATATATGAATATCCTGGTTATGATTCCTGTGATTAAGAACAGGAAAATGATTTATAGTTGGTTGGTTGTAGCTGTGAAGATTTGATGCTTAACCTGCTTAGTTTAGAACTATTCTTGTGACACCATCCTTGTATGGCACACAAGATTAGATTCTATAACTTGGTTTGGTCTTGTTCAAGCTTAAAATTGACTTGGCATCATAGATAAGTGGAATTCTCTTTCCTTGCATCCCTAGAACTAATGATGTTGGTCTGAGGTTTAGGGATTTAGACCTCTATCTTGTTGATTCACATGGATTGGTTCTGGTAGTGATACCAACTACTGTTTCTTGAATCAAAGTTGGGGAAAGATGCTTGTAAGCTTGATAACTTATATAGATCCACAAGATTAAATCCTAAGGTGCTACTCCTATTGAAGAGATGTGCCTAGAGGTTTAGTTCTTGGCTATATTCATTCTTGAATTGAAATATATCTTGATAGCTTAGATCAATGATGTTGTCCTGAGATCTAAGTTGGATCTTTATAGTTTTCTGGTTGCTTTTAGTGTTTAAAACATCAGTGATGGATTCACCCCATTTGGGTGTTTTCTGAGAATTTGAGTAAAAGACAGATCATGTATGCTTGTCTAATCTTAGACAGATAGATCATGTGATGATCTATTTACTCACCACTATCACTTGATGTTGGGGTTTCCTGTGGTTGATCTTTTGCTAACTTGATATGATGCTCTCCTGGTATTTCCAGCTCCTGTCTTGTCCTTGATCTAGCCCTTCATCTCCTGGTCTTGTTGGCTTGATCTTGGTCTTGCTATCCACCTGATCCACCCCCTCCTTATGTCACCATTTTGGTGGTGTGATCCAATTGGTGTGATTTAGCTTGGCTTTGGCTGGGTTTAGCTGCTGGCTGCTGTTCTTGGTGTGTATGAACAAGAAAGTGATGTGGGGCTGGCTTCCCACGGCTGTGTGGATGGTTTTGTTTGATTGTGATGTTGTTGTGGTGATGACAGCACACACCATGCAGTTTGGTGTGTGTGCTGCATGTGTGCCTGCTGCACAAGTTGTGGATATGTTCTGAATTTGAGAGTTACTTTTATCCTGTTACCTTTTACTTGGTTGGTGAAACTTGCCCCTCCTTGCTGTTCATTTGACTTATGGCTTAAAATTATGAAAGATATATTCTTTCATATTGGTGAAACTTGCCCCTTTTTAAAAAGATTACTCAATGATGAACCTTGATCAGTGCACTTCACTGTCAAGTCTGAGAGTAATATCCTTTTAACCTTAATTTTCTTTCTTTTGTTTATGTTTATTTTGCAGGTACCAGATTTGAAGATCAAGACTTTAGTTTAGGTTTTCCTTTCTTTGTAGAATAGTCACTTGTAATATCTCTCTGATTCAATTGTAATCTTTAATTTATTATTTTGTACTTTTTATTTTGATTCTTTTGTAATAAATATTGTAACATTATTCATTAAATAATTATTATTTTTTCTATTCAATTACTATTGTACAAATTTTTTCTTATTTACATAAGTTACCTTGGTGTAACTTATTTATGGAATAAATAAATATTCATTTAATTGATTATGTTATTTATTTAAAGTTTGAGTACTAATTATCTTCTCTTGATTAAAGTATAATACTCAAATATAACTTTGAATTCTTTTAAACTATAAATTAAACACTCAAGTTTAAATTCAAATTTCATTTACCAAAACACATAAATCCACAAAGATCATATCAAAGTCTGTAACAGTCATCCTTCAAGACTATACCTAATCTCAAAGTATGAAAGAAACTTTGATCCCTTTAGGTTTTTATTTGGCAAAAAATTTACCCATATTTTCATAGATGAATGCATGCAATATCCTAAATCTAACCTTCATTGGTTCCTAAATGCTGGGATGTTACAAGATCCTAACAAACCTAAAAAAATTAACTGGAACCAACTTGGTTTCTAGAACCTGGTTTCAATGATAGTGTTATTGAACACTGGCCAGCTAATGGTAATGGGGGAATCTTGGATGAATGGCAGTATCAACAACAACAACTACTTAGAAGATCTATGAAATGATGGGGAGCAAATTTGCGCGGCCAATATAGGAGAGAGAGAGAGAGAGATGGGGAGAGAGATGGGGGGGAGAGAGAGAGGAAAGTTCTTAGTGACAACCTCCATATGCTGGATTCCAAAGAATGAATTTCTGGCCTATGTGACAATGAATGGAGAGAGACAGAGGTATGAGATTGAGAAGGCCTTAATGCACCTTTATATGGCACAAGAGGCTTATTGGCATAAGAGAGGTGGGGAGAAGTGGGTTGTTCAAGGGGATTCAGACACTACCTTTTTCCATAGTGTGGCGCATGGAAGAAGAAATAAATAATGTATAACCTACCTTGAGGATGGGGATAGATATTTAACTAACAGAAGTGAGATAAAAGAACAAATAACAAAATATTACAAGAATTTGTTTGGTACTGAACTCGTTCCTCTTATTCACCTGGATGAGGAGATTTGGTTCGCTTGTAATAAAGTTACAAGTGCAAAAAATTCCTTGCTAAATCAGGTTTTTACTAATGAATAAATTGTGAACACAATAAAATGACTCAATTCTAATACTGCTACAGGACCTGATGGGTTGCCGATGGTGTTTTAGAATGAATTCCTTAGTAAAGATAAACCCATTATCAAGGAGACGTTGTATGAGCTAAGGGGAGGGAAGCCGAACCTTAAGAGGATTAATTATGGAGTGATAATCCTTCTACCTAAATTCTAGAAGCTAATGAGATTAAGCAATATAGGCATATTTGCTTGATAAATGTGGTGTTCAAGATTATCACTAAGATTCTTACTAGACGTTTGTCTTTGATAGTTGGTAGGTATATTGGCCCTACACAAATTGCTTTCATCCCTGGGAGGCAAAATTTAAGATGGGATGGTGGTTTATATAAAATTCTAGATGAATTGAAAGCTTCTAAATTTGCTAGACTTTAAGCTATACTTTGAAAAAGCTTATAATAAGACCCAGTGGGGTTTCATGGAGGAAATTATCAGCGGAAAAGGGTTTGATGAAACCTTTATTTCATGGATATTGCAAGTGGTTTAATCTGGTAGAGTTTAAGTTATTATCAATGGCGAAAATGGTTTTTTAGGACTTATAAGGGTGTGAGCCAGGGTGATCCCTTGTCCCCACTTTTATTTGACTTAGTGGGAGATGGTTTAGCTGAAATGCTAAATGCTGCTAGTAGAGCTGGGCATATAAAGTGTTTTTCTCATCACCTATTTAAGGGTGGAGTGACACATTTGTAGTATGCATATGACACAATTCTGCTCATTGAGAATGATAAGAATAACAACATAGCCGTCAATTTTGTTTTGTATTGTTATTAAGTTATATGTAGCCTGAAAATTAATTACCAGAAAAGTGAAGGCCTAGGGATAGGGGTTAGTGAAGTTGATAAATTAAGAGTATCTAACATGCTAAATTGTTTAGTTGGCACTTTGCCAATGAAATACTTGGGTTTGCCAGTAACTCATAGGAAGTTCCTGGCTAAGGACTAAGAGTTTGTGGTCAAAAAGTTAATAAGAGGCTGGGAAATGGTTTTAATGCCATTGCTTCTTCTGGGGCTAGGTCTGTTTTGATATACTCTTGCCTAGATAGCATCCCCACCTATGCAATGGGTTTGTACCTTCTGACTGAAGGTAATCACTACAAAATGGATATGTCTAGAGCTAGTTTCTTCTAGGAGGTGCGGGGATAAAAAGAAATATCATATGGTGAAGTGGGATTCTTTGTGTAAACCAAAATATTTTGGTGGGCTGGGCTTTGTTGACACATGGGAGAGAAACATTTGTCTACTTAGTAAATGGATATACAAGCTAGAGAGTGGTTCTAAAGATCTTAGTTGCATGATTCTTAGGAGAAAATACATGGGTTCTACCAATATAGTGAGAATGTTTCCCAATTCTAGAAAATTTTACACAAAGTTAAGAGATGGTTTAAGATGGGATCTAGCTACCAGTGTGGTAATGGGAAGACAATTTTCTTTTGGTATGATGTTTGGATGGGTAAATTCCTTCTCAAGATTACCTTTCCAAAAAAATTCAGATGTTGTGACCAGCAATCTAAAACTATTAATGGAAATTTCCAAGATGGTGGTCTCCATCTTACTTTCTAGCTCTTTTGGGCCTTTCGAAGTGGGAGAATGGAACGATCTAGCTGAAATGATGGGGGGTTGTAGAACTAAGTGAGGAGGAAGATATTGTTGATTGGGATCTAGAAAAAATGGTAAAATTCTCTAATGAATCCTTTTATAGGTTTATTCTTTATCTAGGATTTAGGGATCTTAGGATGGTGGATATTTGGGGGAATGATTGTCCTCTCAAACAGGAAAATTTTGGCTGGCTGTGTTTTAGGGGGAATATTCAGTCGACTACTTAGCTGGTCAATAGGAACTAGCTAGGATCGATAAACCGTGTGATTTGTGGGGTGGTAGAAGATGTGGATCACATTCTATTCAATTGTCCTTACGCCAGCACTACTAGGAAACCAACTATGTCGTGGGAATGGCCACGGAAGATGTTGCAATCGGCAGCGAGTAGTAGAACGAGGGGCAAGGGCGGCCAGCCATCTGCGGTGCGAGATGAGGGCAAAGACACAGGGATTTACCCAGGTTCGCCTCCCATAGGGTAAAGACCTACTCCTGCTAGATTGTATTGATGAAAGAGTACAAGGGAGAGCTCGGCAGCTAAGCGGCGAGTCGCAGGGGGTGTATGATGGAACGTAAGTTCTATGCGTGCCCTAGGGAGGTTTATATAGAGTCACCTCTCTATGGTTTACAGATCTACAACCGAGTTGGATAAGGACTCGGAGGGTGCTTGACCTAATCCGATTGGGCCTAGCTACGCTTCTAGGCCTCCAGCTTCTAGTCGCCTAGCTTCTTCTTGGGTCGTGATCCAGTCGCCGTCCTGCAGGCCCACTCGCTGGCAGTATGGGCCAATAGGAAATATCCTGCTGGGTATACCCCACTCGGCATATCCCCATCAGTAGTCCCCGAGGTTATCGTTGATTCGTCACAGGTGTTATTTGGCAGTCGAAGTATCTGGGTCCAATTTGGACACCCAGTCGAATCGACGGTGGACTCCTTCAGTGAAATAAAGAATTTTTAGCATGTTTCCTCAGTCGTAATGGCGACCAGTCAAATCGCCAATCTGACGAATAGTTGAATCGTAGCTATGGCGAATAGGTCGGCGAGCATCAAATCACAGCTATGGCGAACGGGTCAGCGAGTAGTCGAATCACATCTATAGCGAACGGGTCGGCGAGTAGTCGAATCGCTGCGGCTGGCGAGTCGAGTAGACGAAGTTGGACAGTCAATCTTGGTCAAACTAGTTGTTGGGTAATCCAACGGTAATATCAGCGTAATTACCGTGTGGTAACGGCTCCCCGAAAATGGCGGGTACCAACCATTATATAAGGAGTGTGACGGGTAAAAAGCGATCATTCACCACATTTCCTCCAACCTCGTGCGTCTCCCAATCTTCCATCCCTTTCAGAGCGAGCTAGAGCGATCTAGCGATTCCGCCGCGACCCAGCAATCTCAGATCCTCCGATCGATGGTGCCACCAAAAGATCTGTGGGAGAGATCCAAGTGCACTAAGGTGCTGCTGAAGTCCTTCAAGGACGCGGGAATTCTTTGCACCGGGAGATGGCGAATCCCCGCGACCGGAGAAGTGGAGCCGGATCCGCGTGCTGGGGAGTTCACCTGCTTCATCAGCCATCTCGAGAGGGGGCTCAGCTTCCCTACCTCGATCTTCTTCCGCCGCTTCTGCTCGTATTACGGCATCCAGCCATCAGATCTAGGGCCGCATAGCATCAAGGAACTCGCCATTTTCGTGGCGTTTTGCGAATGCTATCTTGGTTGTCGCCCGTATTCCCCCCTGTGGTAGGAGCTATTCCACGGGTGGGTCGGACGCGCAGGGGCAGGCGACCCGATGCTAGCAGCGGGCGGCCTCACCTTCCAGATGAAGTCCAAGGCCTCCTTCCTCGACCTCATGCTGCCAAAGAAGGCGGTGAACAAGTGGAATAAGCATTGGTTCTACGTCAGTGAATCGACTCCGGACGGCGAGGTGGTGGTTCCGATGTGCTCCGCTGACTAGACCGAGCCGTGCCAACTTCAAGTCGCCAAGCTTCCGCTCGACCAGCGGATGGTAGTCGACGAGATGTTGACAACGATTCGTCAAATGAAGAAGAACGACCTTCAAACCATCAATCTGTACAACTGCTGGCTCGGGCGGCAACTGGTGCACTTGGCCAGCCGTGCTCACTGGATGTACGAGTACACGGGCAAGGATGACGGGACCAGGTCCTGCACCGCCGAGTGGAGTGCCGATGATTACACGCTCACGCTAAAGAAGATCACTGATGCAGAGTACGCCAACCCGAAGGCCGGGATTCCCCCATACACCATGAAGCGCAAGGCAACACCGATAAGTCCACCCTTCCTTGTCCATTTTGCAGTCGTGGCTTTGATGATCGTGTTCTGTTTGTGCATCTGTTCCAAGTGGTGGAAGGTTGGCTTCCACCCGCTGATGATGAAAGTTCAAACAAGTCCGCCGAGGGCGAGAACGAATCTTCCTCCGACAAGGAGAAAGTCGGAGGTGACGATGATGGCGACGATGATGACAAAGATGAAGAGGACATAGAGGTCGTGCACCCACGGTTCGGAAGACCCGCGGAAAACGGCAACACGAGCTCGAGGCCAACAAGAGCCTCGAGGCTCACGACAGGGGCGAAGACGAAGCCCTCTAACACACTTCACGGTGCATGGCTATGCCATCGAAGAAGAAGTTGCTGAAGAAGAAGGGGGCGGCCAAAGCGGTGTCGCAGCCTCGATCCGCGACTAGCTCCGAAGCGACTAGCGCGGCCGACGATACCGGGGCCAGCGCGTCGCGCAGGCGACTATGGCAGCCAGTGCGGCCGTGGTGGAAGATGAGGTTCCATTGGCATCGCTTCCGCCGCCCTTCTCCGCAGTCAGCGGGCTCGGGGCTATTCCACCCGCGGGGGCATCGCCATCGAGGGAGGCAGTCATGTCGACCGGAGAGGAGCTTCTTGTCGTGTCCTCGTCCTCGAAGAAGGCCTCTGTGTCATGGGCTCCGACCCTGTTCGAGACGGGCCTCAGCCAAAAGCTGGGGCCAGAGTTGGAGAAGCCAGCGCACATCCGCACCGGCCTGCGCTTCATCCTAGTCACCAGGTAACCACCTTGATGTATTCTCTTGATCTACTGGTTTGTGATTGTCGGGCAAGATCGCTTATGGCTTCTTTTGTAGGACTGGCGTCAAGAAGTTCGATCACCCATCAGTGGCCAAAGTTCCAATAGGCACCACAGGGGCGGAGGCTGATCCCTCAAAGAAGAGGAAGGGCATAGACGCCGAGGCGCCTACTGAGGGCGCGGAGAAGGTGAAGGGCGACGAGATCATCACGATCTCGAACGATCCGGTCGACACCCCCAGTGAGGCTCTGACTAAAGCATATGCGGTCGTGAAGGCCGTAGTGGACACGGGGTCGCAGCAGGTAGAATCTGCGGCATTAGTCGGGGCGGCGGGTTCTGTCGACGAGTGTTGCGGGAGTGGCGGTGGCAACCTTCCCTCGCTTTATGGCGAGGGCCTCCACCGCAAGTGTGTCAGCGCAATCGGACCAAGAGCCCAAAGTTTTTGGTTCGGAGGTCGAGCAGCATCGTGGGCGCACACCTCTTGTTCTCCTGTCGGTGGATGCGGTCGAGCTACACAACATGCTGGGTGCGGCTATCCAGGTATGTCCAGTCCCCGAGGATCTGGTCGCTGAATTTCAGCGGGTAGATTCTTATTGTTTTTCAATGTCCAGTCCCCGAGTGGCTAGTTGCTGAATTTCAGCGGCTAGGCACTTAGGAAATTTTTCAATGTCCAGTTCTCGAGTGGCTAGTCGCTGAATTTCAGCGGCTAAGCACTTAGGACATTTTCAATGTCCAGTCCCCGAGTGGCTAGTCGCTGAATTTCAGCGGCTAGGCACTTAGGAATTTCTCCGATGTTTGCTAATGTTTGGCCATGTCTATGCAGGGCCTCCAACGCGAGTCGGTGGAGCGATTGGCCGCCAAGGAGTGTCTAAAGAAAGAACTCTGCTCCGTGCAAGAGGTGAATGAACAGCTTCAAGCGACTACTGGTAGGTATTCGGGGTGCCCTTCTCCATGGATGTATTTTTATGATTTCGTACTCATACTCATGTTGCTGCAGAGGGGCATGCAGTCGTGGTGGACAAGGCTCACGAGGGTTTGGTCCCCGCTAGCGAGTTGACGGCTGCCCAGTCGTCATTGACTACTGCAGAGAAGTGAGTGGCCAAGCTGGAGCAGGAGCTCAAAGATGCGAAGGCGGAGGTGAACTCGGCGGACGAGAGGGCTAAGATGGCTATCGCTGCTGTAGCAGAGGAGCGGAAGGTGTCGAATGCTCTCATCGCGGGGCTGCAGACTGACCTGTCGAGTCTCCAAGACTTCGTTACGGGGCGCTGCCGTCCCTTAATTGGTGAGTTCCTTCATTTTACAGATGATTGGTTTGGCGACTCCCCGAGCGTACGGGTCGCCGTTGTCATTGTGCACCCTTCTGACGTTGAGTTTCTTGTGCTTTGCAGGAAAAATTCTTGATGATTTGCCCGAGGAGCAGTCGTATGACGCGCGGGAGTGTGTTACCATGCTGGTGGATTCTGGCGCCCTTTCGGCGACCTGTATTCGCGCGTATCTTCAGAAGATCTCACCGACGGAGGTGATCCCCAGTGAACTCACTGAGGTCTGGTGCTACCTGGAGAGGGCTCCAGCGGTTGTGGAGTTCATGTCGCGTCGGCTTTCCGCCATGGGGCTGCGACTGCGCTGAGCCTTGGACTCGCGCACTTCCCTGACGACTTCGACCTCGACGACATCACTAGCGGGGTACCCTTCGTCGATGGGATCAGTCGAGATCTACGATGTGCTGAAGCTGACCGACCGGGCCACGGTATACTCCGATCGGGTGTTGGCGATGGGCGATTTCCTGCCGTATCAAGAGACGATTGTCGCCCCGAACGACCCCGAGCCGGCGAACCGCGACTTCAAGGTGGGTCAGCCATTCCGATCGGTGATGGTGGGCACCTTGACGACGTATCCGTCGAACTCGTGGGTTTCCTTCATCCGTGTATGTGGTGGCGGTGGCGCGTCGTCGTTGAAACCTGCGGAGTAGACCACTTTCTCATTTAGCGTTAGTTGTACAGAAGTGTACGCCTGCCCTTGTAAGGGAACATATTTTGTTGCCATAAGGAATGTATGCTTTTGTTAGTTTTGTTTTGATTTTGAATTGTTGTGTTGTGTGAGTCCCCGAGCGCGTCCGCCCTTCTATGGGGTTTACCTTGTGTTTTTGCGTCCGCCCTAGTTAGTTGAGGTCGACTCGTCGTGGCTTGGAAAGCTAGTCGCATGGCGACCGCAATGGATGCTCTATACTTAGCCGTTTTCCTGGACGCGAACGGGGTCAGTTGGATGAGTTCCCGAGCGTGGTACTTAGCCGTTCTAGTCGCATGCCCAAGGTAGGTGAGGACGAAGCGCGTTGTATTTGGCGCGTCGCTCCACCTGACTCGGAAAATAAGTCGCATGGCGAGTCCAGGACGCGCTCTCATACTTGGTGTTTCCCTAGCTGCGTGGGTTTGGACTGGCATCAGTCCGCGAGCGTGGTACTTAACCGTTTGAGTCGCTGTGCCAAGGATGTGGAGGACTGGGTCACTATGAGGTGCGAATGCGGTTGTCTTGGTCCGGTGAGTCAGTCGAGCGAGGCGACTCTGATGGGGCTCCGGGTTGGCATTTTCGTGGACGACACAAGTCCCGAATTTTATCGATTCCCTTGTACCACACTACTTAGCCGTGCCGGTCGCGTGACCAAGGGTTGACTTCCGTGGTTAGCATAACGCTGTTTTTACGAGTGCGAGTGGCACAAGATCTGGAGAGTAGACACAATTTGTGCGAATCAATCATCTTTATTTCATATCGGGGGGATTACATGTCGAAGTTCTAGGTGTAGAACTTCCTTAGGAGGTTTACATTCCACGGCCGCTTAACATCGAGCTGTCCTTCGCCTCGGACGTCGATGACGTAGTAGGCGTCGTTGCCCAGGACTCGACCTATGGCGAATAGTCCCTTCCACGGGGGAGAGATCTTGTGCATGCCCTTCTTGTCCTAGATAAGTCGCAGGACCAGGTCGCCTTCCTGGAAGGTGCGAGTTCGGACTCGGCGGCTGTGGTAGCGGGGGAGTCCTTGCTGGTAGATGGCGGTGCAAGAGCGAGCTAGGTCGCATGCTTCATCCAGCTGGTCGACTCCGTCTTGGCGTGCAAGCTTGTTGTCGACCTCCACGTAGTTGACGACCCGAGGCGAGTCGTTCTCGAGGTTGGTCGGCATGATGGCTTCAGCACCGTACACCATGAAGAAGGGGGTGAACCCAGTCGACATGTTGATGGAGGTGCGGATGCCCCAGATGACGGAGGGGAGCTCCTCGACACAGCACCTTGGAGTTTGCTCGAGGGGAACATGCAGTCGTGGCTTCAGGCCATGGAGGATGCTCTGGTTGGCGCATTCCGCCTGGCCGTTAGACTCCGGGTGGGCGACTAAGGCGAGGACGATCCGTATGTTGTGCTCCTCGCAGAATTTGGCCATGGCTCCCTTGGCTAAGTTGGTGCCATTGTCCGTGATGATGTTGTGCGGGAACCCATAGCGGTAGATGAGCTCGCATAGGAACTTGGTGGCGGTCTTCCCATCACACTTGCGGACTGGCTTGGCCTCCACCCAATTTGTGAATTTGTCGATTGCGACCAAGAGGTGGGTGTAGCCGTAGGGGCCTTCTTGAAGGGGCCCACCATGTCCATGCCCCATATGGCGAATGGCCAGGTGATGGGGATGGTCTTGAGCGCCGAGCTTTGGTACGTGCGTCTGATTGGCGTAATTCTGACACCCAACACAGCGTTGGACGATGTCGACCGCGTCGGCGTGTGCGGTGAGCCAGTAGAAGCCATGTCGCATGGCCTTGGAGACCAGGGACCGGGCGCCAACATGGTGGAAGCAATCACGGACGTGGATGTCTTGGAGGATTTTGCGACCTTCCGCGGGTTGTACGCAATGTTGGAACACACCGGTCACGCTGTGCTTGTGGAGCTCGCCGTTGATGATGAAGGACTTGCAGCAGCGCACGATCATGTGGGCCTCCGTTTTGTCTGCAGGTAGGGTCCCTCCCTCAAGGTAGGCGATGTATGGCGCGGTCCAGTTTCTTGGCTCTGCGATCATGGCAACCAGGGCTGGTTCCGGTTGTAGTGGTATCCCGATGTCGATCTCCCTCGGGGGAGAGACAGATGGCTTTGTGATGGTGTCGAGGAATACACTGGCGGGTGGCATGTGGCGAGCCAACCCGATGCGAGAGAGGGAGTCAGCCTCTTCGTTCTTGCGCCGTTCGATCCACTCGACGGAGTAGCTGGCAAAGTGGCCCCCCAGCTGGTCCACTTCTTGGCGGTATGCCGCCATGGTGGGGAGACGACGTCGCAGGTGCCGGCGACTTGTGCGGCGACGAGGTCGGAGTCGCCGTAACACCGTAGGAGATTGATGTTCATCTCCTTAGCGGCTCGCATGTTGTGAAGGAGAGCTTCGTATTCGGCCATGTTGTTGGTGCAGGGGGTGAAGTCAAGGTACAGTATGTAGCACATCTTGTCGCCCTTGGGGACGTGAGGACGATCCCTTCCTCTGCACCATCTGCGTTCTTGGACCCATCGAAGTGGAGTGACCAGTAATGGAGGTACGGTAGCTTCTCCGGCTGCTGTGCCTCCTCCCAGTCGGCGAGGAAGTCAGCCAGGGCCTGCGACTTGATTGCCTTGTGTGGCTCGTACTTGATGTTGTGGATGCCGATCTCGACGACCCACTTGGAGACTCATCCAGTCGCTTCACAGTTGCGGATGATGCCTGCAATGGTGCTGAGGAGACAACCATGATTGGGTGCTCCTGGAAGTAGTGTGGCAGTCGTCGCTGGGATCGGAAGACCGCATATACCAACTTCTGGTACTGTGGGTAGTTTTGTCGCGACTCGGTGAGGACTTCGCTAATGTAGTATACATGTCGCTGCATGGGGCGCTCCTTGCCCTCTTCTGGCCGTTCGACGACCATAACGGCGTTGACGACTCACTCGGATGCCACGACGTAGATGAGCATTGTCTCCTTGTTAGTGGGGGCGGCGAGCAGCGGGGCCGCGAGTAGCACTTCTTTGAGCGTGTGGAGCGCGTCGTCCGCCTCCTTGTCCCACTGGAACGTGGGGTTCTTGCGCATTAGGCGGTAGAGAGGCATTGCCTTCTCTCCTAGCCAAGGGATGAAGCGACCGAGGGCCGCGACTCGCCCGACCAGTTTCTGGATGTCGTGGAGGCCCTCGAGTTTGCCGAGCCGGGCGATCATGTTGATCTTGGTGGGGTTCGCCTCGATGCCTCGCTTGGAGACTACATAACCTAGTAGCTGTCCAGTAGGTACACCGAAGGTGCACTTTCCTGGATTAAGTTTGATCTTGTACCTCTGCAGATTTGTGAAGGTTTCGGCCAGGTCGGCGAGTATATCGCCCTGGCGAGTGGACTTCACCACCACGTCGTCGACGCAGACGTGGATGTTGCGGCAAATTTGGCTCGCAAGGCACTCCTGCATGCACCTCTGATAGGTCGCTCCGGCGTTCTTGAGGCCGAACGTCATGGCGATGTAGCAGAATGCGCCGAATGGCGTGATGAATGCCGTCTTCTCCTCGTCCTCGACTGCCATTTTTATCTGGTTGTAACCAGAATAGGTGTCAAGGAAACACAGCGACTCCGAGACCGCGGTCGAGTCGATGATTTGATCGATTTGCGGGAGAACGAACTGGTCCTTTGGGCAGGCACTGTTGAGGTTTGTGTAATTGATACACATTCTCTAGGTCCCATTCTTCTTTTCGACCAGGACTGGGTTTGCCAGCCACTTAGAGTATTTGATTGGTCGTATGAAGCCTGCAACGAGTAGACGCTGCACCTCCTCGGTGATTGCTCGGCGACGCTCTTCATTGAAGGGCCGTAGCGACTGCTTGACAGGTTGCTCTTTGGGGTCGGTGTTGAGTTTGTGCTCAGCGAGTTCCCTCGGGACACCAGGCATGTCGGATGGCTTCCACGCGAAGATGTCGCGATTCTTATGTACGAACTTGATGAACGCGCTTTCCTATGCGGGGCTCATGTCGGTCTCGATCGTCACTGTCTGCCTGGAGTCGCTGGGACCAAATTGACGGAGCGCGTGTGCGTGCTGGCTTCGAACACGGTTGAGCCGCCATTCTCCGAGTTGGGCTTCTTGAGTATTGTTGGGTTATCATTGTAGACTCCGCTCGTGTATTTGGTGAGCTCCTCCACGTGGTTAGCTTCCGCGGCGACGACCGGCCATGTCGGGGTCGCCGTGGATGGTGATGATGTCGCACGGTCCTGGGAGCTTCATTGTGTTGTACGTGTAGTGTGGCACCGCCATGAACTTGGCGAACGCTTGTGTAGCATCCCAAAAATATGAAACTTGTATCATCAAACTCTAATCATCAAAATTTAGGATTAACAAAAACTTTTCTAAATAAAAATATGAAAGCATGCATATGTGTGTGTATTGAAATTTGGATTCTTTTGAATTGCCATGATTATGTGTTTCTTTGCTTGTAAAAGGATTCTTAGGTGAAATAAACATCATCTAAACAATCCCCACACTTTTCCCAAAGGCAAATAAATCAAAACAAACAAAATAAAGGAATGGTCACTTTGGCCAATTTAATTCCCATGCCTACTTTGTCTATCTCTAACTTTCATGTAACATCCCAAAAATACTAAAATGGGATCATCAAACTCTAAGCATCAAATTTAGGATTAACAAAAACTTTTCTAAATAAAAATATGAAAGCATGCATGTGTGTATGCATTCCAATTTTGATTTCTTTTGAACCACCTTGTTTGTGTGTTTCTTTGCTTGTAAATGGATTCTTAGGTGAAATAAACATCATCTAAACATTTCCCAAACTTTTCCCAAAGACAAATAAATCAAAACAAATAAAATAAGGGAATGGTCATTTTGACCATTTTAACTCCCATGCCTACCTTGGCTGTCCCAAACTTTCAGAACTTAACAGAAACTTGTTTGGATCTTTGCACCCCTTGATTGTACTCATAACGAAGTATCAAGGCCCACTTTGTGATCATCCAGAAACTTTCAAATGCATAGTTTAAATGACAGTTCAAAATTGAATCTTTATCATATGAGAAGATCCCACTTTTTCAAAAACCACTCAAACAAGCTCAACTTTCAAAACCCAAGCATCTGCAGACTCACCAGCACCAACCTAGAACACCCACCAAAAATCTTTTCAAAATTCAAAACTTGAATTCTTGCGGCCATTTCATCAAACACTTTGGAGACACAAATCATCAAAATCTTAAACACTATTGTGAGCAGTGATTGAAGCCTAACTTGTCCCCTCTCTAGCTCACAACCATCTCAGTAGATCATCTAGCAAGTTAGACCAAGCACTAGCCTCACTGTAAGCTGGGCAATGACATCAATGGTGAACAACCGAAGCTCACCATGCCACCCCAGTGGAGACATCAAGCTAGAAGGAGATTTAGCCGTGCCAAACTTATCTGGGAGGCAGACCACCGTCCACCGCCACTCCCTGTCCCAGCCACGAGCGTTGCCAAACCCTGGACCACACGCACGGACCGCGCCCAGCTAGCCAGCAACCATGTCGAGCATGCGCCAGAGCGCCACGCTCGACCGACGCCCACAGACCGCGCGCCGCCCTCGCCGCGTGCATACATGATCGCCACCAACCCATGAGACCGCCAGACATCCCAAACTGCCTCCCCATGCCGCACAGCCACCGCTCGCCGTCAAAGACGCCGCCTCTGCCGTGCAAAGCATCGCACGTTCCAGACCAAACCGCACCGCCCCTACGCGCGCATTAAAGCCGTAGAGCATCGCCAGGAGACCACCAAGCGATCGCCACCGCCGGCCATGCCTCTAGCCGCCCGTAGCCATGTCGCCACCGTCGCCTGCCCATGCCGTTCGGTCTCGCCGTCGTGACTATAAATAGAGGCCACCCCCAGCCGAATTGAGCACACCATCTCACTCCCCTCTCCTCACTGATCGTGCCACCCCGTTCCCGAAGCAAGGCGGCGACGCCGAATTTCGCGAACTGCCGCCTGGAGAAGAAGGGAGCCAGCGATTGAGCCGCCCGGAGAAGCCGGTACGGGAGGTTTGCCGTCGTCGACTTAATTCGCCGCCTCGCCGCCCGCCGCTAAGCCGGTGAGCCCCCAACGACCCCCACCTACCGCGCTAGGTTTCTGTCTCGCCGGTGTTGCCCAACGTCGACGATGACCCTCAGCCGTTGGATTAGAAACAGATCGAACGCACCACATCGCCCCATACCGCTTTGCACCCCCTGTCTCACTGACGCGTGGGGACAACGACTTAAGCAGCCCGCGTAAGCGCTGTGCTTAGCAGGCCGGCCCAGTATCGGTTCCCTCGCAGCCCAGTTATTTGAATTTAACCTTTTTCATTTTATTTCAAACACACTTCTGTACCCAGTTTCAAAAATCAACCCAGGTCGAGTCAGTGAACTAAATTGAATGAAACCAATTTTTTTAGAAAGGTATAGGAATGCTGAATCCAAGCCCGTTGGATTCAAGTCATTTGGATCTGTAGATCATCCATGGTAAAAATAACAAGGCAGAAGCTTTTCTGCATTCAAACATTTGTTCAAATTTAAACCATAATAGATTTTGAGTTGATTCCAACTCTCAAAAATCAAATTTAACCATACCTTTCAGAATATATAAAAATATATAGGTTTACCTACAGAAATAATGACCAAGTAATAAAAGAATGCCACATAGGCATTTCTAGCCACTTTAATTAATTAAAATAAAAGAGAAAAACATTATTAAATTGTGACACCACTTTAAATCACATTCCCATGGACTAAAATATGTGGTGATGACATGTGTCAACATGATCCCATGCTTGGTTTGGAGAATATTAAATCTTAAGTAGTTTTTCAATGAGTAGAAATTACTTTTCTAAAAATAAAAGGAATTAAACCAAGCTTTAATTTTGTAATGTTAGTGATGATGCTAGATCATATATAGGACCCTTGTGTGTGATGAATGCAAGTAGTTAAGTATTGTTTGGTGATTGTGTACCGCGTATTTATTCATAGACGCTAGTACCGACCAAGGATACGAGGAGGAAGGAGGATACTACGAAGAAGAAGCCGAGGAGAACTTCAACCACTGCTCTGCACAAGGCAAGCTAACACTTGCAAGATACTCTATTTTAGCAAGCCTTACTAATCAAGTTGACCTATGCAAGCTTATACTTCCAATTGGGCAAGCTAATACTTACTTGCTACTATGTCAGCTATATGCCTTAAGCATATGTGATCATATCCACTTGATAAACCAATCCTAGTTTTATTTGCAAGCCCTCTACTTTCTTTCTTTATCAAAGCTTTAACTTAGAGTTGACTTAAGTGACTTGTAGATTCTAGAAAGATATATTTAAGGTTGCATAAAGAGAATAAAATTTGGCCTAAGCTAGAAAATCTTGATGTCATCCTAAGGCATAAGATTGAAATTAGTGGAAACAACACTAGTTTACTATCCCCCATTAGTGCTTATCCCCACTTGTAGATGCTAGTGCTAAGCATAAAACTTGATCAACATTAGATGGGAATACTTGGTGAAAATGGTTATGAAAATCTTAGAATGATGGATCATTCTACTGAGATGTTTTGACATGTGTTTCCGAACACCAGATGATTTTGGTGATGAAAATGTTGACGCATGAGCCTTAGCCCTTTATAAAACTAATGGTTGTCTGGATGCGATACCATTCCAATTTTATCGTACAACCACAATACCCGAAGATTGGGTAGGGCTTGACTGGAAACTTATATACCTTAGTATTAGTTCCCTCACGGCCAAGATCTGACCTGAGGCTACCTTGTGAAAATTGTCCACCTGTGCAGTACCCAAGATGACAGTTGGTCATGGTTGGGAGGCCAAACTCACAGGAGAGGTGCTTATACTAGGGCGTGTAATTGAAAGGCTAGGATTGATTATCTGCATACTGAGTATGGTGAATTCGGGATTTGTTCCTGACGGATGTATCGAATATTGTGGTGAAAGTGTACAATCTCTGCAGAGTGTCAAACTATTCGAATAGCCGCGTCCGTGGTTATGGACAGTTGGAGTGGCCATACTGTTCCCCCGTCAGATGTTTTCAAAAGACGTGTGAAATGAATTGAGACTTTGACTTGACCACAACAGGGTTGTGATATGAAATACAAGTTTCCTACTTAGGAGTTATAAAGTTTTTGACTAGCTTCTCTTGCTTCTCAGCTTAGTAGAGATAAATCTGGCTTTTGCAAAACAACCCTAGAGCCTAGTGACCTATTATCAAAAACCCCTTTCACTTGTTAGTATTAGTTTGCGAGTACTTAAAGAGTACTCATGGCTTTGTCCCTGGATATTCCCATGGCCAGACTATGAAGAGGAGTACCTGGAGGATGGACCCTAGGAAGGTTACGACAACTAGGATCATCTCCCATCGTCAGCATTGCCTGTGACCCCGAAGATGGAGCTTCACCTACGCTACCGTTATTATTATTACGTATTCCGCTGCTTGAAGTTGTATTAAGAACTGGATCATGAGATCCCTATTTGTGTAAGACCTTATGTATGGTTTGTAATGGATGATGTACTGTGGTATCCAATTCTGTTATGTCTCGCAAAAATGGTAATCCTGGGATTGCGATGTATGGCATAACAGGCATCTGGGATTAAAAATCCAGGTGTTGACATTTCAGAACTTAATAGAAACTTGTTTGGATCTTTGCACCCCTTGATAGTACTCATAACAAAGTATCAAGGCCCACCTTCTGATCATCCAGAAACATTCAAATGCATAGTTTAAATGATAGTTTAAAATTGAATCTATATCATATGGGAAGATCCCACTTTTTCAAAAACCACTCAAAGAAGCTCAACTTTCAAAACCCAAGCATCTACAGACTCACCAGCACATGCCTAGCACACCCACAAAAAACCTTTTCAAAATTCAAAACTTGAATTCATGCGGCCATTTCATCAAACACCTTGTAGATACAAATCAAACAAAATCAAAACACTATAGTGTGCAGTGTTTTGGGCCAAACTTGTTGCCTCTCTAGACACCACTAGCCTCAGTAGATCATCTAGCAAACTTAACTAATCACTAGCACCACTGTGAGCTCTCCAATGTCATCAATGGTGAACAGCCGAGAGCACCAATGTTACCCCAGTGTGGACAGCAGGCTAGAGGAAGAACTAGTCGTGCCAACCTTGTCTAGGAGGTAGCCCATGCCTCACCGCCCCCTCTCGACCAGCCCTGCCTCGTGGACAATAGCCAGAACTGCCAGGAACGCCGCACCCGTGCCGCTGTCGACCATGCCGACCCTCGCCGCAGAGCATGCGCCGTTCCAATTTAACCAGACCACCTCGAGCCCTCTCCGCCCGCCAACATGCTCCCCACCGTCCCAGGAGACCGCCAGACATGCCCATTTCACCGCCTGCATTCGTAGCCACCGCCGTCGAAGACGCCGCCTGCCAGCATTGAACGCCGTTCTAGACCGTTTGCCACCGCCCCTACACACGCATCAAATCCATAGAGCATCGCCAGGAGACCACCAATTGATCGCCACCCTTGGCCATGCCTCTAGCAGCCCATAGCCATGTCGCCACCGTCGCTTGCCCATGCCGTTCGGTCTCACTGTCGAGACTATAAATAGAGGCCTCCCCCGCTCGAATTCTTCACACCATTCCACTCCCCTCTCACCCAGAACCACCCCGCCTTAGTCCCGGAGCAAGGCGAGCAGCGCATCGTCGGAATTTGGCCGGAGCCCGCCGCTGCTGGAGAAGAAGGAAGCCAGCGATTAGAGCCACCCCAGGAGAAGCTGTCGGTACCAGGAGCAAGGCGGGGTGGTCACACCATTCCACTCCCCAGGAGAAGCTTCGCACCCCCCATCTCACTGCCGCGTGGGGACAGCAACTTAACCAGCCCGCCTAAGGGCTGTGCGTAGCAGGCCGGCCCATTAGAAGTTCCCGTGCAGCCCAGTCGTTTGAATTCGGATTTTTCCATTTTCATTCCAACACAGTTCTGTACCTAGTTTCAAAAATCAACCCAGCTCGATTCAGTGAACCAAATTGAATGAAACCAATTTTGTTAGAAAGGTCTGGAAATGCTGAATCCAAGCCCGTTGGATTCAAATCATTTGAATCTATAGATCAACCTTAGTAAAAATAACAAGGCGGAACCTTTTCTGCATTCAAACATTTTTCAAATTTAAACCATAATAGCTTTTGAGTTGATTCCAACTCTCAAAAATCGCATTTGATCATACCTTTCAGAAGATATAAAAATATATGGGTTTACTTACATAAATAATGTCCAAGTAATAAAAGGATGCCACATAGGCATTTCTAGTCACTTTATTTAATTAAAATAAAAGGTTAAACCTTATTAAATTGTGACACCACTTTAAATCACATTCCCATGTACTGAAATATGTGGTGATGAAATGTGTCAACATGATCCCATGTTTGGTTTGGAGAATATTAAATCTTAAGTAGTTTTTCAATGAGTAGAAATTACTTTTCTAAAAATAAAATAAATTAAACCAAGCTTTAACCTTGTAATGTTAGTGATGATGCTAGATCATCTATAGGACCCTTTTGTGTGATGATTGAAAATAGTTAAGTATTGTTTGGTGATTGTGTACCTCGTATTTATTTATAGACGCTAGTACCGACCAAGGATACGAGGAATAAGGAGGATACTACGAAGAAGAATCCGATGAGAACTTCAACCACTGCTCTGCACAAGGCAAGCTAACACTTGCAATTTAGCAAGATTATACTGATAGTGATGCAAGCCTAATACTAATAGTTGAATGTGCAAGCTAACACTTGCAAGATACTCTACTTTAGCAAGCTAACACCTGCAATATACTTTACCTATGCAAGCTAACACTTGCAATTATGAGAGTTAAATAACATGTGCAATGCATTAAGCATGCTTGGTTAGATACATTTGTTGATACCCAATCCTAGTTTTACTTGCAAGCTTTATACTTTATTCTTTATCAAAGCTCTTACTTAGAGTTACTGGAATAAATTGTAGATATTAGAAAGATAATTAAAGGTTGCATAAAGATCATAAAACTTGGCCTAAGCTAGATAATCTTTATGTTATCCTAAGGCATGAGATTAAAATTAGTAAAACTCCACTAGTTTACCACCCCTCATTAGTACTTACCCCCACTTGTAGATGCTAGTGCTAAGCATAAAACTTGATCAACTTAGATGGGAATACTTGGTGGAAAAATGGTTATGAAAACCTTGGAATGATGGATCATGTTGGAATTATGCCCTAGAGGCAATAATAAAGATGTTATTATTATAATTCTTGTTCATGATAAAGTTTATATTCCATGCTAGAATTGTATTAAGCGGAAACTTTAATACTTGTGTGGTTTGTGAACAACACCGTGTCCCTAGTACGCCTCTATGGACTAGCTCATTGATCAATGATGGTTAAGGTTTCCTAACCATAGACATGAGTTGTCAATTGATGATGAGATCATATCATTGGAGAATGATATGGTGGACAGACCCAAACTAAGCGAAGCAATTAGATCGTATCATCGTGTTCATCTTTGCGAAGCTTTTCCTATGTCAAATATTGTATTCCTTAGACCATGAGATAATACAACTCCCTGGTATCGGAAGAAAGCTTTGAGGTCATCAAACGTCATCCTATGAGAGGGTGATCATAAAGGTGTCTCTCAGGTGATCGGAAAGTATCTGTTGGGTTGTATGTATCGAGATGGTATTTGTCCCTCCCAAGTCGGAGAGATATACTTCGGGCCCACTCGGTAATCGATATCAACGCCGCTTGCAAGCATGTGGTTAAGGAGTTAATCACAAAGTGATATCGGATTATGGAACGAGTAAAGTACTTGTTGTAAACGAGATTGAACTAGGTATGACGGTACCGACGATCGAATCTCGGGCAAGTAAAATATCGCGAGATGAAGGGAATATATATATGGGATTGATTGAATCCTGGCATCGTGGTTCATCCGATATGATCATCGATGAATGTGTGGGAGTCAATATGGGTGCCCAGACCCCGCTGTTGATTATTGATAGAAGATCATGTCTGCATATTCTCGAACCCGCAGGGTCACACACTTAACGTGTCTCGACGCTAGGATAGATTGGATAATTGGTTTATGAGTTTTTGTTCAGAGTCTCGGATGGGATCCGGGACATCACGAGAGGTTCCGGAGTGGTCCGGAGAATAAGATTCATATAAGGCAGTGCAGTTTTTGGAGTTCGGAATTGTTCCGGGTTAATCGGTATTGTACCGGAAGCTTCTAGAACCTTCCGGAAGGGGACCAACGTGGCCCCACCTTCCGGTAGGGGGCATGGGCCTATGAGGGAGTGTCCTGGCTGCATTGGGCCAGGGGCACAAGGCCCCATAGGGCCCAGCCGATCCTATAGGGTTTAAATCGTTTAAACTAGGGATAGAATTTCTAGAAGGAGGGAGAGTCCTTGACCCCCACTCCTCCCTCCCTTGGCTGCCGGCCCAAGGCTTGGAGGAGGGGCAAGGGCTGGCCTCCCCCCTCTATAAATAGAGGGCTGGTGCGCCCCCTCCCCCCTACACCTTGCCTCCAACCCTAGTAGCCTTGCTACCTTCCTCTCTCCCTCCCGACTGTTTGTAGGCGAAGCCCTGCTGCAGAAACTCCCCACCATATACACCACGCCGTCGTGTTGTAGATCCCATCTATCTCTCCACCATACTTGCTGGTCCGAGGAAGGAGGAGACGTCGAGGTTCCGCACGTGTGCATCTCACGGAGGCACCGCCACTTGTGGTGCTAGATCGGATCGGATCGCGAGGAGGAGAAGCGAGTACGACTACATCATCCACGTTCCGACGAACGTTCCGCTGTGCGAATCTTCAAGGGTATGAAGATCTAATCCAATCTCTCTCGTTGATTGCATCTCCTAGATTAGATCTTGGCTTTCCCTCTGTTCGCATCCGTAGAAAATTTTGATTTACTATGCCGCGAAACCCATCGGGTATCGAGCTAGATCTATGCGTAGATGTGTTTCACGAGTAGAACGCAACATGGTTGTTGCGAGGCGTTGATGTTTTCTGCAAGCCTCTTGTTTGTGTTCTTCTTATGACGCGGATAGTGAGATTGAAGCGGTCCAGGCCAACCTTACGCGACGTCGTCATGAGACCGGATCCACACTTGACGTGTGGCTTGTTCCATGCGGATGGTGGATGTCGTTTCTCACTATAGTTGTCATGGGATTAACACCGAGTTTGGCAACCATAATATCACCATTGTGGCTTTCCGTAGGTAAGAATCGTTCTTAGCATCTACTCCCATAAGCCACGTAAAACATGCAACAACAAAGTAGAGGCGTCTAACTTGTTTTTGCAGGGAGTGTTTTCTGTGATATGGTATGGCCCAAGATGTGATGTGTATATTGTATGCGATGATCATGTTTTGTAATGTTTCACGACTTGCATGTCGATGAGTACACAACCGGCAGGAGCCATATGGTTGTCTTTATAATTGTGTATGACCTGCGAGTCAACTTCTTATACGCCATGTAATAGCTTTACTTCATCGCTAAGTAGTTAGCAATAGTTGTAGTTGCTATTCGTGGTGGAGGCAATCATGGTGGAGTGATGGAGATCATGCCGGAACGCACAAGATGGAGATCATTGCGTGAAGATTGGCTATACCATGTCACATAAAGTTATATGCATGTGATGTTTATCCTTTTATGTATCTTATTATGCTTAGATCGCGACGGTAGCATTATAAGATGATTCCTCACTTAAAGATCAAGATAAAACTGTGTTCTCCCCAAGTATGCACTGCTATGGAAAGTTCGTGTGTCCAAGCATCACGTGATGATCGGGTGCTATAGACTCTACGCTCACATACAACGGTGCAAGCCAGTTTTGCACACGCGAAATACTTGGGTCTAACTTGACGAGCCTAGCATGTACAGACATGGCCTCGGAACACAAGAACCGAAAGGTTAAGCATGAGTCATATGAATGATATGATCGACACTTTGTTGTCCACCATTGAAACCACATCTCTTCTCGTGATGATCGGATTAGGTGTGGTGAATTTGGATCGTGTTCACTAAACAACTTGAGAGATGTTGAATTTAGTGGGAGTTCATCTAGTAATTTGATTAAGTTGAACTATTTATCATGAACATAGTCTAAGTTGTACTTGCAAATACTGTAGATCACATGGCCAAGTCCAAATTCAACTTCAACGTTTTTGCTGAGAAAGAAAAGCTTAGAAACAATGGGTCTAACTTCACCAACTAGTTCCGCAATCTAAGAATCATTCTGTCTGGCGGACAAAAGGACTATGTCCTTGGTAAAGCGTTAGGTGACCCTCAAGCAATCGCTACTTGGTGATGAGAAAGCTGTCTATCAGTCGCGCGAAGATGATTATGGTGTGATTAAGAGCACCATGTTGTTTGCTATGGAACCGGAACTTCAAAATCGCTTTGAAACCTATCCCGGGCCCTTTGAGATTCTCGAGGAGCCAAAACCATGTTTCGACTCAAGCCCGCTCGAGAGATATGAGATCTCGAGAAGTTCTTTAAGCGCAAGATGGAGGAAGGGAGTTCCTAGTGAGCACGCCATAAAGATGTCGGGCTACACTCAACGCTTGAGCAACCTGGAATGCACGATTCGGAGGAGCTCAAGATTGACAGGGTTCTGCAATCACTCCCTCCCAGCTACAAAAGTTTTGTAGTGACTCATAATCAGATTGGTTCCACTGATACGATCACCGAGCTCTTCGCAAAGCTGAAGGCTGCGGAGGTGGACATCAAAAAAAATAATCATGTGTTGATGGTCAACAAGCCCTCCTTTAAGAAAGGTAAGGGTACAAAGAATCCCTTCAAGAAGGGCGGCGGCAAGCGCAATGCCCCTGCTGAGAAGAAGCTCAGGTCTGGTCCCAAGCCGGACATGTTGGAGATATGCCCTAGAGGCAATAATAAATGTAGTTATTATTATATCTTTGTGTTTATGATAAATGTTTACATTCATGCTATAATAGTATTAACAAGGAAACATTGATACTTGTGTGATTTGTAAACTTAATTTGAAGTCCCTAGTATAGCCTCTATACTTCACTAGCTTGTTGGTTGATTAATGATTGTGGTTTCCCTATCATGAACATTGAGATGTTATCAACAACAAGATCATATCGTTAGGAGAATGATATGGTGGACATACTCCTATAGATAAGCGTAGCATAAAGATCAAGTCATTTCAATAGTTCAATTGCTATATGCTTTCTGATACATAGTAACCTAATTCCTTCGACCATGAGATCATGCATATCACCTTTACCAGATGGATGCTTTGATGACATCAAACACCACACCGAATCGGGTGGCTATAAAGGTGGCATTGAGTGTTCGGAAAGTATTGGTTGAAACACATGGATCAAGAGTGGGATTTGTCCATCCATATGACGGATAGATATACTCTGGGCCCTCTCGATGGAATGTCATCCAATTATCTTGCAAGAATGTGACTGGCTCACAAGGGATCACATATCACGAGAACGAGAAAAGAGTACTTATCGGTAACGAGGTTGAACTAGGTATGCAGAGATACCGACGATCATAACCTCGGATAAGTAAACTATCGTGAGACAAAGGGAAATTGGTATCGTATGTAAGTGGTTCATTCGATCGCAAAGTAATCGTAGAAATATGTGGGAGCCATATGAATTTCCAGATTCCTCTATTGGTTATTGTTCGGAGAAGTGTCTCGATCATGTCCGCATAATTCACGAACCGTAGGGAGACACACTTAAGGATTCGACGTTGTTTGAGTAGTTATGGTATTATGAGAAAGAGACCGAATGTTGTTCGGAGTCTTGGATGGGATCCGGAATATCACGAGGTGATCCGGAATGGTTCGAGAAAAGATTCATATAAGGAAAGTCCTGTTTCGGAGTTCGGGAATGATTCCGTGTTTTCATCGGGAATGTTCTAGAAGGTTCCGGAATGTCCAAGACCGGGGAGGGGTACATGAATGTGTCATTACATATTGGAATGATTGCATCATGTACTAAGTGTTCTCGCTGTTCCAAATAAAGGATTAAATTCAATCCCAAACTGAAAAGTCAAACGGCCAGTTTGAAAGTCAAACGGCTAAAACAGGAAAGTGAGAGAAAGAGGAAAGAGGAGGTTGAAACCGACTTGGGGGAGGAGTCCCTCCTCTCCAAGCCGGCGCACCACCCAAGGCCGAGTTGGGGAGGGACTCCCTCCCCTTGGCCGCACCTCCCACCTATAAAAGGAGGGGCAGGGCCCCCTCCTCTAGACACACAAGTTCCTATCCTCTAATCTAAACCCTAGCCAAAGCCTCCGGTTTAGAGCCGTTTTGGTTTAGAGCTTCTAATTGCCCTAGCCTTCGGTTTAGAGCCTTATAATTGGTGTGTCTAAACCCTAGACCACTAATAGCTCTCTCATACTCCACCATACTCGCTCCGGCTTAAGGCTGCAGGATCTCCCTCTACTTAGGTACCACGCCAGTTGTCTTAGGAATCGCGAGGAGAGTGCTACAACCTCCGCTGCCTGGAAAAAGGGAGAGGAAGGTCTTCGTCGAGCACCGAACGTGTGACCGATCATGAAGCGCCGTTTAACGCAGCCTGGGAAGGATCGTCTACACGATCTTGAGATCGGGAAGAGTATGACTACATCACCCACGAGAATCCGCTCTCGTTAAAAGCTTTGGAATATTCGAGGGTAAGTTATTCCATCGACTCGTTGCTACAATCTAGTAGATAGATCTTGGCTTGTTTGTTTGTATGCGATAGAAAATTTTTGTTTTCCATGCTACGAAACCCTGCAGTGGTATCAGAGCCGTGTCTATATGTAGATCTGCACGAGCAGAGAACACAATGGTCATTGTGGGCGTTGATGCTTTTATTGTCGATTGCTTCTTGTGTACTTTGCATCTTGCGGTATGTTGGGATGAAGCGGACCGGGCTAACCTTACATGACATCGTTCATGAGACTTGCTCCACGCTTGACATGCAACTTGTATTGCATAAGTGGCTTTATGGGTGCTGTTTCTCCTAGCATAGTTAAGATCCAATTTACAACGGGTGATCAACAATGCTAGTATCAATGTTGTGGTTCTTGTTCGTAAGTTAGAGCGACACTTATTGAAAGCCCCAAACCACGTAAAATATGCAAAGAAAGTAGAGGCGTCTAACTTTGTTTTGCAGGTGTCTTGATGATGTGATATGGCCATGATTGTGATTATATTTGATGTATGCAATGTTCCTTATTGTAAGTTGGCAACCGGGGAGCCATATGGTTGTCTTTAATTTATGTTAAGACCCGTGTCTATTAGTTGTAATAGTTGAAGCGGTGGGCGACAACCATGGAGAAGCGTCATTGACCTTGATGCAATGCCGGTGATGATGGAGATCATGTTCGTGCTTGAAGATGGAGATCGTAAGCACAAAGAAGAAAGCCATATCATATCACATATTATGAATTGCATGTGATGTTGATCCTTTATGCATCTTGTATTGCTTAGTAGACGACGGTAGCATTATAAGATGATCCCTCATGCACATGAATTTCAAATCATAAAGTGTTCACCCTTAGTTAGCACCGTTGCTAAAGCTTGTTGTTTCGAAGCACCACGTGATGATCGGGTGTGTTAGATTCTGCAAGTGTATACAACGTGAGCAAGCCAGATTTGCTCATGCAGAAACTAAGGTTTGATCTTGACGAGCCTAGCATGTACAGACATGGTCTCGGAACACGGATCACCGAAAGGTAAAGCATGAATCATATAGTAGATATGATGAACATGACGATTGTTCACCATTGAAACTGTATCAACTCTCGTGATGATCGGTGTTGATGTAGTGGATTTGGTTCGTGTGATCACTAAAACTATGTGAGGGATGTTGTTTTGAGTGGGAGTTCACCTAGGTTAATTTCATTATTAATTTGAACTCAATTTGTCATAAACTTAGTCTAAACTATTGCAAATATGTTGTAGATCAATGGCAGCCCCTACCATCAATTTTAATGCGTTCCTAGAGAAAGAAAAGTTGAAAAACAATGGAAGCAACTTCGCGGATTGGTTCCGCAATTTGAGGATTGTCCTCACGTTTGGTAATTTGACCTATGTCTTTGGATGCATTTGGGTGACCCACTGCGGTGATGCTCCCGATGAAGTAAAGAATGTTTACCTCGCTCGGAAGAATCAGTACTCCATAGTTCAGTGTGTTATCTTGTATGGTTTAGAATCGGAGCTTCAGAAAAGGTTTGAAGAGTCAGACCCATATGATATTGTCGAGGATCTCAAATTGATTTTTGAGACTCATGCGGCAATTGAAAGCTATGAGGCTTCTGAAAAGTTCTTTAACTGCAAGATGGAAGAAGGCAGCTCCGTCAGTGAGCATGTGCTTAAGATGTCTGGGCACGCAAACAAACTTCAAAGCTTGGGTATAGTGATTCCTAATGCTTTGGGGATTTACCGTGACCTCCAATCACTACCACCAAGTTACAAGAACTTTGTGATGAACTACAACATGCAGAACATGAACAAGACGTTGCCAGAACTCTTTGCCATGTTGAAATCTGCAGAAGTGGAGATCAAGAAAGAGCACCAAGTGTTGTTGGTCAATAAGACCACCAAATTCAAGAAAGGCAAGTCTAAGCAGAAGGGACACTTCAAGAAGGGTGGTAAGAAAGTTACCACGCGTGAAGAAGACCAAGGCTGGACCCAAGCACGATCTTGAGTGCTTTTCTGCAAGGGAGAAGGTCCTTTGAGCGGAATTGCCCAAAGTACTTGGCGGATCGAAGAACGGCAACATCAAGAAGAAAGGTATATCCGATATACATGTTATTGATGTGTATCTCACTAGTACTTGTAGTAGTGCTCGGTATTTAATCTTGGTTCGGTTGCTCATATTTGTAACTCAAACAGTCTGCAGAATAAACGGAAGCTAGCGAAGAACGAGGTGACAATGCGCGTGGGAAACGGATCAAAGGTTGATGTGATCGCGGTCGGCACGCTACCCCTTCATCTACCATCGGGATTAGTTTTATACTTAAATAATTGTTATTTAGTGCCTGTGTTGAGCATGAACATTATATCGGGATCTTGTTTATTGCGAGACGGTTACTTGTTTAAGTCAGAGAATAATGGTTGTTCTATTTATATGAGTAATATGTTTTATGCACATGCACCTTTGATAGATGGTCTATTATCATTGAATCTCGATAGTGGAAATACACATATCAACAACATTGAGGCTAAACGTTTGAAATCAAGCGATAATTCGACCTATATGTGGCACTGTCGTCTTGGTCACATTGGAGTGAAGCGTATGAAGAAACTCCATTCCGATGGACTTCTTGAATCACTTGATTTTGAATCACTTGAAAGATGCGAAGCATGTCTGATGGGAAAAATGACTAAGACTCCATTTTCTGGTATGATGGAGTGAGATACGGACTTATTGGAAATCATACATACCGATGTGTGTGGTCCAATGAGCGTAGCATCGCGCGGTGGTTATCGTTATGTTCTTACCTTCACAGATGACTTGAGTAGATATGGGTATATCTATTTCATGAAACATAAATCCGAAACTTTCGAGAAGTTTAAGGAGTTTCAAAGTGAGGTAGAGAATCAACGTAACAAGAAGATTAAATTTCTACGTTCTGATCGTGGAGGTGAATATCTAAGTTACGAGTTTGGCGAGCATTTGAAGAAATGCGGAATACTTTCTGATTGACACCGCCGGAACACCACAACAGCGTAATGGTGTGTCCGAACGTCGTGTCGAACTCTCATAGATATGGTTCGTTCTATGATGTCACTTACAGATTTACCGCTATCATTTTGGGGTTATGCATTAGAAACAGCCGCATTCACTTTAAATAGGGCACCGTCTAAATCCGTTGAAACGACACCGTATGAATTATGGTTTGGGAAGAAACCTAGATTGTCGTTCCTTAAAGTTTGGTGATGCGAAGCCTATGTAAAGAAGTTACAGCCGGACAAGCTTGAACCCAAAGCGGAAAATCGTCTTCATAGGATACCCAAAGGAAACTATTGGGTATACCTTCTATCATAGATCCGAAGGCAAAATCTTCGTTGCCAGAATGGATCCTTTCTAGAAGGAATTTCTCTAGAAAGAAGTGATGGAAGGAAAGTAGAACTCGACGAGGTTGTCGAACCTTCTCTCGAAATTGCGAGTAGCGCAACGGAAGAAGTTCCCGTGGTGCTGCACCAATAAGAGAGGAAGCTAATGATGGTGATCATGAAACTTGGTTGAAGTTGCTCTGAGCCTCGGAGGTCAACGAGAACTCGTACCACTCCAGATTGGTATGATCCCGTTATGAGTGTCATGTTGGTAGACAACACCGATGACCCCGAGACATATGAGGAAGCGATGATGAGCCCAGATTCCAATAAATGGCAAGAAGCCATGAAATCCAAGATTGGATCCATGTACGAAAACCAAGTATGGACTTTGGTGGACTTACCGGATGGCCGGAAGGCTGTCGAGAACAAACGGATTTTCAAGAAGAAAACATATGCTGATGGTAATGTTACTGTCTATAAAGCTTGACTTGTCGCAAAAGGGTTTCGACAAATTCAAGGAGTTGACTACGATGAGACTTTCTCACCAGTAGCGAAGCTAAAGTCTGTGAGGATTATGTTAGCAATCGCTGCATATTATGATTATGAGATATGGCAGATGGATGTCAAAACAGCATTCCTCAATGGAGATATTGATGAAGAGTTGTATATGATGCAACCCAAAGGTTTTGTCGATCCTAAAGATGCTAACAAGGTATGCAAACTTCAACGGTCCATTTATGGATTGAAGCAAGCATCCCGAAGTTGGAATCAACGTTTTGATAAGGTGATCAAAAGTTTTGTTTTTATACAAACTTATGGAGAAGCTTGTATTTACAAGAAAGTGAGTGGGAGCTCTGTAGCATTCTTAATACTATATGTGGATGACATATTGTTGATTGGGAATGATGTAGACCTTCTTAATAGTGTCAAGGAATATTTGAATAATAGTTTTTCAATGAAAGATCTTGGCGAAGCGACATATTAGGCATAAAGATTTACAGAGATAGATCGAAGCCAAATATCATTGTCACAGTACATATTTGGACAAAGTTCTAAAGAGGTTTGGAATGGAAGAAAGCAAGAAAGGGTTCTTGCCCATGTTGCTCAATCGACCTTGAGTAAAACTCAAAGTCCGACATCGGCGTAAGATAGAGAAAGGATGAGTAAGACTCCTATGCCTCGACCATAGGATCTCTAATGTATGCCATGCTATGTACTAGACCCGACATTGCATATCTGTTAGTTTAACTAGCAGATATCAAAGTGATCGAGTGGATCATTGGATGATCAAAAACATCCTTAAGTACTTGAGAAGAACTAAGGATATGGTTCTTTCTTATGGAGGTGATGAACATCGTTGTTAACAGTTACACGATGCTAGTTGGAACACCGATCCGGATGATTCTAAATCACAATCCGGATACGTATTTATTTTGAATGGTGCAGCGATTAGGAGGAGTGCAAAGCAAAGCGATGTGGCGAGATCTTCAACTGAATTGGAATACATGGCTGCTTCGGAGGCTTCACAAGAAGCGATATGGATGAAAGAGTTCATTACAGAGCTGGGTGTGGTTCCTAGTGCGCTGGACCCAATGTCTATCTACTGTGATAACATGGGCGCCATAGCCAATGCGCAAGGACCAAGGTCACACAAGAAGCTGAAGCACATCAAGCTGCGTTTTCACGCTATTCGAGAACATATCCAGGATGGGGATATAAATATTTGCAAAGTACACACAGATCTGAATGTGGCGGATCCGTTGACTAAACCTCTCCCGAGGGCAAAACATGACCAACACCAAACTGCCATGGGTGTTCGGTATATTACCATGTAATCTAGATTAGATGTCTCTAGTGCAAGTGGGAGAGTGTTGGAGATATGCCCTAGAGGCAATAATAAATGTAGTTATTATTATATCTTTGTGTTTATGATAAATGTTTACATTCATGCTATAATAGTGTTAACAAGGAAACATTGATACTTGTGTGATTTGTAAACTTAATTTGAAGTCCCTAGTATAGCATCTATACTTCACTAGATTGTTGGTTGATTAATGATTGTGGTTTCCATATCATGAACATTGAGATGTTATCAACAACAAGATCATATCGTTAGGAGAATGATATGGTGGACATACTCCTATAGATAAGCGTAGCATAAAGATCAAGTCATTTCAATAGTTCAATTGCTATATGCTTTCTGATACATAGTAACCTAATTCCTTCGACCATGAGATCATGCATATCACCTTTACCAGATGGATGCTTTGATGACATCAAACACCACAATGAATCGGATGGCTATAAAGGTGGCATTGAGTGTTCGGAAAGTATTGGTTGAAACACATGGATCAAGAGTGGGATTTGTCCATCCATATGCGGATAGATATACTCTGGGCCCTCTCGGTGGAATGTCATCCAATTAGCTTGCAAGCATGTGGTAGCTCACAAGGGATCACATATCACGGAACGAGAAAAGAGTACTTATCGTGTAACGAGGTTGAACTAGGTATGCGAGATCCGAGCGATCATAACCTCGGATAAGTAAACTATCGTGAGACAAAGGGAAATTGGTATCGTATGTAAGTGGTTCATTCGATCACAAAGTAATCGTAGAAATATGTGGGAGCCATATGAATTTCAGATTCCTCTATTGGTTATTGTTAGGATAAGTGTCTCGATCATGTCCGCATAATTCACGAACCGTGGAGACACACTTAAGGATTGACGTTGTTTGAGTAGTTATGGTATTATGAGAAAGAGACCGAATGTTGTTCGGAGTCTCGGATGGGATCCGGGATATCACGAGGTGATCCGGAATGGTCCGGAGAATAAGATTCATATAAGGAAAGTCCCGTTTCGGAGTTCGGGAATGATTCCGGTGTTTTCATCGGGAATGTTCTAGAAGGTTCCGGAATGTCCGACACTCCGGGGGGGGGGGAGGGGTACATGAATGTGTCATTACATATTGGAATGATTGCATCATGTACTAAGTGTTCTCGCTGTTCCAAATAAAGGATTAAATTGAATCCCAAACTAAAAAGTCAAACGGCGAGTTTGAAAGTCAAACGGCTAAAACAGGAAACTGAGGGAAAGAGGAAAGAGGAGGTTGAAACCGACTTGGGGGAGGAGTCCCTCCTCTCCAAGCCAGCGCACCACCCAAGGCCGAGTTGGGGAGGTACTCCCTCCCCTTGGCCGCACCTCCCACCTATAAAAGGAGGGGCAGGGCCCCCTCCTCTAGACACACAAGTTCCTATCCTCTAATCTAAACCCTAGCCAAAGCCTCCGGTTTAGAGCCGTTTTGGTTTAGAGCTTCTAATTGCCCTAGCCTTCGGTTTAGAGCCTTCTAATTGGTGTGTCTAAACCCTAGACCACTAATAGCTCTCTCATACTCCACCATCATCGCTACGGCTGAAGGTGAAGCTCTTCTGGATCTCCCCTCTACTTCCGGTACCACGCCGTTGTCGCTGTAATCGCGAGGAGAGTGCTACAACCTCCGCTGCCTTTGGAACAAGGGAGAGGAAGGTCTTCGTCGAGTACCGAACGTGTGACCGATTGCGGAAGCGCCGCCGAACGCAGCCTTGGGAAGGATCGTCACACGATCTTGAGATCGGAAGAGTACTACATCACCCACGAGAATCCGCTCTCGTTAAACGCTTTGGAATCTTCGAGGGTAAGTTATTCCATCGACTCGTTGCTACAATCTAGTAGATAGATCTTGGCTTGTTTGTTTGTATGCGATAGAAATTTTTTGTTTTCCATGCTACGAAACGCTACAGGACACTGAGTGCTTCTATTGCAAGGACAAGGGTCATTGGAAGCGCAACTGTCCAAAGTACTTAGCGGACAAGAAGGCTGGCACCATCAAAGGTATATTTGATATACATGTTATTGATGTTTTCCTTACTATCCCTCGTTGTAGTGCCTGGGTATTTGATACCGGTTCAGTTGCTAATATTTGTAACTCGAAACAGGAGCTACGGAATAGACGGCGGCTTGCGAGGGATGAGGTGACGATGCGCGTTGGCAACGGATCAAGAGTTGATGTGATGGCCGTCGGCACGCTCTCCTTAGTTTTACCTTCGGGATTAGTTTTAAACCTTAGTAAATGTTATTATGTGCCTGCGTTGAGCATGAACATCATTTTCGGATCGTGTTTATTGCAAGACGGTTATTCATTTAAATCGGAGAATAATGGTTGTTCTATTTATATGAGTAACATCTTTTATGGTCATGCACCTCTTGTGAATGGTTTATTTCTTCTAAATCTCTAAAGGGATGAAACACACATCCATAACATTGAGGCTAAGAGATGCAAAGTAGATAGTGATAATACTACTTATTTGTGGCACTGTCGTCTAGGTCATATTGGTGTAAAGCGCATGAAGAAACTCCATTCTGATGGACTTTTGGAGTCTCTTGATTTTGAATCATTTGACACATGCGAACCATGCCTCATGGGCAAGATGATCAAAACCCCGTTCTCCGCTATGATGGAGCGAGCAACGGACTTGTTGGAAATCATACATACCGATGTATGCGGACCGATGAGTGTTTCGACGCGCGGTGGATATCGCTATTTCCTCACTTTTACCGATGACTTAAGTAGATATGGGTATATCTATTTAATGAAACATAAATCTGAAACATTTGAAAAGTTCAAGGAATTTCAGAATGAAGTGGAGAACCATCGTAACAGAAAGATTAAATTTCTACGATCCGATCGTGGAGGTGAATATTTGAGTTATGATTTTCTCACGCATCTTAAAGCAAGTGGAATCGTTTCACAACTCCATACCGGAACACCACAGCAAGCAATGGTGTGTACGAGCAGGAATCGAACCCTATTAGATATGGTCCGATCAATAATGTCTCTTACTGATTTGTCGTTATCATTTTGGGGTTATGCATTAGAAACCGCTGCATTCACTTTAAATAGGGCTCCATCTAAATCCGTTGAGACGACACCATATGAACTGTGGTTTGGTGCTAAACCTAAGTTGTCGTTTCTTAAAGTTTGGGGATGCGAAGCTTACGTCAAGAAGTTGATGCCGGACAAGCTCGAACCCAAAGCGGAGAAATGCGTCTTCATAGGATACCCTAAGGAAACTATTGGGTATACCTTCTATCACAGAACCGAAGGCAAAGTGTTTGTCGCAAAGAACGGTTCCTTTCTTGAGAAGGAGTTTCTCTCGAAAGAAGTGAGTGGGAGGAAAGTAGAGCTTGACGAGGTTATTGAACCTTCTCTTGAATTGGAGAGTAGCGCACCTGAAATTGTTCGATGTCACTTTGCACCAACAATAGAGGAATCTAATGACAAGGATCATGAAGCTTGGACGATCTTGCTCTTGAGCGTTGCAGTCGACAAGGTCACGTGCCCTCCCGAGTGGTACGGCAACCTGTCTTGTTGTCTTGTTAGTAGAAGATAATGAACCTACGAACTATGAGGAAGCGATGATGAGCCCAGACTCTGAGAAATGGCTAGAAGCCATGAAATCCGAATTGGGATCCATGAGCGAAAACCAAGTATGGAATTTGGTGGACCCTCCTAGCGACCGAAAGGCCGTTGAGTGCAAATGGATATTCAAGAAGAAAACGGACGCGGATGGTAATGTTACCGTCTATAAAGCACGGCTTGTCGCAAAAGGTTTTCGACAAGTTCAAGGTGTTGACTACGATGAGACTTTCTCTCCCGTAGCGATGTTTAAGTCCATTCGGATTTTATTAGCAATTGCTGCGTTTCATGATTATGAAATATGGCATATGGATGTCAAGATTGCGTTCCTCAATGGCAACATTGATGAAGAGTTGTATATGATGCAACCCGAAGGTTTTGTCGATCCTAAGGATGCTGATAAAGTATGCAAACTTCAGCGTTCCATTTATGGACTGAAGCAAGCATCTCGGAGTTGGAACCTTCGTTTTGATCAAGTGATCAAGAGCTTTGGATTTGTTCCAAATTGCTACGAAGCTTGCATCTACAAGAAAGTGAGTGGGAGCTCGGTGACGTTTACGGTACTATATGTGGATGACATATTGATTATTGGAAATGACATCAACATGCTTAACAATGTGAAGAGTTATTTGAACAAGTGTTTTCAATGAAAGACCTAGGTGAAGCTGCTTATATATTGGGCATCAAAATCTATAGAGATAGACAAAAGCCTCGATAGCTTTAAGCGGTACATACCTAGACAAAGTTCTAAAAGGTTCGAGAATGGATAAGGCAAAGAAAGGTTCGGTGCCTATGTTGTCGGGTAATATATTGAGCAAGGCTCGGTGTCCTTCTGATGAAATGATAGGGAAGCTATGAGCAAAGTGCCTTATGCCTCGGCCATAGGTTCCATCATGTATGCCATCTTGTGTACTAGACGGATGTGTCCAATGCTCTTAGTTTAACGGCGGATATCAAAGTGATCCGAGTGGAACCTTTGGACAGCCGTGAAGAACATCCTAAAGTACCTAAATAGGACTAAAGAAATGTTCTTAGTCTATGGGGGTGATGAACAGCTTGTCGTAAAAGGTTACGTCGACGCTAGTTTTGACACCGACAAGGATGATTCCAAATCTCAGACAGGATACGTTTATATGGAGGAGCTGTGAGCTGGAGAAGCTGCAAGCAAAGCGTGATCGCGGGATCTCTGATGGAGCGGAATACATGGCTGCTGCGAGCGTCAAGTGAAGGAGTTTGGGTCGAAACTTCATCCGAGCTTGGCGTGGTTCCAAGTGCATTGGACCCACTGGAGATATTGTGTGACAACACTGGCACCATAGCACTTGCTAAGGAACCAAGATATCATCCAAAGACCAAGCATATCAACCGCAAGTTTCATATAATCCGAGATTATATAGCAGATGGAGATTTGAAGATTAGCAAAGTACATACAGATCTGAATGTCGCAGATCCATTGACTAAACCTCTTCCACGTGTAAAACATGATCAGCACCTCAGTGCCATGGGTGTGAGATTGTTGCCAAATGTAAACTAGATTATTGACTCTAGTGCAAGTGGGAGACTGTTGGAATTATGCCCTAGAGGCAATAATAAAGATGTTATTATTATAATTCTTGTTCATGATAAAGTTTATATTCCATGCTAGAATTGTATTAAGCGGAAACTTTAATACTTGTGTGGTTTGTGAACAACACCGTGTCCCTAGTGCGCCTCTATGGACTAGCTCATTGATCAATGATGGTTAAGGTTTCCTAACCATAGACATGAGTTGTCAATTGATGATGAGATCATATCATTGGAGAATGATATGGTGGACAGACCCAAACTAAGCGAAGCAATTAGATCGTATCATCGTGTTCATCTTTGCGAAGATTTTCCTATGTCAAATATTGTATTCCTTAGACCATGAGATAATACAACTCCCTGGTATCGGAAGAAAGCTTTGAGGTCATCAAACGTCATCCTATGAGAGGGTGATCATAAAGGTGTCTCTCAGGTGATCGAAAAGTATCTGTTGGGTTGTATGTATCGAGATGGAATTTGTCCCTCCCAAGTCGGAGAGAAATACTACGGGCTCACTCGGTAATCGATATCAACGCCGCTTGCAAGCATGTGGTTAAGGAGTTAATCACAAAGTGATATCGGATTACGGAACGATTAAAGTACTTGCTGTAAACGAGATTGAACTAGGTATGACGGTACCGACGATCGAATCTCGGGCAAGTAAAATATCGTGAGACGAAGGGAATATATATGGGATTGATTGAATCCTGGCATCGTGGTTCATCCGATATGATCATCGATGAATGTGTGGGAGTCAATATGGGTGCCCAGACCCCGCTGTTGATTATTGATAGAAGATCATGTCTGCATATTCTCGAACCCGCAGGGTCACACACTTAACGTGTCTCGACGCTAGGATAGATTGGATAATTGGTTTATGAGTTTTTGTTCGGAGTCTCGGATGGGATCCGGGACATCACGAGAGGTTCCGGAGTGGTCAGGAGAATAAGAGTCATATAAAGGCGGCAGTTTTGGAGTTGAATTGTTAGGATAATCGGTATTGTCGGAAGCTTCTAGAACCTTCGGAAGGGACCAACGTGGACCCACCTTCGGGAGGGGCATGGGCCTATGAGGGAATGTCCTGGCGCATTGGGCCGGGGCACAAGGCCCATAGGGCCCAGCCGATCCTATAGGGTTTAAATCGTTTAAACTAGGGATAGAATTTCTAGAAGGAGGGAGAGTCCTTGCCCACTCCTCCCCTTGGCCGCCCAAGGCTTGGAGGAGGGCAGGCTGGCCCCCTCTATAAATAGAGGGCTGGTGCCCTCCCCTACACCTTGCCTCCAATCCTAGTTGCCTTGCTACCTCCTCTTCCTTCCATTTGTTTGTAGGCGAAGCCTGCTGCGAAACTCTCCACCATATACACCACGCCGTGTTGTAGATCCCATCTATCTCTCCACCATACTTGCTGGTCCGAGGAAGGAGGAGATGTCGAGTCTTTGCGTGTGCATCTCACGGAGGCACCGCCACTTGTGGTGCTAGATCGGATCGGATCGAGGAGGAGAAGCGAGTGCGACTACATCACCCACGTTCCGTTAGCGTTCACTGTCGAATCTTCAAGGGTATGAAGATCTAATCCAATCTCTCTCGTTGATTGCATCTCCTAGATTAGATCTTGGCTTTCCCTCTGTTCGCATCCGTAGAAAATTTTTATTTACTATGCCGCGAAACCCTTCAGATCATTCTATTGAGATGTTTTGACATGTGTTTCCGAACACCAGATGATTTTGGTGATGAAAATGTTGAGGCATTAGCCTTAGCCCTTTATAAAACTGATGGTTCTCTAGATGCGATACCATTCCAATTTTACCGTACAACCACAATACCCAAGAATTGGGTAGGGCTTGACTAGAAACTTATATACCTTAGTATTAGTTCCCTCACGGCCAAGGTCTGAGCTGAGGCTACCTTGTGAAGATTGTCCACCTATGCAGTACCCAAGATGACAGTTGGTCATGGTTGGGAGGCCAAACTCACAGGAGAGGTGCTTATACTAGGGCGTGTAATTGAAAGGTTAGGATTGATTATCCGCATACTGAGTATGGTGAATTCAGGAATTGTTCCTGACAGATGTATCGAATGTTGTGGTGAAAGTGTACAATCTCTGCAGAGTGTCAAACTATTCGAATAGCCGCGTCATGATTATGGACAGATTGAGTGGCCATCTTTCCCCGTCAGATGTTTTCAAAATGACTTGTGAAATGGAATGGGATTTTGACTTGACCACAACAGAGTTGTGATATGAAATACAAGTTCCCACTTAGGTGTTATAAAACTTCAACTAGCTTTCTTCATTTCTAAACTTAGTAGAGGTAAATCTGGCTTTTTGCAAAACAACCCTAGAGCTTAGTGTCCTACTACAAAAACCCCCTTCACTTGTTAGTATTAGTTTGCGAGTACTTAAAGAGTACTCATGGCTTTGTCCCTGGCTATTCCCGTGGCTAGACTATGAAGAGGAGTACCAGGAGGATGGACCCCAGGAAGGTTACGACAACTAGGATCATCTCCCATCGTCAGCATTGCATGTGATCCCGAAGATGGAGCTTCGCCTACGCTACCGTTATTATTACGTATTTCCGCTGCTTGAGTTGTATTAAGAACTGGATCATGAGATCCTTATTTGTGTAAGACCTTATGTATGGTTTGTAATGGATGATGTACTGTGCTATCCAAATCTGTTATGTCTCGCAAAAATGGTAATCCTGGGATTGCGATGTATGGCATAACAGGCATCTGGGATTAAAAATCGGGGTGTTGACAGTTTGCCGCCCCAAGACACAATGGTAGGGGCTATTGAAGGGCACCAGCTCGAAGATGATCCGTTCGGTGCGGAAATTTGCTGGTGTGCCGAAAGTGACTAGCAGTGTCACCTTACTGATCAGGTACGCCTTCTGACCAGGGACGATGTCATGGAAGGTGGTGTAGGTCGTCTCAATCATCGACTGTAGGAGCCGCGGCCGCCTGAATGTGTCCAGGTAGAGTATGTTGATGGAGCTTCCACCGTCCATCAACGACTTGGGGAGCCAGTAGTCGCCCACTTTGGGCTTGACCACCAAGGAGACTCGCCCCGGATATTCGATCCGTGGCGAGTGGTCCTCGCGGCTCCATGTGATGCGCTGTTCGAACCAGTTGAGGAAGCGGGGGACGTCGAATTGGGATACCGCGTTAACGGCGATGGCATGGGCGATGACCTTCTTCTCGCGTTGGGTGCTGAACCCGGTGAAGGTGTGGAGCGACACGAAAATATTTCTGAATGCCCTGGAGTTTGGCGGGTTGTTGTGGGGGGGTCCTCCCTCGCACGCCATGCCTTCTCGATCTCCTTCAAAGAGTGGCAGTCGGCGGTCGTGTGCATGGCGGGCTTCCTCTCCCTGCTGTGGAACACACAGGGTTGGTTGAGGAGAGCTGTGGGGTCAAATTTTGTCCTCGTCTTGTAATTGCCGTCGTCGCGGTGTTGGCCTCCGTCGCGGCAAAAGCTCTTGGGGTCGCATAGCGCATATGAAAGAACATTTTATAACCCCTAGTGTTTTGTGTGTTAGATAACAATATCAAGGATTATGTAATGTGTGTTGAAGTGTTGCAGCTCTCTCTAGGGATCAAAGGAAAAGGATTCTGCATTTGGGGGCGGATAATCCGCCCCCACCAGGGGCGGATAATCCGCCCCTCCCTCTTCCCAAATAGGCGCAAGCCCCAGAAGGGGGCCGGAGTTTTGGCCAGATTTTCCGGCCCCACCGGATAATCCACCCCTCAGGGGGCCGGATAGTCCGCCCCTCTTGATCACGACCAAGGCACAAGCCCCAGAGAGGGGGCGGAGTTTCGGACGGAATTTCCGGCTTGGCCGGATAATCCGCCCCAGGAGGGGGCCGGATTATCCCCCCCCCCCAAGATCTTCATCAAGTTTCGTAGGCGCCAGCCCCAGAGAGGGGGCGGATTTTCTCCCAGAATATCCGCCCTTGGTGAGTTTTCGAGGCGATAATCCGCCCCCAAAGTTGTTCAACAGCCAAATCTGGGCAGGGGTATTTAAGCCAGCCTTCCCCCTCCTGCCAGATCTCTTGGTTCATTCGAAAAAGTCAAGATCTGATCTACAACCTTCATCCAAGAGAGCTCCACCTAGATCCACCCAAAGGCCCCGTCCATTGGGGAATCAAAGGAGGAGAACTCGATCTTCATCATCAGCAATCAAGCGCTTCATCTCCTCTCCATTCATTTGGAGAATCACCGATCTAGTATTTCTTGAAAATACCTAGATCCTTGTTTTGTTTATATTGATAAACCCTGTTCTTGTGACAGCTTGTTGTCATCTCGGGAGCCCCCAATTCAGTTGTGGGTGTGTGCCCCGGTAGCGTTGTAAAAGGCACCGGTTCTCGCCTCGAAGGGTTCCAATAGTGGAGAAGGTGGATCAGGCCTCTCGTGGCGAGATCCATCGGAGAATAGGGTGAGGCCTATTGTGGCGTGGTGGTCTTAGAATCTCCCACCCCTCCAACGCAGATGTACTTCCCTTAACAAGGAAGTAACTGCGGTAAAACAAATCCCTGTGTCTCCGTGTGCTTCACTACGGTTCCTTCGCTCCTCTCTTTACGTGCTTAGTAGCTAGGGTTGCATATAAGGACATTCTCGTAGTTACATATCTAGAGAATTTACTTTGTGTCAAGCCTAAAATTGAAAAAGTACTAAAAATTGGTTAGCACTTATTCACCCCCCCTAGGTGCCCATACGATCCATTTCAGCATAGCCGGTGTTGGCGACGAAGTCGACTTTCCCATCACTGTGGCGCTTGCCGGTGAGGCGAGTGTTGCCGTAGCGTAGCTCGGGTCGCCTCCCATTGTCGTGGACGCTTGGGCGGCGGTTTCCACCTGACTCATTGTCGATTTCTTGGTTCAGGTCCTCCTCCGCGTACCGCTTGGCGATCTCGAGGAGGTCTAGGATGTTGTTGAGTGCCTTGTACACCCGTTTGAGCTTGGCGACCAGGGGCTCGTAGCGTCGTGAGGTCTTGAAGCAGTGTATTGCTGTGCCTGGGTGGATGCCGGCCGCATTGAACCAAAGATCCTGCCATCGTTGGACCCAGCTACAGGTCGACTCACGGGGTCCCTGGACGCATTGCTCCAAGTCCTCGATGGTGGTGGCGCGGGTGTAAGAACCCTCGAAGTGCCTGACGAAGGAATCACGCATCTCCTCCTAGGAATCGATGTTGTCCGCGGTGTGGCATCCCGCAAAACCACTACTAGAAAATCGCGTTAAATTTGTGCATTGCATCATCCTGACCGCATGCTCATGTCATCATGCCACATTGCATTTGAGCATCGTCATCATCTTGCATTTGCTTGCATAAAACTATTTGCAGAAAAACCTGTCTTTATTTTCTAAACGCCCCGTCTTGTTTTCAAAATGTAAACCCCGGGTCTCCGGATTATTTTGTTTATGCCTTTCACGGTTTGCAAGCGGCCCGTTTAAAGCAAATAAAATATTAAATTATTTTAGTGGGGCGATCGAGCGGGCGAACGACCCGAACAACCACCCCCAGTCCAAACAATCGGCCCACCCGTAATCCTTTTGCTACCAGATAACCTACCCAGCCCTCCCCTCCACCTCACCCCCTCCTATCACGAGTCGCCACCTCACCTGGCCCTATCCCCCCACCCAACCACCACCTGCCACCTCGCCATCTCCCTCTCACCAGTCCTAGCCGCCTCTCTCTCCCTCTCAGCCTACACACTCACTCCCACCCACAAACACACGCACACACGCGTCCCTGGCCACTCCGGTCCCACCTCACCCTTGCCCTCACACCCTTTTCACCAACCGCACTTGGCCCCACCCATCTCCCTTCCTCCCAACCCGACAGCCCTCCTCCGCCCTTGGCAGGCTCCCAAACAACTCCACGGCGCGTCCTCCCCTCTCCGGCCACCGCGCGCCTCCGCCGCTCCCCCAGTCCTCACCTCGCCGGACCCACGCTCCCCACCTCCTCGCCTTCCCCGCAGGCTTCGCCGCCTCCGGCGCCGCCCCGCGCGTCCTCCGGCGCCCGTCTCACCTCGCCTCCCCAGGCCGCCTCCTCGCCGGACCTTCCTCCGCCCTCTCCAGCGAGCCGCCTAGCCGACCCTCCTCGCCCGCGCCTCCATCTCCTCCCTCCGGCAGCCTGCGGCCCCGCCGCTCGCCGCCCGGGGCCTCCGGTGCCGCCTCGCTCCGCCGCGCCCCGTCGTCAGCGCCTCGCCCGAGCCGCCGCCGACCTGCGTCGCCCGCCTTGAGCCTCCTCCTCCTGGTCTCCCGCTTGGCAGCAGCCCCTCCTCCGCGTCTGCGCGCCCGCCAGCACCATGCTCCCTCTGCCCCGTCTGCGAGCCCTCCCCGACCGACCTCGCCGCTGCCGTGGTTCCTTCTCCAGCCGCCGGAACCCGGGCTCGGCGTCGCTTTGCCATGAGCCGCTTCCTCCTGCACAGCGGTCCGTCCTCGCCTCGTCTTGGCGCCCGTACGTGCGCCAGCAGCCCCGTGTGTTCCATGCACCGAGCGTGCAGTCCCATCGGCAAGGTTGGCCCCGACATGTGCCAGGTGACAAGCACGGTCCCGATGACTCGTGTCGCGCTCAAGACCTACCGACGCCACAAGAAGGAACCGCCACGATGCCAAGTTCGGCTAACGACAAGACCCAACATTCGACATGCCATGTTCTCCCTCACGGATGCCATGATCTTCGTCACGGACGCCGAGACCCCAGACCCCGGAGGCCCCATGATCTTCGCCGCAGAACAACAAGGCCGTTGGAATGGAATCGACAAGATCTACCGCCGAACGCCAAGTACTCCCTCGAGGACGCCGAGTACTTCACCCCGGACCTCGAGACCCTGAACGACAAGTTCTCCGTCCCGGAAGCATCGACGCTCGTGCTACAAGATCTACTACCCAGATCCGAAGACCCTAATCCCGGAGTCCGAGAACGCTTCCGTCGAACCCTGAACCCCGAGACCGGACCCCGGACCCTGTCGCACCCCGAACCCCGGAACCAAGATCGTCGAGCCCCCTATGTGTGACCCCTCCCGAAACCCTATTTCTATAATATAACATTACTTGTCGCATATTAAATTGTCATGCTCGCATCATATCATGTGGTTTGGGGGCCTTATGCCGATTCACCTTATAATTAAATATGGGGCCCATATGCGGGCAAATCTAGTCTCATATTGGCCTCATTTAAACTTGTGTAGCGAACCGGTGCCATCTTTTGTCTTGCTAATACAACATTTAAATTGCGGGGTAGCTAAACAACATGAACCACCTAATTGATTGTCGGGACCCCGGTTCCACTTAATACTGCCTAATTGCATCGCACTTCTGCCATGTCATACATCATACATGCATCATGCCGATCTTTTGCCGTAGTATTAAATATTGCATCCGGTGTTTCTTCTAGTGTTTTGCTTCTTCGCGGATAAGGCCGTTGAGTTGATGTGAGTGTCGACCCGATCTTCGGATGATCCTCGACAATGTTTTCAGGCGAGCATCTCCCCCTTTCTACCTATCTTACTTTTATAGTATTTATTTACCTCCTGTTGATCTATTGCTATCTGTATTGCGATGCTCTAGTTTCCGTACCCGTGATATCCCTTGCAGCCCTATATTGCCTCGGACACATCCTATTACCTGTTGTTTGGTAGATAGTTGGACTTGCGCGTCGTAGTCGCTTGCTCAAGTGCTGTTGCGTGTCGCCATGTTCCACAGTTGTTGGAGTAATGCCGCATGTTGATGTTGGAGATGATCATAGTTTTACTTATCGTTCACTTTAATTACTGTTTAACAACTAAAATTGAAGTAAGTAAGCAGAGGCATCGGTGGGTGATAGATAACGTTGGTTTCCGAACGCCCACTTGTGTCCCGTAGGACCCCGAGTACTTGATACCTGTTCCTTGATTTATCGCGCTATCCACATCCGGGAGGATTATGGGACCCCCCTGAGCCAGAGCTTGATTCAGTCTTATTTCTTGGGGCCACAAACTAGTTTGAGGTTTTATTTACTATCATGTACTTATGCCATGCTACTTCTGTATTTACGATTGTGCGAGGACACTGCATCGCTTAGGTAAGCGGAATGTTTCGGTATCGACAAGCCCAGCCACACTTCGGGTTCCCGATCGTACAGCCATTGACGCAAACCTTGAGTCCGTCTCGAAGCTAGCTTACCGTTGCGGATCTACTCAATGGGTGGCCCCAAATATTTCGAATCTGTGATTGCTTTGTCGTGAAAGCCTCGTTGGGTTTTGATTTGGTTTTTCCGAGGTTGATCGAGTGTGTGTTTCTATTTGTGCACCCCGGCCGGGTTAAAACTTTCTGAAAGCCGTGTCCGCGGTTATGGACGACTTGGAGCATGATTCGACCATAGACAAGCATAACTAAAGTTTATTGCTATAAATTTGACTTTATAATGACTAGTAATCAGCTTCACTATAATGGAATGGCTTAATAATACTGCCCACAATTGCTTGTTTGGAGTGTCGCTTGCGACCATTGTACCTGACTAGTAAGTATGGCAACTACAACGGAATGGCTAAATAAAAGTACCAACAACTGCTGGGTTTTGGGTTATCTCATGCTAAATGTATCTGGCTAGTAAGTGTTGCCACTACAACGGAATGGTTAAATAAAAGTGCCCACTGCTTATGTTATCAGGATGACTATCTATACCTGACTAGTAATTGCTGCAACGATAACCGAATAAATAAAACTGCCAACTGTGTGAGTTCCTCGGTCGACTTCCTCGTTTGGTATCGAGGGGGAAACACCAGGATGGGTTTGTTTGGTGGTAGTATCAGGTTGGTTCCGTATAGGTTTTTCTTACCCCTCTCTGATAACCGCCAGTTGGATCGAGTCTCTATAGGTTGTTTAGTGCATCTTTGCCGCTTGATCCACCATACCTTTGTAGGCGAGGACCGCGAATTCTAGTCTCGCCGTGTCTTGGCCTCAGATCGACGCCTCTTTTTTCCTTTGCCCTTTGTCGGCACCCCTTTTGTTTAAGCAGGTTTTGAGATCGACGTCGTTAGCAGGGTTACCCTTCCGGCTTGGCCTGGGCAGGGTTATGGACGCCATTGGTTATTCTCCAGGGCTCTTAGCCCCATTTGCATCTTGTCCGTAGTCGGACGCTCTATCGCTTTCAAGGTGATTCGGATCTTTGTACCTCATATCTGTATTCTTGACTCATGGAGTCGTTGTTGTATATATCTGTTCTGTGGGTCCCATCGAGGACTGTTGTGTAATGTTATTACTTCGTTTTCCACCCGCACGAAAGTTCCTGGTGGGCACCTTTGAATCGTTTCTATGCGGGTTTGGCGGGAATCGCTGAAACTTGCATAGGTCCGATTCTGAGGGTGTTACACGCGGGGAGGGTGTTGATCCATTGTTGGCTTGCTCCCTCCATCATCAGGGGGAGGTAGCGAGCAGCGAGTAGGTCGGTGTGGCCGGCGATTTCCATCGCCATAAAGTACGTGTCCAGCCACACGGACGGGTCATACGAGGGATCGTACTTTTCGATCTCCTTTGGCGCTTTGAAGTTCGCCGGATATTTTTTGCCTCAGATCATTGGTCTGAAGCATTGGGGGCCAACTCGGCTGACGAGCCCCTTGGCTCGCCGTCGTGGTGGTTGGTGAGGGTGTGCCTCAAGTCGTCGGGCTGGCGTGCGCGCCAGCTTTGGTTGTTGATGATGTGGGTCCGCACATCGACTGGCTGCCCATTGGCAGCGACCATGTTGTTCGTCGGTCGCGGGTCATTGGTGGAGAGTGCCGCGTGCACGGGTCTTGGTTGGAGCTGCAGGGGCTCAGGTGGTGGGCAATTGAGAGTGTTTTCCATCATTGGGTGGCCGCTCGAGGCCGCCCTGCTTCATGAAGAGTGGGAGTACATGCGCCCCCACGAGTCGGCTCCCGCGGTTTGCTGCTCGACGGCCTTGGCGAGTTGGGCCTTGGCGTCATGGATCCACATCACGCCTTCCCCCGTCACGTTGAGGTTGGCGACCGTGGCTCGACTTGCGATGACGTTGTCCATCGGAGTGGAGAACAATGGGAGGTCGTTCACGTCCCGCTCTTGCGGGGAGATCATGATCCTTGGCTGGTCTGGAGGGGGCGCGCGACCGAGCGGTGGTGGGGGAGCATCGTTGATGACCCATAAGTATAGGGGGTGTATCGTAGTACTTTCGATAAATAGGAGTGTCGATCCCAACGAGGAGAAGAAGGTGCTGAACAGTGGTATGGAGCAGGAAATCCCTGTGAATACTTAGCAAACGGATTTTTAGTGGTTTTCTGATAAGGCAACAAAACAAAGAGCAAGTAACAGAAGTAACGAACAAACAGAGCAAGTGGCCCAATACTTTCTTAGAAAAGGACAAGCCGGTGGAAATACTTATAAGGACCAAACGTTCTCGAGGACACATGGGAATTCTGTCAAGTGCTTTCGCTTCAAATCGTTGAGTACTCTTCTTTGGTGTTTGTAAGTGTTGTGTGGGTGAACCTGTGCTAACATACCGCACTTCCTAGGACTAATACATAATTTTGATTAAACCCCCTGCAAACATCTGTAACTACAGGAAAGTAATTAAGATATAAATCTAACCATAGCCTTAAACTCTGAGATCCTACGCTCCCTTGTGCAAAGGTGTCCTAGCGGGGGTTCAAGTTTCTGTCACTCCGGAAACCCCACAATTAGTAGCCAAATACATAATGCATCCCCCTAGGCCCATAAATGGTGAAGTGTCATGTAGTCGACGTTCACATGACACCACTAGAAGAATAGCACCACAACTTAAATACTAAACCATTGAATAATAACTCATCATAGATTCACTACTAACAACATGAATTTTCCCATGTCCTCAAGAACAGAACGAACTACTCACAAGACATCATATGGATCAAGATCAAAGATGATATGATAATTGTAACATCCCAAAAATATTAAACTAGAATCATCAAACTCTAATCACAAAAATCTAGGGTTAACAAAAACTTTTCCAATTAAAATATGAAAGCATTCATATGTGTGTATTGAAATTTGGATTCTTTTGAATTGCCATGATTATGTGTTTCTTTGCTTGTAAAATGATTCTTAGGTGAAATAAACATCATCTAAACAATCCCCAAACTTTTCCCAAAGACAAACAAATCAAAACCATCAACTTAAGTGAATGGTCACTTTTGCCAATTTAACTCCCATGCCTACTTTGGCTATCACTAACTTTAAGAACTTAACAGAAACTTGTTTGTATCTTTACACCCCTTGATAGTACTCATAACAAAGTATCAAGGCCCACCTTGTGATCATCCAGAAACATTCAAATGCATAGTTTAAATGACAGTTTAAAATTGAATCTATTTCATATGGGAAGATCCCACTTTTCCAAAAACCACTCAAACAAGCTCAACTTTCAAAACCCAAGCATCTACAGACTCACCAGCACATGCCTAGAACACCCACCAAAAATCTTTTCAAAAATCAAAATTTGAATTCATGCGGCCATTTCATCAAACACCTTGCAGATACAAATCAAACAAAATCTAAACACTATAGTGTGAAGTGATTCTGGCCAAACTTGTTCCCTCTCTAGCTCACAGCAACCTCAGTAGATCATCTAGCAAACTTAACTAATCACTAGCCCCACTATAAGCTTGCCAATGTCATCAATGGTGAACAGGCCGAGAGCACCCATGTCACCCTAGTGTGGACAGCAGGCTAGAGGAAGAACTAGCCGTGCCAACCTTGTCTGAGAGGTAGCCCATGCCTCACCGCCCCCTCTCGACCAACCCTGCCTCACAGACAGCAACCAGAACCGCCAGGAACACCGCGCCCGTGCCGCTGTCGACCATGCCGACGTGCACCACAGAGCACGCACTGTTCCCACGCAACCCGACCACCTTGATCCCTCGCTGCCCACCAACATGCTCCCCACCGTACCAGGAGACCGCCAGACATGCCGATTTCACCGCCCGTACCCCGTAGCCACCGCTCGCCGTCGAAGACGCCCGCCGCAGAGCATCGCTGCCCCGACTGCTTGCCACCGCCCCTACAAGCGCATTTACACCTTAGAGCATCGCCCGGAGACCACCGATCAATTCCCACCCTCGGCCATGCCTCTAGCAGCCCGTAGCCGTGTCGCCACCGTCGTCTGCCCATCCCGTTCGGTCTCACCGTCGAGCCTATAAAAGGAGACGGCCCCCAACCGAATTGAGAACACCATCTCACTATGCTCACCTCACTGATCGTTCCACCTCATCCCCGAAGCAAGGCGAGCAGCGCATCACCGGAATTGCGCCGGAGCAGGCCGCCTCTGGAGAAGAAGGGCGTCGTCGATTTCGTCCACCCCAGGAGGAGCTGCCGGTACCAGGAGGTTCGCCATCGTCGACTTCGTCGTTTGCCCGCATCGCCGACCTTCTCCTGAGCCCCGGTGTGCCCCCGACGACCCCCACCTGCCGCGTTAGGTTTCTGTCTTGCCGGCGCCGCCCGACGTGCACGATGAGTAGCAGCCGTTCGATTAGACTTAGATCGTGTGATAAGATTCCCCGTACCGCTTCGCGTTTAAAGAGCCACTGACTGGTGGAACCCCCCTGCCAGTTGAGCCTCAAGACATGGAGTGACAGGGCCGCCCATTAGCAGCTCCCAAGAGCCAGTTGTTTGAATTTAAATTTTTCCATTTTAATTCAAACATAGTTATGTACCCAGTTTCAAAAATCAACCCAGCTCGATTCAGGGAACCAAATTGAATGAAACCAATTTTGTTAGAAAGGTTTTGAAATTCTTAATCCAAGCCCGTTGGATTCAAATAATTTGAATCTATAGATCAACCTTGGTAAAAATAACAAGGCAGAAGCTTTTCTGCATTCAAACATTTTTCAAATTTAAACTATAATAGCTTTTGAGTTGATTCCAACTCTCAAAAATCACATTTGATCATACCTTTCAGAATATATAAAAACATATGGGTTTACTTACATAAATAATGTTCAAGTAATAAAAGGATGCCACATAGGCATTTCTAGTCATTTATTTTTATTTAAAATAAAAGGTTAAATCTTATTAAATTGTGACACCACTTTAAATCACATTCCCCTGTACTGAAATGTGTGGTGATGACATGTGTCAACATGATCCCATGTTTGGTTTGGAGAATATTAAATCTTAAGTAGTTTTTCAATGAGTAGAAATTACTTTTCTAAAAATAAAATAAATAAGACAAATGCCTTATTCTTGTGATGTTAGTGATGATGCTAGATCATGTATAGAACCCTTGTGTGTGATGATTGAAAGTAGTTAAGTATTGTTTGGTGATTGTGTACCTCGTATTTATTCATAGACGCTAGTACCTACCAAGGATACGAGGAGGAAGGAGGATACTACGAAGAAGAAGACGAGGAGAACTTCAACCACTGCTCTGCACAAGGCAAGACTAATACTGCTAGTTGATTGAGCAAGCTAATACTTGCAAGATACTCTACTTTATCAAGCCTTACTAATAAATTTGACCTATGCAAGCAAATACTTGCTTGTTACCATGCCAACTATATGCCTTAAGCATATGTGATCATACCCAGTTGATAACCCCATTCCTAGTTTTACTTACAAGATTTATACTTTATTTCTTTATCAAAGCTAGTACTTAGAGCTTACTTAAGTGAATTGTAGATTCTAGAGATATAATTGAAGGTTGCATAAAGAGCATAAAATTTGGCCTAAGCTAGATAATCTTTATGTCATCCTAAGGCATGAAATTGAACTTAGTTAAACTCCACTAGTTTAACACCCCTCATTAGTACTTACCACCATTTGTAGATGCTAGTGCTAAGCCTAAAACTTGATCAACTTTAGATGGGAAGACTTGGTGAAAATGGTTATGAAAACCTTGGAATGATGGATCATTCTATTGAGATGTTTTGACATGTGTTTCCGAACACCAGATGATTTTGGTGATGAAAATTTTGAGGCGTGAGCCTTAGACCTTTATAAAACTGATGTTGTCTGGATGCGATACCATTCCAATTTTACCGTACAACCACAATATACCTTAGTATTGGTTCCCTCATGGCCAAGGTCTGAGCTGAGGCTACCTTGTGAAGATTGTCCACCTGTGCAGTACCCAAGATGACAGTTGGTCTTGGTTGGGAGGCCAAACTCACAGGAGAGGTGCCTATACTAGGGCGTGTAATCGGAAGGTTAGGATTGATTATCCGCATACTGAGTATTGTGAATTCAGGATTTGTTCCTGATGGATGTATCGAATGTTCTGGTGAAAGTGTACAATCTCTGCAGAGTGTCAAACTATTCGAATAGCCGCGTCATGTTATGGAGCTGAGTGGCCATACTGTTCCCCCGTCAGATGTTTTCAAAATGACTTGTGAAATGAATTGAGATTTTGACTTGACCACAACAGAGTTGTGATATGAAATACAAGTTCCCACTTAGGTGTTATAAAACTTCAACTAGCTTTCTTCATTTCTAAACTTAGTAGAGGTAAATCTGGCTTTTTGCAAAACAACCCTAGAGCTTAGTGTCCTACTTCAAAAAACCCCTTCACTTGTTAGTATTAGTTTGCGAGTACTTAAAGAGTACTCATGGCTTTGTCCCTGGCTATTCCCGTGGCCAGACTATGAAGAGGAATACCAGGAGGATGGACCCCAGGAAGGTTACGACAACTAGGATCATCTCCCATCGTCAGCATTGCCTGTGACCCCGAAGATGGAGCTTCGCCTACGCTACCGTTATTATTACGTATTTCCGCTGCTTGAGTTGTATTAAGAACTGGATCATGAGATCCTTATTTGTGTAAGACCTTATGTATGGTTTGTAATGGATGATGTACTGTGGTATCCAAATCTGTTATGTCTCGCAAAAATGGTAATCCTGGGATTGCGATGTATAGCATAACAGGCATCTGGGATTAAAAATTCGGGTATTGACAAGTTGGTATCAAAGCCATCCTGACCATAGGAGACCCTAGTTAGACTGGACGTTTGAATCAAAAACTTAGTTTCAAAACCAAAGGAAGCAAATATTTACAAAAACTTATTCCCATTCTTATCACTTTGATTCTTTCATGAAAACTCATGTTCCTCAAAAACTCTTGCAAAATACGTAAAATTTGACACACTTGATCACTCTACTAACTTACTCATCCTATATTCTTATAGATGGACGTGAAGTATAGCAAGTTTTACCAGTTGGGAAATGGAGGAGTCCTTATCTTTGAGCGGGATTTGGACCAGCTTTCGGAACTTCTGGAGCGTCCGCACCCCGAGTTCTTCGTAGCTCAGCTCAATGATCAAGGAGGAGAGGTTCTGCAGTGGCTAATTGTTGCAAGTCTCCGAGGGAACATTGAACCTCCCACTGCGGAGGGAATTCAATTCACCTTAAGAGAGAACAACTGGCTCGATGGACTTGCCAGGGCAATGCAGGAAGCTCTTGCCCGTCTGTGTGGGCAGAGTATCAACCAGATCAAGGGTACCCGCTTTGAGTTTTGTCCAAGGCGTGATGCTAATGTACAGCCACTGGAAGCCCCATACCACCACGAGCTGAAGACCCAATTGGACCACCTTAGCTTCATGGTGTACGATCGTCAGCAGGAGTTGGACAATTGTCGTGACTACTCCAACCACAAGTCCGCCATCATCAAGACAAAGGATCAGACCATCGCCATGCTAGCGAAGGATCACAAGTCTCGCCGCCGTCAGCTCGATAAGAAGGAGCGCATCATTGCCCGTCTTCGCCACCGTATCTCGGATTTGGAGGAGACCATCCATGAGAGAGACATGCAGTTGGAGGAAAGGGAGAATGCCGGAGAAGATCTTCGTGGAGACCCCTACTCCTATCTCAGCGATGATGATGATTTTCTAGAGGATCAGGCTATGTACTTCTTCACCGATGAGGATGATTTCGCCTTCATCGATGACGATGAGGATGATGAGGATGACGACTACACCGACTCCGAGGAGTAGTAGCACTTGAGCACTAGCGTAGTGAGCAGTATTTGGTCCCACTATATCGTAGTTTCCAGAATGGTTCTTAAAACCATCTGTTTTTTTTTGTTTTGTGGTGTGTGTTTGTATCGGGTGCTATGAATGAATGAAAAGCAAGTTGCAAAAAAAATCTGAGTCAAACTTTAAAAACTTTTCAAAGTCCCTGAACCTTAGAAATTTCCCTCTTTTCTCATAATCTATCTCAATCTTCAGATGCCACGTGGAGGAAGTGGTTCATCCCCGGACCCGATGTTGCAGATCCTGCAAATGTTGGTTTCTGACCGTGAAGCCAAAAGAGCCGAACGGCAAGCCAACTTAGCCACCCTTCAACAGATAGCTCAGCTAGCCCACAACAATCAAGGCCACGGAAATCAGGACAACCATGGATCTAAGCTCAAGAATTTCCAGAATACCAACCCACCTGTTTTCAGTAAGTCGGAAGAGCCCCTAGATGCCGACGATAGGCTGCAGACCATGGAAAACAACCTAGAAGTCGCCGGAGTGGAAGCTAACGAGAAAGTTTTGTTCGCCACCCACTATCTAGCCGGAGATGCCAGAGCATGGTGGAACAGCGTTCGTGCGATGATCGGAGGACAGATGATGACCTGGGAGGAATTCAAGGTCAAGTTCAGCCGAACCCATGTGCCCCCGGGTTTGATCAAGAGAATGAGAGATGAGTTCAGAGAACTGAAGCAAGGACGGATGACCGTAGTGGAATACCTTGACAAATTCTTGTCATTAGCTAGGTATGCCCCGGATGAGATCGACACCGAAGCCAAGAAGAAGGAGAGATTCTTGAATGGTCTGCACGATGAGATGCAGACGGTGTTAGTCAATATCCCCTTTGCTGATATTAAAGCCCTTGTCAACTCTGCCATCCTGATGGAAGTAAAGATCAACCAAGCCAACGAGAACGGCAAGCGCCGCATGATGCATCAACGAGGAACCCATCAGACCCCAAAGTATCGCCATAACCCATCTCCAGGATTTGCCCCGAGAACCAACAGACCCCCGATGAACCGTTCGACCTATCCCAACCGTGGAAACCCGAGGCCCGGAGGAAATCACAACAACCCCGGCAACTCTAGCAATTTCAACCGTGCCCCACCCAAGTTCAACAACAACAATGCTATCGCCAACCCCAACACTGCCCCGAGGACTGGAAGCAATGTTGTGCCTGTTGCAGGAAAGGACAAGTCGCAAGTGACTTGTTATGACTGTGGAAATAAGGGTCACTACTCCAACAAGTGCCCCAACAAGAAGAATACCGCAGCCCCCAATAACAATGCCCCAGCTCAGCAGCAGCGTCGTGTTCATCCTGGAAGAAGGTTTGCCCTAGGGAACTCGCTCAACCGCAACGGCCGTCTTTTACTCATGCATGCTGAAGAAGCTCAGGAAGCGCCAGATGTCGTGCTGGGTATGTTTTCTGTTAATTCAGTACTTGCAAGAGTGTTGTTTGATTCGGGTGCATCGCATTCATTTGTCACCGAAGAATTTGCCTGCACTAGTAAGATTCAACCAACAAAACTAAAGCATGTTATGATTGTTCAAATCCCCGGTTCAACCACCAAAGCTAGGAAAATTTGCAAAGTTGTCCCTATCCGAATCCATGGCATAGACTTTTATGCTAATCTGATAGTACTCGGAACTAAAGGTTTGGAAGTAGTACTAGGAATGGATTGGATGTCCAAAAAATAAAGGATTGATTGACTGTGCCAAGAAAGCCATAACCATGACCAGTACCGTCGGAATATCAGTAGAGCATATATCTGAAACCTTACCTCGTCAATTCAAGTGCAACAAGAGTATATCCCAACCTACCATTGACCAAGTCTGGATAGTCTGTGAATACCCCGATGTATTTCCAGATGTTTTGCACGGTATGCCCCCAGATCGGGATATCGAGTTTATCATTGAACTAATCCCCGGAACAGGACCCATAGCCCAGAGACCCTATAGTATCAACCCGTCAGAACTAGCATAACTGAAGAAGCAACTGGATTCCATGTTGTAAATTGGATTAATTCAACCAATTGCGTCACCATGGAGATCACCTGTCTTATTTGTGGACAAGAAGGATGGAGGTAACTGTCTGTGTACGGATTATCGGAAGTTGAATGATGTCACTATCAAGAACAAGTACCCCTTGACCAATATAGAAGATTTGTTTGATCAGTTGACCGGTGCCAAAGTGTTTTCTAAGATTGATCTTAGAATAGGCTATCATCAACTCAAGATTCGCGCAGAGGATATTCCCAAGACTGCCTTTACCACCAGATATGGATTATACGAGTATACCGTCATGTCTTTTGGATTAACCAATGCCCCCGCTTATTTCATGAATCTCATGAATAAGATTTTTATGGACTTACTGGATAAGTTTGTCATTGTCTTCATCGATGACATTCTGATTTATTCCAAATCAGAAGAAGAACATGAGCTACACCTAAGGACCATTCTTGGAACCCTTAGAGATAATCAGTTGTATGGCAAGTTTAGCAAATGTGAATTCTGGTTACAGGAGGTAGGATTCCTCGGCCACATTGTATAAGCCAGAGGAATTGCCGTTGACCCTGCCAAAGTGAAAGATGTCGAAGATTGGCAAGCCCCAACCACTCAAACCCAAGTTCGTGCATTTCTCGGATTGGCGGGATATTACCGCAAGTTCGTAGAAGGATTCTCGAGTATCGCCAGACCCATGACCCAATTGCTGAAGAAGGACAAGAAGTTTGAATGGACCTACAAATGTGAAGCGAGTTTTCAAGAACTCAAGAGGAGATTGATTTCAGCCCCAATCTTAATCATGTCGGATATCACAAAGCCCTTTGACGTGTATTGTGACGCATCCAAGATCGGTCCCGGATGTGTGCTAATGCAATAAGGCAAAGTTATATCTTATCTATCTCGACAACTGAAACAACATGAGAAAAATTACCCAACCCATGACCTCGAACTCACAGCCATAGTTTTAGCCCTGAAGACATGGAGGCACTATCTGATGGGAAATCGTTGTGAGATATATTCGGGTCACAAGAGCCTGAAGTATATATTCACTCAGAAGGAGCTGAATATGAGACAAAGAAGATGGATTGAGCTAATCAAGGATTACGATCTGGACATTCACTATCACCCCGGTAAAGCCAATGTGGTAGCAGATGCCCTTAGCAGATTGCTGTGCCGCTTGAACTCCATGATTTTTAAGGAGCAACCAAGTTTGCACAAAGAGATGGAAGATTTTCGAATGGAATTATTGAGTGAAGGATTTTTGACTAGCATAGAACTTCAGCCCACTTTGATCAGCCAGATCAAAGAGGTGCAGAAAGGAAATGCTAGTATCGACAGAATCAAGCGTCGTATCGGTACAGGCAAAGTAACCGGATTCACCGAAGACGAGAAGGAGTTCTGTGGTACAAAGGACGCCTTTGTGTACCAGCAGATTCTGAGTTGAAAGAAGTTATTCTCAAGGAAGCTCATGATACTATTTATTCTATCCGCCCCGGAGGAACTAAGATGTATCAAGATTTGAAAGAGCAATTTTGGTGGCATAAGATGAAGAGATAAATCGGAAGCTATATCTCCAAGTGTGATATATGTCAGCGAGTCAAGGCCGGACATCAAAGACCCACTGGATTGTTGCAACCATTACAGATTCCAGAATGGAAATGGTATTCCGTTGGAATGGACTTTATCACCGGATTGCCTACTTCTAGTAGGGGAAATGACTCTATTTGGGTCATAGTGGACAGGTTGTCCAAAGTCGCCCATTTCTTACCCGTCAAGACCACATATCAGAGTTCGAAGCTAGCGGAGTTATATATCGCTAGAATCGTCAGTTTGCACGGAGTCCCTAAGAACATCGTATTGGATCGAGGAACACAGTTTACCTCGATATTCTAGAAGAAAGTCCAAGAAGGTTTAGGAACCCGACTAGATTTCAGTATCGCTTATCACCCTCAGACCGATGGACAAACGGAGCGAGTAAATCAAATACTCGAAGATATGCTGAGAGCATGTGTGCTAGAATATGGATCTAAGTGGGAAGACTGTCTGCCGTTCGCATAATTTTCATACAACAATAGTTATCAAGCTAGTTTGCAAATGGACCCATTTGAATTTATGTACGGAAGAAAGTGGCGCACCCCTTTGAACTGGTCGGAAGTAGGAGAGAGTCAGATTTTCGGACGCGATATCCTACGAGAAGTAGAAGAGAAGGTTCACAAGATTCGTGAGCACCTCAAGACCGCCCAGTCCAGATAGAAGAGTTACGCCGACAAGAGACGTAGAGACCTCGCCTTCAACATCGGATATTTTGTTTATCTGAAAGTGTCTCCCTTGAAGGGAATGCAGCGTTTCCAGCTGAAAGGAAAGTTAGCCCCCAGATATATCGGCCCCTTCAAGATTCTGAACCATCGAGGAGAAGTGTCGTATCAACTGGAACTACCTGAAGAGATGTCAGCCGTGCACAATGTATTCCATATCTCATTACTTCGCAAGTGTCTCTAAGTCCCGGAGAAGACTGAAGTATTCAAGAATATTGATCACCGGACTACAGAGATCCATGATGACCTGACCTATCCCGAAGTACCCACCCATATTTTGGAAGAAGCTTTTATAACTACCAGAACCCGAAGCATCAAGTTTCTCAAGATTCAGTGGAGCAACCACACAGAAGAGGAAGCTACCTAGGAGCGCGAAGATCACATCAGGACGGAGTTTCCCGATCTCTTCAAATCCTAGGTAATCTTTTTCATCCTTTTTCAAATCTCGGGACGAGATTTTGTTTAAGGGGGGAAGGTTTGTAACATCCCAAAAATATTAAAGTAGAATCATCAAAGTCTAATCACCAAAATCTAGGGTTAACAAAAACTTTTCCAATTAAAATATGAAAGCATTCATATGTGTGTGTATTGAAATTTGGATTCTTTTGAATTGCCATGATTATGTGTTTATTTGCTAGTAAAATGATTCTTAGGTGAAATAAACATCATCTAAACAATCCCCAAACTTTTCCCAAAGACAAACAAATCAAAACCATCAACTTAAGTGAATGGTCACTTTTGCCAATTTAACTCCCATGCCTACTTTGGCTATGTCTAACTTTCAGAACTTAACAGAAACTTGTTTGGATCTTTACACCCCTTGATAGTACTCATAACAAAGTATCAAGGCCCACCTTGTGATCATCCAGAAACATTCAAATGCATAGTTTAAATGACAGTTTAGAATTGAATCTATTTCATATGGGAAGATCCCACTTTTTCAAAAACCACTCAAACAAGCTCAACTTTCAAAACCCAAGCATCTACAGACTCACCAGCACATGCCTAGCACACCCACCAAAAATCTTTTCAAAATTCAAGACTTGAATTCATGCGGCCATTTCATCAAACACCTTGCAGTTACAAATCAAACAAAATCTAAACACTATAGTGTGCAGTGATTCTGTCCAAAATTGTTCCCTCTCTAGCTCACAGCAACCTCAGTAGATCATCTAGCAAACTTAACTAATCACTAGCCCCACTGTAAGCTCGCCAATGTCATCAATGGTGAACAGGCCGAGATCACCCATGTCACCCTAGTGTGGACAGCAGGCTAGAGGAAGAACTAGCCGTGCCAACCTTGTCTGGGAGGTAGCCCATGCCTCACCGCCCCCTCTCGACCAGCCCTGCCTCGCAGACAGCAACCAGAACCGCCAGGAATGCCGCGCTCGTGCCGCTGTTGACCATGCCGACGTGCACCACAGAGCACGCACCGTTCCCACGCAACCCGACCACCTCGAGCCCTCGCCGCCCGCCAGCATGCTCCGCACCGTCCTAGGAGACCGCCAGACATGCCCATTTCACCGCCTGTACCCCGTAGCCACCGCTCGCCGTCGAAGACGTCGCCTCTGCCTCGCAGAGCATCAAGCGTTCCCGACCGTTTGCCACCGCCCCTACAACAGCAGTTACACCTTAGAGAATCGCCAGGAGACCACCGATCGATCGCCACCCTTGGCCATGCCTCTAGCGGCCCGTAGCCGTGTCGCCACCGTCGTCTGCCCATCCCGTTCGGTCTCACCGTCGAGCCTATAAAAGGAAACGACCCCCTGCCGAATTGAGCACACCATATCACTCCCCTCACTTCACTGATCGTTCCACCTCATCCCCGAAGCAAGGCGAGCAGCGCATCACCGGAATTGTGCCGGAGCAGGCCGCCTCTAGAGAAGAAGGGCGTCGTCGATTTTGTCCACCCCAGGAGGAGCTGCCGGTACCAGGAGGTTCGCCGTCGTCGACTTCGTCGTTCGCCCGCATCGCCGACCTTCGCCTGAGCCCCAGTGAGCCCCCGACGACCCCCACCTGCCGCGTTAGGTTTCTGTCTCGCCGGCGCCGCCCGACGTGGACGATGAGTAGCAGCCATTCGATTAGACTTAGATCGTGCGGATGAGATTGCCCTGTACCGCTTCGCGTTTAAAGAGCCACTGACTGGTGGAACCCCCCTGTCATTTGAGCCCCGCGCCACGGAGTGACACTGGGCCGGCCCATTAGCAGTTCCCGCGCAGCCCAGTCGTTTGAATTTAACTTTTTCCATTTTAATTCAAACATAGCTCTGTACCCAGTTTCAAAAATCAACCCAGCTCGATTCAGGGAACCAAATTGAATGAAACCAATTTTTTAGAAATATTTTGAAATGCTCAATCCAAGCCCGTTGGATTCAAATCATTTGAATCTATAGATCAACCTTGGTAAAAATAACAAGGCAGAAGCTTTTCTGCATTCAAACATTTTTCAAATTTAAACTATAATAGCTTTTGAGTTGATTCCAACTCTCAAAAATCACATTTGATCATACCTTTCAGAATATATAAAAACATATGGGTTTACTTACAGAAATAATGTTCAAGTAATAAAAGGATGCCACATAGGCATTTCTAGTCATTTATTTTTATTTAAAATAAAAGGTTAAATCTTATTAAATTGTGACACCACTTTAAATCACATTCCCATGTACTGAAATGTGTGGTGATGACATGTGTCAACATGATCCCATGTTTGGTTTGGAGAATATTAAATCTTAAGTAGTTTTTCAATGAGTATAAATTACTTTTCTAAAAATAAAATAAATAAGACAAATGCCTTATTCTTGTGATGTTAGTGATGATGCTAGATCATCTATAGAACCCTTGTGTGTGATGATTGAAAGTAGTTAAGTATTGTTTGGTGATTGTGTACCTCGTATTTATTCATAGACGCTAGTACCGACCAAGGATACGAGGAGGAAGGAGGATACTATGAAGAAGAATCCAAGGAGAACTTCAACCACTGCTCTGCACAAGGCAAGCCTAATACTGCTAGTTGATTGAGCAAACTAATACTTGCAAGATACTCTACTTTATCAAGCCTTACTAATCAAGTTGACCTATGCAAGCAAATACTTGCTTGTTACCATGCCAACTATATTCCTTAAGCATATGTGATCATACCCACTTGATAACCCCATTCCTAGTTTTACTTACAAGCTTTATACTTTATTTCTTTATCAAAGCTAGTACTTAGAGCTTCCTTAAGTGAATTGTAGATTCTAGATAGATAATTGAAGGTTGCATAAAGAGCATAAAATTTGGCCTAAGCTAGATAATCTTTATGTCATCCCAAGGCATGAAATTGAACTTAGTTAAACTCCACTAGTTTACCACCCCTCATTAGTACTTACCACCATTTGTAGATGCTAGTGCTAAGCCTAAAACTTGATCAACTTCAGATGGGAATACTTGGTGAAAATGGTTATGAAAACCTTGGAATGATGGATCATTCTATTGAGATGTTTTGACATGTGTTTTCGAACACCAAATGATTTTGGTGATGAAAATGTTGAGGCGTGAGCCTTAGCCCTTTATAAAACTGATGGTTGTCTAGATGCGATGCCATTCCAATTTTACCGTACAACCACAATACCCGAGAATTGGGTAGGGCTTGACTGGAAACTTATATACCTTAGTATTGGTTCCCTCACGGCCAAGGTCTGAGCTGAGTCTACCTTGTGAAGATTGTCCACCTATGCGGTACCAAAGATGACAGTTGGTCATGGTTGGGAGGCCAAACTCACAGGAGAGGTGCCTATACTAGGGCGTGTAATCGAAAGATTAGGATTGATTATCCGCATAGTGAGTATGGTGAATTCTGGATTTGTTCCCGACGGATGTATCGAATGTTGTGGTGAAAGTGTACAATCTCTGCAGAGTGTCAAACAATTCGAATATCCGCGTCCGCGGTTATGGACAGTTGGAGTGGCCATATTGTTCCCCCGTCAGATGTTTTCAAAATGACTTGTGAAATGAATTGAGATTTTGACTTGACCACAACAGAGTTGTGATATTAAATACAAGTTCCCACTTAGGTGTTATAAAACTTCAACTAGCTTTCTTCATTTCTAAACTTAGTAGAGGTAAATCTGGCTTTTTGCAAAACAACCCTAGATCTTAGTGTCCTACTACAAAAACCCCCTTCACTTGTTAGTATTAGTTTGCGAGTACTTAAAGAGTACTCATGGCTTTGTCCCTAGCTATTCCCGTGGCCAGACTATGAAGAGGAATACCAGGAGGATGGACCCCAGGAAGGTTACGACAACTAGGATCATCTCCCATCACAAGCATTGCTGTGACCTCAAGATGGAGCTTCGCCTAAGCTACCGTATTATTACGTATTCGCCGCTTGAGTTGTATTAAGAACTGGATCATGAGATCCTTATTTTTGTAAGACCTTATGTATGGTTTGTAATGGATGATGTACTGTGGTATCCAAATCTGTTATGTCTCGCAAAAATGGTAATCCTGGGATTGCGATGTATGGCATAACAGGCATCTGGGATTAAAAATCCGGGTGTTGACAATAATGGATAACAATCTGAACATAAACAATAATCCAATGGTTCCACTCACAAGCATCAACTACAATAGTAATTAACACCGGGAAAGATTCCCTTAATGAACTAAAGCAATATATAACACAATTGTTACAGCGGGACAGAATGGTGATGATGGTGCTGGTGGAAATGATGATGATGATCCCAATCAAGCCTAGCTTGATGACGGTGTTGATGGCGACGGTCTCCCCTCTTCGGCAAGGAATTCCCCCAGCAGAAATCTTTCTGCTGGAGAGATCTTTCTCTCTCGGTGTTTTCCACCCCCCCAGATGTGGCGGAAATCTATCTATGGTCGCTCCGTGAGCCTTAGGGTTTTCAAGGGAAGATATAGGTGAAGGGGCGGAGTCGGAGGCCGAGCAGGTGGGCCACACCTTCCCTAGGCACGGCCTCATGTGGGCCCACGCCTAGGGGGTGTGGGCCCCCTGCGGCCCCCCTTCGCTCCTCCTTCTGGCTCCCTTCGTCCTCTGGTAAAATAATATGTTTCCATATTTTTCTGATATTTTTATGATCTTCGCGAAATTGCACCAACGCCTTCTTTTCCATTAGAATCCAGACGCCGGCAGTCCATCCTCCAAGAATCATCCAACATGCATAAACAGATGAAAATCCATAAGTAATACCTCATAATAAGACAAATATCAATGAATAGAGGTAAATTATAATATAGAATGGTGATGCAAATTGGGCGTGTCAACTCCCCCAAGCTTAGAATTCGCTTGTCCCCAAGCGAATACTAAGCTCAGTAAACATGTCCACGGGTTTATGGAGTGAAGTGTCGATAAAAGAATACGAACAAGAAGCATCACACTTACCATTGCACAACTCATAAAAGAGAGCAACTCACCATTATATAACTTAGCTTGCAACCAAGTACGGCGGTCACAATAGAGATGCATAAAGATAAATCATAATTGGAATTGGAAAACTTGTTCTTGGTCAGAGAACACCTGGCAAACAGTTTCACAAAAGCTTTTTGTAGAAGTTTCAAAATAGGAACACTCTTTGCTCAAAAAGGTTTTTCACAAGTGAAGGCTTTCAAAGTAATACTCAATAGATAAGAGTTTTGTGCAAACAAGGAAGATGAATAACATGATTGAATAAATCACCATATGAATGCTTGAAACACAACAACTCAAAAGCTTGCTGAAGATAGAGAGGAAGTAGGTTTACTGACTCAAAGTGGTAACTAGGAGAAAAGTCCCTTCTTAGAGGGTAGCAGGGATTACAAGTCATGAAGAGCTTCCAAAATATTATGGTACTTACTCGATTTGTTCCCTCATTGCCCCTATCATAAGCATCTTGAGATGATTAAGGTTGAAGTGAACAAATATGGAGTATATGCTTGACGAAATATAAGTTGGCAATCTCGTGTCCCTTGAATATGAGGGCCACTCCTCATGCATACTCAACTTTGGGCCCAGGTAAGTTCTTGTCATTGTAAGTATTTGCATATCATTGAGAACCGCCAACAGGGTACCCCTTGCACATGGTACAGGAGCTTTCCCATAACCAAAATGACAAGGCAAGCAGACAATGAGCATCCTAGCAATCTTTTTATTTACCATGTGCATAGCTTTTTATTGAGGATGCTTCATAGATGACTCACTATAGTGATGCTGCAAGTTTCCACCATAAATAAGCATGGTTTAGGCTAGCGGCCCAGGCGTTTCTCTAACACAGAATACAAACTCCATGGACTTACAAGTTCCCTCTTTATTTCACACCGTTTACATCCATAGACAAAAGAGCACGAAATCAACTGTGTACAGAGTACAAGTGCAATGTTGAAAACTTTCCCCGTGACAGCACGGTTCTGCTAATTCCAACGTATGGATGCAAGCATATACAACTTCAATGTTCACAATGGTTCAAGTCTATTAGGGGCAAGTAAATAAAGTGTGCCATCAAGTTCGTGAGAGCTTTACTAACTAGTTTCCACATAACAAAATACTTTTTAATTTGAAAGGTAGATGAAGCTTGAGAATTGCTTGGAATAGCAAAAGCTACTAGGTAGATATGGTGGACACAAGTGGCAGAAGTTTTGGGTCAAAGGGATTTGGAAACATGAGAAGTATGCCTTCTCAAAACAGGTTTTTGGATAGCAAGGCTGGGTAGCGAGAAAGAGTGTTGAAAGAAACAAGCAAACATACAAGTAATAAAGCCAAACATGCAATCTTCCTTGAAGATACAAAAGAATCTTAACTAAATAATACTAAGCTTATAAGCCAACAAGAAAGAAAACAAATGATACCAAATACCTGTAAGCCTTTTATTTCTTTCTTTTTCTTTCAAACTAATGGCACTGACCAGAACTCGGTTTGCCAAAACCAATTTAGATCCACTTGATGATCCCAAAGTTGTGCCAATACTGAACAACAAGATCCATCATAAATAGCGATTGCAAACTAAAATAAGAAGTGCAAAAAGTAAAAGATGAGACTTCTCATTAATATTCAAATAAAGGAACTCACACCAAGGGATACATAGATAATCAACTAAAGGAGAGATACTTCCACATGCAAACCAAACTATAAGATAACCTCCCTACCACAAATATGAATCCACTAAAAAGGTAAAAGATGAAAGATAATGGTGGTGATACCGCAGCACTCCCCCAAGCTTGGAACAAGCCAAGGGGATGCCAAACCTGATGACGAATTGCTCCTTTGGTGGTGGTGGTGTTCTCTTGTCATGGGTCAGAAAATCTTCCAGCATCTTACGAAGCCTGTTATTCTCCTCTTGAAGCATATCCACCTTCATCCCCAAAGCACGGTACTTATCACAAAACTCGTTAGTGGTTCGAAGGGCTTCCGCTGCCTCAGGGAAGTATATGAGTTCTGGACCGAAGGCTATGATTCCCTGCATGTGACGGGAAAAAGAATCCGCAGTGTTAATTGCTCCTGCAAAAGTAGGTTTCCTTCCCCTTGTTCCTGCGACGGTTTGTTCTTTCAACTCTATCTACATGGGCTTCATGCCTTTGTCGTTGGCGAAGGCCATGGTGCTCTAAACTTGAGAAGATTTCCTGACAGAAACAGATTGAAACGAAAACATGACGAGAACACGATGCACGAACCTCGGGGGATCCGGGGGGTTATATATTATGAAGTTTCAAGGCATAAGGAAGGTATTGACACGGAAACGAGGCGGAGATGGAGCTCAGGGGTGGAACACCCCCCTCAGGCGTGGCCAGGATAATCCCGCGCCTGGGGTGGGTTTGTCCTCCCGGGCTCCTTTTACTGTTCAGTTTTGTCTCGTAACTTCCCTTATGTATTAAAAGCATCAAAAATATAAAAATATTGGGGTTTCACGAACCTTTTGTTTCACCACTTTTACCTATTCAAAGACGAACACTCTAGATTCCTTCTCTCTTTCTCTTGCGAATTCCTTCATACAAAATTTTTGCAAAAACTCAAAGACAACATTAGTGTAAGCGAAAACAATAAACCTTTGGTACACACTTCAACTGAAAACCCATCAAAACAAAAGCTTCTATAAGAGGCAAATGCAAATGATGGCAGAAATCTGTCAAAACAGACCAGCAGGTAAAAAGTGATTTTTCTGAAGAACTTCTGTTGCTCAAATCAAAAAGTGCAGAACTGATGAAAGTTGGTAAACAACCTAGATAACAAGCTCATAAAAATGTATCTCAATCCTAAGTACTAAGCTTCCTCACGATTTTTTACAATACAGCACAAAAATCTGTCCCAAGACAGCCACTTTTCACAACTCCTCTACTTCACAAAAGTAGTTGAACTTGACACAAAAACCAAAACAAAAAGGATAAGGAGCGATTATTACTTAGGTAATAACTTCCAAGACTCGAAAAAACTCTTGGGTTATCTCCCAACAAGTACTTTTCTTTAATGCCTTTAAGTTAGGCTTGAAACTTCCAAAGATGATCACATAGGATATATGTATCTGGAGTGAAAAAGAGCATCAAGAAGCAAATAACCAACAAACTTGAGTCTAACCTACTTCCTATGCATGGGGGTATCATGAGAAAACGAATGTTGAAACAAAAGGCCACAAGCATAGGAAGACAAAACAGATGCAAATTTAAAGCTTTCAACATAAAACGGGGAAACTTAACATCATTGAGATGCATAAAATCATGTTTCCCTCTCTCATAATAACTTTTAGTAGTACTTTGAATAAAGTTGACAATATAACTTCACTGGAAACAACTTTATCATCTGAATAATCATACTTACAGTCAACAAAAAGAGGTCCAAGGTCATAGACTGGATCAATAGAAGCAAGTTGTTCCATCCTGAAATCTTTATTAGGCAAGCTATTTTCACAAGGAGCTTTAACAAATTTGGAAAATTTAAACTCATAAGAATCTCCATCAAACTCAGTTAAAACTTTCTCCTTCTTACAATCAATAATATCTCCACAAGTGTTTAAGAAAGTTCTACCAAAAATGATAGGAAAAGTTTTGCTAACTGCTGAATTAAGCACTAGAAAATCAGCAGGATATTTAATCTTACCACAGAGAACCTCCACATCTCTTAAAATACCAATGGGGCAAATGGTCTCCTTGTTAGCAAGGTGAATAACCACATCAATGTCCTCAAGCTCACAAGGACCAATCTCATGCATAATTTCCATGTAAAGTTCATAAGGAATAGCACTAGAACTAGCACCAATATCACATAAACCATAGTAGCAATGACTACCAACTTTAACAGAAAGCACATGGATACTAGCTTTTCTAACTTTCTTAGGATGATAAATAATATTAGTAGCGTCTTCACAGAAGACAATATGTTCATCATCTATATTTCTAGTGACAGTGTCTTTCACAATAGCTACCACAGGTTCATCATTCAATTGCTTACCAGGCTCCACAATTTTCATTGTACCTTTGCTATTTTCACTAATAATCATAGAATATTCCTTTACCTTAGCTGGAAAGGCATTTTCTCAACATGGGGTTCAGGCACAATATGGTTAGTAGTACAAACTTGAGTACTTCTAACAGGAGCATGACTAACAATATCTTTATAGGGAGCATGGTACTTATTCCACTTCTTCTTGGGAATTTCAATGTAAGAGGCAAAGGCCTTAAAATAGCTAGTGATACTTTGGGAATCAAGACCAAACTCATTGCTAATATCACGGAAGCTATCAGTTCCCATAAAATATTTAATGCATTCATAATCATAGTTTATACCTGACTTTCTTCCTTTGTCATTCTCCCAAGCTTCAGCGTTCTCTTGAATATGGTCTAGTAAATCCCATTTATCTTCTTCCTTCATATGTGTGAATGATCCAGCACAAGAAGCATCTAGTAAATCTTTATCATGAAGAGAAAGCCTAGCATAAAAGTTATTGAGAATAATATTGTTAGGGAGTTCATGAATAGGACATTTAAGCATTAGTAACTTCAATCTCCCCCAAGATTGAGTTATACTCTCTCCATCAAGAGGCCAAAAATTATATATAAGATTTCTATCCTTATGAATCTCACTGGGAGGATAAAATTTAGAGTAAAAGAGAGATGACATCTCCTCCCATTCCATGGATTGTCCATTCTTCAGCAGCTTATACCATTCTTCAGCTCTCCCTTTCAAGGATATGGAGAGTAACTTTTTCTTCAATTAGGTTGTGATACCTGCACACTTAAACAACCCGCATAATTCATGGATAAAAAGCAAGTTATCACCAGGATGGATAGTTCCATCCCCAAAATAATAATTATCCATAACACGATTAACAATACTTGTAGGTATCTTAAAAGGATCTATCTCAACAGGAGGTGGTTCATCTACTACCTTAGCAGTGGTAGTAGTTTTCCCAAACAGAAAACCAAGTGGGTTATCCATAATGGAAACAAACTAACAAGCAGTAACAAAAGCAATACTCACAGTGAAAGTTTCTCTTACCAGTTCCACTCTTCAATAGCGCTTCACTCCCCGACAACGGCGCCAGAAAATAGTCTTGATGACCCACAAGTATAGGGGGTGTACCATAGTACTTTCGATAAATAGGAGTGTCGATCCCAACGAGGAGCAGAAGGTGCTGAACAGTGGTATGGAGCAGGAAATCCCTGTGAATAGTTAGCAAACAGATTTTTAATGGTTTTCTGACAAGGCAACAAAACAAAGAGCAAGTAATAGAAGTAACGAACAAACGGATCAAGTGGCCCAAACTTTTCTTAGCAAAGTACAAGACGGTGGAAATACTTATAAGGACCAAACGTTCTCGAAGACACATGGGAATTCTGTCAAGTGCTTTCGCTTCAAATAGCTGAGTACTCTTCTTTGGTGTTTGTAAGTGTTGTGTGGGTGAACCTGTGCTAACATACCGCCCTTCCTAGGACTAATACATACTTGTGATTAAACCCCCTGCAAACATCTGTAACTACAGGAAAGTAATTAAGATATAAATCTAACCACAGCCTTAAACTCTGAGATCCTACGCTCCCTTGTGCAAAGGTGTCCTAACGGGGGTTTAGGTTTTTGTCACTCCGGCAACCCCATGATTATTAGCCAAATACACAATGCATCCCCCTAGGCCCATAAATGGTGAAGTGCCATGTAGTCAACGTTCACATGACACCACTAGAAGAATAGCACCACAACTTAAATACTAAACCATTGAATAATAACTCATCACAGATTCACTACTAACAACATGACTTCTCCCATGTCCTCAAGAACACAAAGATCAAAGATGATATGATAATGGATAACAATCTGAACAAAAACAATAATCCAATGGTTCCACTCACAAGCATCAACTACAATAGTAATTAACACCGGGAAAGTTTCCCCTAATGAACTAAAGCAATATCTAACACAATTGTTACAGCGGGACGGAGTGGTGATGATGGTGCTGGTGGAGATGATGGTGTGGATGATGATGATGATCCCTATGAAGCCTAGCTTGATGATGTTGTTGATGGCGACGGTCTGCCCTCTCCGGGAAGGAATTCCCCCGGCAGAAATCTATCTGCCGGAGAGATCTTTCTCTCTCGATGTCCCCCCCCCCAGAGGCAGCGGAATTCTATCTGTGCTTGATCCCTGAGCCTTAGGATTTCGAAGGGAAGATATAGGCGAAGGGGCGAACGGCCTTAGGTAGTCCCACACCTAGGGGTGTGGGCCCCCTGCGGACGCCCTTCGCTCCTCCTTTTGGCTTCCTTCGTCCTCTGGTAAAATAATATGTTTCCATATTTCTCTGGTATTTTTTCGATCTTCGTGAAATTTCACCGAAATGCCTTCTTTTCCATCAGAATCCATACTCCGGCAGCACTTACAAACACTTACAAACACTCTTCTTTGGTGTTTGGTGCAATTTCGCAGTCCATCCTCCAAGAATCATCCAACATGCATAAACAGATGAAAAGCCATAAGTAATACCTCATAATAAGACAAATATAAATGAATAGAGGTAAATTATGATATAGAATGGTGATGAAAATTGGGCGTATCACTCGTTCGCCGTTGCGCCTGGTGGTGGCCAGGCACTTCCTCCTGGTGGTGTGTTCTCGCAGACCACGCGGTCGGCCATGCGGGCCGGATTGTTTTCGTCGTCGAAGTTCAGGGCACGCCCCTGAACGGTGGGGTTCAGGCGCGACCTGATGCGGCGCTGGTGGTAGAGCGAGAGTTCCTGTGCCGTCTCTTGCTCGAAGCAAAAAAAATCGCGCTCGGCTTGTAACTTGCGAACTGCCTCCTCCAGGCGCAGGCGGAGTTCCTCGACCTCCATCGCCATCGCGGTCGGCGGGATCAGAGTAGAGAAGGGGTCGGGCTGGGCGCTCATGCCGCTCGCCATGTAGGTCGCGACGAAGCGACCGGATCCGACGTGGAGGTCGCCGGAGTTCTCCGATCCGGAATAGGAGTCAAAGATCCCGAGAATGGAAGGATCCTTGAAGTCCCCCACGTTGGAGACTTGGGTGATGGAGCCCATGGGTGACGGGGCGACAATAGATCCAGCGATTGACACCGGGGTCGCCGAGTTGGCGTCGTCGTTGAGGGTTGCGTCGTCCGCGGCCGGACTGGTCTCGGACACGTTGCTGTTGGTCGAGCCGTACTCGGAGGCGAGGCGATGGATGGTGCGGACCTGACTCTCAGAGAGCCGATCGCACGGTGGTGACTCGCGGATGCGAGCCAGGTCCTCTGAGATAATAACGTTAGTGAAGCCGATGAAGAGGCTGATCGTGCCGACTTGCATGATCATGCTGTGCGTGACCGGGCGTGCCGCCGGTACGTAGCTACTCGGCAAGATCTGTAGGATCTCGCTGATGGTGATCATGCGATCGGTGGCGATCGTCTGGTTGATCGGCAAGTAGGGTATCGCCGCAGATCACAGGCCTGACCGTCTAGGCCCCATGGTAGGCGCCACTGTCATGGGAATGGCCACGAAAAATGCTGCAATCGGCAGCGAGTAGCAGAACGAGGGGCAAGGGCGGCCAGCCATCTGTGGTGCGAGATGAGGGTAAAGACACAGGGATTTACCCAGGTTCGCCCTCTGGAGGGTAAAGACCTACTCCTGCTAGATTGTATTGATGAAAGAGTACAACGGCGAGCTCAGCGGCTAAGCGGCGAGTCGCAGGGGGTGTATGATGGAACTTAAGTTCTATGCGTTCCCTAGGGAGGTTTATATGGAGTCACCTCGCTAGGGTTTACAGATCTACAACCGAGTTAGATAAGGACTCGGAGGATTCTTGACCTAATCCGACTGGGCCTAGCTACGCTTCTGGGCCTCCAGCTTCCAGTTGCCTAGCTTCTTCTTGGGTCCTGATCCAGTCACCGTCCTGTAGGCCCACTCGCTGGCAGTATGGGCCAATAGGAAACGTCCTGCTGGGTATACGCCACTAGGCATATCCCCATCGAGCTATAGATAGACAAATCTTCTGTTGCGCATATCTGTGACCATGCACCACAGATAAACTCCAGTGGCACATTTCAGAAAATGCGCCACAGAAATCTTCACTCTTCTGTGGCGCATATAGGGAAACAATGCGCCACAGAAGTTTGGTGGACTCGCCATCGGGTTGGGATCCCTCACATTATGTGGCGCATATATGGCACATACGACCATATGCGCCACAGAAAGTGAGGGTAGGCCCCACCATAGAATTCAGTTGACCAACTGAAAGGACTATATTTTCCCTTGCTATTTTGGTGATGATGACAATCCCACTTGTGATCTAACCGTGTACTTGAGTTTCCGGTTAATTGCTTGTGATGGATTTTATGAAGTGTGTGGATGCTCTCTTTGAGATCTCGTGAAGGCGGTGGTCTTTTGTTTTTCCCATTTCTCTCATTTTATTGCTTTAGATCGCCGTACTATCAAGAGGGTGTCCACCTTGGAAGGCTATGGGTAATCATCTCTTTTTTCACAAACCATATATGCACGGCCACAATCATCCTACTCATCTGTGAGAGAGGGAGGTTCTGATCAGTTGGTGCATTTTTTGTCTGATCAGAACTTCCGGCCAGGTGCCGGAAGTTCCGCTCAGGGCTCTCTGTGGGATTGGATCTAGGACAAGTTCCGGTCCAACTTCCGATGGAAGTTCCGGCCAGCTCTCGGAACTCTCTGTTTTGATATGTTCTATCTGGCGGAACTTCCACCGTAAGTAGCACCGAGTTCCGGTCAAGAACTTCTTTCGCTTTTTCCACTAAGATCCTGAGCGGAACTTCCACCCAGGCACCGGGACTTCGGGTCAGACAATGTTTGCGACCCAATTGTTCCGCCCCTTGTTCCGCTCCAAGTTCCGCTCAGGTTCAGTTCATAGGGAGCCTTTTTAAGGCGCCCTCCTTCTTCCTCCTACCTAACTCTTCAATTTTCTCTCTCCTCCATTAATACTAGAGCTTCACCTCACTAGATCTCTCTCCCTAGCCACTCAAATCACTTGATCTTTTGAGAGGTGAGGGAGGTGACCTAGATCTACACTTCCACCAAAGAAGATTTCTTTTCCCCCCACCTATCCTTTGTGGATCTTGTTACTCGTGGGTTTCTTGGAACCCTAGACGGTGTAGGGTATCCTCGGAGCTAAGGGCATGTGTTGTAAAGCTCTGTGGTGTCATTGAGGGCCTCCAATTGAGTTGTGGAGCTTCCCCCTCAACCTTGTTGTAAAGGTTTCCGTTGGCGCCTTCAAGGTCACCCGTTAGTGGATTGTGAGGCCTCCTTTGTGGGGGGCTCACCGGAGAAGAAGGTGAGGCCTTTGTGGCGCTCGGGTGACCTTGTGTGTCCTCGATACCTCTCCAACATAGACGTAGCTCCCTTGGGAGTGAACTATAGGAATTACATCTCCGTGTCCTCGCTCTAGTTATCTCGTTCCCTACCTTTACTACTTGCTCCTTACTGTTCTTGTGTACGTTGCTAGTTCTCTAGCATATAGGTTGTTCTCCTAGTTGCATATCTAGAGAATATACCTTCTTGCTAAGACTAAAATTGAGTAACAATTAAAAATTGGTAGTCGCCTATTCACCCCCCCCCCTCTAGTTGATTCAAAGTCGATACTTTCAATTGGTATCAGAGCCAAGGCTCTTATTTCGGGCTTTACCGCCTAAGAGATGATGGCCGACGAAGGGGGTAGTGAAAATGAAAACTCCAAGTACTTGGACACCATGGATGACCTCAAGCAATTGGATACATCCATGATGTCCAAGTTTGAGGAAACAATGACTATTTTGCAGTCTCTCAAGCCAAACCCCATGGTTGCTCTTGCCACACCCCAAACCACCGAGCTTCCTCCCACCATTCCTGTGACCGCCCCTGGGGTGAATCCCACGGCCGTCACCACTCACTTGGGACTTGGTTTTGTTGCTCAAACATCTACCAAGGTTCCAAGAAATAACACCGAGGAGCCCGAAGACTCAACTTCCAAAGAGGAAAGTGGAGAAAAGGACTACTCGGCGGTGCCCCGACCGCCAAAGTACACTCCGGATCCACCCATTCCCATGCCACACATCATTCCTCAAGGAGCACCATCTATGCTAGATACTTCAAATTTCGCCAATTGGAAATATCTAATGCTCTCACATATTTCTAGCTTTTCTATTGAGTTAATGAGGATTGTGGAGGATGGGTTCTCTCCATATGACCCAAAGAAGTTGACTCGAGGTGAAGTGGTGGACAAGAAACTCAATGCCATGGCTTTGGGCATGATTCAAAAGTCCTTGACTCCCAAGGACTTTGCTCATATTCGTCAATTCAACACCGCCAAGGAAGCATGGGATCAGTTCACCGAGATATTTGTTGGGAATGCAAGCATTCAAAGCTCCAAGTTTGATGAAGTCAACAACGAGTGCGATGGTTTTTCTATGCAAGATGATGAGACTGAAGGGTTTCGCGGCATAGTAAATCAAAATTTTCTACGGATGCGAACAGAGGGAAAGCCAAGATCTAATCTAGGAGATGCAATCAACGGGAGAGATTGGATTAGATCTTCATACCCTTGAAGATTCGCACAGCGGAATGTTCGTCGGAACGTGGGTGATGTAGTCGTACTCGCTTCTCCTCCTCGCGATCCGATCCGATCTAGCAGTGGCGGTACCTCCGTGAGATGCACACGTGCAGCACCTCGACGTCTCCTCCTTCCTCGGACCAGCGAGTATGGTGGAGAGATAGATTGGATCTACAACACGACGGCATGGTGTATATGGTGGAGAATTTAACTGCAGGCTTCGCCTACAAGCGATGGGAGGGAGAGAGGAAGGTAGCAAGGCTGCTAGGGCTTGGAGGAAGGTGTGTTGTAGGGGGGGAGGGGGCGCACCACCCCTCTATATATAGAGGGGGGGCGGCCAGCCTTGCCCCTCCTCCAATCCTATCTCCAGTTTAAACAATTTAAACTTTCCCTTATCTAGAAATCCTATCTCTAGTTTAAACGATTTAAACTCTCCCTTATCTAGAAATCCTATCTCTAGTTTAAACGAGTTTAAACTTATCTAGGATCGGCTGGGCCCTATGGGGCCTTGTGCCCCTGGCCCAATGCGCGGACACTCCCTCATAGGCCCATGCCCCTCCCGGAAGGTGGGGCCACGTTGGTACCCTTCCGAAGGTTCTAGAAGCTTCCGGTACAATACCGATTAACCCGAACAATTCAACTCCAAAACAAGCACGCCTTTATATGAATCTTATTCTACGACCATTGGAACCTCTCGTGATATCCCGGATCCCATCCGAGACTCGAACAAAAATTCATAAACCAATTATCCAATCTATCCTAGCCAAGACACGTTATGTGTGACCGCGGGTTCGAGAATATGCAGACATGATCTTCTATCAATAATCAACAGCGGTGCAGGCACCCATATTGACTCCCACACATTCATATATGATCATATAGGATGAACCACGATGCCAGGATTCAATCAATCCCATATCTATATTCCCTTCGTCTCGCGATATTTTACTTGCCCGAGATTCGATTGTCGGTACCGTCATACCTAGTTCAATCTCGTTCACAGCAAGTACTTTACTGCTTAATCCGATATCACTTTGTGATTAACTCCTTAACCACATGCTTGCAAGCGTGTTGATATCGACACGAGTGGGCCCGAAGTATATCTCTCCGACTTGGGAGGGACAAATCCCATCTCGATACATACAACCCAACAGATACTTTCCGATCACCTGAGAGACACCTTTATGATCACCCTCTCATAGGATGACGTTTGATGACCTCAAAGCTTTCTTCCGATACCAGGGAGTTGCATTATCTCATGGTCTAAGGAATACAATATTTGACATAGGAAAAGCTTCGCAAAGATGAACATGATGACACGATCTAATTGCTCTGCTTTGTTTGGGTCTATCCACCATATCATTCTCCCAATGATATGATCTCATTATCAATTGACAACTCATGTCTATGGTTAGGAAACCTTAACCATCATTGATCAATGAGCTAGTCCATAGAGGCGTACTAGGGACACGGTGTTGTTCACAAACCACACAAGTATTAAAGTTTCCGCTTAATACAATTCTAGCATGGAATATAAACTTTATCATGAACAAGAATTATAATAATAACATCTTTATTATTGCCTCTAGGGCATAATTCCAACAGTCTCCCACTTGCACTAGAGTCAATAATCTAGTTTACATTTGGCAACAATCTCACACCCATGGCACGGAGGTGTTGATCATGTTTTACACGTGGAAGAGGTTTAGTCAATGGATCTGCGACATTCAGATCCGTATGTACTTTGCTAATCTTCAGATCTCCATCTGCTATATAATCTCGGATTATATGAAACTTGCGGTTGATATGCTTGGTCTTTGGATGATATCTTGGTTCCTTAGCGAGTGCTATGGCGCGGTGTTGTCACACAATATCTCCGTGGGTCCAATGCACTTGAACCACGCCAAGCTCGATGATGAAGTTTCGATCCAAACTCCTTCACTTGACGCTGCGGCAGCCATGTATTCCGCTTCTCATTGTAGATCCCGCGATCACGCTTTGCTTGCACTTCTCCACCACAGCTCCTCCATTCAAAACATAAACGTATCACATGCGAGATTTAGAATCATCCTTGTCGGTGTCGAAACTAGCGTCGACGTAACCTTTACGACAAGTCGTTCATCACCCCATAGACTAAGAACATTTATTTAGTTCTATTTAGGTACTTTAGGATGTTCTTCACTGTCCAAAGGTTCCACTGGATCACTTTGATATCTGTCGTCAAACTAAGAGCATTAGACACATCCGTCTAGTACACAAGATGGCATACATGATGGAACCTATGGCCGAGGCATAAGGCACTTTGCTCATAGCTCCCTATCATTTATCAGTGGACACCGAGCCTTGCTCAATATCTTACGACAACATAGGCACCGAACCTTTCTTTGCCTTATCCATTCGAACCTTTTCGAACTTTGTCTAGGTATGTACTACGCTTAAAGTTATCGAGCGTTTTGTCTATCTCTATAGATTTTGATGCCCAATATATAAGCAGCTTCACCTAGGTCTTTCATTGAAAAACACTTGTTCAAATAACTCTTCACATCGTTAAGCATGTTGATGTCATTTCGATAATCAATATGTCATCCACATAGTACCGTAAACGTCACCGAGCTCCCACTCACTTTCTTGTAGATACAAGTCAGAGCAATTTGGAACAAATCCAAAGCTCTTGATCACTTGATCAAAACGAAGGTTCCAACTCCGAGATGCTTGCTTCAGTCCATAAATGGAACGTGAAGTTTGCATACTTTACTAGCATCCTTAGGATCGACAAAACCTTCGGTTGCATCATATACAACTCTTCATCAATGTTCCCATTGAGGAAAGCGATCTTGACATCCATCTGCCATATTTCATAATCATGAAACGCAGCAATTGCTAATAAAATCCGAATGGACTTAAACATCGCTACGGGAGAGAAAGTCTCATCGTAGTTAACACCTTGAACTTGTTGAAAACCTTTTGCGACAAGCCGTGCTTTATAGACGGTAACATTACCATCCGCATCCATTTTCTTCTTGAATATCCATTTGCACTCAACGGCCTTTCGGTCGCTAGGAGGATCCACCAAAGTCCATGCTTGGTTTTCGCTCATGGATCCCAATTCGGATTTCATGGCTTCCAGCCATTTCTCAGAGTCTGGGCTCATCATCGCTTCCTCATAGTTCGTAGGTTCACTATCTTCTACCAACAAGACAGTCAAGACAGGGTTGCCGTACCACTCAGGAGGGGCACGCGACCTTGTCGACCTGCGACGCTCGATGGCAAGATCGTCCAAGCTTCATGATCCTTGTCATTAGCTTCCTCTATTGTTGGTGCAGCGACCTTTGGAACAATTTCAGGTCTTGCGCTACTCTCCAATTCAAGAGAAGGTTCAATAACCTCGTCTAGCTCTACTTTCCTCCCACTCACTTCTTTCGAGAGAAACTCCTTCTCAAGAAAGGAACCGTTCTTTGCGACAAACACTTTGCCTTTGGTTCTGTGATAGAAGGTATACCCAATGGTTTCCTTAGGGTATCCTATGAAGACGCATTTCTCCGCTTTGGGTTCGAGCTTATCCGGCATCAACTTCTTGACGTAAGCTTCGCATCCCCAAACTTTAAGAAACGACAACTTAGGTTTAGCACCAAACCACAGTTCATACGGTGTCGTCTCAACGGATTTAGATGGAGCCCTATTTAAAGTGAATGCAGCGGTTTCTAATGCATAACCCCAAAATGATAACGGCAAATTAGTAAGAGACATCATTGATCGGACCATATCTAATAGGGTTTGATTCCGGCGTTCAGACACACCATTGCGTTGTGGTGTTCCGGGTGGCGTGAGTTGTGAAACGATTCCACTTGCTTTAAGATGCGTGAGAAAATCATAACTCAAATATTCACCTCCACGATCGGATCGTAGAAACTTAATCTTTCTGTTACGATGGTTCTCCACTTCATTCTGAAATTCCTTGAACTTTTCAAATGTTTCAGATTTATGTTTCATTAAATAGATATACCCATATCTACTTAAGTCATCGGTAAAAGTGAGAAAATTGCGATATCCACCGCGCGTCGAAACACTCATCGGTCCGCATACATCGGTATGTATGATTTCCAACAAGTCCGTTGCTCGCTCCATCATACCGAGAACGGGTTTTGATCATCTTGCCCATGAGGCATGGTTCGCATGTGTCAAATGATTCAAAATCAAGAGACTCCAAAAGTCCATCGAATGGAGTTTCTTCATGCGCTTTACACCAATATGACCTAGGCAGCGTGCCACAAATAAGTAGTATTATCACTATCTACTTTGCATCTCTTAGCCTCAATGTTATGGATGTGTGTTTCATCCCTTTCGAGATTTATAAGAAATAAACCATTTACAAGAGGTGCATGACCATAAAAGATGTTACTCATATAAATAGAACAACCATTATTCTCCGATTTAAATGAATAACCGTCTTGCAATAGACATGATCCGGAAATAATGTTCATGCTCAACGCAGGCACATAATAACATTTATTAAGGTTTAAAACTAATCCCGAAGGTAAAACTAAGGAGAGCGTGCCAACGGCCATCACATCAACTCTTGATCCGTTGCCAACGCGCATCGTCACCTCATCCCTCGCAAGCCGCCGTCTATTCCGTAGATCCTGTTTCGAGTTACAAATATTAGCAATCGAACCGTATCAAATACCCAGCACTACAACGAGGGCTAGTAAGGAAAACATCAATAACATGTATATCAAATATACCTTTGATGGTGCCACCCTTCTTGTCCGCTAAGTACTTGGACGATTGCTTCTCGAGTGACCCTTGTCCTTGCAATAGAAGCACTCAAAGGTCCGCTTAGGACCAGACTGAGCTTCTTCTCATCGGGGCATTAAGCTTGCGCCGCCCTTCTTGAAGGGCTTCTTTGCTCCTTACCTTTCTTAAAGGAGGGCTTGTTGACCATCAACACATGATTATCCTTCTTGATGTCCACTTCGCAGCCTTGACTTTGCGAAGAGCTCGTGATCGTATCTGGAACCAATCTGATTATGAGTCACTACAAAACTTTTGTAGCCGGGAGGAGTGATTGCAGAACCTGTCAATCTTGAGCTCCTCCGAATCGTGCATTCCAGTTGCTCAAGGCGTTGAGTGTAGCCCGACATCTTTATGGAGTGCTCACTAACGGAACTCCTTCCTCCATCTTGCGGTTAAAGAACTTCTCGGAGATCTCATATCTCTCGAGCGGGCTTGAGTGCGAAAACATGGTTTTCAGCTCCTCGAGAATCTCAAAGGGCCTGGATAGGTTTCAAAACGATTTTGAAGCTCGGTTCCATAGCAAACAACATGGTTCTCTTAATCACACCATAATCATCTTTTGCGCGATGATAGAGCTTTCTCATCAGGCGCACGGCGATAGGGGGGGTTACCTAACGCTTTCTCAAGGACATAGTCCTTTGTCCGCCGCATGTAATGATTCTTAGATTGCGGAACCAGTTGGTGAAGTTAGACCCATTGTTTCTAAGCTTTTCTTTCTCAAAGAAAACGTTGAAGTTGAAGTTGGACTTGGCCATTGGATCTATGATTTGCAAGTACAATTTAGACTATGTTCATGATAAATAGTTCAACTTAATCAAATTTCTAGATGAACTCCCACTAAATTCAACATCCCTCAAGTTGTTTAGTGAACACGATCCAAATTCACCACACCTAATCCGATCATCACGAGAAGAGATGTGGTTTCAATGGTGGACAACAAAGTGTCGATCATATCATTCATATGACTCATGCTTAACCTTTCGGTTCTTGTGTTCCGAGGCCATGTCTCGTACATGCTAGGCTCGTCAAGCTAGACCCAAGTATTTCCGTGTGTGCAAAACTGCTTGCACCCGTTGTATGTGAGCGAGAGTCTATAGCACCCGATCATCACGTGATGCTTGGACACGAACTTTCGCAACGGTGCATACTTGGGAGAACAACACAGTTTTATCTTGATCTTTAAGTGAGGAATCATCTTATAATGCTACCGTCGCGATCTAAGCATAATAAGATACATAAAAGGGATAAACATCACATGCATATAACTTTATGTGACATGGTATAGCCAATATTCGCGCAATGATCTCCATCTTGTGCGTTCCGGCATGATCTCCATCACTCCACCATGATTGCCTCCACCACGAATAGCAACTACAACTATTGCTAACTACTTAGCGATAAAGTAAATCTATTACATGGCGTATAAGAAGTTGACTCGCAGGTCATACACAATTATAAAGACAACCATATGGCTCCTGAAGGTTGTGTACTCATCGACATGCAAGTCGTGAAACATTACAAAACATGATCATCGCATACAATATACACATCACATCTTGGGCCATACCATATCACAAAAAACACTCCCTGCAAAAACAAGTTAGACGCATCTACTTTGTTGTTGCATGTTTTACGTGGCTTATGGGAGTAGATGCTAAGAACGATTCTTACCTACGAAAAGCCACAACGGTGATATTATGGTTGCCAAACTACGGTGTTAATCCCATGACAACTATAGTGAGAGAAACTGACATCCACCAGCCGCATGTGTGGTACAAGCCACACGTCAAGTGCGGAGCCGGTCTCGCGAACGACGTCGCGTAAGGTTGGCCTGGACCGCTTCAATCTCACTATCCCGCGTCATAAGAAGAACACAAACAAGAGGCTTGCAACAGAAAACATCAACGCCCGCAACAACCATGTTGCGTTCTACTCGTGAAACACATCTACGCATAGATCTAGCTCTGATACCACTAAAGGGTTTCGCGGCATAGTAAATCAAAATTTTCTACGGATGCGAACAGAGGGAAAGCCAAGATCTAATCTAGGAGATGCAATCAACGAGAGAGATTGGATTAGATCTTCATACCCTTGAAGATTCGCACAGCGGAACGTTCGTCGGAACGTGGGTGATGTAGTCGTACTCGCTTCTCCTCCTCGCGATCCGATCCGATCTAGCACCACAAGTGGCGGTGCCTCCGTGAGATGCACACGTGCAGCACCTCGGCGCCTCCTTCCTCGGACCAGCAAGTATGGTGGAGAGATAGATTGGATCTACAACACGACGGCGTGGTGTATATGGTGGAGAATTTCTGTAGCAGGGCTTCGCCTGCAAACAGTCGGGAGGGAGAGAGGAAGGTAGCAAGGCTGCTAGGGCTTGGAGGAAGGTGTGTAGTAGGAGGGAGGGGGCGCACCACCCCTCTATATATAGAGGGGCGCCAGCCTTGCCCCTCCAAGCCTATCTCCAGTTTAAACAATTTAAACTTTCCTTATCTAGAAATCCTATCTCTAGTTTAAACGATTTAAACTCTCCCTTATCTAGAAATCCTATCTCTAGTTTAAACGAGTTTAAACTTATCTAGGATCGGCTGGGCCCTATGGGCCTTGTTCCTGGCCCAATGCGGCCAGGACACTCCCTCATAGGCCCATGCCCCTCCCGGAAGGTGGGGCCACGTTGGTCCCCTTCCGAAGGTTCTAGAAGCTTCCGACAATACCGATTAACCGGAACAATTCGAACTCCAAAACTGCCTCGCCTTATATGAATCTTATTCTCGGACCATTCGGAACCTCTCGTGATATCCCGGATCCCATCCGAGACTCGAACAAAAATTCATAAACCAATTATCCAATCTATCCTAGCGTCAAGACACGTTAAGTGTGTGACCTGCTGGTTCGAGAATATGCACATGATCTTCTATCAATAATCAAATGGGAGTGCGGGCACCCATATTGACTCCACACATTCATCGATGATCATATCGGATGAACCACGATGCCGGATTCAATCAATCCCATATATATATTCCTTCCACTCGCGATATTTTACTTGCCCGAGATTCGATCGTCGGTACCGTCATACCTAGTTCAATCTCGTTCACAGCAAATACTTTACTCGTTCCGTAATCCGATATCACTTTGTGATTAACTCCTTAACCACATGCTTGCAAGCGGTGTTGATATCGATTACCGAGTGGGCCCGAAGTATATCTCTCCGACTTGGGAGGGACAAATCCCATCTCGATACATACAACCCAACAGATACTTTCCGATCACCTGAGAGACACCTTTATGATCACCCTCTCATAGGATGACGTTTGATGACCTCAAAGCTTTCTTCCGATACCAGGGAGTTGCATTATCTCATGGTCTAAGGAATACAATATTTGACATAGGAAAAGCTTCGCAAAGATGAACACGATGACACAATCTAATTGCTCTGCTTTGTTTGGGTCTATCCACCATATCATTCTCCCAATGATATGATCTCATTATCAATTGACAACTCATGTCTATGGTTAGGAAACCTTAACCATCATTTATCAATGAGCTAGTCCATAGAGGCGTACTAGGGACACGGTGTTGTTCACAAACCACACAAGTATTAAAGTTTCCGCTTAATACAATTCTAGCATGGAATATAAACTTTATCATGAACAAGAATTATAATAATAACATCTTTATTATTGCCTCTAGGGCATAATTCCAACAGAGACTCCCGAAGACATGTATAGGCGGCTCAATGTCCTTTGTTGCACTACGAGGGATCTTGGTGCCACCTATGTTGATGACAAGTTCATGAAGAGGAAGTTCCTTCAAGATCTCCTTCCTTTTGAAGAACAAAAGCTCAACTCCATTAAGGGAAGAACCAACTTTCACCTAATGACCTCCCAAGAAGTCTTGAGTGAAGTGATTGCCATGACCATTGCCAAGAAGAACGCGGAGTCCGCCCGTGCTAGGGCTATTGGATCGACAAAAGTGAATCTTTCATTGAAGGCCAAGGCTATTGAAGTTGATGATGATACATCAAGTGAGTGGTCTAAAGAGGACCTCAAGTGTGCCTTCAACGAACATCTTGCTCTCGCTTCAAGAGCCTTTTAGAACAAGTACGGCATCAAGTCAAGGTCAAGGGACAACCCAAGATTCAACTCATCCAACAAGTCTCCCAAGGCAAGGTCATGATACAATTGCAATTACAAGAGTCACTTTGTGGCCAAGTGTCCCTTTGAGAACCGTGAAGACAATAGTGGTCGTCTCATTCGCAAGATCAAGTCAAGGCCTCCTCATCCTTTGAACAAGAACTACGCCGTCAAGAATGTCACCAACAAGGAAAGAGCTATAGTGGTCCATGAAGAATACCTTTCAGGCACGGATGAAGATGATGATGAAGTCCAAGGCGGAGATATTGTGGGAGTTGCTGCTATTGCCACTACCTCTACTCCACGATCTTCCCTCTCGACTCACCAAATGAGAACATCATCTCCTCCAACCAAAAGTGTCTCATGGACAAGGCCACCGAGGTAACATCTAAACCCACTCCTCAACCCATCTCTAGTGAGCCTTCTTCTCTTGATCTTGTAGGTCTAGAGATAAAGAAATAGATGATAGACATGTGTGAGTTTATTGCTACCTTGGATGAAGAAACTAAAACTTGCTTTGATTCCTTGCTTGCACAACTTGACAATGCTAGGGATGCTTTAGATGAAAAGGAAGAACTTCTTGACTTGTTAAGTAAAAATAAAAGAGATGCCACCGATGAAAATGCTTTAGTCACTCAAAGTCTTGAGGATGAACAAAATATGAGAAATAATCTTGAGGAAAATGTGTCTAAACTTGTAGATGACCATAACAACACCATGTGCTCTCTCACTAAAGAACGTGATCATGCTCTAGATTTGGTTAAGGTGCTTAAGAAAGAGAAAGTTGAGTTTGTTGTTGGTCATTATAGGACTCGAGAAGATCTTAAGAAACTCAAAGAGGAACACAAATCCTTGGAGAGCAAATTCTCAAGTCTTTTCGAAGCCCATGAACAACTTCAAACTCAACTAACGTGTGAACATGCTAAGTCTTCCGATGTGCAAATTATAGACTTGTATAGCACTTCTAACCCTTGCTGCAAGCATGAGCATCTCATTGAGGAGAACAAGGCGTTGAAGGATCAACTTGCCAACAGCAGCAGCACCAGCAGCAGCACCAGCAGCAGCAGCAGCAACAACAACAACAACAACAACAACAACAACAACAACAACAACAACAACAACAACAACAACAACAACAACAACAACAACAACAACAACAACAACAACAACAACAACAACAACAACAACAACAACAACAACAACAACAACAACAACAACAACAACAACAACAACAACATATATACAACAACAACAACAACAACAACAACAACAACAACAACAACAACAACAACAAATAACAACAACAACAAATAAACAACAACAACAACAACAACAACAACAACAACAACAACAACAACAACAACAACAACAACAACAACAACAACAACAACAACAACAACAACAACAACAACAAATAAACAACAACAACAACAACAACAACAACAACAACAACAACAACAACAACAACAACAACAACAACAACAACAACAACAACAACAACAACAACAACAACAACAACAACAACAACAACAACAACAACAACAACAACAACAACAACAACAACAACAACAACAACAACAACAACAACAACAACAACAACAACAACAACAACAACAACAACAACAAATAAACAACAACAAATAAACAACAACAACAACAAATAAACAACAACAACAACAACAACAACAACAACAACAACAACAACAACAACAACAACAACAACAACAACAACAACAACAACAACAACAACAACAACAACAACAACAACAACAACAACAACAACAACAACAACAACAACAACAACAACAACAACAAATAAACAACAACAACAACAACAACAACAACAACAACAACAACAACAACAACAACAACAACAACAACAACAACAACAACAACAACAACAACAACAACAACAACAACAACAACAACAACAACAACAACAACAACAACAACAACAACAACAACAACAACAACAACAACAACAACAACAACAACAACAACAACAACAACAACAACAACAACAACAACAACAACAAAAATAACAAGGGCATGGCTCAAGGACCTTCTAATGGTCCAACCATCTTGCGAAGCGACAACTTCGCCGGAAAGAAAAATACTTATTATATTCTTTGCAAGTCCTATGATGGTCATTTATATGCTAGATATGTTGGAACTTATTACACGCATGATTATCATTGGGCCACTTGGGTGCCAAAGACTCTTGTTACTAACAAAAGGGGACCCATTGCAAAATGGGTACCTAAAACCAAAGATTGATTTTCTTGTAGGACTATGCTTCCGGTGGAGCAAAATGGGTGCTTGATAGTGGCGCCACAAGTCATATGACCGGAAGCAAGTCTATCATGATGGATATAACACCAAATATTGCCAACACCATGGTCTCCTACGGTGATAAAACAAGTTCCTAGGTATTGGGTTTTGGCAAAGTGGTGGTAACCCCGGATGTATCCTTGGTTGACGCCATTCTTGTCAAAACCCTTGGTTACAATTTACTTTTAGTTCGTCCTCTTTCCATTATGGGTCTCTCTACTTTCTTCAATGAGCATTTTGTGGTCCTCATGTGGAGCAAGTCTCTCAAGGTGGCTTTCGTAGGGTATATAGAGCATGACTTGTATGTGGTGGACTTTTCGGGAACCACCACTCCTCATGCTCTATGTCTCTATGCTAAAGCCAACAAGGGCTACTTGTGGCATCGCCGCCTAGCCCATGTTAACATGAGAACTTTGCAAAGACTTCACTCCGAGGGCCACATCCTTGGTCTTAACGACGTTTATTTTGCCAAAGATCGTGTTTGTAGGGCTTGTATTGAAGGAAATATGCATCAAACTCCCCACAAGGCTCTCAATCAAATCACCACGAAAAGATGTTTGGAACTCTTGCACATGGACCTCTTTGGGCCTCCCTCTCATGATAGTCTTGGAGGCAAGAAGTATTGCTTGGTTATTGTGGATGATTTCTCAAGATACACTTGGGTGTTCTTCTTCAAGTACAAGAGTGAGACTCAACAAACCGTCATTGATTTTGCAAATGAAGTTCAACAAAAACACAATGCAACCATTCTATCCATCCGAAGTGACAATGGGACCGAGTTCAAGAACTATACCTTAGATGAGTTTCTTAGTGATGAAGGCATCAAGAATCAATACTCCACTCCTTATACCCCCCCAACAAAATGGTGTTGCTGAAAGGAAGAATCACACTTTGATGGATGCGGGTTGGTCTATGCTAGCTGAATTCAAGTCTCCATACAACTTTTGGGCCGAAGACATCTCCACCACTTGTCATGCAACCAACCGGCTATACCTTCGCCAGAAAAAGAACAAGACCGCTTATGAGCTGCTCATAGGGAAGAAGCCCAATGTTAGCTACTTTCAAGTGTTTATTTGCAAGTACTATATTCTCAAGAACGGAGTTCGTTTATCCAAGTTTGAATCCAAGGCACAAGAAGGGATTTTTGTTGGATACTCAAATCAGTCCCATGCTTATAGAGTCTCCAACAAATCCAATGGAAGAGTCGAAGAGACAAGCAATGTGAAGTTTGATGAAGACCATGAGTCCCTTGTTAGGCAAGACGGTGTTCGTGATCCAAGTGATGAAATTTCTCCTAAGGCCATAAGAAGAATGGGCGTGGGTTTCCACCTTCCCATTAAGGATCCCCTTGTGGCCAAAGGAGAAGGACCAAGCTCTACTCAAGTGGAGCCCTCACTCTCTGTTGCCTGTCAAAACTCACCGGCGGGCAGCGACGAGCAACACGAAGAGCCGGGAGGCTCCCAGAGCGGCTGGTGGGCCCTGGTCCCTCGGTCAACCCCAAGAATCTTCCGCACGCACGCGTCTGTCTTGGTTCGAGATGCCACCGACCTATACCTGGTCGAAGGTGATGGATTGTTCCGATTGGTTCCCTGCACGGTAAACAAGTATACGTAAAATTCGAGCCGTGATCGGCTCCCAGGTTTCCCTGTAAATCGGCTTTCAGAGCCGATTATCCCCATGGCTCTGCATTGGATCTATGATAACATGGGGTTTTGCTTAATTACTACAAGCTAAATCGATCTACGATAGTTTGGTGTTTTCACCACGCAACCGGAACGTCCCACGCGTAGTTGAGCCTAATAGATACGAAAAATAGTAGAAAACCGATCCTAGAGAAGGCCTAAAAACCAACATAACGTCAATTCCCGGAACGTCCCCTCTAAGATCAATAAACCATACCTTACGTATTACCGGATCGTTCAACCCGTTTGAGGCCTAATCACGTAGATATTAAACTAAACCTTGATGAACAAGGCACAACTATAATGATCAAATCAACTAAGCAATCAAGAAGATGCCACCTTCACACCGGAGAAGGTGCAAAGACGGCGAGATAGCTAGAGGTAGCATAAATAAGCAATCATAGTAAAAGTATCGATGCTAGCTCTAACAAATTGTGGTAAAGGTGTTACCGCCATCAACAAGGCTTCGACGCAGTAACACCGGATAACGATAGAATACTGCCTAGATCGCAAGATGCGATCTAGGCAGCATGGCACTTACCCGAGAAAAAACCCTAGAAACAAGGGGTGGCGATGCGCCGAGATTGTGTTTGTTGTGAACGTGATTGTCCTCCTCTTTCAATAACCCTAGGTACATATTTATAGTCCGGAGACTCTCTACTTTTGGAATAACTCTACAACTCTATCTTTATCTAAACATAAACGGAACCTAAACAAATACGAATCCTACTAAGATACAAGATACACGGGCAATTCAGCCCAAATCTACGCACTAGGCCGATCCAACAACACGTTGAATAATGTATCCTCCAAGCCCATCTTGATCACGGCCCATCCCCTTCAGAGAGGCCAAAATATGGCGATAACATGCCCCTGGTTTTGGCAATGATAATTCCAAAACCACTGCATGCGCTTTTTTTTCCGGTTTTCCCCTTTTTTATCGGGTTACGCACGCCGTAACGCAGCGTGGCGTAACAGGATCGCCACGCTACCCTTCATCATGATGCCTGTCTTCTCAACTCCTCCGCATGATTGCATGATTTGACGATTTTAGCACAATCTAGAAACTGCTATGGCATTGAACCGCTTTCTTCACTATCCTCTTTATTTAAATCCGCTTTGACAGTTCACAGTCCCCATCTTCCTCCCGTAGCCAGAAAAACCCTCTTTCTCCACCGGAAAAAACCCTTCTCTGCCATGGCCTCCTCTGCTTCCTCCGGTCTATCCTCCCATGCCTCCAATAGCATTAGTGACCGTGAGCCGACTCCGGAGCACCCACCCACGGCCACATATAGTACCTTCGCCCCACGATGGTGGGACGTCAGGGACTGGGACTTTGCCGTCTGGTCGGAGGACGATGCGTCCCTGACGGCGAAGAGAGAACCTTCGCCTGGTCGACGGGAGCTGGAGGCGAAGTAGTGACGACGCTCGGTCGTGGACGTCGAGTCTTGACGAAGAGGAAGAATCGGAGGAGGATTCGTCCTCCGATGAGTATCCGCCGATGAAGCGCTTCCGCGCCGGGTCAAGCGAAGATACTGAAGATGATGATGAAGACGATGAAGCCCTCGGCTTCTTCAAGAGAAGAAGAAACGACGTAGCAGTAGCGAAGACAAGAAGACGACGGCGAATGACGACATTTATCTCGCCTTTAAATTAGGAATTAGCAACAATAGTAGTAGTAGTAGCCGGACCCCCTTTTGTAATCACCCATCCCTTTGTAATCAATCCGTCTCCAAATGAATGAGAATCTGTTTCCTCAAAGATGCTAATTTTGTCGTCCCAATTTTGCCGATGTTGAAAATAAGTCGATGCTCCAGAAACCGATAGCAACGTATCGGCTTTCATCTTGTTACGTTTACACAGTCAACCAAGCCACAGCTCAAAGAGCCGATGCACATCGGCTTTCCCTAAAAATGCTGACCAAGTTAAATTTGGCCGCAAACTTAGGCAAACCTAAACGGCCACTTCTTAGCCTCAAACGGTAACCTGCGACCCTCTTCAAAAAGGGCGACCTAGATCCCCAATCGTCCACCAAACAGACCAAGCTCACCGCACCAAGAACCTTCAATCCTCGACTGCATAGATCCACCTCCGCCGGCAAACTAGATGGCGGAATCCTCCAACACTAATCCAGAGGTCTCCGGTCTGAAGGTACGCTTACTCCTCGCAGTCTGAATGCGTTTAGAATTTAATGGCGAATACCTGAATTAATGCTTTTACTCTACCATTAAATTTTCTAGGTTTCAGACATATTGCTGCCACATCCTTCTCTCCCAAATTCTCTCTGTCTTGGCCCTCGTACAGATTCTAGTCCTGCCCATCTAATCTCTTGCGAGGCCAATAGAATCCCCTTCGTAAGCCAGGACCTAGATCTGAACTCTTGGGCCGATCGCTATGCAGCCTAATCCCCCTGAAATTTGGGTTTCTTGGTTCAGTAGAGTAGCTAGAGCTTACCAATCCCAATGGGAAATTTTGGGAATAGCCGATGCCTTGCATCTATCATTGTCTCCTCTTGAAAAACACGAGAATCTTATCAAAACCATCGGCTACTTCTGGTCTGACGCCCTGAATTGTTTCATATTCGGCCATGGCCCTATGTCGCCAACCTTGCTAGACGTGGTAATGATTCGTCCGGATGTTACATCACCCAGCCCCGCTTTCAAACTGACCACGTCCCTTACAAACTATCTTCCAAAACAGATTGCACATTTGGTAGCTTATATCCAACGTCATATGAAAACCAAGGGCCTGTTTGGAGAAAGAACATACCTTTCTCAACTTCGGCTAGAGCATTTCATCTTGTGGCCCTTCTGGCTCCCACTAAGAACTATCTTTCCCTAGCTTACGCTGGCCAAAGGTACCCAGCTTGGCATCGCAAACTGTTCCTTGGAGAGGTCTATCGATACCTCCAGTTGATGTCATTAAGTTGTTCTCGGGCATAGCAATCGAGCAGTAGACCTTGGGTTCATCCATGTGGGCTCAGCATTTCTTCAAAACCGCATCCCAGACTTCCCCCACGGCGAGTTGCACTTTCCCGGCGTTAAAGGGAGGCAAATCCGATGCACCATCTATGGCCAAGCTTTGTATCGATCGCGGTAGTAAACCCGACCTCAAGAGGCGTCAAAATGGTTCACATCTTCTTCCAAGGCACGGACAACCAACTTCTTCCTTACATGGAAGAAGCGAACATTTTGAGAATCCACTCTCCTTCAGTGGACAATTTTGCCGATGACACGGCACTTTCGGCTCTTTTCCACCGTTATTCGCCCTGTTTCCTTCCAGGCATGAGCACATCCAACGGATAATCAAACTGGTACAATTCTACCAGCCGATCGTGGCTCGTCAATTGACCTTGGGCAAGTAGCTCCCCACTTCTTTCTTCATCAACTCACAGTGTAGAGCCGATCTGCCGATCCTCTCACCGTCGGAGGTGCTACTCTTTCTTTGATGCTCGACCATCCCAATTCCCACCGACCTCACCTTTGCCTCATCAACCGATGGCTTTGAAGGCGGTGGTCGATGTGGAAGACTCACGTCTTTAGGAGAGCTCGGGACCGTTCTTTGAAACAGCTCGACGACTATGACATCCCGTGGACCGGTACTCCTACTTGCAAATTTTCTTGATGCAGCTGCAATTGATCCTTTTATTAACTCACTCTTTCTCTTCGCGGCAACAAGATGGCCTGAGCCTACGCTGCGATGGCTCCCCTTTCGAATTCTTCCCGCCAGCTCCTGTGGTTCTTTTCTGCAAAGACTCGCCACCTCTGAAAAAGGTCATAATGCAGAAACAGCCGATAACCCCACAATCGGCTTCCAAGAAACCAGCAGCCCCTAAGTCAGCTGCCCCTCGCGTTCCGACTAAGACCAGGACGACGGTGAGGAAGGTGGCTGCTAGGAAGACCCTGAGGCGCCAGAGCCCCTCTCCAGACAGCTCGCATGTAAGCTAATTCAGGCCTTGGTCGATCCTTATCATTCTTTATTCTTGCAGACATGCTCGCGCTTACTGTTTTCCCTCTTTTACAGGCTTCCGTCGAAGACACCTCCAGTGAGGACACCCAGACTGATCGAGGAGAGCTAAACCCAACGGGTTCTGAGAGGACCAACACACCGAACCAGCCAGATTCACCATCATCGGCTTCCAGGAAAAGGTCGGCTCCTGAACCTGCTTCGAGCACCAGCACCGGCGGGCCGATGTGGTCCCAAGAGAGCTCGCAAAGGTCAACAAGCTTCTTCGTCGAGCCAGGAGGTTTCAAAAATCGCCGCCCTTCATACTCCTCCTACTTGTTTCCTTTTGTCTGCCGATTTATTGTTACTCACAGAAGCTAAGAACATCCTTTATGCAGACGGCTGATGTCTTCAGCGGGACAGCTGAGGCAGTACCGACGCCGGATATGGGAATCCCCGAAGGTGTAGATGAAACGGCTACTACTCTGGCCAAGCCTCCAGCAACCACACACAAACCGATGATCTCCTCATCGGCTACCCCCTCGATCTTAGGAGAGGTATGTTTTAAGTTTCTTCTTGGTCCGGTCTTGTATGTTTAGACGCAAACTGACGCTCCTGGCTGCCAGAGTTGTGATCTTTCAGGCTTGCTGTCTTTTGACCCTGAATCCATCAAACCAACTCCATCTGCTGCCCATGCTGATCCGCAAACCAGGGTTGCTCCACCTCAACTCCAGCGTCTTAGAACCTTGCTGTCCTCCTCAATCGAGGAGTTGATCGAGGGTTCTGAGGAAGTGAAGAGCGTTCTCGCCGAGATTCAAGATCATCTTCCAGGAACACTGCAAGTGAAGCTTTTGTCAGTTGCCAATCTATCCCTTTTCGGTCCACGGGTGCAGCTAGCCCGTGAAAGGATCCATCTGCGCCACGCCCAACTTCCGCTGAAAGCCGATATTGCAGAAAGATGTCAGCAGCTTAATGAGAAAAAGGCGTCTCTGGATGCTAAAACTGACACCTCCGTCAGCACCGCCGAGCTCGCATCCTTGAAACAGGAGCTGGAAGATCTTGAGGAGAAGGTCCGGGTGACTAAACAGCTCATCCGTGACAAGGAAGAATCCATAGCCCGCTCCCAACACGAGGCGGAAGGCCTCAAAGCTCAACTGAAGACCGATCTGGCAGGCATACGTGCCCTGAGCAAGCAGCTAGTGACGGGCAGGGATGAAGATGACGAAGCCGAGATCGCCGAGGTGGATCGTATCCGTGTTGACGCCTTCCATGCCTTCGAAGCATTCTTCAGTAGTTCGTATGTGTAAACTGGAATCTGCTTGTAATGTGTGTGGACCACTAAAGCCGATGACCGTGCATTGGCTGTATATTTTTTCCTTATTCGGCCGATTTTTTATATTGGCCCCTACATTTTTTCTGTTCAATATCTCCCGTACTTTTGTACCTTATCCGTTTAGGTGCCCCCCGAGCCGAATCTTTCAAGTAATTTGAAGATATCGGCTCTCCGATCGTCCGCTTCCAGGCCAACGCGTGAGCACATCTGGCCCATTCTTGGCGATAAATGTTGGTCGTGGCTTATCCCGGGACCAATATCAATCTCTTCAGTCATCGGCGGATGTGAACCCATACCCAAGCTTTCGTCACTGTCGGTCGATGCTAAACACAGGCAGCGAGGTGATGACAACAAAAATAATTTGGGCGATTGCATATCGCCCTTTTGATTGCGTTAGTCGACGGTGGCGTACACCTCATGGTTTTACAATGGCAGGCGTCTCCGCTACGACTACATGATCCGCTTGTCGTATGATCGTTGCTTTTATTTTTTGTGGCGATCGCGAGGATCGGCCGCTACGTATGATCGTGGACCTTTCTACTCTGTCGGGCCGATGGATAAGACCAGCCTCACCCGTTTTTGACGCTTCAATGCGCTCAGCCGTCAAACTGATTCCAGAGATCGGCTCTTGGTCTTCGCTTCCGGATGTTCATGCCAGCAATGGAAACCTCGATAGAATAAATGCGCATGGGCGACCTCCACTTCATCCCGTCCCCATCAGAAGCACTGGTGCATCGTGGATGGAATGCAGCGATTAGCGTGGATCCAATCCCTTCCTAGCAAGACGGCGAGGTACTTTTGCTGTTCACGGCGAAAAATGATGTGGGTATGGTTTTCCTGCCCACGTCGGATCCACGTTGTAACGCCTTGCGTTTCCGAAGACCGCGTTGAAGTCGCTTAACGTGGCGTTGGTTTTGATCAGGTCCGCATGGAGCGTCCCAAACGTCGTAGCATGGAGTATGGCATGATATTGATCGCCGCTCGGTGTCCACCAACATCTTCTTGACGGGTTGTCCATTGATGTAGCCCAGTATGAGCTTTCGGATGTTTGTAACCCTTCTCGTGGCTTCTCAAAGATAATCGGCCGTGGCGCGGTCAAAACCGTGCCCTTGGTAGCATATTGGTTCGTGGCGCGAGAACTCTGCGAGTACGAACACCATGTTTGTGCACCGATGCCTGCATCGGCTTTTTATAACAGGCGCCACTCTTTCCTTGTTGCGGCCCTCCGTCTCCGTAGTCTGCCTTACTTTGACGGCGAGATCAGCCGTGCTTTCTTTAGCGTGGAATCTGCGCTTGGCTTCTTCTAAGTTACGCAGCCGTTGCACTCTCGCACGGGTGTGTCGAGTCCATCGGGCACCACCTTGGGCGGTGAAACCTGTCTTCTTCTTTGTCATCCCAGGCCTCTCAAGGCCCTTTGCTCAGCGGACTCCTTAGGGCGGCTCACGAGGTTGGAGAGGTCCTAGACGTTCGAACACCGACTTGGCCTCGTGCCCTTCTTTTGTTGTCCACATTACAGGCGATTGTCGGCTGTAGGCATCGCTCATTCCAGCAATGCTTGAAAAGGGCAATCCCAATGTTTGTCTGCGCCTTTCTTCTCTTTGGGTGGTCTCTGGCGAGGTGCCCATGTCCTTCATTGCCCCTTTGTCTTTGGCCGTTGATCATCTTGCCGCTCATACTTATTAAGGAGATCGTAGAATGTGGCTTCAGTACCGCACCCTCCTCACTGCTCCTCATTAAGTATCTCCGTCATCATGGTGGGCGGTCCGTGGACCAGCCTTCTCTCTTCTCTTTGCCCGAGTGATCACCCCTCCCTTGTACGTGTCATGGTGGTACCTGCAGACCCATATTGACACCGACGAAAAGTCCGATTGACGTCTCGCGGGCGGATTGAGTTCTATCATGTTGACACCGGGAAACGGGTTTGTGTCCACTTTCATGGCGAACTGGCCGAGGATCCGGCGGCCTTGTTCTATTGCCATCTGGATTTGGCGACGTAGCTCTTTGCAATCATTGGTGGTGTGGGTGAGCGAATGATGCCACTTGCGATGGTCTCCCGCTCATCTCCGGGCAAGAGGGATTTTGTGGCCTTGGTAACCTCGGTATTTCTCTTTCAAAGAAGAATCGAATATCTGCTCGGCTTTGCTCACATCAAGTCAAACCCTTTCAAAGGCCCATTTGTTTCACCCACTTGCAGGACACGGGTCCGCTTCGAGCCCACTCGGCCACCTCCTGGTCTTGTGTAGGATCATCTTCTTAGAACGACCGGGCTTACGGGCTGCTTGAACTGTCTTGGTATAACTTCGGTGGCGCTTCATACATCGTCGGTTCGGGCCATGTGTGCATGAGTTGTACTCCACCGAAAGCCATATCCTTGATGGGTGCTAAGAGTCCCAACACCGCCAGCTCGATTGCTTCCTTCTCGATTAAACGAGCCGAGTAACATCATTCTTGATGGTCTGGCTTGGATGTATTGACTACGGTTTCTCCCGCTTACATACTTGCGCCAGGTCGCAATGCCAGCCTCGGTAGCCTCTGAATGGTCTTGGATGTGGGCTGTTCTTCTAGTTGCTTCCAGTGCGAATTGAATCAGGTGGCGTGAGGTGTACCACCAAGGCTGGTCCTGTTAGAGATTGTGCAAAAATCTCACGCATTTGATCGATGCGAAATCATGCCTAGCTGTGTGCGGTATCGCTTACGTGCTCGATCGAGCTTGACCCCTCGACCCGTTGAATCTTGAGAACTCGGGAGCTTATATTTGGGCGGTAGTGGAATCAGGTCAAACTCGTTGGGAATGCGGCTTTGAGTAGCCGATTGTCGCCTTTTCGGCCACGAAGGCGATCTCTCAAGATGGTAGTGATTTGGTCCACTTGTTTGAGCTGCAGGGCTGGATTCTCATGGCTTGTTCGATGGCATACTTGGCTAGCCACGCTTTGTTGTCGGCGTCCATCCGGACATCGTTGCTCGAACGCCTGCTCACGAAGATCCTGCAGCAGGAAACCTGCCATGGAGACTCCTGGTTGCGATCTGGTGGTGCGCCAAGTTGTTGCGATCCGCACGTAGGCACATATGTACCCATGCGGGATCTCCTTGGGTGGCTCGACAGGAATTGGCAATCACTGGATCGCCTCGCCTTGTAGACAATGTATGCCGCTGATCTGGCGGCTCTGGAGCCGCGAGTGTGAATGGCGATTGCGGCTGGTGTGGGCGGTCTTTCTCCTTGGTGGGTTCCTAAAGTGGGCCCCGACGAAATCTTGATGTTTCATGATTTCTGGACCACGAACCGCGACCGCTCGAAAGCGTTCACGGTGCTCTCGAGTGGCGGTGTAGAATGAGCCACCATGTAGTTGACCTCTGTCGTAGAGCCACAGGCGTTCCTCCGAAGGAACGAGATCCACTTCATCGAGAGCACCCTCGGGGAGAATCCTTCCACTTGATGCCACGCAGACGGGTCCTCTCGAAAGAGCCGATGAGGTCGGCTTCAAGAGCCCTTTGATCTCGTCATACGCCGCTTTGTGCTCGGCGAAGCTCGTCAGACGTGACCGGCCTGTTCTCCATCGCAGCGTCGGACATTGATGTAGACGTTGTTGAAGGTCCCACCGGCGTGCGAATGTGTTGCTGTCAAAACTCACCGGCAGCGACGAGCAACACGAGCCGGAGGCTCCGGAGAGCGGTGGTGGGCCTGGTCCCTCGGTCAACGCCCGCAAATCTTCCGCATGCACGCGTCTGTCTTGGTTCGAGGCGTGCCACTGACCTATACCTGGTCGGGAAGGTGATGGATTGTTCCGATTGGTTCCACACGGTAAACAAGTATCGTAAAATTCGAGCCGTGATCGGCTCCCGTGTTTCTCAGTAAATCGGCTTTGAGCCGATCATCCCCATGGCTCTGCATTGGATCTATGATAACATGGGGTTTTGCTTAATTACTACAAGCTAAATCGATCTCGATAGTTTGGTGTTTTCACCATAACCGAACGTCCCAGCGTAGTTGAGCCTAATAGATACGAAAAATAGAAAACCGATCCTAGAGAAGGCCTAAAACCAACATAACGTCAATTCCGGAACGTCCCTCTAAGATCAATAAACCATACCTTCGTATTACGGATCGTTCAACCCGTTTGTGAGGCCTAATCACGTAGATATTAAACTAAACCTTGATGAACAAGGCACAACTATAACAGATCAAATCAACTAAGCGAAATCAAGCAAGATGCCACCTTCACACCGGAGAAGGTGCAAAGGCAGATAGCTAGAGGTAGCATAAATAAGCAATCATAGTAAAAGTATCGATGCTAGCTCTAACAAATCTGTGGTAAAGGTGTTACCGCCATCAACAAGGCTTCAAGACGAGTAACACCGGATAACGATAAGTAAATCGCCTAGATCGCAAGATGCGATCTAGGCATGGCACTTACCCGAGAAAAACCCTAGAAACAAGGGGTGGCGATCTTGAGATTGTGTTTGTTGTGAACGTGATTGTCCTCCTCTTTCAATAACCCTAGGTACATATTTATAGTCCGGAGACTCTCTACTTTTGGAATAACTCTACAACTCTATCTTTATCTAAACATAAACGGAACCTAAACAAATACGAATCCTACTAAGATACAAGATACACGGGCAATTCAGCCCAAATCTACGCACTAGGCCGATCCAACAACATGTTGAATAATGTATCCTCCAAGCCCATCTTGATCACGGCCCATCCCCTTCGTAGGCCAAAATATGGCGATAACACTCTCACAATATCATCTTGCTCCTCAAGGACCCACTATTTTGGCACAAGCTCCCTCAAGCTCTTCCTAAGCTCATCATGCTCATGACTCTCCGAGCCCCGAATCTCAAGATCCTCATCAACATCTACCTCCCCAAGATGGGGCTCCTTCTCAAGACATCTCCCAAGGTCAAGCTAGTCATGTTCAAGGTCAAGCTCGTCAAGAACAAGGGCAAGCTAATGTTGATAAAGGTTCTACTCCAAATGATGACATTCCCGAAGTGGAGATTGATGAAGATGATCCTCGTGTTCTTGCTTATAGTCAAGGCGGGGACTCAAATGGTGGCAATGACCAAGTGGTTGCTCAAGAATCTCGTATTGAAGCTCAAGCCCGCCGTCAAGCCTATCGTCTCGCCAAGCTCCACGTGCATGGTATGATTGCCTTAGAGCGCTCTTGTTAGACCGTGGCTTCGAAGTGGGCCTCATTGATCCCACTCTTTTTACTAAGAAAGTCGGAGGCCACTTGTTCGTATGCCAAATCTATGTTGATGACATTATCTTTGGGTCTATTAACAAAGCTTTTAATGAGGATTTTGCCAAGCTCATGACCGATCGCTTCGAGATGTCCATGATGGGAGAGTTGTAGTTATTCCTTGGGTTTGAAGTCAAGCAATTGAGGAAGGGGACTTTCATCAACCAAGCCAAATACATTCAAGACATGCTCAAGAAGTTCAAGTTTGATCAAGTCAAAGGTGCTAAGACTCTCATGCCAACTAAGGTTAATCTTGATCTCGATCCTAAGTGTAAGGATGTGGATCAAAAACTTTACCGCTCTATGATTGGTTCTTTGCTTTATCTTTGTGCATCCCGAACGGATATCATGTTGAGTGTGGGTATGTGTGCTAGATTACAAGCCGCGCCAAAAGAAAGCCACATGGTGGAGGTCAAGAGAATCTTTCGATATTTGGTTCATACCCCAAACTTTGGTTTGTGGTACTCCAAGGGAGCCAGCTTTGACCTCATTGGATACACGAACTCGGATTGGGCTGGTGACAAAGTGGGAAGGAAGTCAACCTCCAGATCTTGTCAAATTCTTGGAAGATCCTTGGTTTGTTGGTCCTCAAAGAAGCAAAAATGTGTGTCTATGTCCACTGCCAAAGCTGAGTACATCTCCGTCGCATGTTGTTGTGCTCAATTGCTATGAATGAAGCAAACCTTGAAGGATCTTGGACTTTCTTTTGACAAGGTGCCTCTTCTTTGTGACAATGAGAGTGCCATTGCCATTGCTCACAACCCCGTGCAACACAACCGGAATAAGCACATTGAGATTCGTCATCATTTCATTCGGGACCATGTTGCAAAAGGAGACATTTCTTTGGAGTATGTTCCCACCAAGGCAAATATTGTGGAACTTTTTACGAAGCCTCTTGATGAAGCAAGGTTTCGAGAGTTAAGGCATGAGCTAAATATCATAGATTCGAGCAATGTGGCTTGAGTACCTTGCACACCTACCCATGTCTCAATGTGTATCATTGTTTGGATGTATGCATGGATTTAGGGGGAGTGTAGTTACTCTTATGAACAAACACTATCCCTATTATGCGCACATTAAAGTTTTCATACTCTATAGTCTCTAAAGGAGACCATTTGAGATTCATGATGAGTGTTGGTAATGAACCCAAGATATATCTTCGGGGTGTCAAGCCATTTACTCTTATATAAGGTGGCCTCGGCCATCGACCCTTTTGCGTTTCTTGTTTGGTTTTCTTTGTGTTTTTGTGCTTGGTTGTTCTTGTCTTTTCTTGGTGTCTTTTATTCTTTTGGTTCTTCACAGTTTGAGCTCTCTATACCAAGCCTTTCCTTTCCTCAAGCCCTTTCTATTCCTTGCACAAGTTCTCCCTTGTTGTCTTCCTGTCCTGAGAGAGTGTTTCTGGCGTCACCGGAACTTCCGGCCAGCTGCCGGAAGTACCGGTCAACACGTAGTTCTTCAGAACTGCTTGCTGACCTGGCTACTTCCGCATGACTCGGAACTTTCGGTTCACCGGAACTTCCGGTCATTGACCGCAACTTCCGGTGAGGCTATTTGTCCTATATAAAGTGGGCCCTAGGAAAAACAGGATCTTCTTCCAGTTTTCCCCAAGACCCACTTCTTATTTGGAGCAGCCGTCGGCGACGCCTACTCCGCGGAGGTGCTCCGGCCCCTCCGTCTCCGGCCACCCTTCCTCAGATCTCCTCCGTGGGAACCTTCCCCACCTCGATCTCCCGCCATGGACTCTGGTATTTGCCCTCAACTCCCTCCATTAATGGAGATCTTGCTCTCTCTCTCTCTCCATTGCTTGAGTTAGGGTTCACCTTGTCTAGGCTAGTTCTTTGGATAGAACTTGTTGGGGGATCTTGGTAGTCCTAGGGACCCTTGCTAGGGTAGATTGGTCCAATACATTTGCGTGAATCCGTACGTGTGCAAGTTAGATCTAAGATCCTTGTTTCTTCCTGTTGAAACCGTTGTTCGTGGCCTCACCGGAACTTCTGGTGGTGCATTTCCGCTGGAAGTTCCGACGTTTCAGCGGAAGTTCTGGTGCACCGTACATGACTCACCGACTGTATTTTTCCAATCTCTCTTTGTTTTGTCCTTTCGAACTTGTGCACTTACCCACCTTCCCTCCCTATTCTTTTGCTTTCTTCTCAGGGTAAGGTGGTTCCCGCAAAGGCAAGCGCACCCGTCGTCCTTCCACCAGTCCTCCTCCCAAGATTGATGAAGAAGATCATGAGGTTGTGCATCCGTCTACCCAGACTGCCCGTCAGAAGTCTGCTGCTGCTCGTCGTGCTGCTGCTGATGGGAAGCGGCCTGTTCTTGCCTCTCAAAAGGCCACTGCTTCTGGGCCTGATAACTCCAAGAGCAAGATTTCAAAGTGGACTCAGAAGTCCTACTCTGCGTTTCGGCATGTGGATCCTTATCTTGTTCCACGTGACCATCTTTGCTTGGATCCACTCTTCTACAACTGTCACCAAGAGCAGATTTTTGCTGAGATCGATGCCACCAAGACCAAGTTCGTTGTTGCTCCTCAGAAATACATCAATGTGGATCACATGGAAGACAAGATTGAGTACTTTGGTGAAGCTCTTGAAATTTTCCGGAAGTTTGGGCTGATTCCTATCATGGAGCACCGTCAGAATTATGATGAGGCCGCTATTGCTTAGTTCTACACCACTCTTCACATGGAGATGAATCCTACCTATGGCATCTTGAAGTGGATGACTAATGGTTTGTAGCTTTCCTCCACATGGTCTAAGTTCGGTACACTCCTTGTCTATCCCATCCTGCCTGGTAAGGGGGCAAATGGGTGGCGTGTTCATGGTGCCCAAGCTTCTTATCCTGAGGTCTTGGATCCTCTCTATTTTGAAGATTGGCGTACTTGTGGTTATGTGAACTATCTCCAGCCTGTTTATGACATCATGCGCAGGGTCTTCTTGAACACCATCTCTCCAAAGGCCGCCAACTTTGATTAGTTTCATGCTTATCAAGTTGACCTTATGTTTCAGACTCACCGTTGCCACGACTCTGACAGGAAGCTGGATGTTATGAACTTTATCTACAATTAGATCTGGAAAGCTCTCATTGACAAGCGCTGCTGCACCTATGATCCATACATTCAGACTCTCATTAATGCCAAGTGGATTGAAGCAACTGGTTCCCGCTACCCTCGGGACAGCATCACTATTCATGAGGAGAAGAAGCTGCTTGTGAGCAAGCACAAGAAGCCTAGGACCCAAGAAGAGAAGGAAGAAGCTATTTGGAAGGCTAGTGCTGGTGCTGGTGGTCCCTCTTCTACACATGGTGGCTCTAGTGCTGGTGGTCCTTCTCTTGAGAGGCAGCCGTCTTGGGCCAAGAAACTGTTAGGGAAGGTGAAGAAGATGTTTTGCTTTCTGCAGAATCGTGAGTATCAGGCTTATGTTGATCAGTGGCGCAGTGCTCGGCATCTGAAGTATATTATGATAGCACTCAGTCTTCCTTGATCTCAAGAGACTAGCTCCTTCACCGCGCCCAGGGATGAGTGGATTCGTGATAACTGTCAGTGGTATGAGGAGGAAGTCACCGGTCCCCCGCCTGCGTGGAACAATGCCTCTTGGGACCCCGAGCCTTCTCCTTCTCATGTTCATGGTTGGGGTGAATAGAGTGATATTTTCTCCCTTTTTGGTGTCATGATGCCAAAGGGGGAGAAAGATGTCTATTAGGTTTCTCATGGAATTTGCATGGGCTGAGTCACGAGTTCATTCTTATCTTTGATCTTTTCTCGCTCGTGAACTCTCTAGTTTATGTGTGTGTGTGCTTGTGGACTTATTTGTGCTATTTGTGGACCTTGTTATTTGTATGAGACTATGTGGTATGTTATGCCTGGTGTATGGTATGCTTGTTGTTGGCTTATGGTCGTTTGTATATGGTGGTGGAGCATTCATAGTTTTCATTGATATTATTTCATCCATTGCCTCTACCACATTTGATTGGTGCAACAGTATGTTCTCTATCTTGCTTTTCCCTTGCACATGTGTTGTATTTGCAATAGAAAGAGGGAGCCTCCTTGTGTGTGTGCTAGTCTTGTCCTTAGAGATTTATCTCTACCTTGCACACATATAGGGGGAGCTTGTTCCATCCATTGCAAAGACTGCTCCTTCTTATGCAAATATTTGGGATTGTCATCAAACACCAAAAAGGGGGAGACTGAAAGGACTATATTTTCCCTTGCTATTTTGGTGATGATGACAATCCCACTTGTGATCTAACCGTGTGCTTGAGTTTCAGGTTAATTGCTTGTGATGGATTTTATGAAGTGTGTGGATGCTCTCTTTGAGATCTTGTGAAGGCGGCGGTCTTTTGTTTTTCTATTTCTATCATTTTATTGCTTTAGATCACCGTACTATCAAGAGGGGGTCCACCTCGAAAGGCTGTGGGGAATCATTTGTTTTTGCACAAACCATATATGCACCGCCACAACCATCCTACTCATCTGTGAGAGAGCGAGTGTAACTACCTCGGTGAATTACGCTCCTAGTTGCAAGCCTGGATGAGCGGAAATGGTTGAAATAGTACGGTGGGGCCCAAATGCCACTCACAGGTAGACCTTTCGGCCGTCCCAACCATTTCCAATCATCGGGACAAGAACGGGCGGCGTAATCGGCAGGCGAAGGGATCAACTACATACACAAATGAGTATGTATGCAAGCCACCATACAACAGTACATCAGAGCCATTCCATCTAAAAAGAAAGGAAATATAGCAACGCCATACGGCAAGATTCAAATGCCCTATATAGATATAATATTTTAGGATATCTCCTCATACATCAAACATCAGAGTATCAGGCGGAAGAGGCAAACAAGATCCGAGTACGGATAAGAAGCAAATCGGCATAAGATGCCCCATAAATAAACACATCCCACCCACAGATCTCACGGATCCCCGTTCCCAGAATCTCTACACCGAACGATCGTTGCCCACATCATCCGCCTCCTCCACCCAGTATCCATCTTGTGAGTGTACCTGTTCATCTGAATCAAATAATTTATCGTGTGAGACCCTAGGGTTTTCGGAAGTCTTTATGCCTCTAAAGGGACACAACCTGGGGTACGAATTGCAGCAAAAGATAAACCCTAACAGTTCTATAGATAGCTAACCATCCGCCTAATCAAAGATAGGCGGATGTCGTTGAATTAATAACAACATTATATGATAATACCATCGATCCATCCTCCTCTCGCTACCAACGAGGAAGCGTCTTTAACAACCCCCCATCCGTTGGCAATTTTATTAACCATTCCATGAGTGTTGCACTATTAACTAGTCAGTTACTTAGTCAAATTAAAAGCGGTACTTTATTTATGCTTGTCTATGATCGAGAAACTGTGCTCCAAGTCGTCCATAACCGCGGACACGGCTTCCAGAAAGTTTTACCCTGCAGGGGTGCACAAATAGCAACGCACACTCAATCAACCTCGGAAAAACCAAATCAAAACCCAACGAGGTTTTCACGACAAAGCAATCACAAGATTCAGAAATATTTCAGGGGGCCACCCCATTAAGTATACCCGCAACGAAGTTAGCTGACTTCGAGACGGACTCAAGGTTTGTGGGGCCGGCTGTAAACGACTGGGAACCCGAAAGTGTGACTGGGCTTGTCGATACCGCGAAAACGGGTCACGATCCTAAACAGTATAGGTGCTCCTCGCACAATCGTAAATAAAGAAGTAAAGCATGGCATAAGTACAGGATAGTAAACAAAACCTCAAACTAGTTTGTGGCCCCAAGAAATAAGAATGAATCAAGCTCTGGCTCAGGGGGGTCCCATAAGCCTCCCGGATGTGGATAGCGCGAATAAATCAAGGAACAGGAATCAAGTACTCGGGGTCCTACGGGACACAAGTGAGCAGGAAAAACCAAATAGCAGATATTGCTCACCGGTGCCACTTTCATTAGTTATCCCATTACTACTCAGGTTAAGTTGTTTAGGTACCTCGTTATCCATCAGACTCTCACATACCCTACACATGTTGTTCTACGACTCGCATGGCTCAAACAACTCCTGTAGTAATGGCTCATGGGATGGAGGAACAAGCTTGGTGGGGTTTAAAAGTAAAGGCTATGCAATACTTGGGATTCAGTTTAATGCAATCGCGACTCAATGATGCAAGAATAAGATAGAGTCAATAGGTACTATATGTATGCAAGCATGTGGTAGTGCTTGCTTGGCAGCTCAGTTAAAGCGAGAGAAGGATCTGGGTAGTGCTCCTGGTTCTCTTGATATATCCCCTGCTCAGCGTCTATTCGAAGAAGAACCAAACAAACAAGGGCCAATATAAATAAAGTGCACAAGCATATGAATAAAATGCGACAAGCAAACAATCATGCCATGATGAATGATGCACAATTTGCATGGCAATAAAGTAGCATGGCATGGGTGAGGTGTGGAATACAAGAATAAATCATTTTGTTGAGTTTTGGCCACATTTTATCCTCATATTAGTTGCTGTATACATTATATTTATATGATGCATGCTGCAAAACAGAACATGGACTGCATAAACAGAAAGGTCTCGTCGAGCTGATCATTTTAGACATATCATTTCTTAAATTTGGAGTTATAAATCAAAAGTTATTAATTAATTAAGGGGAAGGGCATTTTCTTGTAATTTTGTCAACTTGAAATTTAAAATGTGCAAAATATATTTTGGATGGAATATTTGAAATCCTCACATTTTTCTGATTCAAAAACATATATTATTTGTAATATTTGGAATTATGGTTTTAAATTTATTTTAAAGTCAAAATTATTAAATAGGGTCAAAGTCAAAGGTTGACTATTTAAATTAATTCTGAAAATATTTGATTAAAGATTTGAATTCACATTCAAAAACAAAACATTTTTCATATTAAGTTTGAATTCAAATTCCAAACCATTTGAAAGTTATGGATTAATTCATATTTAAACAGATTTGAAATTTGAATTTGAATTCAGAAAAGTTCTGGACTTCTGCTACTCAGCAAGATTCTACCCACAGCCTCTGACCAGGTGGGGCTAGGCGCTGACTGGGCTGAGGCGTGAGGGGGACACGTGGGCTGGTTTGGGGACCATGGTTGAGAAGCGAAAACCCGAGGCTAAGCTGCAAAAGTGCAGTAATGCTATCTATGGCCCGAATATCTGTCCATGCCAATTGTCTAGCCGATTCAATTTTGGTTGAATATGGCGAGAGCAATTCATAGGGAATTTGGTGACGCTGCAAAAATGAAAGTTGTAGAGCCAACGTTGGACTACAACTTTGGTGTTTGGGTTTTCTCCAGAGGAGGACTATACACGCCGGGAAACAGTGAAGAACAGAGGCGGTCAGATGCTGTTGTAGCTGCTGCTATCTGCCAGAGCCTTGTGCAAGACGGAGCTCGCTTCGACGAACGTCCGTGTCACGGCGCTAGGAGGAGGACGAGCATGTCTAGGATCTTGAGAGGCTCACCAGGCGCGGCCGTGGAAGCGAGGTTGGCGGGGGCGGTCGCGATCTTGGCGCTTCTTGACCACCTCACGGGACACAGTGAGATTCCGGCGAACTCGGTTCTTGCTCCACTCTGGCGTCGAAGAGGAGCGGAGGGCTCGGGGCTCTGGATCATCTTGGGAAGCTTCAAACCGTCGAGGCCAGGAGGGAGCTAGGTCTAGGGTTTGGGTGGCCATGGAAGATGATCATGGTGGGGAGGAGGAAGAAGAAGGGGGAAAGGTGCCTGGGATCTCGATCTGGGATGCCTGGGGTGGTTGAGGGGATAAGGGAGAGAGGGGAGTGGCACATGGGGCTTGGTGGCTTGGCATAAAGGAAGGAGGAGGGTGATCGGGCTGGCTTATCTCCCTCCTCCATCTTAGCCGAGAGGGGTGGGAGGGACCAAGGAGGTGGAAGCTCGTGGGTTGGAGGCGGGCTCTGGTGGGGCCTTTTGGCGGTAGAAAGAGAGAGGATAGGGAGAGAGGAGGCTCAGGTGTAGCTCGGTTAGGAGCTAGGGTTAGGGTTGGAGAGAGGCTAGGGTTTAGTGGAGAGGATAAGTGAGAGGGGGTGGTGTGGTAGCTAGGGTTTGTAGAGAGAGGGGGGTTTTAGATTAGGTAAAGATTAGGAGAGAGGTGAGAGGTGATGGTTTGGTTTAGCCAAACAAAGGGTAGGTTTAGGGTTTTGTTAGAGCTAGATTAGAAAGGGAGAGGTGAGGCTTAGGGTTAGGTGATGTGTTTTCTTTTGGCAAGCTCAAGCAAGAACAACCCAAGATCAAACAAAGGCTAGACAAAAGAGAGGAAGGAAAGAAAGATGGTGAGGGTTTAGAGAGATAGGTTAATGTGAGGATAGGGTTAAAGCAAGATCAAATAAGACCAAGCCCAAAGGAGGAAGAGAGAGAAGAGAGATGATCCACCCAAAAACCAAAGAAAAACAAAGGAGATCAAAGGATGATGATGGTTGCATGGCCCATGCAAGCATTTAATGCCATGTGTCATCCTTGTGAAAACAAAGTAATAGACATGGCATTATTCTCATGCATCCCCAAAGTGTGGAGTAAAGGCCAAGAAAAAGAATTAGAGTTGGATCCACCCAACCCACATGAGCGAGAATAAAAACCAAAGAAAAGAATTACAAGCTCATGGGTTATTGGAATGGTGGAAGAATAAGGTGGTGACAAGAAAGGTGGTGGAGTGGAACAAAAGATATACCCCCAACTCAACTTGGGCATTTAACAATATATCAAGAACCAAATACAATATCAATAGGCAAATACAAATAATAATGCATATGAGATAAGAACCAAAACGAAAAGGGTTTTATATGATGCTCAAATGCAAGGTGGCATGATGACATGAGCATGATATAATGATGATGCAAAAATTATGTCTAGGAAGTAGCCATTATATTACTAAACCAAGTAGCATTACAGTTGTTAGAAAAATGGGATGCTACAACTCTCCCCCACTAAACAGGAATCTCGCCCCGAGATTCTAGGAAGAAGAAGAAGACTCGAAGAGGGTAGGATAGTTGGCACGGAGCTCATCTTCATGCTCCCAAGTGGCTTCATCAACGGAATGGTGCGACCACTGCACCTTGCAGAACTTGATGGACTTGTTGCGAGTCCTTCTTTCTGCGGTCTCAAGGATTTTTGTGGGGTGTTCTTGATAAGACATATCTTCTTGGAGATTGATTAGCTCATGATCCACGGTCCTGCCGGGATCCTTGAAGCACTTCTTGAGTTGAGAGATGTGGAAAACATCATGGACCTTGAGTTTTTCCGGGAGCTCAAGAGCATAAGCAACTTCTCCTCTTCTTCCACGAATTTTGAAAGGACCGATGTATCTAGGAGCCAGCTTTCCTTTGATACCAAAGCGGTGCGTGCCTTTCATGGGAGTGACACGAAGGTAAACGAGATCACCGAGGGCATACACCAAGTCCGTGTGCTTCTGTCATAATTGCTCTTGGCGACTTTGAGCAATCTTGATTCTCAAGAATGATGTGCACCTTCTCCTCCGCTTGAGTTACAATGTCGGGGCCAAACCATATTCTTTCTCCTGCACCTTGACCAACCAATCGGAGTTCTGCATTTGACCATAGAGAGCCTCAAATGGTGCCATCTTCGACTTTCTGGAAGCTGTTGTTGTAAGAGAATTCAGCATAAGGAAGACATTCTTCCCACTTCATGCCAAAAGAGATGACGCAAGCACGAAGCATATCCTCCAGAATCTGATTGATCCTTTCCACTTGTCCTTGCGACTGAGGGTGGTAAGCTGTGCTGAAGTTCAACTTTGTTCCCAAAGCATTTTGGAAACTTTCCCAGAACTTGGAAGTGAAGATGCTCCCACGGTCTGAACTGGTCTCAAGCGGAACCCCATACAGAGAGACAATTCTGTTGATATAGAGCTCAGCCAACTGAATTCCAGAAATTGTTTCCTTGAGGGGGAAGAAGTGAGCCACTTTAGAAAGTCTGTCAATGACAACAAAGGTTGCATTGTTGTCCTTCTGCGACCTTGGAAAACCAGTGATGAAGTCCATCTCTACTTTCTCCCATTTCCATTCCGGGGGTTTCAATGGCTGTAGAAGACCGAAAGGTTTCTGATGGACAGCTTTCACTCTGCGGCAAACATCACACTTCGAGACATACTTGGCACAATATCGTTTCAGACCCGGCCACCAATATTGTGTTTTCAAGTCCATGTACATCTTTGTTCTGCCGGGGTGGATAGAAAGAACAGAATCATGCGCCTCCTTGAGAACTTGCTCTCTCAAACCCGGGTAGTTCGGAAAAAACATCCGGTGTTCAAAGAAAAGTGTGCCTTGATCATCGACGTGGAAGGACTCATACTTCGGAAGCTGAAGTTTGGAGATGATCTTTTTGGTGTGCGGATCACCAAGCTGACGAGAGCGAACCTTTTCTTCCAAGAGAGGGGTTGCTAGAAGGTTCAGGAGATGCCCTTGTTCCACAATTTCAAGGTTGAGCTGACGGAATTCCTCGCACAAGAGAGGCTGCTGTTCTTCCATCATGAGGTTGTTGACATAAGCTTTGCGGCTGAGAGCATCGGCCATGACATTAGCTTTGCCCGGAGTGTAGTTGATGGTCAAATCAAAATCATTGATTGCTTCAATCCATCTCCTCTGCCGAAGGTTGAGATCAGGCTGAGTGAAGATATACTTCAGACTCTTGTGATCAGAAAAGATCTCACAACGGTTGCCAAGCAAGTAGTGCCTCCACAATTTCAAAGCAAAGACAACTGCTGCGAGCTCGAGGTCATGTGTAGGATAGTTGATCTCATGCGTCTTCAACTGTCGAGAGCCATAAGCAACAACTTGTCTTTCTTGCATAAGGACCGCACCCAATCCTTGCAAAGAGGCGTCACAGAATATCTGGAAAGGCTTAGATGTATCCGGAGGAACCAAGACTGGTGTGGAAGTGAGCTTCTCTTTGAGTGTCTCAAAGCTTGCTTGACATGCAGGAGTCCAAAGGTATTTCTTGCCTTTCTTGAGGAGATCGGTAAGAGGCTTCGCTATCTTCGAAAAGTTACGAGCAGCGGAAATAACTAGCCAAACCAAGGAAACTCCGCACTTCTTTGACATTAACCGGAGGAAGCCATTCAACAATTGTCTTCACAATTTCCGGGTTGACTGCAATGCCCTTGGCAGAGATGACATGACCAAGATAGGTGACTTGAGGCAGCCAAAACTCACACTTGGAGAACTTTGCATACAAGCGGTTCTCACGAAGCTTGTTTAGGACACACCGAAGGTGTTCTTCATGCTCTTCCTTTGACTTAGAATAGACTAGGATGTCATCCAGATAGAACACAACGAACTTATCAAGATACTCCATGAAAACCGAGTTCATAAGCCTTGAGAAGGTAGCAGGTGCGTTGGTGAGGCCGAAAGACATGACCGTGTACTCGTACAGGCCATAGCGGGTGGTGAAAGCTATTTTGGGAACATCTTCCTTGCGAATCTTGATTTGGTGATAACCACTTCTCAAGTCCAGCTTAGAGAATACCACAGCTCCAGCTAGCTGATCGAAGAGATCATTAATCCATGAAGGGATATTTATTCTTGATGGTTTTAGCATTGAGAGCCCGATAGTCAACACAAAGTCTATCATCTGTCTCGCTTCTTCACAAACATTGTTGGGCTACCCCAAGAAGAGGTCTTGTTGAATGAAACCCAACTTCTCTTGTTCATCAAGGACGTTTGAGTTCAAACTCGTGAGACCCATTTTATAAGGCCGCTTGGAGATAGGAGCCATTCGGTTCAAGCTCAATTACCAACTCAACCTCACGATCCGGAGGCATACGCAACTCTTCAGAAAGACATCCGGGAACTCACAGACCACGGAACACTCGAATAGCTTCCATAGCATCATCATTGAGCCGCCAAAGAGAAAAGCTGGATAGCAGGAGTCGACTTGGAGAATAGACTATATGGCCTTCAGAATCTTGGAGAAACCGGCGTTCAAAGACAATCAATCACAGCTGCATTTTTGTCAACCAATCCATGCCCAAGATGACATCAATGTCGAATTGCCCGTAAGAATTAAGGACGCCGAGCGAAGAGCCACCAATCTCAATTTGATTGCCATGGCTGATATGAGCAGCCCTCATGTTTGAACCAGGAGATAGTACCACCAGACGACGTGATAAAGGAACCTTATCTAGGTCATGCTCTTGTGCAAACTTATGCGAAACAAAAGAATGCGCACGAATCAAACAAAACTCGTGCAGGGGCGAGTTAACGAAGCATACCCATCACAACTCGGTGTATGCTCGGCAAGCGGCGTTGACACGGTTGGCACGAGCAACGATGAGACCCGGGCTTGGTGTTGATGTTGAGAGCCGAGGTGGTGGTGCACGAACCAAAGGAGAGCTTGCCGCAGATCTTGGAGGTGGTGGCGGAAGAGCTTTGTTTTTCATGGACAGTTCAGTTTTGATGCCGAGTCTCCACACGTGAAACAAGCACCGGTGGGCGTGGAGCAACGTAGCTGGGGACTCCGCCAGCGCTCAGGTAGTGGTGGTTGTAGCCCCAGGAGCAGCAGTGAGGAAGTTTGGTGGCCTTGCCGCGAAGCTTGAAGGTCTTGGTGGAGCCGGGAGCGACGGTGGGGTGTTAGGAACCTAAACACGACGCTTAGAAGGAGCTGACATAGCTGAAGAGCTTGGTGCATCGCGGTTGTGTTTCTTTGACTCCTCAAACACTTGCCTACTTGCTTCTTCCTGCAGAGCTGTATGCTGAAGTTCCAGAAAAGACGCCGGCCTTGCATGTGTGATTGCATATTTAATCGATGCATTGAGCCCTTGCGAACCTCTTTGCTTCTTCTTGTCATCGGAGATCTCATCGCCACCATAACGAGAAAGGTTCATGAAGTTCCTGATGTAGGTATTGACATTGTCATTTCCCTGCTTGAGGTTGAGAAACACTTCCTTCATCCTTTCCATGACAATTTCGGCGAATCGCTCTTTGAATGCTCCAGTGAACCGTTCCCAAGTAGGCTGAAAACCAGTGCAGTTTGCCTTCAGGTAATTCTCCCACCAGAGAGCTGCATCTCCCTTCAGAAGGTGAGTAGCACACTTTACCCATTCTTGCTCAGGAACATCAGCCGTCTCCAGTAACCTTGACATCTCACGCAACCAATCATCCGCATCAAGTGGTTGATCAGAAACATCAAATTGGCGTGGATTGAACTTCAGGAAGCTTTTGATGTCTCCTCGCTTGGGAGGTGGAGGTAGCGGAGCAAATTCATTCCTCCTGACACTCTCCTTAAAACGCTGCTGGTTCTGCTGCATTGCTGCCAAGGCATTGGCGATGTTTGACAACGCGGACCCCAGTTCAGGTGGTATGTCCTCGTCAGAACGGCGTGGTGGAGCCATCCTGTGATTGATATAAAACACAAGTCAGTACTACAATGGAGAATGATAATAATCCAAAATAGTACCAAAATGGAATTAACCAAGATTAAAGGATACAATTTACTAAGATGATATTAAAATATCAACAAAGTTCAAAGCACCTTAAAAGATATTAAGCATATCGCACACGACTGAAAAGGAGTGTGGTACACAGATATATCAAAGAAAAAAATTTCCACAAATTTCGGCATTAAAATACCAGTAGATGCGCAAAAACACTTAACGAATTAAGATTAGTGACTCTACCAATTCAATATACAAAAGCGAATGATAAGAGTAGTGGTATGGTCGCGACTCCATCCCGCACTCAAATCATTACTCCGCACATGAATAAGTGGAACACACATCCTAACCCCTTCTTCTCACGATGAACCTAAAGATTAGTAACTACGGAAATGAACACCCCAAACAAGATAACGTCGGATAACAAAGAGTAAGACAGATCGCGGCGGTATACAACGAATCAGATAGATCGCGTCGGTTTGCAAAGCCTGTCGGTATGGAATGTACCAACAGTTGATAACCAAAAGGCCGATTGTGATAACAACTTGGATGCAACAGATAAACAAGGAATTACACACACACAAACACACAACCTATGGTACTACGGAAACCCAGAACACGTGAATCCTAGTTTGAATTTTTAAGAAGAGGATTGAAAACGTTACACTTCCTTACCAGAAAAGGGTGGGTGGGTGGGTAAGAAGAAAAATGGAAGCAGTCCTACTCTCACGTTTTGTTTTTCCCTAGTATACATAACTACCAAAAATATTTGCTAGACTGACAACGACCATTTGGCTGAGACCCTGAAGGGCGGGATGGCTCTGATACCAATTGTAACTACCTCGGTTAATTACGCTCCTAGTTGCAAGCCTGGATGAGCGGAAATGGTTGAAATAGTACGGTGGGGCACAAATGCCACTCACAGGTAGACCTTTCGGCCGTCCCAACCATTTCCAATCATCGGGACAAGAGCAGGCGTAATCGGCAGGCGAAGGGATCAACTACATACACAAATGAGTATGTATGCAAGCCACCATACAACAGTACATCAGAGCCATTCCATCTAAAAAGAAAGGAAATATAGCAACGCCATACGGCAAGATTCAAATGCCCTAGATAGATATAATATTTTAGGATATCTCCTCATACATCAAACATCGTATCGGTGAGCGGCAAACAAGATCCGAGTACGGATAAGAAGCAAATCGGCATAAGATGCCCCATAAATAAACACATCCCGCCCACAGATCTCACGGATCTCCGTTCCCGGAATCTCTACACCGAACGATCGTTGTCCACATCATCCGCCTCCTCCACCCAGTATCCATCTTGTGAGTGTACCTGTTCATCTGAATCAAATAATTTATCGTGTGAGACCCTAGGGGTACTCAGCAAGTCTTTATGCCTCTAAAGGGGACACAACCTGGGGTGACGCAATTACAGCAAAAGATAAACCCTAACAGTTCTATAGATACTCGCTAACCATCCGCCTAATCAAAGATAGACGGATGTCCATGAATTAATAACAACAGTTATAACAGTAATACCATCAGATCCATCCTCCTCCTCGCTTACCAACGAGGAAGCGTACGAACAACCCCCCATCCGTTGGCAATTTTATTAACCATTCCATGAGTGTTGCACTATTAACTAGTCAGTTACTTAGTCAAATTAAAAGCGGTACTTTATTTATGCTTGTCTATGATCGAGAAACTGTGCTCCAAGTCGTCCATAACCGCGGACACGGCTTCCAGAAAGTTTTACCTCAGGGTGCACAAATAGCAACACACTCGATCAACCTCGGAAAAACCAAATCAAAACCCAACGAGGTTTTCACGACAAAGCAATCACAAGATTCAGAAATATTTGAGGCCACCCATTAAGTATACCATAGCGAAGTTAGTGACTTGAGACGGACTCAAGGTTTGTGGGCCGGTATGAACTTGGGAACCGAAAGTGTGACTGGGCTTGTCGATACCGAAAACGGTCACGATCCTAAGCAATGGTGCTCCTCGCACAATCGTAAATAAAGAACGCATGGCATAAGTGCAGGATAGTAAACAAAACCTCAAACTAGTTTGTGGCCCCAAGAAATAAGAATGAATCAAGCTCGCTCGGGGGTCCCATAAGCCTCCCGGATGTGGATAGCGAATAAATCAAGGAACAGGAATCAAGTACTCGGGGTCCCACGGGACACAAGTGAGGAAAAACCAAATAGCGATATTGCTCACGGTGCCACTTTCATTAGTTATCCCATTACTACTCGAGTTAAGTTGTTTAGGTACCTCGTTATCCATCGGACTCTCACATACCCTACACATCTTTGTTCTACGACTCGCATGGCTTAAACAACTCCTGTAGTAATGGCTCATGGGATGGAGGAACAAGCTTGGTGGGGTTTAAAAGTAAAGGCTATGCAATACTTGGGATTCAGTTTAATGCAATCGCGACTCAATGATGCAAGAATAAGATAGAGGCAATAGGTACTATATGTATGCAAGCATGTGGTAGTGCTTGCGGGCTCGATTGAAGCGAGAGAACGATCAGGTAGTGCTCTGGTTCTCTTGATATATCCCACCTTTCGTTTATTCGAAGAAGAACCAAACAAACAAGGGCCAATATAAATAAAGTGCACAAGCATATGAATAAAATGCGACAAGCAAACAATCATGCCATGATGAATGATGCACAATTTGCATGGCAATAAAGTAGCATGGCATGGGTGAGGTGTGGAATACCAGAATAAATCATTTTGTTGAGTTTTGGCCACATTTTATCCTCATATTAGTTGCTGTATACATTATATTTATATTATGCATGCTGAAAAACAGAACATGGACTGCATAAACAGAAAGGTCTCGTCGAGCTGATCATTTTAGACATATCATTTGTTAAATTTGGAGTTATAAATCAAAAGTTATTAATTAATTAAGGGGAAGGACATTTTCTTGTAATTTTGTCAACTTGAACTTTAAAATGTGCCAAATATATTTTGGATGGAATATTTGAAATCCTCACATTTTTCTGATTCAAAAACATATATTATTTGTAATATTTGGAATTATGGTTTTAAATTTATTTTAAAGTCAAAATTATTAAATAGGGTCAAAGTCAAAGGTTGACTATTTAAATTAATTCTAAAAATATTTGATTAAAGATTTGAATTCACATTCAAAAACAAAACATTTTTCATATTAAGTTTGAATTCAAATTCCAAACCATTTGAAAGTTATGGATTAATTCATATTTAAACAGATTTGAAATTTGAATTTGAATTCAGAAAAGTTCGACTTCGCTACTCAAGAAGATTCTACCTGACCTCGACCGGTGGGGCTAGGCTGGCCGGGCTGAGGCGTGAGGGGACACGTGGGCTGGTTTGGGGACCATGGGTTGAGAAGCGAAAACCCAGAGGCTAAAAAGTGCTGCTATCATGGCCGAATATCTGTCCATGGTCGTCTAGCCGATTCAATTTTTGGTTGAATATGGCGAGCAATTCATAGGGAATTTGGTGACGCTGCAAAATGAAAGTTGTAGAGCCAACGTTGGACTACAACTTTGGTGTTTGGGTTTTCTCGAGAGGAGGACTATACACGCCGGAAGCGATGAAGAACAGAGGCGGTCGAGATCTGCTGCATTTGCTATCTGCCAGGCCTTGGCCATGTATGACGGATCTCGCCGACGAACGTCCGGCGTCGGGCGCTAGGAGGAGGACCAGCATGTCTAGGAGCTTGAGAGGCTCACCAGGGCGTCGGCGGGCCGTGGGCAGGTTGGCGGGGGACGGTCGCGATCTTTGGCGCTCTGCTTCGGCCACCTCACGGACACAGCTGAGATTCCGGCGAACTCCGGTTGCTGCTCCGCCTACAGGGCGTCGAAGAGGAGGCAGAGGGGCTCCTGGGGCTCCTGGATCGTCTTGGGAAGCTTCAAACCGTCGAGGCCAGGAGGAAGCTAGGTCTAGGGTTTGGGTGGCCATGGAAGATGATCATGGTAGGGAGGAGGAAGAAGAAGGGGGAAAGGTTCCTGGGATCTCGATCTGGGATGCCTGGGGTGGTTGAGGGGATAAGGGAGAGAGGGGAGTGGCACATGGGGCTTGGTGGCTTGGCATAAAGGAAGGAGGAGGGTGATCGGGCCAGGGCTTATCTCCTGCCTCCCTTTTCTGTCTTGTAGCCTAGAGGGGGCTGGGGAGGGACCAAGGGAGGTGGAAGCTCGTGGGTTGGAGGCAGGCTCGGGCTGGTGGGGCCTTGCTAGCAGGTAGAAAAGAGAGAGGATAGGGAGAGAGGAGGCTCGGGTGTAGCTCGGTTAGGAGCTAGGGTTAGGGTTGGAGAGAGGCTAGGGTTTAGTGGAGATGATAAGTGAGAGGGGGTAGTGTGGTAGCTAGGGTTTGTAGAGAGAGGGGGGTTTTAGATTAGGTAAAGATTAGGAGAGAGGTTTAGAGAGAGGTGAGAGGTGATGGTTTGGTTTAGCCAAACAAAGGGTAGGTTTAGGGTTTTGTTAGAGCTAGATTAGAAAGGGAGAGGTGAGGCTTAGGGTTAGGTGATGTGTTTTATTTTGGCAAGCTCAAGCAAGAACAACCCAAGATCAAACAAAGGCTAGACAAAAGAGAGGAAGGAAAGAAAGGTGGTGAGGGTTTAGAGAGATAGGTTAATGTGAGGATAGGGTTAAAGCAAGATCAAATAAGACCAAGCCCAAAGGAGGAAGAGAGAGAAGAGAGATGATCCACCCAAAAACCAAAGAAAAACAAAGGAGATCAAAGGATGATGATGGTTGCATGGCCCATGCAAGCATTTAATGCCATGTGTCATCCTTGTGAAAACAAAGTAATAGACATGGCATTATTCTCATGCATCCCCAAAGTGTGGAGTAAAGGCCAAGCAAAAGAATTAGAGTTGGATCCACCCAACCCACATGAGCTAGAATAAAAACCAAAGAAAAGAATTACAAGCTCATGGGTTATTGGAATGGTGGAAGAATAAGGTGGTGACAAGAAAGGTGGTGGAGTGGAACAAAAGATATGCCCCCAACTCAACGTGGGCATTTAATAATATATCAAGAACCAAATACAATATCAATAGGCAAATACAAATAATAATGCATGTGAGATAAGAACCAAAACGAAAAGGGTTTTATATGATGCTCAAATGCAAGGTGGCGTGATGACATGAGCATGATATAATGATGATGCAACAATTATGTCTAGGAAGTAGCCATTATATTACTAAACCAAGTAGCATAACAGTTGTTAGACAAATGGGATGCTACAGCGAGGTTCTGAACAATTGGTGCATTTTTTGTCTGATCGGAACTTCCGGCCAGGTGCCGGAAGTTCCGCTCAGGGCTCTCTGTGGGATTGGATATAGGACAAGTTCTAGTCCAACTTCCAATGGAAGTTCCGGCCAGCTCTCAGAACTCTCTGTTTTGATATGTTCTATTTGGTGGAACTTCCACCAGAAGTAGCACCAGAAGTTCCGGTCGGGAACTTCCTTCGCTTTTTCCAACGAGATCCTGAGCGGAACTTCCGGTCAGGCAATGTTTGTGACCCAGTTGTTCCGCCCCTTGTTCCGCTCCAAGTTTCGCTCGGGTTCAGTACACTTCTATTTGTAAGTGTTCTATTTGACGGAACTTGGGCCGCCACTTGCATCGGAATTTTCACCGGAACTTCCGGTCATGCTTTTGGAGTGTGCGTCAACGGCCTGATTACCGTTGATGCTACGCTGGGCGGAACTTCCGGCCGCTCGCTGGAACTTCAGGCGAGGTCGCGAACTGTCCAATGTTTTAGTTTGGAGGGAGCCTATTTAAGGCACCCTCCTTCTTCCTCCTACCTAACTCTTCAATTTTCTCTCTCCTCCATTAATACTAGAGCTTCACCTCACTAGATCTCTCTCCCTAGCCACTCAAATCACTTGATCTTTTGAGAGGTGAGGGAGGTGACCTAGATCTACACTTCCACCAAAGAAGATTTGTTCCCCCCCACCTATCCTTTGTAGATCTTGTTACTCTTGGGTTTCTTGGAACCTTAGACGGTGTAGGGAATCCTCGGAGCTAAGGGCATGTGTTGTAAAGCTCCATGGTGTCGTTGAGGGCCTCCAATTGAGTTGTGGAGCTTCCCCCTCAACCTTGTTGTAAAGGTTCCAGTTGGCACCTTCAAGGTCACCGGTTAGTGGATTGTGAGGCCTCCTTTGTGGGGGGAGCTCACCGGAGAAGAAGGTGAGGCCTTTGTGGTGCTCGGGTGACCTTGTGTGGCCCTGACACCTCTCCAACATAGACGTAGCTCCCTTGGGAGTGAACTACGTTAATTATATCTCTGTTTCCCCACTCCGGTTATCTCGTTCCCTACCTTTACTACTTGCTCCTTATCGTTCTTGTGTTCATTGTTAGTTCTCTAGCATATAGGTTGTTCACCTAGTTGCATATCTAGATAACTTACCTTCTTGCTAAGCCTAAAATTGAGTAACAAATTAAAAATTGGTAGTCGCCTATTCACCCCCTCCCCCTCTAGTCGATTCAAAGTTGGTACTTTCACCAACGTTCTGTGGCGCATACCTATATATGCGCCACCGAAGTTGTAACTTCTGTGGCGCACATAGATGCATGCTCCACAGAAGTTGAAATGAAAATGATAAAAAAAATCAAAAAAATAATTCCTTTGAGATGTAATTATATTTTGGGGTATAGTTGTAGGGAAAATTGAAAAACATGAATTTCGATGTATTTTGCAAAAAAGGTAATGGGACAGTAAAACAGCCTAAAACGGCCATAACTTTTGCATACGATGTCGGACAAAAAGTTTAATATACCAAAATGATCGTCTCAAAATTTTCTACTCGATTTCAACTGCCGGAGGCCGTTGAAGTTTTACAGCTTCTCCAAATTCGAAAAGAGTAAAAAGTTATGGCAGAAAGAAGATTTTTTTCCTGTAAAAAAATAAAAAAAGGGGGAGCAACTTCTGGGGCGCATTGCTCCCATATGCGCCACAGAAGAGTTGGTTCGAATCCCGCCGCCCCTTCTCCCTCTCTTATCCTCTTCCACTCCTCCGCCCTTCTCCTCCTCCACCATTATCCTCCCCCACTTATTCTCTCCTCCCCTTCTTCCTCACCTTCTCTTCCTCCTCCCTCCTCCACCCCGGTGAGCTCCGCCTGCTCCTCCATCCCGGTGAGCTCCTCCTCCTCCCTCCTCCACCCCGGTGAGCTCCTCCTCCTCCCACCTCCCTCCTCACTCCTCCCTCCTCCCTCCTCCCACCTCCCTCCTCCCTCCTCCCTCCTCCACCCCGGTGAGCTCCTCCTCCGGCGACCTCCTCCTTTGGCAGCCTCCTCCAATGGCGGCCTCCTCCTCTCCTCCACTGATGACCTCCTCCTCTGGCTACCATAAGCTCTTTTTCCTCCTCCGGCGACCCCCACCTCCTGCGATCCCCACCTCCGGCCAAATCTGGCCGGTTTTTTTTTTAGTTTTGAAAAAAAATCTGTGGCGCATATTGGCAATATGCGCCACAGATGTTTTTGAGACTTCTATGGCGCATTTCAATATGCGCCACGGAACTTCACTTTAGTGGCGTGATAATAGTGGCGTATCCCATATGCGCCACAGAAGTTGAAAAATGGTGCGCCACTGATGAGCTTTTTTCTAGTAGTGCAGGTTTGTCTGGTGTGTTGTTAGGGACTATTTCAGGAAGAATGATAATCCTAGAAACATGGATGAATTCGGTGAGCTTTTCCTAGGGCCTAAAGGCGCTAGGAGCGATTGTTTGGTTCTGGTTTGCGGAGATTGCGTGGTCGCTTTCGTTAACATGTAATGAGTAAATATTTCAACATAAGGTGTTATTTAAAAATTTGCACCCTCTTTATAGAGCATACTCATTCATGTTGCAGTAGAGGTCGTCGATCTCTTCTAGGCGACAAGCTGCGATGGAAGACTATATGTGCAAGATTAACGACAAGCTACGAGAACTGGGAGCATCGAGGAGACATGGTCGCGTTGGAGTAGGTTGATGAGGTTCCTTTTAACTTCTCTTGTTTTGTTGGCTTAGTAGTTTTGGATGTTGTATCGTGGAGGATGCGTCCCTAGGTTTTAGCTCTTTTGCTTTCTTGAGAGTGCGGTTCGCCAGCTAGGAGCTGTCCTGTGTTTGTTTTTTCTTTTCTTTTCTTAGGTTACCTTGTGATAATGCTGAGCTTTCAATATAAGTCTTTGGTTACCTTATGACAATGTTGAGCTTTCAATATAAGCCAGGCGCCTTAGTGGGTGTCTTTTAAAACACGCACGCACGCACACACAGTGGCATGGTAATATGGAGTGGGTTGCATGTGGCACTAATGAGAAAGAATTGGGATGATATGGCTGCATCGGATTTTAGCTTGCAAACATTAAATACATCTTATTGGGAAAAACTTTACGGATATAAAAGATATGCACACTAACACAAAAATACTTGAATCGCCAATGGGGATTTGGTACACGATGATTCCGTTTTTTAAAATTATAAATACTATTTTTAACTTTAAAACAAATCCGAGATATAGCCAACCATGTATCCACAAAGTGCAAAATATTCATTCCAAATAATTTGTATTACGAGCTACACAAAATGACAATGGCAAAAGATATATCTCAGAGTTTTCAAAGACCGATGAGGCATAGGACGGAATGGATCAGCTTCAACTATCATCCTTGCCCACTGTTTATTTTGTCTTTATCTCATTCGTTAGGGAGTTTTCGAGCTCCTTATGAGATGTGATCGTATGACAGTGAGTGAGAAGCACGAGCAAAACGACCGGCGGAAAATGGTTTAGATTGTTTAGAACGCGCTTTTCCTAAGCTAAGAATATGGTGCCTAAAACGGAAATAGCCTTGATTTCTATCTATGACCAAGACTATTATGAAGAGTCAAAAGATTCAGATAAGCTGACATTTTTTTTTGAAAGAAATGCGTAAAAACCCCTATAGCGAGTTTTTCTTTTGAATAATAAAAATCTATATCTACAGGTAAGCTGACATAATAAATAGAGTACCAGAAAGTTGTGCTTGTTTTCAAATCTCCAATTTTTTTCAGATTTTGTGTAGTCCACGCTATAAAGAATTTTGGGTTGCAATTTTGCATGCTCATGGGATACAACATTTATTATGCCCCAAATTTACTTTCAAATTATTTTGAATCTTGTATATTTTTTAGTATTTAAAACAAAAGGAGCACTGGAATTCAGAGTCAAAGACACTTTCCGTCTCATTGCACTTATAAATGGTAACCAAACACGCCGCTACAAAACCAATACTTTGCAATATATGAGCACGCTCCCGTGAAGGATGAAACCCTCTAAGTGCACGCTTGCTCGCTCACCAAACTGTTCAACGTAATGTTACGGCAAAGATTAGAAAGCATGAACACAAGAACAGAAGATGATTTATGCCAACATGTATTTTCCCCAGGCGAGCAAACTCATTATCCTGAGAACAGTAGCACGAAAATTATAACCGTAATGCACATATCCCCAGCAAGGCGGAATGTGATCTAACAGGAAGAGTCACAAGACATCATCCATGTAAATTAAGAATATTTATTTATTTTTAAAGTTCTCCAAAAAGGACATCCATCCAACTCCCATAACCTGTCGTCAATTAGAGAGGCAGAGTTCTCCCTTTGCACGAGATTACAGAGGCCCAGGGAAGGTGCCATTTTCCCGTTGCTCATTCCACCGGTCAACCTGCAGGTCAAACACAATACTGTCAGTGGTCAACTCTCCAGAACCCAAATGTTATTAGGACAGATGAACCGTGTGTTACATTGCAACAAGATGTAATACAGCTATTAACTGGCAGATTCAATCAATGCTTATATGTGCCCATGAGCAAGTGATGATTAATGTGCATATGGTAAAAGGATGGCATATTGAAAAGATTCAGTAGCTCATGTAGAATGATTAATACAAAAACCAGCCAAATGCAACAACAAAAAAGCGTTGGGGTTTACAGTTTAGTGTTGTCATATGAACTAAATTATCAGAAGCAACAGTAAGCAGGATAAATTATTCTAGGCAATAGATCTACTTGATTTTCATTCACCAGGCAAACAGATTTGAAACTTGAATCTTAGTTACAAGTCAATGGATCCAAAGGAATTCATACTTTTGGAAGAACTAGCATATCCAGCTTAACAAACCCACAGTTGTGAGGATAAAAAGGCCCTTGAACAACACTTCCATACCAATAGTAATGCTTAATGAAGTGTAGGTTTGTAGCTAAAACACTGCAGGGGCTTATTTTGTCCTCTTCAAAGTTCATCTATATAAAAATATTAATGGCAGTACTGTCGAGTCTAACAATTATCACCACTTGAAGAGCATACACAACGGGCTAAATCATGGAAGCTTCACATGCCAAAAAAAATACTTAGCTAATCTCAAGTTAACAATCCTGAAACAGTGAACTTTATGAACAGCGAAAGCAAGAAATACATACCCATTCACCAGGACAAAGAGATCGGTAGTATTTTGCGAACTTGTCACATTCAGGGGCATCATCTCCTTTCGCAGCTACACACCTGATTAAATAATCAGACTTATTGAGAATGGCTGTGAGTAAACCAATAGCACAAACTTACCCAAACTCCATGAGAACGATAGTCATACCTATGATACTCAACGTAGCGTGTGAAACAGTGCCTTGATTGATTAGTTGTTGGGAAACGGAAATCTGCTGGTGCTGTCTCAATCTGCATAATGAAACATGCTCAGTAGTTCGCACCTATAACATGAATTGTTATTTTAACATTGATTTGTCATAATATCAACCTTGATCTCTGCTTTCTCTTCAGCTTCTTCCTCCTCGGCAGTCTCAGTTGTTTCCTCTGCCGCAGTGTTGGTTTCCTCTGCTTCTGACTTGTCAGCATTATCTTCTACAGCAGCTGGTGTCTCATCAGCTGGAGGGGCTTCATCATTTGATGCAGGGACAGCTTCAGCCTCAGTAGCAATATCAGGCTTCTCAGCCGTTTTTTCCGCTGGAACCTCTTGTGGTGGGAGTGAATATTCCTGCAAATGGAAGTAAAGATTTTAGAAACACAAGTTCTGGGCCATGAAAGACCAAAAGTAAATGGAATAACACAACACAGAGAAACCAACTTGTATAATAGATACTTAATAGATCATTATTCATGATTTGAACAAAGAGGGAATCAGATCCTGCGTGTAACATGAACATTATTCTTATGTTATCACGCAGCACATAACTAAGTGCCTTTTTGTTTGGGTTGTCTGTGCTGCTCTGCAGGGAAAGCTGTTGTTCCGAGTTTTACTCTTTAGCAACATAGCTGGCATGTCTGGCTGTAAACTAGAGAATTGTCTGAAATACACTCGTCATTAGAACGTATATTTTGCTGATTTACATGTAATAAATAACATATGGATCACTAAAATTCAAAAAATGGATCAATATACAATAAAAAATAGTTCTGTTCATAGTAAATATAATTTCCAAAGAATTTCCGCACACAAACATAGGCACCAAATAATTCATAATATATTGCTTTGACTAAAATGCCATCGTAGAAATCACCATTAATTAGGTCTCCTTACATTACTAAATTATATTCTCCAATGCAAAGCAGAAATGAGATTGGCAATCAGTAGCTAGTTATCTCTGTTGGTTAGGAAACATGTGCGCACACCAGCTAATAGGGAATGAATGGATCATTCACGGGACATGCATCACCTCTAAGTGCGAAACATACACGACGGCGATCAGTTGAAACATGCAGACAGAGACTGGAACTGTACTCCAAATCGCTCACGGGACCTGCAGAAGCAAGGCTGGCCAAAAAACTGGCTAGCCGGCAATGCGCCGGATGCGATCTGGGCTAGGATTGAGTTCTAGAATCTGCACGAGCTTGGATGGGAGGGAGGTCAGGGATAAGCTTGGGCGGCGCCGCCAGGGAGGGAGTTCTAGAGTTGGCAAGGATCTTGTACGAGACAACAGCCGGTTGTCGGGGATAAGCTTGGGCGGCGCCGCTTCGATCTGCCTGTCGCTGATGGAGACAAGAGGCGGCGGCGCGATTCAGATGCAGGGACGGCGGCATGATTACGATGCAAGGATGGCGGGAGGTCAGCGGCGTTAGACGGACAAGTCAGTGGCAGGAATGAGGTCCGGCGTCGGGGAAGCCCGGTCTCCGGCGGGAAGGCGTTGGCGGTGCGCATGATCTCTCGCTCAATGGGGACACAAACACAGAACGAGAAAACTATTCAGGGCAGGGAAACAATACGCACAGGTTGGGATTTGGGACTCACACAAGTTCAGCCGAGGGGTGGCAGTTTTCTTGTAATTCCAAGAAACCAAATGGACAATGAGTTGTACCGCTTCAGGAATTGGGTAGGAAGCCACGGGAAGCACCTCCAGAGATGCTTTTCCTCGCCTGCCTATTCCGTGAGCGGCTTTGGCAAAGCCCACAGCAGACCCTTTGTTTCAATATGGTGGCTTATTTTTGTGGAAAGCCAGAATAACCCCAAACAAAGAGGCACGGTGCATAACTTTGAGAAGGGACACACACACACACATATCTATCTTTCGTAGTCTACTCTACATTCCCCAGCAAAATCTGATAATTCACTGAACACCAAGTACTACAAACTAGTTTCTAAGAAAAATGTATAAATTCTACAATTTTTCACGTACAACTAAATTGCTACTATTTAAGTTGTACATGCAAATCTACAGAAGTGCATAGCCAACTTTTCTTTCGCGGGACAAGTCATATAACTAAATCATCGCCAACATCTACACAATTTTAAGCTATTCAACTTTCTATAAATGGTACGGAAATGTCATTGAAATTAGAAAATCAAATAAAACTGCAAAGTAGCCCAAAACAGTTGTCCACCACCAATATGAGCACATCTAGAAGAAATAGTCTGCAGCATGCAAAACAAAGCAGCAGTAGTAATTTTTACGCAGAACCTTTTGCCACACAAGAAACTCATGCCAAATGATGAAAATACAATGAGATGCATTTTCTTCAAGAATGTTGATAGATACAACAGATGCTGTCAAATTTTGGTAATGAGAAAATGCTTTACTCTCTGCTCAGGATGGTTATGCATGAGCTGATGATCACTACCAACAGGATCCATAAAGCGAAGTATTCCGACCCAATAAAGTATCCTAATTCACATTCACAAAGCAACCGAGTAGCTGACCCTAGTATTGCTAGAACTGTATACATCACCTTGTATTCTACTCCCTCTGTCCCCAAATAGGTCACGTATAAACTTAGTAAAATGGTCAATCTTATTTAAGTTTGACCATGCATATTCACAAAATTATGAAGATTACAATACCAAACAAATATCAATGGATCAATAGATTCATCATAAGATATATTTTCATAATGTACTTATTCATTACTGTAATTATTTGATATTTCTTTCAATATATTCAGTCAAACTTAGAAATTGTTGACTTTTTTACTAAGTTTACACGCCACCTATTTGGGGACAGAGGGAGTACCAACTACAAGCACAGCATCAGGATGTCCAACTCCCTTAATCAATAACAGTTGATGGTATTTGTGGAATATTCCAGGTATTTTGGGAATTCATGATGGTAATTTGCTAAAAAATGAAATCGTAGAATATACTAATATTATAACTGGGAACTTCTATGAGATAGACAACTTTCTTAGAGGCTTCTGAAGTTCTAAGTACTTAGATTCCTTTTTATTTTAGCACAAGGATCATTGCACATGGTCCAATTGGTAGGTATTGTTTGCCCTATTTATGGGTCAGGACAGCCAATGAGGCCGAGACTTGCAAATAAGAGATCACATATCTAGAAATTTTTCATGTAATATCAAATATGTACAAAGATATCCTAACCGTTTTTTGGACATTCTGGAACCACCAGCAAAATATACTTTCGGAAAATTTCCATCTCTTCTAGAATACTGAAAAAAATATGCATACCTACTTCTCAATTATTTACAACAGAACCTTTTACTACAATCAACTTTCAGTTTTTCCAGCCTCAAATCGACCACACTACTGAAAACTTCTGCACGAATCACATCATTGGCCCACTGCACTCAAAACTTGCTCCAGAAACAACCAAACTACACCAGAAACAGCATGCCAAACCTAGTTCTCACTGGGGTTTCATTTGGATGAAATGGAACCGGGGACTGGGACCCTTGTTGTTGCTCTAAAAACAGCCTACCCGATGTAAATTCGGATCCACAACCTAATTAGCGGTTTTAGCTGATCGAATCCAAACCGGGGGCACAAACGACACATTATTCTACTCAGAATCCTGATAATTTACGCGTCTAGGCTCCCATACTCGCCAAGTTATCGACCAAAGGAGTCCACGGCTCCTCATTTCGGAATCCGCGAAATACAAACATCTGCTACCGAACAAAAACTCAACGCTGAACAGAACCCCTAGACCCCTGTCGCGAGAACCCATAAGACAACCGCAGATCTGGAGGCGCCCGCTGGATCTACCGACCCTACCGGGACGAGAAGTTTAAGATCGGGAGCTGCTATGTACATAGGAAACGGGGTAGGTGGTGTTACGGTTGTGTTTACCTCGGCGAGGGTCGGGGCCTTGGCTTCGGCTGCCATGGTCGCGGTAGCCTGGAAGCTTCTAGAAGTGGCGGCTGCGAGAGACTGGGGGAAGGGGCACAGCAAAGCGATACAAGAAGAGGATGGAGATTCCAGTAATGCTTAGTGGGCCGGGCTTAAATGTTAATCCAAAACTGGGCTAAACAAAATGGGTCCTCCTCTTGTGCAACTGCAACACGCTTTAAGTTGCTGACACGTGGGGTCGACTATACTTGGGTTGATCTCTTTTCCTTCTCGAGAAATAACGATGATCTTTTTTAAGTATGTGGCACTCTCAAATCTGGAAGGCTCTCGTTTGGCTCTCACCATTTTATTTCATTTGGTACAAATGGAATAAATGGCATTGATGATATTATTTTATTTGGCAATTTCACAGACATGATAGGATACCAAAATAAATTAAGGTTAGGCATAAAAAGAAAACCATGAAATTTGCAAATGAATTCTGTAACAAATTTTGTGGCAACCAAACAGGTTGATTCTTGGAATCACAAATGAATCACTTGATTCCAGCCCCAAATGATGGAAGTCAAACGAGCTCTAACTGCAATTAGTAAAATATTACAATTACATCACATATAAATGAGTACCTTTGCAAAACAGAAGCATGGAAGAGAGAGCTATGCATTGTGATTGTGGCGGTAGGTGTTAGCCTCGACAGATCTGTCATCCTAGTTATTTTCTGTTTTCATGGAGTAAGTTGTGAAGATTTGAGATGCACAAGTCCAGACACGATGGTCACGCTAGATAAAGCACACAGTCTCCGATGGTCACGACTGTTTCGCGACGTACGTGGAAGACACGATGGTCACGCTAGATAAAGCACACAGTCTCCGATGGAGACGGTACGTGAGCAACTAATCAACTTCAGTTCATTCAGACTTCGCTGCTGCCTCGGTGCCGTCAGCTATATGTCGGCAAAAATATCGCAATCCTGTTCACAAGGATTAGTAATTGCTCAACCAATCAGCTCTGCTATCATGAACTAATTAAGCTAGGTAGCATCTCCGTATAGCCACCTAGTCAACTAGTACCTCGATGATCAGGGGATTTGGAATGGATTGTCGATTTGTGCACGTCACTGCATGCCTTCTCTCTTTCTCTTTTTTTTTTTTTTGCGAACAGAATACTATGATAACGCGCTCACGGAACAAACCTCGGTCGCTTCCACGCCAGCGATTGCGCCATGAGTGTTGAAGTATAGATAGTGAATTGTCTAGTCTTTTTCATTAGATTGGTATTTTGGTTGCATTCAGGGGTGGGTCCAAAATTTTAAAAACGGGTCTTCAAAATATATATAAAGTAATGTCAAAAGAATACAACCATGGGCGTTTGAACCCAAACCAAAAGGTTCAACAAATTGTTCCTAACCAATTGAGCTATTTCATCTTTTCTTTCATTACAAGATGGTTAATATTTTTTAGTATACACATAGCATTAAATTCACATATTAGCATTTTGCCAAACGGACAGTTGTCCGTTTCTGTTCATGTGCCATCCGCAAACGGATCTTGATGTCTGATTTAGGGGCGCTGTTGTAGTTGTCCTTACCACCCATGACTTCATAAAATAATTTGATGGTTAAGAAATTTTTTTGTAACTCATGACTAGCACAAATCACAAGCCCAGGATTTTTTTAGTTGTAGCCCATTTTAAAATAGTTAAATTTTAGTTACAACCTCACATGTAACTAGAAATTTTTCACTTGCAATCCATGTTGCAACTAATGACTAGCATGAATAACAAAGCAATCCAACGATCTAGGATTCGATCGAGAATTAGGAAAACAGTTTCTTTAGTTTAGATTTTTTTGAAGTTTTTAGTCAATGAAGAAATCTTATGCACTTTTCCATTTAGATGCTATGATTTTCCCCAAGCTCACAAGTTCGTTTCTTTATGCCTGTGAAAAATTTCTTACTGACAAGGTGATCCAATATGACGACGCACAACTCACATCAGTGGCAGATCTAGAAAGATTTTGAAGTACGGGAAAAACACATATTAAAGTGTTTTAATATGCCAATCTTCCAAATCACATAGAATAGTAAGGGCGTAAAGCATCATGCGGCAGACGGCTGCCCGGCCAGGAGGGACTGACTATAAAGAAGAAGTAAAACAAACTTCTAATACACTGTCAACATTTTCGATAGGTTGAGTTTGTACATGGGTTCCAAGAGGATGAAGCCAGTGAAAGGTAAGAGATCACATTATAAAATAAAAAGTGATATAAACTCATAGCGATTTTTTAGTTCTCATGTGTCCGAAAACTTCTTACATCTCAGTCACCTCTCTTGACATTGAATTTACCTAGCGATTCGTGCAACGTAGGACTTCTACATGAGTTGCAACTATGTTGTAACTGAGATTTTAATGAGTTACAACTAGACTATAACTGAAAATTAGTATAAATTATATAAGTTGTAACTAGGTTGCAAATGAGAATTAGCATAAATAATAAGATAATATCAGCGACTTAGACATATAAAGTTTTCAGGCGCCTGAGATTTGTTGGAATTTGGTGTATATTGGGCTATTGGCCCATTAGACAAATTCTGAAATTCTCTTTGGCCCACTTATGCAATACAGCATATGGCTGTGCTAGTGGTGCTAAAGTTTAGTCTCACATTGCTAGTTGAAGGAGAGTTGGACCATCTTATATAGTAGAGTGTTGCACCACTCACTAAGGTGTGACAAGAAGAGTAGCCCTCGCGCACTCCTCCGACGCCACGCCTCGCCTCGCCACGACGCCTTGCTGGCGCGGGTTGCTCGCCGAGCCGAGCTTTATTATGAGTCATTAACGGACGCGTTAATTACAGCCGTTTCTAGTTTTTATGGACGTGGCTGTTACCGACTCGGACGTGGGCTGAGCCCACGATTCTCCTAATCTGCACTATATAAAGCGTCCGGGCTAAACCTAATCGGTACGGTATCAATCCACACACGCGCCTACCTCCAGAACCTTGCGCCGCCTCTTTCGTCTTCTCCATCCCGGCTTGTGGCGTGCACCGCAGATCGGGACAGTAGGCCTCCGGAACCCCGCCTCTCATGAACCTGTACGGGTGAGGGGCGATCAGGTTTTTGGGGAGCGCTCAAGCGCGACTACCGGCAACCACGACGTCGTCCGACAACGAGTTCCCTGACGACGACTTCTTCCCGGACGTCAGCGACCTCTTCGACAACCGCAACATGGGCGACGCTGCTGCGACCGCTGCGGCTGCTATTCAGCCTACTCTGTACGTGATACTCAACTGTCTTTTTCTGATTATGCTAGAATACTTTATTCTAGCGTTTGGTGTAGATGTGATAGGTTTGTTGATCTACATGATTGGTTTTACTATTATCTGTATGATCATGATTTATCAGTTTATTATTCGGATTAAATCATATGGATTATTGCTTATATTTCCAACAAGATTTAGACACTTCCTAGTACACCGACAATTTCTCAGTAAGTGGAATTCGTACATGGTTCTAAGAGGATGAAGTTAAAAAAAAGCGTTACGGAGCTTCCCACTCCCATTCTTGATTCCTATATAGCGGCTTTAGAGTCACAAACGTGTAATCGAAGGACTGGCCAATGCGGTACAAAATGTACACATCTTACATTCAAGAGGACCATCGAGCTGGAAGCCTGGGACACATGGCTATCCTTGTGTGTCCTTTCTTAAGCATGCATGTGTACCCTTGTGCCCTTGTGCACCACCAACGATCCAAGATGAGATTGAAAGCTCGAAAAGGCAACGTGAGTGCCTAACCAACATCCTCTTTGTTGCATGCCATTGTGCGTTGTCTATGTGGTTATCAATCATCTTCATCTTCCTCGAAGTGTGTTCTTTCGAGAGCACTTGCCCAAGAAGTAACTAAATGCGTTAGTTGCATAGATATTAATTACACGTAGCCTATGCACCACAAGATGTCTAAAAATATTTAGAATACATATAGCTGAAAAAACCCACCACGACGATCAATCACGTGCGACAACAACACTCTACCTAGCGCCAAAGACAACACCCAGAACACAAATGAGGTTCTCCAAAAGCAACGCCTTCGGAAAGAAAACAATACACAAACATTGTTGTAGCCAGATCAAAGATCTTGAGTTTCACCCTGAGAAAGACTGTATTTCCAAAACAATGCATTTAACAAGATCATTGCGAGGCATAACCAATAAAGACCAGACCCTAGATTTTAACCTGGAAATCATAGCAGAGCACCACCAATAAAGAAGTCATCTAATGCGGCTGTCCCACTTGCGGAGGTCGCTACTGAAAGTCACATACCATCAGGGTCACATGAACTCGTGTCCGGTCTGAACGCGAACATACCCCGCAAGCCAAGTCCAAACAACATGTGAAGCAAAGTCTTCATCGCATCCAAGTCCCTGCCTTCGCCACTCGCAGGTCCTCCAATCATGCCAAGGTATTCTCCACATATGTTGATCCAATGGAAATCTTGGTGCGGACATGTCCCAAAGGTGTCAACAAAAGACAGAGCTCCACCATACCCTCGTGAAGCTAGTTAGGCTGATGTTGCGGGTCCAACCAAGGTATCCAAGGAGCGCCATATGCGCCAGTCCTTGCTTTCGTTTGAAGGAGAAATCCCAAACTCGCTGATGGCCAGACCGAAGAGGACCGACCAAGGGTAGACTGTGACTTCGCGTGAAGACCACTAGGGTCACCGCTTGGCCGATTAATCTGCAAGACATGGGGTCTCGAGATCCAACATATCTCGCTGGCCACCTCCGGGGAAGGAGGAGGGCCGCCGCCGCCATGCCCAGGGCTGCCGCCCAAGTGATGCGGCCAGAGCCACAACCGTCGTTGTCATCACATAGAACCAACAGGAACAGGAGTATGGGCCCCTCCAAGCCCATACGAACCCAGATCAAGCAACATGCCACCGCCGATGCTACTCCGGTCGTCGTCACGCATCACCGTGGCCATAGGAGCAGGAACGGACGCCACCGCCACAACTCAGGACCCGACCAGCAGGAGCCTGGCCGCCGCCATGCCGCACGGGCTTGCCCGGCGACACCTCCAGCCGCATCGGGGGAAGGGGGTGGGGTGTGTGCGTGCGAGTGTGTGCGTGTGTTGCTTCTCATGACTATGTAGAGTGGCAGATGCAGATTGACGGATATAGATGGTCACATGTGCGATATCCCATGTTCTTTTGTGACTCGACTTCCTTTGGTCCAATCAACTGTTTGTAGTTTTCCGATAATGGAATTTAGGTAATCCTCTTTCTGTCAAGAGATTGCACACACGTCCAGGGAGATACGAAAACCTGCTGACATCTGATTTACAGATTCATTTCCATACAGTATGAGAAAAGTTTGTGGTCCAGCCTCCATACATGGCTGAAAGCTTCTTTCGGACATGTAGGCTTAAGGTTTCTTTGATTTGCAAGATTTTTTTCCTGTGCACCAAACTTAGTTTGATTCACCACATAAAAAACAAAGGTTTTTTAAAAAGATATTTGACTTGGTAGAAAAATCATATAATGCAAAGGTATACTTAAGAAAACTTCTACAGTATATATGATTTAATTCTACGAATCAGAAGACACATACGAAAAAATCCCCCAAAATTCCTATATTAACCCTACTTGTGATTGTCAAAAAAACCCTACTTGTGGGTTAGGGAAGGAAGGGGTTGGGAAGTTAGAGTTATTGTTTTAGTGTTCTAGTGTCTTTCCAGCTATTTGGGCAATCAACGTGTGATTCCAAAACTGATATCTTTGGTTGTTGAAACCTCTTGATGGTATTTATTTGAAACTTTCTAAAGAAATAATTGAAAGTCTTTGTGGTTCATTTGAAAGTCTCCCAAATTTGGTTGAAAGTTTCCAACTTTTTAGTTAGAAAGACTTTGATTTAATAATTGAAGGTTGACAAAATTTAGTGATAAGTTCCACATGTCGCTAGCTAGAGATGAGGAGAAAGTTTTGACCAGTGTCCCTTTTATATCTATTCATTGAACTTAGCAGTTCTCCTGCTAATATTTATAAATCATCTGGTGAACATACACAAGAACCCAACTTTCGAACACATAGTGAAAATCGTATTTCCAAGTTCTAACAAATTACAAAAAAGAAACCAGGCAGATAGGTATGTGGTAGAAACTTACTATAAATTTTCATAACAAGTTATAATTTTTTTTGAATAGTGCAGAAATCACAAGATCACAAATCAGTCCATTTATAAATTAAAAAGTTAGAACTTGGTATACAGTCTATATCGATTTTTTATTTTCTTTTACAAATCATAGATGGTTATATTTGAGTTTTAATTTATCGTGCATATATATTTATCTATTTTCTAAATGCATACATGTTTTCAGTATTTTTTATAATAAATACTACTTTAGCTAGGTGTTCAAAAGTCTGGCTTTTGTGTCTAGGTTAGGAAAATTCCTCTTAGTGGAAAGGGAGTTTGGAGTCGGCCGTCAAAAATAAAGTAGAGCTTACAATCATCTAAATTAGACAATTTCGTATATTCCATTCTTCCAAAAAGAATGTTATAGATTTGTGTAGATTTACATGTACTCTCTCCGTTTTAAAATATAAGATGTTTTAGGTGTTTGTGAGAAAATCTAGACTTCTTTTAGTGGGGAGGGGATGGGGTTAACTCGGGAGCCGAGCCTCCACGGTTGGACCTTACTACTTTAATCTTTAAACTATGCTGATTTTCAACTTCAGCCTTAAATATTTTGAATTTATCTAGTGCTTCTGAACATTCTTTAATATGATAAATGTAACCATAACGCGAATAGTCATCCGTGAATATTATAAAAGAGTCATAGCCATCCATAGATGTCACAGGAAACGGATTGCATATATCCGTATGAATTATTTCTAATACTCCTGTGCTTCTTTTGACGCATTTATTAATGTTCTTTACAAACTTTCCTTTGATGCAATCGATGCATTGCTCTAAATTTGAAAACTCTAGAGGCGGTAAAATTGATTCTTTTACTAAGCATTCTATTCTCCCCCTCGAAATATGGCCTAAACGACAGTGCCATAATTTCGATGAGACTTCATCAATTCTTTTCCTCTTACTCTTTTCATTCAGGGCTGAGGAGGCATTCTCATTCTCAGCGCTTATTTCATTCACATTCTCACAGAGTGATAATAAATAAAGCTTGTCTTGTCTGAAGGCAAGACCAACAATCTGATTATTCAACTTGATTTTACATTGACCATCGCCAAAATGGCAAGCAAAACCACAATCCTCTAAGCGTGACACACTTATCAAGTTTCGATGCAAAGAGGGTACATAAAGCATATCTACTAATAAAAGTACAAAGCCATTCGACAACTCTAAAGGAAGATCTCCAATGGCTTCGACTTCAGCTTGAACGCCGTTTGCTACTTTAATTCTTCTTTCTCCTCTTTGCAGGGTCCTTCTCATACGGAATCCCATTCTTGCACAGATACTTCAGGAAAGCCACACAGTCACTCATGTAGTGGCCCTTCTGCTTGCACCACTTGTAGGTGTCCTTGTCCACTTCCTGTGCCTGGTGTTCAGGAGCCTTTCCATGTGGCCTAGAAGAAGAGGGATGCCCCTGAGGTTTCCCTTGGGGCTTGGAACCCTGAAAGTTCCTCTTCTTGGTTGGGCTGTGTAGTTCATGTAATCACGGACCGCCTTCACCTCTCTTCTTCCTGGACGCACATGGCCATCATCTTCTCGATACCCCACTTTTCTGGCTGTGCATTGTAGTTCACAGCAAAAGCTTCAAACTGGTTTGGTAGCGAGGCAAAGATAAGATGAATGATGAACTCATCTGGAAGCTCCATGCCCATAGGCTTAAGCTTGGAAGACATGTTGCTCATTCGCAAGATGTGGTCCCTAACACCACCACCAGTGTATCTTGTGGTAACAAGTTTCTTGATGAGTGAGCTTGCATAGGCCTTGGAGGACCCAGAAAACTGACTCTCTACCTTTTTAGGTACTCACTGGCTATGGTGCACTCTGGGATTGCTCCCCTTATAGCTTCCATGATGGAGCTCTTAATCACCATTAGGCACTTCCTATTGGAAGAGTCCCACTTTACACGCTCAAGATCGTACTTTATTCTTATCGGTGCATGGTCACTGACCCTTTTCTTAAAGTCCTCTTCACTTTCTTTTTCGTCCCTGACGGGGTCGACAGATTCTTTAGGACAAGCTTCAATCAGTGCCAAGTCGATGTCAAGCAGAGCAAGCCCCATCGCTACCTTCTCTCGCCATGAGCCATAGTTCCCTCCGTTGAGGGGTTCAATGGCCGAGATGAAACTCATAGGATTGCCTGAAAGCAAAATATCATCAAAACAAGTTAATTCAACGTTGGTCAAATTAAAATATGAAACTTCTCCATATTAATACAACATCAGCGTTTGACAGAAATATAACTAATATGGATAAAACTTACTATTTATAGTGAAAAATTTACTAACAACGTTGGTCATCCAATAAAATAATCACTATTAAAAAATTAATTCTCTCTTCATTGCATTTAAGCAATTAATTCTTTCAGCGGAATAATCATGAATAAAAATTAATGAACTTTACTTATTTACATAGTGTTTTTTACTATTACTTTACTATTTTTCTACACAAAATTTCGTTGGAAAAATTGCTATAGAAAAAAGGTTGAAAAAAACTATTAAAAACAGTAAAAACAACTTCTGAAAAAGAAAAACATGAAAACTATGCTTAAAAATGCCCTTTGGGCCTTTTCCTACGAAAGTGAGAATCATGCATGATAGCTGCTAATCACAGAAGCGCCTGCTTAGTGCGCCACCCAGTGGCTCGCGATGCACGGCCCAACATGCTCATGACTCAAATAGCTGCCTTTTGCCCGCCAAGGCTGGCGGAATCCTCGCCACCCTGGTCTCTGGATCGGACGCTAAGGCTTGGGAAACAAATCGGTGCCCCGACCCCATTCTAACCTAATCGCATTTGCCCCTGCGCCACTCTAAGCCCGAGCACGCTCTGGGCGCGGACGCTGGCGAGGAGTGAGCCTCATGAAAGCAGGAGGGTGGTCGGGCCATGCCGGCCATGAGCCCTCCTCCTCTTGCTGAGACCTGTCCCTCTTCTTTCCACCGCTCCCTCCTACCTCTCCTTGCTCCAGATGCAGAGAGAGCAAGAAGCGATCGATGGCGCCCTTTGCGGCGTGAAGCGATCCACCCGACGGCAGTGCGTCGCCAAACGCCCAGTGGTTTCTCGTCACCGTAAGCGACCTTCTTATCTTATTTTGCTCCGATTCGGGAGGAACTAGGGGAAAAGAGACTAGGGGAACACGGGATCTGGGGGGCTTTTCTTTGTTTCTTACTTCCCGAAATGATTTTGGTTGGATCTTGAGGTTGGGGTTTCAGATCTGATTGGGGGGTTCTTCTTCCCGACCTTGGCTTGCTGATGAGTCGGGATCGAGAGGAACGGCGCGGCCTCGCGGCGGCGCTTCTAGAAACCCTAGCCTCTAACTTCTTTCTTTTCTTTTGGATTTCTACTACCTCGACTAGATCCACCAAAACTAGCAGGCTCTGATACCATTGTTAGTTCTGCTAGGACCTCTAGCGGTAGATCTAGGGGTATATGAGAGAGGAAACCTTACCATCGGCCTTCGGGGTCGACGATGAGGTCGCCATCGAGCTCGTCGAAGTGGTGGTGGCGATCAGGAGTGATTTCCACCGCTACAGCGCAAAGCCGGATCGATGGCTAGGGTTTAGAGTTTCGGTGGGATGAGTCGGCACGACGAACCTTGGCGTTCGTGCTCTCGACCCCCACCTCTATTTATTACGCTGCGCGACGGGACCACCAACGATTATAACGTTGGGCGTCCCCAGTCAGGTCGCAACCTAAACTGACGAGAAGCGACACGGGGTATAATTTTCGGGGGCGCGCTCCCGACTTCTTGTTTTCAGTTTTTTAATCGCGAGCTCGACGTCGACCACACGCTCGGTTGCCCCGGACGGCACCCGCGGCGACACATAGCCGCGCTCCAAGGTGACGTCTCTCTCCTCCCCTCCCCACCTCCACCTCCACCTCAAGGCTCGGCTCCCGAGTTAACCCCATCCCCTCCTCGACCTCGAGGGTTCCAGACGACTAGCCAGCTCCTTCCACTCCCACACCTTCTCCCTCTCTGGCCCCCCTTCTGTGCCATCGAGCTGCTTGCTCTCCTGTTCTTGAGAGGGAGCGCGTGAGGAGCGATCGAGAAAAAGGATGGATCGGTACGAGGTGATAAGGGACATAGGGTCCGGGAACTTCGGGGTCGCCAAGCTGGTGCGCGACGTCAGGACCAAGGAGCACTTCGCCGTCAAGTTCATCGAGAGAGGCCAGAAGGTACTAATTAAGCAGCCTCCCAAACGATCGGATTTTATTTAATCGTCTGATGATGCAAACAAATTATTTTCCTTGTGGTGCCCTGTGTCTGATTGGTCTATTCTTAGTGATGTGCATGCGTGATTGGGACAAGTTTGTACGGTAGGAGCCCTCGAATGTCTCTGTGCTGTGGGCACCTCTTCTATGTCCTCTGTTTTATGCGGTAGTGGAGCAACTTGTTCTGTTGGACAGATAAATCCCATGTTTTCATGTTTCTCTTCTCCGTGTGTGCTCAGGAATCTCCAAAAATGTTGGGTGTTTTGGTGGATAGGAGACGTGATCTTCGCTTTGTTTTGTGCTTTAGCTTGGTGGATTGTGCGGCAACTTAGTGGATCTGTTAGCACCCAACATGCATATGATGCGGCCCATACATGCAGTTGCTAGAACTCTGCTTCTGAATGATTCCAGCTGAAGATCCTAAATATCACCTCTGATTTTTTTTTAAGTTCAGTTTGTATAAGTGTTTCAATAACAACAGGGTCTTCGCAAAATCAATTTGAGAAAGAACTTGAATCCTTTTGTCATTTATTAGATTGCAAATTATGTGACCAGCCAATCATATATTTTTTTACCGAACTTCTTGTCTTTATTTTGCTGCACGTGATTAAATAATCTGGACTCTCGTATATATGTGGCACTCTCTCAGCTACAAGGAATCTAGCGGAGCCCAACTATTCTAGAAATAGGCAACGTCTGTCAGTCATGGTAGGTAGGTCGAGGAAGTATCCAGTGTATGCCACCCTGCCGTTGCTTCCCTCCTATAAACAAAGTCCAAAAGAATCATTGGCACACAATCAATCCACCGTGGCTCGCGTTACTATTATTTATGTTCAGGCTTCGTTTGCTGTTGCTTTAGTTTTCAAAATCATTTACACATTTCTCATCCTTGGATGCAGTAGTTAGTTGAAAGCATCTTTTGTTAAAATGTGATTAAAAAATTAAATTTTACCACAGTCGGTAAAGAACTAATGAATGATTCGCCTAACTAAGTAGATTCCACAGCGGAGGACAACATGATTCGGCAATCACAGTCCAATCGCTCGGAGCGCGTGGTGGCTCGATCCTAAAGCTTGGAAGGCTGTGTTGTGCTGAACGGGTGTCAAAACTCATCTCCTTCTTCTAATTATGCTGAGGTTTTCTAGAACTTTTTTCAACTTGCTGACTTTGGACTATATTATTAGTGTACTTGGTATCATCTTCATATTAATATATTTCTATCTATAAAATAAACACTATTCATTTTGGTGTCTATGTTGGCTTCTTGTGAGTTGTGAGTCTAGTTCAGCTTTTGTTGGGGGTTTCCAGTGTCTATTAGCTGTTTCGTTTCTGTTCGTTTATTGATGCTACTGTTATAATACACATTGCCTATGCTATCCATTTCCGTTTTCTTCTTCCTCATTGTGGTCAATTATGTTCACCTGAAGATGTACCAGAGTTTTACTCTTCCCCGTACTTGCTGCAGGGTTATTTTTTTTTGGAAATGGGCGCATTTATTAACCAAATGTTTGATTCTTACACCCGGTCTCTGCATAACTAAGATGCACACAGCCACACGAATGACAGACTAAGATAAAAATTAAAAAAACATTACAAAAAGGCACTAAATTAAAGTCTGGAAACTAAGATAGCTCAATCCTCAGATCACGAGGCCATCCATGTCGTGAAAAAATATTCCTCGCCGTGTCCTCCAATCGCGTACATCCGTCCAGAAATACATCGCGAAACTCCATGCGTTGGAGAATATTCCATGATCGAAGGATAGCCGTGGCTCGATAAATAACCTGCAGAGGGGAAGACACAATGTTATTAAAAATCTTGTCATTTCTACAAAGCCATAGCGACCATATAATGGCAAGCGCTCCCACCCTAAACAAGGTTCTGTACTTATCAACAATTCCATGCAACCAATTACCAAAAACATTGGTTCTCGAACGTGGGGAGATAAGCCGTAAGATATTTGGATGAATGACCATATAGAACGAGCAAATTTTAAAGAAAGAATAAGTGTCGAATTGTCTCATCTTGATGATAAAAAACACATTGTGTACTTCCATGCCAATTCCTCTTTACAAGATTATCCTTTGTTAGAATTACCCCTTTCCGTAGATACCATGCAAATATCTTCGTCTTAAGGGGTATTTTCATTTTCCAAATTTTACTATTATCATCGACTAGGAAATCAGGTTGAACCAAAGCTTTATATAGTGAGCCAACAGAAAATTTACCACTTTCCAGTAATTTCCATTTGAACACGTCAACACCGTCCGACAATTGTATCCTGGATAACCGTAATAGTAGATTGTTTCAAGATAATAGTCTAGGACCGATAAGACTTCTTCTGAAAGACACATTAGGAGGATAGTCCTCCATCACTGTGGAGATTGTATCCCCTAACAATTGAATATAGAGCTGGGTGCTGTTCGCGAAGAGTAGATTGGTCTAGCCATTTATCTTCCCAAAACCTAATTTGTGATCCATCCTTAATCTCGAAAGCACCAAAACAAAAGAAATGTTTCTTGGTGGCCATAAGACCTGCCCAAAAATGTGAATCTCCGGGTTTCCATACCACTTGAGACACAGCTTTGGAGCCCACATATTTCCTCCATAACATGGTTTGCCAAACGCCTTCCTCAGTAAGTAGTTTAAAAAGCCATTTGCCCGTAAGTGTTTTTTGACTTGCAAATCGTGTATGCTTAGTCAACCAAACTCCTTCGGCAAGAAACCACATTCCATCCGCCGACGATATTTCTTTTTCTCACTATCCCCTTGCCAAAAGAATCTTGAACGGAAATAATCCACTTTGTTCAAAACCCCTTTTGGCATTTGGAAAAACGAGATCATATACAGTACCATATTAGTAAGAACTAAATTTAAAAGTACTAGTCTTCCTCCAAGGGATAACAATTTTCCTTTCCAACTATTAAGATGTTTTTGTATCCTTTTCTCAACAAGCTTCCATTCAGCAATTGTGAGATGCCGATAATAAATCGGTATTCCCAAATAATTGATTGGAACCCACCTGCACTACACCAAAAAGTTTAGCATATATGGGCCTCGCTTTTGGGCCTCCCCAAAACAATACAAATCGCTTTTATGGAAATTTATTTTAAGCCCAGATAAGAGCTCGAATGTCGATAATATTAATTTGATTCTTAGCTTTCTCAGATCATGTTCCATAAAAGAATTGTATCATCGCAGATTGAAGAATAGAAAGTCCACCATCAACGAGATGTGGAACTACACCTTCAATTTGGCCACACCTTTGCTCTCTCAATAAGGATAGCCAACATATCGCCCACTATGTTAAATAGTAAAGGCGATAATGGATCCCTTGTCTCGATCCTTTCTTGGTCCGAAAGTATTTGCCAAGATCATCATTTACTTTAATGGCAACACTACCCCTGCACACAAAAAGATCGAATCAAGACGCCACTCCTCGAAAAAACCTTTCATACGGAGTGTTTGGAGGAAAGACCGATTAACTTTGTCATAAGCCTTCTCAAAGTCAATCTTGAACAAGACACCATTTAATTTTTTTGAGTGTAGTTCATGAATTGTTTCATGCGTAATCACAACCCCATCTAGGATATTTCTTCCTTGCATGAACGTTAGCTTTTGAGACGGCTAACAACATTGTCGACCAATTTAGTCTAATTGTAGCAACTTTAGTGAAAATTTTAAAGCTAACGTTAAGCAAGCGATTGACGCATCGTTGTATACGCTCGCATTATTAACCTTAGGCAAGAAAATTATGTTACCAAAGTTGAGTCTAAAGAGATCCAATTGTCCAACTCAGAAAACCAAACAAATTCATCGTCCTCCTTGATAACGCCCGAATTTTGGTAAAATTTATTTGAAATCCATCAGGACTGGTGCTTTGTTGTTTTCCATTTGAAAACCGCTTTCTTAACCTCTTCCTCGGAATATGAGGCGATAGAAAACTATTTTCTTCATCAAAACTCGGGAATATCGGACGTTTGGGACTCATCCAGAGAAAGAATTCTTCACGGGCCCCAAACAAGGATTTATAATACGTAGTAATATATGACTTCGATGTTCTTGTCCTCAATCATACCTTCGTCTGAATCGAGAGTGAATAAGTTTCTTCTTATGCCTGCCATTGGCAACTGCATGGAAGTATCTAGTATTCGCATCTCCTTTCAGAATGAATTTAGCTTTAGAGCGTTGGTACCATTTGAGTTCCTCTTCGCGAAGAAGTCGGGCTATCTCTGCATTCGATTGGCTTTTAAGCTCAATTTCTTGTGCAGTTAATGGCCTTACCTCCGCGGAAGCCTCTAAGTCATCTATTATAAGTGTTAGGCGTAATTTTTTTTTTTAGGATACCCGCTGTATGCCTGGCCAACCTCAAGGAACTTAAGTAGCACGCATTTTGTTATTCCATCGTAGGATAGGCGTTTGGCCATGTACCGGTTTCTCCCAAATAGCCTTAACCATCTCATAAAAACCATCACGGATCATCCAACCGAGTTCAAATTTAAACTCATTCGTAGACTTCCGTGGCGGTAATTCAAAAGAAAGAAGTAAATGGGCATGATCCGATAAAGCCTCAATACGCTCTAGAGCCCGAACAGTTACCATAGGGAACTTTTGTTCCCAATCAGTATCCATAAGTACTCTATCTAGTTTTTCGTATGTTGGCTCCGAAAGACTATTAGCCCATGTGAATTGCCTTTCTAACATTGTAACCTCTCCCAAATCCAACTGTCAATGACAACATTGAACAGAAAAGGCCAATGTTTATCGAACCGGCCCCGACTTTTCTCATGAGGAAATCTGAGCAAATTAAAATCCCCTCCTATAAGAATAGGATAAGGATTGTCCTTTGACAAATTCACAAGCTCACGTAAAAAGTCAGCCTTATAAACATCCTGAAGGCCCCAGATACGGCGACTAAAGACCATGTGAAGTTGTCACTTTGTTACGGATATGGATTTTTATAAAAAATCTCCCACGAACTAGCTAAAACTTCCATAGTTTCATCTCGACGCCTAACAGATCCCCGGATCGACCACGCGGACGTGATATCCACGTAAAGTCCACTCCACCGTAAAGGCGATTGAGTAGAGTTTGCGAAAAATCCCGTCTACCGCCTCGAAATACCCGAAAATCCAAATTATAATCCTCACACAACAAGAAGAATAAATGTTTAGCCAAGTCCCAAGACCTCTGCTTTGAAAACATTCCATTCATTGAGAAACTATAGGAGATTTGGATACACGGGATCTCTTATGCACACTGGCTCTTGATTTTCGACCGAAGCTTTCACTCATACATAGAAGCAAGTCCGCCTCATCAAAGTCCATTCCGACACTTCACCGACTAAGTGAGAAAGGAGTTGACCATCTCTTGTGGCATGCAACCTCCTCCTCCTCGCTTAGTGAAGCATCGAAAAAGACCGACCTTAGGAGTAACTGCTAGACGGTCAACCTCCATGTGTCTCAAAACATTAGAAGAAAAGATACATCCCATGCAGAGCTACCCAAACTAATGCCAACGTTGGCTAGTTTAGAAGAAATAACAGAGTAGAAAATGACAAAAAGACTTGAATTACTCTTTATACCGGCGAATCCAAGTTCCTCTCGCCTTACGCCGCATGGCCTTGAGCATGGAGTCCTCATCATCCACGGACGCCCAGGCGTCGACTCCATGACGCATGCTCCGAATGTAGTACCACTCCCACACAAGCGAAGCATCCTGAGACCGGGCATCCCAGACCCTCCCGGGTCCGGCCGTCCCCATCGACCACCGAGGTCACCGCCCCACCAACGGAGGCGAGACGTCGAGGGTCCAACCCCACCTGGTCGGACCAAGCCATATCCTCAAGTCGGTGACAAGCGTCGGGTCACCGACCCTCCTAGGCCAGCTTCCGCAAACACACAAGGAACAACCTCCTCAAGTACAGGAGTGGAAACAGGAATAGATCTGCCCAAAATATGCGTTCGGACCTCGCGGTGGCCGAGCAAGCTCGCAAGACCGGATGGAAGCAAAACGAAGAGCCTCAGAATCGAGCCGTGAAACGCGAGGTGTCAAGTAGAACCCTTCCACGAGGGAATCCAAAGGAAGAGAATCCAGTAGTTGTCGTCCCCGCGGAGTCACCGGATTAGCATTAAAGGGGTGACAAGAATGCCCTCTGCACTTCGACTGGAAGATGCAGGCCGGAAGTACCTGCATCCGAGGAAGATCCAAGACCTTCCTCCCGAGTGGCGAGAAGCCTCTGAAGTATCCATAGCATCCTCAAACTGCTTCCCATTGGCATCATCATCCGCGTCATCATCTCCTTTTCTCCACAAGAAAGGAACAAACTCTGGTTCCGGAAGATAACCCTCAGGTTCAATCCGGAAACGAAACTCAAATACCTTGTGTTTAACCACAGCATCTGACACAATAAAGTGACCAAGGGCGTCCTTCTCCTTGAGAAAGATCTTCGTGTCAAACATTTGTTACACTTTTGTGTTCTTTTGTATTTGTTCGTCCTCTCTATCAGGCCCTTTGAATGAACGTTGAGTATCTATGTTCATCAGTTATCACTAAACATTTATTTTTATTACATAGATTGATGAGCATGTTCAAAGGGAGATTATGAACCACCGGTCACTCAAGCATCCAAATATAATTCGATTCAAGGAGGTAATTTCCTGGCTTCTGTGACTGCTTGTCTCTGATATAAGCTAAAGTTGAATGAGTGTAATGCTTTAGTTCTTTACCACTTTAAAGAACACACTGATGAAATTTAACTCAGGGTAACTGATCACATATCGTACTTATGTTTCAGTAAATTAATGTGGCTTTACAAGATTCTAGATCTGTTGTTCTACAATTTCAAGTTGTTGATCACAGTGATTGATTTCCGAGATTGACCCACATGTAGAAACATACTGTATGGAAGTTATGGCTATCGGTAGTTCACCACTTACTTTTAATAGGATGGCAAGTGAAATCATCGTTTTGGTTACCGGGCGGTAATTTTGGTTATTTTGAGGCTATAACTCTTTACACTTTGGTGTTTATTATTTTGCTTCTGACATGCTGGCTGACCACTTTAGTACTAGTAGGCTACCTGCTTTGAATGGTTAAATGCTTCTCAGATTAAAAAATCTCTTGCTCCTTGCACTGTTCTATACACTCAGGCAAGATATTTTGTTATTTAGATTTGCACCCCGTACTTTTTAACTGTTTCGAAAGACCTGATTGCATAGAGCTCTTATTTAACTAGGCTATTGACTATTTAGCGGGTACTTACAAGTAGAAAGATGCTATCCATGTGTTTTTAGACGGTGTGAGTATTTCCTTTTGGTTGTACAGAATTTCGTTTCTTCAAACGAAACAAAGAACTTGATCAGAACTGTTTGAGATGAGAAGTTCTTGCATGGTATCATCTTGTAGTGAAGAAGTATCATTAGATTATTTAGCTGCCACGGGCTGTTCTCTTTGTATTCTTCTTGAAATGTCTGTCTGATTATCAGAACTTCAATATCCGAACTGTGTCCATGCTTAAACACACCTAGTTTTTCAGGTTGTGCTAACTCCCACACATTTAGCAATAGTTATGGAATATGCCTCTGGCGGTGAGCTATTTGAAAGGATTTGCAATGCAGGGAGATTCAGCGAGGATGAGGTACATAATATTTGCAACAGTCTTTGGTACTTTCTTGAATGGTCACAAAGCATTACATTAACTATTTCTCAACAGGGAAGGTTCTTCTTCCAACAATTAATTTCTGGAGTGAGCTACTGTCACTCTATGGTACGTACTCCGTCAAGCCAACTGTCAGTCAATCACTCTTCACGCACTATCATCGTCTTCTTTTTTGCCTGCAGCAAGTATGTCATAGAGATCTGAAACTAGAAAATACTCTTTTAGATGGTAGCGTCGCACCTCGACTCAAGATTTGTGACTTCGGTTACTCCAAGGTATTCCCCTGCCAGATAATGGCATCCAAAGGTTGTGTTTCATTGCCTAACCCAGAAGGCTCTGTTTTATTTCAGTCATCTGTCTTGCATTCTCAACCGAAGTCAACTGTTGGCACACCGGCATACATCGCCCCAGAGGTCCTCTCTAGAAGAGAATATGATGGAAAGGTAAAGTTTGTTCCTCTACTGCACAATTACTATGGTTTAATTTCCACATCTGAAGCATTCCAATACAACTCTTGTGATCTTAGGTTGCTGATGTTTGGTCTTGTGGAGTAACACTTTATGTGATGCTTGTGGGGGCGTATCCTTTTGAGGACCCCGACGAGCCAAGGAACTTCCGCAAAACGATCACTGTGAGTACACCGGTTCCCAACTTAACTTCTTGGGATCCTGTCACTGTGTTACTATGAAACTTACTCTTGGTGTCTTCCACAGAGGATCCTCAGTGTACAGTACTCCATTCCGGACTACGTTCGAGTCTCAGCAGATTGCGTGCATCTGCTGTCCCGCATTTTCGTTGGAAATCCTGAACAGGTTTGTATATTCTTATCCTGAACGAATCCATTTCTTAGGCATCACGCTGCAGCAGATTTGTGAGCCTAGTACTCACCATTCGATTTGTGCAGCGCATAACCATCTCGGAGATTAAGAACCATCCATGGTTCCTCAAAAACCTGCCTGTTGAGATGACCGACGAGTACCAGAGGAGCATGCAGTTGGCAGACATGAACACGGCATCACAGAACCTGGAAGAAGTCATGGCGATCATCCAGGAGGCGCGGAAGCCAGGCGATAACGCCCTTAGGCTTGCTGGGCAGGTTGCAAGCCTGGGGAGCATGGATCTAGACGACTTTGATTTTGACGATATTGACGACATTGACATTGAGAACAGTGGAGATTTCGTGTGCCCGTTGTGATGCTCATGAGTGGTCCGAAAGTAGCGGGATTTGATTTTTTTGTATGGTTTATCTGTGGATGGATTCCTGTTTATCATGCTTCTAGTTTACATGCTTCCCGTGACCGAGAGATTGGCCTTGTTGTATATATAAACAAATGATTTGCAATCTTGTGTTCTTAGCGAAATACCTACTTCCTGAAGGTGTTTGTTTAGCCGGCCCATGAGTTCACCTGCAAATGGTACTGTACAACTTTGCAAGTTGCAAAAAATTGCAATGTTGTACGAGTGGTTTGTATTCTGCAACAGTTGCATGTGCATATCACATTCAACCTCGAATCAAAATCCTCTTGGTGCAACCAAAGATTATATTTATCTATATGGTCCCCTCGCGTCGCCCCCTCCTGGCGACCGAGGGGGCCAAACCCTAACCTTGCCGCCACCTCCTCCCCCTCCATCCCTCTCCCTCCTCGTCGCCCCCGGAGGGCCGCCGGCCTAAGTGCGTGGCAGGATCTGGTCTCCCGGCCCCAGCGCAGCGGTAGGGAGGAGTACGACGGCGCTGGACGGGGCCCCCTCACCATCGACGTCTTCGCGGCTTCGGCCGGGGGTGGCTTCGTGGGAGCTCGGATCTGGAGGCGGCGGCCTCTACCGAAGTGGGGCGGGTGGTGATCTGGTGGAGGAGGTGCCGACGATGGGATTCCGTTGGAAGACCTAGATCGACTCTCTATCCCTAATTGCCTACTCGATCCGTTCTCCGGAAATCGGCTGGCGGTGTGGGTATCGCTGTGTCGGATCTAATAAAGGATGTGGTCCTTTGGTTTCTTTCGCACGAAGACGAAGATCTGCTTGATGTCTTCCCTCGTTGATCTGGTATGGAGAGGCGGGTTCCGGAAGGCTCCACCGGAGAACTCCCATGGGCGTATCATGCCTGGAGATTGCTGGATCGGAAGGTATTCGGTCGTGCGCACCTTGTTTTCCTGGCCTTTTGGTTTCAGCGGGAGCGTTGCGAAGCTCTGTTGTTTGTTCCCACCAAGTGCCATTCTTAGAGCCATGGTGAAGTCAGATGCGGAGAATGTCAGGAAAGCGGAAATATGAGGGTAGCGATGGTGATTTTTGTTCTTATGGCGACGGAGAACTGGCTGCGTGATCTGAGACTCGTTGCAGTGACTGTTGGTACGGGAAGACAACACAGGGGAGTTTCTAGTCTTATCTTGCAGGGTGAAAATCCAAGGTCTGGCCTTAATTGGTTGTGTCTGACAATGACCTTGTTAAAGACATTGTTTTGTGAGTAAGGACTTTCTTCAGGGTGAAAGCCTATGATCTTTGATCGGGCAACGGCGGCACTTGGACACTATTTTCTTCTTAAAGGCGTTGTTATTGGAGTGGAGGACTACTAATGTTGTTCTGATGGTGTTAATGTCGTTACTTTGAGGATTAGTTCTCTGTAGCGGGACTTTTCTTTTTTTATAATTCTTTTTTTTCTGAGCTGTGTGCATCCATAGGACCGCTAGGGCATGCGTTGTTGCAGAGGCTGAGTGTAATTGGTATCCCTGTGATATTAATATATAATTTTTTCAAAAAAATGGTCTTTGCTAGCTATTTGGTGGCTTTTTATGGAAAAATATGAATTTTAGACCGTATGCGCCGAAACGATTGATCTCTAATCAACCAAAATAACATAGTTTTTTTTTGTTTTGGTCCCACCTTAATTTTGTTTTGACCCCATACTATTTTTTCTATCCCTTTTTGCCAGGTTTGTTCCGCCACTTTTTTTACCGTTGGATCGAGGCCTATGAACAGTTATTAAAAATGCCAACCATCCTAAAACTTGTAATATTTTTTTGAACAAACAATTAGTACGAGCATTATTTCAATGTGTGAACAAGGATGTCAGATTGCCCACATTTTTTTGAATCAATTATTGCAACAAATGGACATATTTTTAGATCTTATCAACAAATATATGTCGACCGAGAAACAAGGTTCATTAAGCCGTATGCAGCCTTCATAGCCAAACCTAGCATCGGCGCACCGTTGATATAGTCTGCAGGTTGAAGACGAAGGACATCTTGAGAATTTCGTTGCAATTTTTATTTTTTTGGGGTGCTTTGTACTATTATATGTTCATTTTAATGACAGGGTTCTTTCCCAAAAAAAACGACCTAAAGTTAAAAGATTTACCAAAGATGGTAACTGCAGAGGGTAGATATGCAGGTGGATGATGTTTTTCAAGCGTGTAAGCTTGTTTATGTGGTGGAACCGATGGCGACAATGTTTGTGAAGATTGTCCAGGTATAGTTGTATGTTATATTTAGTGGCTTGTTTCATGCCCAAACATGGTTGTTTTACAAGATTGTGTGAAAACTGAGCATGTTGTAGAACTAACTAGGAATAGAATTTAGTACTACAAGGCCAAGGACATTGTTGAGCGATCCAAGCACATTGAGTTGCTGGATAGCGAAAACAAAATCCTTAAGCAGGAGAGAAAGGATATGCTGAAGATGCACAAGGACTCCATGAAGGTCCTGCAGGAATCAACCAACACGGAGATGAACCGCTTGAAGGAGGAGATTGCGATGCTAAAAGAGCAGAAGAAAGCTGCCGATGAGCAAAATCAGCGCAATCTTGAAGCATACAAGATCCTCCGACAAGAACGGAACTCCATGGCGAATACACTCCAGCAGGCTGAGACTAGCATCTTCAGTAAGTGATTCTCTGTCTTGTACTTTTGTGAGTTAGATACTTTGAACTTTTGTGTTATTTAACTCATGCGCTCCCTTGTCGGAATTTGCAGCTCCTATTGGGTTAACCCAGTCGCCTCCTCCGCCAAAAGAATGCATGGTCCTTGCCGGTAACTTTATCAGCACCGCCATCAAGCAGGCCAAGGAGATAGCCAAGCCCCTCCAGATTAACATCAAAGCAGTGGATTCCGTGATGAAGTTCTCGGAGATCTTGCGCCAAGCCCCCGAGCGTATTGTAAGCTGGAAAGCTTCATGTTCCTGGGATGTCGCGAGGATGGTGCTGTGAATGGTCAAGGCACACTACGAGAACGCCGACATCGACACGGTAACCTCCGGTATTCCCGACGTGGACGACGATGGCCAGAAAATAGATCACAAGGCTATCTTGGCGTCGCTCACGGGTTTTGATACCAGGGTCTCCGAGTTGGTCGACTATAACGTCTTCGTGTGTAACACCCTCAGAATCGGCCCTATGCAAGTTTGAGCGAAACCCGCCAAACCCGCATAGAAACGATTCAAAGGTGCCCACCAGGCACTTTCGTGCGGGTGGAAAACGAAGTAATAACATTACACAACAGTCCTCGATGGGACCCGCAGAACAGATATATATAACAGCGACTCAATGAGTCAAGAATACAGATATAATATACAAGATCCAAATCACCTGGAAATTGATAGAGCGTTCGACTACGGACAAGATGCAAATGGGGCTAAGAGTCCTGAAGAATAACCAATGGCGTCCATAACCCTGCCCAGGCCAAGCCGGAAGGGTAACCCTGCTAACGACGTCGATCTCAAAACCTGCTTAAACAAAAGGGGTGCCGACAAAGGGCAAAGGAAAAAGAGGAGCGCCAAGATCGAGGCCAAGACAGCGAGGCTAGAATTCGCGGTCCTCGCCACATAGGTATGGGATCAAGCGGCAGCATGCACTAAACAACCTATAGAGACTTGATACAACTGGCGACTATCAGAGAGGGGTAAGAAATACCTATTCGGAACCAACCTGATTCTACCATCAAACAAACCCATCCTGGTGTTTCCCCCTCGAGACCAAACGAGGAAGTCAACCGAGGAACTCACACCGTTGGCAGTTTTATTTATTCAGTTATCGTTACAGTAATTACTAGTCAGGTATAGATAATCATCCTGATAAAATAAGCAGTGGGCACTTTTAGTTAACCATTCCGTGATAGTTGCAACACTTACTAGTCAGATACGATTAGCATGAGATAACCCCAAAACCCAGCAGTTGTTGGTACTTTTATTTAGCCATTCCGTTGTAGTAAAGCTGATTACTAGTCATATCGGATACAAGTTAATTTATAACAGTAAACTTTAGTTATAGTTGTCTATGATCAAGCACTGTGCTCCAAGTCGTCCATAACCGCGGACACGACTTCTCGAAAAGATTTAACCCTGCAGGGGTGCACCAAAGTATCCACAAGCACTTCGACCCTTTTGCCAGATCAGTTAACATACACCCATCGGTATGTCGGCGGGGCCTAAGTCATGACGTTTCCAGACCCAAAGCAAGCACGGGGGGCCACCCCACTAAGTCTACCCGCAACGAAGTCGGCCGGTCTCCGAGACGGACTCAGGGTTTATGACGGTCAGAACCATGTGAAACCCCAAAACTGGGCATGTCGATACCGCGAAAACACTCCGCTTCCAAAACAGTACAAGTGCTCCTCACACAATCGTAAATAAAGCAGTAAAGCATGGCATAAGTACATGATAGTAAATAAAACCTCAAACTAGTTTGTGGCCCCCAGTACAATACTTTGAAATCAGGTACTAATCAATGGGGGCCCCATATCTCCCCACCTGTGGTTAGCGCTCTCGATCTCGGAACAGGTGTCAAGAACTCGGGGTCCTACGGGACACAAGTGGGCGGTCGGAAAACAAATATTATCTATCACCCACCGGTGCCTCTGCTTACTTACTTCAATTTTAGTTGTTAAACAGTAATTAGAGTGAACGTTAACGAAAGCCATGATCATCTCCAACCTCGAACATGCGGCAAATACTCCAACAACTGTGTTACTTGGCGACACGCAATAGCACTTGAGCAAGCGACTACGACGCGCAAGTCCAACTGTCTACCAAACAACAGGTAATAGGATGTGTCCAAGGCAATATAAGGCTGCAGGGGATATCACGGGTACGAAAACTAGAGCATCGCAACACAGATAGCAATATATCAACAGGAGGGAATAAATACTATCAAAGTAAGATAGGTAGAAAGGGAGAGATGCTCGCCTGAAAACATTGCCGAAGGTTCAACCGAAGATCGGGGCGAAGCTCACATCAACTCAACGGCCTTATCCGCGAAGAAGCAAAACACTAGAAGAAACACCGGATGCAATATTTAATACTACGGCAAAAGGTCGGGCATGATGCATGTATGATGTATGACATGGCAAAGGTGCGATGCAATTAGGCCATATTAAGCGGAACCGGGGGTCCCGACAATTAAATAGGTGGTTCATGTTATTTAACTACCCCGCAAATTAAATGTTGTATTGACAGGCAAGAGATAGTACCGGTTTGATGCACAAATTTAAATGAGGCCAATATACGACTAGATTTGCCCGCATATGGGCCCCATATTTAATTATGAGGTGAATCGGCATAAGGCCCCCAAACCACAGACAAGCATGCATGCATGAAAAATTTAATATGCATCAGATATATCATTTATAAAATAAGGTCTCGGGTTTGGGTTCACACATTTAGGGTTCGGCAGATCTTGGTGTTCCGGGGTTCGGGGTTCGGGGCCGGACTCAGGGTTCAGGGTGCGACGGGGTCGGTCTCGACAGAAACATTCTTGAACAACGGGGCAGATCTTGTCGCATCCGGGTAGCAGGACTTGGTTTGGTGCCGGGGGCGCATCGGACTTTCCCCTGGTTGGTGTCGATCTTGTCGGGTCCTCGTGTCGGGTCGGTTCTGGCATTCGGGGCGAAGTTCTTGGCGTCCTTCGGTTCCATGTCGACGACCTTGGTTTCCTCGATGGAGAACTCGGTGTATCCGTGTCGCGTTTCTTGTCGGGGATCTCGACTTCGGCGCGGGGAGGAAGAACTTGTCACATGGACGTCAATGCTTCCGGGAAGGAGAACTTGTCGTTGCGGAGATCTTGGCGCGGCATCTGGTTCGGGGTGTCGAGGCTTGGGCTTCGGTTTCGGGCCTCGGCCATCTTATCCGCGAAGTAGATCATGGCGTTCCGAGGGTTGCGGTTCGGCTTCATGTTCTCCAGGGCCGGTCTCACCAACACATGTTCAAGGTCATCCTTCCGCCGGAGGACGTGTTGGACGGTACGGCTCGGCGCGCTACAGGGTCGAATCGAACAGGGAAACTCGGGACAAGCCGCTGCAGAGGAGGTGGGCCCCGGGGAGGAGAGGCCGATACCTGCCTGGCTCGCGGAGGCGCGGCTCGGGCTGCTAGCAGCCAACGACGGCGGGCGAGGAGGGCCGGCGGTGTGGCTTGGACGGCGGGGCAGAGGGCGGCGAGGAGACCAGGCGGCCGGAGGTGCTCGCTCGGTGGATGGGAAGCCCCAGGCGGGGACAGGCAGGCGGCGCCAGAGCACAACGGAGGGCGCCGACGGTGAGCTCGAGGGGACGGCCCAGCGGATCTGGGAGGCGGCCGAGGGTCAGACGGCGGGCGGAGCTCGGGCTCGGGCGGCGGGCGTGGGGAGAGGCGATGAGGTGGGTCTTGGCCGAGGCGAGGCGGGCGTGGCGGAGCACGAGGGGAGCGCAAGGCCGGGCGGGGAGAAGGCCGGAGGGCGGGCCGACGGAGAGGAGAGGGCGAAGGCTGGCGCAGCAAGCTTCGGGAGAGGAGGCAAAGGCGGCGCGGCCGGAGGAGGAGAGAAGGAGGCGCTGCATGACAGCGCAGCTCACGGAGGGCAGAGGAGGGGCCTGGAGAGAGGGGAGGAGGAGCGAGCGGCGCGCGGAAGGAGGAGCCGGGAGGGAGGCCGGCCAAGGCGGAAGATGGAGAGAGGCGGGCAAGGCTGGGTCAGAGGATCGAGAAGCAGAGGGAGAAGGGAGAGGCGGCTGCTGCCGGTGGGGAGGAAGAGGCGGGGTCGGGAGAGAGGAGAAGGGAGGGAGAGGGAGGTTGGGGACGCGGCCGCGGGTGGGGAGGGGGTGTGGGACCGAAGGGTGAGAAGGAGTGGGGTGGTGGGTCCAGGGAAGTTGGGAGGAGTGGGTGGGTGGGTGTGGGTGTGTGTGTAAGAGAGAGGGAGAGAGAGGGGTGTATGGATGGCTGGGTGAGAAAGAGAGAGAGGGGGGAAAAGAGGGGGATTGGTGAGGTGGCAAGGTGGGTAGGGATTGGGGGAGAGGGTGAGATGGCAAGCTGTGAGTGGTGGGTAGATTAGGACTAGGTAGTTTTGGAATTCGGGTGGGCTGGTTAGATATTTTAGTTTAGGGTTTTCTTTTATTTAAAAAAATAACTTTTGTAAATAGTTTTAGACAAATAAAAGACCGGAACAGACCGATGTTTTAATTTGAAATAGAGACGGGGGTTATTTAGAAAACAAAACTAGGCGTTTCAAAAATAGTTTCAGACAAACAAATGCATGATGATGACGATGCAATGCACAAAAACAACGCGATTTTCTAGTAGTGGTTTTGCGGGATGCCACATCGTGCCTATGGAGATCATTGACGGCGACAACCAAAGTTCCTCCGAGTCCCTCAAAACCGCCGACTTCGAGGAAGATGGATCTCCTGCTGCTGATGCTGCTGCTTCCAAGTCTCCTGCGCCAGGGAAATGAAAAAATGTAATATTTGTTTCCTCTGGAATTTGTATGCGGAAAAAACTATTTGTTAACTTAAGGCGGAAAAAATGGTTGTTATTTCCTGCTACTTAAGAACTGGTTCCAGCATGTATATATTTTTAAGCAAGTGCTGGCTTATCCATTACTTTGGTTTTTATGTTTGACCTTTCGTGAGTCGGAAGACTCATTGTCGGAACCATGCGCTCAGGCGATGATACCCAATGGCACCGTCAAAAACCTAAGCACAAAATCGCCCACTTCAAGTGCCAAAAGTCACTACTCCAGAATCCACATAAAAACAACAAAGAACGTGTAGACCAGAAAACTTAAGCTAACGCCCGTAGGCGGAATTTTCACAAGTGCAAGTGCAAATCTTGTGCATAAAGGTTTTATACGATCCAAAAATGAACACTAAAGGAGGTAAAAGACTAAGAAATATGAGTGAACCAGAGAGCTTTATTTCGTTGATCATATAAGAGGTACACAATAGATAAAAATGCTAAGTGTAAAAAGGACGTAGCTGTGCTATGTTCCATGGATGATCAAGCTCCGGTTAGTCATCATCCGGGTCACATTGCTTACGTTTATGATCCTCGTTAGGTCTATCCTCAAGTTCATGATTGTCAACAAGGTAGTAAGACCCATCGAGTAGCGTCTTGCTTATGATGAACGATCCTTCCCATGACGGGGATAATTTGTGTGACTTCTTCTGCTTAAGTCGGAGCACCAAATCCCCCTCTTTAAACGAGCGATGCCGAACGCGGCGACTATGGTAGCTACGTAGCTTCTGCTGGTAGATGGCGGATCTTTGGCAATGCCAAAACACACTCCTCCTCGAGAAGGTCCACATCTAGGCGTCTAGATTCTTCATCGTCATCTTCGTCGTAGGCGGCAACTCTTGGTGAATCATGAAGGATGTCGAAAGGCAGGATGGCTTCTGCTCCATATACCATGAAGTAAGGGTTGTAGCCGGTGGATCTGTTGGGTGTAGTTTGTAAACTCCACAGCACATATGGCAATTCCTCTGCCCAGGCTCCAGCTGCTCTATGCAACGGTGCTTCCAGACGTGGCTTGATTCCCTGTAGAATTAAGCCATTGGCTCGCTCAACCTGACCATTGGATTGTGGGTGTGCCACAGATGCAAGGTCAGGTCGAATGCCCTTATCCCAACAATAAGCCTCCACTTCTCCGAGTGAAAAGTTGCTGCCATTGTCGGTGATGATGCTATGTGGGAGACCCACCAGATCCCGGAAAAATCTAAGGGCAGTTGCCCCATCAAGCTTTCTAATGGGTTTAGCTTCTATACATTTGGTGAATTTATCAACTGATACTAGCAGATGCGTAAACCCACATGGTGCCATCTGCAACGGACCAACCATGTCTAGCCCCCAGGCTGCAAATGGCCAAGTTATTGGTATTGTGCGCAATTCTTCGGCTGGAACATGTGGTTGTCGGGCGTAGAACAAGCATCCTAAGCACATCTCTACCATCTTGTCGACGTCCGCTTTCGTGGTCGGCCAGTAGAATCCTTGCCGGAAGGCTTTGGATACCAATGATCGAGGAGCGGCATGATGCCCGCAATCTCCGAGATGGATCTCATGTAGGATTTCAATACCATCTTGCTGGGAAACACACTTAAGGTAAACACCAGTGGTGCTTATTTTGTAGAGCTGTCCATTGATTATGGTATAGCCCTTTGCTCGACGTACTATTTGCCATCTTTCGACTTCATCGTCGAGCAAAGTTCCGTGTACGAGATATTCCATGAACGGTTTTGTCCATGCCAAAGGGACCTTTGTCACTGTGTGAACGAAAGAGTCAACTCTGTCCAGGTTGTCGATGTCCGCTCCATTCATGGATGGTGTCCGTAGATGCTCTAGGAAAACTCTAGGCGGAATTTTTTTGCATCCTGACCCAAGCTTTGATAGCAGATCAACCGCCTCATTTTGCTCCCTAGGTATATAGTTGACTTCGTAGCCCAAGAAGCTCTTGTCTATCTCGTCCACTTTGTCATGATATGCCGCCATCATAGGGTTCCGCGCGTCCTAGGTGCCAGCCACCTGCTGGGCAACCAAGTCGGAATCTCCACAGCAACCTATGCGCTTGATGCCAATATCCTTGGCTACACGCAGTCTGTGAATGAGTGCTTCATACTCCGCCATGTTGTTCATAGCCTCGAAGTTGATCTGCAGAACGTAGTGCAACTTTCCCCGGTTTGTGACTGTAGTAGTACACCAGCCCCCGAGCTGTTGAGTAGCTTTGATCCGTCAAAGTGCATTACCTAGTATTCTGGCTCTGGTATAGGGGTAGCATCTGGCATCTCCGTCCAATCTGCGATAAAATCCGACAAGGCTTGTGACTTGATAGCATCGCATCTCTTGTAGGTGATCTCGAAGGCGGCAAGTTCAATGCCCTACTTCACGACCCTTCCTGTTGTGTCGCTGTTGTTGATGATTTCGGACAGTAGAGATTTGCTCACAACTGTGATGGGGTGCTCCTAGAAGTAGTGCCTCAGCTTCTGAGAAGCGAGGAACACTCCATCAGCTAGCTTCTGGTAGTGCGTATAACGCTGCTTGGACTCCGTCAAGACCTCGCTTACATACTAAACTGGTCGTTGAAACTCATGCCCTGGTTCCTTCCGCTCTACCACGACGACGATGCTGATTACCCGGTTGGTGGCCTCCATGTAAATTAACATAGGCTCCATAGGCTCGGGTGCTGCAAGGATATGCGCTGAGGAAAGTATCTCCTTGAGGTGCTTCAATGATGCATCTGCTTCGTTCGTCCATGTAAGTTTGTCTGCCTTCTTCAGCAACTTGTACAGCGGCAGAGCCTTCTCTCCAAGTCGGCCGACGAACTGACTAACTGCTGCAACACAGCCTGTTAGCCGTTGTATGTCCTTCAGGCATGTCAGACGGTTTATGTTTAAGATGGCCTTGATTTTCTCCGAGTTGATCTCGATTCCATGCTGGGAAACGATAAAGCCCAACAATTTCCTGGCTGGAACCCCGAAGACGCACTTCTTAGGGTTACGCATCATGTTGTATTTCCGGAGATTATCAAAGGTTTCTTTTAAGTCGGAGATTAAGTCGTTTGACTTTTTAGACATCACCGCTATATTTTCCATATAGGCATGAGCGTTTCGACCAATTTGATCGTGCATGCAAGGTTGCATTGTCCGCTGGTACGTAGCACCTGCGTTTTTCAGCCCAAAGGGCATCGTGACATAGCAAAACATGCCATAGGGGGCAGTGAACGAAGTGGACAATTGGTCCGACTTCCTCATCTTGATCTGGTGGTATCCTGAGTATGCGTCGAGAAAACACAAAAGCTCTGAGCCAGCCGTCGAGTTAATGACTTGGTCAATGCGAGGCAAAGCAAACGGATCTTTGGGACATGCTTTGTTCAAGCAGGTGTAATCAACGCACATTCTTAATTCTTTGGTTCCCTTTTTGGGGACAAGTACAGGATTGGCCACCCATCGGGTGCGAAGGACTTCTCGGATAAAACTAGCCTTAAGTAAACTAGCTATCTCTTTGCCAATGGTGCGTCTCTTCTCGTCTCCGAAGCGTCGTAGAGGTTGTTTCACTGGTTTACATTTTGGATCAATATTCAAGTTATGCTCGGCAAGTTCCCTAGGTACACCTTTCATGTTGGCAGGTTGCCAGACAAAGATGTCCCTATTCTCACGGAGGAATTCGACGAGCGCGCTTTCCTATTTAGGGTCCAGGTTTGACCCAATGGTGGTGGTCTTGGAGGCATCGCCTACCACAAGTTCCACCAGCTTGGTCTCGATGTCGGCCTTGAATGCTGGGGCAGAGTCAGAAATCTGCTTCTTCGATGCCGGCATCTCCGAGGCATCGACCTTGCTCTGGATCTCCTTGAATTCTTCGCTGTAGAGAACAGCTTCCGCAAAGGCTGCTTATCCAATCTCGCAGTCCCTTGCCTTGGTAAAGCTTCCAGATACGGTGATGACACCATTTGGTCCGGGTATCTTGAGCTTGTTGTAGACGAAGCATGGCTTGTCCATGAAGGCGTGGAAGATGTCGCGTCCGAATATGACATGGTACACGCTCTTGAAGGGGACCACCTCAAAGATCATGCATTCTTGGCGGTAATTATTGACATCGCCAAAAGCAACCTGAAGTGTGATGCACCCAAGGGACCGAGCTTCCGACCAGGAACTATGCCGTGGAAGGTGGTGCTGGTCCGCCTTAGGTTTTCCTCTGTCAAGTTCATCTTGTGCAGTGTATCCAGGTACATGTTGTTGATGCTGCTTCCACTATCCACCATACACTTGGTGAACTCATTGCCATCAATCAAGGGGTTGATGACCATGGCATACTGGTTCTCCGTAGGGATGAGGTCTGGGTGATCCTTCCTGTCCCAAGTAATTGGAATCTCCAACCAGCGCAGGTACTGGGGAACTGGGGGTAGAGTCGCCATCAATATCCTCATAGTGGTTTTTTGTTGCCGGACAGTGGGGGTGCCAAGGAAAGTGTGGAAAACGGCCGCCTTCTTCTCGAAGGGGTTCTTTCCCTTGCCATCGCTCTTGGCGGCGTGCTTGGGGTCAACATCCTCATCCATATCACTTGAATCCTTGGACTCCTCGTCCTTATTCTTTCCCTTGACCTTGCCTCACGGTCTGTTCTTCCGACTTTGCTTGTAGCCGGACTCCGGGTCTTCCTTGAGGTCGTTGACGAACTTGCAATGACGATTGGTGTGAGGGGCCTTGCCGTTGGTGTCGAGGTGTATGAGGCATGACATATCGCGGTACTCCTCATAGGTTTGGGGAACGCGGAGCACTGCCGAGTTAGTTTCACTACCTCGCTGCTGCCCACGACCAGCCCCCCGTCCTCGGCCACGCTGTCCGCCTTCACCTCGTCCTACAAATGTCATGGCGACCATGTCAGAATTTTTCTTTTCTTCTGGCGGGTTCTTCCGCTTGGTGTTGTTGTTCCTCCGAGCTTGAGTTGGAACAACCATTGCCGGCATGGAGCCACGAGCATCGTCGTCGGCAGCCGCGAACTCACTAGCCAGCTGGATCATCTGGTTGAGATCTAGCTGGTGATTTTCCTGCAGGCGCTTCAACTTATGTCGGAGCGACGTGCCCCTTTCCAACCCATCAATGAAGGTGGCCATGGCGGTCTGAGCGTGCACTTCTGCGCAGGAATTCTTCATATCCAGCCAGCTATAGAGGTAGGCGCGAGATGTCTCGTCTTTGTCCTGCACGCACCGCTGTATATCGCCAATAGTACAGGGACGTTTGTACGTACCCTCTAAGTTCTTGGTGAACGCTTCTTGCATGTCCAACCAATTGCAGATGGATTTCTCCGGCAAGTCATCAATCCATTGCCGGACTGCGCCCGTCAACATCAATGGGAGGTACTTGACGACAACGTTGGGGTTACCCCCGGCGATCTCTACCGCGTTGCCATAGTCCTGCAACCATGTAGCTGGCTTGGCGGTGTTGTCATAGGGCTTGATGGTCTTATCAATCCGGAAACCTTTGGGGTAAGTTGTAGGCCGTATCACAGGTCCAAAGCAACATGGTCCCAAGTATGGTCCTTCCCGGGCCTCATGGATCTTGTCTAGACGTGAACATGCATCGTATGGCTCTGGGCTTCTTTTCTTCTTCTTCTTTCCATCAGGGGATGGGATGCGTGAACGACGCGGGCCTCCTCTGCCATGGTGGCTGATAGGGGGCGACGGAGGCGGAGGTGGCGGTGGGTTAGCTTTCTTGCTGTTACCCTCCTGCAATGCCTCACGCTTATCGCGGTTGCTTGTCGGACACGGAGGGTAACATCCCAAAACTTCAATCCAAGTTGATCAAGATCCAAATCATAAAAATTAGGGTTAACAAAAACTTTTCCATCTCAAAATATGAAAGCATTCATGTGTATGTGCATTTAAATTAGGAGTTCATTTGAATTGCCATGGTTCTGTGATTCATTGCCTATAAAATGATTCTTAGGTCAAATAAATATCATCTAAATCATTCCCAAACTTTTCCCAAAGAAAAACAACTCAAAATAAATAAATAAATGAAGTGAATGGTCATTTTTGCCAAATTAACTATCATGCCTACTTTGGATATTCCTAGGACTCAAAACTTAACAGAAACAATTGTGGATCTTTGCACCCCTTGCTTGTACACATAATGAGGTACCAAGGCCCACTTTGTGATCTGCCAAAAACATTCAAATGCTAAGTTTAAATGACAGTTTAAAATTGAATCTATTTCATATGGGAAGATCCCACTATTTCAAAAAGCTCAATTTTCAAAACCCAAGCAACCACAGTCTTAAGCTTATGCCTAGCACACCCACCAAAAATCTTTTCAAAATTCAAAAAGAATTTTCTTGCGGCCATTTCATCAAACACTTGGTAGGCAAATTCAAACAAAACAAAATTCACTATTTTGAATAGTGTTCTGGGCAAACTTGTCTCCCATTTGACCCCCATTTGCTCACATTGTCCCGTCTGGATCAAATGAGGGCATAAATACCCCATCCCCTACCTCCTAGCAGCATGGCCATGCCAAGCCGAGCCCCACCTCGCCGGCCAACTTGGTCGCCCCGCAGAATACCGCCTCCCCCTCTCTCGCCATGTCTAGGAGATAGCCAGCACCTCACCGCCGCCCACTGTCCCCTCCCCGAGCCAGGCCCAGCCGTGGACCACGGAGAAATCCCCGCGCCTAGTGCCAACGCGCCATGTCGAGCACGCGCCAGAGCACCACACCCGGCACGCGTGCACAAGCCGCCACTCAACCGCATCCCGCGCCCACCACGTCGCCACGACCCAGGGAGCACGCCAGACACCCCCATTCGCCGTATAACACCTCACAGCCACCGCTCGCCGTCGAAGCCGCCGCCTCTGCTGCTCAGAGCACCAGCTCTGCCCGACCGCTTACCACCACCCCTAAGCCCACATTAAAGTCGTAGAGCACGCCAAGAGTCCGCGCGTCGATCGCCACCCTGAGCCATGCCGCTAGCAGCCCGTAGCCATGTTGCCACCGTCGCCTGCTCATCCCTCTCGGTCTTGCCGTCGAGCCTATAAAAGGAGGGCATCCCCAGCCCTTTGCAGCACATCACTCCACTCTCCTCACCTCACTGATCGTCCCACACCTCTAGCCGGAGCACGGGAGCAGCAGCTCGCTGGAATTGTACCGGAGCAGGCCGCCTCTGGAGGAGAAGGGCGCCGCTAATTGCGACCACCCCCGGAGCTGCCTCGACCGTCCCTGAGCTCGCCGTCGACCACCAGTCCGTTTGCCCGCCTCGCCGTCGTCGCTGGATCCCTAGTACGCCCCCTATGCACCCCCACCGAGCCGCTAGGGTTAGAGCTCGCCGACGACAGGTACGTCATCGACGACGATCCATAGCCGTTGATCCCCACTCTAATCCAACGTCCCACACCGCCCCGTACCGCTTCGCGCGTTATGAGCCACTAACTGGTGGACCCCCCTGTCAGCTGAACCCAGCACTGCAGAATGACACTAGGCCGGCCGTTAGCATCTCCCGCGTGACCCAACAGTTTAAATTTAGATTTTTCATTTAATTTCAAACACAGTTCTGTACATAGATTCAAAAATCAAACCAGCTCGACTCACTAAACCAAAATGCATGAAACTAATTTTGTTAGAAAGGTACTAAAATTCTTAATCCAAGCCCGTTGGATTCAAACCCTTTGGAGTTATAGATAAACCTTGGTAAAAATAACAAGGCAGAAGCTTTTCTGCATTCAAACATTTTTTAAAAATCAACCATAAGAGCTTTTGAGTTGATTCCAACTCTCAAAAATCACATTTGATCATACCTTTCAGAATATATAAAAACATATGGGTTTACTTACAGAAATAATGTTCAATTAATAAAAGAATGCCACATAGGCATTTCTAGTCACTTTATTTATTTAAAATAAAAAGGTTAAACCTTATTAAATTGTGACACCACTTTAAATCACATTCCCATGTACTGAAATATGTGGTGATGACATGTGTCAACATGATCTCATGTTTGAGTTGGAGAATATTAAATCTTAAGTAGTTTTTCAATGAGTAGAAATTACTTTTCTCAAATTAAAATAAATAAGACAAATGCTTTAATTCTTGTAATGTTAGTGATGATGCTAGATCATCTATAGTACACCTTTGTGTGATGATTGAAAATAGTTAAGTATTGTTTGGTGATTGTGTACCTCGTATTTATTTATAGACACTAGTACCACCCATGGATACGAGGAGGAAGGAGGATACTACGAGGAGGAAGCCGAGGAGAACTTCAACCACTGCTCTGCACAAGGCAAGCTAACACTTGCAACTATGAAAGTTAGATAACCTATACAATGCATTAAGCATGCTTGGTTAGACACATTTGATGATACCCAATCCTAGTTTTACTTACAAGTTTAATACTTCATTTTCTTTACCAAAGCTTCTCTTAGAGTTTACTTAAGTGACTTGTAGATTCTAGAAAGATAATTAAAGGTAGCATAAAGAGCATAAAACTTGGCCTAAGTTAGATAATCCTGATGTCATCCTAAGGCATGAGATTGAACTTAGCAAATCCCCACTTGTTTACCACCCCCCATTAGTAGTTACCACCACTTGTAGATGCTAGTGCTAAGCATAAAACTTGATCAACTTTAGATGGGAATACTTGGTGAAAATGGTTATTAAAACCTTAGAATGATGAGTCATTCTACTGAAATGTTTTGACATGTGTTTCCGAACACCAGATGATTTTGATGATGAAAATGTTGATGCATGAGCCTTAACCCTTTATAAAACTGATGGTTGTATAGATGCGATACCATTCCAATTTTACCGTACAACCACAATACCCGAAAATTGGATAGGGCTTGAATGGAAATTTATATACCTTAGTATGGGTTCCCTCACGACCAAGGTCTGAGCTGAGGCTACCTTGTGAAGATTGTCCACCTGTGCAGTACCCAAGATGAAAGTTGGTCATGGTTGGGAGGCCAAACTCATAGGAGAGGTGCCTATACTAGGGCGTGTAATTGAAAGGTCAGGATTGATTATCCGCATACTGAGTATGGTGAATTCAGGATTTGTTCCTTACAGATGTATCGAATGTTGTGGTGAAAGTGTACAATCTCTGCAGAGTGTCAAACTATTCGAATAGCCGCGTCTGCGGTTATGGACAGTTGGAGTGGCCATACTATTCCCCAGTCAGATGTTTTCAAAATGACTCATGAAATGAATTGAGACTTTGACTTGACCACAACAGAGTTGTGATATGAAATTGAAATTCCCACTTAGGTGTTATAAAACTTTCAGCTAGCTTTCTTTGCTTTTGAACTTTGTAGAGTTAAATCTGGCTTTTTGCAAAACAACCCTAGAGCTTAGCATCCTACTACACAAAAACCCCCTTAACTTGTTATTATTAGTTTGAGAGTACTTAATGAGTAATCATGGCTTTGTCCATGGCTATTCCTGTGGCCAGACTATGAAGAGGAGTACCAGGATGATGGACCGCAGGAAGGTTACGACAACTAGGATCATCTCCCATCGTCAGCATTGCCTATGACCCTGAAGATGGAGCTTCGCCTATGTTATCGTTAGTATTATGTTATTCCGCTGCTTGAGTTGTATTAAGAACTGGATCATGAGATCCTTATTTGTGTAAGACCTTATGTATGGTTTGTAATGGATGATGTACTGTGATATCCAAATCTGTTATGTCTCGCAAAAATGGTAATCCTGGGATTGCGATGTATGGCATAACAGGCATCTGGGATTAAAAATCCGGGTGTTGACAAGTTGGTATTAGAGCCATCCTGACCATAGGAGACCCTAGTTAGAATGGACGTTTGAATCAAAAACTTAGTTTCAAAACCAAAGGAGGTGAGTATTTACAAAAACTTATTCTCATTCTTATCACTTGGATTCTTTCATGAAAATTCATGTTCCTAAAAAATTCTTGCAAAATACATAAAATTTGATACACTTGATCCCTCTACTAACTTACTCATCCTATATTCTTATAGATGGACGTGAAGTACAACAAGTTTTATCAGTTGGGGAATGGAGGAGACCTCATATTTGAGCGTGACTTGGACTACCTTTTGAAACTTCTGGAGCGTCCACACCCCGAGTTCTTCGGAGCTCAGCTCAATGATCAGGAAGGAGAAGATCTACATTGGCTAGTTGTTGCAAGTCTCCGAGGAAAGATTGAACCTCCCGCTACCGAGGGAATTCAGTTCACCTTAAGATAAAACAACTGGATCGATGGACTGGCCAGGGCAATGCAGGAAGCTCTTTCCCGTCTATGTGGGCAGAGTATCAATCAGATCAAGGGTACCCGCTTTGAGTTCTACCCAAGGCGTGATGTTATGGGACAGCCACTGTAGGCCCCACATCACCCTGAGTTGAAGAGTCAAGTGGACCACCTCAGTTTCATGATGTACGATCGTCAGAAGGAGTTGGACAACACCCGTGCCTACGCCACCACAAGTACGCCATCGCCAAGAAGAAGGATCAGACCCTTGCCATGCTAGTGAAGGATCACAAGTTTCGTCGCCGTCAGCTCGACAAGAAGGAGCGCATCATTGCCCGTCTTCGCCATCGGATCACAGATTTGGAGGAGACCATCCACGAGAGAGACATGCAGTTGGAGGAAAGGGAGAATGCCGGAGAAGACCTTCGTGGAGATCCCTACTCCTATCTCAGCGATGATGATGACTTTCTAGAGGATCAGGCCATGGACTTCTTCACCGATGAGGAGGATTTCGCCTTCATCGATGACGATGATGATGATGAGTACACCGACTTCGAGGAGTAGTAGCACTTGAGCACTAGCGTTAGTGAGTTGTATTCGGTCCCACTGTATCGTAGTTTACAGATGGTTCTTAAATCCATCTATTTTCCTTTGTTGTGGTGTGTGTTTGTATCGTGTGCAATGAATTAATGAAAAGCAAGTTGCTAGAAAAATCCGAGTCAAACTTAAAAAAAAATTCAACCGCCTCTGAACCTTAGAAATTTCCCTCTTTTCTCATGATCTATCTCAATATTCAGATGCCTCGCGGAGGAAGCGGATCACCCCGGACCCAATGTTGCAAATCTTGCAAATGTTGGTTTCTGAACGCAAAGCTGAAAGAGCCGAACGTCAAGCCAACCTAGCCACCCTTCAACACATATATGAGATGGCCAACAACAATCAAGCCCAAGGAAATCAGGACAACCATGGATCTAAGCTCAAGAATTTCCAGAACACCAATCACCTGTTTTCACTAAGTCAGAGGAACCCCTAGATGCAGATGATTGGCTGCAAACAATGGAGAACAATCTAGAAGTCGCCGGAGTGGAAGCTAATGAGAAAGTTCTGTTCGCCACCCACTATCTAGCCGGAGATGCAAGAGCATGGTGGAACAACGTTTGTGCAATGACCGGAGGTCAGATGATGACCTGGGATGAATTCAAGGTCAAGTTCAGCAGAACCCATGTGCCACCGGGTTTGATCAAGAGGATGAGAGATGAATTCAGAGAACTGAAGCAAGGAAGGATGACCGTAGTGGAATATCGTGACAAATTCTTGTCATTATCTAGGTATGCCCCGGATGAGGTCGACACTAAAGCCAAGAAGAAAGAGAGATTCTTGAATGGTCTGCACGATGAGATGCAGACGGTGTTGGTCAATATCCCCTTTGCTGATATTGAAGCCCTAGTTGACTCTGCCATTCAGATGGAAGGAAAGATCAACCAAGCCAATGAGAACCGCAAGCGCCGCATGATGCATCAACCAGGAACCCACCAGACCCCAAAGTATCGCCCCAACCCATCTCCAGGATTTGCCCTGAGAACCAACAGAACCCTGATGAACCGTCCGACCTATCCCAACCGTGGAAACCCATGGCCCGGAGGAAACCACAACAACCCCAGCAACTCTAGCAATTCCAACCGTGCACCACCCAAGTTCAACAACAACAATGCCGCCACCAACACCAACACTGCCCCAAGGATTGGAAGCAATGTTGTGCCTGTTGCAGCGAAGGACAAGTCGCAAGTGACTTATTATGAATGTGGAACCAAGGGTCACTACTCCAATGAGTGCCCCAAGAAGAATGCCGCAGCCCCCAATGCAAATACCCCAGCTTAGCAATAGCGTCGTGTTCAGCCCGGAAGAAGGTTTGCCCCAGGGAACTCGCTCAACCGCAACGGACGTCTTTTTCAAATGCATGCTGAAGAAGACCAGGAAGTGCCAGACGTCGTGCTGGGTATGTTTTCTGTTAACTTAGTACTTGCAAGAGTGTTGTTTGATTCTGGAGCATCGCACTCATTTGTCACCGAAGAATTTGCATGCACTAGTAAGATTCAACCTACCAAACTGAAACATGTTATGATTGTTCAAATCCCCAGTTCAACCACCAAAGCTAGGCAAATTTGCAAAGCCGTCCCTATCTGAATCCATGGCATAGATTTTTATGCTAATCTAATAGTACTCGGAACTAAAGGTTTGGAAGTAGTACTTGGAATGGATTGGATGTCCAAACATAAAGGATTAATTGATTGTGCCAAGAGAGACATAACCATGACCAGTACAGCCGGATTATCAGTCGAGCATATATCTGAAACCTTATCTCGTCAATTCAAGTGCAACAAGAGTATATCCCAACCTACCATTGACCAAGTCTGGATAGTCTGTGAATACCCCGATGTATTTCCAGATGTTTTGCCCGGTATGCCCCCAGATTAGGATATCGAGTTTATCATTGAAATAATCCCTGGAACAGGACCCATAGCCTAGAGACCATATAGTATGAACTCGTCTGAACTAGCAGAACTGAAGAAGCAACTGGATGCAATGCTGGAAATTGGATTGATTCAAGCAAGTGCGTCACCATGGAGATCACCTGTTTTGTTCGTGGACAAGAAAGATGGAGGTAATTGTTTGTGTACGGATTATCGGAAGTTGAATGATGTCACTATCAAGAACAAGTACCCATTGCCAAAGATAGAAGATCTGTTTGACCAGTTGACTGGTGCCAATGTGTTTTCTAAGATTGATCTTAGAACTGGCTATCATCAACTCAAGATTCGCGCAGAGGATATTCCAAAGACCGCCTTTATGTCACATCCCAAAATTCTCCTAATTTTTGGAATGTGAAATAAATAAATAAGATTGATTGATTGTTTGACTTTGTTGAAAATTCTCAAAGAGAAGAAACTTTTTGAATAGAAATTCCTCTCAACCATGAATTCAAAATCTTATATTCTTTTGTTAAGACCTAAGTAGCCATATAGGCAAAAGGGCATGGATTGATTATGGATTGTAGAATTGGTGTGCAAGATTTCAAAATGAAAATCATGAAGCATTCATAAGCATTTCATCCATGCAAAGTTCTCATAAACTGAATCCAAATCCTGGTATATAAATCCTATAGTTGATTCGCCCAAATGTTCCAAAAGGAAATTAAATTGACTTTATAAAACCCATTGTTGCTAAGACAACGATTATTGCTAAATTATAGCCTAAAAATATCCAATTAATATTACAAAATTTTAGAAACAAAATTGAGCTCATTTGGAGCTAGTATGAAAAAGTTATGAAACAAATACAAACACATAAAGATATAAATAAAATGAAATATACAAGGATTTATAAACCCACTACTTCAAAACTAGTAAAAGATTACAAATTTAATCCTATAATAATCTATTCGATTTTAGAAAAATTTAGAAACAAGAATCATGTCATTCGATGTCTGAAAGATATAAGGAAAACAAGTAAATAGAAAAAGAAAAGAAAAGAAAAAAAACTGAACGGCGGCCCACTCGGTCCGACCGGACCGAGCCAGCCAGCAGGCCACGCGCTGTGGACGGTCGAGCTTCAAAAACGTGCAAAATCTGTTTTGTTAGATATATCTCTACTCAAACTCTTGTAACTTTTTATCTACAACTCCAAATCGACTTCCGTTTGTTTCTACTTGTTCTCTACTCCAAGGCCTATCTCTAAACCATCCTAAATCTCCATATAAACTCGTGGAGCCACGGCTGTACGAGTTTCTATTCTCGAAATCCCGAATCTACCTATTCCCGAATCTTGTTTCGCTTTTTAACCCATCTAGACTTCGTCTTTTGCTTTCGGTCAAAACACGAAAGTTATAGGGATCCTCGAAATCTTTCAATCCCGACAAACCTCACCTCTTTTCATCCACCACAGCCGGAGAATTTCGTATCGCAATATTTCAGATCTTACGGTGTAAATCCAAGATGTACTCGCGCTCGTTTCTCCAAATCCAAATTCCTTTGGTGAGAAGGTAGGAATTATGATTCCCCACAACTTTCATGTTCTGAGTTTTTCGATTTGACCTACGGATTTGTCTCTAATAGATCTATTTCTTATCTATTCGAGCCAAAATCGGCCAATCTCTTCTTCTACCACCGGATCCTATCCGCGGCCGAGATTCAATCAAACCGATGCGCCATGTCATCCCGGTCATCTTCGTCATCAACGCCACGTCAACGTAAGGTCAACATCTAGTCCCGTCAAGATGCAAAGTCAACCTGTCCAGTCAGCGGAATATTCCCTGGAATATTCCGTTCGGATTTAAAATTGCATATTATAGATCTAACTTGTAAAATTCATTAGAAATTCATACCATGTCCAAAAATTGCGTATAATATATCAAATTGAAGATAATTTCACGTAGAATCATCTTATTGGAATAGATCCAACTTTTACTGTACGTGGTTACTGCAGTAATTTAATTAGTTTTAATGGTATTTTAGGTTAATAAATTCATAATAAATTATCTGTAACTCCGAAAAATATGAACAATATATCAAATTGAAGCTACTGTAATGCACTTTAATAATATCTGGTCGGATATAGCCTTTGCCGATTATTTAACCTGTAGCAATTTGATTAGTTTTAGTGGCTTTATAAATCATTAAATTCATAGTAAATCAATTGCTTGTCACAAAAATATAAATGATATACTGATGGAAAGCTGGTTCCATGTAGATCATCAATATGCAATTAGTTCAGCCTTTTACTGTAAGGTTTTTCCATGAAGATTTAAATAGTTTAATGGCCTATTTAGAGTAATAAATTCATAAGAAAATAAATACTATTCAGAAAATTACAAATAATATGTCCCTGAAATCACAATTCCGTGGAGATTACAGATATAATTTTAGTTTGATTTTAGATAACAGAAACTATATGAATCATTTAAAACCATTAAACACTATTTAAATCATACAAAAGATCTATAACTCCGATTAGGGTGAATCCAAGTGCTAAGGTTTTGTGTTGACAATATCTATACAGAAATTGCATGATAAATTATTTGGTACTGTTAAAACAGAAATTCATACAGGAATATTTAAACCCATTGAAATAGTGTTTTAATCATAGGAAAATATTTATAACTCCTTTTAGGTGATTCAAATTGCCACTGTCTCTAAATTGCATTACCTATCCAGAGCATCTAGTTCACAATTTAATATGACATAAACATATTTAGTTCAATTAAAGTGGTATACACCATATTAAATCGATACAACTTTAGTAATAAAAGCTTTAGTGCATTAAATGACTTTCCACATGCATCATGTAATCTAACTATGTTTAGAACACTAAATACAACCATTGTGACTCATTAAATCGTCATGCATGCATCTGTTCATCATTGTTTTCTTGTAATATTGCACTGTTGTATGTTTGCAATGTTTTGAATGGTGTGTTTGTTGTGTTTGCTTCAAACGTTATATTGCGAGGAGTGCAACTACTGTGATTGCAACTACTATGATTGCAAGTATTGTGGTTATTACGAAAGAGGCCATTATAATTGTGAGGATTATCTAATCGACTACATCTACAACAAAGGCAAGTGGTGCTATCTTGGTCATAAATGTCCTACTGTTTTCCTATGCATTGTAGATGTTTTTGTAGAATTGCATATGTAGGAATTGATGTGTATATGCTATGCTATGTCCCATATTATTCCCTAGCGATCCTTGTTTATGAGCCATCGTATTGGTAGATTGCTTAGCTATGCTATTTAGACGAGGAAGGGAATCACATCATGAAAAGTTATATGTTTTGAAAGGCTTATGTTTTGCTAAATGACAAACCCACATGTTTTAATGAACCACCTGGGCGGAATGGCATTGATTGGGTCATCGAGTGTGGATTTTGGTGGGGAATGCCGCCCAGGACACTGAGAAAGGATTGGTTTCTTTGTTTGGAAGCTTTCGTGCAACCATGTGCCCATAATGAAATGAGCGGTTGGTTGAACTCAGTAGGTTGTGGTGACTCGAACCCGCGTATCCAGAGATGTAGATATTGTAGGTTGGACCGGTGCGCGTCGGGATTGGGGAGCTACTTCCCGAACGGTTCCTTCTTGGACTTCTCCCTATCATCACCCAATATGAGAGTGGTGGTACGAGCTGGGCTGGCCAAGTCACATGGGTAAAGTGTACTAACCCCTACAGGGTGAATAAACTAAGTACTTAGCCGTGTCCCCGGTTATGGACAATTTGAGCGACCTGATACTGATGCTATGATATTTCTCACTCATCCCAATTTCTTAATTACTAAAACTTGATGGATGAACATGGGTTTAGGAGCATACGAAAGCTGAACTGTTTTTGAAAAGATTATGTTTTGCTAAATGACAAACCAACATGTTTTAATGAACCACCTGGGCGGAATGGCATTGATTGGGTCATCGAGTGTGGATTTTGGTGGGGAATGCCGCCCAGGACACTGAGAAAGGATTGGTTTCTTTGTTTGGAAGCTTTCGTGTGCAACCATGTGCCAATAATGAAATGGGCGGTTGGTTGAACTTAGTAGGTTGTGGTAACTCAAACCCGCGTATCCAGAGATGTAGATAGTGTAGGTTGGACGGTCTTGGCGTCGGATTGGGGAGCTACTTTAACGGTTCCTTCTTGGACTTCTCCTATCATCACCCAATATGAGAGTGGTGGTACGATGGGTGGCCAAGTCACATGGGTAAGTGTACTAACAACTGCAGGGTGGATAAACTAATCGATTAGCCGTGTTCCCGGGTATGGACAATTTGAGCGACCGGATATTGAGGCTATGATATTTCTCACTCATCCTTATTTCTTAATTACTAAAACTTGATGGATGAACATGGGTTTAGGAGCATCAAAGCTGAACTGTCTTGTATCTACATGGGTTTATCTTTGGTATGTCCTTAGAAGATTGTTTTGAAGAAAGAAAAGTATTTTGAAAGTAGGGAAAAGTTGTATTGCTTTATGCAAATAAGCCTGAACTCCACTTGGCCAAATAAGCATGTAGTTGATAGATCTGTTGTTAACCACTTTAGCCTACTTGCCATACATTCAATGTATTGACCATTCGTGGCTGCAACGTTTCATGTTGCAGGTTATATCGTATCTGAGTGATCGTTCATAGGTCGCGAGACTCCACTCAACAATTGTTCGCCTGTGGCACATTTGAAGGATGGAGATCTACCTTGTATTCGTTTTCCGCTATGTACTTGAATAAATAATGTAAATTCTGGATCATATTCGTTGTATTTATGATGCACGCTTATATTTGGTATCATTTTGTCTTGTGTGTGCGATGAACCGATCCAGGATTGGCATTATACACATGAACTCAACCTTATCAAAGTAGGGTGTTACAAGATGGTATCAGAGCTGTGTGTTGGCTGTAGGATCGTGACCTTAGAAATGTATTAGCAATAAAAGACCTTTATTAGGAGAACTATCATATTTTCTACGTATTAGATGTTCTTATATTCCTTGTCTATCTTTTCTATAACCTCTTCTTGTTCAAAATTTATAGTTGTCCATTATTATGATACCTATATGAGAGTTGGCTTACAAGTAAAGAACAAATAACATGACATAAATAAACTTCTCATCAAGTTTGGTTAGGTCTGGACCACCACATTTTATCTCTTTAGGAGATCGTCGCTATCGTGTTAGCATATTGTTCTTACCAACTTATGTGGTATGACAATATAGGTTGCTTGCTTGTTTGTATTGAGCCATATTGAGTGATGCCTTGTTTAGGATCCGTTGTTTTGAAACTCTAAAGTTGCTGGAGTTTTCGTGTGGTTTTAAAATTATTTTAATGGTGTGAATTGATTGAAATTCGTGGAATTACTGCTGCAGTTTTCTGCATGACCTGTTGTACCGCGCGATTTTTCATATTTTATTGGTAACTCATAAAAATCTAAAAAAATAGGATCTGGAGCTTAATTACCTGTAGTACGTGCACAAAAATTGGCTAAAATTCCTGATGAGTTTAAGTTAGTCAGAAAAATTCGTGAAACCTGCCGTACTGTTTTGACAGATTTAGTTTAATGCTTATATGTTGCTATATTTTACTCTTGTATTGTTCCCAATGCTTTCAAACTATTTTGTGGTTATATACTACTAAGTTTAGACCTCTGTATTATTGTTATGCAAGTGCTTGCTTGTGTGTTGATTCCTTATGATTGTTTGCTTGTTTGTGACATTGATTGCTTCATATAGTTATGGGTAGGATTATTTTCTTAGTCGTTCTTTCCTATAGAATCTATTCTTCCCTATCTTGAACCCATGGAGATATAATGATGTGTTAAGTGGAAGGTTCAACAACACAATGCATTTAGGAAAGAAAATGCTTCACCTAATGGAAAAAGGATGTGGAAGTATGAAGTGTTGCACATGATGTTATGTAGTAGATTACCCAACCGGAAAGTTGAAGTATTGATAGTTTAGTTTTAATAGTGGCTTTGTTGATTGAATACATGGGAGTATACATAGAGCATTAGCTCGTGCCCATGGAAACATTCTTCAAGGCAAGTGAGAATGTCCGAGTGATAGAAAAACGTGATTCACCTATCCTCATACAGGGTAATAATTTGGGTGCAGGATGGATTGATCACCATTCCTACTACTCTTATTATTCGCTCTTGTACTGTTGGCTTTGCGAATCTTGAGTGCCCTTTTCAACCTTAGCAGAGAGTCGACGTTGAGCCTAAACCCTAGAATGGTATATTGTTACACCCTTCTAAAGGCATCCATTGCTAAGCGTAGGAATGTACGGTAAGGATGAATCCCAACCGTGAATTATGGGCACCGTGAAGTAAACGTTCCCTATTTGCCCACCATGAGAGTTTTGCTAGCTTAAAAAGTGCTTTATTGGAAACTATCAATCATGGAATTAGAATGTGCAATGAAAACCAATTGAGCCAAGTGAATCCTTGAGAAGTGACCTAGTCAGATTTCTTTTAAGGGTGGTAGCATCCTAATGGATCCCGAACCTTTCTTTCTTTCTAGCCTTCCCAAATCTCGGGACGAGATTTCTTTTAAGGGTGGTAGTCTGTCACATCCCAAAATTCTCCTAATTTTGGAATGTGAAATAAATAAATAAGATTGATTGATTGTTTGACTTTGTTGAAAATTCTCAAAGAGAAGAAACTTTTTGAATAGAAATTCCTCTCAACCATGAATTCAAAATCTTATATTCTTTTGTTAAGACCTAAGTAGCCATATAGGCAAAAGGGCATGGATTGATTATGGATTGTAGAATTGGTGTGCAAGATTTCAAAATGAAAATCATGAAGCATTCATAAGCATTTCATCGATGCAAAGTTCTCATAAACCGAATCCAAATCGGTATATAAATCCTATAGTTGATTCGCCCAAATGTTCCAAAAGGAAATTAAATTGACTTTATAAAACCCATTGTTGCTAAGACAACGATTATTGCTAAATTATAGCCTAAAAATATCCAATTAATATTACAAAATTTTAGAAACAAAATTGAGCTCATTTGGAGCTAGTATGAAAAAGTTATGAAACAAATACAAACACATAAAGATATAAATAAAATGAAATATACAAGGATTTATAAACCCACTACTTCAAAACTAGTAAAAAGATTACAAATTTAATCCTATAATAATCTATTCGATTTTAGAAAAATTTAGAAACAAGAATCATGTCATTTGGAGTTCGTATGCAAAAGATATAAGGAAAACAAGTAAATAGAAAAAGAAAAAAAGAAAAAAAAAACTGAGCAGGCGGCCCACTCGGTCCGACTGACCAGCCAGCAGGCCACGCGCTGTGGGACGGTCGAGCTGCTCCGAAAAACGTGCAAAATCTGTTTTGTTAGATATATCTCTACTCAAACTCTTGTAACTTTTTATCTACAACTCCAAATCGACTTCCGTTTGTTTCTACTTGTTCTCTACTCCAAGGCCTATCTCTAAACCATCCTAAATCTCCATATAAACTCGTGGAGCCACGGCTGTACGAGTTTCTATTCTCGAAATCCCGAATCTACCTATTCCCGAATCTTGTTTCGCTTTTTAACCCATCTAGACTTCGTCTTTTGCTTTCGGTCAAAACACGAAAGTTATAGGGATCCTCGAAATCTTTCAATCCCGACAAACCTCACCTCTTTTCATCCACCACAGCCGGAGAATTTCGTATCGCAATATTTCAGATCTTACGGTGTAAATCCAAGATGTACTCGCGCTCGTTTCTCCAAATCCAAATTCCTTTGGTGAGAAGGTAGGAATTATGATTCCCCACAACTTTCATGTTCTGAGTTTTTCGATTTGACCTACGGATTTGTCTCTCTAATACAGATCTATTTCTTATCTATTCTGAGCCAAAATCGGCCAATCTCTTCTTAGCCACCGGATCCTATCAGACGGCCGAGATTCAATCAAACCGATGCGTGCCATGTCGTCATCCGGTCATCTTCGTCATCAACGCCACGTCAACGTAAGGTCAACATCTAGTCGAGTCAGCATGCAAAGTCAACCTGTCAGGTCGGTGAATATTCTGAATATTCCGTTCGGATTTAAAATTGCATATTATATATCTAACGTGTAAAATTCATTAGAAATTCATACCATGTCCAAAAATTGCGTATAATATATCAAATTGAAGATAATTTCACGTAGAATCATCTTATTGGAATAGATCCAACTTTTACTGTACGTGGTTACTGCAGTAATTTAATTAGTTTTAATGATATTTTAGGTTAATAAATTCATAATAAATTATCTGTAACTCAAAAATATGAACAATATATCAAATTGAAGCTACTGTAATGCACTTTAATAATATCTGGTCGGATATAGCCTTTGCCGATTATTTAACCTGTAGCAATTTGATTAGTTTTAGTGGCTTTATAAATCATTAAATTCATAGTAAATCAATTGCTTGTCACAAAAATATAAATGATATACTGATGGAAAGCTGGTTCCATGTAGATCATCAATATGCAATTAGTTCAGCCTTTTACTGTAAGGTTTTTCCATGAAGATTTAAATAGTTTAATGGCCTATTTAGAGTAATAAATTCATAAGAAAATAAATACTATTCAGAAAATTACAAATAATATGTCCCTGAAATCACAATTCCGTGGAGATTACAGATATAATTTTAGTTTGATTTTTAGACAACAGAAACTATATGAATCATTTAAAACCATTAAACACTATTTAAATCATACAAAAAGATCTATAACTCCGATTAGGGTGAATCCAAGTGCTAAGGTTTTGTATTGACAATATCTATACAGAGAAATTGCATGATAAATTATTTGGTACAGTTAAAACAGAAATTCATACAGGAATATTTAAACCCATTGAAATAGTGTTTTAATCATAGGAAAATATTTATAACTCCTTTTTAGGTGATTCAAATTGCCACTGTCTCTAAATTGCATTACCTATCCAGTAGCATCTAGTTCACAATTTAATATGACATAAACATATTTAGTTCAATTAAAGTGGTATACACCATATTAAATCGATACAACTTTAGTAATAAAAGCTTTAGTGCATTAAATGACTTTCCACATGCATCATGTAATCTAACTATGTTTAGAACACTAAATACAACCATTGTGACTCATTAAATCGTCATGCATGCATCTGTCATCATTGTTTTCTTGTAATATTGCCTTTGTTGTATGTTTGCAATGTTTTGAATGGTGTGTTTGTTGTGTTTGCTTCAAGCGTTAGATTGCGAGGAGTGCAACTCTGTGATTGCAACTACTATGATTGCAAGTATTGTGGTTATTACGAAAGAGGCCATTATAATTGTGAGGATTATCTAATCGACTACATCTACAACAAAGGCAAGTGGTGCTATCTTGGTCATAAATGTCCTACTGTTTTCCTATGCATTGTAGAAGTTTTTGTAGAATTGCATATGTAGGAATTGATGTGTATATGCTATGCTATGACCCATACTATTCCCTAGTATTCCTTGTTTATGAGCCATCGTATTGGTAGATTGCTTAGCTATGCTATCTAGACGAGGAAGGGAATCACATCATGGAAATTTATATGTTTTGAAAAGATTATGTTTTGCTAAATGACAAACCAACATGTTTTAATGAACCACCTGGGCGGAATGGCATTGATTGGGTCATCGAGTGTGGATTTTGGTGGGGAATGCCGCCGAGACCTTCGAGAAATGATTGGTTTCTTTGTTTGGAAGCTTTCGTGTGCAACCATGTGCCAATAATGAAATGGGCGGTTGGTTGAACTCAGTAGGTTGTGGTAACTCGAACCCGCGTATCCAGAGATGTAGATATTGTAGGTTGGACCGGTGCGCGTCGGGATTGGGGAGCTACTTCCCGAACGGTTCCTTCTTGGACTTCTCCCTATCATCACCCAATATGAGAGTGGTGTGTGGCATCCCGCAAAAACCACTACTAGAAAATCGCGTTGAATTTGAGCATTGCATCGTCATCATCCTGCATTGTTTGCCCAAAACTATATTCGCAAAGCCCGTTTTATTTTTTCTAAAACGCCCCTGTCTTTTATTCAAACGCCAAAAGCCGGGACTCCGGAATATTTTTGTTTGACCAACGATGTTTGCAAACGCTGCATTTAAAACTAAATAAAATATTAAATTAATTTTTAGCGGGGCAGTCGAGCAGGCCGTTTAGAACGACCGCCCCAGGAAAAAACATAAAACGGTCCACCTACCTGTCCCTCTAATTCCTAAGTCTACCCAGTTTCCTACCCACCCCTTGCAGCCACATCACCCTAGCCTATCACTGCTTGCCACCTCATCTCCTTCCTCTCCCTCACCAATCCCGCGCTGACACCTAATCCCTCACCCCCCTCTCTCTCAGCTCTCTCTCTCATCCCACCCCAGGCCCCAACACACACGCCTCACGCACACACTCACCCCTGCCAACCGCCAGGCCGATTCCCCCCTGCCCCGGTCCCACCCTGGGCCCCGCACGCACGCAACCCGCGCTCGCCCTCTCCTCTCTCCCCGCGTCGGTCCTGCTCATCTTCCCCAGGAACCCCGCGCCCCGCTCCTCTTCCCCCGCTCGTCCCCTACCTCTGCTCGCCGCCGGCCTCTCTCCACCCTCTCCCTCATTGCCGCCCTCCTCCAAAGAAGCGCCGCCCTCTCTCCCGGCTCCGCTCACTTCCCGAACCCCTGCAGCCAGCGTCCCTCGCTGCACTGCCGCCTCGCCTCGGCCCTCCACCGCCGGGCGCCGCCAGCGTCGCCCTTCTCCCCTTGGCTCCGCTGACGCCGCGCCCGCGACTCCACCGCCCGAACGCGTCGCCCCTCTCAGCTCCGCCCAGTATGTGATCCCTCGCTGCCTGCCCGCTCTCTGCGAGCTCGCCGCCAGCCTCTCGCGCCTCGCCCTCGCCCACAGCGTGCTGCGCCGCCCTCGCCCACATTGGCTGCGCGCTGCGCCACCTCCCGCTCGCCGCCTGCCTCAGCTGCGCCGCTTGCTCGCCCGCCTCGTCACTGCCTCTGCCGAGCGCCCTCCGCCAAGCACCCTTCCCAGCGGCCCAGCGACCCAGCGTCCGCCGCCTCTCGTCGGCCGGTCGGCCGTCGCGGCCGCCCGTCTGCCTGTCAGCGCCGCCCGGCGCCCCCGCAGCGACCTCCGTTCCCGCGCGACGCCCTCCGCCTCACCGTGTTCCCCGTCCGCTCCGGCGAGAGGCCGCCTCCCGGGTCGTCTCCACACCTGTCGCGGGCCCTCCTCCTTGGCGCCTCCTCGTCCTGCCTGTGTCCTGCCTCCGTCCTCGCCTCTGCCATTCGGCCAGCTCACCGTCTTGTGTGTGCCTCTGTAGTGTGTCGCACCTGCCTTTCATCGATGTGTACCCAGGAAGTCGTGCTACGGTTTTCTGCTACAAATGGCCTTGGTGTGCTGCCCCGAACCACGATCTCCGCCGTCGATTCCAAGTACAACATCAACCCTTGAAACCCCAAGGACGCCAAGATCTTCGATGCGGAGACCCCCGTACCGGCACCGACAAGATCTTCTCGAAGCGGGGACAAAAAGAACTTCACGGACCGAAGGCCCCGATCCCGACGTCCGAAGACCGAACCCCGTCAAGACCCCGAACCCTCTCGGACCCGAGGACCGGAGATGCCGGAACGCCAAGATCGCCTCAAGGATCCGAAGAACCCCGGTGTCGAGCCCTAGCCGCCAACGACACTGAAGACGGAGCGCTAAGACCGTGCCCGGATCTGGAGTCCGAACCCGTACGCCAAGACCGAACCGACACGCGGACCCGGCAAGTTCTTCTCGACGACAAGATCATCGACATAGAGCCCGAAGGACACATGTGCGACAAGGACTCCCTCGAGGACGCCGAGTGCTTCACCCCGAACACCGAGAACCCCGGATGCGACAAGAACTACCCCGATATCCGGGAATGTTCCCACCGAGACCGATCCGTCGAACCCTGAGACCAACCCCGAACCCCGGAACCCCAAGGTCGTCGAGTCCCCCCCTCAATGTGTGAACCTTTCCGAAACCCTATTTTATAACATAATCACAACTTGTTGCATATTAAATTGTCATTCATCTCGCATGCATATCTGTGGTTTGGGGGCCTTATGCCGATTCACCGAATAATTAAATATGGGGCCCATATTCGGGCAAATCTAGCCTTATATTGGCCTCATTTAAAACATGTGTAGCGAACCGTTGCCATCTATTGTCTTGCTATATGACATTTAATTTGCGGGGGGTTCTAAATAACTTGAACCATTTAAGTAATTGTCGGGACCCCGGTTCCGCTTAATATGACCTAATTGCATCGCACCTTTGCCATGCCATACATCATGCATGCATCATGCCGATCTTCTGCCGTTGTATTAAATAGCGCATCCGGTGTTTCTTCTAGTGTTTTTGCTTCTTCGCGGATAAGGCCGTTGAGTTGATGTGAGCTCCGCCCCGATCTTCGGTTGAACCTTTCGACAATGTTTTCAGGCGAGCATCTCCCCCTTTCTACCTATCTTACTTTTATAGTCTTTATTCCCTCCTGTTGATCTATTGCTATACGTGTTGCGATGCTCTAGATTCCGCACTGGATATTCCTTGCCATATATTGCCTTGGACACACCCTATTACTGTTGTTTGGTAGATAGTTGGACTTATGCGTCGTAGTTGCTTGCTCTAGTCTTGATGTGTGTCGTCATATGCCATTCTTGATGTATTGCCGCATGTTGATGTGGAGATGAATTCTAGTTTTACTTATTGTCACTTTACTTTGTTTAACAACTAAAATTGAATAAGCGAGGCATCGGTGGGTGATAGATAATATTTGGTTTCGACGCCCACTTGTGTCCCGTAAGACCCCGAGTACTTGATACATGTCTTGATTTTGCGCTATATCCACATCCGGAGGTATATGGGACCCCCGAGCGAGCTTGATTCATTCTTATTTCTTGGGGCCACAAACTAGTTTGAGGTGTTTTTAATATCCTGTACTTATGCCATGCAACTGCTTTATTTACGATTGTGCGAGGAGCACACTGTACTGTTTTGGATCGGGACACGTTTCCGCGGTGTCGACAAGCCCAGCCACACTTTCGGGTTCCCAGTCGTTCACAGCCGTCCACCCAAACCTTGAGGCCGTCTCGGAGCTTGCTTACTCCGTTGCGGATTCTACTCTAAGGGGTGGCCCCTGAAATATTTCTGAATCCTGTGATTGTTCGTGAAAGCCTCGTGGGTTTTGATTTGGTTTTTCCGAGGTTGATCGGCGTGTGTTGCTATTGGTGCACCCGGCCGGGTAAAACTTTCAAAGCCGTGTCCGCGGATATGGACGACTTGGAGCACGATCTCGATCATAGACAAGCATAACTAAAGTTCTTTGCTCTAAATTTGACTTATAATGACTAGTAATCAGCTTCACTATAACGGAATGGCTAATTAATACGCCCACAATTGCTTGTTTGGTGGTCGCTTGCGACAATTGTATCGACTAGTAAGTATTGCAACTACAACGAAATGGCTGAATAAAAGTACCAACAAGCTTTGGGTTTATGGGTTATCTCATGTTAAAAGTATGTCGACTAGTAAGTCTGCCACTAACGGAATGATTAACTAAAAGTGCCCACCGCTTACTTTATCGACGATTATTTAAACTTGACTAGTAAAGTGCCGCAACTATAATTGAATAAATAAAGCGCCAAGCGTATGCGTACCTCTGAGACTTCCTCGTTTGGTCTCGAGAAACGCCAGGATGGGTTTGCTTAGTAATAGCTTGAGTTGGGTCCGGATAGGTCATTCTTACCCTCTCGATAAACGCCCGGTTGTATCGAGTCTCTATAGGTTGTTTAGTGCACGCTGCTTTGCCTTTCGATCCACCATACCTATGTAGGCGAGGACCGCCAATTCTAGCCTCGCCGTGTCTTGGCCTCGATCGACGCCTCCTTCTTTTCCTTTGCCCTTTGTCGGCACCCCTTTTGTTTAAGCAGGTTTTGAGATCGACGCCGTTAGGTGGTTACCCTTCCGCTTGGCCTGGGCAGGGTTATGGGCGCCATTGGTTATTCTTGGGCTCTTAGCCCCATTTGCTTCTTGTCCGTAGTCGGACGCTCTACCGTTTCAAGGTGATTTGGATCTTGTATATTATATCTGTATTCTTGACTCTTTGAGTCGCTGATATATATATCTGTTCTGTGGGTCCCATCGAGGACTGTTGTGTAATGTTATTACTTCGTTTTCCACCCGCACGAAAGTGCTTGGTGGGCACCTTTGAATCGTTTCTATGCGGGTTTGGTGAATTTTGCCCGAACTTGCATAGGTCCGATTCTGAGGGTGTTACAGAGTGGTATCAGAGCTCAGCAGTTGCGATACCCCACAAGTCCAGCCTGTAGGATAACCTAGCTAACGGCCGAAGTAGGGTGTCACAAACTATTTTTGGAAGTCGGTTGGATAGTTCTGATTAGGTCTGATTTTACTCCTTACCCCTCTGCTGTTCTCCTCTTACCTCTACGTGTTTTGAATCCGCTCTCTTCTCTCTCTTCGAGCCCAGGATTTCTCGTGGTTGGGTTTACGTCGTACCTTCAGGGTTTCTCCTTCTCCCTTTTGTAACGGAGGTGCTACGATCATCAATCAGCAACTTGTCTGTTGTGCCCTTCATCCGATATCTTGTTCTGGAGCTCTTTATCCATATGTGTTCCTTGCTGGATGTCAGTGTCGTTGAAAAACATATGAGAAGGACGAGCTTTGGTGAAGTTGGAGTATACCTTGAGCATGTGTTGTTCATGCCAATGGAACCATCGCGGAACCTAATCGTTGTGTCTTTCATACGATTTCTGCTGGCAACATTCCTTTGTTCCGGATACCATCTAAGAAGATCTTCAGTCTAATTCCGAGAGTTGGATGCTTAATCCGCGTATTCGTGTGCAGAGTAATGGTTTGAGTGTGGGATGGAGTAGCTACCCTACCACTGCTCTTCTCATTCACTCTTGTATGTCGAATCAGTGGATCCAGCAGTTTTACTCCGCCCACGGAAGTTAGGGGTGGCCTTATTTGCGATACCTCTACCTTCGACCTTTTGTTCCCGGAGTGCTCCCTCGGCAATCAGGAACAACGACCCTTTGTTGGTGGTGTCGCCGATTTCAAGATGGAGGAGGAACCCTCGTTAGTGGTGTCGCGAGGATCTACACAAAGCGTGAAGACGGAGAACGCCGACCTTCCTTCCGGTACCATGAGGCGGATCTCGAGGGCGAGATCCATTGTTAGTGGTGTCGAATTGTGGCATCCCGCAAAAACCACTACTAGAAAATCGCGTTGAATTTGAGCATTGCATCGTCATCATCCTGCATTGTTTGCCCAAAACTATATTCGCAAAGCCCGTTTTATTTTTTCTAAAACGCCCCTGTCTTTTATTCAAACGCCAAAAGCCGGGACTCCGGAATATTTTTGTTTGACCAACGATGTTTGCAAACGCTGCATTTAAAACTAAATAAAATATTAAATTAATTTTTAGCGGGGCAGTCGAACGGGCCGTTTTAGCCCGAACGACCGCCCCAGGAAAAAACATAAAACGGTCCACCTACCTGTCCCTCTAATTCCTAAGTCTACCCAGTTTCCTACCCACCCCTTGCAGCCACATCACCCTAGCCTATCACTGCTTGCCACCTCATCTCCTTCCTCTCCCTCACCAATCCCGCGCTGACACCTAATCCCTCACCCCCCTCTCTCTCAGCTCTCTCTCTCATCCCACCCCAGGCCCCAACACACACGCCTCACGCACACACTCACCCCTGCCAACCGCCAGGCCGATTCCCCTCGCCTGTCCCACTGGCCCCGACGACGCAACCCAAGGCCGCCTCTCCTCTCTCCCCGCGTCGGTCCTGCTCATCTTCCCCAGGAACCCCGCGCCCCGCTCCTCTTCCCCCGCTCGTCCCCTACCTCTGCTCGCCGCCGGCCTCTCTCCACCCTCTCCCCGGCTGCCGCCCTCCAAAGCAAGCGCCGCTCTCTCCGGCGCCCGCTCCGCTCATGAACCCCTGCAGGCCAGCGCGTCCTCTCGCCACCGTCGCCTCGCGCTCGGCCTCCACCGGAGCGCCGCTGCCGTCGCCCTTCTCCCTTGCTGGCTCCGCTGACGCCCAGCCACTCCACCGCCTGAGCGTCGCCCCTCTCGAGCTCCGCGCCGCCGCTGCCGCTGAAGCCTCCGCCAGCCTCCCGCCGCGCGCTGCAGGCTGCTTGCCGCACGCCGCGCTCGCCGCTGCGCTGCCCCTGCCGCCCGCCGACGCCGCTGCTGCCGCTTCGCCGGCCCGTCGCTTGCCTCAACGCGCCCGTCGAGCCCTCCGCCAAGCACCCTTCCCAGGCGGCCCAGCGACCGCCGCCTCGTCGCCGGCCCAGTCGGCCCGGCCGCGTCCATGGCCGCCGTCTGCACGCAGCGCCGCCCGGCGCCCCCGCAGCGACCTCCGTTCCCGCGCGACGCCCTCCGCCTCACCGTGTTCCCCGTCCGCTCCGGCGAGAGGCCGCCTCCCGGGTCGTCTCCACACCTGTCGCGGGCCCTCCTCCTTGGCGCCTCGCCCGCCAGTGTGTCCGCCTCCGCCTCTGCCATTCGGCCAGCTCACCGTCTTGTGTGTGCCTCTGTAGTGTGTCGCACCTGCCTTTCATCGATGTGTACCCAGGAAGTCGTGCTACGGTTTTCTGCTACAAATGGCCTTGGTGTGCTGCCCCGAACCACGATCTCCGCCGTCGATTCCAAGTACAACATCAACCCTTGAAACCCCAAGGACGCCAAGATCTTCGATGCGGAGACCCCCGTACCGGCACCGACAAGATCTTCTCGAAGCGGGGACAAAAAGAACTTCACGGACCGAAGGCCCCGATCCCGACGTCCGAAGACCGAACCCCGTCAAGACCCCGAACCCTCTCGGACCCGAGGACCGGAGATGCCGGAACGCCAAGATCGCCTCAAGGATCCGAAGGACCCCGGTGTCGAGCCCTAGCCGCCAACGACACTGAAGACGGAGCGCTAAGACCGTGCCGGATCCGAGTCGAACCCGACGCCAAGACCGAACCGACGCGGACCCAAGAGTTCTTCTCGACGACAAGATCATCGACATAGAGCCCGAAGGACACATGTGCGACAAGGACTCCCTCGAGGACGCCGAGTGCTTCACCCCGAACACCGAGAACCCCGGATGCGACAAGAACTACCCCGATATCCGAGAACGTTCCCGCGAGACCGCTCGTCGAACCACGAGACCAACCCGAACCGGAACCCCAAGGTCGCCGAGTCCCCCCCTCAATGTGTGAACCTTTCCGAAACCCTATTTTATAACATAATCACAACTTGTTGCATATTAAATTGTCATTCATCTCGCATGCATATCTGTGGTTTGGGGGCCTTATGCCGATTCACCGAATAATTAAATATGGGGCCCATATTCGGGCAAATCTAGCCTTATATTGGCCTCATTTAAAACATGTGTAGCGAACCGTTGCCATCTATTGTCTTGCTATATGACATTTAATTTGCGGGGGGTTCTAAATAACTTGAACCATTTAAGTAATTGTCGGGACCCCGGTTCCGCTTAATATGACCTAATTGCATCGCACCTTTGCCATGCCATACATCATGCATGCATCATGCCGATCTTCTGCCGTTGTATTAAATAGCGCATCCGGTGTTTCTTCTAGTGTTTTTGCTTCTTCGCGGATAAGGCCGTTGAGTTGATGTGAGCTCCGCCCCGATCTTCGGTTGAACCTTTCGACAATGTTTTCAGGCGAGCATCTCCCCCTTTCTACCTATCTTACTTTTATAGTCTTTATTCCCTCCTGTTGATCTATTGCTATCTGTGTTGCGATGCTCTAGATTCCGTACCCTGGATATTCCTTGCAGCCATATATTGCCTTGGACACACCCTATTACCTGTTGTTTGGTAGATAGTTGGACTTGCGCGTCGTAGTTGCTTGCTCTAGTGCTGATGTGTGTCGTCATATGCCACAGTTGCTGATGTATTGCCGCATGTTGATGTGGAGATGAATTCTAGTTTTACTTATTGTCACTTTACTTTCTGTTTAACAACTAAAATTGAATAAGCAGAGGCATCGGTGGGTGATAGATAATATTTGGTTTCCGAACGCCCACTTGTGTCCCGTAAGACCCCGAGTACTTGATACCTGTTCCTTGATTTTGCGCGCTATCCACATCCGGGAGGTATATGGGACCCCCCTGAGCCAGAGCTTGATTCATTCTTATTTCTTGGGGCCACAAACTAGTTTGAGGTGTTTTTACTATCCTGTACTTATGCCATGCTACTGCTTTATTTACGATTGTGCGAGGAGCACACTGTACTGTTTTGGATCGGGACACGTTTCCGCGGTGTCGACAAGCCCAGCCACACTTTCGGGTTCCCGATCGTTCACGGCCCACCCAAACCTTGAGGCCGTCTCGAGCTTGCTTACTCCTATGGATTCTACTCTAAGGGTGGCCTGAAATATTTCTGAATCCTGTGATTGTTCATCGTGAAAGCCTCGTTGGGTTTTGATTTGGTTTTTCCGAGGTTGATCGGCGTGTGTTGCTATTGGTGCACCGCCGGTAAAACTTTACGAAAGCCGTGTCATGGATATGGACGACTTGGAGCACAGTATCTCGATCATAGACAAGCATAACTAAAGTTTACTGCTCTAAATTTGACTTATAATGACTAGTAATCAGCTTCACTATAACGGAATGGCTAATTAATACTGCCCACAATTGCTTGTTTGGTGGTCGCTTGCGACAATTGTATCTGACTAGTAAGTATTGCAACTACAACGAAATGGCTGAATAAAAGTACCAACAACTGCTGGGTTTATGGGTTATCTCATGTTAAAAGTATCTGACTAGTAAGTGCTGCCACTATAACGGAATGATTAACTAAAAGTGCCCACTGCTTACTTTATCAGGACGATTATTTAAACTTGACTAGTAAAGTGCCGCAACTATAATTGAATAAATAAAACTGCCAACTGTGTGCGTACCTCGGTAGACTTCCTCGTTTGGTCTCGAGGGGGAAACGCCAGGATGGGTTTGCTTGGTAATAGCTTCAGGTTGGGTCCGGATAGGTCATTCTTACCCCTCTCTGATAAACGCCAGTTGTATCGAGTCTCTATAGGTTGTTTAGTGCACGCTGCCGCTGCCGCTCAGTCCACCATACCTATGTAGGCGAGGACCGCCGAATTCTAGCCTCGCCGTGTACTGGCCTCGATCTTGGCGCTCCTTCTTTTCCTTTGCCCTTTGTCGGCACCCCTTTTGTTTAAGCGGGTTTGAGATCGGCCGTTAGCGAGGTTACCCTTCGGCTTGGCCTGGGCAGGGTTATGGGCGCCATTGGTTATTCTTGAGGCTCTTAGCCCCATTTGCTTCTTGTCCGTGACGGACTCTACCGCTTCAAGGTGATTTGGATCTTGTATATTATATCTGTATTCTTGACTCTTTGAGTCGTTGATATATATATCATTACGTGGGTCCCATCGAGGATGTTGTGTAATGTTATTACTTCGTTTTCCACCCGCGAAAGTGCTTGGTGAGCACCTTTGAATCGTTTCTATGCGGGTTTGGTGAATTTTGCCCGAACTTGCATAGGTCCGGTGATCGGTGTTTGTTACATGTGGTAATTTGGGGTGGCCAAGTCACATGGGTAAAGTGTACTAACCCTGCAGGTGTATAAACTAATCGATTAGCCGTGTCCCGGTTATGGACAATTTGAGCGACGTCGATGCTATGATATTTCTCACTCATCCTTATTTCTTAATTACTAAAACTTGATGGATGAACATGGGTTTAGGAGCATCAAAGCTGAACTGTCTTGTATCTACATGGGTTTATCTTTGGTATGTCCTTAGAAGATTGTTTTGAAGAAAGAAAAGTATTTTGAAAGTAGGGAAAAGTTGTATTGCTTTATGCAAATAAGCTGAACTCCACTTGGCCAAATAAGCATGTAGTTGATAGATCTTTGTTAACCACTTTAGCCTACTTGCCATACATTCAATGTATTGACCATTCGTGGCTGCAACGTTTCATGTTGCAGGTTATATCGTATCTGAGTGATCGTTCATAGGTCGCGAGACTCCACTCAACAATTGTTCGCCTGTGGCACATTTGAAGGATGGAGATCTACCTTGTATTCGTTTTCCGCTGTGTACTTGAATAAATAATGTAAATTCTGGATCATATTCGTTGTATTTATGATGCACAGTTATATTTGGTATCATTTTGTACTGTGTGTGCCAGTGAACCGATCCAGGGATTGGCATTATACACATGAACTCAACCTTATCAGGCGAGGGTGTTACACTTTACCACCAGATATGGATTATACGAGTATACTGTCATGTATTTTGGATTAAGCAATGCCCCCGCTTATTTCATGAATCTCATGAATAAGATTTTTATGGACTTCCTCGATAAGTTTGTCATTGTTTTCATCGATGACATTCTGATTTATTCCAAATCAGAGGAAGAACATGAGCTACACCTAAGGACCATCCTTGGAACCCTTAGAGAGCATCAGTTGTATGCCAAGTTTAGCAAATGTGAATTCTGGTTACAGGAGGTAGGATTCCTCGGCCACATTGTATCAGCCGGAGGAATTGCCGTTGACCCTGCAAAGGTGAAAGATGTCGAAGATTGGCAAGCCCCAACCACTGAAACCCAAGTTCGTGCATTTATCGGATTAGCGGGATACTACCGCAAGTTCGTAGAAGGATTCTCGAGTATCGCCAGACCCATGACCCAATTGCTGAAGAAGGACAAGAAGTTTGAATGGATGGACAAATGTGAAGCGAGTTTCCAAGAACTCAAGAGAAGATTGATTTCAGCCCCATCTTGATCATGCCAGATATCACGAAGCCCTTTGACGTGTATTGTGACGCATCCAAGATCGGTGTCGAATGTGTTCTAATGAAAGAAGGAAAAGTTATATCCTATCTATATCGACAACTGAAATAGCATGAACAAAACTACCCAACCCATGACCTCGAGCTCACAGCCGTAGTTATAGCCCTAAAGACATGGATGCATTATCTCATGGGAAACCGTTGTGAGATTTATTCGGATCATAAAAGCCTAAAGTATATATTCACTCAGAAAGAGCTGAATATGAGGCAGAGAAGATGGATTGAGATAATAAAAGATTATGACCTGGACATTCACTATCACCCCGGTAAAGTCAATTTGGTAGCAGATGCTCTTAGCATATTGCCGTGCCGCTTGAACTCCATGATTTTGAAGGAGCAACCAAGTTTGCACAAGGAGATGGAAGGTTTCCGAATGGAATTAGTGAGTGAAGGATTTTTGGCTAGCATAGAACTTCAACCCACTTTGATCAGCCAGATCAAAGAGGCGCAGAAAGGAAATGCTAGTATCGACGGAATCAAGCGTCGTATCGGTACAGGCAAGGTCTCGGATTCACCGAAGACGATGAAGGAGTTTTGTGGTACAAATGACGTCTTTGTGTACCAGCAGATTCAGAGTTGAAAGAAGTTATTCTGAGGGAAGCTCATGATACTCTTTATTCTATCCCCCCGGAGGAACGAAGATGTATCAGGATTTGAAAGAACAATTCTGGTGGCATAAGATGAAGAGAGAAATCAGAAGCTATATCGCCAAGTGTGATATATGTCAGAGAGTCAAGGCGGGACATCAAAGACCCACAGGACTGTTGCAACCCTTACAGATACCGGAATGGAAGTGGGATTCAGTAGGAATGGACTTTATCACCGGATTGCCTACTTCTAGTAGGGGAAATGACTCTATCTGGGTCATAGTTGACAGATTGTCCAAAGTAGCCCATTTCTTACCAGTCAAGACCACATATCAGAGTTCGAAGCTAGACGAGTTATACATCGCTAGAATCGTCAATTTGCACGGATTCCCCAAGAACATCGCATCGGATCAAGGAACGCAGTTTACCTCGAGATTCTGGAAGAAAGTCCAAGAAGGTTTAGGAACCCGACTAGATTTCAGCACAGCTTATCACCCTCAGACCGATGGACAAACAGAGCGAGTAAATCAAATACTCGAAGATATGTTGAGAGCATGTGTGTTAGAGTATGGATCTAAATGGGAAGACTGTCTACCGTTTGCAGAATTTTCATACAACAACAGTTATCAAACTAGTTTGCAAATGGCCCCATTTGAATTCATGTATGGAAGGAAGTGTCGCACCCCTTTGAATTGGTCGGAAGTAGGAGAGAGTCAGATTTTCGGACCCGACATCCTACGATAAGCAGAAGAGAAAGTTCACAAGATTCGTGAGCACCTCAAGACCGCCCAGTCAAGACAGAAGAGTTACGCCGATAAAAGACGTCAAGACCTCGCTTTCAATATCGGAGAATTTGTGTATCTTAAAGTGTCGCCCTTGAAAGGAATGCTGCGTTTCCAGCTGAAGGGAAAGTTAGCTCCCAGATATATCAATTGGAACTGCCAGAAGAAATGTTAGCCGTGCACAATGTGTTCCATATCTCGTTACTTCGTAAATGCCTCGAAGTTCCGGAGAAGACTGAAGTTTTCAAGAATATTGATCACCAGACCATAGAAAACAATGATGACCTGACCTATCCCGAAGTACCCATCCGTATTTTGGAAGAAGCTTTTAGAAATACCAGAACCCGAAGCATCAAGTTTCTCAAGATTCAGTGGAGCAACCACACGGAAGAAGAAGCTACCTGGGAGCGCGAAGATCACATCAGGACGGAGTTCCCCGATCTCTTTAAATCCTAGGTAATCTTTGTTCTTCTTTCTCAAATGTTGGGACAAGATTTTGTTTAAGGAGGGAAGGTTTGTAACATCCCAAAACTTTAATCCAAGTTTATCAAGATCCAAATCATCAAAATTAGGGTTAACAAAAACTTTTCCATCTCAAAATATGAAAGCATTCATGTGTATGTGCATTTAAATTAGGAGTTCATTTGAATTGCCATGGTTCTGTTATTCATTGCTTGTAAAATGATTCTTAGGTGAAATAAACATCATCTAAATCATTACCAAACTTTTCCCAAAGAAAAACAACTCAAAATAAATAAATGAAGTGAATGGTCATTTTTGCCAAATTAACTATCATGCCTACTTTGGTTATTCCTAGGACTCAAAACTTAACAGAAACAATTGTGGATATTTGCACCCCTTGCTAGTACACATAATGAGGTACCAAGGCCCACTTTGTGATCTGCCAAAAACATTCAAATGCTAAGTTTAAATGATAGTTTAAAATTGAATCTATTTCATATGGGAAGATCCCACTATTTCAAAAACCACTCAAACAAGCTCAATTTTCAAAACCCAAGCAACCACCGAGTCTCAAGCTTATGCCTAGCACACCCACCAAAAATCTTTTCAAAATTGAAAAAGAATTTTCTTGCGGCCATTTCATCAAACACTTGGCATGCAGAATTAAAACAAAACCAAATTCACTATTTTGAATAGTGTTCTGGCCAAACTTGTCTCCCATTTGACCCCCATTTGCTCACATTGTCCCCTCTGGATCAAACCAGGGCATAACTACCCCATCCCCTACCTCCTAGCAGCATGGCCATGCCAACCCGAGCCCCACCTCGCCGGCCAACTTGGTCGCCGCCGCAGCAGACCGCCTCCCCCTCTCTCGCCATGTCTAGGAGATAGCTAGCACCTCACCGCCGCCCACTGTCCCCTCCCCGAGCCAGGCCTAGCCGTGGACCACGGAGAAATCCCCGCGCCTAGTGCCACCGCGCCATGTCGAGCACGCGCCAGAGCACCACACCCGACACGTGTGCACAAGCCGCCACTCGACCGCATCCCGCGCCCACCGCGTCGCCACGACCCAGGGAGCACGCCAGACACCCCCATTCGCCGTACAATGCCTCACAGCCACCGCTCGCCGTCGAAGCCGCAAACTCTGCCGCTCAGAGCACCAGCTCTGCCCGACCGCTTACCACCACCCCTAAGCCCACATTAAAGTCCTAGAGCACCCCCAAGAGTCCGCGCGTCGATCACCACCCTCAGCCATGCCGCTAGCAGCCTGTAGCCATGTTGCCACCATCGCCTGCTCATCCCTCTCGGTCTCGCCGTCGAGCCTATAAAAGGAGGGCATCCCTAGCCCTTTGCAGCACACCACTCCACTCCCCTCACCTCAATGATCGTACCACACCTCTAGCCGGAGCACGGGAGCAGCAGCTCGCCGGAATTGTACCGGAGCAGGCTGCCTCTAGAGGAGAAGGGCGCCGCTGATTGCGACCACCCCTGGAGCTGCCTCGACCGTCCCTGAGCTCGCCGTCGACCACCAGTCTGTTTGCCCGCCTCGCCGTCGTCGCTGGAGCCCTAGTACGCCCCCTATGCACCCCCACCTAGCCGCTAGGGTTAGAGCTCGCCGACGACAGGTACGTCATCGACGACGATCCACAGCCGTTGATCCCCACTCTAATCCAACGTCCCACACCGCCCCGTATCGCTTCGCGCGTTATGAGCCACTAACTGGTGGACCCTCCTGTCAGCTGAACCCAGCGCTGCAGAATGACACTGGGCCGGCCGTTAGCGTCTCCCGCGCGACCCAACAATTTAAATTTAGATTTTCCATTTAATTTCAAACACAGTTTTGTACATAGATTCAAAAATCAAACCAGCTCGACTCACTAAACCAAAATGTATGAAACTAATTTTGTTAGAAAGGTACTGAAATTCTTAATCCAAGCCCATTGGATTCAAACCCTTTGGAGTTATAGATAAACCTTGGTAAAAATAACAAGGCAGAAGCTTTTCTGCATTCAAACATTTTTCAAAATTCAAACATAAGAGCTTTTGAGTTGATTCCAACTCTCAAAAATCACATTTGATCATACCTTTCAGAATATATAAAAACATATGGGTTTACTTACAGAAATAATGTTCAAGTAATAAAAGAATGCCACATAGGCATTTCTAGTCACTTTATTTATTTAAAATAAACAGGTTAAACCTTATTAAATTGTGACATCACTTTAAATCACATTCCCATGTACTGAAATATGTGGTGATGACATGTGTCAACATGATACCATGTTTGAGTTGGAGAATATTAAATCTTAAGTAGTTTTTCAATGAGTAGAAATTACTTTTCTCAAATTAAAATAAATAAGACAAATGCTTTAATTCTTGTAATGTTAGTGATGATGCTAGATCATCTATAGTACACCTTTGTGTGATGATTGAAAATAGTTAAGTATTATTTGGTGATTGTGTACCTCGTATTTATTTATAGACACTAGTACCAACCAAGGATACGAGGAGGAAGGAGGATACTACGAGGAGGAAGCCGAGGAGAAATTCAACCACTGCTCTGCACAAGGCAAGCTAACACTTGCAACTATGAAAGTTAGATAACCTATACAATGCATTAAGCATGCTTGGTTAGACACATTTGATGATACCCAATCCTAGTTTTACTTACAAGTTTAATACTTCATTTTTTTTACTAAAGCTTCTCTTAGAGTTTACTTAAGTGACTTGTAGATTCTAGAAAGATAACTAAAGGTAGAATAAAGAGCATAAAACTTGGCCTAAGTTAGATAATCCTGATGTCATCCTAAGGCATGAGATTGAACTTAGCAAATCCCCACTTGTTTACCACCCCCCATTAGTAGTTACCACCACTTGTAGATGCTAGTGCTAAGCATAAAACTTGATCAACTTTAGATGGGAATACTTGGTGAAAATGGTTATGAAAACCTTAGAATGATGATTCATTCTACTGAAATGTTTTGATATGTGTTTCCGAACACCAGATGATTTTGATGATGAAAATGTTGAGGCATGAGCCTTAACCCTTTATAAAACTGATGGTTTTCTAGATGCGATACCATTCCAATTTTACCGTACAACCACAATACCCGAAAATTGGATAGGGCTTGAATGGAAATTTATATACCTTAGTATGGGTTCCCTCACGACCAAGGTCTGAGCTGAGGCTACCTTGTGAAGATTGTCCACATGCGCAAGACCAAGATGAAAGTTGGTCATGGTTGGGAGGCCAAACTCATAGGAGAGGTGCCTATACTAGGGCGTGTAATTGAAAGGTCAGGATTGATTATCCGCATACTGAGTATGGTGAATTCAGGATTTGTTCCTTACAGATGTATCGAATGTTGTGGTGAAAGTGTACAATCTCAGAGTGTCAAACTATTGAATAGCAGCGTCATGATTATGGACGATTGGATGGCCATACTATTCCCCCGTCAGATGTTTTCAAAATGACTCATGAAATGAATTGAAACTTTGACTTGACCACAACAGAGTTGTGATATGAAATTCAAATTCCCACTTAGGTGTTATAAAACTTTCAACTAGCTTTCTTTGCTTTTTAACTTAGTAGAGTTAAATCTTGCTATTTGCAAACCACCCTAGAGCTTAGCATCCTACCACACAAAAACCCCCTTAACTTGTTAGTATTAGTTTGCGAGTACTACTCATGGCTTTGTCCCTGGCTATTCCCGTGGCCAGACTATGAAGAGGATTACCAGGATGATGGATCGTAGGAAGGTTACGGCAACTAGGATCATCTCCCATCGTCAGCATTGCCTGTGACCCTGAAGATGGAGCTTCGCCTACACTATCGTTACTATTACGTTATTCCGATGCTTGAGTTGTATTAAGAACTGGATCATGAGATCCTTATTTGTGTAAGACCTTATGTATGGTTTGTAATGGATGATGTACTGTGATATCCAAATCTGTTATGTCTCGCAAAAATGGTAATCCTGGGATTGCGATGTATGGAATACCAGGCATCTAGGATTAAAAATCCGGGTGTTGACACAGAGGGTCATGGTGCGACCTTCTCTTGTGTCCTTTGTTGCGCTCTCCATCATGATGGGTCTGCTCCGCGTTGTCATGGATGACGATGCCGCACTGCTTTGGCGGAGGCATATCCGTGAGATGGTGAGCCTTGGGGTGTTCGCGATGTTGGGGAGATCGAGGCGGTGGAGATGGGCGACGAGGATGAGACTTGTCTCCGTGGTTGGAGGATATGGGGATATCATATTTCCTGTTGCGCGCATCCCTCCGTCTTTGCTCTGACGAACCCGTATGGGACCCGACATCCTGAGGAGATCGATCCCTTGGCGGCTTATGCTGACTAGACTGGCAAAACGCTGGGTTAGACTCAAGCCTCTGAGAGGTGGCCTTTTCCTGCCGTTTCACCGCCTTGAACACAAGGTTATAGGCCTGCTCCACTGTCGTGGGTGATCTATCCTGCTCCAGAAGGGTCTTGGCGACGGCGAGATTAAGAAGAGGAGTGGGCATCACCTGCCTGCATTCACTGTCAATGTATGGCTTTTCTTGTGGCGGCTTCGAGGGGGCCCATCCTAGGTTTCTTCGTACACCAGGATCATTGATGACGCGAGCCAGAGCTTTCTTAGCCTTCTGCTGCTGGAGCAGAGTCTTATACTCGGCCTCCATGGCTCTAGCTTTCTCTATTGACTTCTGCGTGTTGGCCAGATCTCAATCTAGCTTTGCGCCTTGCTCCGCGATGGCCTGCGCTTCCTCGAGCAGCTGCTGGTGCTTCTCGTCAAGCTAGACTACGCTCCGGATATGAGATAAAGTCATGGGCTCAACGAGCAGGTTGCCGTATATCACTCTATCAGCCGGAGTAATTTGGACAGCAGCAGACGTAGATGCCGGAGGTTGCGGGTTTGCGGTGTTGTTGTTGTTACTCGGACCGATGTTGAGTTCCTGCGGCTGCTGCACTGGGTTAGGCGGAGGGGGCATGACCTTTGCACGATCCTTGTAGACAGCAACAGGTGGTCCCTTCCCCTTGTCCAGCACTTTAGGCGGAGCCTGTCCGGGTTGGTATTCTTCAATCACGGTCCCAATGGCGATGGACACCTCTCGGGACATGACGACGTTGTCGTCTTGCTCGTCGCGTTGGAAACCCTCATCCATCTCCAGCATGGTAGAGTCTAGCTCCTCCGGGCTGAAGTCTATCTCCTCCGAGTCAGCGCTGATGTCGGTGTATAGCGCGTCAAGCATGGAGTCGGAGGGTGCCGGGGCTTCCTCGATGATGGACGGTGGTGGTGCAACAGCAGCGATGACGACTGGAGGTGGCGGTGCTGCTACTGCAATGACGATCGGAGGTGGTCGTGCAGCTGCAGCGACGACGATCGGAGGCGGTGGTGGAGGTGGTTGATGCGGAGCTGCGCCGTCTATGAGCGCAAGCAATAGCCGTCTGGGCTGCCTCCTCAGCCTCCGCATAGTTGTTGACGGTGTTCACCATGCCTTCGAAGGTGAGGTGTCCTGAAGCCTGCTGCCGCCTTAGTGAATGTCGGAGAAGTGTTCCTTGGTCCAGTCCTTCCACAAAGTGATACATGACATCATCATTGGGGTAATGTGCCAGGTCGGCCCATATACGGAGGTCGCGGGGGTTTTCTCCCTCTCTCTGAACGCAAATCGCCAGATCGAAGATGGTAACCACGCCGACGAACTTGGTTCTCTGCTGTCCAGACGCACGGGCGAAGCCAGCGAACTTGCAGCGATCTTCCACCATTATATCCTGCACAGCCTTGAATTTTTCCAATCTTTGCCGGCAAACTCCGAAGAGAGATCCGGCATCGATCCTTCCGCAAACGTATCCTGCCCGTAGGCGGTCCTTGCGGGCCTTGATACTCCTCCGACTCCTAGGGAACTAGTGCCCGAGTCGGTTTCGCCGATGAAGAGGTGGATATCTCCGATGGGGACGATCGAGCACCGCGTAGGGTTCGTCTTTGCCGGGATCCAGAACTCGTCGGGGAGGACGATCGGAACATTTCAGGAGAAGAGAACACGACCAATGGCTACGGTTTCGCTGATTCCGACGAAGATCTTGGTCCTCGCCCGCTGAAGAGCCTGAAGCGCCTCTTGCCCCATGGTGGGCGCCAACTGTCATGGTATTGCCGAAGAGTACGCCATGGAGGGGTCCTCACAATGCATGTTTTGAGACGTGGGGGAAGGCGGACGGTTGACGGGTACGAGGTTACACAGCTTACCCAGGTTTAGATCCCACAACGGTGGCGGAATCCTACGCCGAGTTACAGGGATTGGTTCGCTGTGTGCAAGTACGAGTTGTACGTCTGAAGTTATGCCCTAAAGGCTCCCATAGGCCTGACTTATATAGTCACCAGGTCCTAGGGTTACAGGGAAAAGTCCTAGCCAGACAGGTTACAGAGTCCTACACTGCATACAACTAGTCTACCATGTCTTGTACTCCAAGGCTCTGGGTACATCGGTGACTCCTCCATAGCATTCCTTTATCCGGCATGGGCCTCCTTCTGGATCCATCTAACCGGGCCGCCCAGCAGGCCATGGGCCATGCTACCAACTGTGGGTCACCCGGGTTATCCGGATAGGAGACATGCTATGAGGGTACCCATATAGCATTTCCCCAACAGATCGCACACACGCCCGGGTACCCCGACAACCTCCGCGCCCTCGCTCCAGCGAAGCAGCGAAAGCAACAAATCCTTCCAGAAAAAGCCACCGGGAACATGTATCTCGCTGATCCGAGACCATGGGGAATTCTAAAGGGGGGAGAGATCCTTCGCGAGGAGGTGTATGTGAGAAGTGAGAGGAGGGGCTCCTTATATAGGGGAGGAGGCAGCCCAAGGGGGCATGGGCACCGGCCATGGAGGGTGCCCCCACCTCTCCCTCATTCATGTGGTGGAAGCTCCACTCACATAAAGGTGACCCTCCATTTTCTCCACTCAAATTTCCACCAAATTTAATGTAATCTATCATTAAATAAAACTCTTTTATTTATTTATTCAGAATTTTGTTAATTACTCTAATTAAAAAACATTCACATAAAACCCCTTACAACATTTCAATTTCACATGCATAACCAGTTTCAGCAATTTCAACCGAAACGATTCCGGTGTCTAGTGAATTAAATTCCTGCGCTTTATTTTTCTTTCTCTGGCATATTATTTGCTCCAAATGGTGTCGGTATCCTTTAATTGTGTCACCCTATGATTCACGAATAATTTATACATGATCGAGACCCCTCTTCGATCAATAATCAGTAGCAGGACCTGGAGATCCATACTGACTCCCACACATTCAATGATAACTTCTGTGATTGTGTGAACCTTATACGCATGTAACTCAATCCCTTTGTCTCGCGATATATTACATATACGAGATTCGATCATCGGTATCTCCATACCTAGTTTGATCTTGTTACCGACATGTACTCTTTTCTTGTTCCCGTGATATAACATTCTAGTGATCAAATCACTTGCTTACAAGCTAACTAATGTGATATCACCGAGAGGGCCCAGAGTATATCTATCCGTCATCGGGATGGACAAATTCCACTCTTGATCCATGAGCCTCAACATAACACCTTCATAGCACCGAACCCATCTTTATAGTCACCCTGTTATGGTGTGACGTTTGATGTTATCAAGATACTCTTCCGGTGTTAGTGATTGACATGATCTCATGGTCTAAGGACTAAGATTACTTTGTATGATGTTATAGCAATATAAACACAATGACCTTGATCGTAATGCTATACTTCAGATGAATGTTCACCACATCATTCCAATAATGTTGTGACCTCGTTATTAACGACATCCATTGTCCATGATCAGGAAACCTTTGATCATCTTGTTAATCAATGAGCTAGCTTATAAGAGAGGCATAACTAGGAACTTTCTATTTGACTATTAAACACACATGTATTAACGTTTCCGTATTAATACAGTTATAGCATGCAAAATAAACATTTATCATAAACAAGAAATAAGAGAATAACCACTTTATTATTGCCTCTCGGGCATATTCCCTTCACCTGTCCACCGCGACGCCCTGCCGTGAAGCCCAACTTTGGATGCTCTGGAGCGCGCCCCGGGAAGCGTTTGATAATCTCGCCAGGCGGTCAACAGGCGAACCGAGTCCCAACAAGGGGCACGGCTGCTCTACGCCCACTGTCCGCCTCGGTAAAGGAAGGTCCAGTCTAGCACCTTTTTCTGCAAGGAAGGGACAGACGGCCTTAGCATGGCAGGCGCCCAACTTTTCCATTTTGGTGTAAGGGAGACAGGAAGCAGCTCTGGACGGGGACAAATGAAGCTACAGAAGGCCAATTTACCAAGGGACAGAGAATCACCTGGTGCCCAAGACCCGATCCATCAAAAAGCAGTCTTGTAGACCAGGACCTCGAGGAGCGGCTCTATGGTATCCCTTACCGCCCAAAGATTGGGGGAAGAGTCCCGTCTCCGCCTGATGTCTACGCACTTCTATTCTTGTAGACAGTTGTTGGGCCTCCAAGTGCAGAGGTTTGTAGAACAACAACAAGTTCCCTTAAGTGGATTACCCAAGGTTTATCGAACTCAGGGAGGAAGTGGTCAAAGGTATCCCTCTCAAGCAACCCTGCAATCAAGATACAAGAAGTCTCTTATGTCCCTAACACACCCAATATAGGTGCACTAGTTCGGTGAAGAGATAGTGAAATACAAGTGGTAACGGTGCCAGAAAATAGCTGATGGAGTGGAGGAACAAACTGATGGAAGCAAGCAAACATGCAACAGATCTAGTAGCAAACGGTGTTTCAATGCTTAGAAACAAGGCCTAGAGATCATACTTTCACTAGTGAACACTCTCTCATATAAATATCCTCTCTTCATGATACTACTCTTAACTACTCTCCGGTTGGACACTCTAATCCATGGTAGGGCTACAACAACACACCTCAAAGTCCGCCTTCCCCAATGTAGATAACCCCACACTGCCACCTTGAGCGCTATATGGTTCCAACAAACACCACAATTTCATAGAGACATCCAACTCCAAATATAACTCATAACAAATATTCAATCTAGCCAAAGTGCCACAAACGGTATGCCCGCTGTCACTTTCACACACGTGGGGAAAAGCATAGATCTATTAAAGCACAAAGAGTATTTATGTAGACTCAAGCCTAAGTGCCACCATGGCATGCACGCTGTTACTTTCACACACATGGAGAGAGCAGAGATCTAATGAAGCATTTGAGTAGTAAGGTAGATCTACTTGATTACAAATCTCATGACCACAAGATCATGCATAGAGAGAGAGAGATGAACACATAGCTACCGGTAGAGCCCTTAGCCTCGAAGGAGAACTACTCCCTCCTCATCATGGGAATCAGCAACGGTGATGGAGATGGTGGTGGAGATCGATGGAGATGGCTCCGGGGGCACTTCCCCGTCCCGGCAGGGTGCTGGAACAGAGACTTTCTGTCCCCCGAATCTCCCCTTCGGTTGCGCCAAAGCAGCAGAACTTTTTCTGGAAGTATGATGGATTGTTTTAGGGTTTTCTCCCCGGGGCTTCTTATAGGCGCAGGAGGCAAGGCGAGGAGGCATCCAAGGGGCCCACACCCCTGTAGGCGCCACCATGGCTTGCCCGCGCCTGGGGGGGGGGGGGTGCGGCCACCCTGGTTCCCTACTCCGTCTCTACTTCGTGGTTCTGTGTTGGTCCGGGAAAAATAATGACTTTGGCTTTTGTCTCGTCCAATTCTGAGAATATTAATTTTCTGCATTTCTGGAACCAAAAATAGAAGAAAACAGACAACTGGCACTATGTCATCTTGTAATAGGTTAGTACCATAAAGTGTATAAAAATACCTCAAAGTGTAGACAAAACATAGCAAAGTGGATACTAAACAAGCATGGATCATAAAAAATTATAGATACATTTCCGACGTATTACCGCCCAATATAAAGGACCCTTCTCTTACCTTAGGAAGGGTCGATCCTAGCAATCTAAAACCCAAGACTTTCATCCTCAATTGTACCCTCGTGAAGCAATCGAGAAATACAATAAAGCAGGAGTAGGGGTCACGAGGTTCCCGAACATGGGTAAAAAAACGTGTGTCACCTCTCTGTCGTGTGCTTGCTCCACTGCCGCCGAGGCTCCTTGGAACTGCGTGTTCAGCCCCCTCACGAACCAAGGGATCGTTGGACCCTAGTTTCCTTCATGGGAAAAATATCCAATAGCCATCGTTCGATTTAGGAGACACAGATCTGAGGTTTGTCCCAGAGCAGCCAGTGCAAGGATATGAGTGTTGCAGAAACGATGCCTTTGACAAAGTAACGAAAAAAGACGCTTCCATCATCCACCATGACCAAAGTCTGCTCGGTTTTCACCGCAACGTCATCTCCAACATGTAACCATCTAGATTGGCACCAACTGTGAGATTGGTGCTGCCGCACTAGGGTGTCCCTGCCATCCATCGACAATACACCCTTGCCATGCAGAGAAGCATAAAATAATGGAGGCACCCACCGCGAAACTTCCGCAATGGTGGAGACCAGGCTCCAAGCATGAAGAACAGCCTCTATGCTATCGTGTAAGGGGTTGCATGAGTAGATATCTGCCTCCCCCATCACAAGCATCAGGGTGCTTAGGTCGGGTAGTAGTCTTAGGGAGAAGAGGAGGGAGGGAATAGCGGCAGGGCATGGGGTTAGAGTTTCTCCCCCTCATCTCCTATATGATATGATGTAGATTAATTAGCACGTAAATGTTGATTTGTTAGTTTACAATGTGTTATAGGAACTAACTATTTATTAGTTTGACCTTTCTATAATGGAAACAAAGATTGCATTCACAAGGTATCAACAATTGCATGGGAATCCCGAGGTCAAGCATTGGGTTCATGTGGTGGAACATTGTACCAAGCGACAACCGATTAAGTTTGCGATGAAAAAGATATTTTTTGTCCATATTCACTTGAACGTGTGTGAAATCATTGTAACTAGGGTTAGAGGTGAAACATGGTTTATAAAGGTTCATATCAATCAAGTCGTCAAGGATATGTTTGAGTTTATTGGCCACTCAGGTGTACAATCATCTTAGAAGTGGAGGATAGGTTGTATAAGGTGGTCAAGCTTAAGTGTGACCAACTTTTGTGAGAAGAAAAACATTATTGTCATAGATGCTAAACATTTACTTAAATAAAATATTCTATTTATGTTATTACTATAAATCTTATATGTTCCAACCCAACTAACAGTTTGTTTTCCAACCATAGGCTCATCCCAAGGATGTTAAGTTACTGAACAAGCTATCTTAGAACTATGTTCTAATGCATATCGTCGTTTTAGTTCTAATGCAGATCATCATTTTTAGTTGGCTTGGCTACGAACTTGTTTTCCATGGAGTCTGATGACCCATTTGGCATTTTGTTGAGATACCAAGCAATGACCACGCCCCGCTCTTCATTCAAGAAGATGCGTTCGTCCTCACGATTGGGCGATGTCATGGAAACGACGATGTCGTCGTCTGTCTCTATCGTGGATTTCAGGGACACCTACGGGATCATGATCAAGCTTGGATCGGCTTAGTCATCTCCTGACTCCTTTTGGGCAAGGTGGACCTCGTAACATTTCTTTTAACGGCAATCATGAGCGAGTGGCCCACAAATCCGCAACAAGGACACTTGTCACGATCGCCGTCGGTCCCCTTCCCAGCCTTTTCCTCCACTGGCATCACCGGCGGCTAGGGCCTTGCCCTTTCCACCGTTCTTAGTACCTTGTTGCCATCATGACCTTTTCCGCGCCGCTGGCCGTCAGACGAGCCACTGTCGACCTCACCGCTATTGGCATCGCGCTTTTGTCGTGCACACTATTCCTACTATGTCATAAGGAGACATCCGCCCCTCTCCACGCCCCTCCAACGTGCGAGCCTCCCGGTCAACTCCTCTATGGACATGTCCTTGAGGCCCAACAGGGTCTCTATTGAGCACGCCATCTGGGCATACCTTGGTGGCACCATGTGAACAATTTTTCGGCCTTGAGCTCGGTCAGACTCGGTCAACTCCCCATTCTTGAATGCAAGGTTTTCAAAATCCTTGCATAGCTTCTGACGACGTGCTTCGCGAATGTGGTCAACGCTGACGACATCACTTTGATGGCATCCGAGGCATCTTTTGCGTTGTCCTTCGTGGCTAGCACCGACACCATATCTGGAGGGACCTAGCGAAGGATCATACCGAGAGCCTTCCGCTCCTAGAGCTCGACGGCCGTGCCTAGATCATGTGCTTCCGAGAGGCTAGAACCCTACAACTGAACACACATTAGGTTTGCCCACTAAGAGTAGTTCGTGCGTATCCAAACGAGGTATGCGACGACATAGCCATCACCGATCTCCCTCACGTGCTCCCTCAGACGATCTCACGTCCACGAGTCATGCCCCGCATGTAGCTCTGGGAGCGTTAGCGCGGCTTGGGCGATGGAGTCACGGACTCCCCGTGCGACGGTGAGCTACTCCTGGCCATGATCACCAAAACTCTTGATGGCATCACTATTGGAGAGGTTAGACTTCTAGTGTTGTTTTGGTGGTGTTAGTGTTGCTGCTACAAGGAATTGATCGCCGTAGCGGGATTTTTTTTCTTTTTTTTTATAATTCTTATTTTTTATTTCTTGGTTGTGTGCATCCGTAAAGTCTCTAGGACAGTGTGTTGTTGCAGAGTTTAGATGTAATTGATATCTTCGAGATATTAATATATACTCTTTATAAAAAAAAGCGCTCGACACAATCTCACTATCTCTCGATGAACACAAAGACACATGATATTTTGGCGTTGTGTTGTTGCAGGGTTTTGTGTAATTAGTATCTTTAAGATATTAATATAAACTCTTTGTCTAAGAAAAAGAAAAGAGAGCGGTCGGCACAATCTCATTATCTCTCGAAGAACACGAAGACAGATGATATTTTGGCGCTGCGCACTTGCTTGCAGCTTTTCTGTTTTCTCATTTTATTCAGTATAGAAGAGTGTGGCCCGGTCGAAACACACGCAGCGATCCTTGGCGATCGTGCCATCCCATGACTAAACCGTGCAGTGCGTGGACTACTCCTATCTCTCTTATCCAGGTGACTAATTCTGCCATGCCATCCCACAGCTAGCCTAACTGAATAATCTAGGAATAAGACTAACTGAATGAAAACTACATGTTGCCGACAAAATCCTGACAGACAACGGTAACTGGAACTACTGAATAAGCTGAAGAAACTGAAAACGAACAAGATTTATTCAACGTTCTGCAGCGCCTGGTCTGGCTTGGACATCGACGGCTGCGATGGCTTCTGGACCAAGGAGCGCTCTTGCGGGTAAACTTCCTTCTCGACGCGGCGGGGGGCGATGATCGGCGTGCACTGGGGTTTCTTGTCTTCAGCGGCGGGCGCGGCGGTGGTTGACGGCGTCCTTTTATTTGGAGCCGGTACGCGCATAGGAGCGGATAGGAGCGGCGAGCCAGGCTTGTCGGCCGGCGGCGGCTGCCGTGGCTCGGAGAAGCGCGCCTTCGGGCAGTCCTCCTTAAGTTGGTGCTTGTACTCGGCGGCGGCAGCCCGCAGGAGCGTATTTAAGAACAGCCCCTCCGCCATCTCCCTGTCCTCCTCTATTATGCCGTGCCAGAACTCCATCTTCTCGTCGTTCGACATGGCCGCGATCCGCAAGCTCAACTCCTCGTCGTTCTTTGACTTGGCCGCGGCTTCCTCGTCGTTCGACATGGCCGCGATCCGCAAGCTCAACTCCTCGTCCACCGCCTTCTTCTTGTCCATGGTCGTACGTGTGCACGGGTGCTCGATCTGCGGCCGACCTAAAACGTGATGCTGCAGCTGCAGGACGCGTATACGTGAGGCTGTATAAAGAAAACCCTGAAAGGAGTGAATAGGAAACCCTAAATATGAATCTGAGGTGGAGTCGAACACGTACTCGATGTAAATAAAATAACTACGGAGTACAGTATTTGCTGAGCATAGAGGCGATTGATTTCATCTCGATTTCGAGTTCCCTTATATAGGCTATCTCCCTTATATAGATCCGACTAGGTCAATCCCTCCGGTCACAGGTCCACCATCCGAGCTAGAGCGCCCCTCCATGTCCATCGGACAAGCACCATGGGAGGGGCCTCCAGTATCCTGCGCCAGAGTCGAAGGGGATTGTATCACCGCCAGGGGCATAGGTGAAGCACCCTGCGCCCCGGCAGCCAACCCTACAGCCCTGCGGTCGGCGAGCCCCACCTGGGCCCGCCTCCACGCCGAAGACCCAACGCCAACCTCCTGCACGACCGGTACTACCTCCTGTAGCACCGGATCCACACGCATGGGAATAAAACGACCCACCACGTTAGGTCTCCCACGCGTGGGGGAAGCCGGAAGCGAAGAAACACAAGTCTTCACCAAAGAACCACAAGCCACATGCAAAGTACCCGAGGAGAGCACAACACCGGTCCAGAGCCACGCATGGGAGAGTCCAACGGAAGTGCCTCTAAAAGTTCCTTACCGCGAGGAGTGGCAGGGTTAGCATTAAAAGGAGTAACAACAAACAGTAAGACATGATCCGAAGGCACTGAACAGTCAAGCTGAGCACCCTGCGTGGTAGGCGGCTGTGCCGATCCACCCTGCCTAGTAGTGGTCGAGGAAGAGCCAGCCCCAACCGCCTGTGAGCCACCCCCCCGTGTCAGATGTATCCATAGCATCATCAGAAGGCTTCTCATTCGCATCATCATCCTGATCATCATCCCTCTTCCTCCATAAGTAAGGTGCAAACTCAGGCTCTGGAACATAACCCTCCGGCTCCAAACGAAAACGAAGCTCATAAGCCTTGAGACCCACCACAGCATCAGTCACAATGTAATGTCCTAGGGAATCATGCAGCCTCAAGAAAACACTGGTATCCGTCATAGCAACAAGAATCCGAACGACACCATGCCTCCTCAAACTGAAAAGGTCCACATCCAAAGTAGTGCACATGAGACCACCGACCGCCCATAAACCCAAGAAAGACCCCAGCTGATGGTCCTAACTTCGTGGCTGGGACCCCAGCTCGCAGGAGCTCTCGGCATGGTGTCGACGCTCTGGGGGCCTCAGCCACGGATGAGGACTCCTTGGGCAAGGCCATGCAGAGGAAGGCGGAAAAGAATTTGGACACCCCGGGTATATCTTCTAAATCCTTTCTTTCTTTTTCCAACAATTCTATTATGGATAAACTGGCTAACGTTGGTGTTAGTTTGGGGAGATCTGTAAGTGAAATTAATATTTATAGTTCTGTATTGAGACATATGGAGGTTGACCGTCTAACGGTTACTCCTAGAACCTCTGTTGCTCCTGACTCTTCACCAACAGAGGAGGAAAAGTTGCATGCCACAGTAGATGGTCAACTCTTATCCCACTTAGTTGGTAAAGTATCAGAAGTGGGATTTTATGAGACTGGGCTGGATTCATTATATAAGCTTACAGTTTCTAGTCGGAAATCAAAGAGCCAAAAGTCCCGTAAGAGTTCACGTGTATCCAAATGTCCAATTGTTTCTCAATGAATGACATGTTCTCAAATAGCAGAGGTCTTCGTGACTTGGCTAAACATTTATTCTTTGCCGATTGTGTGAGAGATTATAAGTTGGATTTTTGGGTATTTCTGAGATTGGTAGACATGATTTCTCACAAAGTCAACTCAATCGCCTTTCTGGTGGAGTGGATTTTTCATGGGTATCACTTCCGCCGCGATATCCGGAGGAATCCTGTTAGGCGTCAAAGATGAGACTATGGAAATCTTAGCCAGTTTGGTTGGATTTTTTTTTATTAAACTCCATATCCGGAGTAAGGCTGATGATTTCGCTTGGTCTCTAGTCGTCGTATACGGGGCTGTATAGGATGTTTATAAAGCTGCCTTTTTACGTGAGTTGGTAAATCTAGCTAAGGACAATCCCTATCCTATCCTTATAGGTGGGGATTTCAATTTGCTAAGATTCACTCATGAGAAAAACAGGGCCGGTTTGATGAACATTGGCCTTTCATGTTTAATGTTGTCATTGACAGCTTGGACTTAAGAGAGGTTACAATGTTAGGAAGACAGTTTACTTAGGCTAACAGTCTTCCGGAGCCTACATACGAAAAATTAGATAAGGTGCTTATGGATACCGAATGGGAAGAGAAATTTCCTATGGTATCTGTTCGTGCTCTAGAGCGTATTGAGGCTTTGTCGGATCATGCTCCATTACTGTTATCTGTCGAAATACCACTACGAAAATCCAAAAACAGTTTCAGGTTTGAACTGGGATGGATTTATCGTGATGGTTTTTAAGAACTGGTGAAGGCTATTTGGTAAAAACCATTTAGTGGTCGCACACCTATACAACGTTGGAACAACAAAATGCATGTCTTGCGCAAATTCCTCTGTGGTTGGGCTAGACACACTGCTGATATTCTTAAAAAGGAAAAAATACGCCTTTCTGCTATTATTAATGATTTGGAGGCCTTAGCGGAGGTTAGGTTATTGTCTGCACAAGAGATTAAGCTTAAAAGCAATCGAATGCAGAAACTTTCAGACTTCTGTCTGAGGAAGAACTCAAGTAGTACCAACGTTCTAAAGCTAAATTCATCCTTGAAGGAGATGCGAATACAAGATACTTCCATGCTATTGCAAATGGCAAGCATAAGAAGAAACTTATTCACTCTCTAATTCAGGATGAAGTAACGATAGAGGGACAGCATCATCTTAAATCTTATATTACCAACTACTATAAATCCTTGTTTGGGGCACCACCAGAAAATTCCTTTTTGTTGGATGAGTCCCGGACGGAGGATATTCCTCAGGTTTTTATTGAGGAAAACAACTTTCTGACTGCCCCTTACATTGAGGAGGAGGTTAAGAAGGTTGTCTTCCAAATGGAACATAACAAAGAGCCAGGGCCTGATGGCTTTCCAGCAGAGTTTTATCAAAATTCTAGGGAGTTATCAAGGTGGATTTGATGCGCTTGTTTGAGTTTTTGCAAGTTGGTCAGCTTAACCTCTTCAGGTTAAATTTTGGCAACATAATTTTACTACCTAAGGTTAACAACGCAGAACGTACACAGCAGTATCGTCCAATCCGCCTTCTTAACGTTAGTTTTAATTTTTTTTACAAAGGTTGCTACGATTAGACTGAATTTAGTGGCTGATCATGTTGTTCGTCCTTCTCAAACTGCTTTCATGCAAAGGAGAAACATCTTAGATGGAGTTGTAATGCTGCATGAAACGATACATGAACTGCATAAAAAAAACTAAATGGTGTATTGTTCAAGATTGATTTTTAGAAGGCATATGATAAAGTTAATTGGTCTTTCCTACAACAAACACTCCGTATGAAAGGTTTTTCAGAAGAGTGGTGTGCTCTCATACAGTCTTTTGTGTCTGGTGGAAGTGTTGCCATAAATGTCAACGATGACACAGGTAATTACTTCCATACCAAAAAAGGGCTGAGACAAGGGGATCCACTATCGCCTTTACTATTTAATATAGTGGCAGATATGCTGGCTATCCTTATTGAGAGAGCAAAGACTGATGGCCAAATTGAAGGATTAGTTCCACATATTGTTTATGGTGGACTATCTATTCTTCAATATGCCGATGATACAATACTATTTATGAAACATGATCTGGAGAAAGCCAAGCATCTGAAATTAATACTATCAACATTTGAGCAGCTCTCTGGATTGAAAATAAACTTCCATAAGAGTGACTTGTATTGTTTTGGCAAGGCTAAAGACGAGGACCACCTGTATGCTGATCTCTTTGGCTGTGGTTAGGGGCAATTTCCAATCAATTATCAGGAAATACCGATACATTATCGGCGTCTCACGATTGCTGAATGGAAACTCGTCGAGGAAAGACTCCAGAAACGTCTTAATAGTTGGAAAAGTAAATTGCTATCCCTTGGTGGAAGACTGATACTCATTAATTCAGTACTCACCAACATGGTACTGTATATGATCTCATTCTTCCAGTTACCAAAAGGTGTCTTGTCAAAAGTGGACTATTTCCACTCAAGATTCTTTTGGCAGGGGGATAGGGAGAAAAAGAAATATCGACTGGCCAAATGGAATGTTGTTTGTCGACCCAAAGAATATGGTGGATTGGGCATATATGATTTAAAAGTAAAAAACACCGCATTACTAGGTAAATGGTTATACAAACTTCTTACCGAAGAAGGGGTATGGCAAACCATTCTATGGAGGAAATATGTTGGCTCAAAAGCGGTGTCTAAACTGGTTTAGAAACCAGGTGACTCACACTTTTGGGCTGGGTTAATGGCTTCCAAAAAGCACTTCTTCGGGTTTGGCAATTTTAATATTAAGGATGGTTCACAGATTAGGTTCTGGGAATATAAATGGCTTGGCCAAAATTCTCTTCGTGAACAATATCCAGCTCTATACTCGATCGTTAGGCACAAAGGGGATACTCTTGCTGAGGTAATGGAAACCAATCCTCCTAATGTGTCTTTCAGAAGAAGTCTCTTAGGTCCTAGACTAGTGTCTTGGAATAATCTTTTAGTGAGATTATCCACGATACAACTTTCTGGGGGAATAGATGAATTCAAATGGAAATTACTACATAGTGGTAAATTTTCTGTTGATTCATTTTATAGAGCTTTGACCCAACCTAATATTCAAGTCGATGGCAATAGTAAAATTTGGAAGATGAGGATACCCCTTAAAACAAAGATATTCGCTTGGTATCTCCGTAAAGGGGTCATTCTCACAAAATATAACCTTGTTAGGAGGAATTGGCATGGTAGCACTTAAATCCTATTTTGTCACCATAATGAGACAATACACCATTTATTCTTTCATTGTAAATTTGCTCATGCTATATGGTTAATCTTCCAAATAGCCTCTTGTTTATCTCCTCATCGATCGGTAGTCAATGTATTTGGCAACTGGATGAATGGGATTAAGGATAAATATGAGACTTTATTTAGGGTGGGAGCGCTTGCCATTATTTGGTCGCTTTGGCTATGTAGAAATGACAAGATTTTTAATAATGTTGTATCTTCTCCCTTGCAGGTTATCTATCGAGCTACGGCTGTCCTCCGAGCATGGACTTCTCTACAACAAATGGAGTTCCGCGACTTGTTTGCGGAGGGCTGTAGGCGGTTGGAGGATAAGGCGCGAGATATCTTCTCCTGGCATGGATGGCAGCAAGCGCTGCGGATAGATCTTCATTAGCTAGTTTGGAGAACTGTGTTTTCATTTACATTATTTTGCAATCCCGTTTTTATTCCCTTAGTCCGAGTCTGTGTGGTTGATCGGCTGTGTGCATCCTAGCTATGCAGTGGCCGGGTGTAAACTTACTGTTAAGTAATAAAGCGCCCATTTCCAAAAAAAATAGATCCGACTAGAAAATAAGCCCATCTCGATTTCGAGTTCCCTTATATAGGATCTCTGCCTTATATAGGACCTTTTTTTGCGGGAAGAGTGAACACCTTGCCCCTCCACCTTGCATTCTGCTAGGGAGTCCGGTGTACAATGGGAGGAAGGAAATAAAAGAGGTGTCAACATTAGTCTAACTCGATTGCAAGTTGTGCCGCAAGTGGTATAATAGGATGGTTGTGATTAATAATGCATTTATTTTATCCTTTTCCCTTTGCAATGTACGAGCATTGTGCTAGTGAACTATTAAATATTCATACTGGTTCATCTTCATAAAGGCACTTCAAGTCGGAGAGCAGGAACAATGAGATCGTGATAACAGATTATCACACGCTCAATGGACAACAAATTTTGAACACACATCGAACAAAAAGAGATTTTAAGAGAACACATCTAACTAAAAAATATTTCATATGCTAACTCAATAGAAGTTATTGTGTTTCCGTTTCTTACGGTGATTCATTCTGTTTGAAATCAGTGGAGCCTAGGTGGGTTGGACAGAAGTAGACATGAAGATGCTGAAACAAAACATTAAAATTCATTTTAGATAGTACAGATAACATTGACATAGTAAACCATTGACCACGAGGGTACTAAATTGATGGTTCTGTACAAATTAGTTACTAATCACCTGATCAAAAAGATGAAGATGCTGAAACATTGTAGGGAGCTTCAGTATAGCTGTCCTAAAAATGAACGGGAAACATTTATCACTTTATGAAAAGAATGAGTTAATGAACCATTTCTTTTTCAAAATAGAAAAGAAACATGCTTGGCCTTCTATTTCTCTTGCATGTAAGCGATTTGACTCTCTTCTGCATGAAAACATGTGTAACAAAGATTCACGATGAAGGTAGCTTAAATTTAGTATGACGGTAATATTTTAAAATTCACTACAAATATTATAAATAAATAATACAAAATCAATTAAGCATTATATTAAAAATATGTGAAGTTTTTATAACTTTATTGTCAAATGTACAGAAAAACAATCGAAGACTACAGTGCATAACTTTGATTAATACTAAAAAGGCATACTAATTAGATATGCCATGCAGATAATCATAGATTAGCCTTTATTCTGAACAAACAACTGAAGAGACCAAGATCCTATGCATACAAATATAAATATTAGACTGAATTGGATTGCTGATGTTTGATTTGTTCATGTATTGAACGGAAACCCAACTGTATACATATATAAACCTTAGAATGAACTGGATTGTTGATGTTTGATTTGTTCATGTATTGAACGGAAATGCTACTTCAGGGATTGCGCGTTGCTGCTAGATTAGATGTTTACCACCCCTTTTTGGTGAAAAGACGGTAGCATTCTAGTACAAATTTATTATAGTTGAATGTCCATGAATCCCTTAAATCAATATAACACAAATTAAAAATCACATATATAGAAAAGTATATCAAACAATAATCCAAAAACAACAAGTTATTTTTATTAAACTGCAATTAAAAAAAATACATGGTTTTACATCTTAATCATGTCGCTCGCTTGTGCCATTGTTTGCTCCAGGTTGGCCAATTGAACGGACCGACTCATGTGATTATCTCCACACTTTTTTGGTCACTTCTCCTACAAATAACTTGTCTCAGCACCTTCACCTCTGTTTACACTACAAAAAGTAGAAAGGTGCTATCAGAAGGTCACTCAATTTTAACAACCTAAAATTGATGGTGTTTACGATTATTACAATCGAATTTAGCAATTGTTTTGGTGGTATGGAATAATAGTTACATTGATCACCCTTGTGATGTCATCCTACTCCTTTTCTCTTTCCTCCCCTCATACGACCTCTAGAGACACCTTTTGTTTCGCCTACTCCTGATGGGACGCTTTGTTTCCCAGTTCTAGCTTGCAAGCAAAATAATATGTTTCCTTCTCCCTTCTACTAATACTATGCAATGCCTTGATAATGATACATGAATCCTAAAAAAAAGCATAGTTGTAGATGGATTGGAACTAAAATATGGCTCACGGTCAATGACTTACATACCATAAAAATGATTCCATGTGTAATATTAAGCATGTTAATAACTGGTCTCTTAGACAGATTTCTAACCATACCAAATACTCTCTTATAAAATAATTGACCATGTTCTGTAATGCTTCATAAAAGCATGTAAATGATTTCAAAATTAAAATAACCGAGTTTAGAAGAAAGGGATTTATACTTTCATGCCCTTGATTTCTTAGTTGTACTCACTTTTCTCTAGCCGCTTAAATTTTTCTCACTTTTCATCATCTTCTTCTACGAAACTCTCACACGGTATGAAACTCGTTGTTCTTCAGCCTTGCCGTTACATGCTGACAAATTGGGGCCGCCCCATAGTGGACCCTTGCCGTTACGTACTAACAAGTGGTGCCACGGTCTATCGGATCCGGTTGTGGACCCTTGCCGTTACATGCTGACAAATGAGACCCCGTGATACGTCCAGTTTGCATCACTATTCTATATCATAATTTGCTATTATTCATTGATATATTTCTTATTAAAAGGTGTTACTTATGTTATTTCATCTATTTTTGCACGTTGGATGATTCTTGGAGGATGAACTGCCGGAGTCAGGATTCTGATGGAAAAACCGGTGTTTGGTTGCAATTTTCGCGAAGATCAGAAAATACCAGAAAATACATGGAAAATCATATTTTTCCAGAAGACAAAGGATGCCAGAAGGAGAGGCTGAGATGGGCCATAGGGGGCCCACACCCCCCTGCGCGGGCCACCCTGGGTCGCGCCACCAGGGGTGTGGCCACCCTGGCCCACCTCCTGCTCCGCTCTTTCGCCTATATCTTCTTCTCGAAACCCTAATACACAGGGAGCAACCACAGAAAGATTCCGCCGCCTGTGCGGGGCGGAAACTACAGAGAGAGAAAGATCTCTCCGGCAGACAGATTTTTGCTGGGGAAATTCCTTCCCAGAGAGGGGAGATCGTCGCCATCAACACCGTCATCAAGCTAGACTTCATCAGGATCATCATCCACACCACCATCTCCACCAGCACCATCATCACCACTCCATCCCGCTGTAACAATTGTGTTGAATCTTGCATAGTTCTTAGGGGAAACTTTCCTGGTGTTAATTACTTTTGTAGTTAATACTTGTGAGTGGAAGCATTGAATTATTGTTTATGTTCAGATTATTATTCATCATCATATCATCTTTGATCTTGATCCATATGATGTCTCGTATGTAGTTCGTTTAGTTCTCGAGGACATGGGAGAAGTCATGTTGTTAGTAGTTGAATTATGCTGAGGTATTATTCAATGGTTTAATATTTAAGTTGTGGTGCTATTATTCTAGTGATGTCATGTGAACGTCGACTACATGATAATTGACCATTTAGAGGCCTAGGGGAATGCATTGTGTATTTGGCTATTAATTATGGGGTTGCCGGAGTGACAGAAACCTGAACCCCCTTTAGGAAACCTTTGCACAAGGGAGTGTAGAATCTCAGAGTTTAAGGCCGTGGTTAGGTTTTTACCTTAATTACTTTCTTGTAGTTGTGGATGCTTGCAAGGGGTTTAATCACAAGTATGTACTAGTCCAAGTAAGGTCGGTACATTAGCACAGGTTAACCCATACAACACTTATCAAACCAAATAAGATTAATCAACTATATGAAACGAAAGCACTTGACAGTATTCCCATGTGTCCTCAAGAACGTTTGGTCCTCATAAGTATTACAACCGGCTTGTGCTTTGTTATGAAAGGATTGGGCCACTTGATGCAATTATTTTCTATCTTTATTTACTTGCTTTTTCAAAAAACCCTAAAAATCTGTTTGCTAAGTATTACAGAGATTTCCTGCTCCAAACCACTAGTCAACACCTTCTGCTCCTCGTTGGGATCGACACTCCTATTTATCGAAAGTACTACGATACACCCCCTATACTTGTGGGTCATCAAGACTATTTTCTGGCGCCGTCGCCGGGGAGTGAAGCGCTATAGAAGAGTGGAACAGGTAAAGGAAACTTCTACTATGAGTATTGCTTTTTTATTTCTGTTTGTTACTTTGTTTTCAATATCGATAACCCACTTGGTTTCCTATTTGGGAAAGCTACTACCACTTTTAGGGTAGTAGATGAATCACCACTTGCTGAGATGGATCCTTTTAAGATACCTACAAGAATTGTTGATCGTGTTATGGATAATTATTATTTTGGGGATGGAACTGTCCATCCTAGTGATCACTTGCTTTTTATCCATGAATTATGTGGGTTGTTTAAGTGTGAAGGTATCACAATGGAACAAGTCAAGAAGAATTTACTCTCTACATCATTGAAAGGAAGAGCTGAATGGTATAAGTTGCCGAAAAATATACAATCCATGGAATGGGAGGAAATAGGACCTCTCTTTTATCCTAAATTCTATCCTCCCAGTGAGATTCATAAGGATAGGAATCAAATATATAAATTTTGGCCTTGTGATGGCGAGAGTACATCCCAAGATTGGGGGAGATTGAAGTTACTAATGCTTAAATGTCCTATTCATGAACTCCCTAATAATATTATTATCAATAACTTTTATGCAAGGATTTCTCTTCATGATAAAGATTTATTAGATGCTTCATGTACTGGATCATTCACACGTATGAAGGAAGAAGCTAAATGGGATCTTCTAGACCGTATTCAAGAGAATAATAAATCATGGGAGAATGACAAAGGAAGAAAGTTAGGTATAAATTATGATTATGAATGCATTAAATCTTTTATGGGAACTGATGACTTTCATGATATTAGTACCGAGTATGGTCTTGATTCTCAAGTTCTTGCAAATTGCTTTAAGGCTTTTGCCTCTTATATTGAAATTCCCAAAAAGGAGTGGAACAAGTACCATGCACCTTATAAAGATAGTGTTAATCATGTTCCTGTTAGAAATATTGAAGTTTGTACTGTTGATCCTATTTTGCCTGAACCTTATATTGAGAAAATACCTTTCCCTGCCAAGGTAAAGGAACATTCTATTATAGCTAATGTGGTTAGCAAAAGTACACAGAAAGTTGTAGAACTTGATGAACAAGTAAATATTGAACCTATAGTAGCCATTGTGAAAGACCTTGTCACTAAGAATGTAGAAGATGGGCACATCATCTTTTGTGAAGATGCTTCTAATATTGTCTCTCATCCTAGTAAAGCTAGGAAAGCTAATGTCCCTGTGCTTTCTGTTATAATTGGTGCTAGTTCTAGTGCTATTCCTTATGAGCTTTACAGGAAAATTATGCATGAAATTGGTCCTTGTGAACTTGAGGATATTGATGTGGTTATTCACCTTGATAATAGAGAGACAGTCTATCCAATTGGCATTGTAAGAGATGTGGAAGTTCTTTGTGGTAAGATTAAATATCCTGCTGATTTTCTATGCTTGGTAAGGAAGCTAGTAAAACTTGTCCTATCATTTTTGGTAGACCTTTGTTGAACACTTGTGGAGCTATTATAGATTGTAGGAAGGAGAAAGTTTAACTAAGTTTGATGGAGAATCTTATGAGTTAATTTTTCCAAATTTGCTAAAACTCCTTATGAAAATGAATTGCCTAATGAGGATTCCAGGGTTGAACAACTTTCTGCTATTTCTCTTGCTCCTAACAATGCTTTGCAGCAATATATGTAAGATCATGAAAGTGAGGTCTTCATGGAAGAAAGAAATGAGATTGATGAGATTTTTCTTCGTCAACCTAAGATGCTTAAGCGTAACCTACATGTGGAAGATTTGGGTACCACACTACCACCTAAAGGGGATCCTGTCTTTGATTTAAAACCTCTACCTGATAATCTTAAATATGCTTATCTAGACGATAAGAAAATATATCATGTTATTGTTAGATCTAAACTTTTAGGAAAGGAAGAGGAAAGATTATTGGAAGTATTGAAGAAACACCGAGGAGCTATGGGGTACACTCTTGATGATTTAAAAGGGATTTCTCATACTATATGTCAGCATGCTATTAATATAGAACCTGATGCAAAGCCAGTTGTTGAACACCAACGCCGTCTAAATCCTAAGATGAAGGAAGTGGTAAGAAATGAGGTATTAAAACTTCTTGATGCTGGTATTATTTTTCCTATTACTAATAGTAATTGGGTTAGTCCTGTTCATTGTGTCCCTAAGAAAGGAGGAATAACTATTGTGCCTAATGAAAATAATGAGCTTATACCTCAAAGAGTAGTGGTTGGTTATAGGATGTGCATTGATTTTAGAAAGGTTAATAAAGTCACTGATACAGATCATTATCCTCTGCCCTTTATTGATCAAATGCTAGAAAGGTTGTCTAAGAATACTCACTTTTGTTTTCTTGATGGTTATTCTGGGTTTTCTCAAATTGCTGTGAAAGCACAAGACTAAGAGAAAACCACTTTCACGTGCCCCTATGGAACTTATTCTTATAGGCGTATGCCTTTTGGTTTATGTAATGCTCCTGCTAATTTTCAGAGATGTATGGCTGCTATCTTTCATGGTTTTTGTGAAGAAATTGTGGAAGTTTTCATGGACAATTTTTCCATTTATGGGACTTCTTTTGTTAATTGTTTGCACAACCTTGATAAAGTTTTGCAGAGATGTGAAGAAACTAATCTTGTTCTTAATTGGGATACATGCCACTTCATGGTTAATGAAGGGATTGTTCTTGGACACAAAATTTCTGAAAGAGGTATTGAAGTAGACAGAGCCAAAATTGAAGCAATTGAGAAAATGCCTTGTCCTAGGGATGTGAAAGGTATTCGTAGTATCCTTGGTCATGCTAGTTTCTATAGAAGGTTTATTAAAGATTTCTAAAAAATTTCAAAGCCCCTTACAAATCTTCTCCAAAAAGATGTACCTTTTGTTTTTGATGATGATTGTAAGGAAGCTTTTGAAACTTTGAAGAAAGATTTAACTACTGCTCCTATTGTCCAACCACCTGATTGGAATTTACCCTTTGAAATTATGTGTGATGCTAGTGATTTTGCTGTGGGTGCTGTTCTTGGGCAACGGATAGATAAAAAATTGAATGTTGTCCATTATGCTAGTAAGACTCTTGATGCAGCGAAAAAGAATTATGCTACTACTAAAAAGGAGTTCTTAGCTGTAATCTTTGCTTGTGATAAGTTTAGACCGTATATTATTGATTGAAAAGTTATCATTCATACTGATCATGCTGCTATTAAGTACCTTATGACAAAGAAATATGCTAAGCCTAGGCTTATTACATGGGTGTTTCTTATACAAGAGTTTGAACTACATATTGTAGATAGGAAAGGTGCTAAAAATCCTGTTGCTCATAATTTATCTCGTTTGGAAAACATTTATTTTGATCCTATGCCTGTTAATGATTGTTTTCCAAATGAACAGTTGGCTGCAATATAGGTAAGCCCGCGAGAGAGTCCTTGGTAGGCTGATTATGCTAACTTTATTGTTTCCAAGTATTTGCCTCCAACCTTTACAACCCAGCAAAGAAGGAAATTATTTTATGATCTGAGGCATTACTTTTGGGATGAAACACATTTATATAAAGAAGGAGTAGATGGTATTATGCGAAGGTGTGTTCCAGAATATGAACAACAAGAGATATTGAGAAAATGGCATGGCAGTGCTTATGGAGGACATCATGCTGGAGATAGAACCGCACAAAAAGTTCTACAATCAGGTTTTTATTGGCCTACTCTCTTCAAGGACGCAAGGAAGTTTATTTTATCATGTGATGAATGTCGAAGAGTTGGTAACATTCCTAGACGCAATGAAATGCCTATGAATTATTCTCTTGTTATTGAACCTTTTGATTGTTGGGGATTCGACTTTATGGGTCCTTTTCCTCCTTCAAAAGGGTATACTCACATTCTTGTTGCTGTTTATTATGTTAGAAGGTGGGTATAAGCCATACCTACAAATAGTGCTGATGGTAAGACCTCTTTAAAAATGCTTAAAGATGTTGTTTTTCCTAGGTTTGGTGTGCATAGATTGTTGGAATTATGCCCTAGAGGCAATAATAAAGATGTTATTATTATAATTCTTGTTCATGATAATGTTTATATTCCATGCTAGAATTGTATTAAGCGGAAACTTTAATACTTGTGTGGTTTGTAAACAACACCGTGTCCCTAGTACGCCTCTATGGACTAGCTCATTGATTAATGATGGTTAAGGTTTCCTAACCATGAACATGAGTTTTCAATTAATAATGAGATCATATCATTGGGAGAATGATATGATGGACATACCCAAACTAAGCGAAGCAATTAGATCGTGTCATCGTGTTCATCTTTGCGAAGTTTTTCTTATGTCAAATATTGTATTCCTTAGACCATGAGATAATACAACTCCCTGGTATCGAAAGAAAGCTTTGAGGTCATCAAACATCATCCTATGAGAGGGTGATCATAAATGTGTCTCTCAGGTGATCGGAAAGTATCTGTTGGGTTGTATGTATCGAGATGGGATTTGTCCCTCCCAAGTCGGAGAGATACACTTTGGGCCCACTCAGTAATCGATATCAACACCGCTTGCAAGCATGTGGTTAAGGAGTTAATCACAAAGTGATATCGGATTACAGAACGAGTAAAGTACTTGCTGTGAACAAGATTGAACTAGGTATGACGGTACCGACGACCAAATCTCGGGCAAGTAAAATATCGCGAGACGAAGGGAATATAAATATGGGATTGATTGAATCCTGGCATCATGGTTCATCCTATATGATCATCGATGAATGTGTGGGAGTCAATATGGGTTTCCAGACCCCGCTGTTGATTATTGATAGAAGATCATGTCTGCATATTCTCGAACCCGCAGGGTCACACACTTAACGTGTCTCGACGCTAGGATAGATTGGATAATTGGTTTATGAGTTTTTGTTCGGAGTCTCGGATGAGATCCGGGACATCACGAGAGGTTCCGGAGTGGTCCGGAGAATAAGATTCATATAAGGCAGTGCAGTTTTTGGAGTTCGGAATTGTTCCGGGTTAATCGGTATTGTACCGGAAGCTTCTAGAACCTTCCGGAAGGGGACCAACGTGGCCCCACCTTCCGGGAGGGGGAATGGGCCTATGAGGGAGAGCCCTGGCCGCATTGGGCCAGGGGCACAAGGCCCCATAGGGCCCAACCGGCCAAAGTGGGTTTAAACCCTAGATAGAGCTTCTAGAAGGGGGGGTTTCCTTGCCCCCCACTCCTCCTCCTTTGGGGCCGCCGGTTTGGGCTTGGGGGAGGGGCTAGGGCTGCGCCCCACCCCTCTATATAAAGGCTGGGGGCGCACCACCCCCGACACCTTCCCCTCCGACCCTAGCCGCCCCGCCTTCTCTCCCTCCGATGCTTGTAGGCGAAGCCTGCTGCAGAAATTCTCCACCATATACACCACGCCGTGTGTTGTAGATCCAATCCATCTCTCCACCATACTTGCTGGACCGGAAGGAGGAGGCGCCGAGGTGCTGCGTGTGCATCTCAAGGAGGCACCGCCACTTGTGGTGCTAGATCGGATCGGATCGCGAGGAGGAGAAGCGAGTAGGACTACATCACCCACGTTAACGAGCGTTCCATTGCGTAATCTTCAAGGGTATGAAGATCTAACCCAATCTCTCTCGTTGTTTGCATCTCCTAGATTAGATCTTGGCTTTCCTCTGTTCGCATCCGTAGAAAATTTTGATTTACTATGCCGAAACCCTTGATGGTATCAGAGCTAGATCTATGCGTAGATGTGTTTCACGAGTAGAACGCAACATGGTTGTTGCGGGCGTTGATGTTTTCTGTTGCAAGCCTCTTGTTTGTGTTCTTCTTATGACGCGGGATAGTGATATTGAAGAGGTCCATGCCAACTTTACGCTACGTCGTTCGCGAGACCGGATCCGCACTTGACGTGTGGCTTGTTCCACACATGCGGCTGATGGATGTCAGTTTCTCTCACTATAGTTGTCATGGGATTAACACCGGAGTTTGGCAACCATAATATCACCGTTGTGGCTTTCTGTAGGTAAGAATCGTTCTTAGAATCTACTCCAATAAGCCATGTAAAACATGCAACAACAAAGTAGAGGCGTCTAACTTGTTTTTGCAGGGAGTGTTTTCTGTGATATGGTATGGCCCAAGATGTGATGTGTATAATGTATGCGATGATCATGTTTTGTAATGTTTCACGACTTGCATGTCGATGAGTACACAACCGGCAGGAGCCATATGGTTGTCTTTATAATTGTGTATGACCTGTGTGTCAACTTCTTATGCGCCATGTAATAGTTTCACTTTATCGCTAAGTAGTTAGCAATAGTTGTAGTTGCTATTCGTGGTGGAGGCAATCATGGTGGAGTGATGGAGATCATGCCGGAACGCACAAGATGGAGATCATTGCGCGAAGATTGGCTATACCATGTCACATAAAGTTATATGCATGTGATGTTTATCCTTATATGTATCTTATTATGCTTAGATCGCGACGGTAGCATTATAAGATGATTCCTCACTTAAAGATCAAGATAAAAAAACTGTGTTCTCCCCAAGTATGCACCGTTGCGAAAGTTCGTCGTGTCCAAGCATCACGTGATGATCGGGTGCTATAGACTCTACGCTCACATACAACGGGTGCAAGCCAGTTTTGCACACGCGGAAATACTTGGGTCTAACTTGACGAGCCTAGCATGTACAGACATGGCCTCGGAACACATGAACCGAAAGGTTAAGCATGAGTCATATGAATGATATGATCGACACTTCGTTGTCCACCATTGAAGCCACATCTCTTCTCGTGATGATCGGATTAGGTGTGGTGAATTTGGATCGTGTTCACTAAACAACTTGAGGGATGTTGAATTTAGTGGGAGTTCATCTAGTAATTTGATTAAGTTGAACTAGTTATCATGAACATAGTCTAAATTGTACTTGCAAATCATAGATCACATGGCCAAGTCCAACTTCAACTTCAACGCGTTTTCTGAGATAGAAAAGCTTAGAAACAACGGGTCTAACTTCACCAAATGGTTCCGCATTCGAGAATCATTCTCATTTGGCGGACAAAAGGACTATGTCCTTGAGAAAGCGCTAGGTGACGCCCCTGCTATAGATGCGCCGGCTGATGAAAAAGCTGTTTATCAGTCGCGCAAGGATGATTATGATTTGATTAAGATCGCCATGTTGTATGCTATGGAATCGTATCTTCAAAATCGTTTTGAGGAGTTCGCCGGGCCCTTTGAGATTCTCGAGGAGCTGAAAAACATGTTTCAGACTCGAGCCCGTTCTGAGAGATATGAGATCCCTAAGAAATTATTTAACTACAAGATGGAGGAAGGGAGTTCCGTTAGTGAGCACGCCATTAAGATGTCGGGCTACACTCAACGCCTTGAGCAACTGGACTGCAAGATTCCAGAGGAGCTCAAGATTGACAGAGTTATGCAATCACTCCCTCCTAGCTACACAAGTTTTGTAGTTGCTCACAATCAAATTGGTTCCACTGATATGATCACTGAGCTCTTTGCTAAGATGAAAGTAGCGGAGGTGGACATCAAAAAGAATAATCATATGTTGATGGTCAACAAGGCCCCCACCTTCAAGAAAGGTAAGGGTGCAAAGAAGCCCTTCAAGAAAGGCGGCGAAGTTGCTGTTCTCGCTGAGAAGAAGCTCAAGTCCGGTCCTAAGCCGACCTCGAGTGCTTCTATTGCAAGGACAAGGGTCATGGAAGCTTAATCGTCCAAGTACTTAGCGGACAAGAAGGATGGCACCATCAAAGGTATATTTGATATACATGTTATTGATGTTTTCCTTACTAGCCCTCATTGTAGTTCCCGGTATTTGATACGGTTCGTTGCTAATATTTGTAACTCAAACAGAGCTACAGAATAGACGACTTTGCGAGGGATGAGGTGACGCTGCGTTGGCAACGGATCAAGAGTTGATGTGATTGCCACACGCCTCCTTAGTTTTACCTTCGGGATTAGTTTTAAACCTTAATAAATGTTATTATGTTCCTGCGTTGAGCATGAACATTATTTCTGGATCTTGTTTATTGCAAGACGGTTATTCATTTAAATCGGAGAATAATGGTTGTTCTATTTATATGAGTAACATCTTTTATGGTCATGCACCTATTGTGAATGGTTTATTTCTTCTAAATCTCGAAAGGGATGAAACACACATCTATAACATTGAGGCTAAGAGATGCAAAGTATATAGTGATAATACTACTTATTTGTGGCAATCTTGCTCAGGTCATATTGGTGTAAAGCGCATGAAGAAACTCCATTCTGATGGACTTTTGGAGTCTCTTGATTTTGAATCATTTGACACATGCGAACCATGCCTCATGGGCAAGATGATCAAAACCCCGTCTCCGGTATGATGGAGCGAGCAACGGACTTGTTAGAAATCATACATACCGATGTATGCGGACCGATGAGTGTTTCGACGCGCGGTGGATATCGCTATTTTCTCACTTTTACCGATGACTTAAGTAGATATGGGTATATCTATTTAATGAAACATAAATCTGAAACATTTGAAAAGTTCAAGGAATTTCAGAATGAAGTGGAGAACCATCGTAACAGAAAGATTAAGTTTCTACAATCCGATCATGGAGGTGAATATTTGAGTTATGATTTTCTCACTCATCTTAAAGCAAGCGGAATCGTTTCGCAACTCACGCCACCCGGAACACCACAGCGCAATGGTGTGTCTAAACGCCGGAATCGAACCTTATTAGATATGGTTCGATCAATGATGTCTCTTACTGATTTGCCGTTATCATTTTGGGGTTATGCATTAGAAACCGCTGCATTCACTTTAAATAGGGCTCCATCTAAATCCGTTGAGACGACACCGTATGAACTGTGGTTTGGTGCTAAACCTAAGTTGTCGTTTCTTAAAGTTTGGGGATGCGAAGCTTACGTCAAGAAGTTGATGCTGGAAAAGCTCGAACCCAAAGCGGAGAAATGCATCTTCATAGGATATCCTAAGGAAACTATTGGGTATACCTTCTATCACAGAACCGAAGGCAAAGTGTTTGTCGCAAAGAACGGTTCCTTTCTTGAGAAGGAGTTTATCTCGAAAGAAGTGAGTGGGAGGAAAGTAGAGCTAGACGAGGTTATTGAACCTTCTCTTGAGTTGGAGAGTAGCGCAACACCTGAAATTGTTCCAGTGCCGCCTGCACCAATGATAGAGGAAGCTAATGACAAGGATCATGAAGCTTCGGACGATGCTGCTACTGAACGTCGCAGGTCGACAAGGTCGCATGCCCCTCCTGAGTGGTACGGCAACCCTGTCTTGACTGTCTTGTTAGTAGAAGACAGTGAACCTACGAACTATGAGGAAGCGATGATGAGCCCAGACTCTGAGAAATGGCTAGAAGCCATAAAATCCGAATTGAGATCCATGAGCGAAAACCAAGTATGGACTTTGGTGGACCCTCCTAGCGACTGAAAGGCCGTTGAGTGCAAATGGATCTTCAAGAAAAAATGGATGCGGATGGTAATGTTACCGTCTATAAAGCACGGCTTGTTGTGAAAGGTTTTCGACAAGTTCAAGGTGTTGACTACGATGAGACTTTCTCTCCCGTAGCGATGTTTAAGTCCATTCGGATTTTATTAACAATTGCTGCGTTTCATGATTATGAAATATGGCAGATGGATGTCAAGACTGCGTTCCTCAATGGAAACATTGATGAAGAGTTGTATATGATGCAACCCGAAGGTTTTGTCGATCCTAAGGATGCTGATAAAGTATGCAAACTTCAGCGTTCCATTTATGGACTGAAGCAAGCTTCTCGGAGTTGGAAGCTTCGTTTTGATCAAGTGATCAAGAGCTTTGGATTTGTTCCAAATTGCTACGAAGCTTGTATCTACAAGAAAGTGAGTGGGAGCTCGGTGACGTTTCTGGTACTATATGTGGATGACATATTGATTATTGGAAATGACATTAACATGCTTAACGATGTGAAGAGTTATTTGAACAAGTGCTTTTCAATGAAAGACCTAGGTGAAGCTGCTTATATATTGGGCATCAAAATCTATAGAGATAGACAAACACGCCTGCTAGCTTTAAGCCAGAGTACATACCTAGACAAAGTTCTTAAAAGGTTCAGAATGGATAAGGCAAAGAAAGGTTCAGTGCCTATGTTGTCAGGTAAGATATTGAGCAAGGCTCAATGTCCAGCTACGGTAAATGATAGGGAAGCTATGAGCAAAGTGCCTTATGCCTCGGCCATAGGTTCTATCATGTATGCCATGCTGTGTACTAGACCGGATGTGTCCAATGCTCTTAGTTTGACGAGCAGATATCAAAGTGATCCAGGAGTGGAACACTGGACAGCCGTGAAGAACATCCTAAAGTACCTAAATAGAACTAAAGAAATGTTCTTAGTCTATGGGGGTGATGAACAGCTCGTCGTAAAAGGTTACGTCGATGCTAGTTTTGACACCGACAAGGATGATTCTAAATCTCAGACATGATACATGTATATTTTGAATGGAGGAGCCGTGAGCTGGAGAAGCTGCAAGCAAAGCGTGATCGCGGGATCTACAGTAGAAGCGGAATACATGGCTGCTACAGAAGCGTCAAGTGAAGGAGTTTGGATCAGAAACTTCATCACTGAGCTTGGTGTGGTTCCAAGTGCCTTGGACCCACTGGAGATATTGTGTGACAACACTGGTGCCATAGCACTCGCTAAGGAACCAAGATATCATCCAAAGACCAAGCATATCAACCGCAAGTTTCATATAATCCGAGATTATATAGCAGATGGAGATCTGAATATTAGCAAAGTACATACATATATGAATGTCGCAGATCCATTGACTAAACCTCTTCCACGTGTAAAACATGATCATCAACTCAGTGCCATGGGTGTGAGATTGTTGCCAAATATAAACTAGATTATTGACTCTAGTGCAAGTGGGAGACTGTTGGAATTATGCCCTAGAGGCAATAATAAAGATGTTATTATTATAATTCTTGTTCATGATAATGTTTATATTCCATGCTAGAATTGTATTAAGCGGAAACTTTAATACTTGTGTGGTTTGTAAACAACACCGTGTCCCTAGTACGCCTCTATGGACTAGCTCATTAATTAATGATGGTTAAGGTTTCCTAACCATGGACATGAGTTGTCAATTAATAATGAGATCATATCATTGGGAGAATGATATGGTGGACACACCCAAACTAAGCGAAGCAATTAGATCGTGTCATCGTGTTCATCTTTGCGAAGCTTTTCTTATGTCAAATATTGTATTCCTTAGACCAAGAGATAATACAACTCCCTGGTATCGTAAGAAAGATTCGAGGTCATCAAACGTCATCCTATGAGAGGGTGATCATAAAGGTGTCTCTCAGGTGATCGGAAAGTATCTGTTGGGTTGTATGTATCGAGATGGGATTTGTCCCTCCCAAGTCGGAGAGATATACTTCGGGCTCACTCGGTAATCGATATCAACACCGCTTGCAAGCATGTGGTTAAGGATTTAATTACAAAGTGATATCGGATTACGGAACGAGTAAAGTACTTGCTGTGAACGAGATTGAACTAGGTATGACGGTACCGACGATCAAATCTCGGGCAAGTAAAATATCGCGAGACGAAGGGAATATAAATATGGGATTGATTGAATCCTGGCATCGTGGTTCATCCGATATGATCATCGATGAATGTGTGGGAGTCAATATGGGTTTCGCACCCTGTTGATTATTGATAGAAGATCATGTCTGCATATTCTCGAACCCGCAGGGTCACACACTTAACGTCTCTCGACGCTAGGATAGATTGGATAATTGGTTTATGAGTTTTTGTTCGGAGTCTCGGATGGGATACGAGACATCACGAGAGCCGGAGTGGTCTGGAGAATAAGATTCATATAAGGCAGTGCAGTTTTTGGAGTTCGGAATTGTTCCGGGTTAATCGGTATTGTACCGGAAGCTTCTAGAACCTTCCGGAAGGGGACCAACGTGGCCCCACCTTCCGGGAGGGGGCATGGGCCTATGAGGGAGTGCCACGCATTGGGCCAGGGGCACAAGGCCCCATAGGGCCCAGCCGCCAAAGAGGGTTTAAACCCTAGATAGAGCTTCTAGAAGGGGGTTTGCCCCCACCTCCTCCTTGGGGCCCGGTTTGGGCTTGGGGAGGGGCAGTGCCACCCCTCTATATAAAGAGGGCTGGGGGCGCACCACCCCCCACACCTTCCCCTCCAACCCTAGCCGCTGTGGCATCCCGCAAAACCGCTACTAGAAAATCGCGTTGAATTTGTGCATTGCATCGTCATCATCATGCATTGTTTGCATTAAACTATTTCGCGAAGCCCGTTTTGTTTTCTAAAACGCCCCACCTCTATTCAAATATCAAAGCCCGGTCTCCGGATTATTTTTGTTTGGACGCTATCGGTCTGCAAAAGGTGCTTTTAAATTAAATAAAAATATTTATTAATTAGTGGGGGCAGTCGAACGGGCCAACCCGACCCGAACGACCACCCCCGTATAAAACAGATCGGTCCACCAAACCAGCCCTCTAAATCCTAAGTTCACCCAACCTAGTCTACCCACCCTTGCCTCCACCTCACCCTAGCCTATCAGACCTCGCCACCTCATCTCCTCTCTCTCTCTCTCATCCCACTCAGCCGGCCACACTCAATCACACGCACACAGCGCGCGCACACCCTCCCCACCACTCAAACCGCACTCTCCCTGCCATCCTGGGCCCGCGCCCCTCTACCCGCCAGCTACACCCCCTCTCTACCCGCGTCCGGCCCCACGCGTCCCCACCTGTCCCCCTGGCCCACCCCCACCAGCCATCCCCGCGTGTCCCTCTCCCATCAGACCTCGCGCCTCCTCGCCTCCGCCTCCCGACCTTGCTCACAAGGCCTTGCCCGCATGCTCCCTGCCAGCGCCGCCTCGGCTTCCTCCTGAAGACGCCCGACCTCGCCGCCCCACCTCCCTGCGTCTCTCCTCCCGCCAAGGCCAGTTCCCTCGCCACCGCCTCCTCCTCCTTCTCCGCCTCCACCGCCTGGCCTCCTCGCCGCCCGCCGCCACCTCCTCGCTCCCCGCCTTCCCTGTTCCACCTGTCGCCGCCGCCACCGGCCGGCTCGCCTGAGCTCATGGGACCCAGGCCTCTCCTTCCCGGTGCCGACGCCGCCTCCCTCCTCGCCCGCCCTAGCGCCGTGTCCTGCCTCTCCGCCCGCCCCGCCAGCCGTGTCTCCGCCCCTCTTCTCCGGCCAGCGCCCGCCTCGCCTTCGCCGGTTCGGCAGCGCCCGCCGCCCGCAAGCTCGCCGCTCCTCCCTCTGGGCTCGGTCCGCCGCTGCCGGCCGCCTCGTGCTCGTCCGCCGCCGCCGGCGAGCCGCCCCGGCCAGCACCTCTGCCACCACCGACCTCCGCGCGACTCCCTGCTGGCCCCGCCACACGACCTCCTCCTCTCGTTGTTTTCTGTGGCAGAGCCTCCCTGCACCGAGCTCGCCGCCTCTTCGCCCTGTCTTTGCTTCGTAGTTTCAGTGCTAGTGCAGGTTTCCTCTAGTACCAGTGGGGTTGCTCTTGTGCCTTGTTTTGGCATTATTTTTGTGAAGATGGGTCAGTGGCGATGCTCCGATTCCAGCGACCTCCGTCATACGAGTTGGACGAGTATCTCCGCAAGGCCAACAAGACCAGCTTGATGCTGAAGAATATGCAAGGTGCTCCTCGAAGACCTCGACACCGGACGACGAGCTCTTCATCTCGGATGCCATGATCTTCGTCACGGACGCCGAGACCCCCGGACCCGAAGGCCACACGCGCGACAAGTACTTCTTCCCTGACGCCAAGACCGCCTCGATGGCGTGTGCCCGACAAGAGCTTCGCAACGGCAAGACCGACCCCGTGGGACCCGACAAGACCTTCGCGACAACAGGAACGGCATCGACCCGGAAGAATCCGACGCGCCCCGACACCGACCCAAGTCCTGCTTCCCGAACGCCAAGTTCTACCCCGATATCCGAGAACGACCCCGGAGTCCGAGAACGCTTCCGTCGAACCCTGGACCCTGAGACCGACCCCGAACCCCGGAACCCCAAGGTCGTCGAACCCTAATGTGTGACCTCTTATCCGAGAACCCTATTTTATAACCACTTGTTTCATATTAATTGCCATACTTGCATGCATAATCATGTGGTTTGGGGGCCTTATGCCGATTCACCTAATAATTAAATATGGGGCCCATATGCGGGCAAATCTAGCCTTATATTGGCCTCATTTAAACTTGTGTAGCGAACCGGTAACTCATCGTGCCATGTTAATACAACATTAAAATTGCGGGGGGGTTCTAAACAACTTGAACCATCTAATTAATTGTCGGGACCCCGGTTCCGTTTAATATGACCTAACCGCATCGCATCTTTGCCATGCCATGCATCATGCATGCATCATGCCAATCTTCTGCCGTTGTATTAAATATTGCATCCGTTGTTTCTTCTAGTGTTTTGCTTCTTCGCGGATAAGGCCGTTGAGTTGATGTGAGCTTCGACCCGATCTTTGATTGAACCCTTCGGCAATGTTTTCAGGCGAGCATCTCCCCCTTTCTACCTATCTTACTTTTCTAGTATTTACTTCCCTCCTGTTGATCTATTGCTATCTGTGTTGCATTGCTCTAGTTTCGTACCCGTGATATCCCTTGCAGCCATATATAGCCTTGGACACATCCTATTACCTGTTGTCTGGTAGATAGTTGGACCCGCGTGTCGTAGTCGCTTGCTCAAGTGTTTTGCTTGTCGTCAAGTACCACAATTGTTGGAGGTTTGCCGCATGTGATGTTGGAGATGATCTTGGTTTTAATTTTTGTTTCACTTTAATTACTGTTTAACAACTAAAATTGAATTAAGCAGAGGCATCGGTGGGTGATAGGTAATATTTGGTTTCCGACCGCCCACTTGTGTCCCGTAGGACCCGAGTTCTTGACACCTGTTCCGAGATCGAGCGCGCTAACCACATGTGGGGAGATATGGGCCCCCCATTGATTATTACCTGATTTCAAAGTATTGTACTGGGGGCCACAACTAGTTTGAGGATTTACTTACTATCCTGTACCTATGCCATGTTTTACCGCTTTATTTACGATTGTGTGAGGAGCACGCTGTACTGTTTAGGAAGCGGAATGTTTTCGCGGTATCGACAGTCCCCGATTGGGGATCTGCTGTCGTTTACAACCATTGTCGCAAACCCTAAGTCCGTCTCGGAGACCGGCCGACTTCGTTGCGGGTGTACTTAGTGGGGTGGCCCCCCGTGCTTGCTTTGGGTCTGGGAACGTCGTGACTTAGGCCCCGCCGACATACCGATGGGTGTATGTTAACTGATCTGGCAAAAAGGGTCGAAGTGCCTGTGGATACTTTGGTGCACCCCTGCAGGGTATAAATCTTTTCGAGAAGCCGTGTCCGCGGTTATGGACGACTTGGAGCACAGTGCTTGATCATAGACAACTATAACTAAAGTTTACTGCTATAAATTGACTTGTATCCGATATGACTAGTAATCAGCTTCACTACAACGGAATGGCTAAGTAAAAGTACCAACAACTGCTGGGTTTTGGGGTTATCTCATGATAATTGTATCTGACTAGTAAGTGTTGCCACTATAACGGAATGGTTAACTAAAGTGCCCATCGCTTACTTTATCGTGACGATTACCTAAACCCGACTAGTAAAGTGCCGCAACTATAATCGAATAAGTAAAACCGCCAACTGTGAGTTCCTCGGTTGACTTCCTCGTTGGTCTCGAGGGAAACACCAGGATGGGTTTGTTTGATGCTAGTATCGGGTTGGATCCGAATAGGTCTTCCTTACCCTCTCTCGATAGCCGCTTGGTTGTATCGAGTCTCTATAGGTTGTTTAGTGCATCTTTGCCGCTCGATCACCACCATACCTATGTGGCGAGGACCGCCAATTCTAGCCTCGCCGTGTCTTGGCCTCGCACGACGCTCCTTTTTCCTTTGCCCTTTGTCGGCACCTTTTGTTTAAGGTTTTGAGATCGACGCCGTTAGTGGTTACCTTCCTTTGGCACGGCAGGTTATGGACGCCATTGGTTATTCTTCAGGGCTCTTAGCCCCATTTGCATCTTGTCCGTAGCTGGACGCTCTATCGTTTTCAAGGTGATTCGGATCTTTGTATATTATATTTGTATTCTTGACTCATGGAGTCGCCGTTATATATGTATCTGTTCTGTGGGTCCCATCGAGGACTGTTGTGTAATGTTATTACTTTGCTTTCCACCCGCACGAAAGTGCCTGGTGGGCACCTTCGAATCGTTTCTATGCGGGTTTGGCGAACTTCGCTAAAACTTGCATAGGGCCGATTCTGAGGGTGTTACAGCCGCCCTGCTGCCCTTCCTCTCTCCCTCCCGACTGCTTGTAGGCGAAGCCCTGCTGCAGAAATTCTCCACCATATACACCACGCCGCCGTGTTGTAGATCCAATCCATATCTCCACCATAATTGCTGGACCGAGGAAGGAGGAGACTTCGAGGTGCTGCATGTGTGCATCTCACGGAGGCACCGCCACTTGTGGTGCTAGATCGGATCGGATCGCGAGGAGAAGAAGCGAGTACGACTACATCACCCACGTTAACGAGCGTTCACTGCTTGAATCTTCAAGGGTATGAAGATCTAATCCAATCTCTCTCGTTGTTTGTATCTCCTAGATTAGATCTTGGCTTTCCCTCTGTTCGCATCCGTAGAAAATTTTGATTTACTATGCCGCGAAACCCTTCATAGATATCTCATGACTGATGGAGGTTCTCATTTTATTCATGGTGGTTTTAGGAAGACTCTTGCTAAGTATGATGTTAACCATAGAATTGCTTCACCTTATCACCCTCAAACCAGTGGGCAAGTAGAACTTTCAAATAGGGAAATTAAATCTATCTTGCAAAAGACTGTTAATAGATCTAGAAAAAATTGGGCTAAAAAGTTGAATGATGCTTTATAGGCTTATAGAACTGCTTATAAAAATCCTATGGGAATGTCTCCTTACAAAATGGTTTATGGCAAATATTGTCACTTGCCTTTAGAATTAGAACACAAAGCTTATTGGGTAGTGAAAGAACTAAATAGAGATTTTAAACTTGCTGGTGAGAAAATATTGTTTGACTTAACTACCTTAGTGTTGGAGATATGCCCTAGAGGCAATAATAAATGTAGTTATTATTATATCTTTGTGTTTATGATAAATGTTTACATTCATGCTATAATAGTATTAACAAGGAAACATTAATACTTGTGTGATTTGTAAACTTAATTTGAAGTCCCTAGTATAGCCTCTATACTTCACTAGCTTGTTGGTTGATTAAATGATTGTGGTTTCCCTATCATGAACATTGAGATGTTATCAACAACAAGATCATATCGTTAGGAGAATGATATGGTGGACATACTCCTATTGATAAGCGTAGCATAAAGATCAAGTCATTTCAATAGTTCAATTGCTATATGCTTTCTGATACATAGTAACCTAATTCCTTCGACCATGAGATCATGCATATCACCTTTACCGTATGGATGCTTTGATGACATCAAACACCACACCGTGAATCGGGTGGCTATAAAGGTGGCATTGAGTGTTCGGAAAGTATTGGTTGAAACACATGGATCAAGAGTGGGATTTATCCATCCATATGACGGATAGATATAACCTCTCGGTGGAATGTCATCCAATTAGCTTGCAAGCATGTGACTGGCTCACAAGGGATCACATATCACGGGAACGAGAAAAGAGTACTTATCGGTAACGAGGTTGAACTAGGTATGCAGAGATACCGGCGATCATAACCTCGGATAAGTAAACTATCGTGAGACAAAGGGAAATTGGTATCGTATGTAAGTGGTTCATTCGATCGCAAAGTAATCGTAGAAATATGTGGGAGCCATATGAATTTCCAGATTCCTCTATTGGTTATTGTTCGGAGAAGTGTCTCGATCATGTCCGCATAATTCACGAACCGTAGGGAGACACACTTAAGGATTCGACGTTGTTTTAAGTAGTTATGGTGTTATGAGAAAGAGACCGAATGTTGTTCGGAGTCTCGGATGGGATCCGGGATATCACGAGGTGATCCGGAATGGTCCGGAGAATAAGATTCATATAAGGAAAGTCTCGTTTGGAGTTCGGGAATGATTCCGTGTTTTCATGGGAATGTTCTAGAAGGGTCCGGATTGTCCCAAGACTGGGGAGGGTACATGAATGTGTCATTGAATGATTGCATCATGTACTAAGTGTTCTTGCTGTTCCAAAACTTGAAAGTCAAACCGGTTGAAAGTCAAACGGCTAAAACAGAAACTGTGGAAACAGAAACTGTGGGAAACAGAAACTGGGAAACAAGCAAGAGGAGGTTGAAACCAACTTGGAGGAGGAGTTCCTCTCCTCCAAGCCGTGACAGCCCTAGACGAGTTGGGAGGGACTCCTCCTCCTCGGCGCGCCTAGCCCTCCACCTATAAAAGGAGGGGCAGGGCCTCCTCCTTGAGACACACAAGTTTCTACCTCTAATCTCCGGTTTAGAGCCGTTTGGTTTAGAGCTTCTAATTGCTTTAGCCTGCGGTTTAGAGCCTTCTAATTGGTGTGTCTAATCTCTAGACCACTAATAGCCCTCTCTCATAATCCACCATACTCGCTCCGGCTTAAGGCGAAGCTCACGGGATTTCCCTCTACTTCCTACCACGCCAGTCTGCCGAATCGCGAGGAGAGTGCTACAACCTCCGCTGCCTGCTGGAACAAGGGAGAGGAAGGTCTTCGTCGAGTACCGAACGTGTGACCGACTGCGGAAGCGCTGCCGGAACGCAACGCCGGAAGGATCGCCCACACGATCTTGAGATCGGAAAGAGTACGACTACATCACCCACGAGAATCCGCTCTCGTTAAACACTTTGGAATCTTCGAGGGTAAGTTATTCCATCGACTCGTTGCTACAATCTAGTAGATAGATCTTGGCTTGTTTGTTTGTATGCGATAGAAAATTTTTGTTTTCCATGCTACGAACCCCACAGGGTATCGAGCCGTGTCTATATGTAGATCTCAGACGAGTAGAACACAATGGTCATTGTGGGCGTTGATGCTTTTATTGTCGATTGCTTTTTGTGTACTTTGCATCTTGCGGTATGTTGGGATGAAGCGGCCCGGGCTAACCTTACATGACATCGTTCATGAGACTTGCTCCACGCTTAACATGCAACTTGTATTGCATAAGTGGCTTTGCGGGTGCCTGTTTCTCCTAGCATAGTTAAGATCCAATTTACAACGGGTAATCAACAATGCTAGTATCAATGTTGTGGTTCTTGTTTGTATGTTAGAACGACACTTATTGAAAGCCCAAAACCACGTAAAATATGCAAAGAAAGTAGAGGCGTCTAACTTTGTTTTGCAGGGGTGTGCAGTGATGTGATATGGCCATGATTGTGATTATATTTGATGTATGCAATGTTCCTTATTGTAAGTTGGCAACCGGCAGGAGCCATATGGTTGTCTTTAATTTATGTTAAGACCCGCGTGTCTATTCAAAGTAGTTGTAATAGTTGAAGCCGGTGGACGACAACCATGGTGAAACGTCATTGACCTTGATGCAATGCCGGTGATGATGGAGATCATGTTCGTGCTTGAAGATGGAGATCGGAAGCACAAAGAAGAAAGGCCATATCATATCACACATTATGAATTGCATGTGATGTTAATCCTTTATGCATCTTGTATTGCTTAGTAGACGGTAGCATTATAAGATGATCCCTCATGCACATGAATTTCAAATCATAAAGTGTTCACCCTTAGTTAGCACCGTTGCTAAAGCTTGTTGTTTCGAAGCACCACGTGATGATCGGGTGTGTTAGATTCTGCAAGTGTATACAACGTGAGCAAGCCAGATTTGCTCATGCAGAAACTAAGGTTTGATCTTGACGAGCCTAGCATGTACAGACATGGTCTCGAACACGGATCACCGAAAGGTAAAGCATGAATCATATAGTAGATATGATGAACATGACGATTGTTCGCCATTGAAACTATATCAACTCTCGTGATGATCGGTGTTGATGTCGTGGATTTGGTTGTGTGATCACTAAAACAATGTGAGGGATGTTGTTTTGAGTGGGAGTTCACCTAGTTTAATTTCATTAATTAATTTGAACTCAATTTGTCATAAACTTAGTCTAAACTATTGCAAATATGTTGTAGATCAATGGCAGCCCTACCATCAATTTTAATGCGTTCCTAGAGAAAGAAAAGTTGAAAAACAATGGAAGCAACTTCATGGATTGGTTCCAATTTGAGGATTGTCCTCACACCGGTAATTTGACCTATGTCTTTGGATGCACATTTGGGTGACCCACTGCATCGATGCTTCCGATGAAGTAAAGAATGTTTACCTCGCCGGAAGAATCAAGATACTCCATAGTTCGGTGTGCTATCTTGTATGGTTTAGAATCGAGCTTGAGAAAAGGTTTGAAGAGTCGACCCATATGATATTGTCGAGGATCTCAAATTGATTTTTGAGACTCATGCGGCAATTGAAAGCTATGAGGCTTCCGAAAAGTTCTTTAACCGCAAGATGGAAGAGGGTAGCTCGTCGGTGAGCATGTGCTTAAGATGTGCGGGCACGCAAACAAACTTCAAAGCTTGGGTATAGTGATTCCTAATGCTTTGGGGATTTACCGATCCTCCGATCATCGCCACCAAGTTACTGAACTTTGTGATGAACTACAACATGCGAACATGAACAAAGAGTTGTCGAACTGTTTGCTATGTTAAAGTCTGCGAAGTGGAGATCAAGAAAGAGCACCAAGTGTTGATGGTCAATAAGACCACCAAACTCAAGAAAGGCAAGTCTAAGCAAAGGACACTTCAAGAAGGGTGGTAAGAAAGTTACCACGCAAAGAAGACCAAGGCTGGACCCAAGCACGAAACCGAGTGCTTTTACTGCAAGGGAGAAGGTCCTCGAAGCGGAATTGCCCAAAGTACTTGGCGGATCTCAAGAACGGAAACATCAAGAATAAAGGTATATCGATATACATGTTATTGATGTGTATCTCACTAGTACCGTAGTAGTGCACGGTATTTGATCTTGGTTCGATTGCTCATATTTGTAACTCAAACAGGTCTTTGCAGAATAAGCGGAAGCTAGCGAAGAACAAGGTGACGATGCGCTGGGAAGCGGATCAAAGGTTGATGTGATCGCGGTCGGCACGCTACCCCTTCATCTACCATCGGATTAGTTTTATACTTAAATAATTGTTATTTAGTGCTGCGTTGAGCATGAACATTATATCGGGATCTTGTTTATTGTAGACGGTTACTTGTTTAAGTCGAGAATAATGGTTGTTCGATTTATATGAGTAATATGTTTTATGCACATGCACCTTTGATAGATGGTCTATTCTTATTGAATCTCGATAGTGGAAATACACATATCAACAACATTGAGGCTAAACGTTTGAAATCAAGCGATAATTTGACCTATATGTGGCAATCGCTGTCTTGGTCACATTGGAGTGAAGCGATGAAGAAACTCCATTCGATGGACTTCTTGAATCACTTGATTTTGAATCACTTGAAAGATGCGAAGCATGTCTAATGGGAAAATGACTAAGAATCCATTTTACGGCATGATGGAGCGAGCTACGGACTTATTGGAAATCATACATACCGATGTGTGGTCCAATGAGTGTAGCATCGCTGTGATGGTTATCGTTATGTTCTTACCTTCACAGATGACTTTAGTAGATATGGGTATATCTATTTCATGAAACATAAGTCCGAAACTTTCGAGAAGTTTAAGGAGTTTCAAAGTGAGGTAGAGAATCAACGTAACAAGAAGATTAAATTTCTACGTTCTGATCGTGGAGGTGAATATCTAAGTTACGAGTTTGGCGAGCACTTAAAGAAGTGCGGAATACTTTCACAATTGACACCGCCGGGAACACCATAGCGTAATGGTGTGTCCGAACGTCGTAATCGAACTCTCTTAGATATGGTTCGTTCTATGATGTCACTTACAGATTTACCGCTATCATTTTGGGTTTATGCATTAGAAACAGCCGCATTCACTTTAAATAGGGCACCTTCTAAATCCGTTGAAACGACACCGTATGAATTATGGTTTGGGAAGAAACCTAAATTGTTGTTCCTTAAAGTTTGGGGATGCGAAGCCTATGTAAAGAAGTTACATTTGACAAGCTTGAACCCAAAGCGAAAAATGCGTCTTCATAGGATACCCAAGGAAACTATTGGGTATACCTTCTATCATAGATCCGAAGGCAAAATCTTCGTTAAGAATGGATCCTTTCTAGAGAAGGAATTTCTCTCGAAAGAAGTGACTGGAAGGAAAGTAGAACTCGACGAGGTTGTCGAACCTTCTCTCGAATTGCGAGTAGCAAAGACCGAAGAAGTTCTGTGGTACTGCACCAATTAGAGAGGAAGCTAATGATGATGATCATGAAACTTCGGTTGAAGTTGCTACAGAGCCTCGAGGTCAACGAACTCGTACCACTCCATTGGTATGATCCCGTTATGAGTGTCATGTTGGTGGACAACACCGATGACCCCGAGACATATGAGGAAGCGATGATGAGCCCAGATTCCAATAAATGGCAAGAATCCATGAAATCCGAGATTGGATCCATGTACGAAAACCAAGTATGGACTTTGGTGGACTTACCGGATGGCCGGAAGGTCCGAGAACAAATGGATTTTCAAGAAGAAAACAGATGCTGATGGTAATGTTACTGTCTATAAAGCTCGACTTGTCGCAAAAGGGTTTCGACAAATTCAAGGAGTTGACTACGATGAGACTTTCTCACCAGTTGCGAAGCTAAAGTCTGTGAGGATTATGTTAGCAATCGCTGCATATTACGATTATGAGATATGGCAGATGGATGTCAAAACAGCATTCCTCAATGGAGATATTGATGAAGAGTTGTATATGATGCAACCCAAAGGTTTTGTCGATCCTAAAGATGCTAACAAGGTATGCAAACTTCAAAGGTCCATCTATGGATTGAAGCAAGCATCCCGAAGTTGGAATCAATGTTTTGATAAGGTAATCAAAAGTTTTGGTTTTATACAAACTTATGGAGAAGCTTGTATTTACAAGAAAGTGAGTGGGAGCTCTGTGGCATTCTTAATACTATATGTGGATGACATATTGTTGATTGGGAATGATGTAGACCTTCTTAATAGTGTCAAGGAATATTTGAATAATAGTTTTTCAATGAAGGATCTTGGCGAAGCAGCTTACATATTAGGCATAAAGATTTATAGAGATAGATCGAAACGCCAAATATCATTGTCACAGAGTACATATTTGGACAAAGTTCTAAAGAGGTTTGGAATGGAAGAAAGCAAGAAAGGGTTCTTGCCCATGTTGCCCAATACGACCTTGAGTAAAACTCAAAGTCCGACATCGGCGTAAGATAGAGAAAGGATGAGTAAGACTCCCTATGCCTCAGCCATAGGATCTCTAATGTATGCCATGCTATGTACTAGACCCGACATTGCATATCTCGTTAGTTTAACTAGCAGATATCAAAGTGATCCAGAGTGGATCATTGAAAGCGTCAAAAACATCCTTAAGTACTTGAGAAGAACTAAGGATATGGTTCTTTCTTATGGAGGTGATGAACATTTCGTTGTTAATGGTTACACCGATGCTAGTTGGAACACCGATCCGGATGATTCTAAATCACAACTGGATAATGATTTATTTTGAATGGTGTAGCGAATGGAGGAGTGCAAAGCAAAGCGTTGTGGCGAGATCTTCAACTGAATCGGAATACATGGCTGCTTCGGAGGCTTCACAAGAAGCGATATGGATGAAAGAGTTCATTACAGAGCTGGGTGTGGTTCCTAGTGCGCTGGACCCAATGTCTATCTACTGTGATAACATGGGCGCCATAGCCAATGCGCAAGAACCAAGGTCACACAAGAAGCTGAAGCATATCAAGCTGTGTTTTCACGCTATTCGAGAACATATCCAGGATGGGGATATAAAGATTTGCAAAGTACACACAGATCTGAATGTGGCGGATCCGTTGACTAAACCTCTCCCGAGGACAAAACATGACCAACACCAAACTGCCATGGGTGTTCGGTATATTACCATGTAATCTAGATTAGATGACTCTAGTGCAAGTGGGAGACTGTTGGAGATATGCCCTAGAGGCAATAATAAATGTAGTTATTATTATATCTTTGTGTTTATGATAAATGTTTACATTCATGCTATAATAGTATTAACAAGGAAACATTAATACTTGTGTGATTTGTAAACTTAATTTGAAGTCCCTAGTATAGCCTCTATACTTCACTAGCTTGTTGGTTGATTAAATGATTGTGGTTTCCCTATCATGAACATTGAGATGTTATCAACAACAAGATCATATCGTTAGGAGAATGATATGGTGGACATACTCCTATTGATAAGCGTAGCATAAAGATCAAGTCATTTCAATAGTTCAATTGCTATATGCTTTCTGATACATAGTAACCTAATTCCTTCGACCATGAGATCATGCATATCACCTTTACCGTATGGATGCTTTGATGACATCAAACACCACACCGTAACTGGGTGGCTATAAAGGTGACATTGAGTGTTCGAAAAGTATTGGTTGAAACACATGGATCAAGAGTGGGATTTGTCCATCCATATGACGGATAGATATACTCTGGGCCCTCTCGGTGGAATGTCATCCAATTAGCTTGCAAGCATGTGACTGGGTCACAAGAGATCACATATCACGGGAACAAGAAAATAGTACTTATCGGTAACGAGGTTGAACTAGGTATGCAGAGATACCGACGATCATAACCTCGGATAAGTAAACTATCGTGAGACAAAGGGAAATTGGTATCGTATGTAAGTGGTTCATTCGATTGCAAAGTAATCGTAGAAATATGTGGGAGCCATATGAATTTCCAGATTCCTCTATTGGTTATTGTTCGGAGAAGTGTCTCGATCATGTCCGCATAATTCACGAACCGTAGGGAGACACACTTAAGGATTCGACGTTGTTTTAAGTAGTTATGGTGTTATGAGAAAGAGACCGAATGTTGTTCGGAGTCTCGGATGGGATCCGGGATATCACGAGGTGATCCGGAATGGTCCGAAGAATAAGATTCATATAAGGAAAGTCCCGTTTCGGAGTTCGGGAATGATTCCGGTGTTTTCATCGGGAATGTTCTAGAAGGGTCCGGATTGTCCGGCACTCCGGGGGGAGGGTACATGAATGTGTCATTGAATGATTGCATCATGTACTAAGTGTTCTTGCTGTTCCAAAACTTGAAAGTCAAACTGCCAGTTTGAAAGTCAAACGGCTAAAACAGGAAACTGTGGAAAACAGGAAACTGTGGGAAACAGGAAACTGTGGGAAACAAGCAAGAGGAGGTTGAAACCAACTTGGAGGAGGAGTTCCTCTCCTCCAAGCCGGCGGCCAGCCCTAGGCCGAGTTGGGGAGGGACTCCCCTCCCTCCCTGGCGCGCCTAGCCCCTCCACCTATAAAAGGAGGGGCAGGGCCTCCTCCTTGAGACACACAAGTTTCTACCTCTAATCTCCGGTTTAGAGCCGTTTGGTTTAGAGCTTCTAATTGCTTTAGCCTGCGGTTTAGAGCCTTCTAATTGGTGTGTCTAATCTCTAGACCACTAATAGCCCTCTCTCATAATCCACCATACTCGCTCCGGCTTAAGGCGAAGGCCTGCTGGGATTCCCTCCTCTACTTAGGTACCACGGTTGTCCGCCGGAATCGCGAGGAGAGTGCTACAACCTCCATCACTGCTGGAACAAGGGAGAGGAAGGTCTTCATCGAAATCGAACGCAGACCGATCATGAAAGCGCCGGCCGAACGCAGCGCCGGAAGGATCGTCCACACGATCTTGAGATCGGAAAGAGTACGACTACATCACCCACGAGAATCCGCTCTCGTTAAACACTTTGGAATCTTCGAGGGTAAGTTATTCCATCGACTCATTGCTACAATCTAGTAGATAGATCTTGGCTTGTTTGTTTGTATGCGATAGAATTTTTTTGTTTTCCATGCTACGAACCCCTACACTTAGATGAGTGGAGAAGTGAAGCTTATGAAAATTCTAGACTCTTTAAAGAGAAAGTTAAAAGATGGCATGATAAGAGGATCCTTAAGAGAGAGTTTCATGTTGGTGAGAAAGTTCTATTGTATAGGTCTCGTCTCAGATTTTTTGCAGGAAAATTACTCTCAAAATGGGAAGGACCTTTTGTTATTGAGGAGGTGTATCGTTCAGGAGCTATAAAATTTTCTTCTTTGAGGGACAACACTACATAGGTGGTGAATGGTCAAAGGCTCAAACATTATATTTCTGGTGATTCTTATAATGAAGATGTTGATATTATTCAAATGGTGACTCCGGAAGAATTTATTAGAGACCAAACTCTATGATCTGTAGAGTCTGTTTTCGAATAGGTAAAAGTGTTGGAAATCAAAGGTTCGCGAAAAACTTTTCTCTTTATATTTTTGCTGTTTTTATTCCATATGGAAGGTTATGAGACGAAAAAAGAGGAGGAAACAGAGCCTGGGTGGGCCACACCACCCAGTGGCGCGGGCCCTCCCTAGCCGTGCCACCAGGGGTGTGATCACCCCAGAGCCCGTCTCCGTCCCGTTTTCGCACAATACCTTCCTTATGTCGTAAATCTTCGTAATATATAACCCCCGGATACCCCGAGGTTCGTATATCGTGTTCTCATCATGTTTTTGTTTTGATATGTTTTTGTCAAGAAATATTCTCAAGTTTAGAGGTACCATGGTCTCCGCCAACACAAGGTCAAGAAGCCGTGGAAGAAGAAAGGATCGCAGCTAGGCGCGAAGACATGGATTGCAGCGTCGAGGAGGAAGTAAAGAACATGTCAGCAGTCATGAAGGGACAAACTGCCACGAGATCAAGGGTGAGAAAACCTACTTTTTTAGAGGCAATTAACACTGGACGTGCTTTTTCTCATAATATGCAGGGGATGATGACCTCCATTCCAGACTTCGGTTCCTGCCCTGAGGCAGTGGAAGCCCTTCGAACCACTGATGAGTTTTGTGATAAGTACCGAGCTCTAAGAAGGAATGTGGATATACTTCAAGAGGAGAATAATAGGCTTCATAAGATGCTGGTGGGTTTTCTCACCCTAAACAAAACACCACCACCACTGAAGGAGTAATTCATCATCAGGTTGTGGCATTCCCTTGGTTTGTTCCATGCTTGGGGGAGTGCCACGGTATCAATCATTATCTTTCATCTTTTTACCTTTTTAGTAGAGTCATATCTTGAAAAGAGAAGTTATCATATAGGATGGTTTGCATTATGGAAGTATGTCTCCTTTAGTTGGTTATCTATGTATCCCTTGGTGTGAGTGACTTTATGGAATATTAATGAGAAGTTTCATCTTTTACTTTTTGCACTTCTTATTTTAGTTTGCAATCTATGTTATATGATTGATCTTGTTGATTAGTATTGGTATCACTTTGGGAGCATCAAGTAAATCTAAATTGGTTTTGGCAAACCGAGCTCTGGTCAGTAACAACACTTTTTGAGGTTTGAAAGGAAAAGAGAAAAGCACTTACATGTATTTTATATCATTTTCCTTCTTTCTTGTTTAGCTCATAATCTTAATATTCTTTATTTAAGATCTTTTGTGTTTTCAAGTAATATTGCATGTTTGTCTTTATCACTTGTATGTTTGCTTGTTTTCTTCAACTCTTTTGCTTGCTACCTAGCCTTGCTAGCCAAAAACCCGTACCGAGAGGGCATACTTCCTGTGCATCCAATCCTTTAAACCAAAACCTATTACCATTTGAGTCCACCATATCTACCTATTAACATTATTGCTATACCAAGTAAATTCTCAAGCTTCATATATCTTTCAAATTAAAAATTCTTTTGTTATGTGAAAACTGGTTATTAAATCTCTCACGAACTTGATGGCACACCTTATTTTCTTGCCCTTAATAAACTTGAACCATTGTGTCATCTATGTTGTATATGCTTGCACCTATAAGTTGGGAATTAGCAGAACCATGTTGTCACGAGGAACGCTTTCAATACCTGTAAATATCTACCCCGTTGATATCATGTTCTTTTGTTTATGGATGTCGTCGGTGTGAAATAAAAGGGAAGCTTGTAAGTCCATGGAGTTGTGTATATGTGTTAGAGAAACGCCTGGGCCGCTAGCCTAAGCCATGCCTAATCAGGGTGGAAGCTTGCAGCATCACCATAGTGATCAATCTATGAAGCATTCTTCTTATATATAAAAAGAGAGACAAAAAGAGGAAAGAGAGAAAAAAACACCGTTGGCGGTTCATTGTCTGCTTGCTCATTGTCTGCCTGCCTTGTCATTTTGATATGGGATAGCTCATGTATCATGGGGCAAGGGGTACCCCGTTGGCGGTTCTCTATGATGCACATGTACTTACTATGACAAGAACTTACCGGTAACTAAAGTTGAGTAGCATGAGGTGCGGACCTCGTACTCAAGGGACATGAGATTGCCAACTTATATTCTGTCAAGCATATACTCCATCTTTTTTCACTTTAACCTTAATCACCTCAAGATGCTTATGATAGGCGCAATGAGAGCTCAAATCTAGTAGGTACCATAATCTTTTGAAAGCTCTTTATGAAACTTGAAATCCCAGCTTCCCTCTGCGAAGGGCCTTTCTTTTGCTTCTAAGTTGAGTCAATAAACCTATTCATCTCTATCGCCAGCAAGCATGTGAGTTGTTGTGTTTCAATCATTCATATGATGATTTATTCAATCATGTTTCTTATCTTCCTTGTTTTGCACAGAACTCTTATCTAAATGAGTATTACTTTGAAAGCCATCATTGTGAAAAGCCTTTTATGTTTGAGAAAAAAAGACTCCTATTATAAACTTATTTACAAAAGTTTTGCTTGAAAACTGTTTGTCAGCTGTTCTCTGACCAAAAACAAAGTTTGCCATTACCAATTATGATTGGTATTTATGCATCTTTATTGTGACTCCTGTACTCATTGCAAGTTAAGTTATATAATGGTGAGTTGCTTTCAATTATGAGTTGTGTATTGGTAAGTGTGATGCTTCTTGTCCGTATTCTTTTTATCGACACTTCACTCCATAAACCTGTGGACATGTTTACTAAGCTCAGTTTTCGCTTGGGGACAAGCGAGGTCTAAGTTTGGGGGAGTTGATACGTCCATTTTGCATCACTATTCTATATCATAATTTGCGGTTATTCATTGATATATTTCTTATTAAGAGGTGTTACTTATGTTATTTCATATATTTTTGCATGTTGGATGATTCTTGGAGGATGAACTGCCGGAGTCAGGATTCTGATGGAAAAAGTGGTGTTTGGATGCAATTTTCGCGAAGATCAGAAAATACCAGAAAATACATGGAAAATCATTTTTCCAGAAGACAAAGGATGCCAGAAGGGGAGGCTGAGATGGGCCATAGGGGGCCCACACCCCCTGCGCGGGCCACCCTGGGCCGCGCCACCAGGGGGTGTGGCCACCCTGGCCCACCTCTTGCTCCGCCCTTTCGCCTATATCTTCTCCTCGAAACCCTAATACACGGGGAGCGACCACAGAAAGATTTCGTCGCCTCTGCGGGGCTGAAACTACAGAGAGAGAAAGATCTCTCCGGCACACAGATTTTTGTAAGGGAAATTCCTTCCCGGAGAGGGGAGATCGTCGCCATCAACACCGTCATCAAGCTAGACTTCATCGGGATCATCATCCACACCACCATCTCCACCAGCACCATCATCACCACTCCATCCTGATGTAACAATTGTGTTGAATCTTGCATAGTTCTTAGGGGAAACTTTCCTGGTGTTAATTACTTTTGTAGTTGATGCTTGTGAGTGGAAACATTGAATTATTGTTTATGTTCAGATTATTATTCATCATCATATCATCGTTGATCTTGATCCATATGATGTCTCGTGAGTAGTTCATTTATTTCTCGAGGACATGGGAGAAGTCATGTTGTTAGTAGTTGAATTATGTTGAGGTATTATTCAATGGTTTAATATTTAAGTTGTGGTGTTATTCTTCTAGTGGTGTCATGTGAACATCGACTACATGATACTTCACCATTTATGGGCCTAGGGGAATGCATTGTGTATTTGGCTAATTATTGTGAGGTTGCCGGAGTGACAGAAACCTGAACCACCGTTAGGAAACCTTTACACAAGGGAGTGTAGGATCTTAGAGTTTAAGGTTGTGGTTAGGTTTTTATCTTAATTACTTTCTTGTAGTTGTGGATGCTTGCAAGGGGTTTAATCACAAGTATGCACTAGTCCAAGTAAGGTCGGTACATTAGCACAGGTTCACCCACACAACACTTATCAAACCAAAGAAGATTAATCAACTATATGAAACGAAAACACTTGATAGTATTCCCATGTGTCATCAAGAACGTTTGGTGCTCATAAGTATTACAACCGGCTTGTTCTTTGCTAAGAAAGGATTGGGCCACTCGATGCAATTATTTGCTGTCTTTATTTACTTGCACTTTATTTCTTTGCTTTATCAAAAAACTCTAAAAATCCGTTTGCTAAGTATTTAGAGAGATTTCCTGCTCCAAACCACTAGTCAACACCTTCTACTCCTTGTTGGGGTCGACACTCTTATTTATAGAAAGTACTACGATACACCCCCTATACTTGTGGGTCATCACCCCGTTAAGTTGGTTCCCGTAGTGGACACCTCTCTCCACTTATCTAGATAGCGTGGGACCCATACCTTATCCACATGAGTGTCAGACCCACAACTTACCCAGGTTGGTGTAGCAAGATGGGACCCCGAGCCAGCCCCGTGCATGTGTCGTTGCCTCCCCTTTCTTATTCTTCTCCGGTAATGATGGCCCTTTGTCGAGATTCACTTCGGCCTCCCGTTCATCCTGGCCGCAGTATGGTGTCGTCCCGTTGACCTGTATGAAGGATGACAATGGCAGCCGTGTGCATGGGAAGGTTAGAATCTCGCACCAAAATTTTCCGATTAGACAAGGGCTCTTGCGGTGTAGAATGCGGCCGGCGAGCCGATCCAATGATTTAATTGGTTTATCGAGTTAATGTCTCAGCTGCAATCAAGTGAATCTATGAGGTGAAAGTCAAACTTTAAGATTTAGGGAGATGGATGTATAAGAAATAAGAAAATAACACAACTCTTGAACACTTTCAAATTTAAAAAATTATACAACTCTTAATTTAAAAGAGTGTTTATAATTGACACAACGCTTGTTTTCAAATTAAAAAAATTATACAACTCTTAATATAAAAGAGTGTTTATAATTGACACAACTCTTGAACACTTTCAAATTTACAAAATTATACAACTCTTAATATAAAAGAGTGTTTATAATGGATACAACTCTTGAAAACTTTCAAATTGAAAATTATACAACTCTTAATGTAAAAGAGTGTTTATAATTGACACAACTCTTGAACACTTTCAAATTGAAAAAATTATACAACTCTTAATATAAAAGAGTGTTTATAATTGACACAACTCTTGAACACTTTCAAATTAAAATTTGGACATGATAATGTTGTCCTAAGAAAATCCCGAGAGTTTGCCATTTTAGAGCGTGAAAAAGTTACCCCTAAACTAAAATATTGATGCCTCGTGCATATACGAAAATTATACACTTTGAACTCTTTGAAATCGCACTTAGGACATGATAATGTTATAGTAATAAAATCCTTATCATTTATCATTTTCATGGAGTGAAATATAATGCGTAAACTTGTGTATACGAAAATTATAAACCTTTGAAAACTGTGAAATCGCACTTAATACGTGATAATGATGTGCTAAAAAATTTTGAGAGATTATTATTTTCTCCCAATTTTCATAGTGGAATGTAATGCATAAACTTGCATATACAAAAATTATACACCTTCGAACACTGTGAAATCGCACTTAGGACATGATAATGTTGTGCTAAAAAAATCTTGAGAGATTATCATTTTCATAGAATGTAATGCATAAACTTGCATATACAAAAATTATACACCTTTGAACTCTTTGAAATCGCACTTAGGACATGATAATGTTGTGCTAATAAAATCCTGATAATTTATCATTTTAATGGAGTGAACTATAATGCATAAATTTGCATATACGAAAATTATAAACCTTTGAACACTTTCCCTTCAAATTATATTCAAAATCATTTGTTTATGGAGTTAAAGTACTGGTGGCAAAATCGTTATTTTTTGCATAGATAGAGGGATGCCCCCGACCTATCCGATAGATCACAGAGGATCAACGGTTGGTGGGAACGATCCACATGAAAACTTTCTCGACCAATCAAATCGTAGCCACCAAGATGAGCACATGTGGGAGAGTTTGTGACTAAGAGAGAGGAGAAAACTGAGTAGAACTTAAAAACCAAGGGAAAAACTGAGTAGAACTTAAAAAACCAAGGTTAAAACTGACAAAGGGATTCAAATATAAAACAGAAATATATTTTAAAAATGGAAAATGATTATTTTATACAATAAAATACATCTTGGCATACATCAAACTATTTGTAATTCAAGTATACATCAGTTTGACAATTATTGCCTCATTCAGACAAACTATGTTTTAGGGAGGGATGTTTTGAGAAGAGGCTTGAGTAGAAAGCCATGAACCTTCATAGATAGTAGGTTATTTGAGAAGTGGTGATTTAGGTTAAAGCTTGATTTATATACATTTGTTATGGTGGCAGGTCACATAATAAGACTCCCTAGGTAGATGGCACTATGTTTTGATCTTTTTGAATTTATTATGCATAAAATGACTTAATTGTTGGAGATATGCCCAAGAGGTAATAATAAAATGGTTATTATTATATCTTTGTGTTTATGATAAATTTTTGTATGACATGCTAATCGAAAACATTAACACGTGTGTGTTTTGTAGACATAATAGAGTCCCTAGTAAGCCTCTTGTTAAACTAGCTTGTTAATTAATAGATGATCATGGTTTCCTGATCATGGACATTGGATGTTATTAATAACAATATCATGTCATTAGGAGAATGATGTGATGGGCACACTCCTATAGTTAAGCATAGCATAAAGATCAAGTCATTTAGAGTTTGTTTGCTATAAGCTTTCAAATACATGGTAACCTAATCCTTCGACCATGAGATCATGTTAATCACCATCACCAGATGGATACTTTGATGACATCAAACACCACTTCCATAACTGGATGGTTATAAAGGTGGCATTAGGTATTATGAAAGTATGTGTTGAAGCACATTGATCAAGAGTGGGATTTGTCCATCCATATGACGGATAGATATACTTTGGGCCCTCTCGATGGAATGTCATCCAATTGGCTTGCAAGCATGTGGCTAGGTCACAAGGGATGTCATATCACGAAACGAGTAAAGAGTACTTATCAGTAACGAGGTTGGACTAGGTATAGAGATACCGACGATCAAACCTCGGATAAGTAAAGTGCGCGACAAAGGGAATCGGTATAGTATGTAAATGGTTCATTCGATCACAAAGTCATGTATAAATATGTGGGAGCCATTATGGATTTCCAGATCCCACTATTGGTTATTGATCAGAGAGGTGTCTCAATCATGTCTGCATAGTTCACGAACCGTAGGGAGACACACTTAAGGATTCAATGTTTTTTGAGTAGATATGGAATGTGAGTTGGAGATCGAATGTTGTTCGAAGTCTCAAATTGGATCTCGGACATCACGAGGAGATCCAGAATTGTCCGAAGAATAAGATTCATATTAGAAAAGTTAATTTCTGGGGTTCGGAAATGTTTTCGGTGTTTTGATTGGAAGCTTCTAGAATGTTCTAGAAGGTCCACTACCCTGGGAGGGGGCACCTGGAATGCACCATGCCCTGAGGGGCTGGCCACATCAAACCCTAGGCCAACTTGGCCAAGCATAAGGAGGTAGGTTCAAACCCTAGTTTGAAAAGTTGAATCCTAGTTTGAAAAGTCAAATCCTAGTTTGGGAAGGAAAGGGGAAACTTGAAAGGCAAGTTTACAAGTTCCCTTCTCCTAGCCAAGTTGGGGAGGGACTCTCCTCTCCCTAGCCGAGTTGGGGGCAACTCGGATAGGGGTGGGAGCCTCCTTGGTCGCCGGCCCCCTCCCATATAAGGAGGGGTGGGGCGCCCTCCCCTTGCACCTCAGAACCTGGCACATATAACCCTAACCGCCGCAGTCCTCTCTCCTCCATCGCACTGCTCCATCTTAGGTGAAGCCCTGCGGAAATCTCTCCACCACCACCACACTGTCGTGTTGTTGGGATTCCAAGGAGATCTACATCCTCCACTGCCCTGCTAGAACAGGGGAGAGGAAGGTCTTCATCGACTACCGTACGTGTGACCGACTGCGGAAGCGCTGCCGGAACGCGGCACCGGAAGGATCGTCTACACGATCTTGAGATCATCAAGTGATCGACTACATCAACCACGAGAATCTGATCTCGTTAAACGCTTTTGATCTATGAGGGTTAGTTCTCTACAATCTCGTTGCATCGATCTTGTATATTAGATCTTGGCTTTGCCATAGATTAGATTTGGTTTTGTGTGTTCATGCGATAGAATTTTTTTGTTTTCCATGCTAAGAACCCTATAGTGGTATCAGAGCCGACTCTATGCGTAGATATGTTGCACGAGTAGAAGACAATGGTTTTGTGGGTGTTGATGCTTTTGTTATCGTTTGCTTTTTGTGTACTTTGCATCTTTCGGGATGGTGGGATGAAGCGGCTAATGACTGCAAGTGCATAGATAATTTGTAGCTAGTTTCAAAGTTCAGATACCAATCCCACAGGGAGCCCAAAGGTAAATGTTTATTAGTGAAGTCTCTGTCGCACCCGAACTTGTCATAGGTCTTCGAGTGAATTGACTACAAGTGTTGGGAATAAGAGTAGAATTTGGATTTAAAAGGAAGTACTTAAATAAAAATAAAATGTAAACTTCGGAAATAAAGAGCATAAAAAGTAAAGAACAATTTGTTTGTTGTTTTCTGTAGATGACGAAGTAGGCGCGGGGAGTTTCAGTTCATGGTGATAGTGAATGTGTCGAGTGAATGAGTGTAACAATTCTAATCTTATAAGTATGTGTGTAGGCGAGCAACCCATAATTAGCCGGAACTCCTCTTGGTAGATTTCATCCCAACTTCAATAATCCTACTAGACTATTTACCACAACCATGGTTAGTCACTAGACGTTTAAGATCCTTCAGGTTGCTTAGCAATTAATCTCCTTGGATCGGACTAATGCAATAAGCTCGGTGGTTCCTCGTTATCCTCAAGTCAAAATAGTTTCCCATTGACATCCCCGTGTCACTTGGGGGTCGCCGATCTGCTAGCAAACAAGATTCTATCTATGTAGAACAAATCATCAAGTTGTTTGGGGCCTTAATTGGACAACATGCATTAAGCATCCCACAGATAGTCAAACACACATAATATAGTAATTAGAATTAACCACAAACTTGATGGAAAATATATAGGCACATCACATCTCACAAATCCCCTACATCTGCCATGCCCAAGGGATCTTACTCACACATGAGAGAAGAAAGCATCATCGATATAATTAAATAAAGGGAGTTCTTCTCGATATTACTATGGAGATCCACAATAAGAAATAGAAACAAATCCAACACAATTCAAGATAGGAAGAACAATCTCAAACCCTAATATTGCAAGGTGGAGATCTGTCTCTCTCAAGTACAAGTAATGGATATGGAGGTGTGGTGGCTAGGAGATCGAAGATCATGGAGCGAGATGAATAACGTCTTCCCCTTCTTCTCTAGATCCCTTCTGTCTCCCTTACAGATGGTACGGCGGCTCGTGTGTTCTGTTTTCGATCTTGGCCTCTTCATGAAAGTTATCCCCTTTAATAAGACGAAGGAGATGGCAACTATACGGCGGCGGCCCGTATAGTTGGTCATTAAGCTTGTAGTGGATTCCCCCTGATTGCTTCCAAAAAGGGACTTGCTTGTTTTCGCCTGAATATTGTGTTTTTTGCTGTTAAATCCCTCTATAGAAAATCAGAACCTGAAACACACATTAAAAACCAAGTTTTCTTGGCTACCGAAGTATTAGCGTTAGGTAAAGCTAGAAAATCATCAAATCCAAACGAAAACCATCGATAGAAACCATAAAAAAATTTGTAGAATATCATAGCTATCAACTCCCCCAAGCTTAGATGTTGCTCTTCCTCGAGTGACAAGGAAATAAGAAAGGATAGCAGAGATTCAAAACTGAAATAAAAGAACTTACAAGCTTGAATTGGTGTCGAATTCTTTCCTTCACATTTCCTGCAATCTTAAACATGATCATACAAATATTCACAAGAATGCACTGATTTCACTTCCTAACCGCGTGTATCTTGCTAGCAAATAAATCATATGAACGAGCGAGTGTCGAAAGTTTAGCTAGGAAAGTGAAACAAATATTTTTGGTATCTCTCTTATTGAGAGATGAAAACTTTTTGCTCTTGTTCCTTTAATAAGTTAAGAGTAGTCAAGTTTGCACCAAGAACATTAATTTAAGAACAACTCATCTACTCCCACATCAAAATTTCAAGACTCTCAAATCACCTTTTCCCTTTTCTTGTTTTTCAAAAACTTCAACTCTTTCATAGAGAAATAATGCCACTGTTTTTAACATGTTAATTGGGGCTGTGTTGCGCACTCGTGACCATGCCAATAGATAGTTATTGAGAAATAGTGGGTCAGAGGAGTACTGCAACTTCACTTGGAATGTGAAACCATGAGGAGACTAAAAAATTTACACGTCATAGCATTGCGGCTACAGACGTTTCCATAACTCAATACCGAAATCAAGTGGTTTCCCACATTTAGATCGTTCATTGGCCAGCGAAGTTAATAGTTCCCCATGGAGTACGACAGTGTTTGTAGTGACACGCGTAAAGCAGTATCCTACTATAATTATTAGAAAAAGCAGTGGCATAATCTCTTCTACTAAGAAGTATCCATTTTATCAGAAAATTTCATTCGAGGGTGCTATCGAGTCTATTTACATTAAGCTCAATGGGGTTGAGTAGTTTCTAAAATCAAATATTTTGGGCTAAACATGGACTCAAGTCATCTCTAGGATGCTTTTTCTTGTTGTAAAAACGTCGAAAGTATTTTAACCAAGTTCATTGCTCAATGTTTCAAAACTAAAAGTGGACACTAGCAAGGGAATATAATTTATAGGATAACAAGCTAGGTGGGGAGTGACTCAAGTGCAAGTGAGTAAATAATTATTGGATCAATTTAAGATTGCAAGAGAGGTGATGAAAGGAATGTGATACCTCCTCTTTCTTGCTTTGTTCTCGTACTTGAGTCGAATCCTCTCTATATTTCCGTATTGCCAAGTCACCTGAAATTGAGCAATCTCCGAGAAAAACAAAGAAAACAAATTGCAATTCAAAGTTACACTAATTTTTTGTGTTTTGGGTTTTTAATAATGCAAACTGAAAGTAACATGCTATTCTTGGAAAAGAAAACAAATCAAAAGAAGATATAAAAATATGAATGCAAGTTTGGAGGTTTTCAAAACCTCCCCCAAGATTAGGCATTGTGCTTAGTTATTCTTGCGTTTCACGGCAAATCTTCTTGATAGTAGTCGGGGAAGTAGGTCATGAAGTTACCAAAGGTGTGAGTTAAAGCACTCACATCATCACTAACTCCATGAAGAGTCTAGTCGATCTCCCCAACGAGCTGTTTGAGCTGCAAAAATTCCTAATAGGGGACATTGTTGAACCCCTGTTCCTTTTGTGGCTGATTGGGCCATTGGTCCCGAGGCTGCTCCTCCTGCTACTGCTGTCCTTCCCATGCAGGGTTGTACTCCTGCTCCTGCTGCTTATCCTTCTCATCCTACTGCCCTCCTTCTTCCTCTTAATCGGAGTCAGGATAGAGCTCCGCCATGATTTCAGCCACTTGATCCTTGGTGAGGATCCAGTTGTCCCTTCCTTGAACCTTGAAGGATTACGGGCAAGGCAATGGCATCTAACCCTCCTGCACATCATTAAGATAACCAAATTGATAGGCTCGGAGCCTCCTGTTAGCTCGTTAAACACCGAGGAAGCCACAAGAATTTATATATCTGGCATCCATAAGTATGGAGCCATCAACAGGTTGAGCAATAGGAATTGCAATTTCAAGGGCTTGGATTAGGTGGGTTACCATTCACCGATACGAATATCACCTTTGTTTTTATTTCTTTGGTGGCGGAGGTGCTGGAGAAACTTCGGCGCATTAGGGAAGAGCGCCTTGGTGATCATGGCCATGCCTGCATTGGCCATCGAGCCGGTATCTCCTCTTCCTAACAAGGTGTTAGCAAGAAACATAGCAAAGCAACAGATGATTGGGTTCTGACTGGTGGACATCTTCTTTTGGTAGAAGTCCCTACCACCATTAATAGAAACAACCTCCCAACCATTTGCACTCGAGACACTATACAAGTTTGTAATAGTTGGTTCCCCTTCTTGAGGGAATCCGTAAGCATCGCAAAATTGTTGATAGGTAATTTGATATGGCCATTGGTTAACTGTGAAATTTATCATGCATGCATTACCTTTCTCCATGTAGTCATCATAGAAGGAGGCGAGGAACTCATGGGTGATCCCTTCGTAAGTGTGGTGGCTGGCGTTGGCGACGCCGACGAGCCCTGCATTTGCACACAGGTAGTCGAAGTCCCCCTTCAACTCTGCTGAGTTGAGGAAGCCGTTATCGGCCCATCGTGTGGGCAGCACCTTCCTTGCCAAAACAATGGCATACTTGTTGTCGAGCTCAGCCCGGAGCCCCGAGCCCTCACCACATTGGCACTTTCTCTTGCAAAAAAGGCTACCGATCTTGTTCATCTTGATGCACTGAGAAATGTCAACATAAAACCTTAGGAATATAGTTTCTACCTGATATATGAGCGATTCTACGTGGAGGAATTCAATCCTAACGTGAGAAATTAAAAGAGAAAAACAATCAAGCTTGAGTTCATTCACTAATTCAATGAGAAGATTTCAACCATGGAATTCTAAAAATAAAGCATGGATAGGGAGAGAAATATACCGATCTATTGATTCCCTGTCACATCCCAAGATTTTCCAAATCTTGTAATGTGAAAATAAATGAATAAAATAAAACTTTGTTTTATTTTCAGAGCCAGAAGAAACTTTTTGAATTCAATTGGAACTCCAAACCCATTTGAATTAAATAAAACCTAAAGGGATTTAAAAAGATAAACATTTAATAAAAGGAAAAATAAAAACATTTGGAAATACTATTTTGAAACAATTAAATGAAAAGATTGTTTTCAAATGGAATAGAAGTTTATAAATAAAGAATATTTTATAAAGCCAAATTAAACCTTGGCCAAGCTTTGGGAATTAAAACATTTTATTTTTAAAAATTAGCAAAGGTTTATTTAAATAAAATAATAAGGAAATAATATCCAAACTTTATTTAAATAAAAGGTTTTACCAATTTAAATTGAAACATCAAAACTTATTAAATTATTTAAAATAAGTTTCCCAAATATTTGATATTCACAAATAAAACCTAATAAAGTGTTTTGGCTTATTTTTAGATTTCAAAATAAATATCTCAATAAAACAAATCCTATTTGATTTAATAATGAAAGTCTATTATATTTAATTAATAATGGACTCCAAAATAAAAAGTTATTTTGTTTTAAACAAATTTCCAAGTATTCTTTATTAAACCTACTGATTTGATTTTGAAAATATTTAAATTTTAAATGGGGATTTTATTAATTAAATCAAGCCCTACTTTTATTAAATAACTAATGATCCATTTTATTTAATTAATAAATGGATCCTAAAAGAATAAAAATATTATTTTATTTTGGATTTTGGTTTATGTTACTGAACAGAACCAAATTCAAAGCTGCATTGTGTGGTGAAAGTTTGAATGGATTTGAACATTGTTTGTTTGTTTGGAAATTCAAAACAGAAAAATAGAAATAAAAAAGGAAAAAGAATTCAGAAGAAAAAAAAATGAAATGTACTTGACCCAACTGGCCAAGCCCAACTAAGGCCCAGAACCAACCCAGCTTTCCACCCCGAGGGAAACGATTCACACTCAGTAAATAACCCACAGAGGGAATGACTGGTGGACCTCTCCCTTACTCCTTTCCTCGCTGACAGGTAGACCCCACCGCTACTGTTCGTCGTCCTCACCCGCGCGACCCCTTATCCCCAAACCGCGCTGCCGTTCCCTGTCGTCAATCCGCGCACTTAATTCCTCATAATGTCTGCGTTAATCTCGCCTCTGACCTTGCGTACTTAAGTGCCAGCGCCTTCCCCTCCTTTCCCCTCTGTCGCCATTCCCTCTCTGCCCCTAGGCTGTCGCCAATCACTCCTGCACCGCCGCTGCTCCAACGAGCTCCCATCTCTAATCCCAGCCAGTACACACCACCCCTACCTCCCTGAGCGCCCTGGCAGCTTCCCCACTCCCAGGCGCATCTGCCAGTATCACCCATTCGACCGCGGGCGCCCCAGAGCGTCGTCTACGTCGAACTTTCGAGCGTCGCCGTCCGCTCCAACTCCGGCAAGCACCCAGGTAGTCTCTGACCGCCCCGCGCCTCCTCGTTCACACTCCCATACTCGCCACATCCTTCTGCATCTAACCGCGTCGATGTTTGCCTTGGGGTGAACCACAGCACCGTCTCCGACCTCGAGCAGAACAGTATGACGCCGACGACGACTCCGGCGAGCAATCCTGCCAAGACCAGAGTGCCCCTTGCTTCCTCGAGAGTACCTTGAGCATCCCCTCGACCACGCGAACATGGTAAGACCCTCCCCTGTCCTCCTTGCTCCCTAGGACCACCGCTGGACCACCGTTTGAGCGCGCGCCGCCACCAGCCGCCGCGCAGCGCCGCCCATCTATGACCAGGCAATAGCAGCCGTTAGATCTGGATCGAACGAATCAGATAGTTTACTTAAACCACGAAGGGGTATGTTATCTAGACCGTGCGATCTAGCCAGATCCAACGCACCTCGCTGCTGATCCGACCGAATCGGTACCCACGAATAGAAACACGCCGCGTGTCCCCTGTTAGGTTTAGAACTGATTTGAAATCTGATTAAATTGCAAATTTCAAACCCCCATAACTTTGGATCCACACGTCCAAAAATTACAAATTTTATGTCGTTGGATTCAGGAGAGCAAGCCCTAGCCAACTGTGGCCTTAGTTTAGAAAATAGTATATGTTAGTTTGCTTGATTTTGCAGATACTTTTGTGAGCTTGTTTAGAGTAGAAAAATTGTTTAAAAATGATTTTTAGGTTAAAACCTTTGAAAAATGAATTGTTGAGACCTTACTGACCCTAGGAACCAACCCTTGGTGTTGAAAATTATTTTGGTAAAGTTTAGGTTAGATTATTTGACTTAGCCATTTTCTAGCCAAATAAAATTATTAGGTTTATTATGAAAATGTTTATGGAAAGAAAACTTTGAGAAAATAGTTTGGACCAAACCTACTGACCCAAAAACACCAAGTTTTGCAATAGCAACTCATTTGGTGAATAACTTAAGAGTTTTGCCTTAATAAAAACATTTTTCACCACATGAAATGATGAATGGATTTAAAAATAGTTTTTGGACAAAACCCTCTTGCTAATAACTTTGCCACTTTGGTAAATGACCAATTTGGATCTTACAAAGTTTAGAAACCCCATAGAGACCCCTTTGCAAAATAAAACTATCTTGTGCATGCTCCCATGCATGAAATGGTTTCAATTGTCTTGTGTGTGTGAATTTGTTTGAGTGATTATTGGTTTGGAATGTAAATCGAATTGGTGTTTGCTTGATTGATTTGTAGTGAAGTGTGAGACTAGCAAGATCAAGGAGTGAACTACCATTCCCTTCCAAAAAGGCAAGTGATGCTTCAAACTTTTTGTCCCATTAATTTCTCTATGCACTAGTGATTTTGCTAAGTAAAACTTGCATGGAAATTTTGCTAAGTGTAAACCTTACTATAGGAAATCCTAGTAGATGAATCCTTAGCAGGATTTTCCTAAGTTAAAGATTCCTACTACTATCAAGCTTAGCCTAGCTAATAGAAAACATGGGTGGAATATATATTCACACTATGGAAAAATATTCTAAGTCTGAGGACTTGTGATTTTGTCTAATAAAACAACTAAGCTAATGAATCACCTGGGTGGAATGGGATAGCTTGGTGGTGTTTGGAGTGGTTCACAAGGCCATGGACTTGGCTTGTGTATCTCACTTGTGGATGGCCACCTAGGAAACAAAGAGATTTGAGATGTCAAATGTTGAGAAGCTTCAAGTGCAACCACTTGGCAATATGGGCTCTGCCATGATCATATAGGTTGCAAGAACTTAGCCATATGGACAGTGGGTGGTAGTGTTTGATAGGTTGGAGCGCGTCCATTTTGGTCTAAGGGAAGGCTTCTGAAAGATCTTGTCTTGGGAAACCAAGTCTTGTGGGGAAAGTGCACCACCTCTGCAGAGTGTAAAACCTAAGTACTTAGCCATGTCCCTGGTAAAGGACAATTTGAGCATCAAGACATGGAAGCAATCAAGAATCTCATCATTCAAATTTCTAAGTTAAAACTTGTGGATTGAACAAGGGTTGTTTGAAATCTTCAATCTTTGGTTGATAGGTGCCTTGGAAAGGATCTTCAATCTTTGATTGAGAAAAATGATTTTGACAAGCAAAAACTTAGTATTTTCAAAATGTTAAGGAAAATCTATTTTGAGCAATGCAAGCCTCAACCCCACTTAGCCAAATGCATATAGATGATAGACTCCACTATACTAATATAGTATCACTTGCCAATACAATTCAAATGTATTGACCCTTTGTGGCTGTAACTTGTATGTTGCAGGTTTGATTGTTTTAGTGAAGATTGATTGATTAGGATTACAAAGTCTACAACCAACATCTGCCTATGGCACTTTGAAGATGAAGGACCCCATGTTTATAGTTATTCCGCTGCAATGTAATGTAATAGCCAAATGAGCTATGTTTGATGTAATAAACTTATGTTATTCCTGGTTATAACGTTATATTATGACCTCTGTTTCTTGATATTACATCTTAACTGTGGATGCTAGCTATTGATCCAGGGACTAGCATTGTAAACACAGGAGGCTCTATCTTATCTAAGATTGGGACCTCTACATGCCCCCACTCAAACGAACGAAATCCGCAAAGAATTGAGAGTTCTTGAGAGTTTTGGAGAGAGAGGTTGAGAGAAATAATGAGGGAGGAAGAAGCTTGCCCTGCCCCAACCCGTTTAAGTGGTCGGGCCAAACTATACGGCCGGGTCGGGTAGCTCCCGCCGTATAGTTGTGGCGGCAGCGAGGGTTATGGTTTCCCTTCTCCGGATCACAACTATACGGCCAAACCATATGGTCCCGCCATATAGTTGGTCATCAGCCTTTCTATATCTGAACCCCAACTTTTGAGAATTTTGCCGATAACTATATAGCCGCAACTATACGGCAGGAATTTTTATTGCGGCCATATAGTTGGTCGTTAGACCTTCTGTAGCATGCTTTTTCACTCAAATTTTCAGAGATGCAATTTTTAATTTGGACAATATTATTGAGCTAGTTTCTACAGATAAAATTCAAACTTTATTTTCTACTCTAAATCTATGCTTGTTTAGTCGGTATTTCTACTACTTATTGACAGCCACATCTTTATGGGCATGCTTCCGCAAAAATGTCTGTGAAAATGTTGTAGGAATACGATGAACAACTTTATTATTTAATTTTTTTTATTGATAGAATGGGTTGACTCCCATTAAGCATTTTATTGAGAATGGTTGAATATTTCAACCTCTTTTCTATTCTCGAATTCTTACCTTCGGTTGCCCTTTATCAAAGACACTTACCACATGAACTCGTTTTGCTGGTGGAACATACCTCTATCTTGCTTCTAGTTTTTTTTGGAAAATACCGGATTATTTTAGCATCATAAATGTTGAAGATTATTTTCCCTGCAGCACAATCAACCGATGCTCCTACAGTACTAAGAAACGGTCTTCAAGTATTATAGATAATCTTTCATCCTCCAGCATTTCGAGAATAATAAAATCAGTGGGAATAACATGCTCATCTATTCTAAGTAGAACATCCTCAATCATACCAACAAGTTGTTTATTGGATTTATCAGTCATCGATAAAGTGATCGAAATGGGGGAGTACTCCCCTAATCCTAGCTTTTTATATAGGGAGTATGTCATTACACTAACTCCTGCACCTAAATCACATAAAGCATTATGAATATCAGTTTTGCCTATTGAACATGAAATAGTTGGTATACCGGGATCTCCCGAGTTAGAAAATAGTCTCCCATTAGCAGGGTAACTAGTCACCATGGCAATAGTTTAAGTTATCTCTTTCTTTCTATTGAGAATATCATGAAGAAATTTAGAATATTCAGGCACTTTTATTGCATCCGCAAATGGAATTTCTAGACGAAGTTTATTAAGTGCCTTTGCGAAAGAATCATAAATTACTGGATCTGGTGCTTTCTTTTTGCGATCTGGAAATGGAAGTTTCTTACCTTTGCCTTTTACCTTTTGTGGAGGATCAGGCTCTTTAGTATCTTTCTTTGGTTGTTGCTTATCATTTTTCTTCTTTTCTATTGCAACAACTTTATCTTCTTTGTTTGTGTCTTTTTATTCTTCTAGATCAACAGTTTCTGCGTCAGAATTATAACTGTCATCCTGTGCATCATTTTTCTCCTCCAAGGTTTGATCTTGTGTGTCTTGAGCAATCTCATCTTGAGGATCTACCAATGTATCATATTCCTGACTTGCTTTAAGTAGGGCTTTTTCCTTTTGTTCTTTTTCAGCTTCATATTCCGGTGGTCCTAATGGTCCTTTTACAACTGCACCTCTTCTTGTAACAACATTAGTAGAAACATGAATATTTAATATCATTACAAAGAAAAAATTGATAACCAGACACTATTTGTTCACATTGAGATTCAATCATACTGAGGTACTTGTTAAATAATTTTATTTCTTGTCCAATTTCCTCATAATTTTCTGTAAGTTTGGCCAAAATATTTTTGTGTCTTTGAAATTACTTGTGCAAGTTATTATAAGAATTTGCCCATCTATGTTTCAATTCTTGAAAAACTTTTCTAGTTTCATCCTCTTTAGTAAGAACTTGTAACAAATCTACTTTGTTTTCCTTAACAAGCTCAGAAGGTATACCTTTTTATTTCATGGTTTGGCGTACTTCAGGCATAAGATCAGGATTTATACGAAGTATTCCCTTTTCCGGTTTTGTACCAAAATCAGGATTATATAAAGAATCATTCTTAGCCCTAGTAGACATCAATTCCAAACATGCTTTAACAGTTAAAGTATTTATCGATCCTCCTGCTGATGAATCTAGTAACTCTCTGCATTGAGTATTAAGGCCGTGGTAAAATAAGTGGAAAACAGTGGACTCAGAATAGCCATGATTAGGAATAGTATTGATCATGCCAAAAAATCTTTCCCAGGCTTGTGGATAGTTTTCTCCCATGTTCTAAGTAAAATTGCATATACTCTTTAATCCACCACAGGGCGATTGTGCCTAGCAAATCCGGCATTTCCATATCCGAATAACCATCATTTTGTCTATTTTGCACCGAGTTATGCGGAACATGCCCTGCATACCTTCCTTGTCAAGGTTCATGCCTCAGCTGATGGTCTTGCGGGGGTAATGCCTCCCTCCCGCCGGGTTATTATCATTAGGATTTCCTCTCCCGAGATTTCCCTGTCCTCTGTTACCGCGATCGAGGTTTCTCTCCCTACTGTTACCCCGGCTTCCATTTCCTTGGTTTTCATTTTCCTTACCAGCCACAGCCAGATCATATGGGACCATCTGTTTGTTCCTTCTCCCCGAGGTTACTGCTTTATCTTTTTGTGATCCATCTCTAGGTGAAGATGCCGCGGCAGCTGATAATGTCAGGGCAGCTCCAGCTGAATGAACCAAACGTGAAGCTCCAGGCTTTGTCGGGTTAGCCCTGAGTGTTTCCTCATTTTCTTAGTTCGCTATGCATACCAGCTCAATCACTCTTTCATGTTGCTTTTGCTGGGCTTCGTCGGTCAAACTCTCCAACTCTGAGTCTACGACATTCGCCGCTCTGAGGTTCTTTGTCGGGGCAATATACCTCGGCAGACCCAGGTTAGTTGAATCACCTTGCTAAGACTCATGCTCCTTGTTAATATCACTAAGGAGGTTTTTTTACTTTCATTCTAACACCATCCAGTCGATTTGGACTGGTGTCTAACTTGTTTGCCCTAACATATTCCCGCAAGGTCTGGTTAAAGGACTCCTCTTGCACCTCAGGTGCGTCTGCCGCTGCCGGATCTGCTGCCGGCTTTGTTGTTGCCGAATCTACCGTCACCGGGTTCTTGCTTGGTCCGGATTCTACACCTGCTGCTGGCGCAGGCGCGGTCATCATTACCTCGACGATTTCTATGGGGTGAGTGGTACGCGGACCGCTAGCAGCGCTGAGGGGAGGCTCTCCCGCGAGGATGACTCGTCGCGGGTAGACGCAGGACATGTCAATGCCGACGTAGATATTGTGGGTGCCAAGGTTGATGAAGACGCCGTTGCGAGGGGGTGGCCGCACTCTGAAAGTGCCTGCAATGTCGCTAACATAGTACTAGAGGTCGAATCTCCAGACTAAGCCAGAGACGATGCACTCGCCGGTGTCGATGAAGTTGCCCGTCCAGATCTTGACTCCAGCTAGCACCGCTGCGGACCCATGGTGGGTTCCAACTGTCGTGGTGATGGCACGGCAGATGCCAGGGGTAGGCTTAAGTTGGGGGCCAATGTGTGCTATCGAGGGAGGGAAGATGTAGTGATTTCTACACACAGAACACAAGAACTAGATCTTTATTCAACGCCAGTGAAGCTACACTTGCTCCTCGAGCTGTTTGAGTGAGAGGAAGAAGAAGCTGCTACTGGTGCTAAGTAAGAAAATGAATTGATCCCCCTCTTAGGATGCCTTGACCCTCCTTATAAAGGGGTGGCCAGTTTACATCTAGGGCTGACGTGGAAAAGCATATTCGTGGAATATGCTTGTCCCAAAATAGTAACTCAGCGTGCACCTTTCCGTGTCCCCCTTCTATCGGTGGAAATAAATCATAGCCCACGACATGAGAGCCTCGGGCTTGACTGTCACCTCCCTGACCTTGTTTTGCTCCTCTGTCCCTCTGGATCTTGTCCATAGCGCTTGGCACTGTACATATTCCTGAGGGAGAGAGCGTGCAACGTTAACTTCAGGGTAGGCCCTATCCTTCTCGAGCAAGCTTTCCCATGACTCGGCCTCGCCTTGCATTACTCGGCCAAGCCCTGACCTGTAGATACAAAGAGTAGTACTTGTAGGCCGACTTAACCCATATGTCTGCCGAGTCAGGTTTTCGTTACCTGACTCGGGTTAAGCCGGACCTTAGTCAGCCAACCTCTACATAACTCTGCCTGGTCATTCTCTGACCCGGTCCAGATCCTTGAGGGCTTTGCCCTTTTACCTCAGCTTGACCCTACCTGGGGTCATCCCCCCGACATTCGCTGAGTTGGGGCAAACTCCTAGGTACGACTCGTAGCAGACCGCATGGTGTGATAGATGCGTGATGGCGTTCGCCCCTAGGTGGTGAAGCTGGAGGTCAAACATGGCAAACATATCCAGGACGAAGTCGCTCACCGGCAGGCCGAATCCATGGGCGAAGTGAGCGAGGAAGACGACAACTTCTCCAGGCTTGGTGTGCGTGACACGCCCCCTCTAGCGCAAGTCGGTGCTTCACCAACCGCTGCAACGGATGGAACTTCCCCTGCCGGTACTTGTAGATAAGTTCCTCCATGATGAAGGAGTCGTGCCATCCTCCACGATGCTCTGAGATCATGTCTTCGCACGGGGCGTACGTGGCGGAGAAGCGGGATCCTGTCATGGCACAGGCTTGCAGCGACGCCGACGACCTAAAAATGGCGGCACAAAGCAAGAGCGCAAGGGCGATAAAGGGCACAAGATTAATAAGAAGGCGATGTTGTAAGAGTCCCCACCCCTGCGGCCCTATTTATCACCGGGGGGCAGGCGGGCCTCCTCCGCTCCCCTCCGCCACATGGCAGGCAACCATCCCGCTCCCTCACGATGATTTAGTCGCGGATCCAATGCGCTAGCACAATCCAGCACAGAAGATCCCACAGATATTGCTGCAGGAGACGAGGAGTGTGTGCAGTTCCCAAGAAACCGCAGTGTCAAGAAGTGCGCACGATTACCAAAAAACTATCGCCACAGAGCAAACGGTCAAACTGATGCGACGTGCGCCAGAATTGTTGGTTGTGGATAATGTAGGCACTGACCTCAGCGGCCAGGCATTTCACTTCCCGCGCTCCGGCTGGGCTAGTCGGTCGCTGCCTTCACTGTTTACACCTAGTGGGTGTCCTCCGACTCTATAGCCAGTTGAATCCAGCCGGGCAGCAACAAGAATATCAAGCAAGAACTGCAGCCGGATTTCATCAACAACCGCTTCAAATCAACCTAACATGGATATGCCCTACAGGTACCTGACGTTAGCCTACCTGGTCTAGCCCAGCAGTCCCACATGAATGACCCGTTGCAATTGTGAAGCCCAAGGAGATTTTGGATGGCCCAAGCCTGGAGAGAGCTCGACTTCTTGGAGGACACGGCTAATGTAGATAGAAATTCAAAGGGGCCAACTGTCGGGGGTATCACCCCCGGGTAGGCTAACCAGACAAGATACAAGGCAGCCAGATGTGAAAACTCAAAGATATATCAGAAAGAAGGCCAGACGAAGACCAAACTGGCAAACCAGTTAGCCGGATAAAAATCATTCCCAAAGGCACCTAGCCGGCTGGATCATGCCAGTCGGATAAAGTGAGCTAAGACAAGAATGAGCCGGCAGAACCATTAGCCGGATGAGACGACCAAGGGCAGATGTCTAGCCGGATGGGACCAACCACCCAGTCAAGACGGATCAGCCGGCTAGGGCGGCCTAGCCGGCCACTCAAGACAGACAAGGTACAAGATGACGCAGAGCACAGTACGCAGATGGTGGCACTGTGCGTAACTACTCGCACGGCGACCGCTATAGCATGTGTGGCTCGACATGGGCTTGAATGAAGGTACATACCTGCCATGCCAGCCACTATAGATGACCTAGCCAGTTGGGGCCCGCCTGTGGTACCCGCCAGTCGGCCAGGCCGCTGCCCATGCTTCCCTGGCCTATATAAGGGGCAGTAGGGGCAACATTGCAAGGGTTGGTCTCTCACTCTCTGCTAGCTAGGACAGATACAGCTCAAGGAGCCCTTGTAGTTCATTGTGTTCATCCAAACAGTCAGATCGGCAGGAGTAGGGGTGTTACCTCACCACGAGGGCCCCGAACTTGGGTACTTATTATGCCCCCGACGCTTGCTTGTGCCCAATCCCTCCTGCGGACGCCGTCGCTCGCTTCTCTGCTTGCTCCCACACCTCTATCTAGCCTTCTTAGGCACTACCTTTTCTATAATAACGACAGTTGGCGCCCACCGTGGGGCAAATATGGCGGCGACCGGAGTGACGTTCCGCACGGGACCCCGCACTTCATCTGGTGAGCGCGTGGCTTCTGGCCTCATGCTCACGCTGGGCAAGTTCGACTGCGTTATCGACAACGCTCGCTGCTTCGCCGGTGCCAGTTTTCCGGCTGGCGGCTCCATCCTGCTGTTCGGCGACCTTCCCGTCTACATCGCCACCATACCGGAGAGTTTCCCTCGGGAAATTGTCTCCTTCGTCGAGTCGTTGCCCTTAGCCGGCAGCGTGCTCGCCGCGCTCCGCACCGCGGAGGTGATGATGGCCAGCTCCAGTCACGGCTGCCGTTCCCCTCTCGAGCGCGGCAGCGACCTAGGCGGCCTGTCCACTCCGCTATGCGAGAAAGGTGCAGTGGATGTGGTCATCGAGGAACTCCTCGAGCCGGTTAACCCCGGGGAAAACCCGGAGGAGGCAATGGCCAAGATTGAGGTGGCGTGTGAGCGTCTGCTTCAGCAAGCTCAGAGCTTGGACTCCACCAAGTACCGGATGGAGAGCAACATCCGTGAGTATCAGCGTGGCCATGGCCTCACCTCGGATAATCAAGATCCTAGACGGCTGGGCTCCGTGCAGCGCCGCAGAGGAGAGCTGGGCGCCCATTTCGAGCAAGATATCGAGCCAGGCTCCTGCACGTACTTCCCACCGCCCGTGTATGACACCGTGGTCAAGAATGTCCGGGCAGCGCGTGCCATCGCGGAGGACTTACCTCACCTAGAGGGGGAGGAAATGCTGCACCAGTTCTAGTAGGTGCAACACCTGCTGTGCGTGGCAACAAGTAGGTCGAGGCCGCTCGGATCGCGTTCGAGGCAGGAGCCGTCTCTAGAGGGAACCGCCCAGGTGGAAGCAGCCGGGGAGGACCTGGCCAGACCGAGTGCTCCGCCTCTCTAGGCCAGCAACCCCCACGCTCCAAGCGTCACCAGAACGGCTCGGTAAGAACTTGGCTCAATAGCCTCACGCCCAACAACATCAATGCCGGGGCCGACTTCGAAAAGGTCTTCATCCGGAACTTCAATGTCACCTACAAGCTCCTAGGTAGGCCCCACGATCTTTCTCTGTGCGTCCAGAGAGGCCCCGAGTCGGATCACGCGTACCTCGCTCGTTGGACCGAGCTACGCAACTCCTGCGAAGGGGTGGTGGATAACCAGGCAATCGGTTTCTTCATCGAAGGATGCCGAAAAGGCACGATGCTGCGCCACCGGCTGCTGTGCGACGAACCCAAGACCATGGCGGAGCTGATGACCGTCGCCGACCAGTACGCCACTGCGGACGCGGCGATGAAGAAGCCCCTCCGAGTCAACACGGAGGGACGGCCAGTTCCCACCGAGCCGGCTCGAGAGAAACATGCCGGGCAAGGTGGAGATGTCGGATCCTCTAGGTGGCACGACAGCGACGGCCGCTACCAGGGCAAGCATCCAGTTTAACAGCAAGGCCCGTGCTACCACAAGAGGCAAGTCAATGTGGTGCAAGGCGCACCGGATCACAACGACAAGAGTCAGAGGAATGCCTTCACCTTTGACAAGATGTTCGACGGGCCATGCAAGTACCATAGCGGCGCCAAGTCAGCTATGCACACCACTCGGCAGTGCAGCTAGACTCGGCAGATCAAGGAGCAGGCTGGTTTTCCTCCTCTCCCCCACGCCGTCCTGACGGACCCCCACCACCGGCTAGGGCAGATGGCATCAACCGTGGCACGGGGGATACCCTCAGCAGCACGAGAACTATCACATCTTCGAGGCCGAGCCGATTGACAATCGCAGCCGGAAGCAGCATGCCGTGGAGGTCAACACCGTCATTCCCCGGTTTCCCCTGCACCTCAACTGGCCCGAGACTCCCATCACCTGGAGCCAGGAAGATCAGCCGGACATGCTTCCGAACCTCGGGGGCTACACGATGGTGCTAGACCCTCTTATAATCTCCGACGTACGCACCTGCCGGTTCTCGTGCGTGCTGGTAGACGGTGGGAGCAGCCTCAACTTGCTCTACCGGTCCACCATGGAGAAGCTGGGCATCTGGGAGTGCGACCTCCCACTGTGTTCCACGGCGTCGCGCCTGAGTCACTGTGCGTGCCGCTGGGCAAAATCCGGCTGGATGTTATATTCGGTTTGGAGGAAAACTTCCGGCGCGAGCCAATCTGGTTCGAAGTGGTCAACCTTTCTAGCACCTACCATGTCCTCCTTGGGCGCCCTGCCCTTGCAAAGTTCATGGTGGTCCCCCACTACGCATACCTCAAGATGAAGTTGCCAGGGCCGAATGGCATGATCACTGTAGCCGGCTGCTACAAGCGGTCAATGGCATGCGCGAAGGAGGTCGCCAATATAGCGGAGGCCCTGCTCATTACCGAAGAGAAGCGCGAGAGGATGCGCAATGTGTTGGAGATATGCCCTAGAGGCAATAATAAATGTAGTTATTATTATATCTTTGTGTTTATGATAAATGTTTACATTCATGCTATAATAGTATTAACAAGGAAACATTAATACTTGTGTGATTTGTAAACTTAATTTGAAGTCCCTAGTATAGCCTCTATACTTCACTAGCTTGTTGGTTGATTAAATGATTGTGGTTTCCATATCATGAACATTGAGATGTTATCAACAACAAGATCATATCGTTAGGAGAATGATATGGTGGACATACTCCTGTTGATAAGCGTAGCATAAAGATCAAGTCATTTCAATAGTTCAATTGCTATATGCTTTCTGATACATAGTAACCTAATTCCTTCGACCATGAGATCATGCATATCACCTTTACCGGATGGATGCTTTGATGACATCAAACACCACACCGTGAATCGGGTGGCTATAAAGGTGGCATTAAGTGTTCGGAAAGTATTGGTTGAAACACATGGATCAAGAGTGGGATTTGTCCATCCACATGACGGATAGATATACTCTGGGCCCTCTTGGTGGAATGTCATCCAATTGGCTTGCAAGCATGTGACTTGGTCACAAGGGATCACATATCACGGGAACGAGAAAAGAGTACTTATCTGTAACGAGGTTGAACTAGGTATGCAGAGATACCGACGATCATAACCTCGGATAAGTAAACTATCGTGAGACAAAGGGAAATTGGTATCGTATGTAAGTGGTTCATTCGATCGCAAAGTAATCGTAGAAATATGTGGGAGCCATATGAATTTCCAGATTCCTCTATTGGTTATTGTTCGGAGAAGTGTCTCGATCATGTCCGCATAATTCACGAACCGTAGGGAGACACACTTAAGGATTCGACGTTGTTTTGAGTAGTTATGGTATTATGAGAAAGAGACCGAATGTTGTTCGGAGTCTCAGATGGGATCCGGGATATCACGAGGTGATCCGGAATGGTCCGGAGAATAATATTCATATAAGGAAAGTCCCGTTTCGGAGTTCGGGAATGATTCCGGTGTTTTCATCGGGAATGTTCTAGAAGGTTCCGGATTGTCCGGCACTCCGGGGGGGGGGGGAGGGTACATGAGTGTGTCATTGGATGATTTCATCATGTACTAAGTGTTCTTGCTGTTCCATAAAACATGAAAGTCAAATTGCGAGTTTGAAAGTCAAACGGCTAAAACAGGAAACTGTGGGAAACAGGAAACTGTGGGAAACAAGCAAGAGGAGTTGGAACCAACTTGGAGGAGGAGTCCCACTCCTCCAGGCCGGCGCCCAGCCCTAGGCCGAGTTGGGGAGGGACTCCCTCCCTCCCCTGGCGCGCCTAGGCCCCTCCACCCATAAAAGGAGGGGCAGGGCTCCTCCTTGAGACACACAAGTTCCCACCTCTAATCTCAGGTTTAGAGCCGTTTGGTTTAGAGCTTCTAATTGCTTTAGCCTGCGGTTTAGAGCCTTCTAATTGGTGTGTCTAATCTCTAGACCACTAATAGCCCTCTCTCATAATCCACCATACTCGCTCCGGCTTAAGGCGAAGCTCGGGATCTCCCTCTACTTGGTACCACGCCGTTGTCTTGCCGGAATCGCGAGGAGAGTGCTACAACCTCCATCTGCTGGAACAAGGGAGAGGAAGGTCTTCGCGAGTACCGAACGTGTGACCAATCATGAAGCGCTGCAGGAACGCAGGTTGGAAGGATCGTCCGCACGATCTTGAGATCGGAAAGAGTACGACTACATCACCCACGAGAATCCGCACACTTTGGAATCTTCGAGGGTAAGTTATTCCATCGACTCGTTGCTACAATCTAGTAGATAGATCTTGGCTTGTTTGTTTGTATGCGATAGAAAATTTTTGTTTTCCATGCTACGAACCCCTACAAAGGGTATCGAGCCGTGTCTATATGTAGATCTGTTGACGAGTAGAACACAATGGTCATTGTGGGTTGATGCTTTTATTGTAGATTGCTTTTGTGTACTTTGCATCTTGCGGTATGTTGGGATGAAGCCCCGCTAACCTTACATGACATCGTTCATGAGACTTGCTCCACGCTTGACATGCAACTTGTATTGCATAAGTGGCTTTATGGGTGCCTGCTTTCTCCTAGCATAGTTAAGATCCAATTTACAACGGGTAATCAACAATGCTAGTATCAATGTTGTGGTTCTTGTTCGTAAGTTAGAACGACACTTATTGAAAGCCCCAAACCACGTAAAATATGCAAAGAAAGTAGAGGCGTCTAACTTTGTTTTGCAGGGGTGTGCAGTGATGTGATATGGCCATGATTGTGATTATATTTGATGTATGCAATGTTCCTTATTGTAAGTTGGCAACCGGCAGGAGCCATATGGTTGTCTTTAATTTATTATAAGACCCGCGTGTCTATTCAAAGTAGTTGTAATAGTTGAAGCCGGTGGACGACAACCATGGTGAAGCGTCATTGACCTTGATGCAATACCGGTGATGATGGAGATCATGTTCGTGTTTAAAGATGGAGATCGGAAGCGCAAAGAAGAAAGGCCATATCATATGACATATTATGAATTGCATGTGATGTTAATCCTTTATGCATCTTGTATTGCCCAGTAGACGACGGTAGCATTATAAGATGATCCCTCATGCACATGAATTTCAAATCATAAAGTGTTCGCCCTTAGTTAGCACCGTTGCTAAAGCTTGTTGTTTCGAAGCACCACGTGATGATCGGGTGTGTTAGATTCTGCAAGTGTATACAACGTGAGCAAGCCAGATTTGCTCATGCAGAAACTAAGGTTTGATCTTGACGAGCCTAGCATGTACAGACATGGTCTCGGAACACGGATTACCGAAAGGTAAAGCATGAATCGTATAGTAGATATGATGAACATGATGATTGTTCGCCATTGAAACTATATCAACTCTCGTGATGATCGGTGTTGATGTAGTGGATTTGATTCGTGTGATCACTAAAACAATGTGAGGGATGTTGTTTTGAGTGGGAGTTCACCTAGTTTAATTTCATTAATTAATTTGAACTCAATTTGTCATAAATTTAGTCTAAACTATTGCAAATATGTTGTAGATCAATGGCAGCCCCTACCATCAATTTTAATGTGTTCCTAGAGAAAGAAAAGTTGAAAAACAATGGAAGCAACTTCGCGGATTGGTTCCGCAATTTGAGGATTGTCCTCACAGCTGGTAATTTGACCTATGTCTTTGATGCACATTGGGTGACCCACCTGCAGCTGATGCTTCCGATGAAGTAAAGAATGTTTACCTCGCTCGGAAGAATCAGTACTCCATAGTTCAGTGTGCTATCTTGTATGGTTTAGAATCGGAGCTTCAGAAAAGGTTTGAAGAGTTAGACCCATATGATATTGTCGAGGATCTCAAATTGATTTTTGAGACTCATGCGGCAATTGAAAGCTATGAGGCTTCTGAAAAGTTCTTTAACTGCAAGATGGAAGAGGGCACTCCGTCGATCGACATGTGCTTAAGATGTCTAGGCACGCAAACAAACTTCAAAGCTTGGGTATAGTGATTCCTAATGCTTTGGGGATTTACCGTCCTCGATCACGCCACCAAGTTACAGGAACTTTGTGATGAACTACAACATGCGAACATGAACAAAGAGTTGCGAACTGTTTGCTATGTTAAAGTCTGCGAAGTGGAGATCAAGAAAGAGCACCAAGTGTTGATGGTCAATAAGACCACCAAACTCAAGAAAGGCAAGTCTAAGCAAAAGGACACTTCAAGAAGGGTGGTAAGAAAGTTACCACGCCGTGAAGAAAACCAAGGCTGGACCAAAGCTGAAACCGAGTGCTTTCTTGCAAGGGAGAAGGTCCTTTGAGCGGAATTGCCCAAAGTACTTGGCGGATCGAAGAACGGCAACATCAAGAAGAAAGGTATATCGATATACATGTTATTGATGTGTATCTCACTAGTACTGTAGTAGTGCACGGGTATTTGATCTTGGTTCGGTTGCTCATATTTGTAACTCAAAGCGGGTCTTTGTAGAATAAGCGGAAGCTAGCGAAGAGCGAGGTGACGATGCGGCGTGGGAAGCGGATCAAAGGTTGATGTGATCGCGGTCGACGCTACCTCTTCATCTACCATCGGGATTAGTTTTATACTTAAATAATTGTTATTTAGTGCCTGCGTTGAGCATGAACATTATATCAGGATCTTGTTTATTGCGAGACGGTTACTTGTTTAAGTCAGAGAATAATGGTTGTTCGATTTATATGAGTAATATGTTTTACGCACATGCACCTTTGATAGATGGTCTATTCTTATTGAATCTCGATAGTGGAAATACACATATCAACAATATTGAGGCTAAACGTTTGAAATCAAGCGATAATTCGACCTATATGTGGCACTGTCGTCTTGGTCACATCGGAGTGAAGCGTATGAAGAAACTCCATTCCGATGGACTTCTTGAATCACTTGAAAGATGCGAAGCATGTCTGATGGGAAAAATGACTAAGACTCCATTTTCTGGTATGATGGAGCGAGCTACGGACTTATTGGAAATCATACATACCGATGTGTGTGGTCCAATGAGTGTAGCATCGCGCGGTGGTTATCGTTATGTTCTTACCTTCACAGATGACTTGAGTAGATATGGATATATCTATTTCATGAAACATAAGTCCGAAACTTTCGAGAAGTTTAAGGAGTTTCAAAGTGAGGTAGAGAATCAACGTAACAAGAAGATTAAATTTCTACGTTCTGATCGTGGAGGTGAATATCTAAGTTACGAGTTTGGCGAGCATTTAAAGAAGTGCGGAATACTTTCACAATTGACACCGCCAGGAACACCACAGCGTAATGGTGTGTCCGAACGTCGTAATCGAACTCTCTTAGATATGGTTCGTTCTATGATGTCACTTACAGATTTACCGCTATCATTTTAGGGTTATGCATTAGAAAGCATTTGCATTCACTTTAAATAGGGCACCGTCTAAATCCGTTGAAACGACACCGTATGAATTATGGTTTGGGAAGAAACCTAAATTGTCGTTCCTTAAAGTTTGGGGATCTGAAGCCTATGTAAAGAAGTTCTGAGGACAAGCTTGAACCCAAAGCGGAAAAATGCGTCTTCATAGGATACCCGAAGGAAACTATTGGGTATACCTTCTATCATAGATCCGAAGGCAAAATCTTCGTTGCCAGAATGGATCCTTTCTAGAGAAGAATTTCTCTCGAAAGAAGTGACTGGAAGGAAAGTAGAACTCGACGAGGTTGTCGAACCTTCTCTCGAAATTGCGAGTAGCGCATCACGGAAGAAGTTCTGTGGTGCCTGCACCAATTAGAGAGGAAGCTAATGATGATGATCATGAAACTTGGTTGAAGTTGCTCTGAGCCTCGGAGGTCAGCGAGAACTCGTACCACTCCATTGGTATGATTCCGTTATGAGTGTCATGTTGGTGGACAACGCCGATGACCCCGAGACATATGAGGAAGCGATGATGAGCCCATTCCAATAAATGGCAAGAAGCCATGAAATCGAGATTGGATCCATGTACGAAAACAAAGTATGGACTTTGGTGGACTTACCGGATGGTAGGAAGGCTGTCGAGAACAAATGGATTTTCAAGAAGAAAGCAGATCTTGATGGTAATATTCGCATCTATAAAGCTCGACTTGTCGCAAAAGGGTTTCAAAAAATTCAAGGAGTTGACTACGATGAGACTTTCTCACCAGTAGTGAAGCTAAAGTCTGTGAGGATTATGTTAGCAATCGCTGCATATTATGATTATGAGATATGGCAGATGGATGTCAAAACAGCATTCCTCAATGGATATATTGATGAAGAGTTGTATATGATGCAACCCAAAGGTTTTGTCGATCCTAAAGATGCTAACAAGGTATGCAAACTTCAACGGTCCATCTATGGATTGAAGCAAGCATCCCGAAGTTGGAATCAACGTTTTGATAAGGTAATCAAAAGTTTTGGTTTTATACAAACTTATGGAGAAGCTTGTATTTACAAGAAAGTGAGTGGGAGCTCTGTAGCATTCTTAATACTATATGTGGATGACATATTGTTGATTGGGAATGATGTAGACCTTCTTAATAGTGTCAAGGAATATTTGAATAATAGTTTTTCAATGAAGGATCTTGGCGAAGCAGCTTACATATTAGGCATAAAGATTTATAGAGATAGATTGAAGCGCCAAATTTGATTGCTATAGTCTACAGATTTGGACAAAGTTCTAAAGAAGTTTGTAATGGAAGAAAGCAAGAAAGGGTTCTTGCCCATGTTGCTCAATCGACCTTGAGTAAAACTCAAAGTCCAACATCTACAGGCGTAAGATAGAGAAAGGATGAGTAAGACTCCCTATGCCTCAGCCATAGGATCTCTAATGTATGCCATGCTATGTACTAGACCCGACATTGCATATGCTGTTAGTTTAACTAGCAGATATCAAAGTGATCCAGGAGTGGATCATTGGACAGCGGTCAAAAACATCCTTAAGTACTTGAGAAGAACTAAGGATATGGTTCTTTCTTATGGAGGTGATGAACAGCTCGTTGTTAATGGTTACACCGATGCTAGTTGGAACACCGATCCAGATGATTCTAAATCACAATCTAGGTACGTATTTATTTTGAATGGTGCAACAGTTAGCTGGAGGAGTGCAAAGCAAAGCGTTGTGGCGAGATCTTCAACTGAATCGGAATACATGGCTGCTTCAGAGGCTTCACAAGAAGCGATATGGATTAAAGAGTTCATTATAGAGCTGGGTGTGGTTCCAAGTGCGCTGGACCCAATGTCTATCTACTGTGATAACATGGGCGCCATAGCCAATGCGCAAGAACCAAGGTCACACAAGAAGCTGAAGCATATCAAGCTGCGTTTTCACGCTATTCGAGAACATATCCAGGATGGGGATATAAAGATTTGCAAAGTACACACAGATCTGAATGTGGCGGATCCGTTGACTAAACCTCTCCCGAGGGCAAAACATGACCAACACCAAACTGCCATGGGTGTTCGGTTTATTACCATGTAATCTAGATTAGATGACTCTAGTGCAAGTGGGAGACTGTTGGAGATATGCCCTAGAGGCAATAATAAATGTAGTTATTATTATATCTTTGTGTTTATGATAAATGTTTACATTCAAGCTATAATAGTATTAACAAGGAAACATTAATACTTGTGTGATTTGTAAACTTAATTTGAAGTCCCTAGTATAGCCTCTATACTTCACTAGCTTGTTGGTTGATTAAATGATTGTGGTTTCCATATCATGAACATTGAGATGTTATCAACAACAAGATCATATCGTTAGGAGAATGATATGGTGGACATACTCCTGTTGATAAGCGTAGCATAAAGATCAAGTCATTTCAATAGTTCAATTGCTATATGATTTCTGATACATAGTAACCTAATTCCTTCGACCATGAGATCATGCATATCACCTTTACTGGATGGATGCTTTGATGACATCAAACACCACACCGAATCGGGTGGCTATAAAGGTGGCATTAAGTGTTCGGAAAGTATTGGTTGAAACACATGGATCAAGAGGGATTTGTCCATCCACATGACGGATAGATATACTGGGCCCTCTTGGTGGAATGTCATCCAATTGGCTTGCAAGCATGTGACTTGGTCACAAGGGATCACATATCACGGAACGAGAAAAGAGTACTTATCTGTAACGAGGTTGAACTAGGTATGCAGAGATACCGACGATCATAACCTCGGATAAGTAAACTATCGTGAGACAAAGGGAAATTGGTATCGTATGTAAGTGGTTCATTCGATTGCAAAGTAATCGTAGAAATATGTGGGAGCCATATGAATTTCCAGATTCCTCTATTGGTTATTGTTCGGAGAAGTGTCTCGATCATGTCCGCATAATTCACGAACCGTAGGGAGACACACTTAAGGATTCGACGTTGTTTTAAGTAGTTATGGTGTTATGAGAAAGATACCGAATGTTGTTCGGAGTCTCGGATGGGATCCGGGATATCACGAGGTGATCCGGAATGGTCCGGAGAATAAGATTCATATAAGGAAAGTCCCGTTTCGGAGTTCGGGAATGATTCCGGTGTTTTCATCGGGAATGTTCTAGAAGGGTCCGGATTGTCCGGCACTCCGGGGGGGAGGGTACATGAATGTGTCATTGAATGATTGCATCATGTACTAAGTGTTCTTGCTGTTCCAAAACTTGAAAGTCAAACTGCCAGTTTGAAAGTCAAACGACTAAAACAGGAAACCGTGGAAAACAGGAAACTGTGGGAAACAGGAAACTGTGGGAAACAAGCAAGAGGGGGTTGAAACCAACTTGGAGGAGGAGTTCCTCTCCTCCAAGCCGGCGTCCAGCCCTAGGCCGAGTTGGGGAGGGACTCCCCTCCCTCCCTGGCGTGCCTAGCCCCTCCACCTATAAAAGGAGGGGCATAGCCTCCTCCTTGAGACACACAAGTTTCTACCTCTAATCTCCGGTTTAGAGCCGTTTGGTTTAGAGCTTATAATTGCTTTAGCCTGCGGTTTAGAGCCTTCTAATTGGTGTGTCTAATCTCTAGACCACTAATAGCCCTCTCTCATAATCCACCATACTCGCTCCGGCTTAAGGCGAAGCCTCACGGATTTCCCTCTACTTAGGTCACTGCCACGTTGTGCTGCCGGAATCGCGAGGAGAGTGCTACAACCTCCGCTGCCTGCTGGAACAAGGGAGAGGAAGGTCTTCGTCGAGTACCGAACGTGTGACCGACTGCGGAAGCGCTGCCGAAACGCAGCGCCGGAAGGATCGTCCACACGATCTTGAGATCGGAAAGAGTACAACTACATCACCCACGAGAATCCGCTCTCGTTAAACACTTTGGAATCTTCGAGGGTAAGTTATTCCATCGACTCGTTGCTACAATCTAGTAGATAGATCTTGGCTTGTTTGTTTGTATGCGATAGAAAATTTTTGTTTTCCATGCTACGAACCCCTACACAATGTTGCCATGCTGCAGTAGGATGTGTCGGCTGGCTTGAAGCCGGTCGGGGACATGGAGTTCCAGCCGTCCAAGGACACCAAGGATCCCGCTCGACCCGGCTGACCCTTCCAGGTGCGTCACCAATGGTGCCAGCTTGGACATCAACTAGGAAAGCGTGCTCGTCGACTTCCTCCGCGAGAATCGAGACATCTTTGCATGGTCTCCTAAAGACATTCCGGGTGTGCCGAGGGAGTTCGTCACCCCGTATGGGGCTTACTGCTATGTAACCATGCTATTCGGACTGAAGAATGCAGGTGCTACCTATCAGCATTGCATGCAGAAATGCTTGCACTCACAGATCGGCCGGAATGTGCACGCGTACATGGACGATGCCGTCATCAAGACGAAGGAGAAGCAGACCCTGCTGGAAGATCTCGGCGAGACGTTCGCCAAACTCTGCCGGTACAAGATGAAGCTGAACTCGGAGAAGTGCGTGTTCGGCGTGCCAGCCAGACAGCTCCTCAGATTCCTCGTATCAAGCCAAGGGATCGAGGCCAATCCGGAGAAGATCACGTCCATCGAGAGGATGCAGCCACCCAAGCGCTTGCTCGGTGTCCAGAAGTTCATTGGCCGCTTGGCTTCCCTCAGCCGATTCGTCAGCCGGCTTGGGGAGAAAGCCCTGCCACTGTACCAGCTGATGAAGAAGACGGACAAGTACAGCTGGACTACGCAGGTGGATGCTGCGTTCCACGACCTCAAGCGCATGCTACCCGCAGCGCCGATTCTCGCCACGCCGGCTGAGAAGGAGCCGATGTTGATCTATATAGCCACCACCAACCGGGTCATCAACGTCATCCTGTCGGTGGAGCGTCACGAGGAAGGCAAGGGCCAGCCGGTTCAGCGACCAGTCTACTACCTCAGCGAGGTGCTCTCCCTCTCCAAGCAGAACTACCCCTACTACTAGAAGATGCACGAGGAAGATAACGCGTTTGCCGGCTTGCGGAGCCGACGAGATTTCGTCAGCCCGGGCAAGGCGCACCCCGACCTCGCCGGCGGTCGGTAGGAGGCGCGACCGCCTGTACTTTTCGACCTGGGCCTCCATGATGGAAGAGCTGCACCAGGCGCCACGGCTCTCTGCCATGTCAACAATGGCGGAGCGCAGCGGAAAAGGAGGAGGAAGCGGAGAAGGCAGAAGCGGAGCACCAGAGGAGTGGCGGTGCCCCGTTGCGGTGACGCAACATACCACTGCATGATGTAGTATACTATAGTCATTGACATAACACCAATGAAACATCGTTCACTATTATTACATCCCTCATAGTGGTACAACAGAAACACAGCAGGTCCAATACATGGCTAAAGGTTACAACTCGGCTCCTTACATAAGATCCAGAGAACACTCTTGGTTAAAGAGAGAGAAAGAGACTTCTTACAAAGAAGAATCAGAAATAATCAACTCATAAATATCATGATAATAAGATTAGTATCTAAATATTTGGCTTGTATTGCTACTATTGCAATACACTACAGAAATAGGTTCTATGGTTAGAGATTATATTTCTGTCTAATCAGCAACTTCGTCTTCACTTGAGTTGATGTATATGTTGACTTTCTTGACTTCATTGAAGAGCTTTAGCTTTTGAGGATGATTACTGGAGCATAACTTGATGTAGACGTTGTATTAATATCTTCAAAATCTAGCAAGGGTTAAGAAGATACGTTGAGTACGAGCGTACTCAGCAAGTTCACTAAAAAGGAGTGTTTGATGCACTATATCTACAGCCACAGACTATAGGTCATAGGCAATGCAGGTTTTCGTAAACATTTCTTCAAAGGTTGCTTTTATTTAGAAAAGCCATGTCCGTCAGTCTTCACGGGTTTACCAGAACTTTCATGGAGTTCCTTTCCCGCCGCGTTCGTAGCTCCTTCCTAGAACAAGAAGTAACAAGTTACAGTTCTTACACTCTGAAGAGGTGCGTCACTTTACCCATGAGAGATCTTAGCTTTGTTGCACATCTGAGTTATAGGCTCGTTCACACTTCCTTGGTGTGAGGCCCAGACTAAGATCCAAGCCAATCACTGCCTTCTCTGTGACCCCGCATGTCTCCTTGGTGTATGCCAGCCCACCTATTGAATTACGGCAATTGGCAGTACAAACCGTTCAGATGCCGAAACTATCATGGGACGTTGAGGGTTCCCACCCATATGCTGCATATCCTCTATGAATTACCAATATATGCATGCTATGAGTGATAACATCCACGACCTGCACATCCAGCTCCATGCGAGAGCGAAAAGATACAGCTGACTTCTCCGTCCCATTCCAAATCTCATGGTCAACGCGTAATATACGGCGCAAGAATCACTGGAGACATTGGTTGTTAAGTCCTAGGTGATATAGTCCTGTGAAGTGGTATTCCAACTGCCAGACTTAATAGATTAGCTGATCACCCTGGATTAGTAACCGATAGTGCACATTATTATCAAAAATAGTGTTTTTTGACCTTTTTGAAATGCAGGTGATGACACCACTGGATTTGCAAAATACTTTATAGAAAATAATCAAAGGACATGAGCAAGTGTGAACTTGCCTTTTGTGATTGCAAGATTATGCACTCACGGTCTTCGAGACAATATAGGATTCAATATCTGAAATCAGCATCATTGGTCCGGTAAGGACTAATGTCTAAAGAAGCAACATGCAATTATGCATAAGTAATGTTATGCATTTTGTAAAACTCCCAAAGTGAATTCCTAATACTTTGAGTGAATTAAATTTAGGTCACTCTTTTAAGAGTTGGTTTATATTTAAATTTTACTTTATAAGTAATGACCTTTATAAGGAACCAAAGTGTTAACAACCCAAAATATACAAGTAAAGTATAAAATAATGTGATTATAGTTGATTGTCATTTGGTGACTATGATAAAAGTCTTTGGGTTGAGTTATTAAGAGTTGGAGAACTTATTATGAGATTGTTGTTTGAAGTGGCAAAAAGAATAACATTTGAATAAAATATTTCCTTTCTAAGGTTCAAACAATCTTTATTGTTAATAGGATGTGATTAATGTCTTTTGTGTGTGATTGATTAGTTTGGACTTGAGATGCTTTATGTCTTAATTGGAATAGACCAAAGTTAACTATAAAAACATAGGTAGTTTATTAGACATAATGTTTATTAGCTTTGAGACTAAAGTTAACTTTAAAAGAGTAACTAAAATTAAAGTGTAACATGTTTTAATTATTCCCAAGTTTTAAATTTATGATAAGTATGACTAAGGTGTGGAATTATTCACTTTATATTTAAGTGAATGATTAGATTAAATTTGTTTTGTTATTATGAAAATAATATGTATTTATTTAATGGAAGCATAATTAGATGATCTTAATAATTTGTTAGAATTTGAAGTTATGTTAAGAATGGTTAAAATATAATGATTACTCACCATATTATATATGAGTGATACACAATGTTTATTTAAGAGGGTTTTTAATAAGAGTTTTAAAAGAATATTTTAAAGTTAAAAGTTATACTTAAGCTTGATTATGAATTCAAGTTATGGGTTTGGAATTAGTACTTAAATACTAATTGCCCAAGTTTTTATAAAAATTGTGATTACCTCTTACTTAAGAATTGTTTTCAAAGAATTTACAAAATAGGTATTCGATAAGGATTTATTATTTTAAATTATTAAAAACTTTTCTAATAATATAATTAATATTTTTCTAGTGTAATATATTTATTCAAGACTTTAAAGATGTTTTTTATTTATTTAGTATTTTTTTATGTTTATAAAATTACATTAAGGATTAAATGTATTTTAAATACTTAGTATTTTTATAAAATAGTAGACTCATTTTTATACATAAAAGCTATTTTTATTAAATTTTTTTTGGACTTTTCTTTTATTTTATGAAATTTCACTAAGGCTTTAGTGGTGTTAATATTTATTTTCATTCTATTTAACTTGAATAAGTAAGATTATATTTTTCTTAGGTGGATATTATTTTTGTGATGATTTTTATATATCATATCTATTTTTAGGATTTTTCTATATTTTTCTAGAGATGAAATAAGTTTAGGGGTAATATGATCATTTTTATGTTAAATTCTATTTATTTATTTTGGAACTGGGCTCGGCCCATGAGCCAGCCCAGTCCAACAGCTGATTCGGCCCATTATACTTGGGTCAACCTGGACCCACGTATATCTCTCTCTCCCATATCACACACGCGACGCTCACATCTCTCCCCTCTCGTTCCTCTCTGGCCGTCGTCGCCGTCGTTACCCATCGATTCCGGCAGTATGGGCGGTTCTGGTTACCGCCACCGGTCGCCAGAGTTCCGCCTCCTTCTAGCCGACCTGGTCATGTATATTGATTTGTTTCTCACATTTTATTTAGCTCGCCCCTTCCATTTTTTTGGTGCTAGGGTTTCGGTGATGTGTCGCCGCCACTCGCTGGGTTCACTCCAGTGACTGCTTGCTCGGTGTGGTTGTCATTCTAGGGCAGGCGCATGATGTTGTGCCCTTCGTGGGTGCTCCCTGTGCCGCCCTGGTGGCGTAACGCGTCCCTAAGGGATGTGCTGGTGCTAGTGTCGCTGCTGCCACACCGGCACCGCCCCTTTGAGGTCACCGTCGACTCCCTGGTATGCCTTCCTCTACCTCTCTTCCTTCTCTCTTTTTCTGCCATACATTCTCACTAGTAGCACCTTATATGTACCTTAATTATGTTTATATCCTATGTTATTCTATCAAAGCCTGCTAAGATTTGTCCAACCATAATTGGTTATATTTAGATTCAAATCACTGGTTAGATCAATTTCCTTAATAGGCTATATTGAAACTTGGTTTGTGGCTTAACTGAGCGTTGCCTAGTGGTACTGTTATTTGATTCTGTATGCTGCAAGTAAGGTTGATACAAATTCAGTTTTCTGAATTTTTGGGATAATGGCTTCCTGTGGTACTACCCATGTATTAGCAATTTAAGATTGCTAAAGGGTTCTTTATACTTAAGCTATTTGCTAAAGTAATTTAGGTTATCTAGATGTAATATTGTCACTAATTGGTACTATCAATTTGACAGTTCATTGATCCTACTAGATGATTCCTAGATTGGTGGCTAGGCCATATTCTTATATGAGATATATTTGATGCCTTGAATCTGATCCATTGATGATCTTGGTCCCCTCTTGAATATAGTTGCATCATTTTTTTAAATGATTCCTAGCAAAAGATATCTAGGAAAATGATTTAGATTCTTGTTTGGTTGCTTGCATATGGTTTTGAATGAGTTGGTGTAGATCAGATCATGCACATGCATGATCTTGGGCCAGACAAGAATTTGAATATGCAAAGTATATCCTCTTTGGCTACTTAATGGCTTGATATCTAGACAAATGATTCTTAGAAAGGATAATTTTGTGAAAATGATTTGAAATCATTTGAGATACATAGGTGGGTTGTATAAAATGTAAGGATGTTCGTATATGATGGTAATTGACCATCCAGTCTACTAGAAACTTGCTTTGAAATGATTCCCAGCTAGAGTAGCTAGGAAGATGATTTGAGTATCTCGATAAAGTTGGCTAATGCATATAGCAGAAACAGTATGCTTCTCCACTTCTGAGTTGGCATCAAACTAGAGTGGCATTAGTTGTTGGAAACCTGCTATTGTGATGCCTCTTTGGAGTGTACACATTAGTAGGTCACAACAATTGTGATGTGCTGCTGGATACACTGTTTTAGTGGATTCTCTTGCTTTGATTATTTTGTGGTGCCTCCATACAGGAGTGTGCACAATATAACCTTAGGTAGGATAATCTGCTGCTTATAAAGCTAAGCAAAATTACTTAAACCTGAATGCTTGTGATGCTGGTCTGAAGCATAGGTTAATACAAATATTTCCCTTCATTACTTAGCCCTGCCTAGGATGCAAAGGCTGAGGCTTTGATGATGTTTGTATACAAATGCTACTGCTTGCTTATGAAAACTATCCAATGATGATCTAGTACTCCATTTGAGTACAGATCTAAGGATTTTCTATTGCCCCATATATTTTCTTTAAGATGCAATAGTAAGAACAGATGCAAAGACATGATCTTGGATAGATAACCTGTTGTTTTGGAGTTGTGGTTTCTCTTGTTTTTATTATTGATCACTGCTATGCCAACCCCCTCCTCTCATCTCCTAACTTGATCTCTTGGATTTGCTACTGCCTCATTTCTGGTAAACCTGCTCCTCCTAGCTCTTGGCCTTCTTCTGGTGCTCCTGGATGGCTTCCCCAAGCAACCAGGGTGCTGGTGGGGTTTTTAGTGTTGAACCATGTACTCTGGAGTTGTGGATATGGACTGGTTGGATGTGGAATGGTATAGTTTTGCTAGCTGCAGCTGTGCTCTTTGTCTATCTGGTACCCTCTTGTGGTGTTGACAACACATGTGTCTGCATGCATGTGTAAGATACTTGCTTGTGTGTTGCTGGTCCAGGGAACCTCCCCTTGTCCAGGTTTCATCTGTGGGATATTTTTGCTAGGGATGTGCTCGGCGGGTTTTGTACTATCTGATCTTGATCTTTATTTTTAGTTGCCAAGTGGAATATTGACTCTATGCTAATGATGCTCATGGATGTAGATTAAATTTGATAAGAACAGATCCTATTTGGCCCCTTTAACCATACTCAATGATGATCCTAGCATAGAAACACTATGCCAGTCTGAGAGTAATATTAGCCTCAACAATTCCCTTTATTTTTTTTTGTTTTGTTATATTTTGTGTTGTTTTGCAGGAAATGAGAAGAAGAAAGAAAATGTCAGATGATGAAGGAGACAAAGGAACAGTAGATTAGGAATTTCTTTGTATTAAGTATTGTAATTTATTTTTTGTTTAAATATTTAAAAACATTGTATTGTTGTATTTTATTCAATAAAGTTTACTAGTTTTCTTTTTCTTTTATAATGCACTTGCAAAGACAATGTAATATTTATATCTGCTTGTAATAAAGAATCCTTTTAGTTATTCATTTATGTAATTCATTTTTATATTAATTTGTTTTATAGTAGTTTACTTCTATTCTTTTATTGTAACAACAATGAAACATTGTATTATCTAATAAAGGGTTCCACTATTCTTGGAACTAATTAAATATCTATATCTTACTTATAAATAAGAATTCCATTCTTATTATTATAATTCATTTCATTCAATTTTGTTTATTATTTAAGACTTGTAATTATGGTATCTTTTCATAAATAAGAGTTCACCTCGTATTTCTTATTACACTTTAATTTCCAATTAATAATCTATCTCAAATTCTTATAATATTCAAATCTATCAATTAAATATTCAAATTTGAATTTTCTTCCCCTCAAACACAAAAATACAGTAGAGGTCAGGTCGAAATCCATCGCACATGTCCTAATGTTTCTATCCGAACAACAGAGATCTCGATCCCTCTATAACTCTTTTAGTTTTGCGCGAAAATTTCCCGCATTTTCTTATGCATGAATGCAATGCACAACCCTGTTTCCTCTCTATTTCTAGGTGCTAATCCTGGGATGTTACACCCGTCGCTCCAGCAAGAAAAAGCCTGGCGGCGCTGGCGGAGCGGAGGCGGCGCGGGCTTGTTGGCGGCGTGAGGACAGAGCGCAGGCATAGGCAAGAGGGCGCGGCATCGACGGTAAGGAGAAAGGGGGGAAAATGGCGTGTGGGGGGTAGACGGGGCGCCGCGGTCGCTACTTAAAGGGGCCGGGGAGGCAAACCGCCATCTCGCCACATGGAAGCCCCCCCACAGTCCCAGCCGCGGTTGGATCATTTGCGTCGGCACGCAATGCGCAGAGGATCCCAAGATAGGGAGGCAAGGCGCTGACAACGGTTCCTGAGGCGATGTGTGACGCGACCCATCAACGCACGCTTCCACGATCATCATTGCGCCGTGGCTAACATCAGTGGTGACGCAGCCAAGCAGTTCAACTGCCAAAATTCAGCCGGGGAAATTTCAAAATAGCTTCGTGAGCAGGCGCACATTTCACCCAAGGGCAGAATCTACGCGTTCTCAGGGGCTAGTGTCGGGGGATCACCCCCGGTTAGGCCAACCGGACAAGATACAAGGGAAGCCGGATGTGAAAACTAAAAGATAGATCAGAAAGAAGGCCAGACAAAGACCAAACTGGGAAACCAGTCAGCCGGATAAAAATTATTCCTAAAGGCACCTAGCCGTCTAGATCATTCCAGCCGGATAAAGCAATCTAAGTCAAGAACGAGCCGACAGAACCATTATACAGATGAGGCGACCAAGGGCAGATGTCTAGCCGGGTGGGACCAACCACCCGGTCAAGACGGATCAGCCGGCTAGGGCGGCCTAGCCAGCCACTCAAGACAAACAAGGTACAAGATGATGCAGAGCACAATACGCGGTACGCCCAGGACGGCGGACAAGACAGAAAGGAGACTCAGACACTCGGCCCATACCGACGGCTTTACCGATGACGGTTGTAACAGTAGTCAGAAGGTGGTACTGTGCGTAACTACTCGCATGACGACCACTGTAGCCTGTGTGGCTCGACATGGGATTGACTAAAGGTACATACCTGCCATGCCGTCCATTGTAGATGACCTAGCCGGCTGGGGGCCGCCTATGGGACTTGCCAGTCGGCCATGCCGCTGCCCATGCCGCCCTGGCCTATATAAGGGGATGGCAGGGGCAACATTGGAAGGGTTGGTCTCTCACTCTTTGCTAGCTAGGACAGATACAGCTCAAGGAGACCTTGTAGTTCATCGTGTTCATCCAGACAGTCAGATTGGCAGGAGTAGGGGTGTTACCTCACCACGAGGGCCCCGAACCTGTGTACTTCTTGTGTCCCCGATGCTTGCTTGTGCCCAATCCCGCCTGCGGACGTCGTCGCTCGCTTCCCTACTTGCTCCCACACCTCTATCTAGCCTTCTTAGGCACTGTCGTTTCCATACTAACGACACCAACCCTAATTTGTAACCGACTCGATCTACCCCGAGACCTGGCCACCCCATATAAAGGCCAGGAGGGCACGACAAGGAGGCTCTCTCACCTCATAACCCTAGAACACACCTCGTGCCAGATTGCATCTACGCACCCTTGTAATCATCGGCATCACCATCAATCAAGAACAGACAAGAAGGAGTAGGGTTTTCCCTCCAGGGGCCTGAACCTAGGTAAACCTCGTGGCCCCATGATGCGAATATTCTAGCCGTTATGCGATCTCCAGCTTCCCATCCTTCTCCAAAACCCAAGTCCATAACAATGGGCATTGATGAGTCCCCGACTGCAGTTCTTTCTTGATATTCTTGTTTTTGCCTGGGTTCAGCCCATTAGAGGCCCAGAGGAAGGACATGTTGCAATCGTGAAGCCCAAGGAGACTTTGGATGGCCCAAGCCTAGTGAGAGCTCGACTTCTTGGAGGACACGGCTAATGTAGATAGAAATTCAAAGGGTCCAACCCTAATTTGTAACCGACTCGACCTACCCCGAGACCTGGCCTCCCCATATAAAGGCCAGGAGGGCACGACGAGGAGGCACTCTCACCTCATAACCGTAGAACACACCTCATTCTAGATTGCAACTACGCATCCTTGTAATCATCGTCATTACTATCAATCAAGAACAGACAAGCAGGAGTAGGGTTTTTCTCTAGGGGCCTAAACCTGGGTAAACCTCGTGTCCCCATGTTGCGAATCTGTTAGCCGTTCCACGATCTCCAGCTTCCCCTCCTTCTCCAAAACCCAAGTCCATAACAATGGGCATTGATGAGTTGAACCATCATCAATTGGCGTTGTCTGTGGGAACTTGTGATGATGATCGTGCAATCGTGACGGCCCCATCCACCGCGATCTTTGACTCCTCCACTGCGGAGAACCACCTCCTCTTAGGCACCATCGACTTCACCATCCACTCACCTCTAACCCGCTGTGACTTTGATTCCATAGGAGACGGAGTCGACATGATGCTTGTGATCCTATGCTTCCAGGTAGGCAAGATCGGTACCATCCGCCTCCCAGAGCGGGTGGTACCTTCGACAATCATACCCGCTCCATGGGTGTTGCCAATCGGTGCCCTGAGCGCACCGTTGCTGACAAGCAATTCAGATGACAACAGTAGCTGCAACTCTGACCTCCGTGACCCTCCTACGGAGGAAGGAACCTACGATTCCGGATCAGAGAGCTGCGGGAGAAACGATCTCCCCCATCGCTACATGTGTGTGGCCATCCACGATGGTCACGTTGACAATGGAACCAAGCCAATAGATCCTCCTCCCAACCTGCAGGATCCTAACACCGCGAACGGAGTTAACGGCCCACCCCGACCAATCCCAACGAGAATGGGCCACACAAAGCCGCCAATGGCGGCAATCGCAATTGTCAAGAGATTCATGTCAATGATGCTCAATGGGAAAGAGTTCGAGAAGCTGTGCGAGGTACCAAACCTCTGCCACTCGACGCCTCTCGTGACATGTTGATGAGATACCACTAGCTCCTCATAAAGGAGCACAATCGACAGGTCGAGCAGCACAAAGAGCTCGAATAGCGCAGGAGAGCAACTGACTATTCAAGCATGAGGCGAGCTGCTCTCTCCTTCGTTGGCGGATCCTCCTCGAAAGGATACGACGGCCATAAGCACCGCTCCAGTCTGGAGCACATGGACCCTGCCGCAAGACGCGAGGCCACCAAGGCACTCAACTTGACCTTCATGTCGATGCAATCGCAGGGCAACATCATGCCCAAGACACCGCAGGTCGTGGTCATGGCAGCCCCACCTACCTAGTAGCAAACGTCGCCCCACCCCTGCCACCTGGAGCACCCGTGTAGCCTACGGCTACCCGGCCCTGAACAACGGAGCAGAGCCATAACCACGATCGCTGGGGGCTATGATGATACAAAAGGGATGTCCATCCAACAGGGTGTAAAAAATACGATCACCAAATAGGTCAACTTGGCCGTTACCTCTCCACCTGCCATACTTTAGTACCTCAGTGGCTCGGAGTCATGCATCACCTTCGACCGTTCGTATCACCCATGATAAATACCTTGCCGGGGCCACTCTACCCTGGTGCTCGAGGCCTAGATCGGAGGTTTCAAAATGAGTCGTGTCTTCATGGATGGCGGTAGCAGCATCAATCTAATGTTTGCTAACACACTCGCAACTATGCGGATCCTGCTATGCAGCCTGGAGGCATCAGACAAAACCTTCCACAACATCGTCCCAGGAAAAGGAGTGTATCCCCTAGGAAGAATATGGCTCGATGTCATCTTCAGCACCCCCAAAAACTTCAGGTGGGGGCGGCTCGATTTCGAGGTGATGGACTGTCCCTCACAGTACCACGCCATCCTCGGGCGCGTGGTATTCACAAGATTCATGGCGGTGCCGCACTACGTGTATCTTCTCCTGAATATGTCAGGGCCTAATGATGTCATGACCATCCCAAGTAGATTCACCAAGTCAGACAGCTGTGACAGGGACTCCAACGGAACCTTGAAGGGATACGGGTAGGCTACACTAGCGAAAATCAAAAAAATTCTACCACGGAAACCAGGAATACTATTGTCATAGATCTCTGGATTACCACTAGACGCACAGTTGTGGAACTTGATAAATCGCTTAGGGGTAGTGTAGATGTTCTATGTCTCCTCCTTATTCTCGTCCCACGAGCAGCTCCCTTTTGCGCAGCTTGTCCAAGTGCTACAACTGCATCACCTCTGAGGTGTCCACACGTCCGGGGTGGAAGCGTCAGACGTCGGACTTCTAGGTCCGTGTGTGCAACACATGCAAGAGAGGAGTGGCGATTGGGTGGAATGCTCAACCCTCTGCAGCTTGCCTCACCCTATCTTATGCATCTCTGGTGGGCTTCTACACTAACAACCCATTAGTAGCCCAACCCTAGTCTAATTCGGACCCAATCCTCGTTAGGCTTCCAATCCCTTAAGTGTGTGACCCTATAGGTTGATACACGCATAGACATGACACGAGTACACTTACTCTATCAATAATTGGTAGCGGCATCTAGCAAGACGTTCCAACTTCTAAACGCATATAAAGATCATCCGGACGAACCATCACAAGGTTAAGTACATGTATTTCCCTTTGCCTCACAATATTTGGTCTAGCTCTAAGCTGACCTCTCTTTCTTGATTGTGATTCGGAATCCCTTTACTAGGTTAACTCTTAACCATATGTAGCACGACCATGCATTTCTAGGTCCGATCACTCGAGGGGCCCAGAGATATCTCTCTCAAGTAGAGAAGGGAAAATCCCATCTTGATTGACCAATGCCTTGTAGCATGTTGTAGGACAAATCCGAAAGCTACCTTTATAACTACCCAGTTACGGAGCAGTGGTTGATAGCCCCAAACTAGGTTGATCCACATCTCAACTATATGTGACAATATCACGTCTAAGGACAAAACCTACACGATGTGCATAGAGAGCTGCAAGTATAATTACATGCCAATCTCAAGTTAGGCTAGTACGTCCAAAACGTATCTACTTTCCCGAACACTTTTGCTATTGTTTCTCTTCTAATTTGTGTGATTAGGATATAACTAACATGGAGTGACGCTGTTTTCAACAGAATTGCTTTTGTGTCTCGTTTTTTGTAGGAAATCAACTTTCAGGAAAAATCCCGGAAAATATGCCAAAAATCCTATTTGTCCAGAAGACTCACGGAGCCAGAAGACGAAGGGGAGAAGAGGCCAGAGGGGCCCACATCACCCCCAGGCACGGGCCAGGCCTGGCCATGCCAGGGCATGGTTTGGCCACCTCGGACTCCACCTTGATCTCTCCTTTCGCCTACATATACCCTCTGACCTAAAAACAGCGGGGGGTTCGACAATTTCCAGATAAGAGTTCCGCTACGCCGCCACCACCAGAAACCGCGATTCGGAACTAGTAACTCTGTTCTGGCTCCCTGCCGGGGCGGGGAATTATAGGAGATCATCGCCATCATCATCACCAACACCTCTCCATCAACCATCCATGATCCCCCCATCCATGAGTGAGTAATCCCTCGTAGTAGGCTATGGGGATGGTAGGGATTGGATGAGATCGTTCATGTAATTTCATAAGATTGTTAGGGCATGGTGACTAGTATCTATTGTTAGTGCTTTTTGACATTGTTGCAACTTGTTATGCTTAATGCTTGTCACTAGGGCCTGAGTGCCATGATCTCAGATCTGAACATGTTATTGATTCATGATGATATTATTGTTTATGATCTTACCTGCAAGTTGTATACACATATTATTGTCCGGAACCCGAGGCCCCGAAGTTACAGAAATCGGGATAACCGGAGGAGATGGTTGTGATGTGAGGATTGTGTGTGTTCACGGAGTGTTAATGCTTTGCTCCGGTGCTCTATTAAAAGGAGTATCTTAATTGCCAGTAGATTCCCTAGAGGCCCCGTTGCAATGGGCTAGCAGGACAAAAGATGTTGTGCAAGTTCTCATTCCGAGCACGTATGACTATATATGGAACACATGCCTATGATTACTTAGTACTTGGATGCTTTATCTAATTTATCTTCAAATGCCCTTGGTACTGATTATTATATGAATTGTCTTGTACATGCAATGCCCGTCCATCCGTCACTATGCCTACCGCACTTTAAATCCTATTGTTTACTACAATTGTTACCGCTGTCTTTATTTTACTACTGATGTTATTTGCTATTGCTACTACAAAATTGTTGCTACTGATAAACTATTGCGAACAAGACTGTTTCCAGGTGCAGCTGAATTACAACTCATATGTTAAGACTTATAAATATTCTTTGGCCCCCTTGTGTCGAATCAAAAAAATTGGGCTTTACTTCCCTCGAAAACTGTTGTGATTCCCTATACTTGTGGGTCATCAAGACTATTTTCTGGCGCCGTTGCCGGAGAGCATAGCTTTATTTATAAATTCACTTGGAATTATTATTGTTCGGTTGCTATCCATTCATCATGGGTAAAACTCGTGATGGAAAAGTTCCTATATTACCATCCACTACAAGAAGAGGTACAGTTTTGAACACCTCTGTTGCTCTTGATTCACCATCTGTGATGAGTAAGATCCTTACACCACCACATACACATGTTACACATACTACTACTTCTGCTGAATCTGAAATTTCTTATGATACTTATGATGTTACTTCTAATGTGCTTGATGAGAGTGGTTCATTAGGTCCTTTCCTAGATGCTACAATTGATAGAAATATAATTGGAAACACTCAAACTCCTAATGAAGATATTGCTACACATGTTAGTTCACCTGAGTCTAGAGAGTATCTTAGCTATGATCTTGATGACAGTTATATTGAAATGACTAATGAATTTATTGAAGAATGTCAAAACACTCATGGTGCAAGTGCTATTAAGAGGCTTCTTGAGAAACATATTATTAGAACTAAATTATCTCCTGATGCTAAGTTTTCCACATCTCCCATAAACATTAAAGATAAGGATTATCATTTCTCTCTTGATTTATCTTACATAACCATTGTTGAGAACGAACCTTTTTGTGGGACTAAAAATGAAAGTGTTGTGGCACATATGACTAAGCTCTCTACTTTGAGTGGCTTATTTTCTAATGATATTAAGAAACGCACCTACTTTGTTGCTAATTTTTTTCATTTTTCATTGAAAGGTGAAGCTAAATCTTGGTTTAATAATTTATCTCCTAGATCTATTGATAGTATTGATGGCTTGATTAATACTTTCTTTCAGAAATATTTCCCTCCTAGTGCTCAACATGATATTTTGCAGGAACTCTTTGATTTTAAGAAGGGAGAAAAGAGAAATTGTCTGAATCATGGGTAAGGTTTTGCTCTTTAATTAAAGCATAGCCTGGATATCCAATACCTAGAATGAACTCCTTGATATATATTCTAATGGACTAACTGGTGAATCTAGGACATACTTGGATAGTTGTGTCGGTTGTGTTTTCAGGAATAGGACTCCCGACGAAGCTGAGGAATTAATGGCTAAAATAAGCAAGAATTATGATGATTGGACTACACCTCAGCCAACTACACCTGAGCCAACTATGCCTGAGCCAACCGCAACACCAACACCAAAGAAGAGGGGAATGCTTGAATTAAATGATGAAGGGATGAAGGAAGCTAAGAAATTTCTTAAGGAGAAGGGTGTTAAATCTGAAGATATGAAGAATTTACCTCCCATGGAAGAATTATATAAACTAATCTCTCACTCCACTATTGAGGTGCACTCTCTCCAACATTTTGGTTATGGTGATTTTCCTTACTCTAAACCTCCTGATCAAGGCTTATAAGAATTTGATATTTATGCTATTAAGCAAGATAATTTTAATATGAGAGTGCAGAATCATATAATGGAAAATTCTAGAGCTATTAATAAGTTTCAAGATATTGTGGAATGAACCTCCAATGATGTTAAAATGCTTTTTAAACATTTCCAAATGGTTCAAACTCAAATTGATCGGCTTACTAAAGTACAAAAAGATTTGCTAGTTAATGCTTCTAGAGAAAAACAAGCTTATGAAATTAGAACTAGAAGTGGTGTTTCCACTTAGGATCCTTTATATCCTAAGGGGCATCCTAAAATAATTGAGCAAGATTATCAACAAGCTAAAAATAGTGGTACTTCTTCTAAAAGAAATAAAAAGAGACATAAATCAGTTGTGGAATCTTCTGAACCTGCTAAGTATCCTAATAGTATATCTATCTCTGATGCTAAAACTAAAAGTGGTAATGATAAAAATGATGCTCCTGATAAAGAAGAAATTGAAGAACTTGAAAGGCACACTAAGAATATTAAGTACACTAAGGGAGATTTTGTTGCTAATAAACATGGTAGTGAAAGAGAGCCTTGGGTACAAAAACTAATGCCTTTTCCTGATAAGAAACACAAGTCGAAGGAAGAAGAACACTATAACAAGTTTTGTGAGTGGGTGAAACCTTTATTTTTGCAAATTCTTTTGACTAATGCTATTAAATTGATTCCTTACTCAAAGTATATGAAGGATATTTTCTCTAATAAAAGGAAGATTCCTAATGAGGAAATTTCCACTTTACTTGCTAATTATTCCTTCAATGGTAAGGTTCCAAAGAAGCTTGGAGACCTAGGGATTCCAATTATTCCTTGTTCTGTTAAAAATAATTATGTTAGAACTGATTTGTGTGATTTGGTAGCAGGAGTTAGTGTTATGCCTTTTTCTCTCTACAAGCGACTTCAACTGGAAAAATTTATACCAACTGATATATCTTTGCAAATGACTAATAAGTCTACTACTATTCCTATTGGTATATGTGAGGATGTTCTTGTTCAAGTGGCTCATAATTTTTTGATATTAACTGACTTTGTTGTGCTTGAAATGCCTAAAGATGATAATATGTCTATTATTCTTGTGAGACCTTTTCTTAATACGGCAAGTGCTGTCATTAATTGTAATCAAGGAAAGGTAACTTTTAATGTTAATGACAAGGAGCATACTGTCTATTTCCCCAAGAAGATTGATAAGAATCATGGCCTAAGTTCAATTGAAAACATTGAAGTCATCAAAGTTGGAGAAATATATTGTCCCATACCACAAGAAGATTATGGAACTAATATGATTGGGACTATTGCTATCAAGGTTGAGGTAACATAATCATTTAGTGAAATGCAAAGTTTTGCTTCATATAAAAAAATTGGTAACAAGACCTGATCAACCTTGTTAACAAAGGGATTTTCAATGAACAAAACAATGTTTCCACCATGATTATTTATGTTTACTTTTATTTTATCTATTTTAATTTTTGCATTCACCTTGTTCATCTTTGTATTGCTAGTTGATTGCATATTAGAATGTCTTAGAACTTCTGTAGTTTTAGTTTTGAATCATTTTTCCATCATTGCAAAATCATTTTTCTGCTAGAAAATCATTTATCAAATTCTAAAAATTGCTCAAAAATAAAGTTTCTCGAAAAATTCCAGAAAAATCCTATTAAATTTTTTATGCCAAAAAAGGGGCAGAGAGGCACCTGGAGTGACCTGGGGGGCCCACCAGGCATCCACACCACCTGGTGGCGCGGCCACGCCAGGGGCGCGCCTGGCAATGGTGTGGGCCACCCCTGTTCCTCCACTTATTATCCCACATGCCACTCCTCTCTCTCTCTCTCTCTCTCTCGAAAACACCATTTCATTTCTCAAACCTGTGTTCTTGTTGTTCTTGCTCGCGATTTTCGATCTCCTTGCTCAGCCCACCTTTGGAGCATTTGTTCTCCGGTATGTGACTCCTCCGCTTGTCCAAGTAGATTTGTGATTAGTGGATTATATTTTGAGTATTTTGCTACTGTAGGTGACAGGTTATGTGATCTTGCATGCTTGTTCTTTGCTTAGAGAAATTATTTTGATGCATGTTTAGCCCTCTTGCAAGTCCCTATAGTAGTTCCCTTCATTATGTAGTCACTTTGCAAAATACTTTTTGTGATGTTTGTCTAAAAATTTCAGAAAAAAAGAGAGATGGACAGCCATAATTTTGAGGAAGTATTTGAGAGAGACACACCCAGGAGGGCAAGGCCTTCAAGATCAGCTTCTCGATTTAGGCCATCATATAATGAAGATCTTATTGCGTCGCATTTTGGCAATGAGGGAGATGATGGAGACGCGCACCCATCCACCTTCCCTTGTTTTGCCTTTTTGCAAGCTACATGGATCCTCGATGATTTCTTACTTCTTGTTCAGAGGGTTGGTCTAACCACTTACATGCAGGATGAGAATGAGCAATATGCTTTGCTCACCAAAACTTTTGTGGAAATCTTCACTTTCACTAATACCCCTTATAGGTCAACTATTTCATTTACAATCTATGATATGCCTATCACCATGCCATTGGAAAGATTTTGTAGCATTATAGGTATTGGCATGTGATGACCCACAAGTATAGGGGATCGAAACAGTCTTCGAGGGTAGTATAACCCAATTTATTGATTCGACACAAGGGGAAACAAAGAATACTTATAAGCCTTAACAACTGAGTTGTCAATTCAGCTGCACCTGGAAATATTCTTGATCACAGTAGTTTATTAGTAGCAATAGTTTTGTAGTAGCAATAGCAAAGTAACAAGAGTAGTAAAATAAAGGCAGTAGTAACAATAGTAGCAAACAACAGGATTTGAGTGCGGCAGGCATAGGGATGGATGGACGGGCGTTGCATGGACAAGACTATTCATGTAATATCAAGATCTAGGGAAATTGCAGATAAACAAGGTAAAGCATCCAAGTACTAAATAATCATAGGAATGTGTTACATATATAGTCATACGTGCTCGCAATGAGAACTTGCACAACATCTTTTGTCCTACCAGCCCATTGTAGAGGGGCCTCAAGGGAATCTACTAGAAATTAAGGTACTCCTTTTAATAGAGTACCAGAGCCAAGCATTAACACTCCATGAACACATGTCATCCTCATATCACAGCCATCCCCTCCGGTTATCCCAATTTCTCTCACTTCGGGGCCTCGGGTTCCGGACAATAATATGTGTAAACAACTTGCAGATAAGATCACAAACAATACTGCCATCATGAATCAATAACATGTTCAGATCTAAGATCATGGCACTCGGGCCCTAGTGACAAGCATTAAGCATAACAAGTTGCAACAATGTCAAAAAGCACTAACAAAGATACTAGGAACCATGCCCTAACAATCTTATTTGATTACATGATAGATCTCATCCAATCCCTACCATCCCCATAGCCTACAGCGGGGGATTACTCACTCATGGATGGGGGAAACATGGATGGTTGATGGAGAGGCATCGGTGATGATAATGGCGATGATCTCCTCCAAATCCCTGTCCCGACAGGGTGCCAGAACGGAGTTTCTGGTTCCGAATCACGGTTTTTGGTGGTGGTGGTTTAGCGTAACTCTATCTATAAAAACGTCGAACCCCCCTTTGTTTTTAGGTTAGAGGTCTTATGTAGGCGAAGGGGGAGATCGAGGGGTGCCCGAGGTGGCCACACCACCCCCAGGCGTGGCCTGGCCTGGCCCGCGCCAACAGGTGGTGTGGGCCCCTCGTGGCCCTTCTTCGTCTCGTCTTCTGGCTCCGTGAGTCTTCTGGTAAAATAGGAGTTTTGCGATATTTTCCTGGATTTGTCCCGAAAGTTGATTTCCTGCACAAAAACTAGACACCAAAGCAATTCTGCTAAAAATAGCGTCAGTCGGTGTTAGTTGTATCCAAATCACACAAATTAGAGGAGAAACAATAACAAAAGTGTTCGGGGAAGTAGATACGTTTTGGACGTATCAACTCCCCCCAATCTTAGCTTATTTCTTGTCCTCAAGCAATTCATTTGAAAACTGAGTGCGATAAAAGAAACTTTCACGAACACATTTGCTTCATAAGATGTAAATATTCTCAGCATATGATCAAATACTTAGACAATTCATAATAAGGAGTATGCAACTAAGTCTACACAATAGTCATGCAAGCTATGAAGAGGTTCCAACACAATAATAGTAAGCAGCATGAAACATAAGCATAAGCAACATTATAATGCTCATAAGAAGGTATTATAAAGTGGTATCTCGCTTGCCTTTGATTGTGGAGCAAAACATAAATGCCAAGTCACCTCTAAAGTTCAAGTGAAGACTAGAAGTAAAGATATCAAAGATACAAGCATCAAAGTTATGTCACAATTAACCAAGTTTTGGGGCAAGCACATTACGCTAAGAATGACAAGATATGATGCCCATTTGATGCTCGCCTTTGAAGCTACACTGACTCACGTGATGATTGGACTTGGTGTAGTGGATTTGGTTCATGTAATCACCAAAAAGACACGAGGGATGTCGTTTTTGAGTGGGAGTTCATTCTTAATTTGGATTAGTTGAACTCAATCTATCATAAACTTAGTCTAAACTTTACAAATTCTGTTGTAGATGGCACCGCCAACTTTTAATTTCAATGTGTTCATAGAGAAAGAGAAACTTGCAACGAATGGTAGCAACTTTACTGACTGGGCCATGAATTTGAGGATTCTCCTCACTGCTGCACAAAATCAATATGTGCTAGAAGCGCCCCTAGGCCCCCCACCATTCGATGATGCACCTGACAAGGAAAAGAATGTCTATCATACTCGTCAGGAGGACCACAACTTAGTTCATTGCGGCATATTGTATGGGCTAGAGCCAGAACTTCGAAAGCGTTTCGAAAACGGCAATGCTTTTGATACAATGGGTGAGTTGAAAATGATTTTCGACACCCATGCTGCTATAGAGAGTTACAATGCTTTAGAAAAGTTCTTTAGCTGCATGATGGAAGAGCACAACTCCGTAAGTGAGCATGTACTCAAGATGTTGGGTTACGTCGATAAGCTTATGTCCTTGGGAATAACGATTCCCATTGACTTAGGCATTCATCGTGTTCTCCAGTCTCTGCCACCTAGCTATATGAGCTTTGTGATGAACTATAATATGCAAGTCATGAAGAAGTCTCTCCCCGAGCTTCTATCAATGCTTAAAACTACAGAAGTGGAGATCAATAAGGAACATCAAGTGTTGATGATCAATAAGACCACTGGTTTCAAGAAAGACAAGAAGGGTAAACAGAAGGGAAAGAAGGGCGACAAGCTGGTTGCCATGCCTGAAAAGAAACCCCGAGTTGGCCCTAAGTCTGATACCAAGTGCTATTATTGCAAGGGGACTAGCCACTAGAAGTGCAACTGCCCCAAGTATTTGGCAGACAAGAAGGCCGGCAAGGAAAATAAAGGTATATATGATATACATGTTATTGATGTGTACTTGACTAGTACTCGCAGTAGCACCTGGGTATTTGATACCGGTTCAGTTGCTAATATTTTTAACTCGAATCAGGGGCTGCAGAAGAAGCGACCGCTAGCAAGGGGTAAGGTCAAGATGCATGTTGGCAATGGATCAAGCATTGATGTGATCACCGTCGGAACGCTACCTCTCCACTTACCATCGGGATTAGTTATAAACTTTAATGATTGTCATCCGGTGCCAGCACTAAGCATGAACATTGTATTCGGATCATGTTTGATGTGCAGTGGTTATTCATTTAAAAATAAGAACAATGGTTGTTCAATTTATATGAATGAAATCTTTTATGGTCATGCACCGATGATGAATGGTTTATTTCTGTTGGATCTCGATAATAGTGTTACACATATTCATAATGTTGATGCTAAAAGGATTAAACTTAATGATGATATATCCGCATATATGTGGCACCGCCGTCTAGGTCATATTGGCGTTAAACGCATGAATAAGCTCCGTTCGGATGGACTTTTGGAATCACTTGATTTTGAATCATTTGATACATGTGAGCCATGTCTTATGGGCAAGATGACTAGAACGCTGTTTTTCGGTTCAATGGAACTGGCGACAGATTTATTGGAAATCATACATTCTGATGTGTGCGGTCCAATGAGTGTGTCGGCGCGAGGTGGATATCGTTATTTTGTAACTTTCACGGATGATTTGAGTAGATATGGTTATATCTACTTGATGAAACACAAGTCTGAAACCTTTGAGAAATTCAAGGAGTTTCAGAGTGAAGTGGAAAATCATTGCAATAGAAAGATCAAATTTATACGGTCCAACCGTGGAGGTGAGTATCTAAGTTACGAGTTTAGCACACATATGAAAGAGTGTGGAATAGTTTCACAACTCACACCTGCCGGAACACCACAGCAAAATGGTGTGTCGAAATGACATAATCGTACTTTATTAAATATGGTTTGATATATGATGTCTATGATGGACTTGCCACTGTCATTTTGGGGTTATGCACTAGAAACTGCTGCATTCACTTTAAATCGGGCGCCATCTAAATCCGTTGAAAAGACACTGTATGAATTGTGGTTTGGAAACAAACCTAAGCTGTCATTTCTTAAAGTTTGGGGATGCGATGTTTATGTGAAGAAACTTCAATCGGATAAACTCGAACCCAAAGCAGAAAAATGCGTCTTCATAGGATACCCTTAGGAAACTATTGGGTATTCCTTCTATCACAAATCCAAGGGCAAGGTTTCTGTTGCCAAGAATGGATCCTTTCAAGAGAAAGAGTTTATAAGGTTCCCAACCTTTAATAAGGTAGAGATCCCTGTGTTTACAATGCTAGTCCCTGGATCAATAGCTAGCATCCACAGTTAAGATGTAATATCAAGATACAAAGGTCATAATACAACTTTATAACCAGGAATAACATAATTTATTACATCTTACGTAGCTCATTTGGCTATTACATTACATTGCAGCAGAATATCTATAAGCATGGGGTCCTTCATCTTCAAAGTGCCACGGGCAGACATGTTGGTTGTAGACTTGTAATCCTAATAATTAAACTTCACTAATATCAAACAAACCTGCAACATAACAAGTTACAGCCACAAGGGTCAATACATTTGAATTGTATTGGCAGGTGATACTATGGTAGTATAGTGGAGTCTATCATCTATATGCATTTGGATAGGTGGAGCTTAGGCTTGCTTTGCTCAAAATAGTTTTTCCTTATCATTTGAAAACTCTAAGTTTTTGCTTGACAAAATCTTTCCCAAGGCATCTCCCAATAGAAATTGGTGATCCTTCACTCCCTTGTTCAACCACAAGTTTTTAACTTAGAAATTTGGATGATGAGATTCTTGATAGCTTCCATGTCTTGATGCTCAAATTGTCCTTTACCAGGTATATGGCTAAGTACTTAGATTTTTACACTCTGCAGAGGTTGTGCACTTTCCCCACAAGACTTGGTTTCCCAAGACAAGATCTTTCAGAAGCCTTCCCTTAGACCAGAATGGACGCGTTCCAACCTATCAAACCCCTACCACCAACTGTCCATTTGGCTAAGTTATTGCAACCTATATGATCCAGGCAGATCCCATAATGCCAAGTGGCTGCACTTGAAGCTTCTCAACATTTGACATCTCAAATCTCTATGTTCCTGGGTGGACATCCACAAGTGAGATACACAAGGTTCACCAGTCCTCTGGCCTTGTGTAACCACTCAACATAAACCATTCCTTCCATTCCACCCAGGTGATTCATTCACTTAGTTGTTTTATTAATCAAAACTCAAGTCCTCAGACTTAGAAATTTTCCATAGCATGAATATATGTTCCACCCTTGTTTTCTACTAGCTAAGCTAAGCTTGATAGTAGTAGGAATCTCAACTTAGGAGAATTCTTCTAAGGTTTCATCTACTGGGATTTCCCATAGCATAGTTTATACTTAGCAATATTCCATGCAAGTCTTACTTAGAAATATCACTAATGCATAGTGAAAATAATGGGACAAAAGTATGAAGCATCACTTGACTTTTTGGTAGAGAGTATAAGTTCACTTCCTTGTTATTTGCAATGTTCACTCACTTCAAATCACTACAATTCAATCAAGCAAACAATATTTCATTCTACCATTCAAGCAATTCATCACATAAAATAATAGTGACAAGACAATGCATGCAAGCATGCTGAAGATTGTTTTATTTATAAAATTGGTTTCTAATGGTTCATAAACATTTGAAAACACCTAATGGTCATTTTATAAAGTGGCAAATTCATTTGTATATAAGATTTTACTTCATAAACCATTTTTAGATCAAGTCATTATTTTATGTGGTGAAGAAATGATTTTAATAAGGCAAAATTCTATAGGTTTCACAAAATATGTTTTCAAACCATATAACCTTGTATTTAGGGCCAGAGAGTTTATTTCCAAAAAAAATTCCAAAGGTTTTCTTCCAAAACCATTTTTAATAATTAAACCATATTTTTATTTGACTAGAAATGGTTTAAATCCAAAATTCATTCTTTTGCATCACCAAATACATTTTTGAAACCACAATTTGTTTCCTATGGTCAGTAGGTTCAAAACAAACCATTTGCCAAAGATTTTATCCTCAAAATCATTTTAGAACAATTTTTATATTCTAAACAAGCATAGATAAGTTTCTGCAAAAACAAACAATTTAACAGAAGCAATTTTTGAAACAAAGTGCATGGTTGGCTAGGGCTTGTCTTGCTGAATCCATTCATATAAAATTTGCAAACTTTGGACATGTAGATTAAAAGTTATAGATTTTACAAAATGGAACATCTAATAGAACTATTCTGTTTTAAAACAAACCAGCAGGGACACGTTGCCACTTATCATTCATCGGTACAGCTTTGGTTGGATCGACAGACAACAGCCGTTAGATCTTAAGTGAATCGTGCGGAACAGAGGCGAGCGTACCCCTTCGTTCACGTTCTAATCTTAACCGTCAGATCAAAATCCTGTGGATCATATCGCCTTGACCATTAGGCAGCGGCGCTGGCGGCGGCGACTAGCGGCGGCGTGTCTGGTGGCGATGGTTCGGCGAGTCTAGGAAGTGAGGGAGTGAAGAGAGGTTCTCACCGAGTTCGCCGTGGCGTGGGGGTGCTCGAGGTGCTTTCCGTTTGTCGAGGGGCGCGCTGGAGCTACGGGGATTCCTCGCCGGAGTGGTGTCTGGCGACGGGCATGCGTTGTCGTCGTCGGGGACTTCACTGTAGAGCACAGGAGAGGGGGAAGATGATACTATTAGAAGCGTGGGAGAGTAGGGAGCATGGGAGCATCAAAAGAGAGAGGGCGGCGCGGTCAGAGGCTACCTGTGGAGCTCGTCGGAGTTGGAGCAGACGGTGGCGTCGTTCAGACGAAGAAGGAGTCGACGACACAGGGCTCGCGCGAGTGAGCTGAGGGTGCAGGGAGGTGCGCCAGAGTCTGGGGAAGGTGCTCGTGTGTTCCAGTGGGCGAGGGGTGGAGGAGGCTGGCCGGAATTTGCTTGCGAGCTCGTCGGAGCAGGGCGTGGTCTCTGGTGAAATTAGCGCAGCCCGGTGGCGAGCTGGTGCGTGCGAGGGAGGGGAAGTAGAGAGGAGGGGCAGGCGCTTTAGTACGCGTGATCGAGGGGCCGATTAATCACTGCGTTACTGCGTATTATACCGGCATTGATTTGGCAGCAATGGCTGGCGAGGTCAGCGGGAGGGTGAGGAAGAAAGGAGCTGGCGGTGGGGTCATCTGGCAGCGAGAGAGAAAGAGAGGGAATGGGGTCCACCAGTCAGCGTCGCTGCGGGTTTGATTGTGAGTGAATAACGGTTTTCTTGGGTGGGGTGGGGAGTGGGCTTGCTGGCCCTTGACTGGGCTGGTTGGGCTGGGTCGGCTTGATTCTCTTTTTTTTGTACTGTTTGTTTTTTCTTTTTCCTTTTCTTTTATTCTGTTTTGATTTCATTTAAGCATTTCAAGCATCCATTTGAATTCAAATATTTTCCAAATTTTGTGTAGCTTCAAATACTGATTAACAAAACATTCTGAAATCATTTTGGAATAATTTATTTATTCTTTTAAGGTCTTTTTAATTATTCCAAATAGGCTCTAGTTTTAAAACAAATAAGGTTTAATAATATTATCAAACACCATTTAAATTATTTAAACTTTCCAAAACCTTTCAGTAGGTTTTTATTTGTTTATTTGGGCTCAAATAATTCATCTTGAATTATTTGGAAAGTATTTAATATGATTCTCAAATCATTTGAATTGGGTATTTGTTTTAATTCCAATGGAATTTAATATGGTTTTAATTCCCTAAATTTTATTTGGAAGATTTATTTAATATTATTTAAGTTGTATTAAACCACTTTTATTTCATTTGGGTAAATTCCAAAATACTATTCTCTCATGAATTATATAATAATTCTTATTAGAGATTTGTCTTTATCAAAATAGGGATAGAATGGCTAATGCCATTTTATTTTATTTTGGAAATTCTTTATCCTTTTATTTTATTTTATTTGGATTATATTCATTCCATTTGCTTTTGGTATTGGCCAAGTTTTAATTTGGGTCTTTTAAATATTCCTTATTTAATATTTCTTTCTTCATCTTATAAAATACATATCTTTTTATTTAGAGATCCAAACTTGGTGATTCCAATTTGTAAAATCTTGTTTAACATTTGTTTATTCTTTTAATTCCCTTTAAGATTATTTGCTCACCATTTGGTAGGGATCTATAGATAGGTTCTTTATTAGCTTTGGAGTTTTAATTTCCTTATCTTATTATATTCATAAGATTTTATTTATGTCTCCAATTTAAGTGAAACCAATTTATATGGTCTTATAATATTTCTATTTGTCTTTCTTGATCATTTGTAAATGTTTGTTGACAAATTTTTATATGGATCAAATCCATAGGCTTGGAGATAACTTGGAAATGATTTTTATTCCATTAGGGTTTAGGGTTTGGATTTATTTTCTAAGTGTTTAAATTTCCAGATGCATTATATGATGAATGCATTTTACTTGATTTGAATTTTGTTGAATTCAAACTTTAATTAAAGTTTGTTCAAGATGGGATTTTAAGTTTCCATTTAGAAACAAAAGTTTCTTTTCAGCGTGATTTTCAACAATAATTTATTTTGTTTATTTTATTTTTCACATTACAAGATTTGTAAAATCTTGGGATGTGACAGAGTTTCTCGTGAAAGGCGTGAGTAGTCGGGAGGTAGAACTCTAAGAGGTTTTAGAACCTTCTCTTCATAGTAAGTGAGTAGCTCACTGCCAGAAGCTGTTCCAGAGTTGGCTTCACCAAATGAAGAGGTAACTAATGATAACGATCATGAAGCTCCGAAAAAGAATACTACCGAACCTCGCAGGTCTAGCAGGACGCGTGTAGCTCCCGAGCGGAAATCCTGTTATCAATTTCATGGTCGATGAAACTGATGACCCTGCGACGTATGAATAAGCGACAATGAACCCGGATTCCAACAAATGGTTAGAAGCCATGAAATCCGAGATGGAAACCATGTACGAAAACCAGGTTTGGACCTTGGTGGACTTACCTCACGACCGAAAGGCCGTGGAGAATAAATGGATTTTCAAAAGGAAAACTGATGCTGATGGTAATGTAACCGTCTATAAAGATTGACTTGTCGCAAAGGGGTTTCAAAAAATTCAAGGAGTTGACTATGATGAGACATTCTCTCTCGTAGCGATGCTAAATTCAGTTTGGGTTATGTTAGCAATTGCTGCATATTTCGACTATGAGATATGGCAAATGGATATCAAAACTGCGTTCCTCAATGGCAATATTGAAGAAGAGTTGTATATGATAAAACTAAAGGATTTTGTCGATCCTAAGGATGCCGACAAGGTATGCAAGCTTCAGCGATCCATCTATGGACTGAAGCAAGCATCCCGGAGTTGGAATCTCCGCTTTGATGAGGTGATCAAAGAGTTTGGATTTGTCCAAACTTATGGAGAGGCTTGTATTTACAAGAAAGTGAGTGGGAGCAATGTGGCATTTCTGATATTATATGTGGATGACATATTATTGATCGGAAATGATATAGATCTTTTAAATAGTATTAAAAGTTATCTAAACAACAAATTTTCAATGAAGGACCTAGGTGAAGCGTCATACATATTAGGCATAAAGATCTATAGGGATAGATCTAGGCGCCTAATAGGGCTATCGCAAAGTACATACCTTGATAAGATTTGAAAGAAGTTTAAAATGGATGGAAGTAAGAAGGGGTTCTTACCTATGTTGCAAGGCAAGACATTGAGTAAGACTCAAAGTCCGGCTACGGCGGAAGAAAGAGAGATAATGGACAAAGTCCCATATGCTTCAGCCATAGGCTCTATAATGTACTCCATGTTATGTACAAGAATGGATGTGGCACATGCTATTAGTTTGACTAGTAGGTTCTGATCTAGGACCGGAACACTGGATAGCGGTCAAGAATATCCTTAAGTACTTCCGAAGAACTAAGGATATGTTTCCTATGTACGGAGGTGAAGAAGAGCTCGTCTCTAAGTGTTATGTCAACACTATCTTTAACACTGATCCGGATGACTCTAAGTCTCAATCTGGATACGTATTTCTCATGAATGGTGTAGCGGTTAGTTGGATGAGTTCCAAACAACCCGTGGTGGCAGGATTAACAACGGAGGCTGAATATGTTGCTGCTTCGGAAGCGGCTCAGGAAGCAGTTTTGATGAAGGCGTTCATAACCGAACTAGGTGTGGTTGCGAGCGCATTAGACCCAATGGTGATCTATTATGACAACAATGGTGCCATAGCCAATTCCAAAGAACCAAGGTCTCACAAGAATTCCAAGCATATTAAGCGCCAGTTTCACTCCATCTGTGAGCATGTCAAGGATGGAGATATAAAGATTTGTAAAGTACACATGGATCTCAATATAGCAGATCCGTTGACTAAAACTCTCCCTAGAGCAAAACATGATCAACACCAGAACTCCATGGGTGTTAGATTTATCACTATGTACCTAGATTATTGTCTCTAGTGCAAGTGGGAGACTGAAGGGAATATGCCCTGAGAGGCAATAATAAAGTGGTTATTATGTATATTCCAAGTATATGATAGATGTTTATTTTTCATGCTATAATTGTATTAATATGGAAGCATTAACATGTGTGTTTAATAAACAAATAGAAAGTTTCTAGTTATGCCTCTCTCATAAACTAGCTCGTTGATTAACAAGATGATCAAGGTTTCCTGATCATGGACATTGGATGTTGTTAATAATGAGGTCACAACATTATTGGAATGGTGTGATGAACATTCATCTGAAGTATTGCATTACGATCAAAGTCATTGAGTTTATATTGCTATAACATCATACAAAGTGATCCTAATCCTTAGACCATGAGATCATGTCAATCACTAAGACGAGAAGATCATCTTGATAACATCAACCGTCACACCGTAACAGGGTGATTATAAAGATGGGTTCAGTACTAATAAAGTGTTATGTTGAGGCCCATGGATAGAGAGTGGAATTTTTTCATCCCGATGACGGATAGATATGCTCTGGGCCCTCTCAGTGATATCACATTGATTAGCTTGCAAGCAAGTGATTTGATCACTAGAATGTTATATGACAGGAACGAGAAAAGAGTACATGTCAATAACAAGATCAAACTAGGTATCGAGATACCGATGATTGAATCTCGTACATATAATATATCGCGAGCAAAGGGATTAAGATACGCGTAAAAGGTTCTCACGATCACAAGAAAGTCATCGTTGAATGTGTGGGAGTCGGTATGGATCTCTAGGTCCCGCTTCTGATTATTGATCTGAGAGGAGTCTCGATCATGTCTGCATTATTAGAAAACCGTAGGGTGACACACTTAATATACACCGACACCATTTGGAGCAAAAAGTTTCGTGCTGAAAAGAATAAGAAAGCACATGAATTTATTTCACTAGATACCGAAACTGGTTTCGGATGAAATTGCAGAAAGTGTTTCTGCATGTGAAATAAAATACTAGGAAGGGGTTATATGTGAATGTTTTTTATTAAAGTAATTGACAAAATTCTGAATAAATAAAAGGAGTTTTATTTAATGGGAGTTTGCACTAAATTTGGTGGAAATTTAATGGGAATTTGAGTGGGATTTTGAGTGGATAAAATTGAAGGGGAATTTTGTGAGTGGAGCTTCCACCCACATGAATGAGGGAGAGGTGGGGGCACCCTCCATGGTCGGCGTACATGCCCCCTTGGGTTGCCCCTCCCCTATATAAGGAGCCCCTCCTCTCACTTCTCACTCACACCTCCTCGTGAAGGATCTCTCTCCCCCTCTAGTATTTATCCCCCATGGTATCGGACTAGTGAGATACATGTTCCCGGTGGCTATTCGGAAAGAAAGAGTTGTGCTTCCGCTACATCGCTAGAGCGAGGAGGCGGAGGTTGCTCGGTGCCTCGGATGTGTGTGCGAGCACGGATGCGCCGCTGATTTGCGGTGCTAGGACTTCCTCTCGATCTTGAGATCGGCAAGAGATCGTCTACATCAACTACGAGTTCAACCTTGTTAAGCTTTGTCGGTCTTCAAGGGTATGTTCTCTACAGATGTATATCCACCCGTTTCTTGTACCTAGTATATAGATCTTGGTACAAAGTTGTTACCATCGTAGGAATTTATTTTCTATGCTACAAACCCTACAGTGGTATCAGAGCCGGATCTATGCGTAGATGCTTTGCACGGGTAGTACACAAATTTAATAACCTTATCCTTAAGACATTTCTTAGCGTCTTTCATCACTTCATCATTTAGTTCAATCGATCCCCTCTTCTTTGGTGTTGGTGTTGGGGTTGATTCGCGCATAATTGGTTTAGGTGTAGTTAACTCAGGTGGAATTGGCTCAGTTGTAGTCCAATCATCATAATTCTCGCTTATTTTAGCCATTAATTCCTCAGCTTCTGCAGGAGTTCTTTCATGAAAAAACACTCAACAAAACTATCCAGATATGTCCTAGATTCATCAGTTAGTCCATTATAATATATATCAAGAAGCTCATTTTTAGGTAATGGACATCCAGGATGTGCATGAATCAAAGCACAGAACCTTGCCCATGACTCGGGCAATTTCTCCTCTTCTCCATGTTTAAAATCAAAAAGTTTCTGCAAAATAGCATGTCGAGATCTAGGAGGGAAATATTTCTGAAAGAAAGTAGCAATCAAGCAATCAGGGCTATCAATGGATCCAAGAGGTAAATTATTAAACCAAGTTTTAGCTTCTCCTTTTAGTTAAAAAGGGAAAAATTTAGCAACAAAGTAGGTACGGATCTTAATATCATCATAAAATAAGGCACTCATAGTAGAAAGCTCAGTCATATGTGCAATAGCCCTTTCATTCTCAGCCCCACAAAAAGGTTCTTCCTCAACAATGTTTATATAGGATAAATCAAGAGAGAAATCATAATCTTTATCTTTAATGTTTATGGGAGATGTGTCAAACTTAGCATCAGGGAATAGTTTAGGTATAATAGTACGTTTCTCAGTAAGACTCTTGATAGCACTAGCACCATGTGTGTTTCGATATTCTTCAATAAATTCATCAGTCATTTTAGTATAACCATCTTTAATATCATAACTCTCTCTAGACTCAAGTGAGCTAACAGGTGTGATAGTATCTTCATTAGGAGTTTCAGTGTTTCTTAATATAATTCTAGCAATAGTAGCATCTAGGAAAGGACCTAATGAACCACTTTCGTCAAGCACAGTAGAAGTAACATCATGAGCATCAAAAGAAATTTCAGATTCAGCAGTAGTAGCAGTGTGTGTAGCATGTGTATGTGGTGGTGGTGTAACAAGCTTACTTATAAGATATGGTGAATCAAGAGCAGCAGAGGTGTTTAGAACTGTACCTCTTCTTGTAGTGGATTGTAATAGAGGAAATTTTCCATCACGAGTTTTACCCATGATGAAAAGGATAGCAGCGAACAATAATAATCCCAAGTGAACTTACAAATAAAACTATGCTCCCTGGCAACGGTGCCAGAAAATAGTCTTGATGACCCACAAGTACAGGGGATCGAAATAATCTTCGTGGGTAGTATAACCCAATTTATTGATTCGACACAAGGGGAGCCAAAGAATACTTATAAGCCTTAACAACTGAGTTGTCAATTCAGCTGCACCTGGAAATAGTCATGCTCACAACATTTTATTAGTAGCAACAGTTTTGTAGTAGGAATAGCAAAGTAACAACAGTAGTAAAATAAAGGCAGTGGTAACAATAGTAGCAAACAACAGGATTTGAGTGTGGTAGGCATAGGGATGGATGGATGGGTGTTGCATGGACAAGTCTATTCATGTAATATCAAGATCTAGGGCAATTGCAGATAAACAAGTTAAAGCATCCAAGTACTAAATAATCATAGGCATGTGTTCCATATATAGTCATACATGCTCGCGATGAGAACTTGCACAACATATTTTGTCCTGCCAGCTCGTTGCAGCGGGGCCTCAAGGTAATATACTGGCAATTAAGGTACTCCTTTTAATAGAGTATCGGAGCAAAGCATTAACACTCCGCGAACACATGTGATCATCATATCACAGCCATACCCTCCGGTTATCCCAATTTCTGTCACTTCGGGGCCTCGGGTTCCGAACAATAATATGTGTAAAAACCTTGAAGATAAGATCACAAACAATACTATCATCATGAATCAATAACATGTTCAGATCTGAGATCATGGCACTCGAGCCCTAGTGACAAGCATTAAGCATAACAAGTTGCAACAATGTCAAAAAGCACTAACAAATATACTAGGCACCATGCCCTAACAATCTTATTCGATTACATGATAGATCTCATCCAATCCCTACCATCCCCATAGCCTACATCGGGGGATTACTCTCTCATGGATGGGGGAAACATGGATGGTTGATGGAGAGGCATCGGTGATGATGATGGCGATGATCTCCTCCAAATCCCCATCTCGGCAGGGTGCCAAACGGAGTTTCTGGTTCCGAATCTCGGTTTCTGGTGGTGGCGGTGCAGCGGAACTCTATCTGGAAAACGTTGAACCCCCCTGTTTTTAGGTCAGAGGACTTATGTAGGCGAAGGGGGAGATCACGGGGTGCCCGAGGTGGCCACACCGCCCCCGGGCGCGGCCTGGCCTGGCCCGCGCCACCAGGTGGTGTGGGACCCTCGTGTCCCTTCTCTGTCTCGTCTTCTGGCTCCGTGAGTCTTCTGGTAAAATAGGAGTTTGGCGATATTTTCCGGGATTTTTCTTGAAAGTTGATTTCCTTCACAAAAACTAGACACCAAAGCAATTCTACTAAAAATAGCGTCAGTATGTGTTAGTTGTATCCAAATCACACTAATTAGAGGAGAAACAATAGCAAAAGTGTTCGGGAAAGTAGATACATTTTGGACGTATCAGCATGACTGGGACAACAAAGAAGATCCAAGGTCGACCCATTGATTTTCTAGAGCTCTACTGATGTGTAACAAATGATGATGACCGCGCAGCCCAGCGTGGGAAGATAAGAAACATTCAACTCCTAGCTCTTAGATATTTTGCTTACTATCTTTCCACTAGCAATCTTGGTAGGGAGAACACTAGTAATATTTCTAATTATCATTTAGCTTTTCTCGCTGCTCCACTTAATAATGAAACCAAGTATAATCTTGGTTCTCTCATTGCTTGCCACCTAGCTGCTAGAGGACCCATTTATGTGGGCATTATTGCTGCGCGCATGGTTGTTGCCTTGGACCATTCTGTTGATCCTAATGATACAATGCTAGCCCCATAAAGGCTTGATCTAGCTGCTATGAAAGCACATCACTTTGTTACTGCTAACTCTAGTACAGAGAGTTTAGTTTACAGGATGTTGTTTACTGACGGGGAGGAGAAGGAAATTCCCTTGCCACAGTCTACTTTGTTCAGTATTTTAGGAGGCCATGGTCGTGCTCCAAGTAGGAGATGGATGAGCAGCTCTACTTTCTTGGTTTCCATGGGCAGCACCAGGAGGGGGATGAGCCCTCTTATGACTACTCTATGCACTACGCCGGGGCGTCCTCGAGTTCGTATCAGGACGAAGGCACTTCTTCGTCATATTATGGAGGAGCCCCTTCTTGGCAAGCTTGGGATTGATCTCCACTTAGGCCAAAATCCTAAGCTTGGGGGGAGGTATACCGACGTCACACTCATCTACATATCATATTCTATTGGTACTTTGCATATCCATGTTTCTCTTTCTTTTTAGTTTTTGCTCTTGTTTTGTTTCTTCTTTCCAAAACACAAAAAGACCAAAAATAGTTTTTTTATTCCCTTTGTTGCTTCTTTATCTTTTAGCCTTGGTTTGTTTTACCCTTTTTTTAAGCTTTGGTTTGTTATTCGAAAAACCCAAAAATATTTTGCTTTGATTGCTTTTGCCTTCAGATCTTGCCTTAAAAATCAAAAACCCAAAAAATATTTGTTGTTCTTCTCTGGTTTTGTAAAGTTTGTTGCAGGGTTCAGCGGTCCTCGGTGACTCCTTGGAGTTTGGTTTTATATTATTATTCGAGCCACACAAGTGAAAGGCAATAATGACAATTTATGACAACTCGAGGTGTGGTAAGAGGCTAGTATGAACTCTATTTGTTTTCATTTTTGTACATATACTCATCATTGTGGACATTCTTAGTCTGTTCATGTAAGGTGTATGTTATTTAATGGGTGCTTAGTAGTTCTTGCTCTCTTATGATTAGTTCCAAATTGCTGATAGTTTGTAGCACGACATGTAAATGTTTGCTTGCATTGTTCTATTCATAACATGGTATGACATTGTGGTATCCTCCTCTGAGTGTTTTATTTGAATCGACTTGGCACATGTTCATGCATGCATATGACTAAACAAAAAGTCAGTTAAGCCTTGGTGATTTATTTTGCCTCAGAGTTCTTGTGTCACTTTTATGCCACTATTAATTTTGTTTTAATTCAAGCATGATTATGACAGTTACTGCTCTCTCAATTGTCGCTCCCTTTCTATTGCTAGTCTTCACTTGCACTGAGTATGAGCTCCACTTGTGCATCCAACTCCCCAATTCCAAAGTTGTCAAAAAGTGTCCACCATATCTACCTATTAGCATCATTGCTATTCCTTGCATATTTATTATGCCTTGTTTTCTTCCAAATAAAATGTTTGCTTATTATGAGAAAATTAGTTAGTAAAGCTCTCACAAACTTGATGGCACACTTTATTTTCTTGCATTTAATAAACATGAACCATTGTGACTATCTATGTATTTATATGCTTGCAGATTATAAGTTGGGAGTTAGCAGAACCATGCTGTCATGGGGAACGCTTTTAACACTTGTACATATCTATCTAGTTGATATCATGTTCTTTTGTTTATGGATGTCGGCGGTGTGAAATAAAAGGGGAACTTGTAAGTCCATGGAGTATCGTATATGTGTTAGAGAAACGCCTGGGTGGCTAGCCTAAGACATGCCTAATCATGGTGGAAACTTGCAACATAACCATAGTGAGCAATCTATGAAGCATCTTCAAAATAAAAATATATAAAAAGAAAAAAGGTCACCATACTCATGGTAAATAAAAAGATTGTTGATATGCTCATTGTCTGTTGCCTTGTCATTTTGATATGGGATAGCTCATGTGTCATGGGGCAAGGGGTACCCTGTTGGCGGTTTTCTATGATACACATATACTTACAGTGATAAGAACTTGCTTGTAACTAAAGTTGAGTAGCATTAGGAATGACCCTCGTACTTAAGGGGCATGAGATTTTCAATTTATGATCTGTCAAGCATATAACTCATATTTGACCTCACTTTAACCTTAACCATTTAAAGATTCTTATGATAGGGGCAATGAGATCTCAAAGCTAATGAGTACCATACTTTCAACATTTGGAAGCCTTTCAAACTTTTTAATCTTTTCTTTCAATTTTTATGTCGAGTCACCATTTATTCAATTAGCACCTTCCCGAGAGCATAACTGTCATTCTTAGTGTAATGTGCTTTTTCCAGAACACGGTTGATTATGATATAACTTTGACACTTGTATCTTTGATATTTTTACTTCTAGTCTTCACTTGAACTTCAAAGGTGCCTTGGCATTTATGTTTTTCTCTAAAAGAAAGGCAAGCGAGATACCACTTTATAATATCTTCTTATGAGCATTACAATCTTCCATATGCTTATGTTTCATGTTGCTTATTATTATTGTGTTGGAATCTCTTCATAAGCTTGCATGACTATTGGGTAAACTTATTTGTATACTCCTTATTATGAATTGCCTAAGTATTTGATCATATGCTGAGAATATATACATCTTATGAAGAAAATGTGTTCGTGAAAGTTTCTTTTATCCCACTCAGTTTTCAACTGAATTGCTTGAGGACAAGCAATAAGCTAAGCTTGGGGGAGTTGATACGTCCAAAACGTAGTTACTTTCCCGAACACTTTTGCTATTGTTTCTCTTCTAATTTGTGTGATTTGGATATAACTAACACGGACTGACAGAGTTTTCAGCAGAATTGCTTTGGTGTCTCGTTTTGTGCAGGAAATCAACTTTCAGGAAAAATCCCGGAAAATATGCCAAAAATCATATTTGTCCAGAAGACTCACGGAGCCAGAAGACGGAGGGGAGAAGAGGCCAGAGGGGCCCACACCACCCCCAGGAGCGAGCCAGGTATGGCCGTGCCAGGGCATGGTGTGGCCGCCTCGAACTCCGCCTCGACCTCTCCTTTCGCCTAATGTACCCTATGACCTGAAAAAACACCGGGGGGTTCGACAATTTACAGAGAAGAGTTCCGATGCGCCGCCACCACCAAAAACCTCCATTCGGAACCAGAAACTCCGTTTTGGCACCCTGCGGGGACGGGGAATTGGAGGAGATCATCGCCATCATCATCACCAACGCCTATCCATCAACCATCCATGATTCCCCCATCCATGAGTGAGTAATCCCCTGCAGTAGGCTATGGGGATGGTATGGATTGGATGAGATCGTTCATGTAATTGCATAAGATTGTTAGGGCATGGTGCCTAGTATCTATTGTTAGTGCTTTTTGATATTGTTGCAACTTGTTATTCTTAATGCTTGTCACTAGGGCCCGAGTGCCATGATCTCAGATCTGAACATGTTATTGATTCATGATGATATTATTGTTTATGATCTTACTTGCAAGTTGTATACACATATTATTTTCCAGAACTCGAGGCCCCGAAGTGACAGAAATCGGGATAACCGGAGGGGTGGCTCTGATGTGAGGATTATGTGTGTTCATGGAGTGTTAATGCTTTGCTATGGTGCTCTATTAAAAGGAGTACCTTAATTGTCAGTAGATTCCCTTGAGGCCCCGCTGCAACGGGCTGGCAGGACAAAAGATGTTGTGCAAGTTCTCATTGCGAGCATGTATGACTATATATGGAACACATGCCTATGATTATTTAGTACTTGGATGATTTACCTTGTTTATCTGCAATTTCTTTAGATCTTGATATTACATGAATAGTCTTGTCCATGCAACACCCGTCCATCCATCCCTATGCCTACCGCACTTTAAATCTTGTTGTTTACTACAATTGTTACCGCTGTCTTTATTTTACTACTTTTGTTATTTTTCTATTGCTACTACAAAACTGTTGCTACTAATAAACTATTGTGAGCAAGACTGTTTCCAGGTGCAACTAAATTGACAACTCATGTGTTAAGGCTTATAAATATTCTTTGGCTCCCCTTGTGTCGAATCAATAAATTTGGGCTTTACTTCCCTCGAAGACTGTTGCGATCCCCTATACTTGTGGGTCATCATGGGTCAGTCAAACCCCATGTTCGTAACATGTGTCCACAACATTGGTTTGACATCTCCATGTCTATGAATTGCGAAACATAGTCATCAACCAATCGATGTGCTAGTCTAATATTCATGTGTGTCCTCACATGAACTCCGACTAGGGACAACTATTAGATAACCATACAAGTAAAGAGTTTCACAAACAATTCACATAATTGACAATCAATACAAGTTGCCTGATATATGGATATTCAAGAAACATTACAGTAACTCATGGATACACATGAAATATAATCATCCTATGATTGCCTCTAGGGCATATTTCCTTCAAATTTCCCAGTCATTCGGCATGCAGGAGGAGCTCGCACGGCTGAAGGAGTAAATAGAAAACAGCCTGCCCCTTGTCACCAAGCAAAACGCGCCTGACATGTCGTTCGACTCTGTAGTCAACACCAAGGTGGTGCAGGTCCACCCGACGGACCCCACCAAGACTGCTCTGATCGCTAATAACCTAAGTTCCCCATAGGAATCCGCGCTCGTCGAATTCCTCCGTGAGCACTGGGAAATCTTCGCATGGTGTCCTGCGGACATGCCAGGAGTTCCCAGGGAATTCGCCGAGCATGCACTCAACGTGTTTCCAGATGTGAGGTCGGTCAAGCAGTCGATGTGTAGACTGTCCGAGGGCAGAGCTGCGGTGACCCGACATACCACTACATGATGTAGTACACTATAGTCGTTGACATAACACCAATGAAACACCGTTCACTAGTATTACATCCCTTAGAGTGGTACAACAGAAATACAACAGGTCCAAGACATGACTATAGGTTACAACTTGACTCTTTACAAAAGATCCAGAGAACACTCTAGGTTAAAGAGAGAGAGAAACTTCTTACAAAGAAGAATAAAAAATAATCAACTCATAAACTATTATGCTAATAAGATTAGCATCTAACTATTTGGCTCATATTGCTGCTATTGCAATACTCTACAGAAGTAGGTTCTATGGCTAGAGATTATATTTCTATCTATTTAGCAACTTCGTCTTCACTTTAGTTGATGTATATGTTGACTTCCTTTACTTCATTGAAGAGCTTGAGCTTTTGATGATGATTCCTAGAGCATAACTTGATGTAGACGTCGTCTTAATGGCTTCAGAATCTAGCAAGGGTTAAGAAGATACGTTGAGTACGAGCGCACTCAACAAATTCACTAGAAAAGGAGTGTTTGATGCACTATATCTACAACCACAGACCATAGGTCGTAGGCAATGCAAGTTTTTGTAAACATTTCTTTAAAGGTTGCTTTTATTTTAATAATCTATGTCCTTTAGACTTCACGGGTTTACCAGAACTTTCATGGAGTTCCTTTCTCGCCGCGTTCGTAGATCCTTCCCGGAACAGGGAGTAACAAGTTACAGTTCTTACACTCTGTAGAGGTGCATTACTTTACCCATGAGAGATCAAATCCTTGTAGCACAACCGGGCGATCTTTCCCGTCCACACTTCCTATGGTGTGGGGCCCAGTAGATGATCCAAGTCAATCACTGTCCTTCTCCGTGAACCCACATACCCGACGGATTGCATATCAGGCCTAGGATAAAACTTGTTTCCAATAGCAGCCTAAGGTGTACAACCCTCATATATACCAGAAGTCATGGGACATTGAGGATCCCACCCATAACCTGCTAACCCTCTACAAGAGGAGTTGCAACAACGGCCCGGTCATCCGTTGGCATGCGAAAGGGAGCTGATCCAGTTGACTTCTCCGTCCCATTCCAAATCTCATGGTTAACGCGTAATATACGGCACAAGAATCACTGGCTACATTGGTTGATAAGTCCTATAGATTATGTTCCTTTACCACCGGAACTTCCATAGTAGGTTATTACCTCATGGTAAATAACCTATAATCATATTATTATGAAAATAGTGTTTTCTGACATTTTTGAAATGCAGGTGATGATAACACTAGATTTGCAAAAATACTTTACTGAAAATAATCAAAGGACATGAGCAAGTGTGAACTTGCCTTTTGTTATTGCAAGAATATGCACTCATGGTTTTCGAGACAATATAAGATCCAATATCTGAAATCAGCATCATTGGTCCGGTAGGGACTAATGTTTAAAGAAGCAAGATGCCATTATGCATAAATAATGCTATGCAATTTTATAATTCCGAAAGTGAAACCCTCTGCATTATAAATGAGTTGATCTTAGGTATCTTCTTGAAGATTGGGTTTATATTTAAGTTTATTTCATAAGCAATTACATTTATAAGGAACTTAAGTGTTAACAATCCAAAATATACAAGTAAGGATAAAGTAATGTGATTATGATTAATTGTTACCTGGTGACTAGGATAAACGTCCTTGAGTTGAGTTGTTAAGAGTTTGAAGGAACTATAATATACTTGTTGTTTGAAGTTGCAAAAAGAATAACATTTGAAGAAACTAGTGTTTAGTTAAGGCTAATCAGTCTTGAGGATTATTAGGTTTTAAATTAGGGTTTGAGATTGTTACAAATGATATTGAGTTATCATATTTTAATTGATGGTACAGGTGACCAGAGCTAACTATAAAAACATGAATAAACTTCAAATGAGATGTTTATGATTGTTTATACCAAAGTTAACTAACAAAATAGAAGTGAATCTTAAGATGTAGCGAGTTTTAGAACATCATCTAGTTTTAGGGTTTTGACAAATATGATTATAGATGATCCCTTTTTTAACTTAAGTGAAAGATGAATTTAATAACATGCAACTTATTAATGGGAGCATAATTAGATGATCTTATAATTTTGTTAGAGTTTAGAGTCATTTTAAGAGTGGTTAAGATATGAAGATTATTCACCATCTTATACATGAGTGATATATAATATTTATTTAAAAGGAGTGTAATTTGAATTTAAGATTTAAAAATATTTAAAGGCTAATAGTTACACTTAAGTTTTATTATGATTATGGATTTAGACTTAGTAATTAAACTTAAAGTATTTAGTGTTTTATTAAGAAATGTGATTATTTCTTTCTTAGTAAATAAATTTAAAGAATTAACAAAGTGGTTATTTCATTTTAGTAAAATAAGTAAATGAATTTTATTATCAAAGGTTATTAAAATGTTTTTGAATAATATTCATAGTATTTTTCTAGTAAAATATACTTATTAAAGATCTTAAATGAATTTTATTTAATTTTAAGTATTATCTTTATTTTTATAAAATTCTTCAAAGAATTAAGTGTCTTTAAATATTTGCTTTATGTTTTATTTATAAAATAGTATAGTTATTTTTATACACAATATTGATTTTCTACACATTTTTAGGGCTCTTCCTTATTTTCCTAAACTTCCATAAAGTTATAAGTGTTTTTTAAATATATGTTTTATTTTATTAGATTAAAATACAAGCTAATATTTTTCTTTAAAAAATTATTATATATAGATATATTTTAAATGATTTTTATTTATTTAATGTCTTATTCCTATTTTTAGAAAATTCCTTAAAGGATTTCTTACACTAAAATATTTAATTTAAATTTTATTATGCTAAAATATATAATTAATATATTTTTATTGGATAGTTTTATATATAAATATATATAACAATTTTATATGTTATAAGTATTTTTAGGATTTGGTATAATTTCATGTGCATTGGAAATATTTTATAGAGTTTATTTAATGGAAAAAAATGATTTGATGGTGCACAAGTAGTTGGGTTATGGCCCAATTGGGTGTAAATGGACCTGGTCCAACGGACCAAGTTGGTTTGGCCCAATAGGCCGGCCCAGTTCGTCTTGGGTCAACACATCTCACCCCTGGCCCTTCTCTTCCTCCTCGCTCCTAGGCACCCCATACACGTATACGACCCTGACCCCGATTCCCCTCAAGCGACGTAGTGAGGCGCCGCCACCTCCGGCGAGGCAGTCCATTGCGGTTGCCTCCATTGGTTGCTGAAGCTCTGCCTACCCTAGATTGTCCTGGCCCTCCAACTCAATTTGGGGATAGGGCTTCTACCAGGTCGCATCCAACCCTCGCTGGTGCTAGGGTTCTGATGCCCGAGGCGACGCCGTTCACCGGTGATGTGCTGGATGTTGCAGTGTGCCTCGGCGTGGGTCGAGCTCTATTGTGCTCCTCGTGTCGCCCCACCACAACGTTGCTTTCCACTTCTCCTATGGGGAACTCTCTGCTTTCTCTCTGGTGATCCACGACTCCCCACATGTAGGTGCTATGGTATTGTTTCTTCTCCGACACCGACGAGACGACAAGCTTATCCAACCCCAGCGTCGGTCTTCTTGTCTGCTACATCAACTATGTCTCCAGACAGGTACTGTGTAGAGGTCCCAACCTTTAATAAGGTAGAGATCCCTGTGTTTACAATGCTAGTCCCTGGATCAATAGCTAGCATCCACAGTTAAGAGGTAATATCAAGAACAAAGGTCATAATAAAACTTTATAACTAGGAATAAAATAATTTATTACATCTTACATAGCTCATATGGCCATCTCATTACAATGCAACAGAAATAACTATAGCATGGAGTCCTTCATATTCAAAGTGCCACAGGCAAACATGTTGGTTGTAGACTTGTAATCCTAATCAACACACTTCACTAACATCAAACAAACCTACAACATAATAAGTTACAGCCACAAGGTTCAATACATTTGAATTGTATTGGCAAGTGATACTATGGAAGTATAGTGGAGTCTATCATCTATATGCATTTGGAGTGGAGCTTAGGCTTGCTTTCCTCAAAATAGATTTTCCTTATCATTTGAAAACACTAAGCTTTTGCTTGTCAAAATCACCCAAGGCATCTCCCAATAGAAATTGGTGATCCTTCAACCCTTGTTCAACCACAAAGTTTTAACTTAGAAATTGGGATGAGGAGATTCTTGATAGCTTCCATGTCTTGATGCTCAAATTGTCCTATACCAGGGACATGGCTAAGTACTTAGATTTTACACTCTGCAGAGGTGGTTCACTTTCCCCACAAGACTTGGTTTCACCAAGACAAGATCTTTTAGAAGCCTTCCCTTAGACCAGAATGGACGCGTTCCAACCTATCATCCCCTACCACCAACTGTCCATTTGGCTAAGTTATTGCAACCTATATGATCTAGGCAGATCCCATAATGCCAAGTGGCTGCACTTGAAGCTTCTCAACATTTGACATCTCAAATCTCTTTGTTCCTGGGTGGCATTCCACAAGTGAGATACACAAGGTAAACCATAGAAATGGACCTTGTATAAACACTGAACACAAACCATTCCTTCCATTCCACCCAGGTGATTCATTCACTTAGTTGTTTTATTAAACAAAACACAAGTCCTTGACTTAAGAATATTCCATAATATGAATATATTCCACCCTTGTTTTCTACTAGCTAAGCTAAGCATGATAGTAGTAGGAATCTTAACTTAGGAAATTTCCACTAAGGTTTCATCTACTAGGATTTCCCATGGCATAGTTTATACTTAGCAAAAATTCCATGCAAGTCCTACTTAGAAACATCACTAATGCATAATGAAAATAATGGGACAAAAAGTATGGAGCATCACTTGCCTTTTTGGTAGAGAATATAAGTTCACTCCTTGATCTTGCAATATTCACACTATTCAATTTCCACTACAATTCAATCAAGCAAGGCATAAATTACAATCTACCATTCAAGCAATCATCACATAAAATAATAGAAACAAAGCAATGCATGCAAGCATGCTAAAGATTGTTTTATTTGGAAAAAGTGGTTTCTAATAGGTTATAAACATTCTAAAACACCTATTGGTCATTTTATATAAGTGGCAAAATCATTTGCAAAAGATTTTACTTATAAATCATTCGTAAACCAAATCCATATTTTATGCCTTTAGCAAAGCAATAATATTTATAGGGTTCACAAATATATTTTTAAATCATAAAACTTTGTTTTTAGGTTCAGAGAGTTTAATCCAAATCATTTCCCAAGATTTTTCTCCAAAATCATTTTTAAACCATAATCAACATTTTTATTTGGCTAGAAATGCTTTTATTCAAAGATTTATTCCTTAGTATCTCAAAATAAGTTTTTAAAACCAAAAGTTGTTTTATATGGTCAGTAGGTTCAAAACAATCCATTTTCCAAAGATTTTATCACAAAAATAATTTTAGAAAGAATTTTATATTCAAATTATGCCTACACAAGTTTCTGCAAAAACAATCATTTTACCATAATCAATTCATTAAACAAAGTGCATAGTTGGAAAGTACTTGTCTTTCTGATTCCATTGATATAAAATTTGCAAAATTTGGACGTGTGGATCAAAAGTTATGCAATTTACAAAATCAAACAACTAATAGAAATGTTTCTGGCTTTTAAAACAACACAGTGCCACGCGTCAAGTCCTTATTGGCCGATAAAGGTTCGCATGGATCGTGCAGTGTGGTGCGTTGGAACTAATGAAAATCGTGCGGCACAGATCGCTCCATACCGTTCCACTTAAGTGACTCTATTCTATCCACGCGATTTAGATCCAACGGTTGCTGTGAGTGTGACCATGAATGAGAGGCGCTGGCGCGCACTGGTGGTGAGTTTGCCGGTGATTCAGAAGGCGAGAGAGAGAGAGAGAGAGAGAGAGAGAGAGAGAGATGTCTCATAGCAATCACAGCATCGTGGGGCAGCTCGACGTAGTCTTTTCCTGGACAGGGGCGCACGAGGACGATCGAAATTTCTCGCCGGAGTTCGCGAAGGTGTCGGGTGTTCTCTGTTGAACACGGTGGCGAGGCTATGGTGCACGCCAGAGAAAAAGGGAGGTGCCGTTAGGTTCACAGGGTTGTGGCGAGTAGACGTGTGTGAAGGAGAAGGAGAGGAGAGGTCAGATGCTACCTGGGGAACTCGCCGGAGTCGAGGTAGTGGATGGCGATGTTCGGCCGTCATCGTTGCTGAGGTTACGGTGCTTGCGCGGATGAACGGGAAGGACAGGGAGATGCGCCAGAGGCTGGGGATCATGCTCGTGTGCTCTGGGGGAAACGGGGAGGTTCGTGCTTGCCGGAATTGGCCAGGGGAGGTTGTCGGAGCAGAGATGTTATCGCAAGCAATACGGGCAGCCTAGGGGCTCCGGTGGTGTGAGGACTGGGGAAAAGGGAGAGGGAAGGTGGGCGTTTATGAGAGCGAGGTCACGGGGCAGAATTAGTGCGGCGTTTAAGCGAATTCAAGTCAAGGAATCAACGCAGGAACAGCAGGGAGAAAAAGGGGAGGAACTGGTCGCGCGAAGATGACGATGATGTGGCGTGGGGTCGGTACATCAGCGAGAGAGAGAGAGAGAGAAAGAGTTGGTTCCAGATGTCATCGAGGATGCGGGTCGTTTCCCTGGTGCGAAGCGTTTTCTGCGGGGAATGAGGGAGTGGGCTGATTCTGGGCCAGATAGGTTAGTTGGGCTGGGCAAAACCCTTTCCATTTTTTTGTGCTGTTTCATTTTTCTTTTTCTTTTTTCATTTTTCTGTTTTGATTTCATTTAAATGATTTCAAACCTTGTTTGAATTCAAACCTTTTTCAAATGTTCAGTATAATTCCATATTGTTTAAACATGTATTTTAAATACCATTTTAGGAATAATTCTTTTATTCTTCTTATGGTTTTATTCTTTATTAAAACAAGCATATGCCATTATTCAAATAAGATTAAATATATTTTTCAAATCCTTTATTTGAATTCTAATTTTTACTAAACCTTTTCAGTAGGTTTTATTTATTTTTAAAAAGGGTGTCAGATAATTCACTTTGAATTATTTGGAATATTTTTAATATGATTTATTAATCATTCAAATTGGGTATTTGTCTTTATCCAATGGAATAGAATTTGGTTAATGCCATTTTATTTTATTTGGAAAATTCTTAATCCTTTTATTTTATTTGGATTTGGATTATAATCATTCCATTTGCTTATGTATTAGGCCAAAATTTAATTTGGTCTTTAAATATTCCTCATTCAATATTTCTTTCTTTAACTCATAAAATTCATATATTTTTATTTATAGATCCAAACTTGGTGTTTCCAATTTGTATAATTTTATTTAGTATTTGTTTATCCTTTTAAATCCCTTTAGGATTATTTGCTCACCATTTGGTATGGATTTCTAGATAGGTGCTTTATTAGCTTTGGAAATTCAATTTCCTTATCTTATTAAATTTATAAGATTTTATCTATGGCTCCAAATTAAGTGAAACCAATTCATATGGTTTTATATTATTTCTATTTGTCATTCTTGATCATTTTGAAATGCTTGCTTGACCAGATTTTTTTATATGGATCAAATCCATAGGCTTAGAGATATATTTTGAAATGATTTTCTACCATTAGAGTTTTAGGGTTTTGGTTTATTTTCCAAGTGTTTAAAGTTCAAGATGCATTTATGAAGAATGCATTTCACTTTATTTGAATTTAGTTGGATTTAAACTTTATTCAAAGTTTGTTCAAGATGGGATTTTAAGTTTCCATTTAGAAAAAAAAGTTTCTTTTCACTCTAAATTTCAGCAATTATTAATTTTGTTTATTTATTTTTCACATTACAAAATATGGAAAATTTTGGGATGTGACAGGCTACCACCCTTAAAATAAATCTCGTCCCGAGATTTAGGGAAGATAGGGGTTACAATTTGGCTCAAAGCAACTAGGGTACTACCACCCTTAAAAGTTTTTCACTAGATTACTTCTTGGCTTGCTTGGGATCTTCATGAAACCTCTCTGGGCAAACATCTGCATAGTGTCCTTTGTTTCCACACTTGAAACATGTGACAAGGCTGAGATCCTTCATAGGCTTGTTTATCTTGTGCTTCATCTTTTCTGGACAATTGCTTGCATAATGTCCTTGATCGCCACAATTGTAACATGTGACAAGATTGAGTTCTTCATGTATCTTCTATGGACAAGTTGACACATAATGGCCTAGATATTTGCAGTTGTTGCACCACACTTGGCTGATTTCCTTATACTTCTTCTTCTTCTCTAGACATTCATTGGCATAGTGTCCCATCTCTTTGCAATGGCAACACTGCACTTGACTTTTGTCCTTCTTCTTAGGTTTCTCCAAAGCTAGGAGTGCTTCTAGTTCATGTTCTTCATATCTCACCTCAAAGGTGGGAAAGTTTCCTGGTCTCCTTAATCTTTTCCTTGGGTAATACATATGTCTCCTCTTTGGTCCATCAAATTGAGTCATATTGCATGGAGGTGCAAGCTGAGATTTTCCTTTGTCTTCATCCTTCTTGGTAGAAGTTGTTCCCTCCTGGGAGTTTACAATCTGTTGATGTACTCCACCTTGTTTCCTGTGTTGAACTATGGAATAGATGGGGCATTGGATAGGGTCATGATTATGTCCTTCACATAGGAAACAAGTAGCTTGACATGTGGGGCATTGATTAGTTGGATGTTTCTCTTCACAATTGGGGCATTGATCTTCATGCTCTTTGGAAGTGTGATCCTTGTCTCCACAAACATTGCAAGCTTGAGTTCCTTCTATAATATCATCCTTGACATCATTGTTATCACAAAATCCTTGGGAAGGGTTGTCTCCCATGTTGAACATTTGACTTGTCATCCTATGCAACCATTGGGTTTGGGTTTCCAAAAACCTTTGCATGGTTGGGTCTAAATCATTATTGTTGGCCCAAAATTGAGTTGTCACTTGGTTCAACTGGGTTTGGGTTACTATGAGTTCTCTCATGTTGATCCCTTGGTTGTTATTGTTGTTGTCACCATCCTTGATGTTGGAGTCTCTTGGAGTAGTCATCTGTTTGGGTTGGATTGGGATTATAATAGGCAAAAGATTTCTAAGGAAGAATTCTATTCACATACATCACAAGTCACACAAACAATGTGCAAACAATCACAAACAAACATTCCACTCAAACAACAAGTTTCAAACACATTTTTAGGCAATAAAATATTTTTTTTGCTACACCACATAAGTTGGTGGGTTTAATTTAAACTAAACATGGTGGTCCAACTGTATGGTTTACTTGAGATCATTCCATCCTTCTTGGTTACTTCTTCATGAACAAGATCTTTGTATCCTTGGAGAATTTCTTGAATCTTGGTCACAAAACTTCAAAGGTGATGATGATTCCTCCTAACCTTAGTCTTCAATTCTTGAGCAATATCTCTTGTCTCATTTGTACTACTTAGTGATATCCAAGTTGAAGTCCTTGTTGAGAATAAGGTTGAAATCACTTGAGTTGGTGAAGTCCTTTGCTCATGTTGAAGTCTTTGCTCATGGTGGAGGATTTATCCATCAAGTTGAAATAGACAAGATGTAGAATCAAAACCAAAATGGTTGAGGAAAGAGTATACAAGATTGTTTGTAAATAAGTTTTGGAACAAATACAACTCCTATTTTTCTAAGGGGTTTTGTCCAATCCTAGGGTCACAATCCTACAGGAAACACAGTGCTCTGATACCATCTGTAGAGGTCCCAACCTTTAATAAGGTAGAGATCCCTGTGTTTACAATTCTACTCCCTGGATCAATAGCTAGCATCCACAGTTAAGATGTAATATCAAGAACAAAGGTCATAATAAAACTTTATAACCAGGAATAAAATAATTTATTACATATTACATAGCTCATATGGCCATCTCATTACAATGCAGTAGAAATAACTATAGCATGGAGTCCTTCATCTTCAAAGTGCCACAGGCAAACATGTTGGTTGTAGACTTGTAATCCTAATCAACACACTTCACTAACATCAAACAAACCTGCAACATAATAAGTTACAACCACAAGGTTCAATACATTTGAATTGTATTGGCAAGTGATACTATGGTAGTATAGTGGAGTATATCATCTATATGCATTTGGATAGGTGGAGCTTAGGCTTGCTTTGCTCAAAATAGATTTTCCTTATCATTTGAAAACACTAAGCTTTTGCTTGTCAAAATCACCCAAGGCATCTCCCAATAGAAATTGGTGATCCTTCAACCCTTGTTCAACCACAAAGTTTTAACTTAGAAATTGGGATGAGGAGATTCTTGATAGCTTCCATTTCTTGATGCTCAAATTGTCCTTTATCAGGGACATGGCTAAGTACTTAGATTTTACACTCTGCAGAGGTGGTGCACTTTCCCCACAAGACTTGGTTTCACCAAGACAAGATCTTTTAGAAGCCTTCCCTTAGACCAGAATGGACGCGTTCCAACCTATCATCCCCTACCACCAACTGTCCATTTGGCTAAGTTATTGCAACCTATATGATCCAGGCAGATCCCATAATGCCAAGTGGCTGCACTTGAAGCTTCTCAACATTTGACATCTCAAATCTCTTTGTTCCTGGGTGGCATTCCACAAGTGAGATACACAAGGTAAACCATAGAAATGGGCCTTGTATAACCACTCAACACAAACCATTCCTTCCATTCCACCCAGGTGATTCATTCACTTAGTTGTTTTATTAAACAAAACACAAGTCCTTGACTTAGAAATATTCCATAGTATGAATATATTACACCCTTGTTTTCTACTAGCTAAGCATGATAGTAGTAGGAATCTTAACTTAGGAAATTTCTACTAAGGTTTCATCTACTAGGATTTCCCATGGCATAGTTTATACTTATCAAAAATTCCATGCAAGTCCTACTTAGAAACATCACTAATGCATAATGAAAATAATGGGAAAAAAGTATGGAGCATCACTTTCCTTTTTGGTAGAGAATATAAGTTCACTCCTTGATCTTGCAATATTCACACTCTTCTTCCACTACAATTCAATCAAGCAAGGCACAAATTACAATCTACCATTCAAGCAATCATCACATAAAATAATAGAAACAAAGCAATGCATGCAAGCATGCTAAAGATTGTTTTATTTGGAAAAAGTGGTTTCTAATAGGTTATAAACATTCTAAAACACCTATTGGTCATTTTATATAAGTGGCAAAATCATTTGCAAAAGATTTTACTTATAAATCATTCTTAAACAAAATCCATATTTTATGTGGTTGAAAATGCCTTTAGCAAAGCAATAATATTTATAGGGTTCATAAATATATTTTTAAATCATAAAACTTTGTGTTTAGGGTTAGAGAGTTTAATCCAAATCATTTCCCAAGATTTTTCTCCAAAATCATTTTTAAACCATAATCAACATTTTTATTTGGCTAGAAATGCTTTTATTCAAAGATTTATTCCTTAGTATCTCAAAATAAGTTTTTAAAACCAAAAGTTGGTTTCTATGGTCAGTAGGTTCAAAACAATCCATTTTCCAAAGACTTTATCACAAAAATAATTTTAGAAAGAATTTTATATTCAAATTATTCCTACTCAAGTTTCTACAAAAACAACCATTTTACCAGAGCAATTCATTAAACAAAATGCATAGTTGTAAAGTACTTGTCTTGCTGATTCCATTGATATAAAATTTGCAAAATTTGGACGTGTGGATCAAAAGTTATGCAATTTACAAAATCAAACAACTAATAGAAATGTTTTTGGCTTTTAAAACAACAAAGTGCCACGCGTCAAGTCCTTATTGGCCGATAAAGGTTCACGTGGATCGCGCAGTGTGGTGGTTGGATCTAATGAAAATCGTGCGGCACGGATCGGTGGCGAGTGGCGGTGGCGCGCTCTGGTGGTGAGGTTGCCGGTGATTCAGAAGGCGAGAGAGAGAGATGGCTCACAGCGATCGCAGCATCGTGGGGAAGCTCGACGTAGTCTTTTCCTGGACAGGGGCGCACGAGGACGATCGAAATTTCTCGCCGGAGTTCGCGAAGGCGTCGGGTGTTCTCTGTTGAAGACGGTGGCGAGGCTATGGTGCACGCTAGAGAAAAAGGGAGGTGCGTTAGGTTCGCAGGGTTGTGGCGAGTACACGCGTGTGAAGGAGAAGGAGAGGGGAGGTCAGATGCTACATGGGGAACTCGCCGGAGTCGAGGCAGTGGACAACGACGTTCGGCTGTCGTCGTTGCCAAGGTTACGGTGCTTGCGCGGATGAACGGGAAGCACAAGGAGATGCTCCAAAGGCTGGGGATCACGCTCGTGTGCTCTGGGGGAAACGGGGAGGTTCGTGCTTGCCGGAATTGGCCAGGGGAGGTTGTCGGAGCAGAGATGCTATCGCAAGCAATACGGGCAGCCTAGGGGCTCCGGTGGTGTGAGGACTGGGGAAAAGGGAGAGGGAAGGTGGGCGTTTATGAGAGCGAGGTCACGGGGCAGAATTAGTGCGGCGTTTAAGCGAATTCAAGTCGAGGAATCAATGCAGGAACAGGAGAGAAAGAGGAGGAATCAAGACGGATGATGTGGGGGGGAGAGAGAGAGAGAGAGAGAGAGAGAAAGAGAGAGAGAGAGAGAGAGAGAGACAGAGAGAGAGAGAGAGAGAGAGAGAGAGAGAGAGAGAGACAGAGAGAGAGAGAGAGAGAGAGTAGGGTCCAGATGTCAGCGAGGATGCGGGTCGTTTCCCTGGTGCGAAGCGTTTTCTGCGGGGAGAGAGGGAGTGGGCTGATGCTGGGCCAGATAGGTTAGTTGGGCTGGGTTGAACCCTTTCCATTTTTTGTGCTGTTTCATTTTTTTTCTGTTTTCATTTTTCTTTTTTGATTTTGTTTAAATGATTTCAAACCTTGTTTGAATTCAAACCTTTTTCAAATGTTCGTTATAATTCCATACTGTTTAAACATGTATTTTAAATACCATTTTAGGAATAATTCTTTTATTCTTCTTATGGTTTTATTCTTTATTAAAACAAGCATATGCCATTATTCAAATAAGATTAAATATATTTTTCAAATCCTTTATTTGAATTCTAATTTTCACTAAACCTTCTCAGTAGGTTTTATTTATTTTTAAAAAGGGTGTCAGATAATTCACTTTGAATTATTTGGAATATTATTAATATGATTTATTAATCATTTAAATTGGGTATTTGTCTTTATCCAATGGAATAGAATTTCGTTAATTCCATTTTATTTTATTTGGAAAATTATTAATCCTTTTATTTTATTTGGATTTGGATTAAAATCATTCCATTTGCTTATGGATTAGGCCAAAATTTAATTTGGTCTTTAAATATTCCTCATTTAATATTTCTTTCTTTAACTTATAAAATTCATATCTTTTTATTTATAGATCCAAACTTGGTGTTTCCAATTTGTATAATTTTATTTAGTATTTGTTTATCCTTTTAAATCTGTTTAGGATTATTTGCTCACCATTTGGTATGGATTTCTAGATGGTGCTTTATTAGCTTTGGAAATTCAATTTCCTTATCTTATTAAATTTATAAGATTTTATCTATGGCTCCAAATTAAGTGAAACCAATTCATATGGTTTTATATTATTTCTATTTGTCATTCTTGATCATTTTGAAATGCTTGTTTGACCAAAAAAATTTATATGGATCAAATCCATAGGCTTAGAGATATCTTTTGAAATGATTTTCTACCATTAGAGTTTTAGGGTTTTGGTTTATTTTCCAAGTGTTTAAATTTCAAGATGCATTTATGAAGAATGCATTTCACTTGATTTGAATTTAGTTGGATTGAAACTTTATTCAAAGTTTGTTCAAGATGGGATTTTAAGTTTCCATTTAGAAACAAAAAGTTTCTTTTCACTCTAAATTTCAGCAATTATTAATTTTGTTTATTTATTTTTCACATTACAAAATTTGGAAAATTTTGGGATGTGACATGCTGCTTATGTGACCGGCCTTCGAGCCTATGAACTTGTTTTGGTATGGAACACAGGCTTAGGTTCTGGAAATCTTGGACTTAATCTGTGGTACTGATTGGATTAGGGTCAGTCAGTGTATATGTTGGTTCTAGAGATCATTTGAGATCAGGTAGTGTTACTGGACATGTTCTACTCCTATAATTAAGATAATTAATCTATCTCAAATGGTCAGACTCCTAAATCCTAAACTATAGTTCGGATGATATACAAATTTGGTGCTCACAAGATAGCCAAGATGCACTTGATTAGGTTATATTGCTAGATGCTTTAGTTTTAGATGATTCTGTTAGTTTTTCTCTTGGTTTGGAATACAATTAACTATCTGATCATATGCTTGTAATATCTTGAGTAAAATTGTGTTGTTTGCTTTAGCTTGTACACTTCCCCAATTTCTTTGGTTTCATCATCATGAAGTGATTCAGTGTAGATCTTTGATATGAACAGATGTGTAGGATATGCTTGGTTTGGCTACTTTGATGTTCTTTTAGCTTTGGACTGCTTCTATAGATCACTAGATTTCGTACAAGCATGATCTAAATCAAGTACTATGTGTGACCTGATGTACTAAACTTATGGTCCAGTGATAATATTTATTTCCTATCAGATATATCTAGATCTCTTAAAATGATATCTAGCAAAGAATATGACTAGAGAAATGATTCATTTTAACTTTTAATGGTTGGAGGATCTTAGTTACTTCTGCTAGTTTGTTTTGGTGGCTTTAGTGGTGGAGATCCTATTACTGTGGTGACCCTAATGTGTGTGCATAGTAGTGATTTACAGTAACATGATCTGCTGCCATATGACTGGTTGTACTAAATGGAACCTCTCTTCCTATGATTTAGTTGCTAGATCAGATGATCCACTAAACAAATGATCCTTCTGATGTACTACATACATAGGAAACTTGCCCCTCTCCAAGCCTGTGATGTTGTACTAAGGCCATTACTAGATAAGAACAGATGCTCAATTTGGTGAAACTTGCCCCTTACATATTAGCTCAATGATGAAACTTAATAGTGCAATTCACTGTTCACTTTTGAGAGCAAAACTAACTATCCAACTAACATTCTTTTATTTTATTTTTGTTCTGTTTTCTTTTTGTTTTTGTTGTGTTGACAGGAAATGAAAAGAAGAAAGAAAATGTTAGATGATGAAGGGAAGAAGAGAACAGTAGCTTAGGAGTTCCTTTGTATTAAATATTGTAATTTATTTTCTGTTTGAATATTGTAAAAACATTGTATAATTGTATTTATTCAATAAAGTTTACTTATTTCCTTTTTCTTTTACAATATATTTGTAAAGACAATGTCATATATGTTTTTTTTCCATACAATCCCCCAGGAAGAGGGATCGGGTTCCATTATCATCAGACAACGGAACAACAAACCACACATAGTACTGACCCACCTAGGGGGTCAAAACAGGAAAAGTAAGAGGTTCAACTTTACACACTAAACAAACCAGATAGAAACAAAGAAGGAGGATGGAGACGCAAGAACACCTCCCTCAAGCTAGTGGGGAACCGTCCAAAACAAAACACCACCAAGGAACTAAAATACTGAAATCCAACATCATCTTCACGCAGCCCGTCCTTTTTTATCTTCCAGTTTTCCTTCTTTTCTCCCTCCCTCTTTCTAGCTCCGGAGCATCATGACCACGATCTCCAGGAATTGCAGGCGATCCGGAAAGGCAGGGCCACATCCATAGCAGCTGCATCAGCCAATGCGTTCTGTTGAAGAGTATCTGCTCCAGCTTGCAGCACCGCCCGGTCGTCCTCCCCATGCAACCCTGCCCAATAACGAATAAACACACAAGCATATATGACCAAATCAACAGGCGAGTTAATGAGTTTTTTTTGAAAGCAAGCTCTATTCCTAAGCTTCCAAATAGCCCAGCATATTGCCGCCACCACCGTAATCTGCACATTCCTACTAACCCCCACATACTGAGAAGCCCACCAAAAATATTGAGAAAAATATCCAGGTCTATTCGCGGCACCAACAGCTCTAGCAACCACCCCCCAAACATATTTAGCAGCCACACATGAAAAGAACAAGTTCCCAATGCTCTCATCCTTCCTACAAAACCTACAAGTAAAATCTCCAAGCCAATTATTTCTTCTCATGTTGTCTTTGGTGAGAATAGCATTGTGCCAGATAAGCCACAGCCAAATCTTAATCTTCAAGGGAATTTTTGCTTTCCACAGATGCTTAAAGCTTCTATCAATACCAACATTCGACAGGCGTGTATACATTGACTTAACAGAGAACTTGCGGTTACTCCACATCCAAACAGTCATCCTTTTCACGATTCAAACCCACCCCATAAAGAACTTTCTCAACTGCTCCTGATGATTCAATCCATCAGTATCCAGCCATCTCCTAAAAGAAAGTCTCCACCCTTTTTTTGCCATGTCTGCCACCGTAATCCTTTGATTCTGACAAATATCAAATAAATCCGGGAACTTATCTTTCAGGGGCAAGTCCAAACACCAAGCATCCTGCCAGAAATCAGTCAATTCCCCATTACTAATTCTCATTCTTCTACCAGCCAAATAGATATCCCTAATCTTAATCAAATCATGCCAACCCGGAGAATCACTCTGTCTGTGTTTCACATTACTAATTCCACCTTTCTTCAGATATTTTTTCCTTACAAAAACTTGCCAGGGACCCTCCTCCGCTTCGAGGCGCCACCACCACTTACACAACAAGCAAATGTTAAAAATCCTAATGTTTTTAATCCCCAGTCCACCTTTTTTCCTGGGCCATTTAACCAGATGATATTTCTTCTTCCCCACTTTCCCATACCAAAAGAAGTCTCTAGTCTGTTTCTCAATTTCTTCCACATTTGACTTATGTAGGAGAAACATAGTCATAGGGTAAACAGCCACACTGGACACACAAGCAGTGATTTTAACATGTCTCCCTCCCAGGGACAAAGCACCCCCCATCCAGCCATCTAACTTTTTCTTCAACCTCTCACCAATAAAGCTCATTTCAGCCACTGAACATCTTCTGCTACAAACCGGCAAACCCAAATATTTAATAGGCCAACTTCCCTTCTGACAATTAAACATCTCAGCATAATTGGACAGTTTCTCCTCATCCTCTAACACCATCATCACCTCACTCTTCTCAAAGTTAATCTTGAGACCAGACATGGATTCAAACAAATATAACAGCAATTTCAAGTTTCTAGCCCCCTCAGGATCATCCTTAATAAACAAAATGGTATCATCAGCATATTGTAAAATGGCAATCCCTTTATCAAACATGTTATCAACCAAACCTGTAAACAACCCACCAGCCTGAGCATTAAGCACCATCTTAGCCAAACATTCCCCTGCCAGATTGAACAGAAAAGGAGAAAAGGGGTCCCCTTGCCTAACCCCCTTAAAGCTGCCAAAGTAAGGACCAGTTTCCCCATTAACCTTAACACTGAGAGTACCCTGAGTCACAGCACATTTTAACCAAATCATCCAATCATCACTAAAACCTTTCTGCCTACAACAGTAAAACAGAAAATCCCAGTTAACCTTATCATAAGCTTTCTCAAAGTCAATTTTTAAAACCACACCCTGCTGCTTCTGACTTTTTGACTCTTTCAAAATCTCATGTAATAAAGTCACCCCATCTGCAATAAACCTCCCTTTAATAAAAGCAGTCTGACAAGTATCAATTAGTTTCCCCATCACAGGCTTAGTTCTAACTGTCAGAGTTTTTGTAAAAATCTTAAACAACACCTGAAGCAAACAAATAGGTCTATACTTCTGAATCCTATCAGCATCATCACCTTTTGGCAACAGAGTAATCACACCATAGTTAATGCTCCTCAAATCAATCTTATGAGCAAAAAAATCATCAAACACAGCCATAACATCTATTTTTATAACTGCCCAACAGTGTTGATAGAATTCAATAGGCAACCCATCAGGACCAGCAGCTTTATTCTTCTCCATCTGATCAATAACCCCTTTAACCTCTTTCTCAGTAAAGGGCATCCCCATTTTCTCCCTGTCTTCATCATTAAGTTTCTCACAGTCCTGCCAATTGTCATCTGCAAGCCTAATAGAAAACCCATCAGCAGGCCCAAACAAAGATTTGTAGTAACTAGTAGCATGCTTCAGGAGAGCACAGGTCCCCTGAATCACATTCTCCCCATCTTTCATTGAAAAAATCATCTTTTTTCTCCTTACCCCATTAGCAATCCTATGAAAATATTCAGTATTATTATCCCCTCTAAGCAACCAATTGTCCCTCGAACTTTGCTGCCAAAAACTCTCCTCATTTTCATACACCTCCAGCAACTCTTTCTGAATAACAGCTTTTCTTTTAAGTTGTTCAGCATTAAGCAAAATCAGTTCCTCAATTTTTTCAAGTTCCTGCAACTCCTCCACCAACCTTTTCTTCCTTTTTTTATCCTCCCCCCTTAAATGAACACCCCATCCTTTCAAATCATTTCTGACATTTTTAAGCTTTTTCTGCAACCTATCAAGACTGTTCTTGCCATTCACCCGTTTTTTCCAAACTTTTTCCACCCTGGTCAAAAAGTCATCACACTGTAACCAGCTTTTCTCAAATCTGAATTCTCTTCCCCCTGTTTCCTGCCCTTCCATAGTATCCAGAATCAAAGGACTATGATCAGAAACCTCTCTAGACAACTTGTGTACAGTAGTAAGAGGAAACGACTTCTCCCATTCTTTACAGACTAAGATTCTATCCAATTTCTCCAAAGTTGGATTTTTCTGGTTGTTGGACCAAGTAAACTGCCCTCCAGACATGATGATCTCTCTTAACCCATGAGCATTGCATGTGCCCCCATTTGTTCAAAACATGACCCTTATTTTTTTCAGAAACACACCTGATCACATTAAAATCGCCACCCACCAACAACGGAATAGTTTGGTCCTGACAAAACTCAGCCAGCTCAACCAGAAACTCCTCTTTATTCTCTTCTTGTGCAGCCCCATACACAATCACCAAATGCCAGAGTGCTTTCAAAACATCAAACACCTTCATCTTAACATGAAATTTGCCCACAGACACACCCATCTGAGTCAATTTGGAGGAACGTAGGCCCCCCAAAATGCCTCCGGACCTTCCCACAGAAGGCAACCAACTCCAGGAAAATTGATTCATAGGATCAATCCTCCTGAAAAAAGCCTCAGAATAGTCTTTCTTAATAGTTTCCTGTAACCCAATAAAATCCACCCTCTCCTGTCTCAACAGACTATTCAGATAAGCCCCTGCGCCTTTCTTCCCCACACCCCTAATATTGAAAATAGCACCTATCATAATACAGATTTTCTCTCTCTTGTTCTAGTCACAATACCACTCATAGGGTGATAATTGTGAACCTTCACAGCAGCAGCCTTTAACTTTCTCTCCCTCATAACAGAACCAGTTCTCAACTTTTTCTTTTGCTTCCTAGAAACCACAGGAGTAAAATCTTCCCCATCATCACTAGCATCCTTCCAATCTAGAAACAAAATCTACTCATTCATATCAGGATCACATTCACTCACTACCTGCCTCCTATCATGTAAACTATGTCTAGCAATCTCCAATTCTTTTAAGGAATTAATATGTTCCAAAGATATAGAAGAAGCATCTATCCCTAGTTCCAAAGCTCTATGCATAATGATATTATCATCCAGAACAGCAAAAGAGTTATGCAAAGTTAGATTTGTACCTGAAAGATCCCTAGGATTTTGCTGAGTCAAGTGCCCTTCAGCCATGTTTCTAGCACCTCCTTGATCAACCACCCTTGAGATCCTTCTAACACCCTGTTCTTCCACATCAGCCACTTGTTCAGATTGAGACTCCACACTTTCCTGAGTAGAACCATCTGGTTGAGACAAATCAACAGCCACAACTTCCTGATCTTGATTGGCAACTTCCATGTCCTGAGCACCCTCCACCCCAGACCCCCCAATAGTTCCCTTTTTTCCACTATCAGATGAGGAACCAAAAGAGGTATCAGTAGAAACACTATCATTATTTGCCTGTGCACCCTCACCTTGCTCTTCCTCCTCATCCAGCAAATGACCATACTGTTTCATCAGTTCATAGTGCTTGTCACTGCTCTTATCTTTTAACAGACCCCTGATAAAATCATCAAACCTCTGGGGACCAGCAGCAATCTTAGTACTGCCCTCTTTAACCACAACAGAGGATAAATTCTGTTCCACATCCATGGAAGCACTGCCCAGCCCACTCCCATCAGCCATATTTTCCTGAGTATCATCTTGCATCCCCACACCAGCTGTTCTGGTTTGAATACCTATTCCATCACCACCACCAGAACCACCTGCAACATTTTCTCTAATCACAATCCCCCTTGAACGACCATCACCTCCAGAGCTAGCCCAGATGTTAGCCATTTTAGTCCCAAAAGAGACCCCCCAGAATCTTCCTGCTCCACCACAACCTGTTTTCCTTTGTCCAACCCAGCTTCACCAGCACCATTTCCACCATGTTGACGACCCCCAGCACCTCCATCACCACCTGTACCAGGAACATTTCTTTGCCCACTACCATTATCAGGTCTCCTATGTTCAGCTTCACCCTCATTCTCCTTATCCACCCCATCATCACCACCCTGCCCATCAATCCCCATAGCAGAAGGCAGATTGGACACAGCATCTGGAGCAAAGATCTCCCTGGTGTATTTAAATTCATATATCCCACCCTGCATCTCCCTCCTTCTGGTATTAGGAACCAAAGAAACATCCAAACAGGCAATTTTAACTCTCACATAGGCCAAGTTCCTTAAGCCGTTCCTGTATAGGGCCACAGGTTTACCCACCAAAGAAGCAACATAGAAGACAGTTGATTTCTCCCTGTACTTCATAGGAATGCCAACTATTCTAAACCAGGCTTCTTCCAGCCAGTCAACAGGTTGAAAATCCCCATTCCACTTAGACAACTGAATCACAGCATCAGGAATAGTTTTCATGAAGACCTTCCCAAAATGGAAGTCATTAATAGATCTAGCAGAGGGGAACCTCATCAAAAATTCCACATCATTAATAGACCTGGCATTAAACCTCCATCCAGATCCCAGAGCATCTGCCCACATTTGAAATTCCTTCTCCATATCCTTGCCAGTGACATCACCCCTAACCACACTTATATGAGCATAATGCAACTGTTCCATAGACTGAACATTCGACTCCACCACAGGAATAGAGTGAAAACCCTGCTCAAAGTCAGTACTGCCAAAGAAAAGAGGAACATACTCCCATGGTTTCCTCTCTTGACAGACCAAAATGCTATGATCTTTCCCACAATTATCACACACAACCTCTTCTTCAATCACATCAAGCAACTGCACATCCCCAGATCCTCCAGCCACAACACCATCCCTCGGCCTACTCACTACTGGTGGTGGTACAGAGGACCCCACCAGAGTAGTAGCCACATCCTCAGACTGAGTAACTGACAAAATTGGCGACAAATTCACAGGGTGAGTCCCCCCAACAGGCACATTAACGGAAGTAGATGCCGAGGTGTTCAAGCCAGATGCAGATCGAGTTACAGGCACAGAAGTGTTCATCACAACCCGAGGCACATTAACTTGTTCAACAGTTCGTGCAAAAACCGGCTCCCCCTTCTAGGATTCGAATCAGAGTTACCTGATCTTCTTGGGAACGACGACGCAGTAGCATCAGACCCTGAACCTTGTTGCATCTCCAGGCGATGGCTCCACCGGCCCCGATTGCGAGCCTGCTCCGCTTCGCGACGACGAGCCTCCGACAAGGCTCGCTCCCGTGCCATAGCTTCCCTGCGTTGATCCTTCATCCTGGCCTCAATCTCCGCCTGCCTCAACTCATCCCTATGCCACGCATCACGACGCCGAGCATCCTGCTCCTCGCGGCGCCGCTCCTGCTCGCGGATCCATCCACTCTCCCTATGATCCCCTCCAAACCTCTGCGATCGATAGGAAAACGACCTTGTCTGTACCCAGGACCGAATCTGCTCGCATAGGGACCAGATCGGGCTGGGGGACGAGAAGGGGAACCACGACCACCGCGAAAACGCCGATCCATATCAGACTCCGCAGCCACCACCTAAGCAAACGATCTACAATCCCCCGAAACAACACCACTCCACTTCACCGGAGAAGCAATCCGCGGCTACGATGGTTGAAGAATAGGAGGCTCCCGGACGAACACCACACCACACACACCGCGAGATCTGGAAATGGCGAGAGGGGAAACGACTCCCAATCTAGGGTTTGAGGAAACACAAAATGGAGGAGAAACTGACCGTGGATCGTGCTCCGTCGTATTAGTACCACGCGCCTCCCCTGGCAGGTGGCCCTCCTCCAGCGAAGCCCCACCATCAACGCCCGCTGCCCTCCCACAACCACCGAGCCGAATCACCCGGCACGTACGCACGTAGGGCGACGCACCGGCGACACCACGAGGAACTGCCCCCACCACCATCGGCGGACCCACGAGAACGTGCCAACTTTCATGTACCAGGCGCGCCCCGTACGAAACTCCCACCACCGAACACCAACTCGCCTGGATCCGTCCCGAAGCATCCTATAGTGACACCTGTCCCGAGCCCTCTCTCGAGATCAGGCCCCATTGGCAGGGACTGATCAGAGCCCCAGCCACCTCACGGATTATGGCCCTCCAGCTCCCGATCAACCCACGACGATCATCGGAGACCGCCGCCGTGGTGGGAAGGAGAGGAGGAGAGGAGGAGGAGAGAGAACCCATCCAGTTGTTGACAATGTCATATATGTATTTTCTTGCAATAAAGAATTCTTTTATTTATTTCAGTAATGTAATTCCTTTTACTACTGATTTGTTTCCTGATACTTTACGTTTATTCACTTATTGTAAAAGATCGATGTAATACTATATGTATATATATTAATAAAGAATTATTTTTATATCTTTTCTATAATCATTTCATTTAAAGTTATTAAATATTTCCATCTGTGAATTTTATAAATTCATTTGAATTCATATTTGAAATTCAAATACATGTTTGAGCAACTTTACCCCAAAACAAAGAATTCTACAAAGGTCATGTCAAAATCTATCGCACTTGCTCTGAAGTTTCCATCAGTACAAGAGAGATCTTGATCCCTCTATAGCTCTTTTAGTTTTGCGCGAAAATTTCCCGGATTTTCTTATGCATGAATGCAATGCACAACCCTATGTCCTATATATTTCTAGGTGCTAATCCTAGGATGTTACAGACTCTCCCCCTTAAAATAAACTTCATCCTAGAAGTTCGTATACTCTCACGTTTCGGAATGAGGAATTGTCTTGTATTGGTTACGAAATTTATCAACTCCATGGTAACCTCAAATGAGAATAATTGTAGTATTATCCAATTCGCTTCCTCTAATTCTCATCCTACTTGACAATCTTCAAACTTGTTGTCTCCAATACCCCAAAGTTCCTTTTTTACTTTACTCCCTTAGGGATATGTCCTTATTATGAACTCCTTAAATTGGGGTCTTTTCTTTAGTTCATTTTCCTAATTAGGTATCCTAATCCAACTCCTTTACTTGATCATCAAACTTTCTTACTATTCTATACAAGGTCTAGGAAGTCTCACTAAAACATGATTTTTAAATTTGATTAGACAACAGTTGTGGTCAAAAGACTAAATTTTTGGTTTTTCATTGTATGATTTATACTGATAGTCCTTCGGAGGATTGGTTTTGAACACATTTAGTCCATACTCATCGGAATTTCTTGTTCCACTACATATATACAATTGGATATGCCTTATTCCATCTTAAGGACCACTTAAGAGTTGTTTCCTTTAGAGTTATTCTATTAGGATTAATCTATTTTATCTTCTTTAAGCTTTTACCTTATTAAGTTTTAGATAATATTTTGTTATTACCTTAAGTACTTCTTCAACTTCCATTTATTAATTATCTGAGGTTCTAAGCATTATTATCCTGAAGTAAACTTCGATCTTTTATCCAGACATTCTTCTGAAAGTGTTTTTAATAATGATGACTTCTTTTAACCTTATGAAAATAAGGCTTAATGTTGTCATAGGTTAGTATTTCTTCTCCAACCTTTACTCTGGAATTCAAATAACAGTACTTCCATTTACTGTTTACTCTCTCCCTTAGGGTTTACTAATGGTCTCTAGACTGCCTATATAGTAACTATTGGCTTTATAACTAGAATGTAGGTCTTTGTATAGATTAGACTCTACCTATTTAAGGTCTCACGAAAGTACCCACACAATTGTGGATCTCTTAAGTGAATCTTCCAACATTATTTGTATTACTTACTGTTTGGACATTCTGTCGTTGGTAGACCTGCTTTCGCGAGGTGTCTCAAAAGGCGACCGCTTTAATTTTTACTCCTTTATGTTTTTATTATCTTAGGCCAAGTTTTATGCTCTTTATGGAATACTAAGATGATCTGGTTAACTAAGTCAACCAAACACCAGCTACGGACAATATACCAACTGCGGACTATCCTAGGGTGTATGTATTACCCTACGAGTTTCCGACACACTGCTGGCATTCTCTCTGAATTGTCAGAGCTTGAATACCATTTTGGTTCCAAATCTACTTATTTGTACTTATTCACGATACTTCCATGAACTTGGTACTACTACTCCATTAATTCTTAGCAATATACCTATTTTGGGTGAAATTAATTTCATCACTTCTTGTTACTCCTTATATTTCCTACAGTAAGACAAATTAACTATGCATGCAACATGAAAGGCTATAAACAAAGATCATGAATAACATGCATTGAAAAACGTTTGTTTGTTCCACATACAGAAAACATGGCATAGTGGCATTCAGCTTGTCCCTCATGGAGTAGCAAATAGATGCATAGGACACCTTCAAAGTTCATAAGAGTGACTAGATACAAATAGCACAAGAACAAGTAATATCAATAATATGCATCAATCAATAAGTTTTGGGATAATGCACATAGAACTAAGAATGGTAACTATGCTCTATTAACTGGTGCCAAAAGATAGAAGGTGGAGACTCAATATAATGGTGGAAGAAAGTCCCTTCATATAGGGAAGCAGGGATTTCAAGTATCAAAAAGAGCTTCCAAAAATTATGGTACTTGTTAGCTTTCAACCCTCATTGCCCCTATCATAAGCATCTTGAAGTGATTTAAGTTAAAGTGAACAAACTATGGAGTATATGCTCGACAAAGTATAAGTTGGCAATCTCATGTCCCTTGAATACGAGGGCCGCTTCTCATGCTACTCAACTTTAGTCACCTGTAAGTTCTTGTCATAATAAGTACATGTGTATCATAGAGAACCGCCAACGGGGTACCCCTTGCACATGGTACAGGAGCTACCCCATAAACAAAATGACAAGGCAAGCAGACAATGATCATCTCACCATTCTTCTTATTTACCATGGGAATATGGTGCTTTTTCTCTCTTTCCTCTTTTCAATGTCTCTCTCTTTTTTTATAATAAGAATGCTTCATAGATGTCACTTGTGACCCACAAGTATAGGGGATCGCAACAGTCTTCGTGGTCAGTATTACCCAATTTATTGATTCGACACAAGGGGAGCCAAAGAATACTTGCAAGCCTTAACAACTGAGTTATCAATTCAGCTGCACCTAGAAATATTTCTTGCTCAAAGAAGTTTATCAGTAGCAACAGTTTGGTAGTAGAAACAGTGAACCAAGAGCAATAGTAATAGTAACAGTAACAGTAAACAATGGGATTCGAGTGCGGTAGGCATAGGGATGGATGGACGGGCGTTGCATGGACGAGTCTAAACATGTAACTTCAAGATCTAGGGCATTGCAGATAAATAATAACAAGCATCCAAGTACTAAACAATCGTAGGAATGTGCTCCAAATATAGTCATACGTGCTTGCAATGAGAACTTGCACAACATCTTCTGTCCAGCCAGCCCATGGCAGCGGGGCCTCTAGGGAACTACTGGAAATTAAGGTGCTCCTTTTAATAGAGCGCCGGAGCAAAGCATTAACACTCCGTGAACACATGTGATCCTCACACCACAGTCATCCCCTCCAGTTGACCCAATTATTGTCACTTTGGGGCCTTTGGATCCAGACAATGATATGTCTACACAACTTGGAGATAAGATCACAAAAAATACTATCATAATGATTTAATAATAAGTTCAGATCTAAGATCATGGAACTCGGGCCCTAGTGACAAGCATTAAGCACAACAAGTTGCAACAAAGTCAAATGGCACTAATAGATATACTAGGCATTATGCCCTAACAATCTTATTCGATTACATGATAGAACTCATCCAATCCCTACCATCCCCAAGCCTACAGCGGGGGATTACTCACTCATGGATGAGGGAAACATCGGTGGTTGATGGAGATGCATTGGTGACGACGATGGCAATGATCCTCTCCAAATTCCCCGTCCCGGCAAGGTGCCAGAACGGAGTTTCTGGATCCGAATCTTGGTTTCTGGTGGCGGCGGCGGAGCGGAAGTCTTTCTGGAAAACTATCGAACCCCCCTCGGTTTTTAGGTCGAAAGGAAACTTATAGGCGTAGAGGGAGGCCGAGGGGTGCCTAGGGTGCTTGCACCCTCCCCCAGGCACGGGCAGGGCCCACCCGCACCTGGCATGGGTGTGGGCCCCCCAGGCTCCTTCTCCGTCTCATCTTCTGGCTCCGTGGATCTTCTAGTGAAATATAATTTTTGGTATATTTTCCAGGATTTTCCCTGAGAGTTCATTTTCTGCACAAAAACAAGACACCGAGGTAATTTTGCTGAAAACAGCGTCAGTCCGTGTTAGTTGTATCCAAATCACATAAGTTTAGAGAATAAACAATAGCAAAGTGTTCGATAAAGTAGATACGTTTTGGACGTATCAACTACCCCGAAGCTTAGCTTATTGCTTGTCCTCAAGCAATTCAGTTGAAAACTGGGTGCAATAAAAGAACTTTCACGAACACATTTTCTTCATATGATGTAAATATTGTCAGCACGGGAGTAGACGCTTAGACAATTCATAATAAAGAGTATGCAACTAAGTCTACTCAATAGTCATTTCAAGCTATGAAGAGAAACCAATTCAATAATAATAAGTAGCATGAAACATAAACATAAGCAACATTGCAATGCTCATAATAAGGTATAATAGAGTGGTATCTCACTTGCCTTTGTTTGAAGAGCACAATATAAATGCCAAGGCACCTCTGAAGTTCAAGTGAAGACTAGAGATAAAGATGTCAGAGATACAAGCATCAAAAGCATGACATAATTAACCAAGTTTTGGAACAAACACAAGAATGACAACTATTCTCTCAATAAGGTACTCATAGAATAAGTGGTGACTCAACAAAGTTGTGAAAACGATTTTGGAAAGTTTGAAAGGCTTCCAAATGCTGAAAGGAAGGTACTCATTAGCTTTGAGATCTCATTGCCCCTATCATAAGCATCTTCACGTGGTTAAGGTGAAAGTGAGGTCCACTCTGAATCATATGCTTGACGGGCCATAGACTGGAAATCCCAAGTCCCTTGAGTACGAGGGTCGCTCCGCATGCTACTCAACTTTGGTTACCTAAAAGTTCTTGTCATTGTAAATACATGCATATCATAGAGAACTGCCAACGGGGTACCCCTTTCACATGATACAGGAGCGATCCCGTGATCAAAATGACAAGGGAAGCATACAATGAGCATCTCAGCGATCTTTTTATTTACTATGTGTATAGCATTTTATTGAGGATGCTTCATAAAGGCTCATTATGGTGATGCTACAAGTTTCCACCATGATTAGGCATGGCTTAGGCTAGCGGACCAGGCGTTTTTCTAACACAATGTATAGACTCCATGACTCACAACCTCCCCTTTTATTTCACATCGTCGACATCCACAAACAAAAGAGCAAGGTATCAACTGGATGAGATATCCAAGAAGTGTTGAAAGCGTTCCCCGTGACAGCATGGTTCTGCTGACTCCCAACATATAATTTGCAAGCATATAACTTTCATGGACATGTCACAATGGTTCAAGATTATTAAGTGCGGGGAATAAAGTGTGCCATCAAGTTCGTGAGAGCTTTTCTAACTAACTTTCTCAAAACAGTCAAACATTTTATTTTGGAAGAAAACATGGCATATAGAATATGCACTAAAATAGCAAATGATGCCAATAGGTAGGTATGGTGGACACAGATGGCAATATTGGTTTTGGGGAGTTGGAAGCACATGTAGAGCACATACTCAGTGCAAGTGAAGTCTAGCAATAGAGAGGGAGCGACAAACGAGAGAGCAATAACTGTCATAATCATGCTTGCAAAAAATAGGACTAATTATGGCAAGTGATACAAGAGATCTGAGGCAAAATAAATCATCGAGGCTTACTAACTATTGATTAGTCATATGCATGTGTGAGCATGTGCCAAGTCGATTCACATGAAAATTCAGAGGAGGATACCACAATATCATACCAAAGTATGAATAAAACAATGCAAGCAAACATTCATATGACATGCTACAAACTATTAGCAAGCTAGAGCTAATCATAAGAGAGCAAGAACTACTAAAGCATCCATAATGACATACACCTTACACAAACAGGCTAAGCATGCTCACAATGATGAGTATATGTACAAAAATGAAAACAAATAGAGTTCGTTACCAGCCTTTTACCACTCCTCAAGTTGTATTAATCTTCATTATTGCCCTTCACTTGTGTGACTTGAATAATAACATGAAACCAAAATCCACTGAGGACGGCTGAACCCTCCAAAGAACTCACAAAACCAAAGAAGAACAACAAATATTTTTGGTGTTTTCGATTTTTTTAGAAGGCAAACAACACAAAAAAAACAAAGCAAAAGAAAAACAAAAACAAAAACTAAGACGCTCTAAGAACAACACAACTGTGCATCAAACAATAAAAACAAAGTGTCTAGAAAGACCTGAGATTTTTGTTGATGAAGAAGGGGATGCCTTGGGCACCCCCAAGCTTTGACGCTTGTACCTCTTAAATATTTCTTGGGGTGACACGGGGTGGTCCCCCAAGCTTGAGCTTTTGTCCTTTATTCATCTCATTACGTCATTCTCTCTCTACACCTGAAATTTTTTCATTCTTACAAAACTTCACACAATCGTCATTAGCAACATTAGTGTATTCAAAAGATAATAGACCCTTAGGCTTAGCTTTAGAACAGCAAAAATTTTCACTAAAAACACAATCTACTATAGAAATTCCTTCAAAAAGCTCAATTTCCCAAAAAGAACTCAAAAAGCAATCAATAAGAAGCAAATGCAAATAAGGCAGAAATCTGTCAAAACAGACTAGCGGGTAGAAACCAATTTTTTCGAAGACATTCTATTGCCCAAATCAAGAAGTGTTGAACTAACGAAAGTTAGATAACATACTGGGGGATTTTTTAACATCCCAAAAATACTAAACTTGGATCATCAAACTCTAATCATCAAATTTAGGGTTAACAAAAACTTTGCCAAATAAAAATATGAATGCATGCATGTGAGTATGCATTTCATTTTGAATCCTTTTGGACCAACTTGTTTGTGTGTTCCTTTGCTTGTAAATGGATGCTTAGGTGAAACAAACATCATCTAAACAATTCCCAAACTTTTCTCAAAGACAAGTAAATCAAATAAAATAAAATAAGGGAATGGTCATTTTGACCAATTTAACTCCCATGCCTACTTTGGCTGTCTCAAACTTTTAGAACCTAACAGAAACTTTTCTGTATCTTTTCACCCCTTGATTGTACTCATAACAAAGTATCAAGGCCCACTTTGTGATCATCCATAAACTTTCAAACGCATAGTTTAAATGACAATTCAAAATTGAATCTTTATCATATGGGAAGATCCCACTTTTTCAAAAACCACTCAAACAAGCTCAACTTTCAAAACCCAAGCATCTGCAGACTCACCAGCACCAACCTAGCACACCCACCAAAAATCTTTTCAAAATTCAAAACTTGAGTTCTTGCGGCCATTTCATCAAACACTTGGCAGAAACAAATCAAACAAAATCCAAATACTATTGTGAGCAGTGATTGAAGCCTAACTTGTTCCCTCTCTGGTTACAACTAGGTTTTAGTAGATCATCTAGCTCAATTGCACACCCTTAGCAACACTGTAAGCTTGGCATTGCCATCAATGGTGAGCAGGCCAAATGCACACTTGTCACCCCCATGTCGACAGCAAGATAGGAGGAGAAACAAGCCTAGCCAGCATGTCTGGGAGCAAGCCAACACCCCACCGCCACTCCCTGTCCAGCGCTCGAATGTTGCCAGCCACTGGACCACGCGCACGAACCATGCCAACCTCGCCAGCAACCATGCCGAGAGCACGCCCCGTGCGCCACGCTCGACCGCCCGCCTCGTGCATACGTGATCACCACCGTCCCAGCAACCCCGCAGACACGCTCGTTCGCCGCCGCACAGACCACGCGTGCTGTGCGCCATTAAATTATTCGTCGGGCACGCGCAGAGCACCGTCGCGTTCCAACCAAACCGCACCGCCCCATGTCTCGCCACCGTGTCGTTGAGCATCGCCAGGGAGCACCGCACCGCACCGCCCCCTACCGTCGCCCACGCTGATAGCCGTCTGTACCGTCGACCAAAACGAGCTCACCTTGCGCCCCGTCGGTCCCCTCGCTCCACTATAAATAGAGGCCACCCCCAGCCGAATTGAGCACACCATCTCACTCCCCTCTCCTCACTGATCGTGCCACACCGTTCCCGGAGCCAGGCGAGCAGCGCATCGCCGGAATTTCACCGAAGCCCGCCGCTACTGCAGAAGAAGGGAGCCAGCGATTGGAGCCGCCCCAGGAAAAGCTGTCGGTACCAGGAGGTTCTCCGTCATCGACTTCATCGTTCGCCCGCCTCGCCGACCCTCGCCCGAACCCCGGTGAGCCCCCAACGACCCCCACTGGCCGCGCTAGGTTTCTGTCTCGCCGGCGTTGCCCAACGTCGACGATGACCCTCAGCCGTTGGATTAGAACCGGATTGAACGCACCACATCACTCCATACCGCTTCGCACCCCCATGTCTCACTGACGTGTGGGGACAGCCACTTACGCATCCCGCAGAAGCGCTCTGCATAGCAGGCCGACCCGTTAACCTTTCCCGCGTAGCCCAGTTATTTGAATTAAACCTTTCCCATTTTATTTCAAACACACTTTTGTACCTAGTTTCAAAAATCAACCCAGATCGATTTAGTGAACCAAATTGAATGAAACTAATTTTGTTAGAAAGGTATTGAAATGGTGAATACAATACCGTTGGATGCAAGTCATTTGGATCTATAGATCACCCTTGGTAAAAATAACAAGGCAGAAGCTTTTCTGCATTCAAACATTTTTCAAATTAAAACTATAATAGCTTTTGAGTTGATTCCAACTCTCAAAAATCACATTTAACCATACCTTTTAGAATATATAAAAATATATAGGTTTACTTACAGAAATAATGTTCAAGTAATAAAATAATGCTACATAGGCATTACTAGCCACTTTAATTAATTAAAATAAAAAGGTAAAACCTTATTAAATTGTGACACCACTTTAAATCACATTCTCATGGACTAAAATATGTGGTGATGACATGTGTCAACATGATCCCATGTTTGGTTTGGAGAATATTAAATCTTAAGTAATTTTTCAATGAGTAGAAATTACTTTTCTAAAATAAAAGGAATTAAAAAAAGCTTTAATCTTGTAATGTTAGTGATGATGCTAGATCATCTATAGGACCCTTTGGTGTGATGATGCTAGATCATCTATAGGACCCTTTGGTGTGATGATTGCAAGTAGTTAAGTATTGTTTGGTGATTGAGTACATCGTATTTATTTATAGACGCTAGTACCGACCAAGGATACGAGGAGGAAGGAGGATACTATGAAGAAGAAGTCGAGGAGAACTTCAACCACTGCTCTGCACAAGGAAAGCTTATACTGATATTGTGCAAGCTTTACTAATCAAGTTGACCTATGCAAGCTAACACTTGCACGATACTCTACCTTAGCAAGCCTTACTATACAAGTTAACCTTGCAAGCCAATACTTGCTACCAGGCCACTATATGCCTTAAAGCATATATGATCATAACCACTTGATAAACCAATCCTAGTTTTACTTGTAAGTTTATTAATTTATTTCTTTATCAAAGCTCTTACTTAGAGTTTACTGGAATAAATGATAGATACTAGAAGGATAATTGAAGGTTGCATAAAGAGCATAAAATTTGGCCTAAGCTAGATAATCTTTATGTCATCCTAAGGCATGAGATTAAACTCAGCTACACTTCAATAGTTTACCACCCCTCATTAGTGCTTACCCCCACTTGTATATGCTAGTGCTAAGCATGAAACTTGATCAACATTAGGTGGGAATACTTGGAGAAAATGGTTATGAAAACCTTAGAATGATGGATCATTATACTGAGATGTTTTGACATGTATTTCCGAACACCTGATGATTTTGGTGATGAAAATGTTGAGGCAGGAGCCTTAGCCCTTTATAAAACTGATGGTTGTCTAGATGCGATACCATTCCAATTTTATCGTACAACCACAATACCCGAAGATTGGGTAGGGCTTGACTAGAAACTTATATACCTTAGTATTGGTTCCCTCACGGCCAAGGTATGAGCTGAGGCTACCTTGTGAAGATTGTACACATGTGCAGTACCCAAGATGACAGTTGGTCATGGTTGGGAGGCCAAACTCACAGGAGAGGTGCTTATACTAGGGCGTGTAATTGAAAGGTTAGGATTGATTATCCGCATACGAGTATGGTGAATTCAGGATTTGTTCCTGACGGATCTATCGAATGTTGTGGTGAAAGTGTACAATCTCTGCAGAGTGTCAAACTATTCAAATATCCGCATCCGCGGTTATGGACAGTTGGAGTGGCCATACTGTTCCCCCGTCAGATGTTTTCAAAAGACTTGTGAAATGAATTGAGACTTTGAATTGACCACAATAGGGTTGTGGCATGAGATACAAGTTCCCACTTAGGTGTTATAAAACCTTAACTAGCATTCGTTGCTTCCAAACTTAGTAGAGGTAAATCTGGCTTTTGCAAAACAACCCTAGAGCCTAGTGTCCTATTATCAAAAACCCCTTTCACTTGTTAGTATTAGTTTGCGAGTACTTAAAGACTACTCATGGCTTTGTCCCTGGCTATTCCCGTGGCCAGACTATGAAGAGGAGTACCTGGAGGATGGACCCCAGGAAGGTTACGACAATTAGGATCATATCCCATCGTCAGCATTGCCTGTGACCTCGAAGATGGAGCTTCGCCTACGCTACCGTTATTATTACATATTTCGCTGCTTGATGTTGTATTAAGAACTGGATCATGAGATCCCTATTTGTGTAAGACCTTATGTATGTGTCACATCCCAAGATTTTCCAAATCTTGTAATGTGAAAAATAAATAAACAAAATAAATAATTGTTGAAAATTAGGGTGAAAAGAAACTTTTGTTTCTAAATGGAAACTTAAAATCCCATCTTGAACAAACTTTGGTTAAGGTTTGAATCCAACTGAAATTCAAATCAAGTGGAATGCATTCTTCATAAATGCATCTGGAAATTTAAACACTTGAGAAATAAACCAAAACCCCAAAACCCTAATGAAAGAAAAACATTTCCAAGTTACCTCCAAGCCTATGGATTTGATCCATAAATAAATTTGTCAACAAACATTTGTAAAAGATCAAGAAAGACAAATAGAAATATTATAAGACCATACAAATTGGTTTCACTTAATTTGGAACCATAGATAAAATCTTATGAATATAATAAGATAAGGAAATTAAATTTCCAAGGCTAATAAAGAAACTATCTATAAATCCATACCAAATGGTGAGCAATTAATCCTAAAGATATTTAGAAGGATAAATAAATATCAAATAAGATTTCACAAATTGGAATCACCAAGTTTGGATCTATAAATAAAAAGATATGGATTTTATAAGATAAAGACAGAAATATTAAATAAGAAATATTTAAATACCAAATTAAATATTGGCCTAATCCATTAAGCAAATATAATGAATAGAATCCAAATCCAAATAAAATAAAAGGATAAAGAATTTCCAAAATAAAATAAAATGGCATTAACCATTCTATCCCTATTCTAATAAAGACAAATCTCTAATAAGAATAATTCATGAGAAAATAGTATTTTGGAATTTACCAAAGTGGAATAAAAGTTGTTTAATTAAATTAAATAAAACAAATCTTCCAAATAAAATTTAGGGAATTAAAACTATATTTAATTCCATTGGAATTAAAACAAATACCCAATTCAAATGATTTATGAATTATATTAAATACTTTCCAAATAATTCAAGATGAATTATTTGACACCCTATTAAACAAATAAAAACCTACTTAAAAATATTTGGAGGGATTTAGAAATTATTAAATCTTATTTGATTTAAAACAAGGGCCTTTTTGAATAATTAAAAGACCCCAAAAGGAATAAAATTTTATTCCAAAATTGACTTCAGATTATATTACCAATCAGTATTTAAACCTACACAAATTTTGGTTGAGGTTTGAATTCAAATAGATGTTTGAATAGACTAAACCAAATCAAAACAGAAAAATCAAATTGGAAAAATAAAAATAACAGGAGAAGAAAAAAAAGAAACAAAGAAACCCAGCTAACCTAGCCCACTAAGCCCATCAACAACCCATCTCCCTTCCCCGCGATAAAAACGCTTCGTACTCGCGAATAGACCCGCAGCGTCACTGACCGCCTGGACCCACTTCCCCTCTCTCCCTCACGCTGACAACGGACCCCATCGCCACGTCGTCATCGTCTTCACCCACCCCGCTGACGACGCTCCTCTGGCCGTTTCTCCGATGATGAATGCCGGTGTTAAATCCCCATCAATCCCGTGTTAAAACCTCGCCGCGACTGCGTGTATTTAGCCGCCCCTCTCTCCTCTACCAATCCCCTCTGCTCCCGTTTCCCCTATGACTCCAGGCCGTCCTAATTCATCCATACTCTGCCACTGCTCTGACGAGCTCCGCGAGGAATTCCGGCAGCCCCGCGTCGCCCCTTGCCTCCTCGACCACGCTCACATGCTCCCCACCTCCTGGCGAACCTCCCCGTAGCATCAGCTCGCTCGCGCATGCCCCTATCGTCGGCAACCACCTCGTGTGACCACGCCACTGTCTGCTCCAACTCCGACGAGCTCCACAAGTAGTCTCTGACCGCGCCGCTCTCTCTCTTTGATGCTCCCATACTCCCTACTCTCCCACGCGTCTAATAGCACCATCTGTTCCCTCTCCCGTTTCTCTGACGCCCCGACGACGACAGCAGTGCATCGCCACTGACACCTCTCCATGAGAAATCCCTGCAACTCCAGTGCGCCCCTAGACAAACAGAAGGCACCTCGAACACCCCCACGACACCGCGAACTCGGTGAGCACCTCCCTTCACTCCCTCGCTTCCTAGACTCAATGAACCACCGCCTCCAGATTCACTTAAAAACGAAGGGGTATGCGATCTGTTCTGTGCGATCAAGTGAGATCCAGCAGTCCTCAGTGCATGATCCGAACGAATCGGTACCAGCCAGTAGGAAAGCGACACGTGGCCCAGAGTCTGTTTTAAAAACAAGATTTGTTTTATTAGATGTGCCAATTTGAAAAATTCATAACTTTCAAACCACACGTCCAAATTTCGCAAATTTTATATCAATGGATTCAGCAAAACAAGTACTTTCTGACCATGAACTTTGTATAGTAAAATGCTTCTGTTAAATTGATTGTTTTTGCAGAAACTTGTGTATGCATGTTTAGAATATAAAAATTGTTCTAAAATGATTTTGGGGATAAAATCTTGGGAAAATGGTTTGTTTTGAACCTACTGGCCATAGGAATCAATTTGTGGTTTCAATAATATATTTGGTGAAGCAAAAGAATAAATTTTTGATTTAAAACCATTTCTAGTCAAATAAAAGTAATGTTTATTTATTAAAAATGCTTTTGGGAGAAAATCTTTGGGAAATGTTTTGGAATAAACTCTCTGACCCCAAGCACCAAGTTTTATGATTTAAAAATGTATTTGGTAAACCCTATAAAGTTTGGTACTTTGTTAAAGACATTTTCAACCACATAAAATATTGATTTTGTTCAAAAATGGTTTATAGGTAAAATCTTTTGAAAATAGTTTTGCCACTTTATAAAATGACCAATAAGTGTTTTATAATGTTTATAACCTATTATAAACCACTTTTGTAAATAAAACAAAGATTGGCATGCTTGCATGTATTATTTTGTTTCTAGTATTTTATGTGATGTTTTGCTTGAATGGTAGATTGAAATATTGCTTGCTTGATTGAATTTTAGTGGTTTGTAGAGTGTGAATATTGCAAGATCAAGGAGTGAACTTATATTCTCTACCAAAATGCAAGTGATGCTTCATACTTTTGTCCCATTATTTTCACTATGCATTAGTGATATTTCTAAGTAGGACTTGCATGAAATTTTGCTAAGTGTAAACTATGCCATGGGAAATCCTAGTAGATGAAACCTTAGTAGAATTTCCTAAGTTAAGATTCCTACTACTATCATGCTTAGCTTAGCTAGTAGAAAACAAGGGTGGAATATATATTCCTACTATGGAAATATTTCTAAGTCTGTGGACTTGTGTTTTGTTTAATAAAACAACTAAGTGAATGAATCACCTGGGTGGAATGGAAGGAATGTTTTGTGTTGAGTGGTTCACAAGGCCCATTTCTATGTTTTACCTTGTGTATCTCACTTGTGGATGGCCACCCAGGAACAAAGAGATTTGAGATGTCAAATGTTGAGAAGCTTCAAGTGCAGCCACTTGGCAATATGGGCTCTGCCTGGATCATATAGGTTGCAATAACTTAGCCAAATGGACAGTTGGTGGTAGGGGTTTGATAGGTTGGAGCGCGTCCATTCTGGTCTAAGGGAAGGCTTCTGAAAGATCTAGTCTTGGTGAAACCAAGTCTTGTGGGGAAAGTGCACCACCTCTGCAGAGTGTAAAATCTAAGTACTTAGCCATGTCCCTGGCAAAGGACAATTTGAGCATCAAGACATGGAAGCTATAAAGAATCTCCTCATCCCAATTTCTAAGTTAAAACTTTGTGGTTGAACAAGGGTTGAAGGATCACCAATTTCTATTGGGAGATGCCTTGGGAATGATTTTGTCAAGCAAAAACTTAGTGTTTTCAAATGACAAGGAAAAACTATTTTGAGAAAATCAAGCCTAAGCTCCACTTAGCCAAATGCATATAGATAATAGACTCCACTATACTACCATAGTATCACTTGCCAATACAATTCAAATGTATTGACCCTTGTGGCTGTAACTTATTATGTTGCAGGTTTGTTTGATGTTAGAGAAGTTTATTGATTTAGGATTACAAGTCTACAACCAACATGTCTGCCTGTGGCACTTTTAAGATGAAGGACCCCATGCTATTGTTGTATTCTGCTGCATTGTAATGAGATAGCCAAATGAGCTATGTAATATGTAATAAATTACTTTATTCCTGGTTATAAAGTTGTACTATGACCTTTGTTTCTTGATATTACATCTTTAATGTGGATGCTAGCTATTGATCCAGGGACTAGCATTGTAAACACAGGGATCTCTACCTTATTAAAGGTTGGTAACCTTACAATATGGTTTGTAATGGATGATGTACTGTGGTATCCAATTCTGTTATGTCTTGCAAAAATGGTAATCCTGGGATTGCGATGTATGGCATAACAGGCACCTGGGATTAAAAATCCGGGTGTTGACAAGTTGGTATCAGAGCCATCCTAACCCTAGGAGACCCTAGTTAGACTGGACGTTGAATCAAAAACTTAGTTTCAAAACCAAAGAAAACAAATATTTACAAAAACTTATTCTCATTCTTATCCCTTTGATTCTTTCATGAAAATCCATGTCCCTCAAAAACTCTTGCAAAATACATAAAATATTGACACAGTTAATCACTCTACTAACTTACTCATCCTATATTCTTATAGATGGACGTGAAGTACATCAAGTTTTATAAGTTGGGGAATGGAGGAGACCTTATCTTTGAGAGGGATTTGGACCAGCTTTCGGAACTTCTAGAGCTTCCGCACCCCGAGTTCTTTGGAGCTCAGCTCAATGATCAAGGAGGATAAGATCTGCAGTGGGTAATTATTGCAAGTCTCCGAGGAAAGATTGAACCTCCCACTGCTGAGGGAATTCAGTTTACCTTAAGAGAGAACAACTGGCTCGATGGACTTTCCAGGGCCATGCAGGAAGCTCTTTCCCGTCTGCGTGGGCAGAGCATCAATCAGATCAAGGGTACTCGCTTTGAGTTTTGCCCAAGGCGTGATGCAAATGGACAACCACTGGAAGCCCCATACCACCCTGAGCTGAAGACCCAAGTGGACCACCTTAGCTTCATGATGTACGATCTTCAACAGGAGTTGGATAACTGCCGTGACTACTCCAACCACAAGTCTGCCATCATCAAAACTAAGGACTAAACCATCGCTATGCTAGCAAAGGTTCGCAAGTCTCGCTGCCATCAGCTCGACAAGAAGGAGCATATCATTGCCCGTCTTCGCCACCGCATCTCATCTTTGGAGGAGACCATCCAAGAGAGAGACATGCAGTTGGAAGAAAGGGAGAATGCAGGAGAGGATCTTCGTGGAGACCCCTACTCCTATCTCAGCGATGACGATGATTTTCTGGAGGATCAGGCTATGGATTTCTTCACCGATGAGGATGATTTCGCCTTCATCGATGATGATGAGGATGATGAAGCCACCGATTTTGAGGAGTAGTAGCACTTGAGCACTAACATAGTGAGTAGTATTCGGTCCCACTGGATCGTAGTTTCCAGAATGGTTCTTAAAACCATCTGTTTTTCTTTGTTGTGGTGTGTGTTGTACCGTGTGCTATGAATGAATGAAAAGCAAGTTACTAGAAAATCTGAGTCAAACTTTACAAACTTTTCAAAGCCCCAAAACCTTAGAAATTTCCCTCTTTTCTCATGATCTATCTCAATCTTCAGATGCCACATGGAGGAAGTGGTTCATCCCCGGACCCGATGTTGCAGATTCTGCAAATGTTGACTTCTGACCGCAAAGCTGAAAGAGCGGAACGTCAAGCCAACCTAGCCACCCTGCAACAGATAGCCCAGCTAGCCCACAACAACCAAGGCCACGGAAATCAGGACAACCATGGATCTAAGCTCAAGAATTTCCAGAATACCAACCCACCTGTTTTCACTAAGTCATAAGAACCCCTAGACGCTGATGATTGGTTGCAGACCATGGAAAATAACCTAGAAGTCGCCGGAGTGGAAGCCAACGAGAAAGTTCTGTTCGACACCCACTATCTAGCCGGAGATGCCTGTAAGATCCCTCCTTTGTAAAGGAAAAGGATCCCTGTGATTGCAATGCTAGTCCCTGGATCATTGCTAGCATCCACAGTTTAAGATGAAGTACACAGATACAAAGGTCATTTATTACATCCATTCCAGAGATAAAACATAGTCTTTTACAACTCAAGGCCACAGGCCTAACACAAGAGTTTGGAATAAGTAAATAAACATAAGTCTTCATCTTCATGTGCCACGAGCAAGCATGTTGAGTGTAGACTCATGACACCTAATCCTCATCGAGTAACTTGCAACATCACAAATTCTGACCACAGTGGGTCAATACTTTGGAATAGTATTGGCAAGTGATACCTTAGTAAATTTTAAGTGGACTATATTACTATATGCATTTTGGCTAAGTGTAGCTTGGCTTGCTTTGCTCAAAATAGATTTTTCCTATTAGTTGAAATCTCTAAGTTTTTCTTTGTCAAAACTTTTCCCAAGAAACCACCAATAGACATTGGGGTACTTCACCCTTGTTCACCCACAAGTTTTTACTTAGAAGTTGGAGTGATGAGATTCTTGATAGCTTCCATGTCTTGATGCTCAAGTTGTCCATTGCCATGGACTTGGCTAAGTACTTAGATTTTCCATCTGCAGAGGTTGTGCACTTTCCCCACCAGACTTGGTTTCCCAAGACAGGACCTTTCAGAAGCCTTCCCTTAGTCAAAATGGACGCGTTCCAACCTATCATCCCACTACCACCAACTGTTCAAATGACTAAGTTCTAGCAACCTATGTGATCCAGGCAGAGCCCATATTGCCAAGTGGCTGCACTATAAGCTTCTCAACACTTGGCCTGTAAAATCCCTTTGTGCCTGGGTGGCATACCACAAGTGAGATACACAAGGTAAACCATGTCCATGGGCCTTGTGTAACCACTCAACCAAAAACCACCATTCAAGTCCCATTCCACCCAGGAGATTCATTGACTTAGTTGTTTTATTAAGAAAAACATAAGTCCAAGGACTTAGAAACATTTTCATCATAGCATGTATATACTTGTTATCGCCATATTTTGGCCTACGAAGGGGATGGGCCGTGATCAAGATGGGCTTAGAAGATACATATATTCAACGTGTTGTTGGATCGGCCTAGTGCGTAGATTTGGGCTGAATTGCCCGTGTATTTTGTATCTTAGTAGGATTCGTATTTGTTTAGGTTCCGTTTATGTTTAGATAAAGATAGAGTTGTAGAGTTATTCCAAAAGTAGAGAGTCTCCGGACTATAAATATGTACCTAGGGTTATTGAGAAAAGGAGGACAATCACGTTCACAACCAACACAATCTCGGATCGCCATACCCCTTGTTTCTAGGGTTTTCTCGGGTAAGTGCCATCTGCCTAGATCGCATCTTGCGATCTAGGCGATATTACTATCGTTATCCGGTGTTACTCGTCTTTGAAGCCTTGTTGATGGCGGTAACACCTTTACCACAGATTTGTTAGAAGCTAGCATCGATACTTTTACTATGATTGCTTATTTATCTTGCCTCTAGCTATCTCGCCGTCTTTGCACCTTCTCCGGGTGTAAAGGTGGCATCTTGCTGATTTCTGCTTAGTCGATTTGATCTGTTATAGTTGTGCCTTGTTCATCAAGGTTTAGTTTAATATCTACGTGATTTGGCCTCACAAGCGGGTTGAACGATCCGTGTCGTAAGGTACGGTTTATTGATCCTAGAGGATGTTAGAATTGACGTTATGTTGGTTTTAGGCCTTCTCTAGGATCGGTTTTCTACTACTTTTCGTATCTATTAGGCTCAACTACTGTGGGGACGTTCGGTTGCGTGGTGAAAACACAAAACTATCGTAGATCGATTTAGCTTGTAGTAATTAAGCAAAACCCCATGTTATCATAAGATCCAATGCAAAGCCATGGGGTGTCGGCTCTGAAAGCCGATTCTGAAACACAGGAGCCGATCACGGCTCGAATTTTACGTATACTTGTTTACCGTGCAGAAACCAATCGGAACAATCCATCACCTTCCCGACCGGTATAGGTCGTGGCATCTCGAACCAAGGCAGACGCGTGCGTGCCGGAAGATTGCGGGCCGTTGACCGAGGGACCAGGGCCCACCAGCTCTGGGAGCCTCCGGCTCTTCGTTGCTCGTCGCTGCCCGGTGAGTTTTGACAGCAACACATTACGCACGCCGGTGGGACCTTCAACGACGTATACATCAATGTCCGACTGCGATGGAGAACAGGCCGGTCACGCTGACGAGCTTCTGCTGAGCACAAAGCGGTATGACGAGATCAAAGAGCTCTTGACCGACCTCATCGGCTCTTTCGAGAGGACCCGTGGCGTGGCATCGGTGGAAGGGATTCTCCCGAGGGTGCTCTCGATGAAGTAGATCTGTCTGTTCCTTCGGAGGAACGCTCCAGGGCTCTACGACAGGAGGTCAACTACATGGTGGCTCACTCTCTACACCGCCACTCTGAGAGCCTGGTGAACGCTTTCGAGCGGGTCGCGGTTCGCGTGGTCCAGGAGATCATGAAACATCGATTACTCTCCGGGGCCCGCTTTAGGAACCCACCAAGGAGAAAGACCGCTCCACACCAGGCCGCAACTGCCATTCACACTCGCGGCTCTAGAGCCGCCAAGATCAGCGGCATACATTGTCTACAAGGCCGGAGGCGATCCAGGTGATTGCCAATTCCTGTTCGAGCCACCCAAGGAGATCCGCATGGGTACATATGTGCCTACGTGCGGACTGCAACAACTTGGCGCACCAGCGAGATCGCAACCGCGAGTGTCATGGCGGGGTTCCCTCTGCAGGATCTTGAGGCGGCGTTCACGGAGCAACGATGTGCAGGATGGACGCCGACAAACGGCGTGGCTAGCCAAGTATGCTGGAACAAGCCATGAGAGTCTAGCCCTGCAGCTCAAGCAGTGGACCAAATCACGCCATCTTGAGAGATCGGTTCGGCCGTGCGAAAAAGGCGCTGTCGGCTACTCAAAGCCGTACCCAACGAGTTTGACCTGATTCCACTACCGCCCAAATATAAGCTCCCGAGTTCTCAAGGTTCGTTGGTCGAGGGTCAAGCTCGATCGAGCAATGGCCGATACAGCACAGCTAGGTATGATTTGACATCGGATCAAATCTGGCGTGAGATTTTTTGCACAATCTCTAACAGGACCAGCCTTTGGGTGGTACACCTCGCTGCCACCTGATTCAATTCGCACCTGGAAACAACTAGAAGAACAGTTCCACATCCAATACCATTCGGAGGCTACCGAGGCTGGCATTGCAGACTGGCGCAAAATGACGAGCGGGAGAAACAGCGAATACATCCAGCCGGGGCCATCAAGAACAGATGTTACTCGGCTCGTTTAGCGAGAAGGAAGCAATCGGTGGCGATGTCGGGCCTCGGCACCCATCAAGGACGTGGCATTCTGGTAGAATACAACTCATTGGCGCACATGGCTCGGCCCGGCGATGTATGAGCAGCGCCACCACGAGTTGTACCAAGACAAATTCAGACGTCCGATAAGCCTGGTCGATGCAGAAGAGGAAGATCCTACAGGACTGAGGAGGTGGCCGTGGCTGAATGGGCTCGGGGCAGATCCGTGGCTGTAAATGGGTGAAACAAGGGCTGCGAGAGGGTTCAACCGATGTGAGCAAAGCTGGCGGATATTCGATCTCTTCTGAAGGAGAAGCGGTGAGGTTGCCGAAGGCCACAAAATCCCTGGCCCGAGGAGATGAACGGGAGACCATACTGCAAGTGGCATCATTCGTTCACTCACCCCACCAACGAGTGCAAGGAGCTTCGCCGCCAAATCCAGATGGCTATAGAGCAAGGCCGTCTGATCCTCGGCCAGTTCGCCATGAAAGTGGACACGAACCCGTTCCCCGGTGTCAACATGATAGAACTCAGTCGCTCCGCGAGATGTCAAATGGACTTTTCGTTCGGTGTCAACATGGCTGGGTCTGGGTACCACCATGACACGTACAAGGTAGGAGGCGATCACTCTCGGGGCAAAAGAAGAAGGCTGGTCCACGCGGCCGGCCCACGATAACGGGCGATACTTAACAGAGGAACAAGTGAGGAGAGTGCGATATCAGAAGCCACATTCCACGCATCTCCTTAATAAGTATGAGCGCCAGTATGACCAACGTCGCCAGCACGACAGAGAAGACGGAAGATATGAGCACCTTGCTAGGGACCGTCGAAAAAGAAGGAAGGCGCAGACAAACATTGGGATTGCCCTTTTTCAAGCATTGCTGGGGCGTGGGAATGAGCCGATTGCCTACCGACAAGCGCCCGAATGTGGACAACAAAAGAAGGGCACGAGGCGATGTCGTGTTGAACGTCTAGGACCTCTCCAACCTCGAGCCGTCCTAAGGAGTCCGCTCGGCGAAAGGGCCTTGAGAGGCCAGGATGACAAAGAAGAAGACAGGTTTCACCGTCCAAGGTGGTGCCCCGATGGACTCAGACACACCCAGAAGCGTAGAGTACAGCGGCTGCGTAACTTAGAAGAAGCTGAAGCGCAGTATCTCCACGCGCTAAAGAAAGCACGGCCTGATCTTGCCGGCAAAGTAAGGCAGACATCGAGACGGAGGGCCGCGCGACAAGGAAAGAGTGGCGCCCCAAGCCAATAAAAGCCGATGCACAGGCATCGGCTGGCACAAACATGGTGTTCGTGCTCCCGTCAGAATTCTGCGCGCCAAGAACCGATGAGTTACTCGTGGCACAACTTGACTGCGGCCCACGGCCGGTTATCTTTGAGAAGCCACGTGAGAAGGGTTACAAACATCTGAAAGCTCTGTACCTGCGGGGCTACATCAATGGACAACCCGTCAGCAAGATGTTGGTGGACACCGGAGCGGCAGTCAATATCATGCCATACTCCATGCTACGACGTTTGGGACGCTCTACTGCGGACCTGATCAAAACCAACGTCACGTTAAGCGACTTCAACGGCGGTCTTGAACGCAAGGCGTTACGAGCGTGGATCGGCGTGGGCAGGAAAACCATACCCACGTCATTTTTCGTGTGACAGCAAAAGTACCTCGCCGTCTTGCTAGGAAGGGATTGGATCCACGCTAATCGCTGCATTCCATCCACGATGCACCCCTGTCTGATGGGGACGGGATGAAGTGGAGGTCGTCCATGCGGGATTCTATCGAGGTTTCCATTCTGGCATGAACATCTCGGGAAGCGAAGACCAAGAGCCGATCTGGAATCAGTTTGGGCTGTGAGCGCATTGAAGCGTCAAAAAACGGGGTGAGGCTGGTCTTATCCACTGGCCTGACAGAGTAGAAAGGTCCACGATCATACGTAGCACGGCCGATCCTCGCGATCAGCCACAAAAAATAAAAAGCAGCGATCATACGACAAGCAGTTCATGTAGTCGTAGCAGAGGGATACTCTGCCACTGTAAAATAATAAGGTGTAAACCGTTCTTGACAGATGCAAGCAAGAAGGGGGCCGATTCAGGCGATCGGCCCAAATTATTCTTGTTGTCCTCACCCATCGTTTGCCCTGTGTTTAGCGTCGATTTGACAGGTGACGGAAAGCTAGGGTATGGGTTTACATCAGCTGATGAGCTAGAAGAGATCGACATTGGTCCTGGGGATAAGCCACGACCAACATTTATCGTGAAAGTTAGAACCAAGTCTGCGGGAACCGATGATAGCCTGTTGAAACAATATCGGGCCGCCGCATGGGACTACACAGAGATGCAGGGTTGGACAGAGCATCATCGAGCATCGGCTCCGCTCAAAAAGGATTTCGCCATTTCAACAGCGAGCACGACAAATGAAGGCGAAATTTTGGAAGAAGTCAAGAAAGAGGTCGAGAAAATCTTGACGCCAAGTTGATCGGACCATGCGGTATCTTAATGGATTTCTAGCATCGTGCTGTAGAGAAGAAGGGCGGCCAATGGCGTGTTGCTATAGATTTTCGAGATCTCATGAGCTACCCCAAAGGATGAATATCCGATGCGGCGTAAACATTGATCAATGCAGTTGGTCATAAAATTTTGAGCTTCATGGACGGCAATGCGGTACAACCAGATCTTCATGGCTCCGAAGACATACACAAGATCGCATTGAGTCCCAGGTCCGTGGGGTTATTTGAATATGTAGTCATGACGTTTGGACTGAAAAATGCGGCGCCACGTATCAAAGGGACATGAATTATATCTTCCATGATCGATCGGCAACCGGTGAAAATCTACATCGATGACGTGGTGGTCAAGTCTGCTTCAGCAAGGGCACTTGGGCGATCTGCAGCGTCTGGACTGAACAAGAAAGTTTGGCCGAGGATGAATCAAGAAGTGTGCCTTCGGAGTGGCGGTCGGTTCTTGGGTTTTTGGTCCATGAGCGGAATTGAGATCGGCTGAAGAGTCGAGGAGGCGTCTGAACAATGAAGCCACCCACTACAAAGAAAGAGCTACGATCTCTCATTGGCAAGATCAACTTCAGACGATTCATCTCTAACTTCGGGAAGGATAGAGCCGTTCATGGGGATCGTGAAAATTAAAGCGACGAGGAATTCGGCTGAGGCGAGAACAACAACCTTGACGAGATCAAAGAATATCGACAAAGCCGCGGTGTTAGTTCCACCCGACCGGACAAACCGTTCTACATTTACTTGTCGATGGACACGTCCATCGCCTCGGTGGTGGTACAAGTGCATGATGGGCTAGAGCGAGTCGTATTCTACATAGCGGAAGGATCTTTGGGCCTTGAGATGCGGTATCCAGATATCGACAAGTTGTGCCTCTGTTTGTTTTTTACATGCACCAAGCTGCGCCACATTTTGCTATCAGCAGAGGTCATCATCATATGCAAGTCGGACGTCATAAAGCACATGCTATCGGCTCCTATGTTAAAAGGCCGATTGGGCAAATGGATGTTTGCATTATCAGAGTTTGACATCCGGTATCAGCCTGCGAAAGCTGTTAAGGGACAGGCGCTGGCTGATCTTATTGCCGAGAGGATCAACACTAACATAGCAACATTGTCCATAAAAGCATGGGCTATGTTTTTCGACGGATCAGTTTGTGACGATGGCTGCGGCATCGGCATTTTTCTCGTGTCGCCCCGGGGGGCAACATTTTCCTTCTCCATCAGATTGTCTACCTCTCCCACTAACAATGTAGCCGAGTACGAGGCAATACGCAAGGGGATGGAGTTACTCCTCGAGCGGAGGCAGCGATGGAAATTTTGGAGACTCAAGTTGGTGATTTCCAGCTCACGGAGGACTACAAGTGCGAGGCGAGTCCCTCTTCCCATTATGGCTGCCTTTGCGGAGCTGATGACGCAATTCCGGTACATCAACTTCACTTGGATCCCACGAGCGCAGAATACCGAGGCGAACGATCTTGCGCAGATAGCTTCAGGGTACAAGGATATGGTAGAAGGAGCCGATGTCCAGGTACAGTTCCTAGAAGCAGACGACTGGAGAGCCGATATCTTCAATTACTTGAAAGATTCGGCTCGGGGGGCACCTAAACGGATAAGGTACAAAGCCATGAAGTACGTGCTTATTGGGGATGACATGTTTTACAGGACTCTGGAAGGGCTATTGCTCAAGTGCCTGGGGACAGCCGAGGCCAATCAGCTCCTACACGAGGTACACGAAGGCACCTGTGGGACTCACCAGTCAGCTCATAAGATGAAGTGGTTGATCAGGAGATCAGGGTTTTATTGGCCTACCATGCTCGAGGACTGTTTTAAGTACTACAAAGGGTGTCAAGCATGTCAGATTTTTGGAAAAATCCAGATGGTACCGGCATCAGCAATGAATCCCATCATCAAGCCTTGGCCATTCCGAGGTTGGGGCATGGACATGATCGGCAAGATCAATCCTCCGTCAAGTAAGGGCCACATGTGGATCTTGGCCATCACAGATTATTTTACCAAGTGGGTGGAAGCCGTCCCTATGAAGTCAGTAAGTTCAAAAGATGTCATCGATTTCGTGAAAGAGCACGTCATTCATAGGTTTGGGATTCCCCAGACTATCACAACCGATGGAGGTTCGGTTTTGTTTCTCACGAGTTCGAGAAAGTTACGTGAGGACACGAGGATTAAGCGATACGGTCATCTCCGTACTACGCTCAAGCAAATGGGCAAGCCGAGGCGTCAACGAGTCTTATCAAGCGATCAAGAGGAAAATCGATGAGCACCCTAGGCGTTGGCATGAGGTTTTATCGAGGCTTTATGGGCTTATCGCATGTCGTGCCATGGGGCGATAAAACCTCTCCGTACCATCTGGTCTATGGGCAAGAAGCCGTATTGCCTTGGGAAATTACGGCTGGATCGAGACGTGTTACTTTTCGTAATGAGCTAACGGTGAAGAATATGCAACTTTGATGAGTGACAGTGGAAGATGTGACTGAGCTTAGGTGTGGTCGCTTGAGAAAATAAAGAGAACAAGGCGAAAGTAGCTCGTGCCTACAACAAGAAGGTGAAGCCAAAGGAGTTCCACGTTGGAGATCTGGTATGGGAAGCTGTGTTGCCCTTGGGTACTAAGGACGCAGCATATGGTAAATGGTCTCCAAATTGGCACGGGCCGTACAAGGTCGACCAAGTTTTAAGAGGGAACGCGTACATGCTTGAGCAGTTGGACGGTGAAAAATTTCCAGTGGCAGTCAATGGCCAGCATCTCAAGAAGTATTTTCCAAGCAAGTGGGATATGGGACAATAAAAACTTGAGGGGCCGATACGTGAGATCGGCTAGGTCGATTGGCAGTAAAATATGGGGGCCGACGTTGAAAATCGGCCGAATAAAAAAAAAACAACAAGCTACTAAGGAAATGCCTTGAGGGCATGGAGAGCGTCAGCACGGAACTCAGTTATTTCAGCTTCGTCATCATCATCCTTGCTGGTCGATAGTTGTTCGTTCAGGGCACATTTTTCGATGGGCAATGGAGGTTTGGATCACCCGTTTTGAAAAAAAAAGAAGGACACAGGTCGCCTATTTTGAAAAGAGGTCGCAGGTTACCGTTTCAGACCAAGAAATGGCCGTTGTGATTCAACTGAAGGTTGACCCTGTCAAACGTTTTTTAGAAGGAGCCGATGGGTGGTCATCGGCTTTGTGCAATTTAACTTGTTTGACTATATGTGTGCATCATGATGAAAGCCGATACAGTGTCATCGGCTTATGGAACATCGACTTGTTTCGGTCATCGGCAAAATTGAAGCAAAAGGAAGCAACATTTGGGAAACAGAGTTTCATTCATTCAAAAGATCATTGCTTACAGGATGATCGATTACAAAAGGGGCCTGCTACTGCTACGGCCATTACTACTAAATCCTAATCGAAGCCGAGGTCGTCGTCGCTGCTGCCGCCGCCGTCTTCCTCGCTGTCTTCGGCGCTGCTACCAGCGTCGTCTTCGCTGCTGCTACTGAGGAAGCCGGTAGGGGCCTCCTCGTCCTCGTCTTCGTCGTCGTCGTCGTCTTCTGACCCGGCACGGAAGTACCTCACCGGCTGGTACTCCTCGGAGGAGGGGTCCTCCTCCTCCTCTTCTTCTTCCTCTTCTTCAGAGGAGTCGACGCCATCCCAGGACATGGCGTCGTCGCTGTCGCCTCCGGCTCCCGTCGGCGAGGCGGAGGTTCTCTTCGCCGTCTGTCGGGGCGCGCCGTCCTCGACGACGGCAAAAATCAACCCTCTCGTCCCACCATTGTGGGCGAGGTTGTACGCCTTGTCGGCGGGTGCTCTGGAGTTGGTTCGCGGTCACCGAGGCTATTGGGCGTGGGAGGAGATCGGAGGCAGAGGAGGCCATGGCGAAAGAGGGTTTTTCCGGTGGAGAAAGAGGGTTTTCAAGCTACGGAGGAAGATGGGGACTGTGAACTGTTCAGCGGATTTAAATAAAGAGGAATAGTGAAGAAAGCGGTTCAATGCCATAGCAGTTTCCCAGATTATTGCCAAAATCGTCAAATCATGCCTTTGCGGAGTTGAGAAGACAGGGCATCATGATGAAGGGTTGGCGTGGCGATCCTGTTACGCCGCAGCGTTACGTCTGCGTAACCCGATATAAAAAAAAGAGGAAAACCGGAGAAGGAAAAACACAGTGGTTTTGGAATTATCATTGCCAAAACCAGGGGGCATGTGTTATCGCCATATTTTGGCCTCTGAAGGGATGGGCCGTGATCAAGATGGGCTTAGAAGATACATATATTCAACGTGTTGTTGGATCGGCCTAGTGCGTGATTTGGGCTGAATTGCCGTGTATTTTGTATCTTAGTAGGATTCGTATTTGTTTAGGTTCCGTTTATGTTTAGATAAAGATAGAGTTGTAGAGTTATTCCAAAAGTAGAGAGTCTCCGGACTATAAATATGTACCTAGGGTTATTGAGAAAAGGAGGACAATCACGTTCACAACCAACACAATCTCGGCGCATCGCCACCCCTTGTTGCTAGGGTTTTTCTCGGGCAAGTGCCATGCCTAGATCGCATCTTGCGATCTAGGCGATATTACTATCGTTATCCGGTGTTACTCGTACTGAAGCCTTGTTGATGGCGAGTAACACCTTTACCACAGATTTGTTAGAAGCTAGCATCGATACTTTTACTATGATTGCTTATTTATGCTGCCTCTAGCTATCTCGCCGTCTTTGCACCTTCTCCCGGGTGTAAAGGTGGCATCTTGCTTGATTTCCTTAAGTCGATTTGATCTGTTATAGTTGTGCCTTGTTCATCAAGGTTTAGTTTAATATCTACGTGATTTGGCCTCACAAAGCGGGTTGAACGATCCGTGTCGTAAGGCGGTTTATTGATCCTAGAGGGATGTTCCGGAATTGACGTTATGTTGGTTTTAGGCCTTCTCTAGGATCGGTTTTCTACTACTTTTCGTATCTATTAGGCTCAACTACGGCGTGGGGACGTTCGGTTGCGTGGTGAAAACACCAAACTATCGTAGATCGATTTAGCTTGTAGTAATTAAGCAAAACCCCATGTTATCATAAGATCCAATGCAAAGCCATGGGGTAATCGGCTCGAAAGCCGATTCTGAAACACGGGAGCCGATCACGGCTCGAATTTTACGTATACTTGTTTACCGTGCGAAACCAATCGAACAATCCATCACCTTCGACCAGGTATAGGTCAGGTGGCATCTCGAACCAAGACAGGACGCGTGCGTGCCGGAAGATTTGCGGGCCGTTGACCGAGGGACCAGGGCCCACCAGCCGCTCTGGGAGCCTCCCGGCTCTTCGTGTTGCTCGTCGCTGCCCGCCGGTGAGTTTTGACAGGCAACAATACTTTACCAACCCTTGTTTGATACTAGCTAGGCTAAGCATGGCATAGTAACTTAACTTAGGAAAATTTCCTAGCAATTCTACAACTACTTAGGATTTTCCAACATAGCATTTGGCAAAAATAATAACATGCAAGACTTAGCAAAATATTTATAATGCTTGTACAAAATATAGGGATGGAAATATTCATGAAGTACCACTTGCCTTGGTAATGGGGAGAGTAGCACTCTTCACAATCACAATCACTAGCACCAAAATCTACACAAAAATTGGTAGCACAAAATTACACACAATTCATATTCAATCATAAATATATGCATGCATGCAAAAATGCTAAGTGATGATTTTTAAAACTCCACCAAGCAAGTGCATAGTACTGAACCAATATTAAGTTGAAAACTTGCCAAACCAAACTTATTTAGCACTAAAACAAATTATTAAATAAATTATATACTCAAAATAGTCCTAAACAAGTTTCTGCATAAAAAGTCATTTTAACAGAAACTTTTTACTAAACACATTGCATAATCAGAAAGGGCTTGTCTCCCTGATTCCAACGGTATAAAATTTGCAAAAATCTAACGTGGAAATCAAAAGTTATAGCCATTTCAATTTTGGATCTAAATCTGATTTCAAATCTGTTTTTGAATCAAACCCTAGCCACGCGTCATATTCTTACTAGCGCGTACCGTTTCGCTCCGGATCGCTCTTGCTAGCCGTAGGATCTAACTAACGATGCATGGTTCAGATCTAATCATACCGCTTCGCTAAGTGGTCTAATCCTACGCGCTGGATCTGGATCTGACGGCTACAATTCATCTAACCAAAATCGAGCGGCGCTAGCGGCGGCGACTGGCGGCGGCAAGCTCTGTCTGCGGCGGCGAGGCGCTACAGGTCGTCCGGAGGGGAAGGAGGATGCTCACCAGGTTCGCAACGTCGAGGGGAAGCTCAACTTGGCAGCGGCTTGACGAGGGGCGCACGGGCACGGTCGTTGGGGCTCGTCGGAGTTGCGGCATGCATCGCTGCGATCGAGGTCTTTGGCGAGGCTCCGCGTCGTCCTAGTACAAGGCAGAGGGTTCAGAAGATGCGCAAGTGACTGGCGAACCAGTTGGTATCAAAGGGAAGTCAAGGGGCGCTCGGGACTTACCGCTATTTCTCGTCGGAGTCGAGCGGCGGCGCAGATGGTTGCGGGCGTGAACGGAAACGATGACCTGGGTCACGAGCAAGCAAACTAGAGGCGTCAGCAGATGCACAAGATCATGCTGGACATGATAGCTTGAACCAGAGAGAAGGGGCAGTCGAGGCTCACCGGAATTAGTCGCCGGAGTCGTCGGTACTGCGGGGTTTCGAGGTCAAATGCGCGCAGCCTGGTGGCGGAGTGAGCGAGGAGAGTGGGGGGAAATGACCGCGGTGCAGGGGGGGTTTTGTAGGCGAGAGGGGAGCGGCGATTAAGCGCGGAATCAAGGGTAATTAAGCGAAGAATCAATCACGACAGTGATGGGCGGAGGAAACGGCCGGCGACGGGGTCGGGCGCGATTTGGGGAAGACGAGGGTGAGCTGGCGAGGTCCACCAGTCAGCGAGTGAGTCGGAGAGGGGGTGGTGTCAGGGTGTCAGCGACCGCGTGGGTGTGTCTGCGCGTGTGAGCGAGCGAGAGAGTGGCCGGGTGGGCTAGCTAGGCCGGTTCTGCTGCTGGGCTAGAATAGGAGCGCCTGGCCCTTTTCTTTTGTTTAATCCTTTTTCTTTTTCTGTTTTGATTTTCAGGAATGGTTTTCAAATGAATTCAAACTCTTTTTGAATTCAAATCTTTCTGGGGTTTTTGTAGTGTGCAACAGTCTCAAATCTAGGCATAAAACCAAGTGGTTACTTTGGTAAAGGCTTGGTCATTTTGGAGAAACAAAATAGCAGGAACTTTGCACTTGATTGCAAATGTTTGAAAAATGGTTTTTGAAACCATTTCTATTTTTGTAAAGCTTGCTTCAAATTCCACACTCAATCCATTCAACAAGGGAGGAAAACAATCTAGGTTTAACACATTCAAACTCTCAAATGGGGATGGCCATTTGATTTAAGTTTGCTCACATAAAATGATAGCACTATGTGCTTCTGTTTTTCTGAAATGAGTTTTGAAATTGATCTCAATTCTATATGCATGCATGAATGATATGCAAGCTTTGTAATCATGTTTTTAGGGATGTTACAAATCTAACCCCCTTAAGGTGAATCTCGCCCTCGAGATTCGGATTGGCTAGCAAATAGGTGTGGGTGGTCTTCCTGAAGATCATCTTCTCTTTCCCAAGTTGCTTCCTCTTCGGAATGATGATTCCACTGCACTTTGCAAAACTTGATAGTCTTTGTCCTTGTGAATCTTTCTGCAGTCTCAAGAATTTTGATAGGTTTCTCTTCATAAGTGAGATCACTTTCTAGTTGAACTTCCTCCAAAGGTATAGTATCCTTCAAAGAAGTTTCCTCCATTTCTGGGTGACATTTCTTAAGCTGACTCACATGAAACACATTATGGACAGCTGACAGAGATTCTGGTAGTTCTATTTCATAGGCAACTTCTCCTTTCCGACTCAAAATCTTGAATGGCCCAACATATCTTGGTGCCAATTTTCCTTTGACTCCAAATCTTTTCACTCCACGAAGTGGTGATACTCTAAGATAAGCTCTATCACCAACTTCGTAGGTGACTTCTCTACGCTTAAGATCTGCGTAGCTTTTCTGTCGAGACTGTGCTATCTTCAACCTGTCCTTAACCAATTTGACCTTCTCTTCGGCTTCTTTGATAAATCTGGCCCGAATAAACTTCTTTCTCCCACACCATTCCATAATAATGGGGTGGTACACTTTCTTCCATAGAGAAACTCAAACGGTGCCATCTCAATGCTGGCTTGATAGCTGTTATTATAAGAAAACTCTGTGTAAGGCAGAATTTCATCCCAACTGGCTCCATAGTTTAGGGCACATGCCCTCAACATGTCTTCCAGAATTTGATTAGTCCTTTCCGTTTGTCCATCGGTTTGAGGATGAAAAGCAGTACTAAATTCCAACCTCGTTCCCAATGACTCGTGTAGCTGTCTCCAAAAATGGGAAGTGAATTGAGTTCCCTTATCAGATATAATACTCTTGGGCACTCCATGTAAACATACAATTATACTCATGTAGATTTTAGCTAATTTAGCACTTGTATAAGTTGTCTTCACGGGTATGAAATGAGCCACTTTAGTTAGGCGATCCACTACTACCCATATGGAATCATATCCTTATCTGGTCCTTGGTAGTCCGGTAATGAAATCCATACCAATCTTGTCCCACTTCCAATCAGGAATAGGTAGTGGTTGAAGCAAACCTGCTGGTTTCTGATGCTCCGCTTTTACTCTACTACACACATCACACAAAGCAATATGTTCGGCGATGTCCCTCTTGAGATTGTTCCACCAAAATCTTTCTTTCATGTCCATGTACATTTTGGTGTTACCTGGGTGGATAAAATACGGAGAGTTGTGTGCTTCCTGCAAAATCAGTTCCGCAACTCCGGATCTTGTGGAACGCAGATACGTTTCCCATGCCATAAAGTACCCTGTTCGTCTTCATGGAAATTTTTAGCTTTCCCTTGGCCAATCTTTTCCTTAATCTCTTCAATTTCCTTATCAGTCTTTTGAGCTTCTCTAATCTTGTCCAACAAAGTGGGTTGAACCTCTAAATACATGAGATGTCCTTTAGGCACAATCTCCAATCTGAGTTCTCTGAATTGGGTACACAAATCATCTGGAAACTCTCCTTTGGTAAGGCCATTTACAAATACCTTACGACTTAGAGCATCTTCTACAACATTTACTTTACCGGGGTGGTATTGCAAACTTAAGTCATAGTCCTTGATAAGCTCTAACCATCTTCTTTGCCTCATATTGATTTCCTTCTGGGTGAAGATATACTTCAAACTTTTGTGGTCCGTGAACACTTTACAACGCTTTCCCAAAAGGTAATGTCTCCATGTTTTGAGTGCATGGACGACAGAGGCTAACTCTAAATCATGAGTTGGATAGTTCACTTCATGAGTTTTGAGTTGTCTCGAGGCATAAGCTACAACTTTACCGTCTTGCATAAGTACGGCACCCAAACCTTGATGAGATGCATCACAATATACTTGGAAATCCTTTTCCAAGTCTGGCAGACACAAGTCTCTTCTTCCACTCCTGAAAGCTGAGTTCACAACCTTTATACCAAGCAAACTTCTTGTCTTTCTTTAACAATTCAGTCATCGGCTTAGCAACCTTTGAGAAATTCTCAATGAACCTTCTGTAGTAACCTGCTAAGCCAAGGAAACTGCGAACCTCTTTCACGTTCTTAGGAGATTCCCATTCAGTCACAGCTGAAACTTTAGCAGGATCAACTGCTACACCATCCTTTGTCATAACATGACCAAGAAAACCAACTTCTTCTAACTAGAACTCACACTTGCTAAATTTGGCATAAAGTTTATGTTCTCTCAACTTCTCAAGTATCAAACGCAAGTGCCCTTCATGTTCTTCTTTGCTCTTGGAGTAGACTAAAATGTCATCGATGAAAACGACAACGAACTTTTCAAGGAATTCCATGAACACTTTGTTCATCATATTCATGAAGTATGCTAGAGCATTGGTCAAGCCAAAAGGCATTACGGTATACTCATACAATCCATACCTTGTAGTGAATGCTGTTTTAGGTATGTCTTGTTCTCTTATCTTGAGTTGAAAGTAGCCTGACCTTAGATCAATCTTTGAGAACACACATGCTCCTTCAAGCTGATCAAATAAGTCATTGATTCTAGGCAAAGGATATTTGTTCTTGATAGTTACCTCGTTGAGTGATCGGTAATCTATGCATAACCTTTGACTTCTATCTTTCTTCTCCACAAACAAAACTGGGGCTCCCCAAGATGAAGAACTGGGTTGAATAAATCCTTTCTGCAACTGTTCTCCTAGTTGCTTCTTAAGTTCTTTCAGTTCATCAACTGACATTTTATATGGTCTCTTTGCTATTGGTCCAGAACCTGGTACCAAATCTATCAGAAATTCCACATCTCTATCTGGTGGCATTCCTGGCAATTCTTCCGGGAACACATCCGGATACTCACACACAATTGGCACACTATCCATGCTAACCCCCTTAAGAGAATTTAGCTTACTTCCTTTGGATTCAAAGTTGGACCTGAACTTAATCCGTTTTCTTTCCGGGGTTGTGAGTGCAACAATACGATTAGCAAAATCTAGTACTCCTTCATACTTAGTCATCCAGTCCATTCCCAGAATGACATCCAATCCTTGGGAGTTTAGTATTATCAAGTTAACGGGAAACGTATACTTCCCAAATTCTATGACTAGATCATGGCATCCTGAATTCACTATCATTTCTCCACCAGGAGAACTTACTTTTATAGGACACCCAATAGTTTCTACCGGTAGTTCATTTCTTTCAACAAATGCTCTTGATATGAATGAATGAGATGCACCAGTATCAAAGAGTACAAATGCTGGGATGGAATTGAGTCTGAACTTACCAGCAACAACATCAGGCTCCTCATAGACCTCCTCCACATTGATGTGGTTCACCTGTCCTTTCTAGAAAGGATTGGGCTTGACAGGTCCTTCAACTTTCTTTTCGGGGCACTCATTTGCATAGTGTCCCATCTTCTTGCATTTGAAGCATTCAACCTGACTGATGTCTCTCTTAGCAGGCTGACTTCCACTCCCACTACCATTACCACTGTGGTGGCTCTTATGTCCACTCTTGTGGTTCTTGTACTTGTCATTGTCATGACTGCGATGATGCTTGTTGTCATGACGGTTGTGGTTGTGGTGCTTGTTGAATTTCCCATGCTTGTGGGATCCTGAGCTTCCGCTATCATCATAGTGAGATCGTTTGTGAGACGACCCCGAGCTGTGCTTGTCGGAGTGCTTTCTCTTTCTACTCTCGACTTGCTTCATTTTGTTCCCCAATATAGCAGCCTTGTCATAGAGCGACTGATAAGTGGGAACATATGCCACAACCAGCTGCAGATTCAGCTCATCATTCAAGCCTTCGAAATTTTCCTTTCTCTTGGCATCGTGTCAACCTCATCTAGTGCATAACGCGCATTGTTGAACTCTTCAATGTATTCACCATCAGTGCGGTGCTTCAGATTGTGGAACTCTTTATTTTTCAGGCTCATTATTCCTGATGAGATATGAGCAGTGCGAAAGCCATCCTCAAAGATAGCCCAAGTCACCTCATCTATAGGAGTGGTGATTTGGAAGTTGTCCCACCAAGTGGCGGCTGGCCCTTCAAGCAGATGTGCTGCAAATCTGACCTTTTCAGCATCCGTGCAGCCCAAGGTTACTAAGTCCTTGTTTACAGAACGTAGCCAATCATTGGCCACCATGGGATCAGTCGTCCCCGAGAACTTAGCTGGCCTCAATCGCAAAAATCTGGTGAGCATATCAAAGCCCGGAGGGTTGTTGTTGTTATTGTTGTTGTTATCGGGGTTGTTGTTGTTGTTGTTTTGGTTCTGAATGAATGTTGTCATCATATGCATCAACTGCGTTTGAGCAGTCATCATTTGTTGCATTTCTGGTGTGATGTTGTTGTTGTTGTTGGGGTTGGGGTTTGCGCGACGGGGAGGCATCTGTGGTTTGTTCAAATAGAGATAAGAATGAGATACCCATAGATGTTTTCCTGCACAATACATCACATAAGCAAACACATAGCATGCAACACAACGATAAAAGTTCAACAACCAGATAACAAGTTCACAAAGTAAAACACACAAGTAGCAAGCCATCCACATGTCGGATGGTCCAATAACAAGTTCTCAAATAACCAGTACGATAGTAAAAGATAAACGAGTAGTCAAGTCTACTCATCAGCATCAATCTCCTCCTCGACAAAGGTAAGACCTACATTCTCCATCGCGGTCTTGTTCTCCTCAATGGTAGTGGTCAAGGAATCAATCTTGGCCTTGAGAGCCCTCTTCTGGGAACGAAGCCTCTCTATCACCGTCTGATGCTGCTCTAGCTCGAAGTCCTTGGACTTCAGTTCTTCAGTCATGTCCCGGGTCTTCTTGTTCCTATCCTGGACACGTTTCTCCTGACTTTTGAACTTCCTGTCCTGGGTCTCGAACTTCGCCTCCATTTCCTTGACTAACTCGTCCTGCTGTGCGAAAAGCTTGTCCTTCTCGCGAAGCTGCACCTGGAGCTCGTCATTACTGAGCATGACATTGGTCATGTCCGTGTCCACGTGCCTAATGAGAGACTCTAAGTCCTGGAGATACAGACGTATCGGCTCTGCGGCGTCCCTCGAGTCGTCCTCGAAGTCGATGGACTCTCCATCCTCATCACGTCTTTCGAAGACGTGGAAGTGGGTGCCTCTAACCTGTCGGGAGTGTCGTCCTAGCAGACGTCCTATCAGGTCCTGCATAACTACCTCCATGCCTCTCTCTGTCATCCTGCATAAGCTTGAAGACGATGGCCTCCGTAGTAGGCTCAGTCTGGCGTCCGGGCTGGTTCACCTTGAAGCCCCAGAGGTCCTTCCTCTCGAACTTGGTGAGTGGGTGCACCATGATGGTGGGAAGAGGAAGATTGAGCAAAGTGGTAAGCTCAACGATACGAGGACCAAAGCAGGTAACCTGGAACTCCTCAATAGTGCTGATGGTAATAGGTATCTATTTATAAGATAGAAAAGTTAGAACAACATAATTTAAGATAAAACAAAGACAAACATCACATACCTATCCTTGGAACACAAAATCACACAAGTCATGCATACATGAATCCATTACATCAACCAAGGTCCAAACTTATTTAAGGTATCATTTTAGAAAATAAGGTGATAGGTGGTGGTCCAACTAATGAAGTATGTTTACAATCCTATCTCACTGGATCTATTGGCTAACACAGTGTTCCTAGAGGCAATCATCCTATCTTGCTCACATGATTCCATCACTAAGTCTATAATATCTCCTCTTAAGGTCTGGTTGGTAGCTTCCAACTCTTGGGTATGTTCCTTCTCTTTCTCTAAGTCTTTTTGGGGGTTGAGCATTCTGCATTTGACTCTAGCACTAAGTTCTTTGATAGTCCTCCAAGCTGCTTCTCTTGCTGACTCAAAGAATGTGGTGTGCACCACGGTGTTGGTGTACATGCAGAATCCTTTTTCTTTGTGGTTGTATTCCTTGTTTTTGTACAAGTGAAGTTGCACCCACCAGTGCTCAACTCCTTCATCCATTACTGGAAAGCCTTTGTACACAGCTGCACCATGTATTTCCATTGCCACCATGAGGTCCTTGAGAATTTTGGGAAACTCAGTCTCACACTCCAAGGTCATGGTCATGAGTGGTCCTTTCTTTACGGCTTCTTTGATGGAGTTCATCTACAAATAGAGATGAGAATGAGAAGATTAGAAAAGTTTTACGAGAAGAATAGACAAGTGTAAAAGTAGTTGAAAATTTTTCCTTAGTGGTTTTCAATCCTAGGGTCATAATCCTACAGGCAACACAGTGCTCTGATACCATCTATAAGATCCCTCCTTTGTAAAGGAAAATGATCCCTGTGATTGCAATGCTAGTCCCTGGATCATTGCTAGCATCCACAGTTTAAGATGAAGTACACAGATACAAAGGTCATTTATTACATCCATTCCAGAGATAAAACATAGTCTTTTACAACTCAAGGCCACAAGCCTAATACAAGAGTTTGGAATAAGTAAATAAACACAAGTCTTCATCTTCATGTGCCACAGGCAAGCATGTTGAGTGTAAACTCATGACACCTAATCCTCATCAGAGTAACCTGCAACATCACAAGTTACAGCCACAGTGGGTCAATACTTTGGAATAGTATTGGCAAGTGATACCTTAGTAAATTTTAAGTGGACTATATTACTATATGCATTTTGGCTAAGTGTAGCTTGGCTTGCTTTGCTCAAAATAGATTTTTCCTATTAGTTGAAATCTCTAAGTTTTTCTTTGTCAAAACTTTTCCCAAGAAACCACCAATAGACATTGGGGTACTTCACCCTTGTTAACCCACAAGTTTTTACTTAGAAGTTGGAGTGATGAGATTCTTGATAGCTTCCATGTCTTGATGCTCAAGTTGTCCATTGCCATGGACTTGGCTAAGTACTTAGATTTTCCATCTGCAGAGGTTGTGCACTTTCCCCACCAGACTTGGTTTCCCAAGACAGGACCTTTCAGAAGCCTTCCCTTAGTCAAAATGGACGCGTTCCAACCTATCATCCCACTACCACCAACTGTTCAAATGACTAAGTTCTAGCAACCTATGTGATCCAGGCAGAGCCCATATTGCCAAGTGGCTGCACTATAAGCTTCTCAACACTTGGCCTGTAAAATCCCTTTGTGCCTGGGTGGCATACCACAAGTGAGATACACAAGGTAAACCATGTCCATGGGCCTTGTGTAACCACTCAACCAAAAACCACCATTCAAGTCCCATTCCACCCAGGAGATTCATTGACTTAGTTGTTTTATTAAGAAAAACATAAGTCCAAGGACTTAGAAACATTTTCATCATAGCATGTATATACTTTACCAACCCTTGTTTGCTACTATCTAGGCTAAGCATGGCATAGTAACTTAACATAGGAAAATTTCCTAGCAATTCTACAACTACTTAGGATTTCCCAACATAGCATTTGGCAAAAAATAATAACATGCAAGACTTAGAAAAATATTTCTAATGCTTGTACAAAATATAGGGATGGAAATATTCATGAAGTACCACTTGCCTTGGTAATGGGGAGAGTATCACTCTTCACAATCACAATCACTACCACCAAAATCTACACAAAAATTGGTAGCACAAAATTACACACAATTCATATTCAATCATAAATATATGCATGCATGCAAAAATGCTAAGTGATGATTTTTAAAACTCCACCAAGCAAGTGCACAGTACTGAACCAATATTAAGTTGAAAACTTGCCAAACCAAACTTATTTAGCACTAAAACAAATTATTAAATAAATTCTATACTCAAAATAGTCCTAAACAAGTTTCTGCATAAAATGTCATTTTAACAGAAACTTTTTACTAAACACATTGCATAATCAGAAAGGGCTTGTCTCCCTGATTCCAACGGTATAAAATTTGCAAAAATCTAACGTGGAAATCAAAAGTTATAGCCATTTCAATTTTGGATCTAAATCTGATTTCAAATATGTTTTTGAATCAAACCCTAGCCACGCGTCATATTCTTACTGGCGCGTACCGTTTCGCTCCGGATCGCGCTTGCTAGCCATAGGATCTAACTAACGATGCACGGTTCAGATCTAATCATACCACTTCGCTAAGTGGTCTAATCCTACGCGCTGGATCTGGATCTGACGGCTACAATTCATCTAACCAAAATTGAGCGGCCCTAGCGGCGGAGAGCTCTGTCTGCGGCGGCGCGGCGCTACAGGTCGTCCGGAGGGGCAGGAGGATGCTCACCAGGTTCGCAATGTCGAGGGGAAGCTCAACTTGGCAGCGGCTTGACGAGGGGCGCACGGGCACGGTCGTTGGGGCTCGTCGGAGTTGCAGCGGCATCTGTCGCTTGCAGTCGAGGTTGCTGGCGAGGCTCCGCGTCGTCCTAGTACAAGGCAGAGGGTTCAGAAGATGCGCAAGTGACTGGCGAACCAGTTGGTATCAAAGGGAAGGCAAGGGGCGCTCGGGACTTACCGCTATTGCTCGCCGGAGTCGAGCGGCGGCACTGATGGTTGCGGGCGTGAACGGAAACGATGACCTGGGTCACGAGCAAGCAAACTAGAGGCGTCAGCAGATGCACAAGATCATGCTGGACATGATAGCTTGAACCAGAGAGAAGGGGGCGGTCGAGGCTCACCGGAATTAGTCGCCGGAGTCGTCGGTACTGCGGGGTTTCGAGGTCAAATGCGCGCAGCATGGTGGCGGAGTGAGCGAGGAGAGTGGGGGGAAATGACCGTGGTGCAGAGGGGGTTTTGTAGGCGAGAGGGGAGCAGCGATTAAGCGCGGAATCAAGGGCAATTAAGCGAAGAATCAATCACGGCAGTGATGGGTGGAGGAAACGGCCGGCGACGGGGTCGGGCGCGATTTGGGGAAGACGAGGGTGAGCTGGCGAGGTCCACCAGTCAGCGAGTGAGTCGGATAGGGGGTGGGGTCAGGGTGTCAGCGACCGTGTGGGTGTGTCCGCGCGTGCGAGCGAGCAAGAGAGTGGCCGGGTGGGCTAGCTGGGCCGGTTCTGCTGCTGGCCTAGAATAGGAGCGCCTGGCCGTTTTCTTTTGTTTAATCCTTTTTCTTTTTCTGTTTTGATTTTCAGGAATGGTTTTCAAATGAATTCAAACTCTTTTTGAATTCAAATCTTTCTGGGGTTTTTGTAGTGTGCAACAGTCTCAAATCTAGGCATAAAACCAAGTGGTTACTTTGGTAAAGGCTTGGTCATTTTGGAGAAACAAAATAGCAGGAACTTTGCACTTGATTGCAAATGTTTGAAAAATGGTTTTTGAAACCATTTATATTTTTGTAAAGCTTGGTTCAAATTCCACACTCAATCCATTCAATAAGGTAGGCAAACAATCTAGGTTTAACACATTCAAACTCTTAAATGGGGATGGCCATTTGATTTAAGTTTGCTCAAATAAAATGATAGCACTATGTGCTTCTGTTTTTCTGAAATGAGTTTTGAAATTGATCTCAATTCTATATGCATGCATGAATGATATGCAATCTTTGAAATCATGTTTTTAGGGCATGGTGTAACAGTGTTCGCACAATGACCGGAGGCCAGATGATGACCTGGGAGGAATTCAAGGTCAATTTTAGCAGAACCCATGTGCCACCAGGTTTGATCAAGAGAATGAGAGACGAGTTCATGGAACTGAAGCAAGGAAGCATGACTGTAGTGGAATACCGTGACAAATTCTTGTCATTATCTAGGTATGCCCCAGATGAGATTGACACTGAAGCCAAGAAGAAAGAGAGATTCTTGAATGGTCTGCATGATGAGATGCAGACAGTGTTAGTCAAAATCCCCTTTGCTGATATTGAAGCCCTTGTCGACTCTGCTATCCAGATGGAAGGAAAGATCAACCAAGCCAATGAGAACCGCAAGCGTCGTATGATGCATCAGCCAGGAACCCATCAGACCCCAAAGTATCAACCTAACCCATCTCCTGGATTTGCCCCAAGAACCAACAGACCCCCGATGAACCGTCCGACCTATCCCAACCGTGGAAACCCTAGACCCGGAGGAAATCACAACAACCTCGGCAACGCTAGTAATTTCAGCCATGCCCCACCCAAGTTCAACAACAACAATGCTGCCACCAACACCAACACTGCCCCTAGGACTGGAAGCAATGATGTGCCTGTAGCAGCAAAGGACAAGTCGCAAATGACTTGTTATGACTGTGGAAATAAGGGTCACTACTCCAACGAGTGCCCCAACAAGAAGAATGTCGCAGCACCCAATGTCAATGCCCCAGCTCAGCAGCAGCGTCGTGTTCAGCCCGGAAGAAGATTTGCCCCAGGGAATTCGCTCAACCGCAACGGCCGTCTTTTTCTCATGCATGCTGAAGAAGCTCAGGAAGCGCTAGACGTCGTGCTGGGTATGTTTTCTGTTAATTCAGTACTTGCAAGAGTGTTGTTTGATTCTGGTGCATCGCACTCATTTGTCACCGAAGAATTTGCATGCACTAGTAAAATTCAACCAACCAAACTGAAGCATGTCATTATTGTTCAAATTCCCGGATCAACCACCAAGGCTAGGCAAATTTGCAAAGCCGTCCCTATCCGAATCCATGGCATAGATTTTTATGCTAATCTGATAGTACTCGAAACTAAAGGTTTGGAAGTAGTACTAGGAATGGATTGGATGTCCAAACATAAAGGATTGATTGACTGTGCCAAGAAAGCCATAACCATGACCAGTACCGCCGGAATATCAGTCGAGCATATATCTAAAACCTTACCTCGCCAATTAAGTGTAACAAGAGTATAGCCCAACCTACCATTGACCAAGTCCGGATAGTCTGTGAATACCCCGATGTATTTCCAGATGTTTTGCCCAGTATGCCCCCAGATAGGGATATCGAGTTTATCATTGAACTAATCCCCGGAACTGGACCCATAGCCCAGAGACCATATAGTATGAACCCGTCTGAGCTAGCGAATCGAAAACAAGCTGGATGCCATGCTGGAAATTGGATTGTTTCAACCAAGTGCGTCACCATGGAGATCACCTGTCTTGTTTGTGGACAAGAAAGATGGAGGTAACCGTTTGTGTACGGATTACCGGAAGTTGAATGCTGTCACCATCAAGAACAAGTACCCCTTGCCCAAGATAGAAGATTTGTTTGATCAGTTGACTGGTGCCAAAGTGTTTTCTAAGATTGATCTTAGGACTGGTTATCATCAACTCAAAATTCGTGCAGAGGATATTCCAAAGACTGCCTTTACCACCAGATATGGATTGTATGAGTATACAGTCATGTCTTTTGGATTAACCAATGCCCCCTCTTATTTCATGGACCTCATGAATAAGATTTTTATGGACTTCCTGGATAAGTTTGTCGTTGTTTTCATCGATGACATTCTGATTTATTCCAAATCAGAAGAAGAACATGAGCTACACCTGAGGACCATTCTTGGAACCCTTAGAGAGCATCACATGTATGCAAAGTTTAGCAAATGTGAATTATGGTTACAGGAGGTAGGATTCCTCGGTCACATTGTATCAGCCGGAGGAATTGCCGTTGACCCTGCCAAAGTGAAAGACGTAGAAGATTGGCAAGCCCCAACCACTCAAACCCAAGTTCGTGCATTTCTCGGATTGGCGGGATATTACCGCAAATTCGTAGAAGGATTCTCAAGTATCGCCAGACCCATGACCCAATTGCTGAAGAAGGACAAGAAGTTTGAATGGACCGACAAATGTGAAGCGAGTTTTCAAGAACTCAAGAGGAGATTGATTTCAGCCCCAATCTTGATCATGCCGGATATCACTAAGCCCTTCGATGTGTATTGTGATGCATCCAAGATCGGTCTCGGATGTGTGATAATGCAAGAAGGCAAAGTTATATCTTATCTATCTCGACAATTGAAGCAACATGAGCAAAATTACCCAACCCATGACCTCGAACTCGTAGCCGTAGTTCTAGCCCTGAAGACATGGAGGCATTACCTGATGGGAAACCATTGTGAGATCTATACGGATCACAAGAGTCTGAAGTATATATTCACTCAGAAGGAGCTGAATATGAGACAGAGAAGGTGGATTGAACTAATCAAGGATTATGATCTGGACATTCACTATCACCCTGGTAAAGCCAACGTGGTAGCAGATGCCCTTAGTAGATTGTCGTGCCGCTTGAACTCCATGATTTTGAAGGAGCAACCAAGCCCGCACAAAGCGATGGAATATTTTCGAATATAATTAGTAAGTGAAGGATTTTTGGCTAGCATAGAACTTCAACCCACTTTGATCAGTCAGATTAAAGAGGCGCGGAAGGGAAATGCTAGTATCGACGGAATCAAGCGTCGTATCGGTACAGGCAAAGTACCTGGATTCACCGAAGACGAAGAAGGAGTTCTGTGGTACAAAGGACGCCTTTGTGTACCATCAGATTCTGAGTTGAAAGAAGTGATTCTGAAGGAGGCTCATGATACTCTTTATTCTATCCATCCCGGAGGAACAAAGATGTATCAAGATTTAAAAGAGCAATTTTGGTGGCATAAGATGAAGAGAGAAATCAGAAGCTATATCGCCAAGTGTGATATTTGTCAGCGAGTCAAGGCAGTACATCAAAGACCTGCTGGATTGTTTCAACCCTTGCAGATTCCGGAATGGAAATGGGATTCCGTTGGAATGGACTTTATCACCGGACTGCCTTCTAGTAGGGGAAATGACTCTATCTGGGTCATAGTGGACAGATTGTCCAAAGTCGCCCATTTCTTGCCCGTCAAGACCACATATCAGAGTTCGAAGCTAGCGGAGTTGTACATCGCTAGGATAGTTAGTTTGCATGGAGTCCCCAAGAACATCGTATTTGATCGAGGAACTCAGTTTACCTCGAGATTCTGGAAGAAAGTCCAAGAAGGTTTAGGAACCCGCCTAGATTTCAGCACCGCGTGTCACCCTCAGACCGATGGACAAACGGAGCGAGTAAACCAAATACTCGAAGATATGTTGAGAGCATGTGTGTTAGAATATGGATCCAAGTGGGAAGACTGTCTGCCATTTGCAGAATTTTCATACAACAACAGTTATCAAGCCAGTTTGGAAATGGCCCCATTTGAATTCATGTACGGAAGGAAGTGTCGCACCCCTTTGAACTGGTCGGAAGTAGGAGAGAGTCAGATTTTCGGACCCGACATCCTACGAGAATCAGAAGAGAAGGTTCACAAGATTCGTGAGCACCTCAACACTGCCCAATCCAGGTAGAAGAGTTACACCGACAAGAGACGTCGAGACCTCGCCTTCAACATAGGAGATTTTGTTTATCTGAAAGTGTCGCCATTGAAGGGAATGCAGTGTTTCCAACTCAAAGGAAAGTTAGCCCCCAGAAATATCGGACCTTTCAAGATTTTGAAACGTCGAGGAGAAGTATCATATCAATTAGAACTACCCGAAGAGATGTCCGCAGTGCATAATGTGTTCCATATCTCATTACTTCGCAAGTGTCTCGAAGTCCCCGAGAAGACCGAAGTGTTCAAAAATATCGATCATAGGACCATAGAGATCAATGATGATCTGACCTATCATGAAGTACCCATCCGTATTTTGGAAGAATCTTTCAGAACTACCCGAACCCGAAGCATCAAGTTTCTCAAGATTCAGTGGAGCAACCACATAGAAGAGGAAGCTACCTGGGAGCGCGAAGATCACATCAGGACGGAGTTTCCCGATCTCTTCAAATCCTAGGTAATCGTTTTCGTCCTTTTTCAAATCTCGGGACGAGATTTTGTTTAAGGGGGGAAGGTTTGTAACATCCCAAAAATACTAAACTTGGATCATCAAACTCTAATCATCAAATTTAGGGTTAACAAAAACTTTGCCAAATAAAAATACGAATGCATGCATGTGAGTATGCATTCCATTTTGAATCCTTTTGGACCAACTTGTTTGTGTGTTCCTTTGCTTGTAAATGGATACTTAGGTGAAACAAACATCATCTAAACAATTCCCAAACTTTTCTCAAAGACAAGTAAATCAAAACAAATAAAATAAGGGAATGGTCATTTTGACCAATTTAACTCCCATGCCTACTTTGGCTGTCTCAAACTTTCAGAGCCTAACAGAAACTTTTCTGGATCTTTGCACCCCTTGATTGTACTCCTAACAAAGTATCAAGGCCCACTTTGTGATCATCCAGAAACTTTCAAATGCATAGTTTAAATGACAATTCAAAATTGAATCTTTATCATATGGGAAGATCCCACTTTTTCAAAAACCACTCAAACAAGCTCAACTTTCAAAACCCAAGCATCTGCAGACTCACCAGCACCAACCTAGCACACCCACCAAAAATCTTTTCAAAATTCAAAACTTGAGTTCTTTCGGCCATTTCATCAAACACTTGGCAGACACAAATCAAACAAAATCCAAACACTATTGTGAGCAGTGATTGAAGCCTAACTTGTTGCCTCTCTGGTTACAACTAGGTTTTAGTAGATCATCTATCTCAATTGCACACCCTTAGCAGCATTGTAAGCTTGGCATTTCCATCAATGGTGAGCAGGCCGAATGCACACTTGTCACCCCCATGTCGACAGCAAGCTAGGAGGATAAACAAGCCTAGCCAGCATGTCTGGGAGCAAGCCACCACCCCACCGCCACTCCCTGTCCAACGCTCGAACGTTGCTAGCCACCGGACCACGCGCACGAACCATGTCAACCTCGCCAGCAACCATGCCGAGAGCACGCCCCGTGCGCCACGCTCGAAAGACGCCCACAGACCGCACGCCGCCCTCGCCGCGTGCATACCTGATCACCACCGTCCCAGCAACCCCGCAGACATGCTCGTTCGCCGCCGCGCCGACCACGCGCGCTGTGCGCCATTAAATTCTCCGTCGGGCACGCGCAGAGCACCGTCGCGTTCCGACCAAACCGCACCACCCCACGTCTCGCCACCATGTCGTTGAGCATTGCCAGGGAGCACCGCACCGCCCCCTACCGTCGCCCACGCCGATAGCCGTCTGTACCGTCGACCACGACGAGCTCACCTTGCGCCCCGTTGGTCCCCTCGCTCCACTATAAATAGAGGCCACCCCTAGCCGAATTGAGCACACCATCTTACTCCCCTCTCCTCACTGATTGTGCCACACCGTTCCCGGAGCAAGGAGAGCAGCGCATCGCCGGAATTTCACCGAAGCCCACTACAACTGGAGAAGAAGGGAGCCAGCGATTGGAGCCGCCCCAGGAGAAGCTGTCGGTACCAGGAGGTTCGCCATCATCGACTTCGTCGTTCTCCCGCCTCGTCGACCCTCGCCCGAACCCCGGTGATCCCCCAACGACCCCCACTGGCCGCGCTAGGTTTCTGTCTTGTCGGCGTTTCCCAACGTCGACAATGACCCTCAGCCATTGGATTAGAACCAGATCGAACGCACCACATCACTCCATACCGCTTCGCACCCCCCTGTCTCACTGATGCATGGGGACAGCCACTTATGCAGCCCGCGGAAGCGCTGTGCATAGCAGGCCGGCCCGTTAACCTTTCCCGCGCAGCCCAGTTATTTGAATTAAACCTTTCCCATTTTATTTCAAACACACTTTTGTACCTAGTTTCAAAAATCAACCCAGATCGATTCAGTGAACCAGATTGAATGAGACTAATTTTGTTAGAAAGGTCTTGAAATTATGAATCCAAGCCCGTTGGATGCAAGTCATTTGGATCTATAGATCACCCTTGGTAAAAACAACAAGGCATAAGCTTTTCTGCATTCAAACATTTTTCAAATTAAAACCATAATAGCTTTTGAGTTGATTCCAACTCTCAAAAATCACATTTAACCATACCTTTCAGAATATATAAAAATATATAGGTTTACTTACAGAAATAATGTTCAAGTAATAAAAGAATGCTACATAGGCATTTCTAGCCACTTTAATTAATTAAAATAAAAAGGTAAAACCTTATTAAATTGTGACACCACTTTAAATCACATTCTCATGGACTAAAATATGTGGTGATGACATGTGTCAACATGATCCCATGTTTGGTTTGGAGAATATTAAATCTTAAGTAATTTTTCAATGAGTAGAAATTACTTTTCTAAAATAAAAGGAATTAAACCAAGCTTTAATCTTGTAATGTTAGTGATGATGCTAGATCATCTATAGGACCCTTTGGTGTGATGATTGCAAGTAGTTAAGTATTGTTTGGTGATTGAGTACATCGTATTTATTTATAGACGCTAGTACCGACCAAGGATACGAGGAGGAAGGAGGATACTACGAAGAAGAAGTCGAGGAGAACTTCAACCACTGCTCTGCACAAGGCAAGCTTATACTGATATTGTGCAAGCCAATACTTGCAAGCTTTACCAATCAATTTGACCTATGCAAGCTAACACTTGCACGATACTCTACCTTAGCAAGCCTTACTATACAAGTTAACCTTGCAAGCCAATACTTGCTACCAGGCTACTATATGCCTTAAAGCATATATGATCATAACCACTTGATAAACCAATCCTAGTTTTACTTGTAAGTTTATTACTTTATTTCTTTATCAAAGCTCTTACTTAGAGTTTACTGGAATAAATGGTAGATACTAGAAGGATAATTGAAGGTTGCATAAAGAGCATAAAATTTGGCCTAAGCTAGATAATCTTGATGTCATCCTAAGGCATGAGATTAAACTCAACTACACTTCAATAGTTTACCACCCCTCATTAGTGCTTACCCCCACTTGTAGATGCTAGTGCTAAGCATAAAACTTGATCAACATTAGGTGGGAATACTTGGTGAAAATGGTTATGAAAACCTTAGAATGATGGATCATTCTACTGAGATGTTTTGACATGTGTTTCCGAACACCTGATGATTTTGGTGATGAAAATGTTGAGGCAGGAGCCTTAGACCTTTATAAAACTGATGGTTGTCTAGATGCGATACCATTCCAATTTTATCGTACAACCACAATACCCGAAGATTGGGTAGGGCTTGACTGGAAACTTATATACCTTAGTATTGGTTCCCTCATGGCCAAGGTATGAGCTGAGGCTACCTTGTGAAGATTGTCCACCTGTGCAATACCCAAGATGACAGTTGGTCATGGTTGGGAGGCCAAACTCACAGGAGAGGTGCTTATACTAGGGCGTGTAATTGAAAGGTTAGGATTGATTATCCGCATAACGAGTATGGTGAATTCAGGATTTGTTCCTGACGGATGTATCGAATGTTGTGGTGAAAGTGTACAATCTCTGCAGAGTGTCAAACTATTCGAATAGCCGCGTCCGCGGTTATGGACAGTTGGAGTGGCCATACTGTTCCCCCGTTAGATGTTTTCAAAAGACTTGTGGAATGAATTGAGACTTTGACTTGACCACAACAGGGTTGTGGCATGAGATACAAGTTCCCACTTAGGTGTTATGAAACCTTAACTAGCATTCGTTGCTTCCAAACTTAGTAGAGATAAATCTGGCTTTTGCAGAACAACCCTAGAGCCTAGTGTCCTATTATCAAAAACCCCTTTCACTTGTTAGTATTAGTGTGCGACTACTTAAAGAGTACTCATGGCTTTGTCCCTGGCTATTCCCGTGGCTAAACTATGAATAGGAGTACCTGGAGGATGGACCCCAGGAAGGTTACGACAACTAGGATCATCTCCCATCGTCAGCATTGCCTGTGACCCCGAAGATGGAGCTTCGCCTACGCTACCGTTATTATTACGTATTCTGCTGCTTGATGTTGTATTAAGAACTGGATCATGAGATCCCTATTTGTGTAAGACCTTATGTATTGTTTGTAATGGATGATGTACTGTGGTATCCAATTCTGTTATGTCTCGCAAAAATGGTAATCCTGGGATTGCGATGTATGGCATAACAGGCATCTGGGATTAAAAATCCGGGTGTTGACATATTTATTCGTAAATTTTGAGATAAATCTGAGTTATAGAGACTCCTCACGAATGTTTTTTGTGGAGGACAGAAATCTGTTTCGGGACAGCAACTCCCCAAATCTTACTTCCCTCTCATTAGAGGTTAATCTTGGCACAAAAAGTAAACAAAAAGGATTAGGAGAGGTCATTATTGAAATAATAACTTCCAAGACTCAAGGAAACTCTTGGGTTATCTCCCAACAAGTACTTTTCTTTAACGCCTTTAAGTTAGGCATGACGAAGAGCAAATATTGGAAAGGAAAAAGTAAAAGAAAGCAAGTATAACCACAGTGGAAACATTATTTTGTTCATTAAAAATCCTTTTGTTAACAAGGTTGATCAAGTCTTGTTACCAAAACAATCTTATATGAAACAAAACTTTGCAATCCACAAGGTGATTATGTTACCTCATACTTGATAGCAATGGTCCCAATCATAATAGTTTCAAAATTTTCTTGTGGAAAGGGACAATATATTTCTCCAACCTTGATGCTCTCAATATTTTCAATGGAATTCAGTCAATAGCTCTTAGCAACCTTTTTTGGGAAATAGACAGTATGCTCTTTGTCATTAATATTAAATGTTACTTTTCCTTGATTACAATTGATGACAGCACCTACAGTTTTAAGAAAATGTCTCCCAAGAATAATAGACATATTATAACCTTCAGGCATCTCAAGCACAATAAAATCAGTTAAACCATGCAATTATGAGCAACTTGAACAGGAACATCCTCACATATACCAATAGGAATAGTGGTTGACTTGTCAGCCATTTGCAAAGATATATCAGTTGCTATCAATTTTTCTAGCTGGAGTCTCTTGTAGAGAGAGAAAGGCATAACACTAACTCCAGCTCCCAAGTCACATAAAGCAGTTCTAACATAATTATTCTTAATAGAGCAAGGAATAGTTGGTATACCTGGATCACCAAGTTTCTTTGGAACCTTACCATTGAAGGAATAATTAGCAAGCAGAGTAGAAATCTCCTCATTAGGAATGTTCCTTTTATTAGAGACAATATCCTTCATATACTTTGAATAAGGAGGCAATTTAATAGCATCAGTCAAAGGAATTTGCAAAAATAAAGGTTTCATCCACTCACAAAACTTTTTGTAGTGTTCTTCCTCTTTTGACTTGTGTTTCTTACCTGGAAAAAAGGCATAGGTTTCTGCACCCAAGGTTCTCTCTCTTTACCATGTTTATTAGCAATAAAATCTTCCTTTGTGTACCTAGTGTTCTTAGTGTTCTTCTAAGGTTCTTCCTAAACTTCCTCCTTATCAGGAGCATCATTTTTATCATTACCACTCTCAATTTCAGCATCAGAGACATATATACTATTAGGATCTACAGCAGGTTCAAGTGGTTCCTCAATTATCTTATGTTTCTTTTTCTTTCTCTTACGAGGACTACCACTACTCTCACCTTGTTGAGAAACCTGCTCAATTCTTTTAGGGTGTCCTTTAGGATATAACGGATCTTGAGTAGCTATACCACTCCTAGTTCTAATTCCATAAGCATTTTTATCTCCTAAAGAATTAACTAGCATATCCTTTTGTACCTTAGCAAGTTGATCAAGTTGGGTTTGAAACATTTGAAAGTGTTTACAAAGCATTTTAATATCATTAGAAATTCTTTCCACAATATATTTCAACTCATTGATAGCTCTAGAGTTTTCTAATAAATGATTCTGAACTTGTTTATTAAAATGACCTTGTTTAATAATACAAATGTCAAGTTCCTCTAAGCATTGGTCAGGAGGCTTACCATAAGGAATATCACCTTCATCAAAGTGTTGGAGAGAGTGTACCTCAATAGTAGATGAGTGAGGAATTGTCTTACATAATTCTTCTATAGGAGGTCGATTCTTCACATCTTCAGCTCTTATACCTTTCTCCTTTAGACACTTATTAGCTTCCTTCATCACTTCATCATTTAATGCAATAACTCGTCTTTTCTTTGGTGTTGGTGTTGGAACTGGTTCAGGAACATCTGGTTCAGGATTAATAGCCTCAGGTGTATTCAGCTCAGTTGAAGTCCAATTATCATAATTTTTGCTTATTTTATCCATTAATTCTTCATCATCTGTAGGAGTTCTTTTCCTGAAAACACAATCAGCAAAGCTATCTAGGTAGGTCCTAGAATCATTAGTTAGTCCATAATAAATATCAAGAAGCTCATTCTTAGGTAATGGACATCCAGGATGTGCATGAATCAAGGCACGGAACCTTGTCCATGACTGAGGCAATTTCTCTTCTTCTCCCTGTTTAAAATCAAAAAGTCTCGACACAAGGGGAGCCAAAGAATACTTTCAAGCCTTAACAACTGAGTTGTCAGTTCAGCTGCACCTGGAAATAGTTCTTGCTCACAGAAGTTTATTAGTAGCAACAGTTTGGTAGTATCAACAGCAAAGCAACAGCAATAGTGAAACAAGAGCAATAGTAATAGTAACAGTAACAGTAGGACTCGAGTGCGGTAGGCATAGGGATAGATGACGGGCGTTGCATGGATGAGTCTAAACATGTAACTTAAAGATCTAGGGCATTGTAGATAAATAATAACAAGCACCCAAGTACTAAACAATCCTAGGCATGTGCTCCATATATAGTCATACGTGCTCGCAATGAGAACTTGCACAACATCTTCTGTCCAGCCAGCCCGTGGCAGCGGGGCCTCTAGGGAACTACTTGCAATTAAGGTGCTCCTTTTAATAGAGCTCCGGAGAAAAGCATTAACACTCTGTGAACACATGTGATCCTCACACCACAACCATCCCCTCCGGTTGTCCCAATTATTGTCACTTTGGGGCCTTTGGATCTGGACAATGATATGTGTACACAACTTGCAGATAAGATCACAAACAATACTATCATAATGATTCAATAATAAGCTCAGATCTGAGATCATGGCACTCGGGCCCTAGTGACAAGCATTAAGCACAACAAGTTGCAACAAAGTCAAATAGCACAAGAGAAATGTAGCACCCCGGATAAACCCTAATTAAAATATCGCATGTTGTCATCTATTTTGTGCACCATCATTGCATCATGCATATTTTTGCACTAAACTATTATCAAAAGCCCTATTTGTTTTCTACAAATGCCTCTCTCTTTATTCAAATGCAAAACCTCGGTCTTTTTCGGATCTTGTATTTGCATAAAACTATATTTTAAAATATTTGTTTATAAAAATAATAAAATATTTCTAATCTGGGAGGCAGTCCAGCCGGCTGGCCCAAAGGCCCAACCGACTAGACCACCTGCTACCCATATAAATTCCTAAGCCTAACCCTAACCCTAGAACCACACCTACCCCCACTCCAACCCAACTCCCGCCGCCAGCACCCCACCCACGCGCGACGCACACACGACATGATACCCACGCCACACACGCTCACTCTGCCAACCACCAGGCCCCACTCCCGCGTGGCCCCATGTCCTCAGCGTCAACCCGGACTCGGTCTCCCTTGATCCCGCGTTCCCAACCACCCAGCCCTCGATGCTCCTCTCCCCAATCCCAGGCGCCGCCACCGTCGCCATCCTCGCTGACCTCCTCTCTGCGCCTTCCCACGCCTCACCCTACTAGCCTCGTCGGCCCGCTTAATCGGAGCCCGCCGTGGGACCCTGCCTCGCCTCCTCTTCATGCAGACCATGGGGCGCCTCCCGCCTCGATTCTCTCCCGGTCGCCCTGCTGTTCCATGAGGCCCCGCGCCCGTCTCCCATTGTCGCCGGCCTCGTCCTCACCATCCCCGCCCGGCGTCAGGCCTCCCGGCCGACCCGCCCTCGCTGTCGGATGCTGGCCATCCTCCCCGCATCGGCATGCCCAGCATTGTTGCCTCGGGCAGCGGCCGGGCCCTTCTCTGGCGCGCCCCTGCCTTCCACAGAGCACCCTGTCGCCTCGGGCCGGTCTCCTCTGCAGGCACCTGCCAGTGCTGTCTCGCGTCTGCCGGACCGTCTCCGCATCGTCGGCCAAGCTCCTAGGTACATAGGGTGTTTGCTCTTTTGTCTGAACCAAGTGGAGCCATCATGTGGTGCTCTTTGTTTGGTGTCAGAAGGTGATCGATGGAGTGGTGATGTGAAGATGGCATGTGCACTCGGCCCTGCTGTTACTCTACCCGTGTTGCTTCATGTCGTGTCCATGTACCCAAGGTCATCGGTATGATGCCTAGTTCTCTGACCCCGAGACATCGACAAGACCGTCGGCAGCCACGCATGCCTTAGAGTACCAAGATCTTCTTATCGACAAGATCACTGGCGCAAGTTGACAACGATGTACCAAGAAGGAGCCACGAGATCGCTGACATGGAACGCCAAGAACTTCTACCGGAGACCGAGCCCGGCGAGACCGAACCCGTCGAACCCTCGGTGAACCCCAAGATCGCCGAGACCCCTCAATGTGTGACCCCTTACCTGAGACCCCCATATTTTTGTAGGGTTTCGTAGCATGGAAAAAAAATTCTATCGCATACAAACAAACAAGCCAAGATCTATCTACTAGATTGTAGCAACGAGTCGATGGAATAACTTACCCTCGAAGATTCCAAAGCGTTTAACGAGAGCGGATTCTCGTGGGTGATGTAGTCGTACTCTTCCCGATCTCAAGATCGCGTGAGCGATCCTTCCGCTGCATTCGGCGGCGCTCCCTTGATCGGTCACACGTTCTTTTCGACGAAGACCTTCCTCTCCCTTGTTCCAAAGCAGCGGAGGTTGTAGCACTCTCCTCGCGATTCCGGCCTGTGGCGTGGCCGGAGTAGAGGGAGATCTCATGAGCCGCCTTAAGCCGGAGCGAGTATGGTGGAGTATGAGAGAGCTCCTTGGTGTTCTAGGGTTTAGACACACCAAGGAGGGGATGCTAGAGCCGGCGGCTAGGGTTCCGGGGACCCCCAAGTCGGGGACTAGGGCAAAACCCTAAGGGGGCGGCGGCTATGGTGGGCTACAGCTTCTAGGGTTTGAGGAGAGGGACTTGTGTGTTCTAGGAGGGAGCCCTGCCCCTCCTTATATAGGTGGAGGGTCCGGCGGCCAAGGGGAGGGAGGGGAGTCCCTCCCCTCCCTCCCCAACTTGGCTTGGAGGGGCGCCGCCGGTTGGAGGAGGGATTCCCTCCCCAACTCGGTTTCCCACTTCCTCCTCTTTTCCTCTTTCCAAAAACTTGCCGTTTGACTTTCAAACTAGCCGTTTGACTTTTCAATTTAGGATTTGAATAATCCCTTTATTTTGGACAGCGAATACACTTAGTACATGATGCAACCATTCCAACTTACAATGACACACTCATGTACCCCTTCCCTTCCGGAGTGCCGGACATTCCGAAACATTCTAGAACATTCCCGATGAAAACACCGGAATCATTCCCCAACTCCGAAACGGGACTTTCCTTATATGAATCTTATTCTCCGAACCATTCCGGATCACCTCGTGATATCCCGGATCCCATCCGAGACTCCGAACAACATTCGGTCTCTTTCTCATTATACCATAACTACTCAAAACAACGTTGAATCCTTAAGTGTGTCTCCCTACGGTTCGTGAATTATGCGGACATGATCGAGACACTTCTCCGAACAATAACCAATAGAGGAATCTGGAAATTCATATGGCTCCCACATATTTCTACGATTACTTTGCGATCGAATGAACCACTTACATACGATACCAATTTCCCTTTGTCTCACGATAGTTTACTTATCCGAGGTTATGATCGTCGGTATCTCGCATACCTAGTTCAACCTCGTTCCGATAAGTACTCTTTTTCGTTCCGTGATATGTGATCCCTTGTGAGCAGTCACATGCTTGCAAGCTAATTGGATGACATTCCAAGGAGGGCCAGAGTATATCTATCCGTCATATGGATGGACAAATCCCACTCTTGATCCATGTGTCTCAACCAATACTTTCTGAACACTCAATGCCACCTTTATAGCCACCCAGTTACGGTGTGGTGTTTGATGTCATCAAAGCATCCATCCGGTAAAGGTGATATGCATGATCTCATGGTCGAAGGAATTAGGTTACATGTATCAGAAAGCATATAGCAATTGAACTATTGAAATGACTTGATCTTTATGCTACGCTTATCTATAGGAGTATGTCCATCATATCATTCTCCTAACGATATGATCTTGTTGTTGATAACATCTCAATTTTCATGATAGGGAAACCACAATCATTTATCAACCAACAAGCTAGTGATGTATAGAGGCTATACTAGGGACTTCAAATTAAGTTTACAAATCACACAAGTATCAATGTTTCCTTGTTAATACTATTATAGCATGAATGTAAACATTTATCATAAACACAAAGATATAATAATAACTATATTTATTATTGCCTCTAGGGCATATCTCCAACAGTCTCCCACTTGCACTAGAGTCATCTAATCTAGATTACATGGTAATATACCGAACACCCATGGCAGTTTAGTGCTGGTCATGTTTTGCCCTCGGGAGAGGTTTAGTCAACGGATCCGCCACATTCAGATCTGTGTGTACTTTGCAAATCTTTATATCCCCATCTTGGATATGTTCTCGAATAGCGTGAAAACGTAGCTTGATGTGCTTCAGCTTCTTGTGTGACCTTGGTTCTTGTGCATTGGCTATGGCGCCCATGTTATCACAATGAGATAGACATTGGGTCCGTAGCACTAGGAACCACATCCAGCTGTAATGAACTCTTTCATCCATATCGCTTCTTGTGAAGCCTCGAAGCGACCATGTATTCCGATTCAGTTGAAGATCTCGCCACAACGCTTTGCTTTGCACTCCTCCATTAGCTTCTGCACCATTCAAAATAAATACGTATCCAGATTGTGATTTAGAATCATCCTGATCGGTGTTCCAACTAGCATCGGTGTAACCATTAACAACGAGCTGTTCATCACCTCCATAAGAAAGAACCATATCCTTAGTTCTTCTCAAGTACTTAAGGATGATTTTGACCGCTGTCCAATGATCCACTCCTGGATCACTTTGATATCTGCTAGTTAAACAAACAGCATATGCAATGTCGGGTCTAGTACATAGCATGGAATACATTAGAGATCCTATGGCTGAGGCATAGGGAGTCTTACTCATCCTTTCTCTATCTTCTGCCGATGTCGGACTTTGAGTTTTACTCAAGGTCGTTTTTGGCAACATGGGCAAGAACCCTTTCTTGCTATCTTCCATTCCAAACCTCTTTAGAACTTTGTCCAAATATGTACTCTGTGACAATGATATTTGGCGTTTCGATCTATCTCTATAAATCTTTATGCCTAATATGTAAGCTGCTTCGCCAAGATCCTTCATTGAAAAACTATTATTCAAATATTCCTTGACACTATTAAGAAGGTCTACATCATTCCCAAACAACAATATGTCATCCATATATAGTATTAAGAATGCTACAGAGCTCCCACTCACTTTCTTGTAAATACAAGCTTCTCCATAAGTTTGTATAAAACCAAAACTTTTGATCACCTTATCAAAACGTTGATTCCGACTTCGGGATGCTTGCTTCAATCCATAGATGGACCGTTGAAGTTTGCATACCTTGTTAGCATCTTTAGGATCGACAAAACCTTTGGGTTGCATCATATACAACTCTTCATCAATGTCTCCATTGAGGAACGCCGTTTTGACATCCATCTGCCATATCTCATAATCATAATATGCAGCGATTGCTAACATAATCCTCACAGACTTTAGCTTCATTGGTGAGAAAGTCTCATCGTAGTCAACTCCTTGAATTTGTCGAAACCCTTTTGCGACAAGTCGAGCTTTATAGACGATAACATTACCATCAACATCTGTTTTCTTTTGAAGATCCATTTGTTCTCGTGACCTTAGGCCATCTGGTAAGTCCACCAAGGTCCATACTTGGTTTTCGTACATGGATCCAATCTCGGTTCATGGCTTCTTGCCATTTATTGGAATCTGGGCTCATCATCGCTTCCTCATATGTCTCGGGGTCATCGGTGTTGTCCACCAACATGACACTCATAACGGATCATACCAATGCAGGGTGGTACGATTTCTCGTTGACTGCGAGGCTCTGTAACTTCAGAAGTTTCATGATCATCATCATTAGCTTCCTCTCTTATTGGTGCAGGCACCACAGAACTTCTTCGGTCTTGCGCTACTCGCATAATTCGAGAGAAGGTTCGACAACCTCGTCGAGTTCTACTTTCCTTCAGTCACTTCTTTCGAGAGAAATTCCTTCTCTAGAAAGGATCCATTCTTGCAACGAAGATTTTGCCTTCGGATCTATGATAGAAGGTATACCCAATAGTTTCCTTGGGTATCCTATGAAGACGCATTTTTCGCTTTGGGTTCAAGCTTGTCCGGTTGTAACTTCTTTACATAGGCCGCATCCCCAAACTTTAAGGAGCGACAATCTAGGTTTCTTCCCAAACCATAATTCATACGGTGTCGTTTCAGCAGTTTAGATGGTTCCCTATTTAAAGTGAATGCGGCGGTTTCTAATGCATAACCCCAAAATGATAGCGGTAAATCATAAGTGACATCATAGAACGAACCATATCTAAGAGAGTTCGATTACGTTCGGACACACCATTACGTTGTGGTGTTCCGGGTGTCAATTGTGAAAGTATTCGCATTTCTTCAAATGCTCGTCAAACTCGTAACTTAGATATTCACCTCCACGATCAGAACGTAGAAATTTAATCTTCTTGTTACGTTGATTCTCTACCTCACTTTGAAACTCCTTAAACTTCTCGAAAGTCTCGGACTTATGTTTCATGAAATAGATATACCCATATCTACTCAAGTCATCCGTGAAGGTAAGAACATAACGATAACCACCGCGCGATGCTACACTCATTGGACCACATACATCGGTATGTATGATTTCCAATAAGTCTGTAGCTCGCTCCATCATACCAGAAAATGGAGTCTTAGTCATTTTACCCATCAGACATGCTTCGCATCTTTCAAGTGATTCAAAATCAAGTGATTCAAGAAGTCCATCGGAATGGAGTTTCTTCATACGTTTCACTCCAATGTGACCAAGGCAGCGATTGCCACATATAGGTCGAATTATCGCTTGATTTCAAACGTTTAGCCTCAATGTTGTTGATATGTGTATTTCCACTATCGAGATTCAATAAGAATAGACCATCTATCAAAGGTGCATGTGCATAAAACATATTACTCATATAAATCAAACAACCATTATTCTCGGACTTAAAATAAGTAACCGTCTCGCAATAAACAAGATCCCGATATAATGTTCATGCTCAACGCAGGCACCAAATAACAATTATTTATGTATAAAACTAATCCCGATGGTAGATGAAGGGGTAGCGTGCCAACCGCGATCACATCAACGTTTGATCCGTTTCCCACGCGCATCGTTACCTCGTTCTTCGCTAGCTTCCGTTTATTCTGCAGCACCTGTTTCGAGTTACAAATATGAGCAACCAGACGATATCAAATACCGAGCACTACTACGGTACTAGTGAGATACACATCAATAACATGTATATCAGATATACCTTTCTTCTTGATGTTGCCGTTCTTCAAATCCGCCAAGTACTTTGGGCAATTCCGCTTCCAGTGACCTTCTCCCTTGCAGTAAAAGCACTCAGTATCAGGCTTGGGTCCAGCCTTGGTTTTCTTCGCCGGCGTGGTAACTTTCTTACCACCCTTCTTGAAGTGTCCCTTCTGCTTAGACTTGCCTTTCTTGAATTTGGTGGTCTTATTGACCAACAACACCTGGTGCTCTTTCTTGATCTCCACTTTTGCAGACTTTAACATAGCAAACAGTTCTGGCAACTGCTTGTTCATGTTCTGCATGTTGTAGTTCATCACAAAGTTCTTGTAACTTGGTGGTAGTGATTGGAGGACACGGTAAATCCCCAAAGCATTAGGAATCACTATACCCAAGCTTTGAAGTTTGTTTGCGTGCGGACATCTTAAGCACATGCTCACTTGCGAGCTGCCCTCTTCCATCTTGCGGTTAAAGAACTTTTCGAAGCCTCATAGCTTTCAATTGCATGAGTCTCAAAAATCAATTTGAGATCCTCGACAATATCATATGGGTCTGAATTCTCAAACCTTTTACAAGCTCGATTCTAAACCATAAAGATAGCACACTTGAACTATGGAGTCTTGATTCTTCCGAGCGAGGTAAACATTCTTTACTTCATCGGCGCATCAATTGCAGTGGGTCACCAGTGCATCCGGCACATAGGTCAAATTACCAGTGAGGACAATCCTCAAATTGCGGAACCAATCCGAAGTTGCTTCCATTGTTTTCAACTTTTCTTTCTCTAGGACGCATTAAAATTGATGGTAGGGGCTGCCATTGATCTACAACATATTTGCAATAGTTTAGACTAAGTTTATGACAAATTGAGTTCAAATTAATAATAAAGTTAATCTAGGTGAACTCCCACTCAAAACAACATCCCTCACATTGTTTTAGTGATCACACGAACCAAATCCACTACATCAACACCGATCATCATGAGAGTTGATATAGTTTCAATGGCGAACAATCGTCATGTTCATCATATCTACTATATGATTCATGCTTTACCTTTCGGTGATCCGTGTTTCGAGACCATGTCTGTACATGCTAGGATCGTCAAGATCAAACCTTAGTTTCCGCATGAGCAAATCTGTCTTGCTCACGTTGTATACACTTGCAGAATCTAACACACCCGATCATCACGTGGTGCTTCGAAACAACAAGCTTTAGCAACGGTGCTAACTAAGGTTGAACACTTTATGACTAGAAATTCATGTGCATGAGGGATCATCTTATAATACTACCGTCGTTTACTAAGCAATACAAGATGCATAAAGGATTAACATCACATGCAATTCAAAATATGTGATATGATATGGCCTTTCTTCTTTGTTCTTCCGATCTCCATCTTCAAGCACGAACATGATCTCCATCATCACCGGAATTGCATCAAGGTCAATGACGCTTCTCCATGGTTGTCGTCCACCGGCTTCAACTATTACAACTACTTTGAATAGACACGCGGGTCTTAACATAAATTAAAGACAACCATATGGCTCCTGCCGGTTGCCAACTTACAATAAGGAACATTGCATACATCAAATATAATCACAATCATGGCCATATCACATCATTGCACACCCCTGCAAAACAAAGTTAGACGCCTCTACTTTCTTTGCATGTTTTACGTGGTTTGGGGCTTTCAATAAGTGTCGTTCTAACTTACGAACATGAACCACAACATTGATACTAGTATTGTAAATCACCCGTTGTAAATTGGATCTCCACTATGCTAGGAGAAACAGGCACCCGCAAAGCCACTTATGCAATACAAGTTGCATGTCAAGCGTGGAGCAAGTCTCATGAACGATGTCATGTAAGGTTAGCTCGGGCCGCTTCATCCCAACATCCCGCAAGATGCAAAGTACACGACAAGCAATCGACAATAAAAGCATCAACTCCCACAATGACCATTGTGTTCTACTCGTGCAACAGATCTACATATAGACACGGCTCTGATACCACTGTAGGGTTTCGTAGCATGGAAAACAAAAAATTTCTATCGCATAAAAACAAACAAGCCAAGATATATCTACTAGATTGTAGCAATGAGTCGATGGAATAACTTACCCTCGAAGATTCCAAAGCGTTTAACGAGAGCGGATTCTCGTGGGTGATGTATTCATACTCTTCCCGATCTCAAGATCGCGTAGACGATCCTTCCGGCGCTGCGTTCCGGCAGCGCTCCCGCAGTCGGTCACACGTTCGGTACTCGACGAAGACCTTCCTCTCCCTTGTTCCAGCAGGCAGCGGAGGTTGTAGCACTCTCCTCGCGATTCCGGCGACTGGCGTGGTAATGGGAAGTAGAGGGAGATCTCGCGAGCCGCCTTAAGGGAGCGAGTATGGTGGAGTATGAGAGCTCCTTGGTGTTCTAGGGTTTAGACACACCAAGGAGGGATGCTAGAGCCGCGGCTAGGGTTAGGGGACCCCAAGTCGGCTGGGCAAAACCCTAAGGGGCGGCGGCTATGGTGGGCTGCAGCTTCTAGGGTTTGAGGTGAGGGACTTGTGTGTTCTAGGAGGGAGCCCTCCTTATATATAGTTGGAGGTCCGGTGACCAGGGGAGGAGGAGTCCCTCCCAACTCGGCTTGGAGGCGCCACGGTTGGAGGAGGGATTCCCTCCCCAACTCGATTTCCCACTTCCTCCTCTTTTCCTCTTTCCAAAAACTTGTCGTTTGACTTTCAAACTAGCCGTTTGACTTTTCAATTTAGGATTTGAATAATCCCTTTATTTTGGACAGAGAATACACTTAGTACATGATGCAATCATTCCAACTTACAATGACACACTCATGTACCCTTCCCCCGAGTCTTGGACATTCCGGAACATTCTAGAACATTCCCGATGAAAACACCGGAATCATTCCCCAACTCCGAAACGGGACTTTCCTTATATGAATCTTATTCTCCGGACCATTCCGGATCCCCTCGTGATATCCCGGATCCCATCCGAGACTCCGAACAACATTCGGTCTCTTTCTCATTATACCATAACTACTCAAAACAACTTCGAATCCTTAAGTGTGTCTCCCTAGGGTTCGTGAATTATGCGGACATGATCGAGACACTTCTCCGAACAATAACCAATAGAGGAATCTGGAAATTCATATGGCTCCCACATATTTCTATGATTACTTTGCGATCGAATGAACCACTTACATACGATACCAATTTCCCTTTGTCTCACGATAGTTTACTTATCCGAGGTTATGATCGTCGGTATCTCTGCATACCTAGTTCAACCTCGTTCGATAAAGTACTCTTTTCTCGTTCGTGATATGTGATCCCTTGTGATCCGGTCACATGCTTGCAAGCTAATTGGATGACATTCCACAGAGGGCCCAGAGTATATCTATCCATCATATGGATGGACAAATCCCTCTTGATCCATGTGTCTCAACCAATACTTTCCGAACACTCAATGCCACCTTTATAGCCACCCGATTCTGTGTGGTGTTTGATGTCATCAAAGCATCCATCCGGTAAAGGTGATATTCATGATCTCATGGTCGAAGGAATTAGGTTACTATGTATCAGAAAGCATATAGCAATTGAACTATTGAAATGACTTGATCTTTATGCTACGCTTATCTATAGGAGTATGTCCATCATATCATTCTCCTAACGATATGATCTTGTTGTTGATAACATCTCAATGTTCATAATAGGGAAACCACAATCATTTATCAACCAACAAGCTAGTGATGTATAGAGGCTATACTAGGGACTTCAAATTAAGTTTACAAATCACACAAGTATCAATGTTTCCTTGTTAATACTATTATAGCATGAATGTAAACATTTATCATAAACACAAAGATATAATAATAACTACATTTATTATTGCCTCTAGGGCATATCTCCAACAATTTTTGTAATATATATAATATACTTGTTGCATATTAAATTTCCATGCCTGCACACATATAATATGGTTTGGGGGCATTATGCCGATTCACCGCAAAATTAAATATGGAGGCCATATGCAAGTAAATCTAGTCTTATATTGACTCCATTTAAATTTTTGTAGCGAACCGGTGATATCTTTCGCCTTGTTGCTACAACATTTAAAATTGCGGGTATCTAAACAACTTGAACTTAATAATTAATTGTCGGGACCTCGGTTCCGCTTAACATTGACTAATTGCATCACATCTTTGCCATGTCATACATCATACATGCATCATGCCCGATCTTCTGCCGTAGTATTAAATAGTGCATCTGGTGTTTCTTCTAGTGCTTTGCTTCTTCACGGATTAGGCCGATGAGTTGATGCGAGTGGCGCCCGTTCTTCGATGAACCTTCGGCAATGTTTTCCAGGCGAGCATCTCCCCCTTTCTACCTATCTTACTTTTATAGTATTTATTCCCTCATGTTGATCTATTGCTATTTGTGTTGCGACGCTCTAGTTTTCGTGTCCGGGATATCCCTTGCAGCCTTATATTGCCTTGGACACATCCTATTACCTGTTGTTTGGTAGATAGTTGGACTTGCGCGTCGTAGTCGCTTGCTTAAGTGCTGTTGTGTGTCGTCCAGTACCACAGCTGTTGGAAGGCTACCATATGCTTTATGTTGGAGATGATCATGGCTTTAATTACCGTTTAATAACTAAAATTGAAAGTAGGTAATGCAGAAGCACTGGTGGGTAATAGACAATATTTGGATTTTAACCGCTCACTGGTGTCCCATAGGACCCCGAGTTCTTGACACTGTTAGAGATCGGCGCTAACCACAGTGGGGTGTGGGCACCCCATCGATTAGTACCTGATTTCAAAGTACTATCCGGGGCCACAAAGTAGTTTGGGGCTTTATTACTATCCTACTTATGCCATGCTTTCTTGCTTTATTTACGATTGGCGTGGGATACTGCTTTGTTAGGAACCCGTGATACGTTTTATGTATCGACAAGCCTAGTCACACTTCGGGTTCCCGATCGTTTATAACAACCTCGGGTCCGGAATCGACCGACTTCGTTCTGGGTATAGCTTAGTGTGTGCCCCTGTTGCTTTGCTTTAGGAAAGGAAGCGTCGTCACCGTGGGTCGGGTCGCAGACCGACCCGGCCGTTTACGGGTAGCTTAGGTGGTGGTGCCGTCACTGCTTTTAGTGTGGGAAGCGTCGGTATGCGAAACCCGTCGACATACCGTTGGGTGTTATTGTTTGTGATCTTGTACCTACCTGATCGACAACAAGGGTGTAGCGTGTGGGAACTTTGGTGCACCCTAGGTTAAATCTTTTCGAGAAGCCGTGTCCGCGGTTATGGACGACTTGGAGCACAGTTCTCGATCATAGACAACTATAACTAAAGTTTACTGTTATAATTTGACTTGTATCCGATATGACTAGTAATCATCTTCACTACAACGGAGTGGCTAAATAAAAGTACCAACAACTGCTGGGTTTGGGATATCTCATGCTAATTGTATCTGACTAGTAAGTGTTGCAACTACAACGGAATGGTTCACTAAAAGTGCCCACTGCTTATTATATCAGGATGACTATCTATACCTGACTAGTAATTGCTGCAACGATAACTAAATAAATAAAACTGCCAACGGTGTGAGTTCCTCGGTTGACTTCCTCATTTGGTCTCGAGGGGGAAACACTAGGATGGGTATGTTTGGTGGTAGTATCAGGTTGGTTCCGAATAGGTCTTTCTTACCCCTCTCTGATTGCCGCTAGTTGTATCGAGTCTCTATAGGTTGTTTAGTGCATGACGCGCTGCCGCTTCAGTCCACCATACCTATGTAGGCGAGGACCGCCGAATTCTAGTCTCGTCGTGTCTTGGCCTCGATCGACCGCTCTCTTTTCCTTTTCCCTTTGTCGGCACCTTTTGTTTTAGCGGGTTTTGAGTTTGGCGTTGTTAGCGGGGTTACCCTTCCGGCTTGGGCAGGGTTATGGGCGCCATTGGTTATTCTTGGGCTCTTAGCTCAATTTGCATCTTGTCCATACTCGATATTTGTATTGTTTTCAAGGTGATTTGGATCTTTGTCTTAAATCTGTATTCTTGACTCTTTGAGTGTTGTGTATATATAAGTTTTGTGGGTTCCATCGAGGACTATTGTATAATGATATTACCCGTTTTCCACCGCACTCAAGTGCACAGTGGGCACCTTTGAATCGTTTCTATGCGGGTTTGGCGGGCGTTGAAACTTACATAGGGCCGATTCGAGGGTGTTACAGTGGTATCGAGCTCGATTTGCAATACCCTTTGGTCCAGCCTATAGGATAACCTAGCTAACGGACGTGGTAGAGTGTCAAAACTATTTTGGAAAATCGGTTGGAAAGGTCTGATTAGGTCTGCTTTTACTTCTTACCCCTTTGCTATTCTCCTCTTATCTCGACGTGTTTTGAATCTGCTCTCTTATCTTTTCTTCGAGTCCAGGATTTCTCGTGGTTGGGTTTCCATCGTACCTTTAGGGTTTCGATTCCATCCTCTTGTAATGGTGCTTGAACATTCGGCATTCATGCTATTTGATGAATCTCTCATCTGTTGTACCTTTCAGTGGATCGAAAATTCACTAAAAAATTTCATTCTATCCTCCGATGTTTTCCGATACGACGAAGTCATCTACATCAGATCTGATGAGAATCTCCATCCCTTCTTTGATTCCGAACGTCGCTTGTCGAGATCTTCAGTCTAATTCGGAGAATGGGTTGCGTGATTTTGTACTGCATGTGCGAAGTAATAGTTTGGGTGCGTGATGGATTGGCCCCCATGCCGACTACTCAATCTATTCGCTCTTGTACATTGAAGTGGATTAGAGTGCATCTTTTCTCTCCTTCTGTCGAAGTTAGAGGTGGCCTTATCTTTTGATGCCTCTATTTTCGTCTTTTGTTTATCCGGAGTACTCCCTCGACGCACATGATCAACGACCGCTCGTTGGTGGTGTCGCCAATTTCAAGATGGAGAAATAATCTTTGTTAGTGGTGTCGCGAAGATCTACATTAAGCGAGAAGATTCAGAGCGTCGGCTTTCTTCCCCATACCAGGAGGCGGATCTCGAGGGCGAGATCCATTGTTAGTGGTGTCGAATTGTAGCACCCCGGATAAACCCTAATTAAAATATCGCATGTTGTCATCTATTTTGTGCACCATCATTGCATCATGCATATTTTTGCACTAAACTATTATCAAAAGCCCTATTTGTTTTCTACAAATGCCTCTCTCTTTATTCAAATGCAAAACCTCGGTCTTTTTCGGATCTTGTATTTGCATAAAACTATATTTTAAAATATTTGTTTATAAAAATAATATAATATTTCTAATCTGGGAGGTAGTCCAGCCGGCTGGCCCAAAGGCCCAACCGACCAGACCACCTGTTACCCATATAAATTCCTAAGCCTAACCCTAACCCTAGAACCACACCTACCCCCACTCCAACCCAACTCCCGCCGCCAGCACCCCACCCACGCGCGACGCACACACGACATGATACCCACGCCACACACGCTCACTCTGCCAACCACCATGCCCCACTCCCGCGTGACCCCACGTCCTCAGCGTCAACACGGACTCAGTCTCCCTTGATCCCGCGTTCCCAACCACCCAGCCCTCGATGCTCCTCTCCCCAATCCCAGGCGCCGCCACCGTCGCCATCCTCGCTGACCTCCTCTCTGCGCCTTCCCACGCCTCACCCCGTGTGGCATCCCGCAAAAACCACTACTAGAAAATCGCGTTGAATTTGTGCATTGCATCATCATTACATCATCATGCATATTAATTTTACCTGAAACTATGTTGCAAAAGACTATGGTTTTCCGAAACTAGCCCTCCTTCTATTTCAAATTAAACCCCGGTTGCTTCCGGAATATTTTGTTTGTCCAAAAACTAGTTACAAAATGAATTGCAAATTAAATAAGATGTTATGTTATTTTTTTAGTGGGGCAGTCGAGCAGGCCGAACAACCACCCCCTTTTTAAATCGGTCCACCACCCCCATCTAAATCCTAATCCCACCTAAAATTCTACCACCCTACCTCCACATCACTCCCTCAATCACAGGTCGACCGTCATCCTGCCCCAATTCCACCCAACCACACAACGCGTCACCCCTCAACCCACTCCCTCTCTCAGCTCTCTCTCTCCTCTCAACACACAACCACCCACCTTGGCCCACACGCACGCCACCCAAGGCCACCAACCTGCCTCCCACATGCTGGGACCCTCCTGCCCCCTGGCCCCACATCCGTCCCACCTCTCCCGGCCCCTGTTCCTCTTCCTCCTCCCCTCCCTCTTCTTTCCTACCCGACCGCGCTGCCTCACCCCGGCGACCCGCGCGCCGCCGCCCATCTCCGGCCCTCACGCCACCACCTCGCCCAGCGTCTCCCTCCTCCTCTTCGTCGCTCGTCGCTCATCCTTGCCACGCCGCCCCACCGCCCACCTCCTGCAAGCTCCCGCGCCTGCTCCTCCCCTCCACGCTCGCGCGCGCTCCTCAGCCGCGCCCCGCAACCTCCTCCGCCTCCCCTTCTCTCCCTCGCGCTCGCCCCTTCCCTCCTTCCGCGCCGCGCTTCGCCGAACCCGCCGCCCGCGCTCCGCCCGCACTCACCAGCGCTCCCGCCGCCCCTCCGCAGTGCTGCGCGCATCCTCCTGCGCCCGCCCCTCCAGCGCCGCCTCCTCCTCCACCGCCAGCCCGTCGCGGCTGCTCGCCCGCATCCTCGCGCCGCCCGGCCGTCGGCGCGTCCTCCGTCGCTTCTGTCTGCGTCGGTCGACCGCCAGCGCCTCCGTCGACCCCGCCAGGCGCGCGCATCCGTCGCTGCGCCGCCGCCCTCCGCCGCCTCTGCAGCGTCGCGCAGCCCGGCCCGTCCGCCTCGCCGTGAAGCCCCTCGCCGCGCTTTCGGTCCGCCGTGTGCGGGGCCCGCCCAGCGGACCCTAAATCACCCTAGCGCCACCGCCCCTCGCCTTAGTGCCAAGTTCGCCCCGAGCCCGCGTCCCGGGTCGCTTCCGCCTCACGCGTCGCCGCCCTTCGGTCACGTGGTGCCGTTCAAGATGCCAAGACCGACACGGATGAGAACCAAGTCCACGCAAGACCGTTCCCGTTGAGGGCGAACCCTTCAAGTTAATTGCAACGAGCTCGACACCGACAACGAGGAACCCGAGTACTTCGCAGCGGAAACTAGGGGCGATGGCCAAGCGACAAGATCCACCTCCCGGGCGGCGACCCTGGACACCAAGAGCTGCGGCAACATGACCAAGACCGGACCCGATGACCATGATCCCGGCGAGAACAACAAGGCCTTGAGGTGGGACCGACAAGATCTTCTCCTCGGGACACCGGGAGCTCCCCTGAACGCCAAGCTCGTCGAGTTCAGGGACCCTCAAGATCTCCGTCACGGACACGACATGTACTTCCCTGGGACGCCATGACTGGAGCCCCGGGCCCGAAGGCCACATGGGACGACAAGTACTCCAACATGGACCCGGTTGAAGCAAACCCGAAGACGGTAGATGCGACAAGTACTTCCCCGATCCAAAGACCCTGACCCCGAACCCCAGATCCGTCGAACCCTGAGACCGACCCAGAACCCCCGGATCCCCAAGACCGTCGAGACCCTAATGTGTGACCCTTTTCCCTTGAAACCCTATTTTATAACATAATAACAACTTGATTGCATATTGAATTGTCATACTCGCATTCATATCTGTGGTTTGGGGGCCTTTTGCCGATTCACCTAATAATTAAATATGGGGCCCATATGCGGGCAAATCTAGTCTCATGTTGGCCTCATTTAAATTTGTGTAGCGAACCGATACTGTCTTTTGCCATGCTAACACAACATTTAAATTGCGGGGGATGTAAACAACTTGAACCATCTAATTAATTGTCGGGACCCTGGTTCCACTTAATATGACCTAATTGCATCGCACCTTGCCATGTCATGCATCATACATGCATCATGCCGATCTTCTGCCGTTGAATTAAACATTGCATCCGGTGTTTCTTCTAGTGATTTGCTTCTTCGCGGATAAGGCCGTTGAGTTGATGTGAGCTTCGCCCCGATCTTCGGATGACCCTTCGACAATGTTTTCAGGCGAGCATCTCCCCCTTTCTTCCTATCTTACTTTCGTAGTATTTATTCCCTCCGGTTGATCTTTGCTATCTGTGTTGCGATGCTCTAGTTTCGTACCCGTGATATCCCTTGCAGCCATATATAGCCTTGGACACATCCTATTACCTGTTGTTTGGTAGATAGTTGGGCCCGCGTGTCGTAGTCGCTTGCTCAAGTGTTTTTGCTTGTCGTCAAGTGCCACAATTGTTGGAGGATTGCCGCATGTTGACGTTGGAGATGATCATGGTTTACTTATTGTTCACTTTAATTCCTGTTTAACAACAAAAATTGAATTAAGCAGAGGCATCGGTGGGTGATAGGTAAGATTTGGTTTCCGACCTCCCACTTGTGTCCCGTAGGACCCGAGTTCTTGACACCTCTTCCGAGATCGAGCGCGCTAACCACAGGTGGGGAGATATGGGCCCCCCATTGATTATTACCTGATTTCAAAGTATTGTACTGGGGGCCACAACTAGTTTGAGGTGTTTTTACTATCCTGTACTTATGCCATGCTACTTATGTATTTACGATTGTGCGACAGATAGCACCTGTACTGTTTAGGTAAGCGGAGTGATTCTGTGTCGGCAGTCCCGATTTGGGATCTGCTGTCACGATAGCAAACCCTAAGTCCGTCTCGGAGACCGGCCGACTTCTTGGTGTACTTAGTGGGGTGGCCCCGTGCTTGCTTTAGTGCAGGAGCGTCGTGACTTAGGCCCGCCGACATACCGATGGGTGTATGTTAGCGATCGGCAAAAGGGTGAAGTGCTGTGGATACTTTGGTGCACCCTGCGTTAAATCTTTCGAAGCCGTGTCCGCGGTTATGGACGACTTGGAGCACAGTGCTTGATCATAGACAACTATAACTAAAGTTTATTGTTTTAAATTGACTTGTTTCCGATATGATTAGTAATCAGCTTCACTACAACGGAATGGCTAAAGAAAAGTACCAACAACTGCTGGGTTTTGGGGTTGTCTCATGCTAATTGTATCTGATTAGTAAGTGCTGTAACTATAACGGAATGGTTAACTAAAAGTGCCCACTGCTTACTTTATCAGGACGATTATCTAAACCTGACTAGTAAAGTGCCATAACTATAGCGAATACGTAAAGCGCCAGCTGTGAGTTCCTCGGTTGACTTCCTCGTTTGGTCTCGAGGGAAACGCCGGGATGGGTTTGTTTGATGCTAGTATCGGTTGGATCCGGATAGGTCTATCTTACCCCTCTCGATAGTCGCGTTGTATCGAGTCTCTATAGGTTGTTTAGTGCATCTTTGCTGCCGCTCGATCCACCATACCTATGTGGCGAGGGCCAATTCTAGCCTCGCCGTGTCTTGGCCTCGATCTTGGCGCTCCTCTTTTCCTTTGCCCTTTGTCGGCACCCCTTTTGTTTAAGCGGTTTTGAGATCGGCGCCGTTAGCGGGTTACCCTTCCGGCTTGGCACTGGCGAGTTATGGGCGCCATTGGTTATTCTTGAGGCTCTTAGCCCCATTTGCATCTTGTCCGTGATCGGACGCTCATCGCTTTCAAGGTGATTTGGATCTTTGTGTGTTATATCGTATTCTTGACTCTTTGAGTCATTCTGTATATATATATACGTTACGTGGGTCCCATCGAGGACTGTTGTGTAATGTTATTACTTCGTTTTCCACCCGCGCGAAAGTGCTGGTGAGCACCTTTGAATCGTTTCTGCGGGTTTGGCGGGTTTGCAAAAACTTGCATAGGTCCGATTCTGAGGGTGTTCTGAGTGGTATCGAGCTCAGCGGTTGCGATACCCCACAAGTCCAACTGTGGGATAACCTAGCTAACGGCAAGTAGAAGTAAGTGTCAAAACTATTTTTGAAAATCGGTTGGATAGTTACGGTTAGGTCTGATTTTACTCCTTACCCTTGCTATTCTTCTCTTACCTCTCGTGTTTTGAACCCGCTCTCTTCTCTCTCTTGAGTCCAGATTTCTCGTGGTTGGGTTTCCGTCGTACCTTGAGTTTCGCTTTCTCCCTTTGTAGCGGAGGTTCTTGATCATCAATCGCAACTTGCATTGTACCCTTCCTCCAATCTTTTGTTCTTGAGCTCTTTATCCATATGTGTTCCTTCTTTGGGTATCGATCGATGAAAACATATGAGAAGGAATGACATTGGTGAAGTTGGAGTATACCTTGAGCATGTGTTGTTCATGCCAATGGAACCATCGCGGAACCTAATCATTGTGTCTTTCATACGATTTCTGCGGCATCATCCCTTTGTTAGGATACGCCTATGAAGATCTTGGTCTAATTAGAGTTGGTTGCATAATCCGCCTATTCGTGTGCGAGTAATGGTTTGAGTGCGGGATGGAGTAGCTACCATACCACTACTCTTATCAATCGCTCTTGTACATCGAATCGGTGGATCCGGTTTTACTCCGTCCATGGAAGTTAGAGGTGGCCTTATCGTTTGATACCTCTACCTTCGTCCTTTGTTTCTCGAGTGTTCTCGGCGATCGAACAACGACCCTTTGTTGGTGGTGTCGCCGATTTCCGGATGAAGAAGAAACCCTCGTTAGTGGTGTCGCGAAGATCTACGAAGTGAGAAGACTTGGTCGCCGGCCTTCCTTCGGTACCATGAGGCGGATCTCGGCGAGATCCATTGTTAGTGGTGTCGGTGTGGCATCCATAAAACCACTACTAGAAAATCGCGTTGAATTTGTGCATTGCATCATCATTACATCATCATGCATATTAATTTTACGAAACTATGTTGCGAAAGACTATGGTTTTCGAAACTAGCCCTCCTTCTATTTCAAATTAAACCTCGGTTGCTTAGGAATATTTTGTTTGTCCAAAAACTAGTTACAAAATGAATTGCAAATTAAATAAGATGTTATGTTATTTTTTTAGTGGGGCAGTCGAACGGGCCGAGTAGACCCGACGACCACCCATTTTAAATCGGTCCACCACCATTACATCTAAATCCTAATCCCACCTAAAATTCTACCCACCCCTACCTCCACATCACTCCCTCCAATCACAGGTCGACCGTCATCACCCCAATTCCCACCCAACCACACAGCCACGTCACCCCTCAACCCACTCCTCTCTCTCAGCTCTCTCTCCTGTCAACACACAACCACCCACGGCCTTGGCCCACACGACGCCACCAAGGCCACCAACCCCTGCCTCCCCTGCTTTGGGACCCTTTACAGCCCCACGTCCGGCCCACCTCTCCCGGCCCCTGTTCCTCTTCCTCCTCCCCTCCCTCTTCTTTCCTACCCGACCGCGCTGCCTCACCCCGGCGACCCGCGCGCCGCCGCCCATCTCCGGCCCTCACGCCACCACCTCGCCGGCGCGTCTCCCCTCCCCCTCCTCTTCGTCGCTCCGTCGCTCATCCCGCACGCCGCCGACGCCCCCTCGCCACCGCCCACCTCCCTGCAAGCTCCCCGCCGCCGCGCGTGCTCCTCCCTCTCCCGCGCCGCTCACGCTCACCCCGCGCCGCCGCAGGCCCCTGCAACCCCCTCCCGCCTCCCCTTCTCTCCCTCCGCGCCCCTTCCTCCTTCCCCATGCCTCACACCCGCGGCCGCTCCGGCCGCCTCACCGCGCTCCGCCGCCCACTCCTTGATGCTCGCCGCGCATCCTCCTGCGCCCGCCCCTCCAGCGCGCCCGGCCTCCACCTCCACCTCCAGCCCGTCGCGGCTGCTCGCCCCGCATCCTCGCGCCGGTCGTCGGCCGCGTCCTCCGCCGCTCTGTGCTGCGCCGGTCGACCCGCGCCCCGGCCGCCTCCGTCGACCCCCGCCAGGCCGCGCGCATCCGTCGCTTCAGCGCCGCCCTCCGCCGCCTCTGCAGCGTCGCCCGCCAGCCGTCCGCCTCCGCTGAAGCCCCCTCGCCGCTTTCGTCCGCCGTGTGCGAGGCCGCCCAGCGGACCTAAATCACCACTGGCGCCACCGCCGCCCTCGCCTTAGTGCCAAGTTCGCCCGAGCCCGCGTCCCGGGTCGCTTCCGCCTCACGCGCGTCGCCGCCCTTGGTCACGTGGTGCCGTTCAAGATGCCAAGACCCACGGATGAGAACCAAGTCCACGCAAGACCGTTCCCGTTGAGGACAGAACCCTTCAAGTTAATTGCGACAACGAGCTCGACACCGACAACCGAGGAACCCGAGTACCGCCCATGAAACTAGGGGCGATGGCGCCAAGCGACAAGATCCACCTCCCGGGCGACCACGGACACCAAGAGCTGCCGGCAACATGACCAAGACCCGGACCCCGATGACCATGATCCCCACGGCAGAACAACAAGGCCTTCGAGGTGGGACCGACAAGATCTTCTCCTCGGGACACCGGGAGCTCCCCTGAACGCCAAGCTCGTCGAGTTCAGGGACCCTCAAGATCTCCGTCACGGACACGACATGTACTTCCCTGGGACGCCATGACTGGAGCCCCGGGCCCGAAGGCCACATGGGACGACAAGTACTCCAACATGGACCCGGTTGAAGCAAACCCGAAGACGGTAGATGCGACAAGTACTTCCCCGATCCAAAGACCCTGACCCCGAACCCCAGATCCGTCGAACCCTGAGACCGACCCAGAACCCCCGGATCCCCAAGACCGTCGAGACCCTAATGTGTGACCCTTTTCCCTTGAAACCCTATTTTATAACATAATAACAACTTGATTGGATATTGAATTGTCATACTCGCATGCATATCTGTGGTTTGGGGGCCTTTTGCCGATTCACCTAATAATTAAATATGGGGCCCATATGCGGGCAAATCTAGTCTCATGTTGGCCTCATTTAAATTTGTGTAGCGAACGTCATCTTTTGCCATGCTAACACAACATTTAAATTGCGGGGGATGTAAACAACTTGAACCATCTAATTAATTGTCGGGACCCCGGTTCCACTTAATATGACCTAATTGCATCGCACCTTGCCATGTCATGCATCATACATGCATCATGCCGATCTTCTGCCGTTGAATTAAACATTGCATCCGGTGTTTCTTCTAGTGATTTGCTTCTTCGCGGATAAGGCCGTTGAGTTGATGTGAGCTTCGCCCCGATCTTCGGATGACCCTTCGACAATGTTTTCAGGCGAGCATCTCCCCCTTTCTTCCTATCTTACTTTCGTAGTATTTATTCCCTCCGGTTGATCTTTGCTATACGTGTTGCGATGCTCTAGTTTCGTACCCGTGATATCCCTTGCAGCCATATATAGCCTTGGACACATCCTATTACCTGTTGTTTGGTAGATAGTTGGGCCCGCGTGTCGTAGTCGCTTGCTCAAGTGTTTTTGCTTGTCGTCAAGTGCCACAATTGTTGGAGGATTCCGCATGTTGGCGTTGGAGATGATCATGGTTTACTTATTGTTCACTTTAATTCCTGTTTAACAACAAAAATTGAATTAAGCGAGAGGCATCGGTGGGTGATAGGTAAGATTTGGTTTCGACGCCCACTTGTGTCCGTGGGACCCGAGTTCTTGACACCTCTTAGAGATCGGCGCTAACCACGGTGGGGAGATATGGACCCCCATTGATTATTACCTGATTTCAAAGTATTGTCTTTGGGGCCACAACTAGTTTGAGGTGTTTTTACTATCCTGTACTTATGCCATGCTACTTATGTATTCTGATTGTCGACGGATAGCACCTGTCTTTGTTTAGGTAAGCGGAGTGATTACGGTATCGGCGTCCCGATTGGGGATCTGTCGCTTCTGACCAGCGCAAACCCTAAGTCCGTCTCGGAGACCGGCCGACTTCGTTGGTGTACTTAGTGGGGTGGCCCCGTGCTTGCTTTGGGTGCAGGAGCGTCGTGACTTAGGCCCCGCCGACATCTGATGGGTGTATGTTAAGCGATCGGCAAAAGGGTTGAAGTGCTGTGGATACTTTGGTGCACCCTGCAGGTTAAATCTTTTCGAAGCCGTGTCGCGGTTATGGACGACTTGGAGCCGATTGCTTGATCATAGACAACTATAACTAAAGTTTATTGTTTTAAATTGACTTGTTTCCGATATGATTAGTAATCAGCTTCACTACAACGGAATGGCTAAAGAAAAGTACCAACAAGCTTTGGGTTTTGGGGTTGTCTCATGCTAATTGTATCGATTAGTAAGTGTTGTAACTATAACGGAATGGTTAACTAAAAGTGCCTTTGCTTACTTTATCGGACGATTATCTAAACCTGACTAGTAAAGTGCATAACTATAGCGAATACGTAAAGCGCCAGCGTGTGAGTTCCTCGGTTGACTTCCTCGTTTGGTCTCGAGAAAGCGCGAGGATGGGTTTGTTTGATGCTAGTATCGGGTTGGATCCGGATAGGTCTATCTTACCCTCTCGATAGTCGCGTTGTATCGAGTCTCTATAGGTTGTTTAGTGCATCTGGCTGCCGCTCGATCCACCATACCTATGTGGCGAGGACGCGATTCTAGCCTCGCCGTGTCTTGGCCTCGATCTTGGCGCTCCTGTTTTCCTTTGCCCTTTGTCGGCACCTTTTGTTTAAGCAGGTTTTGAGATCGGCCGTTAGCGAGGTTACCCTTGGCTTGGCACAGGCAGAGTTATGGACGCCATTGGTTATTCTTCAGGGCTCTTAGCCCCATTTGCATCTTGTCCGTAGTCGGACGCTCATCGTTTTCAAGGTGATTTGGATCTTTGTGTGTTATATCTGTATTCTTGACTCTTTGAGTCGCTGCTGTATATATATCTGTTCTGTGGGTCCCATCGAGGACTGTTGTGTAATGTTATTACTTCGTTTTCCACCCGCACGAAAGTGCCTGGTGGGCACCTTTGAATCGTTTCTATGCGGGTTTGGCGGGTTTCGCAAAAACTTGCATAGGTCCGATTCTGAGGGTGTTACAACCCCGCTAGCCTCGTCGGCCCGCTTAATCGAAGCCCACCGTGGGACCCTGCCTCGCCTCCTCTTCATGCAGACCACGGGGACGCCTCCCCGCCTCCAGTTCTGTCTCCCCGGTCGCCCTGCCGCTGTTCCGCGAGGCCCCCGACGCCGTCGGCCTCCGCTGTGTCGCCCGGCCTCGTCCTCACCATCCCCCGCCCGACCGCGTCCAGGCCTCCCCAGCTTCGACCCGCCCTCGCTGTCGGATGCTGGCCATCCTCCCCGCATCGGCATGCCCAGCACCGTTGCCTCGGGTAGCGGCCGGGCCCTTCTCTGGCGCGCCCCCGCCTTCCGCAGAGCAAACTGTCGCCTCGGGCCGGTCTCCTCTGCAGGCACCTGCTAGCGTTGTCTCGCGTCTGCCGGACCGTCTCCGCATCGTCGGCCAAGCTCCTAGGTACATAGGGTGTTTGCTCTTTTGTCTGAACCAAGTGGAGCCATCATGTGGTGCTCTTTGTTTGGTGTCAAAAGGTGATCCATGGAGTGGTGATGTGAAGATGGCATGTGCACTCGGCCCTGCTGTTACTCTACCCGTGTTGCTTCATGTCGTGTCCATGTACCCAAGGTCATCGGTATGATGCAAAGTTCTCCGACCCCGAGACATCGACAAGACCGTCGGCAGCCACGCATGCCTTAGAGTACCAAGATCTTCTTATCGACAAGATCACTGGCGCAAGTTGACAATGATGTACCAAGAAGGAGCCACGAGATCGCTGACATGGAACACCAAGAACTTCTACCGGAGACCGAGCCCGGCGAGACTGAACCCGTCGAACCCTCGGTGAACCCCAAGATCGCCGAGACCCCTCAATGTGTGACCCCTTACCGGAGACCCCCATATTTTTGTAATATATATAATATACTTGTTGCATATTAAATTGCCATGCCTGCACACATATAATATGGTTTGGGGGCATTATGCCGATTCACCGCATAATTAAATATGGAGGCCATATGCGAGTAAATCTAGTCTTATATTGACTCCATTTAAATTTGTGTAGCGAACCGGTGATATCTTTCGCCTTGTTGCTACAACATTTAAAATTGCGGGTATCTAAACAACTTGAACTTAATAATTAATTGTCGGGACCTCGGTTCCGCTTAACATTGACTAATTGCATCGCATCTTTGCCATGTCATACATCATACATGCATCATGCCCGATCTTCTGTCGTAGTATTAAATAGTGCATCTGGTGTTTCTTCTAGTGCTTTGCTTCTTCACGGATTAGGCCGATGAGTTGATGCGAGTGACGCCCGTTCTTCGGATGAACCTTCGGCAATGTTTTCCAGGCGAGCATCTCCCCCTTTCTACCTATCTTACTTTTATAGTATTTATTCCCTCATGTTGATCTATTGCTATCTGTGTTGCGACGCTCTAGTTTTCGTGTCCGGGATATCCCTTGCAGCCTTATATTGCCTTGGACACATCCTATTACCTGTTGTTTGGTAGATAGTTGGACTTGCGCGTCGTAGTCGCTTGCTTAAGTGTTGTTGCGTGTCGTCCAGTACCACAGCTGTTGGAAGGCTGCCATATGCTTTATGTTGGAGATGATCATGGCTTTAATTACCGTTTAATAACTAAAATTGAAAGTAGGTAATGCAGAGGCACTGGTGGGTAATAGACAATATTTGGATTTTAACCGCTCACTGGTGTCCCGTAGGACCCCGAGTTCTTGACACCTGTTCCGAGATCGAGCGTGCTAACCACAGGTGGGGTGTGTGGGCACCCCCATCGATTAGTACCTGATTTCAAAATCTTGTCAAGGGGCCACAAAGTAGTTTGGGGCTTTATTACTATCTGTACTTATGCCATGCTTTCGCTTTATTTACAATTGCGTGGGCGCTGTCTTTGTTAGGAACCCGTGATACGTTTTATTTGTATCGACAAGCCGATCACACTTCGGGTTCCCGATCGTTTACCGTCGACAAACCACAGTCCATCGCGGAGACCGGCCGACTTCGTTACGGGTAGCTTAGTGGGGTGGCCCCCCGTGCTTGCTTTGGGTCTTTGAAACGTCGTGTCCGAAACCCCGTCGACATACCGTTGGGTGTATGTTTTGTGATCTTGTACCTACCTGATCTGACAACAAGGGTGTAGGTGCGTGTGGGAACTTTGGTGCACCCCTGCAGGGTTAAATCTTTTCGAGAAGCCGTGTCCGCGGTTATGGACGACTTGGAGCACAGTTCTCGATCATAGACAACTATAAGTAAAGTTTACTGTTATAATTTGACTTGTATCCGATATGACTAGTAATCAGCTTCACTACAACGGAATGGCTAAATAAAAGTACCAACAACTGCTGGGTTTGGGATATCTCATGCTAATTGTATCTGACTAGTAAGTGTTGCAACTTCTACGGAATGGTTCACTAAAAGTGCCCACTGCTTATTATATCGGGATGACTATCTATACGACTAGTAATTGCTGCGATAACTAAATAAATAAAACGCCAGGTGTGAGTTCCTCGGTTGACTTCCTCGTTTGGTCTCGAGGGGGAAACACCAGGATGGGTATGTTTGGTGGTAGTATCAGGTTGGTTCCGAATAGGTCTTTCTTACCCCTCTCTGATAGCCGCTAGTTGTATCGAGTCTCTATAGGTTGTTTAGTGCATGACGCGCTGCCGCTTCAGTCCACCATACCTATGTAGGCGAGGACCGCCGAATTCTAGTCTCGTCGTGTACTGGCCTCAGTACTGACCGCTCTCTTTTTCCTTTGCCCTTTGTCGGCACCCCTTTTGTTTTTAGCAGGTTTTGAGTTCGACGTTGTTAGCAGGGTTACCCTTCCGGCTTGGCCTGGGTTGGGTTATGGACGCCATTGGTTATTCTTCAGGGCTCTTAGCTCAATTTGCATCTTGTCCGTACTCGGACGCTGTATTGTTTTCAAGGTGATTTGGATCTTTGTACTGTAAATCTGTATTCTTGACTCTTTGAATCGCTGTTGTATATATAAGTTTTGTGGGTTCCATCGAGGACTATTGTATAATGATATTACTTCGTTTTCCACCCGCACGCAAGTGCCTGGTGGGCACCTTTGAATCGTTTCTATGCGGGTTTGGCGGGAAGCGCTGAAACTTGCATAGGGCCGATTCTGAGGGTGTTACAAGAAACTAGGCACTATGCCCTAACAATCTTATTCGATTACATGATAGAATTCATCCAATCCCTACCATCCCCGAGCCTATAGCGGGGGATTACTCACTCATGGATGAGGGAAACATCGGTGGTTGATGGAGATGCATTGGTGATGATGATGGCGATGATCCTCTCCAAATTCCCCGTCCTGGTAGGGTGCCAGAATGGAGTTTCTGGATCAGAATCTTGGTTCCTGGAGGCGGCGGCGGAGCGGAACTCTTTCTGGAAAACTATCGAACCCTTCTCTGTATTTAGGTCGAAAGGCAACTTATAGGTGCAGAGGGAGGCCGAGGGGGTGCCTGGGGTGCTTGCACCCCCCCCCCCACAGGCGCGAGAAGGGCCCACCCGCGCCTGGCATGGGTGTGGGCCCCCCAGGCTCCTTCTCCGTCTCGTCTTCTGGCTCCGTGGATCTTCTGGTGAAATATAATTTTTGGCATATTTTAGGATTTTCACGATAGTTCATTTACGCAAAAACAAGGCACCAAGGTAATTCTGCTAAAAACAGCATTAGTCCGTGTTAGTTGTATCCAAATCACACAAGTTTAGAAAAGAAACAATAGCAAAGTGTTCGAGAAAGTAGATACGTTTTGGACGTATCAGTCACTATGGTGATGCTGCAAGTTTCCACCATGATTAGGCATGGCTTAGGCTAGTGGCCCAAGCGTTTCTCTAACACACATACATAACTCCATGGAATTACAAGATCCCCTTTTATTTCACACTGACGACATCCATACACAAAAGAGCATGATATCAACTGTGTACAAAGTACAAGTGCAATGTTGAAAGTGTTCCCCGTGACAGCACGTTTCTGCTAATTCCAACGTATAAGTGCAAGCATATACAACATAGATGACACAATGGTTCAAGTTTATTAGGGGCAAGAAAAATAAAATGTGCCATCAAGTTCGTGAGAGCTTTAATCACTAAGTTTTCACATAACAAAATAATTTTTAATTGGAAGATAGATGAAAACAAGAATATTCTTGGAATGGTGTAACACACCATGCATAGGAATTTATAGTGGTTACTTTGTAATAACTTGGTTCTTGGGAGTTGGAAGCATGAGTAGAGCTTACTCATACAAGTGGAGGCGAGCAAAAGACTGGGAGCGACCAACTAAGAGACCAATAATGGCCATAATCATGCAGAGCGACAAAACATTACTAATCAAGGCATAGAGTGGTACTACAAGTCAAGGACTAAATGATCATAGAGGCTATGGTGAATTTTTCATAGTCATAACATGGTGTGATCATGTGCAAAGTCAACCCAAACAAAGCATCAAAGGAGAATACCACAATACTATGCTTTTGTATGCTAAAACAATGCATGATTCTTTCAAGGCACACTAAGCAATCTCAATTGTTTGGAACAAGTCATGCTATGGCAATAATCACTAAGCATAAGGTCAAAACAACACCTAGCATGACATGATAAAGTCTAAGTCACAGTCAAAGCAAGCTCCTCTTGTACTATTCAAGCAAGAACTTTGTACTGCTCTCCAACACCAATCAACTTTTTTGAACCAACACAGTGAGAAAGGGGGTCTAAACTACTTTATTCAAGCAAACTAAGAAAACTAAGCAAACCAAACGAAAACTAAGATGCTCCAAGAACAACACAACAGTGCATGAAACAATACAAACGAAGTGTCTAGAAAGACCTGAGCTTTTTATTGATGAAGAAGGGGATGCCTTGGGCATCCCCAAGCTTTGACGCTTGTACCTCTTGAATATTTCTTGGGGTGACACGGGGTGAAATCCCCAACCTTGAGCTTTTGTCCATTCTTCATCTAATTACATCATTCATTCTCTACACCTGAAAATTTTCCTTCATACAAAACTTCACATAATCTTCATTAGCAACATTAGTGTATTCAAAAGATAATAGACCCTTGGGTTTAGCTTTACAACAGCAAAACTTTCACTAAAAACACAAGCTACTGTAGCAATTCCCTCAAAAATCTCAATTTCCTAAAAAGAACCCAAAAAGGAATCAATAAGAAGCAAATGCAAATAATGGCAGAAATCTGTCAAAATAGACCAGCAGGTAGAAACCGATTTGTTCAAAGACCTTCTGGTACTCAAATCAAAAAGTATTGAACTAATGAAAGTTATATAACATACTAGGGGATTTATTTGTAAAATATCAGCTCAATCTGACTTACAGAGATTACTCACAATTTTTTATGGTGGAGCATAAAAATCTGTTTCATGACAGCAACTCCCCAAATCTTACTTCCCTCTCATTAGAGGTCATTCTTGGCATACAAAGCAAACAAAAAGGATAAGGAGAGGTCATTAATGAAGTAATAACTTCCAAGACTTAAGAAAACTCTTGGGTTATCTCCCAACAAGTACTTTTCTTTAACACCTTTAAGTTAGGCATAAGAAGCGAGAATCAAGTATTTTCAAATGAAGAATTAAGATCAATACTTGCAATATCTTCAACTAGCAAAGGTATCTCATCCAAATGAGTTTTGGGGAATCCCTTCTCATCTCTCCTTGGTTCACTACTTTCAGGATTTTTAGGAACAATCCAATCAAAATTCTTTTCTAAGGTTTCATACATTCCAACAAGTTTAAAGGGTATGGTTATCTTAATTTCCTCTATAGGTTTGGTTTTATCTAAAGTACCCACAACATCTACACATGAGCCTATCATTTTAAAACGGTCAAAGACCTTTTGGGCTTCCTTAGCAACATCATTGAACTCTTTTAGTAAGGTTTATAGAATAAAATCTCTCTTTTCAGTATCCTTTTATTCTTTTAGTTTAAGGAACAAGATTTGCATCATCGGGTTAAGGTTAAAAAACCTAGCCTCCAACATATGAACTAAAGAAGTTGCAGCAATTTGATAATTAGGAGCAAGTTCTGCTATAGATCTATCCTCAATATCCTCATGTTTGCTAACATGATTAAAGAATTCCTCAATATTTTCTTTCCCAATTATGGAGCCACTACCTATTGAAAGGTCTTTCAGGGTGAACTTGGGGATCAACATGGTGAGCTAGAGCAAGGTGACAACTAGAGTAGGAACTAATTTTTTTGTGTTTTTGATAAGAGAAAGCAAACCAAACTAAACTAATTTTTTGGAGTTTTTGATAAAAAGAGGCCAACAAAACCAAGAAAAATAAACTAAGCAAAACAAAAACAAAGTAAAGAGAAAGGTTGTGAAGGACTTTCCTTGTGAAGACGTCCTTAGCCTCCCCGGCAACGGCGCAAGAAAAGCTTGATGATGGGCGTGTGATGTCAACGCCTCTTTGGGAATCCCCAAGAGCAAGGTGTGATGAGCATAGCAGCAAGTTTTCCCTCAGTAAGAAACCAAGGTTATCGAACCAGTAGGAGGAAGGAAACGACTCAAAGGTGTTGCTAGCAAGACCTACACAACACAAACTCAAGACTTTGCCCCAATGAACAGTGAGGTTGTCAATATCACCGGTTTGCTATAACAAAGGATTAACTGTACGGTGTGGAAGGTAATGGTGGTTTACAACAAGTAAATAGTAACAATGTAAGATGTATCAATGGTAAAGATTGGACCAGGGTCCATAGTTCACTAGAGGTGTTTTCCTTAGATAAACAAACATGGCATGTTGGGTAAACAAATTACAGCATGGCAATTGACAGGACTGAGCAAGGCATAATAATGCAATACTAGACATTCATGATCCTATGATATTCGATTGGGCAATACAACAAGATACATAGACCGCCATCCAACTGCATATATGACTGGAAGTCCACCTTTGGGTTATCATCCGAACCCCCTCCAGTATTAAGTTGCAAGCAACAGACAACTGCTTTAAGCAAAGTGTGTAAGGTAAACAATCCACTTGTTCCATGAACAAGAGACCGTTGTTTTCTCCCTAGTGGCAACAGCACATCTACAACCTTAGAGATTTTTGTCACTTCCCTTATATTAAATAGAGGCATGAACCCACTATAGAGCATAAATACCCCCTCTTGGAGTCACTAGCAACTACTTGGCTAAGATAGCTACTAACAACGGAGAGCATGCAAGATCTCAAACAACACAGACAAGATAGAATCAATAAGAGAAAACCATTAATCAATCTGACATAGTAATCTCAATATCCATCGGATCCCCGCAAATACAACATGCATGATTACAAATAGGTGAGATCTTGATCATGAACGGAGCTCACAAGATCTAGACATGAAAGCACAAAGGAGGAGATACAACCATCTAGCTACTACATGGACCCGTATTCCAAGGTGGAACTACTCACTCTTCACAACGGAGGCTGCATGATGAAGAAGAAGGCCTCCGGGATGATATCCCCTCCGGCAGGGTGTCGGGTTATGACCCACAAGTATAGGGGATCGCAACAGTCTTCGAGGGTAGTATTGCCCAATTTATTTATTCGACACAAGGGAAGCCAAAGAATACTTGCAAGCCTTAACAACTTAGTTGTCAATTCAGCTGCACCTGGAAATAGTTCTTGCTCACAGAAGTTTATCAGTAGCAATAGCAGCAGCAAAACAAGAGCATTAGTAACAGTAGTAGCAAACGGTAGGATATGAGCGCGGTAGGCATAGGGATTGATGGACGGGTGTTGCATGGACGAGTCTAAACATCTAACTTCAAGATCTAGGGCAATTGCAGATAAATAAGAATAAGCATCCAAGAACTAAATAATTATAGGCATGTGCTCCATATATAGTCATGCGTTCTCGCAATGAGAACTTGCACAACATATTTTGTCCTACCAGCCCATTGGAGCGGGGCCTCAAGGGAACTACTGGAAATTAAGGTGCTCATTTTAATAAAGCACCGGAGCAAAGAATTAACACTCCATGAACACATGTGATCCTCACATCATAGCCATCCCCTCAGGTTGTCCCAATTTCTGTCACTTTGGGGCCTTTGGATCCGGACGATGATATGTGTACACAACTTGCAGATAAGATCACAAACAATACTATCATAATGATTCAATAATAAGTTTAGATCTGAGATCATGGCACTCGGGCCCTAGTGACAAGCATTAAGCACAACAAGTTGCAACAAAGTCAAATAGCACTAATAGAGATACTAGGCACCATGCCCTAACAATCTTATATGATTACATGATATAACTCATCTAATCCCTACCATTGTCAACACCCGGATTTTTCAATCCTAGATGCCTGTTATGCCATACATCGCAATCCCAGGATTACCATTTTTGCGAGACATAATAGAATTGGATACCATAGTACATCATCCATTACAAACGATACATAAGTTCTTACACAAATAGGGATCTCATGATCCAGTTCTTAATACAACATCAAGCGTGAATACGTAATAATAACGGATGGCGTGGCGAAGCTCCATCTTGAGGTCACAGGCAATCTTTGGCGATGGGATATGATCCTAGTTGTCGTAACCTTCACAGGGTCCATCTTCCGTACTCCTCTTCATAGTCGCCATGGGAATAGCAGGGGAAAAGCCATGAGTACTCTTTAAGTACTATGACTAATACTAACAGGTAAAGGGGGTTTTTGGATAATAGGACACTAGGCTCTAGGGTTGTTTTGCAAAAGCCAGATTTATCTCTACTAGGTTCCAAAGCTGGTCACAATTTTATAATTCCTAAGTGGGAACTTGTATTTCATATCACAACTTTGTTGTGGTCAAGTCAAAGTCTTAATTCATTTCGCAGGTCATTTTGAAAAGTCTGACGGGGGAACAGTATGGCCACTCCAACTGTCCATAACCGCGGGCGCGGCTATTCGAATAGTTTGACACTCTGAAGAGATTGTACACTTTCACCACAACATTCGATACATCCGTCAGGAACAAATCCTGAATTCACCATACTCAGTATGTGGATAATCAATCCTAACCTTGCAATTACACGCCCTAGTATAAGCACCTCTCCTGTGAGTTTGGCCTCCCAACCATGACCAACTGTCATCTTGGGTACTGCACAGGTGGATAATCTTCACAAGGTAGCCTCAGCTCAGACCTTGGCCGTGAGGGAACTAATACTAAGGATTATAAGTTTCCAGTCAAGCCCTACCCAATATTCGGGTATTGTGGTTGTACGATAAAATTGGAATGGTATCGCATCCAGACAACCATCAGTTTTATAAAGGGCTAAGGCTCATGCCTCAACATTTTCATCACCAAAATCATCAGGTGTTCGGAAACACATGTCCAAAACATTTCAATAGAATGATCCATCATTCCAAGGTTTTCATAACCATTTTTCCATCAAGTATTCCCATCTAAAAGTTGATCAAGTTTTATGCTTAGCACTAGCATCTACAGGTGGGGGTAGTACTAATGAGGGGTGGTAACTAGTGGAGTTTCAACTAAGTACAACCTCATGTCTCAGGCTGATGTCAAGGTTTCTAACTTAGGCCAAATTTTATCCTCTTTATGCAACCTTCAGCATCTTTCCAATCTCTACCAATCACTTAAGTAAACTCTAAGTAAGCTTTGATAAAGAAATAAAGTAAGAAGCTTGCACATAAAACTAGGATTGGTTTATCAAGTGGGTATGATCACATATGCTTAAGGCATATAGTAGTCATAGAACAAGTATGGTTTTGTTGCATCAGTAGGGTATCTTGCAAGAGTTAGCTTGCATAGGTCAACTTGAGTAGTAAGGCTTGCATAGGTATAGTATCAGCTTGCATCAATATCAGTATAAGCTTGCATTGATATCAGTATAAGCTTGCTACATTCCAAGTGTTAGCTTGCCTTGTGCAGAGCAGTGGTTGAAGTTCTCCTCGGCTTCTTCTTCGTAGTATCCTCCTTCCTTATCGTATCCTTGGTCGGTACTAGCGTCTATGAATAAATATGAGGTACACAATCACCAAACAATACTTAACTACTTGCAATCATCACACACAAGGTTCCTATGGATGATCTAGCATCATCCCTAACATTACAAGGTTAAGGCTTGATTTAATTCCTTTTATTTTTAGAAATGTAATTTCTACTCATTGAAAAACTACTTAAGATTTAATATTCTCCAAACCAAACATGGGATCATGTTGACACATGTCATCACCACATATTGTAGTCCATGGGAATGTGATTTAAAGTGGTGTCACAATTTAATAAGGTTTTACCCTTTTATTTTAATTAATTAAAGTGGATAGAAATGCTTATGTAGCATTCTTTTATTACTTGAACATTATTTCTACAAGTAAACCTATATATTTTTATATATTCTGAAAGGTATGGTTAAATGTGATTTTTGAGAGTTGGAATCAACTCAAAAGCTATTATGGTTTAAATTTGAAAAATGTTTGAATGCAGAAAAGCTTCTGCCTTGTTATTTTTACCATGGGTGATCTATAGATCCAAATTACTTGAATCCAACGGGCTTGGATTCAGCATTCACAGGCCTTTCCAACAAAATTGGTTTCATTCAATTTGGTGCACTGAATCGATCTGGGTTGATTTTTGAAGTTGGGTACAGAAGTGTGTTTGAATTGAAATAGAAAAAGGTTTAATTTGAGTAACTGGGCTGCGGGAAAGTTCTTGGTCGGCCTGCTAAGCGTGATGCTCCAGCTGGCTTAAGTGGGTGTCCCCACTCGTCGGTGACACGGGCTGGGCGGTATGGGCGGCGTGGATCGTTCGATCTAGTTCTAATCAACGGTGGAGTCATCGTCGGCGAGACAACGCCCGGCGAGAACGAAACCTAGGCCGGTGAGGGTTGTTGGGGGCTCACCGGGTCTTTGGCGAGGTCGGAGGCGGCGAGCAGCAAGTCGACGGCGAATCTCCAGTACCGGTGGCTTCTCTGGGCGGCTCAATCGCTCCCTTCTTCTCTAGGCGGCGGGCTCGGTGCAATTCCGGGGTGGTGCTCGCCTTGCTCGAGAACGGTGTGGCATGATCGGTGAGAGAGTGAGATGGTGTGAAGAAATCGGCGGGGTGGCCTCTATTTATAGTCGGCGAGGGACCGTCAGGCGACGGTGAGCTCATCGGGGCGATGTTCTGGCGGCTAATGGCATGGGCAAGGGTAGGGGCGGTGCGGTGTCTCTGGCGATGCTCAACGACATGGTCTCGAGGCATGGGGCGGTGTGGTTTGGTGCAGGCAGGCGGTGCTCTGCTGGCAGGCGGCGTCTTCGGCGGCGGTGGCTATCTTGACGCAAGCGGGGATGTCTGGCGGTCTCCTAGGTCGGTGCGGATTGTGTATGCACGCGCTGGCAGTGATGGCGCTGGTCGAGGTGGTGCTCTGGCGCATGCTCGGCATGGTCTCTGCGGTGCAGGTGCGGCTTGTGCGTGGTCGAGGATTAGCAACGCTGCGGTGGACGGTAGTGGCGGTGGACGGTGGGCTGCCTCCCAGACAAGGTTGGCAAGGCTAGTTCTTCCTCTAGCCTGCTGTCCACAATGGGGTGACAAGGGGGTGCTCGGCTGTTCACCATTGATGGCAATGGCAAGCTCACAGGGGTGCTAGTCCTTAGTTAAACTTCCTAGATGATCTACTGAGCTGTGTGTGAGCTAACTAGGGAACAAGTTAGGCAAAATTTACTGCACACTATAGTGTTTGGTGTTTGTTTGATTTGTGTCTGCAGCCTGTTTGATGAAATGGCCGCATGAAATCAAGTTTTGAATTTTGAAAAGATTTTTGGTGGGTTTGCTAGATTGGTGCTGTTGAGTCTGCAGATGCTTGGGTTTTGAAAGTTGAGCTTGTTTGAGTGGTTTTTGAAAAAGTGGGATCTTCCCATATGATAAAGATTCAATTTTGAATTGTCATTTAAACTATGCATTTGAAAGTTTCTGGATGATCACAAAGTGGGCCTTGATACCTTGTTATGAGTACATTCAAGGGGTGCAAAGATCCAGAAAAGTTTACATTAGGTTACGAAAGTTTGAGACAGCCAAAGTAGGCATGGGAGTTAAATTGGCCAAAATGACCATTCATTTCATATATGTGTTTTGATTTCCTTGTCTTTAGGAAAAGTGTGGGAAATGTTTTAGATGATGTTTATTTCACCTAAGAAACATTTTACAAGCAATGAAACAAACAAACAAGGTGGTTTGTAAAAGAGTTCAAAATCCATGCATACACATATGCATGCATTCATGATTTTATTTAGGAAAGTCTTTGTTAACCCTAATTTTGATGATTAGAATTTGATGATCCAAGCTTAGTATTTTTGGGATGTTAAAACCACCCCCATAGCCTACAGCAGGGGATTACTCACTCATGGATGAGGGAAACATGGATGGTTGATGGAGAGGCGTTGGTGATGACGATGGCGATGATCCTCTCCAAATTCCACGTCCCGGCAGGGTGCTAGAACGGAGTTTCTGGTTCCGAATCGCGGTTTATGGTGGTGGCGGCGCAGCAGAACTCTTTCTGGAAAAATTTCAAACCCCCCTCTATTTTTAGGTCAAGAGGCATCTTATAGGCGAAGAGGGAGGCCGAGTGCAGGGCACACCCCTCGGTGACTGGGACCACCCAGTGACAGGGTGTGGGCCCCTCACGACTACCCTCTGTCTCGTACTCTGGCTCCATGAGCCTTCTGGTGAAATAAGATTTTTGGCATATTTTCCGGGATTTTTCCTGATAGTTGATTTTCTGCACAAAAACTAGACACCAAGGTAATTCTGGTGAAAACAGCGTCAGTCCGTGTTAGTTGTATCCAAATCACACAAGTTTAAAGGAGAAACAATAGAAAAAGTGTTCGGGAAAGTAGATACATTATCAACTCCCCCCAAGCTTAGCTTATTGCTTGTCCTCAAGCAATTTAGTTGAAAACTGGGTGCGATAAAAGAACTTTCATGAACACATTTGCTTCATATGATGTATACATTCTCAGCACATGAGTAGATACTTAAACCATTCATAATAAGGAGTATGCAACTAAGTCTACTCAATAGTCATTGCAAGCTATGAAGAGAAACCAACTCAGAAATAATAAGTAGCATGAAACATAAACATAAGCAACATTAGCATGCTCATAAGAAGGTATGATAGAGTGGTATCTCGCTTGCCTTTGTTTGTAGAGCACAATATAAATGCCAAGGCACCTATGAAGTTCAAGTGAATACTAGAAGTAAAGATATCAGAGATACAAGCATCAAAGTCATGACATAATTAACCAAGTTTTGAGACAAGCACATTACACTAAGAATGAAAACTATGCTCTCAAGAAGGTGCTCATAGAATAAGCGGTGACTCAAAAAGGAAGTGAAAAGGTTTTAAAAAGTTTGAAAGGCTTCCAAATGCTGAAAGTAAGGTACTTATTAGCTTTGAGATCTCATTGCCCCTATCATAGGCATCTTTAAATGGTTAAGGTGAAAGTGAGGTCCAATATGAGTTATCTGCTTGACAGACCATAAACTGGAAATCTCATGTCCCTTGAGTACGAGGGCCACTCCTCATGCTACTCAACTTTAGTTACCGGTAAGTTCTTGTCATAGTAAATACATGTGTATCATAGAGAACCTCCAACGGGTACCCCTTGAACATGGTACAGGAGCTATCCCATAACCAAAATGACAAGGCAAGCAGACAATAAGCATCTCAGCAATATTCTTATTTTCCATGGGAAAATGGCGCTTTTTCTCTCTTTCCTCTTTTCAATGTGTGTATCTCTTTTTTTATATAATAAGAAAGCTTCATAGATTGCTCACTATGGTTATGCTGCAAGTTTCCACCATGATTAGGCATGGATTAGGCTAGTGGCCCAGGCGTTTCTCTAACACATATACATAACTCCATGGAATTACAAGCTCCCCTTTTATTTCACACCGACGACATCCGCAAACAAAAGAGCATGATATCAACTGGGTATATATTTACAGGTGTTGAAAGCGTTCCCCGTGACGGCACGGTTCTGCTAACTCCTAGCCTATAATTTGCAAGCATATAACTTTCATGGACATGTCACAATGGTTCAGGTTTATTAAGTGCAAGAAATAAAGTGTGCCATCAAGTTTGTGAGATCTTTATTAACTAACTTTCTCAAAACAGCCAAACATTTTATTTCGAAGAAAACAAGGCATAATGAATATGCACAGAATAGCAAATGATGCTAGTAGGTAGGTATGGTGGACACTGTTGGCAATATTGGTTTTGGGGAGTTGGATGCACAAGTAGAGCTCATACTCAGTGCAAATGAAGGCTAGCAATAGAGAGGGAGCGACAAACGAGAGAGCAATAACTGTCATAATCATGCTTGCAACAAAACAGGACTAATTATGGCATGAAAAATGATACAAGAACTCTAAGGCAAAATAAATCATCGAGGCTTACTGACTATTGTTTAGTCATATGCATGCGTGAGCATGTGCCAAGTCGATTCTCATTTAACATTCAGAGGAGGATACCTTAATATCATACCAAGTTATGAATAAAACAATGCAAGCAAACACTCATATGACATGCTACAAACTATTAGCAAGCTGGAGCTAATCATAAGAGAGCAAGAACTACTAAGCATCCATAGGTAACATACACCTCACATGAACAGACTAAGCATGCTCACAATGATGAGTATATGTACAAAAATGAAAACAAATAGAGTTTGTTATGAGCCTCTTACCACAACTCAAGTTGTCTTAATCTTCATTATTTCCCTTCACTTGTGTGACTTCAATAATAACATGAAACCAAACTCCACTGAGGATTGCTGAACCCTGCAAAGAACTTCACAAAACCAAAGAAGAACAACAAATATTTTTGGTGTTTTCGATTTTTTAAAGCAAACAAACAAAGCCAAAGCAAACAAAGCAAAATCTTTTTGGATTTTTCTTTAAGGAAAACCAAAGCTAAAAAGCAAAGAAACAAACCAAGAGAAACAACGAAAATATTTTTGGTATTTTTGTGTTTTGAGAAAGTAGAACAAAAACCAGAAAGAAAGCGAAACATGGATATACAAAGAACCGACAAAACATGATATATAAATGAGTGTGATGTCGGTATACCTCCCCCAAGCTTAGGCTTTTGGCCTAAGTGGGGCTCAATAGCACGGGTAGTAACCCCAAGCTGGTGGGTCATCATCGGAATGATCATAGTCATGCGCTTGTGATGAAGAAGAAGACGCGCCCCAATCGTAGGAGGGCTGCTGGTATGAAGACTCCCCCATGTTGGAGGGCTGAACCGAATCATCTTCGGCATCCTCTCCAACATTCTCCTCTTGCTGGGAGAGCTCCGCCATGTAAGTGTCAAACTCCTCCTCCGCGATCGAACATCCTTGCATGTTATCAAAATTAAACAAAGCATGTGCAGGCAAATAGACTACTTTCTCAGTCCTGCTCCCTCTCCAACCACGCTTGACAAAAGATAATTCATACGGTAAACTTCTCACAGTAGCCCAAGAAGAAACAAAATTGTGCTAAACCATGGAATCAAGATCAAGCCTCTCTATGGGGAACCGATAGTATGAATGGTGAGGCTCTAAACCATGGAAAGCTAGCAACCTAGAGGCAATGAGACCTCCACAAATTCCACCCTTCTCGCGGTTAGTGGTAAGACGGTAAGATATCAAAGCACCCAGGTTATAAGATCTATCCCTATTCAAAGCAGCTGAGATAAAAGCTAGATCAAAAGAAGATAACTTTCTAGCAATTTTTTTAGCAAGAACACACTTGGTAATGAAATAGGCAAAATATCTAATGGATGGGAACACAATTGGTAATTTTACCACTTTCCTTCGAGAATTCGAAACCTTGGCAAATTTCAGCATATAAATCCATGAGTGACTTAGGACTCTCCTTGATCTTCTCGCAAGATCCCCAATGAGGTACTCTAATTGCTGCACAGAAATCAGCAAACGGCAGTTCAACAGCTATATTGTAGATTTTATAATGGACCATGGGATTATACGAGGACCAAGTAAAACGGAAGTCCTGCACCACAGCCATGGTTAGCTTAACATACTAATATGGTTCTTCTTTAACAAAGTGTTCCAACCCTGCATTAGTAATCATAGTCTGGAAATCCTGGAAGATTCCCGCGGCTCTCATAAATTTAGGGCATGGATAAATGGAAGGGCATACTCCTTCCTCATGATGGACTTTCATTGGCTCAGGTACCATCAAATCATATTGATTCAGTGGGTATGCACTCATCTTCCTTTCTGAATTTTTTATACAAATATCAAACCAAGTGATTTCCAAGTTGATAAATGATGAGAAACTACTATAGGAACTTGCTAGAGGGCTACACATGCATCAAAATGAAATTTCTAAGTATAGAACAAGCATGCAAGCTCACACAACCTGACACCTATAGCATCAAAATACTCAAGATACATTCTACCAATCACAAATCTAATTAGACAAGCGGAGGAGGCACATACCAAGGAGCAATCCCTCCAAAAATCAGCAGCAAAGATGGGTTGAGCAAGGAGATCAAAAATCGGGAGCAAGAACAGCAAGAAATCGAGCTTGAGAAAGTTTTCCGGTGTTTTTCGGGGGAGAGAAAGAAGGCGGCTGGGAGGAGACAACTTGAAGGGCCTCAGGTGGGTCCCACCCATGCTAGGCGCGCCCTTGGGGCTGGTCGCGCCACCAGGGGTGTGCTGGCCTGGGGGGTCCCCCTGGGCAACTCCAGGTGTCCCTCTGCCCCTTTCTTCCAGGAAAAATTTAATATGAATTTTCTGGGATTTTTTGGGAAACTTTATTTTTGGCCAGTTTTTAGGGTATTAAAATTGATTTTCTCGCAGAAAAGATTTTTTTAGAAGAATCAAAAACAAACAAAAACCAAACCTACAGAAGTTCTAAGACACTCTAACAAGCAAACAACTAGCAAAATGAAAGCTAACAAGATAAAAAGCAAAGACTAGGAAGGAGAAAAGTAAAAGTGAGCAAGTATAACCACAGTGAAAACATTATTTTATTCATTAAAATCCTTTTGTTAACAAGGTTGATCAGGTATTATTACCAAAACAATCTTATATGAAACAAAACTTTGCATTCCACAAAGTGATTATGTTACCTCATACTTGATAGCAATGGTCCCAATCATAATAATTTCAAAACTTTCTTTTGGAATGGGGCAATATATTTCTCCAACCTTGATGCTCTCAATATTTTCAATGGAGTTCAGGCAATAGCTTTTAGCAACCTTCTTGGGGAAATAATAGTATCTCTTTGTCATTAATATTAGAAGTTACTTTTCCTTGATTACAATTGATGAGAGCACCTGCAGTATTAAGAAAAGGTCTCCCAAGAATAATAGACATATTATCATCTTGAGGCATTTCAAGCACAACAAAATCAGTTAAAACCAATCAATTATGAGCCACCTGAACAGGAACATCCTCACATATACCAACAGGAATAGTAGTTGACTTATCAGCCATTTGCAAAGAAATATCACTTAGTATCAACTTTTCTAGCCGGAGTCTCTTATAGAGAGAAAAAGTCATAACACTAACTCCAGCTCCCAAATCACATAAAGCAATTCTAACATAATTATTCTTAATAGAGCAAGGAATAGTTGGTATACCTAGATCACCAAGTTTCTTTGGAACCTTACCATTGAAGGAATAATTAGCAAGCAAAGTAGAAATTTCCTCATTAGGAATCTTCCTTTTATTAGAGCCAATATCATTCATATACTTTGAATAAGGAGGCAACTTAATAGCATCAGTCAAAGGAATTTGCAAAAATAAAGGTTTCATCCACTCACAAAACTTATTGTAGTTTTCTTCCTCCTTTGACTTGTGTTTCTTATTGGGAAAAGGCATAGGTTTCTGCACCCAAGGTTCTCTCTCACTACCATGTTTATATTAGCAATAAAATCTTCCTTAGTGTACCTAGTATTCTTAGTGTGCTTCTCAGGTTCTTCCTCAACTTCCTCCTTTCAGGAGCATCATTTTTATCATTACCACTCTTACTTTCAGCATCAGAGCCAGATATACTATTAGGATCTACAGCATGTTCAGAGGGTTCCTCAACTATTTTGTGTTTATTTTTCTTTCTCTTACGAGGACTACCACTACTTTCACCTTGTTGAGAATCCTGCTCAATTCTTTTAGGGCGTCCTTCAGGATATAAAGGATCTTGATTATCTATACCACTCCTAGTTCTAATTCCATAAGCATGTTTATCTCCTGAGGCATTAACTAGCATACCCTTTTGTACCTTAGCAAGTTGATCAATTTGATTTTGAACCATTTGAAAGTGTTTACAAAGAATTTTAATATCATTAGAAGTTTTTTCCACAATATCTTTCAACTCATTAATACCTCTAGAGTTTTCCAATAAATGATTCTGAACTTGTTTATTAAAATTACCTTGTTTAACAATAAATGTGTCAAGTTCGTCTAAGCATTGATCAGGAGACTTACCATAGGGAATATCACCTTCATAAAAATGGAGAGAGTGTACCTCAATAATAGATGAGTGGGGAATTGGCTTGCATAATTCTTCTATAGGAGGTAGATTCTTCACATCTTCAGCTCTAATACCTTTCTCATTTAGACATTTCTTAGCTTCCTTCATCACTTCATCATTTAATGCAATAACTCCTCTCTTCTTTGGTGTTGGTATTGGAACTGGTTCAGGCACAACTGGTTCAGGAGTAATAGGCTCAGGTGTATTTAGCTCAGTTGAAGTCCAATCATCATAATACTTGCTTATTTTAGCCATTAATTCTTCAGCATCTGTAGGGGTTCTTTTCCTGAAAACACAATCAGCAAAACTATCTAGGTATCTCCTAGAATCATCAGTTAGTCCATTATAATAAATATCAAGAAGCTCATTTTTAGGCAATGGACATCCAGGATGTGCATGAATCAAGGCACAGAACCTTGTCCATGACTCAGGCAATTTCTCTTCTTCTCCATGTTTAAAATTAAAAAGTTTCTACAAAGCAGCATGTCTAGCACTAGGAGGAAAATATTTCAGGAAGAAAGAAGCAATCAAACAATCAGGACTATCAATGGAATCAGGAGGTAATCTATTAAACCAAGCCTTAGCTTCTCCTTTTAGTGAAAAGGGGAAGATCTTAGTAACAAAGTACTTGCGCATCTTAAAATATCAGAGAATAAAGCACTCATAGTAGAAAACTCATTCATATTTGTCACAACACTCTAATTTTCAGTCCCACAAAAAGGATATTTCTCAACAATGTCTAGATAGGATAAATCAAGAGAAAAATCATAATCTTCATCTTTAATATCTATGGGAGAAGTGGAAAACTTAGGATCAGAGGACAATTTAGGAATAATGGTACGTCTCTCAAGGAGACTCTTAATAGCACTAGCACCATGTGTGTTTTGGCACTCTTCAATAAATTCATTAGTAAACTCAATGTAACCATCATTAATATCATCTCTCTCTCTAGACTCAGGTGAGCTAACAGGTGTAATAGTGTCTTCACTAGGAGTTTCAGTATTTCCTAGTCTAGCCATAGTAGCATATAGGAAAGGACCTAATGAACCACTCGCATCAAGCATAATAAAAGTAACATCATGAGTATCAAAAGCAGTTTCAGATTCAGCAGTAGTAGCAGCGTGAGTAGCATGAGTATGTGGTGGTGGTGTAACAAGCTTACTTATAACAGACGGTGAATCAAGAGCAGCAGAGGTGTTTAGGATTGTACCTCTTCTTGTAGTGGATGGTAAAATAGGAAACTTTCCATCACGAGACTACCCCATGATGAAAGGAATAGTAGTGAACAATAATAGATCCAATTGAACTTACAAATAAAGCTATGTTCCCCGGCAACAGCGGCAGAAAATAGTCTTTATGACCCACAAGTATAGAGGATCGCAACATTCTTCGAGGGTATTATTACCCAATTTATTGACTCGACACAAGGGGAGCCAAAGAATACTTGCAAGCCTTAACAACTGAGTTGTTAATTCAGCTGCACCTGGAAATAGTTCTTGCTCACGGAAGTTTATCAGTAGCAACAATTTGATAGTAGCAACAGCAGCAGCAAAACAAGAGCAATAGTAATAGTAGTAGCAAACAGTAGGATATGAGTGATGACCCACAAGTATAGGGGATCGCAACAGTCTTCGCGGGTAGTATTACCCAATTTATTGATTCGACACAAGGGGAGCCAAAGAATACTTGCAAGCCTTAACAACTGAGTTGTCAATTCAGCTCCCAAATCACATAAAGCAGTTCTAACATAATTATTCTTAATAGAGCAAGGAATAGTTGTTATACCTGGATCACCAAGTTTCTTTGGAACCTTACCATTGAAGGAGTAATTAGCAAGCAAAGTAGAAATATCCTCATTAAGAATCTTCCTTTTATTAGAGATAATATCCTTCATATACTTTGAATAAGGAGGCAATTTGTAACACTACGGTTCTGAAAAGACCGTAGCTTCTATGTGACATGCCAATACCTGAATCGGTTCATTGGCTCACAATAGAATAAGATGAATAACATAGCAAAATATTCGTGTATCATAAATAACGAAGATCCAGACTATCATTATTACAATAAAAGCTTAGCTCAAGGCTAGCTCAATGTTATTCAAGTAACAACATAAATATAGTAAATCCTCCATTCTTCAAGTTTCCCACAAGTGAACAAGTGCCGAGTGGAGTACCGTGGCCTAAATCGATTACTCAGAATCGGAATATCCTGCAACATGAAATGTAGCAGCCCCGAAGGGTCAATACATGGAATGTATGGCAAGTAGGGCTATTAAAGGAGACAATAGTGCTAACATCTACATGCATATTTCGCAAGTGGAGCTGTGGCTAGCTTGCATTTGAAAATACCTTTGTCCTACTTTCATAAACAGTTTTTGATTTTCTTTGAAAGGATCCCAATTAAGTTAACCCAACAACATTAAAGCAATTATGAAATTGGAATGAGCGAGAAACAAGTCATGGAATCAATACCAAGCAACTCAGATGTCCATAATCGGGGACACGGCTAATCGATTAGATTATACACCCTGCAGGGGTTAGTACACTTTACCCATGTGACTTGGCCAGCCCAGCTCTTACCATCACTCTCATTTTGGGTGATGATAGGGAGAAGTCCAAGAAGAGACCGTTCGGGAAGTAGCTCCCCAAACCCGACACGCACCGGTCCAACCTACCAAAATTCTACATCTCTGGATGCGTGGGTTCAAGTTACCACAACCTACTGAGTCCAACCAACCGCCCATTTCATTATTGGCACATGGTTGTACACGTAAGCTACAAAATAAAGAAGCCAATCAATTTCTCTTGATACCTAGGTGCCTTTCCGCAATGATACCACCAATAATTATCAATTCCATCACACTCGGGAGATTCATTGATTAAGTTGTTTTTAGTTTTAGCAAACCAACACATTTAGAAAACAACCTTCAAGTGATGTAACCCAGCCCTCGTTCATCAAGCATGGCTAAGAACATCTACCAACGGTGGTTCATCTACAGGAAAGCCCTACCACATAATAGGACATAGCATAGCGATAGTAATATCCTACACATGCATCAACAAAATACACGACAATGCATTGAAAATAGTAGGACATCATCATGAACAAGGTAGCATCTACTTGCCTTGGTTGTAGCGGTCGGAAGAACAATCCACACACGAGCAAATGTTGCACTCGTCACAATCTACACGATACAATTGCAAACCTATAAACAAACCATCCACAACCATATACAAGCAATGATGATGCCAGATGCATGCATGACAAGTTGAATAACGCTACAGTAGCATCACATAATCTTATTCAGTATACCTACTGTATGCATGCATGGAAATTATTTTGAGTGCAAAGAAACAAAGTATGCAATTTATAATGCTCAAATAATGGAGCTAGAAACTAAATAATTAGCCACTGCTAACATATTGTTTGTAAAATCTTGGAAAATTTCTACTGTGTAGGCAACTCTAAATAGAAACAGTACCAATTGTAATTTCTCAAAAAGGATTTATATAACTCCCTGGGTAATTAAAATACTACAGTAAGCCTTTAAATAGATTCTGCAAAAACCATTACTTTAAGCCTAACTTTTTAATTCACTATGAGATTCCCCTTGTTATACTGATTCCAGGGACATCTTACTTGCAATTTTTGGAGTTACAGAACTTATTCTATGAATTAACTACTCTAAAAAGGGCATTAACTCATTTAATTAACCAGGGAAAAACCTTGCTTTAAAGTGTAATACAACTGTACAACAACATTCTACACGAGACACTGATTCTACACATATTTTATTTGCAATTTTTGGCCTATTATATCTAAAGATGTGAATTTTACAAGTTTTAGCTAATTTCTGCCAATTAAAATCAATTTAGAAATACACAGTCAGCGTTGACTGTTAACCACGCCCATGTGGCAGCTGACGTGGCGATTGACTAGTCAACTGCCAGTGCTGACCTTTCCATGGTCCATCTGGACCGTTGGATCGGGATCAAGCGGCTGGGGAGCAAGGCGGCGAGGTGGAGCTCACCGGCGGCGTCGGGTGGCGTCGGGACGGCGGCGAAGGGGCGTACGGCGTCGGGGGCTTCGCGGTCGAGCTCGTCGGCGTGGAGGCGGTGGTGGCGGGCGGAGCTGGCCGGCGGCGTCGGGCGTGGTCTGGGGAGAAAAGGAAGGGGAGGCGATCGGGTGGCGGCGATGTCGGCAAGCGGCGAGCGGAGTCACGCAGCGGGGCGTGCTTACCGCGGTAATGGCGGCGGCGGCGATCGCGGATTACGGCGAGGAATTCGCGACGGGGTGAGGCGAGGGTTTTTGGGGGGTTTTGGTGAGGGGAGCGAGGGCTATAAGAGGGGGCTCGCAGTGCGCGGAGAGGCGCTCGATCCCGAGCCGTCATCTCGACATCCGCGCGCCGCAGCGCCCTGGTATGGTCCCAGTGGCAATGATGCGCTGGGTTGGCTGACGGCGGCTATCTGTCATGTGGCCTATTCTCTGAGTTGTGCAGCTGCTGGGCCTGGGCCGCGGGCAGGCCGGCTCGCTGCCGCTCTCCTTTTTTTTCTCAGATGATTTCTTAACTGAATTTTGACAGAACTGTCCAGAATTTTTAGAAAAAAATTCAGATTCGCGTAACTTTTGCTACGGAGATCCGAATTGGGTGAATCAAAGTGCTACGGGTTCGTGGTGGAACCCTCTATGCACCTGTGCCTTTAATACACTCAAATTTTAATGTTTTTCACAGTAGCATGGTAAAACCAAGTGTTCATGTGTAGGTGTCAAAATGCCAATGCAAGTGGTTTGTTTTGTCAAAACCTTTTTAAACCGAAATTTTGCAAGGATGATCATGATGCAATGCCATGAATGTTATGCAGTACCAAATCTAAAATTTGGTATGTGACAAGACTAACCCCCTTAAGATGAATCTCGTCCCCGAGATTCGGCGTGGTTAGCAAATAGGAGTGGGTGGTCCTCTCGGATGCCATCCTCACGCTCCCAAGTGGCTTCTTCTTCGGTGTGGTGGCTCCATTGCACCTTGAAAAACCTGATCGTCTTGGTACGGGTAATCCTCTCCGCTGTTTCCAGTATCTTGACCGGCTTCTCCTCATAGGTCAAGTCATTCTCAAGCTGAACCTCCTCTAGTGGCACCGTGTCTCTCAGTGGTGTATCCACCATCTCCGGATGGCACTTCTTCACCTGGGACACGTGGAACACATTGTGGACAACGAACAGAGCCTCTGGCAACTCCAACTGATAAGCAACTTCTCGTTTGCGTGCTAAGACCCGATATGGCCCAATAAACCGAGGTGCCAGCTTACCCTTGATTCCAAATCTCTTAATTCCACGCAGTGGCGACACTCTGAGGTATGCTCTATCACCTACCTCATACACCACTTCCTTGCGCTTGGCTTCAGCGTAGCTCTTTTGCCTTGATTGTGCTACCTTCAGCCTGTCCCTAATCAAGGCGACCTTCTCCTCAGCGTCCTTGATCAAATCAGGTCCAAACAGCTGACATTCTCCTACTCCATCCCATAGCAACGGTGTCCGGCATCTTTTCCCATACAGCACATCGAACGGCGATGTCTTGATGCTGGTTTGATAGCTGTTTTTGTAGTAAAACTCAGCATACGGCAAATTCTCATACCAACTAGAACCATGAGCCAAAGCGCAAGCTCTCAGCATATCCTCTAGAATCTGATTTACCCTCTCGGTCTGTCCATCAGTCTGGGGGTGGAATGCTGTGCTAAACTCCAACCTAGTCCCCAATGACTCGTGCAGCTGGCGCCAAAAGTGTGAGGTAAATTGGGTGCCTCTATCATATACAATGCTCTTAGGAACTCCATGTAGGCACACAATTCTGTTCATATAAATCTTGGCCAACTTTGCACTCGTGTAGGTCGTATTCACCGGTATAAAGTGTGCTACCTTGGTCAAATGGTCGACCACTACCCAAATGGAGTCATATACCGACCTGGTCCTGGGCAATCCTATGATAAAGTCCATTCCCACTCTATCCCACTTCCAATCCGGCACGGGCAATGGCTGTAGCAGTCCTGCTGGCTTCTGGTGTTCCACCTTCACTCGGCTACATACATCACATAGGGCAATGTGCTCGGCGATGTCTCCCTTCATGTTGTTCCACCAGAATCTTTCCTTTAGGTCCATATACATCTTCGTATTGCCCGGATGTATGGAATACGGCGAGTCATCAGCTTCCTACAGAATCAACTTCCTTATCTCCGGATCGTTGGGAACGCACAAACGATCTCCATACCACAAGGTTCCTTGCTCATCCTCGTGGAATTCTTTTGCTCGATCCTCCTTCATATTTTCCTTTATTTCATCCATCTCCTTATCTCCTACTTGAGCCTTCCTGATCCTATTCTATAGCGTTGGTTGGACTTACATTGCTGCCAAAAATCCTTCTGACACTACCTCCAGTCTAAGTTCCTTGAATTGCTTGCACAAATCCTCGGGCAATTCTCCAACAGTCAATCCATTGGCATAGACCTTCCGGCTCAAAGCATCTGCTACTACATTGGATTTTCCTGGGTGGTATTGCAGATAATCCTTGATAAGTTCCAACCATCTCCTTTGCCTCATGTTCAGTTCCTTATGTGTAAATATGTATTGCAGGCTCTTGTGGTCGGTGTACACATCACAGTGTTTTCCCATTAGGTAGTGCCTCCATACCTTGAGCGCATGCACAACTGATGTTAATTCCAAGTCATGCGTGGGATAATTCCTCTCATGGTGTTTAAGTTGCCGCAAGGCATATGACACCACTCTCTCATATTGCATCAGCACACTTCCAAGTCCCTGCCGAGAAGCATCACAGTACACTTGGAAATCCTTCTGGAGATCAGGTAAACACAGAACAGGTGCGGTCACTAGTCGACGCTTCAGTTCCTGAAAGCTGGCTTCACACGCATCCGTCCATTCAAACTTCCTCTCCTTCTTCAGAAGCTCCGTCATTGGCTTAGCAATCTTGGAGAAATTTTCAATGAACCTCCTGTAATATCCAGCAAGTCCCAAAAAGCTGCGAATATCACCCACATTCTTGGGTGCTTCCCACTCAGTTACTGCAGTCACCTTGCTTGGATCAACAGTGACTCCTTCTCCTGACACCACATGTCCAAGAAATCCAACAGTGTTATGCCAGAATTCACACTTACTGAATTTGGCATACAGCTTGTGCTCCCTCAGCTTCTCCATAATCAGTCGCAGATGTTTCTCATGTTCAGCATCATCCTTGGAATATATCAGTATGTCATCAATAAACACCACCACGAACTTGTCCAAGTACTCCATGAATACCTTGTTCATCATGGTCATGAAATATGTCGGAGCATTCGTTAGTCCAAAAGACATAACTGTATACTCATATAAACCATACCTAGTAGTGAAAGCAGTTTTTGGTATGTCCTCCTCCCGGATCTTCAATTGGAAATAACCCGATCGCAGATCAATTTTGCTAAACACCTTCACTCCTTCCAGTTGATCAAACAAATAATTTATGTTCGGCAGGGGGTATTTGTTCTTGATGGTCACTTCATTCAGCGAGCGATAGTCCACCACTAATCTCTTGTTGTTGTCTTTCTTCTCCATAAACAGAACAGGTGCACCCCATGACGACGAACTAGGCTGAATAAATCCCTTGTCCAACTGATCCTTTAGCTGTTTCTTCAATTCCTTCAGCTCATCCACATCCATCTTATATGGTCTCTTGGCTATTGGTCTCGTTCCCGGCATCATATCGATGAGAAACTCCACATCCCTGCCAGGTGGCATTCCTGGCAGCTCTTCCGGAAACACGTCAAGGTAATCCTTAATCACAGGCACAGTATCCATGCTAACCCCCTTAAGATAATTTAGTTTACACCTTCCCCGTCGCACATCCGACTTGAACCTAATCCTCTTACCATCCGGGGTCTTGAGCGAAACCGCTTGTTGTGCACAATCTATGTGTCCCCCATGCATAGACATCCAATCCATACCCAGAATTACATCTAAACCTTGTGATTCCAATACTACCAGATGTGCAATAAAACTGTGTGCTCCAATCCTCACAGTTAAGTCGCGGCATCCCGCACTAGCCATCATATCCCCTCCAGGTGAGCTTACTCTAATAGACCCTTTTAGAGACTCCGTAGGTAACTTATACTTATCCACAAATGCCCTTGATATGAATGAATGTGATGCACCAGTATCGAAAAGTATAAGTGCAGGGTGAGTGTTGATTGGAAACTTACCAATCACAAGATCAGGCTCATCTGGGATCTCCTCCACATTCATGTGGTTCACTTTGTATACAGGTTGTTGTGTTGGCTTGGTCCTTCTTCTCCTGGACGGTTATGCATAATGTCCCTTCTGGCCACACTTGAAGCATGTCACTTCACTCAGGTCCTTCTTCACAAAGCTGTGGTCACGGTTGCGGTCATGTCCACTATGTCCTCCAGAATGGTGAGTGTGTCCTCCCTTGTGGCTGTGGCGGTTGCTCTTGTGGCTATCATGGCGATGTCCGTCGCCTCAATGGTTGTGGCGGTCATGGCTCCCATGGTGCCCATGGTCACTCCCCCCATGCTTGGAGTATCCATCATAAGAGGTGCGAGACCTGTGGTGAGAACCGGAGTGGTGATTGTTGCTCTTCTTCTTGCGGCTTTCCACCTGCTTGTGTTTCCCTTCCAAGATCCTGGCCTTGTCCATAAGCTCCTGGAAAGTGGGACAATAAACCACCAGCATCTGCACTGAAAGCTCATCACTGAGGCCATCCAGGAACCTATCTCTCCTTTTGGCATCGGTGTCAACATCCTCAGGTGCATAACGAGACAGGTTGTTGAACACTTCAATATACTCAGCCACGGTGCGGTTGGTTTGCCGCAAGTTGTGAAATTCCTTCTTCTTCAGGCTCAGAACTCCTGAAGATACGTGGTTGGTCTTGAAACCTTCCTCAAACATTGCCCAAGTCAAAGTGTCCAGCGGGTGGGTGATCTGAAAAGTGTCCCACCATGAAGCGGCTGGTCCCTCCAGTAGGTGAGCAGCAAATCTCACCTTCTCAGCATATGTGCATCCAACAGTCACCAGATCCTTATTTAATGAACGCAACCAGTCGAGAGCAACCATTGGTTCCACTGCAGTCGAGAACTTTGCTAGCCTTAGCCTTAGAAACCTAGTGAGAGCACCTCCCTGAGGCTGGTTGTTCCCATTGTTGTTGGTGTTGTTGTTCTGAGCTTCCATGAACTGGGTCATAACTTGGGTCAGCTGTGCCTGAGCTGCCATGAGCTTCTCCAAATCAGTGGGTTGACGGCGGGGAGGCATCTGCGGTTCAGCAGGTAAGTTTAGAAAGAATCGATTACGAAAACAGGATTCTACCCATGCATTATGACCAAACAACAACAAAACAATCACAGACAATCTCAAGCAAGCAACACATCAACAAAAAAATGATCCAGCAACATCCCAGAGGTTATCCTAGCAGTATATATCTATTGAAATAGTTTTTAGAAGAGTTGGCATTAGTTCTCTACACAAAAGGTCAACAAAGCATTAAAAACAGGAATCTGCCAGAATAGTCCGGCAGCGTTCACGATTTTTTCTACCTGACTTAAACTCGTCAGGAATTTTTTATGATTTTTTTTATACAGTACAGAGAGTTTCGAACCAGCCCTATTTTTTTCAGATTTTTCCCAGATACCAATAAAATATGAAAAATCGTGCAGTACTGTTGTGTCAGCAGAAAACTGCAACAGGAAAAACTCAGATATTAACCAAACTTGCCATAACTCTTCCATAAAATTCGCACAAATAATCCTGGGATATTGGAGTACACATAGGAGCAACTAAACAATCTTAAACTAACAGTAATTAAGTTTTACATCGATCGAGACTAATCCTAACGATTTTACCTAACGAAAACTAATTGGTGGACTTCTATCTATTTCTTGAAGAGGTTGCGGTAGGTCCTCGCACTCATGCGTTAGCGTTTCTGTCCACGAACCAACCATGGCGGCGGAGTATACACCTCTCCTGATTCATCACTTGAAATCTCAAACTCCACCTCTTCTGGATCCTCCTCTTCTTCTTCATTCTCTGCTACGGCTGCAACAGCTTCATCTCCTCCACCATCATCGTCTCCATCATCATCCTCGTCCTCATCATCATCATCGTTCCCACTGTCATCATCATCATAATTGTTGCCATCATCTCCATTGTCATCATCAGAGGGTGGATTCAGCTGTGCTTGGAGAGCGGCAATCTGGGCTGCCATATCTTCAATAGTTTGATCCCTTTCCTGGACGGTCCCTTGCAATTGTTGTATGGTCTGGTTGTTTTCCTACACAGTTCCATTAAGCTGAGCTATGGTTGCATCCCTGCCTACCAGGGCATTATTCAGAACATCCACGGCTTCATGCAAGGTCTCTATCTCCAATCCTTGGACCACCATACCATTGCTGGCAAAATCTGCTATCTCTTTTACCATCATCACTTTCTCAGTTAGATCTCCATTCTCCCTTTCCATATCCTCTATGTGCCTCTGACGGGGCGGCATGTTGTTCCTATCGCCCAGGGTCACCACAACGTTCCCATCCTCATCACGCCTCCTGTAGTCATGGTAGGGTGAGTCTGCTGGCAGCAGGTGTCGGACAAGATGGCACTGGCGTGATTCATGCAGGGCCAAGTTTATTCCAAGTCCCCAGTTGCAGTATGTCTTGGTGTAGATCAGATGCACAGGGTTTGGCAAGGCGGCATCCCTAAAGATGAAGGTGGTGATCTCCCATGCATCCTCGCCATATCCATAGGTGTACAACCTTCTTCCCTTGAACATGGGCAGTGGCAATCCCAATGACTGCGAGAGCTGTGCTAACTGTCTAGCAAAGGGCCTTGGTGACTCCATGGTTGCATACTCAGTCCTGAATTCTCCCATATATCAATTAAAAGAGGAAAGTGTGAGAATAGCATATGGTAAGAATTTACGAGAGTGAAAGGCATAAAATGAAAGATAGAGTTAATATAAGCTTTAATAATTCTATGGATTCCTAATCCAAACCTAGGTCACGATCCTACAGTCGACACACGGGCTCTGATACCATCTTGTAACACTACGGTTCTAAAAAGACCGTAGCTTCTATGTGACATGCCAATCCCTGGATCGATTCATTGGCTCACAATAGAATAAGATGAATAACATAGCAAAATATCCGTGTATCATAAATAACGAAGATCCAGAGTATCATTATTACAATAAAAGCTTAGCTCAAGGCTAGCTCAATGTTATTCAAGTAACAACATAAATATAGTAAATCATCCATTCTTCAAGTTGCCCACAAGTGAACAAGTGCCTAGTGGAGTACCGTGGCCTAAATCGATTACTCAGAATCGGAATATCCTGCAACATGAAACGTAGCAGCCCCGAAGGGTCAATACATGGAATGTATGGCAAGTAGAGCTATTAAAGGAGACAATAGTGCAAACATCTGCATGCATATCTGGCAAGTGGAGCTGTGGCTAGCTTGCATTTGCAAATACCTTTGTCCTACTTTTATAAACAGTTTTTGATTTTCTTTGAAAGGATCCCAATTAAGTTAACCCAACAACATTAAAGCAATTATGAAATTGGAATGAGCGAGAAACAAGTCATGGAATCAATATCAAGCAACTCAGATGTCCATAACCGGGGACACGGCTAATCGATTAGATTATACACCCTGCAGGGGTTAGTACACTTTACCCATGTAACTTGGCTAGCCCAGCTCGTACCATCACTCTCATTTTGGGTGATGATAGGGAGAAGTCCAAGAAGAGACCGTTCGGGAAGTAGCTCCCCAAACCCGACACGTACCGGTCCAACCTACCAAAATTCTACATCTCTGGAAACGTGGGTTCGAGTTACCTGACCTCTCGAGTCCAACCAACCGCCCATTTCATTATTGGCACATGGTTGTACACGTAAGCTACAAAATAAAGAAGCCAATCATTTTCTCTTGATACCTGGGTGCCTTTCCGCAATTGATACCACCAATAATTATCAATTCCATCACACTTAGGAGATTCATTAATTAAGTTGTTTTTAGTTTTCGCAAACCAACATATTTAGAAAACAACCTTCAAGTGATGTAACCCAGCCCTCGTTCATCAAGCATGGCTAAGCACATCTACCAACGGTGGTTCATCTACAGGAAAGCCCTACCACATAATTGGACATAGCATAGCGATAGTAATATCCTACACATGCATCAACAAAATACACGACAATGCATTGAAAATAGTAGGACATCATCATGAACAAGGTAGCATCTACTTGCCTTGGCTGTAGCGGTCGGAAGAACAATCCATACACGAGCAAACGTTGCACTCGTCACAATCTACACGATACAATTGCAAACATATAAACAAACCATCCACAACCATATACAAGCAATGATGATGCAAGATGCATGCATGACAAGTTGAATAACGCTACAGTAGCATCACATTATCTTATTCAGTATACCTACTGTATGCATGCATGGAAATTATTTTGAGTGCAAAGAAACAAAGTATGCAATTTATAATGCTCAAATAATGGAGCTAGAAACTAAATAATTAGCCACTGCTAACATATTGTTTGTAAAATCTTGGAAAATTTCTAATGTGTAGGCAACTATAAATAGAAACAGTACCAATTTGAATTTCTCAAAAAGGATTTATATAACTCCCTGAGTACTTAAAATACTACAATAAGCCTTTAAATAGATTCTGCAAAAACCATTACTGTAATCCTAACTTTTTAATTAACTATGAGATTCCCCTTGTTCTACTGATTCCAGGGACATCTTACTTGCAATTTTTGGAGTTACAGAACTTATTCTATGAATTAATTACTCTAAAAAGGGCATTAACTCATTTAATTAACCAGGGCAAAACCTTGCGGTAAAAGTGTAAAACAACTGTACAACAACATTCTACACGAGACACTGATTCTACACACTTTTTATTTGCAATTTTTGGCCCAGTAGATCTAAAGATATGAATTTTACAAGTTTTAGCTAATTTCTGCCAATTAAAATCAATTTAGAAATACACAGTCAACGTTGACTGTTGACCACGCCCATGTGGCAGCTGATGTGGCGATTGACTAGTCAGCTGCCAGTGCTGACCTTTCCACGGTCCATCTGGACCGTTGGATCAGGATCAAGCGCCTAGGGAGCAAGGCGGCGAGGTGGAGCTCACCGGCGGTGTGAGGTGGCGTCGGGGTGGCGGCTCCGGCGAGTCTTGGCGGCGGCGGGCGTCGGAATCGGGTCGCCAGCGGCTCGTCGGCGTGGGCGGTGGTTGGCGTGCGTGAGGCGGCAATGGCTGGGCTCGGCGGCGAGCACGGGCGGCGTCGAGGCGTGGTCCTGCGAGGAGAAAAGGAAGGGGGAGGCGATCAGCGGGTGGCGGCGGTGTCGGCGAGCAAGCGAGCGAGACGAGGGGGAGTCACGCGCGGCGGAGGGCGTGCTTACCGAGGTAATGGCGGCGGCGGCGATCGCGGATTCCGGCGAGGAATTCGCGGCGGGGTGAGGCGGCTCGGGCGAGGGTTTTGGGGTGGTTTTGCTGAGGGGAGCGAGGGCTATAAGAGGGGGCCCGCGGTGTGTAACACCCTCAGAATCGGACCTATGCAAGTTTTAGCGAATCCCGCCAAACCTGCATAGAAACGATTCAAAGGTGCCCACCAGGCACTTTCGTGCGGGTGGAAAACGAAGTAATAACATTACACAACAGTCCTCGATGGTACCCACAGAACAGATATACATAACAGCGACTCGAAGAGTCAAGAATACAGATATAATATACAAAGATCCAAATCACCTTGAAAATGATAGAGCGTCCGACTACGGACAAGATGCAAATGGGGCTAAGAGCCCTGAAGAATAACCAATGGCGTCCATAACCCTGCCGGGCCAAGCGGAAGGGTAACCACGCTAACGACGTCGATCTCAAAACCTGCTTAAACAAAAGGGGTGCCGACAAAGGGCAAAGGAAAAAGAGGAGCGTCGATCTTGAGGCCGATTACACGGCGAGGCTAGAATTCGGCGGTCCTCGCCTACATAGGTATGGTGGACTGAAGCGGCAGCGGCAACATGCACTAAACACCCTATAGAGACTCAATACAACTAGCGGCAATCAGAGAGGGGTAAGAAGGACCTATCCGGAACCAGACTGATACTAACACCAAACAATACCTTCCTGGTATTGCCCCTCGAGACCAAACGAGGAAGTCAACCGAGGAACTCACACAGTTGGCAGTTTTACTTATTCAGTTATCGTTGCAGCAATTACTAGTCAGGTTTAGATAATCATCCTGATAAAGTAAGCAGTGGGCACTTTTAGTTAATCATTTCGTTATAGTTGCAACACTTACTAATCAGATACAGATAGCATGAGATAACCCAAAACCCAGCAGTTGTTGGTACTTTTATTTAGCCATTCCGTTATAGTGAAACTGATTACTAATCATATCGGATACAAGTCAATTTATAACAGTAAACTTTAGTTATAGTTGTCTATGATCAAGCACTGTGCTCCAAGTCGTCCATAACCGCGGACACGGCTTCTCGAAAAGATTTAACCCTGCAGGGGTGCACCAAAGTATCCACAAGCACTTCGACCCTTTTGCGGATCGGTTAACATACACCCATCGGTATGTCGGCGGGGCCTAAGTCATGGCGTTCCTGGACCCAAAGCAAGCACGGGGCCACCCCACTAAGTCTACCATAGCGAAGTCGGCGGTCTCGAGACGGACTTAGGGTTTGACGATGGTCAGACGACAAAGAAATCCCAAAACTGGGACTTTCGATACCGCAAAAACACTCCGCTTCCTAAACAGTACAGTGTGATCCTCGCACAAACGTAAATAAAGCAGTAAAGCATGGCATAAGTACAGGATAGTAAATAAAACCTCAAACTAGTTTGTGGCCCCCAGTACAATACTTTGAAATCAGGTACTAATCAATGGGGGGCCCATATCTCCCCACCTGTGGTTAGCGCGCTCGATCTCGGAACAGGTGTCAAGAACTCGGGGTCCTACGGGACACAAGTGGGCGGTCGGAAACCAACATTATCTATCACCCACCGATGCCTCTGCTTACTTACTTCAATTTTAGTTATTAATCAATAATTAGATTAAACGATAATTAAAGCCATGATCATCTCAAACATTGAACATGCGGCACTTCTCCAACAACTGTGGTACTTGACGACACGCAACAACACTTGAGCAAGCGACTACGACGCGCGGGTCCAACTATCTACCAAACAACAGGTAATAGGATGTGTCCAAGGCTATATATGGCTGCAAGGGATATCACGGGTACGAAAACTAGAGCATCGCAACACAGATAGCAAAAGATCAACAGGAGGGAATAAATACTAGAAAAGTAAGATAGATAGAAAAGGGGAAGATGCTCGCCTGAAAACATTGCCGAAGGTTCAACCGAAGATCGGGTCGACTCTCGCATCAACTCAACGGCCTTATCCGCGAAGAAGCAAAACACTAGAAGAAACACCGGATGCACTATTTAATACTACGGCAAAAGATCGGGCATGATGCATGCATGATGTGTGACATGGCAAAGGTGCGATGCAATTAGGTCATATTAGGTGGAACCGGGGTCCCGACAATTAATTAAACGGTTCAAGTTATTTATCTACCCCGCAAATTAAATGTTGTCTTAACATGGCAGAAGATAGTACCGGGTTCGCTACACAAATTTAAATGAGGCCAATATGAGACTAGATTTGCCTGCATATGGGCCCCATATTTAATTATTAAGTGAATCGGCATAAGGCCCCCAAACCACAGACAAGCATGCATGCATGAACAATTTAATATGCATCAGATATATCATTTATAAAATAAGGTCTCGGGTTTGGGTTCACACATTAGGGTTCGGCGATCTTGGGGTTCCGGGGTTTCGGGGTCGGTCTTAGGGTTCAGGGTTCGACGGGGTCGGTCTCGGCAAAAACATTCTCGATCAATGGGTAGATCTCGTCGCATCCGGGTTCTCGGCGAGCTCGGCGTCCGGGAAGGAGAACTTGTCGTCCAGGGTTTCGGTGTCCGGGGTGAAGTACTCGGCGTCCTTGAGGGAGTTCTTGGCGTTCCGGGTGGGCGACCTTGGCGTTCGGCAACCTACGAAGTAGACCTTGGAGTTCCGCGATGATCTTGTCGATTCCCTGTCGAAGGCCTTCGGTTACGGGGTCTCGGCGAACTTGGCGTGTCGAGGTTCGGCTTCTGGTTCCGGCGCCGTGGTATTGCATAGTTCCCCGGTTCTCGACTCGTGTCGGTCTTGTCGTTAACCGAACAGGGCATCGTGGCGGTTTCTTCTTGTGGCGTCGGTCTTGTGGTGCTATCTTGATTTGCCGATGTCGAGCTCGGGTTCCGCGCCGGGGTCTTCCGGGTTCCATGTCGAAGTACTTGGGGTTCCAACGGCCGTTGTCGTTGCCGGTCTCGAGTGGCGTCAACGGTGGACGAACTTGGTGCGGACGCGGCGCCTCGGCAAGCGGCAAGGGAGACGTCACAGCGACAATAAGGCGTTCGGGTCTGGCGGCGATGAGGCAGGTCCGGTGGGGAGCCCATGGCGGCGGGGAGATGCCGGCGGCCGACGCCGCGGCTCCATGGGCGGCGTCAGGCGAGGCGAGCGCGGCTGCGGCGGGTGCGGGCAGCGGCGCGGCGGCGGGCGGCCGCAGAGGCGAAGAGGAGGAGGCCGACGGCGGGGAAGGCTGCTTGGCGCGGCAGCGGCGGCGAGGGCAGTCGGGCTCGGGAGGCGAGAGGAGCAGGTGCAGGCGAGGAGGGTCCCAGGCGGCAGCGGTCGGCGGGCGTGCCGTGCTCGGCGGCAGCGGGCGGCGGTCGGCAGGCGTGGGCGGTGGAGGGCAGGGGCTCGTCGCAGCGAGGCGGGCGAGGATGGAGGAGAGCGAGGCTCGGGCGGCGGCGTCGGCGGTGGCGGGGCAGCCCGGGAGGAGGAGGCGAGGTGGGCGGGGCCGCTCGGGCTCAGCGGGCATGGCGGCAAGGTGGAGAGGTGCGGCGAGCGAGGCTGCCGAGGCGAGAGGAGAGAGGGAGGATGGGGAGGAGAGGGAGGCGGCGGGGCGGAGCGGAGAGGGAGGCCGGCGACCGGAGCTGTGGAAGAAAAGGGGCGGGGAGACGCGGTGGGGAGAGGGGCGCGTGGGGGAGGGAAGAGAGGGAGTGGGCCGGAGGGGTGACGGGGTGGGGCCCGCTGGGCGGTGAGTGGAGAGAGTGGCCGACGGGTGGGACCAGGCGGCGGGCTGGTGGGGATTCGGTGTGGGGAGGTGGCTTGGGTGTGTGGTGTTGTGGGTGTGGGTAGGGATTGGTGGGGCCGGGGGAGAGAGGCGGGTGGGGGTGTGGGGACCGGATGTAAGTGAGAGGGGGGCAGGCGGGTAGGGAGGTTGTGGGTGAGAGAGGGAGAGGGGAGGGACTGGTGGATTGATGAGGTGGCGGGGTGGGTAGGAAATTGGGGGAGGGTGAGGTGGCGAGCTGTGAGTGGTGGGTAGATTAGGGTTGGGTGGGAATAGGAATTAGGGTGGGGTGGTTTAGGTGGACCGTTTTTGTACTGGGGGTGGTCGACTGGGTCGGTTCGGCCCGTTCGACTGCCCCCACTAAAAATAATTAGATATTTTATTTATTTCAAGCAGGGCTTTTGCAAACCGATAGCAGACAAAACAAAATAATCCGGAGACCCGGGTTTTGCGTTTGAATAAAGACGGGGCGTTTAGAAATCAAATTAGGTTTTCCCGAAAATAGTTTTATGCGAACAAATGCAAGATGATGACGATGCTCAAATGCAATGTGGCATGATGACATGAGCTTGCGGTCATGAGGATGCAATGCACAAAAACAACGCGATTTTCTAGTAGTGGTTTTGCGTGATGCCACACGGTGCGTGGAGAGGCGCTCGATCCCGAGCCAAATCCGCCTCGGCGTCCGCGCCCACGGCGGCGCCATGCTGGCAAGCGGGCCCCACTTATATGCAGAGGCGCTACTGGTCGGCAGCTGGCTACATGTGGCTTCTTCTGGCACTCATCGCTGCTGCCAGTTGGGCCTCGGCCGTGGGCAGGCTGGCTTGCTGCCGCTCTCCTTTTTTTTCTCAGATGATTTCTAAACTGAATTTTGACAAAACTGTCCAGAATTTTTAGAAAAAAATTCAGATTCGCGTAACTTTTGCTACGGAGCTTAGAATTGGGTGAATCAAAGTGCTACGGGTTCGTGGTGGAACCCTCTATGCACATGTGCCTTCCATACACTCAAATTTTAATATTTTTCACATTAGCATGTTAAAACCAAGTGTTCATGTGTAGGTGTCAAAATGCCAATGCAAGTGGTTTGTTTTGTCAAAACCTTTTTAAACCGAAATTTTGCAAGGATGATCATGATGCAATGCCATGAATGTTATGTAGTACCAAATCTAAAATTTGGGATGTGACACAATTTAATAGCATAAATCAAAGTAATTTGCAAGAATAAAGGTTTCATCCACTCACAAAACTTGTTGTAGTGTTCCTCCTCCTTTGACTTGTGTTTCTTACCTCGAAAAGTCATAGGTTTCTACACCCAAGGTTCTCTCTCTTTACCATGTTTATTAGCAATAAAATCTTCCTTTGTGTACCTAGTGTTCTCAGTGTGCTTCTCAGGTTCTTCCTCACCTTCCTCCTTATCAGGAGCATCATTATCATTACCATTCTCAGTTTCAGCATCAGAGACAGATATACTATTAGGATCTACAGCAGGTTCAAGTGGTTCCTCAACTATCTTATGTTTCTTTTTCTTCCTCTTACGAGGACTACCACTATCTTCACCTTGTTGGGAATCCTGCTCTATTCTTTTAGAGTGTCCTTCAGGATATAAGGGATCTTGAGTAGCTATACCACTCCTAGTTCTAATTCCATAAGCATGTTTATCTCCTGAAGCATTAACTAGCATATCCTTTTGTACCTTAGCAAGTTGATCAAGTTGGGTTTGAACCATTTGAAAGTGTTCATTTCAAAGCATTTTAATATCATTAGAAGTTCTTTCCACAATATATTTCAACTCATGGATAGCCCTAGAGTTTTCCAATAAATGATTCTGAACTTGTTTATTAAAGTGACCTTGTTTAACAATAAAAATGTCAAGTTCCTCTAGGCATTGATCAGGAGGCTTACCATAAGGAATATCACCTTCATCAAAGTGTTGGAGAGAGTGTACCTCAATAGTAGATGAGTAGGGAATTGGATTGCATAATTCTTCTATAGGAGGTAGATTCTTCACATCTTTTATAGGAGTAGCAGTGAACAATAATAGTCTTGATGATCCACAAGTATAGGGGATCGCAACAGTCTTCGCGGATAGTATTACCCAATTTATTGATTCAACACAAGGGGAGCCAAAGAATACTTGCAAGCCTTAACAACTGAGTTGTCAGTTCAGCTGCACCTGGAAATAGTTCTTGCTCATAGAAGTTTATCAGTAGCAACAGTTTGGTAGTAGCAACAGCAAAGCAACAACAACAGCAACAGTGAAACAAAAGCAATAGTAACAGTAACGGTAACAGTAGGATTCGAGTGCGGTAGGAAAAGGGATGGATGATGGGCATTGCATGCGAGTCTAAACATGTAACTTAAAGATCTAGGGCATTGTAGATAAATAATAACAAGCATCCAAGTACTAAACAATCCTAGGCATGTGCTCCATATATAGTCATACGTGCTCGCAATGAGAACTTGCACAACATCTTCTGTCCAGCCAACCCGTGGCAGCGGGGCCTCTAGGGAACTACTGGCAATTAAGGTGCTCCTTTTAATTGTAAGACCTCACCTTTGTAAAGGTAAAGGTCCCTCTGATTGCAATTCACTTGATTGAAAAATTTTGGATTACCTTTGATTCAAATTTTGTTTAAGTAGGGTTTTGATGTGTAACATCCCTAAAATCATGATTTAAAAATTTTGCATATCATCCATGCATTCATAATCATTTTAGGATCATTTACAAAGTCATTACAAAAACAGAAGCATTTGAATGTCTATTATTTTATGTAAGCAAGGCATTGGCCCAATATTACTCTCTATTATGAGATTATTGTTTTAAAACCAAATACATTTGATCCTATGATTGATTGTTGTTTTCCAAAGCTTGGACAAAAGATTTCAAAACAAAATATGAGTTTAAAACCATTTTTATACCTTTATTAAAGCATTTGTAAAGGCACTGTTTTCTTTTAAAATTTCAAAGGACCAAAGTTAGTTTGAGTGAACAACAGTGCTAAATGATCAATTGAGAGTTGGATCCATCCTACAAAAAACCAGAACAAATTTGAATTCATTTTGATTTGAAACTCATTTGAATTTGGTTCCTGGAAATTCAAACAGAAAAAGAAAAAGGTTAAAGAATAAGAAATGGGCCGGCGCCACCCTTTCGGCCCAGTAGACAAAACAGCCCACCCGAGGTTTTTCTTCCCCTCTGTTTCTCACCATAGCCGCGCGCACCCACTCGCTGACAGCCCGACCCCACATGCCCCGTCATCGTCGTCCCCAAACCCCGCCCACGACCTGGCCTTGCCGTTTCCTCCCTCTCCTTCACTATCGCGTTTTAAATTGGTTAAATGTCGTTGATTGCGTGCGTAATCCTCGCCCCCGCTCCGTCTACTTAATCCCCTCCCCCTCGCGGCCATTTACCCCAACATAGCCAGCCAGAAGCTCCGCCAGGCTCCGCGAATTCTCGCTTGCACCGTCGTTGTCCCGATGAGCTCCAGCGACTGATTCCGGTGAGTTCTGAGCGCCCCTCGCCTTCTGCTTGACCCTGTCGAGTTCTCCATGTCTTCGTGCTTCTCCTAATGCCTTTGGTTTGCCCGCGCATGACCCAGGTTATGCCGTACATCGCAATCCCAGGATTACCATTTTTGCGAGACATAACAGAATTGGATACCATAGTACATCATCCATTACAAACGATACATAAGTTCTTACACAAATAGGGATCTCATGATCCAGTTCTTAATACAACATCAAGCAGCGAAATACGTAATAATAACGGTAGCGTAGGCGAAGCTCCATCTTCGGGGTCACAGGCAATGCTGACAATGGGAGATGATCCTAGTTGTCGTAACCTTCCTAGGATCCATCTTCCAGGTACTCCTATTCATAGTCTGGCCATGGGAATAGCCAGGGACAAAGCCATGAGTACTCTTTAAGTACTCGCAAACTAATACTAACAGGTAAAGGGGGTTTTTGGATAATAGGACACTAGGCTCTAGGGTTGTTTTGCAAAAGCCAGATTTATCTCTACTAGGTTCCAAAGCTAGTCACAATTTTATAATTCCTAAGTGGGAACTTGTATTTCATATCACAACTCTGTTGTGGTCAAGTCAAAGTCTTAATTCATTTCACAGGTCATTTTGAAAAGTCTGACGGGGGAACAGTATGGCCACTCCAACTGTCCATAACCGCAGATGCGGCTATTTGAATAGTTTGACACTCAGTAGAGACTGTACACTTTCACCACAACATTTGATACATCCGTCAGGAACAAATCCTGAATTCACCATACTCAGTATGCGGATAATCAATCCTAACCTTTCAATTACACGCCCTAGTATAAGCACCTCTCCTGTGAGTTTGGCCTCCCAACCATGACCAACTGTCATCTTGGGTACTGCACAGGTGGAAAATCTTCACAAGGTAGCCTCAGCTCAGACCTTGGCCGTGAGTTAACTAATACTAAGGAATATAAGTTTCCAGTCAAGCCCTACCCAATATTCGGGTATTGTGGTTGTACGATAAAATTGGAATGGTATCGCATCCAGACAACCATCAGTTTTATAAAGGCCTAAGGCTCATGCCTCAACATTTTTATCACCAAAATCCTCAGGTGTTTGGAAACACATGTCCAAAACATTTCAATAGAATGATCCATCATTCCAAGGTTTTCATAACCATTTTTCCACCAAGTATTCCCATCTAAAAGTTGATCAAGTTTTATGCTTAGCACTAGCATCTACAGGTGGGGGTAGTACTAATGAGGGTGGTAACTAGTGGAGTTTCAACTAAGTACAACCTTATGTCTCAGGCTGATGTCAAGGTTTCTAACTTAGGCCAAATTTTATGCTCTTTATGCAACCTTCAGCATCTTTCCAATCTCTACCAGTCACTTAAGTAAACTCTAAGTATGCTTTGATAAATAAATATAGTAAGAAGCTTGCACATAAAACTACGATTGGTTTATCAAGTGGGTATGATCACATATGCTTAAGGCATATAGTAGTCATAGAACAAGTATGGGTTTGTTGCATCAGTAGGGTATCTTGCAAGGGTTAGTTTGCATAGGTCAACTTGATTAGTAAGGCTTGCATAGGTATAGTATCAGCTTGCATCAATATCGGTATAAGCTTGCTACATTGCAAGTGTTAGCTTGCCTTGTGCAGAGTAGTGGTTGAAGTTCTCCTCGGCTTCTTCTTCGTAGTATCCTCCTTCCTCCTCGTATCCTTGGTCGGTACTAGCGTCTATGAATAAATACGAGGTACACAATCACCAAACAATACTTAACTACTTGCGATCATCACACACAAGGGTCCTATGGATGATCTAGCATCATCTCTAACATTACAAGGTTAGGGCTTGATTTAATTCCTTTTATTTTAGAAAAGTAATTTCTACTCATTGAAAAACTACTTAAGATTTAATATTCTCCAAACCAAACATGGGATCATGTTGACACATCTCATCACCACATATTGTAGTCCATGGGAATGTGATTTGAAGTGGTGTCACAATTTAATAAGGTTTTACCCTTTTATTTTAATTAATTAAAGTGGCTAGAAATGCTTATGTAGCATTCTTTTATTACTTGAACATTATTTCTGCAAGTAAACCTATATATTTTTATATATTCTGAAAGGTATGGTTAAATGTGATTTTTGAGAGTTGGAATCAACTCAAACGCTATTATGGTTTAAATTTGAAAAATGTTTGAATGCAGAAAAGCTTGTGCCTTGTTATTTTTACCATGGGTGATCTATAGATCCAAATGACTTGAATCCAACGGGCTTGGATTCAGCATTCACATACCTTTCCAACAAAATTGGTTTCATTCAATTTGGTGCACTGAATCGATCTGGGTTGATTTTTGAAGTTGGGTACAGAAGTGTGTTTGAATTGAAATAGAAAAAGGTTTAATTTGAATAACTGGGCTGCGGGAAAATTCTTGGGCGGCCTGCTAAGCGCGATGCTCCTTGGCTGCTTAAGTGGGTGTCCCCACTCGTCAGTGACACGGGGCTGGGCGAAGCGGTATGGGGCGACGTGGATCGTTTGATCTAGTTCTAATCCAACGGCTGGGAGTCATCGTCGATGCGAGACAACACAGGCGAGAACGAAACCTATCGCGGCCAGTGAGGGTCGCTGGGGGCTCACCGAATGCTTGGCGAGGGTCGTGAGGCGGAGAACGAAGTCGACGGCGAATCTCCGGTACCGGTGGCTTCTCTGGCGGCTCAATCGTTGGCTCCTTCTTCTCCAGGCGGGCTCCGGTGAAATTCCGGCGGGGTGGTGCTTGCCTTGCTCTGAGAATGGTGTGGAACGATCAGTGAGGAGAGGGTAGTGAGATGGTGTGAAGAAATCGTGCGAGGGTGGCCTCTATTTATAGTCGAGCGAGGGGACCGTCGGGGCGCACGGTGAGCTCGTCGGGGGCGATGTTACAGGCGGCTAATGGCATGGGCAAGGGTAGGGGACGGTGCGGTGTCTCCTGGCGATGCTCAACGACATGGTCTCGAGGCATGGGCGGTGTGGTTTGGTCTGGAACGGGCGGTGCTCTGCGCGGCAGAGGCGGCGTCTTCAACGGCGGGCGGTGGTTGTGTGGAACGGGGTGGCAAACGGGGATGTCTGGCGGTCTCCTGGGTCGGTGGTGATTGTGTATGCACGCGGCGAGGGCGGCGCACGGTCTGTGGGCGTTGGTCGAGGGTGGTGCTCTGGCGCACGCTCGGCACGGTTGCTGGCGAGGTTGGCATGGTTTGTGCGTGTGGTCCAGGGCTTGGCAACACTCGTGGCTAGGACAGGTAGTGGCAGTGGACTGTGGGCTGCCTCCCAGACAAGGTTGTCACGGCTAGTTCTTCCTCTAGCCTGCTGTCCACAATGGGGACAAGGGGGTGCTCGGTTGTTCACCATTGATGGCAATGGCAAGCTCACAGGGGTGCTAGTCCTTAGTTAAACTTCCTAGATGATCTACTGAGCTGTGTGTGAGCTAACTAGGGAACAAGTTAGGCCAATTTTACTGCACACTATACTGTTTGATGTTTGTTTGATTTGTGTCTGCAACCTGTTTGATGAAATGGCCGCATGAACTCAAATTTTGAAAAGATTTTTGGTGGGTTTGCTAGATTGGTGTTGGTGAGTCCGCAGATGCTTGGGTTTTGTAAGTTGAGCTTGTTTGAGTGGTTTTTGAAAAAGTGGAATCTTCCCATATGATAAAGATTCAATTTTGAATTGTCATTTAAACTATGCATTTGAAAGTTTCTGGATGATCACAAAGTGGGCCTTGATACCTTGTTATGAGTACATTCAAGGGGTGCAAAGATCCAGGAAAGTTTACATTAGGTTGAAAGTTTGAGACAGCCAAAGTAGGCATGGGAGTTAAATTGGCCAAAATGACCATTCATTTCATATATGTGTTTTGATTTACTTGTGTTTAGGAAAAGTGTGGGAAATGTTTTAGATGATGTTTATTTCACCTAAGAAACATTTTACAAGCAATGAAACAAACAAACAAGGTGGTTTGTAAAAGAGTTCAAAATCCATGCATACACATATGCATGCATTCATGATTTTATTTAGGAAAGTTTTTGTTAACCCTAATTTTGATGATTAGAATTTGATGATCCAAGCTTAGTATTTTTGGGATGTTACAAACCTTTCCCCCTTAAACAAAATCTCGTCCCGAGATTTGAAGAAGGACGAAAAGATTACCTAGGATTTGAAGAGATCGGGAAACTCCGTCCTGATGTGATCTTGGCGCTCCCAGGTAGCTTCCTCTTTTGTGTGGTTGCTCCACTGAATCTTGAGAAACTTGATGCTTCGGGTTCGGGTAGTTCGAAAAGCTTCTTCCAAAATGCGGATGGGTACTTCGGGATAGGTCAGGTCATCGTTGATCTCTATGGTCCGGTGATCGATATTCTTGAACACTTCGGTCTTCTTGGGGACTTCGAGACACTTGCGAAGTAACGAGATATGGAACACATTGTGCACAGCTGACATCTCTTCAGGTAGTTCCAATTGATATGATACTTCTCCTCGACGGTTCGGAATTTTGAAAGGTCTGATATATCTGGGGGCTAACTTTCCTTTGAGTTGGAAACGCTGCATTCCCTTCAATGGCGACACTTTCAGATAAACAAAATCTCCTATATTGAAGGCGAGGTCTCGATGTCTCTTGTCGGCATAACTCTTATGTCGGGATTGGGCGGTCTTGAGGTGCTCACGAATCTTGTGAACCTTCTCTTCTGCTTCTCGGAGGATGTCGGGTCTGAAAATCTGACTCTCTCCTACTTCCGACCAGTTCAAAGGGGTGCGACACTTTCTTCCGTACATGAATTCAAATGGGGCCATTTGCAAACTGGCTTGGTAACTATTGTTGTATGAAAATTCTGCAAGCGGAGCAGTCTTCCACTTGGATCCATATTCTACCACACATGCTCTAAGCATATCTTGAGTATTTGATTTACTCGCTCCGTTTGTCCATCGATGCGAGGGTGATCTGTGCTTTGAAATCTAGGCGGGTTCCTAAACCTTCTTGGACTTTCTTCGAATCTCGAGGTAAATGCCAGTTCCTCGATCGATACTATGTTCTTGGGGACTCGTGCAAAGCGATTCTAGCGATGTACAACTCCGCTAGCCCGAACTACGATATGTGGTTTTGACGGGCAAGAAATGGGCGACTTTGGACAATCATCCACTATGACCCAAATAGAGTCATTTCCCCTACTAGAAGTAGGTAGTCGATGATAAAGTCCATTCCTCTGAATCCCATTTCCATTCAGGATTTGCAAAGGTTGCAACAATCCATTGGTCTTTGATGTCCTGCCTTGGCTCGCTGACATATATCACACTTGGCGATATAGCTTCCGATTTCTCTCTTCATCTTATGCCACCAAAATTGCTCTTTCAAATCTTGATACATCTTAGTTCCTCCGGGATGGATAGAATAAAGAGTATCATGAGCCTCCTTCAAGATAACTTCTTTCAACTCCGAATCTGCTGGTACACAAAGGCGTCCTTTGTACCACAGAACTCCTTCTTCGTCCTCGGTGAATCCGGGTACTTTGCATGTACCGATACGACGCTTGATTGCGTCGATACTGGCATTTCCCTTCTGCGCCTCTTTATTCTGATTGATCAAAGTGGGCTGAAGTTCTATGCTAGCCAAAAATCCTTCACTTACTAAATCCATTCGAAAATCTTCCATCTCCTTGTGCAAACTTGGTTGCTCCTTCAAAATCATGGAGTTCAAGCGGCACGGCAATCTGCTAAGGGCATCGGCTACCACGTTGGCTTTACCAGGGTGATAGTGAATGTCCAGGTCGTAATCCTTGATTAGCTCAATCCATCTTCTCTGCCTCATATTCAACTCCTTTTGAGTGAATATATACTTTAGGCTCTTGTGATCCGACTAAATCTCACAACGGTTTCCCATTAGGTAATTTCTCCATGTCTTCAGGGCTAGAACTACTGCTGCGAGTTCGAGGTCATGGGTTGGATAGTTTTTCTCATGTTGCTTCAATTGTCGAGATAGATAAGATATAACTTTGCCTTCTTGCATTAGCACACATCCGAGACCAATCTTGGATGCGTCACAATACACATCGAAGGGCTTCGTGATATCCGGCATGATCAAGATTGGGGCTGAAATCAATCTCCTCTTGAGTTCTTGAAAACTCGCTTCACATTTGTCGTTCCATTCAAACTTCTTGTCCTTCTTCAGCAATTGGGTCATGGGTCTGGCGATACTCGAGAATCCTTCTACGAATTTGCGGTAATATCCCGCCAACCCGAGAAAAGCACGAACTTGGATTTGAGTGGTTGGGGCTTGCCAATCTTCTACATCTTTCACTTTGGCAGGGTCAATGGCAATTCCTCTGGCTGATACAATGTGACCGAGGAATCCTACCTCCTGTAACCAGAATTCACATTTGCTAAACTTTGCATACAGCTGATGCTCTCTAAGGGTTCCAAGAATGGTCCTTAGGTGTAGCTCATGTTCTTCTTCTGATTTGGAATAAATCAGAATGTCATCGATGAAAACAACGACAAACTTATCCAGGAAGTCCATAAAAATCTTATTCATGAGGTTCATGAAATAAGCGGGGGCATTGGTTAATCCAAAAGACATGACTGTATACTCATACAATCCATATCTGGTGGTAAGCGGGTCTTTGGAATATCCTCTGCACGAATTTTGAGTTGATGATAGCCAGTTCTAAGATCAATCTTAGAAAACACCTGGGCACCGGTCAACTGATCAAACAAATATTCTATCTTGGGCAAGGGGTACTTGTTCTTGATGGTGACATCATTTAACTTCCGATAATCCGTACACAAACGGTTACCTCCATCTTTATTGTCCACAAATAAGACAGGTGATCTCCATGGTGATGCACTTGGTTGAATCAATCCAATTTCTAGCATGGAATCCAGTTGCTTCTTCAGTTCTTCTAGTTCTGACGGGTTCATGCTATAGGGTCTCTGGGCTATGGGTCCTGTTTCGGGGATTAGTTCGATGATAAACTCGATATCCCGATCTGGGGGCATACCGGGCAAAACATCTGGAAATACATCGGGGTATTCACAGACTATCCAGACTTGGTCAATGGTAGGTTGGGCTAGACTCTTGTTACACTTGAATTGGCGAGGTAAGGTTTCCGATATATGCTCGATCGATATTCGTGTCTTGGTCATGGTGATGGCTTTCTTAGCACAGTCAATCAATCCCTTATGTTTGGACATCCAATCCATTCCTAGTACTACTTCCAAACCTTTAGTTCCGAGTACTATTAGATTAGCATAAAAATCTATGTCATGGATTCAGATAGGGACGGCTTTGCAAATTTGCCTAGCCTTGGTGGTTGATCTGGGAATTTGCACAATCATAACATGCTTCAGTTTGGTTGGTTGAATTTTACTAGTGCAGGCAAATTCTTTTGTGACAAATGAATGCGAGGCACCAGAGTCAAACAACACTCTTGCAAGTACTAAATTAACAGAAAACATACCCAGCACGACGTCTGGCGCTTCCTGAGCTTCTTCAGCATGCATGAAAAAAAGACGGCCATTGCGGTTGAGTGAATTCCCTGGGGCAAATCTTCTCCACTTGGACACGATGTCTTTGCTGAGGGCATTGGCATTAGGGATGTAGCATTCTTCTTGTTGGGGCACTTTCGTTAGAATAGTGGCCTTTATTTCCATAGTCATAACAGTCACTTGTGACTTGTCCTTGGTCGAGACCTGACATTGCTTCCAGTCCTCGGGGCAGTGTTGGTGTTGGCGGTAGCATTGTTGGTGTTGAACTTGGGTGGGGCACGGGTTAAATTGCTAGAGTTGCCGGGGTTGTTGTGATTTCCTCCGGGTCTAGGGTTTCCACGGTTGGGGTAGGTCGGACGGGTCATAGGGAGTCGGCTGGTTCTTGGGGAAAATCCTGGAGATGGGTTGGGGCGATACTTTGGGGTCTGATGGGTTCCTGGTTGATGCATCATGCGACGCTTGCGGTTCTCATTGGCTTGGTTGATCTTTCCTTCCATCTGGATAGCAGAGTCGACAAGGGCTTCAATATCAGCAAAGGGGATATTGACTAACACCCTCTGCATCTCGTCATGCAGACCATTCAGGAATCTTTCTTTATTCTTGGCTTCGGTGTCTATCTCGTCCGGGGCATACCTAGCTAATGACAAAAATTTGTCACGGTATTCCACTACAGTCATCCTTCCTTGCTTGACTCTCGAACTCGTCTCTCATTCTCTTGATCAAACCTGGTGGCACATGGGTTCTGCTAAACTTGACCTTGAATTCCTCCCAGGTCATCATCTGGCCTCCGGTCATTGCACCAACACTGTTCCACCATGCCCTGGCATCTCCGGCTAGATAATGGGTGGCGAACAGGACTTTCTCGTTGGCTTCCACTCCGGCGACTTCTAGGTTGTTTTCCATGGTTTGCAGCCAATCATCGGCGTCTAGGGGTTCTTCTGACTTGGTGAAAATGGGTGGGTTGGTATTCTGGAAATTCTTGAGCTTAGATCCATGGTTGTCCTGATTTCCGTGGCCTTGGTTGTTGTGGGCTAGCTGGGCTATCTGTTGCAGAGTGGCTAGGTTGGCTTGACGTTCCGCTCTTTCGACCGCGTCGAGTCAACATTTGCAGGATCTGCAACATCGGGTCCGGGGCTGAACCACTTCCTCCACGTGGCATCTGAATATTGATATAGATCATGAGAAAAGAGGGAAATTTCTAAGGTTTTGGTTCTTTGAAAAGTTTTAAATGTTTGACTCAGATTTTTCTAGCAACTTTCTTTTTCATTCATTCATTTACTCGATACAACGCACACCACAGCAAGGAAAAACAGATGGTTTTAAGAACCATTCTGGAATCTACGATACAGTGGGACCGACTACTACTCACTACGCTAGTGCTCAGTGCTACTACTCCTTGGAGTCTGTGGCTTCATCATCTTCATCATCATCGATGAAGGCGAAATCATCCTCATCGGTGAAGAAGTCCATGGCCTGATCCTCCAGAAAATCATCGTCATCGCTGAGATAGGAGTAAGGGTCTCCATGAAGATCCACTCCTGCATTCTCCCTTTCCTCCAACTGTATGTCTCTCTCGTGGATGGTCTCCTCCAGAGATGAGATGCGGTGGCGAAGACGGGAAATAATGCGCTCCTTCTTGTCGAGCTGACGGCGGCGAGACTTGCAATCCTTTGCTAGCATGGCTATGGTCTGATCCTTCGTCTTGATGATGGCAGACTTGTGGTTGCAATAGTCACGGTAGTTGTCCAACTCCTGCTAACGATCATACATCATGAAGCTAAGGTGGTCCAATTGAGTCTTCAGCTCGGGGTGGTATGGTGCTTCCAGTGGTTGTCCATTTGCATCACGCCTTGGGCAAAACTCAAAGCGAGTACCCTTGATCTGATTGATGCTCTGCTCACATAGACGGGAAAGAGCTTCCTGCATTGCTCTGGCAAGTCCATCGAGCCAGTTGTTTTCCCTCAAGGTAAACTGAATTCCCTCCACGGTGGGAGGTTCAATCTTTCCTCGGAGACTGGCAACAATTAGCCACTTCAGATCTTCTCCTCCTTGATCATTGAGCTGCGCTCCGAAGAACTCGGGGTGCGGACGCTCCAGAAGTTCCGAAAGCTGATCCAGATCCCTCTCAAAGATAAGGTCTCCTCCATTCCCAAGTTGGTAAAACTTGCTGTACTTCACGTCCATCTATAAAAAATAGAGGATGAGTAGATTAGCAGAGTGATCAAGTGTGTCAAAATTTTATGTATTTTGCAAGAGTTTTTGAGGAACATGAATTTTTATGAAAGAATCAAAGAGATAAGGATGAGAATAAATTTTTGTAAATATTTGTTTTCTTTGGTTTTGAAACTAAGTTTTTGGTTCAAACGTCCAGTCTAACTAGGGTCTCCTATGGTCAGGATGGCTCTGATACCAACTTGTCAACACCAGGATTTTTCAATCCTAGATGCCTGGTATGCCATACCTCGCAATCCCAGGATTACCATTTTGCAAGACATAGTAATTGGATACCATAGTACATCATCCATTACAAACGATACATAAGTTCTTACACAAATAGGGATCTCATGATCCAGTTCTTAATACAACATCAAGCGTGAATACGTAATAATAACGGTAGCGTGGCGAAGCTCTATCTTTGGGGTCACGGTCAATCTTGTGATGGGAGATGATCCTAGTTGTCGTAACCTTCACAGGGGCCCATCTTCCGGTACTCCTCTTCATAGTCGGCCATGGGAATAGCCAGGGACAAAGCCATGAGTACTCTTTAAGTACTCGCAAACTAATACTAACAGGTAAAGGGGGTTTTTGGATAATAGGACACTAGGCTCTAGGGTTGTTTTGCAAAAGCCAGATTTATCTCTACTAGGTTCCAAAGCTAGTCACAATTTTATAATTCCTAAGTGGGAACTTGTATTTCATATCACAACTCTGTTGTGGTCAAGTCAAAGTCTTAATTCATTTCACAGGTCATTTTGAAAAGTCTGACGGGGGAACAGTATGGCCACTCCAACTGTCCATAACCGCGGACGCGGCTATTCGAATAGTTTGACACTCTGCAGAGATTGTACACTTTCACCACAACATTCGATACATCCGTCAGGAACAAATCCTGAATTCACCATACTCAGTATGCGGATAATCAATCCTAACCTTTCAATTACACGCCCTAGTATAAGCACCTCTCCTGTGAGTTTGGCCTCCCAACCATGACCAACTGTCATCTTGGGTACTGCACAGGTGGACAATCTTCACAAGGTAGCCTCAGCTCAGACCTTGGTCGTGAGTTAACTAATACTAAGGAATATAAGTTTACAGTCAAGCCCTACCCAATATTCGGTTATTGTGGTTGTACGATAAAATTGGAATGGTATCGCATCCAGACAACCATCAGTTTTATAAAGGGCTAAGCCTCATGCCTCAACATTTTTATCACCAAAATCCTCAGGTGTTTGGAAACACATGTCCAAAACATTTCAATAGAATGATCCATCATTCCAAGGTTTTCATAACCATTTTTCCACCAAGTATTCCCATCTAAAAGTTGATCAAGTTTTATGCTTAGCACTAGCATCTACAGGTGGGGGTAGTACTAATGAGGGTGGTAACTAGTGGAGTTTCAACTAAGTACAACCTTATGTCTCAGGCTGATGTAAAGGTTTCTAACTTAGGCCAAATTGTATGCTCTTTATGCAACCTTCAGCATCTTTCCAATCTCTACCAGTCACTTAAGTAAACTCTAAGTAAGCTTTGATAAAGAAATAGAGTAAGAAGCTTGCACATAAAACTAGGATTGGTTTATCAAGTGGGTATGATCACATATGCTTAAGGCATATAGTAGTCATAGAACAAGTATGGGTTTGTTGCATCAGTAGGGTATCTTGCAAGGGTTAGCTTGCATAGGTCAACTTGATTAGTAAGGCTTGCATAGGTATAGTATCAGCTTGCATCAATATCAGTATAAGCTTGCTACATTGCAAGTGTTAGCTTGCCTTGTGCAGAGCAGTGGTTGAAGTTCTCCTCGGCTTCTTCTTCGTAGTATCCTCCTTCCTCCTCGTATCCTTGGTCGGTACTAGCGTCTATGAATAAATACGAGGTACACAATCACCAAACAATACTTAACTACTTGCGATCATCACACACAAGGGTCCTATGGATGATCTAGCATCATCTCTAACATTACAAGGTTAGGGCTTGGTTTAATTCCTTTTATTTTTAGAAAAGTAATTTCTACTCATTGAAAAACTACTTAAGATTTAATATTCTCCAAACCAAACATGGGATCATGTTGACACATGTTATCACCACATATTGTAGTCCATGGGAATGTGATTTAAAGTGGTGTCACAATTTAATAAGGTTTTACCCTTTTATTTTAATTAATTAAAGTGGCTAGAAATTCTTATGTAGCATTCTTTTATTACTTGAACATTATTTCTGCAAGTAAACCTATATATTTTTATATATTCTGAAAGGTATGGTTAAATGTGATTTTTGAGAGTTGGAATCAACTCAAAAGCTATTATGGTTTAAATTTGAAAAACGTTTGAATTCATAAAAGCTTGTGCCTTGTTATTTTTACCATGGGTGATCTATAGATCCAAATGACTTGAATTCAACGGGCTTGGATTCAGCATTCATAGACCTTTCCAACAAAATTGGTTTCATTCAATTTCGTGCACTGAATCGATCTGGGTTGATTTTTGAAGTTGGGTACAGAAGTGTGTTTGAATTGAAATAGAAAAAGGTTTAATTTGAATAAGCTCATACTTGCTGAAAAGTTACTGGGCCGGCCTGCTAAGCGCAGTGCTCCCGCGGGCTGCTTAAGTGGGTGTCCCCACTCGTCAGTGACACGGGGCTGGGCGAAGCGGTATGGGGTGACGTGGATCGTTCGATCTAGTTCTAATCCAACGGTTGGGAGTCATCATCGACGCGAGACAACACTGGCGAGAACGAAACCTAGCGCGGCCAGTGAGGGTCGCTAGGGGCTCACCGGGGTACTGGCGAGGGTCGGCGAGGCGGGAGAACGACGAAGTCGACGACGGCGAATCTCCTGGTACCGGTGGCTTCTCCTGGGGCGGCTCCAATCGCTGGCTCCCTTCTTCTCCAGAGGCGGTAGGCTCCGGTGAAATTCCGGCGGGGTGGTGCTTGCCTTGCTCTGAGAACGGTGTGGCACGATCAGTGAGGAGAGGGGAGTGAGATGGTGTGAAGAAATCGTGCGGGGGTGGCCTCTATTTATAGTCGAGCGAGGGGACCGTTGGGGCGCACGGTGAGCTCGTCGGGGCGATGTTCAGGAGGCTAATGGCATGGGCAAGGGTAGGGGCGGTGCGGTGTCTCTGGCGATGCTCAACGACATGGTCTCGAGGCATGGGGCGGTGTGGTTTGGTCTGAGCAGGCGGTGCTTGTGGCAGGCGGCGTCTTCGACGGGCGGTGGGCTGTCGACGCACGGGATGTCTGGAGGTCTCTTGGTCGGTAGGGATTGTGTATGCCTTGCGAGGCGGTCTGTGGGCGTTGTTCGAGGTGGTGCTCTGGCACGCCGCGATTCTTTGGCGAGGTTGGCATGGTTTGTGCGTGTGGTCCAGGGATTGGCAACGCTCGTGGCTGGGACAGGTAGTGGCGGTGGACGGTGGGCTGCCTCCCAGACAAGGTTGGCACGGCTAGTTCTTCCTCTAGCCTGCTGTCCACAATGGGGTGACAAGGGGGTGCTCGGCTGTTCACCATTGATGGCAATGGCAAGCTCACAGGGGTGCTATTCCTTAGTTAAACTTCCTAGATGATCTACGAGCTGTGTGTGAGCTAACTAGGGAACAAGTTAGGACAATTTTACTGCACACTATAGTGTTTGATGTTTGTTTGATTTGTGTCTGCAACCTGTTTGATGAAATGGCCGCATGAACTCAAGTTTTGAATTTTGAAAAGATTTTTGGTGGGTTTGCTAGATTGGTGCTGGTGAGTCTGTAGATGCTTGGGTTTTGAAAGTTGAGCTTGTTTGAGTGGTTTTTGAAAAAGTGGGATCTTCCCATATGATAAAGATTCAATTTTGAATTGTCATTTAAACTATGCATTTGAAAGTTTCTGGATGATCACAAAGTGGGCCTTGATACCTTGTTATGAGTACATTCAAGGGGTGCAAAGATCCAGGAAAGTTTCTGTTAGGTTCTGAAAGTTTGAGACAGCCAAAGTAGGCATGGGAGTTAAATTGGCCAAAATGACCATTCATTTCATATATGTGTTTTGATTTACTTGTCTTTAGGAAAAGTGTGGGAAATGTTTTAGATGATGTTTATTTCACCTAAGAAACATTTTACAAGCAATGAAACAAACGAACAAGGTGGTTTGTAAAAGAGTTCAAAATCCATGCATACACATATGCATGCATTCATGATTTTATTTAGGAAAGTTTTTGTTAACCCTAATTTTGATGATTAGAATTTGATTATCCAAGCTTAGTATTTTTGGGATGTTACAGTCGTCGTCCCCGACCACCTCAGCAAGCGACAGAGTCGCCGCCTAACTCCAGTGAACGATTTAGGTAAAACCCGACCACCCCTTGCCTTCTCTCTGACCCTATCTTGATCGCCAGATTGTTGTGCACACCCTGACGCCTTTGGTTTGTGTTAGGACGGTCCATATCATCGGCAACATCGTCGTCTGCAAGAACCCGATGTCGCCCGCAACTCCGACGAGCCCTAGTGACCTCCACAGCACGCCCCCGTCCACACCAGCAAGTCGTTGAGCATCAGCGCGACCTCGCGAGTCTGGTAAGCATCTCGACCAAACCCAGCCCCCTCCGTAGCCACCGGAACACCACTGGCAGAGCCACGCCACCGTTGCTAGCGCCGGCCATCCATGGTCGCGTGCTCGACAGCCGTCGGATCTGAATCCAGCGCTTAGGATTAGATCTGTAGCGAAGCGGTATGTTTTGATCTGGACCGTGCGCAGTTAGTTAGATCTAACGGCCCGCGAGCGTGATCCATCGCGAAACGGTACCGTCCAATCAGACGCTGCCGCGTGTCCTGTTATTTGTTTTAAAAATCTGAATTATATCTATTAGTGATTCAAACTTGCAAAATTCATAAATTTTGATCCACACGTCCAAATTTTGCAAATTTTATATCATTGGAATCAGGAGAAAGAATGATATCCAGTTATGCAATGTGTTTAATGTTTTGCTTCTGTAAAATTGATTATTTTTGCAGAGACATTTATAAGATTATTTTGAGTATAGAAAATATTTGAAAAATGATTTAGAGACTAAATAAAGTTTGTTTAGTGTGTATTTGTCTTGTTTATGATTCAGTACTGTTTCACTTGCCTTGTTTGGTTTAGAAAAATCATCACATAGCATTTGCATGCATTCATATATTTTTGCTTGTATATTTTGATATGTGAATATGGTGCCATTATTTTATGTGTAGATCTTGGTGCTAATATTGATTGTGGTTGTGAAGATTGTTGCTACTCCCCAAACTACCAAGGAAAGTGGTGCTTCATATATTTTTGTCCCAATAGTTTTTTACCTATGCATTAGAATTATTTTGTATAGGGCTTGCATGAATATTCTGCTAAGTATCAATATGCTATGCTTGGGAAATCCTAGTAGTTGTAGAATTGTTAGAATTTCCTCTAAGTTAAGATACTTGATATTGCCATGCTTAGCCTAGCTAGTAACAACCAAGGGTGGATTATATATTCATGCTATGAGAAATATTTCAAGTCTTTGACTTATGTTTTGCTTAATAAAACAACTAAGTGAATGAAACACCTGGGTGGAATGGAAAGAATGGTTTGTGTTGAGTGGTTACACAAGGCCCATTTCTATGGTTTACCTTGTGTATCTCACTTGTGGAAAGCCACCCAGGAACAAAGGGATTTGAGATGCCAAATGTTAAGAAGCTTCTAGTGCAGTGTAACACCCTCAGAATCGGACCTATGCAAGTTTGAGCAAAATTCACCAAACCCGCATAGAAACGATTCAAAGGTGCCCACCAGGCACTTTCGTGCGGGTGGAAAACGAAGTAATAACATTACACAACAGTCCTCGATGGGACCCACAGAACAGATATATATAACAGCGACTTAAAGAGTCAAGAATACAGATATAATATACAAAGATCCAAATCACCTTGAAAATGATAGAGTGTCCGACTACGGACAAGATGCAAATGGGGCTAAGAGCCCTGAAGAATAACCAATGGCGTCCATAACCCTGCCCAGGCCAAGCCGGAAGGGTAACCCTGCTAACGACGTCGATCTCAAAACCTGCTTAAACACAAAAAAAAAGGGTGCCGACAAAGGGCAAAGGAAAAAGAAGGAGCGTCGAAGATCGAGGCCAAGACACGGCGAGGCTAGAATTGCGGTCCTCGCCTACATAGGTATGGTGGATGAGCGGCAGCGGCATGCACTAAACAACCTATAGAGACTCGATACAATGGCGGTTATCGAGAGGGTGAGAATGACCTATCCGGATCCAACTGAAGCTAACACCAAACAAACCCATCTGGTGTTTCCCCTCGAGACCAAACGAGGAAGTCAACCGAGGAACTCACACCGTTGGCGTTTATTTACTCAGTTATCATTGCAGCAATTACTAGTCAGGTTTCGATAATCATCCTGATAAAGTAAACAGTGGGCACTTTTAGTTAACCATTCCGTGATAGTGGCAACACTTACTAGTCAGATACATTTATCATGAGATAACCCAAAAACCCAGCAGTTGTTGGTACTTTTATTCAGCCATTCCGTTGTATTTGCCCTACTTACTAGTCAGGTACAATGGTCGCAAGCGACAAGCCAAACAAACAGTTGTGGGCAGTATTATTAGCCATTCCATTATAGTGAAGCTGATTACTAGTCATTATAAGTCAAATTTATAACAGTAAACTTTAGTTATGCTTGTCTATGATCGAGAATCTTGTGCTCCAAGTCGTCCATATCCGGACACGGCTTTGAAAGTTTTACCCGGCGGGGTGCACCAATAGCAACACGCTCGATCAACCTCGGAAAAACCAAATCAAAACCCAACGAGGCTATCACATGAACAATCACGATTCAGAAATATTTCAGGCCACCCTTAAGTAGAATCCAACGGAGTAAGCAAGCTCGAGACGGCCTCAAGGTTTGCGTCAATGGTACATGGTTGGGAACCCGAAGTGTGGCTGGGCTTGTCGATACCGCGTAATCACTCCGCATCCAAAAGCGATGCAGTGTGCTCCTCGCACAATTTAAATCTGAAAGTAGCATGGCATAAGTACAGGATCGTAAATAAAACCTCAAACTAGTTGTGGCCCCAAGAAATAAGACTGAATCAAGCTCTGGCTCAGGGGGATCCCATACTCCCCGAATGTGGATAGCGCGAGAAATCAAGGAACAGGTATCAAGTACTCGGGGTCTTACGGGACACAAGTGGGCGTTCGGAAACCAAATATTATCTATCACCCACCGATGCCTCTGCTTATTTCAATTTTAGTTGTTAAACAGAAATTAAAGTGACGATAAGTAAAACTAGAATCATCTCCAACATCAACATGTGGCAATACATCAACAACTGTGGCATTTGACAACACGCGACAACACTTGAGCAAGCGACTACGACACGCAAGTCCAACTATCTACCAAACAAAAGGTAATAGGATGTGTCCAAGGCAATATACGGCTGCAGGGGATATCAAAGGGTACGAAAACTAGAGCATCGCAACACAGATAGCAATAGATCAACAGGAGGGAATAAAGACTATAAAAGTAAGATAGGTAGCAAGGGGGAGATGCTCGCCTGAAAACATTGACGAAGGTTCAACCGAAGATCGGGGCGAAGCTCACATCAACTCAACGGCCTTATCCGCGAAGAACCAAAACACTAGGAGAAACACCGGATGCAGGATTTAATACAACGGCAGAAGATCGGCATGATGCATGCATGATGGATGTCATGGCAAAGGTGCGATGCAATTAGGTCAGATTAAGCGGAACCGGGGTCCCGACAAATAGTTAGATGGTTCAAGTTATTTAGCTACCCCGCAAATTAAATGTTGTAATAACGAGGCAAGATAAGTTACCGGTTCGCTACACAAGTTTAAATGAGGCCAATATAAGGCTAGATTTGCCCGCATATGGGCCCCATATTTAATTATTAGGTGAATCGGCATAAGGCCCCCAAACCACATGATAGGATGCATGCATGAACAATTATTATGCGACAAGTTGTTATGTTATAAAATAGGGTTCGAAGAAAAGGGGTTCACACATTGAGGGGTCTCGACGATCTTGTTAGGGTTCCGGTGTCGGGGTAGGTCTCAGGGTCCAGGGTTCGATGAATCTGGGGTTCGGAGTTCGACGGAGGCGTTCTTGGACTCCGGGATCCAGGGTTCGACGGAGCGGTCTCGCGGGAACGTTCTTGGAGTACTGGGGTCGTTCTTGTCGCATTCGCGGTCTTCGGGTCATGGTGTCGGTCTTGGCATTCGGGGAAGTACTTGTCGCGCCGGAGTCTCGGTGTCCTCGGGTCCGATTGTAGATCTCGGCGTCCGGCGGTAGGTCTTGTGGGTTTCACTCCGAGGGGCTTGCTGTCCTGTAGCGTAGATCATGGTTCATCGGGGTCCGGGGTTCGCCGCTCCGTGAGGTAGGTCTTGGCGACTTGGCGTCCTCGCCCCTAGTTTCCGCGACGAAGATCTTGCTCGAAAGCTGCGTTGGCGTGGTGGTGCTTGTTTCATTTCTTGACGGATGCTTGGTTGGATGGGCACATACAGCACGTGCACCCTTCTCTCGCATACGAGGATCATCTGAGACCAAACGGGCCAGCAGAGCGAGAAGACACACGAGGCTCGCTGGCGGGACGAGCTGGGCCGGGGCTTGAGGGGCGACGGAGGCTCGGTGGCGGCGCGGCAGCGAGGTCGGGACGGCAGCGGCTTGCAGAGGGGAAAGCGGGCGGGCGTGGCTCGACTCCGGCGAAGCGAGGTGCAGGCCGGGACGGCCTGGCGAGGACGAGCTTAGCGGGACGACGGTCCTGGCACACGGTCTCAAGGCGGAGCGAGGTGAGGAGGAGGGCGCGCGGGGGGAGGAGCGGGGTGGTTGGCGAGGGGAAGGGGATCGGGGGCGCGTGCGTGGGTTTCGTGTGTGTGGCGGGACCAGGTGGGGACGGGGTCCCTGGGGAGGGCGTGGCGTGTAGTGTGTGTGTGCGTGAGTTGTGTGTCTTTGGCGTGGCCTTGTGGGAGTGGGGTGGAGGGGCGGGACCCGCGGGGAGGGAGTGGTCAGGGGAGGCTGGGGCCAGGGTGGTCTGCGGGGACGGGTGGGACCGGCGTCAGTGAGAGGGGCAGGCCGGCCAGCGTGGGGGGTGCAGGCTGGCGTGGAGGCGCGTGGAGGCCCAGTGGCGGTGGGGCGGGTCTTGTTGGGGAGTGGGCCTGGTGAGAGGAGAGAGAGGGTGGGTGAGGGTGGACTAGGTGAGAAAAGGGGAGAGGTGGGATGGTGGATGGATGAGGTGGCAGGTGGGTATGTTTTGGGTGAGAGGGGAGGTGTACGTTTGGTTGGAGGGTAGATAGGATTTGGGTGGAAAAAGATTTAGGGTTGGGCAGTTTTAGTTTTGTGTTTGTTTGGTCGTGATTAAATCAAAACAAGGCCATTTGCAAACAGTTTTTAGACAAATAAAAATACTCCGATGCGATCGGGGTTTTGTGTTTGAAAATAATAGGGGTTTTGTACAATTCAGAACTAGGCTTTTCAAATAATGCAGTCAAACAATGCATGAAGATGACGATGCAATGCACAAATTCAACGCGATTTTCTAGTAGTGGTTTTGCGGGATGCCACAATTCGACACCACTAACAAGGGATCTCTCCCTCGAGATCCGCCTCATGGTACCGGAAGGAAGGTCGGCGATCTGCGTCTTCTCGCTTCGTGTAGATCCTCGCGACACCACTAACAAGAGGTCGTTGTCCGTGATCGTCGGGGGAACACTCCGGGAACAAAAGGTCGAAGGTAGAGGTATCCACAGATAAAGCCACCCCTAACTTCGATGGAAAGAGGGAACCGATGCATTCTCATCCACGTCAATGTACAAAAGCGAATAGAAAGGGTAGTCGGCATGGGGGCCAATCCATCACGCACCCAAACTATTACTCTGCACAATCAGTGGAAAAGCGTGCAACCATTCTCGGAAACAGACTGAAGATCTCGACAAGCGAGGTTCGGAACAAAGGAGTGATGCAGACTCTGCATCGGATCTGGCGTAGATGATGTCGTCGCGTCGGAAAACACCGGAAAGCACAAACAAGGAACAAAGAATGATACCACAGTAGACGGATTCCTCGGATAGCATGGAGACCAGATGTAGCAACACCGTTATCGAAGAAGGAAGCGAAACCCTAAAGGTACGACGGGGACCCAACCACGAGAATTCCTGAACTCGAAGAAAGAGACGAGAGCGGCTTCAAAACACGTAGGGGTAAGAGGGGAACAGCAGAGGGGTAAGGAGTAAAATCAGACCTAACCAGAACTATCCAACCGAATTTTGCAAGATAGTTTGGACACTCTACTTCGGCCGTTAGCTAGGTTATCCTACAGGCTGGACTTGTGGGGTATCGCAACTGCTGAGCTCTGATACCACTCTGTAACACCCTCAGAATCGGACCTATGCAAGTTTGAGCAAAATTCACCAAACCCGCATAGAAACGATTCAAAGGTGTCCACCAGCACTTCGTGCGGGTGGAAAGCAGTAATAACATTACACAAGTCCTCGATGGGACCCACGAGCAGATATATATATAACAAATGACTTAAAGAGTCAAGAATACAGATATAATATACAAAGATCCAAATCACCTTGAAAATGATAGAGCGTCCGACTACGGACAAGATGCAAATGGGGCTAAGAGCCCTGAAGAATAACCAATGGCGTCCATAACCCTGCCCAGGCCAAGCCAGAAGGGTAACCCTGCTAACGACGTCGATCTCAAAACCTGCTTAAACACAAAAAAAAAGGGTGCCGACAAAGGGCAAAGGAAAAAGAAGGAGCGTCAGTACTGAGGCCAGTACACGGCGAGGCTAGAATTCGGCGGTCCTCGCCTACATAGGTATGGTGGACTGAGCGGCAGCGGCAGCATGCACTAAACAACCTATAGAGACTCGATACAACTGGCGGTTATCAGAGAGGGGTGAGAATGACCTATCCGGATCCAACCTGAAGCTAACACCAAACAAACCCATCCTGGTGTTTCCCCCTCGAGACCAAACGAGGAAGTCAACCGAGGAACTCACACCGTTGGCCGTTTTATTTACTCAGTTATCATTGCAGCAATTACTAGTCAGGTTTCGATAATCATCCTGATAAAGTAAACAGTGGGCACTTTTAGTTAACCATTCCGTGATAGTGGCAACACTTACTAGTCAGATACATTTATCATGAGATAACCCAAAAACCCAGCAGTTGTTGGTACTTTTATTCAGCCATTCCGTTGTATTTGCCCTACTTACTAGTCAGGTACAATGGTCGCAAGCGACAAGCCAAACAAACAGTTGTGGGCAGTATTATTAGCCATTCCATTATAGTGAAGCTGATTACTAGTCATTATAAGTCAAATTTATAACAGTAAACTTTAGTTATGCTTGTCTATGATCGAGATACTGTGCTCCAAGTCGTCCATATCCGCGGACACGGCTTTCAGAAAGTTTTACCCGGCCGGGGTGCACCAATAGCAACACACGCTCGATCAACCTCGGAAAAACCAAATCAAAACCCAACGAGGCTATCACGACTGAACAATCACAGGATTCAGAAATATTTCAGGGGGCCACCCCTTAAGTAGAATCCGCAACGGAGTAAGCAAGCTCCGAGACGGCCTCAAGGTTTGCGTCAATGGCTGTAAGCGACTGGGAACCCGAAAGTGTGGCTGGGCTTGTCGATACCGCGTAATCACTCCGCATCCTAAAGCGATGTGCTCCTCGCACAATTTAAATACAGAAAGTAGCATGGCATAAGTACAGGATCGTAAATAAAACCTCAAACTAGTTGTGGCCCCAAGAAATAAGACTGAATCAAGCTCTGGCTCAGGGGGATCCCATACTCCCCGAATGTGGATAGCGCGAGAAATCAAGGAACAGGTATCAAGTACTCGGGGTCTTACGGGACACAAGTGGGCGTTCGGAAACCAAATATTATCTATCACCCACCGATGCCTCTGCTTATTTCAATTTTAGTTGTTAAACAGAAATTAAAGTGACGATAAGTAAAACTAGAATCATCTCCAACATCAACATGTGGCAATACATCAACAACTGTGGCTTTTGACAACACGCGACAACACTTGAGCAAGCGACTACGACACGCAAGTCCAACTATCTACCAAACAACAGGTAATAGGATGTGTCCAAGGCAATATACGGCTGCAGGGGATATCAAAGGGTACGAAAACTAGAGCATCGCAACACAGATAGCAATAGATCAACAGGAGGGAATAAAGACTATAAAAGTAAGATAGGTAGCAAGGGGGAGATGCTCGCCTGAAAACATTGACGAAGGTTCAACCGAAGATCGGGGCGAAGCTCACATCAACTCAACGGCCTTATCCGCGAAGAACCAAAACACTAGGAGAAACACCGGATGCAGGATTTAATACAACGGCAGAAGATCGGCATGATGCATGCATGATGGATGTCATGGCAAAGTTGCGATGCAATTAGGTCAGATTAAGCGGAACCGGGGTCCCGACAAATAGTTAGATGGTTCAAGTTATTTAGCTACCCCGCAAATTAAATGTTGTAATAACGAGGCAAGATAAGTTACCGTTACACAAGTTTAAATGAGGCCGATATAAGGCTAGATTTGCCCGCATATGGGCCCCATATTTAATTATTAGGTGAATCGGCATAAGGCCCCCAAACCACATGATAAGATGCATGCATGAACAATTATTATGCGACAAGTTGTTATGTTATAAAATAGGGTTCGAGGAAAAAGGGGTTCACACATTGAGGGGTCTCGACGATCTTGTTAGGGTTCCGGTGTCGGGGTAGGTCTCGGGGTCCAGGGTTCGACGGATCTGGGGTTCGGAGTTCGACGGAGGCGTTCTTGGACTCCGGGATCCAGGGTTCGACGGAGCGGTCTCGCGGGAACGTTCTTGGAGTACTGGGGTCGTTCTTGTCGCATTCGCGGTCTTCGGGTCATGGTGTCGGTCTTGGCATTCGGGGAAGTACTTGTCGCGCCGGAGTCTCGGTGTCCTCGGGTCCGATTGTAGATCTCGGCGTCCGGCGGTAGGTCTTGTGGGTTTCACTCCGAGGGGCTTGCTGTCCTGTAGCGTAGATCATGGTTCATCGGTCCGGTTCGCCGCCCGTGAGGTAGGTCTTGGCGACTTACGCCTCGCTTAGTTTCCGCGACGAAGATCTTGCTCGGGAAACTGTCGTTGGCGTGGTGGTGCTTGTTTCATTTCTTGACGGATGCTTGGTTGGATGGGCACATACACGGGCACGTGCACCCTTCTCTCACACGCACAGGGGATCATACAGACCAAACGGGCCAGCTGCAGAGCAGAGGAACTGCACACACGAGGCTCGCTGGCGGGGACGCAGCGGGGCCGGGGGGCTTGAGGGGCGACGGGAGGCTCCGGTGGCGGGGCGCGGCCGGCGAGGTCGACGGGACGCCAGCGGCTTGCGAGGGGAAAACGGGCGGAGGCTCGACTCGCGGGCGAAGCGAGGTGCAAGACCGGAGGACGGCCGCGAGGACGAGCTGGACGCCACGGTCTCGCCTTGTGGCGGAGCGAGGTGAGGAGGAGGGCGCGCGGGGGGAGGAGCGGGGGGGTTGGCGAGGGGAAGGGGATCGGGGGCGCGTGCGTGGGTTTCGTGTGTGTGGCGGGACCAGTGGGGGACGGGTCCCCGGGAGGCGTGGCGTGTAGTGTGTGTGTGCGTGAGTTGTGTGTCTTTGGCGTGGCCGTGGTGGAGTGGAGGGCTGGGGACCATGGGAGGAGTGGTCGGAGGCTGGGGCCGGGGTGGTCTGGAGGGGCCAGGTGGGACCGGCGTGAGGGGAGGGCCAGCGTGGCCAGCGCGTGGGCCGCGCGTGGCCTGCGCGTGGAGGGCGCGTGGAGGGCCCAGGTGGCAGCGGGACAGGGGGCGGGTGTGCTGGGGAGTGGGCCCACGCGGCTGAGAGGAGAGAGAGGGTGGGTGAGGGTGGACTGGGTGAGAAAAGGGGAGAGGTGGGATGGTGGATGGATGAGGTGGCAGGTGGGTATGTTTTGGGTGAGAGGGGGGAGGTGGCACGTTTTGGTTGGAGGGTAGATAGGATTTGGGTGGAAAAAGATTTAGGGTTGGGCAGTTTTAGTTTTGTGTTTGTTTGGTCGTGATTAAATCAAAACAAGGCCATTTGCAAACAGTTTTTAGACAAATAAAAATACTCCGATGCGATCGGGGTTTTGTGTTTGAAAATAATAGGGGTTTTGTACAATTCAGAACTAGGCTTTTCAAATAATGCAGTCAAACAATGCATGAAGATGACGATGCAATGCACAAATTCAACGCGATTTTCTAGTAGTGGTTTTGCGGGATGCCACATGCAGCCACATGGCATTATGGGCTCTGCCTGGATCATATAGGTTGCAATAACTTAGCCATTTGGATAGTTGGTGGTAGTGGTATGATAGGTTGGAACGCGTCCATTTGGTCTAATGGAAGGCTTCTGAAAGGTCTTGTCTTGGTGAAAATCAAGTCTTGTGGGGAAAGTGCACAACCTCTGTAGATGGAAGAATCTAAGTACTTAGCCATGTCCCTGGTATTGGACAATTTGAGCATCAAGACATGGAAGCTATCAAGAATATCATCATCCCAATTTTCTAAGTTAAAACTTGTGGTTGAACAAGGGTGAAGGTTCACCAATTTCTATTGGTGGTTACTTGGGAAAGTTTTTGTCAAAGAAAAACGTAGTGTTTTCAACTAATAGGTAAAACCTATTTTGAGCAAAGCAAGCCTAAGCTACACTTAGCCAAATTCATGTAGTAACTAGATGCTAATATTTTACTAAGGTATCACTTGCCAATACTATTCCAATGTATTGACCCACTGTGGCTGTAACTTGTGATGTTGCAGGATACTCTGATGATGATTAGGGGTTATGAGTCTACACTCAACATGCTTGCATGTGGCACATGAAGATGAAGACTTCTATTTTATATTGTTAAGATAAACTCTTGTACTAGCCTGTGGCTATGGAGTTGTAAAAGACTATGTTATCTCTGGAATGATGTTGTAATAATGACCTTTGTTTCTGTGTACTTCATCTTAAAATGTGGATGCTAGCAATTGATCCAGGGACTAGCATTGCAATCACAGGGATCCTTACCTTTATAAGGGAGGGATCTTACAGATGGTATCAGAGCACTGGGTTACCTGTAGGATTATAACCCTAGGATTGGATTAGAAACCACTAAGGAAAAAAATTCAACCATTTCCACACTTGTCTTTTTATTCTCGTAAACTTTTCTAATCTTCTTTCTCATATCTATTTGTAGATGAACTCCATCAACGAAGCCGTGAGGAAGGGACCACTCATGACTATGACCTTAGAGTGTGAGACAGAATTCCCTAAGGCTCTCAAGGACCTCATGGTTGCCATGGGAATACATGGTGCAGCTGTGTACAAAGGATTTCCTGTGATGGATGAAGGAGTAGAATACTGGTGGGTGCAACTTCACTTGTATAAAAACAAGGAAGACAACCACAAGGAATCAGGATTCTGCATGGTCACCAACTCAGTAATGCACACCACATTCTTTGACTCTGCAAGAAATGCATCTTGGAAGGCCATCAAGGAGCTTGGTGATAGACTCAAGTGCAGAATGCTTAACACCCAAAATGACCTTAGGGAAGAAAAGAAGCATACCCAAGAGTTGAAGACTAGCAACCAACAACTAAGGGGAGACATCATAGACTTAATTTGGGAATCTTGTGAACAAGATAGACAGATGGCTACTAAGGATGCTTTGATAGCCATTTTGTCTAGTGAGTGAGATTTTTAACGTACTTCGCTAGTTGGACCACCACACTTATCGTTTTTATTTCCAAAAATTTGTCTAAGTTATGTTGAACCTTTCGATGCTTGTAATGGATATGTGTATGTCGTGACTTGTGTGTTTGCTATGAAAGATGTGCTTGTGTTATTTTGTCTTGTGATTTTTTCTCTATTGATGATGATTCTAATTTTTATCTATCTTATAAAATAGATGCCTAATGTTACTATCAGCATGGCTGAAGAGTTCAAGGGAACTCGTTTTGGCACTCGTCTTATTGAGCTCACTAGTGTGCTCAATCTTCCGCTCCCTAGCATCATGATGCTTCCCCTCACCAAGTTTGAGAGGAAGGACCTTTGGGGCTTCAAAGTTACTCAGCCAGGACGCCAGACTGAGACGGCCACGGAGGCTATCACTTTCAAGCTAATGCATGACGACAAGGAGAGAGGCTTAGAGGTAGTCATGCAGGATTTACTTGGGCGTCTGTTAGGGAGGCACTCCAGGGAGCTTAGAGGTACTCACTTTCACGCCTTCGTAAGACGCGACGAGGAGGGTGAGGCTATTGAGTTCGAGGATGCTGCTAGAGAGACGGTAGAGCCGATTCGTCTGTACCTTCAGGACCTAGAGGTTCTTCTTAGGCACCTAGATGCTGATAGGACCAACATCATGCTTAGCAATGACGAGCTCCAGGTGCAGCTTCGTGAGAAGGACAAGCTCTTCGCGGAGCAAGACGAGATAGTCAAAGAAATGGAGGCCAAGTTTGAGAGCCAGGACAGGAAGTTCAAGAGACAAGAGAAAAGAGTCCAAGATAGGAACAAGAGGATTCGAGAGATGAATGCAAAACTAGAGGCCAAGGACTTCGAGCTCAAGCATCAGCAGGGTGTGATTGAGAGACTTCGTTCACAGAAGAGGGCTCTTAAAGCCAAGATAGAGGCCTTGACTACCAATGTCGAGGAATACAAGACCGCTATGGAGAATGCAGGTCTTACACTTGTTGATGAGGAGGTTGATGCGGAGGAGTAGTGATGACTACTCATTTACCTTTTGTTTGCCATTCTTATGATTATTGAGTCGCAATGACCATCCAACATGTGTATGGCTTGCTATGGTGTGTTTGCTTTTCAAACTTGTTGTTTATGTCGTTGAACTTTATGCTATTTTGATGCTTGTTTTGGTGATTGTCTATGTGATGTATTATGCATGTTAAGCATCTATGGGTATCTCATTCTTATACTTATGAAAACCACAGATGCCTCCTCGACGTGCCAACCCCAACCCGAACAACAACAATGTCACCCCCGAGATGCAGCAGCTGATGACAACAACAACAACAACAACAACAACAACAACAACAACAACAACAACAACAACAACAACAACAACAACAACAACAACAACAACAACAACAACAACAACAACAATAAGAATAAAGAATAAAGAATAAAGAAGAAGAATGACAACAAGCGGAAGAACAAGAAGACAAGAAGCGAACAGCAACAACAACAACAACAACAACAACAACAACAACAACAACAACAACAACAACAACAACAACAACAACAACAACAACAACAACAACAACAACAACAACAACAACAACAACAACAACAACAACAACAACAACAACAACAACAACAACAATCAGAACAATCCACCAGTTTTTGACATGCTCACCGGATCCCTAAGACTGAGGCCTGCAAAGTTCCCAGGAACCACTGATCCCATGGTGGTCAATGATTGGCTACGTTCGGTGAACAAGGACTTGGTAACTGTCGGCTGCACTGATGAAGAGAAAGTCAGGTTTGCAGCACACCTGTTGGAAGGACCAGCACTACTTGGTGGGATAACTTCCAAATCACCACTCCCATTGAGGATGTGACATGGGCTATCTTTGAAGATGGTTTCCGTACAGCTCACATCTCATCCGGAGTGATGAGTTTGAAGAAAAAGGAGTTCCATAACCTGAAGCAGCGCCACCGCAGCGTGGCTGAATATATTGAGGAGTTCAACAATCTGGCGCGTTATGCACCGGATGAAGTTGATACCGATGCCAAGAGGAAAGAGAAGTTCCTCGTAGGACTGAACGATGAACTGAATCTGCAGTTATCTGTGGCCTATGTCCCCACCTACCAATCCCTTTGTGACAAGGCTACCATCTTGGAGAACAAGATGAAACAGGTTGAAAGCAGAGGAAGCACAACTCTGATAAGCACAGCTCGGGATCGTCTCACAAGCGTTCCCATTATGATGATAGTGGGAGTTCCGGATCCCACAAGCATGGAAAGTACAACAGCCACCACAACCACAACCGCCATCATGACAACAAGCATCACCGTAGTCATGATAATGACAAGTACAAGAACCACAAGGGTGGATACAAGAGCCACCACAATGGAAGTGGAAGTGGTAGTGGAGTCCAGCCTGTCAAGAAGGATCTCAGTCAGGTTGAATGCTTCAAGTGTAAGAAGATGGGTGTAGAGGTCACAACCTTTAATAAGGTAGAGATCCATGTGTTTACAATGCTAGTCCCTGGATCAATAGCTAGCATCCACAGTTAAGATGTAATATCAAGAAACAAAGGTCATAATACAACTTTATAACCAGGAATAAAATAATTCATTACATCTTACATAGCTCATTTGGCTATCTCATTACAATGCAGCAGAAATAACTATAGCATGGAGTCCTTCATCTTCAAAGTACCACAGGCAATCATGTTGGTTGTAGACTTGTAATCCTAATCAACACACTTCACTAACATCAAAAAACCTGCAACATAATAAGTTACAGCCACAAGGGTCAATACATTTGAATTGTATTGGCAAGTGATACTATGGTAGTATAGTGGAGTCTATCATCTATATGCATTTGGCTAAGTGGAGCTTAGGCTTGCTTTGCTCAAAATAGATTTTCCTTATCATTTGAAAACACTAAGTTTTTTGCTTGTCAAAAACACCCAAGGAACCACCAATAGAAATTGGTGAACCTTCAACCCTTGTTCAACCACAAGTTTTAAACTTAGAAATTGGGATGAGGAGATTCTTGATAGCTTCAGTATTGATGCTCAAATTGTCCTTCACCAGGGACATGGCTAAGTACTTAGATTTTTCACTCTGCAGAGGTGGTGCACTTTCCCCACAAGACTTGGTTTCACCAAGACAAGATCTTTCAGAAGCCTTCCCTTAGACCAGAATGGGCGCGTTCCAACCTATCAACCCCTACGACAAACTGTCCATTTGGCTAAGTTATTGCAACCTATATGATCCAGACAGAGCCCATAATGCCAAGTGGCTGCACTTGAAGCTTCTCAACATTTGACATCTCAAATCTCTTTGTTCCTGGGTGGCATTCCACAAGTGAGATACACAAGGTAAACCATAGAAATGGGCCTTGTGTAACCACTCAACACAAACCATTCCTTCCATTCCACCCAGGTGATTCATTCACTTAGTTGTTTTATTAAGCAAAACACAAGTCCTTGAATTAGAAATATTCCATAGCATGAATATAATCCACCCTTGTTTTCTACTAGCTAAGCTAAGCATGATAGTAGTAGGAATCTTAACTTAGGAAAATTCTACTAAGGTTTCATCTACTAGGATTTCCCATGGCATAGTTTATACTTAGCAAAAATTCCATGCAAGTCCTACTTAGAAATATCACTAATACATAGTGAAAGTAATGGGACAAAGTATGAAGCATCACTTGCCTTTTTGGTAGAGAATTATAAGTTCACTCCTTGATCTTGCAATATTCACACTCTTCAATTTCCACTACAATTCAACCAAGCAAGCAATATTCAATCTACCAATCAAGCAATTCATCACATAAAATAATAGAAACAATACAATGCATGCAAGCATGTCAAAGATTGTTTTATTTACAAAAGTGGTTTCTAATAGGTTATAAACATTCTAAAACATCTATTGGTAGTTTTATAAAAGTGGTAAAACCATTTGATATTAAGTTAGTGAAAATGGTCACTTTAAATCATTTTTGTTTTGCTAGAAAGGATTTAACTCCAAGTAATATTCTCTAGTGTTTGGCAAACACATTTCTAAACACAAATGTTAGTTTTTTATGGTCAAGTGTTCAATATTAAAACCATTTGCAAAAGGTTTCACCTATAAACCATTTTTACACTAAATCAATATTTTATGTTGTTGAAAATGCCTTTAGCAAAGTAATAATTTATAGGGTTCATCAAAATATATTTTTAAATTTTAAAACTTGGTGTTTAGGGTCAAAGAGTTTAAATCAAAACATTTCCCAAAGGGTTTCCTCCAAAAGCATTTTTAACATATAAACATTATTTTTATTTGGCTAGAAATGTTCTAAATCAAAGATTTATTATTTTGCTTCACAAAATATGTTTTTGAATCCACAAGTTGGTTTCTATGGTAAGTAGGTTCAAAACAATATATTTGCCAAAGATTTTACCATAAAAATATTTCTAGAATAAATTTTATATCCAAAATATGCCTACACAAGTTTCTGCAAAAACAACCAATTTAACAGAAGCAATTTACTAAAGAAAGTGCATGGTTGGAAATTACTTGTCTTGCTGATTCCATTGATATAAAATTTGCAAAATTTGGACGTGTGGATCAAAAGTTATAGGTTTTACAAAATCTACCATCTAATAGATCAAAATTTCTAATTTAGAACAGACTCTGGCCACGTGGTTGTTTTCTATTCGCCGGTACCATTTCGTCTGGATCGAGTGATACGGGCCGTTGGATCTATTTAACAACGCACAGCACAGATGCTCACATACCCCTTCGCTTAAGAAATCCATCACAACGCTACGATCTAGATCCGACGGTTCTCAGCGCTTTGATTGGAAACAGGCGGCGCTGGCGGCCGCAGCGCTCTAGCGGTGAGGTTGCCGGAGATACAGGAGGAGAGAAGAGCAGTGGAATGGCTCACCAGAATTGCATGATCTTGCTGATGCTCGTCGTATCCTTGGTTGGCGAAGGGGCGCTCGAGGATGACGGTGATTGCTCACCGGAGAAGCTTCTCGCGGTGGTGCGCTCGGGCTGTCGTCGATGGCGACGTTTCGGACCATGCTAAGACAATATAAGAGCTGCATTAGCTGCGCACGAGGTCGGCGATCATGCGTGCATCAATGAGAGGAAGGGGTGGTCAGACGCTACCTGGAGAATTCGCCGGAGTAAAGGAAGTGTACGGCGACGCTCTGCTGTCGTCGTTGCCGAGGTTCTGTGGCGCGCGCGAGTGAGCTGAGGGTGCTGGCAGGTGCGCACGGGAGAGGGGAGCAGGCTCAAGTGGTCGACGGGGCAAGGCTCGGCGAGGAGTGGCCGGAATCGCTCGCGAATCTCGCCGGAGACCGCGGTGGTGCGAAATGAAATTGGAGCAGCCCGGTGGCTCTCTGGTGGCGTTGGTTGGGGGAAATGGAGAGGAGGAGCAGGCTATTAATCGAGCGTGGTCGCGAGCGTTGATTACTGAGCCTTTATCGTGGAATTACACCGGGGAGGTAACGGCGGGAACGGCCGGCGAGGCGTGGTCACCGCGGGGGTGAGGAAGATGACTGTTAAGTGGGCCTGGTTAGTCAGCGAGAGGGAGAGAGGAGAGGTGGGGCCTAGCCGTCAGCGACTGAGTGGGTTCAATCAGTGGTGCGAAACAATTTCCTGCGGGGGGGAGATGGCTAGTTGGGCCAGTGGGCTGGGCTTGCTGGCTGGGTTGGCTCCTGTTTCATTTTTTTTATATAGAAGTTTTTTCCCTTTTCTATTTCTATTAATCTGTTTTGATTTTTATTTAAACAATTCAAAACACCATTTAAAATCAAATCTCTACCAAACTTTGGGTAAATTTTAATACTGTTATTTAACATATTCTAAAGTCAAATTTAGAATAATTCTTTTATTCTTTTTAGGGTCTTTTAGTTATTTAAAATAGGCCCTTGTTTTAAATTCAAATAAGATCAAATATATTTTCAACCCTTATTTAAATTTCAATTTTTTCACAAAACCTTTTCAGTAGGTTTATTTATTTAATAGGGTGTTAAATAATTTACTTTTAAGTATTTTAATATGATTGTTATTCATTTAATTTGGGGAATTGTCTTTATTCTAATAGAGATAGAATTTGGTTAATGCCATTTTCTTTTATTTGAAAAAATCTCTATCCCTTTTTTTGTTATTTGGATTTGGATTATATTCATTCCATTTGCTTATGGATTAGGCCAAGTTTTAATTTGGCTTTTAAATATTCCCTATTAATTATTTCTTTCTTTATTTTGTAAAATCCATATCATTTTATTTATAGATCCAAACTTGGTGATTCCAATTTGTAAAATCTTATTTAATATTTTTTTTATCCTTTTAAATATCTTTAGGATTATTTGTTCACCATTTGGTATGGATTTTTAGATAGGTGCTTTATTAGCTTTGGAATTTCAATTTCCTTATCTTACTAAGTTCATAAGATTTTATCTTTGGTTCCAAATTGAATGAAATCAATTTCTATGGTTTTATAATATTTCCATTTGTCATTTTTGATCATTTATAAATGTTTGTTGATAAATTTTATATGGATCAAATCCTTAGTATTTGAGATAGTTTGGAAATGTTTTTCTTCCATTAGGGTTTTAGGGTTTTGGTTTATTTTCCAAATGTTTAAATTTTAAGATGCATTTATGAAGAATGCATTTCACTTGATTTGAATTTAGTTGGATTCAAAAATTAATCAAAGTTTGTTCAAGATGGGATTTTTAAGTTTCCATTTGGAATCAAAAAGTTTCTTTTCATCCTAAATTTCAACAATTATTTATTTTGTTTATTTATTTTTCACATTACAAAATTTGGAAAAAAATTGGGATGTGACAATGGGGCATTATGCAAATGAGTGCCCAGAAAAGAAGGTTGAAGGTGCCAACAAGCCCAACCCTTTCCAGAAGGGACAGGTGAACCACATCAATGTGGAAGAGATCTATGAGGAACCTGATGCTGTGGCTGGTAAGTTCAAACTCAATTCTGTTCCAGCACTTGTTCTTTTTGATACTGGTGCATCGCATTCATTCATATCAAGAGCATTTGTCAAAAGAAATGAACTTCCATTTGAAACTATTGGGTGTCCTATAAAAGTAAGTTCTCCTGGTGGAGAAATGATAGTGAACTCGGGATGTCATGACCTAGTCATAGAGTTTGGGAAGTATAAGTTTCCCGTTAATCTGATAATCCTAAATTCCCAAGGATTGGATGTCATTTTAGGAATGGACTGGATGACTAAGTACAAGGGAGTGCTAGATTGTGCCAATAATACTGTCACACTCACAACCCCGGATAATAAAAGGATTAGATTCAAGACTAACTTTGAATCAAAAGGGAGTAAGCTAAATTCTCTTAAGGGGGTTAGCATAGACAGTGTGCCAATTGTGAGAGAATATCCCGATGTGTTTTCGGAAGAATTGCCGGGAATGCCACCAGATAGAGATGTGGAATTTCTGATTGACTTGCTACCAGGATCAGGACCAATAGCAAAGAGACCTTACAAGATGTCATTTGATGAGTTGAAAGAACTCAAGAAGCAACTTGGAGAACAGTTGCAGAAAGGATTTATTCAACCAAGTTCTTCATCTTGGGGATCACCAGTCTTGTTTGTGGAAAAGAAAGATAGAAGTCAAAGGTTATGCATAGATTATCGTTCACTCAATGAGGTGACTATCAAGAACAAATATCCTTTGCCCAGAATCAATGACTTGTTTGATCAGCTAGAAGGAGCCTGTGTGTTCTCAAAGATTGATCTCTGGTCAGGTTATTTTTAGCTTAAGATAAGAGAACAAGACATACCTAAGACAGCTTTCACCACAAGGTATGGATTGTATGAGTACACCGTGATGCCATTTGGTTTGACCAATGCACCAGCTTACTTCATGAATATGATGAATAAGGTGTTCATGGAGTTCCTTGACAAGTTTGTTGTCGTTTTCATCGATGACATTTTGATCTACTCCAAGAGCAAAGAAGAGCATGAAGGACATTTGCGTTTGATACTTGAGAAGCTTAGAGAGCATAAGATGTATGCCAAATTCAGCAAGTGTGAATTCTGGTTGAATGAAGTTGGATTTCTTGGACACGTTGTGTCAGGAGATGGTGTGATTGATCCATAAAAGTGTCAGCTATAACTGAATGGGAATCTCCTAAGTCAGTAAAGGAAATTCGTAGTTTCCTTGGCTTGGGAGGATACTACAGAAGATTCATTGAGAATTTCTCCAAGGTAGCTAAGCCAATGACGGAGTTACCAAAGAAAGACAAGAAATTTGCTTGGACTGAAGGATGTGAACTCAGCTTCCAAGAATTGAAAAAGAGACTAGTGACAGCACCAGTCCTATGTCTGCCATATTTGGAGAAAGATTTCCAAGTGTATTGTGATGCATCTCATCATGGATTAGGTGCAGTTCTAATGCAAGAAGGGAAATTTGTGGCTTATGCCTCGAGACAACTCAAAACTCATGAGGTAAATTACCCTACTCATGATTTGGAGTTAGCCTCTGTTGTCCATGCACTCAAAACTTGGAGACATTATCTTTTGGGAAAGTGATGTGAAGTGTTCACAGATCATAAAAGTTTAAAGTATATCTTCACTCAGAAAGAAATTAACATGAGACAAATAAGATGGCTAGAACTCATCAAGGACTATGACTTAAGTTTGCAATACCACCCCGGTAAAGCAAATGTTGTAGCGGATGCACTAAGCCGTAAAGTATTTGTGAATGGCCTTACTAAGGGAGAGTTGCCAGATGATCTATGTGCCCAATTTAGAGATCTCGGATTGTGCCTGAAGTACATCTCATGCCATTGGATGTTCAACCCACTTTGTTGGACAAAATCAAGGAAGCCCAAAAGACGGACAAGGAAATTGAAGAGATTAAGGAAAAGATTGGCAAGGGAAAAGCCAAAGGATTCCATGAAGACGAACAAGGTACTTTATGGTATGGAAAACGTATCTGCGTTCCGCAAGATCCGGAGCTTCTGAAACTGATTCTACAGGAAGCACACAACTCACCATATTCCATTCATCTGGGTAACACCAAAATGTACATGGATATGAAGGAAAGATTTTGGTGGAACAATCTCAAGAAGGACATCGCCGAACATATTGCTTTGTGTGATGTATGTAGTAGAGTGAAAGCGGAACATCAGAAACTAGGAGGATTGTTACAACCACTACCTATTCCTGATTGGAAGTGGGACAAGATTGGCATGGACTTCATCACCGGACTGCCAAGGACCAGGTCAGGATATGATTCAATTTGGGTAGTAGTGGATCGCCTCACTAAAGTGGTTCATTTCATACCCGTGAAGACAACCTATACAAGTGCTAAGTTGGCCAATATCTATATGAATAGGATTGTGTGTCTGCATGGAGTACCTAAGAGTATTGTGTTCGATAGGGGAACCCAATTCACTTCTCATTTTTGGAGGCGACTGCATGAATCATTGGGAACGAGATTGGAATTCAGTACTGCTTTTCATCCTCAGACTGATGGACAGACAGAAAGAACCAACCAGATTTTAGAGGATATGTTGAGGGCATGTGCCCTAGACTATGGAGCTAGTTGGGATGAAAGTCTGCTTTACGCAGAATTCTCTTACAATAACAGCTATCAAGCCAGTATTGAGATGGCACCGTTTGAGTTTCTCTATGGGAGAAAGTGTACTACCCCATTGTTATGGAATGGTGTGGGAGAAAGAAACTTGTCCGGGCCAGAACTAATCAAAGAGGCTGAAGAGAAAGTCAAGCTAGTAAAGGACAGATTGAAGATAGCACAGTCCCGACAAAAGAGCTACGCAGGTCCTAAGCGTAGAGAAGTCACCTATGAGGTGGGTGATAGAGATTATCTTAGAGTGTCACCACTTCGTGGAGTGAAGAGATTTGGAGTCAAAGGAAAATTGGCCCCAAGATATGTTGGACCATTCAAGATTCTGAGTCGTAAAGGAGAAGTAGCTTATGAGATTGAGTTGCCAGAATCATTGTATGTCGTTCACAATGTGTTTCATGTGAGTCAGCTAAAGAAATGCCATCCAGAGATGGAAGAGACTTCTTTGAATGATACTATACCTTTGGAGGAGGTCCAATTGGAAAGTGATCTCACTTATGAGGAAAAGCCTATCAAAATTCTTGAGACTGCAGAAAGAGTTACTCGGACAAAGACTATCAAATTCTGCAAAGTACAGTGGAGCCATCATTCCGAAGAAGAAGCAACATGGGAAAGAGAAGATGATCTTCGGAAATACCACCCTCACCTATTTTCTAGCCAATCCGAATCTCGAGGGCGAGATTCACCTTAAGGGGGTTAGATGATGTTTCCATTTAGAAACAAAAAGTTTCTTTTCACCCTAAATTTCAACAATTATTTATTTTGTTTATTTATTTTTCACATTACAAAATTTGGAAAATTTTGGGATGTGACAGGCTACCACCCTTAAAAGAAATCTCGTCCCAAGATTTGGGAAAGCTATAGGTTACAAGTTGGCTTCAAGGCATATAGGGTACTACCAGCCTTAAAAAGGTTTTTAACTAGCTCACATCTTGGCTTACTTGGGATCTTGATGTATCTTCTCTGCACACTTGTTTGCATAATGGCCTAGATCTTTGCATTTGAAACAGATCACTTGGCTATTATCCTTCTTCTTCTTTGGTATCATTGCCTCTTGTTTATTTCCTTGGTTCTTCTTCTTTTCTGGGAAATCAATGGCATAGTGTCCCATCTCTTTGCAATTGTAACATTGCAATTGGCTTATGTCCTTCTTCTTCTTCTTGGGTCTCTCCAAAGCTAGGAGTTCTTCTAGTTCATGCTCTTCATATATCACCTCAAAGGTGGGAAATCTTTCTCTCTTCTTGGGGCAGTTGCTAGAGATATGATCTTCTTATTCACAAGAGTAGCAACACTTTGTGGTTACCTTGGATTTGGCCTTATGAGGCATGGTTCTGACTTTTCCTTCATCCTTCTTGGTAGAAGTTGTTCCCTTATGGAGGCTTCCAAACATTTGATGCATTCCATCTTGCTTCATTTTGAACTATAGGATAGATGGGGCATTGGATAGGGACATGATTATTTCCTTCACATAGGAAACAAGTCACTTGAGATGTGGGGCATTGTTTAGTTGGATGTTTCTCTTCACAATTAGGGCATTGATCCACATGCTCTTTATAAGTGTGATCCATGTCTCCACAAATATTGCAAGCTTGAGTTCCTTCTTTAATATCATCCTTGACATCATTGTTGGAGCAAACTCCTTGGGAAGAGTTGCTTATCATGTTGATCATTTGATTGGTCATCCTTTGCAATAATTGAGATTGGGTTTCCAAAACTTTTGCATGGTTGGGTCTAACTCATTGTTGTTGGCCAAAAACTGAGTTGTCATCTGATTCAACTAGGTTTGGTTTGTTAGTAGTTGTTCTATCATGTGCATCTCTTAGTTGTTGGTGTCACCATTCTTGATGTTGGAGTCCCTTGGAGAAGTCATCTGTTTGGGTTGGATTGAGATTAGAATAGGCAAAGATTTCTAGAGAAGAATTCTAATCACACACAACAATTCACACAAGCAATGTGCAAGCAATCACAAACAAACATTCCAATCAAACAACAAAGTTCAAGCACATTTTTAGGCAACAAAATATTTTTGGTACACCACATACGTTGGTGGGTTTAAACTAATCATTAGTATGGTGGTCCAACTATATGGTTCACTTGAGATCATTCCATTCTTCTTTGTTGTTTCTTCTTGAACAAGATCATGGTTTCCTTGGAAAATTTCTTGTATCTTGGTCACAAAGCTGCAAAGGTGATGATGGTTCCTTCTAAGTTGTGTTTCCTTAGTCTTCAAGTCTTGAGTAATATTTCTTGTCTCACTTGTAGTCCTTAGTGATATTTAGGTTGAAGTCCTTGGTGAAACTAAAGTTGAAGTAATTGACGTTGTTGAAGTTGAAGTCATTGAGTTGGTGAAGTCCTTTGCTCAAGTTGATGTCTTTGTTCTTGTTGAAGTCTTTGCTCATGTTGAGGCTTTGTCCATCAAGTTTGAAATGAAGAGATGTAGAATCAAAATAAAAAAATGGTTGAGGAAAGAGTTTACAAGATTGTTTGTAAATAAGTTTTGAATAAATACAACTCCTATATTTTTCTAAGGGGTTTTGTCCAATCCTGGGTTTACAAATCCAACAGGCAACACAGTGCTCTGATACCATCTGTAGAGACCCCACCTTTGTAAAGGTAAAGGTCCCTGTGATTGCAAATCACTTGATTGAAATTTTTTGGATTCCCTTTGATTCAAATTTTGTTTAAGTAGGGTTTTGATGTTTCCATTTAGAAACAAAAAGTTTCTTTTCACCCTAAATTTCAATAATTATTTATTTTATTTATTTATTTTTCACATTACAAAATTTGGAAAATTTTGGGATGTGACATTAATAGAGCACCGGAGCAAAGCGTTAACACTCTGTGAACACATGTGATCCTCACACCACAACCATCCCCTCCGGTTGTCCCAATTATTGTCACTTTGGGGCCTTTGGATCCGGATAATGATATGTGTACACAACTTGCAGATAAGATCACAAACAATACTACCATAATGATTCAATAATAAGCTCAGATCTGAGATCATGGCACTCGGGCCCTAGTGACAAGCATTAAGCACAACAAATTGCAACAAAGTCAAATAGCACAAGAGAAACTAGGCACTATGCCCTAACAATCTTATTCGATTCCATGATAGAACTCATCCAATCCCTACCATCCCCAAGCCTACAACGGGGGATTACTCACTCATGGATGAGGGAAACATCGGTGGTTGATGGAGATCCGTTGGTGATGATGATGGCCATGATCCTCTCCAAATTCCCCGTCCCGGCAGGGTGCCAGAACGGAGTTTCTGGATCCGAATCTTGGTTTCTGGTGGAGCCGGCAGAGCGGAACTCTTTCTAGAAAACTATCGACCCCCCTGAGTTCTTAGGTTAGAAGGCAACTTATAGGCGTGGAGGGAGGACGAGGAGCTGCCTGGGGTGGCAAGACCTCCCCCAGGCGCGGGGTCAGGTGGGCCTATGCCTGGGGTGGGTCTGCCCCCCCCCCCCCCTAGGCCTCCTCTCTATCTCCCCTTTTGGCTCCGTGGATCTTCTGGTGAGAAATATTTTTTGGCATATTTTCCGGGATTTTTCCTGATAGTTCATTTTCTGCACAAAAACAAGACACTAAGGTAATTCTGCTAAAAACAACGTCAGTCCGTGTTAGTTGTATCCAAATCACACAAGTTTAGAGAAGAAACAATAGCAAAGTGTTCGAGAAAGTAGATACATTTTGGATGTATCAACTGCCCCCAAGCTTAGCTTATTGCTTGTCCTCAAGCAATTCAGTTGAAAACTGAGTGCGATAAAAGAACTTTCACGAACACTTTGCTTCATATGATGTAAATATTCTCAACACAAGAGTAGATGCTTGGACAATTCATAACAAGGAGTATGCAACTAAGTCTACTCAATAGTCAATGAAAGCTATGAAGAGAAACCAACTCAATAATAATAAATAGCATGAAACATAAACATAAGCAACATTGCAATGCTCATTATAAGGTATGATAAAGTGGTATCTCGCTTGCGTTTGTTTTAAGAGCACAATATAAATGCCAAGGCACCGCTGAAGTTCAAGTGAAGACTAGAGATAAAGATATCAGAGATACAAGCATCAAAATCTTGACATAATTAACCAAGTTTTGGAACAAACACAAGAATGACAACTATGCTCTCAAGAAGGTGCTCATAGAATAAGTGGTGACTCAACAAAGTTGTGAAAACAGTTTTGTGAAGGTTTGAAAGGCTTCCCAATGCTGAAAGGAAGGTACTCATTAGCTTTGAGCTCTCATTGCCCCTATCATAGGCATCTTCATGTGGTTAAGGTGAAAGTGAGGTCCACTCTGAATCATATGCTTGATAGACCATAGACTGGAAATCCCAAGTCCCTTGAGTACGAGGGTCGCTCCGCATGCTACTCAACTTTGGTCACCTGGAAGTTCTTGTCATTGTAAATACATGCATATCATCGAGAACCTCCAACGGGGTACCCCTTGCACATGGTACAGGAGCTTTCCCATAACCAAAATGACAAGGCAAGCAGACGATGAGCATCTCAGCAATCTTTTTATTTACCATATGCATAGCTTTTTATTGAGGAAGCTTCATAGATGCTCATTATGGTGATGCTACAAGTTTCCACCATGATTAGGCATGGCTTAGGCTAGCGGCCCAGGCGTTTCTCTAACACAATGTATGAACTCCATGAACTAACAACTTCCCCTTTTATTTCACATCATCGACATTCATAAACAAAAGAGCAAGGAATCAACTAGATAAGATATCCAAAAGGTGTTGAAAGCGTTCCCCGTGACAGCACGGTTCTGTTGACTCCCAGTATATAATTAGCAAGCATGTAACTTTCATGGACTAGTCACAATGGTTCAGGATTATTAAGCGCAAGGAATAAAGTGTACCATCAAGTTCGTGAGAGCTTTACTAACCAACTTTCTCAAAACAGACAAACATTTTATTTTGGAAGAAAACGCGGCATATAGAATATGCACTAAAGTAGCAAATGATGCCAATAGGTAGGTATGGTGGACATCGCTGGAAATATTGGTTTTGGGAATTTGGAAGCACAGGTAGAGCACGTACTCAGTGCAAGTGAAGGCTAACAATAGAGAGGGAGCGACAAACGAGAGAGCAATAGTTGTCATAATCATGCTTGCAACAAAACAAGACTAATTATGGCATGAAAATGATACAAGAACTCTGAGGCAAAATAAATCATCGAGGCTTGCCGACTATTGATTAGTCATAGGCATGTGTGATCATGTGCCAAGTCGATTCTCATGAACAGTCAGAGGAGGATACCACAATTGTAGGGTTCACAGCATAGAAAACAAAAATCCCACTCAAAATTGCTATTAAATTTCCACCAAATTTAATGCAAACTCTCATTAAATAAAACTCCTTTTATTTATTTAGAATTTTGTAAATTACTTTAATGACAAACATTCACATATAATCCCTTGCTAGTATTTCATTTCACATGCAAAAACACTTTCTGCAATCTCACCCGAAAACCTGTTTCGGTATCTAGAGAAATAAATTCCTGCGCTTGTTATTCTTTCCGGCATGAAACTTTTGCTCCAATTGGATGTCGGTGTATCTTAAGTGTGTCACCCTATAGTTCGCGAATAATGTGGACATGATCGAGACCCCTCTCAGATCAATAATCAAAAGCGGGATCTAGAGACCCATACTGACTCCCACACATTCAACGATGGCTTTCTTGTGATCGTCGGAACCTTTTACGCTAGTATCTTAATCCCTTTGTTTCTCGATATATTACATGTCCGAGATTCGATCATCGGTATCTCCATACCTAGTTTGATCTCGTTACTAACATGCACTCTTTTCTCGTTCCCGTGATATAACATTCTAGTGATCAAATCACTTGCTTGCAAGCTAACCAAGTGATATCACCGAGAGGGCCCAGAGTATATCTATCCATCATCGGGATGAACAGATTCCACTCTCGATCCATGGGCCTCAACATAACACTTTATTAGTTCTGAACCCATCTTTATAATCACCATGTTACGGTGTGACGTTTGATGTTATCAAGAAACTCTTCCGGTGTTAGTGATTGACATGATCTCATGGTCTAAGGATTAGGATCACTTCTTAAGTTGTTATAGCAATATAAAATCAATGACTTTGATCGTAATGCTATACTTCGGATGAATGTTCATCACACCATTACACTAATGTTGTGATCTCGTTATTAACAACATCCAATGTACATGATCAGGAAACCTCGATCATCTTGTTAATCAACGAGCTAGTTTATGAGAGAGGCATAACTAGGAACTTTCTGTTTGTTTATTAAACACACATGTATTAATGTTTCTGTATTAATACAATTACAGCATGCAAAATAAACATCTATCATATACTTGGAATACACATAATAAACACTTTATTATTGCCTCTCAGGACATATTCCCTTCAGTCTCCCACTTGAACTAGAGATAATAATCTAGTTACATAGTGATGAATCTAACACCCATGGAGTTCTGGTGTTGATCATGTTTTTATCTAGGGAGAGTTTTAGTCAACGGATCTGCTACATTGAGATCCATGTGTACTTTACAAATCTTTACATCTCCATCCTTGGCATGCTCACGGATGGAGTGAAACCAGTGCTTAATATGCTTGGAATTCTTGTGAGACCTTGGTTCTTTAGCATTGGCAATGGCACCATTGTTGTCACAATAGATCACCATTGGGTCCAACGCACTCGCAACCACACCTAGTTCGGATATGAACTCCTTCATCCAAACCGCTTCCTGAGCCGCTTCCGAAGCAGCAACATATTCGGCCTCCGTTGTTGATCCCGCCACCACAGGTTGTTTGGAACTCCTCCAACTAACCACTCCTCCATTCATGAGAAATACGTATCCGGATTGAGACTTAGAGTTACTCCGGATCGGTGTCAAAGCTTGCGTCAACATAACACTTAGCGATGAGCTCTTCTTCACCTTCATACACAAGAAACATATCCTTAGTTCTTCGCAAGTACTTAAGGATATTCTTGACCGCTATCCAGTGTTCTGAACCTGGATCCGATTGGTACCTACAAACTAATAGCATGTGCCACATCCGGTCTTGTACATAGCATGGCGTATATTATAGAGCCTATGGCTGAAGCATAGGGGACTTTGTCCATTATCTCTCTTTCTTCCGCTGTAGCCGGACTTTGAGTCTTACTCAATGTCTTGCCTTACAACATAGGTAAGAACCCCTTCTTACTTCCGTCCATTTTAAGCTTCTTTAAAATCTTATCAAGGTATGTACTTTGCGATAGCCCTATTAGGCGCCTATATCTATCTCTATAGATCTTTATGCCTAATATGTATGACGCTTCACCTAGATCCTTCATTAAAAATTTGCTGTTTAGATAACTTTTAACACTGTTTAAAAGATCTATATCATTTCCGATCAATAATATGTCATTCACATATAATATCAGAAATGCCACATTGTCCCACTCACTTTCTTGTAAATACAAGCCTCTCCATACGTTTGGACAAATCCAAACTCTTTGATCACCTCATCAAAGCGAAGATTCCAACTTCATGATGCTTGCTTCAATCCATAGATGGATCGCTGAAGCTTGCACACCTTTTTATCATCCTTAGGATTGACAAAACCCTTTGGTTGTATCATATACAACTCTTCTTCAATATTGCCATTGAGGAACGCGGTTTTAACATCCATCTGCCATATCTCATAATCGAAATATGCAGCAATTGCTAACATAATCCTAACTGACTTTAGCATCGCTACGGGAGAGAATGTCTCATCGTAGTTAACTGCTTGAATTTGTCGAAACCCCTTTGCGACAAGTCGAGCTTTATAGATGGTCATATTACCATCAGCATCAGTTTTCCTTTTGAAAATTCATTTATTCTCCACGGCCTTCCGGTCGTGAGGTAAGTCCACCAAGTTCCAAACTTGATTTTCATACATGGATTCCATCTCGGATTTCATGGCTTCTAACCATTTGTTGGAATCCGGGCTCATCATCGCTTCTTCATACGTCGCAGGGTCATCTATTTCATCAACCATGAAATTCATAACAGGGTTTTCGTATAGCTCGGGAGCTGCATGCGTCCTGCTAGACGTGCGAGATTTGGTAGTACTCTCTTTCGGAGTTTCATGATCATTATCATTAGTTCCTTCTTCATCTGGTGAAGCCAACTCCGGAACAATTTCTGGCGCTGCGCTACTCGCCATACTTTGAAGAGAAGTTTCAATAACCTCTTCGAGTTCTACCTTCTGACTACTCACACCTTTCGCAAGAAACTCTTTCTCTAGAAAGGATCCATTCTTGGCAACAAAAACCTTGCCCTCGGATATGTGATCGAAGGAATACCCAATTGTTTCCTTAGGGTATCCTATGAAGACGCATTTTTCCTCTTTGGGTTCGAGTTTATCCGGTTGAAGTTTCTTCACATAAACATTGCATCCCCAAACTTTAAGAAATGACAGCTTAGGTTTGTTTCCAAACCACAATTCATACGATGTCTTTTCAACGGATTTAGATGGTGCCTGATTTAAAGTGAATGCAGCAGTTTCTAGTGCATAACCCCAAAATGACAACGGCAAGTCCGTCAGAGACATCATAGATCGAACCATATCTAATAAAGTACGATTACGACATTCCGACACACCATTTCGCTGTGGTGTTCCGGCAGGTGTGAGTTGTGAAACAATTCCACACTCTGTCATGTGAGTGCTAAACTCGTAACTTAGATACTCACCTCCACGGTCGGACCGTAGAAATTTGATCTTTCTATTACGATGATTTTCCACTTCATTCTGAAATTCCTTGAACTTTTTAAAGGTTTCAGACTTGTGTTTCATCAAGTAGATATAACCGAAATCATCCGTGAAAGTAACAAAATAATGATATCCACCTCGCGCCAACACACTCATTGGACCACATACATCAGAATGTATGATTCTAATAAATCTGTCGCTCGTTCCATTATACCGAAAAACAACGTTCTAGTCATCTTGCCCATAAGGCATGGCTCACATGTATCAAATGATTCAAAATCAAGTGATTCCAAAAGTCCATCCGAATGGAGCTTCTTCATGCGTTTAACGCCAATATGACCTAGACGGCAGTGCCACATATATGCGGATATATCATCATTAAGTTTAATCCTTTTAGCATCAACATTGTGAATATGTGTAACACTATTATCGAGATCCAATAGAAATAAACCATTCATCACCGGTGCATGACCATAAAAGATTTCATTCATATAAATAGAACAACCATTGTTCTCGGATTTAAATGAATAACCACTTCGCATTAAACACGATCCAGATACAATGTTCATGCTCAGTGCTGGCACCAGATAACAATTATTCAGGTTTATTACTAATCCCGACGGTAAGTGGATAGGTAGCGTTCCGACGGCGATCACATCAACGATTGATCCATTGCCGACACGCATCTTGACCTCACCCCTTGCTAGCGGTCACTTGTTCCGCAGCCCCTGATTCGAGTTACAAATATTAGCAACTAAACCGGTATCAAATACCCAGGTGCTACTGCGAGCACTAGTCAAGTACACATCAATAACATGTATATCATATATATATATCTTTGTTTGCCTTGCCGGCCTTCTTGTCTGCCAAATACTTGGGACAGTTGCGCTTCCAGTGGCCAGTCCCCTTACAATAGTAGCACTCGGTATCAGACTTAGGGCTAACTCGGGGTTTCTTTTCAGGCACGGCAACCGGCTTGCCGCCCTTACTTCCATTATGTTTACCCTTCTTGTCTTTCTTGAAACCAGTGTTCTTATTGATCATCAACACTTGATGTTCGTTCTTGATCTCCACTTCTGTAGTTTTAAGCATTGATAGAAGCTCGGGGAGAGACTTCTTCATGCCTTGAATATTATAGTTCATCACAAAGCTCTTATAGCTAGGTGGCAGAGACTGCAGAACACGATGGATGCCTAAGTCAATGGGAATCGTTATTCCCAAGGACACAAGCTTATCGGCGTAACCCGACATCTTGAGTACATGCTCACATACGGAGCTGTGCTCTTCCATCATGCAGCTAAAGAACTTTTCTGAAGCATTGTAGCTCTCTACAGCACCATGTGTGTCGAAAATCATTTTCATCTCACCCATTGTATCAAATGCATTGCCGTTTTCGAAACGCTTTCGAAGTTCTGGCTCTAGCCCATACAATATGCCGCAATGAACTAAGTTGTGGTCCTCCTGACGAGTCTGATAGACATTCTTCTCCTTGTCAGGGGCACCATCGAAAGGTGGGGGGCCTATCAATGCTTCTAGCACATATTTATTTTGTGCAGCATAGAGGAGAATCCTCAAATTCATGGCCCATTCGGTAAAGTTGCTACCGTTCGTTGCAAGTTTCTCTTTCTCCATGAACACATTGAAATTAAAAGTAGGTGGTGCCATCTACAACAGAATTTGTAAAGTTTAGACAAAGTTTATGATAGATTGAGTTCAACTAATCCACATTACGAATGAACTCCCACTCAAAAACGACATCCCTCGTGCCTTTTTTGTGATTACATGAACCAAATCCACTACACCAAGTCTGATCATCACGTGAGTCGATGTAGCTTCAAAGGCGAGCATCAAATGAGCATCATATCTACTATATGACTCATGCTTAACCTTTCGGTCCGTGTTCCGAGGTCATGTCTGTACATGCTAGGCTCGCCAAGTAAGAACCTTAGTATTCATGTGTGTAACTATTTTACACCCGAAATATGGTCGTGGATCCAAGAACACCCGATCATCACGTGATGTCTTGGAGTGACGAAAACATTATCGGTGCATACTAAAGGAAGAACACATTCTTATCTTGATATTTAAATGAGGGATCATCTTATTATGCTAATAAAACGCCAAACAAGCAATATAAGATGCTATCAAACATCATATGTTTATAAGTGAAATGATATGGTTACCGCATATGATCTCTATCATGTGCATCGTGGTATGATCACTGTCATATCTTTATGTGTAAGGCCAAGGTCTATGGAACTTACACGTTATGTGTGTTGTAAGAGTATCATCTCATACTTCTACTTAAAACATCACCATATCATAACACTAGCCTAGCAACAATCTAAACTAGACGCCTCTAATTTATCCATTGCAAGTTTTACTTGGCTTAGGGCTTTCGAAGATAGAACCGTTCTTACCTACGAACATGAACCACAACGAGGATAACCAAATTGTTGACAACTCGTTGAAAAATAGATATTGACTATAGTAGGAGAGACAGACACCCGCTAGCCACTTATGCAAACTAGTTGCATGTCAAGCGTGGAACAGGTCTCATGTGCGAGGACATGTAAAGTTTGTCCGGGCCGCTTCATCCCACTATGCCACCAATATCCAAAATTACAACTAAGAAGCAACAACATGATCATCATCGCCCACATACTCATATGTGTACTACCTGTGTAAAGCATCTACGCATAGATCCGGCTCTGATACCACTGTAGGGTTCGTAGCATAGAAAACAAAAAAAATCCTATAATGGGAACAACTATGTACCAAGATCTATCTACTAGATACAAACAACGGGCGGATGTATATCCATAGAGAACATACCCTTGAAATGTTGTGGATATACCAAATGGGTATACCTACGGCATAGTCTCATACTGGCAAGCCCGGGTGGCCCACAGTTGGTGGTTAGGCCTATGGCATAACCGGGCGGCCCAGTTGCCGATAGACAAGACGGAGGTCCAGCAGGGATGAAGGAAGGCGATGTGCCACTGCCATAGATGGAAGCCGGAGCCTTGGAGGACACGAAGACTAGTTAGTGTTAGTCTAGAACTCTGTAACCGTATCCGGCCGGGACTCTCATTGTAACCCTAGGTACTGACGTCCTTATAAGCCGGCCTACGGGAGCCTTTAGGGCAACACACCATAGAACAACAAGTGCATAGCACTACCCGCACACAGCGAACCCCCTAATCATGTAACTCGGCGTATTGCCGTTATAGTGATTTATAGCAGGAGTAGGATCTCGTCACCGTCGTGAGATCTGAACCTGGGTAAACTGTGTCACGCCGACCCGGACGCTCTCCGTCTTCCCCCCACGTCTCTAAACTCGCCGTTGGGATACCCCTATGGCGTACGTGTCGACAAAACCACGATAATTGGCGTCCACCGTGGGGCAAGAGGCGCTTATAGCACGGATCCGGACGGGATCCCTCGCCGTCTTCGAAGACAGACAAATCGCATCTCCAGTGACGCGCCAGCATCGCCATCGCTCTTTTTAGCGTGTGGTTGAGTCGGAAGCATCCCGGAGAACTACATCTACACGCGGCAATGACGGACCGACGCGATTAAATCTGCTGGCGGTATCGTTCAGTTAGAGCGAGAAGAACTTGCTTGCATTGCATGATGTGAGTCTCGTTGCGTGCGGCAAACCGAGTTGAGTCAGATCTTTGATCCTTGAATTGGAGCCGTCGCGTAGAGCTATCGCATGTGTACTAAATTGGGCCCGATCGATTTGCTCGTGCACATATTGCGTGTACTATATGCGTCTGGCACCAGATCGATCGGACGGAGCGCCTGTCAAATCCTATCTCCAAATAAAGGCACAAGGTAGCATCTGATTGATTTTTCTGCCTCATGTATATGGCCCAAGTCCCTAGGAGAAAAATTCTTGCGTTATTAGTTTGACGTACGACTCCTACTCCTGCGCGAGCTTGCTGGCCTAACGACGACTACGAACACGACTGTGAGCCTGATTATGATGTTGGCGTGAAAGAGGATAGTGCAGGAATCGTGGCCAGCAAGGGCACTCCGGCCACCGTTTTTCCGTCTTCCTTTTATTTCATCCAACGGTTTATCCGGCTTCATCATTGTCGCCTTACACTCTAATTCCGCAATAGCTTCATTGTCATCATGGATTTTTTCTGACTTCCATGACGGCCAGCTTCACCGCGAACAACACCGACGTCGCTCAAACAGCAAAGTACTTATGTTTATTATTTTAATTGTTTATGATCATGAGATTAAGATTGGTTCACTCATATTCTGAGTCTTTTACCGCTTTCGTTTTGGTCATACTTTTCCACGATTTGCATTGCGCTCGTGAGTATAAATTTTTACTGGCTTGCCATTTAAGGCCCCAGTACCACAAAAAACCCGTTAGCTTAAGTTTTCTGGATACACGTTTTCTATTGTTTTTATGTGGATTCCGGAGTAGTGACTTCTTGGCACTCAAAGCCGGCATTTTGGCCTTGGGTTCTGAACGGTGCCATTAGGCATCATCACCCAAGGACATGGTTCTGTGCTGCGAGTCTTCCGTCTCACGAAAGGTCAAGCATAAAAACCAGAATAATGGATAAGTCAGTACTTGCTTAAACAAAATTTTACATAAACTGTTTAAATTAGTTGAGTTTTCCCCTCCTAAACAGTTTTATGTTGTCCAGCTGCTGCATTGTTTCAGCTTTAAAGCATTTGTTTAAAGGCCATGTATGTTTTTCCTTACATTTGTTTGTTGGACACGATTAAAGGAACAATTTAATACATTTGTATTTTCATATTTATGTTTCGGGTACATGATGCTTGGACATTGCCGCGTTCCTCAGATTAAGGTGTTTTGAGCCGGATTTTCACTAGGCTTGACACCTCGGGGGCTGCGATTGCAATTGCTGACCAAGACTTGAGCCGCCTTTGAGGATGTCGGATCGACGCTCGGGGGCTTGACATCTCTAACTTAAGAGCTTTGTCCCACCTTGCGTCCAAGCCAGAATAATCCTCGAGGGCTACAGTATAATGATCTCCAAGATATGGTTTAGTTCTCTTTGAGCATCAAGCCTGAAAATTCATGTGAATTCCACCTTGACGCTCGGGGGCTACACCGATATTGAATTTTTTGTGAAGTTCTCTTTGGAGCACCAAGCCAAAATAATTCTGACTTGACGCTCGGGGGCTACACTGCACAGTTTTACCAAAGCTAATCTGAGAGCACCAAGACGGTTTTCTTTTGAACCTCTGACTTAGCGCTCGGGGGCTACAATCGTTTGATATACCATTATGTATTTTTTTTTAGCATCAAGTCGCCTTCGACGAAACCAACTTAACGCTCGGGGGCTACATATGGTTATATCAACAAAATAAGACACGTCAGACTTAGTTAAGCAGCTGGAAGCTTGTACTCAAGTTTTCTGCCTTACTACATGTCAGATTTATGTCAATGCAACTTTCAAGACGATGAAAAATCCGGCTAGCGAGACTTGGGGGCTCGACATCAACTTTGCCTTCTCGGAAATTTTACTAGGTTACACGGCTCGATGGCCTAAATGTCCACGATATGAGAGGCTCTAAGACCTTAATTCGGCAAGCTCTTATGTCTGTGGCTTTGCTAGCTCTAAGTCGGCAGTTTGGCAGCCTTTATGCTCGTGGCCCAGTAGCCGTGATTTTTTCGGCTTACCTATCGTCCTGCATGGATGATGATATTGAAGACGTTCCTAGATCTTGGACGATTCACTAACGATTTGTTAGAATTCTCCGCCTTGGACTCGTTCACATAAGCATACAAGAAACTCTCTGGCTAGGCTTAGTCGTATGAGAATATGATATGGGAGCTCTCCAAGATTCTTCACGAAGCACGCCTACAAATTGAAGACGACGTGATACTTACGCTCAAAGCTAGACGGAGGAACGCGAGGATCTTGAAGAACTCCGGGAGCTACTGTTGTGGATATACAAAATGGGTATACCTACGGCATAGTCTCATACCGGCAGGCCCAGGTGGCCCACAGTTGGTGGTTAGGCCTATGGCATAACTGTGCGGCCCAGTTGCCGATAGACAAGACGGAGGTCCAGCAGGGATGAAGGAAGGCGACGTGCCACCGCCATAGATGGAAGCCGGAGCCTTGGAGGACACGAAGACTAGTTAGTGTTAGTCTAGGACTCTGTAACCGTATCTGGATGGGACTCTCATTGTAACCCTAGGTCCTGGCGTCCTTATAAGCCGGCCTACGGGAGCCTTTAGGGCAACACACAATAGAACAACAAGTGCATAGCACTACCCGCACACAGCGAACCCCCCCAATCTTGTAACTCGGTGTATTGCCATTATAGTGATTTATAGCAGGAGTAGGATCCCGCCACCGTCGTGAGATCTGAACCTGGGTAAACTGTGTCACGCCGACCCGGACGCTCTCCGTCTTTCCCTCACGTCTCTAAACTCGTCGTTGGGATACCCCTATGGCGTACGTGTCGACAAAACCACGACATGAAGACCGACAAAGCTTAATGAGTTAAACTCGTGGTTGATGTAGACGATCTCTTACCGATCTCAAGATCGAGAGGAAGTCCTAGCTCCGCAAATCAGCGGCGCATCCATGCTCGGACACATGTCCGAGGCACCGAGCAACCTCCGCCTCCTCGCTCCAGCGATGCAGCGGAAGCACAACTCTTTCTTGCCGAATAGACACCGGGAACATGTATCTCGCTAGTCCGAGACCATGGGGGATAAATTCTAGAGGGGGAGAGAGATCCTTCACGAGGAGGTGTGAGTGAGAAGTGAGGAGGGGGTGCCTTTTATAGGAGAGGGGGGAACCTCATCGGTATCTCCATACCTAGTTTGATCTCGTTACTGACATGCACTCTTTTCTCGTTCCCGTGATATAACATTCTAGTGATCAAATCACTTGCTTGCAAGCTAACCAATGTGATATCACTGAGAGGGCCCGGAGTATATCTATCCATCATCGGGATGAAAAAATTCCACTCTCGATCCATGGGTCTCAACATAACACTTTATTAGTTCTGAACCCATCTTTATAATCACCATGTTACGGTGTGACGTTTGATGTTATCAAGAAACTCTTCCGGTGTTAGTGATTGACATGATCTCATGGTCTAAGGATTAGGATCACTTCGTAAGTTGTTATAGCAATATAAACTCAATGACTTTGATCGTAATGCTATACTTCGGATGAATGTTCATCACACCATTACATTAATGTTGTGATCTCGTTATTAACAACATCCAATGTCCATGATCAGGAAACCTTGATCATCTTGTTAATCAACGAGCTAGTTTATGAGAGAGGCATAACTAGGAACTTTCTGTTTGTTTATTAAACACACATGTATTAATGTTTCCATATTAATACAATTATAGCATGCAAAATAAACATCTATCATATACTTGGAATACACATAATAAACACTTTATTATTGACTCTCAGGGCATATTCCCTTCAACAATATCATACCAAAGTATGAATAAAGTAATGCAAGCAAACATTCATATGACATGCTACAAACTATTATCAAGCTAGAACTAATTATAGACAAGCAAGAACTTCTAAGCATCCATAATGACATACGCCTTACACAAACAGGCTAAGCATGCTCACAATGATGAGTATATGTACAAAAATGAAGACAAGTAGAGTTCGTTACCAGCCTCTTACCACACCTCGAATTGTCTTAATCTTCATTATTTACCTTCACTTGTGTGACTTGAATAATTAACATGAAACCAAAATCCACTGAGGACGGCTGAACCCTGCAAAGAACTCACAAAACCAAAGAAGAACAACAAATATTTTTGGTGTTTTCAAAATTTTTTAGAAGGCAACCAACGCAAAACCAAACAAAGCAAAAGAAAACCAAAAACAAAAACTAAGATGCTCCAAGAACAACACAACTGTGCATGAAACAATAAAAACGAAGTGTCTAGAAAGACCTGAGATTTTTATTGATGAAGAAGGGGATGCCTTGGGCACCCCCAAGCTTTGACGCTTGTACCTCTTGAGTAATTCTTGGGGTGAAATGGAGTGGCTACCCCCAAGCTTGAGATTTTGTCCATTCTTCATCTCATTACATTATCCATTCTCTACACCTAAATTTTTTCTTTCATACAAAACTTCACACAATCTTCATTAGTAACATTAGTTTATTCAAAAGATATTAGACCTCTGCCAAAGCTTTGGAACAGCAAGACTTTTCACTAAAAACACAAGCTACTGTAGCAACTCCTTCAAAAATCTCAATTCCCCAAAAGAGAACTCAAAAAGGAATCAATAAGAAGCAAATGCAAATAATGGCAGAAATCTATCAAAACAGACCAGCAAGTAGAAACCAATTTTTTCGAAGACCTTCTGTTGCTCAAATAAAAAAGTGTTGAACTAACGAAAGTTAGATAACATACTGGGGGATTAATTCCTAAATTTTGTAGCTCAATCCGACTTATAGAGACTCCTCACGAATTTTTATGGTGGAGGACATAAATCTGTTTCGGGACAACAACTACCCAAATCTTACTTCCCTCTCATTAGGCGTCATTCTTGGCACAAAAAGCAAACAAAAAGGATAAGCAGAGGTCATTACTGAAGTAATAACTTCCAAGACTCAAGGAAACTCTTGGGTTATCTCCCAACAAGTACTTTTTTAACGCCTTTAAGTTAGGCACGACGAAGAGCAAAGATTGGAAAGGAGAAAAAATAAAAGTGAGCAAGTATAACCACAATGAAAGCATTATTGTGTTCATTAAAATCCTTTTGTTAACAAGGTTGATCAAGTCTTGTTACCAAAACGATATTATATGAAACAAAACTTTGCATTCCACAAGGTGATTAGGGTTGATCAAGTCTTGATAGCAATGGTTCCAATCATAATAGTTTCAAAATTTTCTTGTGGAATGGGACAATATATTTCTCCAACCTTGATGCTCTCAATATTTTCAATGGAATTCAGGCAATAGCTCTTAACAACCTTCTTGGGGAAATAAACAGTATACTCTTTGTCATCAATATTGAATGTTACTTTTCCTTGATTACAATTAATGACAGCACCTGCAGTATTAAGAAAAGGTCTCCTAAGAATAATAGACATATTATCATCTTCACGCATTTCAAGCACAACAAAATCAGTTAAGACCATGCAATTATGAGCAACTTGAACAGGAACATCCTCACATATACCAACAGGGACAACAATTGACTTATCAGCCATTTGCAAAGAAATATCAGTTGGTATCAACTTTTCTAGCTGGAGTCTCTTATAGAGAGAAAAATGCATAAAACTAACTCCAGCTCCCAAATCACATAAAGCAGTTCTAACATAATTATTCTTAATAGAGCAAGGAATAGTTGTTATACCTGGATCACCAAGTATCTTTGGAACCTTACCATTGAAGGAGTAATTAGCAAGCAAAGTAGAGATCTCCTCATTAGGAATCTTCCTTTTATTAGAGACAATATCCTTCGTATACTTTGAATAAGGAGGCAATTTAATAGCATCAGTCAAAAGAATTTGCAAGAATAAAGGTTTCATCCACTCACAAAACTTGTTGTAGTGTTCCTCATCCTTTGACTTGTGTTTCTTACCTGGAAAAGGCATAGGTTTATGCACCCAAGGTTCTCTCTCTTTACCATGTTTATTAGCAATAAAATCTTCCTTTTTGTACCTAGTGTTCTTAGTGTGCTTCTCAGGTTCTTCCTCACCTTCCTCCTTATCAGGAGCATCATTATCATTACCATTCTCAGTTTCAGCATCAGAGACAGATATACTATTAGGATATACATCAGGTTCAAGTGGTTCCTCAACTATCTTATGTTTCTTTTTCTTCCTCTTATGAGGACTACCACTATCTTCATCTTGTTGGGAATCCTGCTCTATTCTTTTAGGGTGTCCTTCAGGATATAAGGGATCTTGAGTAGCTATACCACTCCTAGTTCTAATTCCATAAGCATGTTTATCTCCTGAAGCATTAACTAGCATATCCTTTTGTACCTTAGCAGGTTGATTAAGTTGGGTTTGAACCATTTGAAAGTGTTTACAAAGCATTTTAATATCATTAGAAGTTCTTTCCATAATATCTTTCAACTCATGGATAGCCCTAGAGTTTTCCAATAAATGATTCCGAACTTGTTTATTAAAGTCACCTTGTTTAACAATAAAAATGCCAAGTTCCTCTAAGCATTGATTAGGAGGCTTACCATAACGAATATCACCTTCATCAAAGTGTTGGAGAGAGTGTACCTCAGTAGTAGATGAGTGGGGAATTGGCTTGCATAATTCTTCTATAGGAGGTAGATTCTTCACATCTTCAGCTCTAATACCTTTCTCCTTTAGACACTTCTTAGCTTCCTTCATTACTTCATCATTTAATGCAATAACTCCCCTCTTCTTTGTTGTTGGTGTTGGAACTGGTTCAGGAACAACTAGTTTAGGAATAATAGGCTCAGGTGTATTCAGCTCAGTTGAAGTCCAATCATCATAATTCTTGCTTATCTTGGTCATTAATTCTTCAGCATCTGTAGGAGTCCTTTTCCTGAAAACACAATCAGCAAAGCTATCTAGGTAGGTCCTAGAATCATCAGTCAGTCCATTATAATAAAGATAAAGAAGCTCATTCTTAGGTAATGGACATCCAGGATGTGCATGAATCAAGGCACATAATCTTTTCCATGACTCAGGCAATTTCTCTTCTTCTCCCTGTTTAAAATCAAAAAGTCTCTGCAAAGCATCATGTCTAGCACTGGGAGGAAAATATTTATGGAAGAAAGAAGCAATCAAGCAATCAGGGCTATCAATGGAACGAGGAGGTACTCTATTAAACCAAGCCCTAGCTTTTACTTTTAGTGAAAAAGGAAGATCTTAACAAAAAAGTACTTACGCATCTTAAAATCATTAGAGGATAAAGCACTCATAGTAGAAAGCTCATTCATATGAGCCACAACACTCTCATTTTCAGTACCACAAAAAGGTTCTTTCTCAACAATATCTAAATAAGATAAATCAAGAGAGAAATCATAATCTTCATCCTTAATATCTGTGGGAGAGGTGGCAAACTTAGGAATAGAGGACAACTTAGGCATGATAGTACGTCTAGCAAGGAGACTCTTCATAGCACTAGTACCATGTGTGTTTCGGCACTCTTCAACAAAATCATCAGTGAACTCAATATAACCATCATTAATATCATAACTCTCACTAGCCTCAAGTGAGCTAACAGGTGTAACAGTGTCTTCACTAGGAGTTTCTATATTTCCTAGACTAGCCATAGTAGCATCTAGAAAAGGACCTAATGAACCACTCGCATCAAGCACAGTAGAAGTAACATCATGAGTATCAAAAGTAGTCTCACACTCAACAGTAGTAGCAGTGTGTGTAGCATGAGTATGTGGTGGTGGTGTGACAAGCTTACTTATAACATATGGTGAATCAAGAGCAGCGGAGGTGTTTAGGATTGTACCTCTTCTTGTAGTGGATGGTAAAATAGGAAACTTTCCATCACGAGACTTTCCCATGATGAAATGAGTAGCAGTGAACAATAATAGATCCAAGTGAACTTACAAATAAAGCTATGCTCCCCGGCAACGGCGCCAGAAAATAGTCTTGATGACCCACAAGTATAGGGGATTGCAACAGTCTTCGCGGGTAGTATTACCCAATTTATTGATTCGACACAAGGGGATCCAAAGAATACTTGCAAGCCTTAACAACCGAGTTGTCAGTTCAGCTGCACCTGGAAATAGTTCTTGCTCACAGAAGTTTATCAGTAGCAACAGTTTGGTAGTAGCAACAAAGAAAGCAAAGGAAACAAGAGCAATAGTAACGAATTTGAAAGAGGATTCGAGTGCGGTAGGCATAGGGATGGATGACGTGCGTTGCAAGGACGAGTCTAAACATGTAACTTAAAGATCTAGGGCATTACAGATAAATAATAACAAGCATCCAAGTACTAAATAATCCTAGGCATGTGCTCCATATATAGTCATACGTGCTGGCAATGAGAACTTGCACAACATCTTACATTCACCAGCCAGGGCCTCTAGGGAACTATTGGAAATTAAGGTGCTCCTTTTAATAGAGCACCGGAGCAAAGCATTAACACCCTGTGAACACATGTGATCCTCACACCACAGCAATCCCCTCCGGTTGTCCCAATTATTGTCACTTTGGGGCCTTTGGATCCGGATAATGATATGTGTACACAACTTGCAGATAAGATCATAAACAATGCTATCATAATGATTCAATAATAAGCTCAGATCTGAGATCATGGCACTCGGGCCCTAGTGACAAGCATTAAGCACAACAAGTTGCAACAAAGTCAAATAGCACAAGAGAAACTAGGCACTATGCCCTAACAATCTTATTCGATTACATGATAGAACTCATCCAATCCCTACCATCCCCAAGCCTACAACGGGGGATTACTCACTCATGGATGAGGGAAACATCGGTGGTTGATGGAGATGCGTTGGTGATGATGATGGCGATGATCCTCTCCAAATTCCCTGTCCCGGAAGGGTGCCAGAACGGAGTTTCTGGATCCGAATCTTGGTTTCTGGTGGCGGCGGAGCGGAACTCTTTCTGAAAAACTATCGACCCCCCTCCCCCTGAGTTTTTAGGTCAGAAGGCAACTTATAGGCGCGGAGGGAGGCCGAGGAGAGGCTGGGTGGCTAGACCTCCCAGCGCGGGTCAGTGGGCCCGCTACTGGGTGGGTCCGCCCTGTGCCTCCTATCTGTCTCCCCTTCTGGCTCCATGAGTCTTCTAGTGAAATAGGATTTTTGGCATATTTTCCGGGATTTTTCCTGATAGTTGATTTTCTGCACAAAAACAAGACACCAAGGTAATTCTCAAAAAAACCGTGTTAGTTGTATCCAAATCACACAAGTTTAGAGAAGAAACAATAGCAAAGTGTTCGAGAAAGTAGATACGTTTTGGACGTATCAATGAGCGTGGTAGACATAGGGATGGATGGACGGGCGTTTCATGGACGAGTCTAAACATGTAACTTCAAGATCTAGGGCAATTGCAGATAAATAAGAATAAGCATCCAAGTACTAAACAATCATAGGCATGTGATCCCTATATAATCGTGCGTGCTCGCAATGAGAACTTGCACAACATCTTTTGTCCTGCCAGCCCGTTGCAGTGGGGCCTCAAGGGAACTATTGGCAATTAAGGTGCTCCATTTAATAAAGCACCGGAGCAAAGCATTAACTCTCCGTGAACACATGTCATCCTCACATCACAGACATCCCCTCACGTTGTCTCGATTTCCACCACTTCGAAGCCTTTGGATCCGGATAATGATATGTGTACACAACTTGCAGATAAGATCACAAACAATACTATCATAATGATTCAATAATAAGTTCAGATCTGAGATCATGGCACTTGGGCCCTAGTGATAAGAATTAACCACAACAAGTTGCAAAAGGGTCAAATAACACTAATAGAGATACTAGGCACCATGCCTGTCACATCCCAAGATTTTCCAAATCTTGTAGTGTGAAAAATAAATAAACAAAATAAATTATTGTTGAATTTTATGGTGAAAAGAAACTTTTGTTTATAAATGGAACAAACTTATTAAAGTTTGAATCTAACAAAATCTTGAACAAACTTTAATTAAAGTTTGAATCTAACAAAATCCAAATCAAGAGAAATGCATTCCTCATAAAATGCATCTAGAAATTTAAACACTTGGAAAATAAATCCAAACCCAAAAACCCTAATGGAATAAAAATCATTTCCAAGTTATCCCCCAAGCCTATGGATTTAATCCATATAAAATCTTGTCAACAAACATTTACAAATGATAAAGAAAGACAAATAGAAATATTATAAAGCCATAGAAATTGGTTTCACTTAATTTGGAACCATGGATAAAATCTTATGAATTTAAATAAGATAAGGAAAAGTAATTTCCAAAGCTAATGAAACACTTATCTAAAAACCATACCAAATGGTGAGAAAAAAAATCCTAAAGGGATTTAAAAAGATAAACAAATATTAAACAAGATTTACAAATTGGAATCACTAAGTTTGGATCTCTAAATAAAAAGATATGGATTTTATAAGATGAAGAAAGAAATATTAAATAAGGAATATTTAAAGACCAAAATAAATCTTGGCCTAATCCATAAGAAAATGGAATGAATATAACCCAAATCCAAATAAAATAAAAGGATAAAGAATTTCCAAAATAAAATAAAATGGCATTAACCATTCTATCCCTATTTTAATAAAGACAAATCTCTAATAAGAATAATTATATAATGCATGAGAAAATAGTATTTTGGAATTTACCCAAATGAAATAAAAGTTGTTTCATTCAACTTAAATAAGATTAAAGAAATCTTCCAAATAAAATTTAGGGAATTAAAACTATATTTAATTCCATTTGAATTAAAACAAATACCCAATCCTAAATGATTTATGAATCATATTAAATACTTTCCAAATAAATCAAGATGAATTATTTGACACCCTGTTAATCAAATAAAAACCTACTGAAAAGATTTGGAAGGTTTTTAGAAATTTAAATGGTGTTTGAAAATATTATTAAATCTTATTTGATTTAAAACTAGAGCCTATTTTGAATAATTAAAAGACCTTTAAAAAGAATAAATAAATTATTCTAAAATAATTTCAGATTATGTTACTAATTAGTATTTAAACCTACACAAATTATGGCAAAGGATTGAATTCAAATGAATGTTTGAATTGCTTATTCAAAATCAAAACAGAAAAATCAAATGAGAAAAAGAAAAGCAAACAGAACAAAAAAAATTGAAAAGGACCCAGCCCAGCCTAACTAGCCCATTAAGCCCAACAACAGCCCACCTGCTCGCCCCCGCAGCGAAACGTTACACACTCGGAAACTCACCCGCAGAGGCAATGACAGATGGACCCCATTCCCTCTCTTCCTCTCTCACTGACAGACGAACCCCACGACCACGTCAACTTCTTCCCCACGCGACCTGTTCTTTCTCGCCGTTTCTCCATTGATCTTGCGGGAGTAAATCACGTCAATGCAGGGAGTAATTCCTGTCATCAATCACGCTCGTTAAATCCTCGCTCTCTCCTCTCTCTTTCCCCTCAAACCTCGCTGCCAGAAAGCCACCAGGCTGCGTCAATTTTGCCTTGCTTTGCCGCTGCTCCGACGAGCTACACGAGCGAATTCCGGCGAGCCCAGCCACCGCTTTGCCCCCTCGACCACCCGAGCTTGCTCGCCAACATCTCCTGCACCTCCCAGTGCCGCCTTCTTGACCGCGCGTGCCCTGTAGCGCCGGCAACCTCGACGAACAGAGCTCCTCTGTCGTATGCCTCCACTCCGGCGAGTTACTAACGCCAACCCCGAGCGCCCCTCGTGTTCTGGTGAGTATTCTTGAAAACCTCGAGACCGTGCGCACCTCCCTGACATGCTTCCTTGCCTTCTTACGCCCTAGGAGCTCGTCCCCGACAATGACAACACGTGCCCGAGCCAGTGAACAACTTCGGCGAGGAATTGTCATCCTCCCCGTGCGCCCCTTCGCCAACCAAGGGCACGTTGAGCATCATAAAGCTTCGGCGAACTCGGTGAGACCTTCCCCTCTCTCCCTGGCTTCCTGTATCGCCGGCAAGGTCACTGCCAGAGCGCGCCTCCGCCATTCACCACCGCCAGCGCCGCCAGTATTTGACCAGTAGATGCAAGTCGTTAGATCTTGATCGAAGGCGTGAGATTAGAACTTAAGCAAAGGGGTACGCTCGTCTCTGTTCCGCACGATCTATTTAGATCTAACGCCTCCCGTAGCGCGATCCGGCCGAAGTGGTACCGATGAATAGAAACGCGCCGCGTGTCACAGAATCTGGTTTAAAATCAGAATTTGATCTATTAGTTGCTCAATTTTGTAAAATCTATAACTTTTAATCTAAACGTCCAAATTTTGAAAACTTTATATCAATGGATTCAGAAAAACAAGCCCTAGTCAACCATGCATTTTATTTAGTAAAAAGCTTCTGTTAAATTGTTTGTTTTTACAAAAACTTGTGTGTGCATGTTTAGGATATACAATTTATTCCAAAATGATTTTGAGGATAAAATCTTTTGCAAATGGTGTGTTTTGAACCTACTGACCATAGGAAACAAATTATGGTTTCAAAAATGTATTTGGTGAAGCAAAAGAATAAATCTTGGATTTAAACCATTTCTAGTCAAATAAAAATAATGTTTAATTATTAAAAATGCTTTTGGGAGAAAATCTTTGAGAAATGTTTTGGAAATAAACTCTCTGACCCAAGCACCAAGTTTGATGATTTGAAAACTTATTTTATGAACCTATAGATTATTTCCTTATTAAAAACATTTTTCTACACCACATAAAATGATACCTTGTTTTAAAAATGGTTTATGAAGTGAAATCTTTTGCAAATGGTTTTGCCACTTTATAAAATAACCAATAAGTGTTTTAGAATGTTTATAACCTGTTATAAACCAATTTTGTAAATAAAACAAATTTTGGCATGCTTGCATGCATTGTCTTGTCACTATTATTTTATGTGATGAATTGCTTGAATGGTAGATTGAAATATTGTTTGCTTGATTGAATTGTAGTGATTTGAAGTGGGTGAATATTGCAAGATCAAGGAGTGAACCTATACTCTCTACCAAAAAGGCAAGTGATGCTTCATACTTTTGTCCCATTATTTTCACTATGCATTAGTGATATTTCTAAGTAGGACTTGCATGGAATTTTGCTAAGTGTAAACAATGCCATGGGAAATCCTAGTAGATGAAACCTTAGTAGAATTTTCCTAAGTTAAGATTCCTACTACTATCATGCTTAGCTTAGCTAGTAGAAAACAAGGGTGGAATATATATCCATGCTATGGAAAATTTCTAAGTCTGAGGACTTGTGTTTTGTTTAATAAAACAACTAAGTTAATGAATCACCTGGGTGGAATGGAAGGAATGGTTTGTGTTGAGTGGTTACACAAGGCCAGGGGACTGGTGAACCTTGTGTATCTCACTTGTGGATGGCCACCCAGGAACAAAGAGATTTGAGATGCCAAATGTTGAGAAGCTTCAAGTGCAGCCACTTGGCATTATGGGCTCTGCCTGGATCATATAGGTTGCAATAACTTAGCCAAATGGACAGTTGGTGGTAGGGGATGATAGGTTGGAACGCGTCCATTCTGGTCTAAGGGAAGGCTTCTGAAAGATCTTGTCTTGGTGAAACCAAGTATTGTGGGGAAAGTGCACCACCTCTATAGAGTGTAAAATCTAAGTACTTAGCCATGTCCCTGGAAAAGGACAATTTGAGCATCAAGACATGGAAGCTATCAAGAATCTCCTCATCCCAATTTCTAAGTTAAAAACTTGTGGTTGAACAAGGGTTGAAAGGATCACCAATTTCTATTGGGAGATGCCTTGGGAAAGATTTTTGTCAAAGCAAAAACTTAGTGATTTCAAATGATAAGGAAAATCTATTTTGAGCAAAGAAAGCCTAAGCTCCTCTTAGCCAAATGCATATAGATGATAGACTCCACTATACTACCATAGTATCACTTTCCAATACAATTCAAATGTATTGACCCTTGTGGCTGTAACTTGTTATGTTGCAGGTTTGTTTGATATTAGTGAAGTGTAATAATTAGGATTACAAGTCTACAACCAACATGTCTGCCTGTGGCACTTTGAAGATGAAGGACCCCATGCTTTTGTTATATTCTGCTGCATTGTAATGAGATAGCCAAATGAGCTATGTAAGATGTAATAAGTTATTTTATTCCTGGTTATAAAGTTGTATTATGACCTTTGTTTCTTGATATTACATCTAAACTGTGGATGCTAGCTATTGATCCAGGGACTAGCATTGTAAACACATGGATCTCTACCTTATTAAAGGTTGGGAACCTTACAATGCCCTAACAATCTTGTTCGATTACATGATAGAACTCATCCAATCCCTACCATCCCCATAGCCTACAGCGGGGGATTACTCACTCATGGATAAGGTAAACATGGATGGTTGATGGAGAGGCGTCGGTGATCACGATGGTGATGATACTCTCCAATTTCCCCGTCCCTGCACGGTGCCAGAACGAAGTTTCTGGTTCCGAATCACGGTTTCTGGTGGTGGAGGCGCAGCGGAACTCTTTTTGGAAAAACGTCGAATCCCCTCTGTTTTTAGGTCAAGAGGCATCTTATAGGCGAAGAGGGAGGCCGAGGGGGTGCCTGGGGTAGCCACACCCCAAAGGCGGCTGGGCCCACCCGCGATAGGGGTCTGGGCCTCAGCCTCCCTCCGTCATACTGCCCGTGAGTCTTCTGGTGAAATAGGATTTTTGGCATATTTTCCGGGATTTTTCCTAATAGTTGATTTTCTGCACAAAAACTAGACACCAAGGTAATTCTGGTGAAAACAGCGCCAATCCGTGTTAGTTGTATCCAAATCACACAAGTTTAGAGGAGAAACAATAGCAGAAGTGTTCGGGAAAGTAGATACGTTCTGGACGTATCACCGCGAAGAGCTTCAAATCCCCCTGATCTAGGGACGATGGTGGCAGCGGCTACGGATGGTTTCGTGGAATATTGATCGAGTACTTAGGGTTTAGGTATCGAGGGGTCTTTATAGGCGAAGAGGCGAGGCAGGAGGTCGCCAGGGGGCCGCACCCCCTAGGCGCGGGTCCACCTTGGCCCCGCGGCCAGGAGGTGTGCCCCCCTGGTGGCCCTCCTCCTTCTCGTATTCAGGCTTCATGTTCCCCACGGTAAAATATTGACTTTGACTTTTGTCCCGTCCAATTCCAAGAATATTGATTTTCTACCTTTCTGGAACCAAAAACTGAAGAAAACAGGCAACTGACACTGTGGCATCTTTTTAATAGGTCAGTACCAGAAAACATATAAAAAACACCTCAAAGTGTAGACAAAGCAAAGCAAAGTAGATACTAAACAAGCATGGAACATCAAAAATTATAGATACGTTTCCGACCAATTTCGAGAATATTTACACCTCAAAGTGTAAATATTAACTTTGGCTTTTGTCCCATCCAATTCCAAGAGTATTCTCTTACTAGCTTTTCTAAAACCAAAAACAGCAGAAAACAGGCAACTGACACTACAACATCTTGTTAATAGGTTAGTCCCAGAAAATGTATAAAAATACCTCAAAGAGTATAAAAATACCTCAAAGTGTATAAAAATACCTCATTAACAAGATGCCACAGTGCCAGTTGCCTGTTTTCTGCTGTTTTTGGTTCCAGAAAAGCTAGAAAATGAATATTCTAGGAATTGGACAGGACAAAAGCCAAAGTTGATATTTCACCGAGAAGAACACAAAGCCAGAAGACGAGACGGAGGAGGGCCACGAGGGGTCCACACACCCTGGCCACGCGGCCAGGCCTGGCCCGCTCCTAGGGGTGCGGCCGCCTCGGGCTCCCCCTCAGTCCCCCCATTCGCCTATAAGAAGCCCCCGATACCAAAACCCTAAGTACCGATCAGATCTCCACAAAACAGTCTGTAGCCACCGCCACCACTGTCCCTAGATCGAGGGGATATGAAGCTCTTCCCGACACCCTTCCGGAGGGGAGAGATCATCCTGGAGGCCTTCTTCATCACCATGCCAGCCTCTGGTATGATGCGTTAGTAGTTCCACCTTGGACTATGGGTTCATATAGTAGCTAGATGGTTGTTTCTCCTCCTTTGTGCTACCATGTTTAGATCTTGTGAGCTCCGTTCATGATCAAGATCATCTATTTGTAATCATGATCCGATGGATATTGAGATTACTATGTCAGATTGGTTAATGGTTTTATCTTATTGATTCTATCATGTATGTGTTGTTTGAGATCTTGCATGCTCTCCATTTCTAGTAGCTACCTTGGCCAAGTAGATGCTAGTGACTCCAAGAGGGGGTATTTATGCTCGATAGCGGGTTCATGCCTCTATTGAATATGGGGAAGTGACATAAATCTCTAAGGTTGTAGATGTGTTGTTGCTACCAGGGAGAAAACAACGATCTTTTGTTCATGGAACAATTGTATTGTTTACTTTACACACTTTAGTTAGAGCAGTTATCCATTGCTTGCAACTTAATACTGGAGGGGGTTTGGATGATCACCTAAAGGTGGATTACTAGTCATATATGCAGTTGGATGGCGGTCTATGTATATTGTTGTAATGCCCAATTGAATCTCATAGGATCATGAATGTCTAGTATTGCATTGCTATGCCTTGCTTTGTCCTGTCAATTGCCCCGTTGTAATTTGTTTACCCAGCATGTTATGTTGTTTATCTTCAGGAGAACACCTCTAGTGAACTGTGGACCTCGGTCCAATCTTTACCATTGATACATCTTCCATTGTTATTGTTTACTTTCTGCAAGCCACCATTACCTTCCACACCATACGTTTAATCCTTTGTTTTTATCAAACCGGTGAGATTTACAACCTCACTGTTTGTTGGGGCAAAGTCTTGAGTTTATGTTGTGCAGGTTTCTAAGTTGCTAGCAACACCTTTGAGTCATTTCCTTTCTCCTACTGGTTCGATAACCTTGGTTTCTTACTAAGGGAAAACTTATTACTTTACTCATGATACCTTCCTCTTGGGGTTTCCCAACGAAGCTCTACGATGATCTGAGCCACATCAACGAGTTTTCTGGCGTCGTTGCCAGGGAGGCTAAGGGCGGCTTCACAAGGGGAGTCCTTCACAACCTTTCTCTTTACTTTGTTTTTGTTTTGCTTAAATTATTTTGCTTTGTTTTGCTTGCTTCTTTTTATCAAATATTCAAAAAAAAAAGTTTCATCTGGTTTGTTTTCTCTTATCAAAAACAAAAAAATAGTTCCTACTCTAGTTGCTACCATGTCTGGTGTTGTTCCAATCACTATGTCACCTATATAAATGATCTTTACTTTCAAACAAGGAAGTGAAGAGAGTTTCAAAGAAGCTTGGTCTAGAATTTCTGATTTACAAGAAAAAACTGAGCCTAAAATGTGTCTAGGCCTAGTTATTAGCAGTTAATACCATGGTCTAGCTCTTTGTTATAGATATGCTTTGGATGCTGTAGCAGGGAGAGATATTTTTCAATGTAATGATAATGAAGCTTTGGATGCCATAAAGAAGTTGATTACGATTTATAATATGCCTAGCAAGTCTGATTCTTCCTTTATAAACATCTATGCTAGGTTGAAAACTCTTGAGACCAGTACAGTTGCTTTGAAAGATTGCTATAACATGCTTATAGAACACCATGATTATGTTCCAATAAATTCCGAGCCTTCAAAATGGTTTCCTACAATAAAAGTTGCTATAAACAGTGAAACTTTTGATGCTCATTGTGATATCATGTCTGAATTTTGTCTTATGCCTAAAGATATCTATGAGTCTTTGAATCTTTGGGGACTTTCTGAAGGAGGAGAAGAAATATGTCTTACCAATAATGCAACTAAATTACCCATTGGAATAGCTAAAGGTGTGTTTAAAAAGATCTCAGGGAAAGTGGTGTCTACTGATTATCTTGTTACTGAATGTGTAGGAAAATGACAAATTACACTTGGAAGATCCCTACTGAAACACCTTGGAGCAATAATAGATGTGGGAAAAGGCATTATGCATTTTGCTTCTCCAATAAGCAATCATATATTTCCTAAAGATAAGAAGAAAGGTAAGAAAAGTAGGAGCAAGAAATTTGATGTTAATCCTTCTTCATTTGAAACACTTGATTCTTGCTTCTTGTGCCTAACTTAAAGGCGTTAAAAAAAGTACTTCTTGGGAGATAACTCAATTTTCTTGAGTCTTGGAAGTTATTACTTCTTAATAACCTCTCCTTATCTCCTTTTTATTTGATTTTTATGCCAAGAATAACCTCTAATGAGAGGGAAGTAAGATTTGCGGAGTTACTGTCCCAAAATAGATTTTTGTGCTCCACTGTAAAAATTCTTGAACAATCTCTGTAAGTCGGATTGAGCTGTAATTTGATGAATAAATCCCCTAGGTTGTTAGATAACTTTCTTTAGTTCAACACTTTGAAGGTCTTCGAAAAAATCGGTTTTCACCTGCTGGTCTGTTTTGATAGATTTCTGCCATTATTTACATTTGCCTCTTTATTGATTTCTTTTTGAGTTCTCTTTGGGTAATTGAGCTTTTTAAGGGAATTGCTATAGTAGCTTGTGTCTTTAGTGAAAGTTTTGTTGTTTTGAAACTAAACCCAAAGGTCTATTATCTTTTGAATGCACTAATGTTGCTAATGAAGATTGTGTGAAGTTTTGTATGAAGGAATTTTTCCAGGTGTAAGGGAAGAATGATGTAATGAGATTAAGAATGGACAAAAGCTCAAGCTTGGGGATGCCACCCCGTGTCACCCCAAGAAATATTCAAGAGGTACAAGCGTCAAAGCTTGGGGATGCCTTGGGCATCCCCTTCTTCATCAATAAAAATATCAGGTCTTTCTAGACACTTCATTTTTATTGTTTCATGCACTGTTGTGTTGTTCTTGGAGCGTCTTAGTTTTCATTTTTGATTTTTTTGCTTAGTTTTCTTGAATAAAGTAGCTGGACCCCCGTTTTCGCTGTGTTGTCTCAAATAAGTTGATTGGTGTTGGAAAGGAGTAGGAAGTTCTTGCTTTAGTAGTACAAGAAGGAGCTTGCTTTGACTATGACTTAGACTTTAGCATGTCATGCTAGTTGTTTTTTTGACCTTATGCTTAGTGATTATTGTTGTAGCATGACTTGTTCCAAATAATTAAGATTGCTTAATGTGCCTTGAAAGAATCATGCGTTATTTTAGCATACAAAGCATAGTATTGTGGTATTCTCCTTTGATGCTTTGTTTGGGTTGACTTGGCACATTCTCACACCATGTTCTGACTATGAACCAGTCAACTTAGCCTCTATGATCATTTAGTTTTTGACTTGTGGTACCACTTTATGCTTTGATTAGTAATGGTTTGTCGCTCTGCATGATTATGGCCATTATTGCTCTCTTAGTTGATCGCTCCTAGTCTTTTGGTAGCCTCCACTTGTATTGAGTAAGCTCTACTCATGCATCCAACTCCCAAGAAACCAAGTTATTCCAAAGTGTCCACTATAAATTCCCATGCATGGTGTGTTACACCATTCCAAGTATATTCTTGTTTTATCTATCTTCCAAATTAAACTTGTTATGTGAAAGTTAGTGATTAAAGCTCTCACAAACTCGATGACACACTTTATTTTTCTTGCCCCTAATAAACTTGAACCATTGTGTCATCTATGTTGTATATGCTTGCACTTATAAGTTGGGATTAGCAGAACTGTGCTGTCACGGGGAACGCTTTCAACACCTGTAAATATCTACCCAGTTGATATCATGCTCTTTTATTTATGGATGTCGTCGGTGTGAAACAGAAGGGGAGCTTGTAAGTCCATGTAGTTATGTAGGTGTGTTAGAGAAACGCCTGGGCCACTAGCCTAAGCCATGCCTAATTATGGTGGAAACTTGCAGCATCACCATAATGAGCAATCTATGAAGCATTCTTCTTATAAAAAAGAGAGATGGAAAAAATATATTGAGAAAAATAAAAAAAATGAGAAAAGAGGAAAGAGAGAAAAAAGCACCATTTTCCCATGGTAAATAAGAAGATTGCTGAGATGCTCACTGTCTGCTTGCCTTGTCATTTTTTTATGGGATAGCTCATGTATCATTGGGCAAGGGGTACCCCGTTGGCGGTTCTCTATGATACACATGTACTTACTATGACAAGAACTTACTGGTGACTAAAGTTGAGTAGCATGAGGAGCGACCCTCATACTCTAGGGACATGAGATTGCCAACTTATACTTTGTTAAGCATATACTCCATACTTTGTTCACTTTAACCTTAATCACTTCAAGATTCTTATGATAGGGGCAATGAGAGCTGAAAGCTAACAAGTACCATGATTTTTGGAAGCTCTTTATGAGACTTTAAATCCCTGCTTCCCTTTGAAGGGCCTTTCTTCCACTTTTATATTGAGTCTCCACCTTCTATCCTTAGGCACCAATTAAGAGAACATAGTTGCCATTCTTAGTTCTATGTGCATTGTCCCAAAACTTATTGATTGATTCATATTGTTGATATTGCTTGCTCTTGAACTATTTGTATCTAGTCACTCTTATAAACTTTGAAGGTGTCATGGTTAGAGTACTTTGATCCCATCTTTCATTGCTTGCAAATGGTTTGATCTTGATTGGGATGGTGCATGTCACCTAAAAAATTATTCTTTTTGTCACTTACCTACTCGAGGAAGAGCAGGAGTTAAGCTTGGGGATGCTTGATACGTCATAAACGTATCTATAATTTTTTATGTTCCATGTTTTTTTAGTATCCACTTTAAGGTATTTTTATATGTTTTCTGGGACTAACCTATTAACAAGATGCCATAGTGCCAGTTGTCTGTTTTCTGCTGTTTTTGGTTCCAGAAAAGCCAAAACATGAATATTCTCGGAATTGGACGGGACAAAAGCCAAAGTCAATATTTCATTGAGGAGAACACAGAGCCACAAGACGAGACGGAGGAGGTCCACGAGGGGCCCACACCCCCTGGCCGCGTGGCCAAGCCTGGCCCATGCCTCGGGGGGAGGGGTGCGGCCGCCTCGATCTCCCCCTTTGCCTATAAGAATCCCCCGATACCAAAACCCTAAGTACATGATCAGATCTCCACGAAATAGTTCGTAGCCGCCGCCACCATCGTCCCTAGATCGGGGGGATCTGAAGCTCTTCCCGGCACCCTACCGGAGGGGAGAGATCATCCCGGAGGCCTTCTTCATCACTATGCCAGCCTCCGGTATGATGCGTGAGTAGTTCCACCTTGGACTATGGGTCCATACAGTAGCTAGATGGTTGTTTCTCCTCCTTTGTGCTACCATGTTTAGATCTTGTGAGCTCCGTTAATGATCAAGATCATCTATTTGTAATCATGCATGTTGTGCTTGCGGGGATCCGATGGATATTGAGATTACTATGTCAGATTGGTTAATGGTTTTATCTTATTGATTCTACCATGTTTGTGTTGTTTGACATCTTGCATGCTCTCCGTTTCTAGTAGCTATCTTGGCCAAGTAGATGCTAGTGACTCCAAGAGGGGGTATTTATGCTCGATAGTGGGTTCATGCCTCTATTGAATATGGGGAAGTGATAGAAATGTCTAAGGTTGTAGATGTGCTATTGCTACTAGGGAGAAAACAACGATCTTTTGTTCATGAAACAATTGTATTGTTTACTTTACACACTTTACTTAGAGTAGTTATTCGTTGCTTATAACTTAATACTGGAGGGGGTTCGGATGATAACCTGAAGGTGGATTACTAGTCATAGATGTACTTGGATGACGGTCTATGTATATTGCTGTAATGCCCAATCGAATCTCATAGGATCATGAATGTCTAGTATTGCATTGTTATGCCTTGCTCTGTCCTGTCAATTGCCTCGCTGTAATTTGTTTACCCAACATGTTATGTTGTTTATCTTAAGGAGAACACCTATAGTGAACTGTGGACCTTGGTCCAATCTTTACGATTGATACATCTTCCATTGTTACTGTTTACTTTCTACAATCCACCATTACCCTCCACACCATACGTTTAATCCTTTGTTTTCAGCAAACTGGTGAGATTGACAACCTCACTGTTCGTTGGGGCAAAATCTTGAGTTTGTGTTGTGCAGGTTTCCAAGTTGCTAGCAACACCTTTGAGTCGTTTCCTTCCTCCTCCTGGTTCGATAACCTTGGTTTCTTACTAAGGGAAAAATTATTGCTGTACTCATCATACCTTCCTCTTGGGGTTTCCCAACAAAGCTCTACAGCGATCTGAGCCGCATCAATCGTTTGCAACATCCAAGTCTATGTCGACGACATAGTAGTTAAGACCAAGGAAAGTCGAACACTGGTCGATGATCTCCACGAGACATTCGACAACCTTGATCGCTACAGGACCCTCGTCACAACCAATGAGCATGCAAGAACTTCCCCGCGGGTGAAGCCCTAACGCGCTCGAGGACTAGTGTCGGGGGGGGGGGGGGGATGACCCCTGGGTGGAGTAAGCTAGTACTAACTAGTCGGCTCCAGAAATACTTGGCCGGATGGCCGCAAGACATAAGATCTCTAGCCGGGTGGACCGCTCAAACTGGTCCGCCCTCAAGCCTCCCAGGTTGGCCCATCTATCCGGATAGCCAGAAGAACCTGCTGGGTGGCCGTTTCCACCCGGCCGACCTCATATTCATGTCGAGATATGGAGGGGGTGATGCTCCTCGCAGAGCATGCCTGGCTCCTCGCCTCACCATACAGGCTAGTGTGTCGCCTTGATGGTGCTACAAGTCAACTGCATCGAGCAGGTTAAAACGGGAGGCTAAGCGTAGCGCTGTTGGCTGACTGCTAAAGCGCCTGCTGACCGTTAAAGCGAAGGATGACGCCTAAAGGACTGGCGCGGGGGCACTATAGTGCTGTCCCCCTGTACTGAGAGGCTGATTGGGTCCTGGTCCACCGTATGGACCCTATAGCCAGCCCGCTTTGTAAACACAAAGCCTAAACAGTAAACCCTAGAGCCCACATTGTAACCTACCTCTCCCAACCAGTATATAAAGGAGGGTAGAGCCAGGGTTCTAGGTAGATTCAGTTGAGTACTCTCTAGTCTATCTTCGTCCTTTAGCTCTCGATGGCTGCTAGGAAACAACTCCAGGAGCACTTGTATTGGGCATTCGCCCCCCATATAGTAAATCTTGTAGGAGTAGGGGTGTTACCTCGTTGAGATGGCTCCGAACCTGGGTACTTCATTTTGTTTGCAGTTCTTGTGCCCAACCTCATGTGTTAGCCACCGATTGCATCCTGATTGTCCCTCTTAAGCCATCCCCGATGATACTGCCGTGTTCCACACCACGACAATTTGACCAATGAACTAGTTGAATAGAGGCTACTAGGGACTCGGTTTATTTACATACCACATATGTACCAATGATTTCGATTGATATAATTATAGCATGGTATAAAAATATTATGATCCAATGAAATATGATAATAAACATCCTTTATCATTTGCCTCTAGGGCATATTTCCCAAAAAACTCACGCCGCCCTCCTCTTACTATTGTTACAAAACGGTCTTTGTCACATCCAACTTAATCCCGACCCGAATAAAATTACTAATGCCAGGTATCTCTGTTTCAACCTCCATAACAGAGCCCACTTTCTTTTGAACAAGATTGGTAATTAGGGTTTTATCCCTATATCCAGGTGGCAAAGTGTGAATTTGGATCTAGACCGCTAAATGATTGAGATTGACCGACTCCGGTGCTGCCATGACGTCATATGGTTCAATGATGACAACTTTCTGACGAAATAGCCATGGTCCTCGCTCTACCTTCAACCAATCCCCTAGACAATGACATTAAATTGTAAACAAGTTCTCCTCTTCATGATGACCTCCCTCGCTAGACTCCATGCAATACACATATGCTTCTCAAACGTTGCAGGGCTGAAGTAGTTTGTTGTATGAACCCTAGCTAGGGCGAGCCACTTGATTTCCTCTTTGGGCGCCGTCCCTTCCTCCTCAAAGATAACATCGTCGATGCCAAGTCTCTACAACAGATCGTCTAGTGCTTTAGGTTTCTTTCCACTCGATCCTTCACCTTGGTTCGATGAGATTTCATCAAATCGCCCCGCCATGGTGATGTCTCCATTGGAACTTCCTAAACCCTATGGCAATGAGGGTTTGCAAAATTCGTGCCAGAGAGAAGTAGTGAGAAGACAAGAACCGAATGGGAGTAGATCCGAGCCAGGATGACAAGGAACTCCACACCGAACTGTAATCCGGCGATGGAGGAAGGAAAACCTTGCCGCCTTAGAGTGTCAGGTCTAGTGCTGTTTGTCGGCCATCCTTTAGAGAGCGCCGGTGGATATGGATGGTGTACGCATGTAATCAAGTTTTCCAAAAAAGAAAAAAGACCTAGCCCTAGTCCAACGGAGTGCAGATGGGCCACTTTCCACGAAGCTCCTCCAAAACCATGGCCGCTCTTCCGGTCAGATAACCCGACCCAGTTAACCCGTGAAAGAAAAACGATAATTCAATCCAACGGCTGAGATCAGCTCTCGTTCCCCGCTCGCAAACCCTTAGCCCCACGCGGCCACTATATAAAGCTCCTCTCCGCCACTTCCCCTCCAGCCTCTGAGTCGAAAACCCTAACCCTTCAGCCGCCGCCGCCTCCACCCAGAGCACGGGCGCCTCGACCGCTCGAGCTCCCAACCCGCCGCCACCATGAAGGTACCCATTTCTTACACAAGGCAACCCCTCGATTCTTGAAGCGGTTTGATCTTTACTTCGGTACTCATCTTTTCGCAGTTCAACATCGCCAACCCGACCACCGGATGCCAGAAGAAGCTTGAGATAGATGACGACCAAAAGCTGTGAGTGCTCTCCTCAACATCTTTATGTATCTTGTGCTTTGTTTAGATGCCCGATCTATGATTAGATGCGTTGGAATCCCTTCCCTTTCTGTTAATATAGCGTTCGTTAGCTTCACTGATTTCGCAGGCTGATACGTCTGTACACGCTATAGCTAGAGATCTTAGCGTTCCTTAGATCGTATTTTACTGAAGGTTTACTGTGAAAATAGTTAGTGGTACACTAATTTTTGTTTATATCTTGAATATACTTTTGGTAGGTTCGTTGGGTATGTTAACCGCTGTGGATTTACTACAAATTCGATCTTAAATGTTAAATACGGAGTACTATTTAAACATTTGTTAGAAATCAGCATGATGTTTTGTCACTCCTTGTTTGTTTGTTTGATGTATCTTGGTTTACCCTCTAAATGTCCAGTGGTTATATGCCTGCTTTAGTGATATTGTTCTGTTTGTTGTAGTCTCCTTTAGTGATATTGTTCTGTTTCTTGTAGTACTTATTGATGATTATGTTAGAATATGCTTTGCTTGGTATACTTAGTTAAGTGGTGTTGATTAATCTGTTTCTTGTGCAGGCGTCTGTTTTATGACAAGAGGATCTCCCAGGAAGTTCTTGGTGATCACCTTGGCGAAGTAATTTCTTTGACAATTTGTTTGATTCCGATCTGCATTGCTACCTAAAAGTAAGTGCCTAAGTATGCTTGTGCCATTGTAGGAATTCAAGGGCTACGTATTCAAGATCATGGGAGGCTGTGACAAGCAGGGCTTCCCCATGAAGCAGGGTGTCCTCACCTCAGGCCGTGTCCGCCTGCTGCTCCACAGGGGTATGTGTTCTTCTCTGAATTTTAGTTAGCTCATTCAGTAATTTCACATATACACAAGTTATTATAATCTGTATAATATTGATTGCAGGAACTCCGTGCTTCCGTGGTTTTGGAAGGCGTAATGGTGAGCGCAGGAGGAAATCCGTCCGTGGTTGCATTGTCAGCCAGGACCTCTCTGTCATCAACCTGGTGATCGTTAAGAAGGGTGAGAATGATCTCCCTGGCTTGACCGACACCGAGAAGCCCAGGATGAGGGGACCCAAGAGGGCATCCAAGATCAGGAAGTTATTCAACCTTGCTAAGGATGATGATGTTCGCAAGTATGTCAACACTTACCGCAGAACATTCACGAACAAGAAGGGTATGAATCTCTTGATCTTATTCTTGATTGTTATGCTATCTAGTCCTCAGTTTGTCTCCATGGTTCTTGCTTCACCATACTCCTGCCTGTGTATAGTGCCTTGCTTGCTGCTGATTAAATATGCTAGTTGATGAGAGTATCAAGTATATTTTGGTGGTTGTCCTATATTGTGGCAGAATAATTTCTTTGTAGCTGACTATCTGAGTGTTAATTTTGGTTGTGCAGGCAAGAAGGTGAGCAAGGCTCCCAAGATCCAGAGGCTGGTGACTCCACTGACCCTCCAGAGGAAGCGGGCGAGAATTGCCCAGAAGAAGCAGAGGATTGTCAAGAAGAAGTCTGAGGCTGCTGACTACCAAAAGCTGCTTGCCCAGAGGCTCAAGGAGCAGAGGGACCGCCGGAGCGAGAGCTTGGCTAAGAAGAGGTCCAGGCTTTCCACTGCCAAGGCTGCCCCTGCTGCTGCCACCGCTTAAGTTTGCCTACCAAGATATAGATGAGGAGAACCGCTTGTCATTCGGATGGATACACCTGCTACTGTTAGCTTTCTTTGGTGCGATTTCCATGGACAAAGTTAATGTCGTGTCTGGAATTTTTGAGTACTCGTTGCTGTTATGTTGTTCCCGGAGCTATAACTTCAGCTGAACTATTTTTACTTGGTTTTGCATATGCTGGCTGTGATCTCTTCTTGCTTATTGCATTTGTGCAGTTCTTTCTTATGCTAAAGTTTTGTTGCATGTTATGCTGTTAGCCTTCTTATAATCTTCTAGACTTCTAGTTATAATTGTGTTTAGAACCAAGGCTGATCACATTGTTCTGGTTAAGTTAGTGTAGGTGAGATAAGTTTGGTGTACAGGTTTTAGTTGTGACCGAAGGACAGGAAGAGTTTCCACTCTGCTGGATTTGTGATTCTTTGGGAATGCGAGAGTCGAGTAAATAGACATTAGTGTAACCTGTGGCCAGAGAAATTAGCTATGCTACCTGAGGGTGGTGTCAACTGTATCTGATGTTTGCTCTATAAAGATAGATCGGCCGTTTGTAACAACACTAGATAGATCGGCCATTCGTTGCAACACTGAGCAGCACGACATTTTCTGTCCGCATTTTGGGTGTTGCTGAACCTGCCGGTTCACTACGTCCTAAAAGTATATCATTGATTAGTTTAAATTTAAATGTATTTAGACATTATTTACCGTCTCCCATTTGGTTCTAATTCGTATTCTGATCCTATTTTGTCTATTTCGTGATTTGTATCTTTGCTGTATCATCTGTATTCTTGACTCGTTGAGTTGTTTTTATAAATATATGTTCTAGGATCTGTTGCGAACTATTATGATGTAAGTACTTAACAAAATTTAGGGGCGCTACAAAAGATGACATTCTTTCTGTAAAGTAAAGAGCCAAAAACCGGCTCACTAATACCATCAATATCTACCAGAGGGGCAGCGATGGAGGCGATAATAAGTACAGAAGTTGTGGTCAATAAAGTATGGATTATCAAAACACCAAATCATCTGATAAAGACGATTTTCAATACTAGTTATCCAGTTGCAAAAAGCGGCCCCCCACAGGCTTGTACTTTCGTGTCTCTAAAATTGCAGCCATGGAAAACACCAAAATAGATGTCTTAAATTTTTTAAAATTTGAATGAATCTATATATTATAGTGTCTAGATTCATCCAAACTTTGAGACATCTATTTTGAGATGAAGATATGCCGGCCTAAAAAGGATATCACAGATTTGTCTAAATACGAATGTATCTAAACACTATTTAGTATATGGCTTTAAACTTGCGACATTCCTTTTAGGACGGAAGGAGTATATAACTTTTAGAATGAACTATTAACCTTTATAACATAACAATCATGATATATGACATTGATTTTGTATTATAGATGTTGATAATTTCTATAAGCTTGGTCAAACTATGTCATTTGAAATTTATACACCTTTTTGGAATGGAGCCAGTAACCAAATAAGTTAAAAAGATTAACCAGATAATAGTGTTATACACTTGTACTCCCTGAGAAGATCAATATCACCGTTAGAAAATAAACCACACCTACTGACATTGTAGGTGTTGCAGCGTGGGAAATGCATCAGAACTCTGTATTCCATCACTGGAGCATCAAAACTGGCATTAGGCCATATATGTTGTTCCACAGGAGCTATTGCAAAAATATGCAATGTATCACACTATTCGGTACAATTGCACACTTCATGAGCCACTGAACAACAATGCTGCTGCTACACACGGGTAGTTGCGAGGAACAAAACAAACAAAAGGAAAAACTTTATCATATTTTGCTCTTTAGAAGCTGGGAAATTTGTTGGACTAAAGGAGCTGTATCTTCAATGTCAAGTTGCGGTAGTTGTGGCGAGTCAGCTAGAGAGCGTAGGTGACGACTGCTGGTATCGGTTCAGCTCATCCCAGACCAGGTGCTCGACATCCTCCCACGAAGTTGCGGCCCTCAGCTCCTTCCACAGGCCAAATATAGCTGCCAAGACGTTGTCATCGTGTAGTATGCAATAACACCTGTAGGCAGCGCAGATTAGACATGTTTTCCCCTTGGCAAGTGACAAATCAACAAGGATGACAAGTGTGCAGGCATTTCTAATCATAGGTGTTGCAATTAAGGGAAGAACTTGTAGTAGGGAACTGGTCCAGCAATTATCTTTGGTTTGGCAAACTCTATTATAGCATAGATTAAGATCATGTTGGCTGCTGGACTTACAATAATAATCCTACGCCGATGTTGGCATGAAGAGAAGGAACACCACTCGGTTTTTCAAAAGTGACTTACCTCGAGCTATAATATCGTCGGCGTTTGGCTAAGGTTTTAATCCTAGTGGGTCACACTCATCACTCGCAGATTAACACTGTTTTGAGACAATAGGAAACTGACTCAACATTTGATGATTTTTATTGCTCAAGCAACAGATGTGCTTTCAAGCAAACTTCAACCCGCCGGGCACCGTATAATGAAGATAGTGGGTATTGCAACTACTAGAACATGGCATGCGACACTTATAATGATAATGGACAGCTAGTTATGTTTTTCCACTTGCGGCAAACATTCATTATATATGTATGGCCATATTCTCCAAATTTTTAGGTTCTTTATATAACTTTCTTAGAGGGGATCTAGCAAGAGGGTTTTGACAACAGTTCCAAGCTCAACTAGAAAGAGTAATCTATATGAATCCAGGATAGAGTGCAAAGAAGGATAAAACATGGACAATATGTATTACTTCGATTTCTGAAACAAGCAAATGTACTTACATTGCGCGATATGATGCCTTGCTGAACTTAGAATTTTGCACCGACTTAGAAATATCAGCATTTGGGTTTCCTCTCAGGAAAGGAAGCTGATAGCTTCGTAGGTACTCCCTGAGAAGATCAATATCACCACGAAAAACGTCCAAGTGCAGTGGAATTAAGTCGAATAAAGGATCCCCTGTTAAGACAAATAGCATTTGTTATCAAACAATTATTTACAATCAAACAGAGCTTTCAAGATGGCAAACTTGTAGACCTGAGCAGTTCAATTTAAGCATCTCTTACAGAGAGGTATCCATCTTCAGATTCAGATGTAAGTGATACATTAGTCGAACTATTTCTAAATATTCACATCAGACTTGATCAATGCCAGGTTTCCAGAAAACAAAGTGGCTGCTTACCAATGGACAGATCACTGAAATCAATGATATGGATTGCATTCTCCTCCAGCTCTCTGTCACCAGTGCTCCTGGCATCAGCGAAGGAACCCATTTTCGGGATCCTCTCGGTAAGAATGTTATCGTCCATAATATCTGAATGTATCCAAGAAGGCGATGTGTAGACCGATTCACCATCAACATCCTGATTGTTTAATCAGACCATTAAACACAAAGTTCTGTACAAAAGATGCATATAAAGAAGAATTGAAAAGTTACCTTTACAAACTTGATTAGGGAGGTCATATCAGGAGGGAGATAATCTTTAGCCTTCTCAATTAGAACTGTTGGGATGGTACCCCCCCTTCACAATTATGTAAACAATGTTGAGGTATCAGGCAGTGTATGGAATTGGACATCAAGATAATGTTGTGGTAGGTTGATAGCATATCAGGCTAAAACGAGTCAATACCAAATCAATGCATACTCATTGCAATTTATTTATTCAATGCCTATATACCATGCCTCTACAATGTTCGTGGAACTCAAATTACTCTGAAGTGCAGAATATTCAGCTGCATTTGAACATTTTCTATAATTTGGCAATAATCTTCTTATTCACTTTACATCAATTATTTGGAAAAAAAAACTGACTTGTAGGTCCCCAACGATTGAAACACAAACACACATGTTCGGGATAAAATAAAGATCAGAGCAAAGAAAATGCCCTGTTTTAGTACAACTCATAAAGACTACGCTGAACAAACCTGCTTTAACAAAATTTCGCTTACCAGTTTGCTAAGTGTTTCTTTATATTGTCCTTTCTTCCATCTAGAGTAGAAATCACTTGTTTCCATTCACGTGGAACATTGTCTTTCACATTATTGTCCTCAGATTCGGGTAATGGTTCCACATGTGGAAGGGGTAATAAATGGATATTTCGCATTTGAACTCCCAAGGATGATGCAAGATTCAAAAGGTCAGTCCTGGACAATGTATCACGGCTAAAAAAAAAGAAAGAACAAAGTGAGAAAGTATTTACATAATTAACTAATTAACCAGTTATTCTCATTTTACGTGAGAAATGAATAGAACTTACACACGAGCAAAGATATCCCCTCTACATTTTCTGGTAACCATGTAAGGCCAAATAGGTTTGTTTGAAACATCAGTGGAACTATCCATTCCAAACTGTTGCTTGCTCCATAACCCAAGAGGAAAACAGCTATTTGCATAAGAGAGCTCCAGGGGATAGTATTTAGCCAAAACATCTGGCATTCCTTTTCCATCCCATGGGACTGTCCTGTAGATGCCGTCCTCATACACAAGAAAACCACTTGCTATGATCTCAGGTATGTGGTTGATCAAAGGTGAGTCAACTTTTTGCAGAAGCTCATAAAACTCCAGCTGCATCAAGAAATTGATAAAACATTACAAGTGTTGCATTCAGGAAAGTGATCAATACAAGAAGCCGATGCATTACCTCAGTGCCTAAACCATGGGCAGAATAACCCAACCCTCCTTCGGCATAAATTTTAATCACATTGTCAGAGACAATGAATACCTGAAAATTTGTGATACAAGTTATATATACATATCATGAACCGATGAGTGTATATCATAATTTAACATTATATGGCATCTTAATAAAATTCAAAATATCTTAGAATATGAGATTTCTTGGCGCCGCCGTATAGCAGTGGGCAACTATGTAACATCTACAGATCTTCTGAAGTCAGAACCTTGCTAGGATAAAGTCACAGATGCAGTAACGAGTAAACCAGTATATTCCATATGAGTCAGTTTCTGCGAGTGAAATGATATCCCTAACATGTGAAGTATTTTGATTTTTGAACCAACGGGAGTTACACGGTAACATAAATATTCTTTCCAGTGTTATTTATGAACTTAGGAACTGCCAAGCTAACATGCCAGAATTGTTTATCGACAATTTTAACTCTGTGACATTCATTAAAAGGAAGTGTATACTTACTGGGTTGCTACCTGTGCCAACAGGAAGCTTCTCATCCTCTGACGGTGGTGGTAAACCATGGCATGCACTTATTTCCTCTAAGCATGCATACCATTTGTCCACATTTATTGCTAGGCATGCGCCCTACAAAAACAAACATATATATTAGAACAAGGAACAGAACATTCTCAAGAAATAGATAACATAAACTAACATGATTTTATATAAATCATGAACGAGCTCACCTTCCATATTAGTACTCTCAGTTCAGGTTTAAGAACCCATAGCCTTCGAAGCCATTCCCTTGCTTCTCTCTGCCCAATTGGATTAGTAGGGCTCCAGACAGAAGTATAGTGATCCTTTTCTTTCTCAAGAAATTGGGATAAAAAACCTATATCATACGAGAAAACTTGGTCCTCCAAAATTTCATGGACGTCTGAGAACTCAAATGAAGAACACTGATTTATACAGTTTGAAGCTCTAACAGGCCCTGAACCTTTCAGTCTTTTTTCTGTACGGGTCATGTCACTGTGGTTCCATCTACTCATTGTCCCAGGTGGATGATGTTCAACATCTCTAATAGATTTTCCTGGAACAGCAAGCAAGCCAGCACGACAAACTCCTTTGTGACAGTGACCAGGTGCCATGTCCAGACATACATGCTCAAAATTTGATTGATTAACAAAGTTTTGTGTAACTGCAACCGTCATCTCAAGGTTCAAAACACAATGCCACCATCCACTAGGAACATATATGGTCTCTCCTGGTAATTGTGTACATTCCAGTGGCTTCTCGTGTTCAGCAAGATGAGGATAGATATCAAGCCACCACTGCAAACAATCAAAATAATGTTAACGATACAGGCTAAAGTTCGGAAAAAAAGTAGTAGGTCCCTTACCTGCAAAGATGTTGGAGTGTCGATGTCAACATCACCATCTTCATCACTTACATGTACCGTGACACCACCAGGTACTCTTCCTGGTGGATACAATGCCCATCTATAATATAAGGTGGACATTATTAGTAGAAACAAAAGTTCTCGCATATTCCAATTTTTCATCATTTTAGAGTATGGGATACTCAGTTTTAACAGTGCAAGACCAGTACAAGATGAGGTTGGACCCATGGTTTTAAAGGCGTCGCCTAGGCCTCAACGCGCTCCCCTCCACCTTGGAAAATCGACCGCTTAGGCGTCAGGGCACCCCCAAACTGCTCTAAGACGCCTTAACTCCTTTAAAACCATGGTTGGACCACATATCCTCACACGATTTAAAAATAGAAGCTGACGTTTTTTTTTTCAGTTCCAGTTTAGGTTATAAGTCGTGGCTCTCTTTTGCACTCAGTTATCTCATGTCTCTCTCACTCCCAAATACATTTACAATGGTTATCCTACCAAATTTGGATATTTTTAATTAGATTCACCAAGATGGCTGAATTTTTTTTGCAACTGTTTTGTCATAGGAGATTTTAAAATAAGCAACGCAGAAAACATCAATCATGAGCTGCTTCTAAATAGAAAGCACTGCAATGACCTTGAAGAGAGGAATTGCACAAGTTCTGTGTATGCTCATTTAACTGCTATACTGGCTTCCAAATTTGGAACTACATGATAAGTACCACAGTTGGTGCACTCTTGGGTACACCTGCGCACAATATATAGAACACATATGAACCTAACCTTTTCCGGCCAAAAAGAAGAGTATTCCACGCGCTGGTCAATCCTGGATCAACATGCCAAGAGGCACCTGATCTTTCTGGTCCAATAATAAGCCATCTGAAAGCTGGTCGTTGGTCATAGTCCAAGACATCAAAAAGATCTTCTTGAAATAAGTGAGGGACTCTGTAATCTTCCAATAGTGCTGGTGTTGATTCCCCAAACTGTAACAATTTCTAAATTAAGTTTCTTTTCCTTTTCATAACTTTTGTAGTACATGAAAGGAAGTTATGGTTACCTTATCATCAAATATGTAAAGAGGATCTTCGTCATGCTGAAGTTCCATGTAAGAAACATAGTCTTTTAGTTTCATTATTATCTTCTGAGGGCTTCTTTGTGATATCCTAAATGTAACGTCACCATAATCATGAACCAGCTGCTGCATTGTCCATTTAGTCCTTGCTGGCCAGGTTTCAACTAGCTTACCAAGCACAACCTAGTCGTGCAATACAAATAATATGATTTCAGAAAAAAACATTGAAAACAGTTATGTGGATTAATCCACATGTTGTAAAGCTAACTCAATTCTTACTGGGCATTTTCCGTCATACTGAGAACGGAATTGATCCAAAGAAAGGTCATCTTTCCTTTCCACATGTCCAGTGTCAAAGGAATAACTACTCAAAGTAGTAAAACATCTATACCATCTCCTGTATAAGTACAAGGAATTGAACCCTGCATGAAAATAAGTATTAAAGGTAGATAAGATAAATAAACACAAAAAAAGTTGATGTATCTTACCATCAAAATGACGAGCTTTCTGCTCAATCTCACTATTTTCAGAGCAAAGACTAAGCCTAAAAATGAAGCAATCAGTGTCAAATTTTCACTGGTAATATATTAATTAGTTAGACCTATTTTGGAAATATATAACGTAACACAGCAAGATAGAGTGGTCATATACCTAGACAATGTTGTTTTCTTCCAAGAGCCTTTATACTCAAGATGACCACCAACTGAAAGATATTTACTCATCCAGAGAGGCTCCTCATTGCAAAGTATGTACATGACACTGCAAAATGTAAACTGATTTATTTAAGATACTGCCTCATCCTACCTACCACTATTTAGAGGTAGAAACACAAACATGACGGTTGACGGATGTTCAAAGATCATCATCTCAAGGTAGTGATAATGTCAAATGTTAGGAACTACTCCCTCTGGTCCACAAAAAGCTGTCATTTTGGACACCAGACACTCTCCAAAATGCAACCTTGACCGTTAGTTTCCTTAAAAGGCATTTATAAATCCAAATGAATTATATATTGTGAAAATACTTTACAAAAAAAATTCACATGCATGATTTTCAAGTATCTAATCTGAATGTTTGTGAAGATATATTTTGTCACAATCACAAAAAACTCAACCAGGCACTAGCACCTGGTGGCATTTTTCTAAAGAAGAACAATAAGGTACCTGTCACTCCACGGCACGGAAAATTCTTTTCCCACGGGAAGGGGACCCTGCTGGTCAGGTTGGAGCTGGTGTGCCCCCACCAACCGAGCGACACTCGGTTTCATGTTTGTAATTTTGGCTCTACCTTTGTCTAAGAAGACAGCTTTTACAGGTTTGGAGGGAGTATGGTTTATACTCATCCAGTACAAAAAAAATGATGCTTTAGCACTGAGCACATACAGCGTGGAAGAGTTAACGCTGCCTGATCCTTAGCTGTACGGTTATTTTTTACTTATACGGCTAATACCAATAGGCATGTGGAGGATTGTTGCCTAGGAAAAGCAAACAGTTGCGAACAAAAAACTTGCTAACATCTATTACAGAATGGAGATAATACTCTGATAAGACAGATAGACAGAGTAACTTCAAATGTCCGTTCTTTGAATCCTCTGGAACTAACTATCTACATTAGTATCTTATATTATGCTTAAAGAGTCAAGACAAAAGACACAGAAAGAGAAAAAATCCATCCACCCAAATAAATGTGCAAGCCTGGCTTAGTTATAGATTTGCCATGAGGAAGTGTAATAATTCTAGAGGAAAAGTAACAGAAATGACCAGCGGGTAAAATATGTTTTCCGGCTTGGCTTGGCTAGTAAAATATGTTTAAGCTTAATTAGTAAATTAAGGCAAAATTTGCCTCCGGTTAATAAAAGGAACATATCAGGATGGATGGGCGTCCTTGCGTATTAGTGACATATTTTGTCATAGGGTTTCGTTTATGTATATATTATAACCTCGAGTCATTGCAAGGAAAAATAGCTCCCATATATCTACCCCATGGAGTGATCTTCTCTATCACGGCAGGTCATATCATCATATGTCTACTACGGTTTGTGTCATTTGTTCCGTTTCCTACACAAGCGAACTTAATCAAACGGAATTCCGAATCAAGAATGGCTATCTAGTCCACCGGAGTTGAGCATCATCATCAACAAATCACAACTCAAACTTCAGAATCCACACATTCCCCGGAAGTTGATGACAAAACAATTTAGAAGAGAGCAGAGCCGAAGTAGAAAAGGAGAGATGTGCGGCGACCTGCTGACGCATGCGAGGCGGCCGATGTCGGTGGGCTCTAGGAGGTCTACGACGGCGCAGAGCACCTCGTCGGGGAGCACCGCCAGGCCGCCCAGCGCCGCGTCCCTCCGGCGGTTCCCCGCCGCTTCCATCGCCGGCGACCGGGCCGGATCGGTGGGCTGGGTCAGTTCACGCACGCGTCCTGGGTCTAGGCGCGTGCGGGATCAGAACAGATCGGTGGGAATTGCGCGTTTGGGTTGGGATGGACGCGGACCACGGGACGCGGTGGGCCGGAGATATATCCGTTTATTGTGGGGAGCTTTTTGAAAAGCGTGGACGCGTATTGGATTCGACGATGCGGGCTGTCCACTTGCATCATTTCGGCCGCGTTCCTGAACCGGTAATCTCAACGAAAAAGCGTGATATTTTCTTTTTGGTGAAGAAAAATAAAATAGAGTTACATATCTTTTTTTATTGTCTAAAAAAATACTCCTTCCGTATTGATGTTGCAGATTTATCAAAAAATACTAGATATGGAGTACATGAATCTAGATATCATTTAGTATATAGATTTATTTGAATTTTAACAAACTCATGACATCCATTTTAAGACGGAGGGAATACATCTTTTTATGGTGTTTCTAGCGTCTCTGGGTTTTCTTGCCACATAGCGTCTGTAGAAATTTTGAGAAGACTTTAAGTGAGAAGGGAGTTAGAGGGGAGGAAAATTTGCCTTCTTCTTAACTAAGAGATGATCGTTTAACAATGATATGTCTCACCACATATTTAGAGATATTTGTGGCTAGATATCTATACCTAATAATAAAGGAATGAGTGTTTCTTATAGTACCTACACTTTTTTGGACGGCTTTACCCTCCCACCAAATTACATAGTACAACTTATGCCACCGTTTATTATGTAGATCATGTGCAGCCGAGTATGAAAACCATGGTCCGTTCTATTTTCTTCGTCCTTCCCGTTTCCTGCAGGCCCACGTGCATGTACACCAGCAACAAGGCCCACCTGCCTGTCTTAATCTAAAGCCAACAAGGACGTATACCACACTACCAGCAGCGCACGGGCCAGAGCCGACAGACAGCAGGCCCACACGCATGTACATGCAGAAATGCATGTATAGAATAGTACCACCTCGTTTCTTTACACAAAATTTTATCGATTTATATACTTTATCTTATTAACTGTCAATCTATACCTAATAATAAAGGAAGGAGTGTTTCTTGTAGTACCTACACTTTTTTTAGACGGCTTTACCCTCCCACCAAATTACATAGTACAACTTATGCCACCGTTTATTATGTAGATCATGTGCAGCCGAGTATGAAAACCATGGTCCGTTCTATTTTCTTTCGTCCTTCCCGTTTCCTGCAGGCCCACATGCATGTACACCAGCAACAAGGCCCACCTGCCTGTCTTAATCCAAAGCCAACAAGGACGTATACCACACTACCAACAGCGCACGGGCCGGAGCCGACAGACAGCAGGCCCACACGCATGTACATGCGGAAATGCAGGTATAGAATAGTACCACCTCGTTTCTTTACACAAAATTTTATCGATTTATATACTTTATCTTATTAACTGTCAACAAGCCAAACAGGAGGGGAACAACGATAGAGCCAGGGTGAACACTATTGGCGGGCTAGGGTTGTAGGGAGCTGAACGGAAAATCAAGGGACAAAGAAAGCACAACAAGCAACAGGGAATGAGAGAGAGGTAAAGAAGTACCTGATCCTGGGCGGGGGGGGGGGGGGGACTAGGACAAGATGGAGCGGCTGTCGATGACTACACCAAGCATAAGATCTTTAGACAGATGGCCAACAAGCCGTGCAAGAGCCAATGAAGTGACGGTATTGCATGTCTGAGTGTGAAACAAAACAACCTTTCGACTGTGTGATATTTCTTGACGTTATGCTATGTGTGAATAGACTGTGGTTCTTTTTGTTTACCAAAAGTTCTATCGCCGTAGCAACGCACGGGCTTTCTGCTAGTAAGACTAAAAATGACTCATTGTACTATATTATATTGTGTTTTCATATTAAAATCACGTGATATTGATATATATATAAGATAATACTGTCTTATCAATCATTGTATATGCCCTGGGAGCATTGTTCGGTGTCTCCATTTTCTCCCAAACTTATAAAACTGAAAACACAAAGAGGGATAGGATTAACCCATGTTGAGCGTCCTTATATTTTTAGTTTAGGATAGAAGGACGTTAACTTAACATCTGATGCAGTCGTAGGATTTGATTTATTTTTTGAGAGGATACTTTCATTTATTAGAACGACCGAGCAAAAGAATGGAGGCAGCTGCACTAGAGGGTGTTAGTAGTCTTGAGGCGAATTGTTAATCGCTCCACATTTGATTTGATGCTAAAGCTTGTGATGCGTGATAAATTCCATTGCAGCAGCACCGTACGCGTGTTCGGAATGGCAGGCAAATGATGCTCGAATCCTGCCCTTTTTGGTTCAGTTTTTCTTGTTAGTGCCGAATCTCACATCACTTCGCATTTTCTTTGTCCAGACACTACAAATATAACGTGCCACTTACTTCAAGATAATAATACTTCTTCTTAGAAGATCGAGTATAATGTATCTGAGATCGTAGTGCAGAAGGTTAAGATTAACGAAGTTTCCATGGGCTCCTAAGTATCCCTAGTACTAGTAGGCTAAGGGTACAATCACCCACTTAATCATCTAAGCACAAATTGGTCTTACCAAAGACCAAGGGTACGCATTTTTATGAAACGTGATGAAATCATCATAACATCCTTCGAATCAAGGAGAATGTCACCTCCTAGGAAAATAATTTTCAGTCTAGACAAGACACATATAGAAGGTTTGGTCCCTAGTAGGCCGCCGGTCAACAGTCACATGACCATCCAAACACAAGTTTGTTCGGTCTACAAAGAATATATTTTTATATGCTTTTCATTAATCACGGTGCGATCATCGTAAACTTCTCGGTACCAAGGAAAATGTCACGGCTCATTGAAAGAAATTCATCCTATGTATATGAGAGACTTGATCTCTAGCAGACCGAGAGTACAAGCACCTACATAACCATCCAATCACAGATTGATTCTACCCAAGGGCATACTTGATGTATGCGTTTCATGAATCATGAGATGAAGTCACCATAAGGTCCTCAGTGTTAGAGTAGAGATCATATTGCTATGTCTTTCCACCATTGTATGAGGGGTTTTCTGCATATTGCACAAACATGTACTCCCTATGATCCACAATAAGTGTCGCTGATTTAGTATAAAGTTGCACTAAATAAGCGACACTTATTATTGCTCGAAGGGAGTACATGTATACATGTTAGCCTTTGGCCTCCAAGAAATACAACATGGTATCAAAGACCAAGTTTAGGGGTTTGTCCGAAAGGAAGCTAACAAGGGCCATCCCATCAGTCTGTGACATCCCGAATCAGCCCAAAAGGCGGCAAGAACAGGACAAACAAGCAGGTGAATGTAAGAGAGCACTAGCAGGTAGCGACATAAGCACGCAATAGCATAAACATGCCGAAAGATAGATGTGAGACAGAGAAGGACGGATCCAGGATTTAACCGTAGGGGGGCGAGATGATAGTGACAATAAAATAGGTATACAACAAAACTAAATCAAATCTTAAATATATGTAGTTTTGTTATCCGAACTCATGTTCTATAACTAAAAGCTTCATTTTATTTGCTTTACTACTATAAATCCATCAAACAAGTCTACTATCTCATAAATAGTAAAATTTACATAAATTTTATTTATAAATACGAATAACTATATAAGATTGTATACGAATATTAAATAAATCAAGGGGCAGATCTAGTACATGATCATGTGGGGCAAAGAAGAAGTTCACCATAAAATAGATAAACATGAAAATATATCGTCTTATAGTGTATACTATGAATATCAAACTGTAACACTATAGTTTTAAATAAAAAAACAAGCTACATTCTACTAGTTTGAGTATAGATCTATATAAATCAATAACCCAATAATTAGTTAATCAATAAATAATTCATAAAACAATGTTGGTGTATATAATCCACAATTGATCTGACAAAACAATTTTTATTAGATAGGGTAATCAAACTAGCAATTCTAGTAGTCAACATGCAAAGTATTTGGGATGATACCTTAGAACGATCAATTCACAAATTGAGAATGGCGTGCGGTGGCGACATGTCGTATTTGATAGTTCTTAGACATATGAGAGTTGTGCTTTGTGACTTCGCTAATCGGTAATCACGGACATGACGATGCCTGACATAAAATCCCGATCCTGGTGACGGCGCTCAACCAACGACACCATGACTCTAGGTAGGCGTCTTCACGGCGGACACAGAGAAGGGAGAAATAGGTCGATCATGGATCAGTTGATCATCGGGGGAAACTGAGTAGAGCACAAATTCTGATGCGTCCCCATGGATCAGTTGATCGATCTTTGATCTTGCCGATGCTTCAATAGGTATGTATTATCCGTTGATGGATATTTTTCTGGGTTTGGCCCATAAATTTTCAGCAATCGGCACATTGTACATATTGTTCTAGGCTGGACAGAGTATTACGTTTAGGAGTATAGCATCAAAACTAGTGCTAGCTCACTCTACATACCCTTGAGGGGGGCCGAGCCATCGGGGGAGCCTGGCCACCCCTCGCCCTCCCTGGATCCGCCTCTGTATAGAGAGAACGCCGACGCCTGCGATGGCAAGTCAGCAACAAGGAATACAAGTTGCTCATTCATCGTGTGTTCGCATTTCGGTCGATTCGATCAGGCTCATGTTAACGAGTCATGCTCTTGCGCTCTACTTGGTCATCATCCTTGTTGGCGACTGCTCTTCCACTTCCGATGCATATTGAGGATTCCTTGCATGTCTGTGTAGACACCTCGTGGCTCCTCCATAGCCTCTCTTCGTCGACCATCTTTGCGGTCTTCATGCCTCTCTTCGTCAACTGCCTTCATGGTGGGCCGCTCTTCGCCGACTTCTCACGGCTCCTCTATTCCGCTCTTCGTCGACTGTCTTCGAGGCTTCTCCAGGCCGCTCTGCATCGACTATAGTACGTTTACCACCCTCACGCCCTTCGTGTTGGGGTTTGCAGCAGGAAACAAACAATTTCTAGCTACACGAACACGACAACCAAGATATATTCTATATATACATAAGTAACGGAAAGGGAGGACGGAGTTCATACCCTTGAAGGTCGTGGCACACCTTACGCAGGAAGGAGTATAGCGATGAAGAAAAGTGCCCCAAGTGTTGTGCCTCAAAGCTCTACACACGTCCGGTGTAGGGACGTCTCATGGGCTCCGATCCAGCCGAGCAGTGGAAGAAGATGGAAGTCGGACCGTCCTGCGCACGACGGTAGTGCGGAAGTGAAGATCTAATCCCAGAGAGCTAGATCCAATCTAAGTGGAGAGAGATTTAGGGAATAGAGAGAGAGGAGAGAACTTGTTGTGCAAATAGAGGGAAGGGGGGCTCCTCTATTTATAGGAGGTGGGGGAGGGGCAAACCCTAGGGACAAGGGGGAGGGACCCCCCAAGACACCGCTAGCCCTAGGACCCAACCACGTGGGGGGGGGGGCTGAAAGAACATTTCATGATCTCTAGTGTTTTATGTGTTAGATAACTCCCAAGAAACCTGAGAAGATTCTCAGAGAATACAGTGCTCCAAATTCTTCTTTTCTGAAACAACCAATATAATTTCCTAATCCTGGAGTTAGGGAATATCGATTTGATGGTGAGATTATTAAAATGTTGTAGGAAAAAGATTTTAGTGGAAGGGAAGATGAAGACCCAGGAAGACATCTTAGAGAGTTCGACGATGTGATAACATCACTTAAACCAAAAGGTTTGCCTAGAGAATTCTCTCATCTAAAACTATTTTGTTGGTCTCTCAAAGGTAAAGCTCTAGACTGGTTATATTCTCTACCTTGTCATTACATTAAATGTTGGGAAAACTGCATTGTTAATAAACAGGTTCAATCCTTTTGCAAAGGTAACAGAACTTAGGAAGAATATAGGCAACTCCAGTCAGAACGTGGGAGAAAACTACCCACAAGTCTGGGAAAGATTCTTTGGAATGATCAATAGTATTCCTAATCATGGCTATCCAGAGTCAACTATTTGCCACTCATTTTACCACGGTCTTAATACCCAATGCAGAGAATTTCTAGATTCATCAGTAGGAGGATCTATAAATACTTTAACTGTTAAAGCATGTTTGGAATTGATGTCTACTAGGGCTAAGAATGATTCTTTATATAATCATGATTTTGGCACCAAGTTGAAAAAGGGAATACTTCGTATAAATCCTGATCTTATGCCTGAAGTATGCAAAACCATGAAAGAAAAAGGTATACCTTCTGAACTTGTAAGGAAAACAAAGTAAATTTGTTACAAGTTTTTACTAAAGAGGATGAAACTAGAAAAGTTTTTCAAGAATTGAGACATCGATAGGCTAAATCTTACAATAGTTTGCATAAGCAATTTCAAAGACACAAAAAGATTTTGGCCGAACTAACAGAAAATTATGAGGAAATTGGCCAAGAAATAAAATTATTTAACAAGTACCTCAGTATGATTGAAACCCAATGTGAACAAGTAGCATCTGGTTATCAAATTTTTCTTCTTGATGATATAAATATTCCTGTTTCTACTAATATTGTTACAAGAAGAGGTGTAGTTGTTAAAGGACCATTAGGACCACCAGAATATGAAGCTCAAAAGGATTGAAAGGAAAAAGCCTTACTCAAAGCAATCCAAGAAGATGATACATTGGTTGATCCTTAGGATGAGACTACTCAAGACACACAAGATCAAACCTTGGAGGAGAAGAATGATGCACATGATGACATTTATAAATCTGATGCGGAGACTGTTGATCCAAGATAAGAAGAAGACATAAACAAAGAAGACGAGGTTGTTGCAATAGAAAATAAGAAAAATTATAAGCAACAACAAAAGAAAGCAACTAAAGAGCCCGATCCTCCACAAAAGGTAAAAGATAAAGGTAAGAAACTTCCATATCCAGACCGTAAAAAGAAAGCACCAGATGAGGTAATCTATAACTCTTTTACAAAGGCATTAAGTGATCTTCATCTAGAAATTCCATTTGCGGATGCAATAAAAGTGCCTGACTATTCTAAATTTCTCCATGATATTCTTAATAGAAAGAAAGAGATAACTGAAACCGTCGCCATGGTAATTAGTTATCCCACTAATGGGAGGCTATTATGTAAGTCAGGAGATCCCGGGATACCAACTATTTCATGTTCAATAGGCAAAACTGTTATTCATAATGCCTTATGTGATTTAGATGCAGGAGTTAGTGTAATGTCATACTCCCTCTATAAAAGGTTAGGATTAGGGGAATATTACCCCACTTCTATCACTTTACAGATGGCTGACAAATCCACTAAACAATCTATTGGTATGATTGAGGATGTTCCACTTATAATAGATGAGCATGTTATTCCCACTGACTTTATTATTCTTGAAATGCCAGAGGGTGAAAAATTATCTATAATACTTGGAAGACCTTTTCTTAGTACTATAGGAGCGTCAGTTGACTGTGATGAAGGGAAAATAATCTTTAATGTTTATGATGCTGAAATAATCCGGTATTTTCCAAAGAAACTAGAAGCAGGAGAAAGGTATGTTCCACCGACAAAACAAGTTCATGTGGTGAGTGCCTTTGATAAAAGGCAACCCAAGGTAAGAATTCGAGAATAGAAAAAGGGTTTAAATACTCAACCGTTCTTAATAAAATGCTTAATGAGAGTTAACCCATCATATTAATAAAATAAAGTTAAATAATAAGATGTTGATTGCATTCTTATAAATTTTCCATAGACTTTTTTGTGGAAGCGCGCCCGTAAAGATATAGCTGTCAAAAAGTAGTAGAAATACCGACTGAATAAACATCGATTTAGAGTAGAAAATAAAGTTTGACTTTTATATTGACGGGCTCAGATCACTGTAGAGCTTCGTTGGGAGACCCCAAGAGGAAGGTGTGATGAGCACAACATCAATTTTTTCCTCATTTATGAAACCAAGGTTATCGAACCAGTAGGAGCAAGGAAACAACTCCAAGATGTTGCTAACAACTTGGAATCCTACACAACACAAACTCAAGACTTTGCCCCAACTTATAGTGAGGTTGTCAATCTTACTGGTTTGCTAAAAACAAAGGATTAAACATACAATGTGGAAGGTAATGGTTGATTGCAGAAAGTAACGATAACAGTAGATGATGTAACAATGGTAAAGATTGGACCGGGGTCCACAGCTCACTAGAGGTGTTCTCCTTAAGATAAATAACATAACATGCTGGACAAATTACAGCGGGGCAATTGACAGGAACTGAGCAAGACATAACAATGCAAATACTAGACATTCATGATTCCTATGAGATTTGATTAGGCAATACAACAATATACATAGACCGCCATCCAACTGCATCTATGACTAATAATCCACCTTCAGGTTATCATTCGAACCCCCTCTAGTTTTAAGTTGCAAGCAATAGATAATTGCATTAAGAAATGTGTGTAAATTAAACAATACAATTGTTCCATGAACAAAAGTTGTTGTTTTCTCCCTAGTAGCAACAACACATATACAACCTTAGAGATTCCTGTCACTTCCCTAGATTAAATAGAGGCATGAACCCACTATCGAACATAAATACTCCCTCTTGGAGTCACTAGCATCTACTTGGCTAAGATAGCTACTAGAAACAGAGAGCATGCAAGATCACAAACAACACAGACATGATAGAATCAATAATCAATAAGACAAGATAGAATCAATAATCAATCTGACATAGTATCTCAATATCCATCGGATCTCCCCAAACACAACATGTATGATTACAAATAGATGATCTCGATCATGAATGGAGCTCACAAGATCTAAACATGATAGCACAAAGGAGGAGAAAGAACCATCTAGCTACTGTATGGACCCATAGTCCAAGGGTGAACTACTCACGCATCATACCAGAGGCTGGCATGGTGATGAAGAAGGCCTCCGGGATGATCTATCCCTTCTGGCAGGGTGCTAGGAAGAGCTTCAGATCCCCCGATCTAGGGACGATGGTGGCGGTGGCTACGGACTGTTTCGTGGAGATCTGATCGGGTACTTAGGGTTTTGGCATCGGGGGGATTTTTGTCAACACCCGGATTTTTAACCCCAGATGCCTGTTATGCCATACATCGCAATCCCAGGATTACCATTTTTGCGAGACGTAACAGATTGGTACCATAGTTCATCATCCATTACAAACCATAATAAAGGTCTTACAAATAAAGGATCTCATGATCCAGTCTTAATACAATCAACGTAGCGGAATAATATAGTAACGGCAGCATGGTCGAAGCTCCATCTTCAGGGTCACGGGCAATGCTGACGATGTGAGATGATCCTAGTTGTCATAGACTTCCTGCTGTCCATCATCCTGATAGTCCTCTTCATAGTCTGGCCATAGGAATAGCCAGGGACAAAGCCATGAGTACTCTTTAAGTACTCACAAACTATCACTAACAAGTAAAGTAATTCGAGTAGGAATCCTAAGCTCTAGGTTTATTTGCAAAAAGCCAGGTTTATCTCTAACTGAGTTTAGAAGTAAAGAAAACTAGTTTAAGGTTTTACAACACCTAAGTGGGAACTTAGTTTTCATGTTCACAACCCTATTGTGGTTAAGTCAAAGTCATAGTTCATTTCACAAGTCATTTTGAAAACATCTGATGACAGAATAGTATGGCCACTATCCATAACCGCGGACGCGGATATTCGAATAGTTTGACACTCTGTAGAGATTGTACACTTTCACCACAACATTCGATACATCCATCAGGGATAATCCTGAATCATCATACTTAGTATGCGGATAATCAATCCTAACCTTTCAATTACACACCCTAGTATAGGCACCTCCCCTATGAGTTTGGTCTCCCAACCATGACTATCTGTCATCTTGGGAACTTCATACGTGGACATTCATCATGAGTTAGCCTCAGCTCAACCTCTTCCGCAAGGGAACCCATACTAAGACATATAAACTTCAAGTCGAGCCCTACCCAAATTCGGGTATTGTGGTTGTATGGTAAAATTGGAATGGTATCACATACGAACCCAACCATCAGCTTTTAAAAAGGGCTAAGGCTCATGCCTCAAAATTTTCATCATCAAATCACCTTGTGTTCACTAACACATGTCAAAACATTTCAATAGAATGAATCTTCATTCCACGGTTTTCATAATCATTTTCACCAAGTATTCCCATCTAAAGTGATCAACTTTTATGCTTAGCACTAGCCACTAAAATTGAGGGTAATCACTAATGAGGGGTGCTAATCAAGTGTGACTATCCAAATCTAATCTCATGCCTCAGTATGACGTCTTCTAACTACTTAGGCCAAGTTTTATGCTATTTATGCTACCTATAGTAACTTTCCAAAATTCACAAGTTACTAAGGGAAGGTAAAGAACTTTGATAAATAAATAAAATAATAAAGCTTGCAAGTAAAATTTGGGATTGGTATAATCAAGGTTGCATAACCAAATAATGCCTAATGCATTGCATAGGTTGGCTTGCAAAGTTGCCAGCGTTAGCTTGCATAGGTAACATGCAAGTGGTAGCTTTCCTTGATTGGTGCAGTGGTTGAAGTTCTCTTCTTCTTCTTCTTCTTCTTCTTCTTCTTCTTCTTATTCTTCTTCTTCGTACTCTTCCTCCTCGTATCCTTGGTCGGTACTAGCGTCTATAAATAAATACGAGGTACACAATCACCAAACAATACTTAACTACCTTTATTTGGCACACAAAGGTTCACACTAGATGATCTAGCATCATCACAATCATCACATGAAATAAAGATCTAGTCTTATTTATTATATTTTGGAAATTAATTTCTACTCATTGAAAACTACTTAAGATTTAATATTCTCCAATTAAAATATGGGATCATGTGGACACATGTCATCACCACATATTCTAATACTTGGGAATGCGATTTAAAGGGGTGATCATATTTTATAAAGTTTAAAATTACTATTTTAAATAATTAAAGTGACTAGAAATGCCCATATAGCATTCTGTTAGTACTAGTCCAAGATCACTGCATGTAAACCTAAATATTTTTACATATTCAGATAGATCTTGTCAAATGTGATTTTTGAGAGTTGGAGTCAACTCAAAAGCATTTATGGTTGATTTTTGAAAAATGTTTGAATGTGAAAAAGTATCTATCTTGTTATTTTTACTATAGGTGATCTATAATTTTAAATAGTTTGAATACAACAGGGTTGGACATATAATTTCAATATCTTTCTAACAAAATTGGAATTATGCAATTTGGTTTAGTGAATCTCTTTGAATTGATTTTTGAATCTACTAACAAAACTAGGTTTGAACTAAAATGGAAAAAGGTTATTTGAATCTTTGGGCTGAGCGCGGGAACTAAAATAGGCCATCCCAACTACACAACACGCGCACAGCAGGCTGTTAACAGGGGGGTCCCATGCGCCAGCGTCTCAGTCTAAGCGAAGGGGTATGTTTCAATTTGGGCCGTGTGATTAGACTAGGATCTACGGCTGTGGTTCGTCATCTCCGGCGAATAACTCCGAGGAGACCGAACCCTAACGCGACGGTGGGGGTACGCGGTGGCTCACCTGGGCTCTAGCTAGGGACAACGATGGGGGCGAACAATATTGTCGATGACGACGGTTCGAACTCGTGGCCGCGACGACTCTTCGGGTGGATCCAATCAACGACCCTTCTCCTCATCTGCACTGGTGGCCTCCGGTGAAATTCTAGCGGGCTGGTGCTCGCCTTGCTCCGAGGAAGGGTCAGGGGTGTTCTGTGAGAGAGGGAAGTGAGATGGTGTGGAGAATGAGGGCTGGGGTGGCCTCTATTATACACCGGCGAGAGGGGTAGTGCGGCATGGTCAGGCTCCTCTGGCAACGTTAGTACAACAAGCTAACGGCATGGTGAAGGGCGTAGGACGGTGCGGTGTCTCCTGGTGATCGTCATGGGATTAATGGTATGACACGACGCGGTCGAGGATGGTCAGAACGGGTCGACACTCTGTGCGGCACCGACAGCGTTTTAGACGACGTACAATTGCTACTGGTCGCGCGGCAGCGAACGGTCGTGTCTGGGAGGTATCTAGGGGTATGACAAGTGTAGTTATGTGCGGCGAGGGCGAGGCGCGTCGTGTGCGCGCGTGTCGGCTGCGGCACTCTGGCGCGGTCTCGGCATGGCAGAGAGAAAATGGTCGTGATGTTTTCTCGGTGTCCAGGGCCTGGCTGCGCTCGAGGGTTGGACAGGGGGTGGTGATGGACGGTGGCCTGCCTCGTGGACATCGTGGACAGGTGCGACGCTCTCTCCTGCATGCTGGCCATGGTCGGCCGGCAATGGTGGCTTCGGGTGGCATGGCACTGGTTCAAGGGCAGGGTTAGTAGCTTGTTCAATGCACTGGTGGTCACTGGGGGAGACAAGGGTAGAGAATTGGGGGCAATGGGGGAACAAGGCATTGATCAAGAATAGTGAAAGTTAGGCAGTTTGATCTGTGCTCACCACGTGTTTGATGAAATGGCCGCATGAAATTTGAATTTGAATTTTTGGCTGAATTTTGGTGAGTGATCTGGTCACATGCTTGGTAGTCTCTGGTTGCTTGGGTTTGCCAAGGTGAACTGGTTTGGTTGGTTTTTGAGAAATGGTGATCTTAGTACCTACACTTGATTCAATTTTGAATTGTCTTTTAAATATATTTGGAAATTGTTTCTGTTGGTTTGTAAAGTGGGCTTGGGTTCATTGTCACTTGGTCTAGCAAGGGGTGAAAATAATTGGATTTGTTTATGTTATAGAACTTGGACTAGGAACACACAAAGTGGTCTAGTGGTTAACTTTGGTCAAAATGACCATTTGCTTATATTGTTTATATATGAATTTCTCTTTATTTGATTCTACTTGGAAATGATCTAGATGATATTGTTTTAATCTTTAAACCAATCCTTGCCATTCATAGCAATAAAACATGGCATTGCAAGAATTCATGCATTAAGCGCACACACACATGCATTCATATTAATTTTAATAACAAAAGTTTTTGTTAACCCTAAACTTGGGTGATTAGAACTTGATAATCTTGATTAATATTTTGGGATGTTACAAACCTTCCCTCCTTAAACAAAATGTTGTCCCGATATTTAAGAAAAAGAAAACTAGGAACTAAAGAGATCTGGAAACTCAGTCCTAATGTAATCTTTTCGCTCCCAGGTAGCTTCTTTTTCAGTATGGTTACTCCACGGGATCTGGAGAAACTTGATACTCCGGGTTCTGGTGGTTCTGAAGGCTTCTTCCAAAATACGAATGGGTACTTCATGATAAGTTAGGTCCTGGTTGAGCTCTATGGTTCTATGATCAATATTCTTGAAAACTTCGGTCTTCTCCGGGACTTCTAGGAATTTGCGAAGTAACGAGATATGGAACACATCATGCACGGCTGACATCTCCTCCGTCAGTTCTAGATGATATGATACTTCTCCTTGGCGATTCAAAATCTTGAAGGGTCCAATGTATCTGGGGGCAAGATTTCCTTTGAGTTGGAAACATTGCATTCCCTTCAAGGGCGATACTTTCAGATACACAAAATCTCTGATAGCGAAGTCTATGTCTCGACGTCTCTTGTCGGCATAACTCTTCTGTTGGGATTGGGCGGTCTTGAGGTGCTCACAGATCTTGTGAACGTTCTCTTCAACTTATCTTAGGATGTCGGGTCCGAAAATCTGACTCTCTCCTACTTCCGACCAATTTAACGGGGTATGACACTTCCTTCCATACATGAACTCAAATGGGATCATTTGCAAATTGGCTTGATAACTATTGTTGTATGAGAATTCTGCGAAAGGCAGACAATCTTCCCACTTTGATCCATATTCCAACACACAAGCTCTCAACATATATTCGAGTATCTGGTTTACTCGCTTCATTTGTCCATCAGTCTGTGGGTGATAAGCTGTACTAAAATCCAGTCTGGTTCCCAATCCTTCTTGGACTTTCTTCCAAAATCTCGAGGTGAACTGGGTTCCTCGATCCGACACAATGTTCTTGGGGATTCCATGCAAAGTGACTATCCTAGCAATGTACAATTCTACTAGCTTAGAACTCTAATAAGTGGTCTTGACCGGTAAAAAATGGGCTACTTTGGACAGTCTATCCACTATGAACCAAATAGAGTCATTTCCCCTACTAGATGTAGGAAAACTGGTGATAAAATCCATTCCAACTGAATCCCATTTTCATTCTGGAATCTGCAATGGTTGCAAAAGTCCTGCGGGTCTCTGATGTCCTGCTTTGACTCTTTGACAAATATCACATTTTGCTATGTAGCTTCCGATTTCTCTCTTCATCTTGTGCCACCAAAATTGCTCCTTCAAATCCTGATACATCTTGGTTCCTCAAGGGTGGATACAATAAAGAGTATCATGGGCTTCCTGCAAAATAGCTTGTTTCAACTATGAATCTGATGGTACATAGATACGTCCTTTGTACCACAAAACTCCTTCATCTTCAATGAATCTGGGTACCTTCCCTGTACCGATACGATGTTTGATTCTGTTGATACTAGCATTTCCTTTTTGCGCCTCCTTGATCTGACTAATCAAAGTGGGTTGAAGTTCTACGCTAGCCAAAAATCCTTTACTAACTAGCTCCACTCTGAAATTTTCCATCTCCTCATACAAACTTGGTTGGGCTTATTTTATCATGGTGTTCAATCGACATGGCAATCTGCTAAGAGCATCTGCTACTACATTGGCCTTGCCGGGGTGATAGTGAATATCAAGATCATAGTCCTTGATTAACTCTATCCATATCCTTTGCCTCATATTTAGCTCCTTCTGGGTGAAAATATACTTCAGGCTCTTGTGATCTGAATAAATCTCACAACGTTTACCCATGAGGTAATGCCGCCATGTCTTCAAGGCAAAAACCACGACTGCTAGTTCAAGATCATGGGTAGGGTAATTTTGCTCATGTTGCTTCAGTTGTAGGGATAAATAGGATATGACTTTGCCTTCTTGCATTAACACACATCCTAGACCAACCTTGGATGCGTCACAATACACATCAAAAGGCTTTGTGATATCCGGCATAATCAAGATTGGGGCTGAAATCAATCTCTTCTTGAGCTCTTGAAAACTTGCTTCACATTTGTCCGTCCATTCAAACTTGTTATCTTTCTTCAACAATTGGGTCATGGGTCTTGTGATGCTCGAAAATCCTTCTACGAACTTGCGGTAGTATCCCGCTAATCCGAGAAATGCGCGAACTTCAGTTTGAGTGGTTGGTTCTCTCCATTCCTCAACGTCCTTAATCTTGGCGGGGTCGACAACAATTTCTCCTGCCGACATGATGTGTCCTAGGAATCCTACTTCCTTTAACCAGAACTCACATTTGCTAAACTTGGCATACAACTGATGCTCCCTAAGGGTTTCAAGGATGGTCCTTAGGTGTAGATCATGGTCTTCTTATGATTTGGAATAGATCAGAATATCGTCGATAAAAACAACGACAAACTTATCTAGGAAGTTCATAAAAATCTTATTCATGAGATTCATGAAATAAGCGGGGGCATTGGTTAATCCAAAAGACATGGCAGTGTACTCATACAATCCATATTTGGTTCTAAAGGCAGTCTTTGGAATATCTATTGCACAAATCTTGAGTTGATGATAACCAGTTCTAAGATCAATCTTAGAAAACACTAGCACCGGTCAACTGGTCAAACAAATCTTCTATCTTCGGCAGTGGGTACTTGTTCTTAATGGTGACATCATTCAGCTTCCAATAATCTGTGCACAAACGGTTACCTCCATCTTTCTTATCCACAAACAGGACAGGTGATCTCCATGATGACGCACTTGGTTGAATCAAGCCTGTCTCCAGCATAACATCCAGTTGCTTCTTTAGCTCCGCTAATTCAGACGGGTTCATACTATAAGGTCTCTGAGCTATGGGTCTAGTTCCAGGGATTAATTCAATGATAAACTCGATATACCGATCTGGGGGATACCGGTCAATACATCTGGGAATTCATCGGGGTATTCACAGACTAATCTGACTTTGTCAATGGTTGGTTGGGCTATACTCTTGTTGCACTTGAATTAACGGGGCAAAGTTTCAGATACATGCTCTACTGATACTCCAGTGGTACTAGTCATGGTTATGGCTTTCTTGGCACCGTCGATTAACCCTTTATGTTTCGACATCCAATCCATTCCTAGTACTACTTCCAAACCTTTGGTTCCAAGTACTATTATATTAGCATAAAAATCTATTCCGTGGATTCTGATAGGTACGGCCTTGCAAATTTTTCTAGCTTTGGTGGTTAAACCAGGTATTTGAACTATCAGAACATGCTTCAATTTTGTGGGTTGAATCTTACTAGTGCATGCAAATTCTTCTGTAACAAACGAATGCGATGCTCCAGAATCAAATAACACTCTTGCAAGTACTGAGTTAACATAAAACATACCCATCATGACATCTGGCACTTCCTAAGATTCTTCAGCATTCATGTGAAATAGATGGCCGTTGCGGTTGAGTGAGTTCCCTAGGGCAAACCTCCTTCCAGGCTGAACACGGCGCTGCTGCTGAGATGGTGCATTCACATTGGATGCTGCAAGCTTCTTGGGGCACTCCTTGGAGTAGTGACCCTTGACTCTGCATTCAAAACAAGTAACCTGAGACTTGTCTTTTCCTGCAACATGCACGACATTGCTTCCAGTCCTTGGGGAAGTATTGGTGTTGTTGGTGTTGTTGTTGTTGTTGTTGGACTTGGTTGGTGCACAGTTGAAATTGTTGGAGTTGTCGGGGTTATTGTTGTGATTTCCTCCGGACCTTGGATTTACTCCTCCACTGTTGGGATAGTTCGGACGAGACATAGGGGGTATATTGTTTCTCGGGGCATATCCTACAGACGGGTTGGGGTGATACTTCGGGGTATGGTGGGTTCCTGGTTGATTCATCATTCGACGCTTGCGATTCTCATTGGCTTGGTTGATATTGACTTCCACCTGGATTGTAGAATCCACTAAGGCTTCAAGGTCGACGAAGGGAATGTTGACCAACACTGTCTACATCTCATCATGCAGACCATTCAGGAATATCTCTTTCTTCTTGGCTTCAGTACTAATCTCATCAGGGGCATACCTACACAGAGACAAAAATCTGCCACAGTACTCTACCATAGTCATCCTTCCCTGCTTCAGCTCCTTGAATTCATCCCTCATCCGCAGAATCAAACCTGGTGGCACATGGGTTCGGCTGAACTTGAGTTTGAATTCATCCCAAGCCATCATATGTCCTCCATTCATGGTGCGAATGCTATTCCACCAAGCTCTTGCATCACCTGCCAGATAATGGGTGGCAAACAGTACTTTCTCATTGTCCTCCACCCCTGCGACTTCTAAGTTGTTCTCCATGGTCTGTAGCCAGTCATCAGCATCTAATGGCTCTTCAGACTTACTAAATATGGGGGGATTGGTGTTTTGAAAGTTCTTGAGCTTGGATCCATGGTTGTCCTGGTTTACATGGCCTTGATTATTATTGGCCATCTGAGATATCTGTTGAAGGGTGGCTAAGTTACCTTGACGTTCAGCTCTTCCAGCTTCATGGTCAGCAACCAACATTTGCAAGATTTGCAGCATTGGGTCCTGAGATGAATTGCTCCCTCCGCGAGGCATCTGAAGATTGAGATAGATAGTGAGACAAGAGGGAAATTTCTAAGGTTCATGGATTTGTTTTTGAAAAGCTTTTAAATTTTGAGTTTGACTCTGGTTTTGCTAACTAGCAACTTGCTTTTCATTCATTCATTCATTCATTCATTCATTCATTCATTCATTCATTCATTCATTCATAGCACCCAATACAAACACACACCACACTAAGGTAACAGATGGTTTTAAGAACCATTCTGTGAAGCTATGATATAGTGGGACCGGATAATAGTGCTCAAGTGCTACTACTCATCATCATCAATGAAGGCAGAATCATCATCATCAGTGTGGAACTCCTGGTCCATGTCCTCCAAGCAGTCATCATCATCACTGAGGAATGAGTAGGGATCTCCACGGATATCTTCCCCTTCATTGTCCCTCTCCTCAAGCTGCATGTCTCGCTCATGGATGGTCTCCTCCAAGTCTGATACTTTGTGACGAAGGCGGGCAATGATGCGATCCTTCTTGTCACGCAGACGACGAAGTGACTTGCGCCCCTTCACAAGGATGGCGAGGGTCTGGTCCTTCTTGACTGCAATGGCATAGTTGTGGTTGGCATAGGCGCGGACGTTGTCCAACTCCTTATGCCTATGATACAACATGAAGTCGAGATGATCCACTTGACGCTTTAGCTCCGGATGTCCTGGTACCTCCAATGGTTGTCCTATAGCATCACACCTTGCGTAGTACTCAAAGCGAGTGCCCTTGATCTGGTTGATGCTTTTCCCACACAGACGGGCAAGAGCTTCCTGCATAGCCCTGGAGATTCCATCTAGCTAGTTGTTCTCCCTCAAGCTGAATTGGATCCCCTCTGAGGTGGGTGCCTCCATCTTGCCTCTGAGATTTGCAACGATCATCCATTGTAGTTATCCTCCTTGCTGATCATTGAGCTGTGCTCCGAAGAACTCGAGGTGCGGGTGCTCAAGAAGTTCCGAGAGTTGGTTTAAATCTCGCTCGAAGATGAGCTCTCCTCCATTGCCCAACTGGTATAACTTGTTATACGTTACTTCCATCTATAAGAATGTAGGATGAGTAAGTTAGTGAGGTGATCAAGTGTGTCAAATTTTATGTAAGATTGCAAGAATTTTTGAGGAACATGAATTTTCTTGAAAGAATCTAAGTGATAAGGATGAGAATAGGTTTTGATAAATACTCACTGCTTTTGTTTTGAAACTAAGTTTTTGATTCAAGCGTCCATTCTAGTGGCTACTGGTCATGCGGCAGCGAACGGTCGTGTCTGGGAGGTAGCTAGGGGTATGGCGAGTGTAGTTATGCGCGGCGAGGGCAAGACGCGACGTGTGCGCGCATGTCGGCTGCGGCGCTCTAGCGCGGTCTCGGCATGGCAGAGAGAAAATGGGCGCGACATTTTCTTGGTGGTCCAGGGACTGGCTGTGCTCGAGGGTTGGATAGGGGGTGGCTGTGGACGGTGGCCTGCCTCCTGGATATCGTGGATAGGCGCAACTCTCTCTCCTGCATGCTGGCCCTGGTTAGCCGACAATGGTGGCTTCGGGTTGCATGGCACTGGTTCAAGGGTAGGGTTAGTAGCTTGTTCAATGCACTGGTGGTCACTGGGGGAGACAAGGGTAGAGAATTGGGGGCAATGGGGGAACAAGACATTGATCAATAATAGTGAAAGTTAGGCAGTTTGATCTGTGCTCACTACGTGTTTGATGAAATGGCCGCATGAAATTTGAATTTGATTTTTTTGCTGAATTTTGGTGAGTGGTCTGGTCACATGCTTGGTAGTCTCTGGTTGCTTGGGTTTGCCAAGGTGAACTGGTTTGGTTGGTTTTTGAGAAATGGTGATCTTAGTACCTACACTTGATTCAATTTTGAATTGTCCTTTAAATAGATTTGGAAATTGTTTCTGTTGGTTTGTAAAGTGGGTTTGGGTTCATTGTCACTTGGTTTAGCAAGGGGTGAAAATAATTGGATTTGTTTATGTTATAAAACTTGGACTAGGAACACACAAAGTGGTCTAGTGGTTAACTTTGGTCAAAATGACCATTTGCTTATATTGTTTATATATGAATTTCTCTTTATTTGATTCTACTTGGAAATGATCTAGATGATATTATTTTCATCTTTAAACCAATCCTTGCCATTCATAGCAATCAAACATGGCATTGCAAGCATTCATGCATTAAGTACACAGACACGCATTCAGATTAATTTTAATAACAAAAGTTTTTGTTAACCCTAAACTTGGGTGATTAGAACTTGATAATCTTGATTAATATTTTTGGGATGTTACACTTTTATAGGCGAAGAGGCGAGGCAGGAGGGCGGCCAGGGGGCCCACACCCTGCCCTGGCGCAGCCTAGGGTGGGCCCGCGCTTAGCGGGGTGCGGCCGCCCTGTGGCGCCCCTCCGTCTCTCCTCTAGACTTCGTGTTTGTTTTGGTAAAATATTAACTTTGGCTTTTGTCCCGTCCAATTTCGAGAATATTTCCTGACTGGCTTTTCTGAAACCAAAAACAGCAGAAAACAGGCAACTGGCACTGCGACATCTTGTTAATAGGTTAGTCCTAGAAAATGTATAAAAATACCTCAAAGTGTAGACAAAGCATATCAAAGTTTATACTAAACAAGAATAGAAGATAAAAAATTATAGTACTCTTAACATGAGCATGAAAGATGAAGTTCTAACAATAAAACATAGTAACTATGTTGCAACATGAAAGGATACAAACAAAGATCATGAATAACAATGCATTGAAAGACGTTTGTTTGTTTCACATATAGAAAACATAGCATTATGGTATTCAGCTTGTCCCTCATGGAGTAGCAAAACATAAATGCATAGGACACCTTCAAAGTTCATAAGGGTGACTAGATACAAATAGTTCAAGAACTAGCAATATCATCATTATGAATCAATCAACAAGTTTTGGGACAATGCACATGAAACCAAGAATGACAACTATGCTCTCTTAATTGGTGCATAAGAATAGAAGGTGGAGACTCAATATAAAAGTGAGAAGAAAGACCCTTCATAAAGGGAAGCAGCGATTTCAAGTTTCATAAAGAGCTTCCAAAAATTATGGTACTTGTTAGCTTTCAGCTCTCATTGCCCCTATCATAAGCATCTTGAAGTGACTAAGGTTAAAGTGAAACAAATATGGAGTATATGCTTGACAAATCATAAGGTTGCAATCTCATGTCCCTTGAGTACGAGGGCCGTTCCACATGCTACTCAAGTTTAGTCACCGGTAAGTTGTAACGCCCGGAAAATTATCCACATTAAAATTGTTTGATATTTTATTTTTATGCATCATCATGACATCATGCATATTCTTGTTCTAAAATAATTTCACCATAAGCCTATTTTGGTTTCTAATTAGTCCCCTCCTTTAATTTCAAATCAAAAACCTCGGTCTTTTTCGGATCTTTTATTTGTTTAAAAACTATTTACAAAAATTATTTAAAAATGATAAAAATAAAAATAAAAGAGTTTTAGGGGAGGAAGCCAGCCAGGCCCAAAATCCTAGCCGGCCACCTACCACCCCAATCCAAACCTAACCCTAATCCTACCCTAGACCCGCATCTACCCAGTCGTCGCCACTCAATGCACACAGCGGCACGCTACACACACACACGCCTCACCCTGACCCAACACGCCACCAGCTCACACAGCTCACGCTGTGCACCCACACCCCACACAAAGCACACACTCTTTCACATGGACCGCCCACGGTGCACGAAACCCACGCACGCAGCGCCCTCCCTGTGGATCAATCCTCCACCTATCGCTAGAAGCCACCCACCTCCTCCTCCCGTCCTGAACGCGAGGCAGAGCCAAAGCCTGCCCGATCCCACCACCGGCCACATAGCTTGCCCAGGCGCCACCCCGTGCACCCTCGTCATCGAATCCCCTCGTCTCCCTTCCGCCGCCAGGGACGTGAGAGCGCCGCCTCCCCTGCCTGCGTCGTCCTCTTCCCCGGTGCCCGCGTCCTGTCCTTGCCTTCTCCCATCAGCCTCGCCCCCTGGCTCGAGCGCTGCCCCCTCCGTGTCGAACTCCGACAACCCCACCTTGCGAGCTTCCTTCCTTGCCTGCCGCAACTGTCGCCGCTGCGGCATGCGCGTCCTCGACCCAGCTCGACGCCAAGCTCGTCCCGACGCCGCCATCCGTCTTTGTTTCCCTGTGAGGTCGCGCCGTCCCTGCGTCCAACCAATGCCGTGTGGTTGCCGCTGCATCCCTTCTCGTCCTCCTAAGCATGTCCTGCAGCCCGCGCATCCTCGAGACACCCTGAGCTCGCCCTCTGGTCCCGAGCTTGCCTTCCGGTCATCCGCTCCATGCCGGTCTTATCCTCAGGTTGGGTCAACAATTCATGATGCCAAGACCACCGATGTCCTGCTGCCTCGTGTCGACCTACCTAGGATGAGCATATGTTGTTGTTCCTATATATGTGTTTGTCATGCGTTCTCAGTTGCTTGTGCCCTTGTCTAAAAAAGAAATCATCTGTACCAGAATATCAAATCAAGCCACTATCTATTTTGTTGTTGCTCGGCTACTTCCTTGATGCTTGGCTAAGCCCTCGGCCCCCCGATCCGGTGATGTGCCCCAATGATAACACAAATCCGCCACCGATAAAACATGGAAGATAAGGAATTTGACATGGAACCCGATGATGATGGTGTCGAAATACAATAGGTCCTTCGAGGAACCCGAAGACCGAACCCCAACTCTCGTCGACTCTCAAGACCTTCTTCTCGGATTTGAAAGCCCCGATTCCATCGGATCCAAGATCTCCGGAACCAATGTGCGACCACTATCTGAGACCCCTATTTTGTTATAATATATATAATATAACTTGTTGCATATCAATCCATCCATACTCGCATACATGTTTATTTGTTTGGGGGACTTTGTAGAATCACCTAATAATTAAACATGGAGATTAAACGCGGGATATTTATGTCATATTCTGGACTCCATTGAATATTGTGTTGCGAACCGATGCCGCCTTGTTATTCCAACATTTAAATTGCTGGGTAGATAAATAACATAAACCTTTCTAATAATTGTCGAGATCCTGATTCCGCTTAATATTGCTAAGTAGGACCGCATATGACCATGCCATGCATCATATCATAAACATGCTGGATCTTTTGCCGTAGTATTAAATATTGCATCGGTTGCTCTTTTTAGTGTTTTGCTTCTTCACCGAATATGACGATGAGTGGATGTGAGTTGCGACAAGCCTCCGGTTTCCCGACTTTGTCTCACAGGCGAGCATTTCTCCCCGTTCTACCTATTTTGTATTTATAGTCTTTACTTCCTTCCTTTGTTCTATTGCTATCCTTATTGTCGATGATATAGTATCGTCCCTTTATTTACCTTCTCCACTATATTGCCTTGGTTATCCTATTACCTTGTTTGATTAGCTAGCCCTGTCATTGCGAGTCGTAGGCACGCTTAGTATTGCTCTCATACATGTGGAACATGATACTTGGATATTGATGGTGATAAGATAATTAAATTGGTGATGTTGGTTATGGTTATGGTTTCACCTAATGATAAGGCCCCGGTAGGGACTACCTTTGGGAACTACTTGAGCCGACCTAGGACCCGTTCGTTCTACGATACCAGTTCTGAGTTGATCGCGCTAACCAAACGTGGGGCCTCTAGGATCCCCCCTCAACTACCGGTTCTATTTGTATATCCAGAGGGTTACAAAATTGGTTTTCCATTTGGTGCATACGCATAATATGTCCTTGGACATGGGTGAGTTGATATGTCTTCGGACTTGATATTTTGGTGGATTGCCATGGCTTGCATACATAAATCGCGGTACACGGTGGCGGAACCGAGGTGTGTACAAGTTACCTCGGAAGACCCGATCCAAGGGTGTTACAAGTGGTATCATAGCAAAGGTGTACGATACCCCACTGGTCCAGCCTGTAGGTTAACCTTGCCAACGGACGATGTCTAGTGTCAAAACTATTTTGCTACAAATGCGTTGGATAGATCTGATTAGCTCTGATTTTACTCCTTACCTCCATTCTTTCTCTTCTTATCTTTGCGTGTTTTAATCCTCTCTCTTACCTTGTTCAAGTATAGGATTCTCGTGGATGGGTTTTTCGTCGTACCTTTAGGGTTCCTCTTCCCTCCTTTTGTAACGAAGGTGCTACATCTAGATTTTGCTCTATGTAGCCTCTCTTACTATGCTTTCGGCGTTTTGCGGCGCCTAAGACGACGACCTCTTTATCTCTAGATCCTTTTCTAAAGCTTTACAAACACCTTTTTCCAAGATCTTTAATCTGGATTCCGAGAGTTTAGTTGCACGACCCTCCTATTCATGTGCAGAGTAATGCTTTGAGTGGGGGATGGGGTAGCTATCATACCACTACTCTTAACATTCGCCCTTGTACACTGAGTGGTGGAACCATGCAATTTTACTCCTTCCACGGAAGTTAAAGGTGGACTTATCTTTGATACCTCTACTTCCGCCTTTGCCTCTCCGGAGTGTTCTTCCAAAGAACATGAGCAACCAACCCTTGTTGGTGGTGTCGACGATTTCAAGACGGAGCCAGAATTCTTGTTAGTGGTTTCGTGACCATCAACCCTACTCAAGAATATCCAATAATCAAACTCTCCCCCCGGTGTCTTTGCTATGATCTCGGGACGCGATCCTTGTTAGTGGTGTCGAGTTGTAACGCCTGGAAAATTTTCCACATTAAAATTGTTTGATATTTTATTTTTATGCATCATCATGACATCATGCATATTCTTGTTCTAAAATAATTTCACCAAAAGCCTATTTTGTTTTCTAATTAGTCCCCTCCTTTAATTTCAAATAAAAAACCCCGGTCTTTTCTGTATCTTTTATTTGTTTAAAAACTATTTACAAAAAGTCTTTTAAAAAAATGATACAAATAAAAATAAAAGAGTTTTTACGGGAGGCAGCCAGCTAGGCCCAAAAGCCTAGCTTGCCACCTACTACCCAAATCCTAACCTAACCCTAACCCTACCCAATACCCGCATCTACCCAGCCGCTGCCACCACTCAATGCACACAGCGGCACGCTGCACACACACACCGCACCCTGACCCAACACGCCACCATCTCACACAGCTCACGCTATGCACCCACACGCCACACAAAGCACACACGCTTTCACGAGAACCGCCCACGATGCACGCAACCCACGCACGCAGCACCCTCCCTGTGTATCGATCCTCCACCTATCGCTAGCAGCCACACACCTCCTCCTCCCGTCCTCAACGCGAGGCGGAGCCAAAGCCTGCCCGATCCCGCCGCTGGCCACACAGCTCGTCCAGGCGCCGCCCCATGTGTAACTACCTCGGTGAATTACGCTCCTAGATACAAGCCTGGATGAGTGGTAGTGGTTGAAATAATACGGTGGGGCCCCAAAAGCCACTCACTGGTAGTCCTTTCAGACGTCCCAACCACTACCCTCTCAACGGGACACATGCAGGCGAATGTCGGCGAAGGGATCAACTACGTACACAAGTGGGTATGTACGCAAGCCACCATACAAGAGTACATCGAGCCATACCATCTAGAAAGAAAGGAAATATAGCAACGCATACATCGGCAAGATTCAAATGACCTAGATAGATCTATATTTTAGGATAACTCCTCATACAACACACATCGAGTATCATGCGGCGGCAAACAAAATCCGAGTACGGATAAGAAGCAAATCGGCATAAGATGCCATAGAAATAAGCACATCCCAACTACAGGTCTCACGGATCCCGTCCGGAATCTCTACACGAACGATCGTTGCCCACATCTTGACCTTCTTCCACCCAAGATCCGTCCGTGGAGGTACTGTCCATCCGAACCAATAATTTATCGTGTGAGACCCTAAGGGTACTCGGCAAGTATTAATGCCTCTAAAGGGACACAACAGGGTGACGAATGGCGTGAAAAGATAAACCCTAGCAGTTCTGAGATAAATGCTAACCATCCGCCTAACCAATGATAGACGGATGTCCGTGATTTAGGTACAACATTATAATGGTAATCTCATCCGATCCATCCTCCTCCCGCTTACCAACAAGGAGGCGATTTAACAACCCCCATCCGTTGGCAATTTTATTAACCATTCCATGAGTGTTGCACTATTTACTAGTCAAGTTACTTAGTCGATTAAGCGGTACTTTAGTTATGCTTGTCTATGATCGAAATCGTGCTCCAAGTCGTCCATATCCGCGGACACGGCTTTGAGAAAGTTTTACCGGCGGGTGCACCAATAGCAACACACGCTCGATCAACCTCGGAAAAACCAGATCAAAACCCAACGAGGCTTTCACGAACAATCACAGAATTGAAATATTTCAGGCCACCCTTGAAGTACACCATAGCAGTAAGCAAGCTCGAGACGGACTCAAGGTTTGGGTGGACCGTGAGAACCGGGAACCCAAAACTGGGCCTGTCGACACCGCGGAATCGTGTCCCGATCCTAAACAGTACAGTGTGCTCCTCGCACAATTTAAATACAGAAAGTAGCATGGCATAAGTACAGGATGGTAAATAAAACCTCGAACTAGTTTGTGGCCCCAAGAAATAAGACGGAATCAAGCTCTGGCTCAGGGGGGTCCCATATACCTCCCGGATGTGGATAGCGCGATAAATCAAGGAACAGGAATCAAGTACTCGGGGTCTTACGGGACACAAGTGAGCAGGAAAAACCAAATAGCAGATGTTGCTCACCGGTGCCACTTTCTTTAGTTATCCCAGAACTACTCAGGTTAAGTTGTTTAGGTACCTCATTATCCAACAGACACTCACATACCCTACACATGCTGTTCTACGACTCGCATGGCTCAAACAACTCCTATAGTAGTGGCTCATGGGATTGGGGAACAAGCTTGGTGGGGTTTAAAAGTAAAGGCTATGCATACTTGGGATTCATTTTAATGCAATCGCGACTCAATGATGCAAGAATAAGATAGAGGCAATAGGTACTGTATGTATGCAAGCATGTGGAAGTGCTTGCCTGTCAACTCAGTTGAAGCGAGGGACGGATCTGGGTAGTGCTCCTGGTTCTCTTGATATAACCCCTGCTCAGTGTCTATCCGAGAAAAACCAAACAAACAAGGCCAACATGAATAAAGAGCACAAGCATATGAATAAGATGCGTCAAGCAAACAATCATGCCATGATGAATGATGCACAAGTTGCATGGCAATAAGTAGCATGGCATGGGTGAGGTGTGGAGGACAAGAAATAACATTTTAATGGGGTTTTGGATCACATTTGTTGCCATAATAGTTGCTGTTCACTATATTTTTATATGATGCATGCTGCAATTGAAGTCAAGGATAGCATAAACAGAAAGGTCTCGTCGAGCTGATCATTTTAGACATATCATTTGCTAAATTTGGAATTATAAAACAAAAGTTATTGATTATTTAAATTCTAGTGGCATTTAGTGTAATTTAAGTAAACTTGGAATTTTAATTGTGCAAAAGGCAATATGGATGGCATATTTGGAATCCTCTCATTTTTCTGAATCAAAAACATATATAATTTGTCAAATTTGGAATTACAAGGGAAAAGTTATTTAAAATCTGAATTGGATTTGAATTTGAATTCATTTAAACCAAATTTGAATTTAACCAGACGCAGAAAAACCTTTCTTCACTCAGGCTAACCTACCCTACAGGCACTTACAGGTGGGCCAGGGATCTGCGGCCCACGCGCCAGCGGCTGAGGGACACAGGGGACCGCGGGTTGATAACTGAAACTTCCAGGAGCCTTTTTATAAAACGACATCTGACGCTGACAGCGGGCCCCGAGGACCGCGGGTTGATGCAAAAAGGGGCCAGGGGGTTTTCTGCAAAGCGGCAATGCAGCCTTGTGGATCTTCTCTCGACGAACTGAAAGCTGCGTCGCGACAGAGAAAAGCAGAGGCCAGGCTCGAATCAGCGATCATGGCGCAATGGGGCTACCACTGGCTGGGCTTGGTTTGATGTGATGAAGGAGGAAGGCGGCTAGAAGACGCTCTCGCGCGCAGATGTGGACAGACACCAGAGAGCGGCGACGCACAGAGAGCGCTCGACACAAAGTCCGGCGGGCACAGAGAGCTACGGCGAGGGCGGAGGTGTCAGGGAGGTTCGGGTGCTCACCGCGGGCTCGGTGGCGTGCTTGGATCGGGTCGGGGCGGTCGTGAACGGCGGCGGGGATGACGCCGGCGTAGCTAGGGTTTTCGGCTCGGGCGCGGCAGGTTCTGGTGGCTCCGGTCCGTCTCCTCCTCGACGGCGTAGGCGTGGTGTGGGGCTCGTCTTGGTCTCCTCGATCACCTCCCGGCGTGCTTGTAAATGCAGACGCAGAGGGGCCGAGGGTTGCCGGCGATGGCGTAGCCGGTGGCGATGGAGAAGAGAGGGGGAGAGGAGAGGCGCCTTCGTGGTGGATCTGGGGTATCTGGCGAGGCAGAGTGGTTGGATAGGGACGGAGAGGGAGCGGGGTGGCGTGGAGGAGGCGGTGTGGATAGGGGTGGCCTCGGCCACCTTTATTCCACCCCTCACGTGCTCGGCTCGGTCAGGCCAGGGCAAGGCAGGGCAGGCGTGGGCACTAGAGGGGGCTGGCAGGTGGCCCTGGGTCGTGGGCAGGTGAGGCTTAGAGGGAGAGAAAAAGAGAGGAGGGGAGAGGGGCCGGCTCGGGCTAGGGCTAGGGTTTGTCCTTGATGGGTAGCTAGGTGGGCCAGGTAGAGGGGGCCAAGCTAGAGTAGGGAGAGAGGGTGGCGAGCTGGGGCAGGGTGTGGTGTGGCCAAACTAGGAAGTAGGGAAGAGGTGGGTTAGCTAGGTTTTGTTTAGGGAAAAGGTGTAGTTTAGGGTTTAGTTTAGGGGAGATGTAGATTAGGTTTTTTGGTTTAGCTAGGAAGGATAGATGGCAAGGGTAGGATTTAGGGTTTTTGCTAAGAGAGGTAAGAAAGAGGGAGGTGGAACTTAGGTTGATCAATCATGCTTCAAACAAGCCTCAACAAGATCAAGCAAGAAAAAGAGGGAGAGGGAGAGAGGGAGCATGTGATGATGGGTTCTTCTTTAGTTCATGCATGATCCAGATAATGGCCAAGCAAGATCCAAGAGAAGATGTGGATTAGGTTGGTGCATGCCTCATGAGCACATGTGTGTGCATGGGGCATGGGGGTAGGGGTTTAGCTAAAGGGGAGAAGAGAGGTAGATGATTTGATGAAGAAACTACAAGCCCAAAACAAGATTAAGCAAAGGAAAAGATGATCCACTTAGAATTCAAGCAAAAGCCAAATACTAGAAAAGGTGGCACTTGCATGGCCCATGCAACATAATTAATGCCAAATGGTTATATTGTGAAAACAACATTATTTCTTGTGGCTTTAATCCTTGCATTCCCAAAAGGTGGGCAAAGGCCAAGCAAAGATTATGGGTGGAACCCAACCAACCAATCAGGAGCTAGAGGTAAATCAACAAAATGCCAAGCTCAGATTAGTTGGATGGTGGAATATAAGGTGGTGAAAGAAAAGGTGGTGGAGTCAATAAGAGAGATGCCCTCAACTCAACTTGGGCATTTAACAATATATTAAGAACCAAATACAATATCAAGAGGCAACTACAATTAATCATGCACATGAGATAAGAACCAAACAAGAAAGGGTTTTGTATGATGCTCAAATGCAAGGTGACATGATGACATGAGCATGATATGATGATGATGCAACAATTATATGTTGGAAGTGGCCCTTTTATTATTATAACATGTAGCATTACAGGGTTAGACAACTGGGATGCTACAACTCTCCCACTAAACAGGAATCTCTTGAGATTCTAGGAAGAAGAAGAAGAAGATACAAAGAGAGAAGGATGGTTGGCACGAAGTTCATCTTCACGCTCCCATGTGGCTTCATCAACAGAATGGTGTGACCACTGCACCTTGCAAAACATGATGGACTTGTTGCGAGTCCTTCGTTCTGCGGTCTCAAGGATTTTGGTGGGGTGTTCTTGATAAGACAGATCTTCTTTGAGGTCGATTAGCTCATGATCCACGGTCTTGCCGGGGTCTTTGAAGCACTTCTTGAGCTGAGAGATGTGGAAAACATCATGGACTTTGAGTTTTCCTAAGCTCCAGTGCATAAGCAACTTCTCCTCTTCTACCACGTATCTTGAAAGGACCGATGTATCTAGGAGCCAACTTTCCTTTGATACCGAAGCGGTGTGTTCCTCTCATGGGAGTGACACGAAGGTAGACGAGATCACCAGGGGCATACACCATATCTGTGTGCTTCCTGTCATAGTTGCTCTTCTAACGACTTTGAGCAATCTTCAGGTTCTCCAGAATGATATGCACCTTCTCCTCTGCTTGGGTTACAATGTCACGGCCAAACCAGATTCTTTCTCCTGCACCTGACCAACCAATTGGAGTTCTGCACTTGCGACCATAGAGAGCCTCGAATGGTGCCATCTTCAGACTCTTCTGGAAGCTGTTGTTGTAGGAGAATTCAGCATAAGGAAGGCATTCCTCCCACTTCATGCCAAACGAGATGACGCAAGCTCTAAGCATGTCCTCCAAAATCTGATTGATCCTCTCCACTTGTCCTTGAGACTGAGGGTGGTAAGCAGTGCTGAAGTTCAACTTTGTTCCCAAAGCTTTTTGGAAACTCTCCTAGAACTTTGAGGTGAAGATGCTCCCACGGTCTGAACTGATTTCAAGTGGAACCCCATACAAAGAGACAATCCTGTTGATATAGAGCTCAGCCAACTGAATTCCAGAAATTGTCTCTTTGACTGGGAAGAAATGAGCCACTTTAGAAAGCCTGTCGATGACAACAAAAATTGCATTGTTGCCCTTCTGCGACCTTGGAAAGCCAGTGATGAAGTCCATCTCAACTTTCTCCCATTTCCATTCCGGAGGTTTCAATGGCTGTAGAATACCAAATGGTTTCTGATGGACAGCCTTCACCCTACGGCAGACATCACATTCTGAGACATACTTGGCGCAATACCGTTTCAACCCAGCCACCAAGATTGTGTTTTCAAGTCCATGTACATCTTTGTGCCGGGATGGATAGAAAGAACGAATCATGTGCCTCCTTGAGAACTTGGTCTCGGACCGGGTAGTTTGGAACAAACATCCGGTGTTCAAAGAAGAGCGTGCCTTGATCATCAACATGGAAGGACTCGTGATTGAAGGTCAAGCTTAGCGATGAGCTTTTGGTGTGCGGATCACCGTCGACGAGCTTAATCTGTTCTTCCAAGAGAGGAGTAGCCGAAGGTTCGGAGATGCCCTTGTTCCACAATTTCGAGGTTCGGTGGAATTCCTCGCACAAGAGAGGTCACGCTCTTCTACCATGAGGTTGTTGACATAAGCTTTACGGCTAAGCGCATACGCCATGACGTTTGCTTTGCTCGGAGTGTAGTTGATGGTCACATCAAAGTCATTGATTGCTTCAATCCATCTCCTCTGCCAAGGTTGAGATCGGTGAGTGAAGATATACTTCAAACTCTTGTGGTCCGAGAAGATCTCACAGCGGTTACCAAGCAAGTAGTGCCTCCATAGCTTCAAAGCAAAGACAAGCTGCTAGCTCGAGGTCATGTGTGGGATAGTTGATCTCATGCGTCTTCAACTGACGAGAGGCATAAGCAACCACCTGTCTCTCCTGCATAAGGACCGCACCCAATCCTTGCAAAGAGGCGTCACAGAATATCTGGAAAGGCTTAGATGTATCCGGAGGAACCAAGACTGGTGTGGAAGTGAGCTTGTCTTTGAGTGTCTCAAAACTTTCTTGACAAGCAGGAGTCCACAGGTACTTCTTGCCTTTCTTGAGGAGATCGGTAAGAGGCTTTGCTATCTTCGAGAAGTTCTGCACAAAGCGACGGCAATAGCTAGCCAAGCCGAGAAAACTCCGCACTTCCTTGACATTAGCAGGAGGGAGCCATTCAACTATGGTCTTCACGGTTTCCGGGTTGACTGCAATGCCCTTGGCAGAGATAACATGACCCAAGTATGTTACTTCAGGCAGCCAAAACTCACACTTAGAGAACTTTGCATACAAGCGGTTCTCACGAAGCTTGTTCAGGACACACCGCAGGTGTTCCTCATGCTCCTCCTTGGACTTGGAATAAACCAGAATATCATCCAGATATACCACCACAAACTTGTCCAGGTACTCCATGAAAACGGAGTTCATCAGCCTCGAGAAGGTAGCAGGTGCGTTGGTGAGGCCGAAAGACATGACCGTGTACTCATACAGGCCATAGCGGGTGGTGAAAGCTGTTTTGGGCACATCTTCTTTGCGAATTTTGATTTGGTGATATCCACTTCTCAAGTCCAGCTTAGAGAACACCACAGCTCCTGCCAGCTGATCAAACAGATCGTTTATCCGAGGAAGAGGATATTTGTTCTTGATGGTTTTAGCATTTAGAGCCCGGTAGTCAACACATAACCTATCGGTTCTGTCACGCTTCTTCACAAAGATTGTTGGACTACCCCAAGAAGAAGTGCTGTGTTGAATGAAACCCAACTTCTCTTATTCATCAAGTTGTCGTTTGAGTTCGGCCAACTCAGAAGGACCCATTTTGTATGGTCGCTTAGAGATAGGAGCCGTTCCAGGTTCAAGCTCAATCACGAATTCAACCTCGCGATCCGGAGGCATACCTGGCAACTCTTCAGGAAAGACATCTGGGAACTCACAGACCACTGGTACCCTCTGAATATCTTCCATAGCATCATCATTCAGAGCCGCCAAGGAATAGAGCTGGACAGCAGGAGTCAGACTTGGAGAAAAGACTATATGGCCTTCAGGGATCTTCAGAGACACTGAGCGTTCAGCACAATCAATCACAGCTGCATTTGCTGTCAACCAATCCATGCCCAAGATGACATCAATGTCAGAGTTGCCCAGAACAATCAAAGAAGCCAAGAAGGAAGAACCACCAATCTCAATCTGATTGCCATGGCTGATATGAACAGCCCTCATGTTTGCTCCAGGAGAAAGAACCATTAACCGTTTAGATAGAGGTACCATAACTAACTCATTCTCTTCTGCAAACTTGTGTGACACAAAAGAATGCGATGCACCAGAATCAAAGAGAACTCGTGCAGGGACTGAGTTAACGGAAAGCATACCCATCACAACTCCAAAGTAGCTCGGCTTGAGATGCGTTGACGATTAGCACGAACAACCGCAGACCGGGCTTAGTGTTGATGTTGAGAGCCCGAGGCGGTGGTACGAACAACCGAAGGAGAGCTTGTTGCAGATCTTGGCGGGGGTTGAGGAGAGCTTTGTTCTTCATTGGGCAGCTCGCTTTTGATGTCCAGGATCTCCACACAAGCGAGCACCACTGGACGTGGAGTAGAGTAGCTGAGGACTCGCCAGCGCTCAGGTAGTGGTGGTTGTAGACCACAGGAGCATGGTGTGAAGTTTGGTGGCCTGGACGCGAAGCTTGCAGGTCTTGGTGGAGCCGGAAGCGACGGTGGGGTGTTAGGAACCCAGACACGCCGCTTAGAAGGAGCTGCCATAACTGCAGAGCTTGATGCATCCCTGTTGTGTTTCTTGGACTCCTCAAACATTTGCCTGCTTTCCTCCTCTTGTCTTTGTGTCAGTAGTTCAGGAAGGTTGCGGTCTTGCATGCGTGATTGCATACTTGATCGACGATTGAGCCCTTGCTGAACCTTTTCTCGCTTCTTCTTGTCATCGATACCTCATCACCACCATAGAGATAGGTTCATGAAGTTCCCGATGTAGGTGTTGACGTTATCATTTCCTCGCTTGAGGTTGAGGAAAGCCTCCTTCATCCTTTCCATCACAATCTCCGAGAGAAACTGCTCCTTGAAAGCTGCATGAACCTCTCCCAAGTTGGCTGGAACCCGGTGCAGCTTGCCTTCAAGTAGTTTTCCCACCAAAGAGCCGCATCTCCCTTGAGAAGGTGCGTAGCACACTTGACCCACTCCTGCTCGGAACATCGCCAGCCTCGAGCAACCTTGAGATCTCGCAGCCAATCATCCGCGTCCAGAGGTCGGTCGGACACATCAAACGACGAGGTTGAACTTGAGGAAGCTCTTGATGTCACCACGCTTGGGAGGTGGAGGAAGTGGAGCAAACTCGTTTCTTGACGCTCTCCTCAAAGCGCCTGGTTCTCTTGCATGGCTGCCAAAGCATTAGCAATGTTTGACAAATACGAGCCGATTCGAGGTATGTCCTCCTCGATCCGTGGGGAGCCATCCTGTCATTGATATAAAACTCAAGTCAGTACTATAATGGAGAATGATAATAATCCAAAATAGTACCAAGATGGAATTAACCAAGATTAAAGGATACAATTTACTGAGATGATATTAAAATATCAACAAAGTTCATGGCACCTAGAAGATATTAAGCATATCGCACACGACTGAAAAGGAGTGTGGTACACAAATATATCAAAGAAAAATTTTCCACAAATTTCGGCATTAAAATACCAACAGATGCGCAAAATTACTTAACGAATCAAGATTAGTGACTCTACCGATTCAATATACAAAAGCGAATGATAAAACTAGTGGTATGGTCGCGACTCCATCCCGCACTCAAATCATTACTCCGCACATGAACAAGTGGAAAACATATCCTAACCCCTTCTTCTCACGACGAAACCTAAAGATTGGTAACTACGAAACGAACACCCCAAACAAGATAGCGTCGGATACAAAGAGGAAGATAGATTGCGTCGGTTTGCAAAAGCACATCGGTATGGAATGTACCAACGTTGATAACCAAAGGCGAGATAATATAACAACTTGGATGCAACAGATAGACAAGGGATTACACACACGCACACACAACCTATGGTACTACGGAAACCCAGAACACGTGAATCCTAGTTTGAACTTTGGGAAGAGGATTGAAAACGTTGCACTTCCTTACCAGAAAAGGGTGGGTGGGAGGGTAAGAAGAAAAGTGGAAGCAGTCCTACTCGCGTTTTGTTTTTCCCTAATATACATAACTACCAAAATATTTGCTAGATCGACAACGACCGTTATTGAAACCACGAAGGTCGGGATGGCTCGATACCAATTGTAACTACCTCTGAATTACGCCCTAGATACAAGCTGGATGAGTGGTAGTGGTTGAAATAGTACGTGGGGCCCCAAAGCCACTCCTTTGGTAGTCCTTTCAGACGTCCCAACCACTACCCTCTCAACGGGACTGTCAGGCGGCGTGTCGGCGAAGGATCAACTACGACACACGTGGGTATGTACGCAAGCCACCATACAAGAGTACATCAGAGCCATACCATCTAGAAAGAAAGGAAATATAGCAACGCCATACGGCAAGATTCAAATGACCTAGATAGATCTATATTTTAGGATAACTCCTCATACAACACACATTAGAGTATCATGCGGAAGCGGCAAACAAAATCCGAGTACGGATAAGAAGCAAATCGGCATAAGATGCCATAGAAATAAGCACATCCCAACTACAGGTCTCACGGATCCCCGTTCCCGGAATCTCTACACCGAACAATCGTTGCCCACATCTTCGGCTTCTTCCACCCAAAGATCCTGTGGAGGTACCATCCATCCGAACCAATAATTTATCGTGTGAGACCCTAAGGGTACTCAGCAAGTCTTAATGCCTCTAAAGGGGACACAACACAGGGTGACGAATGGCGTGAAAGATAAACCCTAGCAGTTCTACTGATAACGCTAACCATCCGCCTAACCAATGATAGACGGATGTCCGTGATTTAGGTACAACATTATAATGGTAATCTCATCCGATCCATCCTCCTCCCGCTTACCAACAAGGAGGCGAACAACCCCCCATCCGTTGGCAATTTTATTAACCATTCCATGAGTGTTGCACTATTTACTAGTCAAGTTACTTAGTCGATTAAGGCGGTACTTTAGTTATGCTTGTCTATGATCGAGAAACGTGCTCCAAGTCGTCCATATCCGCGGACACGGCTTTGTAAAAAGTTTTACCCGCCGAGGTGCACCAATAGCAACACACGCCGATCAACCTGAAAACCAGATCAAAACCCAACGAGGCTTTCACGATCGAACAATCAGAATTCAGAAATATTTCAGGCCACCCTTGAAGTACACCGCAACGGTAAGCAAGCTCGAGACGGACTCAAGGTTTGGGTGGACGGTCAGGAACGATCGGGAACCCAAACTGGGCCCTGTCGACACCGCGGAATCGTGTCCCGATCCTAACAAGACTGATGTGCTCCTCGCAATTTAAATACGTAAAGTAGCATGGCATAAGTACAGGATGGTAAATAAAACCTCGAACTAGTTTGTGGCCCCAAGAAATAAGACGGAATCAAGCTCGCCTGGGGGTCCCATATACCTCCCGGATGTGGATAGCGCGATAAATCAAGGAACAGGAATCAAGTACTCGGGGTCTTACGGGACACAAGTGAGCAGGAAAAACCAAATAGCAGATGTTGCTCACCGGTGCCACTTTCTTTAGTTATCCCAGAACTACTCAGGTTAAGTTGTTTAGGTACCTCATTATCCAACAGACACTCACATACCCTACACATGCTGTTCTACAACTCGCATGGCTCAAACAACTCCTATAGTAGTGGCTCATGGGATTGGGGAACAAGCTTGGTGGGGTTTAAAAGTAAAGGCTATGCATACTTGGGATTCATTTTAATGCAATCGCGACTCAATGATGCAAGAATAAGATAGAGGCAATAGGTACTGTATGTATGCAAGCATGTGGAAGTGCTTGCACACAACTCGCTTGAAGCGAGGGACGGATCTGGTAGTGCTCACGGTTCTCTTGATATAACCCCGCAAAGGTGTCTATCAAGAAAAACCAAACAAACAAGGCCAACATGAATAAAGAGCACAAGCATATGAATAAGATCGTCAAGCAAACAATCATGCCATGATGAATGATGCACAAGTTGCATGGCAATAAGTAGCATGGCATGGGTGAGGTGTGGAGGACAAGAAATAACATTTTAATGGGGTTTTGGATCACATTTGTTGCCATAATAGTTGCTGTTCACTATATTTTTATATGATGCATGCTGCAATTGAAGTCAAGGATAGCATAAACAGAAAGGTCTCGTCGAGCTGATCATTTTAGACATATCATTTGCTAAATTTGGAATTATAAAACAAAAGTTATTGATTATTTAAATTCTAGTGGCATTTAGTGTAATTTAAGTAAACTTGGAATTTTAATTGTGCAAAAGGCAATATGGATGGCATATTTGGAATCCTCTCATTTTTCTGAATCAAAAACATATATAATTTGTCAAATTTGGAATTACAAGGGAAAAGTTATTTAAAATCTGAATTGGATTTGAATTTGAATTCATTTAAACCAAATTTGAATTTAACCAGACGCAGAAAAACCTTTCTTCACTCAGGCTAACCTACCCTACAGCACTTACAGGTGGGAGGATCTGCCCACTGGCGCAATGAGGGACAGGGGACCGCGGGTTGATCTTGAAACTTCAGAGCCTTTTTATAAAACGACATCTGACGCTGACAGCGGCCCCGAGGACCGCGGGTTGATGCAAAAAGGGGCCAGGGTTTTTCGCAGCGCAAGGGCACTTGTGGATCTTCTCTCCTCGACGAACTGAAATCGCTGCGCGAGGCAAACAGGCTTGTCATGATCGCGGACGCCAATGGCGCTACACGCCGGCTGGGCTTCGGTTTGATGACAGGAAGGAGGAAGGCGGCTAGAATACGCTCTCGCGCGCAGATGCGGACAGACACCAGAGAGCGGCGACGCAGAGAGAGCGCTCGACACAAAGTCCGGCGGGCACAGAGAGCTACGGCGAGGGCGGAGGTGTCAGGGAGGTTCGGGTGCTCACCGCGGGCTCGGTGGCGTGCTTGGATCGGGTCGGGGCGGTCGTGAACGGCGGCGGGGATGACGCCGGTGTAGCTAGGGTTTTCGGCTCGGGCGCGGCAGGTTCTGGTGGCTCCGGTCCGTCTCCTCCTCGACGGCGTGTATAGGCGTGGTGTAGGGGCTCGTCTTGGTATCCTCGATCACCTCCCCGACGTGCTTGTCGTCTGGAACGGTGTAGACGCGAGGGGCCGAGGGTTGCCGGCGATGGCGTAGCTGGTGGCGATGGAGAAGAGAGGGGGAGAGGAGAGGTGCCTTCGGGGTGGATCTGGGGTATCTGGCGAGGCAGAGTGGTTGGATAGGGACGGAGAGGGAGCGGGGTGGCGTGGAGGAGGCGGTGTGGATAGGGGTGGCCTCGGCCACCTTTATTCCACCCCTCACGTGCTCGGCTCGGTCAGGCCAGTGCAAGGCAGGGCAGGCGTGGGCACTAGAGGGGGCCGGCAGGTGGCCCTGGGTCGTGGGCAGGTGAGGCTTAGAGGGAGAGAAAAAGAGAGGAGGGGAGAGGGGACGGCTCGGGCTAGGTCTAGGGTTTGTCCTTGATGGGTAGCTAGGTGGGCCAGGTAGAGGGGGCCAAGCTAGAGTAGGGAGAGAGGGTGGCGAGCTGGGGCAGGGTGTGGTGTGGCCAAACTAGGAAGTAGGGAAGAGGTGGGTTAGCTAGGTTTTGTTTAGGGAAAAGGTGTAGTTTAGGGTTTAGTTTAGGGGAGATGTAGATTAGGGTTTTTGGTTTAGCTAGGAAGGATAGATGGCAAGGGTAGGATTTAGGGTTTTTGCTAAGAGAGGTAAGAAAGAGGTAGGTGGAACTTAGGTTGATCAAGCATGCTTCAAACAAGCCTCAACAAGATCAAGCAAGAAAAAGAGGGAGAGGGAGAGAGGGAGCATGTGATGATGGGTTCTTCTTTAGTTCATGCATGATCCAGATAATGGCCAAGCAAGATCCAAGAGAAGAGGTGGATTAGGTTGGTGCATGCCTCATGAGCACATGTGTGTGCATGGGGCATGGGGGTAGGGGTTTAGCTAAAGGGGAGAAGAGAGGTAGATGATTTGATGAAGAAACTACAAGCCCAAAACAAGATTAAGCAAAGGAAAAGATGATCCACTTAGAATTCAAGCAAAAGCCAAATACTAGAAAAGGTGGCACTTGCATGGACCATGCAACATAATTAATGCCAAATTGTTATATTGTGAAAACAACATTATTTCATGTGGCTTTAATCCTTGCATTCCCAAAAGGTGGGCAAAGGCCAAGCAAAGATTATGGGTGGAACCCAACCAACCAATCAGGAGCTAGAGGTAAATCAACAAAATGACAAGCTCAGATTAGTTGGATGGTGGAATATAAGGTGGTGAAAGAAAAGGTGGTGGAGTCAATAAGAGAGATGCCCTCAACTCAACTTGGGCATTTAACAATATATTAAGAACCAAATACAATATCAAGAGGCAACTACAATTAATCATGCACATGAGATAAGAACCAAACAAGAAAGGGTTTTGTATGATGCTCAAATGCAAGGTGACATGATGACATGAGCATGATATGATGATGATGCAACAATTATATGTTGGAAGTGGCCCTTTTTATTATTATAACATGTAGCATTACAGGGGTTAGACAACTGGGATGCTACACCATGCGCCCTCATCGTCGAATACCCTCGTCTCCCTACCGTAGCCAAGGATGTGAGAGCGCCGCCTCCCCTGCCTGCGTCGTCCTCTTCCCCGGTGCCCGCGTCCCGTCCTCGCCTTCTCCCGTCGGCCTCGCCCCTAGCTCTAGCGCCGCCCCCTCCGCGTCAACCTCCGGCGCCCCACCTCGGGAGCTTCCTTCCTTGCCTGCCGCAACTATCACCATTGCGGCCTACGTGTCCTCGACCCAGCCCGATGCCAAGCTCGTCCTGGCGCCGCCATTTGTGCCTGTTTCCCAGCGAGGTTGCATAGTCCTTGCGTCCAACCAATGCCGTGTGGTCGCCGCTGCAACCCTTCTCGTCCTCATGAGCATGTCCTGCAACCGATGCATCCTCGAGCCACCCCGAGCTCGCCCTCTGGTCCCGAGATCGCTTTTCAGTCATCCGCTCCACGCCGGTCTTCTCCTCAGGTTGGGTCAATGGTTCATGATGCCAAGACCACCGATGTCCTGCTGCCTCGTGTCGACCTACGTAGGATGAGCATCTGTTGTTGTTCCTATATATGTGTTTGTCATGCGTTCTCAGTTGCTTGTGCCCTTGTCTAAAAAAGAAATCATCTGTACCAGGATATCGAATCAAGCCACTATCTATTTTGTTGTTGCTCGGCTACTTCCTTGATGCTTGGCTACGCCCTCGGCCCCCGATCCGGTGATGCGCCCCAATGATGACCCAAATCCTCCACCGACAAAAGATGGAAGATAAGGAATTCGACAGGGAACCTGACAACGATGGCGTCGAAATACAAGAGGTCCTTCGAGGAACCCGAAGACCGAACCCCAACTCTCGTCGACTCTCAAGACCTTCTTCTCGGATTTGAAAGCCCCGATTCCATCGGATCCAAGATCTACGGAACCAATGTGCGACCCCTATCCGAGACCCCTATTTTGTTATAATATATATAATATAACTTGTTGCATATCAATCCATCCATACTCGCATACATGTTTATTTCTTTGGGGGACTTTGTAGAATCACCTAATAATTAAACATGGAGATTAAACGCGGGATAGTTATGTCATATTCTGGACTCCATTCAATATTGTGTTGCGAACCGATGCCATGTCTTGCCTTGTTATTCCAACATTTAAATTGCGGGGTAGATTTAAACCTTTCTAATAATTGTCGGGATCCTAATTCCGCTTAATATTGCTAAGTGGGACCGCATATTACCATGCCATGCATCATATCATAAACATGCTGGATCTTTTGCGTAGTATTAAATATTGCATCGGTTGCTCTTTCTAGCGTTTTGCTTCTTCACCGGATAGGACTATGAGTGGATGAAAGTTGCGACAAGCCTCCGGTTTCCCGACTTTGTCTCACAGGCGAGCATTTCTCCCCCTTCTACCTATTTTGTATTTATAGTCTTTACTTCCTTCCTTTGTTCTATTACTATCCTTATTGTCGATGCTATAGTACCGTCCCTTTATTTACCTGCTCCACTATATTGCCTTGGTTATCCTATTACCTTGTTTGATTAGCTAGCCATGTCATTGCGAGTCGTAGGAATGCTTAGTATTGCTCTCATACAGGTGGAACATGATACTTGGATATTGATGATGATAAGATAATTAAATTGGTGATGTTGGTTATGGTTATGGTTTCACCTAATGATAAGTTCCCGGTAGGGACTACCTTTGGGAACTACTTGAGCCGACCTAGGACCCGTTCGTTCTATGATACCAGTTCTGAGTTGATCGCGCTAACCAAACGTGGGTCCTCTGAGATCCCTCCTCAACTACCGGTTCTATTTGTATATCTAGAGGGTTACAATTTGTTTTCCATTTGGTGCTTACGCATAATATGTCCTCGGACATGGCTGAGTTGATATGTCTTCGAACTTGATATTTTTGTGGATTGCCATGGCTTGCATACATAAATCGCGGTACACAGTGGCGGAATCGAGGTGTGTACAAGTTACCTCGCAAGACCCGATCCAAGGGCGTTACAAGTGGTATCAGAGCAAAGGTGTACGATACCCCACTGGTCCAGCATGTAGGTTAACCTTGCCAACGGACGATGTCTAGAGTCAAAACTATTTTGCTACAAATGTGTTGGATAGATCTGATTAGCTCAGATTTTACTCCTTACCTCCATTCTTTCTCTTCTTATCTTTGCATGTTTTAATATTCTCTCTTACCTTGTTCAAGTATAGGATTCTCGTGGATGGGTTTTCCGTCGTACCTTTAGGGTTCCGCTTCCCTCCTTTTGTAACGATGGTGCTACATATAGATTTCGCTCTATGTAGCCTCTCTTCCTATGCTTTTGGCGTTTTGCGGTGCCTAAGACGACGACCTCTTTATCTCTAGATCCTTTTCCGAAGCTTTACAAACACCGTTTGCCAAGATCTTTAATCTGGATTCCGAGAGTTTAGTTGCACGACCCTTCTATTCATGTGCAGAGTAATGCTTTGAGTGGGGGATGTAGTTGAAGGGTTTCGCGGCATAGTAAATCAAAATTTTCTACGGATGCGAACAGAGGGAAAGGCAAGATCTAATCTAGGAGATGCAATCAACGAGAGAGATTGGATTAGATCTTCATACCCTTGAAGATTCAAGACAATGAACGCTCGTCGGAACGTGGGTGATGTAGTCGCATCGCTTCTCCTCCTCGCGATCCGATCCGATCTAGCACCACAAGTGGCGGTGCCTCCGTGAGATGCACACGTGCAGCACCTCGACGTCTCCTCCTTCCTCGGACCAGCAAGTATGGTGGAGAGATAGATTGGATCTACAACACGACGACGTGGTGTATATGGTGGATAATTTCTGCAGTAGGGCTTCGCCTACAAACAGTCGGGAGGGAGAGAGGAAAGCTAGCAAGGCGGCTAGGGTTTGGAGGAGAGGTGTGGGGGGTTGGTGCGCACCCACCCTCTTTATATAGAGGGGGCGCTCAGCCCTCCCCAAGCCCAAAGGATAAGGAGTGGGGGCATGGACTCTCCTCTTCTAGAAACCCTATCTCTAGTTTAAACGATTTAAACTCTCTAGGATCGGCTGGGCCCTATGGGGCCTTGTGCCCCTGGCCCAATGCGGCCAGACACTCCCTCATAGGCCCATGCCCTCCCGGAAGGTGGGGCCACGTTGGTCCCCCTCGGAAGGTTCTAGAAGCTTCCGTACAATACCGATTAACGGAACAATTCAACTCCAAAACTGCCTCGCCTTATATGAATCTTATTCTCGGACCATTCCGAACCTCTCGTGATGTCCCGGATCCCATCCGAGACTCAACAAAAATTCATAAACCAATTATCCAATCTATCCTAGCGTCGAGATCGTTAAGTGTGTGACCCTACGGGTTCGAGAATATGCGACATGATCTTCTATCAATAATCAACAATGGGTCCGGGCACCCATATTGACTCACACATTCATCGATGATCATATCGGATGAACCATGATGCCAGATTGAATCAATCCCATATATATATTCCTTCGTCTCGCGATATTTTACTTGCGAGATTCGATCGTCGGTGCGTCATACCTAGTTCAATCTCGTTCACAAAGAAGTACTTTACTCGTTCCGTAATCGATATCACTTTGTGATTAACTCCTTAACCACATGCTTCCAAGCGGTGTTGATATCGACACCGAGTGGGCCCAAGTATATCTCTCCGACTTGGGAGGGACAAATTCCATCTCGATACATACAACCCAACAGATACTTTCCGATCACCGAGAGACACCTTTATGATCACCCTCTCATAGGATGACGTTTGATGACCTCAAAGCTTTCTTCCGTACAGGGAGTTGCATTATCTCATGGTCTAAGGAATACAATATTTGACATAGGAAAAGCTTCAAAAGATGAACACGATGAAACGATCTAATTGCTTCGCTTAGTTTGGTCATCCATCATATCATTCTCCCAATGATATGATCTCATTATCAATTGACAACTCATGTCTATGGTTAGGAAACCTTAACCATCATTGATCAATGAGCTAGTCCTTAGAGGCGTACCAGGGACACGGTGTTGTTCACAAACCACACAAGTATTAATGTTTCCGCTTAATACAATTCTAGCATGGAATATGAACTTTATCATGAACAAGAATTATAATAATAACATCTTTATTATTGCCTCTAGGGCATAATTCCAACTGTCTCCCACTTGCACTAGAGTCAATAATCTAGTTTACATCTGGCAACAATCTCACACCCATGGCACTGAGGTGTTGATCATGTTTTACACGTGGAAGAGGTTTAGTCAATGGATCTGCGACATTCAGATCCGTATGTACTTTGCTAATCTTGATCTCCATCGCTATATAATCTCGGATTATATGAAACTTGCAGTTGATATGCTTGGTCTTTGGATGATATCTTGGTTCCTTAGCGAGTGCTATGGCGCCAGTGTTGTCACACAATATCTCCAGTGGGTCCAATGCACTTGGAACCACGCCAAGCTCAGTGATGAAGTTTCTGATCCAAACTCCTTCACTTGACGCTTCTGCAGCAGCCATGTATTCCGCTTCCACTGTAGATCCCGCGATCACGCTTTGCTTGCAGCTTCTCCAGCTCACAGCTCCTCCATTCAAAATATAAACGTATCCTGTCTAAGATTTGGAATCATCCTTGTCGGTGTCGAAACTAGCATCGACGTAACCTTTTACGACAAGCTGTTCATCACCCCCATAGACTAAGAACATTTCTTTAGTTCTATTTAGGTACTTTAGGATGTTCTTCACGGCTGTCCAGTGTTCCACTCCTGGATCACTTTGATATCTTCTCGTCAAACTAAGAGCATTGGACACATCCGGTCTAGTACACAGCATGGCATACATGATGGAACCTATGGTCGAGGCATAAGGCACTTTGCTCATAGCTTCCCTATCATTTACCGTAGCTGGACACTAAGCCTTGCTCAATATCTTACCTGACAACATAGGCACTGAACCTTTCTTTGCCTTATCCATTCTGAACCTTTTCAGAACTTTGTCTAGGTATGTACTCTGGCTTAAAGCTATCAGGCGTCTTTGTCTATCTCTATAGATTTTGATGCCCAATATATAAGCAGCTTCACCTAGGTCTTTCATTGAAAAACACTTGTTCAAATAACTCTTCACATCGTTAAGCATGTTGATGTCATTTCCGATAATCAATATGTCATCCACATACAGTACCAGAAACGTCACCGAGCTCCCACTCACTTTCTTGTAGATACAAGCTTCGTAGCAATTTGGAACAAATCCAAAACTCTTGATCACTTGATCAAAACGAAGGTTCCAACTCCGAGATGCTTCCTTCAGTCCATAAATGGAACGCTGAAGTTTGCATACTTTACTAGCATCCTTAGGATCGACAAAACCTTCGGGTTGCATCATATACAACTCTTCATCAATGTTCCCATTGAGGAAAGCAGTCTTGACATCCATCTTCCATATTTCATAATCATGAAACGCAGCAATTTCTAATAAAATCCGAATGGACTTAAACATCGCTACGGGAGAGAAAGTCTCATCGTAGTCAACACCTTGAACTTGTCGAAAACCTTTTGCGACAAGCCGTGATTTATAGACGGTAACATTACCATCCGCGTCCGTTTTCTTCTTGAATATCCATTTGCACTCAACGACCTTTCGGTCGCTAGGAGGATCCACCAAAGTCCATACTTGGTTTTCGCTCATGGATCCCAATTCGGATTTCATGGCTTCCAGCCATTTCTCAGAGTCTGGGCTCATCATCGCTTCCTCATAGTTCGTAGGTTCACTGTCTTCTACCAACAAGACAGTCAAGACAGGGTTGCCGTACCACTCAGGAGGGGCACGCGACCTTGTCGACCTGCGACGTTCAGTAGCAGCATCGTCCGAAGCTTCATGATCCTTATCATTAGCTTCCTCTATTGTTGGTGCAGGCGGCACTGGAACAATTTCAGGTGCTGCGCTACTCTCCAATTCAAGAGAAGGTTCAATAACCTCGTCAAGCTCTACTTTCCTCCCACTCACTTCTTTCGAGAGAAACTCCTTCTCAAGAAAGGAACCGTTCTTTGCGACAAACACTTTGCCTTCGGTTCTGTGATAGAAGGTATACCCAATATTTTCCTTAGGATATCCTATGAAGACGCATTTCTCCGCTTTGGGTTCGAGCTTGTCCGGCATCAACTTCTTGACGTAAGCTTCGCATCCCCAAACTTTAAGAAACGACAACTTAGGTTTAGCACCAAACCACAGTTCATACGGTGTCGTCTCAACGGATTTAGATGGAGCCCTATTTAAAGTGAATGCAGCGGTTTCTAATGCATAACCCCAAAATGATAACGGCAAATCAGTAAGAGACATCATTGATCGGACCATATCTAATAGGGTTCGATTCCGGCGTTCAGACACACCATTGCGTTGTGGTGTTCCGGGTGGCGTGAGTTGTGAAACGATTCCACTTGCTTTAAGATGCGTGAGAAAATCATAACTCAAATATTCACCTCCACGATCGGATCGTAGAAACTTAATCTTTCTGTTACGATGGTTCTCCACTTCATTCTGAAATTCCTTGAACTTTTCAAATGTTTCAGATTTATGTTTCATTAAATAGATATACCCATATCTACTTAAGTCATCGGTAAAAGTGAGGAAATAGCGATATCCACCGCGCGTCGAAACACTCATCGGTCCGCATACATCGGTATGTATGATTTCCAACAAGTCCGTTGCTCGCTCCATCATACCGGAGAACGGGGTTTTGATCATCTTGCCCATGAGGCATGGTTCGCATGTGTCAAATGATTCAACAAGAGACTCCAAAAGTCCATCAGAATGGAGTTTCTTCATGCGCTTTACACTAATATGACCTAGACGACAGTGCCACAAATAAGTAGTATTATCACTATCTACTTTGCATCTCTTAGCCTCAATGTTATGGATGTGTGTTTCATCCCTTTCGAGATTTAGAAGAAATAAACCATTCACAAGAGGTGCATGACCATAAAAGATGTTACTCATATAAATAGAACAACCATTATTCTCCGATTTAAATGAATAACCGTCTTGCAATAAACACGATCCAGAAATAATGTTCATGCTCAGCAGCACATAATAACACTTATTAAGGTTTAAAACTAATCCCGAAGGTAAAACTAAGGAGAGCGTGCCTACGGCCATCACATCAACTCTTGATCCGTTGCCAACGCGCATCGTCACCTCATCCCTCGTAAGCCGCCGTCTATTCCGTAGCTCCTGTTTCGAGTTACAAATATTAGGCGAACCGGTATCAAATACCTGGCACTACAACGAGGGATAGTAAGGAAAACATCAATAACATGTATATCAAATATACCTTTGATGGTGCCAGCCTTCTTGTCCGCTAAGTACTTCGGACAGTTGTGCTTCCAGTGACCCTTGTCCTTGCAATAGAAGCACCCATTAAGCTTAGGACGGACTTGAGCTTCTTCTCAGCAGGGGCATTGCGCTTGCCGCCGCCCTTCTTGAAGGGTTTCTTTGCTCCCTTACCTTTATTAAAGGTGGGCTTGTTGACCATCAACACATGATTATCCTTCTTGATGTCCACCTCTGCAGCCTTGACTGCGAAGAGCTCGGTGATCGTATCGTGGAACCAATCGATTATGAGTCACTACAAAACTTTTGTAGCTGGGAGGGAGTGATTGCAGAACCCTGTCAATCTTGAGCTCCTCTAGAATCGTGCATTCCAGTTGCTCAAGACGTTGAGTGTAGCCCGACATCTTTATGGCGTGCTCACTAACGGAACTCACTTCCTCCATCTTGCAGTTAAAGAACTTCTCGGAGATCTCATATCTCTCGAGCGGGCTGAGTCGAAACATGGTTTTCAGCTCCTCGAGAATCTCGAAGGGCCCGGATACTCTTCAAAACGATTTTGAAGCTCGGTTCCATAGCAAACAACATGGTGCTCTTAATCACACCATAATCATCTTTCTTGCGATCGATAGACAACTTTCTCATCGGTGGCAGATTGCTTGAGGGTCACCTAATGCTTTCCCAAGGACATAGTCCTTTTGTCCATGCAGAATAATTCTTAGATTGGAACCAATTGGTGAAGTTAGACCCATTGTTTCTAAGCTTTTCCTTCTCGGCAAAAACGTTGAAGTTGAAGTTGGACTTGGCCATGTGATCTACAGATTTGCAAGTACAATTTAGACTATGTTCATGATAAATAGTTCAATTTAATCAAATTACTAGATGAACTCCACTAAATTCAACATCCCTCAAGTTGTTTAGTGAACACGATCCAAATTCACCACACCTAATCCGATCATCACGAGAAGAGATGTGGTTTCAATGGTGGACAACAAAGTGTTGATCATATCACTCATATGACTCATGCTTAACCTTTCGGTTCTTGTGTTCCGAGGCCATGTCTCATACATGCTAGGCTTGTCAAGCTAGACCCAAGTATTTCGCGTGTGCAAAACTGGCTTGCACCCATTGTATGTGAGTAGAGTCTATAGCACCCGATCATCACGTGATGCTTGGACACGACGAACTTTATAGCGGTGCATACTTGGGAGAACAGTTTTATCTTGATCTTTAAGTGAGGAATCATCTTATAATGCTACCGCATGATCTAAGCATAATAAGATACATAAAGGATAAACATCACATGCATATAACTTTATGTGACATGGTATAGCCAATCCTCGCAATGATCTCCATCTTGTGCGTTACGGCATGATCTCCATCACTCCACCATGATTGCCTCCACCACGAATAGCAACTACAACTATTGCTAACTACTTAGCGATAAAGTAAAGCTATTACATGGCGTATAAGAAGTTGACTCGCAGGTCATACACAATTATAAAGACAACCATATGGCTCCTTCCGGTTGTGTACTCATCGACATGCAAGTCGTGAAACATTACAAAACATGATCATCGCATACAATATACACATCACATCTTGGGCCATACCATATCACAGAAAACACTCCCTGCAAAAACAAGTTAGACGCCTCTACTTTGTTGTTGCATGTTTTACGTGGCTTATGGGAGTAGATGCTAAGAACGATTCTTACCTACGGAAAGCCACAATGGTGATATTATGGTTGCCAAACTCCGGTGTTAATCCCATGACAACTATAGTGAGAGAAACTAACATCCACCATCCGCATCTGTGGAACAAGCCACACGTCAAGTGTGGATCCGGTCTCGCGAACGACGTCGCGTAAGGTTGGCCTGGACCGCTTCAATCTCACTATCCCGCGTCATAAGAAGAACACAAACAAGAGGCTTGCAATATAAAACATCAACGCCTGCAACAACCATGTTGCGTTCTACTCGTGAAACACATCTACGCATAGATCTAGCTCTGATACCACTGAAGGGTTTCGCGGCATAGTAAATCAAAATTTTCTACGGATGCGAACAGAGGGAAGGCCAAGATCTAATCTAGGAGATGCAAACAACGAGAGAGATTGGATTAGATCTTCATACCCTTGAAGATTACAGCGTGAACGTTAACCGGAACGTGGGTGATGTAGTCGCATTCGCTTCTCCTCCTCGCGATCCGATCCGATCTAGCACCACAAGTGGCGGTGCCTCCGTGAGATGCACACGCAGCACCTCGACGTCTCCTCCTTCCTCGGACCAGCAAGTATGGTGGAGAGATAGATTGGATCTACAACACGACGTGGTGTATATGGTGGAGAATTTCTGCAGCAGGCTTCGCCTACAAACAATCGGGAGGAGAGAGGAAAGCTAGCAAGGCGGCTAGGGTTTGGAGGAGAGGTGTGGGGGTTGGTGCGCCCCACCTCTTTATATAGAGGCGCAGCTAGCCCCTCCCCCAAGCCCAAAGGATAAGGACTGGGGGGCATGGACTCTCCCCTCTTCTAGAAACCCTATCTCAAGTTTAAACGATTTAAACTCTCTAGGATCGGCTGGGCCCTATGGGGCCTTGTGCCCCTGTCCCAATGCGGCCAGGACACTCCCTCATAGGCCCATGCACCCTCCCGGAAGGTGGGGCCACGTTGGTCCCCTTCCGGAAGGTTCTAGAAGCTTCCGGTACAATACCGATTAACCCGGAACAATTCCGAACTCCAAAAACTGCACTGCCTTATATGAATCTTATTCTCCGGACCATTCTGGAACCTCTCGTGATGTCCCGGATCCCATCCGAGACTCCGAACAAAAATTCATAAAACAATTATCCAATATATCCTAGCGTCGAGATACGTTAAGTGTGTGACCCTACGGGTTCGAGAATATGCAGACATGATCTTCTATCAATAATCAACAACGGGGTCTGGGCACCCATATTGACTCCCACACATTCATCGATGATCATATCGGATGAACCACGATGCCAGGATTCAATCAATCCCATATATATATTCCCTTCGTCTCACGATATTTTACTTGCCCGAGATTCGATCGTCGGTACCGTCATACCTAGTTCAATCTCGTTCACAGCAAGTACTTTACTCGTTCCGTAATCCGATATCACTTTGTGATTAACTCCTTAACCACATGCTTCCAAGCGGTGTTGATATCGATTTACCGAGTGGGCCCGAAGTATATCTCTCCGACTTGGGAGGGACAAATTCCATCTCGATACATACAACCCAACAGATACTTTCCGATCACCTGAGAGACACCTTTATGATCACCCTCTCATAGGATGACGTTTGATGACCTCAAAGCTTTCTTCCGTACTGTGGAGTTGCATTATCTCATGGTCTAAGGAATACAATATTTGACATAGGAAAAGCTTCGCAAAGATGAACACGATGAAACGATCTAATTGCTTCGCTTAGTTTGGTCTCATCATCATATCATTCTCCCAATGATATGATCTCATTATCAATTGACAACTCATGTCTATGGTTAGGAAACCTTAACCATCATTGATCAATGAGCTAGTCCTTAGAGGCATCAGGACACGGTGTTGTTCACAAACCACACAAGTATTAATGTTTCCGCTTAATACAATTCTAGCATGGAATATAAACTTTATCATGAACAAGAATTATAATAATAACACCTTTATTATTGCCTCTAGGGCATAATTCCAACAGTAGTAGCTATCATACCACTACTCTTAGCATTCGCCCTTGTACACTAAGTGGTGGAATCATGCAATTTTACTCCTTGCACGGAAGTTAAAGGTGGCCTTATCTTTGATACCTCTACTTCCGCCTTTGCCTCTCCAGAGTGTTCTTCCGAAGAACGTGAGCAACCAACCCTTGTTAGTGTTGTTGACGATTTCAAGACGGAGCTAGAATTCTTGTTAGTGGTCTCGTGACCATCAACCCTACTCAAGAATATCCAGTAATCAAACTCTCCCCCCATGTATTTGCTATGATCTCGGGACGTGATCCTCGTTAGTTGTGTCAAGTTGTAACACCTGGAAAATTTTCCATATTAAAATTGTTTGATATTTTATTTTTTATGCATCATCATGACATCATGCATATTCTTGTTCTAAAATAATTTCACCAAAAGCCTATTTTGTTTTGTATCCCCTCCTTTAATTTCAAATCAAAAACCCCGATCTTTTCTGGATCTTTTATTTGTTTAAAACCTATTTACAAAAAGTCTTTTTAAAAATGATACAAATAAAAATAAAAGAGTTTTTAGGGGAGGCAGCCAGCTAGGCCCAAAATCCCAGCCGGCCACCTACTACCCAAATCCTAACCTAACCCTAACCCTACCCAAGACCCACATCTACCCAGCCGCTGCCGCCACTCAATGCACACAGCGGCACGCTGCACACACACACCACACCCTGACCCAACACGCCACCAGCTCACACAGCTCACTCTATGCACCCACACGCCACACAAAGCACGCACGCTTTCACGCGGACCGCCCATGGTGCACGTAACCCACGCACGCAGCGCCCTTCTTGTGGATTGATCCTCCACCTATCGCTAGCAGCCACCCACCTCCTCCTCCCGTCCTCAACGCGAGGCAGAGCCATAGCCTGCCCGATCCCGTCGCTGGCCACACAGCTCTTCCAGGCGCCGCCCCGTGTGCCCTCGTCGTCGAATCCCCTCGTCTCCCTACCGCTGCCAGGGATGTGAGAGCGCCGCCTCCCCTGCCTGCGTCGTCCTCTTCCCCGGTGCCCGTGTCCCATCCTCACCTTCTCCCGTTGGCCTCGCCTCCTAGCTTGAGCGCCGCCCCTTCCGCGCCGACCTCCAGCGCCCCCACCTCGCGAGCTTCCTTCCTTGCCTGCCGCAACTGTCACCATTGCGGCATGCGTGTCCTCAACCCATCCCGAGGCCAAGCTCGTCCCGGCACCGCCATCCGTGCCTGTCTCCCAGCGAGGTTGCGTCGTCCTTGCGTCCAACCAATGCCCTGTGGTAGCTGCATCCTTTATCATCCTCCTAAGCATGTCCTAGAGCCCAGGCATCCTCGAGCCACCCCGAGCTCGCCCTCTTGTCCTGAGCTCGCCTTTCGGTCATCCGCTCCATGCCGGTATTCTCCTCAGGTTGGATCAACGGTTCATGATGCCAAGACCACCGATGTCCCGCTGCCTTGTGTCGACCTACGCAGGATGAGCATCTGTTGTTGTTCCTATATATGTGTTTGTCATGCGTTCTCAGCTGCTTGTGCCCTTGTCTAAAAAATAAATCATCTGTACCAGGATATCGAATCAAGCCACTATCTATTTTTTTGTTGCTCGGCTACTTCCTTGATGCTTGGCTATGCCCTCGCCCCCCCGATCCGATGATGTGCCCCAATGATGACCCAAATCCGCCACTAACAAAATATGGAAGATAATGAATTCGACATGGAACCCGACGGCGATGGCGTCGAAATACAAGAGGTCCTTCAAGGAACCCGAAGACCGAACCCCAACTCTCGTCGACTCTCAAGACCTTCTTCCCGAATTTGAAAGCCCCGATTCCATCGGATGCAAGATCTCTGGAACCAATGTGCGACCCCTATCCGAGACCCCTATTTTGTTATAATATATATAATATGACTTGTTGCATATCAATCCATCCATACTCGCATACATGTTTATTTGTTTGGGGGACTTTGTCGAATCACCTAATAATTAAACATGGAGATTAAACGCGGGATATTTATGTCATATTCTGGACTCCATTTAATATTGTGTCGCGAACCGATGCCATGTCTTGCCTTGTTATTCCAACATTTAAATTGTGGGGAATATAAATAACTTAAATCTTTCTAATAATTGTCGGGATCCTGATTCCGCTTAATATTGCTAAGTGGGACCGCATATTACCATGCCATGCATCATATTATAAACATGCTGGATATTTTGCCGTAGTATTAAATATTGCAAGGTTACCCTTCCGGCTTGTCCTGGGCAGGGTTGGACACCGCTTGGTTATTCTTCAGGAATCTTAGTACCATTTGAATCTTGTCCGTACTCGGATACTATCTTGCTTTCTTCTTGAGTTGTATCTTCGTATTGTACCTTTTTTATTCTTGACTCGTTGAGTCGTTGTTGTATATATAAGTTATTTGGTATCCGTTGTAAACTATTGTGATGTAACTACTTGTAATCAAATCCTACCCACACGAAAGTCTCGGGTGGGCATCTTTGAATCGCTTCTATGCGGGTTTTGGCGAGAAATGCTAAGATTTGCATAGATCTGATTCAGGGGCGTTACATAAGTTCTTGTCATAGTAAGAATATGTGTATCATAAAGAACCGCCAATGGGGTACCCCTTGCCCCATGATACATGAGATATCCCATATAAATATGACAAGGCAACATACAATGAGCATCTCAACGATCTTTTTATTTGCTATTTGCATAGGTTTTTATTGAGGATGCTTCATAGATTTCTCACTATGATTATGTTGCAAGTTTCCACCATGATTAGGCATGGCTTAGGCTAGCGGCCCAGGCGTTTCTCTAAAACATATACATAACTCCATGGACTTAAAAGCTCCCCTTTTATTTTACACCGCCGACATCCGCAAACAAAAGATCATAATATCAACTGGGTAATATGTACAGGTGTTGAAAGCGTTCCTCGTGACAGCACGGTTCTGCTAATTCCCAACTTATAAGTGTAAGCATATACAACATATATGACACAATGGTTCAAGCTTATTAAGTGCAAAAAGTAAAGTGTGCCATCAAGTTTGTGAGAGCTTTAATCACTAATTTTCTCATAACAAGTTTAATTTGGAAGATAGATAAAACAAGAATATACTTGGAATGGTGTAACACACCATGCATAGGAATTTATAGTGGACTCTTTGGAATAACTTGGTTTCTTGGGAGTTGGATGCATGAGTAGAGCTTACTCAATACAAGCGGAGGCTAGCAAAAGACCGGGAGCGACCAACTAAGAGAGCAATAATGGTCATGATCATGCAGAGCGACAAAACACTATCACCTAAAGCATAAAGTGGTATCAAAAGTCAAAAACTACATGATCATAGAGGCTAAGGTGACTGGTTCATAGTCATAACATGGTGTGAGCATGTGCCAAGTTAACCCAAACAAAGCATCAAAGGAGAATACAAAAATATTATGCTTTTGTATGCTAAAACAACGCATGATTCTTGCAAGGCACATTAAACAATCTTAATTTTTTGGAACAAGTCATGCTACAATAATAATTTACTAAACATAAGGTCAAAACAACATCTAGCATGGCATGATAAAGTCTAAGACACAGTCAAAACAAGCTCCCTTTTATACCACTAAAGCATGAAACTCTCTACTCTTTTCCAACACCAATCAACTTATTTGAAACAACACAGCGAAAGTGGGGGTCCAACTACTTTATTCAAGCAAACTAAGCAAAATAAAACCAAAAACTAAAACTAAGAAGCTCCAAGAACAACACAACAGTGCATAAAACAATAAAAACGAAGTGTCCAGAAAGAGACCTGAGGTTTTTATTGATGAAGAAGGGGATGCCTTGGGCATCCCCAAGCTTTGATGCTTGTACCTCTTGAATATTTCTTGGGGTGACACGGGGTGGCATCCCCAAGCTTGATATTTTGTCCATTCTTCATCTCATCACATCATTCTTCCCCTACACTTCAAAATTTCCTTCATACAAAACTTCACACAATCTTCATTAGCAACATTAGTGCATTTAAAATAATAGTAAACCTTTGGGTTTAGTTTCAACACAGCAAAACTTTCATTAAAAACACAAGCTACTGTACCAATTCCTTTAAAAAGCTCAAGTTACCAAAGAGAACTCAAAAAGAAATCGATAAGAGGCAAATCGAAATAATGGCAGAAATCTGCCAAAACAGACCAGCAAGTAAAAACCGATTTTTTCGAATACCTTATGTTGCTCAAATAGAAAAGTGTTGAACTAACGAAAGTTATATAACAACCTAGGGTATTTACTCAGAAAATTACAGCTAAATCCGACATACATAGTTTTTTCACGAATTTTTATAGTGAAGCACAAAAATCTGTTTCGGGACAACAACTTCCCCACATCTTACTTCTCTCTCATTAGTGGTTTTTCTTGGCACAAAAATCAAACAAATAGGATAAGGAGAGGTTATTACATAAGTAATAACTTCCAAGACTCAATAAAATTATTGGGTTATCACCCAAGAAGTACTTTACTTTAACGCCTTTAAGTTAGGCATAAGAAGCAAGAATCAAGTATTTTTAAATGAAAAATCATTAAGATCAATACTTGAATTTTCTTCAATCAGGAAAGGAATCTCATCCAAATGAGTTTTATAGGATCCTCTCTCATCACTCTTGGGTTCACTATTTTCATCAAACAGGTTTTCAGGAACAATCCAATCAAAATTCTTTTCTAAGGCTTCATGCACTCCTACAAGTTTAAAAGGTATGGGTATTTTGATTTCCTCTCCATCGGGTTGGGTTTTGCCCAACTTTTCTAATGTACCCATAACATCTACACATGAGCCTAGCATGTAAAAACGATCAAAGACCTTTTTAGCTTCTTTAGCAACATCATTAATTTTTTTAGCAAAGTTTCCAGAATAAAATATCTCTTTTCAGTATCTTCAATATCTTTAAGTTTAAGGAACATAATGTAGGGTTCGCAGCATAGAAAACAAAAAAATTCCTACGATGGGAAAAACTATGTACCAAGATCTATCTACTAGATACAAACAACGGGCAGATGTATATCCGTAGAGAACATACCCTTGAAGACCGACAAAGATTAACGAGTCCAAACTCGTGGTTGATGTAGACGATATCTTGCCGATCTCAAAATCGAGAGGAAGTCCTAGCGTCGCAAACCAGCGGCGCATCCGTGCTCGCACACACGTTCGAGGCACCGAGCAACCTCCGCCTCCTCGCTCCAGCGATGAAGCGGAAGCACAACTCTTTCTTGCTGAAAAGCCACCTGGTACATGTATCTCGCTAGTCCGATACCATGGGGATAAATACTAGAGGGGGAGAGAGATCCTTCACAAGGATGTGTGAGTGAGAAGTGAGGAGAGGGGCTCCTTATATAGGGGAGGGGGCAGCCCAAGGGGGCATGGCCGCCGGCCATGGAGGGTGCCCCACCTCTCCCTCATTCATGTGGGTGGACACTCCACTCACAAAATGGCCCTTTAATTTTCTCCACTAAAAAACCCACTCAAATTCCCATTAATTTTCCACCAAATTTAATGCAAACTATCATTAAATAAAACTCCTTTTATTTATTCAGAATTTTGTCAATTACTTTAATGACAAACATTCTCATATAACCCTTGCTAGTATTTCATTTCACATGCAGAAACACTTTCTGCAATTTCACCCGAAAACCTGTTTTGGTATCTAGTGAAATAAATTCCTGCGCTTGTTATTCTTTCTGGCATCAAACTTTTGATCCAAATGGATGTCGGTGTCTCTTAAGTGTGTCACCCTGCGGTTTGCGAATAACGCGGACATGATCAAGACCTTTCTCCGATCAATAATCAGAAGCGGGATCTGGAGACCCATACTGACTCCCACACATTCAACGATGACTTTCTTGTGATCGTCGGAACCTTTTACGCTAGTATCTTAATCCTTTTGTTTCGTGATATATTACATGTCCGAGATTCGATCATCGGTATATTCATACCTAGTTTGATCTCGTTACTGACATGCACTCTTTTCTCGTCCCCGTGATATAACATTCTAGTGATCAAATCACTTGCTTGCAAGCTAATCAATGTGATATCACCGAGAGGGCCCAGAGCATATCTATCCGTCATCGGGATGAACAAATTCCACTCTCGATCCATGGGCCTCAACATAACACTTTAGTAGTTCTGAACCCATCTTTATAATCACCCTGTTACGGTGTGATGTTTGATGTTATCAAGAAACTCTTCCGATGTTAGTGATTGACATGATCTCATGGTCTAAGGATTAGGATCACTTCGTAAGTTGTTATAGCAATATAAACTCAATGACTTTGATCGTAATGCTATACTTCGGATGAATGTTCATCACACCATTACACTAATGATGTGACCTCGTTATTAACAACATCCAATGTCCATGATCAGGAAACCTTGACCATCTTGTTAATCAACGAGCTAGTTTATGAGAGAGGCATAACTAGGAACTTCCTTTTTGTTTATTAAACACACATGTATTAACGTTTCCGTATTAATACAATTATAGCATGTAAAATAAACATTTATCATAAATAAGGAATACGATAATAACCACTTTATTATTGCCTCTCGGGCATATTCCCTTCAGTCTCCCACTTGCACTAGAGACAATAATCTAATTTGAAAAATTTGCGTATTGAACACCCATGGCTTTCTGGTGTTCTATATACGCAATTGCAAGTGGTTAACATAATCTATGGATCTAGCGCTTCAGGTCCGTGTGTATTTGCATGTCTTTGCGTCTTCACGCATCACTCATTCTCCAATGAGATGGCATTGTATAAATTTGGTCTTTTGGTGAGACCTTTAGTTCCTTTGGGTTAAATCATGTCGATACTATTGTCGTACAATATATCTTTAGTGTTAGCCCGTTGCAAACCACACCTTAGTTTGATAACAAACTACTTGACACAAATGCCCTCCTTTACTGCTACTATAGCAGTCATATACTTAGCCTTTTGTTGTAGTATCCGTCACAATGTCTTAACTTTGGACTTCATCCAAATCCATCATGGAAACTCCTTTCAATTTTATTGTGCCACCCATAGTTTAAATTGAGATAAACTTAATTTTGTATCTTGTGACAAAAATAGTATCGATGTAACGCTTTACAATGAACTATTTGTAATTGTTTGTCACGTCTACACAAATATATTCTTAGTTCTTTCAAAATATCATAAGAATATCCTCACTATTGTCCAATGATCATTTTATGATTCATTCTGGTATATGCTCATAACACTTAGAGCATAGGACATATCTAGATGTGTACATATCATGGTATGATTGATCAAAACATCCTTGTGATTTCACTCATCAAGTGTCAAAGCACTTGAATCTTGTTTCACTTATCAAGTGTCGATACACTTGAATCTTGATTCAATTCCTTTCCATGCGACAATAACCGTTTCTTGTCATTTATATATTGAACTCCTTCAATATATCATATATGTACATTTGGCACAACCATATTAGCGTCACAGTCTATCCACTATAGAAATTCATGCTAAATATTCGGGTTTTGCCTAAGTCTTTCATCGAAATGAAATTCTTAACCTTTGTCAATAAAATATACATCATTGTCAATCAACAAGATGTCCTCCACATAATTTATTAGAAATATGTCTCAGCGCTCCCACATAATTTCTTGCAAATGCAAGCATCTTCATCGTCTCCAGATGAAAACTCCTTTTTTATCACGGTGAAGATTCCAACTCCGCGATGCTTAATTCAACCATTGAAGTTTGCATGCCCCTTTTGGCATCCTTTGAATTAACAAAAACCCTTCGGATCGTGTCATGTACACGTCCTAGGTAACCATTCTATTAGAAGAACTTTGTTTTGTTTATTCATCTACCATATACCAAATTATATGTAATGGTTGCTACTTTAATCCGTCCAGACTAAATATCGCTATGAAAGATCAAATCTTGTCATAGTCAACTCCTTGAACATTGTCGTAAAATACTTTATGACATGTCGACCATTTCATAGATGTAAAACATCCATGTCTGTTTCTTTATAGATCCAAATACACCCGATAGGTTTTTACACCTTTTCAGAGGGTCTTCCAAGTTCAAAACTTGATTTCTCGTGTATGGAACTATCAAGGATTTTATGGATTCAAGCCATTTGACGAAGTCAGGGCCCATCATCGCTTCTTTGCATGTAGTCGGTTCATCATTGTCAAACAAGAATGATTTACTCTCAAATCTCAGCATTTGTTTGTCTATCCGACCTACTTGGTTCAATAAGAACTTAGATCTCCGTGACCACAACCTTTGAGGCACATAAGCTATGAGCATTATGGCTGCCTCCGGAACGATTTCCGGCACTGCGCCACTCAACACATTTAGATAAGGTTTGTTAACCTTATCAAAGTTCTATTGTCCTCCCACTTAACTTTTGCGAAGAATTCCTTTTTCAAGAAACTTCACATTTCAAGCGACAAACCATTTTGTCCTCGATGTTATGGAGGAATATCCAATGGTTATTCGAAATAACCTACAAAGACATGCTCATCCGACTTTGGTTGTAAACATCTTACTTATGCTTAGCATACCAAAATTTAAGAAATGACAATTTGGGTTTTATCCCAAACCATAACTTCCTTGGTGTCATTTCAACGGATCAATATGGAACTCTTTTCAGTGTAAAAGCGGTAGTATCCAAAGCTTTTAATATTTTTAAAACATAATGGCAGTAATATAAATAACACCTTTGATCCAACCATGTCAAACAAGGTTTCATTACAAATCTCAAACACTCCATACTCCTATGGTGTTTCGGGAGATGTAAATCTAGGTGTTTTGCTAGACTTGCAACTCCAATAAATCCCTTTATGATAAAATCATAATTCATTTATTTTCTTGTTACACTTGTAACTCAAATAAATCCATTTATAATAAAATCATAAATCATTTATTTCTTGTTACAATGATTTTCCACTTCATCTTGAAAGTCTTTGAAACGTTTTCAAATATTTCATACTTCTTTCTCATTAAGTGAATATTCACTCAAATCTTTGGAGAAAGCATATGAAGTTGAAGTCCATCACTTACGACTACACATAATGGACTACATACATCGATATGTATAAATTCCAATAATTTAGTCGTTCGTTCTTCTTTGGCCTTTTAACGAAGTTTTAATTATCCCGAGGAAAGTCTGACAAGCGTCACTTGATCAAATCAAAGACTCCAAAAATCCATGCATATGGAGTTTCTTCATGTTTTCTTTCCAATATAATTTAAACGGCGATGCCACTTCGTAAGTGATCTTCCAATCATTTGTCTTGCGATATTTTAGCATTAGCTTTATGGATGTGATTTCTCCAACTAGATTTGTAAATCATCCATCTTATATGGAATACGGTAATTATTTGAACAACCTTTGTTCTCATAATACCTGATTAAAATACAATTATTAAAACAAATCTTGAAGTCAATCTTTGATGTCAACGAGAAATACAAAAAACGGTTTGTTTGTTTTCGATGAACATCATCTAATATTCTCTTGCTAGTTACTTAGGCCATTGTGGTTCATGAATTGTGTCGTTCCGTATGAGATTTCATACCAACCAATTCGGTATCCAATACCCAAGAACCACATTGCTTAACAAGCAAAGAATACAACCATAACATGTATATCATCCTATACCTAAATTGGATATTTCCAATCTTTTATTTTCTGCCAAATATATTTTATAGATTCTCTTTCAGCATTTCCTTTTCCTTTTAAAAGAATATATCAACATCAAAAGTGGCGCCATATACATGACACATAGTCCAAAGCATGTATATTCAAATAATAATACCTTTGGACTTGCACTTTGAAGTAGATCACCATCATCAAAATGATCGGCATTCTTTCAAAATCCATTCTTTAGTAATCTTTTAGTGTAGTAAACACTTTTACATACATCTTCTATTCATCCTTATCATGACGACTTTCATGATCAAGCTACCGTAGCTTATAAAGGCGAACCGTGAGTATAACATTACTTTCCAAAACCTTTTTGGATGATTAGGATGTCTAGCATCTCCAATCTTTGCAAATTATCATCCAATATGAGAACATACATTGTACTCTATCATATTGCAACTAAAAACATTATTTCAGATATCGTTATATCTATCACACATGATGGTTTCTGAAACAATTCTTTCAGCTCCTAGATAAACTTGATATTAAAACAATCAAGAATCATGGAGGCAAACATGATACTTAAGATACTAACACTAGAATTGTTACTCTAGATTTAATACTAATTATTAAACTTCACGGAGTAAACAGAGTTTGCTGAAAGTTTGCAATAGGACTTTAAACTTTAGATTGACACTCAACACAATACGATACCAGTTCGTAAAGTAAATATCCAGAATTATATAGTTCTTTTATCCCAATTACTTCTAAGCATAAGGTGGTGAACGAATGCCAATGACTACAAAAAATTATGCAAATTCACTTTGATTTAATTTATGATAAATTGAGTTCTACTAATCCAAATTAGAAATGAACTCCTACTCAAAAACGACATCCCTCGTGCCTTTTTGGTGATTACATGAACCAAATCCGCTACACCAAGTCCGATCATCACGTGAGTCGGTGTATCTTCAAAGGTGAGCATCCATATGGTCATCATATCAAAACATATGACTCATGCTTAACCTTTCGGTCCGTGTTCCGAGGTCATGTCTATACATGCTAGGCTCGCCAAGTAAGAACCTTAGTATTCGCGTGTGTAACTGTCTTACACCCGAGATATTCTCGTGGATTCAAGTACATCCGATCATCACGTGATGTCTTGAAGCGACGAAACATTGTTAGTGCATACTTAAGGAAGAACACATTTTTATCTTGATATCTAAATGAGGGATCATCTTATTATGCTAATAAAACTCCAAACAAGTAATATAAGATGCAATCAAACATCACATGTTAATAAGTGAAATGATATGGTTCTTGCACTTGGTCTCCATCATGTGCATCATGGTATGATCACTATCATACCTCTATGTGTAAGGCCAAGGTCTATGGAACTTACATGTTATGTGTGTTGTAAGAGTATCGACTTATACTTCTACTTACAAAATCACCATATCATGACACTAGCCCAGCAACAATCTAAACTAGACGTCTCTAATTTATCCATTGCAAGTTTTACATGGCTTAGGGCTTTCGAAGATAGAACCTTTCTTACCTACGAACATGAACCACAATGAGGATAACCAAATTGTTGACAACTCGTTGCAAATTAGATATTGACTATAGTAGGAGAGACAGACACCCGCTAGCCACTTATGCAAAACTCGTTGCATGTCAAGCGTGGAACAGGTCTCATGTGTGAGGACATGTAAAGTTTGTCCGGGCCACTTCATCCCATTATGCCACCAATATCCAAAGTACAACTAAGAAGGAATAAAATTATCATCATTTCCCACATACTCATATGTGTACTACCCATGCAAAGCATCTAAGGATAGATCCGACTCTGATACCACTATAGGGTTTACAGCATAGAAAACAAAATTTTTCCTACGATGGGAACAACTATGTACCAAGATCTATCTACTAGATACAAACAACGGGCGGATGTATATCCGTAGAGCACATACCCTTGAAGACCGATAAAGCTTAACGAGTCCAAACTCGTGGTTGATGTGGATGATCTCTTACCGATCTCAAGATCATGAGGAAGTCCTAGAGCCGCAAACCAGCGGCACATCCGTGCTCGCACACACGTTCGAGGCACCGAGCAACCTCCGCCTCCTCGCTCCAGCGATGCAGCGGAATCACAACTCTTTCTTGCCGAAAAGCCACCGGGAACATGTATCTCGCTAGTCCGAGACCATGGGGATAAATACTAGAGGGGGAGAGAGATCCTTCACGAGGAGGTGTGATTTAGAAGTGAGGAGAGGGGCTCCTTATATAGGGGATGGGGGCAGCCCAAGGGGGCATGGCCGCCGACAATGGAGGGTGCCCCCACCTCTCCCTCATTCATGTGGGTGGACACTCCACTCACAAAATGGCCCTTCAATTTTCTCCACTAAAAAACCCACTCAAATTCCCATTAAATTTCCACCAAATTTAATGCAAACTCTCATTAAATAAAACTCTTTTTATTTATTCAGAATTTTGTCAATTACTTTAATGACAAACATTCTCATATAACCCCTTGCTAGTATTTCATTTCACATGCAGAAACACTTTCTGCAATTTCACCCGAAAACCTGTTTCGGTATCTAGTGAAATAAATTCCTGCGCTTGTTATTCTTTCTGGCATCAAACTTTTGCTCCAAATGGATGTCGGTGTCTCTTAAGTGTGTCACCCTATGGTTCGCGAATAATGCGGACATGATCGAGAGCCTTCTTCGATCAATAAGAAGCGGGATCTGGAGACCCATACTGACTCCCACACATTCAACGATGACTTTCTTGTGATCGTATGGAAATTTAATTCCCATTAAATTTCCACCAAATTTAATGCAAACTCTCATATAACCCCTTTCTAGTATCTTAATCCTTTTGTTTCGCGATATATTACATGTCCGAGTTTCGATCATCGGTATATCCATACCTAGTTTGATCTCGTTACTGACATGCACTCTTTTCTCGTCCCCGTGATATAACATTCTAGTGATCAAATCACTTGCTTGCAAGCTAATCAATGTGATATCACCGAGAGGGTCCAGAGCATATCTACCCGTCATCGGGATGAACAAATTCCACTCTCGATCCATGGGCCTCAACATAACACTTTAGTAGTTCTAACCCATCTTTATAATCACCCTGTTATGGTGTGATGTTTGATGTTATCAAGAAACTCTTCCGGTGTTAGTGATTGACATGATCTCATGGTCTAAGTATTAGGATCACTTCGTAAGTTGTTATAGCAATATAAACTCAATGACTTTGATCGTAATGCTATACTTCGAATGAATGTTCATCACACCATTACACTAATGTTGTGACCTTGTTTTTAACAACATCCAATGTCCATGATCAGGAAACCTTGATCATCTTGTTAATCAACGAGCTAGTTTATGAGAGAGGCATAACTAGGAACTTCCTTTTTGTTTATTAAACACACACGTATTAACGTTTCCGTATTAATACAATTATAGCATGTAAAATAAACATTTATCATAAATAAGGAATACGATAATAACCACTTTATTATTGCCTCTCGGGCATATTACCTTCACATAATTTGCATCATGGGGTTAAGGTTAACAAACCTAGCCTCCAACATGTGAACTAAAGAAGCTGCATCAATTTCATAATTAGGAGCAAGTTCTGCTAAAGATCTATCATCAATATCCTCATGCTTGCTAACATGATTAAAAAATTCTTCAATATTTTCTTTCCCAATTATAGAACCACTAACTATTGAAAGGTCTTTCAGGGTGAACTTGGGGATCAACATGGTGAGCTAGAAAAAGGTGACAACTATCAGAGGAACTAATTTTTTGTGTTTTTGATAAGAAAAAGCAAACCAACCAAAACTATTTTTTTGTAATTTTTGATAAAAATAAGCAAGCAAAACAAAAACAATGTAAAGAGAGAGGTTGTGAAAGACTCCCCTTGTGAAGTTGTCCATAACTCCTTGGCAACGGCGCCAGAAAAATCTTGACGGACTCAGATCACTGAAGAGCTTCGTTGGGAGACCCCAAGAGGAAGGTGTGATGAGCACAACATCAAGTTTTCCCTCAGTTATGAGACCAAGGTTATTGAACCAGTAGGAGCAAGGAAACAGCTCCAAGGTGTTGCTAACAACTTGGAATCCTGCATAACACAAACTCAAGACTTTGCCCCAACTTATAGTGAGGTTGTCAATCTCACTGATTTGCTGAAAACAAAGGATTAAATGCACAATGTGGAGGGTAATGATTGCTTCCAGAAAGTAACGATAACAGTAGATGATGTAATAATGGTAAATATTGGACCGAGGTCCACAGTTCACTAGAGGTGTTCTCCTTAAGATAAATAACATAACATGCTGGGTGAACAAATTACAGTGGGGCAATTGACAGGAACTGATCAAGGCATAACAATGCAAATACTAGACATTCATGATTCCTATGAGATTTGATTAGGCATTACAACAATATACATAGACCGCCATCCAACTGCTTCTATGACTAATAATCCACCTTCAGGTTATCATCTGAACCCCCTCCAGTATTAAGTTGCAAGCAACGGATAATTGCATTAAGCAATATGTGTAAAGTAAACAATACAATGGTTCCATGAACAAAATATTGTTGTTTTCTCCCTAGTAGCAACATCACATATACAACGTCAGAGATTCCTGTCACTTACCCAGATTCAGTAGAGTCATGAACCCACTATCGAGCATAAATACTCCCTCTTGGAGTCACTAGCATCTACTAGGCCAAGATAGCTACTAGAAACGGAGATCATGCAAGATCACAAACAACACAGACATGATAGAATCAATAATCAATAAGACATGATAGAATCAATAATCAATATGACATAGTTTCTCAATATCCATCGGATCCCCCCAAATACAACATGTATGATTACAAATAGATGATCTTGATCATGAACGGAGCTCACAAGATCTAAACATGACATGACAAAGGAGGAGAAATAACCATCTAGCTACTGTATGGACCCATAGTCCAAGGGTGAACTACTCACACATCATACCGGAGGATTGCATGGTGATGAAGAAGGCCTTCGGGATGATCTCTCCCCTCCAGCAGGGTGCCGGGCAGAGCTTCAGACCCCCCTGATCTAGGGACGATGGTGGCGGCGGCTACAGACTGTTTTGTGGAGATATGATAGTGTACTTACGCTTTTGGCATCAGTTTGCTTTTATAGGCAAAGAGGCAAGGCAGGAGGGCGTCCAGGGGTCCCACACCCTGCCCTAGCGCGGCCTAGGGTGGGACCGCGCCTGGGGGTGCGGGCGCCCTATGGCGCCCCTCTGTCTCTCCTCTGGACTTCGTGTTCGTTTCGGTAAAATATTGACTTTGGCTTTTGTCCCGTCCAATTCCGAGAATATTTCCTTACTAGCTTTTCTGAAACCAAAAACAGTAGAAATTAGGCAACTGGCACTGCGGCATCTTGTTAATAGGTTAGTCCTAGAAAATGTATAAAAGTACCTCAAAGTGTAGACAAAGCATAGCAAACTTGATACTAAACAAGCATGGAACATCAAAAATTATAGATACGTTTTACGACGTATCATATATGCAGAAACTAGCTTAATACTATTGTTCACAAAAAATGCATCTCTGAAAATTTGGGTGAAAAAGCATGTTCCAAGATTTGTAACGACCAACTATATGACAGGAATATTTATTCCAGCTGTATAGTTGCGGCCGTATAGTTATCGACAAAATTCTCAAAACTTGGGGCTCAGATAAAGAAGGTTTCATGACCAACTATATGGCGGGACCATTTGGTACGGCCGTATAGTTATGATCGTATAGTTGTGATCTGGCGTTAGGAAACCCTTACCCTCTCCACCGCCACAACTATACAGTGGGAGCTACTTAACCCAGCCGTATAGCTCCCGCCGTATAGTTTTCCGTGACCACATAAACAGGTCGGGCAGGCTAGGTTTCTTCCTCCCACCATTATTTCTCTCAAACTCTCTCTCCAAACCTCCCAAAACCACCCTAGAACTCTCGATTCTTCCTTTATGGATTTCGTTTGTTTGAGTAGGGGAATCAACAGATCAGTATGTTTCTCTTCCTATCCATGCTTTATTTTTATAATTCCATGGTTGAAATCTTCACATTGAATTAGTGGATGAACTCAAGCTTGATTGATTTTCTCTTTTAATTTCGCACGTTATGATTGAATTCCTCCACGTAGAATCATTCATATATCATGTAGAAACTATATGTCTAAGGTTTTATGTTAAAATTTCTCAGTGCATCAAGATGAACCAACTCAGTGGTATTTTTCGCAAGAGAAAGTGTCAACATGGTGAAGGCTCGGGGCTCCAGGCTAAGCTCGACAACAAGCATGTCATTGTTTTGGCAAGGAAGGTGCTGCCCACACGATGGGCCAATGAGGGCTTCCTCAACTCAGCAGGGTTGAGGGCGGACTTCGACTACTTGTGTGCAAACGCAGGGCTCTCCAACCTCGCCAATGCAAGCCACCACACCTACGCTGAGCTCATCCATGAGTTCCTCGCCTCCTTCTACGATGACTATAAGGAGAAAGGTAACGCATGAACAGTGGGTTTCACTGTTAACCAATGATGGCTGTGATAATACAACACTTTTTAGCTATATAAATAGTGTCATTTGCCTATCATATCATGCTCCATCTAACTATTGCTATGACTGATATGCATGATTACTTGTTTTCATTACATTCAATATGAGCTTTGCACATTTAGTAGTTTAGGTATAATTTTATCCCTCTTTCTTGTCTTTTATATGTGTGTAGGTGTTGATGATGATTATTGATAAAACAAAGCAAAAGAAACAAAGAGAGTATAGCATGGAGGAACTGCAGGACCAGACTTAGCCATTTGAGGTGTTGGAAAAAGTCATTTTTTCAACTTCTCAAAATAAAGATCCAAGAAAATTAGGTTGCAACCCTCTACGAGACGAACCCAATGAGCTGAAGAACGCCCAAAACGGAGTTCGTATGAAGAAATGATGACCAAAATACGAAAGCATTTGTAAGTTCAACGACCAACTATACGGCCGGCCGCCATATAGCTCCAGCCGTATAGTTGCCAAAAACGTTGGAAACGATGGGATTTTGCCCCAGAAAGGCTACAAAACCTCCCCCAATTCATATAACGGTATTATGGGTACCCTAGGGCACCCCCAAGGCCTATATAAAGAGGGGAAAGCCAAAGGAAGCCACAATACAACATATACAAGATCTAGATCCCATCTACCGCCTCCACAGCGGCGCCCTGCCGCCGTGCCGCCTCCATAGCCTCTCAAGCTCCACCAATATCCAATCTCCATCAACACCATCAAGCCCTCCAAGCAATAAGAGAAGGATAAGGAGGACGCCGCCATCACCACGCCGATGCCACCATCACCGTGCCATCATCACCATCTCCGTCACCGCTACTCCTTCGTCCTTCCCCATCATGGTCTCCATGATGGGTTTTAACATGGATTGAACCTCCTTTTATTAATGTTGTGGTGATTTGAGTAATTAAAGTGTGGTGTGTTCTTGTTAATTAATATGTTTGTTCTTTCTCTTTACATTGTTCTATTCATGATAGTATTCTAGTGATTGGAGACGTTCACTCCATTGTTGAGGAATTTACTAGGGATTCACGGAGTGTCCTAGAACTTATCATTAGTATATACTCTTCCATGGGTAGAACTAATAGGCTATTTGCTATAAGTGATTTTCAGAGGCAATAGCAGCTTAGGATGCACCGCCCAGAGTCCCCAAGATCACTCATGATTAGATATGTATAGTGTTGCGAATTGCTTGACCCTAAAGTGATATACAGGATATCTTGTGACTAGCACACTTGCTTAGGAGTACGGTTGTACATAGAACTTAATGCCATTGATCTTGTTTACCTTGATTGGTCTTGTTACCTTAATACACTAGGATGACCCATGTCCGAAGAGTGTGTGGAAAATTGAGTTGTCTAGTTGCCACTTATCAACGGTGGGAGACAACGATATATGAGGGACCGCCACAATTATAGTTATTAGCTATTTCATAAGCACTTATCATGCACACCGATATACACAACATTACTTGAGGAATCGTAGCATTAATATTTCATCTTATTGTATTCACCTATTTTCAGTTTTATTTTAGTTCTAGTTTTCTTTCAGTCCTAGTAGTAGTTGTTACAAGTAATCTTAAATTCATTTATCCTAGCAACCTGTAGTGTATACTATTTCCAAACCACGGTTTGGGTACGGACGTGGCTGCATTGACAACGTAGCTACGGAGTCATGTTCGCCGAGATCCCATCGGGACAAACTCTTAAATATTTGCTGCTACAAGTACTACAATAACCCTGTTTTGGTGTAGGTACCCACTCATCAAATTGGTGCCGTTGCCGGGGAGCAAAGCGTTCGGTTATCTACTCGCACATAGTTTATTTCCGTTTGTTGCTATTATCTTACTGCTTTCTTTTATATTGAAAACAATAAAAAATTACAAAACCAAAAATTTATAAAAACTGTTGCTACTAATCATGTATTCTGAGATAATTTTTGTTCAATAGACAATACAAGCATTGGAGGAGATAAATGATTCAAGTTTACCAAGCCTGGTTGCTAGACATAAGCTGATAAAGAAATTGCTGGACCAATTGGAAAAGCATTCATTATGGTTGTGTGTTAATGATGGATCTTATTGCACAATTTGTACAATAGATGACCACCTTAATTTTCAATGTAAGTGTTCCAACAATCCTACTCTAGCAAATTATAATGGATATAAATCCTATGCTAGTACGGAAGTATTAGAATACGTTCTTTTCAAAGGTGCATCTGAAATGGTATTTAGACTAGGAAGTATTGATGTTGAAAGTGAAGCACTTGATGTAGTTTTTAATTTAGTATACCTCATATTACTCTTTTGAAAAAATAATTTAAATAATAATGCATTGGTATTATATCATTTGAAGCGGTCTAAAACCACCATGGATAAAGATAACCTTTTGCAGGACTCACTAAAGAGTGGAGAGTAAAAAGAGCACAAGGAAGAGGAGGAGGAACAGATTGATCACCCGCTCACACCTTCAACTCCTACTTTTGATTCTATCATTACTATTAAAACACTAGTCGATGAAAAGGAGGAACAAAAATGTGAGGTTGACAAAGAGAGTCACACTACAACTTTTGTTTGTAATGCCTCTCACTCTAGTAGTGATTTTTATGATGCTAAAACTATTGATAATTGTTGTGCGGAGGCGTTGTGTCTAGACACTCATATGGAGAGTGTCGTGGGAATGACCACGGCAGATGCTGCAATCGGCAGCGAGTAGTAGAACGAAGGGCAAGGGCGGCCAGCCATCTGCGGTGCGAGATGAGGGCGGAGACAGTGGTTTTACCTGTTCGGCCCGGAGGGTAAAGACCTACTCTGCTAGATTGTATTATGATGGAGGTACAATGGGCGAGCTCGGCCAGGCGGCGAGTCGCTTGGTGGATGATGGAACGACGTTTACACTGTAGGGAGGTTTATATAGACTCACCCTCCCCTAGGGTTTACATATCTCAACCGAATCAGTTAAGGTTTCAGTACTCGTTTAACCTAACCCGACTGGGCCTATCTACTCTTCTGGGCCTTCAGCTTCCAGTCGCTTGGATCCACGCCAGGTCTTGATCGATCCGCCTCTTGTGCCCACTCGCCAGTTCCCGCCGGAACGCCCCGCTGGGTATACCCCGGTAGGCATATCCCCATCAGTAGTCCCCGAGGCCGTCGTCGATTGGACGCAGGTGGTTGCTGGCAGTCGGAGCATACGGGTCCAATGCGGACACCCAGTCGAATCGGTGGCGGGCTCCTGAATAAAGGAAACAACTAATCATTCTGGTCGCAGCTCGACGAACGGGTCGGCGAAATAGTTAGTCACTGTTGTAGTGATTGAGTCGGCGAGCCGAGTGGCTGAAGTTGGACCGTCGAACGCAGTCAAAACTAGCCGTTGGGGTAATCCAACGGTAACTTTTGGCGTAATCACCGCGTAGTAACGGCTCCCTGATTTGGCGGGTAACAACCGCTATATAAAGGAAATGGTAGGCGATCGGAGAACCACCTCCTCGTCATTTCCTCCGATTGCGCGCACCTCCGTTTTCCTCCGCATCGCGATCCAGCCGATCCACAATCCTCCGACCCCCACGAACCTTCCCGCCAATGGCCCCCTCCACCGAACCATAGGGCAGGTCCAAGTGTACGAGAGCGCTACTGGCGTCTTTCGAGGAGGCCGGGATCCTGCGCGCTGGTAGATGGCGCATCCCTGCGGCCGGAGAGGTGACTCCGGACCCGCGCGAGGGGGAATTCGTCTGCTTCACCAGCCACCTGGAACGGGGGCTGGGATTCCCCACATCTCTCTTCTTCCGGCGCTTCTGCGCCTTCTACGGGATCCAGCCATCGGACCTGGGCCCGCACAACATCGAGCAGCTCGCCATTTTCATGGCGTTCTGCGAGTGCTACCTGGGCTGCAGGCCCTATTTCCCCTTGTGGCAAGATCTGTTCCACAGGCGGATCAGTCGCGAAGAAGCAGACGGCCCAATGCTTGCCGCGGGCGGCTTGACGTTTCAATTGAAGTCGAAGGCCTCCTTTTTTGATTTTATGCTACCTGCCAAGGCGGCGAGCGAATGGAAGAAGTCTTGGTTTTACGTCACCGAGGCGACTCCAGATGGCGAGGTGGCGATCCCAAGATACTCCGCCGACCGGCCCGAACCGTGCCGACTCCAAGTCGGCAAGCTTCCAACAGACCAGCGGATGGTTGTGGATGAGATGCTTCAGACCATCCGCGGCCTGAAGAAGAAAGGTCTCCAGACCATCAATTTGTACAACTGCTGGCTCGGCGCACTTCGTCCCTGGCCCGCCGTGACCATTATATGTACGAGTACACGGGCCGGGAGGACTCGACGAAATCCTGCCTCGCCGAGTGGAAACTCGAGGACTACATCCCGGCGTTGAAGAAAATCACCCAGGCGGTGTACCTGGACGCGAAGGCCGGGGTCGCCCCCTACACCACGAAGCATCCAGCCCCAACGGTAAGTCATTTTCTATCATTCGCAGTTAATGCCGTCGCGGTTATACTGATACTGTCTCATGCCTATTGCAGTTATTTCAAGTGGTGGAAGGGTGGATTTCGCCCGCAGACGACGAGAATTCGAGTTCGTCTGTCCAGGATGGGGGCGAGTCGCCTCCTGCCAAAGGCGGCGTCAAGAGCGACAGGAGCAGCGACGACGATGAGTCCGAGGAAGAGGCCGCCCCGCTGGTTCGCAAAACTCGCGGACAGCGTCAGCGTGAACTCGAAGCGAGCAGAAGCCTCGAACATCATGATGATGACGACGACGAGCTTCCCGAGCTCACCTTGCGTCGCGAGGCCACTCCATCGAAGAAGAAGAAGAAGAAGAAGGAGGTGAAGGCCCCTCCGAAGAGGAAGACGAAGCCAGCGAGGCAGGCATCTCCGCCTCATTCGGCGAGCAGCTCCGACGCCACCAGCATGGCCAGGGATGAAGCGCCACAGACGACGGTAGCGCCGGATGTCACCGCCGTCCTGAGCGAGGTGCCTCTGTCCTCGATGCCTCCCCCATTCGCCCCGGTCTCTGGGTCGGGGGTCGCTCCAGCCGCAACAGCTTCGCCTCCCAGGAGAGCTCCTGCCGAAAACATTGTGGAGGCTCCTGTCGCGGCTTCGTCAACAAAGAGGCCGTCTGTGTCGTGGGAGCATTATGTCCTGGAGATGGGCCTCAGTCGGCAGCTGGGCCCTGAACTGGAGAAGCCGGCTAGCATCCGCACAGGGCTGCGGTTCATACCAGTCGCCAAGTGAGTTTCATTCACCTGCTTTGTTTTTCGTTGTACTCGAACCACTTTTCTCATGTAATCGATTTGCAGGACTGGGGTTAAAAAGATAGGTCACCCGTCTGTGGCCAAGGTGCCACCAGTCGCCCCCGAGGAGGACCCTTCTCGGAAGAGGAAGGCTGATGAGGTCGCTACCCCCACGGGCAGTGCCAAGAAGGCCAAGAGCGACGACGTCGTCACGGTGTCTGACGACACGACGATTGCTCCAAGTGAACCTGTGGCGGGGGCAACCTCGACGATCAATGAGGGTACTTCCTCGCCTGGGACGGCTGAGCCAGCCTCTTTTGGTGCCGGCGCATCCATCGCTACCTTCCCCCACTTCATGGCCAGAGCGGCCACGACGAGTGGTACCACGCCATCGAGCCGCGTGCCTGGGGTTGCCGAGACGGAGGTCGAGCAACGTCGTGGGCACACTCCGGATCTTCTCGCTTCCGTGGACGCGCTACAGCTTCATGGCATGCTTGGCGCAACCATCCAGGTATGTCCAGTCCCCGAGGATCGGGCCACTGAAGTGCAGTGGTCAGATTCTTTTGGTGTTTTGCTTTTATTTCTCGCACCCAGTCCCCGAGTGCGCATACGCTGAATTTCAGTGGGTGGGCACTTAGGGTTTTTTGATCTCCAGTCCCCGAGTGCGCATTCGCTGAATTTCAGCGGGTGGGCACTTAGGATTTTTTGATCTCCAGTCCCCGAGTGCGCATTCGCTGAATTTCAGCAGGTGGGCACTTAGGATTTTTTGATCTCCAGTCCCCGAGTATCCAGTCGCTGAATTTCAGCGAGTGGGCACTTTAGGATTTCGTATTTGCTAACTGTTTGACTTTTCCACAGGGTTTACAACGTGAATCAGCCAACCGGCTTGCTGCGAAGTGTCGCGCGGAGAAGGAACTTGTCGCCGTTCAAGAGGCGAACAAGGGACTCCAAGCGATTGCTGCGAAGGCAGAAGAGGTTCACCAGGGCCTTGTCCCGGCGAGTGAGCTGATGGCGGCGCAATCGGCATTGAGTTTGGCGGAGAAGCGGATCGCTGACCTTGAACGCGAGCTTGCGGACACGAAGGAGGAGGCGAGCTCGGCGGATGGGAGAGCCAAGGCCGCTGTTACGGCCGCCGCTGAAGAGCGTAAGGTCTCCGACGCCCTTGTTGATGGGCTTCAAGACGACGACTACTCTCTTCAAAACTTCATCACGGAGCTCTCCCGCCCTTTGATTGGTATGTGTGCCGCCTCTGCCTATAATGTTTCCATTGCGTGATGTTTGATGTACTCACTACCCCTCCTGTCCACAGGTCGGATTATTGATAGCACGAAGAGGCGCAGTCATTCGACGCGCGGCAATGTGTGGCCACTCTGGTCGACTCGGCCACGCTAACCGCGACTTGTGTTCGGGCATATCTTCAAGAGATGTCGCCCACGGAAGTGATTCCCAGCGACCTCGTCGAAGTGTGGCGGTACTTGGAGAAGGCGCCATCAGTCGTCGAGTTCATGACGCGGTCGGCGTTCCGGCCCGGGGCGGCGACGGCGCTGAGCCTTGGGCTTGTCCACTTCCCGGAAGATTTCAATCTGGACGACGTGACGAGTGGCTACCCGTCGTCGACGGGCTCGGTGGAGATAGCTGAGGTGCTTAAGCTGACGGACCGCGTCGCGGTATACTCCGATCGTGTCTGGGCGATGGGCGATCTCCTTATCAGGCGACGATCGTCGCACCCAACGACCCCGAGCCGCAGCACTGGGACTTCAAGATCGAGCAGCCCTTTCGTGCAGCGATGGCGGGTGAGTTGACGACGTACCCGTCGAACCCGTACACTCCCTTCATTCGCAATCGCAAGGGTGGCGGCGAGTCGTCATCGAAGCCTGCGGAATAAGACATTGTGCCCTGGGCGTTAGTAGCAGTTCGGCCATTGGGCGCACATTGTATCTTGTAACGATTGTGATCTGCTATAATGAGACATCGTGTTATTTTGTGAATTGTCGTGTGTTTCTGATTGAGTGTTGAACGAGTCCCCGAGCGCGTCCGCCCTTTTTATGGGGTTTACCTCGTTTGTTTATGTGTTTGTGATTTTGAACGTGTTGTTATTGATGTCGACTCGCTCGAGCTCGGAAAGCCAGTCGCAAGGCGACTCCCATGAGTGCTCTGTACTTTACCGTTTTCCCTTGCGCGAACGAGGTCGGGTAGCCGAGTCCCCGAGCGTGGTACTTGGTTGTTCTAGGCGCAACTCTAGGGTGGGTGAGGACTGGGCGCGTTAGAGTAAGCGCATCACTCCTGCCTGGCCCGTTGGGTCAGTCGTATGGCGAGTCCTGGGCATGCTCTCATACTTGGCGTTTTCCCTAACCGCTCGCGCTGAACTGGTCGTCAGTCCCCGAGCGTGGTACTTGGCCGTTCGAGTCGCTATGTCTAGGATGCGGAGGATCATGGTCGCTGTAAGAAGCGAAGGCAGTTGTCTTGGCTCGTTAAGCCAGTCGAGCTAGGCGACTCCAATGGGGCTCCGGGTAGGCGTTTTTCGTGGACGTTACAAGACCTGGGGTAGCCCAGTGCCCTTGTAGCGCACTACTTGGCCGTGCCGATCGCTATACCAGAGGTTGACTTCTGCAGTTAGCTTGATGCTGTTACTACGAGTGCGAGTGGCACAAGACACGGAGAGTAGATACAATTTGCGGTAACCAATATTTTTTATTTCATAGCAACTGGAGGATACATATGTGGAGTTCTAGGAGTAGAACTTCCGTAGGAGGTTTACATTCCATGGTCGCTTGACGTCGAGTTTGCCATCCCCACGGACGTCGATGAGGTAGTAGGCGTCGTTGCCGAGTACTCGTCCGATGGCGAATGGTCCCTCCCATGGGGGGAGAGCTTGTGCATGCCCTTCTTGTCCTGGATGAGTCGTAGCACCAGGTCGCCTTCCTGGAAGGTGCGAGTTTCACCCGCCGGCTATGGTAGCGGCGGAGTCCTTGGTGGTATATGGCAGCGCGAGAGCGAGCTAGGTCGCGTGCCTCGTCGAGTTGATCGATTCCGTCCTAACGTGCGAGTTCGTTCGCAGCCTCCGTGTAGTGGACGACCCTTGGCGAGTCGTGCTCGAGGTCGGTGGGCATGACTGCCTTGGCGCCGTACACCATGAAGAAGGGGCTGAACCCTGTCGACCTGTTGACTGAGGTGCGGATACCCCAGATGACGGAGGGCAGCTCCTCGACCCAAAGACCCGCAAGACGCCGGCGGTACTTGGAGCCGTGGCTTCAGCCGTGGAGGATGCTCTGGTTGGCCTGTTCGCCTAGCCGTTGGACTCGGGTGGGCGATCGACGCGAGGTCGAGCCGGATGTGGTGTTCTCGCAGAACTCGCCATGGATCCTTTGGCGGTTGGTGCCATTGTCCGTGATGATGTTGTTTGGGAACCCGAGCGATATATGAGCTCGCTTAGGAATTTGGTAGCGGTCTTCCGTCAGATTGGATGGCTTGGCCTCCACCCACTTTGTGAATTTGTCGACGCGACCGGAGGTGGGTGAAGCGGAGGGGCCTTTTGAAAGGGCCTACCATGTCTATACCCCATACGGCAAATGGCTAGGTGATGGGGATTGTCTTGAGCGCCGAGCTCGCACGTGTCCGGTTGGCGTGCCGGCACCCGGCGCACCGCTGGACAATGTCGACGGCATCGGCGTGTGCAGTGGGCCAGTAAAAGTCGTGCCGCATAGCCTTTGCGACCAGAGAGCGGGCTCCGGCGTGGTGGCCGCAGTCGCCGAGTGGATGTCGTGGAGGATCTTGCGTCCTTCGGCGGGTTGGACGCAGCGTTGGAACACGCCGGTCACGCTGCGTTTATGGAGCTCGCCGTCGATGATGGTAAAGGATTTGCATCGGCGTGCAACCATCCGGGCATCTGTCTCGTCTGCCGGCAAGGTGCCAGCCTCCAGGTAGGCGATGTACGGCTTGGTCCAGTCGTCTGGCTCGGCGATGAGTGCGACCAGGGCTGCCTCTGGTTGCAGCGGGACTCCGATGTCGATCTCCCTCGGGGGAGAGACAGACGGCTTGGTGATCGTGTCGAGGAAGACGCCGGCGGGTGGTGCGAGTCGAGACGACCCGATGCGAGAGAGTGCGTCGGCCTCCTCGTTCTTCCGCCTGTCGATCCACTCGACGGAGTAGCCCGCGAAGTGTCCACCCAGTTTGTCTACTGCCTGGCGGTATGCCGCCATGGTGGGAGAGACGGCGTCGCAAGTACCAGCGACTTGCCCAGCGACGAGGTCGGAGTCGCCGTAGCAACGTAGGCGGTTGACATTCATCTCCTTGGCAGCTCACATGTCGTGGAGTAGTGCCTCGTACTCGGCCATGTTGTTGGTGCAGGGGGTGAAGTCGAGGCAGAGGACGTAGCGGAGATTGTCTCCCTTCGGGGAGGTCAGCATGATCCCCGCTCCTGCGCCGTCCGTGTTCTTGGAGCCGTCGAAGTGCAGGCTCCAGTAGTGGAGGTATGGCAGTTTTTCCGGTTGCTGGGCTTCTTCCCAGCCGGCGATGAAGTCCGCGAGAGCCTGCGACTTGATCGCTTTCCGTGGCTCGTACTTGATGTTGTGGACGCCGATTTCGACGGCCCACTTGGCGACTCGCCCGGGCGCTTCACGGTTGCGGATGATGTCCTGCAATGGTGCTGAGGAGACGACCGTGATCGGGTGCTCCTGGAAGAAGTGCGGCAGTCGCCGTTGTGCTCTGAAGACTGCATACACCAGTTTCTGATACTGCGGGTACCGCTGGCGTGACTCGGTGAGGACCTCGCTGATATAGTACACCGGTCGTTGTACCGGGCGCTCCTTTCCTTCCTCTGGCCGCTCGACGACCATGACGGCGCTGACGACGTGCTCGGAAGCCGCGACGTAGACCAGCATGGGTTCTTTGTCGACGGGGGCGGCGAGTAGCGGTGCTGCGAGTAGCACCTTATTGAGGTCGCGGAGTGCGTCGTCCGCCTCCTTGTCCCACTGGAAGTTGGGGTTCTTCCGCATCAGGCGATATAGGGGCACCGCCTTTTCGCCCAATCGGGGGATGAAGCGGCTAAGAGCCGCAACTCGCTCGGCCATCTTCTGGACGTCGTGCAGGCACTCGGGTTTGTCGAGTCGAGCAATTGTGTCGATCTTGGTGGGGTTCGCCTCGATCCCATGCTTGGAGACGACGTACCCCAGTAGTTGCCCTGCTGGTACACCGAAGGTGAATTTGCCTGGGTTTAGCTTTATCGTGTATTTCCGCAGGTTGGCGAATGTTTCCGCCAGGTCGGCGAGTAGTTCGCCCTGGCGAGCGGACTTCACTACCACGTCGTCGATGTAGACGTGGATATTGCGGCCAATTTGGCTCGCAAGGCATTCCTGCATGCACCGCTGGTGGGTCGCCCCGGCGTTCTTGAGGCCGAAGGTCATGGCGGTGTAGCAGAAGGCTCCGAATGGCGTGATGAACGCCGTCTTTTCCTCGTCCTCGACAGCCATCTTGATCTGGCTGTATCTAGAGTAGGCGTCGAGGAAACACAGCGACTCCGAGCCCGCGGTGGAGTCGATTATTTGGTCAATCCACGGGAGGACGAATTGCTCCTTCGGGCAGGCGCTGTTTAAGTTTGTGTAGTCGATACACATCCTCCAGGTCCCATTTTTCTTCTCGACCAGGACTGGGTTTGCCAGCCACTTGGAGTATTTTATTGGCCGAATGAAGCTCAGAAGTAGTAGGCGTTGCACCTCTCGGCGATGGCTCGGCAGCGCTCTTCATTGAAGGGCAGCATCGCTGACGGGTCGCACTTTGGGGTCGGCGTTGAGTTTGTGCTCAGCGAGTTCCCTAGGGACACCAGGCATGTCAGAGGGCTTCCATGCGAAGATGTCCCTGTTCTCACGGAGGAACTCGATGAGCATGCCTTCCTATGCTGGGCTCATGCCCGTCCCTATCGTCACCGTCTGGCTGGAGTCGCTTGGGACCAGCTCGACGGTGCGGGTGTGCGTCGTTGCCTCGAAGGCTGAGGTGTTGGCGCCCTCCGAATTGGGATTATTGAGTATGGTGGGGTCGTCGTTGTTGACCCCACTCGCGTATTTGGTGAGCTCGTCGGCGTGGTTGGTCTCTGCCGCGATGACGGCGTCGGGTTCGGCTCCTTTGGCCTCGCACTCGGCGGCCATGTCAGGGTCGCCGTTGACGGTGATGACGCCGCGCGGCCCGGGGAGCTTCATCGCGTTGTACGGGTAGTGGGGCGCTGCCATGAACTTGGCGAACGCCTGGCGCCCCAGGACGCAATGGTAGAGGCTGTCGAAGGGTACCAGCTCGAAGACGATCCGCTCGGTGCGGAAGTTTGCTGGTGTGCCGAAGGTGACTGGCAGCGTGACCTTGCCGATCGGGTACACATTCCGACCGGGGACGATGCCGTGGAGCGTGGTGTAGGTCGTTTCGACCATCGACTGCGGGAGCCATAGTCGCCTGAAGGTGTCCAGGTACAGGATGTTGATGGAGCTGCCGCCGTCCATCAATTACTTGGGGAGCCAGTAGTCTCCCACCTTGGGCTTGACCGCCAGGGCGACTCGGCCTGGGTACTCGATGCGTGGCGAGTGGTCCTGGCGGCTCCAGGTGATGGGCTGCTCCGACCAGTTGAGGAACTGGGGAACGTCCACCTGGGCCACCGCGTTGACGGCGACGGCGCGGGCGATGACCTTCTTCTCGCGCTTCGTGTTGAAGCCTGTGAAGGTGTGGAGCGAGCCGGCCACACTGCCGAATTTTCCGCCGTTTGGCGGGTTGTTGTCGGGGTCCCCCCGCGCTCTTCGTGCCTTCTCAATCTCCTTGAGAGAGTGGCAGTCGGCGGTCGTGTGCGTGGCGGGCTTCCCTTCCCTGTTGTGAAACGCACAAGGTTGGTTAAGGAGGGCCGCGGGGTCAAACCTTGGTTTCGCCTTGTAATTGCCGCCGTCGCGGCGTTGCCCTCCGTCGCGGCGGAAGCTCTTGGGCTCGCACTGCACGTGCCCAGCGTTGGCGACAAAGTCGACTCACCCATCACTGCGGCGCTTGCCGGTGAGGCGAGTGTTGCTGTAGCGGTAGGTCGGACCGTCGTCCGTTGTCGTTGCCGCTCGTGCAGCGTTGGCCTCCCGACTCGTCGTCGGTTTCCTGGTTTGGATCTTCCTCCGCGTATCTCTTGGCGATCTCGAGGAGATCCAGTATGTTGTCAAGTGTGCGGGAGTGTCGTTTGAGCTTGGCGACCAGGGGCTCGTAGCGGCACGAGGTCTTGAAGCAGTGGATCGCGGTGTCCGGGTGGATGCCGACCGCGTTGTACCATAGTTCTTGCCATCGCTGGACCCAGCTGCGGGTCGACTCGCGGGGTCCCTGGACGCATCGTTCCAGGTCCTCGATGGTGGTGGCGCGGGTGTAGGATCACTCGAAGTGCCTGACGAAGGCATCGCGCATCTCTTCCCAGGAGTCGATGCTGTCCGAGGGAAGAGTGTTGATCCACTGCCTGCACGTTCCCTCCATCATCAGGGGGAGGTAACGGGCGGCTAGCAGTTCGGTGTGGCCAGCGATCCCCATCGCCATGAGGTAGGTGTCCAGCCACACGGAGGGGTCGTACTTCTCTATTTCCTTCGGCGCTTTGAAGTTCGCCGGGTATTTTTCGCCTCGGATCATCGGTCCGAAGCACCGGGGCCCGAGTCGGCTTAGCGACCCCATTGGCTCGCCGTCGCGGCGATTGGTTAGGGTGTGTCGCAGGTCGTCGGGCTGGCGTGCGCGCCAGCTTTGGTTGTTGATGATGTGGGTGCAGGCATCGACGGGATGACCATTGGCAGCGACGAAGTTGGTCGCTGGCCTGGGGTCGTTGGTGGAGAGTGCCGCGTTCGCGGGTCGGTGTTGGAGCTGCAGTGGTTCGGGTGGCGGGAAATTGAGGGTGTTTACCGCCAATAGGCGGCCTCTTGAGGCCGCTCTGCTGCCCGAAGACCGCGAGTACACCCGACCCTGCGAGTCGGTGCCTGCGTTTTGCTGCTCGACCGCCTTTGCGAGCAGGGCCCTGACGTACTGGATCTGTAGGGCGCCGTCGCTGGTGGCCGTGATGTTGTCGGCCGCTGCTCGACCTGCCACGAGGTTATCCATCGGGGTGGAGAACAGTGGTAGGCCGTTCGCGTCTCGCTCCCTTGAGGAGACCACTATTCACGGCTGATTCCTGGGGGGTTTGCGGTTGGGTGGAGGTGGGGCGCCCATTGTCGTCGACCCTGGTGGGGGCCGGGAGCTTCCTCCTGGTGGCGCGTTCTCGCAGATCGCGCGCTCGGCCACGCGGGCCGGGTCGTTCTCGTCTTCGAAGTTCAGGGCGCGCCCCTGGATGGTGGGGTTCAAGCGCGACCTCATTCGCTGCTGGTAGTAGCGTGACAGCTCCTGCGCCGTCACCTGCTCGAGGAGAAATTTTTCGCGCTCGGCTTGCTCCTTGCGGACTGCCTCCGCCAGCTTCAGGCGGAGTTCCTCGACTTTCGTTGCTGTGGCATTAGGAGGGATCGGGGTGGAGAAGGGATCCTCCGGCGGATCGGTGCTAGTCGCCATGTAGGTCGCGGCGTGGCGACCGGTCCCGTCGCGGAGATCGGCGGAATTTTCCAACCCAGAGTCGAAGTCGGAGATCCCAAGGATGGAGGGATCCTCAAAGTCTCCCACGTTGGAGACCTGGGTGATGGAGCCTGCGGGTGAAGCCGCGGTGATGGATCCGGCGAGTGACGCCGGGGTCGCCGAGTCGGCGTCGTCGTTGAGGGCCGCGTCTTCTGTGGCCGCGGAGTTTTCGGCCACGTTGCTGTGGGCCAAGTTGTACTCGGAGGCGAGGCGATGGATCGTGCGGACCTGGCTCTCGGAGAGCCGGTCGCGTGGCGGCGACTCGCGGATGCGAGCCGAGTCCTCCGAGACGATGACGTCGGTGAGGCCGATGAAGAGGCTGATCGTGCCAACCGGCAAGATCATGTTGTGTGTGACGGGTCGCGCCGCCGGGATGTAGCTGCTCGGCAAGATCTGGAGCATCTCGCCGATCACTATCATGTGGCCGGTGGCGACCGACTCGTTGATGGGCAGATTGGATATCGCCGCAGAACACCGGCCAGGCCCCACGGTGGGCGCCACTGTCGTGGGAATGACCACGGCAGATGCTGCAATCGGCAGCGAGTAGTAGAACGAAGGGCAAGGGCGGCCAGCCATCTGCGGTGCGAGATGAGGGCGGAGACACAGGGTTTTACCCAGGTTCGCCCCCCCGGAGGGTAAAGACCTACTCCTGCTAGATTGTATTATGATGGAGGTACAATGGGGCGAGCTCGACGGCTAGGCGGCGAGTCGCTTGGGTGGATGATGGAACGTACGTTTACACGCCCTGTAGGGAGGTTTATATAGACTCACCCTCCCCTAGGGTTTACATATCTCAACCGAATCAGTTAAGGTTTCGGTACTCGTTTAACCTAATCCGACTGGGCCTATCTACTCTCCTGGGCCTTCAGCTTCCAGTCGCTTGGATCCACGCCAGGTCTTGATCCAGTCGCCGTCTTGCAGGCCCACTCGCCAGTTCCCGGGCCAGTCGGAAACGTCCTGCTGGGTATACCCCGGTAGGCATATCCCCATCAGAGAGCATTAATAATAATGAACTAGAGATAGAACCTTGCTATACTAACATGCAGGGACCTGAATTCCTGCTATAAAAAAAGAGTACTATGAAGTGTTCCCCTACATAGGTAACCAAGGTAAATATTTAAGAATTATAGATGAATATTCAATCCTCTCATTGCAGCTATACACAGAGGCATGTTCACCAAGCTTGGTGCATTAACACTTACTTAAAAGCGAGAACTTGTTCATCTACATGATGCCAATGCACTGTAAGTGGGTACGACTCCGACCGAACTCTACTTCAAGATGCTCCAAACTGGTATGTACAATCTCACCTCAAGTCGATATCCCTTGGAATCTAGGTGGGTAATGTATGGAGCATCCTAGCCTCGCTTTATGGCTTTAAAGAGAGCGCTTCCCGGAAGGCGACCCGGAAGTCATTAGGAGTCTTTCTTAGTTTTTTGTCTTGAGTCTAGTTGCATTCATGTTGCATTGGCACTTTTATTCTTTGCATGTATTGCTTTTAGAGTTATCTTATTGAAGTTTTCAAAAGGTAGAATTTATTGTCACTATATTATGAGTTGCATAACTCGGTTATACTTAAATCCCGTTTTATACATGCTAATGTTGGTCGAAAATTAAAGTTGTTATTTTACTGTCAAAACATGGTGTTGCATTAAGCTTCAGGTCAAGAAAGAATTCTCGAACAATGGAAAACATGACGACTACAGTACCTTTAATGACCAATTATACGGCAGAAATAAAAATTCCATCCGTATAGTTGCGGCCGTATAGTTATCGATACCATCGCCAAATTTTCTTCCCCAGGTACAGAAGGCTTAACGACCAACTATACGGCAGGGACAAAAATCCCGGTCATATAGTTGCAGCTGTATAGATATCGACACCTGCCTCGAATTCTTATTTCAAGGTACAATAAGCTTAACGACCAACTATATGGCAGGAGTAAAAACTCCGGCCGTATAGTTGCACCGTATAGTTGGGGAAACGCCTCAAATGCCAACCAGAAGGAAGCCGAATATCTGTAAGCAATAAAAGTTTTACCTCAGAAATTTCCTATACTATAATTCTCTATAGAAGTTCATGTTTTCTTTTTTACTTTCCTTTTATCGGTGGGGTAAACGAACTATGTTCATATACCAAATCGATGCATATTATTTTCGCATGGACTTGAACCTTGTGTGACGATGTGTACGGTAGTGCCAACTATACAAACACTCGCATGAGCCATTTGGTTACTTCAATTCAATATACCTACCTATTAATGTTTGGTAAAACTTTCCAACTCGAACCTCTTCTAATAAGCACATAGGGGCTGCACACTCGTGTCTCGTATCATGTTTCACTTGCACCTCATCACAATCTAGGAGAGGCCTCTTCTAGAACTAATTTTTTGACTTAAGCGTGGTGCTTAGGTTGATGAACCGACTCACTTGTGAGCTAAACCCATGTCTTCAAAAACACAAAAATATTTTGTTTTCTTTATAGTTTCTAAGCAGGTTCTCTAGGAAGGCACACCAGGCCATATCAAGAAACACATATTGAAGCAAAGGTTCTTTGTCCACTGAAAGAGATGTCATTAGTACCTCAACGGTAAAATGTGTCACCCTTGCTTTAACTTAAGCTTGGGGAGGTAACCACTTCTTATACCCTCTTTTGATAACTGCATTTTCTCTTTTGTTTTCATGATCTTCTCGATCCGGTATTGAAAAATTCTTATCTTGGGGAGATTATTTTGCATGAATAGAGTCTTGTGCAATGTTCTTTATCTTAAAGTTTTCATGCTATTGTGTATCCCTCTGTTTTGAATGCTTGCTTAGGTGAGTTTTTGTTCATATTTATATAAGGGATATACTTGCTCATGTTAGGCCCCATAAGAGACAAACCATAGCTTTAATGCACCTTGTTCAACTTTTATCTAGCTTGTAAAAAATATTGTGATCCTCTAAATAAACATTGCCATGTTCTCTACATTTTGAAAAGAAAAAATATAATAAAGAAGTTCTTTGAAACTTGCTAGTTGTCACTATTCACAATTGTCTTAAGTGAATGGTTATGGAGTAGCACGACCCCATAGTGTTGGAAATGATGGTCTTAATAGATGCTTACTAAGTGATTTGGCAAATAAGAAATGATGTTTCGAAGTTTCGAGATTACATATGCCAAAATTTTGTCTTGGAAATCAAAGGGGGGTATTGCTTTATGCGTGTCTTGCACCACTGTCGCACTCCATGGGGGGCTAACAACTCCGCTGGCCTATAAATGATCTACCAATAGAGAAATCTTAATTTTGGCTATGAGTTGATTAAACATCTATAACATCAATGTTATGATGGGTAAGAGTTTTGGCTCCCTCATGGGTCTGCGTTGCAAGCGAAAGTTGGAATACTCCTCTGACCATTATGAGAAATCATTATACCAGAAAGGGAAACATTGGTAATGGTCACGAGTGTCCTTCCTAGCCTACACAGTCTCGATTAAACATATACCACTCTTTTGGCATGGTCTCATTACTTAGAAATAGATTTTCTATGAGCTCAACAATCGAAGTTTGCACTTGAGAGACTTTAATAGATGGCATGAGTGAGCAGCATTGGAAAACTCTATCTCTATTTATGATTGACAACTAACCGTGTTCAGCTTTGCCTTATACAAATAAAAACACAAAATACAATAAAGTGCGTATAGAAGGATCACAAGTTTACTTGCAAGCTAGATTTAACTTTGACATGGGGCATAGAAGTTTTTGACTAATCTCTAGTAGTTTGGAATAATATAACTGAGATTATATTTCCTTGTATGATTATGTGCACTCTTGCTTTGATCTTGTAGAAAAAACAAGAATACGGTTCATTGATTATCAGTGATAAGCAAGATCACATCCATTAAGTTATCGATCCCTTTTGCTCGATGACGAGCAAGATCTAGCTTGGGGAAGTTGATGGTTGTGATAATACAACACTTTTTAGCTATATAAATAGTGTCTTTTGCCTATCATATCATGCTCCATCTAACTATTGCTATGCATGATTACTTGTTTTCATTACATTCAATATGATATTTGCACATTTAGTAGTTTAGGTAGAATTTTATCCCTCTTTCTTGTCTTTGACATGTGTGTAGGTGTTGATTATGATATGGATAAAACAAAGGCAAAAGGAACAAAGAGAGTATAGTATGGAGGAATTGCAGGACCAGACTTAGCCATTTGAAGTGTTGGAGATCCAAGACAATGGTTGCATCCATCGACGAGACGAATCCAACGAGCCCAAAAACACCCAAAATGGAGTTCATATGAATAAATGGTGACCAAAATACGGAAGCATCTACAAGTTCAACGACCAACTATATGGCCGGCCGTCGTATAGTTCCGGCCTTATAGTTTCCAAAAACATTGGAAACGATGGGATTTTGCCCCAGAAAGGCTCCAGAACCTTCCCCAAGTCATATGACGGTATAATGGGTATCCTAGGGTACCCCTAAGGCCTATATAAAGAGGGGAGGAGCCAAAGTAAGCCACAATATACCATATACAAGATCTAGATTCTATCTACCGCCTCCATGGTGGTGCCCTGCTGCCGTGCCGCCTCCATAGACTCTCAAGCTCCACCAAGATCCAACCTCCATCAATACCATCAAGCCCTCCAAGCAAGAATAGGAGGAGAAGGAGGACGCCGCCATCACCACGCCATCATCACCATCTCCATCACCACTACTCCTTCATCCTTCCCCATCATGGTCTCCATGATGGGTTGTAACATGGCTTGAACCCCCTTTTATTAATGTTATTATGATTTGAGTAATTGTAGTGTGGTGTGTTCTTGTTAATTAATATGTTTGTTCTTTCTCTTTACATTGTTCTATTTATGATATTATTCTAGTGATTTGAGACGTCCAATCCATTATTGAGGAATTTACTAGGGATTCACGGAGTGTCACAGAACTTATCATTAGTCTCTACTCTTCCATGGGTCCTGACAAGCCCATGGGTAGAACTAATAGGCTATTTGATATAAGTGATTTGTGGAGGAAATAGCAGCTTAGGATGCACCGCCCATAGTTCCCCAAGATCACTCATGATTAGATAGGTATAGTGTTGTGAATTGCTTGACCCCAAAGTGACATACGCGATATCTTGTGACTAGCACACTTGCTTAGGAGTACGATTGTCCATAGAACTTAATGCCTTTGATCTGGTTTAACTTGATTGGTCTTGTTACCTTAATACACTAGGATGACCCATGTCCGAAGAGGGTGTGGACAATTGAGTTGTCTAGTTGCCACTTACCAACGGTGGGAGACAACGGTATATGAGGGACTGCCACAATTATATTTAATAGCTATTCCAAAGCACTTATCATGCACACCGAATACACAACATTACTTGAGGAATCGTAGCATTAATATTTCATCTCATTGCATTCACCTCTTTTTAGTTTTATTTTAATTCTAGTTTTCTTCCAGTCCTAGTAGTAGTTGTTACAAGAGTAGACTATTTCCAAGACATCTTAAATTCATTTATTCTAGCAAACTATAGAGTAGACTATTTCCAATCCATGTTTTGGGTGCGGACGTGGCTGCATTGACAACATAGCTGCGGGGTCGTGTTCGCCGAGATCCCATCGGGACAAACTCTTAAATATTTGCTGCTACAAGTACTGCAATAACCCTGTTTTGGTGCAGGTACCCACTCATCAACCAACGGCCATATAAAATTATTTTTCAACAATTCTGTGATTCTTATGGATTCCCTCAAGAAGGGGAATCAAATGTTACAAACTTGTATAGTGTCTCAAGTGCAAAAACTTGGGAGGTTATTTCTGTTAATGGTGGCAGGGACTTCTATCAGAAAAAGATGTCCACCATTCAGAACCCAACCATCTGTTACTTTGCTTTGTTTCTTGCTAACACTTTGTTAGGAAGAGGATACATTGGCTCTATGGCTAATGCAAACATGGCCATGATCACTAAGGCGCTCTTCCCTAATGCACTGCAGAGTCCCACTCCTCCAGCTCTATTCCTCCATCACCTCCGCCACCAGAGCAACAAAAAGTGATATTCGCATCGGTGGACTGGTAACCCACCTAGTCCAAGCTCCTGGAATTGCAATTCCTCTTGTGCAACATGTTGATGGCTCCATACTTATGGATATCAAATATATAACTGCTTGTGGCTTCCTTAGTGTTTACCGAGCTAACAGGAGGCTCCGAGCCAATCAATTTGGTTATCTTGATGTTGCGCAGGATGATCAGGTGCTATTGCCTTGCCCGCGAGCCTTCGAGGTTCAGGGGAGGGACCACTGGATCCTCACCAAGGATCAAGTGACTGAGATCATGGCGGATCTCTATCTTGACTCCGAGGAGGAGGAAGGAGGAGAACAGTAGGATGAGAAGCAGCAGGAGTCGGAGTACAACCCTGCTTGGGAGGGACAGCAATAGCAGGAGCAACCTTGGGATGCATGGCCCAATCAGCAGCAACAACAACAACAACAACAACAACAACAACAACAACAACAACAACAACAACAACAACAACAACAACAACAACAACAACAGGGGTTCAACAATGTCCCCTATCAGGATTTTCTGCAGCTCAACTAGCGCGTTGGGGAGATCGACCAGACTCTGCATGGAGTGAGTGAAGATGTGAGTGCCTTAACTCACAACTATAGTCACTTCATGACCCACTTCCCCGACTACTATCAGTAGCATCCGTACCCGTCGCCAAACGATGGCAACAACTAAGCATGGCAACAACCTAAGCTTGGGGGAGGTTTGAAAACCTCAAAACTTGCATTCATACTTTTATTTCTTCTTTTGATTTATTTTATTTTCCAAGAATTGCATGTTTACTTTCAGTTTGCATTCTTAAACCAAAAACACAAAAGAAATTAGTTGTAACCTTTATTTGCAAATTTGTTTCTTTGTTTTTCTCGCAAATCGCTCAATTTCACATGACTTGGCAATACAGAAATCTAGAGGGGATTCGAATAAATTACGAGACCAAAGCAAGCAAGAGGAGGTATCACATTACTTTAATCACCTCTTCTGCAACTTTAAATTCATCCTATAATTATTTACTCGCTTGCACTTGAGTCACTCCCCACCTAGTTTGTTGTCCTATAAATTATATTCATTTGCCAGTGTCCTCTTTTAGCTTTGAAACAATGAACAATGAACATGGTTAAAATATTTCCGATATTTTTACAACAAGAAAAAGCATCCAAGAGATGACTTGAGTCCATGTTTATCCCAAAGGATTTGATTTTAGAAACTACTCAACCCCATTGAGCTTAATGTAAATAGACTCGATAGCACCTTTGAATGAAATTGTCTAATAAAATGGATGCTTCGAAGTAGTAGAGATTATGCCACTGCTTTTTCTAATAATTATAGTAGGATATTACTTTACACGTGTCACTACAACACTACCATACTCCATGGGGAACTATTAACTCCGCTAGCCAACGAATGATCTAAATGTGGGAAACCACTTGATTTCGGCTATTGTGTTATGTAAACGTGTGTAGCTGCAATGATATGACGTGTATAAAATTTTAGTCTCCTCATGGTTTTACGTTCCAAGTGAAGTTGTAGTACTCCTCTGACCCACTATTGCTCAACAGCTATCTATTGGCATGGTCACGAGTGCGCAACACAGTCCCAATTAACATGTTAAAAACAATGGCATGATTTCTCTATGAAAGAGTAAAATTTTTGAAAAACAAGGAAAGGAAAAAGGTGATTTGAGAGTCTTGAAATTTTGACGTGGGAGTAAATGAGTTGTTCTTAAATTAAATGTTCTTGGTGCCAACTTGAGTACTCTTAATTGATAAAAGGAACAAGAGCAAAAAAATTCATCTCTCAATAAGAGAGAGACCAAAAAGATTTGTTTCACTTTCCTAGCTAAAATTTTGACACTTTCTCGGGCATATGCTTTATTTGCTAGAAAGATATACGTGGCTAGGAAGTGAACTCAGTGCAATCTTGTGAATATTTGTATGATCATGTTTAAGATTGCAGCAAATGTGAAGAAAAGAATTTAACACCAATTCGAGCTTGTAAGTTCTTTTACTTCAGTTTCGAATCTCCGCTATCCTTTCTTATTTCCTTGTCACTCGAGGGCGAGAAACATGTAAGCTTGGGGGAGTTGATAGCTGTGAGATTATACACATTTTTATGGTTTCTATCGATGGTTTTTGTTTGGATTTGATGGTTTTCTAGCTTTATCTAACGCTAATACTTCGGTAGCAAAGAAAACTTGGTTTTTAATGTGTGTTTCAGGTTCTAAGCATCAACAGATGGATTTAATAGCAAAAACACAATATTCAGACGAAAACAAGCAAGTCCCTTTTTGGAAGCAATCGAGGGGAGGACACAGAAGCTTTAACGAGCAACTATACAACAGGAATATTTTTCCGGCCGTATAGTTCCCGATGTATAGCTATCATCTCCTTCATCTTATTAAAAGGGACAGTTTCTTGAAGAGGAGGAGGTCGGAAACAGAACACACGAGCAGCCATCCCATCCAGAAAGAAGAACAGATTTAGAGAAGAAGGGGAAGACGTTCTTCATCTCGCTCCACGATCTTTGATCTCCTAGCCACCACACCTCCATAGCCATTACTTGTACTTGAGAGAGAGAGAGATCTCCACCTTGCAAGACTAGGGTTTGAGATTGTTCTTCCCATCTTGAAGTATGTTGGATTTATTTCTATTTCTTATTATGGATCTCCACGGTAATATCAAGAAGAACTCCCTTTATTTAATTATATCGATGATGCTTTCTTCTCTCATGTGTGAATAAGTTCCCTTGGGCATGGGAGATGTAGGGGATTTGTGATATGTGATGTTCCTATATAATTTACATTAAGTTTGTGGTGATTTTAATTATTATATTATGTGTGCTTGACTATCTGTGGGATGCTTAATGCATGTTTTCCAATTAAGGGCCTAGACAACATGATGCTTTGTTCTACATAGATAGAATCTTGTTCGCTAGCAGACCGGCGACCCCCGAGTGTCACAGGGATATCAATAGGAAACTAGTTTGACTTGAGGATCATGAGGAGCCACCGAGCTTATTGCACTAGTCCGATCCAAGGAGCTTAATTGCTAAGCAACCTGAAGTATCTTAATCTTCTAGTGACTGACCATGGTTGTGGTAAACATGCTAGTAGGATTATTGAAGTTGGGATGAAATCTACCAAGAGGAGTTCTGGCTAATTATGGGTTGCTCACCTACACACATACTTATAAGATTATAATTGTTACACTTATCACTCATCCACTTGGCACATTCACTATCACCATGAACTGAAACTCCCCGCGCCTACTTTGCCATCTCGAGAAAACAATAAACAAATTGTTCTTTACTTTTATGCTTTTTATTTCTGAAGTTTACATTTTAGTTTTATTTAAATACTTTCTTTTAATCCAAAATCTATTCTCATTTCAACACTTGCATCAATTCACTCGAAGACCTGTGTCAACTTTGGGTGTGACAGAGACTTCACCAATAAACACTTACCTTTGGGCTCCTGTAGGGGTTCGTATCATGGAAAACAAAAAATTTCTACCGCATACAAACAAACAAGCCAAGATCTATCTACTAGATTGTAGCAACGAGTCGATAGAATAACTCACCCTCGAAGATTCCAAAGTGTTTAACGAGAGCGGATTCTCGTGGGTGATGTAGTCGTACTCTTGCCGATCTCAAGATCGTGTAGACGATCCTTCCGGCGTATGCTCAAGGCGCTCTGCTGGATCGGTCACATCGTTGATTTTCGATGAAGACCTTCCTCTCCCTTGTTCCAGCAAGCAGTGGAGGTTGTAGCACTCTTCTCGCGATTCCGGCAGCACGACGGCGTGGTACCGGAAGTAGAGGGGAGATCTCGCAGGGCTTCGCCTTAAGCCGGAGCGTGTATGGTGGACTATGAGAGAGGCCTTGGCGATCTAGCGTTTAGAGGCACCAAGGAGAGAGGGCTAGGCCGGCGGCTAGGGCAAGGGGAGAGCCCCAAGTCGGCGGCTAGGGCAAACCCTAGGGCGGCGGCGGGTGCAGGAGGGCCGGCGGCTAGGGTTAGGGTTTTGGTGGGGGCAAGGTGTTGATATAGAGGGGCAGCCCTGCCCCTCCTTTTATAGGTGGGAGGCGCGGCCAAGGGGAGGGGAGTCCTCCCACAATTCGGCCTCCTTGGCTGGCGGTGGAGGGAGAGGAACTCCTCCACAAGTAGGTTTCCTACTCTCCCTCCACCAAGCAAACTTGTCGTTTGACTTTTCAAATTGGCGTTTGACTTTTCAAACTAGGATTTGATTTATCCCTTTATTTTGCTCAGCGATGACACCTAGTACATGATGCAACCATTCCAACTTGTTATGACACATTCATGTACCCTTCCCCTCCGGAGTGCCGGACCTTCCGGACCCTTCTAGAACATTTTCGATGAAAAAACCGGAATCATTCTCCAACTCCGAAACAGGACTTTCCTTATATGAATCTTATTCTCCGGACCATTCCGGATCTCCTCGTGATATCCTGGATCCCATCCGAGACTCCGAACAACATTCAGTCTCTTACGCATCATCCCATAACTACTCAACAACATCGAATCCTTAAGTGTGTCTCCCTACGGTTCGTGAATTATGCGGACATGATCGAGACACTTATCCGAACAATAACCAATAGAGGAATCTAGAAATTCATATGGCTCCCACATATTTCTACGATTACTTTGCGATCGAATGAACCACTTACATACGATACCAATTTCCCTTTGTCTCACGATAGTTTACTTATCTGAGGTTTTGATCGTCGGTATCTCTGCGTACCTAGTTCAACCTCGTTACTGATAAGTACTCTTTTCTCGTTCCCGTGATATGTGATCCCTTGTGATCCAGTCACATGCTTGCAAGCCAATTGGATGATATTCCACCGAGAGGGCCCAGAGTATATCTATCCGTCATATGGATGGACAAATCCCACTCTTGATGCATGTGTCTCAACCCATACTTTCCGAACACTCAATGCCACCTTTATAACCACCCAGTTACGGTGTGGTGTTTGATGTCATCAAAGCATCCTTCTGGTGATGGTGATAAGCATGATCTCATGGTCGAAGGAATTAGGTTACTATGTATCAGAAAGCATATAGCAATTGAACTATTAAAATGACTTGATCTTTATGCTACGCTTATCTATAGGAGTATGTCCATCATACCATTCTCCTAACGATATGATCTTGTTGTTAATAACATCTCAATGTTCATGATAGGGAAACCACAATCATTTATTAACCAACAAGCTAGTATTATGAAGAGGCTTTACTAGGGACTCTAATTTAGTTTACAAATCACACAAGTATTAATGTTTCCTTGTTAATACTGTTACAGCATGAATGTAAACATTTATCATAAACACAAAGATATAATAATAACTACATTTATTATTGCCTCTAGGGCATATCTCCAACAACTCCCTATAGGATCGACATCTTAACTTTGAAACTAGCTACAAATGATTAGTGCACTTGCAGTCATCTCCCGACTCTATCCCTCTCCCTCAGCCTACACCAGTCGCCCGGATCCTCCCCGGAGTCATTTTGACCACCGAATTCTCCGGGCTCTCCCCGAATTTTCTTCCCATCGCCTTCGGGTACCTTCTCCTCCAAGTTCTTCTTCCGACGAGTGAGGGAAACTCCTACATTCTTCTTTGTATGGAAGTTGTTGTTTGTTGTGGAAACTCGGATTAGAAGGTGTTCTTTGTCTCGTATGCATGTTAGGAAGCGTGGTCTAGCAACCTTTGTGCCCGATCTACCTTGGTACTATAAATCTGAGACTATTCTGAAATTTTTGCGAGGGCCAAATTATCCGGCCGAGAAGGTTTGCCCCTAATTTAGATTTTCACAACTTCTAGTATCATGTGGATTTGGCTTATGGATTTTTTTATATAGTTCTTAGCAATCCTCCTGGACTTGTGTGTGTGCTTATCTCCTTGCTACATGTCGTATTCGCTTCATAGGTGGTTCTAGTGCTCCTAAGACATACGAGCGTCGTCCTCGTGGTCGTTATCTTAGGCCCAATGAAGAAGGAATTCTTGTTGACGAAGTTGAGTTAAGGAGGCATCAAAGAGAGACTAAAAGGATGGCTGAATGTGCTAGGAAAGACAAGAGGACAACTCAAAGGAAGGGCAAGCAGCCCCAGGTCAACTACAAGAACATGGACATCCTTGAGTTTTCTACTCTTCGTCACTGAGACCTATATATAAAGGATGATATGGATGAGCAGCTCGGTGATGACCACTATTGGTCTGCCCACCAAAGGTACATCTTTGACGATATTTACTCATCTCTCAAGATTCGCCCCATGCTCCCTTTGGATATGGCTGAGGCAAAGACTAAGCCCCAGCTTGTTGAGGCTTTAAATGTGATTGAAAGGATGAGACTGCATCATCTGATGACTCTACATTGCAACTATGATACCTCAGTGGTGAAGCAATTCTTCTCAACCCTTGTGATCTACGGAGATGAGCTCCACACAATGAAGTGGATGACATGTAGCACCTATATCCAGTATGATTTCCGCATCTTTGGCCAGGTGCTTGGTTACCCATTTCACGACTATGATATTCCTTGTCGACATAGCATCATCACTCCTATCAGGCCCAACAAGGACATTGCGCTCTCTCCTTGCCTTTCTACAAATGGCATTGTTGGTACACTCTCTGGGCTCTCACCTCTGTATGCAGCACTGGTTGGTCTTTATAGGGATTGCATCACTCCAAGTGTGGGCAACAATGACAGTATTCGTGGTCACCTCGTACAACTGCTGGCTTTTTCTCATGAGTGTTCTACTAATGAAGACCTGTCCGTGGGCTACAAGATGAATGTTATGGATTTCATATACCATGAAATGACTGATGCCATGTTTAACAGGTTGTCCATTCCTTATGCTCCCTTCATCATGATGCTTATCAAGCATATGCTTCCCCATGAGGATTTTCGCGATAACCTTGATGGTGAACACAAGGCCAAGAAGATCTACAACAAGTCAAGGAAGACCTCTCATCCCTCTTCAACTCTAGAGTCCTTCATGCGAGATGCTAGGGCTAGTGGGCGTAGGCCCCCAATGCCTTCTGTGGCCCATGAGGTCAAGCAATTGAATTGGTTCCAGCGGAACATCTTGTGCATGCGGGTAGATACCCACAAGGGGCAGTACGAAGCGTACAAGCAGCGCCATGATATGGCTCACACCCAATAGGTTATTCTTCACCATGTATCAGGGGCATCAGGACACCCTCCCGCTCCTTTAGTGCCCACTCCATATGCTCAGTGGAACACTTCTAGCCTCAACTATGGAGAGCTCGAGCGCCACTTGTTTCATGCCCCGGTGAGGGAACCTACCCCTCCGGCCGATGATGAGGATGATGAAGAGTACAATGATGAGGAAGGATACGAGGACAATGACGAGGATGACTACGAGGAGTGATATTTTGGGGCGCTAGCATCACTCTTCTTCCTTTTTGGTGTTTTGATGCCAAAGGGGGAGAAGTAGTTCTATTAGGTCTCGTGTATTTGCATGGGTCAGGCACAAGCATTTGCTATTTTTGTCGTATTCTTTATGGTTGCTTGTGCCCATTTAGCGTTGAACTTTTATTTGCTATTCGGTTTGTATGAGACTATGTGGTATGCATGGTCCTCTGAATTTCTCTCGGTTATCACTGAATTATCTTTGTGGATTTATCTCTCGGGAAGTATGGATTCATCTTTGTGCTATGGATTATGGATTATCTCTATGGATGCATCCAAATGATATTATGCTTCAAGGCCTCAATAACGATGATCACATTAAATATCTTTATATAATTGAGGACTTCATTCTCCCGGTGGTACGATGATTCTTGTCTAACTCATCATTCATTTGTAGTTTCCAATTCAATGAAAAGTTTCGTACCTTCTTGTGTGCATTTGTATTCAAATGCAAATTTATTATATGCACACATTTAGGGGGAGCCTATTTTCATTCTTGGAATGATGTTGTTAATAGGACTTTCTACAAATCCTAGTATTTTCATCTAACACCAAAAAGGGGGAGATTGAAAAAACATTTCATGATCTCTAGTATTTTGTGTGTTAGATGACAATACCAACGAATATTTAATGTGTGTTGAAATGATGTTGATAATTGTCCATTCAAAAGCAGCAAAATAGTATGTTGGGGGCGGATTATCTGCCCCTGCTATGGGCCAGATAATCCGGCCCCTGGATCAATTGGCAAAGGCAGCTAAGGTGCATCGTACTTTGCGTGGGGGGGGCATATTTTCCCCTGGAATGTCCGGCCAGGGCCGGAGTTTTGGCCCGGGAAGGATAATCCACCCCTCAAGGGGGCCAGATGACCCCCCTAGGAATTTTGCAAAAGGATGCAAGGTGCGTCGCTCTACACGGGGGCGGATTTTCCACAGAAATCCGAGTCTGGGCGGATTTTTGCCCCAGCCAGATAATCCGTCCCCCACTTGGGACGGATAATCCGGCCCCCAGAGTGTCCAACGGCTTGTGTTGGCAGGGGGTATAAATACCCCAATTGGTCCTCCTGCCAGAACTCTTGATTCATTCGAAAAAGTGGAGACATGTTCTTCAAGCTCCAAACCAAGATCTCCATCTTCATCTACTCGAAGGCTCCGATCTTTGGGGAATCGAAGGAGTATGCCTCGATCTTCATCAACCTCGATCAAGCGCTCCACTTCCCCTCCATTCATTCGGGAGATTCTTGATCTAGTATTTCTTGCAAATATCTAGATCTATCTTTTGATTATTTGACAAGAACACGAAACAGGGTCAGAACTATAGAAACAATGCCCACATATTTCTATGGGTTCTATATGTACGACATGTCTACCCATAGATCTGGCTCTGATACCATTGTTGGGGTTCGCAGCAGGAAACAAAAAACTTCTAGCTAGATGAACACGACAACCAAGATCTATTCTATATAGACATAAGTAACGGAAAGGAGGGGTGGAGTTCATACCCTTTAAGACTGTGGCACGCCTTATGCAGGAAGGCGTATAGTGATGAAGACAAGAACCCCAAGTGTTGCGCCTCGAAGCTCTACACACGTCCGGTGTAGGGACGTCTCTCGGACTCCGATCTAGCCGAGCAGCAGAAGAAGATGGAAGTCAGACCGTCCTGCGCACGGCGGTATTGCAGAGGTGAAGATCTAATCCTAGGGAGCTATATCCAATCTAGGTGGGGAGAGCTCTAGGGAATAGAGGGAGAGAGGAGAGAACTTGTTGTGCAAATAGAGGGGAGGGGCAAACCCTAGGGCCAAGGGGGAGGTACCCCCCAAGCCGCTGACAGCCCTAGGCCCCCACCAGGCGGGTGGGGGGGCCCAGGTTTTGGCCAGCTGGGCCCCCTCTCCCCTTCTCCTTTGGCACCTAGCCCTATGGGCCCTTCCATCTGGGAATGGCCCAATAAGAAATGGTTGCCCATAACTATAAATAATAAAATATGTTTTAATATTAATTCAACCAATTAATATATAAAACACATATACTATTATATTTCATACTCTGGAGCACCTTCCGGACCCCTCCGATCAACATCGGATGTTACCCAAAACCTTTCCGTTTTTCTCTCGCATTTCTCCTATGGTGCAGGTTTGATCCCAAAGCGTCCCCACCCTTAAGTGTGCCACCCTTTGGCTCGGAGATGCTCCAGACATGACCAAGACCCCTCTTGCATCAATGATCATCAGCGGGACCTGGATGCCCATAATTATCACACGTGCATTCACGAATCACATCGCTTGAACCTTAACTGTGTAATCCTATTCCCTTTGCCATACGATACCTAGGTCATCCGAGATTTTATCTCAAGCATCTCCATACTTTTATTAAATTTTGTTTCCAATGAGCTCGTTTACTCATTCTTGTGTTGTTGCATTCCATGACCTAGTCATATGCTTGCAGGCTTCGTTAATGCAACGTCACTGAGTTGGCCACGTGTATCTATTTATTACTTGGATTGGCAAATCCTGATCTTGATAAAAACTCATTAACCCATTTGTTCGGGAAACCCAACGATACCTTTATGATCACCCTTTCATGACTTGATACTTGATATCATCAAAGTCTCCTTATAAAACGGTGATTATGCATTATCTCACAGTCAAAGGATATAGTCCATGATGTTTCTGTGTTATCATCAATGATGAATGTTAAATAACTAGATCTTATTGTAATTAACTTTGGGTGTTTATCTATCACATTATTCTCCAATAATGTGACCTCATTGTCAATCGACACTATCACAATGATCTTGAAACCATAAGATCATCACTTGCCCAATGAGCTAGTTTACTAGAGGTACCTAGAGACCTGGTTGTTTACATACCACACATGTATTAATGTTTCGTATTAATATAGTTATAGAACGGTAAGAAACATATTATGAACATACAAGAGATACATCAAATAAAACGACTTTATTATTTTCCTCTAGGGCATATCTCCTTCACTTTGTGCCACTCCACATTGGCTCCTCGAGTGGTTTCCAAATGCGGTGGTGACTGCTCCTTCCCGGACATAGCTTTTGTTTGTTCAAGCTCATTCTTTTTGACCCACCATGAGTAAGGGGTTTTCTGCATATTGCACACATATGTACATGTATATATGTTGGCCTTTGGCCTCTAAGGAATATAACTTGCTCATTGCGAAATTTTTAACACTTAGTTTGGAGGAAAATGACACCTGCCATAGAGAAAATATTCATCTTAGACAAGATACAAAGGTTTGACCCCTAATAGGTTGAGAATACAACCACCTATTGTAACACCCTCGGATCGGCTCTATGCAAGTTTCAGCGATTCCTGCCAAACCCGCATAGAAACGATTCAAAGGTGCCCACCAGGCACTTGCGTGTGGGTGGAAAATGAAGTAATATCATTACACAATAGTCCATGATGGAACACACAGAACATATATATACAACAACGACTCCAAGAGTCAAGAATACAGATATACAGTACAAAGATCCAAATCACCTTGAAAACGATACAACGTACGAGTACGGACAAGATGCAATGAGCTAAGAGCCCTGAAGAATAACCAATGGCGTCCATAACCCTGCCCAGGCCGAGCCGGAAGGGTAACCCTGCTAACGACGTCGATCTCAAAACCTGCTTAAACAAAAGGGGTGCCGACAAAGGGCAAAGGAAAAAAGAGAGCAGTCAGTACTAAGACCAGTACACGGCGAGACTAGAATTCGGCGGTCCTCACCTACATAGGTATGGTGGACTAAAGCGGCGGTGCAGCATGCACTAAACAGCCTATAGAGACTCGATACAACTGTCGTCTATCAAAGAGGGGTAAGAAAGACCTATTCGGAACCAACCTAATACTACCACCAAACATATCCATCCTGGAATTTCCCCCTCGAGACCAAACGAGGAAGTCAATCCGAGGAAACTCACACAGTTGGCAGTTTTATTTATTCATTCCATGGTGGTTGTCCAACTTACTAGTCATCAGATGCAAGTCCTATTATAACAGTAAACTTTAGTTATAGTTGTCTATGATCGAGAACTATGCTCCAAGTCATCCATAACTGCGGACATGACTTCTCGAAAAGATTTAACCCTGCAGGGGTGCACCAAAGTTCCCACATGCACCTACACCCTTGTTGTTAGATCAGGTAGGTACAAGATCACAAAACATACACCCAATAGTATGTCGACGAAGTTTCAGACATGACGTTTCCCAGACCCAAAGCAAGCACATGGGGGCCACCCCACTAAGCTACCCGTAACAAAGTTGGCCGATCTCCGAGACGGACCCAGGGTTTGTGTCAATGGCTGTAAACGACTGGGAACCCAAAAGTGTTACTAGGCTTGTCGATACCGCGGACACATTCCACATTTGTTCCTAAACAGTACAGGCTCTCCATGCGCAATCATAAATAAAGGCAGTAAAGCATGGCATAAGTACATGATAGTAATAAAGCCCCAAACTACTTTGTGGCCCTAGTACAGTACTTTGAAATCAGTTACTAAATCGATGAGGGTGCCCATACACCCCACCTGTGGTTAGCGCGCTCAATCTCGGAACATGTGTCAAGAACTCAGGGTCCTACGGGACACTAGTGAGCGGTTAAAAACCAAATATTGTCTATTACCCACCGGTGCCTCTGCATTATTTACCTACTATCAATTTTAGTTATTAAACGATAATTAAAGCCACGATCATCTCCATCATTAAGCATGTGCCAACCACCCCACAACGGAGGAACATCGACGACGCGAAGCAGCACCTGACCAAGCGACTACGACTCGCAAGGCTGACTATCTACCAAACAATAGGTAATAGGAGGTGTCCATGGCAATATAGAGGCTGCAGGGAAGTATAAAGGGGTACGGAATCTATAGCATCGCAACACAGATAACAATAGTTCAACAGGAGGAAATAAAGACTACAAAAGTAAGATAGGTAAAAAGGGAGAGAATGCTCGCCTGAAAAACATTGTCGGAGTTTCATAACCGAAGAACTTGTCGAAGCTCACAATATCTCATTGTCCTATCCGGGAAGAAGCAAACACTAAAAGGAACAAGCGATGCGGAAATTACAACTAATGCAAAAGAATCGGCATGATCATGATATGATGAATGACATGGCAAAGATGTGATGCAATTAGGAAATATTAAGTGGAACCGTGGTCCCGATATTAAATTAGATGGTTCATGTTATTTAGATACCCCGCAATTTAAATGGTGTCTTAACATGGCAAAATATATCACCGGTTCGCTACACAATTTTAAATGGAGCCAATATTAAACTAGATTCGCCCGCATATGGCCTCCATATTTAATTGTGAGGTGAATCGACAGAAAGCCTGTAGGGGTTCGTAGCATGGAAAACAAAATTTTCTATCGCATACAAACAAACAAGCCAAGATCTATCTACTAGATTGTAGCAACGAGTCGATGGAATAACTTACCCTCGAAGATTCCAAAGTGTTTAACGAGAGCGGATTCTCGTGGGTGATGTAGTCGTACTCTTTCCGATCTCAAGATCGTGTAGACGATCCTTCCGTAGCGTTCGCAGCGCTTCATGATCGGTCACACGTTCGGTACTCGACGAAGACCTTCCTCTCCTTATTCCAGACGTGGAGGTTGTAGCACTCTCCTCGCGATTCCGGCAGCACAACGGCGTGGTACCGGAAGTAGAGGGGAAATCCCGCAGGGCTTCGCCTTAAGCCGGAGCGAGTATGGTGGAGTATGAGAGAGGGCTATTAGTTGTCTAGGGATTATACACACCAATTAGAAGGCTCTAAACCGTAGGCTAGAGCAATTAGAAGCTCTAAACCAAAACGGCTCTAAACCGGAGATTAGAGGATAGGAACTTGTGTGTCTAGAGGAGGAGGCCCTGCCCCTCCTTTTATAGGTGGGAGGGGCGGCCAAGGGGAGGGGAGTCCCTCCCCAAGTCGGCCTTGGTTGGCGCGCCGGCTTGAAGGAGAGGGACTCCTCCTTCAAGTTGGTTTCAACCTCCTCTTGCTTGTTTCCCACAGTTTCCTGTTTCCCACAGTTTCCTGTTTTCCACAGTTTCCTGTTTTAGCCGTTTGACTTTCAAACTGCAGTTTGACTTTTCAGTTTTGGAACAGCAAGAACACTTAGTACATGATGCAATCATTCAATGACACATTCATGTACCCTTCCCCCCGGAGTGCCGGACAATCCGAAACCTTCTAGAACATTCCCGATGAAAACACCGGAATCATTCCCGAACTCCGAAACGGGACTTTCCTTATATGAATCTTATTCTCCGGACCATTCCGGATCACCTCGTGATATCCCGGATCCTATCCGAGACTCCGAACAACATTCGGTCTCTTTATCATAATACCATAACTACTCAAACAACGTCGAATCCTTAAGTGTGTCTCCCTACGGTTCGTGAATTATGCGGACATGATCGAGACACTTCTCTGAACAATAACCAATAGAGGAATCTGGAAATTCATATGGCTCCCATATATTTCTACGATTACTTTGCGATCGAATGAACCACTTACATACGATACCAATTTCCCTTTGTCTCACGATAGTTTACTTATCCGAGGTTATGATCGTCGGTATCTCTGCATACCTAGTTCAACCTCGTTACCGATAAGTACTCTTTTCGCTCCGTGATATGTGATCCCTTGTGAGCACCACATGCTTGCAAGCTAATTGGATGACATTCCACCGAGAGGGCCTAGAGTATATCTATCCGTCATATGGATGGACAAATCCCACTCTTGATCCATGTGTTTCAACCAATACTTTCCGAACACTCAATGCCACCTTTATAGCCACCCGCCACGGTGTGGTGTTTGATGTCATCAAAGCATCCATCCGAAAGGTGATATACATGATCTCATGGTCGAAGGAATTAGGTTACTATGTATCAGAAAGCATATAGCAATTGAACTATTGAAATGACTTGATCTTTATGCTACGCTTATCTATAGGAGTATGTCCATCACATCATTCTCCTAATGATATGATCCTGTTGTTAATAACATCTCTATGTTCATGATCAGGAAACCATGATCATATATTAACCAACAAGCTAGTTTAACAAGAGGCTTTACTAGGGACTCTTATTTTAGTTTACAAATCACACAAGTATTAATGTTCCGGTTAATACAATTATAGCATGGTATGTAAACATTTATCATAAGTGTGAAGATATGATAATAACCACTTTATTATTGCCTCTTGGGCATATCTCCAACAGTCTCCCACTTGCACTAGAGTCAATAATCTAGTTTCAAATCTTTTGTGTATTCAACACCTATGGCTTTACGGTGTTGTTTGTACACGATTGCTAGTGGTCAACTGATCTCCGGATCTGACACTTCCAGGTCCGTGTGTAATTGCATGTCTTTGCATCTCTACGCATCACTCATTCTCTAATGAGATAGCTTTGTATAAATTTGGTCTTTCGGTGTGACCTTTAGTTCTTTGGGGTTAAAACATGTTGATAATATTGTCGCACAATATATCTTCATAGTATTATCCCTCTGTGAACTACACCTAGTTTGATAACAAACTACTTGACACAAATGTCCTCTTTTGCTGCTATAATAGCAGTCATATACTTAGCCTTTTGTTGTAGTATCTGTCACAATGTTTTAACTTTGGAACTCATCCAAATCCATTATGGAACTCACTTTCCATTATATTGTGCCACCCTTAGTTTAGATTGAGATAAAGTTAATTTGTACTTTGTGACAAAGCTAGTATCAATGTAGTACTTTTACAATGAACTAACCATCTATTTGTCACTTCTACAAATAATATACTCTTAGTTCTTCCAAAAGATCATAAGAATATCCTTACTATTGTCCAATGATCATCTTACGAATCATTCTGGTATATGCTCACAACATTTAGAGCATAAGACATATCTGGATTTGTACATATCACAGCATGAATGATATAAATACTCTTTGTGATTTCATACATCAAGTATTAATCTATACTTGAATCTATGTTTCACTTTACCAAATGTCAATACACTTGAATATATCATCAACATTTGAACTCTTTCAATCCTTTCTGTGCGACAAGAACCTTTCTTGTAGTTTCTATATTGAACTCATTCAATATCTCGTCTATGTACTACAGCACAACCATATTAGCGGGAGTTGATGCCAAATATTTGGGTTTTGCCTAAGTCTTTCATCGGGATGAAATTCTTAATATGTGTTAATAAAAGATACATTATTTCCAATCAACAATATGTCTTCCACATAATGTATTAGAAACATGTCTTAGCGCTCCCACTTAATTTCTTGCAAATGCAAGCATCTTCATTGTCTCTAATGAACTTTTAAACTCCTTTAACAGTTTCATCATAGTGAATATTCCAACTCCGCGATGCTCACTTCAACCATTGAAGTTTGCATATGCTTTTAGCATCCTATGAATTAACAAAACCCTATGGACCGTGTTATGCACATGTCCTAGGTAACGATTCTATTAGAAGAACTTGTTTTGTTTATTCAACTATCATATAACAAAATTATATGTAGTAGTTGCTACACTAATCCGTCTAGACTAAATATCACTATGAAAGATCAAATCTTGTCATAGTCAATCCTTGAACATTGTTGTGAACTTTTCCCAACATGTCGATTATTTCATAGATGTGCAACATCCATGTCTATTTCTTTTATAGATCCAAACACGACTGTAAGGTCTTACACCTTTCTCGAGGGTCCTTCAAGTTCAAAACTTGATTTCTCGTGTATGGAACTATCACGGATTTTATGGCTTCAAGCCATTTGACGGAGTCAGGGCCCATCATCGCTTCTTTGCATGTAGTCGGTTCATTATTCTCAAATAATGATTCAACCCTCAAATCTTGGTATTTGATTGTTCATCCGACCTACTTGTTTCAATAGGAACTTGGATCTCCGTGACCACAACCTTTGAGGTACGTGATCCATGAGCTTTGTTGCTGCCTCCGGAACACTTTTCGGCGCTGCGCAACTATGCACATACAGCTAAGGTTCTTTTAACCTTATCAAAGTTCTATTGTCCTCCCACTTAACTTTTCACGAAAAATTCCTTCTGAAAGAAACTTGACGTTTTAAGTGACAAACACTTTTGTCTCCGATGTTATGGAGGATTACTTAACAGTTATTCGAAATAACATACAAAGACAGGTTCATCCGACTTTGGTTGCACACATCTTTCTTATGCATAGCATACCAATGTTTTAAGAAAGGACAACTTGGGTTTTATCCCAAACCATAACTTTATATGGTGTCATTTCAACGGATTATGATGGAGCTCTTTTTAGTGGAAAAACGGTAATCTCTAAAGCTTTTAATCTTTAAAATATAATGACAGTTTTATGAATTACACCTTCGATCTTACCATGTCAAACAAGGTTTAATTACATATCTCGAACGCTCCATACTCTTATGGTGTTTCGGGAAAATGCAAATCCACGGAACGATTCCTTAAATCTTAGGTATTATGCTAAACTTGTAACTCAAATATCTTCCTTTATGATCTTATGATAAACTATTTATATTCTTGTTACAATGATTTTGCACTTCATCTTGAAAATCCTTAAACTTTTCAAATATTTAACCTTCATCCTTATTAAGTAAATATTCATATATTCACTCAAATTTTTGGAGAAAGCATATGAAGTTGAAATCCATCGCTCTTGACTACACATAATGGATTTCGTACAACAATATGTACAAGTTCCAATAAGCTAGTCATTCGTTCCCTTTTGGCCTATGAACAAAGTTTTAATTATCTCTAGGAAAGTTTCACAAGCGTCATTTGATCAAAATCAAATAGACTCCAAAATTCCATCCATATGGAGTTTCTTCATGTTTTCTTTCCAATATAATTTAAACTGCGATGTCACTTCCTAAGTGATCTTTCAATCAATTTGTCTTTCGACATTTTTAGCACTAGTTTTATGGATGTGATTTCTCCAATGAGATTTGTGAATCATCCATCTTTTATGGATTACGGTAATTTATTTGAACAACCCTTTTGTTCTCATAATACCTGATAAAACAAATCTTGAAGGCAAGCTTTGATGTTTAATGAGAAACACAATAACCCTTTATTTGTTCTCGATGAACATCATCACATATTCTTTTGCTAGTTACTTAGGCCATTGTAGTTCATGAATTCTGTTGTTTCGTATGACGATTCACACCAACAAATTCAGTATCAAATACTTAAGAACCACATTGTTTAATAAGCAAAGAATATAGCCATAACATGTATATCATCTATATACTTAAACTGAACAATTCTAGTCTTTTCTTTTCTGCCATATATTTATGAGATTTTCTTTCAATATTTCCTTTTCTGTTTGAAAGAATCTATCAACATCAATAGTGGAGTCATACACATGACATATAGTCCAAAGCGTGTATAGTTAAATACCAATGTCTTTGGACTTGCACTTTGAAGTAGATCACCATCATCAAATGTTTGGTGTTCTTTCAAAATTCCTTTCTTTAGTAATCTCTTGGTGTAGTAAACATTTTACCTACATCAAATATTCACCCTTATCATGGAATCGTCCATGATCAAGCTACTTTTAGCTTATAACGATGAATTATGAGTATAATGTTGCTATCCAAAACCTTTTGGAGGATTAGGACAACAAGTGTCTCCAACCTTTTGCAAATTCTCATCAAAATATGAGAACATGAACTTTTGCCATATTATACTCTATCATGTTGTAACCAAAACTTCGTTTCAGATATCACAATATCTTCCACACATCATGGTTTCTGAAACAACTCTTTCAGATCCTAGATAACCTTGATATTAAGAGAATCCTTTGAATATCAAGAATCATGGAGACAAACATGATACTTATATACTAACACTTGGAATTGTTACTCTGATTTAATACTAATTATTAAACTTCATGGAGTAACCGGAACTTACTGAAAGTTTGCAATAGGACTTTAAACTTTAGATTAACACTTCAAAACAATACGATACCAGTTCGTAAAGTAACTAACCAGAATTCTATAGTTCTATCATCTCAATTATAACTAAGCGCAAGGTGGTAAACGGATGCCAATGACTACAACAACTATGCAAATTCACTTTGATTTAGTTTATGATAAATTGAGTTCTAATTAATAATTAAATTAATCTAGGTGAACTCCCACTCAAAACAATATCCCTCACATTGTTTTAGTGATCACATGAACCAAATCCACCACATCAAAACCGATCATCACGAGAGTTGATATAGCTTCAATGGCGAACAATCAACATGTTCATCATATCTACTATATGACTCATGCTCTACCTTTCGGTAATCCGTGTTCAAGATCAAACCTTAGTTTCCGCATGAGCAAATCTGGCTTGCTCACGTTGTATACACTTGTAGAATCTAACACACCCGATCATCACGTGGTGCTTCGAAACAACAAGCTTTAGCAACGGTGCTAACTAAGGGTGAACACTTTATGACTTGAAATTCATGTGCATGAGGGATCATCTTATAATGCTACCGTCGTCTACTAAGCAATACAAGATGCATAAAAGGATTAACATCACATGCAATTCATAATATGTGATATGATATGGCCTTTCTTCTTTGTGCTTCCGATCTCCATCTTCTAGCACGAACATGATCTCCATCATCACCGGCATTGCATCAAGGTCAATGACGCTTCTCCATGGTTGTCGTCCACCGGCTTCAACTATTACAACTACTTTTAATAGACACGCGGGTCTTAACAGAAATTAAAGACAACCATATGGCTCCTGTCGGTTGCCTACTTACAATAAGGAGCATTGCATACATCAAATATAATCACAATCATGGCCATATCACATCACGACACCCACCAAAACAAAGTTAGACGCCTCTACTTTCTTTGCATATTTTACGTGGTTTGGGGCTTTCAATAAGTTTCGTTCTAACTTACGAACAAGAACCACAACATTGATACTAGCATTGTTGATCACCCGTTGTAAATTGGATCTTAACTATGCTAGGAAAGCGCACCCATAAAGCCACTTATGCAATACAAGTTGCATGTCAAGCGTGGAGCAAGTCTCATGAGCGATGTCATGTAAGGTTAGCCGGGCGCTTCATCCCAACATACCGCAAGATGCAAAGTACACAAGAAGCAATCGACAATAAAATCATCAATGTCCACAATGACCATTGTGTTCTACTCGTCAGCAGATCTACATATAGACACGGCTCGATACCCTTTAGAGGGTTCGTAGCATGGAAAACAAAATTTTCTATCGCATACAAACAAACAAGCCAAGATCTATCTACTAGATTGTAGCGAGTCGATGGAATAACTTACCCTCGAAGATTCCAAAGTGTTTAACGAGGCGGATTCGTGGGTGATGTAGTCGTACTCTTTCCGATCTCAAGATCGTGTGAGCGATCCTTCCGGCGCTGCGTTCGGCGGCGCTTCATGATCGGTCACCGCGTTCGGTACTCGAAGACCTTCCTCTCCCTTGTTCCAAAGAAGCAGAGGTTGTAGCACTCTCCTCGTGATTCGGAAGACTGGCGTGGTACTGGAAGTAGAGGAAATCCCGAGGCTTCGCCTTAAGCCGGAGCGAGTATGGTGGAGTATGAGAGAGGGCTATTAGTGGTCTAGGGATTAGACACACCAATTAGAAGGCTCTAAACCGCAGGCTAGAGCAATTAGAAGCTCTAAACCAAAACGGCTCTAAACCGGAGATTAGAGGATAGGAACTTGTGTGTCTAGAGGAGGAGGCCCTGCCCCTCCTTTTATAGGTGGGAGGGGCGGCCAAGGGGAGGGGAGTCCCTCCCCAAGTCGGCCTTGGTTGGCGCGCCGGCTTGGAGGAGAGGTACTCCTCCTCCAAGTTGGTTTCAACCTCCTCTTGCTTGTTTCCCACAGTTTCCTATTTCCCACAGTTTCCTGTTTTCCATAGTTTCCTGTTTTAGCCGTTTGACTTTCAAACTGGCAGTTTGACTTTTCAGTTTTGGAACAGCAAGAACACTTAGTACATGATGCAATCATTCAATGAGACATTCATGTACCCTTCCCCAGTCTTGGACAATCCGGAACCTTCTAGAACATTCGATGAAAACACGGAATCATTCCCGAACTCAAAGCAGGACTTTCCTTATATGAATCTTATTCTCCGGACCATTCCGGATCACCTCGTGATATCCCGGATCCCATCCGAGACTCCGAACAACATTCGGTCTCTTTCTCATAATACCATAACTACTCAAACAACGTCGAATCCTTAAGTGTGTCTCCCTACGGTTCGTGAATTATGCGGACATGATCGAGACACTTCTCCGAACAATAACCAATAGAGGAATCTGGAAATTCATATGGCTCCCACATATTTCTACGATTAATTTGCGATCGAATGAACCACTTACATACGATACCAATTTCCCTTTGTCTCACGATAGTTTACTTATCCGAGGTTATGATCGTCGGTATCTCTGCATACCTAGTTCAACCTCGTTACCGATAAGTACTCTTTTCTCGTTCCCGTGATATGTGATCCTTTGTGACCCAGTCACATGCTTGCAAGCTAATTGGATGACATTCCACCGAGAGGGCCCAGAGTATATCTATCCGTCATATGGATGGACAAATCCCACTCTTGATCCATGTGTTTCAACCAATACTTTACGCACACTCAATGCCACTTTTATAGCCACCACATTACGGTGGTGTTTGATGACATCAAAGTATCCATCCGGAAAAGGTGATATGCATGATCTCATGGTCGAAGGAATTAGGTTACTATGTATCAGAAAGCATATAGCAATTGAACTATTGAAATGACTTGATCTTTATGCTACGCTTATCTATAGGAGTATGTCCATCACATCATTCTCCTAAAGATATGATCATGTTGTTAATAACATCTCTATGCTCATGATCAGGAAACCATGATCATATATTAACCAACAAGCTAGTTTAACAAGAGGCTTTACTAGGGACTCTTATTTCAGTTTACAAATCACACAAGTATTAATGTTTCCGGTTAATACAATTATAGCATGGTATGTAAACATTTATCATAAGTGTGAAGATATGATAATAACCACTTTATTATTGCCTCTTGGGCATATCTCCAACAAAGCCCCCAACCACATGATATGTGTGCAAGCATGAACAATAAAATGCAACAAGTAGATATCATATATTATAAAAATACGGGGATTGGAAAGGGGATCACACATAGGGGGCTTGACGATCTTGGTTTGGGGTTTCGACGGGTTCGGGCTTCGGATCCGGTTCGGCGAGAAGGCGGTGAAGCACGAAGGTTCGGTCTTCGGGTTCCGTGTAGACGATCTTCACATCCAGGGTCTCTCTCATCTTGCATCGAGGATCTTGAGAGTACATGTCGAGGATCTCGGGCACATCAACGGAACAGTTATTGGAGCGATCCATTTGACCTCATAGTACACGGGTAGAGACGCGGTACCACCTTCTCGTCAGTGTCGATAGTGTACAGAAGTACATCAGCGGCGCAAAAAATCCAATGTTCTGAAATCTGGAGGTAACAATAAGAGGAGCACTCGCTCAGATGTTTCTCATGTAGCCAACGTTAAAAGCAACATGATTACAAGGGTAGGAACCGGTCAAAGATACTGGCCACACGGTTCGATGAGAGCTTGCAGAACGAGACCACCGAGACGTTGTAGGGCATGGCGATGATGGGACCCTACGGGCGCGTGCGGCCAACGGGCGGCGCTCAAGTCGCTGGCCAGCGGCAATGAACGTGGGGAGGTGAAGAAGAAGCCTTGGCTTGCCGGATGGAGGCGGCGGGAGGTGGCGAGCGGGAAGAGACGGAGGTCGGCGGACTCGGCCGGACGGCGGGCGACGCTGTAGGGCAATCCAAGGCCAGCGCAGCAGGAGGTGTAGAAGGGTTGGCGCAAGGCGGAGCCACGCGGGGCTGGACGAGGGAGAGGAGGCGGTGACCGGCGCTGCAGGCGACGGAACAACACGGACGAAGTGGAGAGGCGCCCGCGAGTAGCGCGGCAGTAGAGGCGTGCGGTGGGAGGAGGCCAGGCCCGACACAGAGCAGAGGAAGGACCGGAGGTGAGGCCGAGGAAGCGGCGGCAGGGAAGGAGGGTGTCGGGGAGAAAGAGAGAGGGGTGGGGATCGCGATGGGGAGAGGGGTGAGCGGCGTGGGACACGCGGGGTGGGTCCAGGGATCACGCGGGGGATCGAGGGAGCTGGGAGCGTACGCGCACGCTAGCGTGCATGCGGGTGCGTGGTGTTGTGTTGTGGCGGCCAGGGAGTGGTTGTAGGATAAAGTAGGGAGGGGGATTTTAGGGTTAGGGTTTGGTTTAGGTGGGCCGGTTTGTAGGTGATCTAGTTCGGTTGGGCCTGTGGCCTGACCGGTCGGACTGCCTCCTCGGCCAAAAATGTTTTATTTATTTTATTTAGTTTTAAATATCCTTTTGGTAAAATAGTTTAGGCAAACAAAGATTCGGGCGGACCAAGGATTTTACATTTGAAAAAGAGGGGATATTTTAAAAAACAAAAACAGGTTTTTACCAAAATAGTTTTAAGCAAACAGATGCATACTGATGTCATGATGATGCACATAATAAAACAACAATGATTTTCTAGTAGTGGTTTTACCCGGGGTGCTACCATTCGACACCACTAACAATGGATCTCGCCCTCGAGATCCGCCTCATGGTACAAGGGAGAAGGCCAGCAATCTGAATCTTCTCGCTTTGTGTAGATCCTCGCGACACCACTAACAAGGATTTTTTTCTCCATCTTGAAATCGGCGACACCACCAATAAGGGGTCTTTGTTCACGTTCGTCGAGAGAACACTCTGTATAAACAAATATGAAGGTCGAGGTCTCAAAAAGGGAAGGCCGCCTCTAACTTCCGTGGAAGGAGTAAAATTGCTTAATCCACCGATTCAATGTACAAGAGCGAATGATAAGAGTAGTCAGATGGTGATCAGTCCATCGCGCATCCAAAGCATTACTCTGCACATGAATTGGAGAATTATGCAACCAACTCTCGGAATTCAGACTAAAGATCTTGTCAATCGAGATTCAGAAACAAAAGGACAAAGTAGGCTCTTCATCTGATCTGATGTAGATGAGGTCGTCGCATTGGAAACATAGGAGGATACAAAAAAATTAGTGAATTTTTGGTCCACTGAAAGATACAACAGATGAAAGATCCATCAAATAGCATGAAGACCGGATGTCGAAGAATCGTTACAAGAGGAGGAAGCGAAACCCTGAAGGTACGACGAAAACCCAACCACGAGAATTCCTGAACTCGAAGAAAAGATAAGAGAGCGGATTCAAAACACGTTAAGGTAAGAGGAGAATAGCAGAGGGATAAGGAGTAAAAGCAGACCTAATCAGATCTATCCAACCAATTTTGCAAAATAGTTTTGAGACTCTAAAATGGCCGTTAGCTAGGTTATCCTACAGGATGGACCAGTGGGGTATCGTAACTGCTAAACTCTGATACCACTATGTAACACCCTCGGATCGGCTCTATGCAAGTTTCAGCGATTCCCGCCAAACCCGCATAGAAACGATTCAAAGGTGCCCACCAGGCACTTGCGTGTGGGTGGAAAATGAAGTAATATCATTACACAATAGTCCATGATGGAACACACAGAACATATATATACAACAACGACTCCAAGAGTCAAGAATACAGATATACAGTACAAAGATCCAAATCACCTTGAAAACGATACAACGTATGAGTACGAACAAGATGCAATGAGCTAAGAGCCCTGAAGAATAACCAATGGCGTCAATAACCCTGCCCAGGCCGAGCCGGAAGGGTAACCCTGCTAACGACGTCGATCTCAAAACCTGCTTAACAAAAAGGGGTGCCGACAAAAGGCAAAGGACAAAAGAGAGCGGTCAGTATTGAGGCCAGTACACGGCGAGACTAGATTTCGGCGGTCCTCGCCTACATATGTATGGTGGACTGAAACGGTGACGCAGCATACACTAAACATCCTATGGAGACTCGATACAACTGTCGGCTATTAGAGAGGTGTAAGAAAGATCTATTCGAAACCAATCTAATACTACCACCAAACATACCCATCCTGGTATTTCCCCCTCGAGACCAAACGAGGAAGTCAATCCGAGGAAACTCACACAGTTGGAAGTTTTATTCATTTATTCCATGGTGGTTGTCCAACTTACTAGTCATATCAGATGCAAGTCATATTATAACAGTAAACTTTAGTTATAGTTGTCTATGATCGAGAACTGTGCTCCAAGTCGTCCATAATCGTGGACACGGATTCTCGAAAAGATTTAACCCTGCAGGGGTGCAACCAAATTCCCACACGCACATACACCCTTGTTGTCAGATCAGGTAGGTACAAGATCACAAAACATACATCCAACGGTATGTCCACGGGGTTTCGGACACGACGTTTCCCAGACCCAAATCAAGCACATGGGGGACACCCCACTAAGCTACCCGTAACAAAGTCGGCCGGTCTCCAAGACGGGCCCAGGGTTTGTGTTGATGGTTGTAAACTACTGGGAACCCGAAAGTGTGATCGGGCTTGTCGATACCGCAAACATTCCACATTTGTTCCTAAACAGTATAGGCGCTCCACGTGCAATCGTAAATAAAGCAGTAAAGCATGGCATAAGTACAAGATAGTAATAAAGCCCCAAACTACTTTGTGGCCCCTAGTATAGTACTTTGAAATCAGGTACTAAATCGATGGGGGTGCCCACACACCCCACCTGTGGTTAGAGCGCTCGATCTCGGAACAGGCGTCAAGAACTCGGGGTCCTAGGGACACCAGTGAGCGGTTAAAAACCAAATATTGTCTATTACCCATCGGTGCCTCTGCATTATTTACCTACTTTCAATTTTAGTTATTATACGATAATTAAAGCCACGATCTCCATGATTAAGCATGTGCCAACCACCCCACAACGGTGGAACATCGACGACGCGAAGCAGCACCTAAGCAAGCGACTACGACTCGCAAGGCCGACTATCTACCAAACAATAGGTAATAGGAGGTGTCCATGGTAATATAGAGGTTGTAGGGAAGTATAAAAGGGTACGGAATCTATAGCATCGCAACACAGATAGCAATAGATCAACAGGAGGAAATAAAGACTACAAAAGTAAGATAGGTAGAAAGGGGGAGAATGCTCGCTTGAAAAACATTGCCGAAGTTTTGTAACCGAAGAACTTGTCGAAGCTCACAACATCTCATCGTCCTATCCGGAAAGAATCAAACACTAAAAGGAACAACAACAACAATTACAACTAATGCGAAAGAATCGGCATGATCATGATAAGATGAATGACATGGCAAAGATGTGATGCAATTAGGCAATATTAAGTGGAACCGCGGTCCCGATATTTATTAGATGGTTCATGTTATTTAGATACCTCACAATTTAAATATTGTCTTAACATGGCAAAATATATCACCGATTTACTACACAATTTTAAATGGAGTCAATATTAAACTAGATACGATCGCGTATGGCATCCATATTTAATTATGAGGTGAATCGACAGAAATCCCCCAACCACATGATATGTGTGCAAGCATGAACAATAAAATGTAACAAGTAGATATCATATATTATAAAAATACAGGGCTTGGAAAGGGGATCACACATATGGGGCTCAGACGATCTTGGTTCAGGGTTTCGACGGGTTCGGGCTTCAAATCCGGTTCGGCGAGGAGGGGCTTCAGATCCGGTTCGGCGAGGAGGCACTGAAGCGCGAAGGTTCGGTCTTCGGGTTCCGTGTAGATGATCTTGACGTCTAGGGTCTCTCTCATCTTGCATCGGGGATCTTGAGAGTACATTTCGAGGATCTCGGGCACATCAACGGAACGGTTATTGGAGCGATCCATTTGACCTCACAGTACACGGGTAGAGACGTGGTACCACCTTCTCGTCGGTGTCGATAGTGGACAGAAGTACATCAGCGGCGCAAATAATCCAATGTTCTGAAATCTGGAGGTAACGATAAGAGGAGCACTCGATCAGATGTTTCTCATGTAGCCAACTTTAAAAGCAACATGAGTACAATGGTAGGAACCGGTCAAAGCTCCTGGCCATGCGGTTAGATGCGAGCTTGCAGAACAAGACCACTGAGACGTTGCAGGGCATGGCGGTGATGGGACCCTGCCGGCGCGTGCGGCCAAGGGGCGGCGCTCAGGTCCCTGGCCAGCGGCAATGAACCCGGGGAGGTGGAGGAGAAGCACGCGGCGGCGCTGTCGGCTGGAGGCAGAGGCGACGGGAGGTGGCAGACGCGGGGAAGAGACGGAGGTCGGCGGACTCGGCCGGACGGCGGGCGACGCTGCAGGGCAATCCAAGGCCAGCGCAGAAGGAGGTGTAGAAGGGTTGGCGCAAGGCGGAGCCACGCGGGGCTGGACGAGGGAGAGGAGACGGTGACCGGCGCTACAGGCGACGGAACAACACGGACGAAGTGGAGAGGCGCCCGCGAGTAGCGCGACGGTAGAGGCGTGCGGTGGGAGGAGGCCAGGCCCGACGCAGAGCAGAGGAAGGACCGGAGGTGAGGCCGAGGAAGCGGCGGCAGGGAAGGAGGGTGTCGGGGAGAAAGAGAGAGGGGTGGGGATCGCGATGGGGAGAGGGGTGAGCGGCGTGGGACACGCGGGGTGGGTCCAGGGATCACGCGGGGGATCGAGGGAGCTGGGAGCGTCGTTTGCACGCTAGCGTGCGTGCGGGTGCGTGGTGTTGTGTTGCAGCGGTCAGGGAGTGGTTGTAGGATAAGGCAGGGAGGGGGATTTTAGGTTAGATTTTGGTTTAGGTGGACCGGGTTGCAGGTGATCTGGTCCGGTTGGGCCTCTGGCCTGACTGGACTGCCTCCTCGGCCAAAAACGTTTTATTTAGTTTTAAAATATTTTTTTGATAAAATAGTTTAGGCAAACAAATATCCGGGCGGACCGAGGATATTTTAGAAAACAAAAACAGGTGTTTACCAAAATAGTTTTAAGCAAACAGATGCATGCTGATGTCATGATAATGCATATAATAAAATAATAATGATTTTCTAGTAGTGGTTTTACTCGAGGTGCTACACCTATCTAACCATCTAGAGCACTTGTCGTCCTAAATTATTCGTTCCTTTTGTGAGGGGTATCAATATCGATCTTGTAATTAACTTGTGTTTCAGCCAACCCCTTGTTCGTAAGGGGATCAATTTCTTGTAATTAACTTTGCTGCCTTCTATAGAAATATGATGCGTGATTGCGCATTCTCAAAAAATTGATCTCCGGTAGACTAGTGCTTTATGTTATATATAAGCTTGCGCGGAATGTTAAGTGACTGACTTTTTCCTTGTCACGTGTATGGAGACAACTACGCATAAGAGTGTACGTTCTAGGTAACCATGAGCCAGTTCACATTAGTACATTGCCCACACAAACTTTTAAAGAGTAAAATGTGTGGAGATCCTAAAAGTTTGGACCATACCTTATATGGGTCCTAACTCTTTGAAATTGTGTAGCGCCAGTCGTGATTCTTTTTAAGTTGTGCAGGATATGTTCTAAAGTGGTTTGACTGGCTTTTGACCGCTGTCACATAGAAGGGAGCGACACACTGCCAAACTGTCTGCCGACGAAAATTAGCAGAGACCCTTGCCGATTTCAGGAGTCCATTCTAAGGTCTCCAACCACTTCCCCAAATCGATACAGAGCTTAGCGGCAGAGCGGAGGCGAGCGACGTCGAGGGGGTTATAGCTTTGTCATCCTGCGGCGATCCGCCGCCGTAATACTGGGGTTGGTGAGCTAGGATGGCTCCGAGGAGGCAGGCCACTGGTGATCCATCACCAGCATACAGTAAGTTCGCAAACGCTAGCCGCTTTCAGTTTTGTAGAAAAAATCGTCTTGCTTGACAATTGAATCGCGATTAGAGCTCGATAATGTGTTTAGATTGTTCGTAATATTTGAAAGACGCCATGTTCAGTAGCAATTTGCTGATTTCGTCTGGTAGGTATGACCAAGGCATTGTTCTCCATAGAGATGAAGCATGGCGGTTTATTTTGTAGAGTTGGTGTCATCAAGTGTTATGTAGATGGAAGAACCGATTACTTTGATGGACTTTGATGGATGTGAGGCTGATACTTGGTCGCCGCAGTGGATCAAAGATTTTATCGAATAGCTAGGTCATGATCCGGCGAAAGGTTGTGTGTACTGGCTACTACCAGGTAAGAGTTTGGACAATGGATTGCGGATAGTGGATCGTGATAGAGACACACTCAACATGATAATTGTTGTTCCAAAATTTAAACATTTCACGATTTACGCTAATGAACCACATCTATTTGACAACATCAATCTTGATGATGTTGCAATCGTTGGTTCTCAAACACTGCCAGCAGTCTTAAGCCCAAAGAAGAGCTCGAAGAGGCAAAGCACAAGCATAAGTTCAGATGCGGGTGCATTCAGGGGTGTTAGAAGAGAAAGATAACAACCAGAAGAAGTTCCAATTTCAGTTGTGCCCTCAGATTCATATGATTCGGGTGATAAAGATTTTGTGGACAATTACAATGATATTGAGGATGATGATGACCTCTATGATGAGTGGCTGGACAAGGATGCAGAAGATGGAGGGAAGAAGAAGAAGAGAGAGAGAATCTATAAGACAATGACTATGATACAGATGAGCTGGAGCTGCCTTGTTCAGATGAGGATGAAGAAGTTGTAGATCCTAGCAAGCCAAAAAGGCATCTGGTCAAGTTTACTAGTTTTAGACCAGTGGACATGACAACAACACAATTCAAGATTGGCATGTGTTTCCCTACTATCAATGATCTTAGGAAAGCACTGAGTGAGTATAGTATCCAAAACAGAATAGTAGTTGCGTATGTGAAGAATGACAAGTAGAGAGTAAGAGTTTACTGTCTAGGGAAGCCTCCATGTTCATGGTTCCTTTTTGCAGCATCTGACATCAGGAAAACTTGCTTTGTGGTGAAAAAATATATTGCCACTCACATCTATGAGAGTGTTGAAATTGGAAGTGTTCACGTCTAATTATTTGGCCAAGCATTATTTGAACACTTTTAGGGCAGATACGGAGATGACATTGGCAAACTTTGCAAATCTAGTGCAAAAATATTTCAACATGACTCCTTCTACTGACAAGTTGTCTAGAGCTAGAAGATTGGCAATGAAGGAGATTCATGGAGATGATGTGCAACCGTTCAACAAGCTCTAGGACTATGCTGCAGAGGAGGAGATCAAATCCTGGAAGTAGTGTCTTCATTAATCTAAAGGATGGCCTTTTCAGTTTCATGTACTACTCTTTGTCTGCATGCAAGAAAGGTTTCCTGGCATCTTGTAGACCTGTTATTTGCATAGATGGGTGTCACATAAAACCAAATTTGGTGGGCAATTGTTCACAATAGTAGGAGTAGACCCAAATGACTAGATTTATCCCATTTCCATGGCTTATGTGAAGTTGAAGATACCAAAACCTGGAAGTGGTTTCTTCAAACACTGAAGTAGGATTTAGGGATAATAAACACTACTCCCTGGACCATAATGAGTGATAGACATGAAGGACTTATAAATGTTGTGGCAGATAAATTCCCAGATTCACAACATAGGTTTTGTGCGAGGCACCTTTATCAGAATTTTTAACAAGAAATTTAAGGGAGAGGTCTTGAAGAACAAGTTGTAGGAAATTTCAAGAGAGCATATACCATGACTGAATGGAAGATGCATATGGATGAGATGAAAGAGCTAAACATAGAAGCATATGAATATTTGGAGGGAATTGAACCTAGTGCATGGTGCAGAGCTCATTTCAGTGAATTTCCCAAGTGTGATCTGCTACTAAACAACATGTGAAGTGTTTAACAAGTAAGTTACTGCATTTTTTAACACATGTGCTACTTTATTTACCACGTGTATGTTAATTATTGCATTGTTTATTTGGTTATAGATATATTCTGGATGCAACAAAGATGCTTGTGTTAAGCATGTTTGAAAAGGTCAAGAGTCAGGTGATGACAAGATACTACACTAAGAATCAAGAAGTTGAAGAGATGGGTGGGACTGTTTGCCAAAAAAAATAGGAAAAATTGGCAAAACTTGTAGATTTTTTCCAACAATTTCACTCCATTTCCAGCTGGCAAGGGAAAGTTTGGTGTTGGCAAGTACCAAGTTAGCATAGAGAAGAAACATTGTAGTTATAGGAAGTGGAATCTCACTGGCATACCTTGCCACCATGGGATAGCTTGTCTCACGCATGAGAGGAAGAGTCCAAAAGCTAATGTCCATGATTGCTACAGTATTCAGAGTTTCAAGCTAGCATATTATGAGTTGATTATGCCCTATAGAGATGAGAGAGAGAGTGGAAAAGCATGAATGGCTATCCAATTTTGCCACATGTGTACACAAAGACAGTTGGCAGGCCTCCAACAAAAACAAGAGTAGCACCTAAGGAAAAGGATGGTAAATTTTCAAGGCATGGGACCATACAACACTGGAGTGTTTGTTCCTCTATAGAACACAACAAAAGAAAATGCCCAGATCTTGGTAGAGGTGAAATTATAGTAGTTGATCTTGTTGGTGATGTACTAGTAGTTGATGTTGTTGGTGATGTTCCGGTAATTGAAGATGATACCATGCCACCTAGGAGAAAGCTACTTATCATAAGGTTTTCTTCTACTGAGGTACATGTGTTGCTTCTCAATTATTTCTACAATTTTTATCTTGCAATTGTTCCATTAGTTGATCAACCTGCTATCTTTATTATGACTTGTAGCTATCTGGTACTACACATAATGATTTTGGTGCACAATCTAGTCAATCATCCATGCTAGGTAGGATGATAGAAACCGTAAGTGACATCCTACTTATCTCTTTGAATTTAATGCAAATGTAAGTGGCATCCTACTTATCTCTTTTTACAATTGATAAGATGCACCTACATAGCAATCCCATGTGGCACCAGGTCCTCTGCCTGAGTCTAGCTTCATTGCTAATATCAGAGATCCCATGCCATAACCTAGGGCCAACAGATGTGTTGTTGCCGCAAAGAATAAGAAATAAAAGGCAGCTCTAGCAACAAAGAAGAAGAAAGGACTGAGAAGGCAGAAGCTCATGCTATTTTTAAATCTTTTGGTAGTGTGGTTTGCCTTTTGGATCTTCAAAAAGGCTGGAGGCGCTGACATAAACCTCATGCATGATGGTTGTTGTTGTAGGTTTATTTGCGCCTCGAATTTTGGTAGCTTATGTATGAAAACATATATGTCGATGATATGCTTCTATCTATTGTCTCTTTGGACATATCTGTGCTGATATCTATGATATCAGTACAATTGCCACAATTCAGCCCAATGACGACTTTCCAGTCGACCCTGAACTTGAATCCATGGCGGAAGAGGAGACGGGAGAGAGAGATAGGAGATGGGGAAGAAAAAAGACAGAGAAGAGGCAATTTTATATAGCAGGGCTATCTGCAATTTACCCAACCGCTTCGGGCCGAAAGTTTTCCGCCAGTGTGTTGCTCCCTCCTACATGGCAGCGGGCAAAGGCTGGTCAGACCACTTTAGGACCCATCCTGCGCAACCTAAAAAGAATTAGGAGTGACGCTACACAGTTTTGGTATGGTCCAAACTTTTAGGACCTCCTGTATATTTTACTCATTTCTAAATGAGAAGTTGTTTCGTGATAGTATTACTTAGGACATGTACAATGCTAGGGAAGAAGGCATGACTTCTCTTAGCTTTCCACATTATTTAAAAAAAACACAATATGTAACATGTACAATGTATTACCTTTTATTACTATCTCTACCAATTAATGAGTAAAAAAATAGTTGGCTAAAGGAAAACATATGGTACAATGGAGAAAATAATCTTCTCTTATTTATAAGAGGATCATCCCTCAACTAAGAGAAGACAACCTTCTCTTTCTTGTTTCTCTCTACTCCAACTAAGCAAAAAAAATCTCTTGTTTCTCTCTACTCCAACTAAGCAAAAAAAATTCAACATGGCAAGCATAAGAGGAAGCTGACATCACCCACATTATACATGCCCTTAGATTCCTTATATTGACAAAACAAATGCTCACATTTCAGCTTTCTTCTAGATGTGCCCTACTCATTCAAAGGGTGAGAGGTAAGTTTGAACAGAAGGGAGCAATTGACAAGTACTCCATATTTGATTCGTGAAGCCTTCAATCATTTATTATTACTCTCTTATATATATTATATAAATAGAAACAGTTTTGAAACCTTACATAAAATTGCACAGCACGGTATAGACCAACACAAATATTACTAGAGATCACCCCTCACCTCGGACAGAAAGCTCACGAGTAGTATACGATTTTTATCATGATCACCCAACCAAGGCACCAACAAAAGGAATACGCATTGAACCCTGCTGCAACTATCTACCCCACCTGTTCCATTCCTGGCTACGCATTTCAGAAACCAGATGGCAATGGCAAGACGCTGCTAAGCTTTGACGATCGGGTCCTCCTCTTCCTCAGCCTCTCCGCGATGATGAAGGCAAGCTCCAGAGACTGGGAAGCATTCAGCCTCGGGTCACAGTGTGTGTGGTAGCGGTCGCCCAGGTCATCAAAGGTCACAGTTCTGGATCCGCCAATGCACTCTGTCACGTTCTGCCCAGTCATCTCGAGGTGGACACCTCCCGCGTGGCTCCCTTCTTGCTCATGAACATCGAAGAATGCCCTGACCTCAGCCTATATAAAAGAAAAAAATCCGGATTAGTCTGGGGCCATGACTGCAAAGACTTGAGCAAAGAATAGAGTATCAATGAAACGAACTTGACCACCTTATCCTAGCCATGATCACAAATGCACACTTCAATAAATAAAAGGTGCACTGTTTTCTGTACTTATTTCTTAATTTTGCAGTTCAAAAATGACTGGAGTTATTATTAGTGAAATATACTAATTCATCTAATATGGTGACCAAATATCCTCCTTCCTCCTTCCAAGAAGCAGAACTCTTCTTGAAACTCAGATTGGTACTGTTAGCAACTTCCAGTAGTAGCTGGTAATTAACAGCAAATGATTTCAGTAGACCCACTTCAATCGTAATCGTTAGACCCACTTCACTAAATTCATTAAACTGACATGTACCACTGTGTGACCATCCATGATGGTGACTATATCTCCGCACCAGTCCAACAACCACCATCCCATGAAACATATGATGGGTGTCTCCATCATACCTAACAGGCTAGAAAACACCTATCATAATTTTCAGAGCATACAAATTTGAGATTACACTGACTAGTCACCAACTATTAGTCACATCTAAAAATGCAATATCAGTTCCTCATTAATTTATGTAGATTTGAATATATCAATCTCATAGGGTGTATATAAGAACTCTTCTAGCTTAATTAATGAAAAGCCAAGAATCTTTTCATCATTTTACTTTTTTAATCTAGCTGGAATATTATATATCACAGTGCTGTCAACTTTGATAATTCATCAGCTAATTAGCTCATTCGGTTAGGACCACAGTGTTACTCTATAACAGCAGTGAAAATATGCCTAACATCTATTTCTATTTTTTAAATTTTCTTAGGTAGATGTGGGTAGCACATATGATGCGCAGATTGCTCAAAGAGGTCACATCATACTAGGTGAAGCAACAATATGTACTTGGTAGATAAATAGAGCATACCAGAATAGAGTCAAAGGGGCGTGTCTTTAGACCACAAGGAGCCTTGATGGTGTTCCCGTGCATGGGATCAGTTATCCAGGTGACAATTTGACCAGCATGGCGGACAGCACGGATAAGATGAGGTAATTTGACCCTCATGTTCTCTGCCCCCATTCTTGTAATGATGGTAATTCTCCCTGGCTTGTTTGTTGGGTTCAATATTTCAATCAGCTTCACCAAGTCGCTCGGGTTCATTTTGTCACTCACCTGAAATCCACATTTTCCAAATGATGTTTAGCTCAGCACGCACAGGTATATTTTATTTTGATAACATGAAGTTAGTTTGAAAAGCAACCTTGATGCCAAGAGGGTTAGCAACACCCCTGAGGAATTCAACATGAGCACCATCGAGCTGGCGAGTGCGTTCACCGACCCAGAGCATGTGGGCAGAACAGTCGTAGAAAAGACCAGATGTTGAGTCCTGACGGGTCAGAGCTTGCTCGTAGGGTAGGAGCAGGCACTCATGAGAGGTCCAGAATTCAGTACTCGACATAACGGGGTGGTCCAATGTTAGTCCAGCTGCAGACATGAAGCCAAGGGCTTCATCAACCCTGTGTGCCAGTTCACGGTACCTAACACAGAATCCCAAAAATAATAAGATGATAGAAAATTTTCTTAAATAGCCAAGAAAACAGCAATTTATACCATTTCTATCAAAATAATCAGGCAACAGTTAATAATTACGAAACTCTTAACATTTCAACTTGTATTGAACACCAATGTTAGATTTTGTTGTTACACGGTAAACCATTATATGTTGGGGTGGAAGCATTCCACAGTGGAGTACAACAATACCAGATAACTGTATGACCACTGGATAACTTCAGAAAAAGATAAAATGGCCCATCCTATAACGTCTGACTTCCCAGGAAAACAGAATTACTACGGCCTTGTTTACTTCTAGTGTATTTGAGGGGATTATCCCGAATTCCAGAAAATCCCCAATGGTCTGTTTACTATGCCGGGTTTGGAGGGCATAATCCCAAGATATCCCCCACAATCCCTTACGGAACCTCTTATTTTTGTCTAGATTAAAAACTCTCCACCATAGTAGAGCATATTATGGAAGAGTATTTGAGGGGATTGGGTGTTCACCAAATCCCCTCCCATCCCCAAACCTGTCGAGGGTAAAAATATGAGAGAAGTAAATAAGACCTAAAAGGTAATGAAAAAAGGATGTGTGTACATGTGCATTCCCATCAAATAGGTACTTTGTAGCGTTCAACGGAACAATGAAAAATGCATATCATAAGCTAACAATATGATATTATCGGTTTAACTGAAAAATAGTAGAAATTAGAATCAGACTTTGGAAGAATTCGTTGATCTATTTCAATTTGATTCCTCCAACAGTAGAAAGTAATGGAATGATCTAATAAAGTTTACTTTTCTCTATGTCAGCAACTACGGCTTAGTCCATGACAAACAACTGCCATTCCCTTATTGTAAGGGAGTCAACTATTTTGTAAACAAATCCACTCCCTAACATGGATACACACGAAAAACTAACAGTAATGAGTGTTTTTTTCACTAGAGCATATTATATTTGAAGAACAGGTTTAGATGCACACTACTCACAGTTTGCAGTCATATAAATAAATCAAAATTTTATCATATGTAATTTATATCATTCTCTTGCATTATTTCCTCTTTTCCCCACTACTCTTTCTAAATTAAAATCTGCCTTACATTGGTAGGTAGCAACTCAATGATCATCGACCCGACAGCGACACTATAACAATCTTTTGTTTGCAGCGGGCATAACTGAACAGTTATCATAATCAGGAGAAAAATGCACAAAAGATCTTTTCACCTGTCGCCCTGCTCGCTGTTTTCAGTGAAATCGAGGTTCCACTGCGTGACCCGCTGCATGGCAGCATACCCTCCCATGGCAAAAGCACGGAGGAGGTTGAGTGTGGCAGCCGACTGGGTGTAGGCCCGGATCATCCTCTGGGGATCGGGGATGCGGCTCTTCTCGTTGAATGCATCCCCGTTGATGTTGTCCCCTCGGTAGCTCGGCAGCTTCACTCCGTCCCTTACCTCGAAGGAATCCGACCTCGGCTTTGCGAATTGGCCGGCCATTCTCCCAACCTATTACCCAATCAACAATCAGCAGCTCAAAATTAGATCAGATTATAAGATAATTTCTCGGAGGCGGATTTGAGGTGAGCGACAGATGGGTACCTTGATGACGGGCATTTGGCCGCCGAAGGTGAGGACGGCGGACATCTGGAGGAGGACGCGGAATGTGTCGCGGATGTTGTTACCGTTGAACTCCTTGAAGCTCTCGGCGCAGTCACCTCCCTGGAGAAGGAAGGCCCGGCCCATAGCGGCGTCCGCTAGACGCTCCTCCAGGTTCCGCGCCTCTCCAGCGAAGACGATCGGCGGGAACGCCTCGATCGTCTTCAGGGCCGATTCCAGCTCCGCGGCGTTTGGGTACTCCGGCAGCTGCAGCGCCTTCTTCGCCCTCCAGCTGTCCACGGCCCACTTCGCCGGCGCCGCCGGTTTCGGGGTCGGGACCGCGGACTTCTCCGGCGCCACCGCCGCCGACGAGGTCTTCGCCGCGGCGGTGGAGGAGTTCTTCGACGGTTCCGCGGCGTGGATGGCGCAGATTGTGCGGCGCTTCAGCGGGAGGAACGACGGGGTGCGGCGGGGCTGCGAGACGGACCCGCCGGATAAGGCGGCCGACGCTGCGGTCGCGGCGTGGTTGGTGGCGAACGCCATTGCGGCGGGTGGCGGCGATTGGGTTGGAGTTGACGAATCTGGGGTTTGGGGAATGCAGTAGTGAACGGGAGGGCGTGCGGGGTGGGCGCCGTCTCTCCTGAAACGATTAGGAAGGAGGCGCCTATTTATAGCTGACCGGAGCCGGTCAGGCACTCAGGCTGAGGCGGGCCGGGGTTGGTGAGTGGGAGGGAGGCGGTGGTAGTTGGATGAAGCGACCCGGGAAGGGAAGAGGGAAAGAGCAGGGGATATTCCGGGGTTTTCTTTCTCGGCTAGCTCGACTCGAGGGTGGCTTGTTTTCTCTTTCATTTTCTATTACATACAGAGATTAGGGGTAGTATTGCTTACGGCATTTGGTGCACGTGGTCACAAGTATGTTTTAAAGAATATTTAGTTTGAAAAACAATCAGGTGTAGTCAAGGATATACCCGACGACCATGCAAATTACCAATTTTTATTATGAGCTATATGAATGTTTTTTTTTTTGGCAAAAATTATGCCTTATTGATAATCATCAACGGCAGTACAAGAGCACAAAAAGATAATAAAAATTACAATTAGATTCTTGAACCACCTACCGATGACTATAGACACTAGCGCGAGCGTCGCCGTGCTCGCCCCTCTATCACCGAAGACGGGCAAAGCTTGTCGTAGCAGAGCTTGTTATAGTAGACAAACGGGAAGTCGTCGTGCTAAGATCCCAAACGACCAACGCACTAGAGCTGCAACCCTCGTCAACGATGACAATCGTAGAACGGAAGAGAATGACCTAAAACCACACCGACACACAAAAGACGACTGGATCCCACAAAATCTGTCGGACACATGACTCCACGCGCCCTCCGCCGACGCTAGACGCACCAGCGGAGCAAGGATAGGACGGTGAGGACTTTATTCTGACTTCATGATAGATCCGCCGCCTCACCATCTCGAAGAATACACAAAAAACAGTCTAAAAAGAACGGAAACCTCCCACCGACGAGGGGTCGTGGTCCGCCACGCCTCCAAGGCCCTAAGGCCACCGGATGGGTTTTCTAATCGCCTCCATAGCCGCCTCTCAGGTCACGTATCGATTCGAGGTAACACGCAGTGTTAGAAGGTGATGTGATTGGAATATGTATATAATATATAGTTTATTTTTACCCTAAAAATCTAGATTTATCAAACCCCAAGAAAAAAATCACTTGGTGTAAGATTACTGAAACTAGAACTTGACACTTTTGTAATAGAACTTTGTTTATCAGACCAAATGTTATTTTGTGTGGAGTTTTTATCAGTGATGAAATAGGCCAGCGCCAAGGTTTCACTGTAGCTATGCACACACAAATGGAATACATAGATAATACGAAGCACAATATGTATAAGAGCATAGTAAAGATCCTTGGATAAATGTGGGCGATGCATTCTTATGACACCATAGTCCACTACCGCAACACTATAGATTCAATTGTTCAACCATTACTCAACCAACTAGTGTGGGACTCAATAGTTATTATGATAAACAAATCAAAATGATAGGTGATACGTTGAAAACGTATCTATAATTTTTTATGCTCCATGCTTGTTTTGTATCTGCTTTGCTTTACTTGTCCACACTTTGAGGTGCTTTTACATGTTTTCTGGTACTAACCTATTAACAAGTTGCCACAGTGTCAGTTGCATGTTTTCTGCTGTTTTTGGTTTCAGAAAAGTTAGTAAAGAAATATTCTCGGAATTGGATGGGACAAAGGACAAAGTCAATTACTTTACGTGGAGAACAAGAAGTTCAGAGGAGAGCCAGAGGGGCCGGCCAGAGGGGCCAAACCCCCCCAAGCACGGTCATAGGTGGGTTCGCGCCTGGCTAGGGTTTGGTGGCCCTAGCCGCCGCCTCGGTCTCCCCCTTCGCCTATAAGAAGCCCCCGATGCAGAAACCCTGAGTACCCGATCATAAATCCACGAAAACATCTGTAGCCGCCGCCACCATCGTCCCTAGATCGGGGGGATCTGAAGTTCTTTCCGGCACCCTGACGGAGGGGAGATCATCCCGGAGGCCTTCTCTCTGGTATGATGCGTGAGTAGTTCCACCTTGGACTATGGGTCCATGTAGTAGCTAGATGGTTGTATATCCTCCTTTGTGCTTTCATGTATAGATCTTGTGAGCTCCATTCATGATCAAGATCTAATCTATTTGTAATCATGCATGTTGTGTTTGCGGGGATCCGGTGGATATTGAGATTATTATGTTGGTTTGATTAATGGTTTTATCTTTATGATTCTATCATGTCTGTGTTGTTTGTGATCTTGCATGCTCTCCGTTGTTAGTACCTATCTTGGTCAAGTAGTTGCTAGTGACTCCAAGAGGGGGTATTTATGCTCGATAGTGGGTTCATGCCTCTAGTTTCCAAGGGAAGTGTCAGAAATCTCTTCGGTTGTACATGTGTTGTTGCTACTAGGGAGAAAACAACGGTCTCTTGTTCATGGAACATGTGGACTATTTACCTTATACACTTTTCTTAAAGCAATTGTCTGTTGCTTGCAACTTAATACTGGAGGGGGTTCGGATGATAACCTGAAGGTGGACTTCTAGTCATAGATGCAGTTGGATAGCGACCTATGTATCTTGTTGTATTGCCCAATCAACCTCATAGGATCTTTATGACTAGTAATTGCATTGTTATGCCTTGCTCAGTTCCTGTCAATTGTCCTGCTGTAATTTGTTTACCCTTCATGCCATGTTGTTTATCTAAGGATAGCACCTCTAGTGAACTATGGACCCCGGTCCAATCTTTACCATTGATATATCTTCCACTGTTACTTGTTTACTTGTTGCAAACTACTACCTTCCACACCATACGTTTAATCCTTTGTTACAACAAACCGGTGAGCTTGACAACCTCACTGATTCGTTAGGGCAAAGTCTTGAGTTTGTGTTGTGCAGGTCTCCGCGTTGCTTGCAACACCTGTGTGACGTTTCCTTCCTCCTACTGGTTCGATAACCTCAGTCTCAACTGAGGGAAGACTTGCTGCTGTGCTGCTTCACACCTTGCTCTTGGGATTTCCAACGATGTGCTCCACGTCAGCACCATCAACAAGTTTTTTGGCGCCGTTGCCAGGGAGGCTAAGGACGTCTTCACTAGGGAGTCCTTCACTTCCTTTCTCTTTACTTTGTTTTTAGTTTGCTTTGTTTCTTTTGCTTGGTTTTGTTTGCCTCTTTTAAAAAAAAACCCAAAAAATTAGTCTAGTTTGGTTTGCTTGCTTTATTCAAAACGAAAAAAAAAATAGTTCCTGCTCTAGCTCACCATGTTGCTCCCCAAGTTCACCTTGAAAGATATTGCAATAGGTAGTAGCTCCATAATTGGGAAATATAATATTGAAGAATTATTTAATCATGTTAGCAAGCATGAGGATATTAAGGATAAATCTATAGCAGAGCTTGCTCCTAATTATGAGATTGCTGCAGCTTCTTTAGTTCATATGTTGGAGGATGGGTTTATTAGCCTTAACCCCTTCATGCAATTTTTATTCCTAAAACTAAAAGAAGAGAAGAATGCTGGAAAAAGGGAATTCATCCTTGAAACTTTATCAAAGAATTCCATGATGTTGCTAGGGAGGCCAAAAAGGTTTTTGAACATTTCAATATGCTAGGTTCAAGTGTAAATGTTGTGGGTATTTCTGATAAAACTAAGCCTAGAGAGGAATTCAATATACCCATACCCTTTAAGCTTGTTGGAATGCATGAAGCCTTTGAAAAGAATTTTGATTGGATTGCTCCTAAAAATCTTTTCGATGAAGGTAGTAGACCAAAGAGAGATGAGAAGGTATCCTCCAAAACCCATTTGGATGAGATACCTTTCATATTTGAAGACTTTGCAAGTATGGATGTTAATGCTTCCTCATTTGAAAATACTTGATTCTTCTTGCTTCTTGTGCCTAACTTAAAAGCGTTAAAGAAAAGTACTTGTTGGGAGATAACCCAAGAGTTTCCTTGAGTATTGGAAGTTATTACTTGTAATGACCTCTCCTTATCTTTTTTGTTTCCTTTTTGTGCCAAGAATGACCTCTAATGAGAGGGAAGTAAGATTTGGGGAGTTGCTGTCCCAAAACAGATTTCTTTCCTCCACCAAAAAACATTCGTGAGGAGGCTCTGTAACTCGGATTGAGCTCAAAATTTACGAATACATCCCCAAATATGTTAGATAACTTTTGTTAGTTCAACACTTTTTGATTTGAGTAACAGAAGATGTTCTAAAAAATTGGTTTCTACCTGCTGGTCTGTTTTGACAGATTTCTGCCATTATTTGTATTTGCTTCTTATTGATTCATTTTTCAGTTCTCTTCAGGTAAATTAAGCTTTTTGAAGAAGTTACTAAAGTAGCTTGTGTTTTTAGTGAAAATTCTTGCTGTCCCAAAGCTTTGCCAGAGGTCTAATATCTTTTGAATACACTAATGTTGCTAATGAAGATTGTGTGAAGTTTTGTATGAAGGAAAAATTTCAGGTGTAGAGAGAGAATGATGTAATAAGATGAAGAATGGACAAAAGCTCAAGATTGGGGATGCCACCATGGTGTCACCCCAAGAAATATCCAATAGGTACAAGCGTCAAAACTTGGGGATGCCCAAGGTATCCCCTTCTTCATCAATAAAAAACTCAGGTCTGTCTAGACACTTCGTTTTTATTGTTTCATGCACAGTTGTGTTGTTCTTGGAGCATCTTAGTTTTTTTTGCTTTGCTTAGTTTGTTTAGTTTGCTTTAGTAGTTTGGACCCCCGTTCTCGCTGTGTTGTTTTGCAAATAAGTTTGCTTGGTGTTTGGAAAGGAGTAGTAATTTCTTGCTTGAAGTGCAAGAGGAGCTTGCATTGATTGTGACTTAGACTTTAGCATGACATGATAGGTGTTGTTTTAGCATTATGCTTAGTAATTATTGAAGGGATACGGTTAGGCTACACTAGCGCAAATCAAAAATTTCTACCGCGTAAACCAGGATTACTATTGTCATAGATCACGGGATTACCACTAGACGCGCAGTTGTGGAACTTGATGAAGCGCGTCGAGGCAGTGCAGACGATCTACGACTCCTCCTCGTTCTCGTCCCACGAGCATCTCCCCTTGCGCGGCTTGTCCAAACGCTACAGATGCAGCGCCTCCGAGGTATCCACACGTACATGGTGGAAGCGTCAGACGCCGGACTGCTAGGTTCACGCGCACGACACAGGCGTGAGGAGTGGCGGCTGGCTGGAATGGTCTAACCCTAGTCAGCTCGCCCCACCCTCTCTTATATAGGCATCCCTAGTGGGATTCTACATTAGCAGCCCATTAGTAGCCTAAGCCTGGTCTAATTCGGATCCAATCCTCATTAGGCTTCCAGCCCCTTAAGTGTGTGACCCTATAGGTTCATATACGTATAGACATGACACGAATACACTTATTCTGCCAATAGTTGGTAGTGGCCTCTAGCAAGACGTGCCAACTCATAAACGCATACAAAGATCATATCGAACGAAGCATCACAAGGTTTAGTACATGTCTTTCCCTTTGCCTCACGATATTTGGTCTAGCTCTAAGATAACCTCTCTTTCTCGATACCGTAACTCAGAATCCCTTTACTAGGTTAACTCTTAACATTATGTAGCACGGCCATGCATTTCTGGATCCGATCACTCGAGGGGCCCAGAGATATCTCTCTCAAGTAGAGAGGGGCAAATCCCATCTTGATTGACCATGCCTTGCATCATGTTTTAGGACAAACCCGAAAGCTACCTTTATAACTACTCAGTTACGGTGCAGCGTTTGGTAGCCCCAAAGTAGGTCGATCCACATCTCAAGTACATGCGACAATCTCAGGTCTAAGTACAAAACATACACGATGTGTAGAGAGAGAGCTGCAACTAATTGTCAGTCTCAAGTTGGGTCAGTCCAACCCCATGTTCATAACATGTGTCCACATTATTGGTTTGACATCTCCATGTCTATGAATTGCGAAACGTAGTCATCAACCAATCGATGTGCTAGTCTAATATTAACGTGTGTCCTCACATAAACTCGACTAGGGACAACTATTAAATAACCATATAAGTAAAGAGTTTCACAAACAATTCACATAATTGTCAATCAATACAAGTTGCTTGATATGGATATTCAAGGAACATTACAATAACTCATGGATACATATGAAATATAATCATCTCTATGATTACCTCTAGGGCATATTTCCTTCAATTATTGTTGTAGCATGTCTTGTTTCAAACAATTGGGATTGCTTATTATGCGTTGAAAAAATTATGCGTTATTTTAGCATGCAAAATCATAGTATTGTGGTATTCTCCTTTGATGTTTTGCTTGGGTTGGAGATACAAACCGGGACTAAAGGGGGTGCCCCCAGCGAGCAAAAGGGTCAGGGCCCTTTAATCTCGGTTTGTGTCTTAGACCGGGACTAATGGGGTCTAACGGGCCAGGACCTATGGTTCTGGGTGGCTCAGGCCGTCCTGCGAGGGCCATTAGTCCCGGCCCCAGCCACAGCCGGGACTAATGGCATGTTTTCTACTAGTGATCCCCAATGTCTTATACATTACAACTGATATGGCAAATAGGCAACGATAATATGGACTTGATGTCTGATATTTTAATGTGTGGTGCTAAGGGATTTCTTTGATCGTGGCAAAAAAGAAGAGTTTTATTCTGTTCACACCTTCAGAGAAGTATAGTTTACTTAGCATAGTTGTGGACGGGTAAAGATATTTGTGGCTATGAGCGGAACCATAATAGTTGGCTATGAGTGCATGTATAATGGTTTTATTTTAGCAATACCACGAAGGATGATTGGTGAGTTGGATGGATAAAAAATGATTGTCCTGCTGCAATTGTAGTTGGTGGGACGGGACTAATATGCCTTAACTTTAACTATGGGACCCTAATCTCCAATATAAATGCTGCATTAACAGATACGTCCATGGGTAATCATGATAAAGTAGAGTTGTATCTCTCTAGTTTGATACTCACACCAAACATCACATGAGTGGTTTACAAGGAGAAAACAAATTCACTCCCTAAAAAAGACACATCAAATTCACCGTATTATAAATGATCGGACTAAGCTTGAAGGTATTGAGCTATGATGTATTGTATTTGTCTTATAACCACCACCAATAATAATAATAATAATAATAATACACCTTGTCCAGTAACTAATAATGTTTTGCGCATATAATAAAATATCTCAAGTTATTTCACAAGCGAAATGCGAAAAGTGTGTTGGGTTCCCGAGCTCCAGTGCTCCCTTCGTTTAAAAAGTTCAAAACCATATTTATACCACGTTCAGCAAGGGGGATTAGAGGTTTTTTTTTACAAACCATGGCTGAAATGCCCAAACAGAAACGGACTGCCCAAAAGCTCAGCCAACTTCAAACCAGGGCTGCACATGGCCATAAACGAACTATCGATCATAGTCGAGACAAAAGCTATCAACATTACTACGGCCTACCAGCAACAGGGTTCTTTCAACAATCCTTCTTTGAAGTGAGTTAACTGCTGATGAAGCCTGGACTGTTACGTCGTAATCTTGTACTAGTACTACTCCACTATTACTTTGCACTGAGTTAATGGAGGGTTGGTTTCGAAAGAAAAAGGAGGCCGGCTGGAGCGTGCAAACTGTGCGAGTACCATACAGGACGGGAACTAAACTGACATAGCCACCTACTAATACGCAGTTTCCTGCCTCGCTGCCAGGCGGGGGTCTCTAAATCTGACCTGTCATGTGTCACCAGATCCGCTGTCCCGGGGCATCGGATATTCGGACCCCGACGGAATCGTGTAGCCGATAAACTAGGTGGATCCTGCATGACCACATCGCACAAATATTGCAGCAGAATCATGTGATTGATTCGTCAGGATTCTCGCGGCCGTGCGCGAGATTCGGACGTCGATCGATGGATCTGAACTGGCACTCTGGCAGGGAACGTGTTCTTTTACCTCGAAGTACAAACATAACATGGATCGTACTCCTACCGAGCGTGTCTTGTGGCGAGCATGCATCATCAAGTTGCCAATACATTTATATAATCACCTGCCTGCTGCTATCTTCTTTCTGTCCTTGGATATGTAGTCTAACTGAATTTCGTTGGATGTGTACAAACAACATCGCTAGGCGCGCTAATTGCACAATCGGGAAAGCATGTCGAATTGCTTGTACGTTGAAGATCGATTGATTACTCAAGTGCTCTTTTGGCATCCAATTGGCACACGTAGCCCGGCAAGATCAGGGTAGAGATCAACCCTACCCAGTCGCCTTTGATTCCCCCCCCACACCCCACCTACCGTCTACCAAGGGGTGCGTGCACTTGAGCATTTGCTTCCATCGAGGCGGGCTCACCAAACACACAGGATTACTTCTACCCTACCAACCCCCCTCTCTCTTGTCAGCTTCAACATCGGAGATCCGATCGATGGGAGTTGCTAGCTGTTTAGCTCAAACTAGCGTTGGCACCATTTAGCCCCCAATAGAGGACAGCAATGACTCTTGTTCATGAAAAGGGAGAGGAGTCACGAGCTTCAATCTACTCAGCTTGCTCTTGGATCTCTGTAAAGACTGTACACTGAATTGACGTCTTACTTGTACTGTTTGTCTCGTAACCAAGCAATTTTTACGATCATGCCACACAAGTTTGGGGAGCAGGCAGCATGCGTACCTTCACAATTTGTGAACGCAGCCAGAATCAGTATACTACCTGCAATCTAAATCAAATAAAAGCATGTTGTTGTCTTTTTCTTAGACAATAAAAAAAAAAGTCTATTGTTGTCCTTTTAGGCGGCCACTAGCTCCTAAAAATATTGCCCCACGCATTCACGAGTTGGAACATACAGCGCGGACGTCACCACGCACGAGCACACAAATACCGGTCAAACTTTTGCTGCTACGTACTACCACTTCTTTCCCTTCTTTCTTGTTTGCTGGCTCGCTGCGATGGTTCTAATAAGCGCACATGATGAACAAGTTTTTTTCAAAATATTTATTTAAAACCCTCACGGTGAAAAGTACAGAAATGGGAATTTTCGACAACAGTGGCTCTGGAAACGGTCTTTGCCTAGCTCTTATCTCTGATCAGGCCATCCATCTACCGTTTCCATTTCTCAAGGACCGACGAACCACACGCGCTCCAGATCCACCAGGGGTACTGCCAGAGGCTCAACACCTACATAGCCCACCATCGGCAGCAGCACCACGATGGCATGCTGAGCACGCATCCAGGCGCCGCCATGTTGTCCACCTCCACAGACCTAGACCCACAGACCAACCCATGGGACGGATCAAGATCCGAAGGCCACAATCATGGGGGGCACAAGCTCCAGGATGGATCCCCATCTCCACCGTCGAGACACCAAGATTTTCGCAAGGAGAGCCATGACACCGCGTCGCCGTCGTCCCGCGAAGCCGTCACCGCCATCGTAAGGGATTGATGACCCTGCCTGACGAGAAAACGCCTCACCGCCGCCGTCAAAGGCATGGGCTTTGCCCTGACATGACTCCGGGCGATGACAAGGGGAGGAGGAAGGTTGGGGAGGGGGCAGTAGCCAGCGGGGTGGTTGCAACAATGCCGCCTAGGGTTAGGGCGATGCGGGAGGGAGGGGGAGGGGGTCTCTCAAACCAGGGATACCGGATGAAAGAAGTAGAAATCCTAAATATATGTTGAGATAGATTGTTGCTAAGAGATTATCTCTTAGCTAAGAGAAGACAACCCTCTTTTTTTTCTCTCTCTTTCATATCACTAATCATTCTATGTGTCATTGCTAAGATATAATGTACATGCCCTTATGGGTCGGGTTAGCCATTTGCCTTGCTTTAACTTGGAGGGTATTGTAAAATTACTCGTGGGCTACTCCACGATCTCCGATGTATTGAAGGATGAACACAGAACATGGAAAACATAATGCTTTCTTCATATTTGGATACATATTAGTTTCTATCAATGTTAGGCTTGACCAACTGCATGTAAAAATACTCATGATGAAAAATGCAGATATGATAATATATTTTATGATAGTTATAATAACACTCCGTTGATATTGTAGATGTTGATTTTTTTTCTGTGTATTTGATTAAACTTTATAAAGTTTGACTTTGGCCAAAACTAATAGGCACCCCAACATGGGAGGGAGGCTATACACGTCGATGCATGTAAAATAAATGCATGAACTTTCTAGTTTATTATGTTATATTTTTAACATATTTGCATCATATGTATAGTTTTTTCCATGAACTTCATTGTTTATGAGGATTTTTTTAGTGACCTCTTTATTTTAGTTATAACTATACGGAACAAAAAAACTTGTTTTGTGTGCTGACTTTCAGAGACCTTCGTGAACTCAAAATGACAAACTTTTTTCTATGGAACTTTTTCACCAGAAGAATCACCTAGCCAAATGAGAGACGCAAAAGCTCATGGGAAGGGGGAGAATCCCCATGGCGCAACCTAGAAGGACCGTCGCGCCATGGGGGTGATCTCCGCCCTCCGCCATCTGATTGGCCTCAATATTTCGCATGGTGGTTTGTCTTGACCTCAAGCCGACTATGTATATGCCCCTTTTGCAATCTCGCGATATGAAGGAGCAGAGGCGACGAAACATACAAAACACATAATTAGAGAGGAGAACTTTGAACATTGGAGGGGGACGCTGCCAGAGTCATTGTCGGTTACATCTCCAACCTTTCCAAGAACCTCTCCACTATCTCCATGATGAATAGAGAGTATTCCACCCTCGTACTATGGGGTTCTCTCTCTCTCTCTCTCTCTCTCTCTCTCTCTCTCTCTCTCTCTCTTCTCTTCTCTCTTCTCTCTCTCTCTCTTGTTTATTTCTTGTGAATCATTCAAATAGAATTTTGGTTTTACAGAATCCTAATGAAATCCACATTACATGATACAATCATACTCCATTTTTCTAGTTTTAGTGTTACAATATGTATAGCCCTATTACTACCTCCTTCACGGGTTGCAGGGTGCCTAATCAAATTTGGGTTTTTCCAAAACTATAATGTTCCTAGGCGCATAAGAATTAATTGTTAATTAATGTGACACCTTTTCTCCCAACTTCCTATGCATGCAATAGTCTCCCACCAATGCATGCGCCTTAACCGCTTACTAATAGGCATAATTTTTAGCCAATACGTTCACGCCTAGGTCCGTGAGATTTTTGTAGAACGCCCTGCAAACCGTGAAGGAGGGAGTACTTGTTATTTCCTAGTACTAATTAGTAGTTTTAGACAAAGTAATTAGTATTGAGCATAAGCTTAATTAGGAATTCTAGTCATAATTGTACTTCATCTAAACCAAGAAGCCCCAAGGTACAACATGCAGAGCCTAGTTAATACTATTGGGGACCAGTATCATGCATAAGATACTAGTTTAGAATATTACCTCTATAATGCATAATACTATAGTCACATCATGTTTAATTGTTTGTAGAATCCAATACAAACAGTTGTATGTGATGTATTTTCTCATTAAATTTTCTAATTATACATGCTATATATAATACGTTATTATATTATGATACATTATCACCTCTATCTTCATTAATTGTTAAAAATATCAGATTTGTGCCAACATAGCATGCATGACTAGTCCATAGCTTTGTTTTGTAGTGAAATCTTGTAGGAGTCAACTTGTTGGTACACTTTTTTTAATCGGTGTATTCTCCGTCTAGCCTTGACCACTGACCAGTTGGTGGGTTCTTTGTATACTGTCCACGCACGATTATACACATGATATAAATTGGTCATAATAGTCAACGACTATTTATTCGAAAAATATAATAAGATCTGTTTAAAGCCTTAATTTGACAATACAAAAAAACTAACAATATATTTATTCGCAATCTTATCTCAGCTCGCTACATCATCGCACGGTATGCAGATCTATCACAGATTTGTTTTAATTAGGCACGATGACAAAAGGTGATGATCTGATTTTCACCTGAATGTTTTTCCTGAGCGAATGATTTTCATTCTGATTAATTTTTTTTACGAGTAATTAATTCATTCTGATTACTGATGCAGTGTGCCATGGACCATCCGTCTCCAGCATTTCGGAGCTTGGAATCGCTGGCTGGGTTTCAGCTTTCAGGGGTTGACCCGTTGCCCTTTGAGCAACTCCAGCGGCCTTTGAAATGTGGAACAGAGAATGTACTCGTATAACTGAATATTCGATTTTATGAATACAACTTTAAACATTTTTATGCGAAAGACTAAAGGGCATCGTAAACAGCTTTTCACATTTCAGCATTTTACACAAACAAATCGAATATGATAGCAATATTAGATACAAATTATGAATTTTTTAAACATTGCACAACATAATCTTGCATGAACATGGTGTGGCCGAGAGCGCGCAAGTATATGGATACCTCGGCGAAGTAATCTTGCATGACCATGTTGTGGCCGATGGCACGGTTCCGAGGGATGCAAAGACGACCGAATCGTCGATCCGCGTCGCTTCTTCTTACTATCCTCGAGCTCCTTCACGACAAGGATGTCAATCAATTGCTTGATGTCGTCCTCATGGAGCAAGTCACTCCGGATGGATGGGTAGGAGCTGACACGATATTGAGAGATAGGAAGGGCGGTGTTATCTTCACCCACAGGTTGCGAGGATGCACTGGAGACTGAGATATTGGCCATGGAGAAAGGACTAGGCCTAGCCCTGAATTGGACACGAGAGAGCATCATCCTCGAGTAGACTGTTCGGAGGCGATCAACCTCATGGGGTGAAAGCTCCAAACATGCCAAGGCATGCTATGTGAATGGATGTAATCGGAGAGAGGTTTATAGAAAAATAGAGGCAGTTATAAGGAAAGCTAGTCGTGACGTGACACAAATGCTGGAAGTCATGGCTTAGCCCAGATAGGCGGTGTACAAGGCAGGGCTGTAGTTTGGCTGCGTATTTTTTCGCTTCAGATTGCCGAGGGTAGTAAACCTTGATTGTACTGTCTAATAGTAATATACTATTCCCTTCGTTTCAAAATAGATGTCTCAGATTTGTTAAAATTTAGGTGAATCTAGTCACTATTTAGTACATAGGTTTATCTAAATTTTAATAAATTGAAGACATCTATTTTGGGACGGAGGGAGTACTACTCTCTTTCCTCGCAAAAAAAATAGAAGACTGAGTTCCGGGTAAAAATTAATATGCTTATGGTTCCGCCAAGTTATAAATAACGTTAATTTGTTCGATCAAACAAACGGGGTGATGGCGCAGTTGGCTAGCGCGTAGGTCTCATAGCTAATTTGAGTGATCCTGAGGTCGAGAGTTCGAGCCTCTCTCACCCCAAATGTTTCGTTCCTTTTTTCATTGATGATTTTTGTATGGCGCTCTCACTTGCATTCTCCTCTTCCGACCTTTCTAAGTTTCAAGCCGTCCTATTCGGGATATGAATACGATTCTGTCTTACCCACAGGTCGAATAAAGCAGCGAATGCTCGTCGGAATAAAGTAGGCATGGCTGAACCGAAAGGTGGCATCATCTGTACAATCACCCTGCAATCCACGGCGGATCACACCATCATCTCCGTTACGCCAACGCGACATATACCTTCCATCTCGATTCGAGCGAACACTGAATGAAGCTAGTTGATCACCTTTCTTTGATACCTTACAGACTTGATAAAAGATTGTTCAGGTGAGGCGATGCAGCCTAGCTAACCTACCTAGGCTGACGACCCTACATCGTCTGTCCACCAAAAAAGACGACGGCCGTCGAGGGCACCGAGCCGGAGGCAAGAAGCAAAGGCCTGTCATCCATGGCGAGCGCGAGGCAGAAGCGTTCGACATGGTGCGGCCACTGCGGCGCGTACCTGTCTGTGCCGCCGGGCGCGCGCTCCGTCCGCTGCCCGCTCTGCCACGCCGTGACGCGCGTGCAGCACCAGGGCGCCATGCACCACGCAGTGGGCTTCATCAAGGGCCTCTTCAATGCCTTCGGGTCCCCGTCGCAGCCGCCGCCCTCGTCGACGGGGTCCATGCGCGTCGGGGACCCGTACCGCCTGCCGGCCAGCTACCCCCGTGCCTGCGGCAAGAAGCGGGCGCTCCTCGTCGGCATCAGCTACAGCTACACCAAGTACGAGCTCAAGGGCACCGTCAACGACGTGACCTGCATGTCCTACCTGCTCCGCCAGAGGTTCGGCTTCCCAAGCGACTGTATCCTCGTCCTCACGCGTAAGTAAACAGCCATCCATCCTACCATCATCCTAGCTTAATTTCATTTTGATTGTGATTATATCTACACTCTGCTGGACAGAGGAGGACAAGGACCCGAACCGTATACCGACCAAGGATAACCTCCGGCTGGCGATGCGGTGGCTGGTGGAGGGCTGCACCTCCGGTGACTCCCTGGTGTTCCACTTCTCCGGACACGGCATGCAGAAGCTGGACAACAACGGCGACGAGATGGACGGCTACGACGAGGCGATCTGCCCGCTCGACTTCGAGGACCGCGGGGTGATCCTCGACGACGAGATCAACGAGACCATCGTCCGCCCCCTCGGACAGGGCGTCAAGCTCCACGCCATCGTCGACACCTGCCACAGCGGCACCATCCTCGACCTCCCCTACCTCTGCCGCATATCCAGGTACGGGCAACATCTTATTTGCAAGAGTAACATCCCGCACGCGCCAATATATAAGCAGAGATCCTGATTAAAACAAAAAATACGATCTCACGAGTTAAACGTACTCCTTGGTGTGATTTTCTACGGCGCACGATCAAAGAACTGGATACTGGCAATGGGAGAACCACAACCGCCAACCGGAGAGGACGCAGAAAGGCACGAACGGCGGCCTAGCGATCTCGTTCAGCGGCTGCGGCGATAGCCAGACCTCGGCTGACACCACGGCGTTTTCCGGCTCCACCTCGACCGGCGCCATGACCTACAGCTTCATCAAGGCGGTGGAGTCTGAGCCGGGAACCACCTACGGCCGACTGCTCAACGCGATGAGGGCCACCATCCGCGACAACGGCGGCGACTCCGGTATACCTGGACCCATCGGCTCCTTCTTCCGCCGGGTGATCACATTCAGCTCCGCACAGGTACTCCATCAGTTAATAACCTGTAAAATTGGCAACTCTAACAGGCAGGCAATCCATCCATCCGTAACTTGCATCGCTCGATTTTGCAGGAACCTCAACTATGCGCGTCAGAAGCTTTTGACATCTACAGGAAGCCGTTTATCTTGTAGCTAAACCACAAGCACTTCCGCCGATTGCCACACTTGTTATGCGTGTTACCTGAGATCTCTGTGTTTAACTAGTACTGAATCGTACATTGTGTAAGCAGATTGTATAAACGGCTGATCCATACCACGAACGCAGTCAGACTGTAATTGTGTCATTTGGATTCTAATGGAAGAATTAAGTTCCACAGGTTTTGACAATGTCGCTGTGTAACACCATCACATGCAACTGATTAGGCACGTATATATAGTGTTAAAGGAATTTCGAGAAACAAACGCACATATTCTCCATTAAATAGAGAGTAAATTCCACCTTTTACTTCCTACAGTAGTTGTGATATCTTGACGTCTTTCACCCGATTTCCAAACTGACAAGGTTGACACAAGTGTCAGGATGGTGCAGCAGCTGAATTGGTGCTACCGGCCCCATCCAACAAAATCGAAACAACTTCATACAGTTTTACTGAATTTGATGAAATTATGTGTTAGTTCTTTAAAATTTCTCAACATGGTGACATTATTGATCATGTTTAGAGCGCCTTAACAAAGGAACTACGAGATGTGTTTGTGGGTGATTGAAGTGGTCCTGATCGCTGCTTGGTGTAGGCGAGATTAAGGGTCCCTGTAGTCGAAGTAGAGGATGTAGTTGATCTGGAGATCCTCTCGAGTCTCGATCCCTTCCAGTCGCCACCGACAGTGACCTGCAATGGCTAGATGAGGCTCGGGATTGCTGCTATAATAGAGGAGTGCTATTTCAGCGCTGTCCCTAGATTGGTACGATTGTCTGAAATTTTTGAGGAGTGTTGGGCTGAGCCGGAAAAAGGCCGCCCGCACATTTCCTAGGCCTGAGCCCAACCAATGTAGTGCAGTTTCCTTCATGCCGTCGGACTACAGGCCATGTCTCTCCCTCTTTCTGGGTTTTCTCTGGCTCGAGCCCATCCCATGCAGTCACAGGTCTGCAGATCTCAGGCATGGGCCCAACCCACAGGCCTAAAAGCCTAATCTGTTGGGCTTTTTCGGGCCGGACGGGCTGAGTAGCCCACGCCCAGGTATACACAAGACCTAAACAATTACTCTCTCTCCGAGAGAGCCGGACGGCGGCTTCCAAACCAATTAATGTCAATTTGTTGTACCGCAGTAGTTGGTTTGGGAGCCGCCATTCAATGCATTTCTATTGCGGTCGAGGGGGTCATGAACAATGATTTGTGGACCCTCCTCTTGAACTTTTCTTTTCTTACTCGGTCGAAGCCAAGATCAACCAACAATTTGAAGGAATCTGACATTACTAGATATGTCAGTATGAATACTCATATGAATTGTCCGTCCAACCGGTAGGCATGTTGACATCTTAGCAAGTTGATTTGTCTTTTTCGATAGGGAAAATAGTAAAATATGGTGAAGACAATCATAATAACAAATTAAGTGGTGGATGACAGTTACTTTATGGGATAGAGTCCGTCACAATAACACATCTAGGAAGTAAAAATTAGAACTTATTCATAGATAAACTGCATATCCATGCTAGTCAGATTGCTAGGTTCATGTTTGCTAATAACACTATAGCCAACATTTTGCAGTCATGTCAATCTAGGGGAAATCTCACAAGCTACTCAAGCCACCTAATTATGTTAAAATGAAATGAAATCTGAAATTTGAAGCAATGCTAATTCTGGATAATTTGTTTCAGGGCGTTGATAAATAAATGTTTACCAATTATTATCATAGCAACTAGTTTTTGAACCCAAGTAAGCAACAAATCATGCATATTTGAAGATGACACGCTGTCAACATTGTAGTTTTTTTAGTACTAGGATTCTTCACCATCCAAATAGCTTTGAAATTTGTATTTATATATTACTAATCATATTTCTAAACCATCTAACCAACCGGTAGACAAAATCCGTACGACCACCTCCAATTCAATGTACTCCCTCTGTTCCTAATGTAAAGCGTTTCTTACATTAGGAAAGAAAAACATCTTTTCTCGAAACAAAATTTTGTCCCGTTTTACAAATAAAACCACAACAGTCGAACTGACTGCAAGTGATGAGGAAATCCTCTTATAAAGCAAATCAAGGATAAACAAGAAAAGGTAAGAAGCATCGAGCTTGCCACCGAGACCGGAAGGTGAGCGAACAAACCAAGGCTCCACGATAACGCCCTTAGGAGGGTAGACGCTTAGCGTCACCGCCATTGTGACCAAGATGGTTAAGGGTTTTCACCCGGAGCCCAAGTGTGGATACAGTAATCACGATACCCTCAAGAGGGTTACAACCCCGTAGGTATCATTGTGGTTGGTGCCGCATCATGGAGCTTTCGTCTGGAAAAAATATCAAACCACATATTGTACATCGGACCACCCAGTGACCCCGAACTAGGCCTTAACCACACAATCTGGGAGCTTTCCTTGCTGAAGCGCCGCCAACACCATGGTCCCCCGTCGCCCACTCCTCGCCACCCTCATGGCCCATAGATACGCATGTGTAGTCCACCTTTCGGAGCCGCCGCCCCAACATCCGAGATCTCACATCCGCATCTTGGCAAAACACCACCACGAGGGGTTCGCTGGAACAGGCAAGAGAGGATGGTGTCAGTCAACCAGCCCTCCGACCGTTTAGTACAATGAGAAGGACGCACAAGTCGATCCTTCAAAGCCCCGAAGGGATTGCCAGGCGGCTACCAAATCTCCCAGATCCGGCACCCCAACCACACATGACCATGGCCAGGGGGTGGGCTCCCAAGATGAAAGCACCTGAAACCGAGCAGCAGGGACTAGCCAACCCTAATCTAGCCCAAAGGGCCAGATTTGGGCTGAAGTCGGACTCCCGCATCGCCGACCCACGATGCTGCCATGCCAACACCACCGTCAAGGAGAATGTCGCCTCGCCCGAATCTCCTTGCACCGGGTAGAAGGCCCAACAGCGGGAGGGGAGAGGTGGGTAGGTGTAGGAAGCTAGGGTTCAGGCCTCCTCCCTAATCTCACACCCGCGTTGTGGCACAACACCACCACGAGATGTCCGCCGGAATGAGCAGGAGAGGACAATGTTAGTCAGCTAGCCCTCAAACCATGCAATACAACGAGAAGGACACACTCGCAAGTCGATCCTTTAGAGCCCCGAAGGGACCGCTAGGTGGGTACCAGATCTCCCATATTTGGTGCCCCTACCACACATGTCATGGCCAGGGGGTGGGATCCCAAGATGAAAGCCCCTGATACCGAGCAACAGGGCCTGACCAACCCTAATTTGGCCCAAAGGGCCAGATTTGGGTTGAGGACAGAGCTGAAATGGATCGTATGGACACCTAGAGGGGGGGGGTGAATAGGTGCTACTCAAATTTTTAGTTCTTCTACAATTTTAGGCTTGACACAAAGTAAATTCTCTAGATATGCAACTACGAGAATTTCCCTATCTACAAACCTATCTACTAAACACGTAAAGAGAGGAGCAAGGGAACCGTAGTGGAGCACGCGGAGACACAAGGATTTGTTTTACCGTAGTTCCTTTCTTGTTAAGGAAAGTACATCTGCGTTGGAGGGGTAGGAGGTTCTAAGACCACCACACCACAATAGGCCTCACCCTATTCTCCGATGGATATCGTCACGAAAGGCCTGATCCACCTTCTCCACTATTGGTACCCTTCGAGGCGGGAACCGCTGCCTTTACAACTCTAGCGGGGCACATATCCACAACCAAATTGGAGGCTCCCATAATGACAATAAGTTGCCTCAAGAAAAGGATGATCAAAACAATCAAAACAAGGATCTAGATATTTGCAAGAAATACTAGATCGAGGATCTCCAAATGAATGGAGAGGAGATGAAGCGTTTAATTGTTGTTGATGAAGATCGAGCCCTCATCCTTCGATTCCCTAAAGAATGAGGCCTTTGGGTGGATGAAGGTGGATATCTCTTGGATGGAACTTGAGGCGAAGATCTTATCTTTTTTGAATGAACCAAGAGTTCTAGCAGGAGGGGGAAGATGGATTTAAATACCCCCTGCGCAGAACTGGCTGTTGGAACATTTTGGGGATGGATTATCTGCCTCCCCCCACTAGGGGCGGACTATCATACAGGGAAAAATCCGCCCGGGCGGAAGGTCAGGAAATCCGCCCTCTGCAGGCGTCATGATCTTGACTTGAAGAAAAATTTCGAGGGGGCAGAGTATCCGCCCCCATCAAGGGGCGGACTATCCGCCCTGGGGGAAAATCCGCCCCAGAGCCGGAAAGTTCGGGGGATACTCCACCCCCATACAGAGAGCCGTGCCTTGGCTCCCTTTGCCAACTCCTTGGGGGGGATTATCCGGCCTGGGCAAAAACTCCGGCCCTGACCGAACAATCCGGGTGATATTCTGCCCCAACACAGAGAGCCGAGCCCTTGCGCCCTTTGTGATTGGGGGAGGGGCGGGTTATCCGGCCCCTGGCAGGGGCAGATTATGAAGGGTTTCGCAGCATAGTAAATCAAAAAAATTCTACGGATGCGAACGGGAAAGCCAAGATCTAATCTAGGATATGCAAACAACGAGAGAGATTAGATGAGATCTTCATACCCTTGAAGATTCGCCTGTGAGCGTTAACCGGGCGTGGGTGATGTAGTCGTACTCGCTTCTCCTCCTCCTTATCCGATCCGATCTAACACCGCAAGTGGCGATGCCTCCGGGAGATGCACACGTGCAGCACCTCGACGTCTCATCCTTCCTCGGTCCATCAAGTATGGCGGAGAGACGGATTGGATCTACAACGCGACGGCGCGGTGCAAGTGGTGGAGAGTTTCTGCAGCAGGGCTTCACCTACACGCAGTCGGGAGGGAGAGAGAGAGGAGGGCAGCAGGGCGGCTAGGTTTGAGGGGAAGGTGTGGGGGGTGGTGCGCCCTAGCCCTCTATATATAGAGGGGTGGGCACCTGCCCTAACCCCTCCCCTAAGCCCTAGGCCGGCGGCCAAGGAGGGAGGAGTGGGGGGCAAGTAATCCCCCCCTTCTAGAAGCTCCAAACTAGGGATTCCCCTTGTTTGGCCGGCTGGGCCCTATGGGGCCTTGTGCCCCTGGCCCAATGCGGCCAGGGCACTCCCTCATAGGCCCATGCCCCCTCCCGGCAGGTGGGGCCACGTTGGTCCCCCTCCGGAAGGTTCTAGAAGCTTCCGGTACAATACCGATTAACCCGAAACAATTCCGAACTCCAAAAACTGCATTGCCTTATATGAATCTTATTCTCCGGACCATTTCGGAACCTCTCGTGATGTCCCGGATCCCATCCGAGACTCCGAACAAAAACTCATAAACCAATTATCCAATCTATCCTAGCGTCGAGACACGTTAAGTGTGTGACCCTTCGGGTTCGAGAACATGCAGACATGATCTTCTATCAATAATCAACAGCGGGGTCTGGAAACCCATATTGACTCCCACACATTCATCGATGATCATATCGGATGAACCACGATTCTAGGATTCAATCAATCCCATATATATATATTCCCTTCGTCTCGCGATATTTTACTTGCCCGAGATTTGATCGTCGGTACCGTCATACCTAGTTCAATCTCGTTCACAGCAAGTACTTTACTCGTTCCGTAATCCGATATCACTTTGTGATTAACTCCTTAACCACATGCTTGCAAGCGGTGTTGACATTGATTACCGAGTGGGCCCGAAGTATATCTCTCCAACTTGGGAGGGACAAATCCCATCTCGATACATACTGACCAATGGTACTTTCCGATCACCTGAGAGACACCTTTATGATCACCCTCTCATAGGATGACGTTTGATGACCTCAAAGATTTTTTCCGATACCAGGGAGTTGTATTATCTCATGGTCTAAGGAATACAATATTTGACATAAGAAAAACTTCGCAAAGATGAACACGATGACACTATCTAATTGCTCCGCTTAGTTTGGGTCTGTCCATCATATCATTCCCCTAATGATATGATCTCATTATCAATCGACAACTCATGTCTATGGTTAGGAAACCTTAACCACCATTGATCAATGAGCTAGTCCATAGAGGCATACTAGGGACACGGTGTTGTTCAGAAACCACACAAGTATTAAAAGTTTCCGCTTAATACAATTCTAGCATGGATTATAAACTTTATCATGAACAAGAATTATAATAATAACATCTTTATTATTGCCTCTAGGGCATAATTCCAACAGTCTCCCACTTGCACTAGAGTCAATAATCTAGTTTACATTTGGCAACAATCTCACACCCATAGCACTAAGGTGCTGATCATGTTTTACACGTGGAAGAGGTTTAGTCAATGGATCTGCGACATTCAGATCTGTATGTACTTTGCTAATCTTCAGATCTCCATCTGCTATATAATCTCGGATTATATGAAACTTGCGGTTGATATGCTTTGTCTTTGGATGATATCTTGGTTCCTTAGCGAGTGCTATGGCGCCAGTGTTGTCACACAATATCTCCAGTGGGTCCAATGCACTTGGAACCACGCCAAGCTTAGTGATGAAGTTCCTGATCCAAACTCCTTCACTTGACGCCTTCAGTGACCATGTATTCCGCTTCTCTGTAGATCCGCGATCACGCTTTGCTTGCAGCTTCTCGACTTCTGACTCCTCCATTCAAAATATAAACGTATCCTGCGAGATTTAGAATCATCCTTATCGGTGTCAAAACTAGCATCGGCGTAACCTTTACGACGGTTTGTTCATCACCTCCATAGACTAAGAACATTTCTTTAGTCCTATTTAGGTACTTTAGGATGTTCTTCACGGCTGTCCAGTGTTCCACTCCTGGATCACTTTGATATCTGCTCGTCAAAATAAGAGCATTGGACACATCCGGTCTAGTACATAGCATGGCATACATGATAGAACCTATGGTCGAGGCATAAGGCACTTTGCTCATAGCTTCCCTATCATTTACCGTGGACCTTTGAGCCTTGCTCAATATCTTACCTGACAACATAGGCACTGAACCTTTCTTTGCCTTATCCATTCTGAACCTTTTCAGAACTTTGTCTAGGTATGTACTCTGGCTTAAAGCTATCAGGCGTCTTTGTCTATCTCTATAGATTTTGATTCCCAATATATAAGCATCTTCACCTAGGTCTTTCATTGAAAAACACTTGTTCAAATAACTCTTCACATCGTTAAGCATGTTAATGTCATTTCCAATAATCAATATGTCATCCACATATAGTACCAGAAATGCCACCGAGCTCCCACTCACTTTCTTGTAGATGCAAGCTTCGTAGCAATTTGGAACAAATCCAAAGCTCTTGATCACTTGATAAAAACAAAGGTTCCAACTCCGAGATGCTTGCTTCAGTCCATAAATGGAACGCTGAAGTTTGCATACTTTATCAGCATCCTTAGGATCGACAAAACCTTCGGGTTGCATCATATACAACTATTCATCAATGTTGCCATTGAGGAACGTAGTCTTGACATCCATCTGCCATATTTCATAATCATGAAACGCAGCAATTGCTAATAAAATCCGAATAGAATTAAACATCGCTACGGGAGAGAAAGTCTCATCATAGTCAACACCTTGAACTTGTCGAAAACCTTTCGCGACAAGCCGTGCTTTATAGACGGTAACATTACCATCCACGTCCGTTTTCCTTTTGAAGATCCATTTGCACTCAACGGCCTTTCGGTCGCTAGGAGGGTCCACCAAAGTCCATACTTGGTTTTCTCTCATGGATCCCAATTCGGATTTCATGGCTTCTAGCCATTTCTCAGAGTCTGGGATCATCATCGCTTCCTCATAGTTCGTAGGTTCACTGTCTTCTACCAACAAGACAGTCAAGACAGGGGTGCCGTACCACTCAGGAGGGGCACGCGACCTTGTCGACCTGCGACGTTCGATGTGACATCGTCCGAAGCTTCATGATCCTTGTCATTAGCTTCCTCTATCGTTGGTGCAGGCGGCACTGGAACAATTTCAGGTGCTGCGCTACTCTCCAATTCAAGAGAATGTTCAACAACCTCTTCTAGCTCTAATTTCCTCCCACTCACTTCTTTCGAGATAAACTCCTTCTCAAGAAAGGAACCGTTCTTTGCGACAAACACTTTGCCTTCGGTTCTGTGATAGAAGGTATACCCAATAGTTTCCTTAGGGTATCCTATGAAGACACATTTCTCCGCTTTGGGTTCGAGCTTGTCCGGCATCAACTTATTGACGTAAGCTTCGCATCCCCAAACTTTAAGAAACGACAACTTAGGTTTAGCACCAAACCACAGTTCATACGGTGTCGTCTCAACGGATTTAGATGGTGCCCTATTTAAAGTGAATGCAACGATTTCTAATGCATAACCCCAAAATGATAACGGCAAATCAGTAAGAGACATCATTGATCGGACAATATCTAATAGGGTTCGATTCCGGCATTCAGACACACCATTGTTACTGTGGTGTTCGGGTGGCGTGAGTTGCAAACGATTCCGCTTGCTTTAAGATGCGTGAGAAAATCATAACTCAAATATTCACCTCCACGATCGGATCGTAGAAACTTAATCTTTACATTACGATGGTTCTCCACTTCATTCTGAAATTCCTTGAACTTTTCAAATGTTTGATTTATGTTTCATTAAATAGATATACCCATATCTACTTAAAGTCATCGGTAAAAGTGAGAAAATAGCGATATCCACCGCCGAAACACTCATCGGTCCGCATACATCGGTATGTATGATTTCCAACAAGTCCGTTGCTCGCTCCATCATACCGAGAACGGGTTTTGATCATCTTGCCCATGAGGCATGGTTCGCATGTGTCAAATGATTCAAAATCAAGAGACTCCAAAAGTCCATCGAATGGGGTTTCTTCATGCGTCTTACACCAATATGACCTAGACGACAGTGCCACAAATAAGTAGTATTATCACTATCTACTTTGCATCTCTTAGCCTCAATGTTATGGATGTGTGTTTCATCCCCTTTGAGATTCAGAAGAAATAAACCATTCACAGCAGGTGCATGACCATAAAAGATGTTACTCATATAAATAGAACAACCATTATTCTCGGATTTAAATGAATAACCGTCTTGCAATAAACACGATCCAGAAATAATGTTCATGCTCAACGCACATAATAACACTTTTAAGGTTTAAAACTAATCCCGAAGGTAAAACTAAGGAGAGCGTGCCGACGGCCATCACATCAACTCTTGATCCGTTGCCAACGCCAAGATCGTCACCTCATCCCTCGCAAGTCGCCGTCTATTCCGTAGCTCTGTTTGAGTTACAAATATTAGCAATCGAACCGTATCAAATACCCGGCACTACAACGAGGGCTAGTAAGGAAAACATCAATAACATGTATATCAAATATACCTTTGATGGTGCCACCTTCTTGTCCGCTAAGTACTTGGACGATTGCCCAAAGGACCCTTGTCCTTGCAATAGAAGCACTCAGTGTCCGGCTTAGGACCAGACTTGAGATTCTTCTCAGCAGGGGCAACGCGCTTGCCGCCGCCTTTCTTGATGGGCTTCTTTGCACCCTTACCTTTCTTGAAGGTGGGGGGCTTGTTGACCATCAACACATGATTATCCTTTTTGATGTCCACCTCCGCAGCCTTCAGCTTTGCGAAGAGCTCGGTGATCGTATTAGTGGAACCAATCTGATTATGAGTCACTACAAAACTTTTGTAGCTGGGAGGGAGTGATTGCAGAACCCTGTCAATCTTGAGATCCTCTGGAATCTTGCAGTCCAGTTGCTCAAGGCGTTGAGTGTAGCCCAACATCTTAAATGCGTGCTCACTAACAGAACTCCCTTCCTCCATCTTGCAGTTAAAGAACTTCTCAGAGATCTCATATCTCTCAGAATGGGCCTGAGTCTGAAACATAGTTTTCAGCTCCTCAAGAATCTCAAAGGGCCCGGGATAGTCTTCAAAACGATTTTGAAGGTCCGATTCCATAGCAAACAACATGGTGCTCTTAATCACACCATAATCATCTTTGCGCGACTGATAGACAGCTTTCTCATCAGCCGGCGCATCTACAGCAGGGGCGTCACCTAGCGCATTTTCAAGGACATAGTCCTTTTGACCGCCAGAGAGAATGATTCTCAGATTGCGGAACCAATTGGTGAAGTTAGACCCATTGTTTCTAAGCTTTTCCTTCTCAGCAAAAACGTTGAAGTTGAAGTTGGACTTAGCCATTTGATCTACAATGTTTGCAAGTACAAATTAGACTATGTTCATGATAACTAGTTCAACTTTTAATCAAATTACTAGATGAACTCCCACTAAATTCAACATCCCTCAAGTTGTTTAGTGAACACGATCCAACTTCACCACACCTAATCCGATCTTCACGAGAAGTGATGTGGTTTCAATGGTGGACAACAAAGTGTCGATCATATCATTCATATGACTCACGTTTAACCTTTCGGTTCATGTGTTCCGAGGCCATGTCTGTACATGCTAGGCTCGTCAAGTCAAACCCAAGTATTTCCGCGTGTGCAAAACTGGCTTGCACCCATTGTATGTGAACGTAGAGTCTATAGCACCCGATCATCACGTGATTCTTGGACACGACGAACTTTCGCAACGGTGCATACATGGGGAGAACACAATTTTATCTTGATCTTTAAGTGAGGAATCATCTTATAATGTTATCGTCGCGATCTAAGCATAATAAGATACATAAAAGGATAAATATCACATGCATATAACTTTATGTGACATGGTATAGCCAATCTTCGCTCAATGATCTCCATCTTGTGCGTGCCAACATGATCTCCATCACTCCACCATGATTGCCTCCACCATGAATAGCAACTACAACTATTGCTAACTACTTAGCGATAGTGAAACTATTACATGGCGTATAAGAAGTTGACACACAGGTCATACACAATTATAAAGACAACCATATGGCTCCTGCCGGTTGTGTACTCATCGACATGCAAGTCGTGAAACATTACAAAACATGATCATCGCATACAATTGTTGGAGATATGCCCAAGAGGCAATAATAAAGTGGCTATTATCATATCTTCACACTTATGATAAATGTTTACATACCATGCTATAATTGTATTAACCGGAAACATTAATACTTGTGTGATTTGTAAACTAAAATAAGAGTCCCTAGTAAAGCCTCTTGTTAAACTAGCTTGTTGGTTAATATATGATCATGGTTTCCTGATCATGAACATAGAGATGTTATTAACAACAGGATCATATCATTAGGAGAATGATGTGATGGACATACTCCTATAGATAAGCGTAGCATAAAGATCAAGTCATTTCAATAGTTCAATTGCTATATGCTTTCTGATACATAGTAACCTAATTCCTTCGACCATGAGATCATGTATATCACCTTTACCGGATGGATGCTTTGATGACATCAAACACCACACCGTAACTGGGTGGCTATAAAGGTGGCATTGAGTGTTCGGAAAGTATTGGTTGAAACACATGGATCAAGAGTGGGATTTGTCCATCCATATGACGGATAGATATACTCTAGGCCCTCTCGGTGGAATGTCATCCAATTAGCTTGCAAGCATGTGACTGGTTCACAAGGGATCACATATCACGGGAACGAGAAAAGAGTACTTATCGGTAACGAGGTTGAACTAGGTATGCAGAGATACCGACGATCATAACCTCGGATAAGTAAACTATCGTGAGACAAAGGGAAATTGGTATCGTATGTAAGTGGTTCATTCGATCGCAAAGTAATCATAGAAATATGTGGGAGCCATATGAATATCCAGATTCCTCTATTGGTTATTGTTCGGAGAAGTGTCTCGATCATGTCCGCATAATTCACGAACCGTAGGGAGACACACTTAAGGATTCGACGTTGTTTGAGTAGTTATGGTATTATGAGAAAGAGACCGAATGTTGTTGGAGTCTCGGATGGGATCCGGGATATCAGGTGATCCGGAATGGTCCGGAAAATAAGATTCATATAAGGAAAGTCCGTTTGAGTTCGGGAATGATTCCGGTGTTTTCATCGGGAATGTTCTAGAAGGTTCGGATTGTCAAGCACTCCGGGGAGGGTACATGAATGTGTCATTACATATTGAATGATTGCATCATGTACTGAGTGTTCTTGCTGTTCCAAATAAAGGATTAAATTGAATCCTAAAACAGAAAAGTCAAATGGCCAGTTTAAAAGTCAAACGGCTAAAACAGGAAACTGTGGGAAACAAGCAAGAGGTGGTTGGAACCGACTTGGGGGAGGAGTCCCTCCAAGCCGGCGCACCAACCAAGGCTGACTTGGGGAGGGACTCTCCTCCCCTTGGCCGCCCCTCCCACCTATAAAAGGAGGGGCAGGGCCTCCTCCTCTAGACACACAAGTTCCTATCCTCTAATCTCCGGTTTAGAGCCGTTTTGGTTTAGAGCTTCTAATTGCCCTAGCCTTCGGTTTAGATCCTTCCAATAGGTGTGTCTAATCTCTAGACCACTAATATCTCTCTCTCATACTCCACCATACTCTCTCCGGCTTAAGGCGAAGCCCTGCGAGATCTCACCTCTACTTCCGGTACCACGCCGTTGTGCTGCCGGAATCGCGAGGAGAGTGCTACAACCTCCACTACCTGCTGGAACAAGGGAGAGGAAGGTCTTCGTCGAGTACCGAACATGTAACCGACTGCGGGAGCGCTGCCAGAACGCAGCGCCGGAAGGATCGTCTACACGATCTTGAGATCGGAAAGAGTACGACTACATCACCCACGAGAATCTGCTCTCGTTAAACGCTTTGGAATCTTCGAGGGTAAGTTATTCCATCGACTCGTTGCTACAATCTAGTAGATAGATCTTGGCTTGTTTGTTTGTATGCGATAGAAAAATTTTGTTTTCCATGCTACGAACCCCTACAAAGGGTATCGAGCCGTGTCTATATGTAGATCTGTTGCAGACGAGTAGAACACAATGGTCATTGTGGGCGTTGATGCTTTATTGTCGATTGCTTCTTGTGTACTTTGCATCTTGCGGTATGTTGGGATGAAGCGGCGGGCTAACCTTACATGACATCGTTCATGAGACTTGCTCCACGCTTGACATGCAACTTGTATTGCATAAGTGGCTTTATGGTGCTGTTTCTCCTAGCATAGTTAAGATCCAATTTACAACGGGTGATCAACAATGCTAGTATCAATGTTGTGGTTCTTGTTCTTAAGTTAGAACGACACTTATTGAAAGCCCCAAACCACGTAAAATATGCAAAGAAAGTAGAGGCGTCTAACTTTGTTTTGCGAGGGTGTCTTGATGATGTGATATGGCCATGATTGTGATTATATTTGATGTATGCAATGTTCCTTATTGTAAGTTGGCAACGGAGCCATATGGTTGTCTTTAATTTATGTTAAGACCCGCGTGTCTATTCAAAGTAGTTGTAATAGTTGAAGCCGGTGGACGACAATCATGGAGAAGCATCATTGACCTTGATGCAATGTCGGTGATGATGGAGATCATGTTCGTGCTTGAAGATGGAGATCGGAAGCACAAAGAAGAAAGGCCATATCATATCACATATTATGAATTGCATGTGATGTTAATCCTTTATGCATCTTGTATTGCTTAGTAGGCACGGTAGCATTATAAGATGATCCCTCATGCACATGAATTTCAAGTCATAAAGTGTTCACCCTTAGTTAGCACTGTTGCTAAAGCTTGTTGTTTCAAAGCACCACGTGATGATCGGGTGTGTTAGATTCTACAAGTGTATACAACGTGAGCAAGCCAGATTTGCTCATGCGGAAACTAAGGTTTGATCTTGAGGAGCCTAGCATGTACAGACATGGCCTCAGGAACACGGATTACCGAAAGGTAGAGCATGAGTCATATAGTAGATATGATGAACATGTTGATTTTTCGCCATTGAAGCTATATCAACTCTCGTGATGATCGGTTTTGATGTGGTGGATTTGGTTCGTGTGATCACTAAAACAATGTGAGGGATATTGTTTTGAGTGGGAGTTCACCTAGATTAATTTAATTATTAATTAGAACTCAATTTATCATAAATTAAATCAAAGTGAATTTGCATAGTTGTTGTAGTCATTGGCATCCGTTTACCACCTTGTGCTTAGTTTTTATTGAGATGATAGAACTATAGATTTCTGGTTAGTTACTTTACGAACTGGTATCGTATTGTTTTGAAGAGTTAATCTAAAGTTTAGAAGTCCTATTGCAAACTTTTTCAGTAAGTTCCGGTTACTCCATGAAGTTTAATAATTGGTATTAAAACAAGAGTGACAATTCCAAGTGTTAGTATATAAGTATCATGTTTGTCTCCATGATTCTTGATATTCAAAGGATTCTCTTAATATCAAGGTTATCTAGGATCTAAAAGAGTTGTTTCAGAAACCATGATATGTGGAAGATATTGTGATATCTGAAACGAAGTTTTGGTTGCAACATGATAGAGTATAATATGGCAAAAGTCATGTTTGATGAGAATTTGCAAAAGGTTGGAGACACTAGTTGTCCTAATCCACCAAAAAGGTTTTGGAGAGCAACATTATACTCGCGATTCACCGTTATAAGCTAAAAGTAGCTTGAACATGGATAATTCCATGATAAGGGTGGGTATTTGATGTAGGTAAAATGTTTACTACACCAAGAGATTACTAAATAAAGGAATTTGAAAGAACACCAAACATTTGATGATGGTGATCTACTTCAAAGTGCAAGTCCAAAGACATTGGTATTGATGTTTGTAACTACCTCGGTGAATTACGCTCCTAGATACAAGCCTGGATGAGTGGTAGTGGTTGAAATAGTACGGTGGGGCCCCAAAAGCCACTCACTGGTAGTCCTTTCAGACGTCCCAACCACTACCCTCTCAACGGACTGTCAGACGGCGTAATCGGAAGCGAAGGATCAACTACGTGCACAAGTGGGTATGTACGCAAGCCACCATACAAGAGTACATCGAGCCATACCATCTAGAAAGAAAGGAATATAGCAACGCCATACGGCAAGATTGAATGACCTAGATAGATCTATATTTTAGGATACTTCCTCATACAACACATCAAAGTATCATGCGGAAGCGGCAAACAAAATCCGAGTACGGATAAGAAGCAAATCGGCATAAGATGCCATAGAAATAAGCACATCCCAACTACAGGTCTCACGGATCCCCGTTCCCGGAATCTCTACACCGAACGATCGTTGCCCATGTCCTCGGCTTCTTCCACCCAGTATCCGTCCTGTGGAGGTACCTGTCCATCTGAACCAATAATTTATCGTGTGAGACCCTAAGGGTACTCAGCAAGTCTTAATGCCTCTAAAGGGGACACAACCTGGGGTGACGCAATTGCAGCGAAAGATAAACCCTAGCAGTTCCACAGATAAACGCTAACCATCCGCCTAACCAATGATAGACGAATGTCCGTGAATTAAGAACAGCAGTTATAATGGTAATCTCATCAGATCCATCCTCCTCCCTACTTACCAACAAGGAAGCGGACGGACAACCCCCCCATCCGTTGGCAATTTTATTAACCATTCCGTGAGTGTTGCACTACTTACTAGTCAAATTACTTAGTCAGATTAAGGCGGTACTTTAGTTATGCTTGTCTATGATCGAGAAACTGTGCTCCAAGTCGTCCATATCCGCGGACACGGCTTTCAGAAAGTTTTACCCGGCCGGGGTGCACCAATAGCAACACACGCTCGATCAACCTCGGAAAAACCAAATCAAAACCCAACGAGGCTTTCACGGTGAACAATCACAGATTGAGAAATATTTGGGGCCACCCTTTGAGTAGATCCCAGCGGTAAGCAAGCTCCGAGACGGACTCAAGGTTGCGCCAATGGCTGTAAGCGACTGGGAACCCGAAAGTGTGGCTGGGCTTGTCGATACCGCGTAATCACTCCGCATACCTAAACAGTACAGTGTGCTCCTCGCACAAATTAAATACAGAAAGTAGCATGGCATAAGTACAGGATAGTAATAAAACCTCAAACTAGTTTGTGGCCCCAAGAAATAAGACGGAATCAAGCTCTGGCTCAGGGGGGTCCCATATACCTCCCGGATGTGGATAGCGCGATAAATCAAGGAACAGGAATCAAGTACTCGGGGTCTTACGGGACACAAGTGAGCAGGAAAAACCAAATAGCAGATGTTGCTCACCGGTGCCACTTTCATTAGTTATCCCATCACTACTCAGATTAAGTTGTTTAGGTACCTCGTTATCCATCAGACACTCACAAACCCTACACATGCTGTTCTACGACTCGCATGGCTCAAACAACTCCTATAGTAATGGCTCATGGGATGGAGGAACAAGCTTGGTGGGGTTTAAAAGTAAAGGCTATGCATACTTGGGATTCAAATTAATGCATTCGCGACTCAATGATGCAAGAATAAGATAGAGGAAATAGGTACTGTATGTATGCAAGCATGTGGAAGTGCTTGCCTGATAACTCAGTTGAAGCGAGGAACGGATCTGGGTAGTGCTCCTGGTTCTCTTGATATAACCCCAAAGGTCTATCCGAGAAAACCAAACAAACAAGGCCAACATGAATATAGAGCACAAGCATATGAATAATATGCGTCAAGCAAACAATCATGCCATGATGAATGATGCACAATTTACATGGAAATCAAGGTAGCATGGCATGGTGAGGTGTGGAAGACAAGTAACAACATTTTAATGGAGTTTTGGTTCCCACTTTGTTGTCATAACATTGCTGTACCCTATATTTTTATATGATGCATGCTGCAATTGAAGTCATGGATAGCATAAACAGAAAGGTCTCGTCGAGCTGATCATTTTAGACATATCATTTGTTCAAATTGGAATTATAAAACAAAAGTTATTAATTATTTAAATTCTAGTGGCAATTGTGGTAATTTAAATAAACTTGGAATTTTAAAAGTGCAAAAGGCAAATTGAATGGCATATTTGGAATCCTCTCATTTTCCTGATCTCAAAACATATATCATTTGCTAAATTTGGATTTACCAATGAAAAGTTATTTAATACTGAATTGAAGTTTGAATTTGATTTAAATTTAATTATTTTTGAATTTAACAGAGTCTGAAAACATTTAACACCGAGGCCACCCTAACCCTAGTCGCTTACAGGTGGGCCAGGATCCTGCGGTCCCACGCATGTGAGGAAAAAGGGGACGCGGTTGATTGGAAAAAGATAGGGACCCTTTTTATAAAAGCGGCGGTCAGCGGCGGTGGGCAGGCTTGGACATGAGTTGACGCGACAAAAACGTGAGGTGTAGATGCAAAAGGCCGCGCGCTGTACTTCTTCGACCATGCTCGGCGCGGCCTTGGCGTGCTGCTGAGCTTGAACCCGACGCGGCGTGCGCTCTGGTGGGGCGGAACCGCTGCGGTAGGTTGGGGCGTTTATGCGAAGGCGGGCGGACTAGATGAAGCCCTAGGCGGCGCGGGAGCTAGCGGGCAGCGTGACCGCCGTGCAGTGTGCTCGACGAACGCCCGCCCGGCGAGCGATGAGCGGCGCATGCAGGAGGTGGGGGCTTCTGCATGTAGGTGACGGTGGCGAGGCTTGGGAGGTCGCGATCAGCGGCGAGGCAGACGGATGTCCTAGGGTTCGTAGCGGCGTCGGCGTGCAGGCTCTTTGGGCGTCTCCTCCTCGCGTGCAGGTCGAGGCGTCGCAGAGGTTCCACGACCACGCCGACACTCTCTCACTGCGCCTCTGGATCGATGGCGACAAGCGTGACCCGGCGGGCGTCGGGAGGTGACGGTGGCGAGTGAGGAAGGGAGGCGAGGCCTCGGGGATGGATCTGGGGGCGGTAGAGCGAGGGAGGGATAGATAAAGCCGGAGGGAAGGGGTGCCGTGGCCGCCGTGTGGGGGCTGGCGATAAGGATGGCCTCGGCCACCTTTTTCTCCACCCTTCACGTGTTTGGTACGGCTAGGCGGTGGGGCTTCAGGTGGGTCAGGCGAGGCCAAGGCGAGCAGCTCGGTGGGGATTCTAGGCAGAGAGCAGAGAGGAGGAGGTGCTCGAGCTAGCTGGTTAGGGGCTGGCTCGGGCAGGGTTTGCTGGGCTGGTTGGGGGTAGCTAGGTGGGTCCATGAGTAGAGAGGGGTGGTGGGGCGGGGGTTTGGTGTGACCAAGCTAGGAAGTGGAGAAGAGGAGGGGTACTTAGGGTTTTGTTTAGGGGAGGTGTAGATTAGAGGGGAAAGGGTGGCTTAGGGTTTAGGTTTAAGAGAGGGTAGGATAGAGGGAGGCCCTTACTTGATCATGCATGATAGTCAAGGTCACACAAAAACAAGACAAGGAAAAGGGAGAGAGAGGGAGAGATGATTATGTGGTGGTAGGATTTAAACAAGATCCACAAGGTTCCAACCAAGAGAAAAAGATAGAGCTAGAGAGGGTCACCCAAAAACCAAAACAAACCAAATACCAACACAAGATGGCACTTGCATGGCTCATGCAAAGATATCTAATGCCATGTTTATTCTTGTGAAGACAATAATATCTACATGGCACTATCCATATGCACTCCCAGAAGTGGAAACAAGCCAAGCAAGGAGAAAGAGGAAGGTTCCAGATGGAGTAGATGGATATGATCACATGTGATGATAATTGGATCTTGCTAGTGTGTATATGCCACTAGGTATTTAATAAGCCCACAAAATATCTCCACATGATGATAACCCCACAAACACACATATGGAAGCTAGGGAGAAAAGGTCCCTCACAAGGCATGCAAAGGTGGCCATGTGGCTCTCATGCATCAATAAGGTGAAAACAAAATGATGCCAAGATGAGAACATGTGGAAAGAAAGGATCCATCCCAACCCACATGAGCTAGAAATAAACCTCTAAATGCCAAGCTCATATTTAGTTGGATGGTGGAATTATAAGGTGGTGAAGAAAGGTGGTGGAGGTTAAAAGAGATATGCCCCCAACTCAACTTGGGCATTTAACAATATATTAAGAACCAAATACAATATCAAGAGGCAACTACAATTAATCATGCACATGAGATAAGAACCAAACAAGAAAGGGTTTTATATGATGCTCACATGCAAGGTGACATGATGACATGAGCATGACATGATAATGATGCAGCAATTATATGTTGGAAGTGGCCCTTTTTATTATAATAACAAGTAGCATTACAGGTGTTAGACAACTGGGATGCTACAATGTTGATAGATTCTTTCAAACAGAAAAGGAAATACTGAAAAGAGAATCTCATAAATATATGGCAGAAAGGAAAAGACTAGAATTGTTCAGCTTAAGTATATAGATGATATACATGTTATGGCTATATTCTTTGCTTATTAAACAATGTGGTTCTCAAGTATTTGATACTGAATTTGTTGGTGTGAATCGTCATACGAAACAACACAATTCATGAACTACAATGGCCTAAGTAACTAGCAAAAGAATATGTGATGATGTTCATCGAGAACAAATAAAGGGTTATTGTGTTGCTCATTAAACATCAAAGCTTGCCTTCAAAGATTTGTTTTATCGGGTATTATGAGAATAAAAGGGTTGTTCAAATAATTGCCGTAATCTATAAAAGATGGATGATTCACAAATCTCGTTGGAGAAATCACATCCATAAAACTTGTGCTAAAAATGTCGAAAGACAAATTGATTGAAAGATCACTTAGGAAGTGACATCGCCGTTTAAATTATATTGGAAAGAAAACATGAAGAAACTCCATGTGGATGGAATTTTAGAGTCTTTTTGATTTTGATCAAATGACGCTTGTGAAACTTTCCTAGAGATAATTGAAACTTCGTTCATAGGCCAAAAGGGAACGAATGACTAGCTTGTTGGAACTTGTACATATTGTTGTACGAAATCCATTATGTGTAGTCAAGAGCGATGGATTTCAACTTCATATGCTTTCTCCGAAAATTTGAGTGAATATATGAATATTTACTTAATAAGGATGAAGTGTGAAATATTTGAAAAGTTCAAAGATTTTCAAGATGAAGTGAAAAATCATTGTAACAAGAATATAAATAGTTTATGATAGGATCATAAAGGAAGATATTTGAGTTACAAGTTTAGCATAATACCTAAGATTTAAGGAATCGTTCCGTGGATTTGCATTTCCTGAAACACCATAAGAGTATGGGCGTTGAGATATGTAATTAAACCTTGTTTGACATGGTAAGATCAAATGTATAATTCATAAAACTGCCATTATATTTTAAAGATTAAAAGCTTTAGAGATTACCGTTTTCCCTTTGAAAAGAGCTCCATCATAATCCGTTGAAATGACACCATATAAAGTTATGGTTTGGGATAAAACCAAGTTGTCCTTTCTTAAACATTGGTATGCTTTGCATAAGAAAGATGTTTGCAACCAAAGTCGGATGAACCTGTCTTTGTATGTTATTTCGAATAACTGTTAAGTATTCCTCCATAACACCAGAGACAAAAGTGTTTGTCGCTTAGAACGTCAAATTTCTTTTGGAAGGAATTTTTCGTGAAAAGTAAAGTGGGAGGACAATAGAACTTTGATAAGGTTAAAAGAACCTTAGCTATATGTGCGAGTTATGGTAGAAAAGTGTTCCGGAGGCAGCAATAATGCTCATGGCTCACGTGCCTCATAGGTTGTGGTCACGGAGATCTAAGTTCCTATTGAAACAAGTAGATCGGGTAAACAATCAAATACCAAGATTTGAGGGTTGTTATTTGAGAATAATGAACCGACTACATGCAAAGAAGCGATGATGGGCCCTGACTCTGTCAAATGGCTTGAAGCCATAAAATCCGTGATAGTTCCATACACGAGAAATCAATTTTTGAACTTGAAGGACCCTCGAGAAAGGTGTAAGACCTTACAGTCGTGTTTGGATCTATAAAGAAATAGACATGGATGTTTTACATCTATGAAGTAGTCGGCATATTGGGAAAGAGTTCACAACAATGTTCAAAGGTTGACTATGACAAGATTTGATCTTTCATAGCGATATTTAGTCTAGACGGATTAATGTAGCAGCCACTACATATAATTTTGTTATGTGGTAGTTGAATAAACAAAACAAATTCTTCTAATAGAATTGTTACCTAGGACGTGTGCATGACACTGTCCATAGGGCTTTGTTAATTCAAAGGATGCTAAATGCATATGCAAACTTCAATGGTTGAAGTAAGCATAGCGGAGTTGGAATCTTCACTATGATGAAATTGTTAAAAGAGTTTAATTTTATCAGAGACAATGAAGATGCTTCCATTTGCAAGAAATTAAGTGGGAGCGCTAAGACATGTTTCTAATACATTATGTGGAAGACATATTGTTGATTGGAAATAATGTATCTTTTATTAACACATATTAAGAATTTCATCTCGATGAAAGGCTTAGGCAAAACCCAAATATTTGGCATCAATAGACGCTAATATGGTTGTGCCAGAAGTACATAGACAAGATATTGAATGAGTTCAATATAGAAACTACAAGAAAGGTTCTTGTCACACAGAAAGGATTGAATGAGTTCAATGTTGATGATATATTCAAGTGTATTGACATTTGGTAAAGTGAAACAAATAATCAAGTATAGATTGATACTTGATGTATGAAATCACAAAGAGTATTTATATCAATCATACTATGATATGTACAAATCCAGATATGTCCTATGCTCTAAATGTTGTGAGCATATACCAGAATGATTCGTAAGATGATCATTGGACAATAGTAAGGATATTCTTATGATCTTTTGGAAGAACTAAGAGTATATTATTTGTAGAAGTGACAAATAGATGGTTAGTTCATTGTAAAAGTACTACATTGATACTAGTTTTGTCACAAAGTACAAATTAAGTTTATCTCAATATAAACCAAGGGTGGCACAATATAATGGAAAGCGAGTTCCATAATGGATTTGGATGAGTTACAAAGTTAAGACATTGTGACAGATACTACAACAAAAGGCTAAGTATATGACTGCTATAATAGCAGCTAAAGAGGGCATTTGTGTCAAGTAGTTTGTTATCAAACTAGGTGTAGTTCACAGCGGGATAATACTATGAAGATATATTGTACGACAATATTATCAACATGTTTTAACCCCAAAGAACTAAAGGTCACACCAAAGGACCAAATTTGTACGAAGCCATCTCATTAGAGAATGAGTGATGCGTAGGGACGCAAAGGCATGCAATTACACACGGACCTGGAAGTGTCAGATCCGGAGATCAGTTGACCACTAGCAATAGTGTACATACAACACCGGAAAGCCATAGGTGTTGAATACACAAAGGTTTGAAACTAGATTATTGACTCTAGTGCAAGTGGGAGACTGTTGGAGATATGCCCAAGAGGCAATAATAAAGTGGTTATTATCATATCTTTACACTTATGATAAATGTTTACATACCATGCTATAATTGTATTAACCGGAAACATTAATACTTGTGTGATTTGTAAACTAAAATAAGAGTCCCTAGTAAAGCCTCTTGTTAAACTAGCTTGTTGGTTAATATATGATCATGGTTTCCTGATCATGAACATAGAGATGTTATTAACAACAGGATCATATCATTAGGAGAATGATGTGATGGACATACTCCTATAGATAAGCGTAGCATAAAGATCAAGTCATTTCAATAGTTCAATTGCTATATGCTTTCTGATACATAGTAACCTAATTCCTTCGACCATGAGATCATGTATATCACCTTTACCGGATGGATGCTTTGATGACATCAAACACCACACCGTAACTGGGTGGCTATAAAGGTGGCATTGAGTGTTCGGAAAGTATTGGTTGAAACACATGGATCAAGAGTGGGATTTGTCCATCCATATGACGGATAGATATACTCTGGGCCCTCTCGGTGGAATGTCATCCAATTAGCTTGCAAGCATGTGACTGGCTCACAAGGGATCACATATCACGAACGAAAAGAGTACTTATCGTAACGAGGTTGAACTAGGTATGCGGAGATACCACGATCATAACCTCGGATAAGTAAACTATCGTGAGACAAAGGGAAATTGGTATCGTATGTAAGTGGTTCATTCGATCGCAAAGTAATCGAGAAATATGTGGGAGCCATATGAATTTCCGATTCCTCTATTGGTTATTGTTCGGAGAAGTGTCTCGATCATGTCCGCATAATTCACGAACCGTAGGGAGACACACTTAAGGATTGACGTTGTTTGAGTAGTTATGGTATTATGAGAAAGAGACCGAATGTTGTTTGGAGTCTCGGATGGGATCCGGATATCACGAGGTGATCCGGAATGGTCCGGAGAATAAGATTCATATAAGGAAAGTCCCGTTGGAGTTCGGGAATGATTAGGTGTTTTCATCGGGAATGTTCTAGAAGGTTCGGATTGTCCGGCACTCCGGGGAGGGTACATGAATGTGTCATTACATATTGAATGATTGCATCATGTCTTGAGTGTTCTTGCTGTTCCAAATAAAGGATTAAATTGAATCCTAAAAGAAAAGTCAAATGGCCTTTAAAAGTCAAACGGCTAAAACAGAAACTGTGGGAAACAAGCAAGAGGTGGTTGGAACCGACTTGGGGAGGAGTCCTCCAAGCGGCGCCAACCAAGGCCGACTTGGGAGGGACTCCTCCCTTGGCCGCCCTCCCACCTATAAAAGGAGGGCAGGCCTCCTCTAGACACACAAGTTCCTATCCTCTAATCTCCGGTTTAGAGCCGTTTTGGTTTAGAGCTTCTAATTGCCCTAGCCTTGGTTTAGAGCCTTCTAATTGGTGTGTCTAATCTCTAGACCACTAATAGCTCTCTCATACTCCACCATACTCGCTCGGCTTAAGGCGAAGCCTGCGAGATCTCACCTCTACTTAGGTACCACGCCGTTGTCTTTGCCGAGAATCGCGAGGAGAGTGCTACAACCTCCGCCGCTTTGAAACAAGGAGAGGAAGGTCTTCACGAAAATCGAACGTGACCGATCATGAGCGCTGCTGGAACGCAGCGCCGGAAGGATCGTCTACACGATCTTGAGATCGGAAAGAGTACGACTACATCACCCACGAGAATCTGCTCTCGTTAAACGCTTTGGAATCTTCGAGGGTAAGTTATTCCATCGACTCGTTGCTACAATCTAGTAGATAGATCTTGGCTTGTTTGTTTGTATGCGATAGAATTTTTTTGTTTTCCATGCTACGAACCCCTACAACAATATACACATCACATCTTGGGCCATACCATATCACAGAAAACACTCCCTGCAAAAACAAGTTAGACGCCTCTACTTTGTTGTTGCATGTTTTACGTGGTTTATGGGAGTAGCAAGCTAAGAACGATTCTTACCTACGGAAAGCCACAACGGTGATATTATGGTTGCCAAACTCCGGTGTTAATCCCATGACAACTATAGTGAGAGAAACTGGCATCCACCAGCCGCATGTGTGGAACAAGCCACACGTCAAGTGCGGAGCGGTCTCGCGAACGACGTCGTAAGGTTGGCTGGACCGCTTCAATCTCACTATCCCGGCGTCATAAGAAGAACACAAACAAGAGGCTTGCAACAGAAAACATCAACGTCCGCAACAACCATGTTGCGTTCTACTCGTGAAAGACATATACGCATAGATCTAGCTCTGATACCACTGAAGGGTTTCGCAGCATAGTAAATCAAAAAATTTCTACAGATGCGAACGGAAAAGCCAAGATCTAATCTAGGAGATGCAAACAACGAGAGGGATTAGATGAGATCTTCATACCCTTGAAGATTACGCAATGAACGCGTTAATCGGAGCGTGGGTGATGTAGTCGTACTCGCTTCTCCTCCTCGCGATCCGATCCGATCTAGCACCGCAAGTGGCGATGCCTCCGAGAGATGCACACGTGCGGCACCTCGACGTCTCCTCCTTCCTCGGTCCAGCAAGTATGGCGGAGAGACGGATTGGATCTACAACGCGACGGCGCGGTGCAAGTGGTGGAGAGTTTCTGCAGCAGGGCTTCGCCTACACACAGTCGGGAGGGAGAGAGAGAGGAGGGCAGCAGGGCGGCTAGGCTTGAGGGGAAGGTGTGTGTGTGTGGGAAGTGCGCCCTCTATATAGAGGGTGGGCGCACGCTAACCCCTCCCCCAAGCCCTAGTCTGGCGGCCAAGGAGGGAGGAGTGGGAGGCAAGTAATCCCCCCCTTCTAGAAGCTCCAAACTAGGGTTTCCCCTTGTTTGGCCGGCTGGGCCCTATGGGGCCTTGTGCCCCTGGCCCAATGCGGCCAGTGAAGGGTTTCGCGGCATAGTAAATCAAAATTTTCTACGGATGCGAACAGAGGGAAGCCAAGATCTAATCTAGGAGATACAAACAATGAGAGAGATTGGATTAGATCTTAATACCCTTGAAGATTCGCACAGCGGAACGTTCGTCGGAACGTGGGTGATGTAGTCGTACTCGCTTCTCCTCCTCGCGATCCGATCCGATCTAGCACCACAAGTGGCGATGCCTCCGTGAGATGCACTGCGTGCACCTCGGCGTCTCCTCCTTCCTTGGTCCAGCAAGTATGGTGGAGAGATGGGTTGGATCTACAACACGGCCAGTAGTTGCAATTGGTGGAGTTCTGCAGCAGGCTTCGCCTACGCGATCGGGAGAGAGAGGAGGCGGCAGGCGAATGGCTTGAGGGAAGGTGTGGGGTGGTGCGCCCAGCCCTCTTTATATAGAGGGGTGGCAGCCTAGCCCCTCCCCAAGTCCAAAACCGGCCAAGGAGGAAGAGTGGGGGCAAGGAACCCCTTCTAGAAGGTCCAATTAGGGTTTATCCCTTCTTGGCGGCTGGGCCCTATGGGGCCTTGTGCCCCTGGCCAGAGCACTCCCTCATAGGCCCATGCCCCTCCTCCGTGGTGGGGCCACGTTGGTCCCATTTCGTAAGGTTCTAGAAGCTTAGGTACAATAACGATTAACCGGAACAATTCAACTCCAAAAACTGCCTTGCCTTATATGAATCTTATTCTCCGGACCATTCGGAACCTCTCGTGATGTCCCGGATCCCATCCGAGACTCGAAAAAACTCATAAACCAAGTATCCAATCTATCCTACCGTCGAGACACGTTAAGTGTGTGACCCTTGAGTTCGAGAATATGCGACATGATCTTCTATCAATAATCAACGGTAGTCGAAACCCATATTGACTCCCACACATTTATCGATGATCATATCGGATGAACCACGATGCCAGGATTCAATCAATCCCATATATATATTCCCTTCGTCTCGCGATATTTTACTTGCCCGAGATTTGATCGTCGGTACCGTCATACCTAGTTCAATCTCGTCCACAGCAAGTACTTTACTCGTTCCGTAATCCGATATCACTTTGTGATTAACTCCTTAACCACATGCTTGCAAGCGTTGTTGATATTGATTACCGAGTGGGCCCGAAGTATATCTCTCCGACTTGGGAGGGACAAATCCCATCTCGATACATACAACCCAACAGGTACTTTCCGATCACCTGAGAGACACCTTTATGATCACCCTCTCATAGGATGACGTTTGATGACCTCAAAGCTTTCTTCCGATACCAGGGAGTTGTATTATCTCATGGTCTAAGGAATACAATATTTGACATAAGAAAAGCTTCGCAAAGATGAACACGATGACACGATCTAATTGCTTCGCTTAGTTTGGGTCTCCGCCGGACGGGATCTCCCCGGATGTCGCGTCACCCAAGAAGTCGTTGAAGTAGGGCCACCTCGGCCTCTGCGAGCACCCTCACCTGCTTGAGCCTCAAACTATAAGAAGCCACCCTGGCCCCGCGCGTCGGTCGCCACCATGCCAGGTCTCGCCAGCCTCCACCGAGCAACACCGCCTCACCCGAATCTCCTCGAGTCGGGGATTGCAAGGCCCGGTAGCAGGAGGTGAAGAGGGGCTAGGGAGGTACAGGGAAGCTAGGCTTCAGGCCTCAGCCTCGGTCACCCGTGGGGTAGGCGATCGGCGAGTTTTCCTCCGAGAGTGTGCAATTCTTCATGGAGTAATACCTAACATCCTTTAACTACTTGTAAAAGGAATATCGTTAGCTGGCCAAAAGACAAACATGAGAAAACAGGAACGCGGGAAGATTTGCACAAGACCCTCAATATTCTCCGTGAGCCACCCTGAGATGGCATGAATCGTATTCTGATGGTAACCACACGTCGAAAGCAGCAACTGTGGGTCGGGCCTGCCATTAACCGGTGCTTCTTGGAATAAAGGAGACGCATTAATTGCGTTACCTCCCACCCCTTGTTGGCATATTGCCATTCTCAAGGCAGAATGATCTCATGCATCAGCAATTTCAGCATCTCATCATACACACTTGCAGCTTCTGGAACATCGTGTGCTCTGTGCCCGCGCGCGTATGTGTGACAGATACTAGTTCTTCCGAGCGGCGACAAACATCGTGGGCATGGGCAATACAGGGCCGCCGAGGACGACGTCGTGGTGCAGCCACTGCGGCGCGGGCCTCGTGGCGCCGCCCACGGGGTCGAGCTCCAGCGTCCGGTGCGCGCTCTGCCGCCGCGTGACGCGCATCGAGCGGCACCGGAGCGTGGGCAACACCGTCGCGCTGGCGCCCCGGTCGCCCCCGCGGACGGCACCCTCGTCTGTGATGAGGCGCGAGCTGCCTGCCGGCTACCCCGAGGCCCGCGGCAAGAAGCGTGCCGTCCTCGTCGGCGTCAGGTACACGGGTACCGAGTACGAGCTCAGGGGCACGGTGAACGACGTGGAGTGCATGAGGAGCCTTCTCCGCGACCAGTTTGGCTTCCCCAGCGACGGCATCCTCGTCCTCACCGGTAATACTTACAAGAGTCCATTATTGATCGAGAGAAGTGCGAATAGGTAGAGCTAGTAGTTGTATGTGATGATCGAGTACGTGCTTGTGCTTGCGTCAGAGGAGAAGAGCGATGACCCATATAGGATGCCGACGAGGGAGAACCTTCTCCTCGCGATGCGGTGGCTGGTGGAGGACTGCGACGCCGGCCACTCGCTGGTGTTCCACTTCTCCGGCCACGGCGTGCAGAAGCTGGACACTGTCGGCGACGAGGTGGACGGCTACAACGAGGCGCTCTGCCCGCTGGACTTCGAGGAGAAGGGCAAGATCCTGGACGACGAGATCAACGACACCATCGTCCGCCCGCTCGGCCCCGGCGTGAAGCTCCACGCCATCATCGACACCTGCCACAGCGGCACCATCCTGGACCTCCCCTACCTCTGCCGCCTCTCCAGGTACATTTACAAATATCTCTAGTACTCCGTACTACCCTACAGCGCAACAAGCAGAGATCGAGAAATGCTGACGAATCTCTTATTATGCAAGAACCGGGTACTGGCAGTGGGAGAACCACAACCGTCAGCCCCACAAGCCGAAAGGCACGAGGGGCGGGTTCGCCATCTCGATCAGTGGCTGCAACGACCACCAGAAGTCTGCAGACTCCAGCGTACGTACGCACGCACGCGCGTCTTCCCTCTCTTGCAGTTCGCCCGCCTCTTCTAGAATTTGAGTTGGTTCATCGTTTTCGTGATGATGTCCAGGGGTTCCCCGAGTCCGCTGCGATCGGCGCCATGACGGACAGCTTCATCAAGGCCGTGCGATCGGAGCCAGGGACGACGTACGGGCGGCTGCTGAGCGCGATGAGAGGGACGATCCGCGACGGCCATGGGAGCGGCCGCCGCCTCCTCCCCGGGCGGGTCGGCTCCTTCGTCCGCAAGATGATCGCTTCCAGCAGCGTGCAGGAGCCTCAGCTGTGCTCCTCCGATGTGTTCGACATCTACCGCAAGCCCTTTCTCCTCTGACTCACGCTGTCACAACTGCAGTAACTTGCGTGCTGCTGCTTGGAGTTACTGTAAACCCCGATCAGCTGGGTGTTGTTCAGAGTGGTTTGGTTTGATTGTGTTGCTAATCTTGCTGTCGTCCTGCACTCACACAGAACGATAGTTCGAGATCAGGACATGGGCAAGGGCAAGGGCCCATGCCATGCTTTGTATGGAAAAAAATAATGTACTACTTCCAGTGGATGAGTGGAAATATAAGTGCCTTGTGTCTTGCTGCCTTGGTAATGTACAAGCACATCACAAATTTAACCACATGTACCCAACAGCTAGCTACTACAAAGGACACTGCGATTGCTAATACCACAGACTCAGTGAGCCCAACAAAAGTATTCCCTTTTTTCTAGGGGATGCATATGTTCTTCCGGACTGGACTAACACACTCGCTGTTTCACGCTGTCCACCTTGCTCCTGTAAAATGTGCCTACTTAGGTTTATCTGTGAGGCTGACAAGGGATTTCACGATGCCAGGGCTGATCTTGTCCGCGAGGGCGCCTTTCTCAGATATCAGGAATGACTTCTCCTTCACAAAGCTTTGCAGCTTCTTTGTGTCGTAGTCTAGGCGTTCTTGATCTGCACCATTGTTAAACAAGGTAAGAAATCACAAATCGTCATTACTAAGGAGCTGGCTAGAGGCATACACGTCGCCATGCAACACTTTGCATTTGAGTAAAAGTACAAAATCCCACACTTCTGCTCTAGATAGTTTGAATTTTACATACAGAAATAAAGGACAAACAATTTCAACGGTTCACGTCACCATAAGAACCTTGGATGCCAGAAGATAGCATTGAACATAATAAATAAGTAAATAATCATTAGCACGATGTCCAGCTAACACTGAACTTTCGTAACAATCATTTTAACAGTTTACATGCAAAGAAAATGCAATTACAACAACTATGGAATCAAACCACTACTTTACACAAGTTACGGAAATCATGTGGTAAATATGAGCAATTCAACGGAACTGAACAGACTTGAAACAATGAAGCATGTTCCTCAGGGATTTTAAGGACGAAAGAGGCTTTACATGTACCAAGCCCTACTTCACCAGTGAACAGAATGTACTGAATTTATGAATCAAGATACAACAACGTACCTTTGTCCAGAATAGTATGTGTTACATGAAACGGAACACGGGCAAAAATATCTGATCCTGGAAACATTAGCCAGGTATGTTCTTTGGGATCGTGGTTTCCACACGTCGGGCATATCTCCTTTACCAGCTGCTTGCCTGAGGTTCCCTCCATCTCTTTCATTATGACATCAAAGGGAGATGGGACACTAGTTTTGGTTGTCCTGGCTCTTTTCCGGAGGGCCGTCAATGCCTCCCTGTTAGCATTCCTCATCTTGTCATTTTCCACTAACTGATCATCACAGAAGAACAGACCATAAATATAGGTATATGAGATGAAGAAGAGCAAGGAAGTTGGCAACAGAGACATACCTGATGCCTAGCCAGAAGAAGTTGCTCTGCATCAGTTTCTATGTCAACCAGAGCCTCTTGAAGATGCTTCATGTTGGGGTCCATGACAAAACTGCAAAATAAAGTCATTTTCACAATCTAAGTAATTACTTACTAAGAAAAAAATCATCTGCATACCCTACATTAAATAACGAAAATTACATGCAAAATTAAAAGGGGTCCAATCATTAGCATCTCGTGTCACAGAACCAACAAAATGCTGAACACACTCAAACAAAAATGTGTTGTACAAAAGTGTGAGATTTTGTCCCTACGGATCTAATATTGTTCTATTAAAATATTGGATAACAGTTCCCATAGATGAATCCTCTAAATAGGTGATGCATTGCATTTTATTACGAGTGAACCAGCTTGCTCAACAAATGAAAGATTTAACTACTGAACATATCATAGATAAGGAAATCAGTGTTAATTTTTAACGACAAAGAACAAAGAAGTTAAAATTAACATATGGCAATACAAATGGAATAGATCAATAAGAAGTTCAATATGAGAGACCTCAAAGTACTTCAAGAACAGGTTTTGGTAACAATGAACAATGGTATTGTACTATGTGTATATGTGTGGTTCTGTGCACTAATGTCTACGTCATTTAATACAATTGGGTACACGGTAAAATCCTTCTGCCTTTACAAAAAACTAGTGCAATTGCATTCTCTGAAATTGTGTACTTAGCTAAATGGAAAAACAATACTGCTGCAAGCATGAACTACGCATAATACATTTTGGAGTATACAGGAGTGGCGTAGCTATTTCAGTTCCCACTTCCAGGTACTATAACCACATTAATAAATCAGACATATAGTTTGGATGATGAATTTGAAAGTACGATTATATGAAATAATCCACTAGTAGATGCATAGTCAATACGAAAAATAACACGGGCCAAACAAATAAACTTAATGCTGTATTTGGATGCATAGAAATGAGGCATCAAATTGAATTGAGTGGGAATTCCAAATCCAAATTGGAAAGAAAATAATTTCAATTCGAATTTTGTTGTTTGGGTGTGCTTGGAATTTGCTCTTGGAATTAGACGGCGGTACCCAATTCCAATTTCTGTTTAGATGTAAAAAACCATGGAATTGGATGGTTTGTTGAGGTTGAAAGTATAAACTCGTGTACATATATGAAAAATAGCATGCTTAAAATGTACATACTGAAAAGATAAGAGACGAAACAATTGGTCAGAAAAAACAAAATGGATGCAGCGACCGTCAGAATTCTGAAGTCTGAATCGAATAATTTTCTAGAACGCCTGGGTCTTGATGATCCAGATCCAGAGACGGATGGATCATGAGGAACGGTTCCAGGTTTCGGAGCTCGTGCCTGCAGTTCACAAACAGAGGTCAACGGCAGCGTCTCATGAGAGATTCAGAATTCCTCCCGCTCAATTCAGCTCACAAGAGAAGGGGAAGATGAGGGACATGGAGAGGCCGCATTGAAGAATTCCAGGGAGCCTCCGCCGCTTGATCTCCCGCCGTTGTTCCCCTGCTGCCGTCGGTCCCCATCCCACCCGTAGCGTCTAGGGTTTGGGGGGGGGCGTGCAGGGGACAGACATGGAAAATGAAGGGGAGAGGGGGAGGAAATGAGAGAGGGAGAGGAGGGCAGGGGGGGGGGGGGGGGGAGGGGGGGACAAGGGGATTCACCGGAGCCGTCCGGCTTGCTCGTGGTCGGGAGTCAGGAGCAGGGGTCGAGTTGGGGCGTTCTGTTTTCTCTCGCCGAATCGGTACGCGGGGCTCTCGTTTCCAGCCGATTCGGAGCGGGAGAGCGGAAACAGAAACGACGGAAATTGAGACCCTAATTCCGAATTCCATAAGCGAAACAGAAACTAAAGAGTTTTTTTTTTTGACCTGAGAAACTGAAAGGTTTTGAATGATGAATTTGACAGTATTCTTCTATTTCATAATTTGCACTATTGGGCTACACAACTATATATGGACTACAGCTACCCACCAATAGTTACTTTCAGAACAGATTCCAATTCCAAAGAGACTATTTCCTGATTGAGAACAATCTTTTCCTTACAATTAAAAAATAAACACATGAAGAGGACTAGAGGAGCAACTTCATAGACCACTTTTTCTATTCAATACTTACACAAGAGGAGGCAGTCAAGACATCAGCTGCTGCAGAAGGCACTAACACTTCTAATTTACAAGGAGACTAAGGTGTTTACTCACTGTATTAAAGGGGCAGCAAGCAAAAGAGCCGAGGGCTTGGGGTAACATCAAACACATATTGTAAGTGCAACCAAACACCTAGAGTCTGCTGAATAAATTTTGTTGCTACTTCTTTTTTCCTAAATATACATCAAACCTAAACATGAATCGTTTAATAGTATGTCCGTTACTGGATATCCAGATCAAATTAAGTCACTGGAAGCATGAAGTATCTTTCTGATGTTACTCTTTAAATGTTGAAGTCCTTCTTTTACACTTAATACGGATTAGTTTTTTCGCGGGAAACTCGGAACAAAGCATGACCATCTGTAAAATACATACTACTTTGAACTAAATCAGAGACACTTATTATGGATCAGAGGTAGTATTTTCTTACCATCCCAATAGCATGTATTTCAATCAGGGTCATATTGTACAGATCAGACTACAATGATCATTGTTGCTTTGCAGAGGATATAAGTGTATCATATCGGTACAACTTATACATTTGTTTGTCACTACAATATACACTATGCGATATAGAGTGCAACAATGACCCCATAAATCAATCTCCTTTTCTGGTGTTCATAACTGAATGAAATACCAGAGCAGTATGTTGAGTTAGCAGATGGCAGCTTTATATTCCACACATTACGCAGTGTTTGGATGTAGGAATTTTACCTCGGAATTGAATTGAACTAAAAATTCCAAATCCAAGATGGAAAGGAAATGGGCTCAATTTCCAATTTCGGTGTTTGGATGTGCATAAAATTTTCTGTTGAAATCATAGTGTGACACCCAATTCCAAATCTTGTTTGGATGTACAAACTATAGAATTGAAAGTCCAGGGCCAGAAATAAATAAGAAATAGAATATGGCAGGGAGAGGCCAGCTCGGGACAATCCAGGAGCGTGGCCGCCTTTCCCCTCTGGCCGTCGTTGGTCTCCCGCCGCCATTCCCCTTCGGCCGCATCGCCTCCCGCCGTCGTTCCTCCTCCCATCGATCTAGGGTTTGGATGGGGACAAACGCCATGGCCACCGCCAGCTTGCTCCGAGGCCGCATCGAAGAGAAATAAGAGCATCTGAGGAGGGCAAGGAAGAGGAGGTGGAGGGGAAGACTAACCGGAGCCGCCGGAGCCGCCTTCCTGCAGGTCCCCGTGGTGTGCTCCTGTTGCGCGAGCTTCTTCCGTCGATAGAGGACGAAGAGGTACGCGGGGGCTTGTTTCCGAGCAAATATGGCCAACGGCTCGGCCCGGTACGGTCCAGGCATGGCACGCGCCAAACGTGCTGGCCATGGCACTTGGCCCGCCAAGCCGTGCCAGGTCGGGCCGATGCAGCGTCTCTGGCGTGAGCCAGCCCTGGCTCTCTGCACAGGCCGGCCCGTAGCATATTAGGCACGCGGGTCTGTTATTTTTTTCTGAACCGTCTAATAAATATATAAAAAGTGTCGAATCTATACTATAACAGCAAAGTCCCTTGTCCTGGTGGTTGGGGCGAGGGAGGACGAGGTCGCCGGTTTGATTCCTGGGTGGACACCTTTTTACACTATATTTTCTAAAACATCAACACATGTGACCTTGACGGGTGACTAGTTGGGAGCGACGTCGAGTTACACGGGACACGGGCCTCCCGTGGAATTCTTTCCAGTTTCCACGCCCCAATTCATAAGCCACCCAAACAATCGAATTTGACTGGGCCATTTCTAAAAGTCTAATTCCGAGACTAAATTCGTACATTCAAACACTGCGTTACTGAATTTTAAACTTCTTAGAAAATCAAAGAAAATTGAAGAGAATCAATTCTAGCGATTAGAAACTGCTTCGACCGGTTGCATCCAAACTTGAGAGAAAAAGTCAGGAAGACAAACCTAGATGTTGGAAGGGAACTTGGGGAAGTGCCGCGCCACTATGCCACCACCGGCGACGGTTGCGCGTGGAGGTCAAGTTCGGACGATGCAGCCAAGATCAGCAAGGTTGCGATTCTCGTACCTCTGCTAATGACGAGCCCCTGTAAGACCTCGTTTTGCAGGAGAGGTCCAATGTGTGTTCCAAGAGTTTTATCCCTAGTGTTTTGGGTGAAAACACTTCCATTATCCAATCCACTCCAATCCTCCTCCATCCTAATCCCCTATAAACTCTCCGAAACAATATTGTTTTCGTAAACCGGGAACGCTACACCCAATGACAGTGCTGTTATCACATATAAAATGCAAAAATTTCACCAATAGTACCTCACGAATTCCTAGCAGCAGAAGCATCATGTCAATTCAACACAGCTTATAAAAGACTCAATTTTTATAGCAGCACATGAACAAAAACGTTTCAAAACAACATGCAACAATTCCCAGCTTCCAAAAGATAAGAACTTTTTCACATAATTCTATTAGGTACTGAACAATAGTATATACTAATCACACATACTAGTTATAACCAACAATTAAACACGTATTCCGGCTCAATCAATAAAACACAGATTCAACACTGAGTCCTGTAACTATCGATGGCGGATAAACAACGAATAATGCACAGAGAACTGAGGATATTTGAGCGACTGAGCTATCACATCGAACATGAAGTGCAAACGTAATTCATCTAACTATTGCGACACATCGAGCTACTTTGAGAAGACATCTAAACTCAATGTAGTAAATATCTGAGATCCCGCTCTTGTACCATGCCCTGCCAGCAGCCTTGAAGCAAACCTTATCCTAAAACAAGAACATAAGTAGATTGGACTAAAGCTCCGACACTTATTATGGATTGGAGGGAGTATTATAAATCAAAAATCTTTATACTCTATTCGATCCAAATTAATATACTCAGATTTGTCTAGATTCGGTTGTATCTACTACTAAAACATGACTAGATAAATTTGAATCTAGACAAATTTAAGACTATTAATTTGGATTGGAGGAAGTAGTATTATAAATCAAATGTGGCTATTCACTTGACTTTGGCATATGTGTATTGACCCTTAACGCAATGTGGAAAAAACATGTTCCATGTAAAACCAGAAGCTTCCCAGTTTCCATAAACATGGCAGCGTCTTACTAATCTAACACTAAGTTTGAATCAGACAAAAAATATAAGAGGGAGAAGAGACAAAACAACATTGTGCATGCGGGCTTGAAGAGTGAAGTAGCGAAATTCTACTATTTCAGATAGAGTCAATATATCTAAAACTTTGTAGGAGGAAGAGGAAGTAATTATCTGAATCAGTGCATCAGCAAAAGGGAGTAAAAAAATCAAAGTAGAGGCACCTGATCCACGCCTGTAGGTTGAGTAGAAGTTCAGAACCAACCTCACCCAGATTCAATAGAAGCAGAAGCCGGAAATCACAATCATTCCCAGTTTAGAACATTTAGCATTTTAGATTCTATATAGCTTTATTCCAGCCATGGACTTCTATGCGAATATAGCTACCACACCAATCTGAAGAACACAAGGCAAAGATGTAAAATTAGTTCCCTCCATCACTCGCATGCGACAAGCAGGGCTGGGAATCACTTGAGGACACTGGGAAGAGGAAAGTTAGCTTTCACTTCCGATGGAAAATCGCCTCGTGCTCACTCGCCGGTAGCAGGTCGCACCACTCGGAGGCGCTAAATTTTGGCCTCCCATAGCCTCCAGCGTGGGAGATTCAGAGCGACGCGGCCTTGAGGTTCAGAGCAAGCGTTCCAGCCGACAACTTCAAGACGGCACCCGTGAGCGATAGGGGCAGTAGATCCACTGGCTGAAGCAACGTCCCCCGCTGCACCCATGGCTAGAGGGATAGGCGTAGGAGTAGAGCCACCAAACATAGGCGTAGGAGTAGAGACATCGCCGGAGTCAGGTATCCCCTCCTCTGGCCCACACACAGTTTTTTTTGTTAATTCTATAGCTGAACTAAGGCTTCCCGGTAAATTCAAACCACAAACATAAGATTCGAGCTCCATTATCTTTTCAATCCAAAATCCTCAGTCTAACATCAATCCAACACATTAGAAGCCAATAGGAACATGTATATAACCCGGAGCTAAATCAGTATAAGTTTATCAAGAACTCATCAGTTCACCCATGAATTTGAATCAAGAACCCTAATCGTGGTCAACTCATATCTGAGACTAGCTCAAGAGAGGAGGGGAAGAGGGGGGAGTGTGAATAATTATGGAAGGTGTCATACCCTGTTGAGGGCACACCGTGCGCGTTAAATAGAAGAGGTTTAACCAACCACCTCAAAGGATTTACATCATGGTTGCAACAAATAACAGAATTAGAGATAAACCCTAGAAGAGATTAGCTCGTGTCTTTATCTTATGGATCACGGCTAAGTACAAAGTTGTTACATACGTGACAACTGAAACTAACACGCTAACATACCCCCTCAATCATAACTTATAAGTTAAGATTATTTCTGAAAGCTTCTAGTTGTTTCACAGTAACGGGTTTTGTGAAACCATCTGCAACTTGATCTCCTGTAGGAATAAACTTAATGTCCAATAATCTTCGAGCTACTCGCTCTCTAACAAAATTATAATCTACTTCAATGTGTTTAGTTCTTGCATAAAAAACAGGATTAGCTCAAAGATATGTTGCACCCATAATATCACACCACAACTGCGCTCTTGTAGGATGAGAAATTTTTAACTCATCAAGAAGGGTTTGTATGCACATTACTTCAGCTGTGGCATTAGCAAGAGACTTGTATTCAGTCTCAGTGCTAGATCTTTGATACAGTGGCTTGTTTCCTTGCACTCCATGAGATTAAATTTGGGCCAAGAAACCACAAAGCCTCATGTAGATCTTCTATCATCTGGACATCCTGCCCAGTCAGCATCTAAAAAAGCACTCACAAGCATATAAGAGGATATGTTGATTCTTAAACCAAGACCAGGCGTGTCCTTAAGATATCTCAATATTCTCTTGACTACAGCCCAATGTATGGTAGTTGGAGAATGCAGAAATTGACAAACTTCGCTAACTGAGAAGAAAATATCTGGTCTAGTGAGTGTAAGATATTGTAATGCACCTAAAATGCTTCTATATCTTGTTGCATCTTCTACTTCAAGAGGAATTCCTTCATGAGAAGATAATCTGTAGGTTTGCAACACACATCATACCTACTCTTTTCAGCACATCCGTGGCATACTTCTCTTGTGTCAATATTATCCCTTCTTGAGTCTTCTTGACTTCAATGCCTAGGAAGTAGTGTAATTCACCAAGATCCTTCATGGCAAACTCCGTTCGAAGATCATGAAGAAGAGTTGTTGTTGCACTATTGGAAGAACTAGCAACAATGATGGCATCAACATAAATAAGTACAAAAATTGAAGTATTGCCTTTGGAGTAAAAGGATAATGAAATATCAGCCTTGGATGTACAAAATCCAAGTGCTTGTAACTTTGTGTTGAGTTTTGAGAACCATGCTCTTGGGGCTTGCTTCAGCCCATACAATGCTTTATCAAGTTTGCAGATGTATTGGGATTTTCCCTTGACCTCATAACCTGGTGGTTGTTTCATGTAGACACTTTCCTCCAGAACACCATGGATAAACGCGTTCTTCACATCCAGCTGTCGCAAGTTCCACCCCCGGATACTGCAATGGACAATACAAGACGAATGGTGGTTGCCTTGACTACAGGACTAAACGTGTCCTTGTAGTCAATTCCATATCTTTGCTTAAAACCTTTGGTAACTAAGCGAGCTTTGTATCTATCTATGCTACCATCAGCTTTTCGCTTAATCTTATAAACCCACTTGCAGTCTATAACATTTTTTCATGCTTGTTGTGGAGAAACTAAGTGCCAAGTTTTATTTTGCATAGGGCTTGATACTCTTCATCCATAGCATGTTTCCAATTCTTAGTTTTTAAAGCCTCATCTAAAAATTCGGATTCTCCTGTAGTAGTAAGATTTGCATACTTGACTAAGTTTTTATATGTCTTAGGTTGAATCTTACCTGTTTGAAGAAGAGCGCTCATCCTTGACACACCAGAGGCAGCACCGGTATCCGGCGCAGCAGATCTATGCCCACCAGCGCCTCCAGGTCCGCTCAGAGGATCCTCCTCGGGATCGTTGCGCACAGGTGCACCAGGATCGGCGTGTGGAGCAGGAGACCGTGTCGCGGTCATGTGGCCATGCGTGGGTGAAGCGGTTGGTGTAGAAGATCCCCTGGTGGAGGAGCGATCACGCGTTGCGGAGCCCGCAGATGGACCGGTGCGCGTCGCGTCGTGCTGTTGGGTTGACGTGGCGGCGGCAGCAGCAGCGTGCGGCGTGGAGATTGTCGCCATAGCAGAACACGGTTTACGCCGCGATCGCAAGCAATGGGTCCACGACCCTAGGCTTCCGTGCTAAGGACGTGGAGCGTTATTTCATGCGAGTTTTGCAGTAGTTTCTTTCGTTTCTTCGCCTATAGACGCACAAACAAGATTAGCAGGATTTAAAGGATTGTTAGTCATAATTGGATCAGTACTACTTTCGCCCCCATGATCTAATTGGCTCGGATTTAGGAGTTGTGGCGGAAGGAGCAAGATTTCAGACCGAAGCCGCATGCTAGAATTAGAATGGAGTTTGGCAAAAGGGAAAATTGTCTCATCAAATACAACATCTCGTGAAATATAAATGCGGCCAGAATTGATGTCAAGGCATTTAAACGCTTTATGAATATGCTATAGCCAAGAAAAGTGCATTGCATAGAATGGAATTCCAGTTTCCTGGCATTGAAAGGTCGAAGGTTTGGGTAACAAGCACACCCAAAGATACGCATGGAGGCATAATCTGGTGAAATTTTTTCAAGTACTTCTAGTGGTGTGAAAAAATTGAGTAATTTTGTAGGAAGGCGGTTTATAAGATATACCGCTGTTATGAAGGCCTCATCCCAATATTTCAGAGGCATGAGCAAGGAGTGAGAGACCAACTTCGACAATGTGTCGGTGCTTTCTTTCAGCAGATCCATTCTGCTGATGGGCATGAGGACAAGAAACGTGATGAGTGATACCAATTTGATTAAAAAAGGAATTTAGTCTCTATATTCTCCTCCCCATTCAGATTGGATAGTGATAATTATTCTTCCAAACCGACATTCAACAAGTGCTTGAAATGGATGGAAAATATTAAAAACTTCAGAACGATGTCTGATTAGATAAATCCATGTAAACTTGCTATAATCATCAATAAAACTAATATAATAGTTGTTGCGACCAAAGGAATCTGGGGCAGGGCCCCATACATCAGAAAAAATCAACTCTAATGGATGATGAGAAATACTAGATGATCTAGAATAAGGAAATTCGTGGCCTTTTTCCTTTTGACACGACTCACATACCGACAATTTATTCTCACTAGAACATGGTAATTTATTTTTTCTAATTACTTTTTGGACAATCAAAGAGGCAGTATGGCCTAGCCGACTATGCCATCTATGTTGGGACGACGCAGTGACTCCAAGAGCTTGCTTGCAGGAGGAAGAAGATGATGTGTCGGGTATGGTATACAACCCACCTTGGCATGGACCATCAAGAAGTGTTCTCCTCGTGAGCCGACCCTTGATGCAAAAGAATTCAGGGTGAATTTCAATGAAAGCATGATTATCACTAGTAAATCGATGTGCAGAAAGAAGACTTTTGCTTGCATCAGGGACGTGAAGGATTTTTTTTTAGGTTTCGATCATGAGATTGAATAATAGAATGTCCAATATGATTAACATCCATACCTGCACCGCTAGCAGTGTGAACTTTGTCATTGCCGTGATACTTCTCATAGATGTGGAGCTTCTCTAGCTCGCTGGTGATGTGGTCAGTGGCGCCGGTGTCCATGTGCCACCCTCCATTTCCACCATGATTGTTTTGGTAGGTGGCGTTGGCAGATCTGTCCTTGGGGATGAAGTCCTCATCGTAGCGGTACCAGCCGTCCTTGACCATGTGGCCAGTGACATTGCAGAGCTGGCACCAAGGGCGGTCTCCACCGTCGTTGCCGCGGCCACGACCGTTGTTGTTGTAGCCTCCCCCGTTGTTGTAGCTGCCTTGGCCACGGCCTTGATTGCCACGACCACCGAAGCGGCCGCGACCACCGCATGTGGCGGCATTGAAAGAGGATTGAGAGGAGCTGGGACCGCGAAGCATGTGCTGGCAACTCTCATAAGCAGAAAGCTGCGAGTAGAGTTCACTCACTATAATGGGGTCGGTCCTGGCGAGGATGGCGGCGATAAGGGAGTTGTACTCGGGGTCGCGCAGGCCGGCGATGATGTAGGCGACCATGTCTTCATCTTCAAGGACCTTGCCAGCGGAGATCATCTCGTTCTCCAGTGATTTCATGTAGGCGACATATTCGCCCATGGTTGTGTCACCCTTCTCCGCGTTGGTGAGGGCGATGCGGGTGTTGGTGGTCTGTGCACGAGCCTTTGTCGCGTACATCTCCTGGAGCGTGTCCCACGGCTTGGCCACCGTCTTGGCAGCAATGGCGTGGAGGAAGAATCTCCCGTGAGAGGGAGGACACCAGGAAGCTCAGGACCTTCTGATCTGAAGCCACACAATATTCATAGTCGGGGTTGGTCTGAGTGATGGACTTGCCGTCCTTCTGGACCTTGATCTCCTCTAGTGGATCCTCGATAGTTCCATTGAGAAACCCAACAAGGCGGGCGCCCCTGACGGTCGGTAGCACTTGGGCTTGCCAAAGGGCCGAGTTTCCCTTTCCTAAGCGCTCGGTAATGGAGCTGAAGGACTTGTCGCCGCCAAGAGAGGTCGAGGAGGAAGTCACCATTAGGCGATCGATCTACAAAGGGTATTTGTCGCTAGATGTGTTTTGGAGGAATAGGCTCTGATACCAAGTGAATAATTATGAAAGGTGTCGTACTGTAGCATTCCGGGTAAAATAACTACTAAAAAACCATTGTGTTTATGTTTTGTGCATTATCATGTCTGCTTGCATATTGTTTTCCTAACACTATTTTTCTAAAAGCCCTAGTTTGTTTTCTAAATTAATACCCTCTCTTTATTCAAATCAAAACTCCGGCCTCTTCTAGATATCTTGTTTTGTCTAAAATTATTTACAAAAGGCCTTTAAAATAAAACATGAGCAATAATAAAAAAATAAAATATGTTTTCTCAGGGGAGGCAGCCGCAGGCCAGGCCCAAAAGCCCAGCCCGCAACCATCTACCACCCCTCTATCAAACCCTAGCTATCCTACCCCTAAACCCTAATCCCTCCACCACCCCACGTCTCTCCATCCCGCCGCCGCTTGGTCAATCACCTAACCGACCACGCCTCCTCTCGCTCCCGCACATCCCACTCAACCCGCGACCCCGCGTGGACCCCACCCAGTTTCCCCTGACCGCGTGCGAGCGACGCAAACGCAACACTTCCGTAGTTCCACTGTCCCCAGTCTCGATCCCTAGAACCACGTCCCCACATTCCCCCGTGGGTCCCACTTCCTTGCACGACCCGTTCCTCCCTCGCGCACCCCCTCTCTCCCCCTCGCTCGCTTTCATCCTCGCCGCTGCCAGGGGCACCTCTCCATTGTTGCCCCTCTCCCCTGTCTTTCCGTCGCTCTGCCTCACCTTGCAAGATCCGCTGCCGCACGAATCTTCTCCATGTCGTCTCCCTCCTCTGGCTCCCTCGTCCTCTGTCGCGCCTCTGCAAGCCTCGTCGCCACCGCCAGCAGCGCCCGATGCCCTCCGTTGTTGATCCCGCCTCCGCCCGGGACTCGGCCGGCCACCGCTCGCGCCCCCTCGATGCGACACTCGAGCCCGACCCCCTCCGCGCGCATCCCTCCTCTGTTCCGTCCGGTATGCCACCACAAACCGACCTTCCTCTGCCCGCAAGGCTCTGTCCATTTCGCGCCGCCCTCGTCGTCGCCCTCCACGCCTTTGTCACCGCCCTTCTCCCCAGGCAAGTTCCATGCGGGTCGCTGCTTCTCGTCGCCTCCCTGGCGTCGCCTCTGTCCAGTGCCGTGCAGGATGTCGTCCCTCTTCCAAGCCCTACGTGTCACCGCCCGTCTCTTTGGCCCCGCTTGGTGTCGCTGATACTTCGTAAACGTATCTATAATTTTTGATGCTCCATGCTTGTTTTGTATCAACTTTTTTATGTTTTGTCTACACTTTGTGACAAGGTTTGATCTCATCAATTCCCATTGTTATGGACTTGGGTTTTGGAGAAGATGGGGATGCTGGAGATCGTGGAACGGTTAGCAAACAAGCAACACGGGGACACAAAGTTTACCCAGGTTCAGGCCCCCAGAGGGAAAACCCTACTCCTGCTTGTCTGCTCTTGATTACGGCGGAACCAAAAGTTACAGGGGTGCACATATGCGATCTGGCGTGGAGGTGTGTATGCGAAATTATGAGAGAGAGATCTAGGTCGTGCCCTCCTAGCCTTTATATAGTCTCAGGCAGGTCCCGGGCATAGACCTAGAGTTCTGAGTTCTAGGGTTTTACCCCTTTGAATTTCCTATCTACTCTAGTCTTGCTCTCCAAGGATCCGAAGGCGTCATGGGCCTAGGCCACCCGAAAGTCTTCATGGGCCGGCATATATTTTCCGTGGGCCTTCCTTGGGCTGGACCAGGTATGATGAGATCATGTACCCGCGGGGTATAACCATGTCAGTAGCCCCCAAGTGATCAGTCGAATCGTAGATTCGGCTGAGGACTCTTCAATCTTTTGGGTGCAACTATGTATTTAAATAGTTCATGTGTAGGGATTGTTGATGCGTGTGTCTGACTCACCCGATGGATCAGGGTCAGTTAACTGTCTTAGGACGAAACAACACGATCTTCTTCAGGTTCGAGTCCCTAAACTCGAACCCGGAACATATGCTGGCGTAATTTGACTCAGGCCACGGAGGACTTATAGGAGTGGAATTTCAGTGATTTTGACTGATGTACCCAACGCGTCCGTCGGGATTTTTCATCGCGCCTGCTGGCACGGGTTTATACTAGAAGAGCACAGTCGTGTGCGTTGTCAGGCCATCAGATGATATCTGTAGGTCTTATCTTTGTGTCGCAGACACAGCATCCGAATTTTTATCACCGCGGAGGTGTTTCGGGTGGCCAAGGAGAACGTTGCTCACTTAGCGTTTTTTTGGGGCAGAGTTGCCGAAAAGTTTTTGCATGCTGATCCGAAAGATCGCAGTCGAAGAATTCATAGGGTGCGTGACTAGCGCTCCCTATGGGAGTAGCCCCCGAGTGTCTATTCGAGTCGTAGACTCGAGCGGAGACTTTATTTCAAACATTATTCAGTTGTTAAGTCTGTAGGACACAAAAAAATTCGGATGCTTAAATCCATCCTCCCTATGGGAGTAGCCCCCGAGTCCGTAGTGTAGTCGTAGACTCGACGTAGGACTCGAAGAAATATTTCGTTTTTATTCATCTTTCGGGTGCGCGGCCAGCGCTTCTAATAGGAGTAGCCCTCGAGTATTTAGTCGAATCATAGATTCGAGTGAGTACTCTTAGCTTTGAAGCCGAAGAAATTGTAGTTGTTGCCAGTATAGATTTTGATGACATCAGTGCTGACGATCAATGACCTCAGGCGTCTGCTGCGCCAGAGATGACTTGACTGGACGAACATGGGTCCCACTTGCTGACCTTGAATTGACCGGTCACGCGCGGCGTGAAGATAATTACGGCGTCGCCTCGATTTCCACGCGTAGTGGGCGGCGTGGTAACGACGGTTCGTTGTGATGCTGACACGTGTATGGCCAGATCTGCCGTTGGCGTTAGGTCTTCTTGATGGACGGTTGCCGTGCGTCGTCTTCGCCGTTATAATCATTGGGGAAAGCTGCAGTTTGTTTTCACCGCATCTACTCTTGTTTTCACTGCCTCCTTGTGCTCTAGCAATTCTTGCCGCGCGCTGGAATATCCTTCCACATTTCCATCTTCCCTCCTGCGCTCTCATCGCCGGCGCCGCCGTAGCGTGATGGGGAAACCGAAGAAGTCATCATCTGCGGTTGGTACCAGCGCCGCCGGAGGAAAGAAAGGCGCCGCTGCTACCCGTATCACCGACGGTGGTTGGCGGCGATCAGAGACGCGGGAGAGTGACCTTCGCAAGCTTCACGAGCGGGGATTGATCCCGCAGGATAGGGAGGCCGTCAGACTCCCCGGCAACGAGGTAATCCCCCGTTCCCCCGCTGGGTATCGGGTTATGTTTCTTGCCTTCGTTATGCGTGGGTTTTCCTTCCCAGTCCACGACTTCCTTCGTGGGCTGCTCTTTCTCTATGGCATCCAGCTACATCATCTCTCGCCAAATTCTCTTCTTCACATTGCTTGTTTCATCACTTTCTGCGAGTGCTGGCTCGGCATCAAGCCGCACTTTGGCCTCTTCCGGAAACTCTATTCCGTGAAAAGGAAATCTGGTTCGGATGGTGTGTATCCCGTTGGGGGTTGCATCATCTCCCTCAAGGCCAATATTCTTTTCTTTTCTTTCTATATGTCTGAATCTGTCCATTACTGGCGGAGGCGATGGTTTTACATTCGCGACTCCACAGTGGCTGGGCAGTATTTTGGTCTTGCTCCTTTCAACCCCTCCCAGATAATCGAGCCGAAAAGGTCCTGGAAAAACCAGATCTTGGATGGCGAGTCGGTGGAGATAGAGGCCCTTTACCGTCGGGTGGAGGATCTCCAGTTGACTCTTGAGAAGGAAGTGAACGGCGTGGATATTATCCGCATGTTTCTCGAGCGTCGGTGCGACCTCTCCGTGCTAGGCGCACCGATGTTTATTTATGCTGGGCGCCGTGATCCAACGAGAGTTTCGGCCGAGAAGCTTTCCCAGGGTGATCTCGACAAGGCCCTTCGTACGCTGTTGAAGTACAAGGCTGGAGAGGATATCCCAGGGAAGTCGCTGACTCTGCCATTTTCTTCGACGCTGGCTGTTCCACAGGTGTAGATTCGTGCGTGTAGCGCTTTTCGTCGACTGCGTATTTATTTTCCTTTGTTTTCTAACAAAGTCTCTTCTTTTTTGCAGAGCTTCAAGGTGATGGGCATGGTGCCGCCACTGCCCGAATTATTTCCGGATGCTCCGGATAATGACGTGGTGGATTCCGTGTCCGAACTGCCTTCAGTACGATCGCCGACTGAAGAGGCCAACGAGTCGAGCAAGGACCATACTCGCAAACGATCGCGGAGCTCCAGCGAATCTTCGGATGCATCGAATCCTCCGACTCCTAGGAACCCTCTGTGCCTTGAGCGTCACAGTGAAGGGCATGGAGGCTCTTCCTCCCCTTTTCCTGCCATTCCTGTGCGGGCTGTAGCGCCGCACCCGCCAGCAAAGCGGAAGAAGGAAGAAAAGAAGGAAGAGAAGACAGAAGAGAAGAAGGGGGAGAAGAGAGTCCGAAGGACTCCTCCTGTCTTCGACCTGAGCTCACTGGACTCGTAAGTTTCCTTTATACTGCTGTCTTTTTGCCGTTGACTTTTGTGCTTGTGCTAATTATTTCGTGTGCAGGCATTCCTCCCATGACTCCTCCAGCGATGGTGCTCGGGAGATGATGGGAGAGTCGAGGGTTGCGTCTCCTCCTCCTCAGATGGTGGCTACCTCTGAGGGTGCTGCGCCGGTCCCTTCTCCGCAGGAGGCTCAGGTGGTTGCGCCTCAGAAGGCTGCGAGCGGGCCACTGGAGTCGCCATCGGAGCATGTAAGTACTTCTGCTTCCAGCTACGGGGGGAGCCCCCGAGCGCCTGAAAAAAAATTCGTGTCTTGTTCTTTCTTCGAGTCTTCGGGGGAGCCCCCGATTGTTTTCGTGTGCGAATTTTGCTTTTATTCCTTCGTGTTGGGCGCAGCCCCCAAGTTCTTTTCCTTACTGGTAGTTCTTCTTCCTGCAGCCTTTTGTACAGGATGCCAAGCGACTGGTGCAGGAGCACCTGGTGCTAGAGGTCAACCTCCGACAGCTTCAAGGTACCTGGATGCTTTGGTGCTTCTTTCTTTTTTTGCATTATTATCTTGCTTTCTGACGCTTGTATGTTTTGAATGCAGAGGAGCATAACACTTCCCTCCATGAGATTGATGCTCTCAAGAAGAGCCTTGGTCAAGCGGAGAAGAAGGCTGAGGACGCCGCTAGTGCGAAAGAGCGCCTTGAGCTGGAGCTGGCCAAGGCAGCCGAAGCTAAGGAGCGTCTGCAGCAGGAGGCTACGGACCGCGAGGAGCAGCTTGCCATGGCTGCGACTGCGCGTGAAAGAGAGGTGGCGGGCAAGCTCATGGCTGCTGCCAAGGCTGTTTCAGGTGATTACCTTATTTTTGCTCCTTTATTTTCGTTTTCTTGTCTTCTTCTGTCTTACTTTCTTCATTCCTTCTCTTTTTTGTCGCAGATGCCGCAGGCATCGAGTTTGACCGCGACGCTCTAGAGCACGGGAGTGCTCTAGATGATGCAACTGCAGCGGTCGAAGATCTCTGCAGTACCGTCGTCAACTCCCTTGCCAAGGCGAAGGAGGTCCTGGGCCGCTTCTACAAGGAGCTTGTCCCCAAGGGCGCGGCCCTTGATGATGTTGACGCCCTAGCGGAGGCTTTGTCAGCCGAAGCTCCTGCGGCGTACAAGCGCAAGCAGAAGGGCATCGGCGCGTCTGTCGGGCTGGCGATGGCCTTGGCGGCTGGAGCAGAGCTGGATCTTCCCCATATCACCTCCCGGATGCCGACAACCGCAGATGGATCCGAGGTAGCCTTTGCTACCTATTCTGCTCGCTGCAAGCGATATGGGCCAAAGCTCATTGATCTGCTATCTGAGTATGCGCTGCGGCAACAGGGGGAGGCCAAGGCTAGGCAATCCGGTTCCGAGGCTACTCAGGGTGCTGCGTCTTAGGCGTTCTAGCTGTAGGATAGTTTGTAATATTCTTTTGCTTGTAATTATGTTGAGGGACAAAAATCATTGTGCCACGTAGTGGCCTTTATATGCTTAATGCATTTTGTTGAGTTGTGCTCTTCTCCGTCTGAATGTTTATGTCCTTTTCTTTTCTGCTTCTCTAGATTCCTTCGGGTGCTGATCCCATTGACACCTTGCCTGCAACACGGCAACGGCCATCTTTGGATGATTCATCACAACTTGCTTTTCTTCGAGACCGTGTTCGTAGTCTTGAGAAGGAGTTGCTTGGGGTGCGTGGTCATGCTGATGTTTGGAAGTCCAAGGCAGATCGTGGTGCAGCCAAAGAGGAGTACTTGATGGCGGAACTGCTTCGGCTGTCTGAGCAGCTTCAATGTAAGTTGTTCTTTGTTTCGAGCTGCAGCTCAGTTCTTAGGATGTGCCTGTTGGCCTTGCGTCTTATTTTGTGCGAGTGTCGCAGGTGCCAACCTTGCTCCAAGGAAGGAGAAAGAGCGTGTCGCTGTTCGGGTCAATTGCTTGACTCAACAAGACATGGAGGCTGGTGGCTTCTTCTAGATGGATCGTGACCGTGCCATGCCTCTGGCGACGGTGCAGGATCGTGTGCACCAGGTTTCGCGGGTGCTTCGTCAGGTGCAGATGTCGCTTGCGTTGGTGTTGCATGTCATGTTTCCATTGGATGTCGTGCCAACAAGCCTTGCGGGTCTTCTGTCGAAGTTTCGGAGCGTGAATAATGTCAAGGAGCTGGTGCGGCAACAGCTCATCGCAGGAGTGAAGGCTGCTTTGTCCCTTGTGAGGCTGCACCGGCCTGATGTAGATTTGTCTGTTGTAGCAGCTGGGCCACCTCTTCGGCCAGAAGGTGGCGAGTGGGATATGCGTCCGCATTATGTGGCTGTAAGGCAGTATGCCGAATAGGTCATAGATTTGTTTGAGCAGCGTGCTCAAGTTATTCTTCAGGATAGGTAGTACCTGTAAAAGAGATAGATGTAAAATTTGTATATTTCGACTGGGCGTGTTGTGCCCTTTGTTATAAAGTTTGTTTATTGTGAGCACGCAGTGCTTTGTTTGATTACGTGTCCTTTTCGTTTGCCTGACGTTGTCAGCTACTCAGGGTGTACACGTGTGATTCTCTGTCGATGAAATCGTGAGGTGGGGAGAGCCCCCGAGTGCGTTTGTAGCATAAAGTAAAGTTGCAAATAGCGAAACGAAATTTTTGGGGCGAGACACTTAGCTTTATTTATATCTATGGAGGAAGTACATTGTTCGGCTGAATAGCCTTGGCTGAAAAGTCTTATTGAAAGTAAAGGGGTAGGTAGCTATGGGTAGATTCGCCGCAAGTGTGCGTAGTTCCATGGGTTGGAGTATGCGACTCCAGACTCCACGTTCTTGAGGCGATAAGCGCCACCTGGGATGACTTCGGTGATAATGTAGGGTCCTTCCCATGGCGACTCGAATTTCTTCGGTCGCTCTTGCTTGAGTCGCAAGACGAGGTCTCCTTCGACGAAGGACCTTGGGCGTAGCCGTCGGCTGTGGTAGTTGCGGAGACTCTGCTGGTACACCGCTGATCGAGCTGCTGCTACGTCTCTTGCTTCGTCGAGTGTGTCCACGACATCTTCGAGTGCAGCCGTGGATTCGGCTTCGCTGTAAGCGACGACCCGGGGGGCCTGGTGGCGTACTTCGGCTGGTAGCACGGCCTCGGCTCCGTGCACCATGAAGAACGGCGTGTAGCCGGTGGAGCTGTTTGGCGTAGTCCGTAAGCTCCACAGGACAGATGGTAGCTCTTTCGTCCAGGCTCCAGCTTTTCGTTCGAGTGGACTCATGAGGCGCTTCTTGATGCCAGCGCCGATTAGGCCGTTGGCCTTTTCCACCTGCCCGTTTGTTTGCGGGTGTGCTACTGAGGCGTACGTGATGTTGATCCCGAGGCCTTCGCAGAAGTCCTGGAATTCCTTGGAGATAAAGTTCGATCCATTGTCGGTGATGATGCTGTGCGGTACGCCGAACCTGTAGACAATGGACTCAAAGAATTTTACGGTGGTCTTGCCCTTTTGGTTTGTGACCGACATGGCTTCGACCCACTTGGTGAATTTGTCGACTGTGACTAGGAGATAAACATGCCCCCCTTTCGAGGACTTTGGCAGTTTGCCGATCATGTCGAGGCCCCATTGAGCAAAGGGCCAGGCTATAGGTATGGGTCTGAGCTCTGACCCGGGTGCGTGCGGTTTATCGGTGAACCGTTGGCACCCGTTGCATCTTCGGACGATGTCCTTTGCATCGCTCATGGCCGTTGGCCAGTAGAATCTGGCTCATAGAGCTTTGGCGACAAGGGAGCGGCTGCCTGCGTGATGGCCGCAGATGCCCTCGTGGATGTCTTGGAGGATGGCTTTCCCGTCACCGATGGTGACGCACCCCGTAATACTGCGCTTGTACAACTCGCCATTGATGATGGTGAAGGCTTTTGACCGACGAGATATGCGTCGGGCATCTGTCGGGCTGTCAGGCAGTTCTCCATTTATCAAGAACTGGAGGTACGGTCGCGTCCAAGTTTCTTCGACTGCCATGACCTGCATCAGGTTTACCATAGCGACCTCTGTGTCCAGCTTCTCGGGTCCTTTGTGTCCTTCGAGCAGCTTAGCCCCCGAGTGTTCTGCTTCTTCGGGTGATCCCTTGGGGAATTTTCGCTTGATGGATGGCACGCAGATCTGTTCGAGGAACACACCCGGTGGCACCTTTGCACAGGTGGAGCCAATGTTGGCAAGTCTGTCGGCTTCCTCGTTGCTTTCTCTTTCGACGTGCCGAAGCTCGCAGCCGTCAAATTCTCCTTCAAGTGCATTGTAGAGCGCGCGGTACGCTATCATGTTTTCGGCGTGTGCGTCGCACTCGTTCATTGTCTGCTGGACGACGAGGTTGGAGTCACCGTAGATGACCAGGCGCATTGCGCCGCAGATCTTTTCCATCCTCATGCCGTGGATGAGGGCTTCGTATTCGGCCTCGTTGTTGGAGGCTCGGAATTTCATCCGGAGGACATACTTCATCTGGTCGCCCTGCGGGGAGGTCAGTATGACCCCGGCTCCTGCTCCAGCTTCACGCTTGGAGCCATCGAAGTGCATTGTCCATGACTGCGACATGTCTGGGATGTCTGGCAGCTGCAGCTCCATCCAATGTACGAGGAAGTCCGGGAGGACTTGAGATTTGATTGCGAGTCGCTTCTCGTAGATGATGTCCAGAGGTGAAAGCTCAATGCCCCACAGGGCCACGCGTCCTGTGGCCTCTGGGTTATTCAGGATGCTGTTCAGGGGTTCCTTGTTGACGACCATCACCTGGTGCTCCTGGAAGTAATGGCTCAGCCGTCGAGCCGTCATGAACACGCCGTAGGCGAGTTTCTAGTAGTGAGGGTATCTCTGCTTTGTTGGCATCAGTACCTCTCTGAGGTAGTAGATTGGGCGTTGGACCCCGTGGGTCTTGCCTTCTTCGGGTCGTTCGACCACTAGCACGGTGCTGACCACCTGGTGTGTGGCTGCTATGTACAACAACAGAGGCTCGCGCTCCTTTGGCGTGACCAGGACGGGTGAGGTGGAGAGAAGCCGTTTGAGGATTTTGAACGCATCGTCGGCTTCGGGCGTCCACTCGAATTTATCTGCCTTGCGTAGCAGCTGGTAGAATGGCAGGGCCTTCTCGCCCATGCGGCTGATGAATCTGCTCAACGCCGCTATTCGTCCTGCGAGCTGCTGGACACCCTTGAGATTTTTCGGCTTCTCCATCGCCATGATGGCTCTGATTTTCTTCGGGTTCGCCTCGATCCCTCGCTGAGAGATGAAGTACCCAAGCAGCTAACCCAATGGGACGCCGAAGGCGCACTTTTCGGGGTTGAGTTTGATCCTGTAGCGGTCGAGGTTGTCGAACGTCTCGCGGAGATCGTCGATAAGTGTCCTCGCCTCTCTGGTTTTTATGACTATGTCGTCGACATAGACTTGAACGTTGCGACCTATCTGGTCCTTGAGGCATGCCTGCATGCATCGCTGGTACGTGGCGCCTGCGTTCTTTAGCCCGAAGGGCATTGTGTTGTAGCAGAACACTCCGAACGGTGTGATAAACGCCGTTTTCTCCTGATCTTCGACCTTGAGTCGAATCTGGTTGTAGCCTGAGTAGGCGTCGAGGAAGGAGAGTTTCTCGCAACCTGCAGTCGAATCGATGATCTGATCGATCCGAGGAAGAGGGAAGTGGTCCTTTGGGCAGTGCTTGTTTAGCGACGTGAAATCCACGCACATCCGCAGGATGTCCGTGTCCTTCTTTGGGACCATCACTGTATTTGAAAGCCACTCGCTTTCTTTGATTTCCCTGATGAAGTCTGCAGCGAGTATTCTGTTGATTTCTTTGCCGATAGCTTCGGCTCGTGGCTCGGACAGTCTCTAGATGGACTGCTTGACGGGCTTGGTGTCTGGAAAGACGTTGAGTGCGTGCTCGGCGAATTCCCTCGGAACTCCTGGCATGTCCGCAGGACACCGGTAATTTCCAGCTCACGGAGGAATTCGGCGCGCCTTCCTATCTTGAGTGGTGAGGTGGCGATCAGCGCCGTCTTGGAGGCATCCGTCGGATGGACTTGCACCTTCTTTGTGTTGACGGTGGAGTCGAAAGACATGTCAGGTGCGTTTTGCCGTGCGACTCGGGGTGCCCCATTGTCTGTCACCTCGCGGAGCCTTAGGAGCTCCTCTTGCATGCCGAATGACTAGGAGATTCTGTTGAAATCTCTGTCGCATTGGTCCGATCGGGTGAAGCTCCCGTGGATTGTGATGACGCCCTTTGGTCCTGGCATCTTGAGTAGCAGGTATGCATAGTGTGGGACAGCCAAGAACCTTGCGAATGCTACACGCCCGAGGATGGCGTGGTACTGTGATGGCAAGTCCACCACTCAATCGAGCCGTTCGATCGGAAGTTGTCCGGCTTGCGAAGATGACGTCGAGCCATATTTTGCCGGGGAATATGCCCTTCCACGAGCGATGCCGTGGAACGTTGTGGCTGTTCGAGTGCTGCATTGCGGATCCGCATTGCTGCTAGAGTGCTTGCGAACATCAGGTTGATGCCGCCGTCCATGAAGACGCGGCTCATCTCGAAACCTCCGATCTGCGCCTCCAGCACCAGGGCAGCATGACCTGGGCGAGGATCTAAGGGTGATCCGACGACTAAGCGTGATGCGGGACTCCGATCCGGAGGTACTCGTGGATGGCGGGTGGAGTTGCCACCGGTTGATCTGTCGGGTGATTTTCTTCTACACCCTGTTGGTGGCGCCTTCGGATCATCGTGCTCCTTTGGCGGGATACCCGTTCCAGCGTTACTGTCTTGGTGTGGCTGGTTGGTTGGGCCTCCAACGGTGGCGGTGGAGGAGCTCCATGCGCTATTTCACTGGTGCGTTTCGAACGCAGGATTGGGGTTCTGCCTCATCGCACCATTCTTTCGCTGAGTTTACGGAACTCATGGCGGTATGAGCATGTGGTGGCCTTCTTTTGCCATCCCGCTTGTCGATGTAGAAGTGGATGGTGCATGGGCCAAAGCTTTTATGCTTTGAGGTCCGTTATCGTCAATCGCGTTGCCATGACTGCGCTGGGCGTCCCCCGTCGCGGAAGTTTGCTCTGTCATATCCTCCACTGTTGCGGTTGGCGTTGTTGCGGCGATCGGCGTAGCCAGCCGCGACCATGTCGGGTCCGTCGCGATCATCGTAGACGCGCGATCTTCTCTTTCTACGGCGCTCTCGCCGTCGACCGTAGTCGTCTTCTTCTTCTGATTGTGCTTGGTGAATGGAATCTTCTCCGTCAGCCCACCTGTTGGCGATGTCCATGAGGTGGTCGAGTGTTTTGGGCTTGACGCGCCCAAGTTCCTCCTTGAAGTCTTGGTGTTTGACGCCGTCCCTGAAGGCATCAATGGCCCTCTCTTCGGAGATGTGCGCCGCGGAGTTCTTTGTGTTGGACCAGCGTAGTATGTACGAGCGAATGGATTCGCCCGTTCGTTGAGTGCAGGCTCGCAACTCTTCGATTGAGGCGAGCCTCTTTCTGGTGCCTTTGAAGTTTCGGATGAAGCTGTAAGCTAGCTCATCCCAGCTTCGGATGGACCCTGAAGATAGGCTGCTGGGCTAGATCCGGGCTGCGCCTGTCAGCTGCAGCTGAAGGCATTGCACGGCAATCTCTTTGTTTCCGCCGTGCAGTTTGACGGATGATAAGTGGTCGCTGAGCCAAGCCTTTGGGTCTTGAGTGCCGTCGAACTTCGGAGTATCCGAAGGAATTTTGAAATTTCGTGGCATCCGCGTCCGCCGGACGGATCTGCTGAAGCATCCGGCTCCGCAGAGTTCTCCTTCGTCTTTGTCCATCTCGGATTCAGACGAGCATGCGCGCTTGGCTCGCGCTTTGTCGATTTTGCGCTGTGTGAGCGCATCTCTGGCGTCGTAGTCGTGGTCGCGGCGGTGCGAACTCTTCTTCCTTCGAGGAAGGTCATGTTCCTCTTCTTCAGATGAAGGGGTGGGGCTGCGGTCGAACCTGACCGGAGCTTTCTTCTTCGGCTCTGTGGGAGCTTCCTGGTGGAGCGCGGCTCCGACGAGTCCGAGTCCGATAAGTGCGGACTTGTGTATGGCCCTCTTCGGGTCCCCCTCCGGCGGTGGGTGGGCGCGAGTGCTGATGGCTGCCATGATCGCAGCCTGCGGCGTTTTTGGGATGACGTTGCCGTCGGCATCCATCTCCATGAAGGATGTGTGGAGGGTTCGGGTCACCTCCCGGCGCTCCTTGGGGTCCATGTTCTCCATCCGAGAGCGGTGATTGTTGCCTTGGTTGGCGTTCGAGCTGGAGCCGATGCCCATGGCGGAGAGCGCAGCTCGTCGCGCGCTGGACTCTAAGGCTGCTTGCTTGCGTTTGTCGAGCACCAACTGCATCTTGACCTGCTTCTTGTGCTCCTCGATCAGGAGCAGGTGGTAGGCCATCAGCAGACCCCGAGAGGAGTCTGCAGGTAGTACGATGTTACCCGCCATGGTGTTGCGGGCCTGGGCCCATCCCTCTTTGCTAATGCGGATGACATGGCCGTTGTTTTCCCCTTCGGGTGGGGGGGGACTGGCTTCTTCTATTCCCGCTGTTTTGTTCTGGCGGGTTAGGTGGCGGGTTGGGCGGCGGGTTGGGTGTTTGCTGATCCACGTCGCTCTGGATGACTACGGCGCATTGGTAGCACTCGTAGATTGGTCCGCTGCTGCCGCAGCTTTCAGATCCGGAACCGTAGGTCCCTGCATCCGATGGCGGATCGCACAGATCGGAGTTGCAGCTGCAGCTGTCGTAGGAATCATCTGTTGATGATGTTGTGCGTAGCACGGGGTGTGGGGTCCACAAAGCGGGCCTGATTGATGGTAGGGGCACCCGCTCAGGGAGGCGGAGGGTGCCAGTTTTCCCACCTGGAAGCAGAAGCTCCCGAACAAGATTTCGAGTCCGTCGCCTATAGGCTCGAAGTCCTTCAGGGTGGCCGGTGAGTGGGCGGTGAAGTCGAAAGTGCCGAAGAGGAGGTGACTCTCCGTCGCCGCAGAGTTGTAGATCGATCGGGTTGGGACCGTCACGAACGCACAATCAGCGTCCCTAGTTCCCACAGACGGCGCCAATTGACGAGGTTTGATCTCATCAATGTCCATTGTTATGGACTTGGGTTTTGTAGAAGATGGGGATGCTGGAGATCGTGGAACGGTTAGCAAACAAGCAACACGGGGACACAAAGTTTACCCAGTTCGGGCCCGGAGGAAAACCTACTCTGCTTATGCGCTCTTGATTACTGGCGGAACCGAAGTTCTGAGGTGCAGATGCGATCTGGCGTGGAGGTGTGTATGCGAAAGTATGAGAGAGAGAGATCTAGGTCGTGCTCTCCTAGCCTTTATATAGTCTCAGGCAGGTCCCGGGCATAGACCTAGTCGGTTACAGGTTCTAGGGTTTTACCCCTTTGAATTTCCTATCTACTCTAGTCTTGCTCTCCAAGGATCCGAAGGCGTCATGGGCCTAGGCCACCCGAAAGTCTTCATGGGCCGGCGTATATTTGCCATGGGCCTTCCTTGGGCTGGACCAGGTATGCTGAGATCATGTACCCGCGGGGTATAACCATGTCACTTTGAGGTATTTTTATACATTTTCTGGGACTAACCTATTAACAAGATGTCGCAGTGCCATTTGCCCGTTTTCTGCTGTTTTTGGTTTCAGAAAAGCCAGAAAATAAATATTCTCGGAATTGGATGGGACAAAAGCCAAAGTCAATATTTTACTGGAGCGAACACGGAACCCGAAGGAGATACGAAGGGGGCCACGAGGTGGCCACACCCTAGGGTGGCGCGACCACCCCTGGCCGCGCCAGCCCTAGGTGTGGGGACCTTGAGCCTCCACCGACCTTGCCCTTTCGCCTATAAGAATCCCCTGCGGAAAAAACCCTAAAACAATCGACATACATCCACGAAAAGTTCCGCAGTGCCGCCGCCACCGAAGGGGAGATTCGGGGGACAAAAGTCTCTGTTCTGGCACCATGTCGGGACGGGGAATTATCCCGGAGCCATCTCCATCGACTCCACCACCATCTCCATCGCTGTTGCTGACTCCCATGATGAGGAGGGAGTAGTTCTCCCTCAAGGCTAATGGCTCTACCGGTAGCTATGTGTTCATTTCTCTCTATGCGTGATCTTATTGAGATCATGAGCTTTGTAATCAATTAGATCTACTCTGCTACTCAAGTGCTTAAATAAGTCTCTGCTTTTCCCCATGTGTGTGAAGGTGAAAGTGTGCACACTGTGTGGCACTTAGGCTAAAGATTACACAAATACTTATCATGAGTTATATTTTGAGTTGGATGTCTCTATGAAATTGTGGTGTTTGTTGGAACCATCTAGCGCTCAAAGTGACAGGTTTAGGGTTACCTAGATGGGAATATAAACTTTAAGGAGTGCTTTTGTAGCCCTACCGTGGATTAGAGTTATCCAACCGGAGAGTAGTTGAGAGTAGAATAATGAAGAGAAGATATTTATATGAGAATTTTCACTAGTGAAAGTATGATCCCTGGGCCTTGTTTCTAAGTATTGAAACACCGTTTACAATCAGATATATTACATGTTTGCTTGCTACCAGCTTTATTTCAGACTTCCTTTAGTCTCTTCCGTGCCATCAAGCTCTTTTCTGGCACCGTTGTCTTATAATCATCCATACTACTTGTATTTTACTATCTCTTCGCCGAACTAGTGCACCTATACACATGACAAGTGTATTGGGTGTGTTGGGGACACAAGCGACTTATTGTATCTTGATTGCAGGGTTGCTTGAGAGGGATACATTTGACCACTTCCTCCCCGAGTTCGATAAACCTTGGGTGATCCACTTAAGGGAAACTTGCTGCTGTTCTACAAACCTATGAACTTGGAGGCCCAACAACTATCTACAAGAATAGAAGTGCATAGACATCAAGCTCTTTTCTGGCACAGTTGCCGGGGAGGTAAGGTAAAAGGTACTCAAATCCTCTGGCTACTAAGATATCTTCTAGTACTGTTGCTAGTGTGTGAGTGCTCAAAGTTATTTCCTTTAGATTCTGCAATTATATCTTTTTGTTTCTTGTTTTTATTTTCACTAGTTAGGCTTAATGGAAAACTTCAAAAAAATTAGAGAGCTTTATATTATTTATGTTGAGTTAGGACATGAAGTGTTTGAAGAGAAAATTAAAAAACCCATGGAACTTTATTTGCATGCTAATAGCAATGATATTAGTATGACTTTGAACACCATTATTGCTAATGCTATGGAAAAGTCTATGCTTGGGGAAGCTAGTTTTTATGAAAATGATCTTTTTAGTTCCCCAGCTTTAGAGGATAAAATTTGCTATGATGAAACTATACCTCCAATATATGATGATTACAATGATGAATATGATATTTTCAGTCCACCTACTATTGAGGAGAAAATTAATTATGAATACAATATACCTTCAATATATGATGATTACAATGATGAATATGATATTTTCAGCCCACCTAGTATTGAGGAGACAATTAATTATGATTACAATATGCCTCCTATATTTGATGATTATGGTGATGAGAATAATAATGATAGCTATTTTGTTGAATTTGCTCCCACTATAATTAATAAGAATGACTATGCTTATGTGGAGAGTAATAATTATTTTATGCATGTGGCTCATGATAAGAATGTTTTATGTGATAGTTATATTGTTAATTTTATTCATGAAGCTATTGAAAGTTATTATGAGAGAGGGAAACATGGTTTTATGCATCTCAATAATATTAAGTTTCCCCTCTTTATGTTGAAATTTTTGAAGTTGTACTTGTTTTGCTTTCCTATGCTTGTTGCTTTGTGCTTACATGACTTGTTCCTTTACAAGATTATTTTTCATAGGAAGTGGGTTAGACTTAAATTTTTTTATTTTTGTTGTTGATGTTCTCTTTTACTTCAATTCATATTTCTTATGTGAGCATCATCGAAATTTTCATGCCTAACTTAAAGGCATTAAAGAAAAGTACTTCTTGGAAGATAACCCAATAGTTTTATTGAGTCTTGGAAGTTATTACTTCTGTAATAAACTCTCCTTATCCTTTTTATCTGATTTTTTTGCCAAGAATAACCTTTAATGAGAGAGAAGTAAGTTTTGGGGAAGTTCCTGTCCCGAAACATATTTTTGTGCTTCACCGTAAAAATTCGTGAACAATCTCTGTAAGTCGTATTGAGCTATAATTTTCTGAGTAAATTCCTCAGGTTGTTTTATAACTTTCTTTAGTTCAACACCTTTTGATTTGAGCAACAAAAGGTCTTCGAAAAAATCGGTTTTTACCTGCTGGTCTGTTTTGACAGATTTCTGCCATTATTTGCATTTGTTTCTTATCGATTTCTTTTTGAGTTCTTTTTGGTTAATTGAGCTTTTTAAGGTAATTGCTTCAGTAGATTTTGTTCATAATGGAAGTTTTGCTGTGTTGAAACTAAACCCAAAAGGTCTATTACTTTTGAATACACTAATGTTGCTAATGAAGAATTGTGTGAAGTTTTGTATGAAGGAAATTTTCAAGTGTAGGGGAAGAATGATGTGATGAGATGAAAAATGGAAAAAAGCTCAAGCTTGGGGATGCCACCCATGTCACCCCAAGAAATATTCAATAGGTACAAGCGTCAAAGCTTAGGGATGCCCAAGGCATCCCCTTCTTCATCAATAAAAATCTCAGGTTTTCTTTCTAGACACTTTATTTTTATTGCTTCATGCACTATTGTGTTGTTCTTGGAGCGTATTTGTTTTTGTTTTTAGTTTTATTTTGCTTGGTTTGATGCAATAAGTTGGTTGAATCCCATCACACTTATTTTGGAGAGAGACACACTATGTTTTCATTGCCTAGAACACTCTAGTTTTCATTCTTATTGTCTTGTGAGTGTTCTCTTTTGCTAGCACTGTGTTTACCCTTAGTTTTCTTGTGCTTTCAGCTTAGAAATTTTTAGTTCTTATTTGTTGATTTGTGATACAATCTCACTGATCTTTATTGATTATTATCTTTGTGAATTGTTTCAAATAAGTCGATTGGTGTTGGAAGAGAGTAGGAAGCTTCATGCTTAAGTGGTACAAAAGGGAGCTTGTTTTGACTATAGTTTAGACTTTATAATGTCATGCTAGATGTTTCTTTTACCTTATGCTTGGTTATTATTGTTGTAGCATTAATTGTTCCAAGCAATTGAGATTGCTTAATGTGCCTTGAAAGAATCATGCGTTGTTTTAGCATACAAAAGCATAATATTGTGGTATTCTCCTTTGATGCTTTATTTGGGTTGACTTGTCACATGCTTACACCATGTAATGACTATAAACCAAACACCCTAGCCTCTATGATCATTTAGTTTTTGACTTGTGATACCACTTTATGCTTTAATTGATAATGTTTTTTCGCTCTGCATGTTTATGACCTTTATTGCTCCCTTAGTTGGCTGCTCCCAGTCTTTTGCTAGCCTCCACTTGTATTGAGTAAGCTCTACTCATGCATCCAACTCCCAAGAAACCAAGTTATTCCAAAGTGTCCACTATAAATTCCTATGCATGGTGTGTTACACCATTCCAAGTATATTCTTGTTTTATCTACCTTCCAATTAAAAAGTCACTTTGTTATGTGAAAATTAGTGATTAAAGCTCTCAAAAAATTGATGGCACACTTTATTTTTCTTGCCCATAATAAACTTGAACCATTGTGTCATCTATGTTGTATATGCTTGCACTTATAAGTTGGGAATTAGCAGAACCGTGCTGTCACGGGGAACGCTTTCAACACCTGTAAATATATACCCAGTTGATATCATGCTCTTTTGTTTATGGATGTCGGCGGTGTGAAATAAAAGGGGAGCTTGTAAGTCCATGGAGTTATGTATATGTGTTAGAACGCCTGGGCCGCTAGCCTAAGCCATACCTAATCATTGTGGAAACTTGCAGCATCACCATAGTGAGCAATCTATGAGCATTCTTCTTATAAAAAAGAGAGATAGAAAAAAGAGAAGAGAAAGAGAAAAAAAGAGGAAAGAAGAGAAAAAAGCACTATTTTCCCATGGTAAGCAAGAAGATTGCTGCGATGCTCATTGTCTGTTGCCTTGTCATTTTGATGTGGGATAGCTCTTGTGTCATGGGCAAGGGGTACCCCGTTGGCGGTTCTCTACAATACATATATACTTACTATGACAAAAACTTACCGGTAACTAAAGTTGAGTAGCATGAGGAACGACCCTCGTACTCAAGGGACATGAGATTGCCAACTTATGATTTGTCAAGCATATACTTCATATTTGTTTCAATTTAATCTTAATCACTTCAAGATGCTTATGATAGGGGAAATGAGAGCTGAAAGCTAACAAGTACCATAATTTTTGGAAGCTCTTTATGAAACTTGAAATCCCTGCTTCCCTTTGAAGGGCCTTTCCTTTACTTTTATGTTGAGTCTCCATATTCTATCTTTATGCACCAATTAAGAGGGCATAGTTGTCATTCTTAGTTTTATGTGCATTGTCCCCAAACTTATTAATTGATTCATAATGTTGATATTGCTTGTTCTTGAACTATTTGTCTCTAGTCACCCTTATGAACTTTGAAGGTGTCCTATGCATTTATGTTTTGCTACTCCATGAGGGACAAGCTGAATGCCACTATGCTATGTTTTCTATATGTGAAACAAACAAACGTCTTTCAATGCATTTTTATTCATGATATTTTGTTTGTGTTACCTTTCATGTTACAACATAGTTGCTATGTCCTATTGTTAGAACTACATCTTTCATGCTCATGTTTACAGTACTTTGATCCCAGCTTTCAATGCTTTACAAATACCTTGACCAAGATTGTGATAGCATGCCACCTAAAAAATTATTCTTTTTATCACTTACCTACTCGAGGACGAGCAGGAGTTAAGCTTGGGGATGCTTGATACGTCGTAAACGTATCTATAATTTTTGATGCTCCGTGCTTGTTTTGTATCAACTTTCTTATGTTTTGTCTACACTTTAGGTATTTTTGTACATTTTCTGGGACTAACCTATTAACAAGATGTCGTAGTGCCAGTTGCATGTTTTCTGCTGTTTTTGGTTTTAGAAAAGCCAGAAAAGAAATATTCTCGGAATTGGATGGGACAAAAGCTAAAGTCAACATTTTACCGGAGCGAACACGGAGCCCGAGGAGATACGAAGGGGGCCATGAGGTGGCCACACCCTAGGGTGGCGCGGCCACCCTGGCCACGCTAGCCCTAGGTGTGGGGCCCTTGAGACTCCACCGACCTTTCCCTTTCGCCTATAAGAAGCCCCTGAGGAAAAAACCCTAAAAAAATCGGCGTACATCCACGAAAAGTTCCGTAGTGCCGCCGCCACCGAAGGGGAGATTCGGGGGACAGAAGTCTCTGTTCCGGCACCCTGCCGATACGGGGAATTGCCATCGGAGCCATCTCCATCGACTCCACCACCATCTCCATCGCCGTTGCTGACTCCCATGATGAGGAGGGAGTAGTTCTCCCTCAAGGCTAAGGGCTCTACCGGTAGCTATGTGTTCATCTCTCTCTATGCGTGATCTTATTGAGATCATGAGCTGTGTAATCAAGTAGATCTACTCTACTACTCAAGTGCTTAAATCAATCTCCGCTTTTCCCCACATGTGTGAAGGTGACAGTGTGCACATCGTGTGGCACTTGGGCTAAAGATTACATAAATACTTATCATGAGTTATATTTTGATTTGGATGTCTCTATAAAATTGTGGTGTTTGTTGGAACCATCTAACACTTAAAGTGACAGGGTTGGGGTTACCTAGATGGGAATACAAACTTTAAGGAGTGCTTTTGTAGCCCTACCGTGGATTAGAGTTATCCAACTGAAGAGTAGTTGAGAGTAGAATAATGAAGAGAAGATATTTATATGCGAGTGTTCACTAGTGAAAGTATGATACCTAGGCCTTGTTTCTAAGTATTAAAACACCGTTTGCAATCAGATCTATTACATGTTTGCTTGCTACCAGCTTTATTTTAGATTTCCTTTAGTCTCTTCCGCACCATCAAGCTCTTTTATGGCACCGTTGTCTTATAATCATCCATACTACTTGTAATTTACTATCTCTTCGCCGAACTAGTGCACCTATACACCTGAAAAGTGTATTGGGTGTGTTGGGGACACAAGAGACTTATTGTATCTTGATTGAAGGGTTGCTTGAGAGGGATAGCTTTGACCACTTCCTCCCTGAGTTCGATAAACCTTGGGTGATCCACTTAAGGTAAACTTTCTGCTGTTATACAAACCTATGAACTTGGAGGCCCAACAACTGTCTACAAGAATAGAAGTGTGTAGACATCAGTCGCCGTTTTCAACATCCGTGGCCACTGCCTTTCTTCATTTGGCCACCTGCCACATTACCACCCCTCCTCACCGCCTTGTGTTGTTGTACGGGGACCTCTTGCCTTGCTCCCTACCTCTATGCCTCTCAAGCACATCTATATGGTTGCAATCGTTTCCCTATCGCGGAAAGAAACTCCTGTCTCTTCCTTATTTTTTTGATGTGGTGATATGCGAGATGAAGAATCGCGGTGTCACGTAAAGAACCGACCTACTAGGGTGCCCCCGATGATGATGTGAAAATACGAACCTAGAGATCGTTAGAAGAATCTTCGGCAAGATCTTATACAAGGACACCAAGGCCTTCGACATGGACATCGAGTTCGCCACCTCGTATGCTAAGATCGCCCACATGGAAACCGAAGACCCCCCGATCCAAAGATCGAACCCCGAAGACTTTCCAGGAGTCCGAAGCCCCTCAACCTCGGAACCAATATCGCCGATACCCTATGTGTGACCCTAAGCCCCTATATTTTTATAACATGATATTATACCTGTTGCATTTCAATTGACATGCTTGCATACATATTTGTGTGGTTTGGAGGCATTGTGCCGATTCACCTAATAATTAAATATGGAGACTATATACGGGCTATTCTAGTCTTAGTTTGTCTCCATTTAAATTTGTGTAGCGAACCGATGACATAATTCCGCCTTGTTAAGTCAACATTTAAATTGCGGGGTATCTAAACAACATGAACCATCTAATTAAATGTCGGGACCCTGGTTCCGCTTAATTTTACCTAATTGCATCACATCTTTGCCATATCATGCATCATACATGCATCATGCCCAATCTTCTGCCATAGTATTAAATAGTGCATCGGTGTTTCTTCTAGTGTTTCGCTTCTTCACGGATTAGGCCGATGAGTTGATGTGAGTGTCAACCCGATCCTCGGATGAACCTTCGGCAATGTTTTTCAGGCGAGCATTCTCTCCCTTTCTACCTATTTTACATTTCTAGTCTTTATTTCCTCCTATTGATCTATTGATATTCGTGTTGAGATGATTTAGTTTCCGTACCCTTATTATATTACTTGCAGCCCCTATATTACCTTGGACACCTCCTATTACCTGTTGTTTGATAGACAGCTGGCCTTGCGAGTCATAGATGCTTGCTTAGTTGTTGCTTCGCATTGTCGATGTTCCACTATTGTTGGGGGTTGGCATGTTCATAACGGTAGAGATGATCATGATTTTAATTATGGCTGGTTACTTAAATATTAAAATTGATATAACTAATGAAGAGGCACCGATGGGTAATAGTTGATATTTGATTGTTAACCGCCCACTTGTGTCCACCTAGGACCCGAGTTCTTGACACCTGTTCCGAGACTGAGCGCGCTAACCACATGTGGGGTGTGTGGACACCCCTATCGGCTTAGTACCTGATTTCAAAGTACTGTATTAGGAGCCACAAACTAGTTTGAAGATTTCATGCCACGTTATGCCATGTTATGCCATGTTTATTACCTGTTGCTCGATGAGCGTTTATTACTGTTGCGTAGGTGCGACACTCTGTCACGGGAATATTTTGTCTATGGCCTCTGCTCCCGTGCAAGTGTACACAACCCTAGAGTCCGTACGAGGAGGATTAACTATACCTTGTACGGGTAGCTCTTTCAGGTGGCCCCCATGTGCTTGCTTTGGTTTTGGGAAAGCGTCATGTCCTAGGCCCCGCCGACATACCGATGGAAGTATGTTAATTGATCTGGCAACAAGGGTCAAAGTGCGTGTGGAAACTTTGGTGCACCCCTAATATGACATGGGTCAAAGTTTACTGTTATAAATTTGACTTGTATCTGATATGAATAGTAAGTTGGATAACCACCATACAAATAATGTATAAAACTGCCAACCGTGTGAGTTTTCTTGGATTGACTTCCTCGTTTGGTCTCGAGGGGGAAATACCAGGATGGGTATGTTTGGAGGTAGTATCAGGTTGGATCCGAATAGGTCTTTATCATCTCTCTTTGATAGCCGACAGTTGTATCGAGTCTCTATAGGTTGTTTAGTGCATGTTGCGCTTTCGCTTCAGTCCACCATACCTATGTAGGCGAGGACCGCCAAATTCCAAGACTCGCCGTATACTGGCCTCGGTACTGACCTATCTCTTTTTCCTTTGCCCTTTGTCGGCACCCATTTTGTTTAAGCAGGTTTGAGATCGACGTCGTTAGCAGGGTTACCCTTCCAGCTTGGCCTGGGCAGGGTTATGGACGCCATTGGTTATTCTTCAGAGCTCTTAGCCTCATTTGCATCTTGTTCGTAGTCGGACATTGTATCGTTTTCAAGGTGATTTGGATCTTTGTACTATATATTTGTATTCTTGACTCTTGAAGTCATGTTGTATATATACATGTTCTGTGGGTTCCATCGAGGACTATTGCATAATGATATTACTTCGTTTTCCACCCACACGCAAGTGCCTGGTGGGCACCTTTGAATCGTTTCTATGTGGGTTTGACAGGAACCACTAAAACTTCAATAGGACCGATATGAGGGTGTTACACGTACCCTGTTGAGGGCACACCCTGTGTGTTAAATAGAAGAGGTTTAACCAACCACCTCAAAGGATTTACATCATGGTTGCAACAAACAACAAAATTAGAGATGAACCCTAGAAGAGATTAGCTCGTGTCCTTATCTTATGGATCACGACTAAGTACAAAGTTGTTACATACGTGACAACTGAAACTAACACACTAACAGGAAAATCATGTACCCGAGAGAAGGCCAGGTTTTCACCGGAGACGGTGGGGTACGGGAGGAGCTGGACGGATGCAACTGTAATGAAGGCGACGTCAGGAGCGGCTGCGGAGGCGAGATCAAAGCACCGACTTGGACAGACTCGGGGATGGAGGAAGAAAATAGGGGCGGAGGAAGGCCTCAGCGCCGGGGGACGAGCAACGGAGTTGGCATTTGGGGGCGAGCGGCCACGTGGTCGCTGCACCGGCGGAGCTGCTAGGCGTGGAATCCTGGGCTTAGAGCACCTCTGCCTGTAACCACCCCAAAACCATAAAATAATTACAGTTTATCAGTTTTTCGGAAAAAATCACGCGTTCATCAGCCAAATATCACCCGTGAAACCGTACATGCGCGGAGCGAGAGGACGAACCGAGCGATGGCCTCTATCCACACGGGAGCGTTGGCGCGCTGAAGTTTCATCATTCTAGCCGATCCTACCTTCTTCCTTCCCAACTCCATTTCTCTGGCGCCGCCGCTGCCGCCAACAACCGCCATCGATTCAGGCCACAGTTGCCACGCCCCACCGTGCTCGAGGGCCCCGTACCTCGCCTCGTTCATGGAAGCTTGAATCTCGTGCGGGGAGGCCTAAATCCATCTCAGCGGAAGATTTGGATTCGATTGGGTGTGAGGTCCGATTCGGCGTCGCCCGCGAGCTAGGCGACCGGATTCAGCCGCGCATCCGTCGTATCTTCATGCTCTTTCGATTTGGCGATGTGTCTTGGGCCAAAGCATCTTTGATTTGTCCGGTCTTGAAGGTTTCTCATCTATTTTTTGTGTATATGTCGACCGCGCTAACCATGGAGTTCTTCATGGAAGACTCGTCGTCGTCCTCCTCTGACTCGGACCTCGAGGAGCTTGCCAACGACGACGACACAGAGATGATGGTCATGATCCTCGCCACCAAGCAGATCCAAGACAAGATCGGCTTCATGCGCCGGCGTCGCCCATGAGCTAGGCGACTAGATTCGGCCGTGCATCCGTCGTATCTTCATCCTCTTTAGATTTGGTGGTGAGTCTTGGGCCGAAGCATCTTCGATTTGTCCGGTCTTGACGGATTCTCATCTATTTGTTGTGTAGATGTCGACCTATATAACCATGGAGTTCTTCATGGACGACTCGTCGTCCTCCTCCTTCGACTCGGACCTCAAGTAGCTTGCCAAGGATGACGACACAAAGATGATGGTCATGATCCTCGCCGTCAAGCAGATCCAATACAAGATCGCCTTCATGCGTCGGCATCACGGTTCCAAGTTTGGCCGCGCTTGCATCCCGCTGATGTCTACGCACGCTTATATTCTTGTAGACAGTGTTGGGCCTCCAAGTGCAAAGGGTTTATAGGATAGCAGCAAGTTTCCCTTAAGTGGGTCACCCAAGGTTTATCGATCTCAGGGAGGAAGTGGTCAAAGGTATCCCTCTCAAGCAACCCTGCAATCAAGATACAAGAAGTCTGTTGTGTCCCCAACACACACAATACACTTGTCAGGTGTATAGGTGCACTAGTTCGGCGAAGAGATAGTAAAATACAAGTAGTATGGATGATTATAAGTGGTAATTGCAATCTGAAATAAAAATGGCAGCAAGCAAACACGTAACAGTACTGATTTTAAACGGCGTTTCAATGCTTAGAAACAAGGCCTAGGGATCATACTTTCACTAGTGGACACTCTCATATAAATATCTTCTCTTCATTATGCTACTCTGAACTATTCTCTGGTTGGAGGTAGGGCTACAAAAGCTCTCCTTAAAGTTCACATTCCCCATCTAGGTAACCCCACACTGTCACCTTGAGCTCTAGATGGTTCCAACAAACACCACAATTTCATAGAGACATCCAACTCAAAATATAACTCATGATAAGTATTTATATAATCTTTAGCCTAAGTGCCACATGGTGTGCACACTGTCAACTTCACACACGTGGGATAACTGGAGATTACAATTAAAGCACTTGAGTACCATAGTATATGTACTTGATTACAAAGCTCATGATCACAATAAGATCACGCATAGAGAGAGATATGAACACATAACTACCGGTAGAGCCCTTAGCCTTGAGGAAGAAATACTCCCTCCTCATCATGGGAGTCAGCAACGACGATGGAGATGGTGGTGGAGATCGATGGAGATGGCTCTGGGGGAAATTCCCCATCCCGGCAGGGTGCCGGAACAGATACTTCTGTCCCCTGAATCTCCTCTTCGGTGGCGGCGGCACTGTGGACCTTTTTATGGATTTCTGTCCGCTTTAGGGTTTACGTCCCTAGGAGACGTATATATAGGCGAAAGGGCATGGTCAGTGGAGCCTCGAGGGGGGGGGGCACACCATGGGCTGGCGCGCCCTAGGGTGGGCCCGCGCCACCCTATGGTGTGACCGCCTCGTGACTCCCCTTCGTCTCTCCTTCGGGCTCCGTGTTGCGTCTGAAAAAATAGGCACTTCGGATTTTGTTTCGTCTAATTCCGAGAATATTTCATTACTAGCTTTTCTGAAACCAAAAACAGCAGATAACAGGCAATTGTCACTGTAGCATCTTGTCAATAGGTTAATTCTAGAAAATGTATAAAAATGTCTCATAGTATAGACAAAACATAAAAAAAGTTGATATAAAACAATCATTGAGCATCAAAAAATATAGATACGTTTATGACGTATCACCCGCGAAACCGAGATCTCGGCCACGCCAACCTCATGCAAGATTACTTCGTTGAGGCTTTAGTGCTTACCAAAATATCTCGGCAGCTTTAGTGCTTAAAACATTGGTTATATTCCGTTTATGTCGCATTTGCTGTTGAAACTGTCAAAATTGTCGAAACAATGTTTACGGGCTGGTTTGTAGTTTAACCCGTCGAGCAGTCCCCGTAAACCAGAACCGAAAAACAGAATCGCTGGTTTACGGGGACTGCTCGACGCCGTCTCTCGCGACGTGACGAATTGCAGATTTAACGTCCCTAACTTAGACATTTACGGTTTGCTATTTATGAGATACTCTAAGCCCATTCTATCCTGACCCATAAAACGGTGAGCGACGTGTGTATGTGCGTATCAGCTTGGGCCGAGATTAGTGTATCGAGTTGGGCCGGGATTAGACACGCAAAAACAGGTCAAAACACGTTTACAAAACAAGTCCTAAATGTCCACCGCTCGTTTCTCCTACCTGCTGGAGGCGTTTTAGGGGCCAACCGTCCTAATGTTAGACGGCTGAGGAGATATGCAGCTAAGATACGCATAAGTAGAAGCAAAGAGCACCCGATCCGCAAAAGAAGAAGGCGCTGGGGTGCGCAAGCAGCAGCCTGTCGGCGAGGGCGGGGCCGGGGGACGACGGCTGGGATGACGGAGGCGAGGGCAGGAAAACACAGCAGGGAGGGATGGGGGTACATATAGCCATGATTAAATCTCCTCTTCTAGAAGATAGACTTTTAATGAGACATAGAGAGCGATGAAGCTAACCATAGTGGAAGTATTATAACTAGTATCATTATCATGCATATCATGTTGATAAAAATCACAATAATTAATAAAGAAAGAGATGGTTATAGTATCGTAGGTATAGGTAGATACCATATCATATTACGTAAAATTAGAAATCCTAATGGCTTGATATTTATAAACGGAGGAAGTAGCTAATAAAGAGGATAATGGACGGTGACAACTAAGTCACATGTTTACATAGAAAGCCACCGAGTTTTTACATTAGAGATAAAGGGCTTAGACACATGATCTAAACTTGCTCGCTGATAACGACAAAGGGAGACCAAAAGAGAACTGAGCTCCACAATGACGTCCCGTGCTAGGAGTGTAATGACGTTAAGCATTGTTCTCGCGAGATCGAAGCAGTTGGGTTTTTTTACCGGAGCCCTCAGGAGGGGATTGAGCACAAGGTCACCCATAGGCATCATCGTCGATGGTGTCGATGCTCATAGACTTTGCCTGTAATCTTCCCTACACTCCTAGCAAAAAAGCAAATCTTCCCTACACCCCACGAAGGTACCATGGTATGCATGCTGCCACTAAAATATACCTTCACGACACGATCCGAGAGCCGCCATTGTTGAAGCATCACCAACACTAGATCCCATGCGCACCTCCTCGCCATCCACACAACCAAAATAGGATCCATCACCACCACAACGCTGCTCACTAAAGAACCGGCCATGTAGTCCACCTTCTAGGACCACCGCCCCGACGTCAAGGTTGCACCGACCACCGGAGAAACGCCTAAGACCACCACCACAAACCTAATGGTATAGACGAGGGGGGAGCCAACGTCAGATCCAAACCCTCCTGCCTCGGATCAAGATAACACATGTGCGGTAAAGGTGTCAGAGGACGATGTACACAATGACTCTCTATCACCCGTACATCGCACCCCATAGAGGCGCCCACTAGATCTAGGCTCGCCAGGCCATGATATGGCCTCTCAGCCGTATCGCATCCGAGAGGGGGAGAACCCATACACACTCCACTGTTAAGATGTTCTAATATCGAGCAAGGTGTCTAGGGCCCGCTCCACCCAAATCAAGCCCAATCAGACCCTGATTGGCCCGTGCAGCCTTGCCGTCCTATAGCTACTTGCTCGTGCTGTCCACCTACAGGTGCACCATTTGTCATCGCCGCCAGGCCCTGCCATGGACGCGTCGTGCCTCCATACGCCGAGCTAAGACCCACTACACCGCGTCGCCTCCTTTTCGTGACAGATTGCATCACCACAAAATAAAACCATCACGCAGCCACCTTCCCTTGGGCCAGCACAAGCTCCATCGACGGCCCCTCCGGTAACATCGACATGAGGAGGTGGAGGTGGGGGAAGTGCCCCAGTGATGCTGGCGCTCAGGGTTCCCTTGTGTTGTGTGGCATCCCGCAAAACCACTACTAGAAAATCGCGTTGAATTTGTGCATTGCATCGTCATCATCATGTATTGTTTGTCAAACACTATTTTTCGAAAACCTGTTTTGAATTTCCAAACGCCCCATCTTTATTCAAACGCAAAACCCGGGTCTCCGGAATTATTTTGCTTGTTGCTATCGGGTTGCAAACGGCCCAATTAGAATAAATAAAAATTTAAATTATTTTAATAGGGGCAGTCGAACGGGCCGATTGACCCGATCGACCACCCCAGGAAATAACAAACGGTCCAAACAGCCCCCCCCTAAATCCTAGTCTCACCCAATCTATCCCTACCCACCAACAGCAGACCGCCACCTCACCCTCTCACCCAAACTATACCCACCTGCCACCTCATCCATCCAGCTCCCTCTCTCTCTCACCCTGACCCTCTCTACCCTCTCCCTATGCCTGGGCCCCGCTGGCGCCACTGGCGCTGTGACCGCGGGCCCCACGCAGCCAGCCCCACTCCTGCACGCGGGTCCCGCCCCAGCCCTCCACCACGTCGCTCCCAGTCCAACCTCCCGTTTCCCACACCCGGCCACGCAACACCCGCAGCCCCCCGTCCCGCACGCCTCCTTCCCCTTCCCCCGCACGCCACATCTCCTCCCCCGAGCCCCAACCGGCCTCGCCGTCTGCCGCCTGCCTCAGCTCCCCTCGCGCTCGAGCTCGCCCCCGTCCGTCGTCGCCGGCTCCCTCTCCTCCCCCGCCGCTCGCCCTCCTCCGGCGCCCCGTCGCCCGTGCCTCCCTCCCGCGCCGCCGGAGATGCTCGCCCCGTCCGCCTCCAAGCTCCACCGCCGCCGCCAGACCTCCCCGCGTCCTCGCCTCAACCGCCCGCCCGGAGCGCCGTCGGCCTCGGCCAGCAAGCCGCCGTCGGGCCCCCTCCCAAGCCGCCACCGTCCTCCCTTGGTCCCAGGCGCTCGCGCTTCGCCCGCCATCACCTCGGCGCATCCTCCGGCCGCCGCGCGCCAGCCAGGCGCCGTCGATCTCGTGCTCGCAGCCGCGCCTCCTCATGACCGTCGCCACCCGGACCTCCACCACCAGCCCCTCGTCGCTCCTCCCGGCTCGGTCAAGCCTCCGCCAAGGCGCCCAAGGCCCACCTCGCCGACGACCCCCTCGCCCTCCACCGGCAGCCGCAGCGTCTCCGGAGGCCACCGCCGCTCGAGCGCCCTCCGGCCGGTCTCGCCCCGCCAAGGAAGCCACCGCCTCTGCTCATGCCCCGCGCGCGTTCTCCGCGAACCCCAAACCCCGTGGGCCCGAGCCGCCAAGTTCTGCCTTCGGAGCCCGGAACCGAACCCCTCGCCAAGATCTTCCGAGGCCCAAACCTCGACAACAAGACCGACAATGGGCAGCACAAGAAGGACCATCGATGAGTTATGCCTGATCTTCACGGAACCTAGACGCCGAGACCCCTGGACCCGTCGATCATCTACATGAAACACCGAAGCCGTTCCAAGTCTTCCGAGGACCTCGCCAAGGTCTACTGGAGAGTTGTGCACCAAGCCTCGCCGAAGACACATGCGCCTATTCCAGATCGTCAGCAGGGACCCCGAAGATCGAACCCAGTCATATCAAGTTCTTCGACCCGGAGGTCGCAGACGCGACAAGTTCTTCCTCTCGGGACGCCATGACCGCCGACAACATGACCCGAAGACCCCGGACGCGACAAGATCTACCCCTTTTATCCGAGAACGTCTCCGTCGAACCTGGACCACGAGACCGACCTCAACCCGGAACCCCAAGATCGTCGAGAGACCCCTAAAGTGTGAACCTCTTATCTGAGAACCCTATTTTATAACATAATAACAACTTGTCGCATAATAATTGTTCATGCATGCATCTTATCATGTGGTTTGGGGGCCTTATGCCGATTCACTTAATAATTAAATATGGGACCCATATGCGGGCAAATCTAGCCTTATATTGGCCTCATTTAAACATGTGTAGCGAACCGGTTCCATCTGTTGTTTTGCTAAACAACATTTAATTTGCGGGGGTTTCTAAATAACATGAACCACCTAACTAATTGTCGGGACCCCGGTTCCGCTTAATATGACCTAAATGCACCGCATCTTCGCCTTGTAATACATCATGCATGCATCATGCCGATCTTCTGCCGTGTGTTAAATATTGCATCCGGTGTTTCTTCTAGTGTTTTGCCTCTTCGCGGATAAGGCCGTTGAGTTGATGTGAGCTTCGTCCCGATCTTCGGTTGAACCTTCAACATGTTTTCAGGCGAGCATCTCCCTCTTTCTACCTATCTTACTTTATAGTCTTTATTCCCCTCCTGTTGATCTATTGCTATCTGTGTTGCGATGCTTTAGTTTCCGTACCTGTGATACACCGTGCAGCCCTATATTGCCTTGGACACACCCTATTACCTGTTGTTTGGTAGATAGTTGGACTTGCGCGTCGTAGTTGCTCGCTCTAGTGCTGATGTGTGTCGCCATATGCCACAGTTGCTGATGTATTGCCGCATGTTGGTGTTGGAGATGATTCTAGTTTTACTTATCGTCACTTTAATTTCTGTTTAACAACTAAAATTGAAATAAGCAGAGGCATCGGTGGGTGATAGATAATATTTGGTTTCCGAACGCCCACTTGTGTCCCGTAAGACCCCGAGTACTTGATACCTGTTCCTTGTTTTATCGCGCTATCCACATCCGGGAGGTATATGGGACCCCTGAGCGAGCTTGATTCATTCTTATTTCTTGGGGCCACAAACTAGTTTGAGGTTTTATTTACGATCCTGTACTTATGCCATGCTACTTTACGTATTTAAATTGTGCGAGTCACTGCTGTCTTAGGATCGGACCACGATTCATGGTGTCGACAAGCCCAGTTTGGGTTCCCGATCGTTCACTGACCGTCTAGCCAAACCTTGAGGCCTCGGAGCTTTCTTACTCCGTTGCGGATTCTACTTAAGGGTGGCCCAAATATTTCTGAATCCTGTGATTGTTCGTGAAAGCCTCGTTGGGTTTTGATTTGGTTTTCGAGGTTGATCGGCGTGTGTTGCTATTGGTGCACCCGGGTAAAACTTTCTGAAAGCCGTGTCCGCGGATATGGACGACTTGGAGCACAGTATCTCGATCATAGACAAGCATAACTAAAGTTTACTGTTATAAATTTGACTTATAATGACTAGTAATCAGCTTCACTATAATGGAATGGCTAATTAATACTGCCCACCATGGCTTGTTTGGTTGTCGCTTGCGACAATTGTATCTGACTAGTAAGTATTGCAACTACAACGAAATGGCTGAATAAAAGTACCAACAACTGCTGGGTTTTGGGTTTATATCATGCTATCTGTATCTAATTAGTAAATTGCTGCAACTACAACGGAATGGTTAACTAAAAGTGCCCACTGCTTACTTTATCAGAACCATTATCTAAACCTGACTAGTAATCGCTGCAACGATAACTAAATAAGTAAAACTGCCAACTGTGTGAGTTCCTCGGTTGACTTCCTCGTTTGGTCTCGAGGGGGAAACGCCAGGATGGGATTGTTTGGTGTAGCTTCAGGTTGGATCCGGATAGGTCATTCTTACCCCTCTCTGTTTGACGCCAGTGTATCGAGTCTCTATAGGTTGTCTAGTGCATGCTGCCGCTGCCGCTCAGTCCACCATACCTATGTAGGCGAGGACCGCCGAATTCTAGCCTCGCCGTGTCTTGGCCTCGATCTTGGCTCCTTTTTCCTTTGCCCTTTGTCGGCACCCCTTTTGTTTAAGCAGGTTTTGAGATCGACGCCGTTAGCAGGGTTACCCTTCCGGCTTGGCCTGGGCAGGGTTATGGACGCCATTGGTTATTCTTCAGGGCTCTTAGCCCCATTTGCATCTTGTCCGTAGTCGGACGCTCTATTATTTTCAAGGTGATTTGGGTCTTTGTATAATATATCTGTATTCTTGACTCTTTGAGTCGCTGTTGTATATATCTGTTCTGTGGGTCCCATTGAGGACTGTTGTGTAATGTTATTACTTCGTTTTCCACCCGCACGAAAGTGCCTGGTGGGCACCTTTGAATCGTTTCTATGCGGGTTTGGCGAATTTTTCTCAAACTTGCATAGGTCCGATTCTGAGGGTGTTACATGTTGCCAGAGGAGGGTGACACATGATAGGTACAAAGAGTTTTTCAAATGGAAAAATGTAGACCTCGTCGATACCTCCCCTTCTATCTCAATAGCATTTTCACCTTACTGTTAAGAAACTAACTAGAATCCTCACAAGCGTACATCTAAGACTAGGATATTATGTTTATTTGAATTGTAGTGATGCTTAGGTCAACATCTAAGGATATAGACATACGCGGACACCAATGTATCTCTGTTTCCTTTGTGCGTAGTCGATGATAATGGAGGCGGTGCTTGTTTGTGGGTGCAGTTGTCCATAATAAGTCCTTCCCCATAGCCGATTCTAAAGACATTCTCCCCTTTATAAAGGTGTGTCTTGGACGTCCTGTTCATGTACATGTAGGTTATATTGTCTTGTGCTCCAAGTCTAGATAAATCTTCTTTCTTTGTAGGGTACGAGTTGTAACATGATTTATCTAAGAGTCCAGGTGTTGCACACTTATGCCTTGTTTACTTCTAAGGTATTTCCATCCCCTAGAAGTTTGGGGATGAGAGGGGATTTGGTGAATCCCTCCCTTTCACCCAATCCCTACATTTCTCCATACTTCCCTACATTTTCCCGCGCTTTTCAAACCCCTGTGGTAACTAGGATATTTGGGGATGAGTGGGGATGGGAGAGGATTGATATTAGGTTATAAAAATAGAAACTTTAACACCCACAACATGATAATGGACAACCCCTCAAGTAAAAATTCATTCTTTGCATGGGGGCTTTAACATTTTATCATATAACACACGTCTAAATATATGCTCAACGGACCAGAGGTCAAACATATTGCCTCATTCTTTCTACAATAAGAATATTTTGGCTGAGTATTCCTTTCGGAGAACAGTTGATGGGATCATTTCCTTGTCCAGCTCTGCCAAATGTTATCATCGACATCAACCTGTTACACAAAGGCAACCAACACAAGTTAGGAGCTCCTTCATTTTGTAGCTCAACTAATATTTGCTAGCAACAGAAGTACCAGTTTTTACATGACTAATGTAAATGAGATGAGACCAGACTTGATGGTAGTTCCTTTAACGCCATTCATGCTACCTAGCTACACTAGAAAATCAGCAGGAACACTTGACAAAGAAAATCATCCAGTGCTACAAGGATTAAAGCTACGGCTACCCAATGTACCAAATATAGATCAAGGTTGATCCCAGTTTGCTTAAGTAACAATATAGATCAAGGTTGCTCTCTGTTTACAATAGGAACAAGTAGCACATTTGAAGTTTGAAAGAATAGAAATTAGATAATCCAATAGCAAGATTAGACAAAACCATATTAAAGCATAAAAGTAGTTCTTAGAAAGTTGAACAGAGCATCCAATATTTACCGTGTCAAAGAAGAATACAGAAATGAAGGTACTAGTACTATGTGCAGCTCAGATTCTTATACTACTTGAACGTAACAATTCACTATCCAGCTCATTGACATTGGTCAACAATCTTCTCTAGTTACAGAGTATTACAATCGATTTAAGATTCTGGCAATTCGATTCGATTCAGAAAACTACAGAGCTAACTCACATTATTGATCAATTCGATTCTCAAAAAAGAAAAGGAAAAAAGCTGATGAATACAACTACTACACCTAGTGTAAGACATTTCAGCAACAAACAAGCTAGTTGGCTCAAACGTGCATATGAAACTATCTAGTACCTAGCTCACGGAATTGTTTGATGTACGATTAATTCTAACTAAACAACTCATTATAGAAAGCTAAGAAACCAGATTAATCAATTATAGATGATTAGCAGGATTTTTATTTAATCAACTAGGGATAAACCTAGGAGATCATCTAGTAGTGCAGATAATTAATTAGCTAGAAAATTCAAATGCGACACACAGTTATGAAGTGTGTTTTACCAGATTTTTATTGTTTCACAAGTTTTTAAGCAGATGTTCCAGATATCGTTATAATATAGACGTCTGCAAGAGAGAAGTTCTCTCCCTTCCAGTTGTCACAAATTTCAAGTAAAAACAGAGGTTGATGATAAGAAATGAGACCAACCTAGCATTCTAGAACAAGAAATGGGATAAGGCCGAGCCATCTTACACTAACATACTTGTGCTCTAGTAACATAACACCTAGCTACCAAACCATCAGCAAAATAACTGCCAATTTTCAGACAAAATCAATCAACATCCTACCAAACCATCAACAGAGGCAACACTATCTTATTATGAGTAACTAAAGACATGGAATCAATACCAGACTACATGCAAAGGAAATTGTAACCAAGAAGTGTTACAATAGAGATAGCTAATGTATCCAATCAATATATCTGGCAGTGCATTGTTGATTAGATGTATTAATTTGACATAAACAATGGAACATGCAGGTAGTGGGTAACTCTAACACACAGGTCACAGTACAACAAAAGAATCAAGAAAATAAATTGTTCTTTCAATTCTGCAAGAGGAATCCATGAAGTGATCCAAGAACTAGAATGCACGGCTGACACACAAGTGTTGCTAGTGGTTAAAAGGTAACCACCTTGTGATCTTTAGTACTTTGTACACTATTTTCTTTCTGAACCACTCTTGACATTCATTCTTCTGTGTTTGAGAGGTAAGTCTATTTTGAAGAGTAAACTGAAGTCGGAAAGCAAGCCAGCCAAGCAACCGCGTCAGCGGAAGCTTGCATTATCTCCAGCGATGCCTCCGCTAACTCCTAACAGTACTCATACCTCAGCACCGGAGGTTTCCGCCTCTCCTAGTGCCGGTTTCGTCATCCCTGGAGCTGCCGCAACCTTGCAAGCCCTAGTTACCATTGGTATCCAGGAAACTGACAAGGGTGAACCCGTCAAGGGTAATGATCCCATGGTAACATCGCCAGGGAAGATTGATAAAATGGTCGGCTTTGCTACCTCCGGCCTGAAGCGGAAGAAGGAAGAGATCCTCAAGCTGGCGCAATCCAGTCTCAAGAAGCAAGTCCTTACTCTAGAGGCAGTTGTAGGGGTTCGTAGCATGGAAAACAAATTTTTCTATCGCATACAAACAAACAAGCCAAGATCTATCTACTAGATTGTAGCAACGAGTCGATGGAATAACTTACCCTCGAAGATTCCAAAGCGGTTAGCGAGAGCAGATTCTCGTGGGTGATGTAGTCGTACTCTTTCCGATCTCAAGATCGCATAGACGATCCTTCCGGCGCTGCGTTCCGGCAGCGCTCCCACAGTCGGTCACACATTCGGTACTCGACGAAGACCTTCCTCTCCCTTGTTCCAGCAGGCAGCGGAGGTTGTAGCACTCTCCTCGCGATTCCGGCAGCACAACGGCGTGGTACCGGAAGTAGAGGGGAGATCCCAGGCGCCTATAAGCCGGAGCGAGTATGGTGGAGTATGAGAGAGAGCTATTAGTGGTCTAGGGATTAGACACACCAATTAGAAGGCTCTAAACCGCAGGCTAGAGCAATTAGAAGCTCTAAACCAAAACGGCTCTAAACCGGAGATTAGAGGATAGGAACTTGTGTGTCTAGAGGAGGAGGCCCTGCCTCCTTTTATAGGTGGGAGGGGCCAAGGGAGGAGTCCCTCCCAAGTCGGCCTTGGTTGGTAGCGGCTTGGAGGACTCCTCCCCAAGTCGGTTCAACCACCTCTTGCTTGTTTCCCAGTTTCTGTTTCCCACAGTTTCTGTTTTCCACACTTTCTGTTTTAGCGTTTGACTTTCAAGCTGGCAGTTTGACTTTTCAGTTTTGGAACAGCAAGAACACTTAGTACATGATGCAATCATTCAATATGTAATGACACATTCATGTACCCTCCCGGAGTGCACGACAATCCGGAACCTTCTAGAACATTCCGATGAAAACACGGAATCATTCCCGAACTCAAAGCAGGACTTTCCTTATATGAATCTTATTCTCCGGACCATTCCGGATCACCTCGTGATATCCCATCCGAGACTCCAAACAACATTCGGTCTCTTTCTCATAATACCATAACTACTCAAACAACGTCGAATCCTTAAGTGTGTCTCCCTACGGTTCGTGAATTATGCGGACATGATCGAGACACTTCTCCAAACAATAACCAATAGAGGAATCTGGAAATTCATATGGCTCCCACATATTTCTACGATTACTTTGCGATCGAATGAACCACTTACATACGATACCAATTTCCCTTTGTCTCACGATAGTTTACTTATCCGAGGTTATGATCGTCGGTATCTCTGCATACCTAGTTCAACCTCGTTACCGATAAGTACTATTTTCTCGTTCCCGTGATATGTGATCCCTTGTGAACCAGTCACATGCTTGCAAGCTAATTGGATGACATTTCACCGAGAGGGCCCAGAGTATATCTATCCGTCATATGGATGGACAAATCCCACTCTTGATCCATGTGTTTCAACCAATACTTTCCAAACACTCAATGCCACCTTTATAGCCACCCAGTTACGGTGTGGTGTTTGATGTCATCAAAGCATCCATCCTGTAAAGGTGATATGCATGATCTCATGGTCGAAGGAATTAGGTTACTATGTATCAGAAAGCGTATAGCAATTGAACTATTGAAATGACTTGATCTTTATGCTACGCTTATCTATAGGAGTATGTCCACCATATCATTCTCCTAACGATATGATCCTGTTGTTAATAACATCTCTATGTTCATGATCAGGAAACCATGATCATATATTAACCAACAAGCTAGTTTAACAAGAGGATTTACTAGGGACTCTTATTTTAGTTTACAAATCACACAAGTATTAATGTTTCCGGTTAATACAATTATAGCATGGTATGTAAACATTTATCATAAGTGTGAAGATATGATAATAACCACTTTATTATTGCCTCTTGGGCATATCTCCAACAGTCTCCCACTTGCACTAGAGTCAATAATCTAGTTTCAAACCTTTGTGTATTCAACACCTATGGCTTTCCGGTGTTGTATGTACACGATTTCTAGTGGTCAACTGATCTCCAGATCTGACACTTTCAGGTCCGTGTGTAATTGCATGTCTTTGCGTCTCTACGCATCACTCATTCTCTAATGAGATGGCTTTGTATAAATTTGGTCTTTTTGGTGTGACCTTTAGCTCTTTGGGGTTAAAACATGTTGATAATATTGTCACACAATATATCTTCATAGTATTATCCCGCTGTGAACTACACCTAGTTTGATAACAAACTACTTGACACAAATGCCCTCTTTAGCTGCTATAGTAGTTTGTAAGTTTTCCGATTCTCGTTTGTAGTATTTATTATCATATCCTCTAGCCCCCAAGCATGAAGTTGGATAAAGATCGTAGCATAAGATCCGAGTTGATGCTTATAGGATGCAAAAGAACGATATAGTGTAGCCCCCAAGGCTCGTGTTGTATTAAGTTGAAGGTGCAGCCTAAGTCTTAGTAGCCGTATGATGGTATTCCATCTTTTAACTTACAGAAAGATGCATCTTACAACCAGGATTTTCACAAGAACATTTGTAATAAGCGCAAGGATATTAAAGCCTTGTGTCTTGAGAATTCCAAGCTGCATGTCGAGAAGGATGAGGCAGAAGGTAATATTTTTCGACCTTTTTCCTTAGTGATTGTCATAGTCAAACTGTTTAGCCGACTGATAGTTTTTCCCTCTGTAGAATTGCTGAACCAATCTAGCAAGATGGTGGAGGAGGCCGAAAACTTCAAGGTCTTACAAATGGAAAATGCTGAACTTTGGTATGAGCTTGAGAAGCTTAAAACTGAATCGAAGAAATCCGTGAATGTCGTCCTGGAGTCAAGCAATATGGCGACCTAGAGGCTCGAGAAGATGTTGGCCCTCCGCGTTAAACAACTTGATGACTTGAGGAAGGATTTCAACAGCCAGAGGTATCTAGTCTAGGCCACAGAAGTAGAGCTAAAGAGTGTCTGAGAGGAGCATTCTCAGTGGAACCGCTGTGTTCTAGGTAACATTTCCGACTTTTCTCTTCCTTTGATTTTCGACTTTCTTGTAGTCAGATTTTAATTTTTGGTTCTGTCCCAGATCCTCTACATCTTTCCGACTCCTCTTCCTCTGAACCTCGTCTCGAGCGCATTAAACTTGTCGGAGATGTTCTTTTCGACTTCCGCCAGACTCTTGAAGAGGCTGGCGAGTCGGTCAGACTTTCCTGCTTGAACAACATGCCAGTGCTTGAGGTGAGGGATAGAGCAAAGGAGATTCCGAAGCTCATCGAGGATTGGAAGATTTCCTATGCCCAGACTGCTGCACAAACTTCCCTCACTATGGTGATGAGCCACCACAGTGATATGGAAATCTGGCACGTCACCAAGGGCATCGCCGACGAGGACGATGAGGGTAACCCGCAAGACATCAAGGGCATCTAAGAATCTTGCGTGGGTTATGCTTGTTGTGTGGCGGAGATGAAGAATTGCACAATGCCATTCTACCAATCCGTCGTTGTGCCTCCTTTTCCTAGGAGCCGGAAGATAGCATCACTGAAGAAGCTTCTGAATCTCATGAGCAAGGTGGCAACGATGTCGACTCCATCGCTCCAAGGTCTCCACCACCACCATCGCCTAAATATGCAGCATAATACACTTGATGCATTATCCTGAACTTTTTCATTTGGTCTGTAATGATGGGAAAAATATTTTGTTTTAAATGTGCTATATGTAAGAACTGATGATTTACTACTTATCCCTTGTTGTATATATTTTGATTTGTGTGCTCGAAAGTTTCTTAAGCACTACGCGTTTATACTTTTTGTTTTATCTGACTCTCTGCCTCGTCCCTTTCATGAGCCGGCCAACTTTAAGCACGAAAACTCTGCCGAGTCAACGGGGTGCAATTGCTAAACCAGTTTAAACTCGGAAACAGGGCCGACCTTCAGTACCAACAATTCATTACTCGGAATATGCCCGCGTCTGAGCAATCAGATAAAAAACCAAAGTATAAACACAAAATTAGATTTACACCCTAAGGTAACATTTTTATAGATATTCAAAAATCATAACGAGAATGAACATGAGCATAAAGTACTTTCAAGCATCCTGAGATTTTTGAAAATGACATGCTCTTTTGGAAATAAGATGGTCAAAACTTCTCAAAAAATAACATATGAGGAAATCAATACTTTATTTCTCTTTGAACATGTACAATATGATTACAAGGAAATATAACTAAGAATAGAAGGGACATAGCTGTGCAATATTCTTAGGTCGGTCTAATTCATCCTGGTCTGTGCTACTGCCAGCTCTATTCCTTTTTCGAGTATCAGGTTGTTCCTTAATTGGTCTCATATCGGTTAAATAATATGATCCGTTATGTAGAATTCCGCTGACCATAAAAGGTCCTTTACAAATTGGGAAAGTTTGTGCTTTCTTTTTTTCAAAAGTCGGAGAACCAAATCGCCCTTTCTGAAAGAACGATTTTGCACTCTATGACTATGATACTTGCGTAACTTCTGCTGATAGGTCGTAGATCTCTGCTCAGGAACGACGCGAACTTCTTCGACTATGTCGAGATCATCTTGTCAAAAAACTTCTGCATCTTCTTCAATATACACTTTGACTCTAGGAGATTGATGTATTAAATTGCTTGGAATAACTGCTTCTTCACTATATACCAAGAAGAAAGGAGTGTATCCGATTGATCTATTAGGAGTTGTACGTAAGCTCCATATCACAGACGGTAATTCTTTCGGCCAAGCCCCCGTAACACGACGAAGTGGTGCCTCGAGACGAGGTCAGAGTCCTTGTAAAATGAGACCGTTTTCTCTTTTGACTTGTCCATTAGCTTGTGGATGTGCGACTGATGCAATATCAAGTCGGATCCCTTGTTCTTTATAGAATTTGGCTAATTCTCCCATGGAAAAGTTGCTCCCGTTGTAGGTAATAATATTATGAGGATATCTGAATCTGATGATTACGTCCTCGATGAACTTTCTAGCTATGACTCCATTGCAATTTGTTATGGGTTTAGTGTGGCATCCCGCAAAACCACTACTAGAAAATCGCGTTGTTTTTATGCATTGCATCATCATGACCGCATGCTCATGTCATCATGCCGCATTGCATCTGAGCATTGTCATCATCTTGCATTTGTTCGCATAAAACTATTTTCGGGAAAAACCTAATTTGTTTTCTAAACGCCCCGTCTTTATTCAAATGCAAAACCCGGGTCTCCGGATTATTTTGTTTTGTCTGCTATCGGTTTGCAAAAGCCCTGTTTGAAATAAATAAAATATTTAATTATTTTTAGTGGGGCAGTCGAACGGGCCGATTCGACCCAGTCGACCACCCCCGGAATAAAATCGGTCCACCTAAACCAGCCCACCCGAATCCTAAAACTACCCGAAACTATTCTACCCACCACTCACAGCTCGCCACCTCACCCTCTCCCCCAATCCCTACCCACCCTGCCACCTCACCAATCCACCCACTCAACCCCCCACTCCTTCTCTCACCACATCCCCGTCTACCCTCCCTCTCCCCACCGACACAGGCCCCACCCCACCCGACCCACTCCCTCCGCTTGCCCACACCCCCACCAACCCCTGGCCCCACCTCCTGCCCGCTCGCCCGCGCGCCCACCTCCTTCTCTCTCTCCCCCGACCCCGCTTCTCTCCCTCCTCCTCGCGCCGCTCGCCCTCTTCCTCGTCTCCGGCAGCCGCCTCCACCGCCGGCCGCCTCGCCTCCTCCGCCGCTCAGGCCGTCCTCCTCCTCGCCCCGCTCTCCACCCCCGACGCCACCCGCGCGCCCCTACCCCTTCTCCCTCCTCTCCGGCGACCCCCCCTCGCCACCGTCCCTTGGCCGCATAGCTCGCCACCACCCTCCTCGGCGCCTCTTCCTTTGGCCTCCTCCTCCCAAGCGTTCCGACCTCCCTCGCCCCCTCCTCTTCTACCAGCGCCGGCCACCGCCCCAGCTCGTCCTTCCGCCCGCCTCCTCCGCACCAAGGACTCCTCCGGCGCCCCTCCACCGAGCTTCCCTGCCGCCCTCGCCGTTCCCCCTGGCGAGCACCTCTCCGGCGTGGCCCGCCTCCTCCTCGGCCGGCCTAGCCTCGCCGTCGCCTGGCCCGTGTGCCTTCCCCGAGGCCTCCCCCGCCGCCGTCGGGTCCCCTCCTCCGCGTCCTCTTCACCGTCCTCGACTTCCCGCCTCCCCGTCACTCGCCTCCGAACCCGGCGCCGCGTCTGGCCGCCTCTGCGCCAGCGCCCCCGCTCCTCGCCGCCAGGGCCGGGCCCTTCCTCCTCGACCCCGGCTCCGCTCGGCCCTGTCACCGCCGTCCGCGGCGCCACGACCTCCTTCCGCCATGGCGTTCGGGAGCATGCTTCCTTGTCCGCCTGCGAGCATCCCGTGCGGCTTGCCAACCTCCCTCTGTCGCTTGCGCCCAGCCCACGCACGACCGATGGTCCCCGTCTCGAGCCCCGATGCCCTTTTGTCGCCAAGAGCTGCATTGCTGCGTGTTTCGACGACCAATGTGCGAGATGGAACCCGATGACACCGGTACCCCCAAGATCTACCACACGGACGCATCACGGACTCGGAGAAACCCCTCGAAACGACAAGTTCGCCATCCCGGAACCAAAGTGCGAACCCCGGTATCGACTTCATGTTCTCCTTCACGGATGCCAAGACCCAATCTCGTCGCACCCGGCCCCCAAATACCGGACCGACCCGCCAAGTTCCTCAACCGGATCCGAGAACGACGAGCACCCCGGTGTGACAAGTACCCCTTCCCGGACGCCAAGATCACCGACACGGATACGCCAAGTTCTTCACCCCGAATGCCAAGACCGACTCGATGGCGCGTATCTGACAAGGTCTTCGCGACGACAAGATCGGCATCGATCTGGGTGGAGCCGAAGACCGCCAAGTACTTCTTCTCGGAACGCCAGATCTACTCCGTCATCCGATCCCGCTGATCCGTCGAACCCTGAACCCTAAGACCGAACCCCGAACCCCGGAACCCCAATTCGCCGAACCCTAACGTGTGACCCTTATCCGAGACCCTATTTTTATAAATGCTAAATATAACTTGTCGCATATTTAATTGGTCATGCATGCATACTTGTCCTGTGGTTTGGGGGCCTTATGCCGATTCACCATATAATTAAATATGGGGCCCATATGCGGGCAAATCTAGTCTTATATTGGCCCCATTTAAATTTGTGTAGCAAACCGGTGTTATATTTTGCCTTGTTAAGACAACCTTTAATTTGCGGGGTAGCTAAACAACTGGAACCGTTTAATTAAATGTCGGGACCCCGGTTCCGCTTAATATGACTTAATTGCATAGCACCTTGCCATGTCATGCATCATACATGCATCATGCCCGATCTTCTGTCGTAGTATTAAATATTGCATCCGGTGTTTCTTCTAGTGTTTTGCTTCTTCGCGGACTAGGCCGATGAGTTGATGTGAGCTTTGCCCCGATCTTCGGTTGAATCTTCGGCAATGTTTTCAGGCGAGCATCTCCCCCTTTCTACCTATCTTACTTTTATAGTATTTATTCCCTCCTGTTGATCTATTGCTATCTGTGTTGCGATGCTCTAGTTTTCGTACCCGTGATATCCCTTGCAGCCTTATATTGCCTTGGACACATCCCATTACCTGTTGTTTGGTAGATAGTGGACTTGCGCGTCGTAGTCACTTGATCAAGTGCTGTTGCGTGTCGTCCAGTACCACAGTTGTTGGTGTATTGCCACATGTTTGATGTTGGAGATGATCATGGCTTTACTTATCGTTCACTTTAATTCCTGTTTAACAACTAAAATTGAAGTAAGTAAGCAGAGGCACAGGTGGGCAATAGATGTTATTTGGTTGTTAACCGTCCACTTGTGTCCCGTAGGACCCCGAGTACTTGATACCTGTTCCTTGAATTTTCGCGCTATCCACATCCGGGAGGCTTATGGGACCCCCCTGAGCCAGAGCTTGATTCAGTCTTATTTCTTGGGGCCACAAACTAGTTTGAGGTTTTATTGCTATCCTGTACTTATGCCATGCTTTACCGCTTTATTTACGATTGTACGAGGAGCACCTGTACTGTTTAGGATCGTGGCACGATTCCGCGGTGTCGACAAGCCCAGTTTTGGGTTCCCAGTCGTTCACAGCCGTCCCCACAACCTTGAGTCCGTCTCGGAGCCGGCCAGCTTCGTTGCGGGTCTACTTTAACGGGTGGCCCCCTGAAATATTTCTGAATCCTGTGATTGCTTTGTCGTGAAGGCCTCGTTGGGTTTTGATTTGGTTTTTCCGAGGTTGATCGAGTGTGTGTTGCTATTTGTGCACCCCGGCCGGGTAAAACTTTCTGAAAGCCGTGTCCGCGGTTATGGACGACTTGGAGCACAGTACACTACTAGGAAAATGGTCGTTTGTGGCGCACCTGAAAGGCCCATCCGTGGCGCACAGTGATGTCGCGCCTGCCTTCTGACTATCTCTGCCGTAGTGCGCCTTGCCTAATCGCCACGGTTGTGTAGAGATAAGCGTGGCGCACAACTAGTGCGCCACGAAGTTTGGCATGGTGCGCTACCCTTTTATCTTACGTGGCGCACTACCAAGGCGCCACTAAACATCCATGGTGCGCTTTAGGGGTAGTGCGCCACGGAAGGTAAAACATGTGCCACAGATATATTTTTGTTTTTTTTTAATTTCCATGCGGATTATATGCAATACAGATTATATACAATATTACAGCAGATATACACACACGGATACAAGATATACAATTATATATATAAATACCGATATGAAAAACAAGATTGAAACAAATACATATAGATAAGTCTCATACATGAATACATAGTCCAAGTTACATTGTTTTGATCATGTTACAAAGTAGTAGTTGGTGACATGCGAATACATGTCGTCGAACAAGTTAGAGCTCGAAGGCTCGCTAGACATCTAAACTAGCTAGCTAGACACAAATGCGGGATAAATACCCAAAGAAGATAAGCATGATCACCGCCATGACGAAGGTGTAGGTCTTCATCCGGTTCCTTGTCCTAACTCCCGCTAGATAGCGCGTGTATCTATCTTCCGCCTCCGCCATAGTGTTGTACCCTTTGTAGCTATTACCGGCTGATTTTGCACTGTCTCCGGCAGTCTTCCCAATCATCGTAGACTCGGGAACCGTCCCTTGTACACGACGTACCACGTCATCTACAAGTTGACAATAATAACTAACGGTGATTGAAAAACATGTATAATTAAAGTCGCATATGAAGATACACTTATAGAAAGTACTCTTAAATCAAAAAGAGCAAACTCAAAAAGCATGCCTCATATATAACTAGCTAGGTCGTTGGACACAGGAATTGCTTATGACGGACCGTTAGCCAAGTAGGATGCACAATTCACGGACTTGTGCATATCACAAGGCTAACAATCCGTCATAGCACATTCACATATATATTGTGCCGACATTTCAATCATCGGCATATTCTCGAAAAGACAAAAATAACTCGAAAAGCATGCCTCATATATAACTAGCTAGCTAGGTCGTTGGACACGAGATTGCTTATGACGGACTGCTAGCCAAGTAGGATGCACAATTCACGGACTTGTGCATATCACAAGGCTAACAATCCCGTCATAGCACATTCACATATATATTGTGCCCGACATTTCAATCATCGGCATATTCTCGAAAAAGACAAAAATAACTCGAAAAGCATGCCTCATATATAACTAGCTAGGTCGTTGGACACAGGAATTGCTTATGACGGAATTTAGCCAAGTAGGATGCACAATTCACGGACTTGTGCATATCACAAGGCTAACAATCCCGTCATAGCACATTCACATATATATTGTGCCACGACATTTCAATCATCGGCATATTCTCGAAAAGACAAAATAACTCGAAAAGCATGCCTCATATATAACTAGCTAGCTAGGTCGTTGGACACATGAATTGCTTATGGCGGATGTGAGCCAAGTAGGATGCACAATTCTGAACTTGTGCATATCACAAGGCTCACAATCCCGTCATAGCACATTCACATATATATTGTGCCACGACATTTCAATCATCGGCATATTCTCGAAAAGACAAAAATAACTCGAAAAGCATGCCTCATAACTAGCTAGGTCGTTGGACAGGAATTGCTTATGGCGGATTTGTCGGCCAAGTAGGATGCACAATTCACGGACTTGTGCATATCACAAGGTCGACAATCCGTCATAGCACATTCACATATATATTGTGCCACGACATTTCAATCATCGGCATATTCTCGAAAAGACAAAATAACTCACACTTGTCGTCCGAGAACCAAAGAGTAAGCAAAAAACCAAAGAGTAAGCAAAAAACCAAAGAGTAAGCAAAAAACCAAGCATTGATTGATATATAATAATAATAAGCAAAATAAGTAAGCGGTGATACATAAACCTAATAAGATAAGTACACTTGTCGTCCATGTACACACACACAAAAGGTCATCTATAGTTTGCAACTACAACTAGGCCAACATCAAGCCTTACGGCTCGGCTTAGGGAGCAGGAGGGCATACGCCTCGTCATGAACTTCCTATAGTCACCCTGCATCTCTAGGCGATCTTCTATGTCACGGTTATTGGGATATTTCCTCGTGAAGATCCCCGAAGTCATGACATCACGAAGATGATTGCCCCAAGCTGCTGCTGGATGCGATACATCTCTTGTCTAATATCCGAATCATTGATCTTGGCCTTTGCTTCGCCTTGTTTGAGATGATCCGGCAGTAGAATTCTTTGGTCAAGTAGGAAGCCCTCATGTGATGGAGTGCGTAGTAGGCTTCCTTCTTCTTTTCCGGCTGCCGCAGGGAACTACATTACGTGGTTGAAGGCGTGCCTGCGAACTTGACCTTCTTACGCACGAAGCTGGTGCCTTCCGTCGAGGCAAAGCCGGTGAGCATCATCGAACTTCCTTGATCTTGTCGTAGTTTTTCTTCTTTTCTAGACTCCCAGTCGAAATCGTGGCGTGGGAATGCTTGGCGATAAGGAGATGGCGTGCGGTGTTCATCTCTGCGCAAAAATTCAAATGGAATGTGTTGAAAAAGAATGATGATGATCTAATAAAGCCAATCGGCGGTGGCGGTGAATAACGACTTACTCGGGAAAGTAAGGCACGAGAATGTATTCCTTTGTCTTGTTCGCCACGAGGATTCTTTTTAGTGCGAGGCCACGCGATAAATGTTCGGCGGGAACCCAAGCGGCCGTCACGCATGTAGTAGGGTCCACTATAGCGATGCCGGTGTGTTCTCTCTAATGATCTGCGTGGCGGTGAGAGAAAAGAGGCGGACCATGGTATAGTGCACGGTATAGGTGGAACATATTGAAGATGTCCTCGAACCGCGGGAAGAACAGATCCATGAGGCGATGTCGTGAAGCCCAAGCCTGGTGGCACCTTAACCACGAATACCGGGTGCGAGGATCTTTCTCCGATAGAAGGCGTCTCTCTATCGTGACCGCCGTCATGCACACTCTGCGATTCGAGCGGCAAGCTTCCGCAAATTCTTAGGTAGCATGGGCTCACCGCCACATGAATCCTCCACATAATACCCTCGGGTCTTGGTGGCCCGTCCGAAACCTGATCGGATTCGCGGTTGTTGACGCCACCGGCTGGCTAGATTTTCTTTTCTGCCCTTTTTCCTTTTGGAGGCGGGCAGGCACATAATCTGAGCACCGGCCGCCCTATGTAGTGTGTCGGGCTTAGAATAAAGGGCGGTTGGTTGTATCGGTGGCTCTGTAAAGGCAAGCTGGGCGTCTCACGAGAACCAAGCAGGCGCTTGGTGATAGTGGCTTTCTCTGTGGGGCCACCAGCTAGGTCTTCTTCGTTGCCAAACGAGTCTTTGAAGAAGTGATCATTCCAGTCTTGAAGTCCTCGGCGCCGGATCTGCGCCATGTGCATATCATCAACATGATCATCCGACCCACCGCGTGGAGGTGGCGAGGCGGTAAGGGGCCTTGCCACCGCTTGTCGGCCGCACGACGGTGCTTTGTGTCTGTGGCGTGATGGCCCCGCCGTCCCCAAGCGGATCATGCTCTTTGGCCATAGCATGAACAAGCGAAGCAACTCGAGGATGACGACTCTTCTTCATCCGCTCACGGGGTTGAATGGGAGGTTCGGTCGTCGCAGCCCCTTAGCACCCGACTAATTTTAACCACATGCACGCTATCGGCATCGGCTTTGAGTGGAGCGTCGCCGCAAGGTTGAACGATGGTACCCTTGGCAACATCCTCGGCTCGTTGTTCACGTAGCATAAGAGAGTGCAAGGAACATCCGTCTGCGGAAAACATGCTGGCGTCGTCGGGCGAGACGCCACAAGAGTAATATATAGATGGCATGAAAGGCGGTAATTAAAGCAATTTGTTTACCGTGATGGCGTCGAGATCGGCTAATGTCGACGCACCGCATACGGCGACGGCGTGCAAGGCGGAAGGGCTGCTTGATGGCGCGGTGCTGGCCGCCGGTGTATTCTCCTACCGACGGGTGCTTGAGCTCCGTGCCGCCGCGACGATGGCGAGGGGCACCAACATGTACTCGCGCGCGGTGATGGCAGGGAGTCACCAACACTTGCGGCGCCAGCGGTGCTAGCGGCGGAGTCACGAACACGTAGTTCGCTGATTCGTCGGCCGCGTTGTTCGAGTGGCTGCGACCATGCTTGAATCGGCACGGCCCTACTCGACCACCCGCACTCCAGTTCGCTATTGACTCCACCAAGGTAGGGGAAGGGCGTAAGGGTGATTGCCAGTTGTCTTGGACGATCTGCGGGATCCGCGCCACTTGTGCCTTAAGTTCTTGAACCTCTCTGTTTTCCTCCTCGCTCCTTCCGACGGCGCCACATGCGTCCTCGGCGGTGGACCAAAATGATCCACCCATTCTTACCCCGAGGCGGCCAGACGGCCACCGGCAACGGCTTCTTCAGAATCGGCTCTATTTTCTTGGCGTCATCGCCTGTTAAAGGGTTATCCCACCGGTGGCCGCCGTCGACCCACAGGATGAGGAACCACAGGATCCATGACTAGCAACAATTTCCTCCTCCTGCGGAAGAAGTAACGGTGAATCATTTAGATCATCGATTAGATTGCAATCGTGTTGATCACGGTAATTAGATTATACTTACCACAATTTCCTCGAATTCCTTCACCGCAGATCCGGTGAGTTGTTTGGTTTTGGGTCCACATGGTAGCGGGCTCGATGAAGTTTCGAACCTGCCGGGTTCGAATTTAGCAAAGGGTTTTCTATCCCTTGATCTATACTCTTCGTCCTCCTTATTCCATTTGGCCTCCGCGTTCAGTATCCACCAGATCCGAGATGGTGATGACCTATATTCATCGCTCAGCCTTTCCCGATTACTATTGGCGGGCTCTTCGGATTCACACCTCTCCTTGAACTCCGGAACCGATCTTCGGTGATCTGGGTCAATCTTCCGGATCTCCTCGAGACTTTTGCCTTCTTTATAGATCTTCTTCTTTATCCGGCTCTCCGGTGGCTGGCGGTGCTCATCTTTGTGAGGGCTGATTTGTTTACGTTCCCATGATAATTTGTGTTACGATACTTAGCGGGAACTTGTATCCGCGTGCTTCTCGAAGAGTAGTGTGCAAGTGGCCATTATCTTTATGCGGAGATTCTCGGTGTTGATCGAGATGGTTGTCCGGTGATCGCCGCCACTTGCCCACCGCACTTTGACGACAAGGGCGGGCTCCAAAGGAACCTGATGGGCTCACTGGTAATTTCTCCTGACCGTGCCGACCGTGTTCGGCGCCGGTCCAGCTTCTTCTTCTTAGGAGGGTTGCTACCACTGCCCCTCGCCGCCATCGGTGGTTTCATCGTCCGCCGTTCCTTGGCTTCTTCCTCCGCGTCTTCCATCTCATCATCCTCGCTCTCCGAAGGATGGTATTCTTCATCGTCTTCTAGACGCTGGGCGCCTCCCGAATGTCAATTGTTTATTCGGAGGTGCGAGTTCTCCTTCAGACCGATGCGCTTAGAACATCCAGCCTCGTCGTTATCACACATCTTTGCACTAATAAAAACAAATAATTGGTTAAATGCACGGAAAATCCGGCATGACCTTTGCTAATTTTCTTAAACTAGAGTGCCCGATTTCGCCAAAGCGGAAGTTAATCAACATTCCGCAAAAATCGGGACTCATTTCATACAAGAACTGCATATATATGGCCAGCATAGCACACAATAAATGGCCATCATAGCCAGCCCCAACCAGCATAAATGGCCCAAGATAGCCAAATAGTATACACTGAGCTTTGCACAATAGTTTCAGGTTTGCACAAATAGTACACACATGTTTCACAAATAGTACACCTGACAAGCATAAAGGTTTCAAAGGTTTGAGGTTTCAAGATAGACAGCATCACCACTACTCTAGACAGGTTTCGGTTTCAAGATAGAGGCAAGCACCACCACGGATGTGTAAACAATAACAATTTAGACTGGCTACTATATGAAGTTAAAAAGAAAGATTAAGATGCCCGAGTGGAGCTTCATGAGTCTCGAGGAGCAATAGGTTATGAAAATAAAACTTCCATGGAAAATCGGTGAAGGAACATCATGCTCTATTCTAAAGTTTTGGCATCTAAAATTATGTTCTTTTATAAAACTTGGCAGCTTGAAATTGCATGGGTTTTATTAAGGAATAAAAATTCAATGACTATGAGTATGATACTTTGCTAAACCAAATATAGGTGTGAAATTCCATGCCTTCAGGAGTATATTGGAACCAAAATTAGTTGAGATAGTTTCAAAGATACTAAATTAGTGTGGCTTGAACAATCTTATTCTGCAGATTGTGACATTTATTGATCTGGGCATTAGGTTCCAGAGATGTGCAATGGTTCATGATTACCAAACTAATCACAAAGATCTATGTATGTTTCCTTTCAGTCCCCCACCCAGCTGCTCCCCCTTCCTCGCTCTTTTCCCCGACCCTAGATGCCTATTGATACTATATGCCTTGCTGTCAAGGCAAAATCTGAATGAGCATTTAATTGTTCAATGTTCACCTAGAAATAATTGATACATTGCCAAATATCTTCAGCACTCTCACACATACCTTGTTTGTGTAGGCTCCTGCATGGTAAACATCTGTGTTTTCTTTAGTAAGTGAAAAAAATTCAGGTCATGCATGAGGGTATTTATATATAATATGTTCCACATTTCTATCTCCAACCACAGGATTTCCATCAAGACACATAAGTTATAACTGTGATCTCATTTGTAGCTCTTATTGTGCCAAGTGTTTTTCATTTTCTTATGGATTGAAATGTGAATCACAATTTTGACTCGTCGATCTCAAGAGCGGATATATATATATCATAGTATGGAGCAGAGAGTGGATAATTTTAACACGCTTGCATCACTAAACACAATCACACCACAAATTGCATCGCTGAAAATATGAACTTGCTACTTATATTAGGATGGAGAACACGCGGATCGATATACATGTAGATATCGATGAGATCTGATTGTCACATATACAAGCACTGTACTAGAGATATCTCAAGATCAATTCATGCTATCTCCTCTGGTTTAGTTCGAGTTCCGATGACCAATGACAGATGTAAACAATGAAAAATTATCCATTGTTGATCATGCTTTAACACCGAAAAGGTTTGAGAATTTTCACAGAAAAGTAAAATTATCTACAGGATTTAGGAACAAAGATAATCAAAGTAGAAAGATAAGGCGAAAGAAATCAAAAGCGGGAAAGACACCCGATAGAAACTTATTTTTCTAAGCATAGTCTAGATTAAAAACTCAACTGAAAGACTTGGAAATAAGCGACATATGATGGAGCACGAAAGACAATGAAATGAAAGTGGAAAATGCTACATAAAACTTGAATGAAAGCAAAGAATAGAGACATATTGCATGGAAAATGATGCAGATGCTTCTTTTGGTTTACGGTTTCATAAGAAAATTTGTTTACCACACATTCGTTTCCATTATCCTAAACTGAAATCGAAATGCCAAATATATTCATATGTTCTCATTTTCGGTGATTGCATCTGTTTTCTTGTCTACATAATGACAACATCAACACCTCGAGCATGCAATTGAATTATAACTTTCATAGTCATTAGGAGCAACAATACCAGCATGTGTCGAGGACAAAATCTGAGGAAACAACCATCTAGTTAGGCAAGGATAACACTAATGTGAAATACCAGCTTACTAGGCATAGTGAAAACTCTGTCATGCCATATGCAGTTACCAATTTTCATAGTTCGTTCTTCAGATGTAAAATCTCATTCATGGCGCTGACCAACACAGAGATGAGGGAGAGGGAGAGAGGGGAGAGAGAGGGAGAGAGGGAGAGAGGGGGAGAGGGAGAGGAGAGAGGGAGGAGGGCGGGGCTAACCTCTAAGACGAGGGCGGCGTTGGGCGCAACACGACGAGCGAACGACGGCCTCCTCCTCCTCGGACACAGGCGGCCTCCTCCTCCTCCTCGGACACGCGCGCGGGGCTCCTCCTCCACGGCCTCCTCCTCGAGCGGCGGCTGCTGGAGGGGTCGAGCGTGGCGGCGGCGAGGGGGATCGATCGGGCTCGGTGGTTGCTAGGGGGATCTAGTGCGGCGGTGGCTAGGGGGACCTCCTCCTCCACGAGAGCTTCCTCCTCCTCGAGAGAGCTTCCTCCTCCTCGAGAGCTTCTTCCTCCTCCTCAACGGCGACGGGCAGCACGGCGGTGGTGGGCTTCCTCCTCCTCGAGACCTGTCTGTGAGATGCAGAGCGGCGCGGTGCGTGTGGTGTCGTCTGTGAGAGATGGAACCGGCGCGGTTGACTAGCGTCCAACAGACATAGGCGTAGCCAAGTGCGCTACGGATAACCGTAGCGCACTTGGCCACGCCTATGTCTGATGAACGACCAGATAAGAGGGCGCCACCCATTAACACTACTACATCATAGCCTTTGGTTCTAGCCCTTAGCTCTATTCCAAACTCGAGCACCTGTGTTCGAATCCTGGTGCTCCACTTTTATTTTATTTTAAAAATACTTTTAAATGTTCACAAAATGTCCAAAAGTGGTGATATATGCCATACAAGTTTTGTTTTGTTTTAAAATACTTTTAAATATTCCAAACATGCCCAAAAGTAGTGATATATGTCATAAAAGTGTTACAAAATATGATTCAAGTATAACTAAAATTCATAATACTTTGTCCATGAATATTACAATCTTTTTTCGACCAATGCGTTTTACAATATTTTTGAGCTAGCGTTTTACAATCTTTTTCCCTTCTTTGTCGCGGTTGAATAATTTAGCCCGGCACTTTAATGTTTCTTCTTTCGAGCGGGCTACCTTTTTTGGGTAGGGTTGTCCTTTTCTTCTTGTGATGTATGTTCTTTGCATCGTAGTCGTCGTCATCTTCAATCTTTGGATCGCCGTCTTGGTGAATTCTTGCTCGTTGGCGACTCCATCCATTCCGATGATGTTTCTTTTCCTCTCCTCACGACAACACGGCTAGGCTTTGTCGGTCGGTAATGAAAAACATTGGTCCACTTTGGTAGCCGTACCCACGGTTCATTTTTCGCCACGTTTGCACCGTGACCTTGGATTTGGCTGCCGGGTATAACCATGGTTGTGAAATACCGGTCTTCTCTTCGGCGCTCTTTGCCCATCCGACACGGAACATCGGCACCTTTTCTCCACGAGTCGAGCTCCCAATCTCCTCGATTCTTCCGTAGAATCTTTCCTTCACGTTGTCATCGGTGTAGAATTCCGACGTTACGCCTGAGTTCTGATAATCACACTTGTTGTCCTTTTCCTCCGTGTAGAATGTGTAGCCGTTGATATCATACGCCTGATAGGTCACCAGGTTTTGCATCGGTCCCTGCGACAAGGTGAATATGATCTTTTCCGTGTCAGAAGAATGCGAGCGCGGGGGATTATCAAGGAGCGTCTGCCTAAACCAACGCGTGAAATATGAGTTGTGCTCTTTGATTATTTCTCCCTGCGTCCTCTGTATGCCCCGGTCAGCATTTCTTCTCGATTAACCTTTTGTGCTTCGCACCCAAGGATCGACCAGTTCTAAATCTTTGTAGCGTGACGAGGTTTGCTCGATCAAAGTCTGCAGCGTCGAAAATCGAAGTACGCATGCGATGCACGACCTCTCGGTGACCAGATCCGTCGAGCTTGCCAAGGTGTCTGCTGACGGAAGACCGACGGGGTTCTCGATGTCTAGATAATTCGCGTAAAGAGATGCACTCTTCGCCGTAAAGCCCTTGGCTATGCTTCCATCTGGACGGACCTTATAACGTATCCTTTGATGTGTCCGTTCATCCTTTCGAACGCCATCATGCTGCGGAGAAACATCGGCCCGAGTTGTACGATGTCCTCCACGACATGGACCAGCAGATGCACCATAATGTCGAAGAATGCGGGTGGGAAGTAGACCTCAAGCTCACATAGTATCACCACGATCTCCTCCTGTAGCCTTCCGAGTTGATTCAAGCCAATCGACTTCCTAGAGATGACGTCGAAAAACTTGCATAGGCCAAATAACGTTTCACGAACGTGCTCGTCCATTATCCCTCTTAGTGCGACCGGAAGTACCTGCGTCATTAGCACGGCACAGTCGTGAGACTTCATGCCACTGAACCTCTGCTTCGCCTTGTCTAGGTATCTGCTTATCTTGCCCGCGTAGCCGTAAGGAAATTTGACTCCTAGAAGGCACTTGAAAAACTGTTTGATCTCATCCTGGCTTAGAGTGAAGCAAGAAGGAGGGCAGTAATATTCGTTCTTCTTGAACTTTTTACCCTTCCGACGACCTTGTGTCGTCTCCGACTCATGATCATCGTCATCTTCCTGATCATCAGGAGTAGTGCGTCCTCCGTGAAGCTCCTTCCGGATACCCAAGCATATCAGGTCGTGCCTTGCTTTCGGACCATCTTTCGTCCTATCTGGCATGTTGATTATGGTGGCGACCAGACTCTCGCACACGTTTTTCGTGATATGCATGATGTCGAGGCTATGAGGCGTGCGGAGAAACTTCCAGTATGGCAACTCCCAGAAAACAGACCTTGTTTTCCATACCTTCATCAGCGGCTTGTCTTGTTGCTGCCTCTTTCGCTTCTTTCCAGGCTTAGGACAATCTTTCCAGTTCTTAAAGAACTCTTCCACTTCTTCGCTGCTCCTACTCTCTGGGATTCCTTGGGTCTCGTATTTGCCATCGAACAGGTCTCCACGTTTTCTCCATGGATCATTCTTGCGAGCCACCTCCGTGCGCCATGAACACGGTTTTCGATGACCACGGATCTTTCTCTAGTTGGAGATAGCTTGTGTTATCCATGCACCTAACGCATGCGTGGAATCCTTGGATAACCTGCCCGAGATATACCCGCAACCTGGATAGTCTTGCACCGTAGTGACCAACGCTCTCATAGTGAAATAATCTTGTGCGACGGGCCGTAAGTATTGGCTCCAGATTCCCATAACGTGGCTAGCTCCTCTTTCAACAGCCCGAGATCTGATTGATGTCGGTACCAGGTTGTTTCCCTTGAATTAGCATACTCATTTGTATGTACTTCTTCTTCATGCACAACCATGGAGGAGGTTGTACATCCATACAAACACAGGCCAAGTGTGCGTGCTGCTCGCTACCGAGCGGATTGAGTCCATCGGTGCTCGCACCAAGCCCGATGTTCCTCGAATCTCCACCGACTGGAATTCGAGGTCCAATGCTTTCCACTGGCTAGCATCCGAAGGTGCGTCGGACTCATCCTTTTCGGGTCATCATCATCATCTCGGCTTCTTCCTTTCCGCATGCCATCGCATGAGCTTCGCTTCCTTAGGGTCCGCGAAATAGCGCTGCAGACGAGGGGTGATAGGAAAGTACCATACCACTTTTCGAGGTGCTTTCTTCCCTTTCTTGTATCGACTCACGTTGCACACCGGATATGTGGTTTTCTCCGCCCTCGCCCGATAAATGATGCAATCGTTGATGCATACGTGATATCTAACGGCGGTAGATCGAGAGGATGACGATTTTCTTGGCATCCTCGATACTAGTTGGACATGTGCCCCTCCGGAGACGATCGTGCTGAATGCCATCATATCGTGAAGCTTGCGTCGCTCAATTTGTGCTTTGCCTTCATCTCCATAGCCTTGAGCGTTACATTCAACCGGTATCATCGGGCCTGCATCCTTCATACAATGGAGTAACCGCGTCTTTCTCAAGTTGCGCAAGCTTGGCTTTCTCTAGCGGCAGCCCTGGCGTTACTCGCTTGAGAAGCAGCTCTTGCACATAAGGGTCCCGACCCACCGGCGTTGTTCCATCATCGCCTACGCTCCTCCGCCATCTAGATCATCATCATCCCTCCGCCTGCACCTTCACCATCTCCAGAGCCTCTTCATCATCTCGCCCGTTCGCCGTGATGATGATCACCGTCTCCATCATCTACGCCATCGCTTATCCAACGAGTGTATCCATCCATGAAACCATGGCGGGCAGTGCGCTGCAGATTCTAACTGGGTCGATCACCCGATTGAGTTTGCATCTTCGCACGGACATCTTATATCTGTCTTGTTATTTCGTATCATGTCGGCGTCGCACATTTCAAAAATCTAGCCACAATGCCTTCGCTCATTATGCGGACCATTTTGCTCGCACGATGTACACGGTACAATTTTGAAGTCTATTAGAACCACATAATGAATGCATGCATGCAATGGTCGATAGAAAATTTCGCATGACCTATCCTAAAATTAGGACCTTTATGAAATGCCAAAGTCTTGCCAAAATGGAAATGAATCAACATTTTGGCAAAACAATGGCAACTTGTTCACATACAAACACAAGAGAGAGAGAGACCGATCCATACACACATGAACATATCATTATCCTCTCCATACACACATGCATGAGCATAGCGATACTCTCCATATACACACAAGTACATATGACCATCGATCCTAGCTCTCCACACACACACATCATGACATGAGCATCGATCATCTACATACATATGAGCACATGCATCATCCATATACACATGAACACATCCTTACATGGACAACTTACCGAGATGAGAGACCGATGGCGAGAAAGATGGAAAGGAGGAGAGGTGCGTCGGCGAGGAGGCGGATAGATGAGAGACGGAGACCTCCTCTATTACTTATGTAACATCCAAAGCAAGTTTTACATGCTAAAAATGGTGAATGTGTGGAGAAATTGAGGTGGGAAGGAGAAGATCGACTAGATCTAAGGAGGAAGAAGAAGGGCAAAGTGAAGTGTGGGGTGGTGGATGTGGTCACACATGTGCACATAAAGTCTGTCTTAAAAATCGACACATCCGTGGCGCACGGCAGGAGTGCGCCACAGGGAGTACAAACTTCTGTGGCGCACGATGAAGAGTGCGCCACAGATGCTCCTGTCCCTGTGGCGCACTGGGCGGGGGGCGCCACAGAAGTTAGTGGCCGTCTCGGGGCAGAGGTGGGGATGCGCTCGGCGTGGCGCACCATGCACCGCGTGCGCCACAGATGACCCTAACAACCGTGGCGCACGTGTGCATGGTGCGCTTCTGAAGTTTGGCGTGTGGCCAACAAGGCCCTGGCCACACATATCGTGGCGCACTAGGGTCATGCGCCACGGTTGTTCTAGTTACTAGTAGGCACGCGCCTGAGGTGAGCCACGCCTGTTTTAGCCGTGGGGCACTTCAACCATGTGAGCCACGGATGTGCTGATTACCTATAGCCGTTTTCCTAGTAGTGGTATCTCGATCATAGACAACTATAACTAAAGTAGTGCTATAAATTTGACTTTATAATGACTAGTAATCAGCTCCACTATAATGGAATGGCTAAATAAAACTGCCAACAATTGCTTGTTTGAGTTGGCGCTTGCGACCTTTGTATCTGACTAGTAAGTATTGCAACTATAACGGAATGGCTAAATAAAAGTACCAACAACTGCTGGGTTTTGGGATATCTCATGCTAATTGTATCTGACTAGTAAGTGTTGCAACTACAACGGAATGGTTAACTAAACTTGCCCACTGCTTATTATATCAGGATGACTATCTATACCTGACTAGTAATTGCTGCCACGATAACTGAATAAATAAAACTGCCAACTGTGTGAGTTCCTCGGTTGACTTCCTCGTTTGGTCTCGAGGGGGAAATACCAGGATGGGTTTGTTTGGTGTTAGATTCGTTGGTTCGAATAGGTCTTTCTTACCCTCTCGATAGCCGATTGTATCTAGTCTCTATAGGTTGTTTAGTGCATCTTTGCGCTACCGCTTGATCCACCATACCTATATAGGCGAGGACCGCCGAATTCTAGCCTCGCCGTGTCTTGGCCTCGATCTTGGCTCCTCTTTTTCCTTTGCCCTTTGTCGGCACCCTTTTTGTTTAAGCGGTTTTGAGATCGACGCCGTTAGCAGGTTACCCTTCCGGCTTGGCACAGGCAGGGTTATGGGCGCCATTGGTTATTCTTGGGGCTCTTAGCCCCATTTGCATCTTGTCCGTAGTCGGACTGTATCATTTTCAAGGTGATTTGGATCTTTGTACCGTATATCGTATTCTTGACTCATGGAGTCGTGTTGTATATATATCATTACATGGGTCCCATCGAGGAATTGTGTGATGTTATTACTTCGTTTTCCACCTTGCGAAAGTGCTGGTGGGCACCTTTGAATCATTTCTATGCGGGTTTGGCGGGTTTCGCTAAAACTTGCATAGGTCCGATCTCGAGGGTGTTCTGAGTGGTATCGAGCTTCGGAGTTCGATACCCCACAAGTCCAGCCTGTAGGATAACCTAGCTAACGGCCGAAGTAGAGTGTCAAAACTATTTCTGCAAAATCGATTGGATAGTTCTGATTAGGTCTGCTTTTACTCCTTACCCCTCTGCTGTTCTCTTCTTACCTCTGCGTGTTTTGAATCTACTCTCTTATCTTTCTTCGAGTCCAGGAATTCTCGTGGTTGGGTTTTCGTCGTACCTTCAGGGTTTCGCTTCCTCCTTTGGTAACGGTGTTGCTACATCTGGTCTTCATGCTATCCGAGGAATCCTTCGTCTGGTGGACTTCTCTTTGTTCCTTCTCGTGCCTTCCGGTGTTTCCGACGCGACGACGTCATCTACGCCAGATCCGATGCAGAGTCTGCATCACCCCTTTGTTTCTGAACCTCGTTTGTCGAGATCTTCAGTCTAATTCCGAGAGTTGGTTGCATAATCCGCCTATTCGTGTGCCGAGTAATGGTTTGGGTGCGCGATGGACTGATCACCATCCGACTACTCTTATCATTCGCTCTTGTACATCGAATCAGTGGATTCAGCAATTTTACTCCGTCCACGGAAGCTAGAGGTGGCTTTATTGGTTGATACCTCTACCTTCGCCTTTGTTTCCCGGAGTGTTCTCTCGACGATCACGGACAAAGACCTCTTGTTAGTGGTGTCGCGAGGATCCACACGAAGCGAGAAGATTCAGATCGCCGCCCTTCCTTCCGGTACCATGAGGCGGATCTCGAGGGCGAGATCCATTGTTAGTGGTGTCGAATTGTGGCATCCCGCAAAACCACTACTAGAAAATCGCGTTGTTTTTGTGCATTGCATCATCATGACCGCATGCTCATGTCATCATGCCGCATTGCATCTGAGCATTGTCATCATCTTGCATTTGTTCGCATAAAACTATTTTCGGGAAAAACCTAATTTGTTTTCTAAATGCCCCATCTTTATTCAAACGCAAAACCCGGGTCTCCTGATTATTTTGTTTTGTCTGCTATCGGTTTGCAAAAGCCTTGTTTGAAATAAATAAAATATTTAATTATTTTTAGTGGGGCAGTCGAACGGGCCGATTCGACCCAGTCGACCACCCTCGGAATAAAATCGGTCCACCTAAACCAGCCCACCCGAATCCTAAAACTACCCGAAACTATTCTACCCACCACTCACAGCTCGCCACCTCACCCTCTCCCCCAATCCCTACCCACCCTGCCATCTCACCAATCCACCCACTCAACCCCCCACTCCTTCTCTCACCACAACCCCGTCTACCCTCCCCCTCTCTCTCCCCACCGACACCCGGGCCCCACCCCACACCGACCCACTCCCTCCACCCGCGCGGCCCACACCCCCCACCAACCCCTGGCCCCACCTCCTGCCCGCTCGCCCGCGCGCCCACCTCCTTCTCTCTCTCCCCCGACCCCGCTTCTCTCCCTCCTCCTTCGCCCTCTTCCTCTCGTGACCGCCTCACTGCCAGCCTCGCCTCCTCCGTGATCGCCTCCTTTGCCTTTCAGGCCGCCCTCCTCCTCGCCCCGCTCTCCACGCCACCCAGCCCCACCCCTTCTCCCTCCTCTCCGGCGACCGCTCCTCGTCACCGTCCCGCCGGCCCCGCCGCCTCGCATAGCTCCGCCACCACCCTCCTCGGCGCCTCTTCCGCTCCGGCCTCCCTCCTCCCGCGCGTCCCCGACCGCCTCCCTCGCCCCCTCCTCTTCTACCAGCGCCGGCCACCGCCCCAGCTCGTCCTTCCGCCCGCCTCCTCCGCGCCAAGGCCTCCTCCGGCGCCCCTCCACCGAGCTCCCCTGCCGCCCTCGCCGTTCCCCCTGGCGAGCACCTCTCCGGCGTGGCCCTCCTCATCCTCGGCCGGCCTAGCCTCGCCGTCGCCTGGCCCGTGTGCCTTCCCCGAGGCCTCCCCCGCCGCCGTCGGGTCCCCTCCTCCGCGTCCTCTTCACCGTCCCCGACTTCCCGCCTCCCCGTCGCTCGCCTCTGACCCCGGCGCGTCAGCGCCTCTGCGCCCGGCGCCCGCTCCCTCGCCGCCGGGCAGGCCTTCCTCCTCGACCCCGGCTCCGCTCGGCCCTGTCACCGCCGTCCGCGGCGCCACGACCTCCTTCCGCCATGGCGTTCGGGAGCATGCTTCCTTGTCCGCCTGCGAGCGTCCCGTGCGGCTTGCCAACCTCCCTCTGTCGCTTGCGCCTAGCCCACGCGCGATCGATGGTCCCCGTCTCGAGCCCTGATGCCCTTTTGTCGCCAAGAGTTGCATTGCTGCGTGTTTCGACGACCAATGTGCGAGATGGAACCCGATGACACCGGTACCCCCAAGATCTACCACACGGACGCATCATGGACTCGGAGAAACCCCTCGAAACGACAAGTTCGCCATCCCGGAACCAAAGTGCGAACCCCGGTATCGACTTCATGTTCTCCTTCACGGATGCCAAGACCGAATCTCGTCGCACCCGGGCCCCGAAGACCGGACCGACCCGCCAAGTTCCTCAACCGGATCCGAGAACGACGAGCACCCCCGTGTGACAAGTACCCCTTCCCGGACGCCAAGATCACCGACACGGATACGCCAAGTTCTTCACCCTGAATGCCAAGACCGACTCGATGGCGCATATCCGACAAGGTCTTCGCGACGACAAGATCGGCACCGATCTGGGTGGAGCCGAAGATCGCCAAGTACTTCTTCCCGGAACGCCAGATCTACTCCGTCATCCGATCCCGCTGATCCGTCGAACCCTGAACCCTGAGACCGAACCCCGAACCCCGGAACCCCAAGTTCGCCGAACCCTAACGTGTGACCCTTATCCGAGACCCTATTTTTATAAATGCTAAATATAACTTGTCGCATATTTAATTGTTCATGCATGCATACTTGCCCTGTGGTTTGGGGGCCTTATGACGATTCACCATATAATTAAATATGGGGCCCATATGCGGGCAAATCTAGTCTTATATTGGCCCCATTTAAATTTGTGTAGCAAACCGGTGTTATCTTTTGCCTTGTTAAGACAACCTTTAATTTGCGGGGTAGCTAAACAACTGGAACCGTTTAATTAAATGTCGGGACCCCGGTTCCGCTTAATATGACTTAATTGCATCGCACCTTGCCATGTCATGCATCATACATGCATCATGCCCGATCTTCTGTCGTAGTATTAAATATTGCATCCGGTGTTTCTTCTAGTGTTTTGCTTCTTCGCGGACTAGGCCGATGAGTTGATGTGAGCTTCGCCCCGATCTTCGGTTGAATCTTCGGCAATGTTTTCAGGCGAGCATCTCCCCCTTTCTACCTATCTTACTTTTATAGTATTTATTCCCTCCTGTTGATCTATTGCTATCTGTGTTGCGATGCTCTAGTTTTCGTGATATCCCTTGCAGCCTTATATTGCCTTGGACACATCCCATTACCTTGTTTGGTAGATAGTGGACTTGCGTTGTAGTCGCTTGCTCAAGTGCTGTTGCGTGTCGTCGATTACCACTTGTTGGTGTATTGCCACATGTTTGATGTTGGAGATGATCATGGCTTTACTTATCGTTCACTTTAATTCCTGTTTAACAACTAAAATTGAAGTAAGTAGCAGAGGCAAGTGGGCAATAGATGTTATTTGGTTGTTAACCGTCCACTTGTGTCGTAGGACCCGAGTACTTGATACTGTTCCTTGAATTTTTGCGCTATCCACATCCGGAGGCTTATGGGACCCCACGAGCCAGAGCTTGATTCATCTTATTTCTTGGGGCCACAAACTAGTTTGAGGTTTTATTGCTATCTGTACTTATGCCATGCTTTACCGCTTTATTTACGATTGTGCGAGGAGCACTGTCTTGTTTAGGATCGTGGCACGATTCAGCGGTGTCGACAAGCCTTTTGGGTTCCCGATCGTTCTGACCGTCCCCACAACCTTGAGTCCGTCTCGGAGCCGGCGGCTTTGTTATGGTCTACTTTATGGTGGCCCCAAATATTTCTGAATCCTGTGATTGCTTTGTCGTGAAGGCCTCGTTGGGTTTTGATTTGGTTTTCGAGGTTGATCGGCGTGTGTTGCTATTTGTGCACCCGGCGGGTAAAACTTTCTCGAAAGCCGTGTCATGTTATGGACGACTTGGAGCATGTGATCTCGATCATAGACAACTATAACTAAAGTAGTGCTATAAATTTGACTTTATAATGACTAGTAATCAGCTCCACTATAATGGAATGGCTAAATAAAACTGCCAACAATTGCTTGTTTGAGTTGTCGCTTGCGACCTTTGTATCTGACTAGTAAGTATTGCAACTATAACGGAATGGCTAAATAAAAGTACCAACAACTGCTGGGTTTTGGGATATCTCATGCTAATTGTATCTGACTAGTAAGTGATGCAACTACAACGGAATGGTTAACTAAACTTGCCCACTGCTTATTATATCAGGATGACTATCTATACCTGACTAGTAATTGCTGCCACGATAACTGAATAAATAAAACTGCCAACTGTGTGAGTTCCTCGGTTGACTTCCTCGTTTGGTCTCGAGGGGGAAATACCAGGATGGGTTTGTTTGGTGTTTGATTCAGGTTGGTTCCGAATAGGTCTTTCTTACCCCTCTCTGATAGCCGCCAGTTGTATCGAGTCTCTATAGGTTGTTTAGTGCATCTTTGCCGCTGCCTTGACCCACCATACCTATGTAGGCGAGGACTTGAATTCTAGCCTCGCAGTGTCTTGTCCTCGATCGACGCTCCTCTTTTCCTTTGCCCTTTGTCGGCACCTTTTGTTTAAGCAGGTTTTGAGATCGGCCGTTAGCGAGGTTACCCTTCCGGCTTGGCAGGGGTTATGGACGCCATTGGTTATTCTTCAGGGCTCTTAGCCCCATTTGCATATTGTCCGTAGTCGGGCACTGTATCATTTTCAAGGTGATTTGGATCTTTGTACTGTATATCTGTCTTCTTGACTCATGGAGTCGTTTGGTATATATATCTGTACGTGGGTCCCATCGAGGACTGTTGTGTGATGTTATTACTTCGTTTTCCACCCGCACGAAAGTGCCTGGTGGGCACCTTTGAATCGTTTCTATGCGGGTTTGGCGGGTTTCGCTAAAACTTGCATAGGTCCGATTCTGAGGGTGTTACATTTAGCCTCAATCCATTTGGTAAATTTATCCACCATCACTAGTAGGTGAGTAAATCCACACTTTATCGTTCGAAACGGTCCTACCATATCAAGCCCCAATACCACAAATGACCATGTAATATGAATTGTTCGTAGCTGATCAGCCAGAACGTGTGCTTGACGGGCGTACTTTTGGCAGCCTTTGCATGTTTTGACAAGTTTCTCGGCATTTGCCTTAGCTGTGAGCCATAAGAATCCATGTCTAAAACTTTTTCCACTAAAGATTTGGTTGCAACATGGTGACCACACTCGCCTTCGTGCATTTCTCGTAAGATTTTCACTCCTTCTTCCGGAGAAATACAGCACTGGAAAACCCCAGAAACACTCCGCTTATAGAGCTCACCATTGATTATTGTATAGGCTTTTGCTCGTTGGATGATCTATCGGCCCAGAACTTTGTCTTCTGTTAATTTTCCATCTATTAGAAAATCTAGATAGGGTTTTGTCCAGCTGGGAATTACATCCAAAACTGCTACTAAAGGTGAGTCGGATTTCGTTGGATAATCCTCATCAACTCCTATGATGGAGGGAACTTTTAGGTGCTCTAGAAAAGCGCCATCCGGGAATTGTTTCTGCGCAGATCCTATTCGTGATAGAGCGTCTGCTTCCTCATTTTCTGCTGGAGGGATGTGTTGAACCTCCAAACCCTCGAACGATTTAGATAATTCATCCACAACAGCTTTGTAAGCTTCCATGTGTTTGTTTGCGTTGCAGATATCGGATACTTGTTGAGCAACTAAATCCGAGTCTCTGTAACACATTAGTCTAGTTGCGCCAATGTTCTTGGCCATGCATATTCCATGTAATAGTGCTTCATACTCGACAATATTATTTGTTGTCGTGAAGTTTATATGTAACACATAGAACAACTTATCTCCTTGGGGTTACATGAGCACCACGCCAGCCCCCAAGCCTTCTCGTGCTTTTGATCCGTCAAAATGAAGGGTCAAAAATTCCGAGTTTGGAGGACTTGTATTTTCTGCCGTCTCTGTCTAGTCAACGATGAAATCAGCAAGGATTTGGGACTTGATTGCTGTTCATGGCTTGTATTCGATGTCGAAAGCTGCAAGCTCTATTCCCCACTTTGCGACACATCCTATGGCGTTGTGGTTGTTGATTATATATCGCAGGGGAGCTATACTCACCACTGTGATCTTATGATCTTGAAAATAATGTCGTAGCTTTCTGGCAGCAAAAAATAATCCATAGGCTAGCTTTTACTAGTGTGGATAATGTTGCTTCGACTCTGTGAAGACCTCACTCAGGTAGTATGTTGTATGTTGCACCTTATGCTCATAACCTTCTTCCTCGTGCTCCACTGATGTTACCACACTTACGAATTTGTTAGTCGCTGTGATGTAAAGTAACATAGGCTCCAGTGGCTCTGGTGCTGCGAGGATTGGTGGATTTGAGAGATATTTCAAACTTTGTAGTGCAGCATCGGATTCCTGGTGACATAGATATACCCTACGGGTGCATAACGTTGGTATACCCGGTCCAGCCCAAGGAAGGCCCAGGCAAAGACTTGCTGCCTACTTATATTTCGGGTGGCCCAAGCCCACTGCAAGTTCGGTTCCTTGGAGGATAAGTCTAGATATGGATAGAATTTCAAAGGGTTCAACCCTAATATGTAACCCACTCGACCTATCCCCGGGACCCGGCCTATCTATATAAAGGCCAGGAGGGCACAACAATGAGGACAAACTCACCTCATACACCAACTCACGCCAGATTGCATCTGCGCACCCTTGTAACCTTCGGTTACACCGTAATCAAGAACATACAAGCATGAGTAGGGTTTTCCCTCCGGGGGCCTGAACCTGGGTAAACCTCGTGTCCCCGTGTTGCTTGCCTGTTAACTGTCTCGCGATCTCCAGCATCCCCATCTTCTCCAAAACCCAAGTCCATAACAATGAGCATTGACGAGTCGAACCCTCGTCAATTGGCGCCGTATGTGGGAAATGGGGATGCTGATCGTGCGGTCGTGACAGTACCATCCGAAGCGATCTACAACTCCTCGATAATGGAGAATCACCTCCTCTTCTACGCCTTCGACTTCACCACCCACTCGCTGGCCACCCGCAAGGATTTCGAGTCCGTAGGCGACGGATGCAAGATGCTGTTCGGGAGCTTCTGCTTCTAAGTGGTCCAGACTGGCACCCTCCGCCTCCCAGAGCGGGTGCTACCACCGCCGATCAGGCCTGCCTCATGGGTGCCACCAATCGATGCCCTACACTCGGAGTCGCTAACAAGCGATTCAGATGACAGCAACAGCTGCAACTCCGATCTGTCGGAAACGTATCTATAATTTTTGATGTTCCATGCTTGTTAGTATCTACTTTTCTTTGCTTTGTCTACACTTTGAGGTGCTTTTTACATGTTTTCTGGTACTAACCTATTAACAAGTTTCCACGATTGCTGTTTTCTTTTTACTGTTTTGGTTTCAGAAAAGCTAGTAAAGAAATATTCTCGGAATTGTATGGGACAAACGTCAAAGTCAATTACTTTCCGTGGGGAACAAGAAGTCCAGAGGGGAGACGGAGAAGCGTGCCAGGGTGGCCAAACCCCCTAGGCGCGGCCAGGGGTGGGCCCGTGCCTGGGTAGGGTTTGACCCCCCTGGTTGCCTCCTCGGACTCCTCCTTTGCCTATAAGAAGCCCCCAATGCAGAAACCCTAAGCACCCGATCAAATCTCCACGAAACCGTCTGTAGCTACCGCCACCATCGTCCCTGGATCAGGAGGGATCTGAAGTTCTTCCCGGCACCCTGCCAGAGGGGAGATCATCCCGGAGGCCTTCTCTCCAGTATGATGCGTGAGTAGTTCCACCTTGGAATATGGGTCCATGTAGTAGCTAGATGGTTGTATCTCCTCCTTTGTGCTTTCATGTATAGATCTTGTGATCTCCATTCATGATCAAGATCTAATCTATTTGTAATCATGCATGTTGTGTTTGCGGGGATCCGATGGATATTGCGATTATTATGTTGGTTTGATTAATGGTTTTGTCTTTATGATTCTATCATGTCTGTGTAGTTTGTGATCTTGCATGATCTCCGTTGTTAGTAGCTATCTTGGCCAAGTAGTTGCTAAGAGGGAGTATTTATGCTCGATAGTGGGTTCATGCCTGTAGTTTCCAAGGGAAGTGACAATAATATCTTCGGTTGTAGATGTGCTATTGCTACCAGGGAGAAAACAACGGTCTCTTGTTCATGGAACATGTGGACTGTTTACCTTACACACTTTGCTTAAAGCAGTTGTCTGTTGCTTGCAACTTAATACTGGAGGGGGTTCAGATGATAACCTGAAGGTGGACTTCTAGTCATAGATGTAGTTGGATGGCGGTCAATGTATCTTGTTGTATTGCCGAATCGAATCTCATAGGATCTTTCTAACTAGTAATTGCATTGTTATGTCTTGCTCAGTTCCTGTCAATTGCCCTGTTGTAATTTGTTTACCCTTCATGCCATGTTGTTTATCTAAGGAGAGCACCTCTAGTGAACTATGGACCCCGGTCCAATCTTTACCATTGATACATCTTCCACTGTTACTTGTTCACTTGCTGCAAACCATTACCTTCCACACCATACATTTAATCCTTTGTTACAGCAAACCGGTGAGCTTGACAACCTCACTGTTCGTTGGGGCGAAGTCTTGAGTTTGTGTTGTGCAGGTCTCCGCGTTGCTTGCAACACCGGTGTGATGTTTCCTTCCTCCTTCTGGTTCGATAACCTCGGTCTCTACCGAGGGAATACTTGCTGATGTACTGCTTCACACCTTGCTCTTGGGGTTCCCAACAGGCTCCAATGTCAATCACGTGCTAGCCATCACAAGTTTTCTGGTTCCGTTGCCGGGGAGGCTAAGGACGTCTTCACAAGGGGAGTCCTTCACTTCCTCTCTCTTTACTTTGTTTTCAGTTTGCTTAGTTTATTTTTCTTGGTTTTGTTTGCCTCTTTTCAAAAAAAAACCCAAAAATTAGTCTAGTTTGGTTTGCTTGCTTTATTCAAAAACACAAAAAAAATTAGTTTCTACTCCAGTTGCTGTTCTGTTATTGCCTTGCTTGGTCATGCTTTCTATCAATGGATGGTTTCTTTGAAACTAGTTCTTATTGGAAAGGTGGGTTCACGGAAGAACAAAAGTATTATTATAAGGAACACCGTTTGTCACAAAAAGGGAAACACTTATGGGAACAAATTGATAAGTTGAATACTATTGCTAGAGACATATGCTCTACTTATAATATTACTTATTGCTTTGATAAGTCTTGTTGCTGTAGTAGGTATAAACACCTGCCTTTTCAATATGTGTATAATGATAATGTTACCATATCTTCTTATATTAAAGGAAATTATGACTTTTATGATGTGGAACAAATTGAAGAATTTATTGCTTTCAAAGGTGCATTTGAACTTGCTAGTTTGCTTGAAAATACTGATGATGCACCTTATGAATGTGAGGTTTATGAGATAATTAAATTTTGCTTTGATAATTACAAGGAACACAACGTCTATATTCTTGAATATTTTAATAAGTGTTTTCCACAAATGGAAGAGACTAATGCCTTGCAGGAGCCTATGGAAGATGAAATTGTTGAAACTGGAAGCTCATTAGATGAAAAAGAGGAGGAGAGTGATGAACAAAAGGAGGAAGAATGGATCTACCCATACCTACCTTCTAATGAGAGTAACTCTTTACCTCTTATATTATTTGATTGTCCCTCATTCTTACCAAAGGAGGATGAATGTTATGTTCCCGTGGATCCTTTTGAAATATCTACTTTGGGTAAAACCTATGAAGGTTTTAATCCCACTATTTTTGAGCTTGATAAAAATTATGTGTTTGTAGATCATGAAAAGCATGATTTATGTGATAGATATATTGTTGAGTTTATTCATGATGCTACTCAAAATTATTATGAGAGAGGAAAATTTGGTTGTAGAAGTTTTGATGGTATTGAAACACCTCTCTTTGTGCTGAAAGTTTTGAAGTTACTCCTTTCTTTCCTTCCTATGCATGTCACTTTGTTCTTCATGAATTTATTGTGTACAAGATTCCTATGCATAGGGAGAGGGTTAGACTTAAATATGTTTTGAATTTGCTTCTTGATGCTATCTTTGACTTCAATTCATATTTCTCATGAGAGCATCTTCTTAAACTTTCCGTGCCGAACTTAAATGCGTTAAAGAAAAGTACTTGTTGGGAGATAACCCAAGAGTTTTCTTGAGTCTTGGAAGTTATTACTTCAGTAATGACCTCTCATTATCCTTTTTGTTTGTTTTTTGTGCCAAAAATGACCTCTAATGAGAGGGAAGTAAGATTTGGGGAGTTGCTATCCCGAAACAAATTTCTGTCCTCCACCATAAAAATTTGTGACGAGTATCTGTTACTCGAATTGAGCTCAAAATTTACGAATAAATCACCCAGTATGTTATCTAACTTTAGTTAGTTCAACACTTTTTGATTTGAGCAACAGAAGATTTTCGAAAAAACCGATTTCTACCTGCTGGTCTGTTTTGACAGATTTCTGCCATTATTTGCATTTGCTTCCTATTGATTCCTTATTGAGTTCTCTTTTGGGGAATTGAGATTTTTGAATGAGTTGCTTCAGTAGATTGTGTTTTTAGTGAAAAGCCTTGCTGTTCCAAAGCTTTCCCAGAGGTCTAATATCTTTTGAATAAACTAATGTTGCTAATGAAGATTGTGTGAAGGAAAAATTTTAGGTGTAGAAAGAGAATGATGTAATGAGATGAGGAATGGACAAAATCTCAAGCTTGGGGATGCCACCATGGTGTAACCCCAAAAAATATCCAAGATTTACAAGTGTCAAAGCTTGGGGATGCCCAAGGCATCCCCTTCTTCATCAATAAAAAGCTTAGGTCTGTCTAGACACTTTGTTTTTATTGTTTCATTCATAGTTTTGTTGTTCTTGGAGTGTCTTAATTTTTGTTTGCTTTGCTTAGGTTGTTTAGTTTGCTTGAATAAAGTATTTTGGACCCCTGTTCTCGCTGTGTTGTTTTGCAAATAAGTTTGCTTGGTGTTGGAAAGGAGTAGTAAGTTCTTGCTTGAAGTGCAAGAGGAGCTTGCATTGACTGTGACTTAGACTTTAGCATGACATGCTAGGTGTTATTTTGACCTTATGCTTAGTGATTATTGCTGTAGCATGTCTTGTTTCAAACAAATTGGGATTTCTTAGTGTTCCTTGAAGAAATTATGCGTTGTTTTAGCATGCAAAAGCATAGTATTGTGGTATTCTCCTTTGATGCTTTGCTTGGGTTGACTTGGCACATGCTCACACCATGTTATGACTATGACAAGTCACCATTAGCCTCTATGATCATTTAGTCCTTGACTTGTAGTACCACTCTATGCTTTGATTAGTAATGTTTTGTCGCTCTGCATGATTATGGCCATTATTGCTCTTTTAGTTGGTTGCTCCCAGTCTTTTGGTAGCCTCCACTTGTATGAGTAAGCTCTACTCATGCTTCCAACTCCCAAGAAACCAAGTTATTCCAAAGTGTCCACTATAAACTCCTATGCATGGTGTGTTACACCATTCCAAGTATATTATTGTTTTCATCTATCTTCCAATTAAAAAGTATTTTGTTATGTGAAAACTTAGTTATTAAAGCTCTCACGAACTTGATGGCACACTTTATATTCTTTGCCCTTAATAAACTTGAACCATTGTGTCATCTCTGTTATATATGCTTGCACTTATACGTTGGAATTAGCAGAACCATGCTGTCATGGGGAACGTTTTCAACATTGCACTTGTACTTTGTACTTAGTTGATATCATGCTCTTTTATCTATGGATGTCACCGGTGTGAAATAAAGAGGGAGCTTGTAAGTCCATAGAGTTATGTATTTTGTGTTATAGAAACGCCTGGGCCACTAGCCTAAGCCATGCCTAATCATGGTGGAAACTTGCAGCATCACCATAGTGAGCTATCTATGAAGCATCCTCAATAAAAATCTCTGCATATAATAAATAAAAAGATCGCTGAGATGCTCATTGTCTGCTTGCCTTGTCATTTTGGTTATGGGAAAGCTCCTGTACCATGTGCAAGGGGTACCTCGTTGGCGGTTCTCTATGATATGCAAATACTTACAATGAAAAGAACTTACCTGTGACTGAGTTGAGTAGCATGAGGTGTGGCCCTCGTATTCAAGGGACTTGAGATTGCCAACTTATACTTTTCTCAAGCATATACTCCATAGTTAGTTCACTTTAACCTTAATCACTTCAAGATGCTTATGATAGGGGCAATGAGGGCTGAAAGCTAACACGTACCATAATTTTTGGAAGCTCTTTTTGAAACTTGAAATCCCTGCTTCCTTTACAAAAAGGCCTTTGTTCCACCTTTACTTGAGTCTCCACCTTCTACCTTTAGGAACCATTAAGAGAGCATAGTTGTCATTCTGTGTGCAGTGTTCCAAAGCTTATTGATTGATGCATATTGTGATATTACTTGTTCTTGTGCTATTTGTTTCTAGTCACCCTTTTGAACTTTGAAGGTGTCCTATGCATCTATATTGCTACTCTATGAGGGACAAGCTGAATTGCCACTATGCTATGTTTTTTATATGTGAAACAAACAAACGATTTTCAATGCATGTTATTCATGATCTTTGTTTGTAGCCTTTCATGTTGCATGCATAGTTACTATGTCCTATTGTTAGAACTCCATCTTTCATGCACATGTTTAGAGTTCTTTGATCCCAGCTTTCAATGCTTGCAAATGGTTGGATCTTTATTGTGAGGGTGCATGTCACCTCAAAAATTATTTTTTATCACTTACCTACTCGAGGACGAGCAGGAGTTAAGCATGGGGATGCTTGATACGTCGGAAATGTATCTATAATTTTTGATGTTCCATGCTTGTTAGTATCTACTTTCCTTTGCTTTGTCTACACTTTGAGGTGCTTTTTACATGTTTTCTGGTACTAACCTATTAACAAGTTTCCATAGTGCCAGTTGCCTGTTTTCTGTTGTTTTTGGTTTTAGAAAAGCTAGTAAAGAAATATTCTTGGAATTGGACGATACAAACGTCAAAGTCAATTACTTTCCGTGGGGAACAAGAAGCCCAGATGGGAGACGGAGAAGCGTGCCAGGGCGGCCAAATCCCCCTAGGCGCGGCCAGGGGTGGGCCCGCGCCTAGGTAGGGTTTGACCCCCCTAGTCGCCTCCTCGGCCTCCTCCTTCGCCTATAAGAAGCCCCTGATGCAGAAACCCTAAGCACCCGATCAAATCTCCACGAAACCGTCTGTAGCCGCCGCCACCATCGTCCCTAGATCGGGGGGGTCTAAAGTTCTTCTCGGCACCCTGCCAGAGGGGAGATCATCCCTGAGGCCTTCTCTCCGGTATGATGCGTGAGTAGTTCCACCTTGGACTATGGGTCCATGTAGTAGCTAGATGGTTGTATCTCCTCCTTTGTGCTTTCATGTATAGATCTTGTGAGCTCCATTCATGATCAAGATCTAATCTATTTGTAATCATGCATTATGTGTTTGCGGGGATCCAATGGATATTGAGATTATTATGTTGGTTTGATTAATGGTTTTGTCTTTATGATTCTATCATGTCTGTGTTGTTTGTGATATTGCATGCTCTCTGTTGTTAGTAGCTATCTTGGCCAAGTAGTTGCTAGTGACTCCAACAGGGAGTATTTATGCTCGATAGTGGGTTCATGCCTCTAGTTTCCAAGGCAAGTGACAATAATCTATTCGGTTGTAGATGTGCTGTTGCTACTAGGGAGAAAGCAACGGTCTCTTGTTCATGGAACATGTGGACCGTGTACCTTACACACTATGCTTAAAGCAGTTGTCTGTTGCTTGCAACTTAATACTGGAGGGGGTTTGGATGATAACCTAAAGGTGGACTTCTAGTCATAGATGTAGTTGGATGGCGGTCTATGTATCTTGTTGTATTGCCCAATCGAATCTCATAGGATCATTCTGACTAGTAATTTCATTGTTATGCCTTGCTTAGTTCCTGTCAATTGCCCTGCTGTAATTTGTTTACCCTTCGTGCCATATTGTTTATCTAAGGAGAGCACCTCTAGTGAACTATGGACCCCGGTCCAATATTTACCATTGATACGTCTTCCACTGTTACTTGTTTACTTGCTGCAAACCATTACCTTCCAAACCATATGTTTAATCCTTTGTTACAGCAAACCAGTGAGCTTGACAACCTCACTGTTTGTTGGTGCAAAGTCTTGAGTTTGTGTTGTGCAGGTCTCCGTGTTGCTTACAACACCTGTGTGATGTTTCCTTCCTCTTTCTGTTTCGATAACCTCGGTCTCTACTGAGGGAAGACTTGCTGCTATGCTGCTTCACACCTTAATCTTGGGGTTCCCAACAGGCTCCCACGTCAACCACGTGCTAGCCATCATCTACATGTGCGCCGTCATCCATGGCGTTGACGTCAACGAAGGAACCGAACTGCCACCGAATCCCCCTCCCAACCCCCAAGCTGAGAACGGAGGAGACGAAGCACTACCGCCCAATCCCATAAGGAATCAGGGACTCAACAACACCAATGGCACCGACCGCGTCCAGATCAATCTCAGCAAAGCCCAATGGGAAAGGATGCGCGAGGCTGTACGAGGCAACCCTCTGCCAATCGACACACCACGTGACATGTTGATGGGCTACCACTAGCTCCTCGTCGAGGAGCATAATCGACAAATCAAGATGCAAGCCGAGCTCGAACGACGTAGGTGAGAAGTTGATGAATCGAGCATGCCGCAAGCTGCGCTCTCCACTGGTGGCTCTACCTCTAAGAGAAACGATGGTGGCAAATACCGCTCTCGCATGGAGAGCATGGACCCCGCCGCATGGCGTGAGGTCACCAAGGCACTCGACATGTCCTTCATGATGATGGACTCGCAAGGCAACATCATGCCAAAAACGCTGCAGGCTGCGATCATTGCAGCCACCACCTATCTCACGTCTAACCCGCCACCAGCGGGAGACGCAAAGAACGCAATCCATAAGTCTGCGCTAGCAGGCCTCGGACTCGTCGGAGTTGCGCTCCACGATGAAACTCCCGCGGAGCTGAAGAAAAAGGCCACGGTTAAGTTCACTCAAAGCCTCACGCCCTCATCCAAGGAAGAAGAGCATGACCTTCCTCAGCGCTGTCGAAGCCCACGGTGCCGCATCAGCCATTACGACGCCTGTAGTGAGCTCACACAACGCAATATCGAGAAATCACGCGCTAAGCGCGCGTGTTCAACTAAGTCCGAGGAGGACGACGGAGAACTGTCCAAGGAGGACAAATTTGTTGGTTTTCTTCAAGAGTTTGTACAAAGGCGCGACTCTTTATCCGAGTCGACTGACGAACCGGCTCACTGCTGCAATGTAGCCAGTGAGACGTTGCACGTCCTTCATGCGAGTCGGCCTGGTAATGTTGAGTATATCGTTGATTTTGTCTTAGTTCACCTCTATGCCTTTTTCAGACATGATGAAACCTAACAATTTTCCGGCTGGGATTTCGAAGAAGCATTTCTTCGGATTTAGCATTATGTTGAATTTCCGTAGGCTAGCAAATGTCTCCTCCAAGTCGGAAATAAGCGTTTCCTTCTTTTTGGACATCACTGCTATATCATTTACGTATACATGGACGTTGCGTCTGATTTGATCATTAAGGCAACACTGCATGGTGCGTTGATATGTAGCTCCTGCGTTCTTTAAGCCAAAAGGAATAGTTTTGTAGCAGAAGGTTCCGAAAGGTATGATGAAAGACGTCTTTAGTTGATCCAATTCTTTCATCGGTATTTAGTGATATCTGGAATATGCATCGAGAAACAGAGTAATTCCGACCCTGCCGTGGAGTCGATAACTTGATCGATTCTTGGCAAAGGAAATGGATATTTAGGGAAAGCCTTGTTCAAAGCGGTATAATCAACACACATCCTTAATTCAATAGTGTCATTTTTAGGGATGAGTACAAGATTTGCCACCCAATCAGCATGGATGACCTCTGCGATAAATCCGGCTAATTCTAGTCAGTCTAATTCCTTAGCTATAACTTTGCGCTTTTTATCACCAAACCGTCGTAAGGACTGTTTGATGGGTTTAGCGTCAGGGTACACATTAAGAGAGTGTTCTGCAAGTTTCCTAGGTACTCTGGTCATGTCAGAAGGCTGCCATGCAAAGATATCACTATTTGCTTTGAGGAACACGATGAGTGTGCTTTCCTATGTGCGGTCTAAACCTACCCCTATGTTCGTCGTCTTGGAGGGATCGTCTTCCTTTAGCGATGTCTTTTTCGTCTCTTCCGATGCCTTGAACTGCAGACTTGGCTTTAGCACCTCGTTCTTCATAGCGGGCATCTCGGATAGGTCGATGATTTTCTTGATATCCTGGTACTCCTGGGTGTGCAGCACGGCTTTAGCAAAGGCAGAAGATCCTTCCTCGAAATCTCGCGCTTTCTTCGAGTTTCCTTGGATGGTGATAACGCCCTTTGGACCGGAAGCTTTATCATGTTGTAAATGTAGCAGGGGCGAGCCATGAACGCTCAGTAAGCCGGTTGCCCGAACATGGCGTGGTAAGCACTTTTGAATGGTACCACCTCGAAGGAGAGTGACTAGGTCTGATAGTTATCTCGGGTTCTGAATGTAACATCCAGTGTGATCTCACCTAGAGAATCCGTCTGTCTCCCTGGTACAATGCCATGAAAAGTTACACTGCTATAACTTAACTAGATTTCGTGGACCTTCATGCGGTGAAGCACTTCAATGTAGAGGATGTTAATGCTGCTACCATCGTCCATGAGAGTTTTAGAGAACTCATAGCCATCAATAAGAGGATTGACAAGTAGAGGGTATTTTCTCCGACGATGTGTTTTCCTCAGGTGATCTGTGTGGTCAAAGGTGATGGTAACATTCGACCAATCCAAAAATTGGGGAACAGCCGGAACCGTGGCATTAAGCTCATGAAGAACTGCCCTTTTGACCTTAGCTGACTGAGTTCCAAGGAAGCAGATGTATGCGTCTTTATTTGTGGGATAATCCTTTTTTCCATACGACTTGGGTTGTGTGGCGTCCGCTTCTTCCATGTCAGAATCTTCCTTGGGCTCCTTGACTTTCTCGGTATTTTTTTTTCCTTTTCGTCGCTTGGCTCTGTAGCCAGCGTGATGAGGACATCCTTACAATTACACCTACCCCAACTACTACTGAAGATGTTCCAGTTGCTGCAAAGAAGGTTCAGTCCAATGAGATTAGAATTGGCCCTATTACAGGAGCTCGTACTAAGCTACTAGAACAACATGTGAATTTGTTTCTTAATGAGCCTGATGTTTTAATTAATGAGAACTTTATACTACCTAAGTCATTGTGCTATTGTATGATTAGGTATACTAGTTGAATGCTCGTGCGCTGCCACGGTCCTAGTTTAATGTGTGTGCGCTGTCATGGTCCGCTAGATAATTTTTTATTATCTGGTCTCCAATAAACAAACTCTATATAATTGAAAATTGTATGTACCATTTTGTCTCGGTAGACATAAAAAAGCGTCATTCAATTGGTCTGGTAAAGAACCTATATGACACCGGTGAGCCATCCATCTTGAACCGTAGTCACTAATCTTTTGATCAAAGTTAAGTTTTCCTACCTCTCGGTGGTGGAGGTGGCTCCTCCCGCGTGCTTGTAGTGTTGTCGTCTCTAGCTCAAGCAATGTTTCCCCCCGTACGTCTTGTGCGCCGGTCTCTAGTGTGCACGATGAGATGATGACAATGGTGAGTGCAAGATCCTAGTGGCGCGTGCTGGTGGACGACAAAGTTGGTGGTGGTGCTATTTGGTACTGGGCGATTCGGTGTGCGAGGAGCATGGTGGGACAAATTCAGAGGACGCAGCGGTGGTGGGTCCCTTGTTTCTTCAATTCACCGTTACTTCCACCTTCTCTTTGGAATGTTTAAGCTACTGCTCCAGCATTTTAGTTCGTTCGAACTCTTGTTTCGTGTGGTTGTTCTGCCCTCCGCCAACGATGCCACCGGTCTGTCCGCCTCCAGCGGCCTTAGGGCATTGGAGGCATGCCTGACCATGGCCCCTCATCGGCGGGAGGTCTCAGTGTTTTGTCCATACTATTTTCAGTGTCTGCTTGAGGATGTTGAGACGGTGGCTATGTCCTAAAGTCATAATAAGGTCCTCCCGCCCTATCCTCGCTCTAGTGGTGCGTCTAGCATCGGCGAAAGGCATGTGGAGTCGCACATCCGAGGATCGCTTGGGATCCGGTTGTTTCTCGTATTCATTGGTGTGTTTTAACATCAAACTCTCTGATCTACGTTGTTCATCTTTGTGCGCTGGTCCTTTGGCGTCTATTAAAACAAGGTCTACTACGATAAGTTTTGCCCCGCTCTGGTGATGGAGGTGCGAAGACGCGGCACGCTCTTGTCTCTTGCAAGTGTTTGTAGTCGTTACTAGCTGGTTCATTGACCTATTTATAATTTGTATGTACTGCTGTTGATAATTATTTATAGATCGGTAAAATTTCGTAAAAAAGCTTATTTTGGGATTGGATAGAAAAACCATAGTCACTAATCTTTTGATCAAAGTTTTCATACCTCTCGGTGGTGGAGGTGGGCTCCTCCCGCGTGCTTGTAGTGTTGTCGTCTCTAGCTTGAGCAATGTTTCCCCCCTATGTCTTGTGCGCCGGTCTCTAGTGTGCACGATGAGATGATGACAATGGTGAGTGCAAGATCCTAGTGTTGCGTGCTGGTCGACGGCAAAGTTGGTGGTGGTGTTATTTGGTACTGGGCGATTCGTTGTGTGAGGAGCATGGTGGGACAAATTCAGAGGACGCAGCGGTGGCGGGTCACCCTTGTTTCTTCGATTCACCGTTACTTCCACTTTTTCTTTGGAATGTTTAAGCTACTGCTCCAGCATTTTCGTTCGTTCGAACTCTTGTTTCGTGTGGTCATTTTATTGTAAAGCAGGATGGAAGCTTGGAAAAACCCATCTAGGGTTCTGTCCCTCCGCCAGCGACGCCACCGGTCTGTCCACCTCCAGCGGCCTTTGGGCGTTGGAGGCATGCCTGACCATGGCCCCTCGTCGGCGGGAGGTCTTAGTGTTTTGTTCAGACTATTTTTAGTGTCTTCTTGAGGATGTTGAGACGGTGGCTATGTTCTGAAGTCATAATAAGGTCCTCCCGCCCTATCCTCGCTCTGGTGGTGCGTCTAGCATCAGCGAAGGGCATGTGGAGTCGCACGTCCGAGGATCGCTTGGGATCCGGTTGTTTCTCGTATTTGTTGGTGTGTTTTAACATCAAACTATCCGATCTACGTTGTTCATCTTTGGTGTTGGTTTTTGCTCTGGTGCACTGGTCCTTTGGCGTCTATTAAAACAAGGTCTACTACGATAAGTTTGCCCCGCTCTGGTGATGGAGGGGCGAGGACATGGCACACTCTTGGCTCTTGCAAGTGTTTGTAGTCGTTGCTAGCTAGTTCATTGACCTATTTATAATTTGTATGTACTGCTGTTGATAATTATTAATAGATCGGTGAAATTTCGTAAAAAAAACTTATTTTGGGATTGGATAGAAAATACACTGTATGTTGTTTGTAGTTTCGGCCGTTTCACCGCCCAATTTTACATCATCGTTTTTATTTATTCGATTTGAATTCGTCTAGGAAGCTTCTCTCATCTATTCACTCCGGTAGCTAGCTGCCAGGTTTGCGTCACATATGTAGCTGCCATTTTCTTACGTGCATCGTTTTTTAAGGATCGTATCGAACTGCATGAGCCTGTGGGTGTCTTGGACGTCGCTGGAGTGGAGTCCTTTTTCCAATCAAACGACGTCGCACGACAGGCACGACGTACCACGTCATCCGATCGTTTTTCCAATCGCGCGACAGGGATGACGTACCATATCCTGAAGACCATCAAGACTGTAAGACAATTAATAGTATAGATTGGAGAAGAAAGCGTAGCACGGAGCGAGGAGCTGAAGCACATGGAGCACAACATGATGATCATCCAAGGATGCGCGAGGGAGTAGCGAGAGGAAGTCGCAAGGGAAGATCATCAAGACGAGGGCAAAAGCATCCGCCAAGACCGGAGTGTCTGGCCCCTAAAGAAGTCCCGAGGTGTGGACGTTCTGTGTCCTACATCGGACACTACCTGGACACCACCCAGAAACTTAAAAGTTTCCGGCCGGACCGGACTGTCCAGCCTATATGAACCGGAGTGTCCGCCCCACCTAACTGTCTGCCCCGACAGAAACCTGGTCCGAGTTAGATGTATCAGTTTGAGTCGTTTGCGTCTTAGTTTTGGTTTCTGGCCATCCCAGCCATCCTTATAAGCCCTGGGACGTCCCCATAGTTATGATTAGACCATGTTTAAACTATTTTGGAGTTGTTTCTTATCAAGAACCTCTGAAATTACCCTATGATCAAATTATCTACTACAACTAAGTGTGATCTATTGTTCCATTGAGAATTAGTGGATTGCAAACTACTATTCGTGGTCGACGGCTGCGTGCGCAAGAGCGTGGTGTTGTGAATATCCCACAGGGTTTGAGAGCTATTGGATTGGCATCAGGGTTCGAGGAGGAGAGTTCATAGCTATATGCTAGTTATCATCCACCCACCATCATCATCGACAAGTGCTTGCTGAGAAGATCGGGCCACCCCATATCACAGCGGATTCGTCTTTTTGATGTCGTCATTAAAACGACACTCAACATTGGTATGGGTAGAACCTCCATTCACGTGCAGGTGATGAACCCAAGGGTTGTTGGCGCTGTCGGCCTAGGAATATGATTTTTCGGGCTGTTGATGTCCTCTACCTTGGACGCGAGAAGTTCCGCGACCTCGTCCCCGTCCTCCTTCGTGCACTCCTCGTCCTCCGGATCCGAATGTTGCGTTAACAGCTACGTTGTCTGGAGCCGGTTTATCTTCTAAGGTGTTCTTGCGCTTCTGAGTTTGTTGCTTCTGCTGCTTGGCCACATTCGGATTGGCCAGAATATTCAGCAGTCCTTGTGAATCTTCATTGGCGTCATCATATTTTCTTTCCATTTCTATCATCTCTCCTAGGTCTTTGGCATGGTCAAGTTTCAGTCTATGATGCAAAAGTACGACTCTGGGAGTCCTGCAATGTAAGCTTCAATCGCAATTTGTTTGTTTACTCCCTCACAAGATTTCTTCGTGTTGATCCAGCGTCCGAGGTCATGTTTCTCCGGGTCTTTGAGTGCAACGCTGCAAGTCTCCGACCGTGCAGGGCCTCCTATATGTTCCCTCGATGTTTGAAAAGAACACACTTTGCATATCATACCAGTTGTGAATCGAGTTCTCTGGTAGTTCATTGAGACATGATCGAGCCATCTTCCGCAACATGAGTGGGAGATATCGAACTGTGACCAGGTTGTTTCCTCCTTTGGCGATGCAGCGGACCTAGAAAAAAATCTTGAAGCAAGTATCTGGCCGCGCCGCACCGTCATTGGGCTGAATGTCTTTGGCAACACCAAAGTCAACCAAAAACTTGGTTTGACGGATACATGAGCCAAAGCATTTGGGTCCCATGTACACGTCTTCTTCCTCATACCGCTGCACTACAATGCTGGACTCGATGTGATGGCAAGCATCGTCTGGCGATAGAGATCTATGCCTTGGAGGCTCACAACTTTTGCGTGGCGGAGTCAGATTTCTGCTTCTCCTTCCACCATCGCCGCCTCCACCCCTGTGGCTTCCATGGCTACGATGAAATCCTTCATGGTCGCTACTAGGCGGTGGTGGTGGCGCTGGCGGGTTATTTCCTGCTGAGCGGTGTGGTCCTAGAGCCTCATTATACCGACTCCGAGGTTTATTTTGTCAGGCATCATCCCTACTTGATTCATGACGATCTGGGTCATTTCTTCGTCCGGCGTTGCCAGCCGGATGGCTGGGGGGAGGGGGGTGGACTCCTTAGTCGATCTTGCTCTCACTGGCGGCGCACCTCTGGGTCTTCCCTGTGGCGATTATTCTGCCAACGATGGCCCTGATGAGGTACCAATGCCCTAATGGCATCTTCAGACGCGGCCGGAATAACTCCCGACTAGTCCCGCATGGCCCTGCGAGGGTGACTGTTTGATCCAGTCCTTTAATTTTCTTCTTCCCAAGGGCGGTGAAGTTGATCCATATCCCTGCGGGGTCTTACATTAGTGCTTTGGCCTGTGCCAGTGTGGCAAAATTCCGACCTTGAGGCCAACTTGCCACTGAATGATGCAGCTGTCTTTTTCTATTTCAATCCTTTGTCGAGCAATGCTACGCATTGCCGGACCTGTTCTAGAGATGGATTATTGGCGAGGATTGCCCGAGCAGCTGCAGCGTTCTCCACTAGCATGCTGTAGACTCGGATCTTCTCTCCGGTTTTACCGTTGAATAAATATCTGTGGACATCCGGGTTCCTATTAGCAAGAACTGGACCTCCCCTTGTCTTGTTTGGCAGTCGCTTGAATTCTGACTGGTATTTGGTGAGATTTCTGTCTATCTGTTGCATGAGCCCGACAATGTGGGCAGCCTCTTCGAGCAAAAACAACCGATGCTTTTCCAGGTCCTCAGTCCTTTTCTCCAGCTCCTTTGGATTAAGATCAGAAGTAGTTGGGATTAGAATAGTGAAAGCGTCTCCCTATATCTCACGCGTACCCTTGGTGACGACGTGACCATCCAAAGGAGGATCGAACGGTGTGTGATTAATCGAATCTCCGTCCTGGTTATCCATCTTGATCTCTTCGTCGACCTCTTCGTCGTTGACTTCCTCTGCCGGCTCTTCCGATGTCGGGTTTTTCTTCTTCTTCTTCTTCTTCTTCTTGTTTGACCGCCCGGTAGCCTTAAAGTGCGTACCAGTGAAAAAGACGCCTTTCGGTCCGGTATAGGAGATAGATTTTCGTTGGTACTTTCCGTCGTAATCGGATTTTGGACCTTGGACGAATCTCCAGTGTCCATGTCATCTTGCGAGGTGTAATCTTCATCCATACTATCATATGGACTCGAAGGGGTCTCCGGGTCACCTTGAGCTCGCTTGGAGGCGTATTCTTGTTCATACTGCTCCATCTCCTTCTCAAAGTCTTGAAGCTCCTACGACGCCAGTGACTCATGAGGGGAATCAGGTAAGTCAGCGCTTTATTCGATCGCATCGAGGACTGAATCGTTTCCGAGTCTAGCATTGATAGAGTCATATCCAAAGCCTACGTGGTACATGAAGCAATGCTTATTCTTGTTCATGGTCTTGAGGTACTGGAGCGCATTGACTTCCGCCTCTATCCTGCAACTAACGCGGGGGCGTCTCGTCATTTGCTTGGTCATATGCCTCAAGTGTGATTTTCCTGCTTCAGCATCGACAAAGTCAGATCCGAAGCGAATATACTCCTCATCCATGTATTTGATCTCAACGAGGAGACCAGATCCGGATTTTTCTTCCACCACTTCTTCCACTATAGGAGCGGGCTGGGTGGGTTCAGTTTTTTCCGGGATCTTGAACTCTTCTGCCTCTACGGACAAGGCAGATCCAGACTTTTGTTCTGCCATGGTGATCACCTCAGGGGTGGGCTAGGTGGGATCAGCAAAGACGAGGTGAATGTTGATCTCGACGATGGACATGATTGTGTAGGTTGTCACAGGTTACTTAGCCGGAATCCAGGCATCGTTGAGAAGAACAAGAGGGACATCACTGGCATAAATCATGCGACCCATGGCGATTGTTCCGCCGATTCCTGCACGTGCAGATTCCGCCCGGAATGAAGCTCCGAAGGTCACCTGCCCCATGGTGGGCGCCAACTATCATCGGATTGTCGACAAGTATGCCATAGGGGGTCCTCAAGGCATTGATAAGATAGGGTGTGAGATGTACAGTGTTCTGGGAGCGGTGAGCACAAGTTTACCCAGGTTCAGATCAGACTGCGGTGATCGGATCCTATGTGACACCCTCGGGATCAGGACTAAACAAATCCCAGACCTCTGTCTGACATAAGCTTAACCTTGAGCTCGAGGATATCCAGTGAAGAATTCGGTAACACAACAGTGACCCTACGACACAAAATTTATTACAGCAAGCTCATAACTGAGCAGAGAACCAAATTATTACAAGTAGATGTCACTAACCACAAACATCAAACAACGGAAGGCAAATTATGCTATTAAGTATAGCAAACTTAACAAATGTCCTAAGAGGCCTGAAGCATAACGATGATGTCCCTGCCCATAGATTCCAGGCTGCCGGCCGGGAACCCCAAGCTACTCGTCGATGTCGATGTAGTACCAAACTGATCTTCAGGGAACACTTACTCTGCCAAAAGTATCAACAAAGCAAGGGTGAGTACAGGGTCTACTCCGCAAGACTTCTGGCTAGTGGAGTTGTTTTGCGAAAAGCCATCTTTATTTATAAAACAAGAGAGGGAGAAGAATCTCGTCTAATCAGAGTAATTTAAAAGGGGATAAGAGAGCGACGTCTCCAAAATATTGATCATCATCTTTTGATATCCACCAATCATCATCATCTACCAACTAGGATCACCCCCTCGTACCCATTAGGAAGCATCCTTAAGCACACGTTAATCTGCCAAGTTTTACGATTAGGTTATAGTTCTCTATGATCTTAGAATCTGGTCACCAAGCGTTCACAACCGTGAACACGGCTTTTCGAAAATATTATTACCCTGCAGGGGTGTACAACTTTACTCACACGTACTAACCTTCTCTTAATGCCACTAGTAATAGCCCTCTTCCTTGGAAGGCCGGCAGAGGGTGGTTAGAAACGACCTTTACCTTGCTTTCGCCGAGACCATGAGTCACGCAATAATTATGGTTCCACCATAACGGGTCAAATCCCGAAGCCGGTACTTAAAGATTTTAGGCGAGGTTGGTTAACAGGGGCTCCATCGACCCCAAGCAACCCCAGCCACGCTTACCTACATGTTATGAATGCACCAACTTCACCCGACAAATCTTTCAAAAGATTTTCTATGCATATGTCAAATGGAACGCCCGAACTATGTGACTCATGAAATCTACTAGGTAAGTTAGTTGCTCGTGAGGTTTTCCAGGCCCCGTGTGGTTGTACGCTCGTCTCGGTTCCAAAGGCAAGAACTCGGGTCCTAGTGGCGGCGAGCATGGGACTAGAAAGACCAAATCCCATAGTGGCCTCCTATACAAGCCTTAGCATGTTTAACTCATATCACCTCTGATATCATCTCATCACGTTCTCCTGTCATACTAGATTCTCTACATCTGATGCATCATCTGGATGGACCAGAACTGACAGCTATGCTTGGCTAAGCAGACACATATATAAGCTCTAGCAGTGCACACAAGCCAAACCTAGTTATGCTAGGAGCAGTGGATCAGGTAATATAAGATCAGAGGGAGTATGCAACAGATAGGATACTCTATATATCGATAAAAGACCACAGTAGAATCGTATGCATCATGGCAGAATTGAAATGCTTTCGAAAACATAGGATTATATCATGGTGGGGCTATGCTTGCCTTTTCCTGTTGATAGCAGATAAATAGAACTTCGGAAGCCTTGTACTTGACTTGCTTATAGTTGGTCAAGTATTGTTATTTGATCTTCGATCTTCGATGGTGTTGACCTCGGGCTTTGATCTCGATCTCGATATCGTATTCTACCGGGAAGAACCAAACACCAGAAAGAGAGGGAAACAATCAACACATGTCATCGATGAAATGCTCAAACAATGATGATGATATGACAAGTTAAATTGTATTGAGAAGTAACCCTAAGACATGCTCGGCAATTTAAAAGGGATTCCGAGGGGTAAAAACCCTAATTCGGGAAACTACGGAACATATGAGAGGGATGCATTTGTTCTTCTAATTAAACTTGTCATTTAAGTTGTTTATCAATTCATGATTATAGCTTAGATAGCTAGATTTCATTTTTCTGAACATTTTGATATATTATACATATTTTTCTGACTTATAAATAATAAGATATTGAATTTACAATATTTAAATCATCTTGTGGAATTATAACAAAATGGAAAATACTTTTTACACCAAGGCTACAGCTAATCCAGGTGACTGACCGATGGGCCCAAGGCCACCTCAGCAGCCACACGCGCGAAAAGGGTTCAGGGGCGTTTTTCACTGGGGCAGGGGTTACCCACTCCGACTGACGGGTTGGGCCGAGACCACGTTGGCAAGCCACGCAGGCGCCACGCGGGCCTCGCTGGAGAACGGCCAGATGGCGGCGCGGGACGGCGATTGACGGCAAACTGGGAAGCGTGAAGGGGCGGGTTCGAACGAGCTCATCGGGGGAAACCTAAAACTGGCGGCGGAACTACCTATTGGCCATCGGTGGCTTGCCGGCTACAAGGACAAGCGGTGGTCGACGGTGGCGCGCGGCTAGAGGACAGTCCAGAGGGGGAGGGGAGGCACGGAGAGGTGCCTGAGCATCGCACGCTCACCGTGATGCTCGTGGAGGGCTCGGGAAGCTCGGGGGAGGCCGGAATCACCCGTGGCGACGGCGGCCGGAGAAGGGGAAGGGGCGGACGGGGAGCTCGACTGAGGGCACGGGGCTTCGATTGCTTCGGTGAGGCGACATAGTCCAGCATGGCGGATCTCGCAGGCACCTCAGCTTGGCTCGGAGCGGCTCCAGACGGTGGCGAACGACGGGGTCCGACGGGGTTAGGGTTTGAGCTTGCACGGGAGGAAGCGAGAGAGGTATCTGGGTAGGGAAAAGGGGTAGGAATGAGGCAGAGGGTGCGGGGACGGGTCTTATACTCGCCCAGGCGGCGGCGGGGATCATGGCGCGGCCAACGGCGATCGTTGGCGGTCGCAGCGACAGCGAGCAGTGTGCCTGCGAGGAGGAAGACGACGGGGGAAGGGGATGAAGCGGTATGGGCCGGCTTGGGCTGCAGAAGGGCCAAGGTGGGCTGCAGGGAGTTGCATTGAGTGGCTGGTAGAAGAGGGAAAGGAGATGGGCTCGGCCCAGCTGGGGTTTGAAACTGTTTTATTTCTTGAAATCCTTTTTCCTTTTTCTATTTTACAAATCTGTTTTGTATTTCCATTTTGAATTTGTTTTGGAGTGATTCAAAAATACCAGAGGCTTTAAAAAAATCAAATATTGCAGGGGCCCTTTTTAGTCCAATTGGGCTCCAAGTATTTTGGATTTTTCAAACATTTCAAAACCATTTGAATTCTTCAAAAGAGAGGGGGAAGTTTCGGGTTTTAGGGTTTTATCTATTCTTTCTTGCATGCATTAATATAGATGATGCTTATGATGCACAGAACAAACCCTAATATAGATCAACTAAAATTGGGGTGTTACATCCTACTCATATTCCATATCTTGGGTTTGACCCCCTTTTCAAACTAGGGTTTGACCCCAATTATTTTGGTGGCCGGATTTGCCCCCTTTGGCATTGGTGCGGCTGGACCTAGGGTTCTCCCACGGCATGCCTCAGCCCAAGTGGCCCCTCCTGGGGTGGTGGACCCACTGGTGGTCCCTCAAGAACATTCTAGAACCTTCTGGACAAAATACTGAAAACATTTCCGAACCCGGAAATTGACTTTCCTTATATGAATGTTATTCTCGGGACCATTCCGGATCTCCTTGTGATGTCTTGGATCCACTCCGAGACTCCGAAGAACATACAGTCTCCAACTCATATTCCATATCTACTTAAACAACATCGAACCTTAAGTGTGTCACCCTACGGTTCGCGAACTATGCAGACATCATTGAGACACCTCTTCGGTCAATAACCAATAGCGGTATATAGAGATCCATAATGGCTCCCACATATTCAATGATAACTTCGTGATCTAATGAACTATTCACATACGATACTGATGCCCTTTGTCACACGATACTTTACTTATCCGAGGTTCGAACGTCGGTATCTCTATACCTAGTTCAACCTCGTTACCGATAAGTAATCTTTACTCATTCCGTGATATGACATCCCTTGTGACCTAGTCACATGCTTGCAAGCCAATTGGATGACATTCCAGTGAGAGGGCCCAGAGTATATCTATCAGTCATATGGATGGACAAATCGCACTCTTGATCCATGTGCTTCAACACATACTTTTAGAATACCCAATTGTTGGAGATATGCCCTAGAGGCAATAATAAATGTAGTAATTATTATATCTTTGTGTTTATGATAAATGTTTACATTCATGCTATAACAGTATTAACCGGAAACATTAATAGTTGTGTGATTTGTAAACTAAATTAGAGTCCCTAGTAAAGCCTCTTTATAATACTAGCCTGTTGGTTAATAGATGATCATGGTTTCCCGATCATGAACATTGAGATGTTGTTGACAACAAGATCATATCATTAGGAGAATGGTATGATGGACATACTCCTATAGATAAGCGTAGCATAAAGATCAAGTCATTTTAATACTTCAATTTCTATAAGCTTTCTAATACATAGTAACCTAATTCCTTCGACCATGAGATCATGCTAATCACCATCACCGGAAGGATGCTTTGATGACATCAAACACCACACCGTAACTGGTTGGCTATAAAGATGGCATTGAGTGTTCGGAAAGTATGGGTTGAGACACATGGATCAAGAGTGGTATTTGTCCATCCATATGACAGATAGATATACTCTGTGCCCTCTCGGTGGAATGTCATCCAATTAGCTTGCAAGCATGTGATTGGCTCACAAGGGATCACATATCACGGGAACGAGAAAAGAGTACTTATCGGTAACGAGGTTGAAATAGGTATGCAGAGATACCAACGATCAAAACCTCGGATAAGTAAACTATCATGAGACAAAGGGAAATTGGTATTGTATGTAAGTGGTTCATTCGATCGCAAAGTAATCGTAGAAATATGTGGGAGCCATATGAATTTCCAGATTCCTCTATTGGTTATTGATCGGAGAAGTGTCTCGATCATGTCCGCATAATTCACGAACCGTAGGGAGACACACTTAAGGATTCGATGTTGTTGAGTAGTTATGGAATGATGAGAAAGAGACCGAATGTTGTTCGGAGTCTCGGATGGGATCCGGGATATCACGAGGAGATCCGGAGAATAAGATTCATATAAGGAAAGTCATGTTTCGGAGTTGAGGAATGATTCTGGTGTTTTCAGTAGGAATGTTCTAGAAGGGTCCGGAAGGTCCGGCACTCCGGACGGGAAGGGTACATGAATGTGTCATGACAATATGGAATGGTTGCATCATGTACTAGGTCACTTGGCTGGGCAAAATAAAGGGAAAAATCAAATCCTAGTTTGAAAGTCAAACGCCAATTTGAAAAAGTCAAATGACAAGTTTGCTTGGTGGAGGGAGAGTAGGAAACCTACTTGGGGAGGAAGTCTCCTCCCTCCACCCGCTGGCCAAGGAGGCCGACTTGGGGGAGGACTCCCTCCTCCCAAGCCGCACCCTCCCACCTATATAAGGAGGGGTAGGGCTACCCTACCCCTCACACCCAAAACCCTAGCCCTAGCCGCCGGCCTCCTCCAAGTCACCGTCGCCACCTAGGGTTCTTATAACTCGCCGAGTTGGGGCTTCTACAAGCCCTAGCCGCCGGCCACACCCTCCCCTTGGTGCCCTCTAAACCCTAGATCACCAAGGCCTCTCTCATAGTCCACCATACTCGCTCCGGCTTAAGGCGAAGCCTCATGAGATCTCCTCTACTTGACACCACGCCGTCGTCAGCTTGGGAATCGCGAGAGTGCTACAACCTCTGTTTCCTGCTGGAACAAGGGAGAGGAAGGTCTTCATCGAGTACCGAACGTGTGACCGACTGCGGAAGCGCTGCCGGAATGCAGCGCCGGAAGGATCGTCTACGCGATCTTGAGATCGGAAAGAGTACGACTACATCACCCACGAGAATCTGATCTCGTTAACCGCTTTGGAATCTTGGAGGGTGAGTTCCTCTACCGACTCGTTGCTACAATCTAGTAGATAGATCTTGGCTTGTTCGTTTGCATGCGGTAGAAATTTTTTGTTTTCCATGCTACGAACCCCTACAGTGGTATCAGAGCCGTGTCTATATGTAGATCTGTTGCACGAGTAGAACACAATGGTCATTGTGGGCGGTGGTTCTTTTATTATCAATTGCTTTTTGTGTACTTTGCAGCTTGCGGTATGATGGGATGAAGCGGCCCGGGCTAACCTTACATGACATCGTTCATGAGACTTGCTCCACGCTCAACATGCAACTTGTATTGCATAAGTGGCTTTGCGGGTGCTTGTCTCTCCCATCATAGTATAGATCCAATTTACAACGGGCACTTGATAGTTCAAGCATCAACGTTTTGGTTCTTGTTCATAAGTTAGAGCGACACTTATTGAAATCCCCAAACCACGTAAAATATGCAAAGAAATTAGAGGCGTCTAACTTTGTTTTGCAGGGGTGTGCTGTGATGTGATATGGCCATGATTGTGATTATATTTGATGTATGCAATGTTCCTTATTGTAAGTTGGCAACCGGCAGGATCCATATGGTTGTCTTTATATTCTGTTAAGACCCACGTGTCTATTCAAAGTAGTTGTAATAGTTGAAGATGGTGGATGGCAACCATGAAACGGCGCCATTGACCTTGACGCTATACCGGTGATGATGGAGATCATGTTCGTGCTTGAAGATGGAGATCGGAAGCACAAGAAGAAAGGCCATATCATATCACATATTATGAATTGCATGTGATGTTAATCCTTTATGCATCTTGTATTGCTTAGTTAACGACGGTAGCATTATAAGATGATCCCTCAAGCACACAAATTTCAAGTTTTAAAGTGTTCGTCCTTAGTAAGCATCGTTGCTAAAGCTCGTTGTTTCGAAGCACCACGTGATGATCGGGTGTGTTAGATTCTGCGGGTATATACAATGTGAACAAGCCAGATTTGCTCATGCGGAAGCTAAGGTTTGATCTTGATGAGCCTAGGATGTACAGACATGGTCTCGGAACACGGATCACCAAAAGGTAAAGCATGAGTCATATAGTAGATATGATGAACATGTTGATTGTTCGCCATTGAAGCTACATCAACTCTCGTGATGATCGGTTTTGATGTGGTGGATTTGGTTCGTGTGATCACTAAAACAATGTGAGGGATATTGTTTTGAGTGGGAGTTCACCTAGATTAATTTAACTATTAATTAGAACTCAATTTGTCATAAACTTAGTCTAAACTATTGCAAATATGTTGTAGATCAATGGTGGCCCCTACCATCAATTTTAATGCGTTCCTAGAGAAAGAAAAGTTGAAAAACAATGGAAGCAACTTCGCGGATTGGTTCCGCAATTTGAGGATTGTCCTCAATGCTGGTAATTTGACCTATGTGCTGGATGCACTGCTGGGTGAACCGCCTACAGCTACTTCTACCGATGAAGTAAAGAATGTTTACCTCACTCGAAAGAATCAGTAATCCACAGTTCAGTGTGCTATCTTGTATGGTTTGGAATCGGAGCTTCAGAAAAGGTTTGAGAACCAAGACCCACATGATATTGTCCGTGAACTCAAAATGATATTTCAGGCTCACGCGGCAGTTGAGAGTTATGTGGCTTCTGAAAAGTTCTTTAACTGCAAGATGGAAGAGGGCAGCTCTGTTAGTGAGCATGTGCTTAAGATGTCTGGGCACGCAAACAAACTCTAAAGTTTGGGTATAGTGATTCCTAATGCTTTGGGGATTTACCGTGTCCTCCAATCACTGCCACCAAGTTACAAGAACTTTCTGATGAACTACAATATGCAAAACATGAACAAGACGTTGCCAGAACTCTTCTCCATGTTGAAATCTGCAGAAGTGGAGATCAAGAAAGAGCATCAAGTGTTGTTGGTCAATAAGACCACCAAATTCAAGAAAGGCAAGTCTAAGCAAAAGGGAAACTTCAAGAAGGGTGGTAAGAAAGTTGCCGCACCGACGAAGAAGACCAAGGCTAGGCCTAAGCCTGATACTGAGTGCTTTTACTGCAAGGGAGAAGGTCACTAGAAGCGGAATTGCCCAAAGTACTTGGCGGATTTGAAGAACGGCAACATCAAGAAGAAAGGTATATCCGATATACATGTTATTGATGTGTATCTCACTAGTACTCATAGTAGTGCCTAGGTATTTGATACTGGTTCGGTTGCTCATATTTGTAACTCGAAACAGGTACTGCAGAAGAACAAGGTGACGATGCACGTTGGAAATGGATCAAAGGTTGATGTGATCGCGGTCAGCACGCTACCTCTTCATCTACCATCGGGATTAGTTTTATACTTAAATAATTGTTATTTCGTGCCTGCGTTGAGCATGAACATTATATCTGGATCATGTTTGTTGCGAGACGGTTACTTGTTTAAGTATAAGAATAATGGTTGTTCGATTTATATGAGTAATGTGTTTTATGCACATGCACCTTTGATAGATGGTCTATTCTTATTGAATCTCGATCGTGGAAATACACATATTAATAACATTGAAGCTAAACGTTTGAAATTGAGTGATAACTCGACCTATATGTGGCACTGTCGTCTTGGTCATATTGGAGTGAAGCGTATGAAGAAACTCCATTCCGATGGACTTCTTGAATCACTTGATTTCGAATCACTTGAAAGATATGAAGCATGTCTGATGGGTAAAATGACTAAGACTACATTTTCTGGGATGATGGAGCGAGCTACGGACTTACTGGAAATCATACATACCGATGTGTGTGCCCAATGAGTGTAGCATCGCGCGGTGGTTATTGTTATGTTCTTACCTTCACGGATGACTTGAGTAGAGATGGGTATATCTATTTCATGAAACATAAGTCCGAAACTTTCAAGAAGTTTAAGGAATTTCAATGTGAGGTAGAGAATCAACGTAACAAGAAGATTAAATTTCTATGATCTGATCGTGGAGGTGAATATCTAAGTTACGAGTTTGGCGAGCATTTGAAGAAATGCGGAATACTTTCACAATTTACACCGCCGGGAACACCACAACGTAATGGTGTGTCCGAACGTCGTAATCGAACTCTCTTAGATATGGTTCGTTCTATGATGTCACTTACAGATTTACCGCTATCGTTTTGGGGTTATGCATTAGAAACAGCCGCATTCACTTTAAATAGGGAACCATCTAAATCCGTTGAAACGACACCGTATGAATTATGGTTTGGGAAGAAACCTAAATTGTCGTTCCTTAAAGTTTGGGGTTGCGAAGCTTATGTAAAGAAGTTACAGCCGGACAAGCTTGAACCCAAAGCGGAAAAATGCGTCTTCATAGGATACCCGAAGGAAACTATTGGGTATACCTTCTATCATAGATCCGAGGGCAAAATCTTCGTTGCTAAGAATGGATCCTTTCTAGAGAAAGAATTTCTCTCGAAAGAAGTGACTGGAAGGAAAGTAGAACTCGACGAGGTTGTTGAACCTTCTCTCGAACTTGCGAGTAGCGCAGCACCGGAAGTAGTTCCTGTGGCGCCTACACCAATAAGAGAGGAATCTAATGATGATCATCATGAAACTTAGGTTGAAGTTGCTACAGAACCTCGCAGGTCAACGAGAACTCGTACCACTCCTGATTGGTATGACCCCGTTATGAGTGTCATGTTGGTGGACAACACCGATGACCCTGCGACATATGAGGAAGCGATGATGAGCCCAGATTCCAATAAATGGCAAGATGCCATGAAATCCGAGATTGGATCCATGTACGAAAACCAAGTATGGACTTTGGTGGACTTACTGGATGGCCGGAAGGCTGTCGAGAACAAATGGATTTTCAAGAAGAAAACAGATGTTGATGGTAATGTTACTGTCTATAAAGCTCGACTTGTCGCAAAAGGGTTTCGACAAGAGTTGACTACGATGAGACTTTATCACCAGTAGCGAAGCTAAAGTCTGTGAGGATTATGTTAGCAATCGCTGCATATTACGATTATGAGATATGGCAGATGGATGTCAAAACGGCGTTCCTCAATGGAGACATTGATGAAGATTTGTATATGATGCAACCCAAAGGTTTTATCGATCCTAAAGAGGCTAACAAGGTATGCAAACTTCAACGGTCCATATATGGATTGAAGCAAGCATCCCGAAGTTGGAATCAACATTTTGATAAGGTAATCAAAAGTTTTGGTTTTATACAAACTTATGGAGAAGCTTGTATTTACAAGAAAGTGAGTGGGAGCTCGGTAGCATTCTTAATACTATATGCAGATGACATATTGTTGATTGGGAATGATGTAGACCTTCTTAATAGTGTCAAAGAATATTTGAATAATAGTTTTTCAATGAAAGATCTTGGTGAAGCAGCTTACATATTAGGCATAAAGATTTATAGAGATAGATCGAGACGCCTAATATCATTGTCACAAAGTACATATTTGGACAAAGTTCTAAAGAGGTTTGGAATGGAAGATAGCAAGAAAGGGTTCTTGCCCATGTTGACCAATATGACCTTGAGTAAAACTCAAAGTCCAGCAACGGCAGAAGATAGAGAAAGGATGCGTAAGACTCCCTATGCCTCAGCCATAGGATCTCTAATGTATGCCATGATATGTACTAGACCTGACATTGTCTATGCTGTTAGTTTGACTAGCAGATATCAAAGTGATCCAGGAGTGGATCATTGGACAGCGGTCAAAAACATCCTTATGTACTTGAGAAGAACTAAGGATATGGTTCTTTCTTATGGAGGTGATGAACAGCTCGTTGTTAATGGTTACACCGATGCTAGTTGGAACACCGATCCAGATGATTCTAAATCTCAATCTGGATACGTATTTACTTTGAATGGTGCAGCAGTTAGCTGGAGGAGTGCAAAGCAAAGCATTATGGCGAGATCTTCAACTGAATCGGAATACATAGCTGCTTTGTAGGCTTCACAAGAAGCGATATGGATGAAGGAGTTCATTACAGAGCTCGGTGTGGTTCCAAGTGCGCTGGACCCAGTGTCTATGTACTGTGATAACATGGGCGCCATAGCTAATGCGCAAGAACGAAGGTCACACAAGAAGCTGAAGGACATCAAGCTACGTTTTCATGCTATTCGATAACATGTCTAAGATGGTGACATAAATATTTGCAAAGTACACACAGATCTGAATGTGGCGGATCCGTTGACTAAACCTCTCCCAAGGGCAAAACATGACCAACACCAAACTGCCATGGGTGTTCGGTATATTACCATGTAATCTAGATTGGTTGACTCTAGTGCAAGTGGGAGACTGTTGGAGCTATGCCCTAGAGGCAATAATAAATGTAGTTATTATTATATCTTTGTCTTTATGATAAATGTTTACATTCATGCTATAACAGTATTAACCAGAAACATTAATACTTGTGTGATTTGTAAACTAAATTAGAGTCCCTAGTAAAGCCTCTTTATAATACTAGCCTGTTGGTTAATAGATGATCATGGTTTCCTCATCATGAACATTGAGATGTTGTTGACAACTAGATCATATCATTAGGAGAATGGTATGATGGACATACTCCTATAGATAAGCATAACATAAAGATCAAGTCATTTAAATAGTTCAATTGCTATAAGCTTTCTGATACATAGTAACCTAATTCCTTCGACCATGAGATCATGCTAATCACCATCACCGGAAGGATGATTTGATGACATCAAACACCACACCGTAACTGGGTGGCTATAAAGATGGCATTGAGTGTTCAAAAAGTATGGGTTGAGACACATAGATCAAGAGTGGGATTTGTCCATCCATATGACGGATAGATATACTCTGGACCCTCTCGGTGGAATGTCATCCAATTAGCTTGCAAGCATGTGACTGGCTCACAAGGGATCACATATCACGGGAAGGAGAAAATAGTACTTATCGGTAACGAGGTTGAACTAGGTATGCGGAGATACCAACGATCAAAACCTCAGATAAGTAAACTATCGTCAGACAAAGGGAAATTGGTATTGTATGTAAGTGGTTCATTCAATCGCAAAGTAATCGTAGAAATATGTGGGAGCCATATGAATTTCCATATTCCTCTATTGGTTATTGATCGGAGAAGTGTCTCGATCATGTCCGCATAATTCACGAACCGTAGGGAGACACACTTAAGGATTCGATGTTGTTGAGTAGTTATGGAATGATGAGAAAGATACCGAATGTTGTTTGGAGTCTCAGATGGGATCCGGGATATTACGAGGAGATACGGAATGATCCGGAGAATAAGATTCATATAAGGAAAGTCCTGTTTCGGAGTTGAGGAATGATTCCGGTGTTTTCGCCAGGAATGTTCTAGAAGGGTCCAGAAGGTCCGGCACTCCGGAGGGGAAGGGTACATGAATGTGTCATGCCAATATGGAATGGTTGCATCATGTACTAGGTCACTTGGCTGGGCAAAATAAAAGGAGAAATCAAATCCTAGTTTGAAAGTCAAACACCAATTTGAAAAAGTCAAACGGCAAGTTTGCTTGGTGGAGGGAGAGTAGGAAACCTACTTGGGGAGGAAGTCTCCTCCCTCCACCCGCCGGCCAAGGAGTCCGGCATGGGGGAGGACTCCCTCCTCCCAAGCCGCACCCTCCCACCTATATAAGGAGGGGTTGGGCTGCCCCTACCCCTCACACCCAAAACCCTAGCCCTAGCCGTTGACCTCCTCCAAGTCGCCGCCGCCACCTAGGGTTCCTCCAACTCGCCGAGTTGGGGATTCTCCAAGCCCTAGACGCCAGCCTCCTCCAAGTCACCACCGCCACCTAGGGTTCCTCCAACTCGCCGAGTTGGGGCTTCTCCAAGCCCTAGCCGCCGGCCACACCCTCCCCTTGGTGCCCTCTAAACCCTACATCACCAAGGCCTCTCTCATAGTCCACCATACTCGCTCCGGCTTAAGGTGAAGCCCTGCGAGATCTTCCCTCTACTTCCGACACCATGCCGTCGTGCTGCCGGAATCGCGAGGAGAGTGCTACAACCTCCGCTGCCTGCTGGAACAAGGGAGAGGAAGGTCTTCATCGAGTATCGAACGTGTGACCGATTGAAGGAGCCGCTTAGGAGCATGGCCGGAAGGATCGTCTACGCGATCTTGAGATCAGCAAGAGTATGGCTACATCACCCACGAGAATCTGCTCTCATTAACCGCTTTGGAATCTTCGAGGGTGAGTTCCTCTATCGACTCGTTGCTACAATCTAGTAGATAGATCTTGGCTTGTTTGTTTGCATGCGGTAGATTTTTTTGTTTTCCATGCTACGAACCCCTACACCAATGCCACCTTTATAACTACCCAGTTACGGAAGTGGTGTTTGATGTCATCAAAGTACTCATCCGGTGATGGTGATTAACATGATCTCATGGTCGAAGGATTAGGTTACTATGTATCTGAAAGCTTGTAGCAAAACGAACTTAATGACTTGATCTTATGCTATGCTTACTATGGGTGTGTGCTCATCACATCATTCTCCTAATGATATGATCTTGTTATTAATAACATCCAATGTCCATGATCAGGAAACCATGATCATCTATTAATCAACAAGCTAGTTAAACAAGAGGCTTACTGGGGACTCTTTTATGTTTACAAAACACACATGTATTAATGTTTCCGGTTAATACAATTATAGCATAGGATGCAAACATTTATTATAAACACAAATATATAATAATAACGACTTTATTACTGCCTCTTGGGAATATCTCCAACAACCTTTAGGTGCTTTAGGAGGATAACGAAAGAGAGCATAATAAAACTCTAGTAAAACTAGAGCAATTTTAAACTTCTCCTTCAATGAAAAATAATTGCTATCAATGAGAGGAGCATCAGATGCTGCAAAGAATCATATGCTTTAATAAGCATAAGTATCATGAACTCTTGTTATCGATCAAACCCAAAATAGCTTAGCCAGAGATGGGTAAGAATCAATAAAACTTTATGGACAAAATAGCCACACTTATCTAAATTCTCGCAAGTATAAACTTATTTTATAAATTCGATTCAGATCAGCTTTGGCTAGAAGTGAACATGCAAATAAAATTTCATGGTCAAAATGCCCGCCAATCAGCTTTGGCCAGAATGACGTGTATAAGACATGCTTAATAGGAGGATTATAAATCTTAATTTTGCAGCAGAAAACTTCGTGGAATAATGATATATATAATCACCATAATTGACATGGTTATACCCTACGGGTACACGACCTTAGCATACCTGGTCTAGCCCAAGGAAGGCCCACAAAAAATATGCGCCAGCCCATGACGATTTTTGGGTGGCCAGGGCCCATGACGCCTTCAGATCCTTGGGGAGCAACACTAGAGTAGATAGAAAATTCAAAGGGGTAAACCCTAAAACATATAACCGACTCGATCTGTTCCTGGGACATGCCTACCTCTATATAAAGGCCAGGAGGGCGCGATGAGGAGGCTCTCTTACAATCTCTCGCACACCACCGTATACACACCTCCATGCCAGATTTCATATGCGCACCTTGTAACCTTCGGTTCCACCATAATCATAGCAGACAAGTAGGAGTAGGGTTTTCCCTCCGGGGGTCTGAACCTGGGTAAACCTCGTGTCCCCGTGTTTCTTGGTTGCTAACCGTTCCGCGATCTCCAGCATCCCCATCTTCTCCAAAACCCAAGTCCATAACAATGGACATTGACGAGATTAAACCTCGTCAATTGGCATCGTCTGTGGGAACTGGGGGCGCTGATTGTGCGATTGTGACGGTACCAACCAAAGCGATCTACAATTCCGCGGCGATGGAGAGTCATCTCCTATTCGGGGCCTTTGACTTCACCGCCCACTCGCCAGCCACCCTGAAGGACTTCGAGCCCGTTGGCGAAGGACTCGAGATCTTGTTCAGGAGCTTCTGCTTCCAGGTGGGGCAGATCGGCACTCTCCGCCTCCTAGAGCGGGTGCCCCTGCCATCAATCAGGCCTGCTTCGTGGGCTCCGCACCCCGTGCTACGCACATCACCATCGACAGATGAGTCCTATGACATCAGCAGCTGCAACTTAGATCTGTGTGATCCACCATCAGATGAAGGACCTACGATTCCGGATCCAAAAGCTGCGGCAACAACAGCCTGATCTACGAGAGCTACCAGTGCGCCGCAATCATCCAGGATCAGGAACACAATCCGCCACCCAACACGCAGGGTAGAAACAGCGAGAACAGAAGAAGTCAGTCCCCCCACCCAACGGGGACGACATTGATCGGGTCATCCTCCTCAGCGAGGAGGGATGGGCTCAAGCATGCGAAGCCGTAGCAGGCAACAAGATCCTACCCGTGGGTGCCTCACAGATCTGCTGATGGCATACCACATGCTCCTAATCGAGGAGCACAAGAAGCAGGTGAATATGCAAGAGGTGCTTGACAAGCGCAAGCAAGCAGCCTCATAGTCCAGTGCGCGGCGAGCTGCGCTCTCCGAAATGGGCATTGGCTCCATCTCGCATGGCAACCATGGCAACAAGCACCGTTCTCGGATGGAGAACATGGACCCCAAGGAGCATCGCGAGGTGACTCGAGCCCTCAACGCGTCCTTCATGGATATGGACGCTGACGGCAACGTCATCCCGAAGACACCGCAAGCCGCAATCATGGCGGCCACTGCGTACCTCGCATCCCATCCACCTCTGGAAGGGGACCCGAAAAGGGCCATGCATAAGTCCGCACTTACCAGACTCGGACTCGTTGGAGCTGCGCTCCACGGAGAAGCTCCTACGGAGCCAAAGAAGAAGGTTGCGGCCAGGTTCAACCGCAACCCCACGCACTCATCCGAAGATGAAGAGCACGACCTTCCTCGAAGGCACAAGAGCTCGCGACGTCGCAGCCGTGACTACGACGCTCGAAGCGAGCTAACTCAGTGAAAGATCGACAAGGCACGCGGCAAGCGCGTATGCTCGTCTGAATCCGAGGAGGTGTTATCGCCACATTTTGGCCAAAGGAGGAGATGGGCCGTAATCAAGATGGGCTTGGAGGATACATATATGCAACGTATTGCTGGAACGGCCTTGTGCGTGGATTTGGGCTAAATTGCCCGTGTATCTGTATATTATGGTAGGTTAAGTTTCGGTTTAAGTAAGAGATAGAGTTGTTAGGGTTATTCCAAAGATAGAAAGTCTCCGGACTATAAATATGTACCTAAGGTTATTGAGAAAGGAGGACGATCACGTTCACAACAAACACAATCTCGGCGCATCGCCACCCCTTGTTTCTAGGGTTTCTTTCGGGTAAGTGTCATGCTGCCTAGATCGCATCTTGCGGTCTAGGCAGTATCTGCTTATGCGTTATTTAGTGTTACTCGTACTGAAGCCTTGTTGATGGCGAGTAATACTGTTATCATAGATTTGTTTGGGCTAGCATCGGTACCTTTTTTGTTATGATTGCTTAGTTATGCTGCCTTTAGTTATCTCGCTGCCTTTGCACCTTTTTCGGGTGTAAGGGCAGCATCTTGCTTGATCTTTATTCAGTTGATTTGATCTGTTATAGTTTTGCCTTGTTTTCCAAGGTTTAGTTTGATATCCACATAGTCAGGCCTTGCAAACGGGTTGAACGATCCAGTAGTATGTAAGGATATGGTTTACCAATTCGAGAGGAGTTGTTCCGGGAATTGACTTTACGTTGGTTGTTAGGCCTTCTCTAGGGTTAGTTTTCTATCATCTTTTGCATCTACCAGGCTCAATTACGTGTAGGACGTTCCAATTATGTGGTGAAAACGTTAAACTGTCGTAGGTCGATTTAACTTGTATTGATGAAGCAAAACCCCATGTTATCGTAGATCTAATGCAGAACCATGGGATAATCGGCTCCAGGAGCCGATTCATAGGGAAACCTAGGAGCCGGTCGCGGCTCGAATTTTACGTATACTTGTTTGCCATGCAGGAAACTAATCGAAGAAATCCATCACCTTCCTGACCAGGTATAGGTCAGGTGGCACGCCCTTGCATCAGCCAGGACGTGTGCCGGAGTTTTGCGGGTCGTTGCCCGAGGGACCAGGGCCCACCAGCAGTTCTGGGAGCCTCCCGGCTCTTCGTGTTGCTCGTCGCTGCTCGCCGGTGGGTTTTGACAGGCAACACATTCTGGCACGCCCGGTGGGACTTCCAACAGCATCTGCATCAACATCCGACGCTGCGATGGGGGACAGACCGGTCACGTACGACGATCTGCCTGAGGAGCACAAGGCGAAGTATGATGATATCAAAGCTCTCTTCGAAGCCGACCTCATCGGCTCTTTTGAGAGGACCCGTAATCATGGCATCAGGTGGAAAGGGTTCTCACCCGAAGGTGCCCTTGATGAGGTGGATCTGTTTGTTCCTTCAGAGGAGCGCACCAGAGCTCTGCGACACGAAGTCAACTACATGGTGGCTCATTCTCTTCACCGCCATTCTGAGAGCCTAGTGAACGCTTTCGAGCGCATCGCGGTTCGCGTAGTTCAGGAGATCATGAAACATCAGTACTCTCCGTCGGGGCCTACTCTAGGGACTCACCAGGGAGAAAGACTGCTCCAGACCAGGCCACAGCTGCCATTCGCGCTTGCAGCTCCGGAACCACCAGGGGCACCGGCGTACGTCGTCTACAAGGTTGGAGGTGACCCAGGCGATTGCCAGTTCCTGTTTGAACCACCTAAAGAAATCCCACATGGATATGTGTGCACCTACGTGCCGGACTGCAATAGCCTGATGCGCACGAACCAGATTGCAACCGCAGGGATTTCTGGGGCAGGAGTTTCTGGAGAAGGGGCTTCGGGAGCGGGTATTTCTGGAGCAGAGATGTCTGGGATGGACGCTGATAAACAGGCATGGCTAGCCAAGTACGCCACCGGAACGAGTCATGAGAATTCAGCCCCTGCAGCTCAAACGGTGGAGCAAATCCGTACCATCTTGCGAGACCAGTTAAACCGTGCGAAGAAGGAAAATCGGCTATTCCAAGCCGCACTAACGAGTTTGATCGATTCCGCCACCCAAGTATCGGCTCCCTGAGTTCTCAAGGTTTAGCGGATCAGAAGGGTCGAGCTCGATCGAGCATGTGAGCCGATACCTGGCACAGTTAGGCATGATTTCAGCATCGGATCAGTTACGCGTAAGGTTCTTTGCGCAATCTCTGATAGGACCAGCTTTTGGGTGGTACACCTCGTTGCCACCGGATTCGATCCAGACCTGGAGGCAACTGGAAGAGTAGTTCCACATTCAGTATCATTCAGAAGCTACCGAGGCTGGCATTGCAGATCTGGCGCAGGTGCGGCAAAAGCGGGGAGAAACGGTAGCCGAGTACATTCAGCGTTTCAGGACTGTCAAGAACCGATGTTATTCGGCTCGTTTAACTGAGAAAGAAGCAGTCGAGCTGGCAATGTTGGGTCTCTCACCACCTATCAAGGATCTGGCTTTCCAAGTAGAATACAATTCATTGGCGCACATGGCCCAGAAACTGACAATGTATGAACAGCGCCACCCTGAGTTGTACCAAGACAAGTTCAAACGTCCGATAGGCCTGGTCGATACAGAAGAAGAGGATCCTGTACAAGACCAGGAGGTGGCCGTGGCTGAATGGGCTCAGGCGATCTCAGATCCCGCAAATGGGTAAAACAATGAGGGCCTGCAAAGGGTTCGACTTGATGTGAGCAAAGCTGAGCAGATATTCGATTCATCTTGAAAGAAAAGCGGTGAGTTACCGAAGGCCATAAAATCCCCGGCTCAAGAGATGAACGGAGACCATCGCAAGTGGCATCACTCGCTCACCCACACCACCAATGATTGCAAAGAGCTACGTCGCCAGATCCAAACGGCGATAGAACAGGGCCGTCTGATCCTTGGGCAATTCGCCATGAAAGTAGACACAAACCCGTTTCCCGGCGTCAACATGGTAGAACACAGCCACTCCACGAGGCGTCAGTTAGATTTCTCGTTCGATGTTAATATGGCAGGGCCTGCGTACCACCATGGCACATATAAGGAGGAAGGCGGTCGCTCTCGGGGCAAAGAAAGAGAGGAGGCTGGTCCACGTGACCGACCCCGTTATGATGACAGGCGGTATTTAACCGAGGAGCAAGTGAGAAGCGTGCGATATCAGAAGCCACACTCCACGCATCTCCTTAACAAGTATGAGCGTCAGTATGACCGACATCGCCGGCACGATAGAGATGATGAAGGATATGAGCACCTCGCTAGGGGAAAGTCAAAGGAAAAGGAAGGCGTAGATAAACATTGGGATTGTCCTTTCTTCAAGTATTGCTGGGACGCGGGAATGAGCCGATTTCCTACAATCGACAACTGCCCGGAATGTGGACAGCAGAAGGATGACACAGGTCCAGTTTCAGTGTTCAAGCGTCTAGGGCCTCTCCCGCCTCAGAACAGACAAGAAGGGTCATCTCGAGCAAAAGATCTCGAGGAGCCAATGGGTGAAGAAGAAGAAGACAGATATCACCGGCCAAGGTGGTGTCCCGATGGACTCAGACACACCCAAAAGCGTAGAGTTCAGCGACTGCGTAGCTTGGAGGAAGCGAGCCTTGATACCTCCGCGCTTTAAGGAAAGCACGGCCCGATCTGGCCGTGAAAATTCGGCAAACCTTGGAAACGGAGGCTCATCCGAAAAGGAGAGAGTGGCGCCCCAAACCAGTAAAAGCCGATGCGAAGACATCGGCTGACACAAACATGGTGTTCATACTTCCGTCAGAGTTTTGCGCTCCAAGAACCAAAGAACTACCAGTGGCGCAGTTTGACTGCGGCCCACGACTGGTTATCTTTGAAAAGCCACGAGAGAAGGGCTACAAGCATCTGAAAGCCCTGTACCTGCGAGGTTATATCAATGGGCAGCCTGTCCGCAAGATGTTGGTTGACACCGGAGCGGCAGTCAATATAATGCCATACTCCATGCTACGGCGTTTGGGACGCTCTACTACAGATCTGATCAAAACCAACGTCACGTTAAGCGACTTCAACGGCCAAACTTCAGAAATGCAAGGCGTTACGAGCGTGGATCCGACTAAGCGTAAAAACCATCCCTACGTCATTCTTCATCGTTGTGACAAAAGCACACGCTGCCTTGCTGGGAAGGGATTGGATTCACGCTAATCGCTGCATTCCATCCACGATGCACCAAAGGTTCAATATGGGATGGAGATGAAGTGGAGGTCATTCATGCAGATGATTCGATCGAGATCTCCATAGCTGGCATGAACATCTGGGAGGCAGAAGACCAAAAGCCGATCTCTGGAATCAGTTTAGACGGCTGTGAGCGCATTGAAGCTACAAAAAACGGGGTGAGGCTGGTCTTATCCACTGGCCTGACAGAGTAGCAAAGTCCACGATCGTACGTGGTATGGCCGATCCCTGCGATCGGCCACAAAAAACAAAAAGCAGTAATCTTACGACAAACAGGTCATGCAGTCGTAGTAGGGAGGTTCCCTGCCATTGTAGAGCACAAATAAGTTGTAAACCTTCCTTGACTAATGCAATCAAAAAGGGGGCCGTTTTCGGCAATCGGCCCAAATTATCTTTGTTATCCTCACCAACTGTTTACCCCGTGTTTAGCATCGATTTAGTAGGTGACGGAAAGCTAGGGTATGGGTTTACCTCCGCTGATGAGCTAGAGGAGATTGACATCGGTCCTGGGGATAAGCCGCACCAACATTTATCAGCAAGAAGTTAGATCCGAATCTGCGGGGTCCGATGATAGCTTTGTTGAAAGAATATTGTAGCATCCCAGTTGTCTAACCACTGTAATGCTACTAAGTTTAATAATAAAATGGGCCACTTCCAACATATAATTGTTGCATCATCATCATATCATGCTCATGTCATCATGTCCCCTTGCATTTGAGCATCATATAAAACCTTTTCTTGTTTGCTTCTTATCTCATGTGCATGATTAATGGTAGTTGCTTCTTGATATTGTATTTGGTTCTTACTAAATTGTTAAATGCCCAAGTTGAGTTGGGGGCATCTCTCTTTTGACTCCACCACCTTATCTTGCACCACCTTATAATTCCACCATCCAATAATATGGGCTTGGCTTTTATTGAGTTTCTCTAGCCCATGTTGTTGGTTGGATCCACTCCTAACCTATTGCTTGGCCTTTGCCCACCTTTTTGGGAATGCAAGGATTAAAAGCCACAAGAAACAATGTTGTTTTCACAATATGGCCTTTGTGCTTTAATTGTCTTGCATGGGCCATGCAAGTACCATCCATCCTAGCTTTGGCTTTTGTTTGGATTTCTAAATGGAGCCTTCTTCTTTGTTTGTTTGTTTGGTTAGTATAAAATCCTAGCTCCCCCCCCCCCCCCCTCTATCTTTGGATCTTGCTTGTTCCTTTGTGGATCATGCATGGTCCATTAGAACCACATCATCACCTTGACCATCTATCCTCCCTCTTCTCCTTTTCTTGTCTGATCTTGCTAGAGCTTGCTTGAAGCTTGCATAACCAAGATTAGTAACCTTCCACCTTCTTACCCCTTGTTAGCAAAACCCTATTTCCAAGCTATCCTAAATCCAAATCCTAAATTACCTCTATCCTAAAATTAAACCCCAAATTACACTTCCCTCTAACAAAACCCAAACATTCTCTCTCTCTCTTCTTTTCTATCCTAAACTAAACCCTAATTTAATCCCACCCTAAAATAACCCCTACACCTATTTCTATCTCTAAACAAACTCAAACAACACTCTATCTACCCCCCCTCTTCCTTAGCTAAACCCCCATGCCCCTAACCCACCTAGCTCGACCCTCCTCCCTACCAGGCATGCCCCACAGCAAGATTCTCCTAGCTACCCCACACCCGACCAGGCCCCTCCTATCTACTCTCAACCCTAGCTCGACCCATGCCCCTCCTTTCCTCTCCTCTTTTCCTCTCTCGCCAAGACCTGCCCACTGCCCACCACTGACCCTAGCTGCACCGCCCCCACCTGCCAGCCACCCCTAGCGGCCACGCCACCCTGCCGTGCCCCCTGGCCCCTGCCGAGCGCGTGAGAGGAGGAGGCCGACGTGCCAGCCTTTCCCTCCCCACGCCACACCTGCCTCCTGGCGTTCTTATCTCCCCACCTACCTCTCTCGCCCAGAGCCCCCAGATCTACCCAAGCGCCTACCTCTCCTTCCTTCCCTTGCCACCAGCTCGACATCGCCTACCCCCCGCCCCCAGATACTCTAGCCGGTGGCGGTGCAGAAGTTGTCGAGGAAGCGGAGCTCGCTGCGACGCTACTGGAGCGACGAGAGGAGACGCGCAAGCACGCTGCATCAAGACGCCGCAAGAAACCCTAGATCGCCGAGCGCCAGCCTCGCGTTGATCGCCTCCACCGCCGCTTCGAGCACACCGTCACGTCATGGTGAGTTCCCGAGCCTCCCGACAACCTCCCATCCTCGCCGCTTCCTGTTGCGCTTCGTTTGGTCGAGCGCCTGCGCCATCGCCTCGCCACCCGGCCAAAGACTGCCGCCGCATCGCTTTACCTAGCTCATGGCGACCCCAGCAAGAGCCAGTAGCCACCGCAGTGGCACCGCATCAAGGCGAGCCTCGACCCTGTGTTCGAGCCTGCCTCGCCACGCCAAGGCCACCGACGACGCGAGAGAAGATCCACATGCCACGCGGCTGCTTTTGCAAAACCCTTCCCCAACCTTTTAGCAACTCATGACCTCGAGGCCCCACCTGCCAAATGACCGATGCAACCTTGCGAAAAGACTCCCACAAGAACCAGCCTGAACCCGGTAGCCTTTCCTGTCAAGTGCGTTTTGCATAAGACCCCTCTGCTTAGATCCTCAACCCGCGATCCTTCCGCCCTGTCGGTCTCTCCGAAGTTTTCTAAAAGGTTCTGTTGTTCATCCTAATAAACCATGGGTCCAGATTTGCGTCGAGCTCAAGTGTGGCGAGAGGACCCGCCCACTGTCATGCCCAACTAGCTGAGGCTGTGTTATAAACGGTTCAGAGCTGTTTTCAAATTCAAAATATGTTAAATAAATTCAAATTCAAATTATTTCCAGATTTTAAATAACTTTTGCATACTTTATCCAAAATAGACAAATGATATATGTTTTGGATTCAGAAAAATGAGAAGAATTCAAATATGCCATCTGTTTAGTGTTTTGCACCAGTAAATTTCCAAGTTTGTTTAAATTACTTCAATTGCCACTAGAATTTCTTAATTAAATAACTTTTGTTTGGAAAATCCAAATTAAGCAAATGAGTAGTCTAAATTGATCAGCTCGACGAGACCTTTCCGTTTATGATATCCATGACTTCAATTGCAGCATGCATCATATAAATATATGTTAAACAACAAATGTTATGGCAACAATTGTGGATCTAAACCCAATTAAATGTTACTTTCTTGTTCTTCACCCTCACCATGCCATGCTACCTTTCTTGCCATGTAAATTGTGCATCATTCATCATGGCATGATTGTTTGCTTGACGATCTTATTCATATGCTTGTGCCCTATATTTATGTTGGCCTTGTTTGTTTGGTTTTCTGATAGACACCGAAAGGTGGGGTTGTATCAAGAGAACCAGGAGCACTACCGTAACTCCTTTGCTTCAACAGAGACACTGTGCAAGCACTACCACATGCTTGCATACTTACAGTACCTACTGCCTCTATCTTATTCTTGCATCATTGAGTCGCGATTGCATTAAATTGAATCCCAAGTATGCATAGCCTTTACTTTTACACCCCACCAAGCTTGTTCCCTCCATCCCATGAGCCACTACTATAGGAGTTGTTTGAGCCATGCGAGTCGTAGAACAGCATGTGTAGGGTTTGTGAGAGTCTGGTGAATAACGAGGTACTTAAACAACTTAACCTGAGTAGTTCTGGGATAACTAAAGAAAGTGGCACCGTGAGCAATATCTGCTATTTGGTTTTTCCCGCTCACTTGTGTCCCGAAGACCCCGAGTACTTGATTCCTGTTCCTTGATTTATCGCTATCCACATCCGGAGGTATATGGGACCCCCTGGACCAGAGCTTGATTCCGTCTTATTTCTTGGGGCCACAAACTAGTTTGAGGTTTTATTTACGATCCTGTACTTATGCCATGTTTTACCGCTTTATTTACGACAGCGAGGTATCGCACATCTTGTCTGCTTAGGATCGGACCACGATTTCATGGTGTCGACAAGCCCCGCTTTGGGGTTCCCATCGTTCACTGGCCCCGCCAAAACCTTGAGGCCGTCTCGGGCTTGCTTACTGCTATGGTTCTACTTAAGGGGTGGCCCCCTGAAATATTTCTGAATCTTGTGATTGTTCAGTCGTGAAAGCCTCGTTGGGTTTTTGTTTTGGTTTTTCCGAGGTTGATCGAGCGTGTGTTGCTATTGGTGCACCCCGGCCGGGTAAAACTTTCTGAAAGCCGTGTCCGCGGTTATGGACGACTTGGAGCACAGTTTCTTGATCATAGACAAGCACAACTAAAGTACCGCTTCTAATTTGACTAAAACAACTTGACTAGTAAATAGTGCAATACTCATGGAATGGTTAATAAAATTGCCAACGGATGGGGGTTGTTCGTCCGCTTCCCTGTTGGTAAGTAGGGAGGAGGATGGATCGGATGAGATTACCATTATAATCGTTATACTTAATTCACGGACATCCGTCTATCATTGGTTAGGCGGATGGTTAGCGCTTATCTGAGAATTGCTAGGGTTTTTCTTTTGCTGCGATTCGTCACCTGGTTGTGTCCCTTTAGAGGCATTAAGTCTTGCCGAGTACCCTTAGGGTCTCACACGATAAATTCTTGATTCAGATGAGCATGTACCTTCTCGTGACGGATCTTGGGTGGAAGAAGCCGATGATGTGGGCAACGATCGTATGGTGTAGAGATTCCGAACGGGATCCGTGAGACCTGTAGTTGGGATGTGTTTTTTTCTCCGCATCTTATGCCTATTTGCTTCTTATCCGTACTGGATCTTGTTTGCCGCCCGCATGATACTCGATGTGTCTTTGTATGAGGAGCTATCCTAAATTATAGATGTATCCAGGTCATTTGAATCTTGCCGTATGGCGTTGGTATATTTTCCTTTCTTTCTAGATGGTGTGGCTCGACGTACTTTTGTATGGTGGCTCATGACATACCCACTTGTGTACGTAGTTGATCCTTCGCCGACCACGCCGCCTGCTGACAGTCCCGTTGAGAGGTTAGCGGTTGGGACGTCTGAAAGGACTAACAGTGAGTGGCTTTTGGGGCCCCGCCGTACTATTTCAACCGCTATCTCTCAACCAGGCTTGTAGCTAGGAGCGTAGTTCACCGAGGTAGTTACAAATATCCAGACTGCCTTGCCTGGGACTATACAGAGATGCCCGGGTTAGACAGGAGCATCATTGAGCATCGACTCCCGCTTAAAAAAGGGTTTCGGCCATTCCAGCAGCGAGCACGACAGATGAAGGCCGAAATTTTGGTAGAAGTCAAGAAAGAGATCGAGAAAATGTTGACAGCTAGGTTAATCAGGCCATGCAGGTATGCTGAGTGGATTTCTAGTATCGCATCAGAGAAAAGGATGGTTACCGGCGTGTTGCCATAGATTTTCGGGATCTCAGTAGAGCCACTCCAAAGGATGAGTATCCGATGCCGGTAGCAGAGACATTAATCAACGCAGCTGCTGGTCATAAGGTCTTAAGCTTCATGGATGGCAATGCCGGTTACAACCAAATTTTTATGGCTCCGGAAGATATACACAAGACTGCATTCGAGTCCTGTGTTCGTGGGGTTGTTTGAATATGTAGTCATTACGTTTGGACTGAAGAATGCCGGAGCCACATACCAAAGAGCCATGAATTACATTTTCCATGACCTGATCGGCAAGCTGGTGGAAATTTATATCGATGACGTGGTGGTCTAGTCTGCTTCAGTACAAGGACACTTGGACGATTCGCACGGCCTGGACCGAACAAGAAAATTCGCCAGATGAATCCAAAGAAGTGTGCCTTGATTGTGACGCCGTCAGTTTCTGGGCTTCTTGGTCCATGAACGCGAATTGAGATCGGCCTGAAAAGTCGAGGCAGGCGAACAATGAAGCCACCTACCACGAAGAAAGAACTGCAGTCTCTCATCGGCAAGATCAACTTCGTGGAAGATTCATCTCCAACTGCCAGAAGAATAGAGCCGTTCATGGACCGGTGAAAATTAAATCGATGAGGAGTTCATTGGGGATGAACAACAACGAGCCTTCGACGAGATCAAACAATATCTAACGAAGCCGCCATGAGTTGGTTCCGCCTCACCGGATAGGCCGTTCTACATTTACTTGTCAAGAGTGACACGCCCATCGCCTCGGTGGTGGTGCAAGTTTATGATGGTCGGAACGAGTTGTTTTTACATCAGCGAAGGATCTTTGGATGCGTAGACAAGGTATCCCGAGATCGATAAGTTGTGCCTCGCTGTTTTTCACCGCACTAAGTTGCGCCACATCTTGCTCTCGCCGGAGATTATCATTATATGCAAATCGATGTCATAAAACATATGTTGTCGGCTCCCATGTTGAAAGGCCGACTCGGCAAATGGATGTTTGCATTATCGAATTTGATATCCGTATCAACCCGCGAAGCGGTTAAGGGTCGCTGGCCGACCTTATTGCTGAAAGAATCAACACGATATAGAAGCGCTGTCATACGGCGTGGGCTATGTTTTTCGATGGATCGGTTTGTGATGATGGTTGCATCGCATTCTACTCGTGTCGCCGGGGCAACATATTCCTTCTCCATCGGTTATCTACCCTCGCACCAACAACGTCATTGAGTATGAGGCGATACGCAAGGGAATGGAGTTGCTCATCGAAGCCGGAGTGTATAAAGTGGAAATTTTGGAGACTCCAAATTGGTGATTTCCCAACTCACGGAGGAATACAAGTGTGAGAGCGAGTCGCTCTTCCCATTATGGTTGCAATGCCGTGAGCTGATGGCACAGTTAAGACATGAACTTTAATCGGATCCCGCGATCGCAGAATACCGAGGCGAATGATATCGCACAAATGGCTTCAGGCTACAAGGACGTAGCAGAGGGAGCTGATGTTCAGGTACAGTTCCTGGAGGCGAACGACTGGAGAGCCGATATCTTCAATTACTTGAAAGATTCGGCTCGGGGGGCACCTAAACGGATAAGGTACAAGGCCATGAAGTATGTGCTTATTGGGGACGACATGTTCTACGGGACTCTGGAAGGGTTACTGCTCAAATGTCTGGGGCCCACCGAGGCCAATCGGCTCCTACACGAGGTACACGAAGGCGCCTGTGGAACTCACCAATCGGCTCACAAGATGAAATGGTTGATCAGGCGATCAGGGTTTTATTGGCCCACCATGCTTGAGGACTGTTTTAAGTACTACAAAGGGTGTCAAGCATGTCAGAAATTTGGAAAAATTCAGACGGTACCCACGTCAGCAATGAACCCCATCATCAAGCCTTGGCCATTCCGAGGTTGGGGCATGGATATGATTGGCAAGATCAATCCTCCATCAAGCAAAGGCCACATGTGGATTTTGGCCATTACGGATTATTTCACTAAATGGGTGGAAGCCGTCCCTATGAAATCAGTGAACTCGAAGGATGTTATCAATTTTGTGAAAGAACATGTCATTCATAGATTCGGGATTCTAAACTATCACGACCGATGGAGGTTCGGTCTTCATTTCTCACGAGTTTAGGAAGTTCGTGAGGACACGGAATTAAGTCGATCCGATCATCTCCATACTATGCTCAAGCAAATGGGCAAGCAAGGCCCAACCGAGCCTTATCAAGTGATCAAGAGGAAAGTCGATGAGCACCCTAGACGTTGGCACGAGGTTTTGTCAGAGGCTTTATGGGCTTATCGCATGTCATGTCATGGAGCGATAAAAACCTCGCCATACCATCTAGTCTATGGACAAGAAGCCGTATTGCCCTGGGAGATTACGGCTGGATCGAGACGTGTCACTTTTCAGAACGATCTAACAACTGAAGAATATGCGGCCCTCATGAGTGACAGTGTTGAGGATTTAACTGAGCTTAGGCTGTGGTCGCTTGAGAAAATCAAAGAGAACAAGGCCAAGGTAGCTCGTGCATATAATAAGAAGGTGAGACCAAAGGAGTTCCACGTTGGCGATCTGGTATGGGAAGCTGTATTGCCATTGGGGACTAAGGATGCATCATATGGTAAATGGTCTCCAAATTGGCACGGCCATCTGGTCGATCAAGTTTTAAGGGGGAACGCGTACATGCTTGAGGAGCTGGACGGCGTGAAATTCCCAGTGGCTGTCAACGGTCAGCATCTCAAGAAATATTTCCCAAGCATGTGGGATGATGGACAGTGAAATATGGGGGCCGATACATGAAATCGGCCAATAAAAAAACAAAATATAGCCGATGCACAGCCATCGACTCTAGAGGTTCAAACCGTTACGAGCAGGTGTCAGTTTACATGAATGAGCTACTGAAGGAATGCCTCGAAGGCGTGGAGGGCGTCAGCACGGGAACGATCCACCTCGGCGATCTCGGCTTCGTCATCTTCGTCCTTGCCCATCACTAGCTGCTTGTTCAGGGCACGTATTTCCGCCAGATCAGTCTTTAGTTGAGCTTTGAGGCCTTCTGCTTCGTCTTGGGAGCGGGCGATGAATGCTTCCTTGTCACGAATGAGCTGTTTAGTCGCCCGGACCTTCTCTTCAAGATCTCCCAATTCCTTTTTTAAGGATGCAAGCTCGGCGGTGCTGACAGAGGTGTCAGTTTTGGCATCCAGAGATGCCTTTTTCTCGTTGAGCTGCTGACATTTGTCTGCAATATTGGCCTTCAGCGGGAGTTGGGCGCGGCGCAGATTAATCCTATCACGAGCCAACTTCACCCTTGACCCGTAGAAAGACAGAGTTACAACTGGCCAAAGCTTCACCTGCAATGCTACTGGGAGTTGGTCCTTGATTTCGGCAAGAACACTCTCCACCTCTTCAGAACCCTCGATCAACTTCTCGATCGGGGAGGATAGCAAGGCTTTGAGACGCTGGAATTGAGGTAGAACAGCCCTTGCTCGTGGTTCATCGTGGGCGACAGAGAGAGTTGGTTCGATGGATTCAGGGTCGAACGTTAGCAGGCCTGAGATATCACAACCCTGGCAGGCCGAAATGGCGTCAGTATGCGTCCAACATGGAAGGATGAGCCGAACGAAGCGAACGTACCTCTCCTAAGATCAAGGGGATAGCAGATGACGAGACAATCGGCTTGTGTGTTGTTGCTGGGGGCTTGGCCAAAGTGGTAACCGTTTCATCTACACCTTCAGGGATTACTAGATCCAGCCTTGCGAAAGGCATCGGCACTTCCCCGGCTTGCCCACTAGAAATGTCAGTCATCTGCATGGAAGGTGCTTAGCCGATGTAAATAGTGATGAATCGGCAGATAGAAAACAATTGGTGAGAGCATGGGGGGTGATGACTTTCGAAACCTCCTGTCTCGACGAAGAAGTTTGCAGTCCCTTGCGAGCCCTCTTGGGGCTCACAGCTGGCCCCGCCTCGACTGATGCTCGGGGGGCAGTAGGTTCAGGAACCGGCCTTTTCCTGGGAGCCGATGGTGGCAAATCTGGCTGGCTCGGTGTGATGGTCCTCTCAGAGTCTGTTGGGCCCGATTCTCCTCGATTGGATTGTGTGTCCCCGCTGGAGGTGTCTTCGACGGAAGCCTGTAAGAAAAGGAGAGCTAGTAAGCACGAGCATGTTTGCAAGGATGAAAGATATCAACTAAGGCATGGATCAGCGTACATGCGAACTTTCTGGAGAAGGGCTCCGGCGCCTCAATGTCTTCCTGGCAGCTACCTTCCTCACCACCGTTCTTGTTTTAGTTGGAACTCGAGAGGCGGCTGACCCAGAAGTTGCTTGGTTCTTGGAAGCCGATTGTGGTGATATCGGCTGGTTCTGCATCACGACCTTTTTCAAAGGTGGCGAGTTTTTGCAGAAAAGGACCACAGGAGCTGGTGGGAAGAATTCGAAGGGGGAGCCATCACCGTGCGTAGGTTCAGGACCATCTTGTTGCTGCAAGGAGACAGAGCGGGTTATTAGAAGAATCATTTGCGAGCTGCATCAAGAAAATTTACAGGTAGTGGTACCTGTTCTGCGGGGATATCATATTCAGCATCGAGCTGTTCCAGCAACGGTCCCAGAGCTCTCTTGAAGGCATGAGTCTTCCACATCGACCACCAGTTCTCAAAACCATCGGTTGATGAAACGAAGGTGAGGTTGTTAGGGATTGGGATGGTCAGAGCATCAAAGAAGGAATAACACCTTTGACTGGTGAGAGGATCGGGCAGGTCAGCTCTGCTCTCTGTGAGATGGTGGAGAAAGAAATGGGGAGGTACTTGTCCAAGGCCAAATTGCCGAGCCACTACGCCGGCTGGTAGAATTCGTATCCAGGTTTGATTATTCTGTTGGATGTGCTCATGCCAACTGGAAGGAAACAGGGACGGATCACAGTGGAAAATAGGCCCGAAAGCTGGTGTCATCGCAAAGTTGTCTAGCTCAAGGAGATTGGATTTTCAAAATGTTCCGATTCTTCCGTAAGGAAAGAAGATAGGATTGTCCGCCTTGGAAGAAAATGCTGAACCACTTGGATGCTTCTGAGGGATCGCTTTACTACCCGCAGTCTATACAGAGCTTGGTAGCTGGTGCATCGGATCGCTTCCCTTTGGCATCCGGAAAGGTGCAACTCGCCAAAAGGGGAAGTTTGGGACATGGTTTTGAAAATACAATGAGCCCATAGCTGAATGAACCACCAAGGACCTCCTGCTTTTGACTGCTATGCCGGAGAATAGTTTGATGACATCAACTGGAGATATCGATAGACTTCTCCAAGGAACAGTTCGATGCCAAGTTGAGTGCCTTTAGCAAGTTCAGAGGCCAAGGAGAGATAATTCTTGGTTGGAGCAAGGAAGGGCCACAATATGAAATGTTCCAGCCGAAGTTGAGGAAAGCCGTGTGTTCTTTCTCTCGATGTGGCCTTTAGTTTTCATGTGGCTTTGAAGATAGGCACCCAGATTGCAGGCACTGTTTTGGAAGAAAGCTTGTAGGGGACCTTTGTCACTTAAAAGCGAGGGGTGGGTGATGTAACGTCCGGACCAGTAATCATCACCACGCCTAATGAGTTGGTGTCATGGGGCCATGACCGAACATGAAGCGATTCAGAGCATCGGACCAGAAATAGCCGATGGTTTTAGAAGATTTTCATGTTTCTCAAGGAGACAATGACAAATACAAGGCATCGGCTATTCCGTGGTTTCCCATTGGGATTGGTAAGTTTTGGCTACCCCGCTGTACCAAGAGACCCAATTTTCAGGAGGATTAGGCCAGGCTGCAAGGCCGGCCCAAGAATTCAAATCTAGGTTTTGGCTTACTTAAGGGATTCTGCTTGCCTGCAAGAGATCGATGGGCAGGACTAGATTCTGACGGGGCCAAGACAGAGAGAATTTGGGAGAGAAGGATGCGCAGAATGTACGAAACCTAAAAATTTAATGGTGGAATAGAGCATTAATTCGTGTGTTTGCTATTAATTCTAGCACCGTGTTCAGATCATGAGGAGCAGCGTACCTTGCACCAGAGACCGCTGTGTTGGTATTGGACGATTCCGCCATCTAGTTTGCCGGCGGAGATGGATCTATGCGATTGGGGATCGAGGGTTCTTGTCGCTGTAAGCTCGATCTATTCGGTGAGGCAATTGGAGATCTGGGTTAGCCTTTTTGAAGAGGGTCGCAGGCTACCGTTTGAAATTGGAGAGTGGCCGCTCAGATTTATCTAAATATGCGACCAGATTTGACCTTGTCAACGTTTGTGGGGAAAGTTGATGTGTTACCATCGGCTCTTTGGGCTTTGACTGGGTTGACCATATGAGCGTAGTATGGTGAAAGCCGATACATTACTATCGGCTTCTGGAACGTTGACCTATTTTGACTATCGGCAAAATCGAATTGGAAAAGCAATCTTTGTTGATTCAAAAGACGATTGTTTACAATGGAGCCGATTGCTTACAAAAGGAAATCTACTACTAGTACTAATACTACTAGTTCCTAATCTAGAGGCCGGTGTCGTCGCCGTTGTCTTCGCCGTCGTCGTATTTGCTGTCATCAGCGCTGCTGCCGGCGTAGTCTTCGCCGCTTTGAAGTTGTCGGGGCCTCGCCCTCCTGCCGCCATCGGTGTCCTCGCTGGACCCGGCGCGGAAGCGCTTCACCGGCGGGTATTCGTCGGAGGAGGTGTCCTCCTCCGCTTCCTCCTCCTCGTCGGAGGATTCGACGTCCTCGTCCCAGGACACGGCGTCGTCGGCGCTCTCCGCCTCCAGTTCCTCATCGACAAGGAACTGGAGGCCCTCCTCGCCGTCGGTCAGGGACTCGTCGTCCTCTGACCAGGCGGCGAAGTCCCAGTCCCTCTCGTCCCACCATTGTGGGGCGAGAGCCTCGTACGCCGCCATTGGCGGGTGCTCCGGCGTCGGCTCCCGGTCGCTCATTGTGTTGGAGGATTGGGAGGAAAGGCCGGATGATTTGGAGGAAGAAGAAGAGGCCATGGTGGAGGAAGAGGGTTTTTTAGCGGAGAAAGAGGGTTTTTTGGCTGATGGAAGAAGATGGGGGTGCAGACTGCTCAGATGAATTTAAATAAGGGGAATAGTGGGAGGTGGTTCAATGCCATAGCGGTTTCCCAGAATGTGGTGCCAAAATTGTCAAATCATGCACTGCGGAGAAGTTGAGAAGACAGGGCGTCATGATGAGGGGGCGGCGTGACGATTCTGCTCTGCAACACGTAACCCGATAAAAAAAGGAAAAAAAAACACAGAGTGGTTTTGGAATTATTATTGCCAAAACCAGGGGGGCATGTGTTATCGCCACATTTTGGCCAAAGGAGGAGATGGGCCGTAATCAAGATGGGCTTGGAGGATACATATATGCAACGTATTGCTGGAACGGCCTTGTGCGTGGATTTGGGCTAAATTGCCCGTGTATCTGTATATTATGGTAGGTTACGTTTCGGTTTAAGTAAGAGATAGAGTTGTTAGGGTTATTCCAAAGATAGAAAGTCTCCGGACTATAAATATGTACCTAAGGTTATTGAGAAAGGAGGACGATCACATTCACAACAAACACAATCTCGGCGCATCGCCACCCCTTGCTTCTAGGGTTTCTTTCGGGTAAGTGTCATGCTGCCTAGATCGCATCTTGCGGTCTAGGCAGTATCTGCTTATGCGTTATTTAGTGTTACTCGTACTGAAGCCTTGTTGATGGCGAGTAATACTGTTATCATAGATTTGTTTGGGCTAGCATCGGTACCCTTTTTTTGTTATGATTGCTTAGTTATGCTGCCTTTAGTTATCTCGCTGCCTTTGCACCTTTTTCGGGTGTAAGGGCAGCATCTTGCTTGATCTTTATTTAGTTGATTTGATTTGTTATAGTTTTGCCTTGTTTTCCAAGGTTTAGTTTGATATCCACATAGTCAGGCCTTGCAAACGGGTTGAACGATCCAGTAGTATGTAAGGATATGGTTTGCCAATTCGAGAGGAGTTGTTCCGGGAATTGACTTTACGTCGGTTGTTAGGCCTTCTCTAGGGTTAGTTTTCTATCATCTTTTGCATCTACCAGGCTCAATTACGTGTAGGACGTTCCAATTATGTGGTGAAAACGTTAAACTGTCGTAGGTCGATTTAACTTGTATTGATGAAGCAAAACCCCATGTTATCGTAGATCTAATGCAGAACCATGGGATAATCGGCCAGGAGCCGATTCAGTGGAAACCCGGGAGCCGGTCATGCTCGAATTTTACGTATACTTGTTTGCCATGCAGGAAACTAATCGAAGCAATCCATCACCTTCCTGACCAGGTATAGGTCAGGTGGCACGCCCTTGCATCAGCCAGGACGTGTGCCGGAGTTTTGCGGGTCGTTGCCCGAGGGACCAGGGCCCACCAGCAGTTCTGGGAGCCTCCCGGCTCTTCGTGTTGCTCGTCGCTGCTCGCCGGTGGGTTTTGACAGGCAACAGGAGGGTGATGACGAACGAGAACTCTGCGGAGCCCGATGCATCAGCAGATCTGTCCGGCGGACACAAATGCCGCGAAACTTCAAGCTTCCTTCGGACACTCCGAAGTTTGACGGCACATAGGACCCCAAGGCGTGGCTCATTGACCACTTGTCGTCCGTCAAGCTACACGGCGGAAACAAGGAAACCGCCATGGAATGCCTTCAGCTGCAGCTGACAGACGCAACTCGGATCTGGCTTAGCAGCCTGTCCTCGGGATCCATCCGAAGCTGGGAGGAGCTGGCATACAGTTTTTTCCAAAACTTCAAGGGAACCAGCAAGAGGCCTGCCTCGATCGAGGAGCTGCGGGGCTGCACCCAACGAACGGGCGAATCCATTCGCTCGTACATACTGCCTGGTCCAACACCAAGAACTCCGCGGCGCACATCTCTGAGGAGAGAGCTATCGACGCCTTCAAGGACGGCGTCAAACACCAGGACTTCAAAGAAGAACTTGGGCGTGTCAAGCCCAAGACACTCGACCACCTCATGGACATCGCCAACAGGTGGGCTGACGGCGAAGACTCCGTCCACCGGGCGCACTCGGAGGAGGAAGACGACTACGGCCGGCGACGTGAGCGCTGTAGCAAGAGGATTCGTGCATCTATGACGATTGCAATGGACCCGACATGGTCGCGGATGGCTACGCCGACCGCCGCAGCGACGACAACCACAACAACGGCGGATACTGCGGAAGCAACTTCCGCGATGGAGGGCGCCCAACGCAGTCATGGCAACGTCGTGGCCGTGACGACGGACCCTCAGCATACGACAAACTGTCGGGTCCATGCACCATCCACTTCTACATCGACAAGCAGGGTGGCAAGAAGAAGGCAAACCACATGCTCAAGGACTGTCGTGAGTTCCAGAAACTCAGCGAGAGTATGGACCAGATGAGGCAGCAAGCCCCGAACCCTGGATGCGGGAACGCACCCGCACCAGGAGAGATCGCACATGGAGCTCCTCCACCACCACCTGCGGGACCTTCGAATCATCCAATCACACTCGCGCAGAACAACGGTGGGCACGGGTACCCCGCGCCGAAAGGATCGCTGATGATCCAAAAAGGGCGCCCAACAAATAGGGTGCAGAAGAAAATCACCTTCAAAATTAACCTGGCTGTGACCGCTCCGCCCGCCATCCCTGAGTACCTCAGCGGATCGGAGTCCTACATCACGTTCAGCCGTTCGGATCACCCTTGTCAGGTCCCTCACCCAGGTCATGCTTCCCTGGTGCTCGAGGCGTAGATCGGCGGGTTCGACATGAGCCGCGTCTTCATGGACGGCGGCAGCGGCATCAATCTGATCTTCGCCAGCACCTTGGCAGCAATGCGGATCCCGCTGTGAAGCCTGGAACAATCTGATACAACGTTCCACGGCATCGTCCTAGGGAAGGGTGTATTCCCCCTGGGAAAGATATGGCTCGACGTCATCTTCGTCAAGCTGGATAACTTCTGATGCGAGCGACTCGAGTTCGAAGTGGTGGACTGGCCATCACAATACCATGCCATCCTCGGGCGCGTGGCATTCGCACGATTCCTGGCGGTATCGCACTGTGCGTACCTGCTACTCAAGATCCCAGGACCCAGGGGCGTCATCACGGTCCACGGGAGCTTCACCCGATCGGACCACTGCGACAGGGACTTCAACAGAATCTCCCAGTCCTTCGCCATGCAGGAGGAGCTTGTAAGGCTCCGCGAGGTGACGGACAACGGTGCACCCCTAGACGCCAGCAGATATGTCCTTCGACTCCACCGTCAACACAAAGAAGGTGCAGGTCCATCCAACGGATGCTTCCAAGACGGCGCTGATCGCCAACGACCTCAACTCCGCATAGGAAAGCGCGCTCGCCGAATTCCTCCGTGAGCGCTGGGAAATCTTCGCCTTGGTGTCCTGCGGACATGCCAGGAGTTCCCAGGGAATTCGTCGAGCATGCACTCAATGTCTTTCTAGACGCCAAGCCCGTCAAACAGTCCATCGGACGACTATCCGAACCACAGGCCGAAGCAATCGGAGTCGAAGTCAACAGACTACTCGATGCAAATTTCATCAGGGAGATCAAGGAGAGCGAATGGCTCGCCAACACCGTGATGGTCCCCAAAAAGGACACGGACATCCTGCGGATGTGCGTGTACTTCACATCGCTGAACAAGCACTTCCCGAAGGATCACTTCCCTCTTCCTCGGATCGATCAGATCGTCGATTCGACTACAGGATGCGAAAAACTCTCCTTCCTCAACGCCTACTCAGGCTGCAACCAGATTCGATTGAAGGTCGAAGATCAGGAAAAAACGGTGTTCATCACGCCGTTCGGAGTGTTTTGCTACAACACAATGCCCTTCGGGCTGAATAACGCAGGGGCCACGTACCAATGGTGCATGCAGGCCTGCCTGAAGGACCAGATTGGCCGCAACATACAAGTCTATGTCGACGACATAGTTATCAAAACAAGGGAGGCCAAGATGCTCATCGACAATCTCCGCGAGACGTTCGATAACCTTGATCGATACAAGATCAAGTTAAACCCAGAAAAATGTGCCTTTGGTGTCCCATCTGGTCAGCTACTAGGCTACTTCATCTCCCAGCGAGGGATCGAGGCGAACCCGAAGAAAATCCGGGCCATAATGGCCATGGAGAAGCCAAAGAACCTCAAGGGCGTCCAGCAACTTGCCGGGCGAATCGCGACATTGAGCAGGTTCATCAGCCGCATGGGCGAAAAAGCCCTGCCGTTCTATGAGCTGCTGCGCAAGGCAGACAAATTCGAGTGGACGCCAGAGGCGGATTATGCATTCGAAGATCTAAAGTGGCTGCTCTCTACCTCGCCCGTCTTGGTTACGCCAAAGGAACGCGAGCCTTTACTGCTGTACATAGCAGCTACACACCAGGTGGTAAGCACCGTACTAGTGGTCGAGCAATCCGAAGAAGGCAATACCCATGGGGTCCAACACCCAATCTACTACCTCAGCGAGGTATTGACGCTGACAAAGCTGAGGTACCCTCACTACCAGAAACTCGCCTACGGCGTGTTCATGACGGCTCGTCGGCTGAGTCACTACTTCCAGGAGCATCAGGTGATGGTCGTCAATGAGGCACCCCTGAACAGCATCCTGAACAACCCGGAGGCCACATGACGGGTGGCCCTGTGGGGCATCGAGATGTCACCTCTAGACATCGTCTACGAGAAGCGCCATGTGATCAAGTCTCAGGTCCTCCCGGACTTCCTCGTCCACTGGATGGAACTGCAACTGCCAGACACGCCGGACATGACACAGTCATGGACGATGCAATTTGAAGGCTCCAAGCGTGAAGCTGGAGCAGGAGCCGGGGTCATACTGACCTCCCCGCAATACGACAAGATGAAGTATGTCCTCCGAATAAAGTTTCGAGCTTCCAACAATGAAGCCGAATACGAGTCCCTCATCCACGGCATGCGGATGGCCAAGATCTGCGGCGCAACGCGCCTCGTCATCTACGGTGACTCCAACCTCGTCGTCCAGCAGACAATGAACGAGAGCGACGCGCACGCCGCCAACATGATCACGTACCGCGCACTCTATAACGCACTCGAAGGAGACTTTGACGGCTGCGAGCTTCGGCACGTTGGGAGAGAAATCAACGAAGAGGTCGACGGACTCACCAACATCGGCTCCACCTGCGCACGGGTGCCACTAGGTGTGTTCCTCAAACAGATCTGCGTGCCATCCATCAAAAGGAAATTCCCCAAGGGATCACCTGAAGAAGCAGAACACCCGGGGGCTGCGCTACCCGAAGGACATGAAGGACCCGAAAATCTCGATACATAGGTCGCAGCGGTCAACCTAATGCAGGTCATGGCAGTCGAAGAAACTTGGACACTGCCATACCTCCGATATCTGATAGATGGGGAGCTGCCTAACAACCCGACAGATGCCCGACGCATATCTCGCCGGGAAAGGCCTTCACCATCATCAATGGCGAGCTGTACAAGCGCAGCATTTCGGGTGTACTCCAAAGGTGCGTCACCATCGGTGACGGCAAAACCATCCTCCAAGACATCCACGAAGGCATCTGTGGCCATCATGCGGGCAGCCGCGTCCTTGTAGCCAAAGATCTACAAGATGGATTCTACTGGCCAACGGCATGAACGACGCCAAGGACATCGTCCGAAGTTGCAACAGGTGCCAAAGGTTCGAAGATAAACCGCACGCATCCGGATCAGAGCTTAGGCCCATACCTTTGTCCTGGCCCTTTGCCCAATGGGGCCTCGACATGATCGGCAAACTGCCACAGTCCTCGAAAGGAGGTCACGTCTACCTCCTGGTTACAGTCGAAAAATTGACCAAGTGGATTGAAGCCATGCCCGTCACTAACCAAAAGGGCAAAACTGTCGTCAAGTTCTTTGAATCCATTGTCTACAGGTTCGGCATGCCGCATAGCATCATCACCGACAATGGATCGAACTTCATCTCCAAAGAATTCCAGGACTTCTACGAAGATCTCGGAATCAACATCACATACGCCTCCGTGGCGCACCCGCAAACGAACGGGCAGGTCGAGAAGGCCAACGGCCTCGTTGGCGCTGGCATCAAGAAGCGCCTAACGAGCCCGCTAGAGCAGCTCGCCGGAGCCTAGACCCAAGAGCTTCCCTCTGTCATGTGGAGCCTGCGCACAACGCCAAATAGCTCAACCGGGTACACGCTTTTCTTCATGGTGCACGGAGCCAAAGTCGTGCTTCCAGCAGAGGTACGCCACAAGGCCCCACGGGTCGTCGCCTACAGCGAAGCCGAATCGACGACCGCACTTGAAGACGCCGTCGACACACTCGACGAGGCACGCGACATAGCAGCAGCTCGGTCAGTGGTATACCAACAGAGTCTCCGCAACTACCACAGCCGACGGCTACGCCCAAGGTCCTTCGTCGAAGGAGACCTAGTCTTGCGACTCAAGCAAGAACGACCGAAGAAATTCGAGTCACCATGGGAAGGACCCTACATCGTCACTAAAGTCATCCCAGGTGGCGCCTATCGCCTCAAGCACATGGAGTCTAGAGTCGCATACTCCAACCCATGGAACGTCGCACAGCTGCGACTCTTCTACCCCTAGCTACCTCCCTCTTTTACTTTCAATAAGGCTATTCAGCCGAACAATGTACCTCCTTCTTACGATATGAATAAAGCTAGGTGTCTCGCCCCAAAAAAATTTCACCTATTATCTGCATTTTACTCCATATTACAACACACTCGGGGGCTCCCCTACCTCCCGACTTCGTCGACTGAGGATAACGCGTGTACACCTGAGTAGCTGACCATGTCAGGCTAAAAAAAGGACACGTATACAAACAAAACACCACGTGCTACACAACAATAAAAATTTAGAATATAATAAAGGGCACAACACGCCCAGTCGCGAATATATACAAATTTTACATCTATCTCTTTTACAGGTCCTACCTATTCTGAAGAATAGCCCGCGCACGCTGCTCAAACAGATCTACAATTTGTTCGGCATACTGCCTTACAGCCGCATAGTGTGGACGCATATCCCACGCGCTGCCATCCGGCCGAAGAGGCGGCCCATCCGCTACAGCAGACAGATCTACATCGGGACGATGCAACCACACAAGGGAGAGCGCAGCCTTCACCCCTGCGACAAGATGATGCCGAACCAGTTCCCGGAAACGATGCACATTTTGAAACTTCGACAGCAGGCCATAGAGGGTTGATGGAACCTCATCCAGCGGAAACATCACATGCAGAACTGACGCCAACGAAGACTGCACCTGACGAAGCACCCGCGATACCTGGTGGACACGATCCTGCACCGTCGCAAGGACCATGGCACGATCACGGTCCATCCAGAAGAACCCGCCGGCCTCCATGTCCTGTTGGGTCAGCAGTTGATCCAAACAGCAACACGCTCCTTTTCCTCCCTCGGAGCAATGTTTGCACCTGCAATACTTGCAAAAAGTAAGATAAAAGGCCAACAGGTGCATCTGAAACAATGAGCAGCAGCTCGAAAATCTCACATTGCAGTTGTTCGGACAAGTGACGCAACTCCATCATCAAATACTCATCCCTGGCAGTGGACCGCTCTGCCTTCGATTTCCACACATCGGCGTGGCCACGTACCCCAAGCAACTCTTTCTCAAGGCCACGGACGCGGTCTCGAAGAAATATAAGCTGCGACGCACCATCCAGGGATGGCCGCAGCTGCGATGAAGGCGAAGTATCAACGGGATCATCACTCGAAGGACCCTAGAGTAACAGAAGACAAGGACATGAACAAGCAGATGAAGGAGCACAGAACTCGAAAATTCATTATGTGCAGCAAAAATCCACTATGTGGCACAAGGATCGTTCACAGAGATAATTACAACAAAAGAAACGATAATATATCCTACACCTACAAGGCCTATGAAGCTGCCTCCTGAGTAGCCTCGGAGCCGAACTGTCTCCCCTTGGCCTCTCCCTGCTGCCTCAACGCGTACTCAGCCAACAAGTCAATCAACTTCGGCCCATAATGCTTACAGCGAGCAGCATAGATGGCGAAGGATACCTCGGATCCGTCAGCAACTGTTGGCATCCGGGAGGTGACCTGATGAATATCCAGCTCCGCTCCAGAGGACATGGCCATCGCCAGCCCGACGGACGCACCGATGCCTTTCTGCTTGCGCTTGTACGCCGCAGGAGCTTCGGCTGACAATGCATCCGCCAAAGCATCAACATCTTCGAGGGCGACGCCCTTGGGGACGAGCTCCTTATAGAAGCGCCCAAGAACCTCCTTGGCCTTAGCAAGCGAGCCGACCACGGTACCACTGCGGTCTTCGACCGCCGCAGTGGCATCATCCAGAGCACTTCCGTGCTCCAGGACACCACGGTCAAACTCGATGCTTGCGACATCTAAAAGAAAAGAAAGGGCAACATAAATAAAAGCACAGCAAGGAAAAACAAGGAGGCCGAAAAAGGGAAGACGAAGCAACTCACCCGAAATAGCCTTGGCAGCCGCCATCAGCTTGTCGGCTACCTCCTTCTCACGCGAAGCCGTGGCGGTGGCGAGTTTCTCCTCGCGGTCCATAGCCTCCCGCTGCAGGCGCTCCTTGGCCGTGGCCGCGTTGGCTAGCTCCAGCTCGAGGCGCTCCTTCGCACCAACGGCGACCTCGGCCTTCTTCTCCGCTTGCCCAAGACTCTTTTTGAGAGCATCAAGCTCACAGAGAGAGGTATTGTGGTCCTCTGTAGTCAGCAAAACACCTATCAGATCGAAGAGCAAAGAAATACAAGAAGAAGCAAAAAAGACCAAGTCGTAAACATATCTTGAAGCTGTTTGAAACTGGCCTCCAATGCCAGGTGCTGCTGCACCAGCTGGTTGACGCCTTACACCAAAGGCTGCAAAGGGCACTGCTCGTCAAAAGAACGGCTCAGGGGCTACGCCCAAAGAACGAGCAAAGCAAGTTGAACACACGAAAAACGCTCAGGGGCTCCCCCGAGACAAGAAGCAAAAACAAAATAATCAGCAGATCACCCGAAAACGCCCGGGGGATCCCCCGGCGGCAAGAGAAAAGAAAACTTACGTGATTGGACAACGACTCTGAAGGCCCAGCCGAAGTCTTCTAGGGGACGACCACCCGAGCCTCCTGTGGAGAAGGGTTTGGAGCAGCGCCCTCAGAGGTGGCCACCGTCTGAGGAAGAGGAGGAGCAACCTTTGACTCCCCCACCATCTCTTGAGTGCCATCGCTGGAGGAGCTGGAGGAGGAGTGGCTACAAAAGGAAAAATCAGCCAAGTACAAAGTAAACAGACAAGAACAAGCAAACAAGGAACTAAGGAAACTTACGAGTCGAGCGAGATCAAGTCAAAGACAAGAGGGGTCTTCCTGCCCTTCTTCTCTTCTTTCTTCTCTTCCTTCTTTTCTTCCTTCTTCCGCTTCGCCGGCGGGTGCGGTTCCACTGCCCGCACGGGCACGGCCGGAATAGGAGAGGAAGAGACCCCGTGATCCCCACTATGATGCTCGAGGCCTAGCGGATTCCTAGGAGTTGACAGAGTCAAAGCATCCGACGATTCGCTGGAGCTCCGTGTCCGCTTACGAGTGTGATCCTCGCTCGACTCGTTGGACTCCTCGGCCGGCGATCGCGCTGATGGAAGTTCAGACATGGAGTCCACTACCTCGTTGTCCGGAGCATCCGGGAACACTTCGAGCAATGGAGGCGACATGCCTGGCACCTTGAATTCCTGCGTAAGAAGAAAACAAAATTTCAGCACAAAAATATGCAAGGACAACGCAGTCGAAAAATAGCGCAACACACACGTCCCAGATATACACCCGCGGAACCGGACGAGAAGTGGAGAACGGGGGAGTCACGGGGGCATCCTCTCCAGCCTTGAATTTCAGCAGCGGGCGAAGAATCCCATCGAGATACCCCTTGGATAACTCCTCAGCCGAAACCCTAGTCGGATCACGATGACCCGAATAAAGAAACATCAGGTGCGCCCTAGCCTGGAGCGGCTGCACCCGACGTTTGAGAAAGGTGCGGATGATATCCACACCGTTCACCTCTTTCTCCGGAATCAACTGGAGATCCTCCACCTAAAGATAGAGCCCCTCTATCTCCGCCACCTCGCCATCCAAGATCTGGTTCTTCCATGACCTCTTCGGCTCGATTTTTTGGGAGGGGTCGAAAGGAGCAAGACCAAAATTCTTCCCAGGTACCGTGGAGTCGCGGATGTAAAACCATCGCCTCCGCCAGTACTAGACAGATTCAGACATAGAAAAGGAGAAGAAAAGAAGATTGGATTTGAGGGAGATGATGCAACCCCCAATGGGATAAACACCATCAGAGCCAGATTGCCTCTTCACAGAATAGAGTTTCCGGAAGAGGCCAAAGTGCGGCTCGACACCGAGCCAACACTCGCAGAAAGTAATGAAACAGGCGACATGAAGAAGAGAGTTGGGAGAAAGATGATGTAGTTGGATACCATAAAGAAAAAGCAATCCACGAAGGAAATCGTGGACTGGGAAGGAAAATCCCCAAAGGACAAAAGCGAGGAACATAACCCGAAACCCAGGGGGGATGGGGAATTACCTCATTGCCGGGAAGTTTGACGGCCTCCCTGTCTTGCGGGATCAGGCCCCACTCACGGAGCTTGCAGAGATCACTCTCGCGCGTCTCCGATCGCCGCCAGCCACCATCGGTGACACGGGTGGCGGCGGAACCTTTTTTGCCGCCGGTGGCCGCACTGGTACCAACCGCAGAGAGGACTTCTTGGGCTTCCCCATTGCAGTGCGGCGGTGACGCCGTTGAGCGCGCAGAATCAAGGAAGGAAAAGCTCGAGGAAATTCCAGTGCGATGTGAGAACGCTTAGAGAAGAGGGGAGAAGTGAAACACGAATGGCCACAGTAAAAACAAACCCACCTTTTCCCCAATGATTATAAGGACGAGAACGATGCACGACGACCATCCATCGGGAAGACCTAGAGCCAACCTCAAGATCTAGCCGTCCACTTGTCAGAACAGTAGCGAACCGTCGCTCACATGTCGTCCACTACGCACAGAAATCGAGGCGACGCCGTAATTATCTCCACGCCGTGCGTGACAGGTCAACTCAAAGTTAGAAGGTCGGACCCATGTTCGTCCAGTCAAGTCAACTCTGGCGCCACAGAAGCTTGAGGTCACCGATCGTCAGCACTGACGTCATCGAAAGCTATACTAGCAACGGTTACAATTCTTCGGCTACACAGCTAAGAGTACTCACTCGAATCTATGATTCGATTAATTACTCGGGGGCTACTCCTATCAGGAGCGCTGGCCGCGCACCGGAAGAACGCTGAAAGTACTAAACCATCGAAATATTTCTTTGAGTCCCACGTCGAGTCTACGACTCCACTACGAACTCGAGGGCTACTCCCATAGGGAGGTTGGATTCAAGCATCTGAAAAATTTGTGTCCTACGGACCTAAAAGTCAACAAAGACCGAATTAAAGTCTCTGCTCGAGTCTGCGACTCGAATAGACACTCGGGGGCTACTCCCATAGGAAGCGCTGGTCGCGCACCCTATGAATCGTCGACTGCGATCCTTCGGATCAGCACGAAAAAACGTTTTGGCAACTATGCCCCAGCCAACGCTAAGTGAGTAAAACATCCTCCTTGGCCACCCGAAACACCTCCGCGGTGATAAAATTTTTGGATGATGTGTCTGCGACACAAAGATAAGACCTATAGATATCATCTGATGGCCTAGCAACGCACACGACTGCGCTCTGCTAGTGAGAACCCGTGCCAGCAGGCGCGATAAAAAATCCCGACGGACGCATTGGGTACATCATTAAATTTACTAGAATTCCATTCCTGTAAGTCCTCCGCGGCCTGAGTCGAATTGCGCCAGCATGCGTTCCGGATTCGAGTCGAGGGACTCGAATCTGAAGAAGATCATGTTGTTTTGTCCTAAGACAATTAACTAACCCTGATCCGTCGGGAGAGTCAGGCACACGCATCAATAATCCCTACACACTCAAATCATTCTCTAGCAAACAGAGATAGCCGCACCCGAAAGAATGAGGAGTCCTCAGCCGAATCTACGATTCGACTGAACACTCGGGGGCTACTGACATGGTTATACCCTACGGGTACACGACCCTAGCATACCTGGTCTAGCCCAAGGAAGGCCCACAACATATACACGCCAGCCCATGACGAATTTCAGGTGGCCAGGGCCCATGACGCCTTCGGATCCTTGGGGAGCAAGACTAGAGTAGATAGAAAGTTTAAAGGGGTAAACCCTAAAACCTGTAACCGACTCGATCTGTGCATGGGACCTGCCTACCTCTGTATAAAGGCCAGGAGGGCGCGACGAGGAGGCTCTCTTAAAATCTCTCGCACACCACCGTATACACACCTCCACGCCAGATTGCATCTGCGCATCTTGTAACCTTCGGTTCCACCATAATCAGAGCAGACAAGCAGGAGTAGGGTTTTCCCTCCGGGGGCCTGAACCTGGGTAAACCTCGTGTCCCCGTGTTGCTTGTTTGCTAACCGTTCCGCGATCTCCAGCATCTCCAAAACCCAAGTCCATAACAATGGGCATTGACGAGATTACACCTCGTCAATAATGTTGAGACATAACAATGTCTCAAAGTAATAACCATGTCATAAAATTACCTTAGGAAAAATTAAGCACAATACAATAATGCCATGATGATAATCATAATAATAAAATGCCTTCCATAAATTAAAAGGCATTATCGATAATTGAGCAAGGAATTTAATTGCATGATTAAAACATTATGGAATTACTTAACATTATTAAACATAATATGCCATGTAAAATGTAGCCCTTTAAACCTTTTTTATTTTAGCCCAAACATTATTTATGCAACTCGCATTAACTTAAATTAAAAAGAGAGGGAAAGCTCTTAATTTGAAGAAAGGATAAAAAACCCTCCTTAATAGGCTGCATTAAACCCTGCCCTTATTTAATTCTGGTCCATAATATCCCATTAGTTTGTCTAGACCACCACCTTTTTTATATATAAGTGGGCCAGAAAGTCCTTCTGGACTGAGCCAAAAAGACCCAGCCCATCTCCCCTGATGCCCCTTGGTGGCCTATTGGGCCAGACAAGCGACCGACTAACCATGAGCCATTGGATTTCATCCAACGGTGGACGAGGGGCGCGGGTGGAACAAAACCAGCCCCCTTCGACCGGCCCCACCTGAACCCTAATCCCCATTCGCCTCCTTTCCCCTCGGTCTCTCCCTCCCGCAGCGATAAAACACATCAAGGGAGAGCAAGCATGGTGGCAAAGCTAGCCACAAAACGGAGGACGACGGCGCTGGTGGGTACCTCTTGCCGGAGTTGCGTGTAGCCTTGGCTAGCGCGCAACTCCGTCGAGCAGTGCTTGCCGGCGACCTATGCGACACGACCACGAGCAATCGTGTTGCGGGAGTCCCCGCGACGGAGAGCCGTGGCACGTCGCCAAAACCAGCTCGGCGGCAACCTCCAACACCGACTAGCGGACGAGGAAGCGAAACCAGCGTCGGTGTGGTGGACAGCAGACGGCTCGGGTGGCCCGAACGCATCCACTTGGCTAAGGAAGCGGCTTTAGCGGCGCCGTGGACAGCGACGACGAGAAGCCGGTAAGGTAAGCATCCACCACGTCTCAATTCATAAAATTAGGGTTAGGGTTCCTCAATTTAGGTATTAGGGTTAGGGTTCTTAGGAAATAATGAACTAGGGTTTCTGATTTGGGGAATTTCACTTATGAATTGCAAAAATTAGCTTAATCCCCACCACATAAGTCCTTAATTGAAACCCTAGAATCATATCTTCCTCAGTTAAGGCTTGGATTATTCAATTAGGGCTAAACCAAAAGTGAAAAACAGCTCAGGAACCACAAACTTGAACATGAGATTGATTTTAACATCAAAAACATGCACCAGGGGTGCAGACTTGAAACTAGAGGGCTCTGATACCACGGTTGGATTCCTTGGATCAACTAGCTCAAGATTTAAACCACCAATAAGATAGGATTAAAAGCAACTTATCTGGATTATAGGCTCTTAATTGTTTCTTTTTCAGGACATCTCCCAGAACATGTAGGCCTTCCGATGGCTGGTTTGTGCTTGCTGGATTGGGTAGCAGCTAAGGAGTTGAGAGAGAGAGAGTTCTGGATTATTACTCTTCTTCTCTTGTACACCCCTTATATATATACACACAACTTTTTTTATATATTCCTGGGTGTACGTACTTCCATATTCAATATACCTCATATACGAGAGTACCATACCTACTTATCATTTTCTATATACCTCATTATTTATTCTAGGATACCCTAATACAAGTAGTATAAATCTTTTTATTAGAACCATTATTTTTATTTAATATACCACTTTTACGTACAGAAAATTAGTATATATGCAAATAATACAAGGTATATATATTTACATAATTTCTTTCACAAAACTCATTTTGGGGTATCTAGTATGTATGTAAAAATTATAAACACGTATAATAAACTCATGTATGCAGTACATTATACATAGGAGTACGTACACTCAGGTGTACCATCTCATTTCCTATGCAGTAAATTGAGACACAAATACAAAAAAAAAATTGAGACACAAATATCTAACTTACAGGTGGGTCTCCCTATGGCACCTGAGTGTACGTACAGATCAACATCACATAGATTAAACTTCAGTCTTTGCACGACTAAAGCTGAGACTACATAAGTAAACAAAGAGCAAGAAAACTAAGATGTCCAGAACAAACTGATATGCGTACAATAAAAATTCTCATCTCGATTTTAGCAAAAACAGTGTATGATTTCAGGCCAAACATGCATATTTTCAAATACACATATGAAGTTTAAACAAAGTAAAACATCAATACACAAAGCATCATAAAGTAGATAAATCGATGAGGCATGGCCTTGTCCAACGTCAACATTGTTAGAGTATGTAATATATGGTCGTATACGATACGGAGTAGTACTCCGATCATATACGTACGTCTACTGGACTGCCACGTAGGGGGTTTTCTCTACCTATATAACACGCAACCGATGGCCCGAGAGGACACGCATCGTTCCACAAAAACCAATATGGTATCAGAGCCATCCTCTTCCCTTCCCTAGCCGCCGCACAACCCTAACACCTCAGGCCGCCGCCACAGCCCTGCCGCCGCCGCACCTGCCGCCGCCTCCCTACAACAAAAACCAACAAGCCAAAAACCGCCGCCGCTGTCGCTTCTTGCCGCCGCCGCCGCAAAAACATCAAAACTCTAGACACATAAAACAAAAACCACATCAGATCGCCGCTGCTGCAAGCCTCTTGCCGCCGCCGCGTCTACAAACAGTTGCTCGCTATGGGATCTTCCTCCGCTCCAGTCTCTCTTGATGCTGCACTGGGATCTCCACCATCCCAGCTTCTTACGCGCGATAACGCGCTCGTCTGGAAAGCCCTCGTCCTTCCTGCACTTCGTGGCGCTCGCGTCCTCGCTCTTGTCGAGGGCATTGAGAAAGCCCCGGGGAACTGATGGAAGCTGAAGATGCCAGGGGGAAGAAGATCACCGTTGAGAACCCCGATTACACCTCCTGGGTCGCACGTGATCAACGGGTCCTTCGGTGGCTTCTCAATGCCCTGTCACCGGACGTCCTCGCCCATGTCATCGGACTCGAGACCTCTGCAGAAGTGTGGGCTGCTGTAAACAATCTCGTCTCACCCAAGTCCAAGACCAGAATTCAGGAGCTTCATTCTGCCCTCAATGATACTCGCAAGGGTGATCTCACCGCTGACAAATATTTTGCGAAGATGAAGTGCTTCTCCACCGAGCTTGCTACAGCAGACAAGCCTCTTGATGATGATGAGCTCATCTGGTACATCCTCAATAGTCTCGATACTGCATACAATAGCCTGGTTACAGCCGTTCGTGCCAACCCCAATATCACCCTCACAGAGCTCCTTGGACAACTACAAGCATACGACAGGCTACAAACCTGCCGACGATGGTGGCTTCCTCTCCTCTGCCAACATAGCTCGTCGTGGTAACAGTGACCCTCGCCGTGATGATCGCCCTCGTCAGTATGACAATCGCCAGGACTATCGCGACCGCCAAGACCGCCCTCGCCAGGATAACCGTGAACGTCGCAATGACCGTCGTGGGCGCTTTGATGATGATCGCCGCCGTGACAATGGTGGAGATGATCGTCGTGGACGCTATGATGATCGTCGCCGGGACGGTGGTGGAGGTGACCGTCGTGGTGATGGCGGTCGACGCAATGGTGATGGTCGTCGCATATATCGGGTCCCTACTACCTTTGTTGACGTCACTTGTCAGATTTGCAAAAAATATGGGCATCCCGCCCGTGACTGTTGGTGGCGCTATCAAGATGAGACTGATGATGAGGGAGACAAAGGCAACAAAAAATCCAACATGGCCTTTTATGGTGTTGATACCAACTGGTATCCTGATACTGGCTCCACCGACCACGTCACTCCAGAATTGAGCAAGCTCACTTTCCATGACAAGTATCAGGGGCGAGATTAAGTTCACACTGCAAACGGTAATGGTATGCATATTATCCATATTGGTCGTTCAGTCTTATGCACCCCGAATAATTCTTTTCATCTTAACAATGTTCTTCATGTTCCACAAGCTGCTAAAAACTTACTATCTGTCCACAAATTTACCCTTGATAATGATGTCTATATTGAGTTTCATCCTTTCTTTTTCTTGATAAAGGATCGCGCAACACGGAGAATCCTGTTTAGAGGACCTTGTCATGGTGGCCTCTATCCTCTCATGCCTGTCGCAAATGGGTCTTCAAGGCATGCCTTCATTTCAATAAAGTCGTCTTCCTCCACTTGGCATCAGCGTTTAGGACATCCTTCTTCGTTTGTTGTTCAGCAAATTCTTCGAAAACATAAACTCCCGTATTCCCCTGAAATAAATCCATATGTGTGATTCATGTTAACTAGCCAAGAGTCATCAGTTGCCTTATCCTATTTCCACTAGTATTTCAACTGTTCCCTTGGAACAAGTGTTCTCTGATGTATGGGGTCCTGCACCTAATTCTGTTGGCAAACACAAATATTATGTCAGCTTTATTGATGATTACATCAAGTTTACTTGGATCTATTTACTTAAAAAATCGTTCTGATGTTTATCAAGTTTTCCTCAAATTTCAACAATATGTTGAACGCAAGTTTGCTCGAAAAATTGTTACTATGCAAACTGACTGGGGTGGTGAGTACAAGAAACTTAATAGTTTTTTTCAAACTATTGGCATCACCCATTATGTTTCCTGTCCTCATGCTCACCAACAAAATGGTTCTGCTGAGCGCAAACATCGTCACATAGTGGAGGTTGGTCTCTCCCTTCTTTCTCATGCCCCTATGCCTCTAAAATTTTAGGATGAAGCGTTTCTCACAGCCACCTATCTCATCAATTTACTCCCTAGCAAAGTAATTAACTTTGAGTCCCCCACTGAGCGCCTCTTAAACATCAAACCAAACTATGATGCTCTACGCATTTTTGGCTGTGCGTGTTGGCCCAACCTTCGTCCCTATAATACACGAAAGTTAGCTTTCCGTTCCAAAAAATGTGTCTTCCTGGGATATAGTCCTCTCCATAATGGTGTCAAATGTCTTGATATTCAAACTAGACGTGTCTATATTTCTAGAGATGTGGTTTTCGATGAAAATGTTTTTCCCTTCATTGCATTACATCGAAATGCTGGCTCTCGTCTTCGCGACAAAATTCTCTTACTTCCTTCATCATCACCTTCTATTTTTGGGGATGCAGAAACTAACGATCATCTGCATGCTATAGTAGCTATTACTGTTCCTCCTCCTGTTGCCTTGCAGGGTGCCACAAGTACCAGTGAAAATTCTGCTCAAAACAGTTCCTCAGCTGCTTCTAAATCCATTGCTGAGAGTCAGTCACATGAAGGCGAAACTGGGCTGAAAATGATGTTGATTCTTCAGAACCTGCTGCTGATCACGAGACAGATCCTGCTACTGATTCCAATGCAGATATTCCCGCCCACTCCTCGGATGCCGCGCCCAGCTCGCCTACCCCTTCGCGCGCTCGTCAGCCGCCTGCCCCTCCCGCATCCCACCCACATGTGGACATGAGCAACGCTGCCTCTCCCAGCTCGCCGCGTGGAGGCCTGTCCCCTGCCCGCGCAGATGGCAGTGGATTCTCTGCATCGCCCAGCCCTGTGGCCTCTCCTGCCAGCGCTGGATCTTCTGCATCCAATGACTCCTCACCGAAACCACCGCCACCTCCTCCTGCGCCTCGCACGCGGTTTCAAAAAGGTATTATCCAACGCAAAGTGTATACTGACGGTACTATTTGATATGGTATGTTGTCCTCTACAGGTGAACCAAAAGGCTTGACTGATGCTCTTAATGACACGCACTGGCGCACTGCCATGCAAGACGGATATGATGCACTCATGGCAAATAAAACATGGACACTGGTTTCTCCTAGCACCAATAAAAATGTTATTGACTGCAAATGGGTCTATCGCATCAAGCGACGTGCTGATGGAACAATTGATCGTACAAGGCCCGGTTAGTTGCCAAAGGATTCAAACAACGGTATGGCGTTGACTATGAAGACACCTTCAGTCCTGTTGTTAAAATAGCTACTATTCGCATTGTTCTTTCCATCTTTGTTTCTCGTGGATGGAGTTTGCGGCAGCTGGATATAAAGAACGCGTTTCTACATGGTGTTCTGGAAGAGGAGGTCTACATGAAGCAACCCCCAGGTTTTGAACATCCTGATGCCCCTCATCACATCTGTAGGCTGGACAAGGCACTTTATGGACTTAAGCAGGCTCCTCTAGCTTGGTATTCCAGGCTAAGTAACAAGCTCCAAGATTTTGGTTTCATTCCATCCAAGGCCGACACTTCTCTATTTCTGTATGACAAATCTGGAATTATAATTTTTCTACTAATTTATGTTGATGATATTATTGTAACCAGCTCCTCGGATGTTGCCATCTCCGCACTGCTCAAGGATCTTAATGTTCATTTTGCTATAAAGGATCTTGGAGACCTTCACTATTTCCTTGGTATGGAGGTCAAAAGAACACATGGTGATTTGCTCCTTACTCAAGACAAATATGCTCGTGATCTTGTCGCCAAGGTTGGGATGCTTGACTGCAAGTCCGCACCCACTCCTCTATCTTCGTCTGAGCCATTGTCTCTTCATGAAGGTACTCATCTTGGTGCTGATGATAGCTCTCAGTATCACAATATTGTTGGGGCACTTCAGTATCTCACCCTTACCCATCCAGACTTGTCCTTTTCTGTCAATAAGGTTTGTCAATATCCGCATGCACCAACCACTTCCCAATGGACAGCAGTCAAACGTATACTTAGCTATGTAAAGGATACCTCGGCTCTTGGACTCACTTTTCGGAAATCATCATCCACTCTTCTTAGTGCTTTTTTAGATGCAGATTGGGCTGGCTGTCTTGATGATCGCCGCTCCACTGGTGGTTTTGCTGTTTTTATTGGTCCAAATCTGGTATCCTGGATAGCTAAGAAACAAGCAACTGTCTCTCGTTCTAGTACTGAAGCTGAGTACAAAGCCCTTGCTAATGCTACTACAGAATTGATTTGGGTTGAGGCTATTCTTGCTGAACTTGGTGTCACCCTACATGAGAAGCCCTGTCTTTGGTATGATAATCTGTGTGCCACTTTCTTGTCAGCTAACCCAGTTTTTCATGCTCGCACCAAACATATTGAGATTGACTACCATTTTGTTCGAGAACGTGTCGCCAACAACAAGCTTGCAATCAAGTTTATCTCTACCATAGATCAGATCGCTGATGGATTTACTAAAGCCCTGCCTGTTCAGCGTCTACATGAGTTTCAGCGTAATCTAAACCTCTCACGTGGTTTAGATTAAGGGGGATGTTAGAGTATGCAATATATGGTCGTATACGATACGGAGTAATACTCCGATCGTATACGTATGTCCACTGTACTGCCACGTAGGGGACTTTTCCCTACCTATATAACACGCAACCGATGGCCCAAGAGGGACGCATCGTTCCACAAAAACCAATAAAAATAAGTTAACATCTGAACTGAATCCCTTTACATAGTGAAAAGACACGCAATTGTATAAGTTAACATCTGAACTTGCAATGAATCCCTTTACGCGGTGAAAAGACATTGCCATCCTAGAAAGAATGTACAAAACATAACTGGAGAAGCTACTAATCCATGTCGTCTACATGTCACAAGAATCTACAGCTTAAAATATCCCGAACCTCATGCTGCTCCAGGAGCTTGGCCATGGTGTCCAGCTCGTCGGAGCCGAGAGCACGGCTTAGATCCACCTCCACCGTGCCTTTTCCCTCTGAAGTCTCTCCTCCCGAGTGAACCTGACCGGAGCGGTGGAAATCAAGAAACCCTAGAGCACGAGGAGGGGAGGAGAGGTGATCAGGAACGAGAACTAACCGTACAGAAGGCCCTATCAACTGTCGGCTGCCGTCACTGGAGAAGGTGTCTCTTCGTGGCGTCCCAGGCTAGCGTCTGCGCCACCGCCTCCGGTCCACGGCGTCCCGAGGGCAGCGTCTGCGCCGTCGCCTCCGAGCTAATTTTTTCCCGGAAGAAACTCAAGGTGACGGTCGTGTGTGAGAATACCGGGCTGTGTTGAGTTTGCGTTGGGGATTTTTGGGGATGGTCGGGGATAAAACTCGAGAAACCACTATAAGTAAACATCCTCGTGAGGAACTTCAGGGATCAGCGACCGGCCGAGCCTGGAAAAAACCAGAGGAGTAAACGAGGCCTTAGTGGGTCGGCGGAGCCCCATAGTGGGATCATAAGCCTTGAACTTTGTGGGCTGGATGGGGAGGGGAGGGGGGAGGTGCCCGCCCCTACATATCGTAGTGCTACGGTGTAGTCTCAGATATTGGACAAGAGGGTGCACCTAGAGGCGGTGTTAGGAAAAGGACCCAAATGAATACCATTACTAAACCCCTAAAATACGATTAAACTGAAACTTAAATACAATTTCAATTAACCATACGAACACTATTGAAACCTGCAAAAACCTACCACGAAACCCTAATAAAAATCGTGAAACCTTTTGAAACCAAGATTGTCCACGGAAGTTGCTCCTTTTCATGTGAGTGATGTTCAGTCACAATTACTACTAAACATTCACAGGTTCCGGTTTACTTCGTTAATTAAAAGTGAGTCTAACAAATAAATAGCTGGTTATTTTGATTATTTCTAGCACACTTGTTTGTATGGTGTATTTTTTTTTAATATTATTTGAGTGGAATAGATGATAAAATTGATACAGTCTGATCATATGACATGTATATCAGATAGATAGGATAGTAGCTCTAGAAACAGAGTAATTGGTCTTGTTTTTGACCAATTGTAGGTTATCTTTTCTCGTGGATTCTGTCACGTTTCCGTTTACCTTCAGATTGACTTCATATTCAGTGCTCTGGTCCAGCTAGCGGAACATATTCCTGTTCATTACTCTGCTATATATTGGCATAGTAGTAGTGCTTGTAATGATACGAGTAGCCAAGGCACATAACCTAGCTTGCAATTTGTTAATGTTCATCGTGCTGCAATGCATGCGATTCTGCGAATGTAAATCGTGAAAGGAAGACACAAGGATTCCCCTACTGAAATGCTCAACATCTAGTACGTATATATGCAAATACTTGCCGTCTGCACTTCAGCCGGGCACTATAAAAGGGGCATGGACCATGGAGTCGAGAGACTGAGTGAGGCAGGGCAAGACAGCCGGCAGCCATGGAGTGCCCCCAATGCGGTACGCGATTCGCCGTTCCGCGTGGTGCGCGCACCGTTCAGTGCGGGCACTGCCGCGTGGTGACGCGCGTCGAACGGCATGGCGCCGTGAGCTTCGTGAGGAACATGTTGACCAACATAACCGGCGGTGGGCGCACGAAGCCGCATCCAGGATACCCGAGAGTCCAAGGCAACAAGCGCGCCCTCCTGGTCGGCATCAACTACACGGGAACGGCCTCCCAGCTGAACGGCCCCATCAACGACGTCAAGTGCATGACCTTCCTGCTCTCCATCAAGTATGGGTTTTCAGGCGATTCCATCCTCGTCCTTACCGGTAAGGGATAATATATCTTCGATCGATGTCATGTCGTTCTCGCACAGTCGCACGTCTCAGATTTCTCGAGGACAGCACATGCGATTGATACGTTTGTTCTTGTTGGCAGATGAACAGCTCGACCCCTACAGGAGGCCAACAAGATCCAACATCCTAGTGGCCATGCGGTGGCTGGTGCATGACTGCAGCTCCGGGGACTCTCTTGTGTTCCACTTCTCCGGCCACGGTAATCAGGTGGAAGACGACGAAGGCGACGAATTGGACGACGAAGACGAGACCATCTGCCCGCTCGACTGGGAGCAGAGCGGCGACATCCGGGACGACGAGATCAACGAGATACTCGTCCGTCCGCTCGTGCACGGCGTCAGGCTCCACGCCTTCATCGACGCCTGCCACAGCGGCACCGTCCTTGATCTCCCCAACCTCTGCCACATAAAAAGGTACGTAGTTCGCCATTAGGCCGCTCTCCACCACCTTATGTAGGAGTACGATAATTAAAAGCTGGACTGTTTTTTTAGGCATGGGAAACCCCAGTGGATCGATCAAACCCCTCCAACGGGTGCCTGGAAGAACACGAGCGGCGGACACGCGATCCTGATCAGCGGCTGCGCCCAGAACGACGATTCGCAAGATAGTTGCGGCGACGAGACCATGGTCATGGGAGCCCTGACGTACAGCTTCTTCGCGGCGGCGTGGTCCGCGCATCGCCCGCTCACCTACGGCCAGCTGCTTTCCAAGACAAAGGCGATCATCGCTGACTGCAACAGCGACAGCCAGGGCCACTGCAGCCTCCCCGCGGCTATTGCCCCACATGTCCGAGAGGTGGTGAACTTCAGTGGCGTGCAGGAACCTCAACTGTCTTCTTCCGAGATGTTTGACATCAACAGGAGGACGTTCATGCTATGAATTAACCAGATGTACTATACAAGACGTATATGCTCGCCGAATAATTCCATCTTAGATTTTTCACCCAGAGGTTAGTATAGCAAATATTTCCATCAAATACATAACGTACTCCCTCCACACCATAATTCTTGTCGTGGTTTATAAGATTATGGAATGAGGGAATTTAATTACTAGTACGAATTCTCGGGGTGATACACCCCTTTTCGGAAAGAAAATAGTGGAAACTCCAGGTTTTTGAGTTTAATTTGAACTAATCTCATTATGCGCGCACTCGCACGCCCACCAGCCCCTATCGGGCAGATTGTTTGATGTTATACATTGACGAGAAAAGATGATAGCAGCCTTCAGGAGAGCGTCGGTAAGAGAAAGTACAGAAGAATGTTTTTTTTAATCACTAGATACCAATTACATCTAGACTCTACGAAAATCTATTACCCTATTAGCACTACATAGCCAAATAAAATTTATATAAAAGAAAAGTCCCGCTACAGTGATTAGTTTCTTAAAACCATGAACCAAACACCACCAAGACAGCACTAGAAATCCAATAACTCCAAAATCGATGCCTTCAAAAAGGAAATAGTGCACAAACATCGTTATCGCCCTGATCGATCAGATCATAGGTTTTCATCCTGAAGAAAAACAATGCTTTCAACAAGATCGTTGCCAGACACAATTAGTTAAGGTCAGATTTTGGGTTTTCACCCTGCAAGTTTAGACACTGAATTCCTCTTGTATTGTTGCCCCCACTTGCCAATTCCGCTGCTCCAACGCATAAAACACCAAGCCAGAATCCCTAGACCCTCAGGAATCAAACTTGCATTGCCAGTCTTCAATTCCCAGTTTTCATGCCATTCTTCGCGTCCGATTTCACCGTGAAATCAAGGCATGTCACATGATGGCAACAGACCGCAGAGCTTCACAACGCCCCTCCGAAACCAAATGGACAGCAAAAAATATGGCTGCAATCGAAACACCTTTCGCACCAGCAAACTCCAGGCATGTCGTCCATTTGGAATTCATCGACAGAATCTTTCGAAACTCGGTGGTACACCCAATATCAATGACGACCGGGAAAGGCGGTTATTCATCACGAAGAGAGAGAAATCCAAGAACCACCACTTTTATTCAAAGGCTCGCCAGCAACCCCCACGCCACCGGCCGACAACGGAGAAGAAGACGAACTCGAGATGCCAAAATAGGAGCAGACAACTGCATGGCCGGCAGGCACCACGCAACACCGAGATCAAACTAGATCAGGTCCAGGACGGCTCACCACGCCTCCAGCGCTGCGCCGCCAGCACAATGTCGCGCCGGCGCCAGCCACCGCTGCCCGCGCCCCTTCGCACCCCTCCTCCATTCGCTCCTCCACAAGTCATCCAAGACCCGCTGAAGCCGTCGTACCCCACCTCCCATGGAGATCAGTTGTGCAATCCCTCTCCCGCCCTCCGCCTTCAGCGAGAAGGGCACCACCACCGCCACCAGGGTTGGCGACAGTAGCAGCCTGGCGTACTGGAGGTGGATGGACTAGGCGACGACGACTGGGGGCCTCCGAGATCGCCCGAGCGGGGTGATACGTACAAAACGTATCTACTTTCCCGAACACTTTTGCTATTGTTTCTCATCAAAACTTGTGTGATTTGGATACAACTAAAACGGACTGACGCTGTTTTCAGCAGAATTACCTTGGTGTCTAGTTTTTGTGCAGAAAATCAACTATCAGTAAAAATCCCAGAAAATATGCCAAAAATTCTATTTCACCAGAAGACTCACGGAGCCAGAAGACGAGGCAGAGTGAGTCCCTGTGGGGCCCACACCCCCCAGCCGCGCGGGCCAGGCTTGGTCGTGCCTGGAGGGGTGTGGCCGCCCCAGGCACCCCCATCGACCTCCCTCTTCGCCTATAAGATGCCCTTTGACCTAAAAACTGGGGGGTCGACGTTTTTCTAGAAAGAGTTCCGCTGCGCCGCCACCACCAGAAACCGTGACTCGGAAGCAGAAACTCTGTTCTGGCACCCTGCCGGGACGGGGAATTTGGAGAGGATCATCGCCATCATCATCACCAACGCTTCTCCATCAACCATCCATTCCCTCATCCATGAGTGAGTAATCCCCCGCTGTAGGCTATGGGGATGGTAGGGATTGGATGAGTTCTATCATATAATCGAATAAGATTGTTAGGGCATGGTGCCTAGTATTGATCTCAGATCTGAACTTATTATTGAATCATTATGATAGTATTGTTTGTGATAAACATGCTTATGGAATTAGAACTAGAAGTGGTATAGCTACTCAAGATCCTTTATATACTAAAGGACACCCTAAAAGAATTGAGCAGGATTCCCAACAAGGTGAAAGTAGTGGTAGTCCTCGTAAGAGAAAGAAAAAGAAACACAAAATAGTTGAGGAACCACTTGAACCTGTTGTAGATCCTAATAGTATATCTGTCTCTGATGCTGAAACTAAAAGTGGTAATGATAAAAATGATGCTCCTGATAAGGAGGAAGTTGAGGAAGAACCTGAGAAGCACACTAAGAACACTAGGTACACTAAGGAAGATTTTATAGCTAATAAACATGGTAAAGAGAGAGAACCTTGGGTGCAGAAACCTATGTATTTTCCCAATAAGAAACACAAGTCAATGGAAGAAGAACACTACAACAAGTTTTCTGAGTGGATGAAACCTTTATTTTTGCAAATTCCTTTGACTGATGCTATTAAGTTGCCTCCTTATTCAAAATATATGAAGGATATTGTCTCTAATAAAAGGAAGATTCCTAATGAGGAAATCTCTACTTTGCTTGCTAATTATTCCTTCAATGGTAAGGTTCCAAAGAAACTTGGTGATCCAGATATACTAACTATTTCTGCTCTATTAAGAATAATTATGTTAGAACTGCTTTATGTGATTTGGGAGCTAGAGTTAGTGTTATGCATTTTTCTCTCTATAAGAGACTCTAGTTAGAAAAGTTGATACCGACTGATATATCTTTACAAATGGCTGATAAGTCGACTAATATTCCTGTTCGTATATGTGAGGATGTTCCTGTTCAAGTGGCTCATAATTGCTTGGTTTTAACTGATTTTTTTGTGCTTGAGATGCCTGAAGATGATAATATGTCTATTATTCTTGGAAGACCTTTTCTTAATACTACATGTGATGTCATTAATTGTAATCAAGGAAAACTAACATTTAATATTAGTGACAAAGAGCATACTATTTATTTTCCCAAGAAGGTTGCTAAAAGCTATTGCCTGAACTCCATTGAAAATATTGAGAGCATCAATGTTGGAGAAATATATTGCCCCATTCCACAAGAAAGTTTTGAAACTATTATGATTGGGACCATTGCTATCAAGTTTGAGGTAACGTAATCACTTTGTGGAATACGAAGTTTTGTTTCATATAAGATTGTTTTGGTAACAAGACTTGATTAACCTTGTTAACAAAAGGATTTTAATAAACAAAATAATGTTTTCATTCTCATTATACTTGCTTACTTTTATTTTTCTCATTCCTAGTCTCTACTTTTTCTCTTGTTAGCTTTAGTTTTGCTAGTTGTTTGCTTGTTATAGTGTCTTAGAAATTCTGTAGTTTTGGTTTTGGTTTGCTTTTGCTTTTTCTAAAAAAATCTTTTCTGCAAGAAAATCAATTTTTATACCCTCGAAATTGGCCAAAAATAAAGTTTTCGAAAAATCCCAGAAAATTCATAATAAATTTTCCCTCGAAAAAAAGGGGCAGAGGGACACCTGGAGTGACCCAGGCCCCCTCCAGGCCAGCACACCCCTGGTGGCGCGGCCAGCCCCAGGGGTGCGCCTGACATGGGTGTGGCCCACTTGTGGCCCTCTAAGATGCCTCCTCTCATCCACCTTCTTTCTCTCTCCTGAAAAACACCGGAAAACTTTCTCAAGCTCGAGTTCTTGTTGTTCTTGCTCCCGAATTTCGATCTCCTTGCTCAGCCCATCTTTGCTGCTGATTTTTGGAGGGATTGCTCCTTGGTATGTGCCTCCTTCGCTTGTCCAATTAGATTTGTGATTGGTAGATTGTATCTCGAGTATTTTGCTGCTATAGGTGTCAGGTTGTGTGAGCTTGCATGCTTGTTCTATTCTTAGAGATTTCATTTTGATGCATGTGTATCCCTCTAGCAAGTTCTTATAGTAGTTTCTCATTATTTATCAACTTGGAAATCACTTGGTTTGATGTTTGTCTAAAAATTTCAGAAAAAAAGTGGTCATGGATAACCACACCTATGGTGAAATATTTGAGAGTGATGCACCTAGAAGGACAAGGCCTTCAAGATCATCCTCCCGAGCCAGGCCCTCATACAATGAGGATCTCATCACACCGCGATTTGGCGACGAGGGATAAGAGGGAGATGCACACCCTTCTACCTTTCCTTGTCCAACCTTTTTGTAGGATGCTGGGATTCTTAATGATTTTCTAACCTTGGTTCGGAGGGTTGGACTAACAAGTTATATGCAAGATGAGAGCATGCAGTATGCTACGCTTACTAAAACCTTTGTGGAGAATTTATCTTTTTCTAACAGCGCTTTCAAGCTAGATATGTCTTTTAAAATCTATAACAGGCCTTGCTCCATGACATTGAAGAAATTTTATGAGATCCTGGACATTGGTACGGCTGGGACGGTGAAGAAGATTCCAGCTCAACCCGCTGATTTATTGGAGCTCTACCGCGGAATAACTAATGATGATGATCGTAGATCCCAGCGGGGAAAGATAAGAAATATTCAACTCCTAGCTATCAGGTATTTTGCTTATTATCCTGCCACTAGTATTCCTGGTAGGGAGAACACTAGCAATATTTCCAACTATCATTTGGCCTTCCCAGCTGCTGCACTCAACAATGAGACTAGGTACAATCTTGGTTCCCTCATTGCTCGTCGTTTAGCTTCTAAGGGACCCATTTATGGGGGTATTATTGTTGCATGTGTTGTTGCTGCCTTAGGCCTTTTTGTTGATCCAAATGATACAGTTTTGGCTCCTTAGAGGCTTGACTTAGCTGCCATGAAAGCACATCACTTTGTCACTGCTGGCTCTACCCTTCAGACTCTGTTTTATAGAATGTTGTTTACTGACGGGGAAGACAGAGAGAGATCCCTCTACCCCAAACCACTTTGTTCAGTATTTCCCAGAGACCTTTGTCACGCTCTAAGGAGGAGATGGACGAGAAGCTACACATTCTTGGCTTCCATGGGCACTATCAGGGGGACGCGCCCTCATACGGCCCCTCTGTGCACTACACAAGGGAGTCCTCGACCTCTTACCAGGACGAAGGGGCCTCCTCATCGTACTACGGAGATGCACCTTCTTGGTCACCATGGGGTTGAGCCCCACTTAGTCCAAAAGCCTAAGCTTGGGGGGAGGTATACCGACATCACACTCTGTTGGAGATATGCCCAAGAGGCAATAATAAAGTGGTTATTATCATATCTTCATACTTATGATAAATGTTTACATTAATACTTGTGTGATTTGTAAACATAAAAGAGTCCCTAGTAAAGCCTCTTGTTAAACTAGCTTGTTGGTTAATATATGATCATGGTTTCCTGATCATGAACATAGAGATGTTATTAACAACATGGTCATATCATTAGGAGAATGATGTGATGGACATACTCCTATAGTTAAGCGTAGCATAAAGATCAAGTCATTTAATATAGTTCATTTGCTATAAGCTTTCTGATACATAGTAACCTAATTCCTTCGACCATGAGATCATGTTAATCACCATGACCGAAGGATGCTTTGATGACATCAAACACCACACCATAACTGGGTGGCTATAAAGGTGGCATTGAGTGTTCGGAAATTATGTGTTGAGGCACATGGATCAAGAGTGGGATTTGTCCATCCATATAACGGATAGATATACTCTAGGCCCTCTCGGTGGAATGTCATCCAATTAGCTTGCAAGCATGTGACTGGCTCACAAGGGATCACATATCACGGGAATGAGAAAAGAGTACTTATCGGTAACGAGGTTGAACTAGGTATGCAGAGATACCGACGATCAAAACCTCGGATAAGTAAACTATCATGAGACAAAGGGAAATTGGTATCGTATGTAAGTGGTTCATTCGATCGCAAAGTAATCGTAGAAATATGTGGGAGCCATATGAATTTCTAGATTCCTCTATTGGTTATTGATCAGAGAAGTGTCTCGATCATGTCCGCATAATTCACGAACCGTAGGGAGACACACTTAAGGATTCGATGTTGTTAAGTAGTTATGGAATGATCAGAAAGAGACCGAATGTTGTTCGGAGTCTCGGATGGGATCCGGGATATCATGAGGAGATCCGGAATGGTCCGGAGAATAAGATTCATATAAGGAAAGTCCTGTTTCGGGGTTGGAGAATGGTTCCGGCGTTTTCATCGGGAATGTTCTAGAAGGTACCGGAATGTCCGGCACTCCGAAGGGGAAGGTTACATGAATGTGTTATACCAGGTTGGAATGATTGCATCATGTACTAAGTGTCATCGCTGAACAAAATAAAGGGTTTAATCAAATCCTAGTTTGAAAAGTCAAACGCCAATTTGAAAAGTCAAACGGCTATTTTGGGAAGTGGAGGGGAAGCAGGAAACCGAGTTGGGGAGGAGTTCCTCCTCCACCGCCGACCCACTAGGGATCCGAGTTGGGGAGGGACTCCCTCCCCTTGGCCGGCGTCTCCCACCTATAAAGGAAGGGGCAGGGCTGCCCCTCCTAGCACACAAGTTCTCCACCCAAAACCCTAGCTCCAAGCCGCCGCCCTCCATAGCCGCCGCCGGCCTAGGGAAATTCGCCGCCGCCTAGGTCAAACCCTAGCCGCCGGCCTAGCCCCCTCCTTGGTGTGTCTAAACCCTAGATCACCGAGGGCTCTCTCATAGTCCACCATACTCGCTCCGGCTTAAGGCGAAGCCCTGCGAGATCTCCCCTCTACTTCCGGTACCACGCCGTTGTGCTGCCGGAATCGCGAGGAGAGTGCTACAACCTCCGCTGCCTGCTGGAACAAGGGAGAGGAAGTTCTTCATCGAGTACCGAACGTGTGACCGACTGCGGGAGCGCTGCCGGAACGCAGCGCCGGAAGGATCGTCTACGCGATCTTGAGATCGGAAGTGTACGACTACATCATCCACGAGAATCTGCTCTCGTTAACCGCTTTGGATCTTCGAGGGTTAGTACTCTATTGACTCGTTGCTACAATCTAGTAGATAGATCTTGGCTTGATCATAGATTAGATATTGATTGTGTGTTCATGCGGTAGAATTTTTTTGTTTTCCATGCTACGAACCCCTATAGTGGTATCAGATCCGTGTCTATATGTAGATCTGTTGCACGAGTAGAACACAATGGTCATTGTGGGTGTTGATGCTTTTGTTGTCGATTGCTTCTTGTGTACTTTGCATCTTGCGGGATGTTGGGATGAAGCGGCCCGGGCTAACCTTACATGACATCGTTCATGAGACTTGCTCCACGCTTGACATGCAACTTGTATTGCATAAGTGGCTTTGCGGGTGCCTGTTTCTCCCAACATAGTTAAGATTCAATTTACAACGGGTGATTGACAATACTAGTATAAATGTTGTGGTTCTTGTTCGTAAGTTAGAACGACACTTATTAAAAGCCCCAAACCACGTAAAATATGCAAAGAAAATTAGAGGTGTCTAACTTTGTTTTGCAGGGGTGTGATGTGATGTGATGTGATATGGCCATGATTATGATTATATTTGATGTATGCAATGTTACTTATTGTAAGTTGGCAACCGGCAGGAGCCATATGGTTGTCTTTAAATTCTGTTAAGACCCGCATGTCTATTCAAAGTAGTTGTAATAGTTGAAGCTGGTGGACGACAACCATGGAGCGGCATCATTGACCTTGATGCAATGCTGGTGATGATGGAGATCATGTTCGTGCTTGAAGATGGAGATCGGAAGCACAAAGAAGAAAGGCCATATCATATCACATATTATGAATTGCATGTGATGTTAATCCTTTTATGCATCTTGTATTGCTTAGTTCACGACGGTAGCATTATAAGATGATCCCTCAAGCACACAATTTCAAGTTTTAAATTGTTCATCCTTAGTAAGCACCGTTGCTAAAGCTCGTTTTTTCGAAGCACCACGTGATGATCGGGTGTGTTAGATTCTGCGAGTGTATACAACGTGAGCAAGCCAGATTTGCTCATGCGGAAGCTAAGGTTTGATCTTGACGAGCCTAGCATGTACAGACATGGTCTCGGAACACGGATCACCGAAAGGTAAAGCATGAGACATATAGTAGATATGATGAACATGTTGATTGTTCGCCATTGAAGCTACATCAACTCTCGTGATGATCGGTTTTGATGTGGTGGATTTGGTTCGTGTGATCACTAAAACAATGTGAGGGATATTGTTTTGAGTGGGAGTTCAACGGCGATATGATTAAAAGTTGAACACTATTTATCATAAATTAAATCAAAGTGAATTTGCATAGTTATTGTAGTCATTGACATCCGTTTACCACCTTGCGCTTAGTTTTAATTGAGATGATAGAACTATAGAATTCTGGTTAGTTACTTTACGAACTGGTATCGTATTGTTTTTGAAGTGTTAATCTAAAGTTTAAAAGTCCTATTGCAAAGCTTCAGTAAGTTCTGGTTACTCCATGAAGTTTAATAATTGGTATTAAATCAAGAGTGACAATTCCAAGAGTTAGTGTATGAGTATCATGTTTGTCTCCATGATTCTTGATATTCAAAGAATTGTCTTAATATCAAGGTTATCTAGGATCTGAAAGAGTTGTTTCAGAAACCATGATGTGTGGAAGATATTGTGATATCTGAAACGAAGTTTTGGTTGCAACATGATAGAGTATAATATGGCAAAAGTCATGTTCTCATATTTGATGAGAATTTGCAAAGGGTTGGAGACACTAGTTGTCCTAATCCACCAAAAGGTTTTGGAGAGCAACATTATACTCGCGATTCATCTTTATAAGCTAAAAGTAGATTGATCATGAATAATTCCATGATAAGGGTGAATATTTGATGTAGGTAAAATATTTACCACACCAAGAGATTACTAAAGAATGGAATTTGAAAGCACACCAAACATTTGATGATGGTGATCTACTTCAAAGTGCAAGTCCAAAGACATTGGTATTTAATTATACACGCTTTGGAATATGTGTCATGTGTATGACTCCACTATTGATGTTGATAGATTCTTTCAAACAGAAAAGGAAATACTGAAAAAGAATCTCATAAATATATGGCATAAAAGAAAAGACTAGAATTGTTCAGTTTAAGTATATAGATGATATACACGTTATGGCTATATTCTTTGCTTATTAAAGAATGTGGTTCTTAAGTATTTGATACTGAATTTGTTGGTGTGAATCGTCATACGAAACAACACAATTCATGAACTACAATGGCCTAAGTAACTAGCAAAAGAATATGTGATGATGTTCATCGAGAACAAATAAAGGGTTATTGTGTTGCTCGTTAAACATCAAAGCTTGCATTCAAAGATTTGTTTTATCAGGTATTATGAGAACAAAAGGGTTGTTCAAATAATTGTCATAATCCATAAAAGATGGATGATTCACAAATCTAGTTGGAGAAATCACATCCATAAAACTAGTGCTAAAAATGTCGAAAGACAAATTGATTGAAAGATCACTTAGGAAGTGACATCGCCGTTTAAATTATATTGGAAAGAAAACATGAAGAAACTCCATGTGGATGGAATTTTGGAGTCTATTTGATTTTGATCAAATGACGCTTGTGAAACTTTCCTAGAGATAATTAAAACTTCGTTCATAGGCAAAAAGGGAACGAATGACTAGCTTATTGGAACTTGTACATATTGTTGTACAAAGTCCATTATGTGTAGTCAAGAGCGATGGATTTCAACTTCATATGCTTTCTCCGAAAATTTGAATGAATATATGAATATTTACTTAATAAGGATGAAGTATGAAACATTTGAAAAGTTCAAAGACTTTCAAGATGAAGTGCAAAATCATTGTAACAAGAATATAAATAGTTTATGATAAGATCATAAAGGAAGATATTTGAGTTACAAGTTTAGCATAATACCTAAGATTTAAGGAATCGTTCTGTGGATTTGCATTTTTCGAAACACCATAAGAGTATGGAGTGTTCGAGATATGTAATTAAACCTTGTTTGACATGGTAAGATCGAAGGTGTAATTCATAAAACTGCCATTATATTTTAAATATTAAAAGCTTTAGAGACTACCGTTCTCCACTAAAAAGAGCTCCATCATAATCCGTTGAAATGACACCATATAAAGTTATGGTTTGGGATAAAACCCAAGTTGTCTTTTCTTAAACATTGGTATGCTATGCATAATAAAGATGTTTACAACCAAAGTCGGATGAACCTGTCTTTGTATGTTATTTCGAATAATTGTTAAGTAATCCTCCATAACACCAAAGACAAAAGTGTTTGTCGGTTAGAACGTCAAGTTTCTTTGAGAAGGAATTTTTCGTGAAAAGTTAAGTGGGAGGACAATAGAACTTTGATAAGGTTAAAAGAACCTTAGCTATATGTGCAAAGTTGCGCAGCGCCAAAAAGTGTTCCGGAGGCAGCAACAATGCTCATGGCTCACGTGCCTCAAAGGTTGTGGTTACGAAGGTCAAAGTTTCTATTGAACCAAGTAGGTCGAGTAAACAATCAAATACCAAGATTTGAGGGTTGAATCATTATTTGAGAATAATGAACGTACTACATGCAAAGAAGCGATGATGGGCCCTAACTCCGTAAAATGGCTTGAAGCCATAAAATCCGTGATAGTTCCATACACGAGAAATCAGGTTTTGAACTTGAAGGACCCTCGAGAAAGGTGTAAGACCTTACAGTTGTGTTTGGATCTATAAATAAATAGACATGGATGTTGCACATCTATTAAATAGTCGACATGTTGGGAAAGAGTTCACAACAATGTTCAAAGGTTGACTATGACAATATTTGATCTTCATAGCGATATTTAGTCTAGACGGATTAATGTAGCAACCACTACATATAATTTTGTTATGTGGTAGTTGAATAAACAAAACAAGTTCTTCTAATAGAATTGTGACCTAGGACATGTGCATAACACGGTCCATAGGGTTTTGTTAATTCAAAGGATGCTAAAAGCATATGCAAACTTCAATGGTTGAAGTGAGCATCGCGGAGTTGGAATCTTCACTATGATGAAACTGTTAAAAGAGTTTAATTTCATCAGAGACAATGAAGATGCTTGCATTTGCAAGAAATTAAGTGGGAGCGCTAAGACATGTTTCTAATACATTATGTGGAAGACATATTGTTGATTGGAAATGATGTATCTTTTATTAACACATATTGAGAATTTCATCCTGATGAAAGACTTAGGCAAAACCCAAATATTTGGCATCAATAGACGCCAATATGGTTGTGCCAAGAGTACATAGATGAGATATTGAATGAGTTCAATATAGAAACTACAAGAAAGGTTCTTGTCGCACTGAAAGGATTGAATGAGTTCAATATTGATGATATATTCAAGTGTATTGACACTTGGTAAGTGAAACAAAGATTCAAGTATAGATTCATACTTGATGTATAAAATCACAAAGAGTATTTATATCAATCATACTGTGATATGTACAAATCCAGATATGTCCTATGCTCTAAATGTTATGAGCATATACCAGAATGATTCATAAGATGATCATTGGACAATAGTAAGGATATTCTTATAATCTTTTGGAAGAACTAAGAGTATATTATTTGTAGAAGTGACAAATAGATGGTTAGTTCATTGTAAAAGTACTACATTGATACTAGTTTTGTCACAAAGTACAAATTAAGTTTATCTCAATCTAAACTAACGGTGGCACAATATGATGGAAAGTAAGTTCCATAATGAATTTGGATGAATTCCAAAGTTAAGACATTGTGACAGATACTACAACAAAAGGGCTAAGTATATGACTGTTATTATAGCAGCTAAAGAGGGCATTTGTGTCAAGTAGTTTGTTATCAAACTAGGTGTAGTTCACAGCGGGATAATACTATGAAGATATATTGTACGACAATATTATCAACATGTTTTAACCCCAAAGAACTAAAGGTCTCACCAAAGGACCAAATTTATACAAAGCCATCTCATTAGAGAATGATTGATGCGTAGAGACGTAAAGACATGCAATTACACACGGACCTGGAAGTGTCAGATCCGGAGATCAGTTGACCACTGGCAATCGTGTACATACGACACCAGAAAGCCATAGGTGTTGAATACACAAAGGTTTGAAACTAGATTATTGACTCTAGTGCAAGTGGGAGACTGTTGGAGATATGCCCAAGAGGCAATAATAAAGTGGTTATTATCATATCTTCATACTTATGATAAATGTTTACATTAATACTTGTGTGATTTGTAAACATAAAAGAGTCCCTAGTAAAGCCTCTTGTTAAACTAGCTTGTTGGTTAATATACGATCATGGTTTCCTGATCATGAACATAGAGATGTTATTAACAACAGGGTCATATCATTAGGAGAATGATGTGATGGACATACTCCTATAGTTAAGCGTAGCATAAAGATCAAGTCATTTAATATAGTTCATTTGCTATAAGCTTTCTGATACATAGTAACCTAATTCCTTCGACCATGAGATCATGTTAATCACCATCACCGGAAGGATGCTTTGATGACATCAAACACCACACCGTAACTGGGTGGCTATAAAGGTGGCATTGAGTGTTTGGAAAGTATGTGTTGAGGCACATGGATCAAGAGTGGGATTTATCCATCCATATAACGGATAGATATACTCTGGGCCCTCTCAGTGGAATGTCATCCAATTAGCTTGCAAGCATGTGACCGGCTCACAAGGGATCACATATCACGGGAACGAGAAAAGAGTACTTATCGGTAACGAGGTTGAACTAGGTATGCAGAGATACCGACGATCAAAACCTCGGTTATGTAAACTATCATGAGACAAAGGGAAATTGGTATCGTATGTAAGTGGTTCATTCGATCGCAAAGTAATCGTAGAAATATGTGGGATCCATATGAATTTCCAGATTCCTCTATTGGTTATTGATCGGAGAAGTGTCTCGATCATGTCCGCATAATTCACGAACCGTAGGGAGACACACTTAAGGATTCGATGTTGTTGAGTAGTTATGGAATGATGAGAAAGAGACCGAATGTTGTTCGGAGTCTCGGATGGGATCCAGGATATCACGAGGAGATCCGGAATGGTCCGGAGAATAAGATTCATATAAGGAAAGTCCTGTTTCGGGGTTGGAGAATGGTTCCGGTGTTTCCATCGGGAATGTTCTAGAAGGTACCGGAATGTCCGGCACTCCGAAGGGGAAGGTTACATGAATGTGTTATACCAAGTTGGAATGATTGCATCATGTACTAAGTGTCATCGCTGAACAAAATAAAGGGTTTAATCAAATCCTAGTTTGAAAAGTCAAACGCCAATTTGAAAAGTCAAACGGCTATTTTGGGAAGTGGAGGGGAAGTGGGAAACCGAGTTGGGGAGGAGTTCCTCCTCCACCGCCGGCCCACTAGGGATCCGAGTTGGGGAGGGACTCCCTCCCCTTGGCCGGCGCCTCCCACCTATAAAGGGAGGAGCAGGGCTGCCCCTCCTAGCACACAAGTTCTCCACCCAAAACCCTAGCTCCAAGCCGCCGCCGCCCTCCATAGCCGCCGCCGGCCTAGGGCAACTCGCCGCCGCCTAGGTCAAACCCTAGCCACCGGCCTAGCCCCCTCCTTGGTGTGTTTAAACCCTAGATCACCGAGGGATCTCTCATAGTCCACCATACTCGCTCCGGCTTAAGGCGAAGCCCTGCGAGATCTCCCCTCTACTTCCGGTACCACGTCGTCAGGTCACGGAATCGCGGAGAGTGCTACAACCTCCACTACCTGCTGGAACAAGGAGAGGAAGGTCTTCATCGAGTAACGTGTGACCGATTACGGAGCGCCAGGAACGCAGGAAGGATCATCTACGCGATCTTGAGATCGGAAGTGTACGACTACATCATCCACGAGAATCTGCTCTCGTTAACCGCTTTGGATCTTCGAGGGTTAGTACTCTATTGACTCGTTGCTACAATCTAGTAGATAGATCTTGGCTTGATCATAGATTAGATATTGATTGTGTGTTCATGCGGTAGAATTTTTTTGTTTTCCATGCTACGAACCCCTATAGGCCCAAGCCTCCCGGCGACGGGCCTCGCTCCACTCGTCAGAAGTTGGCCTATACTTTGTAGAATTTGGATCAACATATAACAAACTCCACCTTGAGACAAATTCCTCCTTGTAGCATCAACAGCAACCATCTCCCTGAACAAACAAAGCAAATACTTTCGGCGCCAATAGCCACTTGGGCTAATCAGTTAAACCAACTAACAGGAACAGGTTTAGTCATCATATCAGCAGGATTATCATGAGTGCTGATCTTGCATACCTTTAATTTACCTTGAGCAACAATGTCTCTAACAAAATGGTACTTGACATCAATGTGCTTAGTTCTCTCTTGGAACATCTGATCTTTTGTAAGGTATATGGCACTTTGACTGTCACAAAAAAAATTAATGCAAGAATCATCTCCACAAAACTCAGCAAACAAACCTTTCAACCAAACAGATTCTTTGCAAGCTTCAGCAATAGCCATGTATTCATCTTCAGTAGATTGTGCAACAACAAGACCTGTAGCCTTCCAGCTAAAAGCACAACCTCCAACATTAAACACATAACCTGTGAGGGATCTTCTCTTATCCAAATCGGCAGAAAATCTGAATCCACATAGCCAACGAGTCCCTCACCGGTCCCGCCAAACTTCAAACAAGCATTGAAGTGCCAAGAAGGTACCGAAAACCCACCGAACAGCCTTCCAATGTTCTTTACCAGGATTAGCCATGTATCTACTTATCAAACTCATAGCATATGATAAATCAGACGAGAACAAACCATGGCATACATCAAAGAACCAACAAGACTAGAATCGACACCTTTGACATGTACTCAAACTCTTCATCAGTAGTAGGACATTGAGAAACCGACAATTTAAAGTGAGGAGCAATAGGAGTACTAACTGAGTTGGCACCATCCATATTAAAACGATGAAGAACTTTCTTAATGTAACTTTGCCGACTAAGAAATAACAAACCAGATTTTCTATCTCGTAATTTCCATACCTAAGATCTTCTTAGAAGCACCAAGATCCTTCATCTCAAACTCACTACTTAGGTGTGCCTTCAAAGTAGTGATTTCTTTCATGCCCTTGCAGCAATTAACATATCATCAACATATAGCAAGTAAGTATAGGTGACCCATCAACAAACTTGATATAAACACAACTATCATATTTAGACCTCTCAAAACCATGTGAGATCATAAATGAATCAAACCTTTTATACCACTGTCTTGAGATTGCTTTAAGCCATAAAGAGACTTCTTTAATTTGCACACAAAATCCTCTTTACTGTGCACTATGAACCCTTACGTTGGTCCATGTATATTTCCTCATCAAGCTCTCCATGTAAAAGCAGTCTTGACATCTAATCGCTCAAGCTCAAGATCACGCATAGCCACAATACTAAAGAAAGTACGAATGGAACTATGCTTCACAACCGAGAGAACACATCATTGTAATCAATACCGGAATCTGGTGAACCCTTTGCTACTAACCTTGCCTTGTACCTTGAAGGCTCTTTGGGAGATAGACCTTCCTTTTTCTTGAAGATCCACTTGCAGCGGACCGCCTTCTTTTGTTTAGGCAAGCGCACAACATCCCATGTGCCATTTTTCTCAAGCGATTGCATCTCTTCTTGCATAGCAGATACCCACTTCTCGCGGTCAACGGATGCAATGGCTTCATTATATGTAGCAGGTTCAGAATCGTTCTCCACCTGTTCAGCACAACTCAAAGCATAATGTACAAGATTACACTCTTCAATTAAACGACGAGGTGGAACTATGTTACGTCTCGGTCTATCAGCAGCAATAGATTCCTGTGGCTGCTGCAAAACAGTAGGTGAGTGCTGAACAACATCATCATCAATATTTTCCTCATGAGTATCATCAACAACAGCATTATTATCAACAGTTTTCTGCAGGTGCTCCACCGACACGAACTCCTCCTCTCCAATAGCAACAGGAGAGGGATATGATGGCAAGTCATGATACATAACGGATTCATTGAAAACAACGTTCCTACTCAACAAAATCCTTTTTGTTTCAGGGTTCCATAGTTTATATGCCTTAACTCCTGAACCATAACCAAGGAATATGCACTTGACAGCTCTAGGCTCTAACTTTCCATTATCAACATGAGCATAAGCAAGGCAACCAAAAACTCTCAACCGTGAATAATCAGCAGGTGAACCTGACCATACCTCAATAGGAGTTTTCTTCTCAAGTGGAATAGAAGGTGACCTGTTGATGAGGTAACACGCTGTGTTGGCTGCTTCAGCCCAGAAACGCCTATGCATACCTGCATTAGACAACATACAACGAGCCCTCGAGATGATGGTTCTGTTCATCATGCGCCACGCCATTCTGCTGAGGAGTATATGGGATGGTGTGATGCCTGATCATGCCATCGTTACTGCAAAACTCCTCAAACTCATTAGAACAGAATTCCATACCATTGTCAGTACGTAGTACCTTTACCTTCTTCTCAGTCTGTTTTTCAACCATAACTTTCCACTTCTTAAAAGCATCAAAAACATCAGATTTATGCTTTAGAAAATAAGGCCACACCTTTCTTGAGTAATCATCAATAATAGTAAGCATATAATTAGCACCACCAATAGAAGTCTTACGGGACGGACCCCATACATCAGCATGCACATAATCTAATATGCCTTTGGTGGTATGAACGGAAGCATTGAATTTAACTCTTTTATGCTTACCAAAGATGCAGTGCTCACAGAACTCAAACTTACTCAAGTTGCAACCATCAATCAGCTCTCTCTTGACCAACTCTGCCATGCCTTGTTCGCTCATATGCCCAAGACGCATATGCCATAGATGTGTTTTACCACAATCATCAGAATCATTAGAAGTAACAGCAGCAATACCAGGCAAAGTGCTACCTCTAAGAACATATAATTTAGCAGAATTCATATCACCTATCATGTGAATAAGAGAACCTTTTGATACCTTCAGAACTCGATGCCCACCGGCATACTTGTATCCATCAACGTCCATGGTACTCAGGGAGATCAAATTTCTGGCCATGCTTGGTATGTGCTTCACCTCACTCAATGCGCGTGTCACGCCATCATGTGTCCTAATCTTAACAGATCCAACACCAACGATATGGCATGGGTTGTCATTCCCCACACGCACAAAATCTCCACGCATGCAGACTCATATGAACTGAACCAATCTTTGTTACAGCAAATATGAAACGAACATGCAGTATCAAGTATCCATTCATCATCACGAGAAGCACAAGCAGCAAAACAGCTAAGCATTCACCATCGAACTATCGAAACAACAGCAGCGTTACCATTGCCTTGATCCTTATCTTTCGGTTGGTAAGTACCGTTCCTTTTCTCCTTATTCTGCAGCTTCCAGCAATCATCAATAACATGATTAGATTTCTTACAATACCTGCAGAACTTGTCCTTTCCCTTGGACTTCGAACGACCTCTGCCGTCTTTGCTCTTATCTCGGTTGCCATGGTTGTTAAATCTCTGCTCGGTCCTGCCACGAACCTGCAGAGCTTCAGCCTTGGAGGACGCCCCATCTGCACCATAGATTTCATCTTTTCCCTCTGTTTGAGGGCATCTTGCACTTCATCAAGGGTTATCTTCTCACGACTCAACAACATTGTATCACGAAAGTGTGTATAAGAACTAGGCAGCGAGCATAAGAGTAATAGGGCTAGATCCTCATCATCATATTTTACTTCCATAGATTGCAAATCAGAAATAATCTCTCTAAAAAGAGATAAGTGATTCATTACCGATCCACCTTCCTGCAATCTATGCGAGAACGACTTCATCTTCACATGCATCTTACTGGTTAGATCCTTTGACATGCAGATCGTTTCCAGTTTTTCCCATAGGGCAGCAGCAGATTTCATCTCCAAGATTCTCGCAAAATATTATTGGACAGATGAAGTTGAATCAAAGACAAAGCCTTACGGTCCTTCCGCTTCTTCAGCGGACCAGGTCTTAGCATCCTTTTCACCGAATCCATCCAGCTTCATCCATCGGAAGTTTGGGCGAGAATCGCCCGCATCTTCACCGCCACAAGGAGAATCTTGTGGTGTAGTCCAGCTGTGGTAGATCGAACTTCATTGACGACATGTCGCAAACCCTAGATTAGAACCTGGGCTCGATACCACTTGTTACAATCGACAAGAAGATAACGAAGAACGAAAGCGAAAAACACAGCAAGGAGACACAGATTTAACGTGGAAAACCTCTCCAACAAAGAGAGGAAAACCACGGCGCCACCAAATAAACTTCACTATATCGAGGAGTGTTTACAAACGCCGGGATTTCACAGATGCAACTCTTCCAACCGGCTTACAGGGGTTTATATATCGGTGGAAACCTAGGTCTTGACGATCCGCATCACTGTGCCGTCGCTTCACAGCGGCCTCGCTCCACTCGTCAGAAGTTGGCCTATACTTTGTAGAATTTGGATCAACATATAACAGGTTGGACGTAATTTTGAACACTGCCACCCCATAACCTTTTGTGGACCGGTGTGGAGATGCTCTAACATCTAGAACCAGAATCGGAAAAGTTCGGGACCCGACATGGAGAAATGATCTTGCATCAGTTTCTTGTGAGGAGATGCATATCTCTTCTCGTGAATTCTGTCAGGTTCCATTCATATTGGATTTAATAATTAAAATTTTATTATGTTGGGCCTGCAGAACATGAACCATATTCTTCCTGATCTACATCCCCAACAAAGTAGCAGATAGTGGGATAGTGCTTGCAATTATTACTAGTCAAGTAGTCAACACAGAACCTAGCTAGCTTGCAAATTAAATAGTGTTAATCGCAGTATACTACTTTAGATTAAGCAATCTCTTGCAAAATGAGCTTCTGCGGACGTACGAGCGGCAAGCTGGAATTAATTTTTGGAGCAATCAGCAGGACTGCCTTTTCTAAAGAGAATTGACCGATTTGAAAGGGAAACCAGCCAAAATTCGATACAGACGTATGTATACGGGACCGGTTAAAAGGGGAACCAAACCAAAAAATACCCAAACGACACAGTTTTCAGGAAAACCGGCAAAAACCAAGACGAGGCCACGCGACCTAGCACGACTAGGTCTGGAGCACCGCCGAACAACACCAACACAACAGCAATAGCGGGCACTACGAAAAACCTGGTCCACGTCCCCGGAGAGGAAGTCAGAGCCGAAAAGGAAACGGCTAGGCCTCTCAGGCTTCATGGCGAGAGGCAGGCCGCAGGAAACATGCCAGCGGTACTCGCACGCCGGCAGGGCCCGAAGGCGTCAACTCAACCGACAGCACAAGAATCGCAAGAAAAGGCTCCCCTCCCTCCGAAAAATGACGCATCCAAGGAGGTAACGACGTTCAGAAGACGTCGCCGTCATCCAACCTGGCAAGCCAGATTTGGGTTTTCACCCCGGAGTGATGGGCGGAAGGGTGTCGGGGCTCCACGACAACGCCCCCAAGAGGGTGAACGGCGCCCTCAAGCGCCGCCGCTGTCGGCACCAACCAAGTCAGGCTAGACTTTCGTCCGGAGACCTCGACCACCACCTCCAATGGACTATCCGAGAAACAGTCCATGCCGCCCAACGAGAAAGATCACCAGCGAGAGAGCCGACACCCACGCCCACAGAGCCATGCCCCGCCGCCCGCGCAGCCAAAGGCAAAGCATCACCACCATCACAATCCGGAGCCGCCGCCCCGGCCTCCTCACATAGCAGGGGATCTCCTCATGCCAACCTGCCAACAATCGCGAGCCGCTGGGAACTAGCGCCTCGCCCACCAAAGCGGCACCGCCGCACCGCCGTCCTCAATCCATGGCACACCTCCACCACGGACCTGCACAGCCGGCCAGGAACACCGCGCCCCAGCCAGCCAGCCACCCACAGCGACCCCCCAACCGCCAAGACACCGCCGGAGCCGGGAAGCGCCCCCACAAGACCACCGCGCCGAGGCACCCCCGGACCCGCCGTCCTCCACGCCACCGCCGCGTCGAGGCAGAATCTGACCGCCGACCACCCAAACGCCACCGCGTCCCCGGGGCCGCCACCCCGGCATCCACAACTCCGGCCGTCGGATGCTGCCGGCGCCGGAGCAGCAGCACGACCACCTCTGCCGCCCTCCCATGGTCGAGGGGCGCCACCCTCACCGGTCCCCTGCCCGAGCCCGCCGGCTCGGCTTCCTCCACAGCCGCAGGAGAGGAGCCAGCGCCGTGGCCCGCCCAGCCCATCCAGGGCCCAGGGCCCCCGCAACCTCCCCATCCCCGGCCACCACCCCAGGCCGGCGCACCGCCTCCGCCAGCAGCAACGCCGGACCCCAACTGGGCGCGGCGCAGCTCCCCCGAGGCCGCCACTCCCGCCGACGACAGTGGCCAGCCCGCGCCGCCCGCAGAGCGTCCACGCGCCAGGGCAGGGGAAAAACGCCCCGCCGCCTCCATCCCTGAGCCGCGCACGGCTTTGCCGGCGGACCCTCCGGCGGCGACGACGCGGGGGAGGATGGTGGAGGGGGGCTCAAGCGCCGGCGGCGGCTAGGGTTTCCCCCGTGTCGCCAAGGGGAGGGCGACGCGGGGGCTTTGTGAAGACGTGATACTATCGGTACCTTCTGTCCTTCGGTAAGCTGCTGGAATTAATTGACAGAACATTGCGTTCTTACCGGTCGCACTAACGTAGAATCATGTGCCATTTCCTCTACATCGCCATTGTTAATGTTCATCGTGCTGCCATGCATGAAAGATTCTCCAAAATCAAATCAATTCGGAAACAGAGGCGGAACTGAGATGTTCCTGCTAAAATGCAACTCTTTGGCTCCTCTATAAAAGGAAGATGCAGCTGAGAGAACGAGGCGCGCATTCAAGTCAAGGATTAAAGGAAGAGCAAGCAACTTAGCAGCTGGTAGCAAACGTAGAAGGCATGGAGTGTGGGCAATGCGGCGCCGGGTTGTCTGTCCCGCGGGGAGCGCGCTCCGTGCAGTGCGCGCACTGCCGCGGCGTGACGCGCGTCCATCGGCACGGCGCCGTGGGCTTCTTCATGAACGCGCTGGCCAACATGGGTGGTGGTGGCACGAGGCCGGTGACACCGCCATGGCTGCGGGAGGCGGGGTACCCCAGAGTGCATGGCGACAAGCGCGCCCTCCTGGTCGGCATCAAGTACAGTGGAACGGAGAACGAGCTGAGCGGCCCCATCAACGACGTGAAGGGCATGAGGTTCCTGCTCACCCAGAAGTACGGCTTCCCAGAAGAGTGCATCCTCACCCTTAGCGGTAAATAAGCCTAGTTAGCTAGCATCTGAGATGAGACGAATATCTGGAGAAACGATCAGTAGTAATCTGTTCTTGTGCTTGCCAGATGAGGAGCAACTCCCGTACAGGTGGCCAACGAAGTCCAACATCCTACTGGCGATGCGGTGGCTGGTGCACGGCTGTAGGTCAGGGGACTCCCTCGTGTTCCATTTCTCCGGACTCGGTGGTCAGGTGGAAGACGAAGACGGCGACGAGGTGGACGGCCAAGACCAGACCATCTGCCCGCTCGACTGGGAGCTCAACGGCGAAATCCGAGACGACGAGATCAACGACGTCCTCGTCCGCCCGCTCGCAAGGGATGTCACGCTCCACGCCGTCATCGACGCCTGCCACAGCGGCACCATGCTTGATCTCCCCAATGTTTACAAGCTCAAAAAGTACGTAATTAAGCACGCACCCTGCAAGTGTATAACCATCGGCACTAATTAATAATCCCCCCTGACGCTGCGACTGTTTACCCAATGCTTATGCTTATTAGGAACGGGCAACCTGAATGGAAGGTTCACAGCCCTCCAAACGGCGCTTGGAAAAACACGAGCGGCGGTATGGCGATCCTCATCAGCGGCTGCGCCGACACCCAGATGTCGACCGACGGGATCGGCGACGAGCACCTGCCCATGGGCTTGTTAACGTACAGCTTCGTCACGGCGGCGTTTTTCGCGCAGCGGAAGCCCACCTACGCCCAGCTGCTCGCAACGGTAAAGGCCATCATGCTGGAGCGCAACGCCGACATCCGGGTCAACTGCAAGCTCCCCGCGCCTATGTGCTCGCTTGTTCGCAAGGTGGTCAACTTCAGCGGCGTGCAGGAGCCTCAGCTATCGTCTTCCGAGAGGTTCGACATCAACCGGGAGCACTTTCAGCTATAAACCAACCAACTGCTTCCTCTCATAATATATTTGTTAAATGTATATATTTGTATATTGTATTTCCTCATATGTTAGGCCTTCCTGTATATTTGCACTTGTATCTATACTATATATTGTGATCTTTGGCAACCAGAGAAATACAAGTTGCCTATTCCTAACATGGTATCAGAGCCACGTTAGACCCGTCCTCTTTCTCGCAACTTCATCGGCCGCCACCGTTCCTGTCGCCGCCGGCCTTGCCGTCGTCGTCGCCGCCGGTCGCTGCCTGTTTTGCCGCTTTTTCAGATCTGGATCGATTTGGGTTTGTCCCGATTGAGAACCAAATCAAGATCTATTCACAACGCAAGCCGATCTGGACTCCAACTCCCTCGATCGATTACTCCCTGGATCGATTCAACTCTGCTGGAGCCTGATCGATTCCTGTCTTGACGAGCCCCCGTCTTCGATTCAACTCTGTTGGAGCCTGATCGATTACTCCTAGGCCGACGCCCCCGTCCTCGTCGGTTCCCACGCTGACCTGCTCCTGGGCAGCGTCACCACGCGCATACCTTGCTGGACCTGCTACACACTCCGGCGAGCGGCCCGGCCCGCCGCCTCCAGCTGCTGGCCGGGCGCCCTGTCTGCTCCATCTGCTGGCCCGTCTGCCTCACCGGCCGGACTCCAGCTCGCCCATCGGACCAGCCGGACTCCAGCTCGCCCGTCGGATCTAACAGCTGGTTTTCGTCGGTTCCCATTTCGATCTGAGAGTTGACCAAAAAAAATGAGAGAGAGATATGTCTTCTGCATCGGGCTATGTTGCGATTCCTCGCTGCCCGGTGATCTTCGATGGCGCGAATTATCCTGATTTCGCTGACTTCATGCGCGTTCACATGCGCGGTCTCCGTCTTTGGAGTGTGCTCTCCGGCGAGGTCTCCTGTCCGCCGTGCCCCCCTGCTCCTGTGGCTCCTCTTCCGCCGACGCTAATTGTTCTTGGTGATGATGCTTCTCAGGAGACCAAGGATGCAGCTCAGAGTGCCGATGATAGTGATGTTGCTGCTTATGACCTAAAGTTTAAACAATACTCTGCCAATCTCGAGACCTATCGCCACGCTCTGACTGCCTACACTCAGTGGGTCGATGAGGATGCTCGTGCTGCTGCTGTTCTCACCTCCAGTGTTCTGCCCCAGTATGCTGCTGAGTTCATGAGTCTCCCTACTGTTGCCGCTCAGTGGGCACATCTTCGTCAGCGCTATCAGCCGTCTGGGGATGCTCTTTACCTGTCCGTGGTTCGCCAGGAGCATGCTCTTCAGCAGGGTGATTCCACTATTGATGAGTTCTATACTCAGAGTGCTGCTATCTGGCGTCAGCTTGATTCTCTCTGTACTGCTGTTTGTGGCACATGCTCGTGCTGCCAGATTGTGCGCTCGGATTTGGAGTTTCACCGCATCTATGAGTTTCTGTCTCGGCTTCGCCAGGAGTTTGAGCCCCGGCGTGCTCAGCTGAATGCTCGTGGTACTGTTCCGCTCTCTGAGGTGTTGTCTGAGCTTCGGACTGAGGAGACCCGTCTCCGTGGTGCTGGTCTTCTTGCGGTTCCGTCTGTGCTTGCTACTCGTGGTGCTCCTTTGCCGTCTGCTCCCTCGACTCAGTCGCGGTCCCTTATGCCGCCGCCGATACTACCCACTCCTCCAGGTCAGGGTCAGGGTCAGCTTCAGCACCAACAGCCTAAGGGTCAAAGTCAGCACCAGCAGGCTCGTGGTCAGGGTCGTCGTGGTTCTCTTCGTCACTACTCTTACTGCAACAGGGATGGCCATACTTGGGCCACCTGTTATACACGGGATCCCAGTTTATGTCAGCAGCACCAGGCTCGTGGGCAGTCGACTCCTTCCGGGTCTTCAGCAGTTGCTCTCTCTGATCAGGACATTATCAAGAGTCTTCGCGGTCTGCTTGCTGCTACAGGCTCTTCTTCGACGGGCACTGCTGGTTCTATGACTGATTCTTCAGGCACTGCGTGACCACCACCTTCTACACAGTCAGGTACGTCTCCGTGGTATCTGGATTCTGGAGATTCCTTTCATATGACCTCTGAGTCTTCTTTCCTGTCCGCTCTTCATTCTCTCCCTTCTCATGTTCGTGTTTTTACGGCTGATGGTACCTCTCTTCCTGTTTCTAGTCGGGGAACCCTTTCTACTTCTTCTTTTTCTGTTCCTGACATTTCGCATGTCCCTCTTCTTAAGATGAATCTATTCTCTGCTAGCTAGCTTACTGACTCTGGTTGTCGCGTCATTCTTGATGCTGATTCTTGTGTTGTCCTGGACCGTCGCGCACAGGCCCTGGTTGGAGCTGGCCCTCGCAGCCGTGACTCTTCAGGACTTTGGGAGTTAGACTGGCTTCGTGTTCCTTCCACTGCCACTTCATCTGCCCGTTCTTCTCCAGTCGTCGCCTCTGCTACCATCTCCTTTCAGCCGTGGCATTATCGTCTTGGTCACCTCTGTGACTCCCGCCTGTCGTCATTAGTTCATCGTGGTCTTCTGGGGTCTGTCTCAGGAGATGGGTCTTTACATTGTCAGGGCTATAGGTTGGGTAAACATATTTAGCTTCCCTATCCTACTAGCGCGTCTATATCTCAGTGACCTTTTGATTTAGTTCATTCTGATGTTTGGGGTCCGACTCCTTTCGCTTCGAAAGGGGGCCATCGCTACTATATTTTATTCATCGATGATTTTTCTCGGTACACTTGGTTGTATTTTATGCGCTCTCGCAGTGAAGTGCTCTTCATATATCAGCGTTTTAAGCCCATGGTCCGTACTCAATATTCTACCCCCATTCGTGTGTTTCGTGTTGATTTTGCTGGTGAGTATACCTCCCAGATGTTGCGAGGTGTTCTTGCTGAGCAGGGCACTCTTTCTCAGTTCTCCTGTCCTGGTGCACATGCCCAAAATGGTGTTGTTGAGCGTAAGCATCGCCATCTTCTTGAGACCACTCGTGCCATGATGATTGCTTCTTCTCTTCCACCGCATTTCTGGGCTGAGGCTGTCGCTACGTCGGCTTACCTCATCAATATTCAGCCTTCTGCCGCTCTGCAGGGTGGTATCCCTCTTGAGCGCCTCTCTGGACAGTCTCCAGACTACTCCATGCTTCGCTTGTTTGGTTGTGTTTGCTATGTTCTTCTTGCTCCTCGCGAACGCACCAAACTGACCGCTCAGTCTATTGAGTGTGTCTTTCTTAGATACAATGATGAGCATAAAGTCTATCGCTGCTAGGACCCCGTTGGTCGTCGGATGCGTATCTCTTGTGATGTTACTTTTGATGAGACGCGTCCTTTCTATCCTCGTCCCACCACTGGTACCTACCCGGTGGAAGATATCTCTTTTCTTCTCTTTCTTGACACACCTCCTTCTACTCCTATTGTGTCTTCTTCTAGATCTCCTTCCCCTGATGTATCTTCTTCGACACCGTTCTCCTCTGCTCCGTCTAGTTCTCCTAGTTCTCCTTGTTCTCTGGAGTCTTCCTCTGCTATTCCTTCTTCTTCATCGCCGTCTCCTACGTCGTCTTGGGTAAACAGATTCAGCTTCCCTCTACTCGTCCTGTTCGTCAGCGTCGTGCCCCCAACCGTTACTCTCCTAGTCAGTATGGTATTTCTGTTGCCTCCGAGCCGACTTCTTATCGGGATGCTGAGCATCATTCTGAATGGCAGCTGGCCATGGCTGAGGAGATTGCTGCGCTTGAGCGCACTGGCACGTGGGATCTTGTTTCTCCCCCTCCCGGTGTTCTTCCTATCATGTGTAAGTGGGTCTATAAGATTAAGACCCGCTTTGATGGATCTCTTGAGCGCTATAAAGCGCGTCTTGTGGCTCGTGGTTTTCAGCAGGAGCATGGTCGTGACTATGATGAGACCTTTGCTCCTGTGGCTCATATGACCACTGTGCGTACTCTTCTTGCTGTTATACATTGCGTCACCGGTCGTGTCCCGCTTGATGTTGTAACGCCTTTCTCAATGGTGAGTTGAGTGAGGAGGTTTATATGCAGCCTCCTCCTGGGTATTGTGTTCCCGAGGGGATGGTTTGTCGTCTTCGAAGTTCTCTTTATGGACTCAAACAGGCCCCCCGTGCCTGGTTTGAGTGCTTCGCTTCTGTAGTGACTGCTGCTGGTTTCTCCCCAAGTGCTCATGATCCAGCGCTGTTTGTTCACACTTCTCCTCGTGGACGCACTCTTCTTCTTCTCTATGTTGATGATATGATCATTACTGGTGATGATTCTAGGTATATCGCCTTCGTTAAGGCTCGTCTTCGTGATCAGTTTCTTATGACTGATCTTGGTCCTCTTCGATACTTTCTTGGGATTGAGGTCTCCTCCACTTCTGATGGCTTTTACATCTCCCAGGAAAAGTATATTCAGGATCTTCTTGCTCGTGCTGCGCTTGGGGATGAGCGCACTGTTGAGACCCCTATGGAGCTTAATGTTAAGCTTCAACCTACTGATGGTGATCTTATTCCTGATCCGACGCGTTATCGTCATCTTGTTGGGAGTCTTGTTTATCTTGCTGTCACTCGTCCTGACATCTCTTATCCTGTTCATATTCTGAGTTAGTTTGTTTCTGCTCCCACCACCGTTCACTATAGTCATCTTCTACATGTCCTCCAATGATATATATGAGGCTACATGTATACGTCTTGTCACTAGGGCTGCATTGGCATCCCGCAAAAGTCCAGCTCATAGTTCATTTAGGTGTTTTGTGTTCTATGGCTAGGTTGCAAGCGGGATTTCAGAAAAGTCCCGCTTCTAGTTCATTTAGGTGTTTTGCATATTGTCATTATAAGATTTGCCTTTTGGGCAAGGTGATATGAATATAAGACTGATAGATTGTTAGGGTTGCTATTGACTAGTGGAGGCCGCTTGATTTAGTCACACCTCCTCTACCGGAGGAGGCCACACCCAACTTATAAGAGAGATTCCTTCCTCCTATCAGTCCGGTTTTTTTTGGATGGAGTGAACTCTCTTCTTTTTGTTGGGTTGTGTGCGCATAAACATTCAGAACATAGGCTGGGTGCTGGGCTGGCCAAGTGGATGCTAACATCTGGTATCAGAGCCAGCATTGCCATGCTTTCTTGATGGGCTTCTCAGGGGGATGGGATGTTAGGGTTGCTGTTGACTAGTGGAGGCTGCTTGGTTTAGTCTCACCTCGCCTACGGAAGAGGCCACACCTAGCTTATAAGGGAGAGATTCCTTCCTCCTACCAGTCTAGGTTTTTGGGATGGAGCAGGCTCTTTTCTTACTGTTGGACTCTGTGCGCATAAACATCTAGAACATAGGCTGAGTGCTGGGCTAGCCAAGTCGATGCTAACATATATACCTCCGGGCTGAAATTCGTACAAGAAAAACACAAGGACGGCTATGATGCGGTAATACCCCTTCACGGTAAAAGGCAAGATCGTAATTTCGTGCGACCGTTGAGCCCTGCGAAGGTTCGTACACGGCCCATTCTACTTTGTATGTTGGTCGTATGCGTGTGTAGATGGGTATATAAAGGTCATCGGTCAAACCGCCTCCTCTGCTATCCATTTCTCCTCCAAATCGGGCTTAGAAACCCCGACTTCATCACACCCCCCCCACACACACACGTTGTCATCGCATACCATTCGTTTATGCGGTGACCAAGTATACAACGGCATGATGTATACACTATAGTCGTTGATATAACACCTATGAAACACCGTTACACTAGTATTATATCTCTCGGAGTGGTACAACAGAAACATAGCAAGTCTAAGACATGGCTATAGATTACAACTTGACTCTTTACAAAAGATCCAGAGAACACTCTAGATTATATAGAGAGAAAGCAACTTCTTACAAAAAAGAACCAGAAATATCAACACATAAATATCATACTAATAGACTAGTATCTAAACTATCTGGCTTGCAATTGCTGCTATTGCAATGCTCTACAGAAGTAGGTTCTATGGCTAGAGATTATACTTCTATCTAATCAGAAAATTCGCCTTCACTTCAGTTGAGGTATATGTTGACTTTATTGAAGGACTTGAGCTTTCGATGACGATTCCTTTGAGCATCAGTTGCTGTTGACGATGTCTTCATCAGCTTTAGAACCTGGCAAGGGTTAAGAAGGTACGGTTGAGTACGAGCATACTCAGCAAGTTCACTAGTGTCTGATGCACTATCTACAACCACAAACCATAGGTCGTAGGCTATGCAGTTTTTTGTAAACATTTTTTCAAATATTGATTTTATTCTGAAAAGCTATGTCCGTCAGCTTCAACGGGTTTAGCCGAACTTGATGGAGCTCCTTTCCTGTCGTGTTCGTTGCTCCTTCCTGGAACAGGGAGTAACATGTCATAATTTTATACACTCTACAGAGGTGTGTTACTTTACCCATGAGAGATCTTAAGCCTTGTTGCACATCCGAGTTGTGAATCCCGTTCACACTTCCTTGGTATCAGGCCCAGTCTAAGATCCAAGATGATCACTGCCCTTCTCCACGATCCCACAAGCCAACACGACTGCCCAAGCAGAAATACCTCCGTTAACCCCCATATAGGCAGATATGACCCTGGTAGACCCCATGGAGACTCTAGTGAGCAGATCATGTCCCTGGCAACCCCCACTGAAGTGGCAGAAATACCTCCGACGACCCCATATAGGTAATCTAGACACCAATATTGTGGGGAACTCAGGGGTCCACCCATGTGCTGAGTCCTGGCAAGGAATCCACAGCCTCACGATAAGGTCATCCGTTGGCACACGAAAGGAAGAAGATCCAGCTGACTTCTTCGTCTCATTCCAGATCTCATGGTTAAGGCATATTATACGGTGCAAGAATCACTGGCGACATTGGTTATTTAAGTCCAAGATAATATGTTGCTTTATCACTAGAACTTCCATAGTAGGTTATTACCACTTGGTAGATAACTCATAATCATATCATTATGAAAATAGCGTTTTCTAACCTTTTTTAAAATGCAAGTGATGACAATAGTGGATTTGCAAATACTTGATAAAAAATAACAAAATGACATAAGCAAGTGTGAACTTGACTTTTGTGATTGCAAGATTATGCACTCATGGTCTTTGAGACAATAGAAGATCCAACATCTGAAAATAGCATCATTGGTATGGTAAGGACTAATGTTTAAAGAAACAAGATGCTATTATGCATAAGTAATGTAATGCATTTTTGAAATTCGAAACCTCGGAATAAACATCGATGATCTAGGGTTTAGTAGCTTGTGATGATTTCTTTGGAATTTATTGCCCTTTATATCAGTTTAACACTTGTGCTTCTTATTAAGTGTGAGTGTGTGTGAAATAACTTACAAGTGCAATAAGTTACATACAATAATAAAAGACTCAAGTGTGCAATGTATCCAAATACTTCTTATATAAAGATGGTTAACCATCTATAATATTTATAGTAATTCTTAGGAATTACTTTTGATGTAACTTAAAAGAATAACTTTTGAAGAAAAGCATACTTAACTAAGTAAAAGCATCTAATCTTAAAGTTTATACTTTTAGTTTTTCTTACTAACTAGAATTATCAAGGAAGAAAACAATTACCGTCACTAAGTTAAGTGAATTATTTATGTTTGAGGCTTGTATGTTTTTGTTATGAAATGATACTTAACTTTACTTCCTTTAGTATACTTTATAAAAGTTAAATAAGAGTAACCCTGCTTTTATTTAAGTGTTATTTTGTTTTCTTTATAATTGAGGGAAACATTTTATCTACTATGGAATTAGGGTTAATAATTCATAACATAGAAATGGTGTTACTTAAAGTATATACTTAAAAATATATCTTAGATTTTAAGTGAATTACGTTCTTGTAAAAGAAATGATGGTGCGAATGTTTAATAAGTCAAAAAATACTATTTATGATGATTTTATAACTAGTACTCATTTTGGAAAATGCTATATAATTATTTTTGAATGATAATCTTAGAAAATACATTCAAATAGATTTGAACTATTTTTATTTCATACTAGCAACAACTAATTCTAATAGTATTATGAGACCTTAAATGGATAATATTAAAAATATTAGCAATATTTATATATATTTCTGTGGATTAATAAAAAACAAAATAGGTTTAAATTAAGTTATTAAATTTTTATTTACTTCAAAAGTGGAACATTATAATTTTAACATGTATTTATTATTTTTGTGATCATTTTGATATATTACATGTATTTTTATGATTTATAAATAATAAAATATGAATTTTCTCAGATTTATGATTTTATGATTAATTATTATATAATAAATATGTGGTTAAGTGATATACTAATATAAGTTTATAGTTTTAAATTGCAGATCTTATTTTTCTAAGAATTTGGATATACCATTAGCATTTTTCTGATTTAAAATGAATTAGTTATAATATTTCCTAATTTTAATTCATTTAAATCCTTTTGGAATATTATAAAATTACATTTTGGAAATACAATATACTTTTATTAAACAGAATACATTTCTAAAAATCTTAATAATGCTTATAGATGGACCCCACATGTCAGGTATTTATTTATTACTGAAATGAATTACGTAATTGAATAAAATAAAAGAAAAGGAATTATTGCATAAGCATGATGTCATGCTGACATCAGCAATGGCGGGGAGCTCCTAGTTGGGCACAGATCTATCGATCCAAAGCGCGCCTGGGTTCCTAGTTGTGCGTGTTACAGAGAGCAGACGATGGGAATTCATGTATAAATATGAGCCTTAATATTTTGTAAGAACCTATGTTTGGAATTTTCTTTATGTAGTATACAATAAACTTATTAAAGAAAATGTTACTATTTATACATGAAAACTTGGTCCTCACTATAGATTATACTTTAAGGGAGTTTTCTAAAGGTGATCATGCATTATCATTTGATACATAAAACCCTCAGGAATTTTTATGGTTAGTATTAGACACAAAACCTTTGTTACAATATTGTATATGGATAATTATAACCGGCATAGAAGTTAGGGTTTTGAACTACAAGTAATTACTATGGGATCTAGAGGATTTCCTATAGTTATGTTCATTTATGAATATTTCTACGGATCAAGGTTAAAGAACATTTCTTTTCATTTTATGATCATGAATAACATTTCCATCTAGGTTAAGATATTAAGATTGACTTCTAATGTGACCTTGATGGTTTGCTAGTACTAAGTTTTACGGTTTAGAAAAATGAGATAGATATGGAACTTGATATAGTTTTGGTTAATAGATTCTCAATAATTCCTACCTTCCATACTTTATAATTCTTGGCTTTTTACTAGGAAATTATTTTCCTATATATACTACTACTTCCCATGCAACATCATGTATTAACATGATGAGCTTTACTTCACAATTATACTCTTACCTGGAATTTCTTCTGCTAAATCCATTTGTAAATTCAATGATCTTGACACTAAATCTCTTCATATTCTCCTTATAGAGATAACTCTCATATCTAGCATATCTCTAATGAATCAAATTTCACTAGAATGATTACTCTCTTCCTTAATGAATTACTTTGTACTCTATCTGATGAATCTCAAAATCTTGTCACTAAAGCCTTTCAAAATCTTCTCATATCTATACTAGTTATATCAAACTACTAATGGTAACTTCCAATCCATTAAATATCTACTTCTAGATTCACTCACGATATCCTTGATTACCCACACCAACAGCCTTCTAGTAGATGTATACTACATTCCTTTTGATACCTCAAATATTTACTAGTATCTTAGAGGAATGATACTACTCTTATAACTCAATGTTGTTCTGGTATGAGCCTGGTCATACTATCCTAACTTCAGCTACCTCCAACACTCATATTCTCACTCCATCTTACCGTAATGTGGCTTATCATTATCACCTAAGATAGTATATCTATATTAGGGTTTAATCATGTTCTCTCCACCAGTGTCACTTATGTATCATATGAACATTCACTCTTAGTGACTCAAGCATGATCATTATAATCCTTTGATCGTTTGTGGCTTAGGTTTCTAGTTAAATAATCAAGGCTTTCATTAATACAACATTAAAGTTTTCCCGGGGTGGCATCGGGGTGGCATCCCCAAGCTTGATATTCTGTCCATTTTTCATCTCATTACATCATTCTCCCTCTACACCTAAATTTTTTCCTTCATACAAAACTTCACACAATCTTCATTAGCAACATTAGTGTATTCAAAAGATAATAGACCTTTAGGTTAGCTTTAGAATAGCAAAACTTTTCACTAAAAACACAAGCTACTATAGCAACTCCTTAAAAAAGCTAAATTTCCCAAAAAGAACCCAAAAGGAATCAATAAGAAGCAAATGCAAATAATGACAGAAATCTGTCAAAACAGACCAGCAGGTAGAAACCGATTTTTTCGAAACTCTTCTGTTGCTCAAATAAAAAAGTGTTGAATTAACGAAAGTTAGATAACATACTGGGGGATTTATTCATAAATTTTTAGCTCACTTACAAAGACTCCTCACGAATTTTTATGTTGGAGGACAGAAATCTGTTTCGGGCCAGCAACTCACCAAATCTTACTTCCCTCTCATTAGAGGTCATTCTTGGCACAAAAATCAAACAAAAAGGATAGGGAGAGGTCATTACTGAAGTAATAACTTCAAAGACTCAAAGAAAATCTGGGGTTATATCCCAACAAGTAATTTTCTTTAACGCCTTTAAGTTAGGCACAAGAAGCAAGAAATCAAGTATTCTCAAATGAAGAAGCATTAACATCAATACTTGCAAAAATTTCAACTATGAAAGGTATCTCATCCAAATGAGTTTTGGAGGATCCCTTCTCATCTCTCTTTGGTTTACTACTTTCATCAAAAGGATTTTCTGGACCAATCCAATCAAAATTCTTTTCAAAGGCCTCATGCATCCCAACAAGCTTAAAGGGTATGAGTATATTAAATTCCTCTATAGGCTTCGTTTTATCTGAAGTACCCACAACATCTACACATGAGCCTAGCATATTAAAATGCTCAAAGACCTTTTTAGCTTCCTTAGCAACATCATGGAACTCTTTGAGTAAAGTTTTAAGAATAAATTCTCTTTTTTCAGCATCCTTTTCTTCTTTTATTTTTAGGAAGAAAATTTGCATCATGGGGTTAAGGATAAAAAACCTAGACTCCAACATATGAACTATAGAAGCTGCAGCAATTTCATAATTAGGAGCAAGTTTTGCTATAGATCTATCCTCAACATCCTCATGCTTGCTAACATGATTGAAGAATTCTTCAATATTTTCTTTCCCAATTATATAGCCACTACCTATCGAAAGGTCCTTTAGGGTGAACTTGGGGAACAACATGTTGACCTAGAGCAAGGTGGCAACTAGAGTAGGAACTAATTTTTTTGTGTTTTTGATAAGAGAAAGAAAACCAAACTAAACTAATTTTTTTAGAGTTTTTGATAAAAAGAGGCAAACAAAACCAAGCAAAGAAACTAAGCAAACTAAAAACAAAGTAAAGAGGAAGGTTGAGGAGGACTCCCCTTGTGAAGACGTCCTTAGCCTCCCTGGCAACGGCGCCAGAAAACTTGTTGATGACTCCTTGTTGACGTGGAGCACTATGTCGGTAAACCCCACGAGCAAGGTGTGAAGCAGCACAACATCAAGTCTTCCCTCAGTAACAAAACCAAGGTTATCAAACCAGTAGGAGGAAGGAAACGTCTCAAAGGTGTTGCAAGAAATGTGGAAACATGTACAACACAAACTCAAGACTTTGCCCCAACGAACAGTGAGGTTGTCAATCTCACTGGTTATTGTAATAGAGGATTAACTGTATGGTGTGGAAGGTGATGATGGTTTGCAACAAGTAAAAATTAACAGTGGAAGATGGTAAAGATTGGACCGGGGTCCATAGTTCACTAGAGGTGGTCTCCTTAGATAAACAAACATGGCATGCTGGGTAAACAAATTACAACAGGGATTGATAGGACTGAGCAAGGCATAACAATGCAATACTAGATAAAAAGATCCTATGAGATTCGATTGGGCAATATAACAATATACATAGACCACCATCCAACTACATCTATGACTAGAAGTCCACCTTTAGGTTATCATCCGAACCCCCTCTAGTATTAAGTTGCAAGCAACAGACAACTGCTTTAAACAAAGTGTGTAAGGTAAACAATTCACTTGTTCCATGAACAAGAGACCGTTGTTTTCTCTCCCTAGTGGCAACATCACATCTACAACCATAGATATTTCTGTCACTTCCCTTGATTGAGTAGAGGCATGAGCCCACTATCGAGCATAAATAACCCCTCTTGGAGTCACTAGCAACTACTTGGCCAAGATAGCTACTAACAACGGAGAGCATGCAAGATCACAAACAACACAGACATGATAGAATCAAATAGACAAAACCATTACTCAATCTGACATAGTAATCTCAATATCCATTGGATCCCCGCAAGCACAACATGCATGATTATAAATAAATTAGATCTTGATCATGAATGGAGCTCACAAGATCTAGACATGAAAGCACAAGGAGGAGATACAACCATCTAGCTACTTCATGGACCCGTAGTACAAGGTGGAACTACTCACGCTTCATACCGGAGGCTGGCATGATGAAGAAGAAAGCCTCTGCGATGATCTCCCCCCGGCAGGGTGCCGGGAAGAGTTCACATCCCCTCGATCTAGGGACGATGGTGGCGGCGGCTACAAACGGTTTCGTGGAATTTTGATCGGGTGCCTAGGGTTTCTGCATCAGGGGCTTCTTATAGGCGAAGAGGCGAGGTAGGGCGGCCACCAGGGCGGTTGCAGCCCCCCAGGCGTGGGGTGGGACCACCCGCGCGGCCAGGGGATGTGGCCCCCTTGGTGGGTCTCCTCCATCTTCTACTCCGACTTCGTGTTCCCCACGGTAAAATATTGACTTTGTCTTTTGTCACGTCCAATTCTGAGAATATTGATTTTCTGCCTTTCTGGAACCAAAAACATAAGCAACAGGCAATTGGCACTGTGGCAACATGTTAATAGGTTAGTACCAGAAAACATATAAAAACACCTCAAAGTGTGGACAAAGCAAAGCAAAGTAGATAGTAAACAACCATGGAGCATCAAAAATTATAGATACGTTTCCGACGTATCAAGCATCCCCAAGCTTAACTCCTGCTCGTCCTCGAGTAGGTAAGTGATAAAAGAATAATTTTTCAGGTGACATGCACCATGAAATCCAAGATCAAACTATTTGCAAGCATTGAAAGCTGGAATCAAATAAATCTAAACATGTGCATGAAAGATGGACTAACAATAAGACAAAGTAACTATGCATGCAACATGAAAGGCTACAAACAAAGATCATGAATAACATGCATTGAAAAACGTTTGTTTGTTTCACGTATAGAAAACATAGCATAGTGGCATTCATCTTGTCCCTCATGGAGTAGAAAATAGATACATAGGACACCTTCAAAGTTCATAAGAGTGACTAGATACAAATAGCACAAGAAGAAGCAATATCAACAATATGCATCAATCAATAAGTTTTGGGACACTGCACATAGAACTAAGAATGACAACTATGCTCCCTTAACTGGTGCCTAAAGGATAGAAGGTGGAGACTCAATATAATAGTGGAAGAAAGGCCCTTCATAAAGGAAATCAGGTATTTCAAGTTTCAAAAAGAGCTTCCAAAAATTATGGTACTTGTTAGCTTTCAGCCCTGATTGCCCCTATCATAAGCATCTTGAAGTGATTAAGGTTAAAGTGAACAAACTATGGAGTATATGCTTGACAAAGTATAAGTTCGCAATCTCATGTCCCCTTAATACGAGTACCGCACCACATGCTACTCAACTTTGGTCACCTATAAGTTCTTGTCATAGTAAGTACATATGTATCATAGAGAACCGCCAACGGGGTACCCCTTGCACATGGTACAGGAGATATCCCATAACCAAAATGACAAGGCAAGCAGACAATGAGCATCTCAGCAATCTTTTTATTTACTATTTGCTTAGATTTTTATTGAGGATGCTTCACAGATTGCTCATTATGGTGATGCTGCAAGTTTCCACCATGATTAGGCATGGCTTAGGCTAGTGGCCAGGTGTTTCTCTAACACAAAATACATAACTACATGGACTTACAAGTCCCTCTTTATTTCACACCAGCGACATCCATAGACAAAAGATTATGATATCAACTGTGTACAAAGTACAAGTGCAATGTTGAAAATGTTCCCCGTGACAGCACGGTTTTGCTAATTCCAATGTATAAGTTCAAGCATATACAACATAGATGACACAATGGTTCAAGTTTATTAGGGGCACGTAATATAAAGTGTGCTATCAAGTTTGTGAGGTCTTTAATCACTAAGTTTTCACATAACAAAATAATTTTTAATTGGAAGATAACTGAAAACAAGAATATACTTGGAATGGTGTAACACACCATGCACAGGAATTTATAGTGGACACTTTGGAATAACTTGGTTTGTTGGGAGTTGGAAGCATGAGTAGAGCTTACTCATACAAGTGGATGCTAGCAAAAGACTGGGAGCAACCAACTAAGAGATCAATAATTGCCATAATCATGCAGAGCGACAAAACATTACTAATTAAAGCATATAAGAGTGGTACCAGAAGTCAAGGACTAAATGATCATAAAGGCTATGTTGACTTGTTCATATTCATAACATGGTGTGATCATGTGCCAAGTCAACCCAAACAAAACATCAAAGGAGAATACCACAATACTATGCTTTTGTATGCTAAGACAACGCATGATTCTTTCAAGGCACACTAAGCAATCCTAATTGTTTGGAACAATTCATTATACAACAATAATCACTAAGAATAAGGTCAAATCAACACCTAGCATGTCATGCTAAAGTCTAAGTCACAATCAATGCAAGCTCCTCTTGCACTTTCAAGCAAGAACTTTCTACTCCTTTCCAACACCAATCGACTTATTTGAAACAACAAAGCGAGAACGGAGGTCCAAACTAGTTTATTCAAGCAAACTAAACAAACTAATCAACGCAAATGAAAACTAAGACGCTCCAAGAACAACACAATAGTGCATGAAACAATAAAAACAAAGTGTCTAGAAAGACCTGAGCTTTTTATTGATGAAGAAGGGGATGCCTTGGGCATCCCCAAGCTTTGACGCTTGTACCTCTTGGATATTTCTTGGGGTGACACCGGGGTGTCATCCACAAGCTTGAGCTTTTATCCATTCTTAATCTCATTACATCATTCTCTCTCTACACCTGAAATTTTTCCTTCATACAAAACTTCACACAATCATCATTAGCAACATTAGTGTATTCAAAAGATAATAGACCTTTGGGTTTAGCTTTAGAACAACAAAACTTTTCACTAAAAACACAATATACTGTAGCAACTCCTTCAAAAAGCTCAATTTCCCAAAAAGAACCCAAAAAGGAATCAATAAGAAGCAAATGCAAATAATGGCAGAAATCTGTCAAAATAGACCAGCAGGTAGAAACAGATTTTTTCGAAAATCTTTTGTTGCTCAAATAAAAACATGTTGAACTAACGAACGTTAGCTAACATACTGGGGGGATTTATTCGCAAATTTTCAGCTCAATCCGACTTACAGAGACTCCTCACGAATTTTTATGGTGGAGGACAGAAATCTGTTTCGGGACAGCAACTCCTCAAATCTTACTTCCCTCTCATTAGAGGTTATTCTTGGCATAAAAGCAAACAAAAAGGATAAGGATAGGTCATTACTCAAGGAATAAGTTCAAATAATCAAGGAAACTCTTGGGTTATCTCCCAACAAGTACTTTTCTTTAACTCCTTTAAGTTAGGCACAAGAAGCAAGAAATCAAGTATTCTCAAATGAAGAAGCATTAACATCAATACTTGCAAAATTTTGAACTATGAAAGGTATCTCATCCAAATGAGTTTTGGAGGATCCCTTCTCATCTCTCTTTGGTTTACTACTTTTATCAAAAGGATTTTCTGGAACAATTCAATCAAAATTCTTTTCAAATGCCTCATGCATCCCAACAAGATTAAAGGGTATGGGTATCTTAAATTCCTCTATAGTCTTGGTTTTATCTGAAGTACCCACAACATCTACACATGAGCCTAGCATATTAAAATGCTCAAAGACATTTTTAGATTCCTTAGCAACATCATGGAACTCTTTGAGTAAAGTTTTAAGAATAAATTCTCTGTTTTCAGCATACTTTTCTTATTTTAGTTTTAGGAACAAAATTTGCATGATGGGGTTAAGGCTAACAAACCTAGACTCCAACATATGAACTAAAGAAGTTTTAGCAATTTCATAATTAGGTGCAAGTTCTGCTATAGATCTATACTCAATATCCTCCTACTTGCTAACATGATTGAAGAATTCTTCAATATTTTATTTCCCAATTATAGAGCCACTACCTATCGAAAGGTCCTTCAGGGTGAACTTGGGTAACGACATGTTGAGCTAGAGCAAGTTGGCAACTAGAGTAGGAAATAATTTTTTTGTCTTTTGGATAAGAGAAAGCAAACCAAACTAAACTAATTTTTTTAGAGTTTTTTATAAAAAGAGGCAAACAAAACCAAGCAAAAGAAACTAAGCAAACTAAAAACAAAGTAAATAGGAAGGTTGTTAGGGATATGCTATATGGGAATCCTCATAGCATGTCTCTTATCCGACTAACCCGGGTGGCCCATAGTCGGTAGCATGGCCTGTGGCCTGCTGGGCGGCCCAGTTAGGTGGATCCAGAAGGGAGGCCCATGCTGGATAAAGGAAGGCTACGGTGGAGTCACCAGCGTACCCGGAGTCTTGGAGTACAAGATACACAAGACTAGTGATAGACGGTGTAGGACTCTATAACATGTCCGGCTAGGACTTTTCCCTATAACCCTAGGACCTGACGACTATATAAGTCGGGCCTATGGGAGCCTTTAGGGCATAGATTGATACAACCTAGTATCGATTCAGACAACCTAGTATCGTTTTACACACACCTCGCACAGCGAACCTATCTCTGTAACTCGGCGTATTGCCATTATAGTGATTTATAGCAGGAGTAGGATTCCGCCACCGTTGTGGGATCTGAACCTGGGTAAGCTGTGTTACCTCGTACCCGTCAACCGTCCGCCTTACCCCACGTCTCTAAACACGCACTGTGAGGACCCCTCCATGGCGTACTTGTCGGCAATACCACGACAGTTGGCGCCCACCGTGGGGCAAGAGGCGCTTCAGGCTCTTTAGCGGGCGAGGAGCAAGATCTTCGCGGGAATCGGTGAAACCATAGCCATCGGCCGCGTTATCTTCTCCGACAACGTTCCGATCGTCCCTCCCGACGAGTTCTGGATCCCGACAAAGACGAACCCTACGCGATGTTCGATCGTTCCTATCAGAGACATCCACCTCTTCATCGGTGAAACCGACTCGGGCTCTAGTTCTCTGGAAGTCGGAGGAGCATCAAGACCCGCACGGACCGCCTATGGGCAGGATACGTTCGCGGAAGGATCGATGTTGGATCTCTCCTTGGAGTTTGCCAGCAAAGATCGGAAAAATTCAAGACCCACCCAAACCTCCCCTGTGCAGGATATAAAGGTGGAAGATCACTGCAAATCCGCCGGCTTTGTCCGTGCGTCTGGACAACAGAGATCCAAGTTCGTCGGCGTGGTTAACATCTTCAATCTGGCACTCTACATTCAGAAAGAGGGTGAAAACCCCCGCGATTACCTTGCCAGGTGGCTCCGTATACGAGCCGATCTGGCCCACTACCCCAATGATGATGCTATCTATCACTTTGTGGAAGGACTGGACCATGGCACGCTTCTCCGACATTCTCTAAGACGGCAACAGGCGTCAGGACGCCTTACCTTCTAAGGCATGGTGAACACCGTCAACAACTACGCGGAGGCTGAAGCGGCAGCTCAAACAGCGCTTGCGCTCATTGACGTAGCCCCTCCGATTCAGCCACCACCACCACCGCCTCCAGCCGCCATCGTCGTAGCAGCACCACCACCTCCAGTCATCGTCGAGGCCGTTGCACCTCCACCGTCCGTCATCGAGGAAGTCCTGGCACCCTCCGACTTTGTCATTGATGCGCTTTATGCTGATTTCAGTGCAGATTCAGAGGAAATAGACTTCAGTCCAGAAGAGCTAGACTCCGCTATGCAGGAGATGGAGGAGTACTCGCGCGACGAGCAAGCTAATAACACCATCATGTCTCGAGGGGTGTTCTTCACCATTGGGACAACGATGGAGGAAGATCAACCCGGGCAAGCTCCGCCTATGGTGCTGGAAAAGGGGAAGGGGCCACTTATTGCTGCCGACAATGATCGCGCAAAGGTCATGCCTCCTCCGCCTAGACCAGTGCAGCAGCCGTAGGAACTCGGCACCGGTCCGAGAAACAACAACACCGCAAACTTGCCACCTCCAGCATCCACGTCGGCAGCAGCCCATGTTACTCCAGCTGATAGAGTAATGTACGACATGTTGGAGATATGCCCTAGAGGCAATAATAAATGTAGTTATTATTATATCTTTGTGTTTATGATAAATGTTTACATTCATGCTATAATAGTATTAACAAGGAAACATTAATACTTGTGTGATTTGTAAACTTAAATTGAAGTCCCTAGTAAAGCCTCTATACATCACTAGCTTGTTGGTTAATAAATGATTGTGGTTTCCCTATCATGAACATTGAGATGTTATTAACAACAAGATCATATCGTTAGGAGAATGATATGGTGGACATACTCCTATAGATAAGCGTAGCATAAATATCAAGTCATTTTAAATAGTTCAATTGCTATATGCTTTATGATACATAGTAACCTAATTCCTTCGACCATGAGATCATGCATATCACCTTCACCGGAAGGATGCTTTGATAACATCAAACACCACACCGTAACTGGGTTGCTATAAAGGTGGCATTGAGTATTCGGAAAGTATTGGTTGAGACACATGGATCAAGAGTGGGATTTGTCCATCCATATGACGGATAGATATACTCTGGGCCCTCTCGGTGGAATGTCATCCAATTAGCTTGCAAGCATGTGACTGGCTCACAAGGGATCACATATCACGGGAACGAGAAAAGAGTACTTATCAGTAACGAGGTTGAACTAGGTATGCAGAGATACCGACGATCATAACCTCGGATAAGTAAACTATCGTGAGACAAAGGGAAATTGGTATCGTATGTAAGTGGTTCATTCGATCGCAAAGTAATCGTAGAAATATGTGGGAGCCATATGAATTTCCAAATTCCTCTATTGGTTATTGTTCGGAGAAGTGTCTCGATCATGTCCGCATAATTCACGAACCGTAGGGAGACACACTTAAGGATTCGACGTTGTTTGAGTAGTTATGGAATGATGAGTAAGATACCGAATGTTGTTCGGAGTCTCGGATGGGATCCAGGATATCACGAGGAGATCCGGAATGGTCCGGAGAATAAGATTCATATAAGGAAAGTCCTGTTTCGGGGTTGGAGAATGGTTCCGGTGTTTTCATCGGGAATGTTCTAGAAGGTTCCGGAATGTCCGGCACTCCGGAGGGGAAGGGTACATGAATGTGTCATACCAAGTTGGAATGATTGCATCATGTACTAGGTGTCATCGCTGAACAAAATAAAGGGTTTAATCAAATCCTAGTTTGAAAAGTCAAACGCCAATTTGAAAAGTCAAACGGCTATTTTGGGAAGTGGAGGGGAAGGTGGAAACCGAGTTGGGGAGGAGTTCCTCCCCTCCACCGCCGGCCCCCTTGGGAAACCGAGTTGGGGAGGGACTCACCTCCCCTGGCGCGCCCCCTCCACCTATATAAGGAGGGGCAGGGCTGCTCCTCCTAGCACCCAACACCTCCACCCGCAAACCCTAGCCCTAAGCCGCCGACCCTCCTGCAGCCGCCGCCGCCCTAGGGCAAGCCGCCGCCGCTGCCTAGATAACCCTAGCCACCGGCCAAGCCTCCTCGTCGGTGCGTCTAAACCCTAGATCGCCAGGGATCTCTCTCATAGTCCACCATACTCGCTCCGGCTTAAGGCGAAGCCCTGCGAGATCTCCCCTCTACTTCCGGTATCACGCCGTTGTGCTGCCGGAATCGTGAGGAGAGTGCTACAACCTCCGCTGCCTGCTGGAACAAGGGAGAGGAAGGGCTTCGTCGAGTACCGAACATGTGACCGATTGAGCGCCGTTTAACGCAGCGCCGGAAGGATCGTGTACGCGATCTTGAGATCGGGAAGAGTACGACTACATCACCCACGAGAATCCGCTCTCGGTAAACACTTTGGAATCTTCGAGGGTGAGTTATTCCATCGACTTGTTGCTACAATCTAGTAGATAGATCTTGGCTTGTTTGTTTGTATGCGATAGAATTTTTTTGTTTTCCATGCTACGAAACCCTACAGTGGTATCAGAGCCGTGTCTATATGTAGATCTGTTGCACGAGTAGAACACAATGGTTATTGTGGGCGTTGATGCTTTTATTGTCGATTGCTTCTTGTGTACTTTTCATCTTGCGGGATGTTGGGATGAAGCGGCCCGGGCTAACCTTACATGACATCATTCATGAGACTTGCTCCACGCTTGACATGCAACTTCTATTGCATGAGTGGCTTTGCGGGTGCCTGTTTCTCCCAGCATAGTTAAGATTCAATTTACAACGGGTGATTGACAATACTAGTATAAATGTTGTGGTTCTTGTTCATAAGTTAGAACGACACTTATTGAAAGACGCAAACCACGTAAAACATGCAAAGAAAGTAGAGGCGTCTAACTTTGTTTTGCAGGGGTGTGCTGTGATGTGATATGGCCATGATTGTGATTATATTTGATGTATGCACTGTTCCTTATTGTAAGTTGGCAACCGGCAGGAGCCATATGGTTGTCTTTAATTTTGTTAAGACCCGCGTGTCTATTCAAAGTAGTTGTAATAGTTGAAGCCGGTGGACGACAACCATGGAGAAGCGTCATTGACCTTGATGCAATGCCGGTGATGATGGAGATCATGTTTGTGCTTGAAGATGGAGATCGGAAGCACAAAGAAGAAAGGCCATATCATATCACATATTATGAATTGCATGTGATGTTAATCCTTTATGCATCTTGTATTGCTTAGTTAACAACGGTAGCATTATAAGATGATCCCTCATGCACATGAATTTCAAGTCATAAAGTGTTCACCCTTAGTTAGCACCGTTGCTAAAGCTTGTTGTTTCGAAGCACCACGTGATGATCGGGTGTGTTAGATTCCGCAAGTGTATACAACGTGAGCAAGCCAGATTTGCTCATGCGGAAGCTAAGGTTTGATCTTGACTAGTCTAGCATGTACAGACATGGTCTCGGAACACAGATCACCGAAAGGTAAAACATGAATCATATAATAGATATGATGAACATGTCGATTGTTCGCCATTGAAACTATATCAACTCTCGTGATGATCGGTGTTGATGTGGTGGATTTGGTTCGTGTGATCACTAAAACAATGTGAGAGATATTGTTTTGAGTGGGAGTTCACCTATATTAATTTAACTATTAATTAGAACTCAATCTGTCATAAACTTAGTCTAAACTATTGCAAATATGTTGTAGATCAATGGCGGCCCCTACCATCAATTTTAATGCGTTCCTAGAGAAAGAAAAGTTGAAAAACAATGGAAGCAACTTCGTGGATTGGTTCCGCAATTTGAGGATTGTCCTCACAGCTGGTAATTTGACCTATGTCTTTGGATGCACATTGGGTGACCCACTGCCATCTTGCTACCGATGAAGTAAAGAATGTTTACCTCGCTCGGAAGACTCAGTACTCCACAGTTCAGTGTGCTATCTTGTATGGTTTAGAATCGGAGCTTCAGAAAAGGTTTGAGAATTCAGACCCACATGATATTGTCCGTGATCTCAAATTGATCTTTGAGACTCACGCGGCAATTGAGAGCTATGAGGCTTCTGAAAAGTTCTTTAACTGCAAGATGGAAGAGGGCAGCTCCGTCAGTGAGCATGTGCTTAAGATGTCTAGGCATGCTAACAAACTTCAAAGCTTGGGTATAGTGATTCCTAATGCTTTGGGGATTTATCGGGTCCTCCAATCACTACCACCTAGTTACAAGAACTTTGTGATGAACTAGAATATGCAAAACATGAACAAGCAGTTGTCAGAACTCTTTGCCATGTTGAAATCTGCAGAAGTGGAGATCAAGAAAGAGCACCAAGTGTTGTTGGTCAATAAGACCACCAAATTCAAGAAAGGCAAGTCTAAGCAAAAGGGACACTTCAAGAAGGGTGGTAAGAAAGTTACCGCGCCGACGAAGAAGACCAAGGCTGGACCTAAGCCTGATACTAAGTGCTTTTACTGCAAGGGAGAAGATCACTGGAAACGGAATTTCCCAAAGTACTTGGCGGATTTGAAGAACGGCAACATCAAGAAGAAAGGTATATCCGATATACATGTTATTGATGTGTATCTCACTAGTACTCGTAGTAGTGCCTGGGTATTTGATACTGGTTCGGTTGCTCATATTTGTAACTCGAAACAGGTGCTGCAGAATAAACAGAGGCTTGCGAAGAATGAGGTGACGATGCGCGTGGGAAACGGATCAAAGGTTGATGTGATCGCAGTCGGCACGCTACCCCTTCATCTACCATCGGGATTAGTTTTATACTTAAATAATTATTATTTGGTGCCTGCGTTAAGCATGAACATTATATCGGGATCTTGTTTATTGCGAGACGGTTACTTGTTTAAGTCCGAGAATAATGGTTGTTCGATTTATATGAGTAATATGTTTTATGCACATGCACCTTTGATAGATGGTCTATTATTATTGAATCTCGATAGTGGAAATACACATATTAATAACATTGAAGCTAAACGTTTGAAATCGAGCGATAACTCGACCTATATGTGGCAATCGCTGCCTTGGTCACATTGGAGTGAAGCGTATGAAGAAACTCCATTCCGATGGACTTCTTGAATCACTTGATTTCGAATCACTTGAAAGATGCGAAGCATGTCTGATGGGTAAAATGACTAAGACTCCATTTTCTGGTATGATGGAGAGAGCTACGGACTTATTGGAAATCATACATACCGATGTGTGTGGTCCAATGAGTGTAGCATCGCGCGGTGGTTATCGTTATGTTCTTACCTTCACGGATGACTTGAGTAGATATGGGTATATCTATTTCATGAAACATAAGTCTGAAACTTTCGAGAAGTTTAAGGAATTTCAAAGTGAGGTGGAGAATCAACATAACAAGAAGATTAAATTTCTACGTTCTGATTGTGGAGGTGAATATATAAGTTACGAGTTTGGCGAGCATTTGAAGAAATGCGGAATACTTTCACAATTGACACCGCCGGTAACACCACAGCGTAATGGTGTGTCCGAACGTCGTAATCGAACTCTCTTAGATATGGTTTGTTCTATGATGTCACTTACAGATTTACCGCTATCATTTTGGGTTTATGCATTAGAAACAGCCGCATTCACTTTAAATAGGGCACCGTCTAAATCCGTTGAAACGACACCGTATGAATTATGGTTTGGGAAGAAACCTAAATTGTCGTTCCTTAAAGTTTGGGGTTGCGAAGCCTATGTAAAGAAGTTACAGCCGCACAAGCTTGAACCCAAAGCGGAAAAATGCGTCTTCATAGGATACCCGAAGGAAACTATTGGGTATACCTTCTATCATAGATCCGAAGGAAAAATCTTCGTTGCCAAGAATGGATCCTTTCTAGAGAAGGAATTTCTCTCGAAAGAAGTGATTGGAAGGAAAGTAGAACTCGACGAGGTTGTCGAACCTTCTCTCGAAATTGCAGTAGCGCAAAGACCGAAGAAGTTCCTGTGGTGCCTACACCAATAAGAGAGGAAGCTAATGATGATGATCATGAAACTTCGATTGTAGTTGCTACAGAGCCTCACAGGTCAACGAGAACTCGTACCACTCCAGATTGGTATGATCCCGTTATGAGTGTCATGTTGGTGGACAACACCAATGACCCTGCGACATATGAGGAAGCGATGATGAGACCAGATTCCAATAAATGGCAAGAAGCCATGAAATCCGAGATTGGATCCATGTACAAAAACCAAGTATGGACTTTTTTGGACTTACCGGATGGCCGGAAGGCTATCGAGAACAAATGGATTTTCAAGAAGAAAACAGATGCTGATGGTAATGTTACTGTCTACAAAGCTCGACTTGTCACAAAAGGGTTTCGACAAATTCAAGGAGTTGACTACGATGAGACTTTCTCACCAGTAGCGAAGCTAAAATCTGTGAGGATTATGTTAGCAATCGCTGCATATTATGATTATGATATATGGCAGATGGATGTCAAAACAGCGTTCCTCAATGGGGATATTGATGAAGAGTTGTATATAATGCAACCCAAAGGTTTTGTCAATCCTAAAGATGCTAACAAGGTATGCAAACTTCAACGGTCCATCTATGGATTGAAGCAAGCATCCCGAAGTTGGAGTCAACGTTTTGATAAGGTGATCAAAAGTTTTGGTTTTATACAAACTTATGGAGAAGCTTGTATTTACAAGAAAGTGAGTGGGAGCTCTGTAGCATTCTTAATACTATATGTAGATGACATATTGTTGATTGGGAATGATGTAGACCTTCTTAATAGTGTCAAGGAATATTTGAATAATAGTTTTTCATTGAAGGATCTTGGCGAAGCAGCTTACATATTAGGCATAAAGATTTATAGAGATAGATCGAGACGCCTAATATCATTTTCACAAAGTACATATTTGGAAAAAGTTCTAAAGAGGTTTGGAATGGAAGATAGCAAGAAAGGGTTCTTGCCCATGTTTCCCAATACGACGTTGAGTAAAACTCAAAGTCCGACAACGGCAGAAGATAGAGAAAGGATGAGTAAGACTCCCTATGCCTCAGCCATAGGATCTCTAATGTATGCCATGCTATGTACTAGACCCGACATTGAGTTTAACTAGCAGATATCAAAGTGATCCAAGAGTGGATCATTGGACAGCGGTCAAAAACATCCTTAAGTACTTGAGAAGAACGAAGGATATGGTTCTTTCTTATGGAGGTGATGAACAACTCGTTGTTAATGGTTACACCGATGCGAGTTGGAACACCGATCCGGATGATTCTAAATCACAATCTGGATACGTATTTACTTTGAATGGTGCAGTAGTTAGCTGCAGGAGTGCAAAGCAAAGCGTTGTGGCGAGATCTTCAACTGAATCGGAATACATGGCTACTTCGGAGGCTTCACAAGAACCGATATGGATGAAAGAGTTCATTACAGAGCTGAGTGTGGTTCCTAGTGCGCTGGACCCAATGTCTATCTAATGTGATAACATGGGCGCCATAGCCAATGCGCAAGAACCAAGGTCACACAAGAAGCTGAAGCACATCAAGCTACGTTTTCACGCTATTCGAGAACATGTCCAAGATGGGGACATAAAGATTTACAAAGTACACACAGATCTGAATGTGGCGGATCCGTTGACTAAACCTCTCCCGAGGGCAAAACATGACCAGCACCAAACTGCAATGGGTGTTCGGTATATTACCATATAATCTAGATTAGATGACTCTAGTGCAAGTGGGAGACTATTGGAGATATGCCCTAGAGGCAATAATAAATGTAGTTATTATTATATCTTTGTGTTTACGATAAATGTTTACATTTATGCTATAATAGTATTAACAAGGAAACATTAATACTTATGTGATTTGTAAACTTAAATTGAAGTCCCTAGTAAAGCCTCTATACATCACTAGCTTGTTGGTTAATAAATGATTGTGGTTTCCCTATCATGAACATTGAGATGTTATTAACAACAAGATCATATCGTTAGGAGAATGATATGGTGGACATACTCCTATATATAAACGTAGCATAAAGATCAAGTCATTTTAAATAGTTCAATTGCTATATGCTTTCTGATACATAGTAACCTAATTCCTTCGACCATGAGATCATGCATATCACCTTCACCGGAAGGATGCTTTGATGACATCAAACACCACACCGTAACTGGGTTGCTATAAAGGTGGCATTGAGTGTTCAGAAAGTATTGGTTGAGACACATGGATCAAGAGTGGGATTTGTCCATCCATATGACGGATAGATATACTCTGGGCCCTCTCGGTGGAATGTCATCCAATTAGCTTGCAAGCATGTGACTGGCTCACAAGGGATCACATATCACGGGAACGAGAAAAGAGTACTTATCAGTAACGAGGTTGAACTAGGTATGCAGAGATACCGACGATCATAACCTCGGATAAGTAAACTATCGTGAGACAAAGGGAAATTGGTATCGTATGTAAGTGGTTCATTCGATCGCAAAGTAATCGTAGAAATATGTGGGAGCCATATGAATTTCCAGGTTCCTCTATTGGTTATTGTTCGGAGAAGTGTCTCGATCATGTTCGCATAATTCACGAACCGTAGGGAGACACACTTAAGGATTCGATGTTGTTAAGTAGTTATGGAATGATCAGAAAGAGACCGAATGTTGTTCGGAGTCTCGGATGGGATCCGGGATATCACTAGGAGATCCGGAATGGTCCGGAGAATAAGATTCATATAAGGAAAGTCCTGTTTCGGGGTTGGAGAATGGTTCCGGTGTTTTCATCGGGAATGTTCTAGAAGGTTCCGGAATGTCCGGCACTCCGGAGGGGAAGGGTACATGAATGTGTCATACCAAGTTGGAATGATTGCATCATGTACTAGGTGTCATCGCTGAACAAAATAAAGGGTTTAATCAAATCCCAGTTTGAAAAGTCAAACGCCAATTTGAAAAGTCAAACGGCTATTTTGGGAAGTGGAGGGGAAGGTGGAAACCGAGTTGGGGAGGAGTTCCTCCCCTCCACCGCTGGCCCCCTTGGGAAACCGAGTTGGGGAGGGACTCCCCTCCCCTGGCGCGCCCCCTCCACCTATATAAGGAGGGGCAGGGCTGCCCCTCCTAGCACCCAATACCTCCACCCGCAAACCCTAGCCCTAAGCCGCCGGCCCTCCTGCAGTCACCGCCGCCCTAGGGCAAGCCGCCGCCTAGCTAACCCTAGCCGCCGGACAAGCCTCCTCCTCGGTGCGTCTAATCCCTAGATCACCGGGGATCTCTCTCATAGTCCACCATACTCGCTCCGGCTTAAGGCGAAGCCGTGCGAGATCTCCCCTTTACTTCCGGTACCACGACGTTGTGCTGCCGGAATCGCGAGGAGAGTGCTACAACCTCCGCTGCCTGCTGGAACAAGGGAATGGAAGGTCTTCGTCGAGTACCGAACGTGTGACCGACTGCGGGAGCGCTGCCGGAACGCAGCGCCGGAAGGATGGTCTACGCGATCTTGAGATCGGGAAGAGTACGACTACATCACCCACGACAATACGCTCTCGTTAAACACTTTGGAATCTTCGAGGGTGAGTTATTCCATCGACTTGTTGCTACAGTCTAGTAGATAGATCTTGGCTTGTTTGTTTGTATGCGATAGAAATTTTTTGTTTTCCATGCTACGAAACCCTACACGGCAATCTCCTCGTTGTGACACTAACCGTTGATCATATCCGGAACGTGACTCAGCTTGACGAGAAGCGCCAGCAGCTACTGGAGGAGGCGCAAGCCATCGCGGAGCAAGGCGCTAAACTAGATCGAGATCTGGTCAACGCACAGAAGTCCATAGAGAAAGCTAGAGCAATGGAAGCCGAGTACAAGACTCTGCTGCAGTAGCAGAAGGTTAAGAAGGCTCCGGCTCGCGTCATTAACGATCTTGGTGTACGGCGCAACCTAGGATGGGCCCCCTCGAAGCCGGCACAGGCCAAGCCATACATTGATAGTGAAGGCAAGAGGTGATGCCCACCCCAATCCTTAAACTCGCCGTCGCCAAGACCCTTCTGGAGCAGGATAGATCGCCTGAGGCAGTAGAACAGGTCTATGACCTAGTGGCCAAGGCGGTAAAGCAGCAGTAAAAGGCCACCTCTCAGAGGCTTGAGTCTGACCCAGCGCTCTGCCGATCTAGCCAGTACAAACCGCCAAGGGACAGATCCCCTCAGGATGTTGGATCACAGACGGGTTCATCAGAACGAAGACGGAGGGATGCGCGCAACATGAAGGATGCTATCCCCATATCCTCCGACCACGGAGAAAGATCCCAACCTCGCCGCCCATCGCCACCGCCCCGATCCCCCCAACGTCAGGAAGACTACAAGGCTCACCATCGCACGGATATGCCCCCACCAAAGCAGTGCGGCATCGTCATCCGCGACAACACGGCACATACCCGTCATGATGAAGAGCGCCTCCAAGGACATAAGAGAAGGTCACACCACGACCCTCCGCGTCCGACAAGCAACCGTGACAGGCGTGGGGTGTCGCAGGAGGGTAACAGCAAGAAGGCTAACCCACCGCCACCTCCGCCTCCGTCGCTGCCAAGCAGTCATCATGGCGGAAGAGGCCCGCGTCGCTCACGCAGCCCGTCCCCTGTTGACAACAAGAAGAACCCGGAGCCGTACGACGCACGTTCGTGGATCGATAAGATCCACGAGGCCCAGGAAGGACCATACCTGAGACCACGTTGCTTTGGACCTACAATACGGTCCGCAACTTACCCCAAAGGTTTCCGGATTGACAAGACCATAAAGCCCTATGACGGCACCGCCAAGCCCGCCACATGGTTGCAGGACTACGACAACGCGGTGGAGATTGCCGGAGGCAACCCCAACGTCATCGTTAAGTACCTCCCGTTAATGTTGGTAGGAACGGCCCGTCAATGGATCGACGACTTGCCGGAAAAATCTATCTACAACTGGCTGTATATGCAAGAAGCATTCACCAAGAACTTTGAAGGCACATACAAGCGTCCCTGCACTGTGGGCGTTCTACAGCGATGAGTGCAAGAGAAAGACGAGACATCTCGCGCCTACCTCTCCCGCTGGCTGGACATGAAGAATTCCTGCGCAGGAGTACACGCTCAGACCGCTATGGCCGCCTTCATTGATGGATTGGAAAGGGGCACGTTACTCCGACATAAGCTAAAGCGCTTGCAGGACAATCATCAGCTTGACTTGAATCAGATGATTCAGTTAGCTAGTGAGTTTGCAGCTGCCGACGATGATGCTCGTGGCTCTTTGCCGGCAACGGCCGTTCCAACCCAAGCTCGGAGGAACAGCAGTACAAAGCGGAAAACCGCTCTAGAAGAAAAGCAATCTACCGACTTGGTCGCCATGACTTTTGGAGGACGAGGAGAAGACGAACAACATGGCCGAGGAAGGGGAGCAGGCCGCGGGCAGCAACGAGGAAGTGAAACCAACTCAGTGCCGCTCCGCGTTCCCCAAACGTACGAGAAGTACCGCGATATGCCGTGCCTCGTACACCTCGATGTCAACGGCAAGGCCACCCATACCAATCGACACTGCAAGTTCGCCAACGACCTCAAGGAAGACCCGGAGTCCGGCTACAAGCAAAGTCAGAAGAACAGACCACGAGGCAAGGGCAAGGGGAAGAAGAAGGAGGGGGAGTCCAAGGATTCAGGTGACATGGACGAGGACGTTGACCTCAAGCACGCCACCAAGAGCGACGACAAGGGCAAGAACCCCTTCGCAAAGAAGGCCCCAGTCTACCACACTTTCCTTGGCACCCCCTGTAGGGGTTCATAGCATGGAAAACAAAAATTTTCTATCGCATACAAACAAACAAGCCAAGATCTATCTACTAGATTGTAGCAACGAGTCGATGGAATAACTTACCCTCGAAGATTCCAAAGTGTTTAACGAGAGCGGATTCTCGTGGGTGATGTAGTCGTACTCTTTCCGATCTCAAGATCGTGTAGACGATCCTTTCGGCCATGCTCGTAGCGCTTCCGCAGTCGGTCACAAGTTCGGTACTCGACGAAGACCTTCCTCTCCCTTGTTCCAGCAGGCAGCGGAGGTTGTAGCACTCTCCTCGCGATTCCGGCAGCATAACGGCGTGGTACCGGAAGTAAAGGGGAGATCCCGCAGGGCTTCGCCTTAAGCCGGAGCGAGCATGGTGGAGTATGAGAGAGAGATATTAGTGGTCTAGGGTTTAGACACACCAATTAGAAGGCTCTAAACCGAAGGCTAGAGCAATTAGAAGCTCTAAACCAAAACGGCTCTAAACCGGAGATTAGAGGATAGGAACTTGTGTGTCTAGAGGAGGAGGCCCTGCCCCTCCTTTTATAGGTGGGAGGGCGCCAAGGGAGGGAATCCTCCCCAAGTCGGCCTTGGTGCTTGAGGACTCCCCCAAGTCGGTTCCAACCACCTCTTGCTTGTTTCCCACAGTTTCTGTTTCCCACAGTTTCTGCTTTCCACAGCTCTGTTTTAGCGGTTTGACTTTCAAACCGGCAGTTTGACTTTTCAGTTCGGAACAGAAGAACACTTGTACATGATGCAATCATTCAATATGTAATGACACATTCATGTACCCTCCCCGAGTGCCGACAATCCGAACCTTCTAGAACATTCCCGATGAAAACACGGAATCATTCCCGAACTCAAACGGGACTTTCCTTATATGAATCTTATTCTCCGGACCATTCCGGATCACCTCGTGATATCCGGATCCCATCCGAGACTCCGAACAACATTCGGTCTCTTTCTCATAATACCATAACTACTCAAACAACGTCGAATCCTTAAGTGTGTCTCCCACGGTTCGTGAATTATGCGACATGATCGAGACACTTCTCAACAATAACCAATAGAGGAATCTGGAAATTCATATGGCTCCACATATTTCTACAATTACTTTGCGATCGAATGAACCACTTACATACGATACCAATTTCCCTTTGTCTCACGATAGTTTACTTATCCGAGGTTATGATCGTCAGATCTCTGCATACTTAGTTCAACCTGTTATCGATAAGTACTCTTTTCTCGTTCCCGTGATATGTGATCCCTTGAGCTACCACATGCTTGCAAGCTAATTGGATGACATTCCACCGAGAGGGCCCAGAGTATATCTATCCGTCATATGGATGGACAAATCCCACTCTTGATCCATGTGTTTCAACCAATACTTTCGAACACTCAATGCCACCTTTATAACCACCCGCTTATGGTGTGGTGTTTGATGCCATCAAAGCATCCATCCGTAAAGGTGATATGCATGATCTCATGGTCGAAGGAATTAGGTTACTATGTATCAGAAAGCATATAGCAATTGAACTATTTAAATGACTTGATCTTTATGCTACGCTTATCTATAGGAGTATGTCCATCACATCATTCTCCTAATGATATGATCCTGTTGTTAATAACATCTCTATGTTCATGATCAGGAAACCATGATCATATATTAACCAACAAGCTAGTTTAACAAGAGGCTTTACTAGGGACTCTTATTTTAGTTTACAAATCACACAAGTATTAATGTTTCCGGTTAATACAATTATAGCATGGTATGTAAACATTTATCATAAGTGTGAAGATATGATTATAACCACTTTATTGTTGCCTCTTGGGCATATCTCCAACAGTCCCCCACTTGCACTAGAGTCAATAATCTAGTTTCAAACTTTTGTGTATATAACACCTATGGCTTTCCGGTGTTGTATGTACACGATTTCTAGTGGTCAACTGATCTCCGGATCTTGACACTTCCAGGTCCATGTGTAATTGCATGTCTTTGCGTCTCTACGCATCACTCATTCTTTAATGAGATGGCTTTGTATAAATTTGGTCTTTCGGTGTGACCTTTAGTTCTTTGGGTTTAAAACATGTTGATAATATTTTCGCACAATATATCTTCATAGTATTATCCCGCTGTGAACTACACCTAGTTTGATAACAAACTACTTGACACAAATGCCCTCTTTTGCTGCTATAATAGCAGTCATATACTTAGCCTTTTGTTGTAGTATCTGTCACAATGTCTTAACTTTGGAACTCATCCAAATCCATTATGGAACTCACTTTCCATTATATTGTGCCACCCTTAGTTTAGATTGAGATAAACTTAATTTGTACTTTGTGACAAAGCTAGTATCAATGTAGTACTTTTACAATGATCTAACCATCTATTTGTCACTTCTACAAATAATATACTCTTAGTTCTTCCAAAAGATCATAAGAATATCCTTACTATTGTCCAATGATCATCTTACGAATAATTCTGGTATATGCTCACAACATTTAGAGCATAGGACATATCTGGATTTGTACATATCACAGTATGATTGATATAAATACACTTTGTGATTTCATACATCAAGTATCAATCTATACTTGATTATTTGTTTCACTTTACCAAATGTCAATACGCTTGAATATATCATCAACATTGAACTCTTTCAATCCTTTCTGTGCGACAAGAACCTTTTCTTGTAGTTTCTATATTGAACTCATTCAATATCTCGTCTATGTACTTCTGGCACAACCATATTAGCGTCTATTGATGCCAAATATTTGGGTTTTGCCTAAGTCTTTCATCGGGATGAAATTCTTAATATGTGTTAATAAAAGATACATTATTTCCAATCAACAATATGTCTTCCACATAATGTATTAGAAACATGTCTTAGCGCTCCCACTTAATTTCTTGCAAATACAAGCATCTTCATTGTCTCTGATGAACTTTTAAACTCCTTTAACAGTTTCATCACAGTGAAGATTCCAACTCCGCGATGCTCACTTTAACCATTGAAGTTTGCATATGCTTTTAGCATCCTTTTGAATTAACAAAACCCTATGGACCGTGTTATGCACATGTCCTAGGTAACGATTCTATTAGAAGAACTTGTTTTGTTTATTCAACTACCATATAACAAATTATATGTAGTGGTTGCTACATTAATCCGTCTAGACTAAATATCACTATGAAAGATCAAATCTTGTCATAGTCAACCTTTGAACATTTTGTGAACTCTTTCCCAACATGTCGACTATTTCATAGATGTAAAACATCCATGTCTATTTCTTTATAGATCCAGACACAACTGTAAGGTCTTACACCTTTCTCGAGGGTCCTTCAAGTTCAAAATTTGATTTCTCGTGTATGGAACTATCACGGATTTTATGGCTTCAAGCCATTTGACGGAGTCAGGGCCCATCATCGCTTCTTTGCATGTAGTCGGTTCATTATTCTCAAATAATGATTCAACCCTCAAATCTTGGTATTTGATTGTTTACCCGATCTACTTGTTTCAATAGGAACTTAGATCTCCGTGACCACAACCTTTGAGGCACGTGAGCCATGAGCATTGTTGCCGCCTCCGGAACACCTTTCGGCGCTGCACAACTCTGCACATATAGCTAAGGTTCTTTTAACCTTATCAAAGTTCTATTGTCCTCCCACTTTTCTTTTCACGAAAAATTCCTTCCCAAAGAAACTTGACGTTCTAAGCGACAAACACTTTTGTCTCTGGTGTTATGGAGGAATACTCAACAGTTATACAAAGACAGGTTCATCCGACTTTGGTTGCAAACATCTTTCTTATGCATAGCAAACCATTGTTTAAGAAAGGACAACTTGGGTTTTATCCCAAACCATAACTTTATATGGTGTCATTTCAACGGATTATGATGGAGCTCTTTTTAGTGGAAAAATGGTAATCTCTAAAGCTTTTAATCTTTAAAATATAATGGCAGTTTTATGAATTATACCTTTGATCTTACCATGTCAAACAAGGTTTAATTACATATCTCGAACGCTTCATACCCTTATGGTGTTTCAGGAAATGCAAATCCACGGAACTATTCCTTAAATCTTAGGTATTATGCTAAACTCTGTAACTCAAATATCTTCCTTGATGATCTTTATCATAATTTTTTTATATTCTTGTTACAATGATTTTGCACTTCATCTTGAAAGTCTTTGAACTTTTCAAATGTTTCATACTTCATCCTTATTAAGTAAATATTCATATATTCACTCAAAATTTCGGAAAAAGCAAATGAAGTTAAAATCCATCGCTCTTGACTACACATAATGGACTTCGTACAACAATATGTACAAATTCCAATAAGCTAGTTTTTCGTTCCCTTTTGGCCTATGAACGAAGTTTCAATTATCTCTAGGAAAGTTTCACAAGTGTCATTTGATCAAAAATCAAAAGACTCCAAAATTCCATCCATATGGATTTTCTTCATGTTTTCTTTCCAATATAATTTAAACGGCGATGTCACTTCCTAAGTGATCTTTCAATCAATTTGTCTTTCGACATTTTTAGCACTAGTTTTATGGATGTGATTTCTCCAACGAGATTTGTGAATCATCCATCTTTTATGGATTACGACAATTATTTGAACAACCCTTTTGTTCTCATAATACCTGATAAAACAAATCTTGAAGGCAAGCTTTGATGTTTAACGAGCAACACAATAACCCTTTATTTGTTCTCGATGAACATCATCACATATTCTTTTGCTAATTACTTAGTCCACTGTAGTTCATGAATTCTGTTGTTTCGTATGACGATTCATACCAATAAATTCAGTATTAAATACTTAAGAACCACATTGTTTAATAAGCAAAGATTATAGCCATAACATGTATATCATCTATATACTTAAACTGAACAATTCTAGTCTTTTCTTTTCTGCCATATATTTATGAGATTCTCTTTCAGTATTTCCTTTTCTGTTTGAAAGAATCTATCAATATCAATAGTGGAGTCATACATATGACACATAATCCAAAGCGTGTATAATTAAATACCAATGTCTTTGGACTTGCACTTTGAAGTAGATCACCTATCATCAAATGTTTGGTGTTCTTTCAAATTCCTTTCTTTAGTAATCTCTTGGTGTAGCAAACATCTTACCTACATCAAATATTCACCCTCATCATGGATTTATCCATGATCAAGCTACTTTTAGCTTGTAACGGTGAATTGCAAGTATAATGTTTCTCTCCAAAACCTTTTGGAGGATTAGGACAACTAGTGTCTCCAACCTTTTGCAAATTCTCATCAAATATGAGAACATGACTTTTGCCATATTATACTCTATCATGTTGTAACCAATACTTCGTTTCAGATATCACAATATCTTCCACACATCATGGTTTCTGAAACAACTCTTTCAGATCCTAGATAACCTTGATATTAAGAGAATCCTTTGAATATCAAGAATCATGGAGACAAACATGATACTTATATACTAACACTTGGAATTGTTACTCTTGATTTAATACTAATTATTAAACTTCATGGAGTAACCGGAACTTACTGAAAGTTTGCAATAGGACTTTTAAACTTTTAGATTAACACTTAAAACAATACGATACCAGTCAGAAAGTATCTAACCAGAATTCTATAGTTCTATCATCTCAATTATAACTAAGCGCAAGGTGGTAAACGGATGCCAATGACTACAACAACTATGCAAATTCACTTTGATTTAGTTTATGATAAATTGAGTTCTAATTAATAATTAAATTAATCTTGGTGAACTCCCACTCAAAACAATATCCCTCACATTGTTTTAGTGATCACACGAACCAAATCCACCGCATCAAAACCGATCATCACGAGAGTTGATATAGCTTCAATGGCGAACAATCAACATGTTCATCATATCTACTATATGACTCATGCTCTACCTTTCGGTAATCCGTGTTCCTGAGGCCATGTCTGTACATGCTAGGCTCGTCAAGATCAAACCTTAGTTTCTGCATGAGCAAATCTGGCTTGCTCACGTTGTATACACTTGTAGAATCTAACACACCCGATCATCACGTGGTGCTTCGAAACAACAAGCTTTAGCAACGGTGCTAACTAAGGGTGAACACTTTAAAACTTGAAATTGTGTGCTTGAGGGATCATCTTATAATGCTACCGTCGTGAACTAAGCAATACAAGATGCATAAAAGGATTAACATCACATGCAATTCATAATATGTGATATGATATGGCCTTTCTTCTTTGTGCTTCCGATCTCCATCTTCAAGCACGAACATGATCTCCATCATCACCGACATTGCATCAAGGTCAATGATGCTTCTCCATGGTTGTCGTCCACCGGCTTCAACTATTACAACTACTTTGAATAGACACGCGGTCTTAATGTAAATTAAAGACAACCATATGGCTCTTGCCGTTGCCAACTTACAATAAGGAACATTGCATACATCAAATATAATCACAATCATGGCCATATCACATCATCAAGACACCCTGCAGAATAAAGTTAGACGCCTCTACTTTCTTTGCATATTTTACGTGGTTTGGGGCTTTCAATAAGTGTCGTTCTAACTTACGAACAAGAACCACAACATTGATACTAGCATTGTTGATCACCCGTTGTAAATTGGATCTTAACTATGCTAGGAGAAACAGCACCAAAAGCCACTTATGCAATACAAGTTGCATGTCAAGCGTGGAGCAAGTCTCATGAACGATGTCATGTAAGGTTAGCCCGGGCCGCTTCATCCCAACATACCGCAAGATGCAAAGTACACAAGAAGCAATCGACAATAAAAGCATCAACGCCCACAATGACCATTGTGTTCTACTCGTGCAACAGATCTACATATAGACACGGCTCGATACCCTTTGTAGGGGTTCGTAGCATGGAAAACAAAAAATTTCTATCGCATACAAACAAACAAGCCAAGATCTATCTACTAGATTGTAGCAACGAGTCGATGGAATAACTTACCCTCGAAGATTCCAAAGTGTTTAACGAGAGCGGATTCTCGTGGGTGATGTAGTCGCATTTCTTCCGATCTCAAGATCGTAGACGATCCTTTCGCCACGCTTTAAGCAGCTTCCGCATCGGTCACACGTTCGGTACTGACGAAGACCTTCCTCTCCTTGTTCCAAAGAAAATGGAGGTTGTAGCACTCTCTCGCGATTCCGCAAAGACAACGGCGGTACCTGGAAGTAGAGGGAGATCCTGCAGGCTTCGCTTTGGCCGAGCGAGCATGGTGGAGTATGAGAGAGAGCTATTATTGGTATAGGGTTTAGACACACCAATTAGAAGGCTCTAAACCGAAGGATAGAGCAATTAGAAGCTCTAAACCAAAACGGCTCTAAACCGGAGATTAGAGGATAGGAACTTGTGTGTCTAGAGGAGGAGGCCCTGCCCCTCCTTTTATAGGTGGGAGGGGCGGCCAAGGGGAGGGGAGTCCCTCCCCAAGTCGGCCTTGGTGCTTGGAGGGACTCCTCCCCCAAGTCGGTTCCAACCACCTCTTGCTTGTTTCCCAGTTTCTGCTTCCCAGCTCTGCTTTCCACAGTTTCTGTTTTAGCTGCTTGACTTTCAAACGCAGTTTGACTTTTCAGTTTTGGAACAGCAAGAACACTTAGTACATGATGCAATCATTCAATATGTAATGACACATTCATGTACCTCCCCCAGTGCCGGACAATCCGAACCTTCTAGAACATTCCCGATGAAAACACCTAATCATTCCCGAACTCAAACGGACTTTCCTTATATGAATCTTATTCTCGACCATTCCGGATCACCTCGTGATATCCGGATCCCATCCGAGACTCCAAACAACATTCGGTCTCTTTCATAATACCATAACTACTCAAACAACGTCGAATCCTTAAGTGTGTCTCCCTACGGTTCGTGAATTATGCGACATGATCGAGACACTTCTAACAATAACCAATAGAGGAATCTGAAATTCATATGGCTCCCACATATTTCACGATTACTTTGATCGAATGAACCACTTACATACGATACCAATTTCCCTTTGTCTCACGATAGTTTACTTATCCGAGGTTATGATCGTCGGTATCTCGCATACTTAGTTCAACCTCTCGATAAGTACTCTTTTCGCTCCCGTGATATGTGATCCCTTGTGAGCCAGTCACATGCTTGCAAGCTAATTGGATGACATTCCACCGAGAGGGCCCAGAGTATATCTATCCGTCATATGGATGGACAAATCCCACTCTTGATCCATGTGTTTCAACCAATACTTTCCGAACACTCAATGCCACCTTTATAACCACCCAGTTACAGTGTGGTGTTTGATGTCATCAAAGCATCCATCCGGTAAAGGTGATATGCATGATCTCATGGTCGAAGGAATTAGGTTACTATGTATCAGAAAGCATATAGCAATTGAACTATTTAAATGACTTGATCTTTATGCTACGCTTATCTATAGGAGTATGTCCATCACATCATTCTCCTAATGATATGATCCTGTTGTTAATAACATCTCTATGTTCATGATCAGGAAACCATGATCATATATTAACCAACAAGCTAGTTTAACAAGAGGCTTTACTAGGGACTCTTATTTTAGTTTACAAATCACACAAGTATTAATGTTTCCGGTTAATACAATTATAGCATGGTATGTAAACATTTATCATAAGTGTGAAGATATGATAATAACCACTTTATTATTGCCTCTTGGGCATATCTCCAACACCCCCACCGTCCGACAACAGAAGGTCTCTCTAAGGATCATGATGGCCACTCTCCCCCAAGTTCCCCAATACCTGCGCTGGTCGGAGGTTCCAATCACTTGGGACATGACGGACCACCCAGACCTTGTGCCCACGGAGAACTAGTACGCCATGGTCATCAAACCATTGATTGACGGTGTGGAGTTCACCAAGCCCATAATGCCAAGTGGTTGCACTTGAAGCTTCTCAACATTTGACATCTCAAATCTCTTTGTTCCTGGGTGGCCATCCACAAGTGATATACACAAGGTAAACCATAAACATGGGCCTTGTGAACCACTCAACCAAAATCCACCAAGCAATTACCATTCCACCCAGGTGATTCATTAACTTACTTGTTTTATTAAACAAAAACCCAAGTCCTCAGACTTAGAAATTTTTCCATAGTATGAATATATATTCCACCCTTGTTTTCTATTAGCTAAGCTAAGCATGATAGTATTAGGTATCTTGACTTAGGAATTTCTACTAAGGTTTCATCTACTAGGATTTCCTATAGCAAGGTTTATACTTAGCAAAAAAATTCCATGCAAGTTTTACTTAGAGAAAAACACTAATGCATAGTGAAAGTAATGGGACTAAAAGTATGAAGAATCACTTGCCTTTTTGGTAGAGGGTATAAGTTCACTCCTTGTCCTTGCAACAATCACACTCTTCAAGTCACTACAATTCAATCAAGCAAGGAACAAACTCAATCTACCAATCAAGCAAAACATCACATAAAATAACAAAGTCAAAGTAATGCATGCAAGCATGCCAAGCTTTGTTTTGTTTGAAAAAGTGGTTCCTAATGGGTCATAACATTTGAAAGGCACCTAATGGTCATTTTGTAAAGTGTCAAAGTCATTTGCAAAAGGTTTCACTTTATAAACCATTTTCAAAACAAGGTATCATTTTATGTGGTGTAAAAATATTTTTACTAAGGCATTAATCTATAGGGTTCACCAAATATGTTTTCAAACCACAAAAATTGGTGTTTAGGGTCAGTGAGTTTAAAACAAAACATTTTCCAAAGGTTTTCCTTCAAAATCATTTTTAATAAATAAACCACATTTCTATTTGACTAGAAATGGTTTTAAATCAAAGAATCATTCTTTTCCTTCACCAAATACATTTTTGAATCCACAAAGTGTTTCCTAAGGTCAGTAGGTTCAAAGAAATCCATTTGCAAAAGATTTTATCCCCAAATTCATTTTTTAAACAATTTTCACATCCTTAACAAGCATACAAATGTTTCTGCAAAAACAAACATTTTTCCAGAAGCTTTTTACTAAAAAAAGGGCATGGTTGGCTAGGGCTTGTCTTGCTGATTCTATTGGTATAAAATTTGCAAAATTTGGACGTGTGGATCAAAAGTTACAAGGGTTTCAAAATGGCATCTAAATCTGATTTCAAATTCTATTTTAAATCATCCAGTGACACGCGGCCTATTCTCATTCGTCGGTACCGCTTCACTCGGATCGGCTATTCTGGCGCGTTGGATCAAGTTGAATCATGCGGCTCAGAAGCGTGCGTACCCATTCGCTTACTTTCTATCCTATCCGCCAGATCGAGATCGGACGGCTGCTGTGAGCTCGACCCAAAACGAGCGGCGCTGCGGTGGTGTCTGGCGGCGGTGCGGCCAGATGGTGGCGGCGCCGGTGTTACAGGAAGCAAGGGGGGCTGGGGAGATGCTCACCGGAATCGTCGACGCTTGCTGATGCTCAACGTGGTACTGGTTGGTGAAGGGGCGCACGTGACCGTCCCTAATTGCTCGCCGGAGATGAGCTGGGCCTCGGGCGGCTCTGGAGGTCGTCAAGGGCGAGGATAGGGGCACCCTAGGACAAACGGGAGGCACAGTTAGGTTCGCAAAGGCATGGCTATCATCATCGTGTCCACGGGGAAGAGAGGGGAGGTCTGGTTTACCGGGCAGACGTCGCCGCAGTTGGAGCAGATGGCGGCGCTAGCTCGGGGAAGACGTTGCCGACGTTCAGGGACGCGCGCGAGCGAGTTGCGGCTGCAGAAAGGTGCACCTGGGTTTGGGGAGTGTGTCTGTGTACTTGGTGAGGCAAGAGGTGGCGAGTACTGGCCGGAATCGGCAAGGAGGGTCGTCGGAGTCAGAGGTGCTCGGGGAGGAATTGGGGCGGCCTGGGGGCGTGATAATGCGGGGTGACAGAGGGGAAATGGAGAGGAGAGGTACACGTTTAAGCTTGCGTGATCAAGGCGAGTGAATGTGGCCGCATTAAGGCGAATTGAAGCCGGAGGAATCAACGGCAGGAGCGGGGAAGAACAAGTCGCTGCGGGTGAGGACGATGAACAGGAGGGGTGGGTCCTGGATGTCTGTGAGAGAGAGAGCGCGAGTATGGGGTCCACTTGTCATCGTCTGCGTGGGTCAGTCAGTTGGTGCCAACCATTTTCTTCGGGAGGGAGTGAAACTGGGCCGCGAGTGAGCTTATTGGGCTGGCTCAGTTGGGTCAGGTCCAATTCACATTTTTTTCTGTCTGAAACCTTTTTCTTTTTCCAATACTATTTTCTGTTTTGAAATTCCAAACAACATTCAAACATTCAACAATTCAAACAATCACCACACCTGTAATGAGTTTTTGGTTCTGTTTATCAACATAAACCAAATCACAAAATAAAATAATATTTTTATTCTTTTTAGGATCTATTTAATAATTAAATAAAATAGACCATAGTTATTTAATCAAATAGGGTTTGATTTATTTAATAAAATCTCCATTTGAAATCCAAATATTTTCAAAACCAAAATAGTAGGTTTTATTTGGAAATAGAAGATATTTGGAAAACTTGTTTAAAACAAAATCACACTTTTATTTTAGGGTCCATTAATAATTAAATAAAATGGACCTTAGTTATTAAATCAAATAGGATTTGTTTTATTAAAAACTTTATTCTGAAATCTAAAATAAAAACAAAAACACTTCAGTAGGTTTTATTTGAGAATATAAAATACTTGGAAAACTTATTTAAAATAATTTAAAGAAGTTTTAGTGTTTATTTAAAATGGGAAAAGCCTTTACTTAGATAAAATTGGATATTAAATCCTTATTATTTTATTTAAATAAACCTTTACTATTTTTAATCAAAACAAAACATTTTATTTAAAATACTTGGCCAAGGTTTAATTTGGCTCTGTAAAATAATATTTATTTATAAATCCACTTTTTCTTTTGAAAACCAAATCCTTTTATTAAAAGATACAAAATGGTAATTTCAAATATTTTTAAGTTTATTGTTTATTAAACTTTTTAAATCCCTTTAGGATTTTATTTGATCCAAATAGGTTTTGAAAGTTTCAAGTTGGATTCAAAAAGTTTCTTCTCACCCTGAAATTCAACAAAGTTTTATTTTATTCATTTATTTTTCACATTACAAGATTTGGAAAATCTTGGGATGTGACAGGCTACCACCCTTAAAATAAATCTCGTCCCGAGATTTGGGGAGGCTAGGGTTACAAATTGGCTCAAAAGCATCTAGGGTACTACCACCCTTAAAATATTTTTAAACAAAAATTACATATTGGCCTTCTTGGGATCCTGGGAAACTTCTCTTAAGCAAACATTTGCATTGTGTCCTTGGTTTCCACACTTGACTCATGGGCCAAGGTTGAGTTTCTCCATAGGCTTGTTCAACTTGTTCTTCATATTTTCTGGACAATTGTTTACATAGTGGCCTAGTTCCTTGCATTTGAAACACATCACTTGGCTGATATCTTTCTTTTCCTTTGGTATCATTGCCTCTTGTTTGCTTCCTTGGTTCTTCTTCTTTTCTGGGCATTCATTGGCATAGTGTCCCATCTCTTTGCAATTGTAACATTGAACTTGAGTAATATCTTCCTTGTTAGGGTTGGGGCATTTCTTCTTCTTCTTCTTCTTCTTTTTGGGTCTCTCCAAAGCTAGGAGTTCTTCTAGTTCATGTTCTTCATAGGTGGGAGATCTTTCTCTCTTCTTGGGGCATTTAGTAGAGATATGATCTTCTTCTTCACAATTGAGGAATTGATCTTCATGCTCCTTGGATGCATGATCCTTGTCTCCACAAATATTGCTAGCTTGGGTTCCTTCTAGATTAATATCTTTGTCATCCTTGTTGTCATTAGCTCTTTGGGAAAAGTTTTCTCCCATGTTGATCATTTGAGTAACCAATCCTTGCAAAAATTGGGATTGAAGTTTCAAAATCCTTTGTATGGCTGGGTCTAGTCCATTGTTGTTGGCTAAAATCTGAGTTGTCTCTTGTCTCAACTGGTTTTGGGTTGCTATAAGTTCTCTCATGTTGTCCTCTTGGTTGTTGTTGTTGTCACCATCCTTGATGTTGGGGTTTCTTGGAGAAGTCATCTGTTTGGGTTGGATTGGGATTAGAATAGGCAAAAGATTTCTAAGGGTTCAAATCACACACATCACAGTTCACACACAAGCAATGTGCAAGCAATCACAAACAAACATTCCACTCAACAACAAGTTTCAAGCATATTTTTAGGCAACCAAAAATATTTTTGTTACACCACATAAGTTGGTGTGTTTGTCTTAACTAAAATATGGTGGTCCATCTACATGGTTCACTTGTGATCTTTCCATCTTTCTTGGTTGATTCTTTTTGCATGAGATCATGGTTTCCTTAGGAGAAATTCTTGGTCACAAGACTTCAAATGATGTAGATTCCTTCTAACTTTTGCATTCCCTCAGTCTCTAAATCTTGAGCAAGATTTCCTTGCCTCACTTGTAGTCCTTAGTGATATCTGTTATCGCCATATTTTGGCCAAAGAAGGAGATGGGCCGTGATCAAGATGGGCTTGGAAGATACGTATATTCAACATGTTGTTGAATCGGCCTTGTGCGTGGATTTGGGCTAAATTGCCCGTGTATCTTGTATCGTAGTAGGTTCCGTTTCAGTTTAGGTAAAGATAGAGTTGTAGAGTTATTCCAAAGATAGAAAGTCTCCGGACTATAAATATGTACCTAAGGTTATCGAGAAGAAGAGGACAATCACGTTCACAACAAACACAATCTCCCAAGATCGCCACCCCTTGTTTCTAGGGTTTCTTTCGGGTAGTAATATGTGCCTAGATCACATCTTGCGATCTAGGCGATTTTTACTTATCGTTATTTGGTGTTACTCGCATCGAAGCCTTGTTGATGGCGAGTAACACTACTATCATAGATTTGTTGAGGCTAGCATCGGTGCTTCGTTATAATTGTTTAAGTTATGTCCTCTAGTTACCTCGCTACCTTTGCACCTTTTCCCAAGTGCAAGGGTAGCATCTTGCTTGATCTTTATTTAGCTGATTCGATCTGTTATGGTTATGCCTTGTTCACCAAGGTTTAGTTTGATATCTACGTAGTCAGGCCTTGCAAACGGGTTGAACGATCCATAGTACGTAAGGACGTGGTTTACTAGTTCTAGAGAAGTTGTTCCGTAATTGACTTTACGCCGGTTGTTAGGCCTCTAGGCTAGTTTTCTATCATCTCTTGTATCTACCAGCTCAATTACGTGTAGGACGTTCGATACGTGGTGAAAACGTTAAACCGTCATAGATCGATTTAACTTGTAATGATAAAGCAAAACCCCATGTTATCGTAAATCTAATGCGTAACCATGGGATAATCGGCTCTAGGAGCCGATTCATTGTGGAAACTCGGAGCCGTCACGGCTCAATTTTACGATACTTGTTTACCATGCAGAAATCAATCGAGCAATCCTTCACCTTCCGACAGGTATAGGTCGGTGGAACGCCTCGAACCAAGCCGTGACGCAGCCGAGTTTTGCGGCCGTTGCCCAAGGGACCAGGGCCCACCAGAGCCTGGGAGCCTCCCGCTTTCGTGTTGCTCGTCGCTGCTCGCCGTGGGTTTTGGCAACACATTCTCGCACGCCGGTGGGACCTTCAACAACATCTGCATCAACATCCGACGCTGAGATGGGGGATGCAGTCACCACGCGACGAGCTGCCTCAAGAGCACAAGGCGTATGACGAGATCGAGCTCTTCAAGCCGATCTCATCGGCTCTTTTGAGAGGACCCGTAAGCATGGCATCAAGTGGAGGGGTTCTCACCCGAGGGTGATCTTGATGAGGTGGATCTGCATTCCTTTCGGAGGAGCGCACTGCAGCTCGCGACAGAAGTCAACTACATGGTGGCTCATTCTCTTCACCGCCATTCCGAGAGCACGTGAACGCCGAGCGGATCGCAGGTTCGCATAGTTCAGAGATCATGAAACATCGGTAATCTCCGCCGTGGCCTACTCTGGGACTCACCAGGAGAAAGACCGCCCAGGCCACCACTGCCATTCACACTTGTAGCTCCGAGCCGCCAGGCAGCGTCACGTCGTCTACAAAGTCGAGGCGATCCAGCGATTGCCGCCCTGTTTGAACCACCTAAAGAAATCCCACATGGATATGTGTGCACGTGCGGACCGCAATAACGACACGCAAACCAGATTGCAACCGAGGGATTTCGCGGCAGGAGTTCCCGGAGCAGGGTTTCAAAGGCGCTTCGAGCAGCGATGTCCGGATGGACGCCGACAAACAAAGCGCATAGCCAAGTATGCCACCGAACGAGTCATGAGAATCTAGCCCTGCAGCTCAAACAAAGGGAGCAAATCGTACCATCTTGAGAGACCAGCTTCGCGTCAAGAGAAGGACAATCGGCTATTCAAAGCCGTACCCCAACGAGTTTGATCTGATCCCGCTGCCTCCCAAGTATCTGCTCCCTGAGTTCTCAAGGTTCAGCGGATCAGAAGGATCGAGCTCGATCGAGAACGTGAGCCGATACCTGGCACAATTAGGCATGATTTCAGCATCGGATCAGTTGCGCGTAAGGTTCTTTGCGCAATCTCTGACAGGACCAGCTTTTGGGTGGTACACCTCGCTGCCACCTGATTCGATTCAGACCTGGAAGCAACTGGAAGAGAAGTTCCACATTCAGTATCATTCAGAGGCTACCGAGGCTGGCATTGCAGACCTGGCGCAGGTGCGGCAGAAGCGGGGAGAAACTGTAGCCGAGTACATCCAGCGCCAGACCGCTAAGAACTGGCGTTACTCACTCGTTTAATCGAGAAAGAAGCAATCGAGCTAAGTGTTGGGTCTCTCAAAGACCCATCAAGGATCCGCTTTCCAAGTAGAGTACAACTCATTGGCGCACATGGCCCGTGGGCGACAATGTATGAACAGCGCCACCCGAGTTGTACCAAGACAAGTTCAAACGTCCGATAGGCCTGGTCGATGAAGAAGATGATCCTACACAAGACCAGGGAGGTGGCAGAAATGAATGGGCTCGGGGGCGATCTGTATCCGCAAATGGGTGAAACAGAAGGGCTCAAAAGGGTTCGACTTTGATGTGAGCAAAGCCGAGCAGATATTCGATTTACTGCCGAAGGAGAAGCAGCTGAGGTTACCCGAAGGCCACAAAATCCCTACGGCTCAGGAAATGAACGGGAGGCCATACTGCAAGTGGCATCACTCGTTCACCCACACCACCAATGATTGCAAAGAGATACTTCGCCAGATCCAAACAGCAATAGAGCAAGGCCGTCTGATCCTGGGGCAGTTCGCCATGAAAGTAGACACAAACCCATTTCCTGGCATCAACATGGTAGAACACAGTCACTCCTCGAGGCGTCAGCTGGAGTTCTCGTTCGATGTTAATATGGCAGGATCTGGGTACCACCATGGCACACACAAGGAGGAAGGCGGTCGCTCTCGGGGCAAAGAAAGAGAGGAGGCTGGTCCACGCGACCGGCCCAGCCACAATGACAAGCGGTACCTAACAGAGGAACAGGTGAGGAGAGTGCGATATCAGAAGCCACATTCCACGCATCTCCTTGACAAGTATGAGCGTCAGTATGACCAACGTCGCCGGCGCAATGGAGACGATGAAGGATATGAGCACCTCGCTAGGGGACCGTCAAAAGAAAAGGAAGGCGCAGACAAACATTGGGATTGTCCTTTCTTCAAGTATTGCTGGGATGCGGGAATGAGCCGATTGCCTACAGTCGACAACTGCCCAGAATGTGGACAGCAGAGGGAGGACACGGGGCCAGTTTCAGTGTTCAAACATCTAGGGCCTCTCCCACCTCGGAGCCGTTACAGGGAGTCCGCTCGAGCAAAAGACCTTGAGAAGCCAAGGGATGACAAAGAAGAAGACAGATATCACCGTCCAAGGTGGTGTCCCGACGGACTCAGACACACCCAAAAGCGTAGAGTGCAGCGGCTGCGTAACTTGGAGGAAGCCGAAGCGCAGTATCTCCACGCTTTAAAGAAAGCACGACCCGATCTGGCCGTTAAAATTAGGCAGACCTTGGAAACGGAAGACCGCCCGAAAAGGAAAGAGTGGCGCCCCAAACCGGTAAAAGCCGATGCAAAGACTTCGGCTGGCACAAACATGGTGTTCATACTTTCGTCAGAATTCTGCGCGCCAAGAACCAATGAGCTACCCGTGGCACAGTTCGACTGCGGCCCACGGCCAGTTATCTTTGAGAAGCCACGTGAGAAGGGTTACAAACATCTGAAAGCCCTGTACCTACGAGGTTACATCAATGGGCAACCTGTCAGCAAGATGTTGGTGGACACCGAGCGGCGATCAATATAATGCCATACTCCATGCTACGGCTTTGGGACGCCCACCGCAGATCCGATCAAAACCAACGCCACGTTAAGCGACTTCAACGCCAGACTTGGAAACGCAAGGCGTCTTGAACGTGGATCCGACTGCGGCGAAAAACCATCCCCACGTCATTCTTCGTCGTGGACAGAAAAGCACCTACGCTGTCTTGCTAGGGAGAGATTGATTCACGCTAATCGCTGCATTCCCCACGATGCACCAAAGTGCCTAATACAAAGGGATGGAGATGAAGTGGAGGTCATCCATGCAGATGATTCTATCGAGATCTCCATAGCTGGCATGAACGTCTGGGAAGCAGAAGACCAAGAGCCGATCTCTGGAATCAGTCTAGACGGCTGTGAGCGCATTGAAGCTACAAAAAACGGGGTGAGGCTGGTCTTATCCATCGCCCGACAGTAGAAAAGTCCACGATCATGCGTGTTACGGCCGATCCCTGCGATCGGCCACAAAAAATAAAAAGCAGCAATCATACGACAAGCAGATCACGTAGTCATAGCAGGGAGATGCCCTGCCATTGTAAAACAATAAGGTGTAAACCGTCCTTGACTAATGCATCAAAAGGGGCGATTCAGTGCAATCGCCCAAATTATTTTTGTTATCCTCACCTACCGCTTTTCCTGTTTAGCATCAATTTGACAGTGACGAAAGCTAGGGTATGGGTTTACATCCGCGATGAACTAGAAGAAATCGACATTGGTCCCGGGATAAGCCACAACCAACATTTATCGCAGAAGTTAGATCCAGTCTGCGGGGTCCGATGATAGCCCTATTGAAAAATATCCGCATCGCTTCGCTCGACTACAGAGATGCCCGGTTAGACAGAGCATCATTGAGCATCGACTACCGCTTAAAAAGGGATTTCGGCCATTCCAGCAGCGAGCACGACAGATGAAGGCCGAAATTCTGGAATAAGTCAAGAAGGAGGTCGAGAAAATGTTGACGACCAAGTTAATCAGGCCCTGCAGGTATGCTGAGTGGATTTCTAGTATCGTACCTATAGAGAAAAAGGATGGCCGCTGGCGTGTTGCCATAGATTTTCGGGATCTCAACAGAGCTACCCCAAAGGATGAGTATCCGATGCCGGTGGCAGAGACGTTAATCAACGCAGCGGCCGGTCATAAGATCTTGAGCTTCATGGATGGCAATGCCGGTTACAACCAAATTTTTATGGCTCCGGAAGACATACACAAGACTGCATTCAGAGTCCTGTGGTGGGGTTGTTTGAGTATGTAGTCATGACGTTTGATGAAGAATGCCGCCACGTACCAAAGAGCCATGAATTATATTTTCCATGATCTGATCGGCAAGCTGGTGGAAATTTACATCGATGACGTGGTGGTCAAGTCTGCTTCAGTGCAAGGACACTTGGACGATCTGCAACGCGTCCTGGACCGAACAAGAAAATTCGGGCTACGGATGAATCCAAAGAAGTGTGCCTTCGGGGTGACGGCCGGTCAGTTCTTGGGTTTTTTGGTCCATGAACGAGGAATTGAGATCGGCCTGAAAAGTCAGGAGGCAGTACGAACAATGAAGCCACCTACCACAAAGAAAGAACTGCAGTCTCTCATCGGCAAGATCAACTTCGTCAGAAGATTCATCTCCAATCTGTCAGGAAGAATAGAGCCGTTCATGGGACTGGTGAAAATTAAATCTGACGAGGAATTCCGCTGGGGGGCAGAACAACAACGAGCCTTCGACGAGATCAAAGAATATCTGACGAAGCCGCCAGTGTTGGTTCCGCCCCAGCCGGACAGATCGTTCTACATTTACTTGTCAGTAGCTGACACGTCCATCGCCTCGGTGGTGGTGCAAGTTTATGATGGGCTGGAGCGAGTCGTATTTTAAATAAGCAGAAGGATGCTGGACGCAGAGACAAGGTATCCTGATATCGATAAGTTGTGCCTCTGCCTGTTTTTCACCTGCACCAAGCTGCGCCACATTTTGCTATCAGCAGAGATTATCATCATATGCAAATCAGACGTCATAAAGCACATGTTGTCGGCTCCTATGTTGAAAGGCCGACTGGACAAATGGATGTTTGCATTATCGGAGTTTGATATCCGGTATCAACCCGCGAAATCAGTTAAGGGACAGGCGTTGGCCGACCTTATCGCTGAAAGGATCAACACTAATATAGCAGCATTGTCTATACGAGCGTGGGCTATGTTTTTCGACGGATCGGTTTGTGACGATGGGTGTGGCATCGGCATGCTACTCGTGTCGCCCCGGGGGGCAACATTTTCCTTCTCCATCAGGTTATCTGCCCCTCGCACCAACAACGTCGCTGAGTACGAGGCGATACGCAAGGGAATGGAATTGCTCATCGAAGCTGGAGCGTACAGTGGAAATTTTGGAGACTCCAAGTTGGTGATTTCCCAACTCACGGAGGAATACAAGTGTGAGAGCGAGTCCTCTTCCCATTATGGCTAGACCGCCGTGAGCTGATGGCGCAGTTCCGACATACATAAACTTCACCGGATCCCGCGTCGCAGAATCACCGAGGCGAATGATCTTGCACAATGGCTTCAGCTACAAGGATGTAGCAGGGAGCCGATGTTCGTACAGCCTCGGACGCCGACGATCGAGAGCCGATATCTTCAATTACTTGAAGGATTCGCCTGGGGCACCAAACGGATAAGGTACAAGGCCATGAAGTATGTGCTTATTGGGGATGACATGTTTTACAGAGTCTGAGGGGTTATTGCTCAAATGCTCGGGACAGCCGAGGCCAATCGGCTCCTACACGAGGTACACGGCGCTGTGGAACTCACCAATCGGCTCACAAGATGAAATGGTTGATCAGACGATCAGGGTTTTATTAGCCCACCATGCTTGAGGACTGTTTCAAGTACTACAAAGGGTGTCAAGCATGTCAGAAATTTGGGAAAATTCAGATGGTACCACACAAGAATGAACCCCATCATCAAGCCTTGGCCATTCCGAGGTTGGGGCATGGATATGATCGGCAAAATCAATCCTCCATCAAGCAAAGGCCACATGTGGATTTTGGCCATCACTGATTATTTCACTAAATGGGTGGAGGCTGTCCCGATGAAATCAGTAAACTCAAAGGATGTTATCAACTTTATGAAAGAACATGTCATCCATAGATTCGGGATTCCCCAAACTATCACGGCCGATGGAGGTTCGGTCTTCATTTCTCACGAGTTTAGAAAGTTCTGCGAGGACACGGGGATTAAGCTGATCAGATCATCTCCATACTATGCTCAGGCAAATGGGCAAGCTGAAGCATCCAACCAGAGCCTCATCAAGATGATCAAGAGAAAAGTCGATGAGCACCCTAGGCGTTGGAATGAGGTTTTGTCAGAGGCGTTGTGGGCTTATCGCATGTCATGCCATGGAGCGATAAAAACCTCGCCATACCATCTAGTATATGTACAAGAAGCCGTATTGCCCTGGGAAATTACGGCTGGATCGAGACGTGTCACTTTTCAGGACAATCTAACAACTGAAGAATATGCAACCCTGATGAGTGACAGTGTTGAGGATTTAACTGAGCTCAGGCTGTGGTCGCTTGAGAAAATCAAAGAGAACAAGGCCAAGGTAGCTCGTGCATATAACAAGAAAGTGAGGCCAAAGGAGTTCCATGTTGGTGATCTGGTATGGGAAGCTGTGTTGCCATTAGGGACTAAGGATGCAACATATGGTAAATGGTCTCCAAATTGGCACGGGCCGTACAGGGTCGATCAAGTTTTAAGAGGAAACGCATACATGCTTGAGGAGCTGGACGGCGTAAAATTCCCAGTGGCGGTCAACGGTCAACATCTCAAGAAATATTTCCCAAGCATGTGGGATGATGGACAGTAAAATATGGGGGCCGATACATGAAATTGGCCAAGTAAAAAGCACGTGAGACGTTGGACAGTAAAAATGTGGGGGCCGATACATGAAATCGGCCAAATAAAAGCAAAAATATATAGCCGATGCACGGTCATCGACTCTAGAGGTTCACACATGTTACAAACAGGTGCCAGTTTACACATACGAGCTACTGAAGAAATGCTTCCAAGGCGTGGAGGGCGCCAAGACGACACGATCCACCTCGGCGATCTCGGCCGTCATCTTCATCCTTGCCCGTCACTAGCTGCTTGTTCAGGCACGATTTCGCCAGATCGGTCTTCGATTGGGCTTTGAGGCTTTCACTGCCTTGGGAATGGGCGATGGATTCTTCCTTGTTGCGAATGAGCTGTTTAGTCGCCCGGACCTTCTCTTCAAGATCTTCCAGCTCCCTTTTCAAGGATGCGAGCTCGGCGGTACTGACAGAGGTGTCAGTTTTGGCATCCAGAGACGCCTTTTTCTCGTTGAGCTGTTGGCATCTGTCTGCGATATTGGCCTTCAGTGGAAGTTGGGCGTGGCGCAGACTGATCCTCTCACGAGCTAACTTCACCCTTGACCCGTAGAAAGACAGGGTTACAACTGGCCAAAGCTTCACCTGCAATGCTACTGGGAGCTGGTCTTTTATTTCAGCCGTAACGCCTTTCACCTCCTCGTAACCCTCGATCAACTCTTCGATTGGGGAGGACAGCAGGCTTTAAGACGCTGGAATTGAGGTGGAACAACCCTGGCTCGTGGCTCATCATCAGAAAGAGGAGTTGGTTCGATGGATTCGTGGTCGAACGTCAAGAAACCTGAAATATCACAACCCCGCAGCCCAAAAGGCGCCAAGATGCATCCAAACATGTAAGGATGAGCCGAAGAAGCTAACGACCTCTCCTAAGATCGGGGATAGCCGATGAGGAGACGATCGGCTTGTGTGGTTGCTGGGGCTTGGCGAGTGGTAGCTTTCATCCGCACCTTCGGGATTGCTAGGTCCGGTTTGGCTAAAGGCATCGCATCGCCTTGCTTTCCCACTAGAAACGTCAGTCGTCTGCATGGAAGGTGTTTAGCCGATATAAATGATGATTAATCGGCAGATAAAAAGAAGTAAGTGGTAAAAGCGTAAAGGGTGATGATTTTCGAAACCTCCTGGCTCGACGAAGAAGCTTGCAGTCCTTTGCGAGCTCTCTTGGGACCCATAGCTGGCCCCGCCTCGACTGGTGCTCGGGGGGCAGTAGGTTCAGGAAAAGACCTTTTCCTGGAAGCCGATGGTGATGAATCTGGCTGGCTCGGTGTGATGGTCCTCTCAGAATCTGTTGGGTCCGGTTATCCTCGATTGGTCTGAGTGTTCTCGCTGGAGGTGTCTTCGACGGAAGCCTGTAAAAAAGGAGAACCGGTGAGCACAAGCATGTCTGCAAGGATGGAAGTATTAGAAGGATCGACCAAGGCATAGATCACCCTACATGCGAAGCTCGAGAAGGGCTCGCGCCTCAAGGTCTTCTGGCAGCTACCTTCCTCGTCGTCGTTTGTTTTAGTTGGAACTCGAGGGCAGGCTTAGAGGTTGGGGTTCTTGGAAGCCGATTGTGGTGATATCGGCTGTTTCGCATTATGACCTTTTTAGAGGTGGCGAGTTTTTGCAGAAAAGAACCAGGAGTCGGAAAGAACTCGAAGGGGAGCCATCACTGTATGAGGTTCAGGCCATCTTGTTCTTTGCAAAGAGAAAGAATGGATTAATAGAAGAATCATTTGTAAGCTGCATCAAGACAATTTGCAAGTGGTGGTACTGCTCCACGGGATGTCATAGTCGAGATCGAGCTTTCAAAGAACGGTCCCAGAGCTCTCCTGAAGGCGTGAGTCTTCCACATTGACCACCAGTCTTCAAAGCCATCGGTTGATGAGACAAAGGTGAGGTCGTTGGGAATTGGGATGGTGAGAGGATCAGGCAGGTCGGCAGGTTGATGAGACAAAGGTGAGCATCAAAGAAGGAATAACACCTTTGGCTGGTGAGAGGATCAGGCAGGTCGGCTCTACTCTCCGTAAGGTGGTGAAGAAAGAAATGGGGAGGTACTTGTCCAAGAACAAATTGGCGAGCTACTACGACCGGTAGAATTCATACCAGGTTTGATTATTCTGCTGGACGACTCATGCCAACCGGAAGGAAACAGGACGAATCACGGTGGAAAAGAGCCGAGTGCTAGTGTCATCGGCAAAATTGTCCACTGAAGGAGAGTGGGTTTTCAAAGTGTTCGATTCCTCCATGTAAGGGAGGAAGGTAGGGTTGTCTGTGCCTTGGAAGAAAGTCTGAACCACTTGGATGCCTCCCGAGGGGTCACCATGGCAGTCTATACAAAGCTTGGCCATAGGTGCATCGGATCTGCTTCCTTTACACCGGAAAGGTGCATCTCGCCAAAAGGGGAAGTTTGGGATGTGATTTTGAAAATACAGCTGAGCCCATAGCTGAATAAACCACCAAGGACCAATTGCTTTGACGCTATGCTGGAGAACAGCTTGACAAACATCAACTGGAGGTATCGAGACTTCTCCAAGGAACAGTTTGCCGAGGCCAAGTTGAGTACCTTTGGCCGTTCAGGCTAAGGAGAGATAGTTTTGGTTGGAGCAAGGGAAGGGCCACAGAATATGAAATGCTCCAAATGGAAGTTGAGAAAGGTATGTTCTTTCTCCGAGACAGGCCTTTGTTTTCATATGGCGTTGGAGGTAGGCACCCCATTAAATGCAGATGTTTTAGAAGACAGCTTGTAGGGACTTTGGTCATTTAAAAGCGGAGGGGTGATGTAACATCCGCATCAGTGATCATCACCACGCCTAACAAGGTTGGTGACATAGGGCCATGACGAACATAAAACAGTCAGAGGCTGCACGTAAGTAGCCGATGGTTTTGAAGGTTCTCATGTTTCTCAAGAGGAGACAATGATAAATGCAAGGCATCGGCTATTCTGTGGTTTCCCATTGGGATTGGTAAGCTCTAGCTACTCGCTGAACCAAGAGACCCAATGTTCAGGGGGGATTAGGCCAGGCAATGATCGGCCCAAGAGTTCAGATCTAGGTCTTGGCTTACGAAGGATTCTGCTTGTTTCAAGAAATCGATGGGCAGGACTAGAATCGCACGAGGGCCAAGACAGAGGGAATTTGGGAGAGAAGGATGTAGCAGAATGTCCAAACCTAGAAAGTTTAATGGTGGAATAAAGGCATTAATTCAGGTGTTCGCCATTAAATTCTAATCGCGTGACCGCGAGGAGTAGGCGACCTTCGCATCGGAGACCTCCGGATTGGTGTTGACGATTCCGCCATCTAGTTTGCCGGTGGAGATGGATCTATGCAGTTGAGGATTGAGGGTTCTTGTCGCTGTGAGCTCAATCTGGTCTGGGTAATTGGAGATCTAGGTCGCCTTTTGAAGAGAGTCGCAGTTACCGCTTGAAACGAAAAGGCCGCTTAGATTTGCCTAAATATGCGACCAAGTTTTGACCTTGTCAACATTTTTGGGAAAGCCGATGTGCATCGGCGCTTTGAGCTTTGATTTGGTTGACGGAATGAGTGCAGTGTGGTGAGCATCGACCTATTTTGGCTATCGGCAAAATTGGGGCGAAAAAGGCAATCTTCGAGAAACAGATTTTCATTCATTCATTCAAAAGCTGATTGCTTACAAAGGCTGATTGATTACAAAAGGGAGCTTACTACTACTACTACTACTACTACTACTGGTTCCTAATCTAGAGGCCGAGGTCGTCGCCGCCGTCAGCTGCCTTGTTCGCTTCCTCAGCCACGCCGCCGCCTTTCGGGCCGCTTTGAAGAAGCTGGGGCCTCCTCATCCTCCTCGCCGCCTTCGTGTCCTCGCTGGACCCGCGTGAAGCGCTCACCGGCGGTACTGCCGAGGAGGTGTCCTCCGATTCCTCCTCCTCGTCGGAGGACTCGACGCGCCCCAGACCAGCGCTGTCTTGCCGCCTCCGCCTCCGTCAACGAGGAACTGCAGGCCTCCTCGCCGTCGGGACGCTGCCCTCCCAGACGGTGAAATCAATCCTCTCGCCCCACCATCGTGGGGCGAGATTGTACGCCGCCGTGTTTCCGCGTCGGCTCCTTGGCCGCTAATGTTGGAAGATTGGGAGGAGCGGGCGGAAGAGGAAGAGGCCATGGCGGAGGAAGAGGGTTTTTTCGGCGGAGGAAGAGGGTTTTTTCGGCGGAGGAAGAGGCCATGGCGGGCGCCGGCGTCGGGGCTCGGGGAGAGGTCGCGCGCCGGCGACGGGGAAGGCGGGGGGAGGCGCAGAGGCGCGAGGCGGAGGTGGAGGCGTGCGGCCGGCCAAGGCGTTGGCGCCAGTCGAGGGCGCGCGACCGAGCGAGGCGCGAGCGACGGGAGGCCGGGCGAGCTGGGAGGCGGGGCGGGCGAGGGAACAGCGAGGCAGGGCTTGCAGAGGCGAGGCGGAGGATGAAGTGGGCGGCGGTGGAGACGCGGTGCATGCAGGCTGCTTGAGGAGGTGAGGGCGGCCTGAGGTGGGAGAGGCTCGCAGCGCGAGGTGGGAGAAGAGGCATCGGGTGGGGCGGTCGTGGTGGGCCAGGGGAGCGGATTTGTCGGTCAGGTGGTGGGATCTTGTCAGGGGCGTGGGCGCAGGTGGTTGCTTGGCGGTGCGCAAGTGGTGGGTCGGAGGCAGGTTGAGAGAGGAGAGAGAGAGGGGTGAGAGGGGAGGTGGCCAGGCTGATGTGGCGGGTTGGGGTTGGTTAGGGGGAAGGGAGGGTGACGTGTCGGTCACGGATTGGTCCGGGTGAGGTGGCTAGAGGGGTGGGTAGATAGGTTGGTAGACTAGGGATTTTTGGGTGGTCCGTTTTGTATTTTTCTGGGGTGGTCGTTCGGGTCATTTGGCCCGTTCGACTGCCCCGCTCAAAATAATGCAAACTTTTATTTATTTTAAACAATGCATTGGCAACCCGATAACCGACAAAACAAATAATCCGGAGTCCCGGGTTCTGGTGTTTGAAAAGTAAGAGGGGTATTTTTATAAATCAAAACTAGGCTTTCAAATAATGCAGACAAACAATGCATGATGATGCCGATGCAAAGCACAAAAACGACGCGATTTTCTAGTAGTGGTTTTGCGGGATGCCACAATTCGGCACTGCTAACAAGGGATCTCGCCCTCTAGATCCGCCTCATGGTACCGGAAGGAAGGTCGGCGATCTGCATCTTCTCGCTTCGTGTAGATCTTCGCGACACCACTAACAAGGATGCTTTCTTCGTCTTGAAATCGGCGACACCACCAACAAGACGTCGTTGATCCCGTTCGTCAAGAGAACACTCCGGATAAACAACGGACGAAGTTAGAGGTAAGGCCACCCCTAACTTTCATGGACGGAGTAAAATTGCATCGATCCACCATTCAATATACAAAGCAAATGATAAGAGTAGTGGTATGGTCGCGACTCCATCCCGCACTCAAAGCATTACTCTGTACACGAATAGATAGATTATGCAACCAACCCTCGGATTCAGACTGAAGATCTCGACAAGCGAGGTTCGGATCAAAGGAGTGATGCAGACTCTGCATCGGATCTGGCATAGATGCTGTCGTCGCGCCAGAAAACACCGGAAGGCACAAATAATGTCGTGGGAATGACCACGGCAGATGCTGCAATCGGCAGCGAGTAGTAGAACGAGGGGCAAGGGCGGCCAACCATCTGCGGTGCGAGATGAGGGCGGAGACTCAGGGTTTTACCCAGGTTCGGCCCCCCGGAGGGTAAAGACCTACTCCTGCTAGATTGTATTATGGAGGTGTTTACAATGGGCGAACTCGGCGGCTAGGCGGCGAGTTGCTTGGGTGTATGAGGGAACGTGCCTCTACTCACCCCTTAGGGAGGTTTATATAGGCTTACCTCCCCTAGGGTTTACATATCTCAACCGATTCGGTTACAACTTTGTCAATCGTTTAACTCGATCGACCGGGCCTATCTACCGCTCGGGCCTTCGACCTCCGCCTGCACCGATGGGCTTTGATCCACTCGCCGTTCTGCAGGCCCACTCGCCAACCTTTGGGCCAGTCGGAAACGTCCCGCTGAGGATACCCTAGTAGGCATATCCCCATCAGTAGTCCCCGAGGCCGTCGTTGATTAGGCGCGGTGGCGATCGGAGTATACGGCTTCAAGTTGGCATCCAAATGAATCGCCGGGCGGCTCCTCGCACGAAGGAAAAATCCGCAACCGAGTCGCTTTTGGGTGAATCGAACCAACGGGCCGCTGCCTCGGCGAGTAAGTTTAGCGAGCCGGTGGTTGGAGGCGGACCGTCGTGGAGTCAAACTAGCCGTTAAGGTAACTTAACGGTAACTTTCGGCGTAATCATCGCGCTGGTAACGCCCCCTAATTTGGCGGGCAGCTCGCTATATAAGAGGAATGGTTGGCCATTGGAAAGCCAACCGCCCACCATTTCTTCCGAAAGGCACATCTTCGCCTGCTGATCTCGCGATCCGACCGATCCGCAATCCTCCGACCTCCAAGCAAATCCTCGCCATGGCCCTCTCCACCAACCTTGGGTAGATCCAAGTGCACCAGAAAGAACTCCCTTCGAGGAGGCCGAATTCCTGCGGGCCGGGCGAATCCTCACCGGAGAAACGACCAACCTGCGAGAGAGTTCATCTGCTTCACTAGTCACCTCGAGCGGGTTTAGGGTTTCCACTTCGTTTCTTCCGGCGCTTCGCTACCACGGATCCAGCCTCGGATCTGGGTCCCCATAGTATCGAGCAGCTCGCCATCTTTGTGGCTCGCGATGAGTTACTTGGGCTGCCGCCCTATTTTCCCTTGTGGCAAGATCTGTTCCATGGACGGATCAGCCGCGAGGAGGCGGGCCCAATGCTAGCCGCTGGCGCTTAACTTTCCACTGAAATCCAAAGCCTCCTTCTTCGACTTGATGTCGCCGGCGAAAGCAATGAGCGATCGAAAAGTCTTGGTTTTATGTGACCGAGGCGACCCGAGGACGAGGCGATCCCACGGTTTCGGCCGACCGCCCGAGCCGCGCAATCTCAGTCGCCAAGCTTCCCGACGATCAGCGGATGGTCGTCGACGAGATGCTCCACCATTCGCGGTCCAAGAAGAAGGGCTCCAGACGGTGAACCCGCATAACCGCTATTTGGGCGATTGCCCGCCGCCTAACGCGAGCACTACATGTACCAGTACACAGGCCGAGAAGACTCGACGAAGGCCTGCCTCGCCGAGTGGAAGCTGGAGGACTACCTCCTGGCGCTGAAGAGGATCACCCAGGCGGCATACACGGATGCGCAGGCCGGGCTCCTCCATACACCACGGCGTCCGCCCAACGGTAATAACCTGATCTTGTTCGCAGTCGCAGCATATGCAGTCGCGGTAATTCTAACTTTGTTCCATGTTTAACGCAACTATTCCAAGTGGTGGAAGGGTGGCTCCCACCCGCCGATGACGAGAGCTCCGGGCCATCCACCCAGGACACAAGCGAGACGCCTCGCCAAGGGCAACGAGGACGATGAGGACGAATCAAGAGGAGATCGCCCATCGTCCGAAGACTGGCAACGCTGGCATGAAGCTCGAGGCGAGCAGAGCCTCGAGCGCCATGACGATGACGAGGAACTCCCGAGACCACCTCGCCCGTCAGGCCACTCTCAAGAAGAAGAAGGAGAAAGAGGCGAGGGCCCCCTAAGGAGGAGGACGGTCCGAAGATGGCTCACCGCTGCCACGAAAGCAGCTCCGATGCCCACAGCTCGGTGACGGGCGGCCCCGCAACAACCACGCTAGATGCACCATCCATGGAGGCACCGCTGGCCTCGATGCCCCGCCTTCGGCCGATATCCGGCTAGGAAGGCTCCATGAGGCGACTTCGCCGAAAAGGGGTCCCGAACGTGGCGGTCTCGCCGCAAGGAGGCTCCGGTCGCAGCTCCTAGCAAGGAAACCTCCGGAAGGCGCCCGAGGCGCCAACCGCTACCTCAACATCAAAGAAACCGTCCGTATCCGGCCTCGGCGCCGAACTGGGCTCACGCTTGGCCCCGAGCTGGAGAAACCGCCGCCTTCGCAGTGGCTGCGTTTCATTCCCCGCCAAGTGAGTGTACTCGGCCGCTTTCTCTTAGTATTTTGAATGTTCTTTTTCTGACTTGTCTCGGCGCGTAGGACCGAGTGAAGAAGATGAGCCACCCGACGGTGGCCAAGGTGCCTCCGCCACTAGCAAGGAGGACCCTTCCGTAAGAGGAAGGTGGATGAGGTCGCCGCTTCCACGGAAGGCAGCAAAAGGCCAAGGGCGACATCGCCATCGCTCGACGACACGGCAGTCGCGCCGGTTGGCCTGGCTGTGGAAGCTACCGCGTCCACGAAGGGAGGCATTTCGCTGTTTAGACCGGAAGAAGCGAGCCTTTGGGGCGGTGCTACCTTCCCCGCTTCATGGCCAAGGCGCCACGGCGAGTGAGGCTGCGACTCAACCCCGCTTCCAGACCGCCGACGCTGAGATTGACCAACGCCGGGCACACACCGGCGCTGTTGCGTCCGCGGACGCGCGCAATCGCGACAAAGATGCTTGGCGCGCCATCCAGTACCTCCAGTCCCCGAGGATCAGGTCGGTGTTTTGCAGCGGCCTGATTCTTTATAGTTACTTGTTTTGTGCGTTCGAGTCCAGTTCCCGAGTGCGCACTCGCTAAATTGTAGCGGGTGGGCACTGAGTAATTTTCGAGCCGCCCCTCGAAAAGCGCACTCGCTAAATTGTAGCGGTGGGCACCGAGTAATTTTCGAGCCGCCAGTCCCGAGTGCGCGCACCGCTAAATTGTAGCGGTGGGCACGTAATTTTCGAGCCGCCAGCCCTCGAGCGCACCGCTAAATTGTAGCGGTGGGCACCGAGTAGTTTTCGAGCCGCCTCGAGTGCGCACTCCGCTAAATTGTAGCGGTGGGCACCGAGTAATTTTCGAGCCGCCAGCCTCGAAAGCGCACCCGCTAAATTGTAGCGGTGGGCACCGAGTTGTTTTCGGTGAACCGACTTTGAAACTTTGCGTGGTTTACAACCGAATCGGCAGAGCGATTGGCCGCGGCAGCGGTTGAGAAGGAGTTGGGCGCTTCAAGAAGTAAACAAGGAGCTTGAGCATTGCTTGCAGTGAGAGGTGGCTCGCCAGAGCTTGTCCCTGGCGGCTGGCCGCGAAGTCTGCGTTAAGCATCGCTGAGCAAAGGATCGCCGACCTCGAGCGCGAATCGCGGAGGCGAAGAAGAAGAGCTCGGCGACGGCGAGCTAAGGCCGCCGTTGCCGCCATGAGGAAGACCGGAAGGTGGAAGCCCTCATCAAGGCTTCGTGACGACAAGACATCGCTTCAAAGCTTCATTATCGGGCTCGCCACCGCTGATCGGTGAGTGCGTCTTCCGCCTCGTGGTTATATTGTTTGTGGTTTCCGTGGTGCTCAATCGCTTCCATCTAGCAGGCCGTATGATTGGTAGCCATGAAGAAGCGAGTTCTCTTGATGCGAGGGAGTGCGTGAGCATGCTCGTCGACTCGGCGACGCTTGTCGGCGACTTGCATCCGCGCCTACCTTCAAGAGATGTCGCCACGGAGGTTATTCCCAATGACCTCATTGAGGTGTGGAGTACTTGGAGAAGGCGCCGTCGTGGGAGTTCATGACGCGTCGGCTTTTCGACGTGGAGCGTTGACGGCTCGAGCTCGACTCGCCCACTTCCCGAAGATTTCGACCTCGACGACGTGACGAGTGGTTATCCTTCATCGCCCCGCCGGTGGATCTGTCGAAGTTCTTAAGCTGCAGGAACGTTGGCCGTACTTCGGAGCGTGTTTGGGCGGGGCGACCTTCTTCCGCACCAGAACGGTCGTCGCTTAACGACGCCGAGCCGCCGCATCGCGACTTCAAGGTCGAGCAGCCCTTCCGCTGGCGATGGCGGGCCAGGTGACGACTTATCCATCGAACCCGCATAATCGTATTCATCCGGAAGCGGACGCTGGTGCATCATCGCCAAGCTCGCGGAATAGTGTTAGTAACATTGCCGAGTAGGCATATTTTGTAATGTAAGACAATGCGATATGCGATTGAATGGAACGTTGTGTTCATTTTGCTATTTATTTGCGTGTTTTGGATTGATTTTGGGTGAGTCCCCGAGCGCGTCCGCCCTTTTGCGGGTTTCACCTTAAATATGATGTTTTGTTGTTTATCATGTGTGTTGTTGGTTGAGTCGACTCGCCCGAGCTCGGAGAGCCAGTCGCAAGGCGACTCCCTCGAGTGCTCTGTACTTTACCGTTTTCCCGTACGCGAACGGTGCCGGGTGGCCGAGTCCCCGAGCGTGGTACTTGGTATTTCAAGGCGCGACTCGAGGGTGGTTGAGGACTGAGCGCGTTTGTGTAAGCGCGTCGCCCGCCTGGCCCGGTGGGTCGATCGTGGCGAAGTCCCGGCACGCCTCTACTTGGCATTTTCCTGTCCGATCGAGATGAATCGGTATACAGTCCTCGAGCGTGGTACTTAGCCGCTCGAGGTTTCCGCCAAGGATGCGGAGGACCGGGTCGCTGTGGAAGCGAGGATGATGTCTTGGTTCAGAAACCAGTCGAGCTAGGCGACTCGATGGGGCTCCGATTGGCGTTTACGTGGGCGATGTAAGACTGAAGTGACTCGGTTTTACATCGCACTACTTAGCTGCGGTGCCGCTGTACCAAGGGTTGACTTCGTATTTTAGCATGACGCTGTTAATTACGAAAAGCGAGTGGCACAAGGTATGGAGAGTAGACGAATTTTGCAGAACCGCTTTTTATTCATAGCGACCGGAGAGTACATATGTGGGGTTCTAGGTATAGAACTTCCGGAGGAGATTTACATTCCACGGCCGCTGACGCCGAGTTCACCGCCCCGCGGACGCCGACGAGGTAGTAGGCGTCGTTGCGAGCACGCTACCGATAGCGAACGGGCCTTCCCATGGAGGGGAGAGCTTGTGCATGCCCTTCTTGTCTGGATGAGGCGTAGCACCAAGTCGCCTTCTGGAAGGTGCGGGTTTTCACCGTCGGCTGTGGTAGCGACGGAGCCCTTGCCGATAGATAGCGGTGCGATCGGGCGAGAGGTCGCTTCGCCGAGTTGGTCGAGCCCATCTTGGCGGCCAGTTCGCTTGCGGCCTCCGTGATAGTGGACGATCCGCGAAGTAGTCGTGTTCGAGGTCGGTTGGCATGACGGCTTCCGCCGTAGACCATGAAGAAGGGGTGAATCCTCCGACCTGTTGACCGAGGTGCGGATTCCCGTGATGACGGAGGGAAGCTTTCGACCCAGCACCCAGCGGTGCGCCGAGTGGTACTTGGAGTCGCGGCTTCAGCCGTGGAGGATGCTTTGGTTGGCCTGCTCCTGGCCGTTGATTCCGGTGGCGATCGACGCGAGGTCGAGCCGGATGTGGTGCTCTTCGCAACTCGCCATTGCTCCCTTGGCGAAGTTTGTGCCGTTGTCCGTGATGATGCTGGGGAAACCGTAGCGTATATGAGCTCGTAGGGAACTTAGTGGCAGTCTTCCGTCGCATTTCGGACTGGCTTGGCTTCTATCCACTTTGTGAATTTGTCGACGGCCAGCAGGTGGGTGTAGCCAGAGGGGCCTTTTGAAGGGGCCGACCATGTCCATGCCCCACACGGCGAATGGCCGTGATGGGGATTGTTTTGAGCGCCGAACTTGAACGCGCGTCCGGTTGGCGATTGCACCCGCGCATCGCTGACGATATCGACAGCGTCGGCGTGCAGCGGGCCAAGAGAAGCCGTGTCGCATGGCTTTGGCGACCAGGAGCGCGGCGCGGTGGCCGCAATACCGAGTGGATGTCGTGTAAGATTTTGCGCCCTTCACCTGGTTGGACGCAGCGTTGAACACGCCGGTGACGCTGCGCTTGTGTAGCTCGCCGTCGATGATGGTGTAGGACTTGCATCGGCGAACAATCATTCGAGCGCTTGTCTGCTCGCGGCAGGTTGCCCGCCTGTGTAGGCGATGTAGGGCTTGGTCCGGGCCGTTCGGTGACGAGTGCGACCAAGGTTGCCTCTGCTGGAGCGGACTCACGTCGATCTCCTTCGAGGAGAGACCGAGCGGAAGATGGTGTCGAGGAACACGCCGGCGGTCGTGCGGATCGTGGCACCGATGCGTAGAGAGGGCGTCGGCCTCCTCGCTTTTCCTCCCGTCGATCCACTCGACCGAGTAGCCGTGAAGTGGCCCACCTTGTCCACCTCTTGGCGGTATGCCGCCATGGTAGGGAGACGGCGTCGAGGTGCCGCGACTTGACCCGAACGAGGTCGGAGTCTCCGTAGCATCAAGGCGATTGACGCCATCTCCTTTGCGGCTCGCATGTCAGGAGTAGGGCCTCGATTCGCCATGTTGTTGGTGCAGGCGTGAATTCGAGGCGGAGTATGTAGCGGAGCTTGTCGCTTTTGGTGAGGTCAAGACTATCTCGCCTCTGCCCGTCCGCGTTCTTGGACCCGCAAGCTGTGCTCCAGAATGGAGGTACGGCGGCTTCTGCCGGGCTGGGCCTCCTCCCGCCGGCGAAATCGGCTGCTCGTGGACTTAATCGCCTGCGTGGCTCAGATTTAATGTTGTGGACGCCGATCTCGACGCCCACTTGGCGACCCGCCTGTCGCCGCGATTGCGGATGATGTCTTGTAGTGGAGCGGAGGAGACGACCGTGATGGGTGCTCTCGAAGTAGTGCGGCAGCGCCGAGCTCAAGACCGCGATACCAGCTTTTGGTATCAGGTATCACTGGGCGCGACTCGTTAGGACCTCGCTGATGTAGTATACCGCCGCCGGATCGGGCGCTTTTTCTTCCTCTCGTCGCTCGACGACCATTACAGCTACCGACGACGCTACGGACGCCGCGACGTAAACCAGCATGGGCTCTTTGTCGACGGCGGCGAGTAGTGGTGCGGCGAGTAGCACTTTTTGAGGTCGCGAGCGCCGCCTCCTTGTCCCAATCGAAGGTGGGATTCTTGCGCATCAGGTATAGGGCATCGCTTTTGCCCAGCGGGATGAAGCGATCGAGAGCCGCCCGCCAGCTTCCGGACGCCGCGCAGCACTCGTGTTTGCCGAGCGATCGTGTCGATCTTCGCTGGTTTGCCTCGATCCTCGCTTGGAGACGACGTACTTAGTAATTGCGCGGTACAATCAAGGTGCACTTGCCTGGGTTGAGCTTTATCTTGTACCTCCGCAGGTTGGCGAAGGTCTCGCGAGGTCGGCGCAGTAGGTCGCCTTGGCGAGCGGATTTTACGACCACGCCGCCGATGTAGACGTGGATGTTGCGCCAATTTGGCTCGCGAGGCATTCTTGCATGCACCGCTGGTACGCTGTTCGGCGTTCTTGAGGCCGAAGGTCATGGCGGTAGCGTAGGCTCCGAATGGCGTGATGAACGCCGTTTCTCCTCGCCCTCGACGGCCATTTTGATCTAGTTATACCCAGAGTAGGCCGAGGAAACACAGCGACTCGAGCCCGCGTGGAGTCGATGATCCGATCGATCCGCTGGAGGACGAACTTCCTTTGGGCAGCGCTGTTCAGGTTTGTGTAGTCGATACACATTCTCCGTGTCCCGCTTTTTTCGACCAGGACCGGGTTTGCCACCACTTGAGTACTTGATTGGCCGAATGAAGCCGCAGCAGTAGACGCTGCACTTCTCGGCGATTGCCCGGGCGTTTCGTTGAATGGCCAGAGCGATCGCTGACCGGTCGCACTTTGGGGTCGGCGTTTAATTTGTGCTCAGCGAGCTCCCTAGGGACACCAGCTTGTCGAGGGTTTCCATGCGAAGATGTCCCTGTTCTCACGGAGGAACTCGGCGAGCGCCTTCCTATGCCTCGTCTCGATCGCCACCGCTCGTCAGGGTCGCCTGGGACCAGCTCGACGGCGGGAAAAGGCCGTGGCCTCAAAGGTTGAGGTGTTTGTGCCTCCGAGTTGGGCTTCTTGAGTATTGTGGGGTCGCTGTTGTTGACCCGCCGCAGATTTGGCGAGCTCATCGGCGTGACTAGCTTCCGCCGCGATCACGGCGTCGGCGAGTTCCGCCTTTGGCCTCGCATTCGCAGCCATGTCGTGGTCGCCGCTGATGGTGATGACGCCGCACGGCCCGGAGCTTCATCGCTGTACGCCAGAGTGGGTGCCGCCATGAATTTGGCGAACGCCGCCCAGACGCAATGGTGGGGCTGTCAAGGGCACCAACAAGACGATCCGCCGGTGCGGAAGTTCGCGGAGTGCCAAGGTGACGGTAGCGTGACCTTGCCGATCGGGTACGCCTTCCGACCGGGACGATGCCGTGGAACGTGGTGTGGGTTGTTCGATCATCGATCGCGGAGCCGCAATCAAGGTGTCGGTAGAGGATGTTGATGGAGCTGCCGCCGCCCATCGAGTCTTGGGGAGCCGAGTCGCCGACCTTGGGCTTGACCACCAGGCGACGCCCCGGTACTGGCGCGTGCAGTGGTCTTGGCTGCCTGTGATAGGCTGCTCCGACCAGTTCAGAACCGGGGACGTCTGTCGCCACCGCTGCTGACGGCGATACGCTGGCGATGACCTTTCTCGCTCGTGTTGAAGCCGTGAAGGTGTGGAGCGAGCCGCTACTTTGCCGAATTTTCCGCCATTTTGCGGTCGTTGTCGGTGTCCTCCCGCCGCGTGCCTTCTCGATCTCCCGAGGGTGTGGCGTCGGCGGTGGTGCGTGGCGGCTTTCCTTCCCCGCCGTGAAACGCACATGGTTGGTTAAGGAGGGCCGCGATCAAACCTTGGCTTGTTCTTGTAGTTCCCGCCGCTGCTGTTCTCCGTCGCGGGCGGTAGCTCTGGGGTCGCCAGTGCGTGCTCAGCATTGGCGACGTCGACCGCCCATCGTTGCGGCGCGCGCTCGTGAGGCGAGTGCCGCTGTAGCGTAGGTCTGCCGGGCGCCGCCGCTGCCGCCTGCGGCCGTTGTCCGCCGACTCGCCGACGCCTTGATTGGGATCTTCCTCGGCGTCGCTTGGGCGATCTCGAGGAGGTCGGGATGTTGTCGAGTGTGCGGCGTGTCGCTGAGCTTGGCGACTAGAGGCTCAGAGCACGAGGTCTTGAAGCAATGGATAGCGGTGTCCGGTGGATGCCGACCGCTGTACCAGAGTTTGCCACCGTTGGACCAGCCATGGTCGACTGCGGGTCCCCGGACGCATCGCCAGTGTCCTCGATGGTGGTGGCGCGGTGTAGGAGCACTCAAGTGCCTTACGGCGTCTCGCATTTCCTCCCGTGAGTCGACATCGCCCCGGGGAGCGTGTTGATCCATTGCCCGCACGCCCCTCCATCATCGCGGGAGGTAACGGCGGCTAGTAGGTCGGTGTGACCCGCGATCCCCATTTCCATGAGGTATGTGTCAAGCATCACTGGGTCGACGAGGAGTCGTATTTTCGATCTCCTTGGCGCCTTTGAAGTTGGGTGGGTACTTCGCCGGATCATTGGTCCAAGCACTTGGTCCCTAGTCGATCGAGCGACTATAGGCTCGCCATCGCGCGAGTAATTAGGTGTGCCGCAGTCGTCGGGCTGGCGCGCGCTTTGGTTGTTGATGATGTGAGTGCGGGCGTCAATCGGTTTTCCATTGGCGGCGACGAGGTTGGTCGCCGCCCGGGATCACAGGGAGAGGCCATTCGCGGTCGCCGCTGGAGCTGCAGTGGCTCTGGCGGCAATTGAGGGTGTTTTCCACCGCGACGGCCGCTGAGGCCGCCTCGCTTCCCGAGGAGCGAGTACACTCGCCTGCGAGTCGGCGCCGCTTCGCTGTTCCACGGCCTTCGCGAGTAGGGCCTCGACATACTGGATCTGTAAGGCGCCGCCGCCGTCGCCGGATGCTGTCCGGGCTGCTCGCCACGAGGTTGTCCATCGGGTGGAGAACAGTGGAAGGCCGCTCGCATCTCGCCCCGTGAGGAGACGACTATCCGCGGCTGGTCCTCGGGAGGTGCGTTGGGTGGTGGTGGGGCACCCATCGCCGTTGATCCCGGCGGAGGCGGTTGCTTCCTCGTGGCGCTGCTCGCAGATCGCGCCGCCGGCGCGAGCCGGTCGTTCGCTGCCGAAGTTCGTGGCGCGCCTTGAACGGTGGGTTCAGCGTGACCTGATCCGCCGCTGGTGGTAGCGTGATAGCTCGCTGCCACCGCCGAGGCGAAATTTTTCGCCGCCGCTTCCTTGCATCGCCCGCCAGCCAGCGGAGTTCTCACCTCCGCCGCTGGCGTTAGGAGGATCGGGTGAGAAAGGGTCCTCCGGCGGATCGGTGCGGTGGCCATGTAGGTCGCGCGGCGATCGCACCGCCGCGAGGTCGGCGGAGTTCTCCACCCGAGTCGAAGTCAAGATCCCGAGGATGGAGGGGTCTCAAATCTCCCGCTGGAGACTGAAGGATGGAGCCCGCGACGAGGCCGCGGTGATGGATCCGGCAGTGACGCCGGTCGCCGAGTCGGCGCTGCCGGTGAGGGTCACATCTTCCGCGGCCGCCGAGTTCTCGCCACGCTTGCGGGCTGAGTCGTACTCGAGGCGAGGGTGGATCGTGCGGATCCGGCTCTGAGAGCCGATCGCAGGCGATTTCGCGATGCGAGCCGAGTCCTCCGAGGTGATGACGCCGGTGAAGCCGACGAAGAGGCTGATCGTGCCGACCGGTGATCACGCCAGGCGTGACGGGTCGCGCCCGGGACGTAGCTGCTTGGCAAGATCCGGAGCATCTCGCCAATCGCTATCATGCGCCGGTGGCGCACCGCCTCGCTGATGGGCAGATTGATCTCGCCGCAACACCGCCAGACCGCCAGGCCCCACGGTGGGCGCCATCGTGGGAATGACCACGGCAGATGCCGCAATCGGCAGCGAGTAGTAGAACGAGGGCAAGGGCGGCCAGCCATTCGCGTGCGAGATGAGGGTGGAGACTGTGGTTTTACCTGTGTTCGCCCCGAGGGTAAAGACCTACTCGCTAGATTGTATTATGGAGGTGTTTACAATGGGCTAACTCGCGGCTAGGCGGCGAGTTGCTTGGGTGTATGAGGAACGTGCCTCTACTCACCCCTTAGGGAGGTTTATATAGGCTTACCTCCCTAGGGTTTACATATCTCAACCGATTCGTTACAACTTTGTCAATCGCTTAACCTGCACCGACTGGGCCTATCTACTCGCCTGGGCCTTCGACCTCCAGTCGCCTGGTACCCTGATGGGCTTTGATCCACTCGCCGTTCTGCAGGCCCACTCGCCAACCTTTGGGCCAGTCGGAAACGTCCCGCTGAGGATACCCCAGTAGGCATATCCCCATCAAATAAGGAACAAAGAATGATAACACCGTAGACGGATTCATCGGCATCTTGAACACCGGACGGTAGAACACCGTTAACAGAGGAGGAAGCGAAACCCTGAAGGTACGACGGAAACCCAACCACGAGAATTCCTGGACTCGAAGAAAGAGATGAGAGCAGATTCAAAACACGTAGAGGTAAGAGGAGAACAGCAGAGGGGTAAGGAGTAAAATCAGACCTAATCAGAACTATCCAACCGATTTTTTTTTAAAAATAGTTTTGACACTCTACTTCGGCCGTTAGCTAGGTTATCCTACAGGCTGGACTTGTGGGGTATCGCAACCGCCGAGCTCGACACTCAGAACACCCTCGATCCGGCCCTATGCAAGTTTTAGCGAAACCCGCCAAACCCGCATAGAAACGATTCAAGGTGTCACCAGCACTTGCGCGGGTGGAAAACGGTAATAACATTACACAACAGTCCTCGATGGGACCCACGTAATATATATATATAAGAATGACTCTATGAGTCAAGAATATGTATATATTATACAAAGATCCAAATCACCTTGAAAACGATAGAGCCCAGCTACGGACAAGATGCAAATGGGGCTAAGAGCCCCAAGAATAACCAATGGCGCCCATAACCCTGCCAAGCCGGAAGGGTAACCTCGCTAACGGCCGATCTCAAAACCTGCTTAAACAAAAGGGTGCCGACAAAGGCAAAGGAAAAGAGGAGCGCCAAGATCGAGGCCAAGACATCATGAGGCTAGAATTGCCCTCGCCACATAGGTATGGTGGATCGAGCGGCAAAGATGCACTAAACAACCTATAGAGACTCGATACAACCGCGGCTATCGAGAGGGGTAAGGAAGACCTATTCGGATCCAACTCGATACTAGCATCAAACAAACCCATCCCGGTGTTTCCTCGAGACCAACGAGGAAGTCAACCAAGGAACTCACACTGGTTGGCTTTACTTATTCGCTTATAGTTGGCACTTCATCGTCGTTTAGGTAATCGCCCCGATAAAGTAAGCGATGGGCACTTTAGTTAACCATTCCGTTATAGTGGCAACACTTACTAGTCGACATAATTATCATGAGATAACCCCAAAACCCAAAGCTTGTTGGTACTTTTACTTAGCCATTCCGTTGTAGTGAAGCTGATTACTAGTCATATCGGATACAAGTCAATTTATAGCAAGAACTTTAGTTATAGTTGTCTATGATCACAATCGTGCTCCAAGTCGCCCATAACCGCGACACGGCTTCGAAAAGATTAAACCGCAGGGTGCACCAAAGTATCCACAGCACTTCACCCTTTTTGCCGATCGCTTAACATACACCCATCCAGATGTCGGCGGGGCCTAAGTCACGACGCCTGCACTCAAAGCAAGTACGGGGCCACCCCACTAAGTACACCCGCAACGAAGTCGCCGGTCTCGAGACGGACTTAGGGTTTGATAATGGCAGAACGACAAGAGGTCCCCAATCGGGACCGCTGACATAAAAACACTCCGCTTCCTAAACGAGACAAACAGGTTCTCACACAATCGTAAATAAAGCAGTAAAGCATGGCATAGGTACAGGATAGTAAATAAAACCTCAAACTAGTTTGTGGCCCCCAGTACAATACTTTGAAATCAGGTAATAATCAATGGGGGGCCCATATCTCCCCACCTGTGGTTAGAGCGCTCGATCTCGGAACAGGTGTCAAGAACTCGGGTCCTACGGGACACAAGTGGGTGGTCGGAAACCAAATCTTACCTATCACCCACCGATGCCTCTGCTTAATTCAATTTTAGTTGTTAAACAGGAATTAAAGTGAAACAATAATTAAAGCCATGATCATCTCCAATGTCAACATGTGGCAATTCTCCAACAATTGTGGTACTTGACGACAAGCGAAAAACACTTGAGCAAGCGACTATGACACGCGGGCCCAACTATCTACCAAACAACAGGTAATAGGATGTGTCCAAGGCTATATATGGCTGCAAGGGATATCACAGGGAACGAAAACTAGAGCATCGCAACACAGATAGCAATAGATCAACAGGAGGGGAATAAATACTATTAAAGTAAGATAGGTAGAAAAGGGGAGATGCTCGCCTGGAAAACATTGTCGAAGGGTTCAACCGAAGATCGGGTCGACATTCGCATCAACTCAACGACCTTATCCGCGAAGAAGCAAAACACTAGAAGAAACACCGGATGCACTATTTAATACAACGGCAGAAGATCGGTATGATGCATGTATGATGAATGACATGGCACAGATGCGATGCAATTAGGTCATATTAAGAGGAACCGGGGTCCCGACAATTAATTAGGCGGTTCAAGTTGTTTAGATACCCCGCAGTTTAAATGTTGTTTTAACATGGCCAAAATATAGTACCGGTTCGCTACATCAATTTAAATGAGGCCGATATGAGACTAGATTTGCCCGCATATGGGCCCCATATTTAATTATTAGGTGAATCGGCATAAGACCCCCAAACCACATGAATGTATGCATGCCAGAGAATTATTATGCGACAAGTTATATTATGTTATAAAAGAGGGTTTCGGGAAGGGGTTCACACATTAGGGTTCGACGATCTTGGGGTTCCGGGGTTCGGGGTAGGTCGGAGGGCTCAGGGTTTGACGGTACGTTCTCGGACTCTGGGATCGTTCTCGGATATCGGGGGTAGTTCTAGGCGTTCCGCGAAGAAGGACTTGGCGTATCCGGGATGGAGAGCTTGCCGTTCCGTGGCAATCTTAGCGGTCTTCGGATCCGGGTCTTGGCGTCCGTGTAGGCGTTCTTGCCGACCTCCTCGAATTTCGAGGGTACGTCTCACGCGGCCGACCTTTCGAGGTCTCGCCGCGGATCTGTGATGTCGATCTTGGCGCCATCGGGTCATCAACTCCGGGAAGGAGATCTTGGAGCGACGCCGGTTCGTAACGGCGAGAAGGGTCTTGTCGCCCGCGACCTTGGCGCTTTCGAGGCGACTTGGCAGATCCGGAAGAAGGTCTTGCGGTTTCCGTGTCTGCGGTTCCATGAAGGCGTGCTTGTCATCCGTGATGGCGAACTCGATGTCCCGAGAAGATCTTGGCGCTCCGAACTTCTCGCGTCCTTGGTGCCGAAGAAGATCTCGTCAGGGCTCCTAGGTCCTCTTTGTCCTTGCCTCGACAAAGGCATCGGACGCTCCAGGTGTCATCAACCAACAGACGACATCGGCCAAAACTTGTGCCTGAGACACGATTGCGCAGCCCAACCAACCTCCTTGGTGTATCCAGGGAGGCACACGCTGTGGAGGAGGCGGGACCAGCGCCGCATAGCGCTCGCGCCGAGCGCCAGAGCAGGCGGCGGGCGACGCGCGACGAGAGGAGCGCGACAGAGCGCCTCGACGAGGCAGGGGTCGCCGAGCGAAGGGGCGGCACGACGGGCGGACGGCAGCGTGCTTTCGGGGGCGGTCGAGGCCGGAAGGCTCAGGCGGGCGCGCGACGGAGGCCGGAGAAGGAGACCGCGCCGGGCGCTTTGCCGGGAGGCGCATCGGGGCGGACGAAAGCGCGACGGGAGGGAGGCGGCTCGCCGGGCGACGGTGGCGGGCGACGGGATGCTCGAGGCGGGAACTGGGCGGCGCGGTGAAGAGCGCCGCAGAGGCGGCCGAGCAGAGGCGGGAGGAGGGCGCGGTGAGGCCGAGGCGGGTCGTGCACGCCGGAGAGAGGGCTCAGGTCGCCGTGTCCGTACGAGCGGGGCCAGAGGCGGAAGCTGCGCGAGGCGGGCGCCGCGCTCGGGAGAGGTCGCACACGCGACGGGAAGGCGGGGAGGCGCAGAGGCACGAGGCGGAGGTGGAGGCGTGCTCGCCTCGGCATGGCGTTGGCGCCAGCCGGAGGCGGCGGGTCGAGCGAGGGCGGCGCGAGCGGACGGGAGGCCGGCGGGCTGGAGCTCGGTGGAGGCGGGGCGAGGGCGAACAGCGAGGCAGGGCTTGCAGAGAGGCGAGGCGGCGGAGGATGCGGTGGGGCAGGGCGGCGGTGGAGACGCCGGTGGCGGCAGCGGTTGCTTGAGGAGGCAGGAGGGCGGCCGCGCGAGGTGGGAGAGGCCTGCAGGCGCGCGAGGTGGGAGAAGAGGCATCGGGGTGGGGGCTGTCGTGGTGGGCCAGGGGGGAGCGGGATTTGTCGGCTGGGGCAGGTGGGATCTTGTCAGGGGGGGCGTGGCGTGCGTGTGTTGCTGGCTGCGCGCGGGTGCGTGCGTGTGGTGGGTCGGAGGCAGGTTGAGAGAGGAGAGAGAGAGGGGTGAGAGGGGAGGTGGCCAGGCTGATGTGGAGGGTTGGGTTGGTTAGGGGAAGGGAGGGGTGACGTGTCGGTCACGGATTGGTCCGGGTGAGGTGGCTAGAGGGGTGGGTAGATAGGTTGGTAGACTAGGGATTTTTGGGTGGTCCGTTTTGTATTTTTCTGGGGTGGTCGTTCGGGTCATTTGGCCCGTTCGACTGCCCCGCTCAAAATAATGCAAACTTTTATTTATTTTAAACAGTGCATTGGCAACCCGATAACCGACAAAACAAATAATCCGGAGTCCCGGGTTCTGGTGTTTGAAAAGTAAGAGGGGTATTTGTATAAATCAAAACTAGGCTTTCAAATAATGCAGACAAACAATGCATGATGATGCCGATGCAAAGCACAAAAACGACGCGATTTTCTAGTAGTGGTTTTGCGGGATGCCACATTACCTCGCTACCTTTGCACCTTTTCCCAAGTGCAAGGGTAGCATCTTGCTTGATCTTTATTTAGCTGATTCGATCTGTTATGGTTATGCCTTGTTCACCAAGGTTTAGTTTGATATCTACGTAGTCAGGCCTTGCAAACGGGTTGAACGATCCAGAGTACGAAGGACGCGTGGTTTACTAGTTCTAGAGAAGTTGTTCCGTAATTGACTTTACGCCGGTTGTTAGGCCTCTAGGGCTAGTTTTCTATCATCTCTTGTATCTACCAGCTCAATTACGTAGGACGTTCCATACGTGGTGAAAACATTAAATTGTCGAGATCGATTTAACTTGTAATGATAAAGCAAAACCCCATGTTATCGTAAATCTAATGCAGAACCATGGGATAATCGGCTCTAGGAGCCGATTCAGTGGAAACCCGAGCCGGTCACGGCTCGAATTTTACGTATACTTGTTTACCATGCAGGAAATCAATCGGAGCAATCCTTCACCTTCCTGACCAGGTATAGGTCTGGTGGCACGCCCTCGAACCAAGCCAGGACGTGTGCCAGAGTTTTGCGGGCCGTTGCCTGAGGGACCAGGGCCCACCAGCAGCTCTGGGAGCCTCCCGGCTCTTCGTGTTGCTCGTCGCTGCTCGCCGGTGGGTTTTGGCAGGCAACAATATCCAAGTTGGAAGTCCTTGGTGAACATGTTGAAGATGTTGAAGTCATTAGAGTTGAAGAAGTTGAATTCATTAGAGTTGAAGAAGTTGAAGTCATTAGAGTTGTAGTAGTCCTTTGCACATGGTGTAGTATTTGGCCATGGGGTAGGTTTTTCCATCAAGTTGAAAATAGAAGAGATGTAGAGTTGAAACCAAAATGGTTGAGGAAAGAGTTTACAAGTGTTTTTGTAAATAAGTTTTTGGAACAAAATACAACTCCTATTTTTCTAAGGGTTTTTTTCCAATCCTAGGTTTACAAATCCTACAGGCAACACAATGCTCTGATACCATCTATAGAGGGAGTGTCCCAACCTTTACACAATATAAGGTGGAGTCCCCTGTGTTTACAATGCTAGTCCCTGGATCAATAGCTAGCATCCACAGTTAGGATGTAATATCAAGAAACAAAGGTCATAATACAACTTTACAACCATGAATAACATAATTTTATTACATCTTACATAGCTCATTTGGCTATCACATTACATTGCAGCAGAATATCTATAGCATGGGGTCCTTCATCTTCAAAGTGCCACAGGCAGACATGTTGGTTGTAGACTTTGTAATCCTAATCAATCAACTTCACTAAATCAATCAAACCTGCAACATAACAAGTTACAGCCACAAGGGTCAATACATTTGAATTGTATTGGCAAGTGATACTATGGTAGTATAGTGTAGTCTATCTTCTATATGCATTTGGCTAAGTGTAGTTGAGGTTTGCATTGCTCAAAATAGATTTTTCCTTAACATTTGAAAATACTAAGTTTTTGCTTTGACAAAATCATTTTTCTCAAACAAAGCTTGAAGATCCTTTAACCCTTGTTCAAACCACAAGATTTTAACTTAGAAATTTGAATGATGAGATTCTTGATTGCTTACATGTCTTGATGCTCAAATTGTCCTTTACCAGGGACATGGCTAAGTACTTAGATTTTACACTATGCAGAGGTGGTGCACTTTCCCCACAAGACTTGGTTTCCCAAGACAAGATCTTTCAGAAGCCTTCCCTTAGACCAAAATGGACGCGCTCCAACCTATCAAACACTACCACCAACTATCCATATGGCTAAGTTCTTGCAACCTCTATGATCTAGGCAGAGCCCATAATGCCAAGTGGTTGCACTTGAAGCTTCTCAACATTTGACATCTCAAATCTCTTTGTTCCTAGGTGGCCATCCACAAGTGAGATACACAAGGTAAACCATAAACATGGGCCTTGTGAACCACTCAACCAAAATACACCAAGCAATTACCATTCCACCCAGGTGATTCATTAACTTAGTTGTTTTATTAAACAAAAACCCAAGTCCTCAGACTTAGAAATTTTTCCATAGTATGAATATATATTCCACCCTTGTTTTCTATTATCTAAGCTAAGCATGATAGTAGTAGGTATCTTGACTTAGGAATTTCTACTAAGGTTTCATCTACTAGGATTTCCTATAGCAAGGTTTATACTTAGCAAAAAAATTCCATGCAAGTTTTACTTAGAGAAAAACACTAATGCATAGTGAAAGTAATGGGACTAAAAGTATGAAGAATCACTTGCCTTTTTGGTAGAGGGTATAAGTTCACTCCTTGTACTTGCAACAATCACACTCTTCAAGTCACTACAATTCAATCAAGCAAGGAACAAACTCAATCTACCAATCAAGCAAAACATCACATAAAATAACAAAGTCAAAGTAATGCATGCAAGCATGCCAAGCTTTGTTTTGTTTGAAAAAGTGGTTCCTAATGGGTCATAACATTTGAAAGGCACCTAATGGTCATTTTGTAAAGTGGCAAAGTCATTTGCAAAAGGTTTCACTTTTCATCGTCCTGGATGTCTGTAATGAGTTTTTGGTTCTATTTATCAACATAAACCACACCTGTAATGAGTTTTTGGTTCTATTTATCAACATAAACCAAATCACAAAATGTAATGAGTTTTTGGTTCTATTTATCAACATAAACCAAATCACAAAATAAAATAATATTTTTATTCTTTTTAGGATCTATTTAATAATTAAATAAAATAGTCCATAGTTATTTAATCAAATAGGGTTTGATTTATTTAATAAAATCTCCATTTGAAATCCAAATATTTTCAAAACCAAAACAGTAGGTTTTATTTGGAAATAGAAGATATTTGGAAAACTTGTTTAAAACAAAATCACACTTTTATTTTAGGGTCCATTAATAATTAAATAAAATGGACCTTAGTTATTAAAACAAATAGGATTTGTTTTATTAAAAACTTTATTTTGAAATCTAAAATAAAACCAAAAACACTTCAGTAGGTTTTATTTGAGAATATAAAATACTTGGAAAACTTATTTAAAATAATTTAAATAAGTTTTAGTGTTTATTTAAAATGGGAAAAGCCTTTACTTAGATAAAATTGGATATTAAATCCTTATTATTTTATTTAAATAAACCTTTACTATTTTTAATCAAAACAAAACATTTTATTTCAAATACTTTGCCAAGGTTTAATTTGGCTCTATAAAATAATCTTTATTTATAAATCCACTTTTTCTTTTGAAAACTAAATCCTTTTATTAAAAGATACAAAATGGTAATTTCAAATATTTTTAAGTTTATTGTTTATTAAACTTTTTAAATCCCTTTAGGATTTTATTTGATCCAAATAGGTTTTGAAAGTTTCAAGTTGGATTCAAAAAGTTTCTTCTCACCCTGAAATTCAACAAAGTTTTATTTTATTCATTTATTTTTCACATTACAAGATTTGGAAAATCTTGGGATGTGACAACTTTAGTCTCAAAGTTTATAAACATGATGTCTAATAACTACTTATGTTTTTAGAGTTAACTTTGGTCTATTTAACCTAAGACATAAAGCATCTCAAATCCAAACTAATCAATCAAGCATCAAAAGATATTGATCATGTTCTATTAACAATAAAGATTGTTTAAACCTTAGAAAGGAAATCTTTTCTTCAAATGTTATTTTTTTTGCCACTTCAAACAATAATCTTATAATAAGTTCTTCAATTCTTAACAACTCCATCCCAAGGATGTTTATCAATACTCACCAAATGAAAATTAACCATAAATCGCATTATTTTATAGTTTACTTGTTTATTTTGAATTGTTAACACTTAAGCTCCTTTATAAAGGTCATTACTGATAAAGTAAAATTTAAAGATAAACCAACTCTTAACAGAATTACCTAAACTCACTTCACTCAAAGTATTGGGGATTCACTTTGGGAGTTTTACAAAATGCATAGCATTACTTATGCATAACTCCATCTTGCTTCTTTAAACATTAGTCCTTACCGGACCAATAATGTTGATTTCAGATATTGAATCTTATATCGTCTCGAAGACCGTGAGTGCATAATCTTGCAATCACAAAAGGCAAGTTCACACTTGCTCATGTCCTTTGATTATTTTATGTAAAGTATTTTGCAAATCCAGTGTTGTCATCACCTGCATTTGAAAAAGGTCAGAAAACACTATTTTCGTAATAATATGATTATAGGTTATTTACCATGAGGTAATAACCTACTATGAAAGTTCCGGTGGTAAAGGAACATATTATCTAGGACTTAACAACCAATATCGCCAGTGATTCTTGTGCCTTATATTATGCGTTGACCATGAGGAGTCTCGTATGGAGCCGGATGTGCGGGTTGTGGCTTTTATCACTCATAGCATGCATATTAATTGGTAATTTGTAGAGGATATGCAGCATATGGGTAGGAACCCTCGACGTCCCACGATAGTTCCGGCATCTGAACAGTCTGTACTACCAATTGCTGTAATTCAATAGGAGGGCTGGCGTACACCAAGGAGACATGTGGGGTCGCGGAGAAGGCAGTGATTGGCTTGAATATTAGGTTGGGCCTCAAACCAAGGGAGTTTGAATAGGGACATACTCCCGGCCGTGCAACAAAACCTAAGATCTCTCATGGATAAAGTGACACACCTCTACAGAGTGTAACAACTGTAACTTGTTACTCCCTGTTCCAGGAAGAAGCTACGAACGCGGCGGAAAAGGAACTCCATAAAAGTTCTGATAAATCCGTGAAAGCTGACGGACATAGCTTTTCAGAATAATAGAAACCTTTGAAGAAATATTTATGAAAACTTGCATTTCCTATGACCTATGGTCTGTGGCTGTAGATATAGTGCATCAAACACTCCTTTTCTAGTGAACTTGCTGAGTACGCTCATACTCAACGTATCTTCTTAACCCTTGCTAGATTCTGAAGCTAGTACAGATGACGTTTACATCAAGTTATGCTCCAGGAATCATCACCAAAAGCTAAAGTTCTTCAATGAAGTCAAGGAAGTCAACATATACATCAACTCAAGTGAAGACGAAGTTAGTGATTAGATAGGAATATAATCTCTAGCCATCCCTAAGGAGCACTAAGCTCTCTGGAATTGGCGGTGTGGTTTATCCTGGAATTAGTCCGGTGAATGGGCCCTTTCGTATGATGAGTGCAAGTTCTTTTGTACCCTTAAGCCCAGTGATTACTGCCTTTAAGCCCAGGTCGGTTAGTGCATCGCTTTGCTTTTTGGTGTGGCGATGTGTCGAGTTCGTGTTCTAAGCTGAGACAAAGCGGCAGATGGGTTGACTAATCCTCCATATCCCTCCTTCCCTCCACCTCAAGCACAGCGCCGCTTCTCTCGCCACCCAACGCGTGGGACGAGGAAGCTAGGATGTAGACGCTGAATAGGTGCGGATGGGGAAACTATCATCGAGAAGGAGATTGAGCAACCGATGGTGGTGCCCAAAGGAGAAGCGGGATATTTTCTAAAACCACACCGGCATGGCGGCTAAAGTTCCCTTGCGGTGAAGGAGAGGCGAGGACCTTACCAAGCTCGGGACATGGGCCTTGACACCTCGCTTTCTTGCGATGTGGGCAAATTAAAGAGAATATCATCTCCGTGAGCACTCTTTTTCTCTTCTACCGCTTTCTTTTTTGTTATGTTCCCAGTTTAGGATTGATTGAGGCCGACAAATCATGATGTGCCAAGAGGTACCGATCCAATCTCGAGATTGACCAGTTGTCGCAAAAGGTTGAGTGATGATGATGTGTACACATTGCGCAATGTTCAGTTTGTTCTTTAGTAATGCACCGCTCACTTCTTCGCCCGCCAAGAGATCAATTTGTTTTGTAGCTTCTTGGCAGTCTTAGAGAAAGATTTTATACAAATTACCCTGCTAACGATTTCGTGGTGCAATTTTTGTGCATGGGACTAGAATTAGGATTTAAACTGATGTCTAATTTCTGTGGAACAAATCACTGCATTAGGAGTTATTCTCGAAGGTAGATAGGGCCTCAACGGGTTCTTGATTATCCAAGCAGCCATTTCTTTAGAAAATCCATTTTACGCTGCAATTAGAAAAGAACTTCGGGTCATTAACTAATCTTGAATTCAGTCCTATGCATGTGTACGTGTGTGTTGGCGTTTCTTCAGTTTTACCGGCATAGAGGAAGATATTTGTTCCTTTTTTTGGAGTGTTTTCGGTGTTATCCTAAATGATTAAATATTTTCACAATCCTATGTACGGTCCGATACATTAGATTACTTTATGTTGCTTATTTTGTGTGATATTCTAGGGCAAGAATATATATACCAAGAACCATTAGTACTTGAAGGATAATTATTTAGGTTATAGTGGATTACAGAACGAAATCAACATTTTGTGTCCGCAGAAAGGCTATTTCTTACTATGATATATCTCTCGACTCTAATTGTGCACCAAACAATGGTACGTAATAATTACCTTTTGGCATGTGTTGGCCTCATCGGTATTTTACATACTACTTTATGTTGAACGGACTTTTTTGTTGCAAGACGTCAATCCAAGATATAGCACCAAAACCCAAATTGGTGCTTACTTTGATGCGATCAATGTAGTTGTTAAGCCTTGGAAGAATGTATCACATATTGCTGTTTCAACAAAAATTGTGGAAATAAGATGTCTAGCATCAGGTGATTTATGTGTTTTCTTAGATGCTTGACAATTTTCTTATAGAGTGGTAGGCATTGATGTGTGTTTGCTTTCCCTCAGGTAGAGGCTGGATCATATACTCCCTCCGTTTTAAAATATAAGATGTTTTAGGTTTGTGAAGAAAATGTATCTAGACTTGTTTAGTGTATAGATTCATTCCAAACACGAATGAACCTACATACTAAAACTAGTCTAGATACATTTGCTTCACAAAGCTAAAACATCTTATATTTTGGAACAGAGGGAGTAGCTGCTAATGAAAATGTTCCCTCTAAAATTTTGGTTGTGCCACTTAAAATGCACTAATGGCATGCAAGTCATTGGTGGGTTAATCACAGGCTTATGTTTGTTATGAAAACTGCTTCATGAAAAGACAAATAGCCTGAAGCCTACCTTGTTACTTCCTATTGTCAGCCTTTTAATATAAGATATATTCTTTACTGGATGGTTTCACTCTTTTAATATAAGATATATTCTTTACCGCATGGTTTTGTGTACCAGTACAATTAAAAACATATTTAACAATTCTCCCGAGTTTGTAACCCATGTGTATGAGTTCTTTTCACTTATCAACAGATGAAAATTGGAGAAAGAATTGATGAAAAACATACTTAACAACCAATATCGCCAGTGATTCTTGTGTCTTATATTATGCGTTGACCATGAGAAGTCTCGTATGGAGCCGGATGTGCGGGTTGTGGCTTTTATCACTCATAGCATGCATATTAATTGGTAATTTGTAGAGGATATGCAGCATATGGGTAGGAACCCTCGACGTCCCACGATAGTTCCGGCATCTGAACAGTCTGTACTACCAATTGCTGTAATTCAATAGGAGGGCTGGCGTACACCAAGGAGACATGTGGGGTCGCGGAGAAGGCAGTGATTGGCTTGGATATTAGGTTGGGCCTCAAACCAAGGGAGTTTGAATAGGGACATACTCCCGGCCGTGCAACAAAACCTAAGATCTCTCATGGATAAAGTGACACACCTCTACAGAGTGTAAGAACTGTAACTTGTTACTCCCTGTTCCAGGAAGAAGCTACGAACGCGGCGGAAAAGGAACTCCATAAAAGTTCTGGTAAATCCGTGAAAGCTGACGGACATAGCTTTTCAGAATAATAGAAACCTTTGAAGAAATATTTATGAAAACTTGCATTTCCTATGACCTATGGTCTGTGGCTGTAGATATAGTGCATCAAACACTCCTTTTCTAGTGAACTTGCTGAGTACGCTCATACTCAACGTATCTTCTTAACCCTTGCTAGATTCTGAAGCTAGTACAGATGACGTTTACATCAAGTTATGCTCCAGGAATCATCACCAAAAGCTAAAGTTCTTCAATGAAGTCAAGGAAGTCAACATATACATCAACTCAAGTGAAGACGAAGTTAGTGATTAGATAGGAATATAATCTCTAGCCATCCCTAAGGAGCACTAAGCTCTCTGGAATTGGCGAGCTGTGGTTTATCCTGGAATTAGTCTGGTGAATGGGCCCTTTCTGTATGATGAGTGCAAGTTCTTTTGTACCCTTAAGCCCAGGTCGGTTACTGCCCCTTAAGCCCAGGTCGGTTAGTGCATCGTTTGCTTTTTTGGTGTGGCGTATGTGTCGAGTTCGTGTGTTCTAAGCTGAGACAAAACGGCAGATGGGTTGACTAATCCCCTCCATATCCCTCCTTCCCCTCCACCTCGCGCACCAGGCGCCGCTTCTCTCGCCACCCAACGGTGTATGGGACGAGGAAGCTAGGATGTAGACGCGGAATAGGTGCGGATGGGGAAACTATCATCAGGAGAAGGAGATTGAGCAACTGATGGTGGTGCCCAGTGGAGAAGCGGGGATATTTTCTAAAACCACACCGGCCGCGGCGGCGGCTAAAGTTCCCTTGCGGTGAAGGAGAGGCGAGGGACCTTACCAAGCTTCGGGACATGGGCCTTGACACCTCGTTGCTTGCAATGTGGGCAAATTAAAGAGAATATCATCTCCGTGAGCACTCTTTTTCTCTTCTACCGTTTCTTTTTTTGTTATGTTCCCAGTTTAGGATTGATTGAGGCCGACAAATCATGATGTGCCAAGAGGTACCGATCCAATCTCGAGATTGACCAGTTGTCGCAAAAGGTTGAGTGATGATGATGTGTACACATTGCGCAATGTTCAGTTTGTTCTTTAGTAATGCACCGCTCACTTCTTCAGTTCCGCCCAAGAGATCAATTTGTTTTGTAGCTTCTTGGCAGTCTTAGAGAAAGATTTTATACAAATTACCCTGCTAACGATTTCGTGGTGCAATTTTTGTGCATGGGACTAGAATTAGGATTTAAACTGATGTCTAATTTCTGTGGAACAAATCACTGCATTAGGAGTTATTCCCGAAGGTAGATAGGGCCTCAACGGGTTCTTGATTATCCAAGCAGCCATTTCTTTAGAAAATCCATTTTACGCTGCAATTAGAAAAGAACTTCGGGTCATTAACTAATCTTGAATTCAGTCCTATGCATGTGTACGTGTGTGTTGGCGTTTCTTCAGTTTTACCGGCATAGAGAAATATATTTGTTCCTTTTTTTGGAGTGTTTTCGGTGTTATCCTAAATGATTAAATATTTTCACAATCCTATGTACGGTCCGATACATTAGATTACTTTATGTTGCTTATTTTGTGTGATATTCTAGGGCAAGAATATATATACCAAGAACCATTAGTACTTGAAGGATAATTATTTAGGTTATAGTGGATTACAGAACGAAATCAACATTTTGTGTCCGCAGAAAGGCTATTTCTTACTATGATATATCTCTCGACTCTAATTGTGCACCAAACAATGGTACGTAATAATTACCTTTTGGCATGTGTTGGCCTCATCGGTATTTTACATACTACTTTATGTTGAACGGACTTTTTTGTTGCAAGACGTCAATCCAAGATATAGCACCAAAACCCAAATTGGTGCTTACTTTGATGCGATCAATGTAGTTGTTAAGCCTTGGAAGAATGTATCACATATTGCTGTTTCAACAAAAATTGTGGAAATAAGATGTCTAGCATCAGGTGATTTATGTGTTGTCTTAGATGCTTGACAATTTTCTTATAGAGTGGTAGGCATTGATGTGTGTTTGCTTTCCCTCAGGTAGAGGCTGGATCATATACTCCCTCCGTTTAAAATATAAGATGTTTTAGGTTTGTGAAGAAAATGTATCTAGACTTGTTTAGTGTATAGATTCATTCCAAACACGAATGAACCTACATACTAAAACTAGTCTAGATACATTTGCTTCACAAAGCTAAAACATCTTATATTTTGGAACAGAGGGAGTAGCTGCTAATGAAAATGTTCCCTGTAAAATTTTGGTTATGCCACTTAAAATGCACTAATGGCATGCAAGTCATTGGTGGGTTAATCACAGGCTTATGTTTGTTATGAAAACTGCTTTCGCGAAAGACAAATAGCCCAGAAGGCGAAGCCTACCTTGTTACTTCCTATTGTCAGCCTTTTAATATAAGATATATTCTTTACTGGATGGTTTCACTCTTTTAATATAAGATATATTCTTTACCGCATGGTTTTGTGTACCAGTACAATTAAAAACATATTTAACAATTCTCCCGAGTTTGTAACCCATGTGTATGAGTTCTTTTCACTTATCAACAGACGAAAATTGGAGAAAGAATTGAAGTTAAGTTGTTCACTATCTTCAGGGGAAGATTACATTCGCTTTTGTTATCTTTTCTAATAAGTACTAATTAAAGCTGAGTTGTTCACCTTCTTTGGGGGAGATTACATTTTCTTATGTTATCGTTTCTAATAAGTAGTAAATACTAACGTGCCTACTTGCATAGGGAAGACAAAATTTTGCAAAATCGATGTAGCTCAAGTGGCTTGTGTTTTCAAAAATCATGTCTTGAACTGAAGATTGTCCTCTGTAGTATTTTTTATCACAGAATTGAGCCAATGTTATATCTGCTCATTTTCCTACAGATCTTATGTTGATGATCTCTATTTGGGTATATGTTATTTTTTATCTGCTGAAAACATAGGAAATAGCACAGTGGTACATCTAGGTTTGAAGCTGACAGTAGGTGTTATTTCTCTGTTTTCATTATACTTTAGCTATGACCAGCCATTTCCTACCATTATCATGCTGAATTTCTGCATTAGCTAAGTAGGAGACTAAGTCACATGACTAGCTTGATTTCTTGAAATCTTTGACAAGTACTTGATGTAAACATCTTTAGTTTTATAGGCAAGTCATTCCCCTTCTATATTAATCCGGACGTCTCATTGTCAAAAATTAGCTGATGTATCTAATACTATCGCTTCATGTTAGAGCAATCAAAGTACTAGAAGAAAATGCTTTTAAAGGGTATCACCGGTTTGTTGTACACATTCTTTAGCAAAAAGAGTTGGTGCGTGCGTACTAGGTTGATAGAATTTGAGAAAAAAAGAGATTCATCACTAGTAAACTGAATACCACTAGGAAAAACATAATGCAGCTTATATTTATTTTCTTCAGGTAGATTAGATTATTTACTCTCTTGATACCGTCTCTTATTGTTTGTACAATAAGCACAAAATGATTGCATATATTTGGCTACAACTTCTCTTCAGCTAAGCAGTGCCACATGGACACCATTATCCACATGTTATATGCCCGGATAGATACATGAAATGTTCCTAGATTCACTGATTCATTTTAATCTGATTGAATTTATGTGTATAATGGCGTACAAATGAAGATGGGGTGTGGAACATGGCTGAAGGGGTTGCTTCCAGACTTGGTGCTACAATCATCCATGTGTTGTCACTAAGAGCAACATATTAATTCTGAGCAATGAAATGTACTATTCTTCACATTGATGCACTTTGTATATTGTAATTATCATCTTAAAGAAGATGAAAATTGTTAGATCCCTTGCGACTGTTTTTGGAAATTAGTATAATGCTTAGAATGAGTAAGATTAGAAAAGATATCGAGTGCGTCAGGTGTTAGCAAGTGTTTGCAGCAACCATGTTTATAATCTACCTGACCAGGTTTAAGCGCACCTTGATGCAGCGAAAGCCCAGGGTGAAACCAAACATCTTGACAAAAAATAAATGTCTGCTAAAAAAGAGCGCAGCGAAGCGCGCAGGGTCCATCTAGTAGAACATATTTCTGTAGCGTATTGCAATAGCAGCAATGTCAGAACATTAGTTAAAATTCTAGTCATAATAGTATGATAGTTTTTGAGTTGTTTATTTCTAATTCTTCTTTGTAAGAAGTTTTTTTCTCTCTCTTTAACCTAGAGTGTTCTCTGGATCTTGTGTAAAGAGTTGAGTTGTAACCTATAGTCATGTCTTGGACCTGTTGTGTTTCTGTTGTACCACTCTGAGGGATGTAATACTAGTGAACGGTGTTTCATTGATGTTATGTCGACGACTATAGTGTACTACATCATATGCAGTGGTATGTTGGGTCACCGCATATAGGGACCTTGCTCGGTCTGCCATTGTTCTTGCAGTGTCGTTAGGTCGACCAGGTGGTCATGTGCCTTCTGGTGTTGGTTGTGTAGTTCTGCTGACAGCCTAGAGTGTTGCCAGGTTATTTGTAATCGACCTTGCAAGCAGTGCGTTTCTTTTAGTTTTTAGTGTCTTCTGGGATAGTGAGGTGGTGGACACATCTAAAACTAAAATAAGGTCCTCCCTATCCTATCCCCGCTTCAGTTATGTGCCTAGAACCGACAAAGGGCTTGCGATATCGTCTTTCCGGAGTATCTCCTTCGACTCGGGCGGTCTTTGTGTCGGTTGGTGTGGTTGGATGTTAGTCCCTTCCAATAGGGATGAATGTGGAGCGGAAAGTTTCTGACTTTTCCATGGAAAAACGGAAACAGAGTGAAAATACAGAAATGGAAGCGGAATTTTGCAAAATGAAAATGGAAATGGAATTGGTTTGGTGGAAACAGAAACAAAAATGGAACAACGTTTTCCGGCGGAATAGATGTAGAAATGGAATTTCCGTTTCCGTCTAATATGGAATTTTTGTTTTAGGATTGATATGCATAGACAAATCTAATAGACCCATTACACGACCTTGTCAAACCAAATTTGCAAAGCTGCTAATCCTAGAATCAGCGACCAAGTAATCCCTTCACGCATTCGGATAGGCTTGCATGATCTGATCTTTTCATTATTCTCTTATAAACCTAGCATCGTGCTATAATCAGAAAACAACTTTGTTAGTTTTCTTAAACGCTTAATATTTGTTGCATGATTTCAGAGTTGTCTTGGTTTCGGGTAAAATCGGCATTGTTCCGCGTCTGCACCGTATTTGGTCCATATATGTTTCCGACAATATCTGCTTCTGTTTTGTTTCCGGAGTTTATGTATTCATTTCCGCTTTCGCAAAAAAAATATGAAAATAAATATGGAACCACTTAGTATCGTCCGTTTTCTCTGTTTTCATCCCTGCTTCCAATCTATGGTTTTCATCTTCGGTAATGATTGCTACTCTAGTGTGCTGGTCTTTTGAGACCTTAGCACGATAAATTTCTCTTTATCTACTACAACAAGCTCTATGATGAGAATCTTTGCCTAACTTTAAAAAGGAAGGGGCGAGGACAACGGCACACCTTCAACTTGCTCTAATAGTTCAATGTTCGTTTGTTGTTCTAAGGACCTCTTTGCCATTTTTATCGCTTCCTCCGAGCCATATTAGTTGTCTTAGATTCATATATATACAAATATATTTAATTAAGTTTTAGTATTAGATACATCCGTATTTTAACAAATTTGAGTCAACTAATATGATCGGAGGGAGTTTAATTCGTATGCTATCGATGACTATTAATTGATCGGTTGTAAAAAAAATGAAAGTATGGGTTAGTTTTGCATTACACACTGTATCGTGATTCTCGTCACAATTTATTTTGGGCAATGCTCGTACAACTTGAGTCGTTGCATCTCGAAAAGTGAATTCAGCATTGCTCAACCCTTCATAAAAAAGGTGAATTCGGTAACCAACTTGTATGTCAGATGCTGCTTCTGCCTGGAGGTGGCCTGGCTGCGGTCAATAAAGCAGCGACTGAGATCCCTGCCACGTCGGGCCACCACAGTAGCGTTCGAATTGTTTTATCTCATCATCATCATCCGACTCACCGCTCCTTGCCTAGCTTGTTCTGACACGCTTCTTATCAAGAGGAATATATATCCATCTCATCAAAAAGAAAAGAGAGGAATATATATCAGCTCAGTCGGGCAGTCGTAAGATGCGCTTACACATATATATGGGCAGGCTCACCTATCAATGCCCGTTATTTCGACGTACAAATCAATTTGCACGAGAACAAATTAAAGGTCATCTCAATGTGGAAAAAGGAAAACTTGTACCGGACTGAGATTTCGTCTTTTTTATTATGTATAAAAGAGTATTAACCTAGACTCTGCATCAAGTGATAATACAACCCTTTATTAAGAACTCGTCTTTGTTTCGTGACTAAAAAGAGCTATCACAAAGCTAACTGCCTAGGTTTTTGTCCAAGTTCTACCAATTTTTTGTTTCCGTCCGGCCAAAGAATTATCATTCCCTTTTCAAGAAAACTAAAAATAACTAAACTATGTCTAAAATCTACTTGAATTTAACCATCACCGACATTCTTGAAATCGGATATGGATATTTCGGTCTGAAGTTGTCAAATTTCTGTAGATTTGGTTTGTAGAATCCTATTGAAATGAGAAACCCTGCTATGTATAGATTCGTAACTTTACTGAAAACGGTCCATACTTTGTTGTCCCTCTTATGTACAAATTCTTTTTAAGAAATTTGTAGAACTTCGACATCACATTCCAAGAAAAGAAAAGGCAGATCTCGCCAAAGTCCCGTTTCTAGTTTATTTTAAAAAATTCTAATACAATTTTTGTGACAAAAGTTGAACTAGAAAACACCAAATAAACTAGAAAAAGGGTCATTCGCGGAACCCGTTTGCAACCCTAACTGTAGTCCTAATTGGGAAATGACAAGGTTTTTAATGATAAAATGTCTTCTGTTATGTTATTTATCGGTGCAAAGCTATGCTCCGTTCGTGATCATCATTCTTCGTTTGGAGTGGCTTGACCTATTGACGAAGGTTCGTATATGTTTGGAGGATACAACAATGGATATTTTTTCCTAATATGGGTGGCCGTGTAATCTTCACATAGAGTTGCCAGTGTCGTAGACATGTGTTGGTCGTGCTTATGAGCAGATTGTATCTCTCCTTTTTTTCCATTTTTGTTATTTGGTGAATGTATGTCGGCTATCTACATTCTGGCTATACAGATGCCGGGTATATACTTCCTTTTAAGTAATGTATATCACCCATTTTTTTAAAAAAAAACAAGCAGGCTATCTTGGTTCTTTTCTTTTTCCTTTTTTTTATGGTCTCTTTTTCCTTTTTTCAATATGGGAATTTCTCTTTTTTTGAATTGTGAAAGAACATCTCAGATATCTTTTGCAGAAATGCACAAATCAGATTCCTTCCAATCCGCTCCTCAACTTTTACAAAAAAAAATAATGAGGGGAAACGCATCATTGGTTACTTGTTTGACAGAGTATATAAATTTTCTGCTATGGAGCCCGCAAAGGGGTTGTGGATATGACTTAATAGTTAGGGCTTGTTTGATTTGCAGGATAGTAAAACTGAAGGGATAGGAAAATCGTAGGATTGGTATGGTATGTCCAGTGAAATCCTCCAAGTTTCCTTTCCTTCACAGGAATTTTTACAAGAGCCTATGATCTAATGTAAATTTTCCTATGAAATAGACTAGGAGAAGTGTCATAGGAAAAATTCCTACAGGTTATGTTCCTACAAATCAAACGACAGCCGTAGGAATGAAATCCAATCCTTTGCTATTCCTACAAATCAAACAAGGCCTTAGTGTGCACGTGCAATCTAAGTCTTCACGATACAACCTGATTTTTGTTTTGAATTGTATGTTTTTTATTAGTTTTATTTTCTATAGTTTTTGTTCATGTATATCTTATTTTAAAGTAATATAAATAAATTTGGGCCTCTCAAATTTCCCATATTTTCTCAATAAAATCAAACTCTGTTTCATGCATCACGTAACTTCAATAACCAGGCAAAAGTTGAAGTCAAATCAATAACCAAGATATAATCAATAACTATATAATCTTATTCAAATATAATTTATGTAGAATTTCAGAGTGAATAACATAATTTTAAGATAAAAATAAAAATCCTCTTGCAAAATTTTCTATTGTTCTATATGCATAGCTCAAGGCTTAAAATATCTTCATATATGATAAAAAAGAACTACCATCGGTCCCATTCGTTTAATCCCAAATAGGTTGGATTGCCCTAGATCATGGTTTTCCAACCCGATGTGGTATTTTTTTCCAGCCCATCAGATTTGTAATCTTCGTTTGGATCCACCGTGATTTTTGGCCGAGCTCATCTAGTCCACCTTACTGATTTGGCCTAGAAAAATTTCATCGCCACCTGACCTGTGGAATAATTCAAACCACACAAAGAAGATGTCGGTGATTGGATTAATAGAAGCGCTGAAAGGAGTAGAAATAATTATGGAAAAGGATGGAGCAGGATAAGTTTGGATTGGGTGGTTGGATGGGATCAACTCAATCCAAACCTGGAACAGTTACAAGTTTGGGTTTAATCCATAGGAATCCGAGGCCTTAGTAACTACTCCCTCCGACCCATATTAGTTGACTTGTATTTATTAAAATTTGGATGAACCTATATACTAAATAGTTGTTGGAGATATGCCCTAGAGGCAATAATAAATGTAGTTATTATTATATCTTTGTGTTTATGATAAATGTTTATATTCATGCTATAATAGTATTAACAAGGAAACATTGATACTTGTGTGATTTGTAAACTTAATTTGAAGTCCTTAGTATAGCCTCTATACATCACTAGCTTGTTGGTTGATAAATGATTGTGGTTTCCCTATCATGAACATTGAGATGTTATCAACAACAAGATCATATCGTTAGGAGAATGATATGGTGGACATACTCCTATAGATAAGCGTAGCATAAAGATCAAGTCATTTCATTAGTTCAATTGCTATATGCTTTCTGATACATAGTAACCTAATTCCTTCGACCATGAGATCATGCATATCACCTTTACCGGATGGATGCTTTGATGACATCAAACACCACACCGTAATTAGGTGGCTATAAAGGTGGCATTGAGTGTTCGGAAAGTATTGGTTGAGACACATGGATCAAGAGTGGGATTTGTCCATCCATATGACGGATAGATATACTCTGGGCCCTCTCGGTGGAATGTCATCCAATTAGCTTGCAAGCATGTGACTGGATCACAAAGGATCACATATCACGGGAACGAGAAAAGAGTACTTATCGGTAACGAGGTTGAACTAGGTATGCAGAGATACCGACGATCATAACCTCGGATAAGTAAAATATCGTGAGACAAAGGGAAATTGGTATCGTATGTAAGTGGTTCATTCGATCGCAAAGTAATCGTAGAAATATGTGGGAGCCATATGAATTTCCAGATTCCTCTATTGGTTATTGTTCGGAGAAGTGTCTCGATCATGTCCGCATAATTCACGAACCGTAGGGAGACACACTTAAGGATTCGACGTTGTTTGAGTAGTTATGGTATTATGAGAAAGAGACCGAATGTTGTTCGGAGTCTCGGATGGGATCCGGGATATCACGAGGTGATCCGGAATGGTCCGGAGAATAAGATTCATATAAGGAAAGTCCCGTTTCGGAGTTCAGGAATGATTCCGGTGTTTTCATCGGGAATGTTCTAGAAGGTTCCGGAATGTCCGGCACTCCGGAGGGGAAGGGGTACATGAATGTGTCATTGCATATTGGGATGATTGCATCATGTACTAAGTGTTCTCGCTGTTCCAAATAAAGGATTAAATTGAATCCTAAATTGAAAAGTCAAATAGCAAGTTTGAAAAGTCAAACGGATAAAATTGGAAAGAGGGAAAGAGGAAGGTGTGGGAAACCGAGTTGGGGAGGAGTTCCCTCCTCCAACCGGCGGCCCACCTCCAAGCCGAGTTGGGGAGGGACTCCTCTCCCTCCCTATCGCGCGGCCGGCCCCTCCACCTATATAAGGAGGGGCAGTGCTCCCTCCTCTAGACACACAAGTTCCTATCCTCTAAATCTAAACCCTAGCCCTAGCCTCCGGTTTAGAGCTGTTTTGGTTTAGAGCTTCTAATTGCCCTAGCCTCCGGATTAGAGCCTTCTAATTGGTGTGTCTAAACCCTAGACCGCCAATGAACTCTCTCATACTCCACCATACTCGCTCCGGCTTAAGGCGAAGCCTCATGGATCTCCCTCTACTTCCTACGCCTGCCAGTGCCGGAATCACGAGGAGAGTGCTACAACCTCCGCTTTCTTTGGAACAAGGGAGAGGAAGGTCTTCCGAAAATTTAACGTGTGACCGATCAAGCCGCCGAACGCAGCGCCGGGAAGGATCGTCTACACGATCTTGAGATCGGGAAGAGTACGACTACATCATCCACGAGAATCCTCTCGTTAAACACTTTGGAATCTTCGAGGGTAAGTTATTCCATCGACTCATTGCTACAATCTAGTAGATAGATCTTGGCTTGTTTGTTTGTATGCGATAGAAATTTTTGTTTTCCATGCTACGAAACCCTACAAAGGGTATCGAGCCGTGTCTATATGTAGATCACAGACAAGTAGAACACAATGGTCATTGTGGGCGTTGATGCTTTATTGTCGATTGCTTCTTGTGTACTTTGCATCTTGCGGTATGTTGGGATGAAGCGCCCGGCTAACCTTACATGACATCGTTCATGAGACTTGCTCCACGCTTGACATGCAACTTGTATTGCATAAGTGGCTTTATGGTGCTCGCTTTCTCCTAGCATAGTTAAGATCCAATTTACAACGGGTGATCAACAATACTAGTATCAATGTTGTGGTTCTTGTTCGTAAGTTAGAACGACACTTATTAAAAGCCCCAAACCACGTAAAATATGCAAAGAAAGTAGAGGCGTCTAACTTTGTTTTGCGGTGTCTGATGATGTGATATGGCCATGATTGTGATTATATTTTATGTATGCAATGATCCTTATTGTAAGTTGGCAACCGCAGGAGCGGATGGTTGTCTTTAATTTATGTTAAGACCCGTGTCTATTCAAAGTAGTTGTAATAGTTGAAGACCGTGGGCGACAACCATGGAGAAGCGTCATTGACCTTGATGCAATGCCGGTGATGATGGAGATCATGTTCGTGCTTGAAGATGGAGATCGGAAGCACAAAGAAGAAAGGCCATATCATATCACATATTATTGAATTGCATGTGATGTTAATCCTTTATGCATCTTGTATTGCTTAGTAGACAACGGTAGCATTATAAGATGATCCCTCATGCACATGAATTTCAAGTCATAAAGTGTTCACCCTTAGTTAGCACCGTTGCTAAAGCTTGTTGTTTCGAAGCACCACGTGATGATCGGGTGTGTTAGATTCTGCAAGTGTATACAACATGAGCAAGCCAGATTTTCTCATGCGGAAACTAAGGTTTGATCTTGACGAGCCTAGCATGTACAAACATGGTCTCGGAACACGGATCACCGAAAGGTAAAGCATGAATCATATAGTAGATATGATGAACATGACGATTGTTCGCCATTGAAACTGTATCAACTCTCGTGATGATCGGTGTTGATGTAGTGGATTTGGTTCGCGTGATCACTAAAACAATGTGAGGGATGTTGTTTTGAGTGGGAGTTCACCTAGTTTAATTTCATTATTAATTTGAACTCAATTTGTCATAAACTTAGTCTAAACTATTGCAAATATGTTGTAGATCAATGGCAGCCCCTACCATCAATTTTAATGCGTTCCTAGAGAAAGAAAAGTTGAAAAACAATGGAAGCAACTTCGCGGATTGGTTCCGCAACTTGAGGATTGTCCTCACTGGTAATTTGACCTATGTCTGGATGCACATTGGGTGACCCACTGCGGTGATGTTGCCGATGAAGTAAAGAATGTTTACCTCGCGGAAGAATCAAGACTCCATAGTTCGTGTGCTATCTTGTATGGTTTAGAATCGGAGCTTGTAAAAGGTTTGAGAATTCAGACCCATATGATATTGTCGAGGATCTCAAATTGATTTTGAGACTCATGCGGCAATTGAAAGCTATGAGGCTTACGAAAAGTTCTTTAACTGCAAGATGGAAGAGGGCAGCTCACGTGAGCATGTGCTTAAGATGTCTGGGCACGCTAACAAACTTCAAAGCTTGGGTATAGTGATTCCTAATGCTTTGGGGATTTACCGTGTCCTCCAATCACTACCACCAAGTTACAAGAACTTTGTGATGAACTACAACATGCAGAACATGAACAAAGAGTTGCCAGAACAGTTTGCTATGTTAAAGTCTACAGAAGTGGAGATCAAGAAAGAGCACCAAGTGTTGTTGGTCAATAAGACCACCAAATTCAAGAAAGGCAAGTCTAAGCAGAAGGGACACTTCAAGAAGGGTGGTAAGAAAGTTGCCACGTCGGCGAAGAAGACCAAGGCTGGACCCAAGCCTGATACTGAGTGCTTTTACTGCAAGGGAGAAGGTCACTGGAAGCGGAATTGCCCAAAGTACTTGGCGGATCTGAAGAACGGCAACATCAAGAAGAAAGGTATATCTGATATACATGTTATTGATGTGTATCTCACTAGTACTCGTAGTAGTGCCTGGGTATTTGATACTGGTTCGGTTGCTCATATTTGTAACTCGAAACAGGTGCTACAGAATAAACGGAAGCTAGCGAAGAACGAGGTGACGATGCACGTGGGAAACGGATCAAAGGTTGATGTGATCGCGGTCGGCACGCTAACCCTTCATCTACCATCGGGATTAGTTTTATACTTAAATAATTGTTATTTGGTGCCTGCGTTGAGCATGAACATTATATCGGGATCTTGTTTATTGCGAGACGGTTACTTGTTTAAGTCCGAGAATAATGGTTGTTCGATTTATATGAGTAATATGTTTTATGCACATGCACCTTTGATAGATGGTCTATTCTTATTGAATCTCGATAGTGGAAATACACATATCAACAACATTGAGGCTAAACGTTTGAAATCAAGCGATAATTCGACCTATATGTGCAATCGCTGCCTTGGTCACATTGGAGTGAAACGTATGAAGAAACTCCATTCCGATGGACTTCTTGAATCACTTGATTTTGAATCACTTGAAAGATGCGAAGCATGTCTGATGGGAAAAATGACTAAGACTCCATTTTCTGGTATGATGGAGCGAGCTACGGACTTATTGGAAATCATACATACCGATGTGTGTGGTCCAATGAGTGTAGCATCGCGCGGTGGTTATCGTTATGTTCTTACCTTCACGGATGACTTGAGTAGATATGGGTATATCTATTACATGAAACATAACTCCGAAACTTTCGAGAAGTTTAAGGAGTTTCAAAGTGAGGTAGAGAATCAACGTAACAAGAAGATTAAATTTCTACGTTCTGATCGTGGAGGTGAATATCTAAGTTACGAGTTTGGCGAGCATTTGAAGAAATGCGGAATACTTTCAGCTGATTGACACCGGGAACACCACAGCGTAATGGTGTGTCCGAACGTCATAATCGAACTCTCTTAGATATGGTTCGTTCTATGATGTCACTTACAGATTTACCGCTATCATTTTGGCGTTATGCATTAGAAACAGCCGCATTCACTTTAAATAGGGCACCGTCTAAATCCGTTGAAACGACACCGTATGAATTATGGTTTGGGAAGAAACCTAGATTGTCGTTCCTTAAAGTTTGGGGATGCGGCCTATGTAAAGAAGTTACCCGGACAAGCTTGAACCCAAAGCGGAAAAATGCGTCTTCATAGGATACCGAAGGAAACTATTGGGTATACCTTCTATCATAGATCCGAAGGCAAAATCTTCGGTTAAGAATGGATCCTTTCTAGAGAAGGAATTTCTCTCGAAAGAAGTGACTGGAAGGAAAGTAGAACTCGACGAGGTTGTCAAACCTTCTCTCGAATTGCAGTAGCGCAAAGACGGAAGAAGTTCTGTGGTGCCCGCACCAAATAGAGAGGAAGCTAATGATGGTGATCATGAAACTTGGTTGAAGTTGCTCTGAGCCTCGGAGGTCAACGAGAACTCGTACCACTCCATTGGTATGATCCGTTATGAGTGTCATGTTGGTGGACAACACCGATGATCCCGAGACATATGAGGAAGCGATGATGAGCCCAGATTCCAATAAATGGCAAGAAGCCATGAACCGAGATTGGATCCATGTACGAAAACCAAGTATGGACTTTGGTGGACTTACGGATGGCCGGAAGGCTGTCGAGAACAAATGGATTTTCAAGAAGAAAACAGATCTTGATGGTAATGTTACTTTCTATAAAGCTCGACTTGTCGCAAAAAGGGTTTCGACAAATTCAAGGAGTTGACTACGATGAGACTTTCTCACCGGCAAGCTAAAGTCTGTGAGGATTATGTTAGCAATCGCTGCATATTATGATTATGAGATATGGGATGGATGTCAAAACAGCATTCCTCAATGGAGATATTGATGAAGAGTTGTATATGATGCAACCCAAAGGTTTTGTCGATCCTAAAGATGCTAACAAGGTATGCAAACTTCAACGGTCCATCTATGGATTGAAGCAAGCATCCGAAGTTGGAATCAATGTTTTGATAAGGTGATCAAAGTTTTGGTTTTATACAAACTTATGGAGAAGCTTGTATTTACAAGTAAGTGAGTGGGAGCTCAGAGCATTCTTAATATTATATGTGGATGACATATTGTTGATTGGGAATGATGTAGACCTTCTTAATAGTGTCAAGGAATATTTGAATAATAGTTTTTCAATGAAGGATCTTGGCGAAGCAGCTTACATATTAGGCATAAAGATTTACAGAGATAGATCGAAACGCCAAATATCATTGTCACAGAGTACATATTTGGACAAAGTTCTAAAGAGGTTTGGAATGGAAGAAAGCAAGAAAGGGTTCTTGCCCATGTTGCCCAATACGACCTTGAGTAAAACTCAAAGTCCAACATCGGCAGAAGATAGAGAAAGGATGAGTAAGACTCCCTATGCCTCAGCCATAGGATCTCTAATGTATGCCATGCTATGTACTAGACCCGACATTGCATATGCTGTTAGTTTAACTAGCAGATATCAAAGTGATCCAGGAGTGGATCATTGGACAGCGGTCAAAAACATCCTTAAGTACTTGAGAAGAACTAAGGATATGGTTCCTATCCTCTAAAGGAGGGGCAGGGCTCCCTCCTCTAGACACACAAGTTCCTATCCTCTAAATCTAAACCCTAGCCCTAGCCTCCGGTTTAGAGCCGTTTTGGTTTAGAGCTTCTAATTGCCCTAGCCTCCGGATTAGAGCCTTCTAATTGGTGTGTCTAAACCCTAGACCGCCAAGGAACTCTCTCATACTCCACCATACTCGATCCGGCTTAAGGCGAAGCCCTGCGGGATCTCCCCTCTACTTCCGGTACCACGCCGTTATGCTACCGGAATCGCGAGGAGAGTGCTACAACCTCCGCTGCCTGCTGGAACAAGGGAGAGGAAGGTCTTCGTCGAGTACGGAACGTGTGACCGATCATGAAGCGCCGAACGCAGCGCCGGAAGGATCGTCTACACGATCTTGAGATCGGGAAGAGTACGACTACATCACCCACGAGAATCCGCTCTCGTTAAACACTTTGGAATCTTCGAGGGTAAGTTATTCCATTGACTCGTTGCTACAATCTAGTAGATAGATCTTGGCTTGTTTGTTTGTATGCGATAGAATTTTTTTGTTTTCCATTCTACGAAACCCTACAATAGTGTCTAGATTTATCCAAATCTATGAGTCAACTAATATGGGTCGGAGAGAGTAGTATTTTCCCCGATAACCAGTTACTAAAGGAGATTTGATAGCCATGCTTGATGATTTCCAACAAGGCTTGTTGGATGTGTTTCCTTGGATCAAGATATTCATTCGTATGATAAAACCAACACAATCGAGGTAGATAGCAGGGCGACATTGTTGGGCCATGTCCCTCCATATGGAGGTGTGTTGGCAGCCCAACATCAGCCCGTAAAATTCCCACACGTTTCAACCGTTGATCGACCTTCGTATCCAGCGGCTGAGGTGCTCCTTGGGAGAGGAGTAGAAAAGAAAACCCTAGACACCCTTGGTGGATGTGTGAGTGAGACACGCTGTGAGATTGTGTGAGCTGAGCAAGATATAGGGTGAGAGAACACACAAGAACACCACAACCTAGTGAAAAGAGAGGAAAAAGAAAGAGAGGTATTTTCTCTCCAGATTTCTGAGATCTGACTGGTCTGTCTTCAAGCTGGTGTTTGAAGGCTCAAACGTTCTTAGATTGGCTCCAAACTTGGTGAGATTGTATCTTGCTTTGAGTACTTCGATCTGGTTAGCTGGTTTGAGATTTGGGTCAGTGTAGCATCATATTTGGAAGCGGTTTAGTCAGTTCAGACTGCTGCAGTTTCAACACAGAGCAGTTTTGGTAGACGAACATTTTGGGAAGGCAAACGGTGTCCGATTGGCCTGAAATTTGGCATGTATGTTGGATACTCGTATGCAGCTTGTCTACCAAGTTTGGTGCTGATTGGAACTGCAGTTTAAGAGAAGTTTGCTGATTACCGAAGGGGGCGGAAATTGATATACTCTGCTTTGCTGTAATCTTTCTCTAAAGTGGTTGTTGTTATCGTTGCCGGTGGGCAACATGCTGAGTGTGTTGTATATCTCTAGATGTTCTAGAGAAGAATCTGTACCCAGGTTTCTCATAGTAAAGATCGGTGGACCGGTTGGTCCGCACCCGTGGTTTTTTCCTTCTCACCTTGAGAAGGTTTTTCCACGTAAATCCTTGTGTCACTTGTGCATGTGCTCATTGATTTATTTCTGCCGCATATATGTTGATTAAAACTATCCTCAGGGTTCACTGCAAGCAGTGGTGGTTGTGGTATCCTCCCCCCAACAAAGTGGTATCAGAGCCGAGGTTCAGTTCGTGCTTAGTTCAAAGCAAGGTTTGTTTTGGGATGAGTGCATTTGCTTGCGGTGAAGGATGGAAGTGAATACCAACAGAATGATTTTCCTTGAGTGGTATAAATTATCAAGCATGGAAGAGCAAGATGAAGGATTTGTTATATGTGAAGGATTAATGGAAGCCGGTGTTCTCCACTGAGATGCCTAGTGATATGCAAGAAGATCATTGGGAAGTACTTCATCTCCAAGATTGTGGGTTCATCCGACAATGGGTGGATGATAATGTTTTGAACCATATCATTGATGAGTCACATGCACGTACCTTATAGAAGAAATTGAAGGATTTGTATACATGCAAAAAAGGTACCAACAAGATGTTCTTGATCAAGAAATTGATGCGTTTGAGGTACAAGGAGGGCACTCCAATTGCAGATCATGTGAATGAATTTCAGGGTATTATAAATTAGCTATCTTTAATGGGAATCACATTTGAAGATGAAGTTATAGCCTTGCTACTACTTGTCTCATTACCGGACACTTGGGAGACCTTTAAGGTCACTGTGTGCAATTCAGCACCTAATGGAGTAGTCACTTCGAACCTTGTGAAGACCAATGTACTAAATGAAGAGTCCAGAAAAATTGCTAATAAGGACGCTTCTTCCTCACATTCTGAAATGTTAGTGACCGAGTCACAGGAGAGAAGCAAGAACAAAGGTCCGAGTAAGAGAGGAGAAAGAAGTAGAAGCAAATCAAGAGGCAAAGAAAAGTATGCTGGTATTATATGCCATCACTGCCATGAGAAGGGCCACATCAAGTGGCGTTGTGAACAATGGAAGAAGGACAAAAAGAAAAAGAAAAAGAAAAAGAAGAAAGTTCAGAAATAGACCGACAGTGATAGTGATAGTGAGGGAGGCCAGATTACTGCGGTTGAGGAGATCATGTTTCTCGTGCATGCAAAACATGATGGCAGCAGTGTTTCCACCATTGAGGAGAGGATCACTATAGTTTCTGATTATACCATTAGCCTTGCAGATGGTGATGAGATGACTTGGATTCCGGACAGTGGTGCTACCATACATGATACATCTCGCAAAGAGCTCTTCACCAACTACACATCATGCAATTTTGGTATTGTGAAGATGGGAAACAATGATAGAGCAAAAATCACTAGAAGAGGAGATGTGCACTTGGAGACTGAAAATTGTACGACACTAGTCCTCAAGTCGGTGAGGCATGTTGAGGCCCTTCGGCTCAACATTATCTCAGTTGGATTTCTTGATGGAGATGGGTACTTGAGAAGATTTGGAAATGCACAGTACAAGCTCACCAAAGGGACCCTGATTGTTGCAAAAGTTAACATGGTTTCAGTTTTGTATCATGTTCATGTTAAGCTTTCTGCTGCTTGTGTCAATGCATTGCAGAAAGAGGATGCGTGTGCCTTATGGCACAAGAGACTTGGGAACATGAGTGAGAAGGGGATGACAGTGCTAGTGAAGAAAAATCTATTGAAAGGTGTGAAAGGTGTTCACATCAAGAAATGTTTATATTGTCTAGCGGGGAAGCAACATAGAGTTCCGTTCAAGAGTCAACCTCCTCACAAGAAGCCCAAGATGCTGGACTTGATACATTCCGATGTTTGCAAAATGTCGGTAAGGTCTATGGGTGGAGCAAAGTACTTTGTCACATTTATTGATAACTGTTACAAGAAGGTTTGGGTCTATGTTTTAAAGAACAAACATCAAGTACTAAGTGTATTCAAGAAATTCCAAGTCTCAGTTGAGAGAGAAACTGAGAACAAGATCAAGTGCATTCGCATTGATAAAAGGGGGAGAGTATATTGGCCCATTTGATGCCTATTGCAAGGAAAAGGGAATTAGGCACCAATTTACTCTTCCGAAGACACCACAGCTGAATGGTCTTGCTAAGAGGATGAACAGGACAATTGTTGAGAGAGTTAGATACTTGCTATCGAGTGCAAAGCTGCCTAAACATTATTGGGGTGAGGCTTTGTCGACTGCAGTTTATCTTATTAATCTGTCACCAAGTTATCCATTGCAGGGAGATGTTCCAAATAGGGTCTTTTATGACAATAACGTCTCGTATGAGCACCTGAAGGTTTTTGGGTGCAAGGCCTTTGTTCATATCCCTCAAGATGAAAGGTCAAAGCTTGATTCAGAGACACGATAGTGTATATTTCTTGGCTATGGAGGTGATCAGTTCGGCTATAAGTTGTATCATCCAATATCAAGAAAGGTTCTGAGAAGCCATGATGTTGTGTTTGTTGAAGACCAAACAATTAAGGATATTGTGAAGACAAAGGTGCAGGTTCCGAAGAAAGTTTTGGTACATGTTTCTCCTCAAAATTAGCAGCAAGAAAAATCTGATTCCGACCCAGTTCCTGCAGATTCAGCTCAACAAGAGGCTGAAAATGATGATGCAGAAGATGTGAAAGATGATGCACATAATGTTACATGTGAGGATGCTCCCCAAAAGAAAGAGTATGATGATGAATAAGATGATCATGATCAGCAAGCACCTAAACCAGATAGTCCACCAGCTTCTCCACTCAGACGGTCCAGCTGAGGCCGTGTTCCTTCAACTAAGTACGATTCAGACCAATATGTGGTGTTATTGTCTGATGGTTCAGAACTTGAGTGCTTTCAAGAGGCAATGAAAGATGAGAACAAGGAGTGGAATAAGGCTATGCAAGAAGAGGTGGATTCCTTGCATAAGAATCATACTTATGAGTTGGTGAAGTTTCCCAAGGGCAAGAAATTTCTAAAGAACAAGTGGGTCTACAGAATCAAGCAAGAAGAGCACACGTCACATCCAAGGTACAAGGCCAGGATAGTTGTAAAAGGATTCATCCAGAGAAAAGGTATTGACTGATGAATTTTTTCTCCAGTGGTGAAGATGACATCAATCCGAATGATCCTTGGCATGACAGCAAGTCTCAACTTGAAGGTTGAGCAAATGGATGTGAAGACAGCTTTCCTTCATGGAAAGTTGGAGGAAAAAATCTACATGGAGAAGCCTGAGGGGTTTCTTGTTAAAGGTAAAGAAGAGTATGTGTGCAAAGCACCGAGACAATGGTACATGAAGTTTGAATCTGTCCTGGGGGAGCAAGGCTACAAGAGATGTATCTCAGACCATTGTGTGTTTATTCAGAGGTTCTCAGGTGATGATTTTATCATGTTGTTTCTCTATGTTGATGATATCTTGATTGTTGGAAAGAATGTATCTAGGATTGCTAGGCTAAAGAAAGATTTGAGCAAAAGTTTTGCCATGAAAGACTTGGGTCCAGCAAAGTGTATTCTCGGCATGAGAATTGAGAGGAACAGAAAATCCAACAAGTTATACTTGTCTCAAGAGAAATATATTGAGAAGGTACTTCGCAAGTTCAAGATGGACAAGGCAAGGGAAGTGAGTTGTCCACTCGCAGATCATTTCAAGTTGAGTAAAAAGCAATGTCCCTCCACTTAAGAGGTGGAAAAGGAAATGCAAAAGGTTCCTTATGCTTCAGCTGTTGGGAGTTTGATGTATGCTATGGTGTGCACGACCTGACATTGCTCAAGCGGTTAGTACTGTGAGCAGATTCATGTCCAATCCAGGAAGACCACATTGGGAATCCGTGAAGTGGATTTTCAGGTATCTCCGGGGCAGCACTGATATGAAGCTTTGTTTTGGTGGTAGTGAGCCCAAGCTGATTGCATATTCAGATTCAGACTTGGCTAGAAATGTGATGGAAGGAAGTCTACTTCAAGTTATTTGATTACCCATTCAGGGGGAGCAGTGGCATGGCAAAGCAGGTTGCAAAAGTGTGTAGCGCTAAACACAACTGAGGCCGAGTTCAACGTAGTAACTGAGGCGAGCAAGGAGCTATTGTGGCTGAAACGATTGGCTTGTGAGCTTGGTTTTGAGCAAGACAAGTATGTGTTGTTTTGTGATAACAAAAGTGCTATTCACCTAAGTAAGAATGCAAGTTTTCATTCGAGGTCGAAGCATATTGATGTTCGCTATCATTAGATTCGAGATGTGCTGAATTTCAAGCAAATACAAATTGAGAAGGTGCACACAGATGGCAATGGGGCTGGTATGTTGACCAATGTGGTGACAAGAGAAAAGCTCGAGGTATGCCGTCGGTTCGCCGGCATGACTGCCGGTTGGAAGTGAGACCCTCTATGATGTCAGGAGGGGGAGTTTGTTGGGCCATGTCCCTCCACATGGAGGTGTGTTGGCAGCCCAACATCAGCCCGTGAAATTCCAACACGTTTCAACCGTTGATCGGCGTTCGTATCCAACGGCCGAGGTGCTCCTTGGGAGAGGAGTAGAAAAGAAAACCCTAGCCACCCTTGGTGGATGTGTGAGTGAGATACGCTGTGGGAGTGTGTGAGCTAAGCAAGAGATAGGGTGAGAGAACACACAAGAACACCACAACCTAGTGAGAAGAGAGGAAGAAGAAGATGTGTTTTCTGTCCAGATTTCTGAAATCTGAACGGTCTGTCTTCAAACTGGTGTTTGGAGCTCAAACGTGTTTGGATTGGCTCCAAACTTGGCGAGCTTGTTCCTTGATTTGAGTAATTCGATATGGTTAGCTGGTTTAAGATTTGGGTCAGTGTAGCATCAGATTTGGAAGCGGTTTAGTCAGTTCGGACTGCTGCAGTTTCAGCACAGAGCAGTTTTGGTAGACGAACAGTTTGGGCAGGCAAACAGTGTCCGATTGGCCTGAAATTTAGCATGTATGTTGGGTACTCATATGTCAGCTTGTCTACCAAGTTTGGTGCTGATTGGATCTGTGGTTTAAGAGCAGTTTGCTGATTATCGAAGGGGACGGAAACTGATATACTATGCTTTGTTGTAATCTTTCTCTCAACTGGTTGTTATTGTTGTTACCGGTAGGCAACATGCTGAGTGTGTTGTATATTTTTAGATGTTTTAGAGAAGACTTTGTATCCAGGTTGCTCATAGTGAAGCTCGGTAGACCGGTTGGTCCGTACCCGTGATTTTTTTCTTTCTCACCTTAAGAAGGTTTTTTCATGTAAATCCTTGTGTCACCTGCGCATGTACTCATTATTTTATTTTTGCTACATATATGTTGATTGAAACTACCCTCGGGGTTCACCGCAAGCAGGGGGTTGTGGTATCCTTCCTCCCAACAGACATATCCTAGAGTGGTGGTAATTCTGTATCTATAAATTCTGGAGGCTTTCACAGTTTCACTGCATTGTACTATTGAAACAAAAATGGAATGGAATGAAAGAATACTCCGAGAAATGCATAACATGGAAAGGAAAAAAGAATCACGTACCCATTTCCACTTGGTGTTTGGACTATATAAATACAAAACATCATGGGTGCTGTCTTGAAGAAAGCAGAGAGAAACAATCATAAATGTTCCATGGACAACAATATATGCCCATCTCCACTCAAGTAAATCGTCCGTTGAAGAATACTCCCTCCGTTTGGGATTATAAGTCCCGCGCGGATAACTAGGTTGCCAATTTGAACAACAAAATATAAATATTATAGCATAAAAATTATACCATTACAAATTTTAGAGGATATATTTTTTAATGGTACTAGCTGAATACCCGTGCGTTGCCACTATTATTGAAGTTTTTTTCTTACACATAATATAAAACACGTAAAAAGTCACGTGTATAAAATACAGTCACTTATTACATACTAAAACATTTCACTCGCTTGACAACCTAAATCGAGGACACATCCATGATTGTACTTTTTTAAACCAAAACATGGACGCACTTCATAGTTCTTTGTCTTGTACACACCCTCCTTCAGCGCCGTTGTGTGGTTTGCATTCACAAATTAACGCGTCTTTCGTGCATATTACTAACAAAAATATCTTCAAGGCCTATATTAGTAAACATAAAAAATATGCAATAATTGGCAGATTGGTTTTTAGCACACTCCAGATTAATGAACTATGGCATCAATCAATGCTCCCCAAAAGACAATCAGTCTGTATAATTTAGAAGTGATGATAGAAAATTCAGATTTAGATATAAATTAACACACACTATGCAATTTGCAATGCAAAAAATCGGTGCAGATTAGAAGAAATTTTTTTAATACAGGAGTTCACTATTGCTGAGATCAGCAAGAAGTGGTAATTTGTAACCGAAGAATAAAATATCGAAGATAAGTTGGAGTTCAGAAACACATCCATTACTTAACAAGCTAGAAACTGTAGATCGGGAGAAAGATAAAAAAGAAAGCAATTTCTCCGGTACAATAATAAATCTGGACGGGGAAAGACTCCGGCTCCGATTGCTGGCCAGCTGGTGATGCACGCTGGCCTCTACTCATCTAACTCTGGCCAGGGCATTTGGTTTGGTGCTGTGCTGTTACATGAGAACGAAACTGAATCTCGGGCCTAGTGTTGAACCGGAAATTGGCAAGGTTTAGGGAGACGTTGCCGCATCATCAGCCCAGGTCGCGTGTGTCTGCGGGAAGTCCCGTCGTCTCCGCGCGTAAGAGTAACGGGGCGGCCGGGCGGGTGTCTGCAGCGCCGGCATGTTGCTTGTCACCGCCGTCAGCGAGTAGATTCTGGAGCGGAGCTCGCGAAGGCAGTCTAGGTGCAGCGCCACGTATATTTGGTACACATGAAGTCCCGCAGCCTCTGTGCGGAAAAGCACCGGCCGGAGTTGGTGGACTACAGCGGAGTCGCTGTAGGACGGTGCCGGGTGAACTCGAGGGAGACCGGAGAGACGACGAGGGACGGACGAAGATGCTTGACCCCGCCGCAGGACGGTGCCGGGTGAACTCAGAGGATATTTTTCTTACAATCGCCGCCAATATCCCTCGCCTCCGCCGCCCTCGCCCCTTGGTTGGCTTCCGCAGCCGCTGGCCGCGCGCCTCCGTACAAGGGGAGCGGGGGAGAGCCTCTTCCCGTCGTTGGGAGGCCGAGCAGGGGCTCCCTGTATCGCGGGGAGGAAGCGGTGGCGATTGTCGTAATTTCAATTGAAAGACAGGGGCAAAAGAGTCTTTTTTGGCAGACGGGGAGCAAGCGTTCATTGACTTCTTTGCTTTGCGGTGGCAGAGTCTGTTATTTCTCCGAACCGCCAGGGGTAAAAAGGTCAATCCACGGCAGACGGATTTTGAGGGTGACGAACGGTCCCAATCTTTTTAATAGTATAGATAACTTTTGTGATATATAAGTTATATTTTGTTAGTCAAATTAACAACCTAGGTATGCGCGTAGGACCTATAATCCCGAACAGAGGGAGTACTCGGATATAAAAAAAATCTTTGTCCCTGCACGCAATGCTCTCTACAGTCGATTCATGTCCTATATAAAGGCCTGGAGGAGCGAGTGGCAGAAGCAGACTGCAACCAAGCAAGCAGGCAGCATACGGGCTTAAGTCTGCGAAGCTAACACACCCAAGTAGCCGGCCATGAGCTGCAGCAGGGGCCTCGCTGACGCGGTGCGAAACCGCCCGCCGAACATCACGGCGCCCGGTGCTCGTCTTGCCCAGTGTACGCAATGCACCAGCGTGACGCGTCCACAGGTGTGGAGGCGCGCCCGGATGCGCCGGTGCCGCTACCGCAGCCTTCCCCGTCGCGGCGGTGGCAAGAAGCGCCGTGTTGATCGGCATCAAATGGCCTGGCAGCGTGCGGCCGAGGCCCCATCAACGATGTCAAGTGCATGAGGTACATGCTCACTGAGCGCTTCGGCTTCCCCAACGACTGCGTCCTCATCCTCACTGGTAACTATTATTATACTGGAGCAACGCCATTATATTAGATCTCTGTTCAGTCAGCCACAGATGATTCTGAATAATTATAGTACTGAATTGAATTATGTACTAGATGAGGAGACGAACAAGTGCAGGCTGCCGACCAAGAACAACATCCGTATGGCGATGCACTGGCTGGTGCAGGGCTGCAGCTCCGGAGACTCCCTAGTGTTCGGTTCTCGGCATGGCGCCTGGTCCCGGCGGCGATGGCGACGAACGTGACGGCATGGACGAGGCCATCTGCCCCATGGACTCCTTCCACCAGGGCCCCATCCTGGACGACGAGATCAACGAGGCCATCGTCCGCCCGCTCGTGCATGGCGTCAAGCTCCACGCCATTGTTGACGCCTGCCACAACGCCACCGTCCTCGATCTCCCGTACCAATGCGTCATGTCCAAGTCAGTAATCAGTTAAAAATTCCAACGAAGAAACGAGGGTGTAGATGCACGTACCCTTGCTTAGAAAAAACCCATCTCACTTTAAAAACCATCCGGTTCTTGGATCAGGACTACCGGGTGCCTGACATGGGCGGACCAGCGCACTATGGCCGGCGCCTGCAAAGGCACCAGTGGAGGCAAGGCCGTGCTCATCAGCGGCAGCAGCAACGGCAAGAGCATGCCTACTAACATGGTGGGTTCGATTCGAATGCCACAAGGTGTTCTTGTGGGTCTCTTCGATGCTCGCGTGCGGCTGCTGAACCGTGTGCCACCATTGGCGCCATGACGCGCGCAACTTCGCTGGAGTCTGAGCGCGCACCACCTCTGACCGCCGCCGCCTCCATGAAGAACACCATGCGCCAGGGCGGGCCCTGCAACCTGCAGGGTCCCGTCGGTAGCTCCATCCGCAAGGTCACCAACTTCAGCGGCGTGGAGGTGAGTCTCACGGTTTCTAGGTGTCATTGCTTCAATGACACACATTTCATTAATTTAATTTGTTCACCTGCATCTAATATGATGAAGCTGTGCGTCATGGCTCCAATTAATTTGCTCACTTGCATCTAATATTGCAGGAGCCGCATATGTCTTCTGCTGAGAGATTCGACATCAACTGCACGCCGTTCTGCATGTAGACTACTGCAACAGATCGACGACTACTACCCAATCATCATCAACCGTATCGAAATGATCACTGGGCATGATGATTGCTACTACTAATATCTGTGATGTGTCACCTGCCATGCCACCAAGAACGACTCATGTAAGGCTCTGGAGGACCTGGACGGTTTCTCCATGACTACTCTATCGTACCTCACTGTAATAAGGTTGTTGTGTGTCTCACATCCCCTTAAATAAATAAAACAAGTTCTATGTATATGCACCTGCTTCTCCAAAAGAAAGATAACTACGAGGTTGACTCGTCGATGCCCATTGTTATGGGCTTGAGTTTTTAAAAAGGAGGGGACGCTGGAGATCGCGTAACGGCTAACAGACAAATAATGCGGGACAAAGGATTTGCCTAGGTTCAGGCCTCCGGAGGGAAAAACCCTATTCCTGCTTGTCTGCTCTCGATTAATGGCGCAGCCGAAGGTTACAGGGGTGCGCAGATAAGATCTGGCGGTGTGTATGCTAGGGTTATGAGGTGCCTCCTCACTGTGTGCTCATGGCCTTTATATAGATAGGCCAGGTTCCGGGGATAGGCCGAGTCAGTTACAAGTTTAGGGTTTTTTCCTTTGAATTTCTATCTAAAGAAAATGTGTCCTTGAAGGAGTCCAATCCTTCTTGGGCTTGGTTCACCCGAAATCCTTCTGGGCTTCACCATCAGGGATACGTTGTCTCATGGGCTTCTGCTGGGCCAGACCGGGTGGCTAACATTAGCCACTCGTAGGGCATACCCATGTCAGTAGGCCCCCGAGTGTTCAGTCGAATCATAGATTCGGCTGGAGACTCTTAATTTTTCGATTGCATTCATCCGAATATGTTTTGGGTCAGAATATTGATTCATATGGATATTTGATACGTGTGTCTGACTCTCCCGACGGATCAGGGGCCAGTTAACTGCCTTTGGGCAAAACAACTCTATCTATTCAGACTCGAGTCCCTGGACTCGAACCCCGGAAATTGCTGTTATAATTTGACTCAGGCCGCGGAGATCTTACAGGAGTCGAATTCCAGTGTTTTAAGTTATGTACCCAACGCATCCGTCGGAATTTTTCATCGTGTCTGCTAACACGGGTTATTACTGGTAGAGCGCATTCGGGTGCGTTACTAGGCCATCGGATTGCATATATAGGTCTTACCTTTGCGTCGCAGACACAACATCCAAAAGTTTATCGCCGCGGAGGCATTTCGGGTGACTAGGGAGACGTTATCTCTCTTAGTGTTATTTTTGGGCGGTGTCGCCAATTGTTTTGCAGGTTATGTTTGTTGTAGCTGTGAAGAATCCGAAGGATCACAGCCAATTAAACCATAGGGTGTGCGACCAACGCTCCCTATGGAAGTAGCCCTCGAGTGTCTGTTCGAGTCGCAGACTCGAGCGGAGACTTTAACCTTCCGAATGCCTTTAACAAACTGATGTAACAAATGCTCCTTATGGGAGTAGCCCCCGAGTCCGTAGTCGAGTCGTGGACTCGAAGAAGGACTCGAAGCATAAAAAATGAAGCTAAAAAGTCTTTTCAAGTTTTCTTCGAGTGCCTTAGGGACTTGACCAATTCTTCATATGCACGACTAGCGCTCCTGATAGGAGTAGCCTTCGAGTATTTGGTAGAGTCGCAGACTCGAGTAAATACTTTTCCTTGAGTCAAAAGATTAGAGCCGTGGCAGGCCTTTTCTTTTGCGATTGGTGACGTCATTGCTAATGCCTGATGAGCTCAACCGTGTGCGGCGGCGAAGTTGATGGGACGAGACGGACACGAGTCCCACTTTCTGACTATGATTTGACCAGTCACGCATAGTTTACGCGAAAGTTACTACATCGCCTCAATTTCCACGTGTAGTGGAGGGCTTTCTCGCGACGGTTCGGGCAGCAGCCACCACGTGTGCAATGGGATGTTTGACACATGTTAGGTTTAGTAGATCAACGATTGTGCGTCATCTTCTTCCTTCTTTTATGTCGTTGAGGGCCATAATAGAATTTTACCCTTCATCGCTTGCTATTTTCACTTCATTTCTCTTTCTTTGCCGCTGCCATTTTCCAGAGGCCTTGCTCCTTCTTGCGTTGGACATCCTCTACGTATTCCCTTCCTCTTTCCTCCATGACCATCACGTAGCGTGCCACACCAAAAGGATGGGCAAGCCGAAGAAGGTCACAAGAGCGGGAACCAGCGCCGCCGGTGCTGCCAAGAAGCCTACTGCCGGCCGCGTCACCAACGAAAGTTGGCAGCGGTCGACGATGAGGGAGCTAGACTTGCGCCGCCTATGCGAAGCCCATCTGATCCCTTGGGAGAAGGTCGGTGCCAAAATCCCTTGTTTGGAGGTAATTCCACGGAAGGAGTATAATTGCATCGATCCACCATTCAATGTACAAGGGCAAATGATAAGAGTAGTCGGATGGTGATCAGTCCATCGCGCACCCAAATCATTACTCTGCACATGAATAGGTGAATTATGCAACCAAATCTCAGAATCAGACTGAAGATATCTACAAACAAGGTTCAGAAGCAAAAGATTGATGGAAGCTCTTCATCGGATATGGTGCAGATGAAGTCGTGGCCTTAAAAAACACCGGGAGATAGAAAGAAAAAATTTAGTGAATTTTCGGTCCACGGAAAGATACAACAGATGAGAGATTCATCAGATACCATGAATGTCAGATGTTGAAGCACCGTTACAAGAGGATGGAAGCGAAACCCTGAAGGTACGACGGAAATTCAACCACGAGAAATCCTGGACTCGAAGAAAAGATAAGAGAGCAGATTCAAAACACGTCGAGATAAGAGGAGAATAGCACAGGGGTAAGAAGTAAAAGCAGACCTAATCAGATCTATCCAACTGATTTTTCAAAATAGTTTTAACACTCTACAACGTCCGTTAGCTAGGTTATCCTACAGGCTGAACCAGTGGGTATCGTAACTGCTGAGCTCTGATACCACTCTGTAACACCCTCAGAATCGACCCTATACAAGTTTCAGCGATTCCCGCCAAACTCGCATAGAAACGATTCAAAGGTGCCTACCAGGCACTTTCGTGCGGGTGGAAAACGAAGTAATATCATTACACAATAGTCCACGATGGAACCCACAGAACATATACAACAACGACTCAATGAGTCAAGAATACAGATATACAGTACAAAGATCCAAATCACCTTTAAAAAGATACAGCATCTGAGTACGAACAAGATGCAAATTGGGCTAAGAGCCCTGAAGAATAACCAATGGCGTCCATAACCCTGCCCAGGCCAAGCCGGAAGGGTAACCCTGCTAATGACGTCGATCTCAAACCTGCTTAACAAAAGGGGTGCCGACCAAGGGCAAAGGAAAAAGAGAGCGGTCAGTACTAAGGCCAGTACACGACGAGACTAGAATTCGGCGTTCCTCGCCTACATAGGTATGGTGGACTGAAGCGGTAGCGCAGCATGCACTAAACAACCTATAGAGACTCAATACAGTTGGTGGCTATCAGATAGGGATAAGAAATACCTATTCGGATCCAACCTGAAACTATCACCAAGCATACCCATCCTGGTATTTCCCCCTCGAGACCAAACGAGGAAGTCAACCGAGGAACTCACACAGTTGGCAGTTTTATTCATTTCGTTATAGTTGCGGCAATTACTAGTCAGATATAGATAGCATGAGTCATCCTGATATAATAAGCAGTGGGCAGTTTTAGTTAACCATTCCGTTGTAGTTGTAGTACTTACTAGTCAGATACATATAGCATGAGGCATCCCAAAACCCAGCAGTTGTTGGTACTTTTATTTAGCCATTCCGTTGTAGTTGCAATACTTACTAGTCAGATACAATGGTAACAGGTGACAGCCCAAACCAGCAGTTGTTGGCACTTTTATTTAGCCATTCCATTATAGTGAAGCTGATTACTAGTCATTATAAAGTCAAATTTATAGTACTACTTTAGTTATAGTTGTCTATGATCGAGATACTGTGCTCCAAGCCGTCCATAACCGCGGACACAGCTTTCAGAAAGTTTTACCCTGCAGGGGGGCACAAATATCAACACACGCACGATTAACCTCGAGAAAAACCAAATGAAAACCCAACGAGGCATCACGACAGAGCAATTGCAAGATTCATATAAATTTCAGGGGGCCACCCCACCAAGCTACCCGCTATGAAGTTGGCCGGCTACGAGACGGACCCAGAGGGTTATGACGACGGCTGTAAATGACTGGGAACCCGAAAGTGTGACTGGGCTTGTCGATACCGTGAAAACGTGGCACGTGGTTCCAAAATAGTACAGGCGCTCCACGTGCAATCATAAATAAAGCAGTAAAGCATGGCATAAGTACATGATAGTAATAAATATCCAAACTACTTGTGGCCCTAAGAAATAAGATATGACTCAAGCTCTGGCTAGAGGGATTCATGGTCCCACATGCGGATAGTGCGAATATTCAAAAAACAGGTATCAAGTACTTGGGGTCCTACGAGACACAAGTGGACGGTTAAAAACCAAATAACATCTATTGCCCACCTGTGCCTCTGCATTATTTACCTACTTCAATTTTAGTTATTAAACGATAATTAAAGCCATGATCATCTCCAACATTAAACATGCGGCATTACTTTAACAACTGTGGTACTTGACGATACGCAACCGCACCTGAGCAAGCGACTACAACACGCAAGTCCAACTATCTACCAAACAACAGGTAATAGGATGTGTCCAAGGCAATATAAGGCTGCAAGGGATATCACGGGTACTAAAACTATAGCATCACAACACAGATAGCAATAGATCAACAGGAGGAAATAAAGACTATAAAGTAAAATAGGTAGAAAGGGGGAGAATGCTCACCTGAAAACATTGCTGAAGGTTCATCCGAAGATCGGGTCGACACTCACATCAACTCATCGGCCTAATCCGTGAAGAAGCAAAGCACTAGCAGAAACACCGGATGCAATATTTAATACTTGTAAGGTTCCCAACCTTTAATTAGGTAGAGATCTCTGTGTTTACAATGCTAGTCCCTGGATCAATAGCTAGCATCCACAGTTAAGATGTAATATCAAGAAGCAAAGGTCATAATACAACTTTATAACCAGGAATAAAATAATTCATTACATCTTTCATAGCTCATTTGGCTATCACATTACATTGCAACAGAATATCTATAAGCATGGGGTCTTTCATCTTCAAGGTGCCACAGGCAGTCATGTTGGTTGTAGACTTGTAATCCTAATCAATAAACTTCACTAACATCCAACAAACCTGCAACATAATAAGTTGCAGCCACAAGGGTCAATACATTTGAATTGTATTGGCAAGTTTCACTACTATGTAGAAATATGTGGATCCTGTCATTACATGCATATTTGGCTAAGTGGGGTTTAAGCTCTTTGCAGAAAGCAATATAGTTTTGTCCTATCTTTTCAAAATAGTTTTTTGATCTTTGTCAAATCTTTTTGAACTTCTTGGAAAACTCCAAGTGCTTCTAATCCCTTGTTGTCACCCTCAAGTTTTTAACTTTGAGAAATTGGAATGTCGAGATCTTCCATAGCTTCAGGCCTTAGTTGCTCAGTATTGTCCATAACCGGGGACACGGCTAAGTACTTAGAATTTGATCTTCTGCAGAAGTTGTACACTTTACCCACATGACACAATCTCATCTTGATGCCACCAGTGGCCGCTGGATAAGTACTCACCAAGATGGAGTACTAGCAAATTGAGAATGTGACAAAGTCTTTCCATAGGAGTCCTCCCAATACACAATGCTAGCTTTTCATCCAGGCACCAATGTAAGGTTTCAAGTTCCCTTACACAAATCTAGTTAACCTGAAGATGCCAATGCATGGGTCTTCCACTATGTAGTTGACTAAGCCAGAGCCCATTTAGCCTGTGGCTGTACACGGAAGCCACTATACGAGAAACATGTTCAATCTCTAAGTCCCTGGGTGGTTTTCTTCTAGTGCACAACAAAAAGAGATGGCCATATAAACATGGTTCCTTTTGTTGCCACCTTGTCCAAAAGCTTGAGTATCCTTGTCCACCCAGGTGGTTCATTGAGTACTTGTTTTATTATATAAAACATATATCTTTTCAATACTTCATATAGTCATATCATGTATCCCATACCAAATATATAGCTGGGCTAAGCATACTACAACTAAAATGTTTCCACTAAGGAATATATAGGGGTATCCTATTAGGATTTAGCATAGCATAAAATATAGAAATCCTTATCATGCATGTTTCAAAAATCCACTAAGTGTAATGAAAATAATAGGACTTGGATGATAGTGCCACTTGCCTTTTTAGTAGAGAATGATGGTTCACTTCTTGATCTTGCAAATATCACACTCTTCTAATTCCACTACAATTCAATCAAGCAAACATAGATTCAACTAGCATTCCAGCCAATTTATCACACATAAAATAATAGAAACAAGGTCATGCATGCAAGCATGCAAAAGTTAGTTTTATTTGCAAAGGTGGTTTCTACTAGGATCTAAACATTATAAAGTTCAAAGGTGGTCATTTACTAAAGTGGTAATACCATTTGCAAAAGGTTTTATCTATAAACCATTTTTTAAATCAAATCAATATTTTATGTGGTTGAAAATGCCTTTAGTAAAGCAATATTCTTTGAGGAGTTCAACAAATATATTTTAATTCTAAAAACTTGGTGTTTAGGGTCAGAAGGTTTGATTCAAAACATTTCCCAAAGGTTTAGTCAAAAATCATTTCTAAAACAAAAACAATATTTTTATTAGACTAGAAATGTGCTAACTCAAATATTTACTCCCTAACTTCATAAATTACATTTTTAAATCCATAAGTTGGTTCCTAGGGTCAGTAGGTTCACTACAAACCATTTTTCAAATATTTCACATTAAAAATATATCTAGAACAATTTTTATATTCATAATAAGCCTACACATGTTTCTGCAATTTCAACCAATTTTCCAGAAGCAACTCATCAAATAAATTGCATGGTTGCAAAGTACTTGTCCTACTGATTCTATTGATATAAAATTTGCAATTTTTGGACGTGTGGATCAAAATTTATGCAATTTACAAATTTGCAATTCAATCAGATTCTATTTCTGTTTTTAAACTAAACCTTGTCCACGTGGCGCGTTTCTACTAGACGGTACCGGTTCGCACGGATTGAGTTCTCTGGATCTAAGTGAGATCGTGCGGCGCAGAGCACACGATACCCTTTCACTTGCATCTAATCTTAGCCAGACGATTTGCATCGCACGGTTCACATCAGTTCGACCAAGATCTGGCGACGCTGGCGGTGGCAGACGGTGGCGCGCGGTCAGACGGTGGAGTCGCGGCAATTGCAGGAAGCAGAGGAAGAAGGGAAACAACTCACCGTGTTCGCGAGGTCGAGGTGAAGCTCGAGGTGGCGCTGGCTTGGATAGGGGCGCTCAGGAACGGCGACGATTGCTCGCTGGAGTTGCTGCGAGCGGCGGGTGTCTCTGGAGGTCGTCGAGGGCGAGGCTGCAGATCACCCTAAGGCAAGATAGGGCCATGGTTAGATGCGGGCGGACGTGGGGTTCATGTGAGCATCATCGAGAGAGCTTAGGGCGGTCGGAGTTCACCTGGGAAGCTCGACGGAGCAATGGCAGACGATGGTGACGCTTAGATGAAGACGAAGCCGACGTTTCGGAGCGTGCACGAGCGAGCGAGTGGCACTGGGAGATGCGCCAGGAGGTGATGAGCGAGCTTGTGTGCAGTGGAAGGCGAGAGACGGTGGGGTGTGGACGGAATTGTTCGGAGACCCTCGCCGGAGTAGTGGCGGTGCAAGAGGAAATCGGGAAAGCCCTGGGGCACAGGGGTGGCGTGGTTTGGGGGAAAGAGAGAGGGGATAGGGGCGAGTAAGTATGCGTGATCACCGGAGGATTTAACGCAGGCATTTACGCGAATTCAACGCTATCGGCAGCAACGACAGCGAGACGTGGTCGCGGGTTGAAGACGACGACACGCTGGCCCTGGATCCCGAGTGCGCACTACTACCTCGTCGCGTACTCGGCAACGACGCCTACTACCTCGTCGACGTCCGCGGGGACGGTGAACTCGACGTCAAGCGGCCGTGGAATGTAAATCTCCTCCGGAAGTTCTATACCTAGAACCCCACATGTGTACTCTCCAGTCGCTATGAATAAAAGAAACGGTTACCGCAAAATTTCGCCTACTCTCCATTCCTTGTGCCACTACTTTTCGTAACTAACGTCATGCTAAAATACGAAGTCAACCCTTGGTACATGACCGGCGCAGCTAAGTAGTGCGATGTAAGAGCACCGAGTCATTTCAGTCTTGCATCGTCCACAAAACGCCAATCCGGAGCCCCATCGGAGTCGCCCAGCTCACTGGTTTCTGAACCAAGACATCATCCTCGCTTCCACAGCGACCTGGTCCTCCGCATCCTTGGCGGAGCGACTTCGAGCGGCTAAGTACCACGCCGGGGACTGGATACCGATTCGATCGGACGAGGAAAACGCCAAGTGAGAGCGTGCCGGGACTCGCCACGCGGCCCGACCACGGGCGAGGCGGGCGCTAACACAAACGCTCGATCCTCAACCACCCGAGTCGCCTTGAACTACCAAGTACCACGCCGGGGACTCGGCCACCGGCACCGTTCGCGTCTGGAAAAGCGGTAAAAATCTGAGCACTCGAGGGAGTCGCCTTGCGGCTCTCCGAGCTTCGGTAGTCGACTCAACCAACAACACATGATAAACAACAAAACATCATATTTAAGGTGAAACCCGCAAAAGGCGGGGCGCTCGGGGACTCACCCAAAATCAATCCAAAACACGCAAACAAATAGCAAAATGAACACAACGTTCCATTCAATCGCATATCGCATTGTCTTACATTACAAAATATGCCTACTCGGCAGAATTGTTATTAACACTACTCCATGAGCTTGACGATGATGCACCAGCGTCCGGCACTTCCGGATGAATACATATCTGGGTTTGATGGGTAAGTCGTCAGCTGGCCCGCCATCGCCGCGCGGAAGGGCTGCTCGACCTTGAAGTCGCGATGCGGCGGCTCGGCGTCGTTCGGCGCGACGACCGTTTCCTGGTACGGAAGAAGGTCGCCCATCGCCCAAACACGCTCGAGTACGCAAAGACGCTCCTGCAGCTTAAGAACTTCAGACAGATCCACGCGCGGACGATGAAGGATAACCACTCGTCACGTCGTCGAAATCTTCGGGAAGTGGGCGAGTCCCAGACTTCGAGCCGTCGGCTCCGTCGAAAAGCCGACCGCGTCATGAACTCCACGACAGCGGGCGCCTTCTCCAAGTACTCCCACACCTCAATGAGGTCATTGGGAATAACCTCCGTGGGCGACATCTCTTGAAGGTAGGCGCGGATGCAAGTCGCCGACAGCGTCGCCGAGTCGACGAGCATGCTCACGCACTCCCTCGCATCAAGAGAACTCGCTTCTTCATGGCTACCAATCATACGGCCTGCGAGAAGGAGACAACTATGAGTACAATGGAAACCACAAACAGTACAATCGTAAAGGCAAGGAAGACGCACTCACCAAGCAAAGGGCGGGCGAGCCCCGTGATGAAACCTTGAAGCGATGTATGGTCGTTCTGAAGCCCAACAATGATGGCTTCAGACGCCTTTCGATCGTCCTCCGCGGCCACAACGGCAGCCTTCGCTCGCCCGTTCGCCGAACTCGCTTCTTCTTTCGCCTCCTTAAGCTCGCGCTCGAGGTCGGCGATCTTTTGTTCGGCGGTGCCCAATGCAGACCGCACCGCTTCCAGCTCTCCAGCGGGGACAAGCCCTTGGCGAGCCACCTCCGCCTGCGCAGCCACAACCTGAAGTTCCTTGTTCGCTTCCTGGAGAGCAGCCAGTTCCTTCTCAGCACGCTGCTTCGCAGCCAATCGCTCTGCCGACTCATTGCAGACCTGTACATCTTCAAAGTCAGCACACATGAAAATTCTTAAGTGCCCACCGCTAAAATTTAGCGATGCGCACTCGAGGACTAGCGGTTGAAAAAAATTCCTAAGCGCCCACCCGCTAAAATTTAGCGAGTGCGCACTCGGGGACTGGCGGTTGAAAAAATTCCTAAGTGCCCACCCGCTAAAATTTAGCGAGTGTGCACTCGGGGACTGGCGGTTGAAAAAATTCCTAAGTGCCCACCCGCTAAAATTTAGCGAGTGCGCACTCGGGGACTGGACTCGAACGCGCAAAACAGGAAACTAAAAAGAATCAGGCCGTTGCAAAACACCGACCTGATCCTCGGGGACTGGAGGTACCTGGATGGCCGCGCCAAGCATCTTTGTCCGATTGCGCGCGTCCTGGCATACAGCGCCGGTGTATGTCATGACGTTGGTCAATCTCGGCGGCGATCTCGGAGTGGGGCTCGCGATGCCGCACTTCGCCGTGGCCGCCTTGGTCATGAAGCGGGAAAGGTAGCGATTGACGCGCGCTCAAGGGAGCTCGCCTCCTCCGGCCTCGGCAACGAAATGCCCCCCTTCGTGGATGCGGTTGCTTCCACAGCGGGCCCAGCCGCAGCGGTCGCTGTGTCATCAGAGACGATGACAATGTCGTCGCCCTTGGCCTTCTTGCTGCCCTCCGTGGCGGCGACTTCCGCCTTCCTCTTACGAAGGGTCCTCCTCGCTAGCGGCGGAGGCACCTTAGCCACCGTCGGGTGGCCCATCTTCTTCACTCCGGTCCTATGTATCGAGACAACTCAGTCGAAACAATTTAAATACTAAGAGAGGAAGATGAAGGCCGAGTGCACTTACTTGGCAACTGGAATGAAGCGCAGCCCGATGAGGCCGGCCGGTTTCTCCAGCTCGGGCCCATCGGCTAAGCCCAGTCCGGGCGCCAGGGGCCCAAGACACGGAGGGCTTCTTTGACGTTGAGGTAGCGGTTGGTGCCTCCGGAACACCTTCGACGGAGGCCCCCTCGTGAAGTGGAGCTGCCGCGGCCGGAGCCTCCTTGCGAGGCGAGACCGCCACGCTGGGAGCCTCATTGCGAGACGAAACCGCCACGCTCGGGACCTCCTCGCGAGGCGAAGCCGCCTCGGCCGGAGCCGCCCCTAGCCCGGAGACTGGCGCGAAGGGCGGAGGTAGTGAAGCCAGTGGCGCCTCCATGGATGGCGCATCCAGCCTTGTTGCCGGAGCCGCCCGTCGTCGGCCGAGCTATGGGCATCGAGCCGCTTGCCGGCGCGGCGGTGAGACCATCCTCGGCTTCGTCCTCCTCCTCGGGGGCCCTCTTCTTTCTCCTTCTTCTTCTTTGCGGGAGTGGCAGCGGGCGAGGTGGTCTCGGGAGTTCTTCGTCATCATCATGGCTTCGAGGCTCTTGCTCGCCTCGAGCTCGCGTTAACGTTGCCCACGGGTCTTCGGATCGGTGGGGATCTCTTCTTCGATTCGTCCTCGTCGTCCTCATTGCCTTGGCGGAGGCGACTTCGCTTGTCTGGGCGGATGGCCCGAACTCTCGTCATCGGCGGGTGGGAGCCACCCTTCCACCACTTGAAATAACTGCGTTAAACATGGAAGAAAGTTAGAATTACCGCGTTGCATATCTGCGGCTGCGAATGGGATCAGATTACCGTTGGAGCCGGACGCGTGGTGTATGGAGGAGCCCGGCTGCGCATCCGTGTATGCCGCTGGGTGATCCTCTTGACGCCGGAGGTAGTCCTCCGGCTTCCACTTTCGGCGAGGCCTTCGTCGAGTCTTCTCGGCCCGTGTCTTGGTACATATAATGCTCGCGTTAGGCGAGTGGAACAAGACGCCGCCAAGCCAGCGATTCTGCAGTTCACCGTCTGAAGCCTTCTTCTTGGACGCGAATGGCCTGGAGCATCTCGTCAGCGACCATCCGCTGGTCGTCGGGTAGCTGGCGACACGGAGATTGCGCGGCTCGGAGCGGCCGCCGAGTATGGGATCGCCGCCGTCTTACGGGGTCGCCTCGGTCACGTAAAACCAAGACTTTCGATCGCTCGCTGCTTTGGCCGGCAACATAAGGTCGAAGGAGGCTTTGGATTTCAGTGGAAGGTTAAGCCCGCGGCTAGCATTGGGCCCGCCTCCTCGCGGCTGATCCGTCCATGGAGCAGATCTTGCCACAAGGGAAAATAGGGCGGCAGCCCAAGTAGCACTCATGAGCCACAAAGATGGCGAGTGCCGATACTATGGGGACCCGGATCGAGGCTGGATCCGTAGTAAGCGCAGCGCGGAAGAACAGAGGTGGGAAACCCTAAACCCCGCTCGAGGTGACTAGTAAGCAGATGAACTCTCTGGCAGGTTCGGGATCGTTTCTCGGCTGCGGGGATTCGCTAGCACCGGCCCATGAGATTCCGGCCTCCTCGAAGGAGGCAGTTGCGCCTGGTGCACTTGGATCTGCCAAGGTTGGTGGAAAGGGCCATGGTGAGGATTTGCTTGGAGGTCGGAGGATTGCGGGTCGCGAGATCTGGCGAAAGATGTGCGTACTCGGAAGAAATGGTGGGCGGTTGGCTTTCCGATGGCCAACCATTCCCTTATATAGCAGCTGCCCGCCAAATTAGGGGCCGTTGCGCGATGATTACGCCGAAAGTTACCGTTAAGTTACCTTAACGGCTAGTTTGACCACACCGACGGTCCGCCTCTGGCTCGGCTCGCTAAGTTACTCACGAGGTTGCGACCCGTTGGTTCGAGTCGCCGAGGCAGCGACTCGGTTCGCCAGATTTTTCCTTTGTCAGGAGCCCGCCGACGATTGACGGGATGCCAACTTGAAGCCGTATACTCATTGCCCGGCCACCACGCGCCTAATCAACGACGGCCTCGGGGACTGCGATGGGGATATGCCCTCGGGGTATCCTCGTAGACGTTCCGATGGACCAAAGGTTGGCGAGTGGGCTGCGAGCAGCGAATGGATCAAGGCCCATCAGGTACCAGCATTGGAGGTCGAAGGCCCGAGCGAGTAGATAGGCCCGTCGGTGCGAGTTAAGCGATTGACAAAGTTGTAACGAATCGGTTGAGATATGTAAACCCTAGGGAGGTAGGCCTATATAAACCTCCCTAAGGGGTGAGTAGAGAATCGTTCCCTCATACACCCAAGCAACTCGCCGCCTAGCCGCCGAGTTCGCCCATTGTAAACACCTCCATAATACAATCTAGCGGGAGTAGGTCTTTACCCTCAGGGGGCCGAACTGGGTAAAACCACGAGTCTCCGCCCTCATCTCGCACATGATGGCTGGCCGCCTTGCCCTTCGTTCTACTACTCGCTGCCGATTGCAGCATCTGCCGTGGTCATTCCCACGACAGCCGTCTTTGTCGATGAGAGAGAGAGAGCGGGTCCACTTCAGAATGCTGTGTGGGTTCTTTTCACAGTGCAAAAGCGTTTATTGCGGGTGAGTCTTGGCTGACTATTGAAATTTGGGCCTGTTGGGTTGAGTTGGGTTGGGTTTGATTCTTTTTTATACATAATGCCTTTTTCTTTTTCTATTTGAATTTCTGTTTTGATTTTATTCAAACAATTCAAACACCCAAATGAATTCAAACCTTTGCCAAACTTTGTATTTATTTTAGTTCTGTTTAACAACATAAATCAAAGTCCAGAACAAAAATAATTTTATTCATTTTAAGATCCATTAATAATTAAATAAATAGATCTTAATTATTAATTCAAATAGGATTTGATTTATTTTAAAACTCTAATTGAAATCTAAAATAATACCAAAATCATTTCAGTAGGTTTTATTTGAATAAATAAAACACTTGGAAAACTTATTTAAAATAAAATAACAAGTTTTAATGTTTATTTAAAATGGAAAAGCCTTTACTTTAATAAAATTGGATAATAATAAATCCTCATTATTTTATTTAAATAAACCTTTACTCTTTTTATCAAATAGAAATATTTTATTTCAAAAGCTTGGCCAAGATTTAATTTGGCTCTATAAAAATAATCTATATTTATAATTCTACCTTTTCTTTTGAAAACCAATCTTTTTATTAAAAGATCTAAAAATAGTAATTCCAATTATTAAAACTTTCTTTAATAATTGTTTATCTTTTTAAATCCCTTTAGGATTTTATTTCACCAAAATAGTTTTTGATATTTCCAATTGGAATCAAAAAGTTTCTTCCCACCCTAAATTTCAACAAAATTTTATTTTGTTTATTTATTTTTCACATTTCAAAATTTGGAAAATTTTGGGATGTGACAATACTACGGCAGAAGATCGAGCATGATGCATGTATGATGTATGACATGTCAAAGGTGCGATGCAATTAGGTCATATTAAACAGAACCGGGGTCCCAACGATTATTTAATAGGTTCAAGTTGTTTCGATACCCCGCAATTTAAATGTTGTTTTAACAAGGCGAAAACATGGCATCGGTTCACTACACAAATTTAAATGGAGCCAATATTAGACTAGATTTGCCCGTATATGACCTACATATTTAATTTAGGTGAATCGTCGAAACACCCCCCAAACACCCACAATATGTATGCAAGCATGACAATTTAATTATGCAACAAGATAGATGTTATATTACAAAATAGGGGCGGATAAGATAGGGGTCACACATTGGGGTTGAAGATCTTGGGGTCCGAAGGTGTTTAAGGAATCGTGTCTGGTCTCGTCGGGATCGGTCTTCGGGTCCGGGAACGGGCCTTCGGGGTAGGAGTAACTGATGTACTCGGTCTACAACTTGTCGTTCGTTCAAGCTTCAACACGCCACTAGAGATCATAGCCACAGAGGTAAACTGACATAGATCACAGGCAGCAATCTGGACCAAAGACCAAAGGAAGATTGTTACCATCTACAAGTGTAACACTACCCTTATGAAACAAACGTACAGAGACCTGAACAAGCAACCACCGGCACGCTGGAATGAGTAGGCAGCCAGCGCTTGCGCTCGCAAAGGCGGAAAATGCAGTCTTGCTGGCGATAGGGCGGCGAGGACGGTCGTAGGGGCGGCTGGGCAGGAGGCGGCAGCGAGGCGTGACGAGGCCCGTGAACACAGGCGTCTTGGAGGCCGGGAAGAGGGACCGCGGCAGTTGCGCTGAGGGGCGAGAGGCGAGCTCGCGTGAGCGGAGCTCCTGGCGGCGTGAGGTCGATGATTCCGGGGATAGGGCGGCCAGAGGATGGCGAGGTCGAGAGGGGAGAGGACGGCAGCGGAACACGCAAGAGGGTCGAGGTGGCGGCGACGGGGAACCAGCGGTGGAGAGAGGAAGCCCGCGGCGGCGGGACGGGCAAGAGGGCATGCAGACAGAAGGACCCGCGAGAGGGGAGGAAGGAGCAAGCCGGCGGCAGTGTGCTTGGCGAGCAGAGGAGAGAGGCAGGCGTGGATGGTGACATAGAGGTGGAATCGGATGGAGGAGGAAGACGCGAGGGAAGCGGGGCTTGGCGAGGAACGGGGTCAGGGAAGAGAGAGAGGAGCGGGGGTGAGCTCGCATGGCAGGTGGGTGGGTCCCACGGGATGAACGGGGAGGTGGCGTTGGCTAGCAGGGCTGGCGGCGGCTGTGAGGAGTGTGGCTGGGTCTAGGGTTTCCAGGGTAGTCTAGGGTTTCCACTGGTTGGTCCTTTGGGCTTGACCGGTTTAGGTTTAGGTAGTTTTTTTATTTAAAATATTTTCTGTTTTATGTTCTTTTGTTTAAAATCATTTTGGTAAACATCTTTACACGATTTAAATAGTAAGAGATATAATTTGAATATAGACAGGAGATTAAAGTAGAAAACAATATAGGGTTTTACCAAAATAGTTTAGAGATAAGTTATGCATGACGATGATGTTATGATGATGCGCAAAGTAGGGATAACATGCAATTTTCTAGAACTAGTTTGACCCGGGGTGCTACACGTACCCAATGTTTTTGTACGCTGGCCTCAACGACCCCACGAGGGTAGCAACTGAGGAGCTCTCCTCGTTAGACCTCGACAGGGCCATCAAGCCGTTGTTGTGCTTCAAGTATGACGAGGCTCTACCGACGGAGTCGTCGACTGAGCCCTTTAGCGCTCTTCATGAAGCTCCTCACATGAGTGCTTCATTTGCATGTAATGTACTTTGATCATTTCTAGTCTTCCCCTTTTATTTTGCTTGATGCGAAGTCCTTTTGTTGTGCAGGATCTAAAGGTGGAGGACATGCTGCCTCTGAAAATATACAAGGGCACTAGATGGTGGGGATGTGGACGGGTATGAGTTCACCATCCCTGCTTCCCAGTCGCCTGTCAATGATGAAGCCCCTGAGTCTAGTGACGACAATTCTTGTAAGACGACCTGAAGTGAACCTTTCTGAATTCTTCAACGCTGCTAACCTCGAAGGGGCATGCGTTCTTGCAGCAACACGCTCCTGATGGGGGCGTCTCTTCCCCGATTCCGGCGGTGCCCATTCGTGATGTGGCTCCTCAGCCGCCGGCCAAGAAGAAGAAACATACGCTGGTCTTTGACCTCTCTGACATCCCTTCGTGAGTGTTTTTAATAGCTTTGCCTCTTTTGACTATGCTATATTTGATTTTCGAGTGATATTTTTATGCTTTTTCTCTTGTTCTGTATCAGAGGATCTTCTGCAGGTGAGTCTGTGAAGGACGAGACAGAGGAGATGGTCGTGGAGTCAAAGGCGACGAGTGTTGGTGCTGTGGCACCCTTCCCGAAGACGGTGGCCAACTCCGGCGATGAATCATCGAGTTCCTCCAAGCCAAGGACTCGTGCATTTGTTGCCCGGAAGGCACAAGCTAAACCTTCAGAGTCTTCGGGTGAACATGTAAGTATCATTGTTGTACCGTTAACGAGCCCCCGAGTCTTTTATCCATCTGACTGAAGTTTTGCTACTGCAGCCCTTCATTCGTGACTTGCAGCGCCTTGGCCATCATCACCTTACCTTGGAGGCTGACTTTTAACAGCTTCAGAGTGAGTATATTGTTGTCCATGTTCTTCGAGTACTTGCTTGGAGATCTATATTTGACCTTCTTTCTTTGATTTTTGCAGAGGAGAATAACGAGGCTCTCCGCAAACCAGACTCGCTTGGGAAGAGTCGTAGTCAGGCGGAGACCAAGGCTAAGGATCTTGTACATGCCCTCGAGCGCTTCAAGCGGGAAGCGAGGGAGCGCGAGGAGAAGCTTGCGGCTGATGTTGTTATGCGGGATAAGGCGATGGCGAAGAAGATGATGATTGTCGCCTAGGCGTTATCTGGTAAGTTACTAGAATATTCCAAGTTACTGCTCTCCGAACTTTGGTGTTTGTCATGTTTGTGATTTGGACTTGTTCTTGTGCATCCGTATGCCACTGGTGTTGCCTTTGACCGTCATGTCTTGGACCATGGGGACCTTCTTGCGAATGCGGTTGCTGCAGTCGAAGACCGCTACAGCTCCACCCTCGAAACCTTGGCAAAGGCCAAGGAGGTCCTCAGCCGCTTCTATCAGGAGATCTCCCCGAAGATCATGGCCCTTGACGATATCGACTCCCTGGCGAAGGCCCTGGCAGGGGAAGCACCTGCCAAATACAAGAAGACGCAGGTGCCAATCTTGGCTTGGCGATGGCGCTAGCGTCTAGTGCACAACTAGACCTGAGCAGGGCGACTTCCAAGATGCATGTGGCGGTGGACGACACTGAGGTATTATTCGCTCCCTTCACTTCACACTGCAAACACTACGGCCCACGCCTCATCGAGCTGCTGGCCAATTACGCGAGTGAGCAGAAAAATTTGGTCGTAGCACAAGCCACGGAGCTTGGGACTGCTTCGGATGTGGCGAATCCTCAGGGCCCTACTGCTGCCTAGTTGTTGTTGTAGAGTTGTACATTGTGTTCACAGTAGTGGCATGTAATGCCTTTTGTAACGAATGCTATTTCAACTAATATGCAATAGCTTTTGGTTGTAAATATACGTTTCCTTTTTCTTGGCCCATTTGTCTGGTCCTTATTACTTGTTGCTTTGCATATCATAGGGTCCTTCGGGCGCTGATCTGGTGATCCCTACTGTTTTGTTGGATAGCTCCCATCCGAGAGCGAGTGAGACATCGCAGTTGCCACTGCTGCGTGACCACATCCGAAGTTTGGAGAAAGATTCCCTCATTATCCGCGGCCACGCAGATGTGTGGAAGTCAAAGAGCGAACATGCCATCACGAGGGAGAAGTATCTCCTTGAAGAGTTTCGGCAAAGCGACGAGCAACTTCAGTGTGAGTGGTAGTCGGATGCCTCGCCTGATGGCATAATTGTGTTTATTATTTTTGGCTTCTGAGGTGTTGCTCTTTGCAGTTGTCAATCTTCTTCCATAGGAGGAGAAGGAACGTGTCGCTATTCAACTCAACTGCCTTACCCAGCAGGAGCTAGAGGATGGAGGGTTCTTCTGGATGGATCAGGACCAAGCAATCGTCGTGGAAATGGTGCAGGACCATGTCCATCAGTTCCTTTAGATCCTGAAGCGCGTGAGGTCATCCTTCACATCCATCTGGGCTGCCATGTTTCCGTTGGATGCGGCTCCTTCTAGTTTCCTGGATTTGCTGGGGAGATTTTGAAGTGTGGATGCCGTGAAGGGGCTTGTGCAGTAGAAACTTGTTGCTGGTGAAAAGGCGGCATTGGCCCTTGTGCGGTTCCACCGTCAGGATGTAGATTTGGCGGAGATAGTCGTGGGGCCGCCTGCCCCTCCGGATGGCATGGCGTGGGACATGCGTCCGCACTATCGGGGAGTTGCCTGGCACGTCAAAGACATTGTTACACTCTTTGATGAGTGGACCAATGTGATGCTTCAGTGAGGATAGTGGCCATTTTTCCTGAAAGTGTTATGCAGAACAATGTAAACTTTTTATAGTTTCGATAGGGCTGTTGTGACACCCCCGGGATCAAGGATAAAAAAATCCCAGACCTTCATCTGACATAAGCTTAACCTAGATCTCGAGGATATCCAGTGGAGAATCGGTAACACAAAAGTGACCCTACGACACGAAATTTATTACAGCAAGCTCAGAACTGAGCGAAGATCCATATTATTACAATTAGAGGTCACTAAGCACAAACATCAAACAATGTGAGGCAAATTATGCTATTAAGTATAGCAAACTTAACAAATGGCCTAAGAGGCCTGAAGAATAACGATGACGTCCCAGCCCATAGATTCCAGGCTTCCGGCCGGGAACCCCAAGATACTCGTCGATGTCGATGTAGTACAAAACTCATCTTTAGGTGAACACTTACTCTGCCAAAAGTATCAACAAATCAAGGGTGAGTACACGGTGTAATCCGCAAGACTTCTGGCTGGTGGAGTTGTTTTGCATAAAGCCATCTTTTTTTATAAAACAACGGAGAGAAGAAGCTCGTCTAAACAGAGTATTTTAAAAGGGGGTAAGAGATCGACATCTCCGAAATATTGATCATCATCTTTTGATATCCACCAATCATCATCATCTGAACCCTAACTAGGATAACCCCCTCGTACCCAAGAGGAAGCATCCTTAAGCACACGTTGATCTACCAAGTTTTACGATTAGGTTCAAGTTCTCTATGATCATCACGTCCAATACCAAGTCGTCCATAACCGCGGACACGGCTTTCCAAAAGATTATTACCCTGCAGGGGTGTAAAACTTTACCCACACGTACTAACCTTCTCTTAATGCCACTTAAGATTAGCCCTCTTCCTTGGAAGACCGGCAGAGGGTGGTTAGACATGACCTTTACTTTGCTTTCGCCGAGACCATGAGTCACGCCCTAAGGATGGTTACACCATAACGGGTCAAATCCCGAAGCCGGTCCCCAGATATGTGAGGTGAGGTTGGTTCACCAGGGGATCCATCGACCCCAAGAAACCCCGGCAACGCTTACCTACCTGTTGTGAATGCACCTTCACCCAAAAAATATTTCAAAAGGTTTTCTATGCATATGTTGAATGGAACGTCCGAACTATGTGACTCATGGAATCTACTAGGCAAGTTAGTCACTCGTGGGGTTTTCCAGGCCCCGTGTGGTTGTACGCTCGTCTTGGACCAAGACGCAAGAACTCGGGTCCTAGTGGTGGCGAGCATGGGACTAAAAAAACCACATCCCACTGTGGCCTCCCATACAAGCCTTATCATGTTTAATATCATATCACATCTGATCTCATCTCATCATGTTCTCCTATCATACTAGATTCTATACAGCTGATACATCATCTGGATGGACCAGACTCAACAGCTATGATGGCTAAGAAGGACACAGATAAGCTCTAGAAGTGCACACAAGCCAAACCTAGTTATGCTAGGAGCAGTAAACCAGGTAATATAAGCTCAAAGGGAGTAATGTAATAGATAGGATACTTTATCTATCAATAAAAGACCACAGTAGAATCTTATGCATCATGGTAGGAATTGAAATGCTTTCGAATTCATAGGATTATATCATGGTGGGGCTATGATTGCCTTTGCCTGTTGATAACCAGAAAGCAGAGCTTCGGAGGCCTTGTACTTGACTTGATTACAATTGGTCAAGTATTGGTATCTGATCTTCGATGGTCTTGATCTCGGTCTTCAATCTCGATCTCGATATCATATTCTACCGGGAAGAGGCAAACACCGGAAATAAAGGGGAAACAATCAACACATGGCATGGATGTAATGCTCAAATAAGAATGATGATATGACAAGTTGAATTGTACTAAAATGTAACCCTAAGGCATGCTCAGCAGTTTAATCGGGGTTCCGAGGGGTGCGTTCGAACGAGCGAGATGCAATGGACCAGAAAGTGGCGGCGCTGCTAGGAAAGGGTCACCGGGGAAGGCGGTACAGCAAGGAGCAGCGATGGTGGCGGCAGGTAGTCACGGAGATGGTGATACAGAGAGGGAGAGAGGCAGTGGAGAGGTTCTTTCAAACCAGGAGCTCACCCTTGATGCGTTAGAAAGCTCGGGGACGCTAGGTGAGGTCGGAGGCGAGCTAATCGACGACGGCGAGCTTCGTCGGGGTCGAGGAAGACGACACCAACAGCGACGATTAGAGGCGCGTGGCCTCGATTCCTTCGGGAAGGCGAACAAGTCCACCATGGCAGAGCTGCTAGGCACCTCTACGAGGTACGAGGAGGCCGGGAACGGTAGGGCGCTAGTGATATCTGCAAGCTAGGGTTCGGCTTCGCGCGAGAGAGGAGAGAGAGGTATCTGGAGAGGGGTAGAATGGATAGGGGAGCGAGGGTGAGGTCGTGGCGACCTTATCCTCCTCCAGAGTGCGACGAACGGCGGCAAGCGAGCGGCGCAGATCGATGGCCGACGGCGCTACAGCGAGCTGCTTCTCGCTATCGAGGAAGACGACGAGGCGACCGACAAAGTGGTACGGGCCATGCTGGGCTGCGCTTGGGCCTTAGCTGGACCGTGGTGTGGCGCGCGCGAATGACAGAAAGGGAGAGGGAAAGGAGCTAGGCCCGCTGGGGTGCACTGGCTGCTCTGTTTTTTCTTTCTAAAACATTTTCCAATTCTGTTTCTAATTTCTCTTTTGTATTTTGAATTTCAAATCTGTTTTTCGATGTTTCAAAATTACGATAAGCTTTTGTAAAATATACCAACTATTGTGGGGCCCTTTTATTCATATTGGGATCCGCACAGTTTGATAGTTTTCAAAATATTCAAACCATTTGAATTATTTCAAAGAGGGGAAAAGGTTAGGGTTTTATTATTTTCTTCAATACACATTTAAGGCATGATGCTTATGAATGCCCAATCAAAACCCTAATGTAAGATTAACTAAAACTAGGGTGTTACAGCTCTATCCCCCTTATGAGTATCTCGACCCGAGATTCCAAAGGTAGGAAAAGAGACAGAGAGAGGAAGAAACATGGCCACTCTAAAGACAAGAGGGAAACGCAATAAACAACACACAGAGTATCTCATGGTCAACTCATGGATGGAGTGTTTAGAAACAACTCTGAGATGACGAACATGAAACATGCCAAGGTAACGGAGGAAACAAAAGGAGAAGGTTTCAAATTGTTAGATAGATGGTCTTCATAAGGATTGAGACCATGGAACTTGTAGAAGAGTTTGAAGCTTCTGAGAAGGAAAGATTCCAAAAGAAAGAACATAACACAGACTTTGATGAGGAACCTCTACTAAACGGCTTGAGTAGAGATTTTAGGTTGCAGGGATTTATATCAACAAAACCAAGCTGTTGAACTACTTTTGAAACAGAGGGGTCACTTTTTCATTCAACAGTAGGCTTAAGACAGAAAGGCGTTTTGTGCAGAGGACTCATAAGAGTCACAAGGAACATGCAGCAAGATAAACTTCTGATTACCAAAATCATAGTCACTCTTGAAACATGGTTGAGGGAACGAAGGAAACTCCTAATTCATCTAGGTTTATCAAAATCATTGCCAAAGACCGTGATATCACTTTACACCACTGAGACGAATAGTTAAGAAGATTCCCGATGACACGAGAAGAAAGAAACTTCATTCTCAGACTTCATGTACTTGGCACAACATAACGCTTGCCAACATAAAAGGTTCTGGAGGATCGACCAAGAGACATTTAGAAACCCTACTTTAAAAGTTCTCCTTGATGTTCGAAACATGAGACATCAAGTAAAGGCCAGACATCGGATACTAAGGAAACCATAAGCACAACTCCTTTAATCAAGTTATAGAGGAAGCCTCATGAAGAGTGGTTGTTATTGTTGAATTAAGGAATTATAACAAAAGGTCTTTCCGACTGAGTGTGTCAACCATTACATCAATCTTGCCAGATTTACAAACAGACCTATGTCAAAACCTTGAGAAACACCAACCATCATTGCTGCTTGAGATTCAGCTTTGGTTAGGCGGAATAATACTTCAGACTCAGCATGTCCGGATAGAAAGTTTGCAACATTTACCACGAAGGTAAAGTTACTAGATTCTCAAGATAGGGACTACAGTGTAAAGCTCCAAAAGACTGAGCTAGCTTTCTAGAACCATGTATTTAGCAACTTGTCAAAAGACAACTGCACACACATAAAGTACCAACAATAAAACTCACATATGTCCGTAAGGAAGGAGAGAGATCTCTAATCGAATCCACGGCGACATCTTTCAACATTTGCACGTGAATCAGAGAAAGTTACTTCTAACATCCATAACTCATACTTCAAAATGACTCGAAGATGGTTCTCAAAAAGTTTCCAACATTCATGCCAAATGTTCCAACGAATCTAATCTATTATGGAGAAGATGAGGATGTCATCGATGGGCTCAACAACAAACTTATCAGGACGCTCCAAGAAGATGGACCCATATGTTTCTTGAACAAGGTGCGAATATTGGTCAGACCAAACAACATGAAGATGTACTCAAGTGAAACATCACAAATAGAAACACCATCATCAAGATAATCCTTGGAACTAAGTTCGATTTTGACGATAACCCAAATCAAATCAAAGGTGGGGGAAGATAATATATCCACAAATGAAATACTATCTTTCTTCAACACAAACAAAACTAGACATCCCTTTGAGAAGGAACAAAGTTGGACAGAACTTCTGTCTTACAACTCTCCAAGTTGTTGTATAAGATCAACCAACTATTTTAGGGGTATCCAGTATGGATCCTTGGAGAAAAGAGAAGTTTAAAGAACTTGCTTGCTGTAGAACTTGACAACACGGTCATGTGGAAACATGGCGATACTTCTAGTATACATCTAGAATATCACGAACCACCGATATGTCACTTAGTTCGAGAGGAAACTTGCTTGATAAGGCTGGAGGACATAGTCTCAGAGCTTCGGCACAAGCCTAACTCTTTGACCAAAGAGATTCACCAGAGTAAAGAACTTGGTAGCACAATCATTCTTCTCTTAGTGATAGGGTTAACTAATCACGCTAAGAATGACACGAATGTCCTTTGAGTTCTAAACAATAAAATTGCTAGAATCTCAGATGGCCACATTATTATGCAAATGCAACACTCACGAGCGCAAAAGATCGAGGAAGGGTGGGTAATATGTGTAAGATCATCACTTAATTAAGGAGTCATGGAACTCGGCATGACCTCTTAGTATAAAAGATTGTGATACGTTAAGGTAGAACAGATGAAAGACACTCAATGTATATTAATTTGCGGATTACAACACTTTGACCTGGTCCTAGATATGACAAGGTACTGGAGTTTGTTTCTCCTAGACATTCTGAAATGGTTTATCTTGAAGGAACACAAGAGTATCTTACATCGGAAAACACCAATGTACATGTACTACTTGGCTACCAACAGGTAGACAAAGGTCGGAAAACAACAAGGGAGAAAGAACATGCTCAGGATAGAATCTCGAGATGTGGATGCATAAGTCAACCATCTTCCGAAAACTAATGCAGAAGAGGTAAGATGTGGCATAGTCACGATTATAGATGCGAGACTCTCGAGAAGTACTCTTGTCATGATCTATTTGGTTCCATTAAAGAACATTTGCCATAGCTAGTGGTAGGGGAAGTCCTTTATCATCACTGTTCAATGGCGACTATATCCACAAGCTTGAAGGCTATACTAGAAGGTACCAGCCATCCTGAGGTAATGTGTGAACATTAATATTTGGGGTCAAAGGAATGGATCTTGGGTTAAAGATCACCGTCATGTACAAGATTCACAACACCAGAATCCAGCACAATCGAGGATCTTCAGTTCAAGTCCAAGGGTTAAAACCAAAGAAATAAGTAACTACTACTTGAGTGACATTACGTACACTGCAAGATAGTGATCACAAGGTAACTTGCAAGAGAAGAAATGACTTCTGAAGTACCCAAACAAATCAAAAGGAGGCACACGAGGCGAAAGGAAACCTTGAAGCCTAGAGCAGAACAATGTGGATCATTATATTGTAGGATCCATAAAACAGAGAGATCATGATGGAAAGGAATCTCTCATGTGAACAAGAGCAAAGGGAACAAGGAATTCACAACACACAGAACACTAGAGAACTCAACACTAGGTCAAATGGCTTAGAAACGACATGCCAAGAAGGCACCTAAGCTTTGAAAGACTAGAAGACATATCAAAACTTTTCAAAAATCAACACTAGATAAGATAACCCAAAGTTAGGGCGAAACGATGAGGAGAATAAGAAGCATACTAGAGTTTTCGCAAATACTTTCATCTTTAAAATCGTTTTCACAAACACTAGTCTCAACATCGACCAATAGCAAGGTTTTCCTACAATCGGTACTACTCTGATACCAGAACCTGTACACCCCCGGGATCAGGGCTAAACAAATCCCAGACCTCCGTCTGACATAAGCTTAACCTTGAGCTCGAGGATATCCAGTGGAGAATCGGTAACACAACAGTGACCCTACGACACAAAATTTATTACAGCAAGCTCATAACTGAGCGAAGATCCAAATTATTACAAGCAGAGGTCACTAACCACAAACATCAAACAACAGAAGGCAAATTATGCTATTAAGTATAGCAAACTTAACAAATGGCCTAAGAGGCCTGAAGCATAACGATGACGTCCCAGCCCATAGATTCCAGGCTGCCGGCCAGGAACCCCAAGCTACTCGTCGATGTCGATGTAGTACATAAATAGTCTTCAGGTGAACACTTACTCTGCCAAAAGTATCAATACAGCAAGGGTTAGTACAGGGTGTACTCCGCAAGACTTTTGGCTAGTGGAGTTGTTTTGCATAAAGCCATCTTTGTTTATAAAACAAGGGAGATAAGAAGCTCGTCTAAACAGAGTATTTTAAAATGGGGTAAGAGATCAAAATCTCCGAAATATTGATCATCATATTTTGATATCTAGCAATCATGATCATCTGAACCCTAACTAGGATCACCCCCTCGTACCCAAGAGGAAGCATTCTTAAGCACACGTTGATCTACCAAGTTTTACGATTAGGTTCAAGTTCTATATGATCATCACGTTCGTTCCCAAGTTGTCCATAACCGCGGACACGACTTTCCGAAAGATTACTACCCTGTAGGGGTGTACAACTTTACCCACATGTACTAACATTCTCTTAATGCCACTTAAGATTAGCCCTCTTCCTTGGAAGGCCGGTAGAGGGTGGTTAGACACGACCTTTACCTTGTTTTCTCCGAGACCATGAGTCACGCCCTAAGGATGGTTCTTCCATAACGGGTCAAATCCCGAAGCCGGTCCCCAGAGATGTGAGGCGAGGTTGGTTCACCAGGGGCTCCATCGACCCCAAGCAACCCCGGCCACGCTTACCTACCTGTTATGAATGCACCTTCACCCGACAAATCTTTCAAAAGGTTTTCTGTGCATATGACGAATGGATCGTCCGAACTATGTGAATCATGGAATCTACTAGGCAAGTTAGTCACTCGTGGGGTTTTCTAGGCCCCGAGTGGTTGTACGCTCGTCTTGGTTCAAGAGGCAAGAACTCGGGTCCTAGTGGTGGCGAGCATGGGACTACAAGAACCACATCCCACTGTGGCCTCCCATACAAGCCTTATCATGTTTAATCTCATATCACATCTCATCTCATCATGTTCTCCTATCATACTAGATTCCCTGCAGCTGATACATCATCTGGATGGACCAGACTCAACAGCTATGCATGGCTATGCAGGACATAGATAAGCTCTACTAGTGCACACAAGCCAAACCTAGTTATGCTAGGAGCAGTGGCTCGAGTAATATAAGGTCAAAGGGAGTAATGCAATAGATAGGTACTTTATCTATCAATAAAAGTTCACAGTAGAATCGTATGCATCATGGCAGGAATTGAAATGCTTTCGAAATCATAGGATTATATCATGGTTGGGCTATGCTTGCCTTTGCCTGTTGATAACCAGAAAGCAGAGCTTCGGAGGCCTTGTACTTGACTTGATTACAATTGGTCAAGTGTTGGTATCCGATCTTCGATGGTCTTGATCTCGGTCTTCAATCTCGATCTCGATATCATATTCGACCGGGAAGAGGCAAACACCGGAAATAAAGGGGAAACAATCAACACATGACATCGATTCAATGCTCAAACAAGAATGATGATATGACAATTTGAATTGTACTGAAATGTAACCCTAAGGCATGCTCGATAGTTTAATCGGGGTTCCGAGGGGTGCGAACCCTAACTCAGGGAAACTCTGGAATCACCTGTGAGGGGTTACTAGGTTTTTCTAATTATACTTGTAATGTATGTTGTTTAACAATTTATGATTATAACTCTAATATATAGTTCTCATTTTTCAAAACATTTTGATATATTATACACATTTTTCTGACTTATAAATCATTAGTTATTGAATTTATAAGATTTTAAACCATTTTGTGAAATTATTAAACAATTTAATTGACTTATTGCGTCATGCTGACAGAGGGCTGACATCACACGGGTGGGGGTCATTTCGTACTGAGGCTGAGGCTAGCCTCAGTCACTGATGACTGGGCCTAGGGCTAGGTCAACTAGCCACGCTGGCCAAGCAGGGTCAACGCCCACGTGACATCCACACAGCCGCCACGTCGATGCCACATGGGCTCGTCGGAGACACGTCGGCTAGTGGTGGTTGGCGGCGCTAGAGAACAAGCGGGCTAGTGCGGAGGGGTGCGTTCGAACGAGCGAGATGCAATGGACCAGAAAGTGGCGGCGCCGCTAGGAAAGGGTCACCGGGGAAGGCGGCACGGCAAGGAGCAGCGATGGTGGAGGCAGGTAGTCACGACGACGGTGATATAGAGAGGGAGAGAGGAAGTGGAGAGGTTCTTTCGAACCAGGAGCTCACCCTTGATGCGTTAGAAAGCTCGGGGACGCCAGGTGAGGTCGGAGGGGAGCTAATCGACGGCGGCGAGCTTCGTCGGGGTCAAGGAAGAAGACACTAGCGGTGACGATTAGAGGCGCGCGGCCTCGATTACCTCGGCCAGGTGACCAAGTCCACCATGGCGGAGCTGCTAGGCACTTCTACGAGGCACGAGGTGGCCGGGAACGGTGGGGCACCAATGATATCTGCAAGCTAGGGTTCGGCTTTGCGCGAGAGAGGAGAGAGAGAGGGGTCTCTAGGGAGGGGGAAGAATGGATAGGGGAGCGAGGGCGACGTTGTGGCGACCTTATCCTCCTCCAGAGTGCGACGAACGGCGGTAGGCGAGCAGCGCAGATCGACGGCTGGCGGCGCTACATCGAGCTGCTTCTCGCTGTCGAGGAAGACGACGAAGCGGTACGGGCCGCGCTAGGCTGTGCTTGGGCCTTAGCTGGGCCACGGTGTGGCGCGCGCGAGTGACATAAAGGGAGAGGGAAGGGAACTGGGTCGGCTGGGCTGCACTGGCTGCTATGTTTTTTCTTTCTAAAACATTTTCCAATTCTGTTTCTAATTTCTCTTTTGTATTTTGAATTTTAGATCTGTTTTTGGATGTTTCAAAATTACCAGAAGCTTTTTTAAAATATACCAACTATTGTGGGGCCCTTTTATTCAGATTGGGATCCTCACATTTTGATAGTATTTAAAATATTCAAACCATTTGAATTGTTTCAAAGAGGGGGAAAAGGTTAGGGTTTAGGGTTTTATTATTTTCTTCAATACATATTTTAAGGCATGATGCTTATGAATGTGCAATCAAAACCCTAATGTAAGATTAACTAAAACTGGGGTGTTACAGTTGTTGCCTCCCTTGTAAAATTTATATAATGTGTTGCATGTGATGCGTTTTCTTGTAAATTTGTATGTCCTTTTTGTTAGCCTGACGCTCTGTCGATCTCTGCTCCTTGCCAACCTATCAGTTGGGTTGCAACTGGGCTAGAGTTTTCAAGGGTTCAATGACATGGTCAGCTACTCAGGTTAATGCAGTAGTAAAGGAGTCGACGAATTCGTCGGGTGAGGCGCAGCCCCCGAGTGTGTTTTATGAACGAAAAATTGCAGAAGGATAAGATATATTGGCCAAGGAAACTTAGCTTTTATTCATCGTATGGTAGGAAGTATAGGGTTTGGCTGAATAGCCTGGCTGAGAAGCCTTATTGTAAGTAAAAAACAGCTAAGGGTAGAAGCGTCGCGGCTATGCGATGTTCCAAGGGTTGGAGTATACTAGTCCGTACTTGACGTCCTTGAGGCGGTAGGAAACTCCTCGAATTACTTCGGTGACCATGTAGGGTCCTTCTCAGGGTGACTCGAGCTTCAGGTGCCCCTTTTGCTTGAGTCGCAGGATGAGGTCGCCTTCGACAAAGGACCTTGGTCGTAGCCATTGGCTGTGGTAACTGCAGAGGCTTTGCTGGTACACCAGCAAGCAAGCAACAGCGATGTCACGTGCCTTTTTTTTAGGGTAATAACAGTAGGAAAGGCTCCTACTGCCTCATTTTCATTAATAAAAAGGTCAGAGTCTGGAAAGTTACATATTTACATAGAGACAGAGGGGAGAGAAGTCTCTAAAAGTCAGGAGAGATGAGTCTAGGATCTAAAAAAGGTTTACAAACTATGAATAATGCTCTTGATAAGTGGATGTAGATCCTCCTTTGTCCTATGAATCAACAATGACAGATCAGCAGCTAATCTTGATTTCCAAGCCTGAACTGAGGGTTGTATGTTATTAAACCAGAGGTTGTTTCTCTCTTTCCAGATGTTCCAAGAGCCCAGCAATGTAATTTCCATAAATATATTTTTATTCCAGCTCTTTTTTCCTTGCTCAATGATCTGAAGTCTAGAGTTAGTCATAGACCAATAGATGTTAATTGAACTCCAGCAAGCTTGGCTAAATGGGCAATGAAAGAGCAAGTGTTCAATTGTTTCCTCAGCATTGTGATTACACATAAAACAGTCATATCCAGTCCCCAGTGTATAATGTCTTCTTCTGAGCATGTTTCTTGTATTCAATCTGTCAGACAGAATCAGCCACCCAAAGAACTTTACTTTTGCAGTGCACTTCGATTTCCACAGCCATTTAAAGGATATGTGTGGGTTTATATTTCTGAAATTATATTGATAATATTTGCTGGAAGTGTAATCCTTGGCCCCCCAAACATAGCTCCACGTGTCATTTGAATGCTCTCTTAGTTGTATTTCTCTACTGCTATTTTGAATTTCTCTCAATTCAGCTAGTGCTTCAGGTGACAAAGGGAGATAGAAAAGTTGTGTCAAACTATCAGCTGTAAGAAACTCCTGTGTAGATATGTCCTAATTCCTAGCATAGGAGTAGATGATCGGGTGACTCTCTTCTAAGATAGTTGCAGACCATTGATCCTTCCAAAACAGTGTGGTAGCCACATCACCAATAGAGCTTTTAGCTATTCCTCTGAATAAATGTGAAAGTCTAGAAACATATCTCCACCAGAAAGAGCCACAAGGCCCAGAAGCATGAGGAAAATTGTTGCCATAATATGAATTCCAAACTAGGGAGACCCATGGTGTGTCATCCTTATTATAGAACTTATGCAGGAATTTAAGCAGCAGGCCTTCATTCTGAATTCTAAGGTTGAGAATGCCAACACCTCCTCTATGTTTTGTCCTGCAGATCATATCCCAAGTAGCTAGAGAATTGCATTTTTCACCCTCTTCAGTTTTCTTGTTCCACAAACAGTGTCTCTGAATTTTTTTCAATGTTCCCCAAAATCTTATCTGGCAATTTGATTGCACACATTGTGAAAGTTGCAATTGAAGCCAGTAAAGAATTGATCACAGTTACTCTCCCACTATAAGACATCATCATGAATGAAGCAGAAACCTTTCTTTCAACTCTATCAATCAGTGGCATAAGATCATAAACTGTGGGTTTAGTGGTGCCAAGAGGAAGCCCCAAATAAGTGAAAGGCATTTTGGCAATTGCACATCCCAATATATCTGCAATTTCCTTAGAGATGTTATCAGCCAAATTTATTGGTATTAGGTGTGACTTGTGAAAATTGATCTGTAAGCCAGTAGAAACAGCATAATTCTGAAGAATCCCTTTCATTATCTGTATTTGATCTTTGTCTGCTTGCATTATAATCAAAGTGTCATCTGCATAGTGAACAACTGGAAAATCCTATCCAAAATCAGGGGAGAAGGGGGCCCTGAGTATGTTTTCTCTGAATGCCTTATTGATTGCAGATTGTAGTAAATCAGCAGCAAGCACAAAAATTAGGGGGGACAGAGGGTCTCCTTGTCTAACTCCTCTTTTGCAGTGAAATTTCCTCCCAGGTACTCTATTGAGCAAAACAACAGACTTTCCAGTACCAAAAATAATTTCAATCCATTTCAGCCACTTATCATCAAAACCCATTTGTTTCATAATTTTCATCATAGCCATATGATCAATGGTATCAAATGCTTTGGCAAAGTCCAACTTGAGTAAAATGATCTCTTTATTAGAGGCTTCACATTGATACAAAAATTCAAATGCCCAAGCAAGGCAATCCTGAATGTTTCTGCCTTTTAAAAAACCATATTGATTTCTATGAATAATCTTCAAAATAACCTTCTGTAGCCTATTAGCCAAGATTTTGGTTATGAGCTTCAGAACACAATTTAGTAGAGTTATTGGCCTGAAATCATTGATAGATTCAGGTGAGCATATCTTTGGAATGAGTGTAATATGACCCATATTTATACTTTCTAGATTCAGATCTCCTTCATAGAATTGAAAACATAAGGAATAGATGTCCTCCTTGATGATGTGCCAACAACTTTTTAGGAACAGACCATTAAAACCATCTGGGCCTGGTGCTTTATCACTTGGCATCTCTTTCACCACCTTGTCAATTTCCTCTCTGGTAAATGGTATGGATAGAACCTCAAGGCCCTCCGTTGGAGTAATCAGATGTTGAAGATTAAAAAGCATCTCAGGCTGAGTAGATGTGCCCAATCTTTCTTTATAGGCTTCATAAATAGCTTTTTCTTTATCAGCATTCTCAGTGACAAAAGAACCATCTGAGAGTTTGAGGGAGGCAATATTTTTCTTTCTATATCTTTCAGTAGCAAAATTATGGAAGAATTTTGTGTTCTCATCTCCAAACTTTGTCCATCTAACTGTGCATCTTTTCTTCCAATAAGCATTTTGGTATTGTAATAGTCCTGCTAGGTGAGCTTTTAGAATTCTCCTGAAATTTGCTTCTTGACAGAATAAAGGCCTTTTGTCTTCCAGATTATCAAGTTCAGAGAGGACTCTATTAGTATTTTCAATACAAGTTGACAACTTTGAGATTGATTTGCTCCAAAATTTCAAATCATATCTAAGCTTTTTTAGCTTTGTAGTAAGATTTGCAGCACTGTTAGATTTGTGAGTTGGCTTACTCCAGCATTCTGCAACCACTTCCAGAAATCCAGGATGGGCTACCCAAAAGTTTTCAAATCGAAAAATCCTACTGCCAGGGATCTTAGTCTGAATAGAGACAACATAGGGAGTGTGATCAGATGTTGGTTTGCCTTGTGTGGAAACAACTCTGTTAGGAAAACTAGTTGTCCAGTGAATGGAAGTAAAAAACCAATCAAGTTGATCCAACAGAGGATCTTGTTGCATGTTACTCCAAGTGTATTTTCTTCCTTTAATTGGCAATTTAGTGAGATGTTGTTCTCTAATGAAGTCATTAAAGATAAGCATGTCATTAACATTCCCCCCAAGTTTATTCCTATTTGCAGGGGACCTAATAAAATTAAAGTCCCCCATTAAGATCCAGTCTTCATCATCAGGAATATGCACCTCAAACATCCATTCAATAAATTTCTCCCTCAACTCACCATTACAAGGGCCATAAATGTTAATTAAGGTCCAAGACTGCCCAGAATGTGTTGAAGTGAAATGTACATAGAGAGCAATTTTTTCACAATGCATTACCATTCCAGAAAAAATTGAACTATTACATATAATAATGAGGCCACCAGAAGCCCCCACTGAAGGCACAAAGAAAAACTCATCAAATTTTGCTGGACAGCAGGATTTAATAAACTGCAGGTCAAAATCCTCCTTTTTTGTTTCTTGAAGGCAAATAACTGAACATCCACTTACATTAATAGCATTCATTAAGGCTAATTGTTTTTCTCTAGCATTAATCCCTCTGATGTTCCAGCACAAAATAACCCATTGTTTGAGTAGTGACATTATTATAGCTCAAAAATAAAGAAGCCAAAGTAGCAATAGACCGGCACTAGGCACTGCCAGCATTATCCTTTTCCTGCCAGCCTTCCATAAGCTTCAAAGGAGTGAGATCTTCCTAAGGCACACCAAAAAGAGATATTCCAATAGACTGGAGCACTGGGATTGGAGTTGCCAGGAGAGTCCTATCAGAAACCATGCCAGCCTGACCAGGATTGATCTGAGCAATTTCTTCTGTGACTTCAACAGCCTTAACCTCTGGAATCAGCCTTTGTTTCACTTTAGATTTAGTGGGCTTGGAATCACAAATGATTTTAGGCTTAAAGCCCCTGTATCTAGTAGACCTTGAGCTTCTTCTGACTTGATTAGTAGAGATAGGTGTCCCAAAGGAAACCACATCATTGTCATCAAGCTCAGGAATCTTCCTTTTGGTACCAGCTTGAGTAATATCAGAAGACCCCAAAGTACTAAAATAGTTCAATTCCTGCTCCTTCCTTGAACGGAGAAGTAACTCCCATTCATCCATCAACTCAAACTGGATAAACTTTGGCATAGGAGCAGTGAAAGAAAGGAGCTTGGCATTATCCAGAGCAAAGTTGGGGAAGCAAAACTCCCTAAATGCAGATTTAGCAAAGTTCCTTGTCATCCAGATTTCAGAACTGACATCCAACAAGTTGTCCTCCACCAGAGCAAAGTTGATGGATAAAGTGGTATCAACTTGCATCAAATCTGAACCAGAGGAATTTCCATCAGAAACATTAAAAATACTGGCATGCCAAGCTTGCATAGGACTGTCCTGGACATTGGTGATAGGGGTGGCACACCATCTTGAAAAGAAACCCCCTGTGCATCTAGGATTTGCTGAAAGTTAATCAAAGGAGGGTTTGGAACTACTACAGCATCTCAACCAATGATGTCACGTGCCTCATCTAGCAGATTAACAGAGTCCATGTCAACACCCAGATTTTTAATCCCAGATGCCTGTTATGCCATACATCGCAATCCTAGGATTACCATTTTTGCGAGACATTACAGATTTGGATACCACAGTACATCATCCATTACAAACCATACATAAGGTCTTACACAAATAAGGATCTCATGATCCAGTTCTTAATACAACTCAAGCAGCGGAAATACGTAATAGTAAAGGTAGCGTAGGCGAGGCTCCATCTTTGGGGTCACAGGCAATGCTGACGATGGGAGATGGGTTGGGTAATTTTTCTCATGTTGTTTGTAACATCCCAAAAAAATACTAAACTTAAATCATCAAACTCTAATCATCAAAATTAGGGTTAACAAAAACTTTTCTTAATAAAATTATGAATGCATGCATATGAGTATGCACTGAATTTGAAATTCTTTTGAACCACCTTGTTTATGTGTTTCCTTGCTTGTGAAATGTTTCTTAGGTGAAATAAACATCATATAAAACATTTCCCACACTTTTCCCAAAGACAAATAAATCAAAACAAATAAAATAAAGGAATGGTCATTTTGACCAATTTAACTCCCATGCCTACTTAGGCTGTCTCAAACTTTCAGAACCTAACAGAAACTTTTCTGGATCTTTGCACCCCTTGATTGTACTCATAACAAAGTATCAAGGCCCACTTTGTGATCATCCAGAAACTTTCAAATGCATAGTTTAAATGACATTTCAAAATTGAATCTTTATCATATGGGAGATCCCACTTTTTCAAAAACCACTCAAACAAGCTCAACTTTCAAAACCCAAGCATCTGCAGACTCACCAGCACCACTCTAGCACACTCACCAAAAATCTTTTCAAAACTCAAAACTTGAATTCATGCAGCCATTTCATCAAAAAGGTTGCAGACACAAATCATACAAAATCTAAACACTATAGTGAGCAGTGATTGAAGCCTAACTTGTTCCATCTCTAGCTCACAACCATCTCAGTAGATCATCTAGCAAGTTAAACCAAGAACTAGCCCCACTGTCAGCTTGGCATTGCCATCAATGGTGAACAGCCGAGCACACCCATGTCACCCTCATGTCGACAGCAAGCTAGGAGGAGAGGCAAGCCTAGCCAGCATGTCTGGGAGGCAGCCTACCGTCCACCGCCACTCCCTGTCCAACGCTCGAACCCTGCCAGCCACTGGACCACACGCCGCAGACCGCGCGGCTGACCATGTTGGCGTGCGGAAGCGCCACCGGCCGAAGCCCACAGACCGCGCGCCGCCCTCACCGCGTGCATACACGATCACCACCAACCCAGGAGACCGCCAGACATCCTCGTTCGCCGCCCCGTGACGCACAGCCACCGCTCGTCGTCGAAGACGCCGCCTCTGCCGCGCAGAGCGTCGCATGTTCCAGACCAAGCCGCACCGCCCCACGCCTCGAAAGCATGTCATTGAGCATCACCAGGGAACACCGCACCGCCCCCTACCTTCGCCCATGCCAATAGCCGCCTGTACCATGCCCCCAACGAGCTCACCGTGCGCCCCGTCGGTCCCCTCGCTCGACTATAAATAGAGGCCACCCCCGCTCGAATTCTTCACACCATTCTACTCCCTTCTCATCACTGATCGTGCCACACCGTTCCCGGAGCAAGGCGAGCAGCACTTCGCCAGAATTTCACCAGAGCCCGCCGCCTCTAGAGAAGAAGGGAGCCATCAATTTCGTCCACCCCTGAGCTCGCCGTCGTCGACTTCGTCGTTCGCCCGCCTCGCCAACCTTCGCCAGCACCCCGGTGAGCCCCTAGCAACCCCCACTGGCCGTGCTAGGTTTCTTTCTCACCGGCGTTGCTCAACGTCGACGATGACTCTCAGCCGTTGGATTAGAATCAGATTGAACGCACCACATTGCCCCGTACCGCTTCGCACCCCCTGTGTCACTGACGCGTGGGGACACCCACTTAAGCAGCCCGCGGAAGCACTGCGCTTAGCATACCGGCCCAGTATCGTTTCCCGTGCAGCCCAGTTATTTGAATTAAACCTTTTCTATTTTATTTCAAACTCACTTTTGTACCCAACTTCAAAAATCAACACAGATCGATTCAGTGCACCAAATTGAATGAAATCAATTTTGTTAGAAAGGTCTAGGAATGCTGAATCCAAGCCCGTTGGATTCAAGTCATTTGGATCTATAGATCACCCATGGTAAAAATAACAAGGCAGAAGCTTTTCTGCATTCAAACATTTTTCAAATTTAAACCATAATAGCTTTTGAGTTGATTCCAACTCTCAAAAGTCACATTTAACCATAACTTTCAGAATATAATAAAATATATAGGTTTACTTGCAGAAATAATGTTCAAGTAATAAAAGAATGGTACATAGGCATTTGTAGACACATTAATTAATTAAAATAAAAGGGTAAAACCTTATTAAATTGTGACACCACTTTAAATCATGTTCCCATGGACTAAAATTTGTGGTGATGACATGTGTCAACATGATCCCATGTTTGGTTTGGAGAATATTAAATATTAAGTAGTTTTTCAATGAGTAGAAATTACTTTTCTAAAAATAAAAGGAATTAAACCAAGCCTTAATCTTGTAATGTTAGAGATGATGTTAGATCATCTATAGGACCCTTGTGTGTGATGATTGCAAGTATTTAAGTATTGTTTGGTGATTGCGTACCTCGTATTTATTTATAGACGCTAGTACCGACCAAGGATATGAGGAGGAAGGAGGATTTTACGAAGAAGAATCCGAGGAGAACTTCAACCACTACTCTGCACAAGGCAAGCTGATGCTATACCTATGCAAGCTTATACTGATATTGTGCAAGCCTAATACTACTAGTGAATGTGCAAGCTAACACTTGCAAGACACCCTACTGATGCCACAAACCACTACTTGTTACCATGACCACTATATGCCTTAAGCATATATGATCATATCTACTTGATGAACCAATCCTAGCTTTACCTACAAGCTTTATACTTTATTTCTTTATCAAATCTCTTACTTAGATTTTACCTAAGTGAATGGTAGATACTAGAAGGATTATGTGAAGGTTGCATAAAGAGCATAAAATTGGGCCTAAGCTAGATAATCTTGATGTCATCTTAAGGCATGAGATTGAACTTAGTTAGAAATCCACTAGTTTACCACCCCTCATTATTGCTTACCCCCACCTGTAGATGCTAGTGCTAAGCATAAAACTTGATCAACTTTAGATGGGAATACTTGGTGGAAAAATGGTTATGAAAACCTTGGAATGATGGATCATTCTATTGAAATGTTTTGGACATGTGTTTCCGAACACCTGATGATTTTGGTGATGAAAATGTTGAGGCATGAGCCTTATCCCTTTATAAAACCGATGGTTGTCTGGATGCGATACCATTCCAATTTTATCGTACAACCACAATACCCAAAGATTGGGTAGGGCTTGACTGGAAACTTATATACCTTAGTATTAGCTCCCTCACGGCCAAGGTCCGAGCTGAGGCTACCTTGTGAAGATTGTCCACATGTGCAGTACCCAAGATGACAGTTGGTCATGGTTGGGAGGCCAAACTCACAGGAGAGGTGCTTATACTAGGGCGTGTAATTGAAAGGTTAGGATTGATTATCCGCATACTGAGTATGGTGAATTCAGGATTTGTTCCTGACGGATGTATCGAATGTTGTGGTGAAAGTGTACAATCTCTGCAGAGTGGCAAACTATTCGAATAGCCGCGTCTACGGTTATGGACAGTTGGAGTGGCCATACTGTTCCCCCGTCAGACTTTTTCAAAATGACTTGTGAAATGAATTGAGACTTTGACTTGACCACAACAGGGTTGTGATATGAAATACAAGTTCCCACTTAGGTGTTATAAAACTTCAACTAGCATTCGTTTCTTCTAAACTTAGTAGAGATAAATCTGGATTTTTGCAAAATAACCCTAGAGCCTATTGTCCTATTATCAAAAACCCCTCTCACTTGTTAGTATTAGTTTGCGAGTACTTAAAGAGTACTCATGGCTTTTTCCCTGGCTATTCCCATGGCCAGACTATGAAGAGGAGTACCTGGAGGTTGGACCCCAGGAAGGTTACGACAACTAGGATCATCCCCCATCGTCAGCATTGCCTGTGACCCCGAAGATGGAGTTTCGCCTACGCTACCGTTATTATTACGTATTCCGCTGCTTGATGTTGTATTAAGAACTGGATCATGAGATCCCTATTTGTGTAAGAACTTATGTACGGTTTGTAATGGATGATGTAATATGGTATCCAATTCTGTTATGTCTCGCAAAAAATGCTAATCATGGGATTGCGATGTATGGCATAACAGGCATCTGGGATTAAAAATCCGGGTGTTGAAATTGTTTCAGTTGTCGGGATAGATAAGATATAACTTTGCCTTCTTACATTAGCACACATCCGAGACCGATCTTGGATGCATCACAATACACGTCGAAGGGCTTCGTAATATCGGGCATGATTAGGATTGGGGCTGAAATCAATCTCATCTTGAGTTCTTGAAAACTCGCTTCACATTTGTCGGTCCATTCAAACTTCTTGTCCTTCTTCAGCAATTGAGTCATGGGTCGGTCGATACTCGAGAATCCTTCTACGAACTTGCGGTAATATCCCGCCAATCCGAGAAATGCACAAACTTGGGTTGGGGTGGTTGGGGCTTGCCAATCTTCGACATCTTTTACCTTTGCAGGGTCAACGGCAATTCCTCCGGCTAAGACAATGTGTCCGAGGAATCCTACCTCCTGTAACCAGAATTCACATTTGCTAAACTTGGCATACAACTTATGCTCTCTAATGGTTCCAAGAATGGTCCTTAGGTGTAGCTCATGTTCTTCTTCCGATTTGGAATAAATTAGGATGTCGTCAATGAAAACAACGACAAATTTATCCAGGAAGTCCATAAAAATCTTATTCATGAGATTCATGAAATAAGTAGGGGCATTGGTTAATCCAAAATACATGACGGTATACTCGTATAATCCATATCTGGTGGTAAAGGCAGTCTTGGGAATATCCTCTGCGCGAATCTTGAGTTGATGATAGCCAGTTCTAAGATCAATCTTAGAAAACACTTTGGCACCGGTCAACTGATCAAACAAATCTTGTTTCTTGGGCAATGGGTACTTGTTCTTGATGGTGACATCATTCAACTTTCGATAATCCGTACACAGACGGTTACCTCCATCCTTCTTGTCCACAAATAAGACAGGTGATCTCCATGGTGACGCACTTGGTTGAATCAATCCAATTTCTAGCATGGAATCCAATTGCTTCTTCAGTTCTTCTAGTTTAGACGGGTTCATACTATAGGGTCTTTGGGCTATGGGTCCTGTTCCGGGGATTAGTTTAATGATAAACTCGATATCCCGATCTGGGGGCATACCAGGCAAAACATCTAGAAATACATCGAGGTATTCACAGACTATTCGGACTTGGTTAATGGTAGGTTGGGATATACTCTTGTTGCACTTGAATTGACGAGGTAAGGTTTCAGATATATGCTCGACTGATATTCCAGCGGTACTGGTCATGGTTATGGCTTTCTTGGCACAGTCAATCAATCCTTTATGTTTGGACATCCAATCCATTCCTAGTACTACTTCCAAACCTTTAGTTCCGAGTACTATCAGATTAGCATAAAAATCTATGCCATGGATTCAGATAGGCACGGCTTTGCAAATTTGCCTGGCTTTGGTGGTTGAACTTGAAGGGTTTCGCGGCATAGTAAATCAAAATTTTCTACGGATGCGAACAGAGGGAAAGCCAAGATCTAATCTAGGAGATGCAATCAACGAGAGAGATTGGATTAGATCTTAATACCCTTGAAGATTACAAGCAGTGAGCGTTAAATCGAACGTGGGTGATGTAGTCATACTCGCTCCTCCTCGCGATCCGATCCGATCTAGCACCACAAGTGGCGGTGCCTCCGTGAGATGCACACGCAGCACCTCGACATCTCCTCCTTCCTCGGACCAGCAAGTATGGTGGAGAGATAGATTGGATCTACAACACGGCGTGGTGTATATGGTGGAGAATTTCTGCGTGAGGCTTCGCCTACAGTCGGGAGGGAGAGAGGAAGGGCAGCAGGGCAACTAGGGTTTGGAGGCAAGGTGTAGGCGGGAGGGGGCGCACCAGCCCTCTATATATAGAGGGGGGGCGGCCAGCCCTTGCCCCTCCTCCAAGCCTTGGGCCGGAGGCCAAGGGAGGGAGAAGTGGGGGGCAAGGACTCTCCCCTTTCTAGAAACCCTATCTCTAGTTTAAACGATTTTAAACTCTCTAGGATCGGCTGGGCCCTATGGGGCCTTGTGCCCCTGGCCCTATGTGGACAGGACACTCCCTCATAGGCCCATGCCCCCTCCCGGAAGGTGGGGCCACGTTGGTCCCCTTCCGGAAGGTTCTAGAAGCTTCCGGTACAATACCGATTAACCCGGAACAATTCCGAACTCCAAAAACTGCACTGCCTTATATGAATCTTATTCTCCGGACCACTCCGGAACCTCTCGTGATGTCCCGGATCCCATCCGAGACTCCGAATAAAAACTCATAAACCAATTATCCAATCTATCCTAGCGTCGAGACACGTTAAGTGTGTGACCCTGTGGGTTCGAGAATATGCATACATGATCTTCTATCAATAATCAACAGCGGGGTCTGGGCACCCATATTGACTCCCACACATTCATCGATGATCATATCGGATGAACCACGATGCCAGGATTCAATCAATCCCATATATATATTCCCTTCGTCTCGCGATATTTTACTTGCCCGAGATTCGATCGTCGATACCGTCATACCTAGTTCAATCTCGTTCACAGCAAGTACTTTACTCGTTCCGTAATCCGATATCACTTTGTGATTAACTCCTTAACCACATGCTTGCAAGCGGTGTTGATATCGATTAACGAGTGGGCCCGAAGTATATCTCTTCGACTTGGGAGGGACAAATCCCATCTCGATACATACAACCCAACAGATACTTTCCAATCACCTGAGAGACACCTTTATGATCACCCTCTCATAGGATGACATTTGATGACCTCACAGCTTTCTTCCGATACCAGGGAGTTGTATTATCTCATGGTCTAAGGAATACAATATTTGACATAGGAAAAGCTTCGCAAAGATGAACACGATGATACGATCTAATTGCTTCGCTTAGTTTGGGTCTGTCCATCATATCATTCTCCAATGATATGATCTCATTATCAATTGACAACTCATGTCTATGGTTAGGAAACCTTAACCATCATTGATCAATGAGCTAGTCCATAGAGGCGTACTAGGGACACGGTGTTGTTCACAAACCACACAAGTATTAAAGTTTCCGCTTAATACAATTCTAGCATGGAATATAAACTTTATCATGAACAAGAATTATAATAATAACATCTTTATTATTGCCTCAGGGCATAATTCCAACAGTCTCCACTTGCACTAGAGTCAATAATCTAGTTTACATTTGGCAACAATCTCACACCCATGGCAATCGAGGTGCGATCATGTTTTGCACGTGGAAGAGGTTTAGTCAATGGATCTGCGACATTCAGATCTGTATGTACTTTGCTAATCTTGATCTCCATACGCTATATAATCTCGGATTATATGAAACTTGCGTTGATATGCTTGGTCTTGGATGATATCTTGGTTCCTTAGCAAGTGCTATGGCGCGATGTTGTCACACAATATCTCCATGGGTCCAATGCACTTGGAACCACGCCAAGCTCGATGATGAAGTTTCGATCCAAACTCCTTCACTTGATGCTTCTGCAGCCATGTATTCCGCTTCCATTGTAGATCCCATGATCATGCTTTGCTTGCAGCTTCTCCGACTCATAGCTCCTCCATTCAAAATATAAACGTATCACATGAGATTTGGAATCATCCTTGTCGGTGTCAAAACTAGCGTCGACGTAACCTTTTACGACAAGCTGTTCATCACCCCCATAGACTAAGAACATTTCTTTAGTCCTATTCAGGTACTTTAGGATGTTCTTCATGGCTGTCCAGTGTTCCACTCCTGGATCACTTTGATATCTGCTCGTCAAACTAAGAGCATTGGACACATCCGGTCTAGTACACAGCATGGCATACATGATGGAACCTATGGCCGAGGCATAAGGCACCTTGCTCATAGCTTCCCTATCATTTACCGTAGCTGGACACTGAGCCTTGCTCAATATCTTACCTGACAACATAGGCACTGAACCTTTCTTTTCCTTATCCATTCTGAACCTTTTCAGAACTTTGTCTAGATATGTACTCTGGCTTAAAGCTATCAGGCGTCTTTGTCTATCTCTATAGATTTTGATGCCCAATATATAAGCAGCTTCACCTAGGTCTTTCATTGAAAAACATTTGTTCAAATAACTCTTCACATCGTTAAGCATGTTGATGTCATTTCCAATAATCAATATGTCATCCACATATAGTACCGTAAACGTCGAGCTCCCACTCACTTTCTTGTAGATTCAAGCTTCGTAGCAATTTGGAACAAATCCAAAGCTCTTGATCACTTGATCAAAACAAAGGTTCCAACTCCGAGATGCTTGCTTGATCCATAAATGGAGCTGAAGTTTGCATACTTTATCGCATCCTTAGGATCGAAAAACCTTGGGTTGCATCATATACAACTCTTCATCAATGTTGCCATTGAGGAACGCTGTCTTGACATCCATCGCCATATTTCATAATCATGAAACGCAGCAATTGCTAATAAAATACGAATGGACTTAAACATCGCTACGGAGAGAAAGTCTCATCGTAGTCAACACCTTGAACTTGTCGAAAACCTTCGCGACAAGCCGTGCTTTATAAGCGGTAACATTACCATCCGGTCCATTTTCTTCTTGAAGATCCATTTGCACTCAACGGCCTTTCGGTCGCTAGGAGGGTCCACCAAAGTCCATACTTGGTTTTCGCTCATGGATCCCAATTGGTTCATGGCTTCCAGCCATTTCTCGAGTCTGGCTCATCATCGCTTCCTCATAGTTCGTAGGTTCACGTCTTCTACTAACAAGACAACAAGACAGTTGCCGTACCACTCGGGAGGGCACGCGACCTTGTCGACTGCGACGCTCAAGACATCGTCAAGCTTCATAATCCTTTTCATTAGCTTCCTCTATTGTTGGTGCGGTGACCTTTGGAACAATTTCAGGTGCTGCGCTACTCTCCAATTCAAGAGAAGGTTCAATAACCTCGTCAAGCTCTACTTTCCTCCCACTCACTTCTTTCGAGATAAACTCCTTCTCAAGAAAGGAACCGTTCTTTGCGACAAACACTTTGCCTTCGGTTCTGTGATAGAAGGTATACCCAATAGTTTCCTTAGGGTATCCTATGAAGACGCATTTCTCCGCTTTGGGTTCGAGCTTGTCCGGCATCAACTTCTTGACGTAAGCTTCGCATCCCCAAACTTTAAGAAACGACAACTTAGGTTTAGCACCAAACCATAGTTCATACGGTGTCGTCTCAACGGATTTAGATGGTGCCCTATTTAAAGTGAATGTAGCGGTTTCTAATGCATAACCCCAAAATGATAACGGAAAATCAGTAAGAGACATCATTGATCGGACCATATCTAATAGGGTTCGATTCCGGCGTTCAGACACACCATTGCGCTGTGGTGTTCCGGGTGGCGTGAGTTGTGAAACGATTCCACTTGCTTTAAGATGCGTGAGAAAATCATAACTCAAGTATTCACCTCCACGATCGGATCGTAGAAACTTAATCTTTCTTTTACGATGGTTCTCCACTTCATTCTGAAATTCCTTGAACTTTTCAAATGTTTCAGATTTATGTTTCATTAAATAGATATACCCATATCTACTTAAGTCATCGGTAAAAGTGAGGAAATAGCGATATCCACCGCGTGAAACACTCATCGGTCGCATACATCGGTATGTATGATTTCCAACAAGTCCGTTGCTCGCTCCATCATACCGAGAACGGGTTTTGATCATCTTCGCATGAGGCATGGTTCGCATGTGTCAAATGATTCAAAATCAAGAGACTCCAAAAGTCCATCGAATGGAGTTTCTTCATGCTTTACACCAATATGACCTAGACGATAGTGCCACAAATAAGTAGTATTATCACTATCTACTTTGCATCTCTTAGCCTCAATGTTATGGATGTGTGTTTCATCCCTTTCGAGATTTAGAAGAAATAAACCATTCACAAGAGGTGCATGACCATAAAAGATGTTACTCATATAAATAGAACAACCATTATTCTCCGATTTAAATGAATAACCGTCTTGCAATAAACACGATCCGAAATAATGTTCATGCTCAACGCAGTACATAATAACATTTATTAAGGTTTAAAACTAATCCGAAGGTAAAACTAAGGAGAGCGTGCGGCCATCACATCAACTCTTGATCCGTTGCTTAGCGCGATCGTCACCTCATCCCTCGAAGCCGCCGTCTATTCCGTAGCTCCTATTTGAGTTACAAATATTAGCCGAACCGGTATCAAATACCCAGGCACTACAACGAGGGCTAGTAAGGAAAACATCAATAACATGTATATCAAATATACCTTTGATGGTGCCAGCCTTTTTGTCCGCTAAGTACTTCGGACAGTTCCGCTTCCAGTGACCCTTGTCCTTGCAATAGAAGCACTCAGTGTCCGGCTTAGGACCAGACTTGAGCTTCTTCTCAGCAGGAGCATTGCGCTTGCCGCCGCCCTTCTTGAAGGGCTTCTTTGCTCCCTTAACTTTCTTACAGGAGGGCTTGTTGACCATCAACACATGATTATCCTTCTTGATGTCCACCTCCAGCCTTGACTTTCGAAGAGCTCGGTGATCGTATCAGTGGAGCCAATCTGATTATGAGTCACTACAAAACTTTTGTAGCTGGGAGGGAGTGATTGCAGAACCCTGTCAATCTTGAGCTCCTCTGGAATCGTGCATTCCAGTTGCTCAAGGCGTTGAGTGTAGCCCGTCATCTTTATGGTGTGCTCACTAACGGAACTCCCTTCCTCCATCTTGCAGTTAAAGAACTTCTCGAAGATCTCATATCTCTCAGAACGGGCCTGAGTGCGAAACATGGTTTTCGGCTCACGAGAATCTCAAAGGGCGGGATACTCTTCAAAACGATTTTGATGTTCGGTTCCATAGCAAACAACATGGTGCTCTTAATCACACCATAATCATCTTTATGCGATAGACAGCTTTCTCATCGGTGCGCATTGCAGGGGTCACCTAACGCTTTCCCAAGGACATAGTCCTTTGTCCATGAACGTAATGATTCTTAGATTGCGGAACCAATTGGTGAAGTTAGACCCATTGTTTCTAAGCTTTTCCTTCTCAAAAAAACGTTGAAGTTGAAGTTGGACTTGGCCATGTGATCTACGGATTTGCAAGTACAATTTAGACTATGTTCATGATAAATAGTTCAACTTAATCAAATTACTAGATGAACTCCCACTAAATTCAACATCCCTCAAGTTGTTTAGTGAACACGATCCAAATTCACCACACCTAATCCGATCATCACGAGAAGAGATGTGGTTTCAATGGTGGACAACAAAGTGTCGATCATATCATTCATATGACTCATGCTTAACCTTTCGGTTCTTGTGTTCCGAGGCCATGTCTGTACATTCTAGGCTCGTCAAGCTAGACCCAAATATTTCCGCGTGTGCAAAACTGGCTTGCACCCGTTGTATGTGAGCGTAGAGTCTATAGCACCCGATCATCACGTGATGCTTGGACACGACGAACTTTCGCAACGGTGCATACTTGGGGAGAACATAGTTTTTATCTTGATCTTTAAGTGAGGAATCATCTTATAATGCTACCGTCGCGATCTAAGCATAATAAGATACATAAAAGGATAAACATCACATGCATATAACTTTATGTGACATGGTATAGCCAATCATAGGAGACACCTTTATGATCACCCTCTCATAGGATGACGTTTGATGACCTCAAAGCTTTCTTCCGATACCAGGGAGTTGTATTATCTCATGGTCTAAGGAATACAATATTTGACATAGGAAAAGCTTCGCAAAGATGAACACGATGATACGATCTAATTGCTTCGCTTAGTTTGGGTATGTCCATCATATCATTCTCCAATGATATGATCTCATTATCAATTGACAACTCATGTCTATGGTTAGGAAACCTTAACCATCATTGATCAATGAGCTAGTCCATAGAGGCGTACTAGGGACACGGTGTTGTTCACAAACCACACAAGTATTAAAGTTTCCGCTTAATACAATTCTAGCATGGAATATAAACTTTATCATGAACAAGAATTATAATAATAACATCTTTATTATTGCCTCTAGGGCATAATTCCAACAGAACTGGGGATTTGAACAATCATAACATGCTTCAGTTTGGTTGGTTGAATTTTACTAGTACATGCAAATTCTTCGGTGACAAATGAGTGCGATGCACCAGAATAAAACAACACTCGAGTAAGTACTGAATTAACAGAAAACATACCCAACACGACGTCTGGCGCTTCCTGAGCTTCTTCAGCATGCATGAGAAAAATACGGCCGTTGCGGTTGAGCGAATTCCCTAGGGCAAACCTTCTTCCAGGCTGAACACGACGCTGTTGCTGAGCTGGGGCATTTGCATTGGGGGTTGCGGTATTCTTCTTGTTGGGGCACTCGTTGGAGTAGTGTCCTTTATTTCCACAGTCATAACAAGTCACTTGCGACTTGTCCTTGGCTGCAACAGGCACAACATTGCTTCTAGTCCTCGGGGCAGTGTTGGTATTGGCAGTAGCATTGTTGTTGTTGAACTTGGGTGGGGCACGGTTGAAATTCCCAGAGTTTCCGGGGTTGTTGTGATTTCCCCCGAGCCTTGGGTTTCCACGGTTGGGATAGGTCGGACGGTTCATCGGGGGTCTGTTGGTTCTTGGGGCAAATCCTGGAGATGGGTTGGGGCGATACTTTGGGGTCTGATGGGTTCCTGGCTGATGCATCATGCGACGCTTGCGGTTCTCGTTGGCTTGGTTGATATTTCCTTCCATCTGGATGGCAGAGTTGACAAGGGCTTCGATATCCGCAAAGGGGATATTGACCAACACAGTTTGCATCTCATCGTGCAGTCCATTCAAGAATCTCTCCTTCTTCTTGGCTTCGGTGTCGATCTCATCCGGGGCATACCTAGCTAATGACAAAAATTTGTCATGGTATCCCACTACAGTCATCCGTCCTTGCTTTAGTTCTCTGAACTCATCTCTCATTCTCTTGATCAAACCCGGTGGCACATGGGTTCTGCTGAACTTGACCTTGAATTCCTCCCATGTCATCATCTGTCCTTCGGTCATTGCACGAACGTTGTTCCACCATGCTCTGGCATCTCCGGCTAGATAGTGGGTGGCAAATAGAACTCTCTCACTATCTTCCACTCCGGCGACTTCTAGGTTGTTTTCCATGGTTTGCAGCCAATCATCGGCATCTAGGGGCTCTTCGGACTTAGTGAAAACAGGTGGGTTGGTGTTCTGGAAATTCATGAGCTTAGATCCATGGTTGTCCTGATTTCCGTGGCCTTGATTGTTGTGGGCTAGCTGGGTTATCTGTTGAAGGGTGGCTAAATTGGCTTGACGTTCAGCTCTTTCAGCTTCGCTGTCAGAGATCAACATTTGCAATATCTGCAACATCGGGTCCAGGGATGAACCACTTCCTCCGCGTGGCATCTGAAGATTGAGATAGATCATGAGAAAAGAGGGAAATTTCTAAGGTTCAGGGACTTTGAAAAGTTTTTAAAGTTTGACTCAGATTTTTTTTGCAACTTGCTTTTCATTCATTCATTCATAGCACACGATACAAACACACACCACAAAACAAGAAAAGCAGATGGTTTTAAGAACCATTCTAGAAACTATGGTACAGTGGGACCGAATACAACTCACTACGCTAGTGCTACTACTCCTCGGAGTCGGTGTAGTTGTCATCCTCATCGTCATAGATGAAGGCGAAATCATCCTCATCGGTGAACAAATCCATAGCCTGATCATCCAGAAAATCATCATCATCGCTGAGATAGGAATAGGGGTCTCCACGAAGATCCTCACCGACATTCTCCCTTTCCTCCAACTGCATGTCCCTCTCATGGATGGTCTCCTCCAAAGACGAGATACAGTGGCGAAGACGAGAAATGATGCGCTCCTTCTTGTCCAGCTGATGGCGACGAGAATTGCGATCCTTCGCGAGCATGGTGATGGTCTGATCCTTCGTCTTGATGATGGCGGACTTGTGGTTGGAGTAGTCATGGGTATTGTCCAACTCCTGCTGACGGTCGTACATCATGAAGCTAAGGTGGTCCAATTGGGTCTTTAGCTCGGGGTGATATGGGGCTTCCAGTGGTTGTCCCATAGCATCACGCCTTGGACAAAACTCAAAGCGGGTACCCTTGATCTGGTTGATACTCTGCCCACACAGACGGGCAAGAGCTTCCTACATGGCCCTGGCAATTCCATCAAGCCAGTTGTTCTCTCTTAAGGTAAACTGAATTCCCTCTGCAGTGGGAGGTTCAATCTTTCCTCGGGGACTTGAAACAATTAGCAACTGCAGTTCTTCTCTTCCTTGATCATTGAGCTGAGCTCTGAAGAACTCGGGGTGCAGACGCTCCAGAAGTTCCGAAAGCTGTTCCAAATCCCGCTCAAAGATAAGGTCTCCTCCATTCCCCAACTGGTAAAACTTGCTGTACTTCATGTCCATCTATAAGAATATAGGATGAGTAAGTTAGTAGAGTGATCAAGTGTGTCAAATTTTATGTAATTTGCAAGAGTTTTTGAGGAACATGAATTTTTATGAAAGAATCAAGGTGATAAGAAGGGGAATAAGTTTTTATAAATATTTTCTTCCTTTGGTTTTGAAACTAAGTTTTTGATTCAAACGTCCAGTCTAACTAGGGTCTCCTATGGTCAGGATGGCTCTGATACCAACTTGTCAACACCCGGATTTTTAATCCCAGATGCTTGTGCCATACATCGCAATCCCAGGATTACCATTTTTGCGAGACATTACAGATTTGGATACCACAGTACATCATCCATTACAAACCATACATATGGTCTTACACAAATAAGGATCTCATGATCCAGTTCTTAATACAACTCAAGTAGCGGAATAAGTAATAATAACGGTAGCGTAGGCGAAGCTCCATCTTCGGGGTCACAGGCAATGCTGACGATGGGAGATGATCCTAGTTGTCGTAACCTTCCTGGGGTCCATCCTTCTGGTACTCCTCTTCATAGTCTGGCCACGGGAATAGCTAGGGACAAAGCCATGAGTACTCTTTAAGTACTCACAAACTAATACTAACAAGTGAAGGGGCGTTTTTGTAATAGGACACTAGGCTCTAGGGTTGTTTTGCAAAAATCCAGATTTACCTCTACTAAGTTTAGAAAGAAAGAAAACTAGTTGAAGTTTTATAACACCTAAGTGGGAACTCGTATTTCATATCGCAACTCTGCTGTGGTCACGTTGAAATCTCAATTCATTTCACAAGTCATTTCGAAAACATCTGACGAGGGAACAATATGGCCACTCCAACTGTCCATAACCGCGGACGCGGATATTCGAATAGTTTGACACTCTGGAGCGATTGTACACTTTCACCACAACATTCGATACATCCGTCAGGAACAAATCCTGAATTCACCATACTTAGTATGCGTATAATCAATCCTAACCTTTCAATTACATGCCTTAGTATAAGCACCTCTCCTGTGAGTTTTGCCTCCCAACCATGACCAACTATCATCTTGGGTACTGCACAGGTGGACAATCTTCACAAGGTAGCCTCAGCTCAGACCTTGGCCGTGAGGGAACCAATACTAAGGTATATAAGTTTCCAGTCAAGCCCTACCCAATTCTCGGGTATTGTGGTTGTACTGTAAAATTGGAATGGTATCGCATCCAGACAACCATCAGTTTTATAAAGGGCTAAGGCTCATGCCTCAACATTTTCATCATCAAAATCATCTGGTGTTCATAAACACATGTCAAAACATCTCAATAGAATGATCCATCATTCCAAGGGTGTTCATAACCATTTTTCCACCAACTATTCCCACCTAAAGTTGATCAAGTTTTATGCTTAGCACTAGCATCTACAAGTGGGGGTAAGTACTAATGAGGGTTGGTAAACTAGTGGAATTTCAACTAAGTACATTCTCAGGCCTTAGGGTGACATCAAGATTATCTAGCTTAGGCCAAATTTTATGCTCTTTATGCAACCTTCAATTATCTTTCTAGTATCTCCAATTTACTCAAGTAAACTCTAAGCAAGAGCTTTGATAAAGAGATAAAGTATAAAGCTTGCAAGTAAAACTAGGAATGGGTATCATCATATGTGTCTAACCAAGCATGCTTAGGGCATTGCATAGGTTATCTAACTTTCATAATTGCAAGTGTTAGCTTGCATAGGTAAAGTATCTTGCAAGTGTTAGCTTGCTCAATCAACTAGTAGTATTAGGCTTGCCTTGTGCAGAGCAGTGGTTGAAGTTCTCCTCGGCTTCTTCTTCGTAGTATCCTCCTTCCTCCTCGTATCCTTGGTCGGTACTAGCGTCTATGAATAAATACGAGGTACACAATCACCAAACAATACTTAACTACTTCCATTCATCACACACAAGGGTCCTATAGATGATATAGCATCATCACTAACATTACAAGATTAAAGTTTGGTTTAATTTCTTTTATTTTTAGAAAATTAATTTCTACTCATTGAAAAACTACTTAAGATTTAATATTCTCTAAACCAAACATGGGATCATGTTTACACATGTCATCACCACATATTTTAGTACATGGGAATGTGATTTAAAGTGGTGTCACAATTTAATAAGGTTTAACCTTTTATTTCAATTAAATAAAGTGACCTAGAAATGTCTATGTGGCATTATTTTATTACTTGAACTTTATTTCTATAAGTAAACCCATATGTTTTTATATATTCTGAAAGGTATGATCAAATGTGATTTTTGAGAGTTGGAATCAACTCAAAAGATATTATGGTTTAAATTTGAAAAATGTTTGAATGCAGAAAAGCTTCTGCATTGTTATTTTTACCAAGGTTGATCTACAGATCCAAATGATTTGAATCCAACGGGCTTGGATTAAGCATTTCAAAGCCTTTCTAACAAAATTAGTTTCATTCAATTTGGTTCACTGAATCGATCTGGGTTGATTTTTGAAACTAGGTACAGAATTGAGTTTGAATCTAAATAGAAAAATCTAAATTCAAACGAGAGGGATGCGCGAGAACTGTTAACGGGCCGGCCCAGTGTCACTCCGCGGCGCGGGGCGCAACTGACATGGCGGGTCTACTGGTCAGTGACTCTGTAAAGGCGAAGCGGTATGGGGCGATGTGGTGTGTTCGATCTAGTTCTAATCCAACGGCTTTGGTTCATCGTCCACGTCGGGCAGCGCCGGCGAGACAGAACCCTAACGCGGCAGGTGGGGGTCGTGGGAGGCTCACCGGGGCTCAGGCGAAGGTCGGCGACGCGGGCGAACGACAAAGTCGACGACAGCGAACCTCCTGGTACCGGCAGCTCCTCCTGGGGTGGACGAAATCGACGGCGCCCTTCTTCTCCAGAGGCGGCCTGCTCCGGCGCAATTCCGTCGATGCGCTGCTCGCCTTGCTCCGGCTACTGGGTGGAACGATCAGTGAGAAGAGGGGAGTGAGATGGTGTGCTCAATTCGGCTGGGGGTCATCTCCTTTTATAGGCTCGACGGTGAGACCGAACGGAGTGGGCAGGCGACGGTGGCGACATGGCTACGGGCTGCTAGAGGCATGGCCGAGGGTGGCGATCGATCGATGGTCTCCTGGCGATGCTCTATGGATTTAATGCGTGTGTAGGGGCGGTGGCAAACGATCTGGAACGCTTGACGTTCTGCGAGGCAGAGGCGGCGTCTTCGACGGCGAGTGGTGGCAACGGGGCACGGGCGGTTAAATGGGCATGTCTGGAAGTCTCCTGGGACGGTGGGGAGGATGTTGGCGGGCGGCGAGGGCTCGAGGTGGTCGGGTCGCGCGGAAATGGTGCGTGCTCTGTGGCGCACATCGGCATGGTCGACAGCGGCACGGGCGCGGCGTTCCTGGCGGTTCTGGCTGCTGTTTGCGAGGCAGGGCTGGTCGAGAGGGGGCGGTGAGGCATGGGCTATCTCCCAGACATGCTAGCTAGGCTTGGTGCTGCATGTAGCTTGCTGTCCACACTGGGGTGACATGGGAGCTCTCGGCTGTTCACCATTGATGGCATTGGCAAGCTCACAGTGGTGCTAGTGATTAGTTAAGATTGTTAGATGATCTACTAAGGCTAGTGGTGTCCAGAGAGGGAACAAGTTAGGCTCAATTCACTGCTCAAAATAGTGTTTTGATTTTGTTTGGTTTGCATCTGCAAGGTGTTTGATGAAATGGCCGCATGAATTCAAGTTTTGAATTTTGAAAAGATTTTTGGTGGGTGTGCTAGGCATGTGCTGGTGAGTCTGTGGATGCTTGGGTTTTGAAAATTGGGCTTGTTTGAGTGGTTTTTGAAAAAGGTGGATCTTCCCACATGATATAGATTCAATTTCAAACTGTCATTTAAACTATGCATTTGAATGTTTCTGGATGATAACAAGGTGGGGCTTGGTACTTTGTTATGAGTACTATCAAGGGGTGCAAATATCCAAACAAGTTTATGTTAAGTTCTGAAAGTTAGAGACAACCAAAGTAGGCATGGGAGTTAATTTGGCCAAAGTGACCATTCACTTATTTTGTTTGTTTTGATTTGTTTGTCTTTGGGAAAAGTTTGAGGATTGTTTAGATGATGTTTATTTCACCTAAGAATCATTTTATAAGCAAGGAAACACATAATCATGGCAATTCAAAATAATCCAAATTCTAATGCACACTCATATGAATGCTTTATTATTTTATTTAGAAAAGTTTTTGTTAACCCTAAATTTGATGATTAGAGTTTGATGATTCTAGTTTAATATTTTTGGGATGTTACAGTCCATTAGTGCGGCCGTATATTCGGCCTCGTTGTAAGCGACGACCCGTGGGGCCTTGTAGTGTACCTCGGAAGGTAACATAGCTTCAGCATCGTGCACCATAAAGAAGGGCATGTAGCTGGTGGTTCTATTTGGCATTATGCGCAGGCTCCAGAGGACGGAGGGCAGTTCATCTGCCCAAGCTCCTGCCGCTTGTTCGAGAGGTCACATGAGTCTCTTCTTGATTCCGCTACAAACGAGGTCGTTGGTGTGCGGATGCACAATCGATGCGTTGGTGATGTTGATGCCGAGGCCGTCACAGAAGTCTTGGAACTCCTTCGAGGTGAAGTTTGTTCCATTGTTGGTGATGATATTATGTGGCACCCTGAACATGTAGACTATGGACTGGAAGATCTTGACGGTGGTGGCGCAGGTTTGGTTGGTGATGGGCGTAGCCTCAATCCACTTGGTGAACTTGTCGACTGCGACCAAAAGGAAAATGTATACTCTAGGCAAGGACTTTTGCAGCCTGTCAACCATGTCAAGTCCCCACTTCACGAAGGGCCATGCAACGGTATTGGTCGCAGTTATGCGCCTAGTGCGTGCGGCTTATCCATGAACCATTGGCAGGTGTTGCAGTTGTCGACTATGTCCTAGGGTGCAATGCCGTTGGCCAATAGAAGCCATCTCGTAGAGCTTTGGCGACCAAGGCACGACTGCCAGTGTGGTGGCCGCAGATACCTTTGTGGATGTTGAGGAGGATGCTCTTCCCGTCACCCTTGGTGACGCATCGCTGGAGAACCTTGATAATGCTTCGCTTGTAGAGCTCGTCATTGATGATGGTGAAGGCCTTGGAGCGGTGGGTGATCTACCTAGCGTCAGTCAGGTCGTCTGGCAGTTGTTTGCTCAACAGGTACTTGACGTACGGTTGAGTCCATGTTTGCTAGATTGCCATGGCATGCATGAGGTTCACCAGTTCTACGTCCGCCTCTGATTCTATGGGTGCTTTGATTTTCTCAGGTGGTGTAGCCCCCAAGTATTCTGCAGCGTTTGATGTGCCCTTGGAGTTTTTGCGCTTGACGGAGCACTCACATATTTGTTCGAGGAACACACCTGGCGGTACTGGTGCGCAGGTGGAACCAATATTGGCAAACTTGTCGGCCTCTTCGTTGCTTTCTCTCGCAGCCATCAAAGTCTCCTTCGAGTGTGTTGTAGAGGTCACGGTAGGTGATCAGGTTGTCACGAACAACGTCACATTGGTTCATTGGCTATTGGACAACGAGGTTGGAGTCGCCGTAGATGACTAGTCTAGTGGTGCCGCAGACTTTGGCCATCCGCATGTCATGGATCAATGCCTCGTACTTAGCCTCGTTGTTTAATGCGTGGAATCTTATCTGCGGCACGTATCTCATCTTCTCCCCTTGTGGGGATGTCAGCTGATCTTGCAGGAAGCTGCGGCAGCTGATCTTGCAGGAGAACCCCCAGCTGAATGAACGACGCAGGATTCTCCTGGCCTTGCCGATTTGTTCATGAGCAGCTCTTTGTTCTGCTGGTTTGCTATGCGCGCCAGCTTGTTGACTCTCTCTTGCTTCCTCTGTCGGGCTTCGTTAGATAAAGAAGGTATCTCAGTAGCTGCATCATCTACTGCCCTGAGGTTCTATGCCGGCGTGCTATACCTCGGCAAACCTGGGTCAACCGAATCACCTGGCCTTGGCACATATTCCTTGTCTATATCACTAAGGAGATTCTTTCCCCTAATCCTTACACCATCCATGTGAGCTGGGCTAGTGTTAGCTTATTTTCCCTAGCATACTCACGCAAGGTCATTTTCAGTGACTGTTGAGCTGCTGCTACTTTCTTAGCTTCCTCTAACACTTTCTGTCGGGTCTCTTCTTGCTTGGCATGTGCCTGAGCCAGGTCCATAATGGGAGCTTCAGGAGTGTTTAATCTATCTATGGCTTCCAGCAGGATATTCTCCTACCTCTCCAGCAGAGGGAACCTCGAACAAGGTGCTATAGGAGTTACATTCTCCGCTTCTGCCAGGTTTGCTGCCACCGGGTCTCTGCTGGTGCCAGCGCCAGCGCCTGTGGCTGGTGCGGTCATCATCATCTCAACACTGCCAACAGGGCAAGTGATACGCTGCTCGCGAGCTGCACAGAGGGGTGGCTCACCCGCCACAACGACTCGTTCCGGGTAAGCAAAAGACATCGACGCCGATGTAGAACTTGTTGAAAGGGCATTTCCTATCCTAAATGATTTTGATGTTTGATGATAACACACATGTCGGACTAATCATTTGCTAAGTGTACCGCCGTTTTTTATTTAGGAGAAGTCATTCGTTTACCTCAAAAAGTATCGCCCTCTGTTCCCTGTGCCTACTCTCTTGCGTTGTATGGTAGAACCGAAAATCCAGTCTGCTACTACCGCTCACCACCGGTAGCACCGCTCGGAGGTACCGGCCAGGCCAGTGAGGGTTGACGAGCCTGGTCGCCCCTCTCTTGGTACGTTTAAGCGGCACTACCGCCTCGGACCGGTAGTACCGCTCTTGTTGTCTGGTACTACCACTGTGCGGTAGCACCGCTGTCACATCCCAATTTTAGAAATTGTGACTGCAAAAAAATGTTTTTACATGTCATTCATGAGCATTGCATTTATCCATGCAAAAAATGCAAGATTTGAATTTTAAAAACCCTAACTCTAAAGGGGTTTTGCAAATATTCCTATGAGGATTAATCAAGGATTTTATAAATCCAATATGTTTGAACTAAATAAAAAGGATACAAAAATGATCCTAAAATGATCTACTGAATATTACAAAACTTTAGGAACAAATTTCAGCTCATTTGGAGTTATAGAGAAAAAGTTATCAAAGAAATGGAAATCGGAAAAAATAAGAAAAAGAAAAAAACCTAACTAAACTAACCTAGCCGCGCGCCCCATCCCCCAGCCCACCTTGCCCTCCTATCTACCGCAAGCGCGCAGCAGCAGCCAGCCCACTGCCGGCATGTTTCCTCCACCAGCCCGCCAGCCCTCCCTCTCCCGCTGACAGTGCGGCCCCACCCCGGTATCCTTCCTCCTCTCGGAGCGAAGACCCTGACGAACATGGGATGAACTCCCGCATCTGCTCGATTCCAACCGAAAAATTCACGAAGATTTGTTTGCCCCCTATTAAAGATTCCTTCGCAGATAAATAGCCCTCAACCCCCTCCTCAGAAACCCTCAAAAATCTTGGCAATTTTGTCCCTACGCTAACAAAATGGATCTCGACCCGATCTCGCCGGAGGGCCGCCGCTGGAGCTTCGGAAGTCAAACAAACAGGAGGTTCCGTCGCACTCCCCTCTCTCCTTTTCCTTCCCACGAGATCCCCATCCCCAGCCACGTCTTCCTGGCCCCATTTTACTCTCGCAGGCACACCATAGCAATCATACGAGCTCACCGGAGTTCTGCCACCGTTCTCCATCTCCGTTCGCAAGCCACCATCGACAGAGGAAACATGAGTCACTGGCGAGCGTGCAAGCAACATTCCTTCATTGCGCCGCAAATCTTCCACATACCCACCATCGCCGGAGACCACTATAGCGCCGGTGATGGCCACCTCTAGAGCCTGCGCCACCACCCGTCACCGTGCTTGACCATCGTCGCCGCCATTGACCTCCCCATCCCAGGAAGGATTCGTTTCCAGCCTTTATATCTTCATCTAACGTGCGAGAATAGAAGCAGGAGTGAAGCGGTACCGACCAACTAGTGAGCGCAGCGTGGCAAGCTCGTCAACGCACGCGTGACTTGCCCAGGTCAGCAGCCATATCAGCTTAGTCAACTTCCAGTCAGCGCCGATTTAATAATTGATTAAATAAATAGTAAAATAGCAGAATATTATCATATCTTGTAAAATTCATAGAAAATTATCTGTAAGTCCAAATTTGGCAAATAATATACCTATGGATTCAAAAAAACATGTAGAATAATAATATATGACTGTAATTAGTGTTTACAGTATGTATTTACTGTAATAATTTAAATAGTTTAATGGGCAATTTACACTAAATAAATTCATAGTAAATAATTTATAGATCGTAAAATTATGAATAATATGTCCCTCGAATCACAATCACGTGTAGATTACATATATGATTTTAGTTTGATTTTTAGACAATATAAAGTTTTGAAGTGAATTAAATTCTATTAAATATTATTTAAATCATAGAAAAAAGATTTACAACTCGGATTAAGGTGAATCCAATTGCTAATGGGTCGTATTAACATCCTCTATCCAGTACAACATAGAACCAAATTTAATTCGATAGTTAGGATAGAAGTTGCAACAGAACTATTAAAACCCCTATATTGACAATTAAGAATTAATAATAAATAATATATTGCATTAAATGATTTTCCACATGCATCATTTGATCTAGTAATGTTCAACGAACTAATTACAACCTTTGTGACATATTAAATCTTCATGCATGCATTTGTTCATCATTGTTTTATTGTATTGTGCATAATTGCATTGTTTTGAATGGTGTGTTTGTTGTGCATTTGTTTTAATCGATAGATTGTGAGGAGTGCAACGCTTATGATTATGATGAGTGTAATCTTCTATATTGTGAGGATTATCTGAATGACTACATCTACAACAAAGGCAAGTAGAGCTATCATAAATGTCCTACTATTTTCCTATGCATGTAGTATGATTTTTAGTAGTGATGCATGTGTAGATGTTTTACTACTATGCTATGCTATGACACCCAGGCATGATTGCCATATTTACATGACTTGATTCCTTTGAGCCATCGTATTGTAGTTGCTTAGCCATGCTTATTATATGCGCAAAAGGGAATTCATGATTGATTATGTTAAGGAAAGTTATGTTTTGTTATAATGAAAACAACTAGAATTTAATGAATCTCCTCGGTGTGATGGATTGATATTTTTGGATGGTTTATTGCGAAAAGCACACCTAGGCTTCAGAGATTGGACAGGTTTCTTATGTAGTAGCTTCCAGTACAGCCGCATGTCATTATTTGTCTTGACTAAGTAGGTTGTGGGAACCTAACCCGACGTGACTAGCATATGTAGAGGATGTAGGTTGGTATGGGTCCGTCCTGAGGGCTCAGGGTTCTGCTTCCGAAAGGTTTTGTCTTGGTTTTCTCCCTACCATGGCACAAAATGAGTGTAATGGTAAGAGCGGGCTGACTGGGTCGTGCGGGTAAAGTGTACAACCCCTGCAGGGTGTCTAAACTAAGTACTTAGACATGTCCCGGTTATGGACAACTATGAGCAACTGGGCGTGGAACTGTTTGGAAGATCTCACTCATCCCAATTTCTTAATTACTAAAACTTGATGGGTGAACATGGGTTTAGGAGCATACGAAAGCTTTATTGTCTTGTTTCTACATGGGTTTATGTTGGTATGTCCTTAGAAGATTGTTTTGAAGAAACAAAAGTATTTTGAAAGTAGGGAAAAGTTATACTGATTTTAGCAAATGAGCCTAAACTCCACCTAGCCAAATATGCATGTAGTTGATAGATCCTTTGTGTTCATTAGTTCTACTTGCCAATACATTCAAAGTATTGACCATTCGTGGCTACAACGTTTCATGTTGCAGGGTGTTCCGTTCTGAGTTATTGTTCATAGGTCGCGAGACTCCACTCAACGATTGTTCGCATGTGGCACATTTGAAGAATGGAGATCTACCTTGGTATTGTTTCCGCTATGTACTTGTGTAATGTAATGTAAATTTTGGATCATATTCGTTGTATTTATGATGCACAGTTATATTTGGTATTCATTTTGTTCTGTATGTGCTAGTGAACCGATCCAGCGATTGGTACTATACACATGAACTTAGCCTTATCAGGCGAGGGTGTTACAGAATGGTACCAGAGTTGTGCGTTGACTGTAGGATCGTGGCCTAGAAATGGAATAGGAAAGCCATAGGAATTATAAAAAATATTTCATTCTATCTTCTTACCTGCATATACTTCACTCTAGTATGTTCTAATCACTTCAATTCTAATATAGAGAACCATATCTTGAAATTGATGAGAGTAGTTAGAATTATGCATACCATCTAGTTCTTCATTAGGACATCGATATCACTTCGCTATTGACCATATCAAAACTGGTGATATGTCAATATTAGAATTCTTTGAGTGTTTCCTTGTTATTGTTTGAATTTGTTGTGTATGGGTAGGAAAATATTTCTCTTAGTCCTCTTTTATTAATACTCATATATGTTGTCCCAAATAGATGCCAACTTTAGTCATCTTAAGGGGGTTAGCCACGGGAGTATACACATAGTGATAGAATCCACTTAGAAGCTAGAAACTGATCATCGAGAAAATCACCCACAACTTTGCTAGACATTTCGAATCTCGGGACGAGATTCATCTTAAGGGGGTTAGTCTGTCACATCTCAATTTTAGAAATTGGGACTGGAAAAAAAAATTGTTTTTACATGTTATTCATGAGCATTGCATTTATCCATGCAAAAAATTGCAAGATTTGAATTTCAAAAACCCTAACTCTAAAGGGGTTTTGCAAATATTCCTATGAGGATTAATCAAGGATTTTATAAATCCAATATATTTGAACTAAATAAAAAGGATACAAAAATTATCTACTGAATATTACAAAATTTTAGAAACAAATTTCAGCTCATTTGGAGTTATAGAGAAAAAGTTATTAAAGAAAAAGAAATCGGGAAAAAAATAAGAAAAAGAAAAAAACCTAACTAAATTAACCTAGCCGCGCGCCCCGGCCCAACCCACCTTGCCCTCCTATTCATCAGCCAAGAAGTACCAGACCCGTTTCCTCCGCCAGCCCGCCAGCCCTTCCTCTCCTGCTGATAGTGCGGCCTTGCCCCGGTCTCCCTCCTCCTCCCGTCGCGAAGACCCTGACAAACACGGGTTGAACTCCCGCATCTGCTCGATTCCAACCAAAAAATTCGTGAAGATTTGGTTGCCCCTATTCAAGATTCCTCCGCAGATAAATATCCCCCGACCCCCTCCTCAGAAACCCTCAAATATCTCGGCAATTTCGGCCCTAGGCTACCGAAACGGATCTCGACCCGATCTCGCCGGAGGGCCGCCGCTGGAGCTTCGAAGTCAAACGAACAGGAGGTTCTGTCGCACTCCCCTTTCTCCTTTTCCTCCCCACGAGATCCCCATCCCCAGCCACGTCTTCCTGATCCCTTTTTACTCTCGTAGGCACACCACGTCAATCACACGAGCTCGAGTTCTGCCACCGTTCTCCATCTCCGTTCGCAAGCCACCATCGACAGAGGAAACAGGAGTCACCAGCGAGCACGCAAGCAACATTCATTCATTGCTCTACATCTCTTCCACATACCCACCATCGCCAGAGACCACTATAGAGCCACCGATGGCCACCTCTAGAGCCTGCGCAACTGCCCGTCGCCGTGCTTGGCCATCGTCGCCGCTATTGACCTCCCCATCCCAGGAAGGATTCGTTCCCATCCTTTGGATCTTCATCTAACGCGCGAGAATACAAGCAGGAGTGAAGCAGTACCGACCAACTAGTGAGCGTCGTGTGGCAAGCTCGTCAATGCACGGGTCACTTGCCCAGGTCAGCAGCCATGTCAGCTTAGTCAACTTCCAGTCAGCGCCGATTTAATAATTGATTAAAGAAATAGTAAAATAGCAGAATATTATCATATCTTGTAAAATTCATAGAAAATTATATGTAAGTCCAAATTTGGCAAATAATATACCTATGGATTCAGAAAAACATGTAGAATAATAATATACGACTATAATTAGTGTTTACATTATGTATTTATTGTAATAATTTAAATAGTTTAATGGGAAATTTACACTAAATAAATTCATAGTAAATAATTTATAAATCGTAAAATTATGAATAATATGTCCCTTGAATCACAATCACGTGTAGATTACAGATATGATTTTAGTTTGATTTTTAGACAATATAAAGTTTTTAAGTGAATTAAATTCTATTAAACACTATTTAAATCATAGAAAAAGATTTACAACTCGGATTTTGGTGAATCCAATTGCTTCTGGTTCATATTAACATCCTCTATCCAGTACAGAACATAACCAAATTTAATTTGACAGTTAGGACAGAAGTTACAACAGAACTATTAAAACCCCTATATTGATAATTAAGAAATAATAATAAATAATATATTGCATTAAATGATTTTCCACATGCATCATTTGATCTAGTAATGTTTAGAGAACTAATTACAACCTTTGTGACATATTAAATCTTCATGCATGCATTTGTTCATCATTGTTTTATTGTATTGTGAATAATTGCATTGTTTTGAATGGTGTGTTTGTTGTGCATTTGTTTTAATCGATAGATTGCGAGGAGTGAAACGCTTGTGATTGTGACGAGTGCAATCTTCTATATTGTGAGTATTATCTGAACGACTACATCTACAACAATGGCAAGTAGAGCTATCATAAATGTCCTACTATTTTCCTATGCATGTAGTATGATTTTCAGTAGTGATGCATGTGTAGATGTTTTACTACTATGCTATGCTATGACACCCAGGCATGATTGCCATATTTCCATGACTTGATTCCTTTGAGCCATCGTATTGTAGTTGCTTATCCATGCTTATTAGATGCGCAAAAGGGAATTCATGATTGATTATGTTATGGAAAGTTATGTTTTGTTATAATGAAAACAACTGGAATTTAATGAATCTCCTGGGTGTGATGGATTGATGTTTTTGGATGGTTTATTGCGGAAAGCACACCTAGGCTTCAGAGATTGGACAGGTTTCTTTTGTAGTAGCTTCCAGTACAGCCGCATGTCATTATTTGTCTTGACTAAGTAGGTTGTGGGAACCTGACCCGACGTGACTAGCAGATGTACGGGATGTAGTTTGGTATGGGTCTGTCCTGAGGGTTCAGGGTTCTGCTTCGGAAAGGTTTCGTCTTGGTTTTCTCCCTATCATGGCACAAAATGAGTGTAATGGTAAGAGCGGGCTGACTGGGTTGTGCGGGTAAAGTCTACAACCCCTGCATGGTGTCTAAACTAAGTACTTAGCCGTGTCCCCGGTTATGGACAACTATGAGCAACTGGGCCTGGAACTGTTTGGAAGATCTCACTCATACCAATTTCTTAATTACTAAAACTTGATGGGTGAACATGGGTTTAGGAAAATACGAAAGCTGAACTGTCTTGTTTCTACATGTGTTTATGCTGGTATGTCCTTAGAAGATTGTTTTGAAGAAAGAAAAGTATTTTGAAAGTAGGGAAAAGTTATATTGCTTTTAGCGAATGAGCCTGAACTCCACCTAGCCAAATATGCATGTAGTTGATAGATCCTTTGTGTTCATTAGTTCTACTTGCCAATACATTCAAAGTATTGACCATTCGTGGCTGCAACATTTCATATTGCAGGTTGTTCCGTTCTGAGTTATTGTTCATAGGTCACGAGACTCCACTCAATGATTGTTCGTCTGTGGCACATTTGAACAATGGAGATCTACCTTGTTATTGTTTCCGCTATGTACTTGTGTAATATAATGTAAATTCTGGATCATATCCGTTGTATTTATGATGCGCAGTTATATTTGGTATTCATTTTGTTCTGTGCCTGCCAGTGAACCGATGCAGGGATTGGCACTATACACATGAATTCAGCCATATAAGGTTCTGGTACCTCGTCGGGTACCTCTTCCTGAGTACTACCACCAGGGGAGGCTGTAGCCTGGTCTCGCAGCTGATAAGGTTCTGGTACCTCATCTGGTACCTGACTGTAGTACCGGTTGAATCCGGTACTACCGCTCACATATCCGGTAGTACCGGTTCTGTCGAGCTACAACGGGAAGATCCACTATGAGGGGTATAAATAGGCCTCTCTTCTACCTTGGGAAGCTGCTCGACCCACTCAAGAACACTACCTCCATTTGAGCCACCAAATTTCCAAGATCTCTTCATCCAATGTAACATCCCAAAAATACTAAGCATGGATCATCAAATTCTAATCAACAAAATTAGGGTTAAACAAAACTTTTCCAATTAAAAGTATGAAAGCATTCATATGTGTGTGTATTGAAATTTGGATTCTTTTGAATTGCCATGATTATGTGTTTCTTTGCTTGTAAAATGATTCTTAGGTGAAATAAACATCATCTAATCAATCCCCAAACTTTTCCCAAAGACAAACAAGTCAAAACAAACAAAGTAAGTGAATGGTCACTTTGGCCAATTTAACTCCCATGCCTACTTTTGCTATCCCTAACTTTCAGAACTTAATAGAAACATGTATGGATCTTTGCACCCCTTGATAGTACTCATAACAAGGTATCAAGGCCCACTTTGTGATCATCCAGAAACATTCAAATGCTTAGTTTAAATGACAGTTTAAAATTGAATCTATTTCATATGAGAAGATCCCACTATTTCAAAATCCACTCAAACCAACTCAATTTTCAAAACCCAAGCATCCACAGACTCCCCAGTACAGGCCTAGCACACCCACCAAAAATCTTTTCAAAATTCAAAACTTAAGTTCATGCGGCCATTTCATCAAACAGGTTGCAGATGCAAATCAAACAAAATCAAAACACTATGTTGAGCAGTGTTTTGGGACTAACTTGTTCCCTCTCTGGACACCACTAGCCTTAGTAGATCCTCTACCAACCTTAAATAATCACTAGCACCACTGTAAGTTGTCCATTGTCATCAATGGTGAGCAGGCCGAGAGCACCCATGTCACCCTAGTGTGGACAGCAAGCTAGGAGAGGAACTAGCCGAGCCAACCTTGTCTGGGAGGTAGCCCGTGTCTCACCGCCCCCTCTTGACCAGCCCTAGCTCGAAGACAGCAACCAAAACCGCTAGGAACACCGCGCCCGTGCCGCTATCGACCATGCCGACGTGCACCGCAGAGCACGCGCCGTTCCCACGCAACCCGACCACCTCGAGCCCTCGCCGCCCGCCAGCATGCTCCCCACCGTCCCAGGAGACCACCAGACATGCTCGTTTCACCGCCCGTGCCCCGTAGCCACCGCTCGCTGCTGAGTTCGCCGCCTTTGCCTTGCAGAGCATCGTGCGTTCCCGACCGTTTGCCACCGCCCCTACACGCGAATTTAAATCATAGAGCATCGCCAGGAGACCACCCGTCGATCGCCAACCTTGGCCATGCCTCTAGCCGCCCGAAGCCGTGTCGCCACCGTCGCCTGCCCATCCCTCTCGGTCCCACCGTCGGGCCTATAAAAGGAGGCGACCCCCAGCCGATTGAAGCACACCATTTCACTCCCCTCACCTCACTGATCGTTCCACCCCTTAGCCGGATCAAGGCGAGCAGCGCATCGCCGGAATTTGGCCGGAGCTCGCCGCTGTAGAGGAGAAGAGGAGCCGTTGATTTCGTCCACCCCGGCTGCGCGACCACCCTGAAGTTCGTCGACTTCGTCGTTTGCCCGCCTCGCCATCGTCACTGGAGCCCCGGTATGCCCCCTATGCACCCCCACAGAGCCGCTAGGGTTCGAGCTCGCCAGTGACTTGTTCATCGTCGACGACGACCCTCAGCCGTCGATCTTCATTCTAATCCAAAGCACCACATAGACCCGTACCGCTTCACGTTTAAAGATCCACTGACCAGTAGACCCCCCCGTCAGTTGTGCCCCACGCTACGGAGTGACACCGTGCCGGCCCAATAATCTTTCCCGCGCAACCCACTCGTTTGAATTTAGCTTTTTCCATTTTAATTCAAACATAGTTCTGTACCTATATTCAAAAATCAACCCAGCTCGATTTAGTGGACCAAATTGCATGAAACCAATTTTGTTAGAAAGGTATTGAAATTCTTAATCCAAGCCCGTTGGATTCAAATTCTTTGGATCTGTAGATCAACCTTGGTAAAAATAACAAGTCAGAAGCTTTTCTGCATTCAAACATTTTTCAAATTTCAACCATAATAGCTTTTGAGTTGATTCCAACTCTCAAAAATCACATTTTATCATACCTTTCAGAATATATAAAAACATATGGGTTTACTTACAGAAATAATGTTCAAGTAATAAAAGAATGCCACATAGGCATTTCTAGCCACTTTAATTATTTAAAATGAAAAGGTTAAACCTTATTAAATTGTGACACCACTTTAAATCACATTCCCATGTACTGAAATATGTGGTGATGACATGTGTCAACATGATCCCATGTTTGAGTTGGAGAATATTAAATCTTAAGTAGTTTTTCAATGAGTAGAAATTACTTTTCTCAAATGAAAATAAATAAAACAAATGTTAAGCTTGTAATATAGGTGATGATGCTAAATCATCTAAAGTACCCTTTTGTGTGATGATTGAAAGTAGTTAAGTATTGTTTGGTGATTGTGTACCTCGTATTTATTTATAGACGCTAGTACCGACCAAGGATACGAGGAGGAAGGAGGATACTACGAAGAAGAAGCCGAGGAGAACTTCAACCACTATTCTGCACAAGGAAAGCCAATACTTGCAAGCTAACACTTGCAACTTAGCAAGCTGATACTGATACTTATGCAAGCCTTACTAATCAAGTTGACCCATGCAAGCTAACACTTGCAATTATGAAAGTTAGATAACCTATGCCATGCACTAAGCATGCTTGGTTGGAAACATTTGATGATACCCAATCCTAGTTTTACTTGCAAGCTTTATACTTTATTTCTTTATCAAAGCTTTCTCTTAAAGTTTACTTAAGTAACTTGTAGATTCTAGGAGGACAATTGAAGGTTGCATAAAGAGCATAAAATTTGGCCTAAGCTAGATAATATTTATGTCATCCTAAGGAATGAGATTGACCTTCGTTAAACTCCACTTGTTTACCCCCCCCCCCTCATTAGTACTCACCCCACTTGTAGATGCTAGTGCTAAGCATAAAACCTGATCAACTTTAGATTGGAATACTTGGTGGAAAATGGTTATGAAAACCTTAGAATGATGAGTCATTCTATTGAAATGTTTTGACATGTGTTTCCGAACACCAGATGATTTTGATGATGAAAATGTTGAGGCATGAGCCTTAGCCCTTTATAAAACTGATGGTTGTCTGGATGTGATACCATTCCATTTTTACCATACAACCACAATACCCGAGAATTGGGTAGGGCTTGACTGGAAACTTATATACCTTAGTATGGGTTCCCTCATGGCCAAGGTCTGAGCTGAGGCTACCTTGTGAAGATTTTCCACCTGTGTAGTACCCAAGATGACAGTTGGTCAAGATTGGGAGACCAAACTCACAGGAGAGGCGGGCGTGTAATCGAAAGGTTAGGATTGATTATCCGCATATTGAGTATGGTGAATTCAGGATTTGTTCCTGACGGATGTATCGAATGTTGTGGTGAGAGTGTACAGTCTCTGCAGAGTGTCAAACTATTCGAATAGCTGCGTCCGCGGTTATGGACAGTTGGAGTGGCCATATTGTTCCCCCGTCAGATGTTTTCAAAATGAGTTGTGAAATGAATTGAGACTTTGACTTGACCGCAACAGAGTTGTGATATGAAATTCAAGTTCCCACTTAGGTGTTATAAAACTTCAACTAGCTTTTCTTGCTTTGAAACTTAGTAGAGGTAAATATGGCTTTTTGCAAAACGACCCTAGAGCTTCGTTTCCTACTACAAAAACCCCTTCCCTTGTTAGTATTAGTTTGCGAGTACTTAAAGAGTACTCATGGCTTTGTCCCTGGCTATTCCCGTGGCCAGACTATGAAGAGGAGTACCAGGAGGATGGACCCCAGGAAGGTTACGACAACTAGGATCATCTCCCATCGTCAGCATTGCCTGTGACCCCAAAGATGGAGCCTCGCCTACGCTACCTTTATTATTACGTATTTCTGCTTCTTGAGTTGTATTAAGAACTGGATCATGAGATCATTATTTGTGTAAGATCTTATGTATGGTTTGTAATGGATGATGTACTGTGGTATCCAAATCTGTTATGTCTCGCAAAAAAGGTAATACTGGGATTGCGATGTATGGCATAACAGGCATCTGGGATTAAAAATCCGGGTGTTGACAAGTTGGTATCAGAGCCATCCTGACCATAGGAGACCCTAGTTAGACTGGACGTTTGAATCAAAAACTTAGTTTCAAAACCAAAGGAAGCAAATATTTACAAAAACTTATTCCTATTCTTATCACCTTGTTTCTTTCATAAAAATTCATGTTCCTCAAAAACTCGTGCAAAATACCTAAAATTTGACACACTTGATTACTCTACTAACTTACTCATCATATATTCTTATAGATGGACGTGAGGTACAGCAAGTTTTATCAGTTGGTGAATGGAGGAGACCTTATCTTTGAGCAGCATTTGGACCAGCTTTCGGAACTTCTGGAGCGTCCGCACCCCGAGTTCTTCGGAGTTCAGCTCAATGACCAAGGAGGAGAAGATCTGCAGTGTTTAATTGTTGCAAGTCTCCGAGGAAAGATTGAACCTCCCACTGCCGAGGGAATTCCGTTCACCTCAAGAGAGAACAACTAGCTCGATGGACTTGCCAGGGCCATGCAGGAAGCTCTTGCCCGTCTGTGTGGGCAGAGTATCAACCAGATCAAGGGTAACCGCTTTGAGTTTTGTCCAAGGCGTGATGCTATGGGACAGCCACTGGAAGCCCCATACCACCCCAAGCTGAAGACTCAGTTGGACCACCTCAGCTTCATGATGTATGATCGTCGGCAGGAATTTGATAATTGTCGTGACTACTGCAACCACAAGTCCTCCATCATCAAGACGAAGGATGAGATCATTGCCATGCTAGCGAAGGATGGCAAGTCTCGCCACCGTCATCTTGACAAGAAGGAGCACATCATTGCCCGTCTTCGCCACCGTATCTCGGATTTGGAGGAGACCATTCATGAGAGAGACATGCAGTTGGAGGAAAGGGAGAATGCCGGAGAGGATCTTCGTGGAGACCCCTACTCCTATCTCAGTGATGATGATGATTTTCTGGAGGATCAGGCCATGGACTTATTCACCGATAAGGATGATTTCGCCTTCATTGATGATGATGAGGATGATGAGGATGACGAGTACACCGACTCCAAGGAGTAGTAGCACTTGAGCACTAGCGTAGTGAGTAGTATTCGGTCCGACTGTATCGTAGTTTCCAGAATGGTTCTTAAAACCATCAGTTTTTCTTGTTTTGTGGTGTGTGTTGTATCGTGTGCTATGAATGAATGAATGAAAAGCAAGTTGCTAGAAAATCTAAGTCAAAATTTAAAAACTTTTCAAAAGTCCCCAAACCTTAGAAATTTCCCACTTTTCTCATGATCTATCTCAATCTTCAGATGCCACGCGGAGGAAGTGGTTCATCCCCGGACCCGATGTTGCAGATCCTGCAAATGTTGGTTTCTGACCGCGAAGCTGAAAGAGCCGAGCGTCAAGCCAACTTAGCCACCCTTCAGCACATAGCTCAGATGGCCAACAACAACAAAGGCCAAGGAAATCAGGACAACCATGGATCTAAGCTCAAGAATTTCCAAAACACCAACCCACCTGTTTTCACTAAGTCAGAAGAGCCCTTGGACGCCGATGATTGGCTGCAAACCATGGAAAACAACAGAGAAGTCGCCAGAGTGGAAACTAACGAGAAAGTTCTGTTCGCCACCCACTATCTAGCCGGAGACGCCAGAGCATGGTGGAACAGTGTTCGTGCAATGACCAGAGGACAGATGATGACCTGGGAGGAATTCAAGGTCAAGTTCAGCAGAACCCATGTGCCACCGGGTTTGATCAAGAGAATGAGAGATGAGTTCAAAGAACTGAAGCAAGGACGGATGACCGTAGTGGAATACCGTGACAAATTCTTGTCATTAGCTAGGTATGCCCCAGATGAGATCGACACCCAAACCAAGAAGAAAGAACGATTCCTGAATGGTCTGCACGATGAGATGCAGACGGTATTGGTCAATATCCCCTTTGCCGATATTGAAGCTCTTGTCGACTCTACCATCCAGATGGAAGGAAAGATCAACCAAGCCAATGAGAACCGCAAGCGATGCATGATGCATCAGCCAGGAACCCATCAGACCCCAAAGTATCGCCCTAACCCATCTCCAGGATTTGCCCCGAGAACCAACAGACCCCCGATGAACCGTCCGACCTATCCTCACCGTGGAAACCCAAGGCCCGGAGAAAACCCCAACAACCCTGACAACTCTGGGAATTTCAACCGTGCCCCACCCAAGTTCAACAACAATAATGCTGCCGCCAACACCAATACTGCCCCGAGGACTGGAAGCAATGTTGTGCCTGTTGCAGCAAAGGACAAGTCGCAAGTGACTTGTTATGACTATGGAAATAAAGGCCACTACTCCAACGAGTGCCCCAACAAGAAGAATGCCGCAGCCCCCAATGAAAATGCCCCAGCTCAGTAGCAGTGTCGTGTTCAGCTTGGAAGAAGGTTTGCCCCAGGGAACTCGCTCAACCGCAACGGCCATCTTTTTCTCATGCATGCTGAAGAAGCCCAGGAAGCGCCAGACGTCGTGCTGGGTATGTTTTCTGTTAATTCAGTACTTGCAAGAGTGTTGTTTGATTCTGGTGCATCGCACTCATTTGTCACCAAAGAATTTGCATGCACTAGTAAGATTCAACCAACCAAACTGAAGCATGCTATGATTGTTCAAATCCCCGGTTCAACCACCAAAGCTAGGCAAATTTGCAAAGCCGTCCCTATCCGAATCCATGGCATAGATTTTTATCCTAATCTGATAGTACTCGGAACTAAAGGTTTGGAAGTAGTACTAGGAATGGATTGGATGTCCAAACATAAAGGACTAATTAACTGTGCCAAGAAAGCCATAACCATGACATGTACAGCCGGAGTATCAGTCGGGCATGTATTTGAAACCTTACCTCGTCAATTCAAGTGCAACAAGAGTATAGCCCAACCTACCATTGACCAAGTTCGGATAGTCTGTGAATACCCCGATGTATTTCCAGATGTTTTGCCCGGTATGCCCCCAGATCGGGATATCGAGTTTATCATCGAACTAATCCCCGGAACAGGACCCATAGCCCAGAGACCATATAGTATGAACTGTAGGGGTTTCATAGCATGGAAAACAAAAAAATCCTATCGCATACAAACAAACAAGCCAAGATCTATCTACTAGATTGTAGCAACGAGTCGATGGAATAACTCACCCTCGAAGATTCCAAAGTGTTTAACGAGAGCGGATTCTCGTGGGTGATGTAGTCGTACTCTTTCCGATCTCAAGATCGCGTGAGCGATCCTTCCGTATTGCGTTACGGCGCTTCCGCAATCGGTCACACGTTCGGTGTCGGCGAAGACCTTCCTCTCCCTTGTTCCAAAGTGCCGGAGGTTGTAGCACTCTCCTCGTGATTCCGGCAGCATGACGTCATGGTACCGGAAGTAGAGGGGAGATCTCGCAGGGCTTCGCCTTAAGCCGGAGCGAGTATGGTGGACTATGAGAGAGGCCTTGGCGATCTAGGGATTAGAGGCACCAAGGGGTTTAGATCAACCAGCAGCTAGGGATTAGCTAGATGGTGGTTTAGAGGAGATATAGAGCAGCCGCATCTAGAAGGGGGGCGACGGCTGGCCTAGGGTTTAGAGGGGCGCCGGCTAAGGGACAAGGTGTAGGGAGAGGGGGCGCCCCTAGGTGGGAGGGGCGGCTAGGGATAGCCGAGTCCTCCCCCAACTCCCTTGCTGGCCAGCGGTTTGGTGGAGAGAAGGGAAACCTTCTCTTCCCAGGTTTCCTTTTCTCCCTCCACTTCACAAAATAGCCGTTTGACTTTTCAAATTAGGATTTGATTAAACCCTTTATTTTGTTCAGCGATGACACCTAGTACATGATGCAATCATTCCAACTTATTATGACACATTCATGTACCCTTCCCCTCCGGTGTGCTGGACATTCCGGAACCTTCTAGAACATTTCCGATGAAAACACCGGAACCATTCTTCAACCCCGAACAGGACTTTCCTTATATGAATCTTATTCTCCGGACCATTCCGAATCTCCTCGTGATATCCCGGATCCCATCCGAGACTCCGAACAACATTCGGTCTCTTACTCATCATTCCATAACTACTCAAACAACGTCGAATCCTTAAGTGTGTCTCCCTACGGTTCGTGAATTATGCGGACATGATCGAGACACTTCTCCGAACAATAACCAATAGAGGAATCTAGAAATTCATATGGTTCCCACATATTTCTACGATTACTTTGCAATCGAATGAACCACTTACATATGATACCAATTTCCCTTTGTCTCACGATAGTTTACTTATCCGAGGTTTTGATCGTCGGTATCTCTGCATACATAGTTCAACCTCGTTACCGATAAGTACTCTTTTCTCGTTCCCGTGGTATGTGATCCCTTGTGAGCCAGTCACATGCTTGCAAGCTAATTGGATGACATTCCACCGAGAGGGCCTAGAGTATATCTATCCGTCATATGGATGGACAAATCCCACTCTTGATCCATGTGTCTCAACCCATACTTTCCGAACACTCAATGCCATCTTTATAGCCACCCGATTCACGGTGTGGTGTTTGATGTCATCAAAGCATCCTTCCGGTGATGGTGATAAGCATGATCTCATGGTCGAAGGAATTAGGTTACTATGTATCAGAAAGCTTATAGCAAATGAACTATATTAAATGACTTGATCTTTATGCTACGATTAACTATAGGAGTATGTCCATCACATCATTCTCCTAATGATATGACCCTGTTGTTAATAACATCTCTATGTTCATGATCAGGAAACTATGATCATATATTAACCAACAAGCTAGTTTAACAAGAGGCTTTACTAGGGACTCTTTTATGTTTACAAATCACACAAGTATTAATGTTTCCTGTTAATACAATTATAGCATGGTATGTAAACATTTATCATAAGTATGAAGATATGATAATAACCACTTTTATTATTGCCTCTTGGGCATATCTCCAACAGTCTCCCACTTGCACTAGAGTCAATAATCTAGTTTCAAACCTTTGTGTATTCAACACCTATGGCTTTCTGGTGTCGTATGTACACGATTGCTAGTGGTCAACTGATCTCCGGATCTGACACTTCCAGGTCTGTGTGTAATTGCATGTCTTTGCGTCTCTACGCATCACTCATTCTCTAATGAGATGGCTTTGTACAAATTTGGTCCTTTGGTGTGACCTTTAGTTCTTTGGGGTTAAAACATGTTGATAATATTGTCGTACAATATATCTTCATAGTATTATCCCTGCTTCACCTAGTTTGATAACAAACTACTTGACACAAATGCCCTCTTTTGCTGCTATAATAGCAGTTATATACTTAACCTTTTGTTATAGTATCTGTCACAATGTCTTAACTTTGGAAATCATCCAAATTCATTATGGAACTTACTTTCCATTATATTGTGCCACCGTTAGTTTAGATTGAGATAAACTTAATTTGTACTTTGTGACAAAACTAGTATCAATGTAATTCATTTACAATGAACTAAATATCTATTTGTCACTTCTACAAAATAATATATTCTTAGTTCTTTTACAAGATCATAAGAATATCTTTACTATCGTCCAATGATTATCTTATGAATCATTCTGGTATATGCTCATAACATTTAGATCATAGGACATATCTGGATTTGTACATATCACAGTATGATTGATATAAATACTCTTTGTGATTTCATACATCAATTATCAATCTATACTTGAATATTTGTTTCACTTACCAAGTGTCAATACACTTGAATATATCATCAATATTGAACTCATTCAATCCTTTCTGTGCGACAAGAACCTTTCTTGTAGTTTCTATATTGAACTCATTCAATATATCATCTATGTACTTTCGGCACAACCATATTAGCGTCTATTGATGCCAAATATTTGGGTTTTGCCTAAGTCTTTCATCAGGATGAAATTCTTATCCTGTGTTAATAAAAGATACATTATTTCCAATCAACAATATGTCTTCCACATAATATATTAGAAACATGTCTTAGCGCTCCCACTTAATTTCTTGCAGATGTAAGCATCTTCATCGTCTCCAATGAAATTAAACTCTTTTAACAGTTTCATCATAGTGAAGATTCCAACTCCGCGATGCTTACTTCAACCATTGAAGTTTGCATATGCTTTTAGCATCCTTTGAATTAACAAAACCCTATGGACCGCGTTATGCACATGTCCTAGGTAACAATTCTATTAGAAGAACTTGTTTTGTTTATTCAATTACCACATGACAAAATTATATGTAGTGGTTGCTACATTAATCCGTCTAGACTAAATATCGCTATGAAAGATCAGATCTTGTCATAGTCAACCTTTGAACATTGTTGTGAACTCTTTCCCAACATGTCGACTATTTCATAGATGTGCAACATCCATGTCTATTTATTTATAGATCCAAACACAACTGTAAGGTCTTACACCTTTCTCGAGGGTCCTTCAAGTTCAAAACTTGATTTCTCGTGTATGGAACTATAACGGATTTTATGGCTTCAAGCCATTTGACGGAGTCAGGGCCCATCATCACTTATTTGCATGTAGTCGGATCATTATTGTCAAATAATGATTTAACTCTCAAATCTTGGTATTTGATTGTTTACCCGACCTACTTGTTTCAATCGGAACTTAGATCTCCGTGACCACAACCTTTGAGGCACGTGAGCCATGAGCATTGTTGCTGCCTCCGGAACACTTTTCGGCGCTGCGCAACTTTGCACATATAGCTAAGGTTCTTTTAACCTTATCAAAGTTCTATTGTCCTCCCACTTAACTTTTCATGAAAAATTCCTTCTCAAAGAAACTTGACGTTCTAAGCGACAAACATTTTTGTCTCCTATGTTATGGAGGAATAGTTATTCGAAATAACATACAAAGACATATTCATCCGACTTTGGTTGCAAGCATCTTTCTTATGCATAGCATACCAATGTTTAAGAAAGGACAACTTGGGTTTTATCCCAAACCATAACTTTATATGGTGTCATTTCAACGGATTATGATGGAGCTCTTTTCAGTGGAAAAACGGTAATCTCTAAAGCTTTTAATCTTTAAAATATAATAATAGTTTTATGAATTACACCTTTGATCTTACCATGTCAAACAAGGTTTAATTACATATCTCGAACGCTCCATACTCTTATGGTGTTTCGGGAAATGCAAATCCACGAAACGATTCCTTAAATCTTAGGTATTATGATAAACTTGTAACTCAAATATCTTCCTTTATGATCTTATCATAAACTATTTATATTCTTGTTACAATGATTTTGCACTTCATCTTGAAAGTCTTTGAACTTTTCAAATGTTTCACACTTCATCCTTATTAAGTAAATATTCATATATTCACTCAAATTTTCGGAGAAAGCATATGAAGTTGAAATCCATCGCTCTTGACTACACATAATGGAGTTAATACAACAATATGTACAAGTTCCAATAAGCTAGTCATTCGTTCCCTTTTGGCCTATGAACGAAGTTTTAATTATCTCTAGGAATGTTTCACAAGCGTCATGTGATCAAAAATCAAAAGACTCCAAAATTCCATCCACATGGAGTTTCTTCATGTTTTCTTTCCAATATAATTTAAACGGCGATGTCACTTCCTAAGTGATCTTTCAATCAATTTGTCTTTCGACATTTTTAGCACTAGTTTTATGGATATGATTTCTCCAACGAGATTTGTGAATCATCCATCTTTTATGGATTACGGAAATTATTTGAACAACCCTTTTGTTCTCATAATACCTGATAAAACAAATCTTGAAGGCAAGCTTTGATGTTTATCGAGCAACACAATAACCCTTTATTTGTTCTCGATGAACATCATCACATATTGTTTTGCTAGTTACTTAGGCCATTGTAGTTCATGAATTGTGTTGTTTCGTATGACGATTCACACCAACAAATTCAGTATCAAATAATTTTAAGAACAACATTGTTTAATAAGCAAAGAATATATCCATAACATGTATATATACTTAAACTGAACAATTCTAGTCTTTTCTTTTCTGCCATATATTTATGAGATTCTCTTTCAGTATTTTCTTTTCTGTTTGAAAGAATCTATCAACATCAATAGTGGAGTCATACATATGACACATAGTCCAAAGCGTGTATAATTAAATACCAATGTCTTTGGACTTGCACTTTGAAGTAGATCACCATCATCAAATGTTTGGTGTGCTTTCAAATTCCATTCATTAGTAATCTCTTGGTGTGGTAAATATTTTACCTACATCAAATATTCACCCTTATCATGGAATTATTCATGATCAAGCTACTTTTAGCTTATAAATATGGATCGCGAGTATAATGTTGCTCTCCAAAACCTTTTGGTGGATTAGGACAACTAGTGTCTCCAACCTTTTGCAAATTCTCATCAAATATGAGAACATGACTTTTGCCATATTATACTCTATCATGTTGTAACCAGAACTTCGTTTCAGATATCACAATATCTTCCACACATCATGGTTTCTGAAACAACTCTTTCAGATCCTAGATAACCTTGATATTAAGACAATCCTTTGAATATCAAGAATCATGGAGACAAACATGATACTCATACACTAACACTTGGAATTTTCACTCTTGATTTAATACCAATTATTAAACCTCATGGAGTAACCGGAACTTACTGAAAGTTTGCAATAGGACTTTTAAACTTTAGATTAACACTTCAAAACAATACGATACCAGTTCGTAAAGTAATTAACCAGAATTCTATAGTTCTATCATCTCAATTAAAACTAAGTGCAAGGTGGTAAACGGATGCCAATGACTACAACAACTATGCAAATTCACTTTGATTTAATTTATGATAAATGGTGTTCAACTTTTAATCATATTGCCGTTTGAACTCCCACTCAAAACAATATCCCTCACATTGTTTTAGTGATCACACGAACCAAATCCCCCACATCAAAACCGATCATCACGAGAGTTGATGTAGCTTCAATGGCGAACAATCAACATGTTCATCATATCTACTATATGACTCATGCTTTAACTTTCGGTGATCCGTGTTCCGAGACCATGTCTGTACATGCTAGGCTCGTCAAGATCAAACCTTAGCTTCCGCATGAGCAAATCTGGCTTGCTCACGTTGTATACACTCACAGAATCTAACACACCCAATCATCACGTGGTGCTTCGAAACAACGAGCTTTAGCAACGGTGCTTACTAAGGATGAACACTTTAAAACTTGAAATTGTGTGCTTGAGGGATCATCTTATAATGCTACCGTCATGAACTAAGCAATACAAGATGCATAAAAGGATTAACATCACATGCAATTCATAATATGTGATATGATATGGCCTTTCTTCTTGTGCTTCCGATCTCCATCTTCAAGCACGAACATGATCTCCATCATCACCGGCATTGCATCAAGGTCAATGACGCCGCTCCATGGTTGTCGTCCACCAGCTTCAACTATTACAACTACTTTGAATAGACATGCAGGTCTTTAACAGAATTTAAAGACAACCATATGGCTCCAGCCGGTTGCCAACTTACAATAAGGAACATTGCATACATCAAATATAATCACAATCATGGCCATATCACATCACAGCACACCCCTGCAAAACAAAGTTAGACGCCTCTAATTTTCTTTGCATGTTTTATGTGGTTTGGGGCTTTCAATAAGTGTCGTTCTAACTTACGAACAAGAACCACAACATTGATACTAGTATTGTCAATCACCCGTTGTAAATTGAATCTTAACTATGTTAGGAGAAACAGGCACCCGCAAAGCCACTTATGCAATACAAGTTACATGTCAAGCGTGGAGCAAGTCTCATGAACGATGTCATGAAAGGTTAGCCCGGGCCGCTTCATCCCACCATCCCGCAAGATGCAAAGTACACAAGAAGCAATCGATAACAAAAGAATCAACGCCCACAATGACCATTGTGTTCTACTCGTGCAACAGATCTACATATAGACACGGCTCTGATACCACTGTAGGGGTTTCGTAGCATGGAAAACAAAAATTTTCTATCGCATACAAACAAACAAGCCAAGATCTATCTACTAGATTGTAGCAACGAGTCGATGGAATAACTCACCCTTGAAGATTCCAAAGTGTTTAACGAGAGCGGATTCTCGTGGGTGATGTAGTCGTACTCTTTCCGATCTCAAGATCGCGTAGACGATCCTTCCCAAGTGCGTTAAAGCTGCGATCGTTCGAATGCTCGACGAAGACCTTTCTCTCCCTTGTTCCAGCAGGCAGCGGAGGTTGTATCACTCTCCTCGTGATTCCGGCAGCACGATGGCGTGGTACCGGAAGTAGAGGGGAGATCTCGCAGGGCTTCGCCTTAAGCCGGAGCGAGTATGGTGGACTATGAGAGAGGCCTTGGCGATCTAGGGTTTAGAGGCACCAAGGGGTTTAGAGCAACCAGCACCTAGGGATTAGCTAGATGGTGGTTTAGAGGAGATATAGAGCAGCCGCATCTAGAAGGGGGGTGGCGGCTGGCCTAGGGTTTAGAGGGGCGCCGGCTAAGGGACAAGGTGTAGGGAGAGGGGGCGCCCCCTCCCTTTCTTTTATAGGTGGGAGGGGCGGCTAGGGCTAGCCGAGTACTCCCCCAACTCCCTTGCTGGCCGGCGGTTTGGAGGAGAGAAGGGAAACCTTCTCTTCCCAGTTTTCCTTCTCTCCCTCCACTTCACAAAATAGCCGTTTGACTTTTCAAATTAGGATTTGATTAAACCCTTTATTTTGTTCAGCGATGACATCTAGTACATGATGCAATCATTCCAACTTATTATGACACATTCATGTACCCTTCCCTTCCGGAGTGCCGGACATTCTGGAACCTTCTAGAACATTCCCGATGAAAACACCGGAACCATTCTTCAACCCCGAAACAGGACTTTCCTTATATGAATCTTATTATCCAGACCATTCCGGATCTCCTCGTGATATCCCGGATCCCATCCAAGACTCCTAACAACATTCGGTCTCTTACTCATCATTCCATAACTACTCAAACAACGTCGAATCCTTAAGTGTGTCTCCCTACGGTTCGTGAATTATGCGGACATGATCGAGACACTTCTCCGAACAATAACCAATAGAGGAATCTGGAAATTCATATGGCTCCCACATATTTCTACGATTACTTTGCGATCGAATGAACCACTTACATACGATACCAATTTCCCTTTGTCTCACGATAGTTTACTTATCCGAGGTTTTGATCGTCGGTATCTCTGCATACCTAGTTCAACCTCGTTACCGATAAGTACTCTTTTCTCGTTCCCGTGGTATGTGATCCCTTGTGAGCCAGTCACATGCTTGCAAGCTAATTGGATGAAATTCCACCGAGAGGGCCCAGAGTATATCTATCCGTCATATGGATGGACAAATCCCACTCTTGATCCATGTGTCTCAACCCATACTTTCCGAACACTCAATGCCATATTTATAGACACCCAGTTACGGTGTGGTGTTTGATGTCATCAAGGCATCCTTCTGGTGATGGTGATAAGCATGATCTCATGGTCGAAGGAATTAGGTTACTATGTATCAGAAAGCTTATAGCAAATGAACTATATTAAATGACTTGATCTTTATGCTATGCTTAACTATAGGAGTATGTCCATCACATCATTCTCCTAATGATATGACCTTTTTGTTAATAACATCTCTATGTTCATGATCAGGAAACTATGATCATATATTAACCAACAAGCTAGTTTAACAAGAGGCTTTACTAGGGACTCTTTTATGTTTACAAATCACACAAGTATTAATGTTTCCTGTTAATACAATTATAGCATGGTATGTAAACATTTATCATAAGTATGAAGATATGATAATAACCACTTTTATTATTGCCTCTTGGGCATATCTCCAACATGAACCCGTCAGAACTAGCAGAACTGAAGAAGCAACTGGATTCCATGTTGGAAATTGGACTGATTCAACCAAGTGCATCACCATGGAGATGACCTGTCTTGTTTGTGGACAAGAAGGATGGAGGTAACCGTCTATGTACGGATTATCGGAAGTTGAATGATGTCACTATCAAGAACAATTACCCATTGCCCAAGATAGAAGATTTGTTTGATCAGTTGACCGGTGCCAAAGTGTTTTCTAAGATTGATCTTAGAACTGGCTATCATCAACTCAAGATTCGCGTAGAGGATATTCCCAAGACTGCCATTACTGCCAGATATGGATTATACGAGTATACGGTCATGTCTTTTGGATTAACCAATGCCCCCGCTTATTTCATAATCTCATGAATATGATTTTTATGGACTTCCTGGATAAGTTTGTCGTTGTTTTCATCGACGACATTCTAATTTATTCCAAATCAGAAGAAGAACATGAGCTACACCTAAGGACCATTCTTCGAACCCTTAGAGAGCATCAGTTGTATGCCAAGTTTAGCAAATGTGAATTCTGGTTACAGAAGGTAGGATTCCTCGGCCACATTGTATCAGCCGGAGGAATTGTCGTTGACCCTGCAAAAGTGAAAGATGTCTAAGATTGGCAAGCCCCAACCACTCAAACCCAAGTTCGTGCATTTATCGGATTGGCGAGATAGTACCGCAAGTTCGTAGAAGGATTCTCGAGTATCGCCAGACCCATGACTCAATTGCTGAAGAAGGACAAGAAGTTTGAATGGACGAACAAATGTGAAGCGAGTTTTCAAGAACTCAAGAGAAGATTGATTTCAGCCCCAATCTTAATCATGTCGGATACCACAAAGCCCTTTGACGTGTATTGTGACGCATCCAAGATCGGTCTAGGATGTGTGCTAATGCAAGAAGGCAAAGTTATATCTTATCTACCTCGACAACTGAAACAACATGAGCAAAACTACCCAACCCATGACCTCGAACTCACAGCCGTAGTTCTAGCCCTGAAGACATGGAGGCATTACCTGATGGGAAATCATTGTGATATTTATCCGGATCACAAGAGCTTGAAGTATATATTCACTCAGAAGGAGCTGAATATGAGATAGAGAAGATGGATTGAGCTAATCAAGGATTACGATCTAGACATTCACTATCACCCTGGTAAAGCCAACGTGGTAGAAAATGCCCTTAGCAAATTGCCGTGCCGCTTGAACTCCATGATTTTGAAGGAGCAACCAAGCTTGCACAAAGAGATGGAAGATTTTTGAATGGAATTAGTGAGCGAAGGATTTTTGGCTAGCATAGAACTTCAACCCACTTTGATCAGCCAGATCAAAGAGGCGCAAAAAGGAAATGCTAGTATCGATGGAATCAAGTGTCGCATCGGTACAGGAAAAGTACCCGGATTCACCGAAGACGAAGAAGGAGTTATGTGGTACAAAGGACGCCTTTGCGTACCAGCAGATTCTGAGTTGAAAGAATTTATTCTGAAGGAAGCTCATGATACTCTTTATTCTATCCACCCCGGAGGAACTAAGATGTATCAAGATTTGAAAGAGCAATTTTGGTGGCATAAGATGAAGAGAGAAATCGGAAGCTATATCGCCAAGTGTGATATATGTCAGAGATTCAAGGCGGGACATCAAAGACCCGCTGGATTGTTGCAACCGTTGCAGATTCCGGAATGGAAATGGGATTCCATTGGAATGGACTTTATCACCGGATTGCCTACTTCTAGTAGGGGAAATGACTCTATTTGGTTCATAGTGGACAGATTGTCCAAAGTCGCCCATTTCTTACCAGTCAAGACCACCTATCAGAGTTCGAAGCTAGCGGAGTTATACATCACTAGAATCATCAATTTGCATGGAGTTCCCAAGAACATTGTATCGGATCGAGGAACTCAGTTTACCTCGAGATTCTGGAAGAAAGTCCAAGAAGGTTTAGGAACCCGACTAGATTTCAGCACCGCTTATCACCCTCAGACCGACGGACAAATAGAGCGAGTAAATCAAATACTCGAAGACATGTTGGGAGCATGTGTGCTAGAGTATGGATCTAAATGGGAAGACTGTCTGCCTTTCGCAGAATTTTCATACAACAACAGTTACCAAGCTAGTTTGCAAATGGCCCCATTTGAATTCATGTACGGAAGGAAGCGTCGCACCCCTTTGAACTGGTCGGAAGTAGGAGAGAGTCAGATTTCGGACCCGATATCCTACGAGAAGCCGAAGAGAAGGTTCACAAGATTCGTGAGCACCTCAAGACCGCCCAGTCCAGAAAGAAGAGTTACGCCGACAAGAGACGTAGAGAAATCGCCTTCAACATAGGAGATTTCGTGTATCTGAAAGTGTCGCCATTGAAAGGAATGCACCGTTTCCAACTTAAGGGAAAGTTAGACCCCAGATATATCGGACCCTTCAAGATTCTGAACCGTCGAGGAGAAGTGTTGTATCAATTGGAACTACCTGAAGAGATGTCAGCCGTGCACAATGTGTTCCACATCATTACTTCGCAAGTGCCTCGAAGTTCCGGAGAAGACGGAAGTGTTCAAGAATATTGATCACCAGACCATAGAGATCAACGATGACCTGACCTATCCCGAAGTACCCATCCGCATTTTGGAAGAATCCTTCAGAACTAACCGAACCAGAAGCATCAAGTTTCTCAAGATTCAGTGGAGCAACCACACAGAAGAGGAAGCTTCCTGGGAGCGCGAAGATCACATCAGGACAAAGTTTCCCGATCTCTTCAAATCCTAGGTAATCTTTTTCGTCCTTTTTCAAATCTCGGGACGAGATTTTGTTTAAGGGGGAAGGTTTGTAACATCCCAAAAATACTAAGCATGGATCATCAAATTCTAATCAACAAAATTAGGGTTAACAAAAACTTTTCCAATTAAAAGTATGAAAGCATTCATATGTGTGTGTATTGAAATTTGGATTCTTTTGAATTGCCATGATTATGTGTTTGTTTTCTTGTAAAACGATTCTTATGTGAAATAAACATCATCTAAACAATCCCCAAACTTTTCCCAAAAACAAACAAGTCAAAACAAACAAATTAAGTGAATGGTCACTTTGGCCAATTTAACTCCCATGCCTACTTTGGCTATCCCTAACTTTCAGAACTTAACAGAAACATGTATGGATCTTTGCACCCCTTGATAGTACTCATAACAAGTATCAAGGCCCACTTTGTGATCATCCATAAACATTCAAATGCTTAGTTTAAATGACAGTTCAAAATTGAATCTATTTCATATGAGAAGATCCCACTATTTCAAAAACCACTCAAACCAACTCAATTTTCAAAACCCAAGCATCCACAGACTCCCTAGTACAGGCCTAGCACACCCACCAAAAATCTTTTCAAAATTCAAAACTTAAGTTCATGCGGCCATTTCATCAAACAGGTTGCAGATGCAAATCAAACAAAATCAAAACACTATGTTGAGCAGTGTTTTGGGACTAACTTGTTCCCTCTCTGGACACCACTAGCCTTAGTAGATCCTCTACCAACCTTAACTAATCACTAGCACCACTGTAAGCTGGCCATTGTCATCAATGGTGAGCAGGCCGAGAGCACCCATGTCACCCCAGTGTGGACAGCAAGCTAGGAGAGGAACTAGCCGTGCCAACCTTGTCTGGGAGGTAGCCCGTGTCTCACCGCCCCCTCTTGACCAGCCCTAGCTCGAAGATAGCAACCAAAACCGCCAGGAACACCGCGCCCGTGCCGCTGTCGACCATGCCGACGTGCACCGCAGAGCACGCGCCGTTCCCACGCAACCGACCACCTCGAGCCCTCTTCGCCCGCCAGCATGCTCCCCACCGTCCCAGGAGACCACCAGACATGATCGTTTCACCGCCCATGCCCCGTAGCCACCGCTCGCTGCTGAGTTCGCCGCCTCTGCCTTGCAGAGCATCGTGTGTTCCCAACCGTTTGCCACCGCCCCTACACGTGAATTTAAATCATAGAGCATCGCCAGGAGACCACCCGTCGATCGCCAACCTCGGCCATGCCTCTAGCCGCCCGTAGCCGTGTCGCCACCGTCGCCTTCCCATCCCTCTTGGTCTCACTGTCGGGCCTATAAAAGGAGGCGACCCCCAGCCGATTGAAGCACATCATTTCACTCCCCTCACCTCACCGATCGTTCCACCCCTTAGCCGGATCAAGGCGAGCAGCGCATCGTCGGAATTTGCCGGAGCTCGCCGCTGCAGAGGAGAAGAGGAGCCATTGATTTCATCCACCCCTGGAGCTTCCGCGACCACCCTTGAGTTCGCCGTCATCGACTTCGTCGTTTGCCCGCCTCGCCATCGTCACTGGAGCCCCGGTATGCACCCCCACGGAGCCGCTAGGGTTCGAGCTCGCCGGTGACTTGTTCATCGTCGACGACGACCCACAGCCGTCGATCTTCATTCTAATCCAACGCACCACATATCCCCATACCGCTTCGCGTTTAAAGAGACACTGACCAGTAGACCCCCCTGTCAGCTGCGCCCCGCGTTGCGGAGTGACACCGGGCCGGCCCAATAACCTTTCCCGCGCAGCGCACTCGTTTGAATTTAGCTTTTTCCATTTTAATTCAAACATAGTTCTGTACCTATATTCAAAAATCAACCCAGCTCGATTTAGTGAACCAAATTGCATGAAACCAATTTTGTTAGAAAGGTATTAAAATTCTTAATCCAAGCCCGTTGGATTCAAATCCTTTGGATCTGTAGATCAAACTTGGTAAAAATAACAAGTCAGAAGCTTTTATGCATTCAAACATTTTTCAAATTTCAACCATAATAGATTTTGAGTTGATTCTAACTCTCAAAAATCACATTTTATCATACCTTTCAGAATATATAAAAACATATGGGTTTACTTAGAGAAATAATGTTCAAGTAATAAAAGAATGCCACATAGGCATTTCTAGCCACTTTAATTATTTAAAATAAAAAGGTTAAACCTTATTAAATTGTGACACCACTTTAAATCACATTCCCACGTACTGAAATATGTGGTGATGACATGTGTGAACATGATCCCATGTTTGAGTTGGAGAATATTAAATCTTAAGTAGTTTTTCAATTAGTAGAAATTACTTTTCTCAAATGAAAATAAATAAAACAAATGTTAAGCTTGTAATATAGGTGATGATGCTAGATCATCTATAGTACCCTTTTGTCTGATGATTGAAAGTAGTTAAGTATTGTTTGGTGATTGTGTACCTCGTGTTTATTTATAGATGCTAGTACCGACCAAGGATACGAGGAGGAAGGAGGATACTACGAAGAAGAAGCCGAGGAGAACTTCAACCACTGCTCTGCAAAAGGCAAGCCAATACTTGCAAGTTGACTATTGTGGTGGTATCACGGCATATGCCATGGGTAGGCTAAAGTTGGGGCCGATGGACGTGGAGGAATCCGGGGAGGGATGATGCAGTGAAGACCGCACTCGTATGAACAAAGAGAAATACAATGTATATAGGATTGAGACTCTCATGTGGAGATAACACCTCTTTATCTACATCCAATCTCTTATAATCTTACATACTTGTGGCTACAATCATGCTCCTTGAGCTGTATCTCCTATGCCTCTATCTAGATCTCTCTTTGAGATTGGAGGAAGAAGAAGAAGAAGAAGAAGAGCTCCTATTGAGCAGAGAGGGGAAGAGCCCTTCGGGGCCTCTTCTTCTAACGATCCCCCTGGTGCTCCTTATAAAGGGGAGCCCAGGGGACAAGACTTGTTCTACACGCTTGGCATCTAGATGGCATATTCTGGGTATCTTCTAGAGATGCTCAGCATATGCCTTGGCATCTTTGGAGATGCCAGGCATATTCCCTAGCATCTTATTTGATACCAAGAGCATATCCCTAGCATCTTGTTAGATGCCAAGAGCATATCCCTAGCATCTTGTTAGATGCCATGGGCATATTCCACATGCCACGTGCCAGTCTGATCCATGGGCGTCCCAAGACAGGCACGGTTCTTGTGGACTTTGTTTTGAATGGATGGAGTGGTCTTGTGGAGCTTGAGGATGTATCCGGAGATGAATAAGGAGGTGCATGGGGGGAAATATCTCGGCCCAGGTCCTCCAGACGAAGCAGTAACTCGGCCTGCTTACTAGCTGATTCGGCCTGGTACAGATAGCAAAAGATAAAGGCCCAGCCGAGTTATAAGTTGGCCCAGACGGGTTTGCACTCATTTGGCTTGGAGTGGGATCCGGCCTGGCGCTGAGTGTGGCCTAGCCGGGTTACTGATCCGGTGAGGCTGGCTTCTGTGGTGGGCTGAGCTGCATCCTCGCCGGCCCACCAGGATCGCTGTCTCGGCTGTAGTGAAGGACGCCCGATATGGGCCGGATCAACCGATCACAGCCCACTCGTGCTGGGGTCGTTGCCCCGATCGACGAGGCGATGATGGCAGGGGGCGACATTGGCGGGAGCAGGTGGAGCGTCGGTGTTGAAGAGGTGACGCACCCCCGTGGTGGGCTGGGTTGCTCCTCACCGGCCCACCCGGAGAAACTTGGTGGAGGTGTGGCGTCGTGCGTGGGAGATGGCGAGGTCGGCGGGGTGATCATCTGGCGGGAGATTGGCGGGAGTTTGGCAGTGGGATCGAAGTGGGTCGGTGGAGCTCGGTAGGTGGGTCGGCTGGGGATAATCCGGCCCACCGGGGTTATTTCCCTTTCCTCATAATTAACTCGGCCCAGTTGTTCTTTCTTGTCTTTTCCGTTTTATATTTGACTTAATATTCTCTTATCAAATATACTTTCCTTTATTCATGTCTCTTATTGGCTTATTTATAGACCAACTCTGGGGTACCTGGGGTTATATCCCCGACATTAGTCCCCGAGTCTATGTGGGACTCGCAGAGTCGCGCATAGACTTTATATCCAGATATTCCCAGAGTCATTCTCCGACTTATGATATCTTGGTAGCATACTTCCATGTTATATAACCCTTTTGGGTAAGTTCTTGACACCTAGCCCTCATAGGCACTGATGTTCTTATCCCGTTTGGGTGAGTTTATAAGTTATGGCCTTCGTGGACTCTGGACTTTTAACCCGTTTGGGCAAGTTCTGACTTCTAGCCATTTTTGGCATTGGTATTTTAACCCTTTTGGGGAAGATATGACTTCTGGCCATTTTTGGCACTGGCCTTTTAACCTCTTTGGGTAAGTTATGCCTTTTGTCCATTTTCGGCACTGGTCTTCTAACCCTTTTGGGTAAGTTATGACTTCTGGCCATTTTTGGCACTGGTCCTTTAACCCCTTTGGGTAAGTTATGACTTCGGGCCATTCTTTGCACTGGTCTTTTAACCCCTTTGGGTAAGTTATGAGTTTCGGCCTTCTTGGGCACTGCTCTTTTAACCCCTTTGGGTAAGTTATGAGTTTTGGCTTTCTCGGGCACCGCTCTTTTAACCCCTTTGGGTAAGTTACGACTTCTGGCCATTTTCGGCACTGGTCTTTTAACCTCTTTGGGTAAGTTATAATCCGAGTCATCTGTTTCCAGATCCGAGTTATTTTACTCAAAATTGACTTATGTCTTAAGTCTGAGTCATCTTACTCAAATCCGAGGTATATGAATCAAATCCGAGTCATCTGTTTCAATCCGAGTTATTTTACTCAAAATTTACTTATGTCTTAAGTCTGAGTCATCTGACTCAAATCCGAGGTATATGACTCAAATCTGAGTTACTTTACTCATATTTGACTTATGTCTCGAATCTGAGTTATCTGGCTCAAAATCCGAGTTATATGACTCAAATCCGAGTTATATAACTCATATTTGACTTATGTCTCAAATCTGAGTTATCTGGCTCAGAATCCGAGTTATATGATCCAAATCCGAGTTACTTTACTAATACTTTACTTATGTCTCGAATCTGAGTTATCTGGCTCAAATCCGAGTTATATGACTCAAATCCGAGTTACTTTACTCATATTCGACTTATGTCTCGAATCTGAGTTATCTGGCTCAAAATCCGAGTTACATGACTCAAATCCGAGTTACTTTACTCATATTTGACTTATGTCTTGAATCTGAGTTATCTGGCTCAAAAACTGAGTTATATGACCCAAATCTGAGTTACTTTACTCATATTTGACTTATGTCTCAAATCTGAGTTATCTGGCTCAAAATCCCAGTTATATGACTCAAATCCGAGTTATTTGATTCCAAATCCGAGTTACTTTACTCAATTTTGACTTACATCTCAAATCTAAGTCATCTGACTCAAATACGAGGTACATGACTCAAATCCGATTTATTATTGGAATTATTCCCTAGAGGCAATAATAAAGATGTTATTATTATAATTCTTGTTCATGATAATGTTTATATTCCATGCTAGAATTGTATTAAGCGGAAACTTTAATACTTGTGTGGTTTGTGAACAACACCGTGTCCCTAGTACGCCTCTATGGACTAGCTCATTGATTGATGATGGTTAAGGTTTCCTAACCATGGACATGAGTTGTCAATTAATAATAAGATCATATCATTGGGAGAATGATATGATGGACAGACCCAAACTAAGCAAAGCAATTAGATCGTGTCATCGTGTTCATCTTTGCGAAGCTTTTCTTATGTCAAATATTGTATTCCTTAGACCATGAGATAATACAAATCTCTGGTATCGGAAGAAAGCTTTGAGGTCATCAAACGTCATCCTATGAGAGGGTGATCATAAAGGTGTCTCTCAGGTGATCGGAAAGTATCTGTTGGGTTGTATGTATCGAGATGGGATTTGTCCCTCCCAAGTCGGAGAGATATACTTCGGGCCCACTCGGTAATCAATATCAACACCACTTGCAAGCATGTGGTTAAGGAGTTAATCGCAAAGTGATATCGGATTACGGAACGAGTAAAGTACTTGCTGTGAACGAGATTGAACTAGGTATGACGGTACCGACGATCAAATCTCGGGCAAGTAAAATATCGCGAGACGAAGGGAATATATATATGGGATTGATTGAATCCTGGCATCGTGGTTCATCCTATATGATCATCGATGAATGTGTGGGAGTCAATATGGGTTTCCAGACCCCGCTCTTGATTATTAATAGAAGATCATGTCCGCATATTCTCGAACCCGAAGGGTCACACACTTAACGTGTCTCGACGCTAGGATATATTGGATAATTGGTTTATGAGTTTTTGTTCGGAGTCTTGGATGGGATCTGGGACATCACGAGAGGTTCCGGAATGGTCCGGAGAATAAGATTCATATAAGGCAGTGCAGTTTTTGGAGTTCGGAATTGTTCCGGGTTAATCGGTATTGTACCGGAAGCTTCTAGAACCTTCCGGAAGGGGACCAACGTGGCCCCACCTTCCGGGAGGGGTCATGGGCCTATTAGGGAGTGCCCTGGACGCATTGGGCCAGGGGCACAAGGCCCCATAGGGCCCAGCCGGCCAAACAAGGGATAAACCCTAATTGGAGCTTCTAGAAGGGGGGGTTTCCTTGCCCCCCACTCCTCCCTCCTTGGTCGTCGGCCTTGGGCTTGGGGGAGGGGTTAGGGCTGGTGCCCACCCCTCTATATAGGGCTGGGGTGCACCAGCCCCCACACTTTCCTCTCAAGCCTAGTCGCCCTGCTGCCCTCCTCTCTCTCTCTCCCTCCCGACTGCGTGTAGGCGAAGCCCTGCTGCAGAAACTCTGCACCACTTGCACCGCGCCGTCGCGTTGTAGATCCAACCCATCTCTCCACCATACTTGCTGGACCAAGGAAGGAGGATACGTCGAGGTGCTGCACGTGTGCATCTCACGGAGGCATCGCCATTTGCGGTGCTAGATCGGATCGGATCGCGAGGAGGAGAAGCGAGTACGACTACATCACCCATGTTCCGACGAACGTTCCGCTATGCGAATCTTAAAGGGTATGAAGATCTAATCCAATCTCTCTCGTTGTTTGCATCTCCTAGATTAGATCTTGGCTTCCCTCTGTTCGCATCTGTAGAAAATTTTGATTTACTATGCCGCGAAACCCTTCAGTGGTATCAGAGCTAGATCTATGCGTAGATGTGTTTCACGAGTAGAACGCAACATGGTTGTTGCTGTCGTTGATGTTTTCTGTTGCAAGCCTCTTGTTTTTGTTCTTCTTATGACACGGGATAGTGAGATTGAAGCGGTCCAGGCCAACATTACGCGACGTCGTTCGCGAGACCGGCTCCGCACTTGATGTGTGGCTTGTTCCACACATGCGGCTGGTGGATGCCAGTTTCTCTCACTATAGTTGTCATGGGATTTACACCGGAGTTTGGCAACCATAATATCACCGTTGTGGCTTTCCGTAGGTAAGAATCGTTCTTAGCATGCTACTCCCATAAGCCACGTAAAACATGCAACAACAAAGTAGAGGCGTCTAACTTGTTTTTGCAGGGAGTGTTTTCTGTGATATGGTATGGCCGAAGATGTGATGTGTATAATGTATGCGATGATCATGTTTTGTAATGTTTCACAACTTGCATGTCGATGAGTACACAATCGGCAGGAGCCATATGGTTGTCTTTATAATTGTGTATGACCTGTGTGTCAACTTCCTATACGCCATGTAATAGTTTCACTTTATCGCTAAGTAGTTAGCAATAGTTGTAGTTGCTATTCGTGGTGGAGGCAATCATGGTGGAGTGATGGAGATCATGCCGGCACCCACAAGATGGAGATCATTACGCGAAGATTGGCTATACCATGTCACATAAAGTTATATGCATGTGATGTTTATCCTTTTATGTATCTTATTATGCTTAGATCGCGACGGTAGCATTATAAGATGATTCCTCACTTAAAGATCAAGATAAAAATGTGTTCTCCCCAAGTATGCACCGTTGCGAAAGTTCGGCGTGTCCAAGCATCACGTGATGATCGGGTGCTATAGACTCTACGTTCACATACAACGGGTGCAAGCCAGTTTTGCACACGCGGAAATACTTGGGTCTAACTTGACGAGCCTAGCATGTACAGACATGGCCTCGGAACACATGAACCGAAAGGTTAAGCATGAGTCATATGAATGATATGATCGACACTTCGTTGTCCACCATTGAAGCCACATCTCTTCTCGTGAAGATCGGATTAGGTGTGGTGAATTTGGATCGTGTTCACTAAACAACTTGAGGGATGTTGAATTTAGTGGGAGTTCATCTAGTAATTTGATTAAAAGTTGAACTAGTTATCATGAACATAGTCTAATTTGTACTTGCAAATATTGTAGATCAAATGGCTAAGTCCAACTTCAACTTCAACGTTTTTGCTGAGATGGAAAAGCTTAGAAATAATGGGTCTAACTTCACCAATTGGTTCCACAATCTGAGAATCATTCTCTCTGGCGGTCAAAAGGACTATGTCCTTGAGAATGCGTTAGGTGACGCCCCTGCTGCTACTGCGCCGGCTGATGAGAAAGTTGTCTATCAGTCGCGCAAATATGATTATGGTGTGATTAAGAGCACCATGTTGTTTGATATGGAATCGGACCTTCAAAATCGTTTTGAAGACTATCCCGGGCCCTTTGAGATTCTCGAGGAGCTGAAAACCATGTTTGGACTCAGCCCGTTCGAGATATGAGATCTCGAGAAGTTCTTTAAGCGCAAGATGGAGGAAGGGAGTTCGTTAGTGAGCCCGCCATTAAGATGTCGGGCTATACTCAACTCCTTGAGCAAGCTGGATGCGCAAGATTCGGAGGAGCTCAAGATTGACAGGTTCGCAATCACTCCTCCCGGCTACAAAAGTTTTGTAGTGACTCATAATCGATTGGTTCCATCGATCACCGATCTCTTCGCAAAGCTGAAGGCTGCGGAGGTGGACATCAAAAAGGATAGTCATGTGTTGATGGTCAACAAGCCCCCCACCTTCAAGAAAGGTAAGGGTGCAAAGAAGCCCTTCAAGAAAGGCGGCGGCAAGCGCGTTGCCCCTGCCGAGAAGAAGATCAGGTCTGGTCACAAGCCGGACACTGAGTGCTTCTATTGCAAGGACAAGGGTCCTTTGGGCAATCGTCAAAGTACTTAGCGGACAAGAAGGCTGGCACCATCAAAGGTATATTTGATATACATGTTATTGATGTTTTCCTTACTAGCCCTCGTTGTAGTGCACGGGTATTTGATCTTGGTTCGGTTGCTAATATTTGTAACTCGAAGCAGAGCTACGGAATAGACGGCGACTGCGAGGATGAGGTAACGATGCGCGTTGCAGCGGATCAAGAGTTGATGTGATGGCCGTCGCACGCTCTCCTTAGTTTTACCTTCGGGATTAGTTTTAAACCTCAATAAATGTTATTATGTGCCTGCGTTGAGCATGAACATTATTTCTGGATCTTGTTTATTGCAAGACGGTTATTCATTTAAATCGGAGAATAATGGTTGTTCTATTTATATGAGTAACATCTTTTATGGTCATGCACCTATTATGAATGGTTTATTTCTTCTAAATATCGAAAGGGATGAAACACACATCCATAACATTGAGGCTAAGAGATGCAAAGTAGATAGTGATAATACTACTTATTTGTGGCACTGTCGTCTAGGTCATATTGGTGTAAAACGCATAAACAAACTCCATTCTGATGGACTTTTGGAGTCTCTTGATTTTGAATCATTTGACACATGCGAACCATGCCTCATGGGCAAGATGATCAAAACCCAGTTCTCCGGTATGATGGAGCGAGCAACGGACTTGTTGGAAATCATACATACCGATGTATGCGGACCGATGAGTGTTTTGTGCGTGGATATCGCTATTTTCTCACTTTTACCGATGACTTAAGTAGATATGGGTATATCTATTTAATGAAACATAAATCTAAAACATTTGAAAAGTTCAAAGAATTTCAGAATGAAGTGGAGAACCATCGTAACAGAAAGATTAAGTTTCTATGATCCGATCGTGGAGGTGAATATTTGAGTTATGATTTTCTCACGCATCTTAAAGCAAGCGGAATCGTTTCGCAACTCATACCGGAACACCACAGTAGCAATGGTGTGTACGAGCCGAACGAACCCTATTAGATATGGTCCTATCGATGATGTCTCTTACTGATTTGCCGTTATCATTTTGGGGTTATGCATTAGAAACCGGTGCATTCACTTTAAATAGGGCTCCATCTAAATCCGTTGAGACGACACCGTATGAACTGTGGTTTGGTGCTAAACCTAAGTTGTCGTTTCTTAAAGTTTGTGGATGCGAAGCTTACGTCAAGAAGTTGATGCCGGACAAGCTCGAACCCAAAGCGGAGAAATGCGTCTTCATAGGATACCCTAAGGAAACTATTGGGTATACCCTCTATCACAGAACCGAAGGCAAAGTGTTTGTCGCAAAGAACGGTTCCTTTCTTGAGAAGGAGTTTCTCTCGAAAGAAGTGAGTGGGAGGAAAGTAGAGCTAGACGAGGTTGTTGAACCTTCTCTTGAATTGGAGAGTAGCGCAGCACCTGAAATTGTTCCAGTGCCGCCTGCACCAACGATAGAGGAAGCTAATGACAAGGATCATGAAGCTTTGGACGATGCTTCTACTGAACGTCACAGGTCGACAAGGTCGCGTGCCCCTCCTGAGTGGTACGGCAACCCTGTCTTGACTGTCTTGTTAGTAGAAGACAGTGATCCTACGAACTATGAGGAAGCGATGATGAGCCCAGACTCTGAGAAATGGCTAGAAGCCATGAAATCCGAATTGGGATCCATGAGCGAAAACCAAGTATGGACTTTGGTGGACCCTCCTTGTGACCGAAAGGCCGTTGAGTGCAAATGGATGTTCAAGAAGAAAACGGACGTGGATGGTAATGTTACCGTCTATAAATCACGGCTTGTCGCGAAAGGTTTTCGACAAGTTCAAGGTGTTTACTACGATGAGACTTTCTCTCTCGTAGTGATGTTTAAGTCCATTCGGATTTTATTAGCAATTGATGTGTTTCATGATTATGAAATATGGCAGATGGATGTCAAGACTGCGTTCCTCAATGGCAACATTGATGAAGAGTTGTATATGATGAAACCCGAAGGTTTTGTCGATCCTAAGGATGCTGATAAAGTGTGCAAGCTTCAGCGTTCCATTTATGGACTGAAGCAAGCATCTCGGAGTTGGAACCTTCGTTTTGATCAAGTGATCAAGAGCTTTGGATTTGTTCCAAATTGCTATGAAGCTTGTATCTACAAGAAAGTGAGTGGGATCTCGGTGACATTTCTGGTACTATATGTGGATGACATATTGATTATTGGAAATTGACATTAACATGCTTAACGATGTGAAGAGTTATTTGAACAAGTGTTTTTCAATGAAAGACCTAGGTGAGGCAGCTTATATATTGGGCATCAAAATCTATAGAGATAGACAAAGACGCCTGATAGCTTTAAGCCAGAGTACATACCTAGACAAAGTTCTGAAAAGGTTCAGAATGGGTAAGGCAAAGAAAGGTTCAGTGCCTATGTTGACAGGTAAGATATTGAGCAAGGCTCAGTGTCCAGCTACGGTAAATGATAGAGAAGCTATGAGCAAAGTGCCTTATGCCTCGGCCATAGGTTCTATCATGTATGCCATGCTGTGTACTAGACCGGATGTGTCCAATGCTCTTAGTTTGACGAGCATATATCAAAGTGATCCGAGTGGAACATCGACAGCCGTGAAGAACATCCTAAAGTACCTAAATAGGACTAAATAAATGTTCTTAGTCTATGGGTGTGATGAACAGCTCGTCGTAAAAGGTTACGTCGATGCTAGTTTCGACACTGACAAGGATGATTCTAAATCTCAGGCAGGATACGTTTATATTTTGAATGGAGGAGCTGGAGAAGCTGCAAGCAAAGCATGATCACGGGATCTACAGTAGAAGCGGAATACATGGTTGCTGCAGTAGCGTCAAGTGAAGGAGTTTGGATCAGGAACTTCATCACTGAGCTTGGAGTGGTTCCAAGTGCATTGGACCCACTGGAGATATTGTGTGACAACACTGGCGCCATAGCACTCGCTAAGGAACCAAGATATCATCCAAAGACCAAGCATATCAACCGCAAGTTTCATATAATCAGAGATTATATAGCAGATGGAGATCTGAAGATTAGCAAAGTACATACGGATCTGAATGTCGCAGATCCATTGACTAAACCTCTTCCACGTGTAAAACATGATCAGCACCTTAGTGCCATGGGTGTGAGATTGTTGCCAAATGTAAACTAGATTATTGACTCTAGTGCAAGTGGGAGACTGTTGGAATTATGCCCTAGGGGCAATAATAAAGATGTTATTATTATAATTCTTGTTCATGATAATGTTTATATTCCATGCTAGAATTGTATTAAGCGGAAACTTTAATACTTCTGTGGTTTGTGAACAACACCGTGTCCCTAGTACGCCTCTATGGACTAGCTCATTGATTGATGATGGTTAAGGTTTCCTAACCATGGACATGAGTTGTCAATTAATAATGAGATCATATCATTGGGAGAATTATATGATGGATAGACCCAAACTAAGCGAAGCAATTAGATCGTGTCATCGTGTTCATCTTTGCGAAGCTTTTCTTATGTCAAATATTGTATTCCTTAGACCATGAGATAATACAACTCCCTGGTATCGGAAGAAAGCTTTGAGGTCATCAAACGTCATCCTATGAGAGGGTGATCATAAAGGTGTCTCTCGGTGATCGGAAAGTATACATTGGGTTGTATGTATCAAGATGGGATTTGTCCCTCCCAAGTCGGAGAGATATACTTGGGACCACTCGTGTCGATATCAACACCGCTTGAAGGCATGTGGTTCGGAGTTAATCAAAGTGATATCGGATTACGAACGAGTAAAGTACTTGCGTGAGCGAGATTGAACTAGGTATGACGATCGACGATCAAATCTCGGGCAAGTAAAATATCGCGAGACGAAGGGAATATATATATGGGATTGATTGAATCCGGAATCGTGGTTCATCCGATATGATCATCTATGAATGTGTGGAGTCAATATGGGTTTCGGACCCGCTATTGATTATTGATAGAAGATCATGTCCGCATATTCTCGAACCCGAAGGGTCACACACTTAACGTGTCTCGACGCTAGGATAGATTGGATAATTGGTTTATGAGTTTTTTTCGGAGTCTCGGATGGGATCCGGGACATCATGAGAGGTTCCGGAATGGCCCGGAGAATAAGATTCATATAAGGCAGTGCAGTTTTTGGAGTTCGGCATTGTTCCGGGTTAATCGGTATTGTACCGGAAGCTTCTAGAACCTTCCGGAAGGGTACCAACGTGGCCCCACCTTCCGGAGGGGGCATGGGCCTATGAGGGAGTGCCCTGGCTGCATTGGTCCAGGGGAACAAGGCCCCATAGGGCCCAGCCGGCCAAACAAGGGATAAACCCTAATTGGAACTTCTAGAAGGGGGGGTTTCCTTGCCCCCCACTCCTCCCTCCTTGGTCGCCGGCCTTGGGCTTGGGGGAGGGGTTAGGACTGGCGCCCACCCCTCTATATATAGAGGGCTGGGGCGTACCACCCCCCCAAACTTTCCCCTCAATCCTAGTCGCCCTGCTGCCCTCCTCTCTCTCTCCCTCCCGACTGCGTGTAGGCGAAGCCCTGCTGCAGAAACTCTCCACCACTTGCACCGCGCCGTCGCGTTGTAGATCCAACCCATCTCTCCACCATACTTGCTGGACCAAGGAAGGAGGATACGTCGAGTCTTTGCCGTGTGCATCTCACGGAGGCATCGCCACTTGCGGTGCTAGATCGGATCGGATCGCGAGGAGGAGAAGTGCGACTACATCACCCACGCTCGACGAGCGTTCACATGCGAATCTTCAAGGGTATGAAGATCTAATCCAATCTCGCTCGTTGTTTGCATCTCCTAGATTAGATCTTGGCTTCCCTCTGTTCGCATCCGTAGAAAATTTTGATTTACTATGCCGCGAAACCCTTCAGTTATCTGATTCCAAATCTGAGTTAATTTACTCAATTTTGACTAACATCTCAAATCTGAGTCATCTGACTCAAATCCGAGGTTTATGACTCAAATTCGAGTCATCTGATTCCAAATCCGAGTTACCTTACTCAATTTTGACTTACACCCCAAATCTGAGTCATTTGACTCAAATCCGAGTTATCTGATTCCAAATCCGAGTTACTTTGCTCAATTTTACATACATCTCAAATCTGAGTCATCTGACTCAAATCCGAGGTATATGACTCAAATCTGAGTTATCTGATTCCAAATCCGAGTCATCTATTTGCCAATATATAATTTGATCCGATGAGATGATGTCAATTTGCCTTTGATATGGATCCGGGATATAGATCCGAGATTAAGTTTTGGGATATGATAATAGGGCTAATCGCTGAGAGATCTGATTCGAGATGTTGATATGAGATATAGATTCGAGATATGATAAGCTGGCAAATAGTCATACGAGATACGAGATAACCTGGCAAGATAGTGAAATATCAATCCGAGACATAACATAACCTAACAATCTGGCGAGCTGAATCCAACTTTAGTCCGAATCAGAGATAAGCTAGTACGCCAAGTCCGCATACAAATCCGAATTATAATATACCCTGGCAAGCTGAATCAAATGTTAGTCCGAATCAGAGATAATCTACTGAGCTGAGTTAAAGGTTAATCCGAGACATAAATAAACTGACTCTATTTCTAACCGAATCATCAATAAGCTGGCTGGTGAGCTGAGTTAAGGATCAATCCAAAGCATAAATAAACTGACTCAAATCCTATCCGAATCATAAATAAGCTGACTCAAATTCTATCCGAATTATAAATAAGCTGACTCAAATTCTATCCGAAACATAAATAAGCTGACTCAAATTCTATCTGAATTATAAATAAGCTGACTCAAATTCTATCCGAATTATAAATAAGCTGACTCAAATTCTATACGAATTATAAATAAGCTGACTCAAATTCTATCCGAATTATAAATAAGCTGACTATAATTCTATCCGAATCATAAATAAGCTGACTCAAATTCTATCTGAACTATAAATAAGCTGACTCAAATTCTATCCGAATTATCAATAAGCTGACTCAAATTCTATCTGAATTATAAATAAGCTGACTCAAATTCTATCCGAATTATAAATAAGCTGACTCAAATTCTATCCGAATTATCGATAAGATGGCAAATACATACCCAAATCAACATAAGTTTTTCTCCGTCTAAAGGCGATTCTATGGATACGTTGGCTAGTCCCCGGGTTGAGTTATTTTCTCCCCGGGGTGAAGGATCGAATGTTGGTGGCTGAGTTATCTGTTACTTACAGTATGCTTGGAGAAAAGTCTGATTCATTCTTGCTGAGTCTTACCTTCCTTGTTGAGTCAGACTTGGAGACCCCTTTGCTTACCTCTCTGTTCTCTGTTCTCCTGGAGGAGCTGCAGGTGCTCTATGAAGATGAGGTTGATGAAGATGCTCCCATCCGGATGGAAATCCAACCAACGCCACTAAAAGGCCCCACGGTGGGCGTCAAATGTCGTGGTGGTATCACGGCATATGCCATGGGTAGGCTAAAGTTGGGGCCGATGGACATGGAGGAATCCGGGGAGGGATGATGCAGTGAAGATCACACTCGTATGAACAAAGAGAAATACAATGTATATAGGATTGAGGCTCTCATGTAGAGATAACACCTCTTTATCTACATCTAATCTCTTATAATCTTACCATACTTGTGGCTACAATCATGCTCCTTGAGCTGTATCTCCTATGCCTCTATCTAGATCTCTCTGTGAGATTGGAGGAAGAAGAAGAAGAAGAAGAAGAAGAAGAAGAAGAGCTCCTATTGAGCAGAGAGGGGAAGATCCCTTCGGGGCCTCTTCTTCTAACGATCCCCCTGGTGCTCCTTATAAAGGGGAGCCCAGGGTACAAGACTTGTTCTACACGCTTGGCATCTAGATGGCATATTCTGGGTATCTTCTAGAGATGCTCAGCATATGCCTTGGCATCTTTGGAGATCCCAGGCATATTCCCTAGCATCTTATTTGATACCAAGAGCATATCCCTAGCATCTTGTTAGATGCCAAGAGCATATCCCTAGCATCTTGTTAGATGTCATGGGCATATTCCACATGCCACGTGCCAGTCTGAGCCATGGGCGTCCCAAGACTGGCACGATTCTTGTGGACTTTGTCTTGAATGGATGACGTGGTCTTGTGGAGCTTGAGGATGTATCCGGAGATGAATAAGGAGGTGCATGGGGGAAATATATCGGCCTAGGTCCTCCAGACGAAGAAGTAACTCGGCCTGCTTACTAGCTGATTTGTCCTGGTACAGATAGCAAAAGATAAAGGCCCAGCCGAGTTATAAGTTGGGCCAGCCGGGTTTGCACTCATTCGGCCTGGAGTGGGATCCGGCCTGGCGCCGAGTGTGGCCCAGCCGGGTTACTGATCCGGTGAGGTTGTCTTCTGTGGTGGGTTGAGCTGCATCCCCGCCGGCCCACCAGGATCGCTGTCTCGGCTGTAGTGAAGGACGCCCGATATGAGCCGGATCAACCGATCCCAGCCCACTCGGGGAGGATGGTGGCGATGCGGTGCGCCTGTCAGCGAGGCGCTGGGGTCGTTGACCCGATCGACGAGGCGATGCTAGCGGGGGCGACATTGGCGGGAGAGGGTGGAGCGTCGGTGTTGAAGAGGTGACGCACCCCCGTGGTGGGCTGGGTTGCTCCTCACCGGCCCACCCGGGGAAACTTGGTGGAGGCGTGGCGTCGTGCGTGGGAGATGGCTAGGTCGGCGGGGTGATCGTCTGGCGGGAGATTGGCGGGAGTTCGGCAGTGGGATCGAAGTGGGTCGGTGGAGCTCGGTAGGTGGGTCGGCTGGGGGTAATTCGGCCCACCGGGGTTATTTCCCTTTCCTCATAATTAATTCGGCCATGGAGAGTGTGGACTGGGCCGAGATTTCCCTTACTCGGCCTAGTTGTTCTTTCTTGTCTTTTCCCTTTTCTATTTGACTTAATATTCTCTTATCAAATATACTTTCCTTTATTCATGTCTCTTATTGGCTTATTTATAGACCAACTCTGGGGTACCTGGGGTTATATCCCCGACACTAACACTTGCAACTTATCAAGCTGATACTGATACTTATGCAAGCCTTACTAATCAAGTTGACCCATGCAAGCTAACACTTGCAATTATGAAAGTTAGATAACCTATGCCATGCACTAAGCATGCTTGGTTGGACACATTTGATGATACCCAATCCTAGTTTTACTTGCAAGCTTTATACTTTATTTCTTTATCAAAGCTTTCTCTTAAAGTTTACTTAAGTAACTTGTAGATTCTAGGAGGACAATTGAAGGTTGCATAAGGAGCATAAAATTTGGCCTCGGCTATATAATCTTTATGTCATCCTAAGGAATGATATTGACCTTAGTTAAACTCCACTCCTTTACCACCCCTCATTAGTAATCACCCCCACTTGTAGATGCTAGTGCTAAGCATAAAACCTGATCAGCTTTAGATGGGAATATGTAGGAGTCTCAACCTGATAATAAGGTAGATTCCTCCTGTGTTTACAATGCTAGTCCCTAGATCAATAGCTAGCATCCACAGTATAGATGTAATATCAAGAAACAAAGGTCATAATATAACTTTATAACCAGGAATAACATAAGTTTTTTACATATTTTCATAGCTCATTTGGCTATTACATTACATTGCAGCGGAATAACTATAGTCATGGGTCCTTCATCTTCAAAGTGCCACAGGCAGATGTTGGTTGTAGACTTTGTAATCCTAATCAAACAATCCTCATTCAAATCAATCAAACCTGCAACATTACAAGTTACAGCAACAAGGGTCAATACATTTTGAATTGTATTGGCAAGCTTCACTTGTATGCATAATAAGAGTGGATCCTATCAATACATGCATATTTGGCTAAGTAGAGTTTAAGTATTGTTTGCACAAAGCAATATTTTATCCTATCTTTTCAAAAATGGTTTTAGTCCTTTGTCAAATCTCTTTTCCAAGAATCCCTTGAACTCCTTGGTAGAAACTCAAGTGTTCAAGTCCTTGTCAAAATCTCTTGAGCCACTTGGTAACCCCAAGTGCAACAAGCTTTAAAATCTCATGAGTTCCTTGGTAACCCCAAGTACAACATGCTTTAACAAAATCTCTTTGAATTCCTTGGTAGACACACAAGGGCATCAAGTTTTTATTTTAGAAGTTAGAATGTCGAGATCTCCCATAGTTCAAACTTTAGTTGCTCAGTATTGTCCATAACCGGGGACACGGCTAAGTACTTAGATTTTATTAACTTCTGCGGAAGGAGTACACTTTACCCACATGTCACAATCCCATCTTGTTGCCACCGGTGGCCCTCTGGGATTAGTGCTCACCAAGATGGAGTACCGGCGTGAGAGTGTGAAGTCTTTCCAAAAGGTCCTCCCATACATCATTGCTAGCTTGTCTTCAGCTCCCATGAAGCATTCCAGATCCCCATGTCCGATAACTAAAGACAATGTATGGGTCTTCCTAATGTAGTTGACTAAGCCAGAGCCATAATAGCATGTGGTTGCACACGAAAGCCACAATTGGAGAAACATGTTCAATCTCTAAGTTTCCTAGGTGGTTTTCTTTTGGAGCACAACACAAAGTGATTCCCATAGACATGGTTCCTTTTGTTTCCACCTTCTCCAAAACTTAAAGTATCCACCACCTAGGTGGTTCATTGAGTCCTTGTTTTATTATGTAAAACATAAGTCCTTTTCTCAACCTTTGTAAAATCTCAACATGTATCTCTTTTCAAAATAAAGCATGGCTAAGCATGTACAACTACAATATTTTCACTAAGGAGTGTATAGGGAATCCTATTAGGATTTAGCATAGCATAAGTAATAAGATATCTTTTTCATGCATGTTTTCATAATCCACTAAGTATAATGAAAATAATAAGGCATTTGTATGATAGAGTAACTTGCCTTTTTGGTAGAGAATGAGGTTTTACTCCTTGATCTTTCTAGTCTCTCACTTTGCTAATTTCAATACAATCATTCAAGCAAGCATAGTATCAAGTAGCATTCCAAACCAATATTCAAACAACATTTCACACACACAAAGCAATGGATTCTAAGTCATGCATAGGAACATGCTTAAGATGGTTTTATTCATAAGGGAGGTCTCCACTAGGCTTATAACCTTGTAAGGTCCACATTGGTCATTTACCAAAATGGCAAAGTCATTTGCAAAAGGCTTTAGTCCATAAACCATTTTTAAAATCCAACCATCATTTCATGTGGTGAAAAATATTCTTATCAAAGCAAAACTTTATGTTTTTCACCAAGTGAGTTACCATTTGCAAAGCTTCGTGTTTTGGGTCAGTAGGTTTGGTCCAAAACATTTTCCCAAAGTTTTCTTTGCAAAAACATTTCCATAATAAAATCAATAATTTTATTTGGCTAGAAAATGGCTAAGTCAAATAATTCAACCCAAATTTTACCCAAAATCATTTTTAACACCAAGGGTTGGTTCCTAGGGTCAGTAAGGTCACAACAAACCATTTTGCAAAAGTTTTAACCATAAATTCAATTTTAAACAATTTTTCTACTCTAAATAAGCAAACAAATGACTCTGCAAAATCAAGCAAACTAACATATACTATTTTCTAAACTAAGGCCACAGTTGGCTAGGGCTTGCTCTCCTGAATCCAACGACATAAAATTTGCAATTTTTGGACGTGTGGATCCAAAGATACAAAGGTTTGAAGTGTGCAAATAATTCTGTTTTCAAATCTGTTTTTAAACAAAATAGACGACACGCGGCGTGATTTCATTGGACGGTACCGCTTCGCGCGGATCGTGCTCTATAGAGAGTTGGATCAAGTTAGATCGTATGGTTCTAGAAGCGTACCCCTTCGGCGTTAAATGATCTATCTAGTGCGTCCGATCCAGATCCAACGGTGCTGGCGAGTTTGACCAAAAGGGGGCGGCGCTGACGGTGGCTAGCGGCGGCGCACGGCCAGGCGGTGGCTCTGCGGTGGTTCTAGGAAGCGAGGCAGACGGAGAGTGCGCTCACCGGGTTCAGGAGGTCACGACGATGCTCAACGTGTCGATGGTTCGACGAGGGGCGTTCTGGTCCGATGTGGATTGCTCGCCGGAGTAGGTGGCGGCGTCGGGCGGCTCTGGTCGACGGTGGGGGTGAGGCTACAAGGCACAGGAGGACAAGATAAGAGGTCATTGAGCGCGAGGAAGAGTAGATCTTGCATGCCCGAACGAGAGGAAAGGGTGGATGCATACCAGAAGTGCTCGTCGGAGTTAAGCCAGACGGTGGCGACGGTAGGAGTCATCATTGCAGATCGCCCTAAGGCAAGACAGGAGCACGTTCAGATGCGCAAGAGCAAGGCGATGCTGTGTGCGTGAACGAGAGGGGTCGGGGCGGTCTGGTTCACCTGGAAGTCGTCGTCGGATTAGAAACAGACGGTGGCGCTGTCGGAGCTTGTCAAAGTCGACGCTCTGGGGCGCCCGCGGTTGAATGAAGGGCACGGGGAGAAGCGTCTGGGAGTGGGGAAGGTGTGTGCTAGGTCGAGGAGGCACGGGGCGTTGCGGTGCTGCCGGAATTGGCGAGGAGGGTCGTCGGAGCAGAGGCGGTGTTCGAGTCAAATTGGGGCAGCCTCGGGGCAGAAAGGGAATGGCGACAGAGGAAAAGGGAGGGGGAGATGCAGGCGCTTAATATCGTGCAGTCACGGCGAGATTAACGCGCGGCATTACTGTGAATTGAACGCGGCATTCAAAGGTAGCAACGGCAGCGAGGTTTGGGGGTGACAGGGTCGCGTGGGGAGGACGATGAACAGTGATAAGTGGGGTCGGTCAGTCAGTGGAAAAGGAGCGAGGAGGGGGTCCACCAGTCATTGGTGTTGCGGGTCAGGGAGTTGGTGCCAAACGTCTTCTTCGGGGGAAAGAAGTTGGGCTGGTTGGTGGGCTTCCTGGGCTTGGCCGGCTGGGTCAGGTCCATTTCATATTTTTTTCCTGTTTCTGAATCTTTTTCCTTTTTCAAATTTTATTTCCTGTTTTGAATTTCCAAACAATCAAACAAGGTTCAAATCAATTCAAACAACAACCAAACTTTGTAATAATGAAATTAGTTTCTGTTCAGTAACATGAACCAAAATCCAAATTCAATTAATAATTTTTAATAATAGGGTCCATTATTAATTAACTAAATAGATGTATCATTTATTAAATCCATAGGTTTTGATTTAATTCAAAGCTCCACTTGAGGACTAAATAATTTTTAAACCATTCAGTAGGTTGTATTAAGGAATATTTGGAAAGCTTGTTTAAAATAAAGTAGTCTTTTATTTTAGGGTCCATTAATATTAAACAAAATGGGCCTTAGTTATTAAATCAAATAGAGTTTGATTTTTATTAATAAAATCTTTATTTGAAACCTAAATGTTTTCAAAATCAAATCAGTAGGTTTAATAAAGAATACTTGGAAACTTGTTTAAAACTAATAACCTTTTATTTTAGAGTCCATTATTAATTAAACATAATAGACTTTTCATTATTAAATCAAATAGGATTTGTTTTATTGAGATATTTATTTTGAAATCTAAAAATAAAGCCAAAACACTTTAGTAGGTTTTATTTGTAAATATCAAATATTTGGGAAAACTTATTTTAAATAAATTAATAAGTTTTGATGTTTCAATTTAAATTGGTAAAACCTTTTATTTTAATAAGGTTGGATATTAAATCCTTATTAATTTATTTAAATAAACCTTTGCTAATTTTATTTAAAATAAAATGTTTTAATTCCCAAAGTTTGGCCAAGGTTTAATTTGGCTTTATAAAATATTCTTTATTTATAAACTTCTATTTTATTTGAAAATTAATCTTTTCACTTAAGAGTATCAAAATAGTATTTCCAAATGTTTTTATTTTTCCTTTTATTAAATGTTTATCCTTTTAGATCCCTTTAGGTTTTATTTAATTCAAATGGGTTTGAAGTTCCAATTGAATTCAAAAAAAAATTTCTTCTGGCTCTGAAAATCAGACAAAGTTTTATTTTATTCATTTATTTTCACATAACAAGATTTGGAAAATCTTGGGATGTGACAGGCTACCACCCTTAAAATAAATCTCGTCCCGAGATTTGGGGAGGCTAGGGGTTACAAGCAGGCTCAAAACAACTAGGGTACTACCACCCTTAAAAATTTTCAAACAAAAAATTACATATTGGCCTTCTTGGGATCCTGGGAAATTTCTCTAAGCAACCATTTGCATTGAGTCCTTTATTTCCATACTTGACTCATGGGCCAAGGTTGAGATTCTTCATAGACTTGTTTAACTTGTTCTTCATCTTTTCTGGACAATTGCTTGCATAGTGGCCTAGTTCCTTGCATTTGAAACACATCACTTGGCTGATATCTTTCTTTTCCTTTGGTATCATTGCCTTTTGTTTGTTTCTTCGGTTCTTCTTCTTTTCTGGGCATTCATTGGCATAGTGTCCCATCTCTTTGCAATTGTAACATTTCTCTTGAGTAATATCCTTCTTGTTAGGGTTGGGGCATTTCTTCTTCTTCTTGGGTCTCTCCAAAGCTAGGAGTTCTTCTAGTTCATGCTCTTCAGAGGTGGGGGATCTTTCTCTCTTCTTGAGGCATTGATCTTCATGCTCCTTGGATGCATGATCCTTGTATCTAAAAACATTGCTATCTTGGGTTCCTTCTAGAATAACATCTTTGTCATCCTTGTTGTCATTAGCTCTTTGGGAAAAGTTTTCTCCCATGTTGATCATTTGAGTAACCAATCCTTGTAACATTTGGGATTGAAGGAAGATTAGAATAGGCAAGATATTTCTAAGGAATCAATTCTAGTCACACACATCACAATTCACACAAACAATGTGCATGCAATCACAAGTCAAACATTTCACTCAAACAAGGTTCAAGCACATACTTTGTCAATAAAATATTCGTTACACCACATAAGTTGGTGGTTTTGACTACTAGTATATGGTGGTCCATCTATATGGTTCACTTGTGATCTTTCCTTCCTTCATGATTTACTTGAGATCATGGTTTCCTTGAGAAAAGCACTTGGTCACAATACTTTAAAGTTGTTGAGGGCTCCTTCTTATTTTGCATTCCCTCAGTCTCTAAATTTTGAGTAAGATTTCCTTGTCTTACTTGTAGTCCTTAGTGGTATCCAAGTTGGAAGTCCTTGGTGAATATGCTGAAGATGTTGAAGTCATTAGAGTTGAAGAAGTTGAAGTCATTAGAGTTGAAGATGTTTGAAGAAGTCCTTTACACATGGTGTAGTCTTTGGCCATGGGGTAGGTTTTTCCATCAAGTTGAAGTAGAAGAGATGTAGAGTTGAAACCAAAATGGTGGAGGAAAGAGTTTACAAGTGTTTTTGTAAATAAGTTTTTGGAACAAATACAACTCCTATTTTCTAAGGGTTTTTCTCCAATCCTAGGTTTACAAATCCTACAGGCAACACAATGCTCTGATACCATCTGTAGGAGTCTCAACCTGATAATAAGGTAGATTCCTCATGTGTTTACAATGCTAGTCCCTGGATCAATAGCTAGCATCCACAGTATAGATGTAATATCAAGAAACAAAGGTCATAATATAACTTTATAACCAGGAATAACATAATTTTTTTTACATCTTTTCATAGCTCATTTGGCTATTACATTACATTGCAGCGGAATAACTATAGTCATGGGTCCTTCATCTTCAAAGTGCCACAGGCAGATGTTGGTTGTAGACTTTGTAAACCTAATCAAACAATCCTCATTCAAATCAATCAAACCTGCAACATTACAAGTTACAGCCACAAGGGTCAATACATTTTGAATTGTATTGGCAAGCTTCACTTCTATGCATAATAAGACTGGATCCTATCAATACATGCATATTTGGCTAAGTAGAGTTTAAGTCTTGTTTGCACAAAGCAATATTTTATCCTATCTTTTCAAAAATGGTTTTAGTCCTTTGTCAAATCTCTTTTCCAAGAATCCCTTGAACTCCTTGGTAGAAACTCAAGTGTTCAAGTCCTTGTCAAAATCTCTTGAGCCACTTGGTAACCCCAAGTGCAACAAGCTTTAAAATCTCATGAGTTCCTTGGTAACCCCAAGTACAACATGCTTTAACAAAATCTCTTTGAATTCCTTGGTAGACACACAAGGGCATCAAGTTTTTATTTTAGAAGTTAGAATGTCGAGATCTCCCATAGTTCAAACTTTAGTTGCTCAAGATTGTCCATAACCGGGGACACGGCTAAGTACTTAGATTTTATTAACTTCAGAAGGAGTACACTTTACCCACATGTCACAATCCCATCTTGTTGCCACCAGTGGCCTCTTTGGATTAGTGCTCACCAAGATGGAGTACCGCAGATCGAGAGTGACGAAGTCTTCCCAAAAGGTCCTCCCATACATCATTGCTAGCTTGTATTCAGCTCCCATGAATCATTCCAGATCCCCATGTCCGGTAACTAAAGACAATGTATGGGTCTTCCTAATGTAGTTGACTAAGCCAGAGCCATAATAGCATGTGGTTGCACACGAAAGCCACAATTGGAGAAACATGTTCAATCTCTAAGTTTCCTAGGTGGTTTTCTTTTGGAGCACAACACAAAGTGATTCCCATAGACATGGTTCCTTTTGTTTCCACCTTCTCCAAAACTTAAAGTATCCACCACCTAGGTGGTTCATTGAGTCCTTGTTTTATTATGTAAAACATAAGTCCTTTTCTCAACCTTTGTAAAATCTCAACATGTATCTCTTTTCAAAATAAAGCATGGCTAAGCATGTACAACTACAATATTTTCACTAAGGAGTGTATAGGGAATCCTATTAGGATTTAGCATAGCATAAGTAATAAGATATCTTTTTCATGCATGTTTTCATAATCCACTAAGTATAATGAAAATAATAAGGCATTTGTATGATAGAGTAACTTGCCTTTTTGGTAGAGAATGAGGTTTTACTCCTTGATCTTTCTAGTCTCTCACTTTGCTAATTTCACTACAATCATTCAAGCAAGCATAGTATCAAGTAGCATTCCAAACCAATATTCAAACAACATTTCACACACACAAAGCAATGGATTCTAAGTCATGCATAGGAACATGCTTAAGATGGTTTTATTCATAAGGGAGGTCTCCACTAGGCTTATAACCTTGTAAGGTCCACATTGGTCATTTACCAAAATGGCAAAGTCATTTGCAAAAGGCTTTAGTCCATAAACCATTTTTAAAATCCAACCATCATTTCATGTGGTGAAAAATATTCTTATCAAAGAAAAACTTTATGTTTTTAACCAAGTGAGTTACCATTTGCAAATCTTGGTGTTTTGGGTCAGTAGGTTTGGTCCAAAACATTTTCCCAAAGTTTTCTTTGCAAAAACATTTCCATAATAAAATCAATAATTTTATTTGGCTAGAAAATGGCTAAGTCAAATAATTCAACCCAAATTTTACCCAAAATCATTTTTAACACCAAGGGTTGGTTCCCAGGGTCAGTAAGATCACAACAAACCATTTTGCAAAAGTTTTAACCCTAAATTCAATTTTAAACAATTTTTCTACTCTAAATAAGCATACAAATAACTCTGCAAAATCAAGCAAACTAACATATACTATTTTCTAAACTAAGGCCACAGTTGGCTAGGGCTTGCTCTCCTGAATCCAACGACATAAAATTTGCAATTTTTGGACGTGTGGATCCAAAGATACAAAGGTTTGAAGTTTGCAAATAATTCTGTTTTCAAATCTTTTTTTAAACAAAATAGACGACACGCGGCGTGATTTCATTGGACGGTACCGCTTCGCGCGGATCGCGCTCTGTAGAGAGTTGGATAAAGTTAGATCGTATGGTTCTAGAAGCGTACCCCTTCGGCGTTAAATGATCTATCTAGTGCGTCCGATCCAGATCCAACGGTGCTGGCGAGTTTGACCAAAAGGGGGCGGCGCTGACGGTGGCTAGCGGCGGCGCACGGCCAGGCGGTGGCTCTGCGGTGGTTCTAGGAAGCGAGGTAGACGGAGAGTGCGCTCACCGGGTTCAGGAGGTCACGACGATGCTCAACGTGTCGATGGTTCGACGAGGCGTTCTGTCCGATGTGGATTGCTTTCGGAGTAGGTGGCGGCGTCGGCTCTGACGGTGGGGGTGAGGCTACAAGGCACAGGAGGACAAGATAAGAGGTCATTGACGCAGCGAGGAAGAGTAGATCTTGCATGCGAACGAGAGGGAAAGGGTGCGGATGCATACCGAAGTGCTCGTCGGAGTTAAGCGACGGTGGCGGCGTAGAGTCATCATTGCAGATCGCCCTAAGGCAAGACAGAACACGTTCAGATGCGCAGAGCAAGGCGTCTTGTGTGCGTGAACGAGAGGGTCGGGCGGTCTGTTCACCCGGAAGTCGTCGGATTAGAAATGCAGGCGGTGGCTTCGGAGCTTGTCAAAGTCGACGCCTGGGCGCCCATGGTTGAATGAAGGCACGGGAGGCGTGCCCGGGAGTGGGGAAGGTGTGTGCTAGGTCGAGGAGGCACGGGCGTTGCGTCTGCCGGAATTGGCGAGGAGGGTCGTCGGAGCAGGCGGTGTTCGAGTCAATTGGGCAGCCTCGGGCGCGAAGGAATGGCGCAGAGGAAAGGGAGGGAGATGCAGCGCTTAATATCGTGCGATCGGCGAGATTAACGCTGCAAATCTGTGGAATTGAACGCGGCATTCAAAGGTAGCAACGGCAGCGAGGTTTGGGGGTGACAGGGTCGCGTGGGGAGGACGATGAACAGTGATAAGTGGGGTCGGTCAGTCAGTGGAAAAGGAGCGAGGAGGGGGTCCACCAGTCATTGGTGTTGCGGGTCAGGGAGTTGGTGCAAAACGTCTTCTTCGGGGAAAAGAAGTTGGGCTGGTTGGTGGGCTTCCTGGGCTTGGCCGGCTGGGTCAGGTCCATTTCATATTTTTTTCCTGTTTCTGAATCTTTTTCCTTTTTCAAATTTTATTTCCTGTTTTGAATTTCCAAACAATCAAACAAGGTTCAAATCAATTCAAACAACAACCCAACTTTGTAATAATGAAATTAGTTTCATCAGAACATGAACCAAAATCCAAATTCAATTAATAATTTTTAATAATAGGGTCCATTATTAATTAACTAAATAGATGTATCATTTATTAAATCCATAGGTTTTGATTTAATTCAAAGCTCCACTTGAGGACTAAATAATTTTTAAACCATTCAGTAGGTTGTATTAAGGAATATTTGGAAAGCTTGTTTAAAATAAAGTAGTCTTTTATTTTAGGGTCCATTAATATTAAACAAAATGGGCCTTAGTTATTAAATCAAATAGAGTTTGATTTTTATTAATAAAATCTTTATTTGAAACCTAAATGTTTTCAAAATCAAATCAGTAGGTTTAATAAAGAATACTTGGAAACTTGTTTAAAACTAATAACCTTTTATTTTAGAGTCCATTATTAATTAAACATAATAGACTTTTCATTATTAAATCAAATAGGATTTGTTTTATTGAGATATTTATTTGAAATCTAAAAATAAAGCCAAAACACTTTAGTAGGTTTTATTTGTGAATATCAAATATTTGGGAAAACTTATTTTAAATAAATTAATAAGTTTTGATGTTTCAATTTAAATTGGTAAAACCTTTTATTTTAATAAGGTTGGATATTAAATCCTTATTAATTTATTTAAATAAACCTTTGCTAATTTTATTTAAAATAAAATGTTTTAATTCCCAAAGTTTGGCCAAGGTTTAATTTGGCTTTATAAAATATTCTTTATTTATAAACTTCTATTTTATTTGAAAATTAATCTTTTCACTTAAGAGTATCAAAATAGTATTTCCAAATGTTTTTATTTTTCCTTTTATTAAATGTTTATCCTTTTAGATCCCTTTAGGTTTTATTTAATTCAAATGGGTTTGAAGTTCCAATTGAATTCAAAAAAAATTCTTCTGGCTCTGAAAATCAGACAAAGTTTTATTTTATTCATTTATTTTCACATAACAAGATTTGGAAAATCTTGGGATGTGACAGAATACTTGGTGGAAAATGGTTATGAAAACCTTAGAATGATGAGTCATTCTATTGAAATGTTTTGACATGTGTTTCCGAACACCAGATGATTTTGATGATGAAAATGTTGAGGCCCGAGCCTTAGCCCTTTATAAAACTGATGGTTGTCTGGATGCGATACCATTCCAATTTTACCGTACAACCACAATACCCGAGAATTGGGTAGGGCTTGAATGGAAACTTATATACCTTAGTATGGGTTCCCTCACGGCCAAGGTCTGAGCTCAGGCTACCTTGTGAAGATTGTCCACCTGTGCAGTACCCAAGATGACAGTTGGTCATGGTTGGGAGGCCAAACTCACAGGAGAGGTGCCTATACTAGGGCGTGTAATCGAAAGGTTAGGATTGATTATCCGCATACTGAGTATGGTGAATTCAGGATTTTTTCCTGACGGATGTATCGAATGTTGTGGTGAAAGTGTACAGTCTCTTCAGAGTGTCAAACTATTAGAATAGCCGTGTCATGTTATGGACAGATTAGTGGCCATCTTTTCCCCGTCAGATGTTTTCAAAATGAGTTGTGAAATGAATTGAGACTTTGACTTGACCGCAACAGAGTTGTGATATGAAATTCAAGTTCCCACTTAGGTGTTATAAAACTTCAACTAGCTTTTCTTGCTTCGGAACTTAGTAGAGGTAAATCTGGATTTTTGCAAAACAACCCTAGAGCTTAGTGTCCTACTACAAAAACCCCTTCCCTTGTTAGTATTAGTTTGCGAGTACTTAAAGAGTACTCATGGCTTTATCCCTGGCTATTCCCGTGGCCAGACTATGAAGAGGAGTACCAGGAGGATGGACCCCAAGAAGGTTACGACAACTAGGATCATCTCCCATCGTCAGCTTTCCTGTGACCCCAAAGATGGAGCCTCGCCTATGCTACCTTTATTATTACGTATTTCCGCTGCTTGAGTTGTATTAAGAACTGGATCATGAGATCCTTATTTGTGAAAGACCTTATGTATGGTTTGTAATGGATGATGTACTGTGGTATCCAAATATGTTATGTCTCGCAAAAATGGTAATACTGGGATTGCGATGTATGGCATAACAGGCATCTGGGATTAAAAATCCGGGTGTTGACATCCAACAATCCAAAATCCTTGATCTTTGGAGAATCGAAGGAGGAGGCCTTAATCTATAGCTTCACCAAGAGAGATTTTCATTTCACCCTCATTCACTTGAGGGCCCCATGCTCTAGGGTTTCTTTTGGAAACCCTTACTCTTTTTTTCATTCTTACAAGCTAGTCTTTGATTATTTGGCTTGCTTGTATTCGGGAGTCTCCAATTCAGTTGTGGATGTGTGCCTCGAACTTGTTGTAAAGGTGCCGGCTTCCACCTCGAAAGTTGTCGATATAGTGGAAGAGGTAAATCGAACCCGTTGGGGTGAGGTTCATCGGAAAATAAGGGAGTCCTCTCGTGGAGTTGGTGGTTTGAAACCACCCCCTCTCCAAATGCAGACGTACTTCCCCTCAAAAGGAAGGAACTACGGGAAACAAATCATTGTGTCTCTACGTGCTCCACTTTGGTGACTTCTATCCTTTACCGCACTTTACTTATCTTTTTCTTGCTTAGTGTTGTGCTAGGTTAACATATAGGTAAGTTCACCATAGTTGCATAATCTAGAGAGTTTATCTTTTGTGTCAAACCCTAATTTGAAAAAGAGTAAAATTTGAAGTAGCACCTATTCACACACCCCCTCTAGGTGCCCATACGATCCTTTCAGTTGGTATCACAGCCTCGGCTCTTTATTCGGGCTTTACCGCCTAAGAGTAAATGGGTAGCCAAGTAGGAGAAGATGGTGGTGATACTAGTAACATGGTGTCCATCGAGGATCTCAAGAATTTGGAAACAAGCTTGATCTCCACCCTGGGCAACAAAATAAAACAATTGCACGACCTAGTTAAGAAACTTGTTAAAGATAAATTAGCCTCACCACCTCCTCCTCCTCCTCTAGAGGAAGCTCCACCACCACCAAAGGTGAATGCCTCGGCATCACCCACGGTTGTGGTTGTGGGGGATAGCCATGACAACACTAATCCCTCCACCAAAAAGGATGATGGGAAGGTAGAGCACCATGAGGTTCCCAATTGGTACTCTATCGACCCACCTATCCCTCACCCACATATCAACAATAGAGGTGACCCACCTAAGCTAGCTAAAACTTCATTTGCTCACTAGCAATCATTAATGAAATCTCATGTGTGCAGCTCTTGCATTGAATTGTGGAAAATCATTGAAGAAGGACTCCGAATTGTGGATCCAACCAACTTTACAAGAAGAGAAGTTGTCAATAGACAACTCAATGCCACCGCTTTGCACATGATTCAACAAGGTTTGGGTACAAAAGATTACCCTCACATTGAACACCTCAACACCACCAAGGAAGCTTGGGATGCCCTCACTAAGCTATATGTTGGAAATGAGAGCATGAGAAGAAATCGATATGATGCACTGAGCAATGAAGCTGAAGGCTTATATATGAAGGATGATGAAGATCATGAAGACATGTATCGAAGGCTCAAGTCCACTGCCACCACCTTTAGGAATGTGGGTGCCTCACATGTGAATGATGCTTGGATAAAAAGGAAATATGTGAGTGCACTCATGCCCTTTGAGCCCACTAACTTGAAGAGTCTACAAGGAAGACACAACTACCATCTCATGACCTCCAATGAAGTTATGCAAGAGATGGCCACTTTCAAGATTGCTTCCAAAGATGCCCGTGCTCGAGCTATTGGAATGAGCAGGGGCATCAACATTGCCTTAAAGGCCAAAGTTGTGGAGTATGTGGATGAAGAAGAGGGTGATGAAGGCTTGTCTATGATCCACCTCGATCATGTCAAGGTTTCTCATGGTGAGTACATGGCCTTCTATGCTAGAAACTTTTGGAAATACCCCGCCAAGGCCAATTTGGAGATGCAACGAAGAAGCAACCCAAATGGGAGAAGAGATAATGGATCAAAATTGATAACTTGCTTCAATTGTGGTGACCTCTACCATTTTGTAGACGGTTGTCCCTATGAGAAAAGATAATATCATGGGGATAAACTTGTGTTAAATAAAAACTCCAAGGCTCCATTTAAGAAACCCTTCATCAAGAAGAATCCCACCAATAAGAAGTCGGGTGAAATTGTCTTGATAACACATGAAGAATTCTCCTCCGACAATGAAGATGATGAAGAGGAAACTTCAAGTGGTTTGGCTACACTTGCCACTACTTCTATTCCCACTTTCTCCCTATTTGACTCTCCAAATGAGAATGTCTCCAACAAGAATGCCACTTGTCTTATGGAAAGAGGAACGGAGGTATTATCATCTCCTCACCCCTCCTCTTTGATTGATGATGAACTTGATGAGGAAATATCTCTTGAGGTCAAAGAGGAATTAGTTGCTTTTGATGTGTTTATGACTAACTTGCATGGGGAGCACAAGATGCATTTTGTGAACCTCTTAAATCAACTTTCTCACACACAAGAGCTTCTTGATGAAAGATGTAAACTTGGTAGAGAGCATATTAGTGAGATGGAGGCTTTAACCAATGCTCTAGAAGAAGAGCAAGACACTAGGTTGTTTCTTGAAGAAAAGCTTGAAGGCCTAGATGAGGAAAATAATCAAATTATTATAAACTCATAAAGGAACGTGATCATGTCATTGTTAAGTACAAAAAGGCTAAAAGGGACAAGATTGAGTTTGGTGTTGTTCATGAAAAACTTGCCGAGGACTTTAGGAAACTTGACAAGGCACACAAGGACTTGGAGAGTGAACTCTTGTCACTCACAAAGTCTCGTGAAAAACATCAAACTCAATTGACTAATATTGTTTCACCTAGTACTTTCATTCCTTCTAGTAGTACAAATACAATTTAAGAAAATTCTAGGTTGAAGGGGGAGCTTGCTAATGCCACTTTTCCCAAAGGAAACAAGTCCATTGATGACCTTTTGAGTAAGAAAAGACCAAATGGTGTGAAAGGGGGCATTGGCTTTTTCTCTAAATCCAATAAGAAGAACAACAACGACAAGAAGGCCAAGCTCGCAAAGCAAAATACAAGGTCATTGTGGGTAGTAAGACCACAAGTGGCAAAACCATGTCACATGATGACTTTGCAGGAAGTGCTAACCCTCACTATGTATTAATGCGTGATTATTATGGTGATGTATATGCACAACATGTTTGTCCGTTTGATGGTTATATTGCTTGGTCTATTTGGGTTCCCAAGACCCTTGTTGCTAACAAAAGAGGACCCGTTGAAAAATGGGTACCTAAAAGCTAGTTTGATCTCTTGTAGACCTATTCTTCCGGAGGATCAAAGTGGGTGCTTGATAGTGGATGCACAAGTCATATGACCGGAAGCAAAACTATTGTCAATGAGTTGAGACCAAATGATGATCAAATAACCGTGATATATGCCGACAAATCAAAGTCTAAGGTAATGGGTTTTGGCAAAGTTGTGGTTGCTCATGATATTACACTCGTGGATGTCATGCTTGTTGAAACCCTTGGATATAATTTACTTTCAGTCCGTGCTCTTGGAAAGATGGGATTTTTCATATTTATTGATAATGATATTGTGATCCTCTTGTGGAGCAAGTCTCTAAAGGTCGCTTTCGTTGGGTACATCGAAAATGACTTGTATGAGGTGGACTTCTCGGGGAAAACCACTACAAGTGTGATGTGCTTATTCGGAAAGACCAATGTGGGTTGGATATGGCATCGCCGACTATCCCATGTCAACATGAGAACTTTGCAAATTCTCCACAAGGGTGGCCATATTTTTGGACTAAAAGAAAATGTTTGTTTTGCCAAAGATCGTGTGTGTAGGGCTTGTGTTGAAGGAAAGATGCATGATTCTCCCCATAAGCCAAAGAACTTCATCAAGTCCAAGTGGATCTTGGAGCTCCTTTATGTGGATCTCTTTGGTCCTCCATCTCATGCAAGTCTTGGTGGGAAGAAATATTGCTTGGTGATTGTTGATGACTATTCAAGATACAGATGGGTATACTTCTTCAAGTTGAAGAGTGAGACCCAAGAAAATTTCATCGAATTCATCAACATGGTTCAATGTCAACACAATCTCCCAGTGTTGGTGATAAGGAGTGACAACGACACCAAATTCAAGAACTACACCTTAAATGGATTTCTTAGTGACTAGGGGATAAAACATCAATATTCTGCTGCATATACCCCTCAACAAAATGGTGTAGCTGAGAGGAAGAACCAGACTCTTATTGATATGGCAAGGTCCATGTTGGCAGAATTTAAGTCTCCCTACAACTTTTGGGCTGAGGCAATCTCCACTGCATGCCATGCTTCAAACCGGTTCTACCTCCGCAAATAATTGATCAAGACTCCATATGAAATTCTTACCAGTAACAATCCCAACGTTTCATACTTCCGGGTGTTTGGTTGTAAGTGTTTCTATCAAATTAAGGGTGTTCGTTTGTCCAAGTTTGATTCCAAAGCATTAGAGGGTATTTTTATTGGCTATGGTCTCAAATCCCACACTTATAGAATCTATGATAAAATCTTTGGAGGTGTCATACAATCTTGTTGTGTGGTGTTCGAAGAATATGATGGTCCCCAAGGGGGCATGTTGATGTATGTGATGTAGATGATGAAATGCCTCAAGATGCCATAATAAGAATGGGTGTGGGATTCATCCTCCCTGTTAAGGAACCCCTTGTGGTGGATCAAGAAGAACAATGCTCTACTCAAGTGTAGCCCTCATCTTCACAACATCAACAAGCACCTACTATTGAGGATAATGATGACCCAAGCCAAAGACAAGTTGTGGACCCTCAACAAGTTGATCAAGCAGAAACTTCTAGCCATGAGGAACATGACTCTCCTCTTACCAAATTGTCTAGTGACGCTCAGTCTATTGTTCAAGGCAAGTTTATAGAGTCCACCATAAGATCAGCTCAATGCCTGTCTAGAAGTGTGCCGGATCAAGACCAAGGTTAATCTATGCCTCATGATGATGAGAATGATCCCAGTGAATATCAAGGTCAAGATTATGGTCTAGACGAGGACCAAAATGATGAAGATATCCCCACAAGAAACAACAAGGAGATCAAAACTCGTCGCCAAGCTAGAGTGGATATAATGTTGGAATTAAGAGACCACACTCTTGAGAATGTGGTTGGGGATGTCCACTAGAGCTCAATTGGAGATTTTTGGTGAACACCAAGCTCACATTTCCATGGTGGAGCCAAAGAAAGTATGGGAAGCTCTTGAAGATTCGGATTGGGTGGAAGCAATGCATAAAGATCTCAACAACTTTGAGAGAAACAAAGTATGTAAGTTAGTTTAAAAGCCAAAATATTGCCGCAATGTTATAGGCACCAAGTGGATATTCAAGAACAAGCAAGATGAGCATGGAATTGTTGTGAGTAACAAGGAAAGATTGGTTGCACAAGGGTTCTCTCAAATTGAAGGCATTCATTATGGAGAGACATATACACCCGTAGCTCGCCTTGAGTCCATATGTATCCTTCTTGCTTATGTTGCACGTCATAACTTTAAATTGCAACAAATGGATGTAGAAAGTGCATTCCTAAATGGTCCATTGCATGAGTTGGTATATGTAAAGCAACCCCCATGGTTCGAGGATCCCAACTTCCCAAACCATGCCTACAAACTTGATAAGGCACTCTATGGGCTCAAACAAGCCCCACGCACGTGGTATGAGCACCTTAGAGAGTTGTTGTTAGACCATGGGTTTGAGGTTGGGAAAATCGATCCCACTCTTTTTACTAAGAAGGTTAATGGGGAGCTTTTTTGTATGCCTAATATATGTTGATGATATTATCTTTGGCTCATCTAACAAAGCTTTTAATGATGAATTCTCAAATCTTATGACTAATAGGTTCTAGATGTCTATGATGGGAGAATTGAGAGTATTTCTTGGTTTTGAGATCAAGCAAATAAGAGGAGGAACTTTCTTCAACCAATCCAAGTATACTCAAGACATGCTTAAGACATTCAACATGAAAGATCTAAATGGAGCTCCTACTCCCATGTCAACCAAGACTCATCTTGAACTAAATCCAAATGGTAAAGATGTGGATCAAAAGGTATACCGGTCTATGATTGGTTCTTTGTTTTACCTTTGTGCATCTAGACCCGATATTGTGTTGAGTGTAGGAGTGTGTGAAAGATATCAAGAAGATCCTAAATAAAGCCATTTTATGGTGGTCAAAACAATCTTCCGATATTTGGTTCATACCCCAAACTATGGTATTTTGTATCATAGGGGCTCAACATTCTCACTTTGTTAATAGTTGGATTCGGATTGGGCTGGTGATAAGGATGATAGGAAATCAACCTCCGGGGCTTTCCAATTCCTTGGTAGGTCCTTGGTGTGTTGGTCTTCTAAGAAGCAAAAATATATATCTCTCTCCACCACCGAAGCCGAATATGTGGCAGCTGCTAGTGCTTGTACTCAATTGTTATGGATTAGGCAAACTTTAAAGGAATACGATGTCCATTGTGACAAAGTGCCCCTTCTATGTGACAATGGAAGTGATATCAAGATTTCCTACAACCCGGTGGATCATACAAGGACAAAGCATATTGAGATTTGTCATCACTTTATTAGAGACCATGTTTCTCGAGGTGATATTGAGCTATCCTATGTGTCAACCAAAGACCAACTTGCCGACATATTCACGAAGCCACTTGATGAATCAAGGTTTTGCTATTTGAGAAATGAACTAAATATCATATATTCAAGGAGCTTGACTTGATCACCTTGCATACTCACCTATATCTTGAATCTTAGTTGGTTTAGGTGCAGGCATGGATATAAGGGAGTGTGGCCCTAATTGATTGGACTATCCCTCCCCCCCATTATGCCCAAAATGATAAAAAATCATTCCTCTTAATATCATTTTGTGATATGTGAGCTTCAATGATGAGTTTCGGTAATGGACCCAAGATATATCTTCGTGGTGCCAAGCCGAGTATACTCAAACATGGTGGCCTAGGCCACTTCCCTCTCACATTTGAGAGGTTGGCACTTCCTCGTTTTTGTCATTTGTTGTTTCGTTTGAATATTAGAGACATGCACTCTCATTTGGTTCTTGCTATATTTTCCCTATTCAGAGTGCATGTGTCCCTATTAGTTTGGTACTCTCAACCTAAGCCATTCTTACTCCCCATACAACCCCATATACTCTGCACAAGAACCCCCTCCTTTGTCCCAGGCTACTAGTTCTAGTGGAACCGGTACTATCAGATGGGAAGCGGTACTACCGGACCGGGCCAGTTCCCAGGTCGATGCCTGGAAACTATCTCAGGTCCGGTACTACCGGCCCAGAATACGGTACTACCGGTCATAAGACCGGTCCTATCGGTCGGTGTTTCTGGTAAAGGGTGTGACGCCGGGGGAGGCACCTATCAATGCCTCATCCCCCCCCCCCATTCTCCACTCCCAGCACCGCCGCCGCCGAAGCTCAGAACGCCACCGGATCTCCGCCTCCTCCTTCCTTCACCGGATCCTCACCAAATCCGGAATCCATGTGGGCTCCTCGTCATTCTCCACCGCCATTGACTCTGGTACAACCGCCCCTTCTCCTACTTCTTGTTTTTCTCCATTGGATCTAGGGTCACTTAGATTCATGTCCAAAAGCACTTGATTTGGGGTTGTACCGCGTGTATCTTGCTAGAAAATACTCCTTGCCTGAAGGAATCGTTGTTTTGTGAAGTTTTGATGACGATTTGTGGTCCTGTTCTACCGGATCTGCGTGTGTATCCTCCCGACCGGTAGTACCGGGATTTTTTTCCGATACTACCAATTTTCGGTACTACCGGACCTATCTGACAGCAAAATTTCGTAAAACCCTAGACTTCTTTGTGGAACTTTTTTCTTTCGGGTTCTTGTGCCCTTTGATGCGGCTCAGATCACTGTAGAGCTGCATTGGGGGACCCCAAGAGGAAGCAGCAAGTTTTTCCCTCAGTAAGAGACCAAGGTTATCGAACCAGTAGGAGGAAGGAAATGACTCAAAGTTGTTGCTAACAACTGGAAACCTGCACAACACAAACTCAAGACTTTGCCCTAGCGAACAGTGAGGTTGTCAATCTCATCGGTTTGCTGAAAACAAAGGATTAACTGTATGGTGTGGAAGGTAATGGTGATTTGCAAAAAGTAAATAGTAACAGTGGAAGATGTATCAATAGTAAAGATTGGACCGGGGTCCATAGTTCACTAGAGGTGTTCTCCATCAGATAAATAACATGGCATGATGGGTAAACAAATTACAGCAGGGCAATTGACAGGACAGAGCAAGGCATAACAATGCAATACTAATCATTCATGATCCTATGAGATTTTATTGGTCAATACAACAAGATACATAGACCGCCATCCAACTGCATCTATGACTAGTAATCCACCTTTAGGTTATCATATGAACCCCCTCCAGTATTAAGATGCAAGCAACGGATAAATGCTTTAAGCAAAGTGTGTAATGTAAACAATCCACTTGTTCCATGAACAAGAGACCGTTGTTTTCTCCCTAGTGACAACATCACATCTACAACCGTAGAGATTCTTATCACTTCCCTAGATTAAATAGAGGCATGAACCCACTATCAAGCATAAATAATCCCTCTTGGAGTAACTAGCATCTACTTGGCCAAGATAGCTACTAGAAACGGAGAGCATGCAAGATCACAAACAACACATACATGATAGAATCAACAAGGTAGGATCATTAACCAATCTGACATAGTAATCTCAATATCAATCGGATCACCGCAAACACAACATGCATGATTACAAATAGATGATCTTGATCATGAACGAAGCTCACAAGATCTAAACATGGTAGCACAAAGGAGGAGAAACAACCATCTAGCTACTAAATGGACCCGTAGTCCAAGGTGGAACTACTAACGCATCATACCGGAGGCTGGCATGGTGATGAAGAAGGCCTCCGGGATGATCTCTCCCCTCCGGCAGGGTGCCGGGAAGAGCTTCAGAGGCGAGGCAGGGGGCACCCGGGGTGGCCGCACCCCCCAGGCACGGGCCAGGCCTGTCCGCGTGGCTAGGGGATGTGGCCCCTTGGTGGCTCCCCTCCGTCTCTTATTCTGGCTCCGTGTTCCCCACGCTAAAATATTGACTTTGTCTTTTGTCCTGTCCAACTCCGATAATATTAATTTTCTGCCTTTTCTAGAACCAAAAACAGAAGAAAACAAGCAACTGGCACTGTGGCATCTTGTTAATAGGTTAGTCCAGAAAACATATAAAAACACCTCAAAGAGAAGACAAAGCAAAGCAAAGTAGATACTAAACAAGCATGGAACATAAAAAATTATAGATACGTTTTTGACGTATCAAGCATCCCCAAGCTTAACTCCTTCTCGTCCTCGAGTAGGTAAGTGATAAAAAGAATAATTTTTTAGGTGACATGCACCATCGAAATCAAGATTAAACCATTTGCAAGTATTGAAAGCTGGAATCAAAGTACTCTAAAAATGAGCATGAAAGATGAAGTTCTAACAATAAGACATAGTAACTATGCATGCAACATGAAAGGTTACAAACAAAGATCATGAATAACAATGTATTGAAAGACGTTTGTTTGTTTCACATATAGAAAACATAGAATAGTGGCATTCAACTTGTCCCTCATGGAGTAGCAAATAAATGCATAGGACACCTTCAAAGTTCATAAGAGTGACTAGATACAAATAGTTCAAGAACAAGCAATATCAATAATATGAATCAATCAATAAGTTTTGGGACAATGCACATAAAACTAAGAATGGCAACTATGCTCTCTTAATTGGTGCCTAATTATAGAAGGTGGGCACTCAATATAATGGTGGAAGAATGGCCCTTCATAAAAGGAAGCAGGGATTTCAAGTCTCATAAAGAGCTTCCAAAAATTATGGTACTTGTTAGCTTTCAGCTCTCATTGCCCCTATCATAAGCATCTTGAAGTGATTAAGGTTAAAGTGAACAAACTATGGAATATATGCTTGACAAAGTATAAGTTGGCAATCTCATGTCCCTTGAATACGAGGGCCGCTCCTCATGCTACTCAAGTTCAGTTAGCGGTAAGTTCTTGTCATAGTAAGTACATGTGTATCATAGAGAACCGCCAACGGGGTACCCCTTGCACATGATACAGGAGCTATCCCATAATCAAAATTACAAGGCAAGCATACAATGAGTATCTCAACAATCTTCTTATTTACCATGGGAAAACGGTGTTTTTTTCTCTCTTTCCTCTTTTCAATATGTGTCTTTTTTTCTTTTTCTCAATCTCTATTTCTTTTTTATAAGAAGAATGCTTCATAGATTGCTCACTATGGTGATGCTGCAAGTTTCCACCATTATTAGGCATGACATAGGCTAGCGGCCCAAGCATTTCTCTAACACACATACATAACTCCATGGACTTACAAGCTCCCATTTCATTTCACACCGACGACATCCATAAACAAAAGAGCATGATATCAACTGGGTACAACGTACAAGTGCAATGTTGAAAGTGTTCCCCATGACAGCATGGTTCTGCTAATTCCAACGAAGTGCAAGCATATACAACATAGATGACATAATGGTTCAAGTTTATTAGGGGCAAGAAAAAATAAAGTGTGCCATCAAGTTTGTGAGAGCTTTAATTACTAATTTTTCACATAACAAAATACTTTTTAATTGGAAGGTGGATGAAAACAAGAATATACTTGGAATGGTGTAACACACCATGCATAGCAATTTATAGTGGACACTTTGGAATAACTTGGTTTCTTGGGAGTTGGATGCATGAGTAGAGCTTACTCATACAAGTGGAGGCTATCAAAAGATTGGGAGCGACCAACTAAGAGAGCAATAATGGCCATAATCATGCAGAGCGACAAAACATTACTAATCAAAGCATAAAGTGGTACTACAAGTCAAAAACTAAATGATCATAGAGGCTAAGGTGACTGGTTCATAGTCATAACATGGTGTGAGCATGTGCCAAGTCAACCCAAACAAAGCATCAAAGGAGAATACCACAATACTATGCTTTTGTATGTTATAACAACGCATGATTCTTTCAAGGCACATTAAGCAATCCTAATTGTTTGGAAAAAATCATGCTACATCAATAATCACTAAGCATAGGGTCAAAACAACATCGAACATGACATGATAAAGTCTAACTCACAGTCAAAGCAAGCTCCTCTTGTACTACTAAAAGCAAGAACTTCCTACTCCTCTCCAACACCAATCAACTTATTTGAAACAACACGGCGAGAAGGGGGGTACAAACTAGTTTATTCAAGCAATCTAAGCAAACAAAAACCAAAAACAAAAACTAAGACGCTCCAAGAACAACACAACAGTGCATGAAACAATAAAAACGAAGTGTCTAGAAAGACCTGAGATTTTTAATGATGAAGAAGGGGATGCCTTGGGAATCCCCAAGCTTTGACGCTTGTACCTCTTGAATATTTCTTGGGGTGACATAAGGTGGCATCCCCAAGCTTGATCTTTCGTCCATTCTTCATCTCATTACATCATTCTTTCCTTACACCTGAAAATCTTCCTTCATACAAAACTTCACACAATCTTCATTAGCAACATTAGTGCATTCAAAAGATAATAGACCTTTGGGTTTAGTTTTAAAACAGAAAAAACTTTCACCAAAGACACGCGCTACTGTAGCAATTCCCTAAAAAAAGCTCAATTTCCCAAAAATAAACCCAAAAAGAAATCAATAAGAAGCAAATGTAAATAATGGCAGAAATTTGTCAAAGCAGACCAGCATGTAAAGACCGATTTTGTCGAAGACCTTCTGTTGCTCAAATCAAAAAGTGTTGAACTAACGAAATTTAGCTAACAACCTGTGGGGTTTATTCAGAAAATTACAGCTCAATCCGACTTACGAAAATGTTACAAGAATTTTTACAGTGGAGCACAAAAATCTATTTCAGGACAGCAACTCCCCAAATCTTACTTCCTCTCGTTAGAGGTTATTCTTGGCACAAAAATCAAATAAAAAGGATAAGGAGAGGTCATTACAGAAGTAATGACTTCCAAGACTCAAGAAAACTTTTGGGTTATCTCCCAATAAGTACTTTTCTTTAACGCCTTTAAGTTAGGCTTGATAGTTTGAAAAGATGCTCACATAAGAAATATGAATTGAAGTAAAAGAGAGCATCAAGAAGCAAATTCAAAACACTTTTAAGTCTAACCCACTTCCTATGCATAGGAGTCTTGTAAGAATTTAAATCAAATAAGCACATAGTAACAAGAATGGAAAAGCAAAACAAGTGCAACTTCAAAAAAATCAACATAAAGAGAGGAAACTTAATATTGTTGAGATACATAAGACCATGTTTCCCTCTCCCATAATAACTTTCAGTAGAATAATGAATAAACTTAACAATATAACTATCACATAAAACATTCTTATCATGAGCCACATGCATAAAATGATTATTACTCTCCACATAAGCATAGTCATTCTTATTAATTGTGGTGGGAGCAAATTCAACAAAATACCTATCATTATTATTCCCATCACCATAATCATCAAATTTAGGAGGCATATTGTAATCATAATTACTTTCCTCCTCAATAGTAGGTGGACTGAAAATATCATATTCATCATTGTAATCTTCATATATTGGAGGTTTAGTATCATCATAACAAATTTTCTCCTCTAAAGCTGGGGAACTAAAAAGATAATTTTTATAAAAAACTAGCTTCCCCAAGCTTAGACGTTTCCATAGCATTTGTAATAATGGTGTTCAAAAAATTCATACTAATAACATTGCTATTAGCATGCAAATGAAGTTCCATAGGTTTTTTAATTTTATCTTCAAACAATTCATGTCCTAACTCAAGATAAATACTATAAAGCTCTCTAAATTTTTTTGTTATTTTTATAAGAAAAAGCAAACCAAACGAAACTAATTTTTTTGTAATTTTTGATAAAAAATAAGCAAACAAACAAGGCAAAAGAAACTAAGCAAAAAAACAAAGTAAAGAGAAAGGTTATGAAGGACTCCCCTTGTGAATCCGTCCTTAGCCTCCCGGGCAATGGCGCCAGAAAAAAGCTTGATGCGGATCAGATCACTGTAGAGCTTCGTTGGGAGACCCCAAGAGGAAGGTATGATGAGTATAGCAACAAGTTTTTCCCTCAGTAAGAAACCAAGGTTATCGAACTAGTAGGAGGAAGAAAAAAACTCAAAGGTGTTGCTAACAACTGGACACCTGCACAACACAAACTCAAGACTTTGCCCCAACGAACAGTGAGGTTGTAAATCTCACCGGTTTGCTGAAAACAAAGGATTAACTATATGGTGTGGAAGGTAATGGTGGTTTGTAGAAAGTAAACAGTAATAGTGGAAGATGTATCAATGGTAAATATTGGACCGGGGTCCATAGTTCACTAGAGGTGTTCTCCTTAAGATAAATAACATGGCATGCTGGGTAAACAAATTACAGCAAGACATTTGACAGTACAGAGCAAGACATAACAATGCAATACTAATCATTCATGATCCTATGAGATTTGATTGGGCAATACAACAAGATACAGAGACCGCCATCCAACTGCATCTATGACTAGTAATCCACCTTCAGATTATCATCTGAACCCCCTCCAGTATTAAGTTGCAAGTAACGGATAACTGCTTTAAGCAAAGTGTGTAAGGTAAACAATCTATTTGTTCCATGAACAAGAGATCGTTGTTTTATCCCTAGTAGTAACAACACATCTACAACCTTAGAGATTCATGTCACTTCCCCAGATTAAATAGAGGCATGAACCCACTATCGAACATAAATACTCCCTCTTGGAGTCACTAGCATCTACTTGGCCAAGATAGATACTAGAAACGGAGAGCATGCAAGATCACAAACAACACAAACATGATAGAATCAATAAGATAGAATCATTAACCAATCTGACATAGTAATCTCAATATCCATCGGAACTCCGCAAACACAACATTCATGATTACAAATAGATGATCTAGATCATGAACGGAGTTCACAATATCTAAACATGGTAGCACAAAGTAGGAGAAACAACCATCTAGCTACTACATGGACCCGTAGTCCAAGGTGGAACTACTCACGCATCATACCGGAGGCTGGCATGGTGATGAAGAAGGCCTCCGGGATGATCTCTCCCCTCCGGCAGGGTGTCGGAAACAGCTTTAGATCCCCCCCCCCGATCTAGGGATGATGTGACGGCGGCTACGGACTGTTTCGTGGAAGATTGATCTGTGTCGTGGTATTGGCACGGCAGATGCTACTAGGGTAGCTTACATAGAGGGAGCAAGGCGACGTAGGAGAATCCGGGAGCGATATTGGCACACGATATACCCAGGTTCACGTCCCCTCGATGGAGGATCGTTACGTCCTGCTGTCAATCCAGTATATGTTTATAGATTGGTTTACAAGGGAGCATCCATAGATGGAGGGAGAGACTAGGTCTAATTAGATGTGGGAGAGGATGTCCCCAAAGGGATGCCCCTGGTGGCTTTATATATGTAGCCAGCTAGGGTGTACAAGGGTTTTGGTGGGCTACGTAATGCAGTCGCCGTCTTAGGCCTCCAGTCGGCGCTAGTCGTATGGGTCCAGTATATGCCAGTCGTCATATCCAGCGAGTCGATCAGTCCTGGGCTATGCTTCAGTCGGCTCGACCCAGCTGGTGATTATGCTTCATGGGTATACCCTTATTGGTATTCCCCTATTAGTAGTCCCCGAGCGCGTCAGGGAATCGGCGATAACTTCAAGCTGCTGAATCGGCGCAGGCGATTCTAGGGTGGAGCCGATGGTGAGTCGTTGGCGAGCTCCTAAAACAGAGAAATAGCTCATAAAGTAATCCATTAGCCAAGGCGATTCGACGCGTTGGGCAAGTCCCCCAGCGTGTCGAGTACGTGAGGGCGAGTCCGCGATGGCGAGTCCCCAAGCGTATCGAGTACGCGAGGGCGAGTCCGCGGTGGCGAGTCCTGGAGCGTGTCGAGTAAGCGAGGGCGAGTCGGCGGTGGCGAGTACCCAAGCGTGTTGAGTACGCGAGGGCGAGTTGGCGGTGGAGAGTCCCCGAACGTGTCGAGTACGCGAGGGCGAGTCCGCGGTGGAGAGTCCCCGAGCGTGTCAAGTACGCGCGGGGGCGGCGCAGGAGGAGGGAGCGTCCCGCGGCGGTCTCTCCCAATTTTAGGGTTCAGATAGAACTCCTGCACCAGATTAGACTCGATATATTTGTATCTATTACCTCCTATCTATATTATTATACTCAATTTGTCTAGATACAAATGCATCTAGTCTAAATATTTAGCTAGATACATATGAATCTAGACAAAGTTAAAAAATATTAACATATATTTGATATATATTGGAGGGAATAGATGAATATAAGCCAACTAATATGGGTGAGAGAGTACTTAAGAAATTATGATTCAATTCTAACTAGCTATGCAATATGCACGCATATATATATATATATATATATATACCAATATATTAAAGCGCGTGGTTTTTAGGCTCCCGGAGAGCTCCACGTTCTGGCACACTGTTCACATAAACAGTGGCGTGGGCATGAACAGTGCATACTATTGTTTGGATCGGTGGATTTTGACCAAGTGGCTAAAATAGTCCTATATTGCTTCAGCCGTTAGATTTTACTCCAGCTGCCAAAACAGCACCGTGAGCAATCTGCTATAGTGCATACAATAATTTTTTCAATATATTAAAGCACGTGGTTTTTAGGCTCCCGGAGAGCTCCACGTTCTGGCACACTGTTCACATAAACAGTGGCGTGGGCATGAACAGTGCATACTATTGTTCGGATCGGTGGATTTTGACAAAGTGGCTAAAACAGTCCTATATTGCTTCAGCCGTTAGATTTTACTCCAGCTGCCAAAACAGCACCGTGAGCAATCTGCTACAGTGCATACAGTAATTTTTGCGGCGTACAATATTTTGCTATACTATATGATTAGTGTACCTATAGTATTTTTACTAACGGTTTGCTAGCGGTAATTTTCCGATGCATATCTTTAGCTTCTATAGTAATTTAATGGTTGCAATTACTTAACAAACTTTTCGGCTTCTTTTTGGCAACGGAGTTATCCTACGCCTATGGTAATATTACTTGGCTCCATTTTTTATTATATAATGGTAATTTTTTGACATAAAATTTTGGCCATAATTTTTGGCCGTTAATTAACCCACAGTAATTTTATGGCAGTGTGCAAATGTCTAAATTCTTACTTCTTCAACAATATTTCTTTAGGTTTATTTCATTTTCTCACACTTTTCCATCTCTCTTTTTCACATGGTAGTTACCTTTTGGTAATTTTTCATGGGTGAGTAACTTTCTGTCTGCAATTCACAACCAGTAATTCAAATTTTTTTATACATTTTATTCTTTAACATTCACTGCACCATCCGAACATTTTATTCTTCAACACTAATTACACCATCCGATGTCTTTTTTATCTGTGATTAGTACTACTGTTGTCTTCTGCCATAATTTTGGACAACAATAATCTTTAATAAAAAAATCGATTAATTTACGACATTGTTCCTCAAGGACGCGACGTCACGCCCGTGCCACGTTCCCTAGTAACAGGGTTACATACTCCGACTTGCATCGAGCATGCCAACAGCGGGACGTCACGTCAGGGGCAGCCTTGCTTTTCGACGGTTGCCACCCTCGTCGTACGGTTGCTGTCTCAGACTCTCGTGGTCTCATCGGCCGTCGTGCTGCGAGGCCCCTTGTGCCGGCCATCTCCACTCGTATAATCAGAAGGCTGATCTGGACGTTGATTATCGGTCCGGACACCGAAAACCTGGCTTCAATGCGGTCTTGAACCTGTTTTGGATTTGCTATTTTTTGGTCCGGACTACCTGCGCCGAATCAGGTTTCCGACGCATTAACGCCGGACTCAGCGAAGCGGCGAAAAATCAAAGTGGCGTGGACCCGCGAAGTCGACGGAAGCCGAGTCGTCGTCATCCTCGGAACCACGCGGCGACCGCCGGGCAATAACTGCCCGTCGCGTCGGCCACGCGTCACCGATTTACGGCGCCACCGTCGCCGCCTCGGCTCCCGCGACGGACCGGCGGTCACTAACTTCCCGCCGTTTCCACTTTCCCCGTCCTCGCCGCTACACCCCTCCCGCCCTCGCCGCTCACCTCGGCCTTTATAAGTCGTAGTCCTCGCCGGAGATCTTCACAGCTCTCTCACAGTTCCCCCCACCCACAAATCCAACTCCGGCGAACCTTCTCTCACATCTTCCCCTTCTCTCACCATGGGCGAACGCTACCCGGCGACGGCCGCGGGCGAATGGCGGCGCACTCCGCACTGGAGGCGCATGCTATACGAGGCCAGGTATATGGCGCCGCCGGACACGCGGATACCTCCGGGGTGGACGCTGAGCGTCGGCGGCATCCCAATCCCGCTAGGGCCCACGCCGGAGGAGCTGTCATACGATGTACAAGAGTACATCGCCGGCATGGACAACCCCGCCGAAGGGGAATGCGCCGACAACCTCCAGTACTGGGCGAACTTCTTCGCGGAGCGGCGCGAATAGGAGCTCGCCCGTAATGAGGGGCCGTCGAACGAGTCCCCGCCGGCGCGCAAAAACTCGGCGGGGCGCCGGCGTTGGTGGAGTGCACCAGGGCGGACGCTCACCGCCGTGCTGGAACACATCAACCGTGGGAACACTCCGCGGCTCGGCTTCCCGCGCAACCCGACGCCGGCGGCCAAGACGGGTCAGCGTGCTCCGGCGAACTGGGCGTCGAGGAGGATGGCGAGCATGAGCTCGTCCTCCTCGGCTTCGCGTCCCACTCTTCCGGCAGCGCGCCGCTTCGCATGCCGATGACCATGAAGCGCGAAGCCGTCTCGCATGCGCGCTCACCGCCGCGGACACGCGCAAGCGGTATCGTCATCGGCGAGCCGTCTGCGCCTACGCCGCCATCAGGCCACCTGCGCCTACGCCGCCCTAAGGCAGAAGGCTCGGCACCGGCCAAAGACGCCGCCTTGAAGATGGCGCTGGAGCAGTCGCTCCGTGAAACGACGCCGTAGATGCCGTCGCTGCCGCCGGTCGAGCCCTCCTCGCCGGATATCCTGGAATGGTCCAGGAGGGACTGGGAGAAGGCGGAGCGGCAATGCATTCTCGGCCTGAAGCAGTAGGCCGAGGAGCAGGCCGCCCAGCGTCGGGCGCTGTCTGGGCGTGAGCTCGCCTACCAGGACGCCCCGCTCTACGTCCTGGATGACGACGACGAGGACGCAGGCCCGTCCTACCAGCCATGGAGGTACGGCGACCCTGGCCAGGGCAGCTCCCACAAGAACCAGCCGCCGAGCGACGATGACGACGACGGCGGCGAGGATGATGGCCGAGCCGACCCCGACTACACGTCGTTCTACGGTAACTTCGGCATGTAGGACGGCGAAGGCACCGGCGGCGGCCTTTTAAGTTTATTATGTATTAGTTTAGTTTAAATTTGATGTAATCCGCCTATATTTGTCCAACTTAATGAAATTCGCCCATATTTAACGAATTTTAGCCAAACTTGGAAACTCGGCCTGGGTACGCGAGTGGGTGACTGGGCGTACCAGACCAAAAACTTGCTCCATCCGGCCAAAAATCTGTCCATTTTTCGGCAGCCAACGAGTGGAGATGCTCTCATGCTTTGCGAATCTCTCAACACCATGTCACTCGGCCGGCGGCTGCCGTGTCAGACAGACGCCCTTTGTGCTTATGATCTCGTATCGTATGTCCTTGCTCTCGTCGAGTGTGCTCTTCAGCACTAAGATAGACCGGCCACCCTTTCTTTTCCCCTATCCGCTCTCTCGCTCCCTCCCCCTTGAGAGTCTCCTGGCTGCCCCCGGCTCTTCTCCCCTATCTCCGGAGGCTCCGCTGGTGTAACACCCTCAGAATCGACCCTATGCAAGTTTTAGCGAAACCCGCCAAACCCGCATAGAAACGATTCAAAGGTGCCCACCAGGCACTTTCGTGCGGGTGGAAAACGAAGTAATAACATTTCACAACAGTCCTCGATGGGACCCACGGAACAGATATATATATAGCAGCGACTCAAAGAGTCAAGAATACAGATATAATATACAAGATCCAAATCACCTTGAAAATGATAGAGCGTCCAGCTACGGACAAGATGCAGATGGGGCTAAGAGCCCTGAAGAATAACCAATGGCGTCCATAACCCTGCCCAGGCCAAGCCGGAAGGGTAACCCTGCTAACGACGTCGATCTCAAAACCTGCTTAAACAAAAGGGGTGCCGACAAAGGGCAAAGGAAAAAGAGGAGCGTCAGTACTGAGGCCAGTACACGGCGAGGCTAGAATTCGGCGGTCCTCGCCTACATAGGTAAGGTGGACTGAGCGGCAGCGACAGCATGCACTGAACAACCTATAGAGACTCGATACAACTGGAGGTTATCAGAGAGGGATAAGAAAGACCTACTCGGAACCAACCTGATGCTACCATCAAACAAACCCATCCTGGCGTTTCCCCCTCGAGACCAAACGAGGAACTCAACCGAGGAACTCACACCGTTGGCAGTTTTAGTTATTCAGTTATCGTTGCAGCAATTACTAGTCAGGTTTAGATAATCGTCCTGATAAAATAAGCAGTGGGCACTTTTAGTTATCTATTCCGTTGTAGTTGCAGCAATTACTATTCAGATACAGATAGCATGATATACACCCAAAACCCAGCAGTTGTTGGTACTTTTATTCAGCCATTCCGTTGTACTTGCAGTACTTACTAGTCAGGTACAATGGTCGCAAGCGACACTTCAAACAAGCAGTTGTGGGCAGTATTATTAGCCATTCCATTATAGTGAAGCTGATTACTAGTCATTATAAAGTCAAATTTATAGCAATAAACTTTAGTTATGCTTGTCTATGGTCGAGATACTGTGCTCCAAGTCGTCCATATCCGCGGACATGGCTTTCAGAAAGTTTTACCCGGCCGGGGTGCACCAATAGCAACACACGCTCGATCAACCTCGGAAAAACCAAATCAAAACCCAACGAGGCTTTCACGACTGAACAATCACAGGATTCAGAATTATTTCAGGGGGCCACCCCTTGGAGTACACCCGCAACGAAGTAAGCAAGCTCCGAGACGGACTCAAGGTTTGGGTAGACGGCTGTGAACGACTGGGAACCCAAAACTGGGCTTGTCGACACCGCGGAATCGTGTCCCGATCCTAAATAAGATGTGCTCCTCGCACAATCGTAAATACATAAGTAGCATGGCATAAGTACAGGATCGTAAATAAAACCTCAAACTAGTTTGTGGCCCCAAGAAATAAGACTGAATCAAGCTCGCTCGTGGAGGTCCCATATACCTCCCGGATGTGGATAGCGCGATAAATCAAGGAACAGGTATCAAGTACACGGGGTCCTACGGGACACAAGTGGGCGTTCGGAAACCAAATATTTTCTATCACCCACCGATGCCTCTGCTTACTTCAATTTTAGTTGTTAAACAGGAATTAAAGTGAACGATAAGTAAAACTATGATCTTCTCCAACATCAACATGCGGCAATACATCAACAACTGTGGCACTTGACGACACGCAACAGCACATGAGCAAGCGACTACGACGCGCAAGTCCAACTAGTTACCAAACAACAGGTAATAGGATGTGTCCACGGCAATATAAGGCTGCAGGGGATATCACGGGTACGAAAACTAGAGCATCGCAACACAGATAGCAATAGATCAACAGGAGGGAATAAATACTATAAAAGTAAGATAGGTAGAAAGGGGGAGATGCTCGCCTGAAAACATTGCCGAAGGTTCAACCGAAGATCGGGGCGAAGCTCACATCAACTCAACGGCCTTATCCGCGAAGAAGCAAAACACTAGAATAAACACCGGATGCAATATTTAATACTACGGCAAAAGATCGGGCATGATGCATGTATGATGAATGACATGGCAAAGATGCGATGCAATTAGGTCATATTAAGCGGAACCGGGGGTCCCGGCAATTAATATGTGGTTCAAGTTATTTAACTACCCCGCAATTTAAATGTTGTTTGAACATGGCAAAAGATAGTACCGGTTCGATGCACAAATTTAAATGAGGCCAATATGAGACTAGATTTGCCCGCATATGGGCCCCATATTTAATTATTAGGTGAATCGGCATAAGGCCCCCAAACCAATGATGTGCATGCGAGATGAATGACAATTTAATATCGACAAGGTTATTATTTATAAGATAGGGTTTTTCGGAAGGGTTCACACATTAGGGGGTCTCGACGAACTTGGGGTTCCGGGGTTCAGGGTCGGTCTCGGGGTCCAGGGTTCGACGGATGCGTTCTCGGACTCCGGGATCGTTCTGGGTAACGGGGTAGATCTTGTTGTCCTGTGTCGGTGACCTCGGCATCTGGGAAGCAGGACTTGGTTCGCCCGGGGCGATCGGACTCTCCCGGTCATTGTCGTTATTGTTCTGAAGTTCTTGTCGGGTCCGCGCCATCGAGTTGGTCTTGGCGTCCGGGGGAGTCTTGTCGCCCTTGGGTGAAAAACATGTCATCCCGTGGTCCGTGTAGAAGTGCTCGATGATCCATGACGGAGGTCTCCGGGTCCGGCTTCGATTTCCATGAAGGAGATCTTGGGGTTCCTTGTAGATGACCTTCGGATCCTTGAGGGCGATTTGTCGTCGATGGAGAACTTGAAGCTAGGGTCAACGGAAGATCTTGACACAGGGAACGGTTCTTGTTGGTGGTCCTTCCGTTTCAGCATCGTCGCCTTCTGGGGCGTTGTTGTTCTTTGTGTGGCCCTATACCATATCCTCCCGGTTGCCACCAGGACTTCTCAAAAGACTTCCAGGTACTAGCAGCCAACAGAGATCCTTGGCGCGAAAAGGGATCGGGGCAGGGACAGGTCCAGGCGTGCGGACGGTGGTTGGGGGGAGCGGCGGCCGGAGACGGGGAAGGAGCCGAGGAGGAGAAGGGGAGAGGGAGGCGAGGCGGTGGAGGAGGCTTGGGCTGGAGGAGAGGGCTCGCTGGCAGGCCGCAGAGGTGGAGTGGAGGCGAGGCGGGGGTCGGTGGAAGGCGGAGGCGTGTTGTGGCGGTGGCGTGTGGCTGGTTGGGGAAGAACGGAGTCGGGGTTGGAGGCTGCGGACTGGCGGTGAGTGGGCGCGGCCGCTGGCGACGCAGACAGAGGGCGAGGGGTCAGCGGGGGTAGGTGGAGGAGGCGGCTCCGTGAGCAGAGGCGGGTGCGCCGGGCGCGGCTCTGGGCGGAGAGGACGCGAGGCCGGGGCTAGCAGGAGGCGGCGCCGGGCGAGGGGAGAGGACGGGACGAGGCGGGTCGGGTGGCGGAGGCGGGAGGCTGACGGGCAAGCGAGGAGGACCGGCGAGGCGGCTGAGCCAGTGAGCGGAGGGGCGTGTGTGAGAGAGCAGCACGCGGGGCAGGAGGAGGAGGCAGGACGCGGGCTGCGTCGGGGAAGAGGATGGGGAGGAAGAGAGGACGGGCGAGGTGGGTGGTGGGACCGGGCGGATCCCGGGGGGCGGTTGGGTGCAGTCAGCGTCTTGGCGTGGTGTCGTGTGTGCTGGTTTGGGAAGTGGGGTGAGGGGAGAGGGGCTGCTGAGGTGGCAGATTTTTAGTGGTGGGGGTGTGGGGAGAGGCGAGGTGGCGAGAGGGGGTTGGTTGGGGTGAGGTGGAGGGGAGGGCTGGGTAGGTTAGTTGGTAGCTGTAGGACTAATGGGGTGGGCCGATTTGGAAATGGGGGTGGTCGTTCGGGTCGTTCGGCCCGTTCGACTGCCCCACTAAAATAACTTAATATTTTATTTACTTTAATTGGACCGTTTGCAAACCGCTAGCAACAAAACAAAATAATCCGGAGACCCGGGGTTTGGCGTTTGAATAAAGTCGGGGCGTTTAGAAAACAAAACTGGATTTTTCCGAAATAGTTTTACACAAGCAATTCATGATGATGACGATGCAATGCACAAATTTAACGCGATTTTCTAGTAGTGGTTTTGCGGGATGCCACAATTCGACACCACTAACAATGGATCTCGCCCTCGAGATCCGCCTCATGGTACCGGAAGGAAGGTCGGCGATCTGCGTCTTCTCGCTTCGTGTAGGTCCTCGCGACACCACTTACAAGAGGTCGTTGTCCGTGATCGTCGAGAGAACACTCCGGAGGAACAAAGGACGAAGGTAGAGGTATCAAACGATAAGGCCACCTCTAACTTCCATTAGAAGAGGGAAAAGTTACATTGATCCACCAGTTCTATGTACAGAGCGAACAGTAAGAGTCGGTTAGGGTGATCAATCCATCCCGTACCCAAACTATCAACTCTATACATGAATAGAAAAATCAGGCAACCCAACTCTCGAGATTTAGACTGAAGATCTTCATAGGCGGTATCCGGAACAAAGGGATGATGCCAGCAGAAATCGTATGAAAGACACGATGATCAGGTTCCGCGATGGTTCCATTGGCATGAACAACACATGCTCAAGGTATACTCCAACTTCACCAATGCTTGTCCTTCTCATATGTTTTTCAACGATACGGATAATCAGCAAGGAACACATATGGATCAAGAGCTCAAGAACAAAAGATTGGATGAAGGGCACAACAGACCGGTTGCAGATTGATGATCGTAGCTCCTCCGTTACAAAAGGGAGAAAGCGAAACCCTGAAGGTACGACGGAAACCCAACCACGAGAAATCCTGGACTCGAAGAGAGAGAAGAGAGCGGATTCAAAACACGTAGAGGTAAGAGAGGAATAGCAAAGGGGTGAGGAGTAAAATCAGACCTAATCAGATCTATCCAACCGATTTTTCAAAAATAGTTTTGACACTCTACTTCGGCCGTTAGCTAGGTTATCCTACAGGCTGTACTTGTGGGGTATCGCAACTGCTGAGCTCTGATACCACTCTGTAACACCCTCAGAATCGACCCTATGCAAGTTTTAGCGAAACCCGCCAAACCCGCATAGAAACGATTCAAAGGTGCCCACCAGGCACTTTCGTGCGGGTGGAAAACGAAGTAATAACATTTCACAACAGTCCTCGATGGGACCCACGGAACAGATATATATATAGCAGCGACTCAAAGAGTCAAGAATACAGATATAATATACAAGATCCAAATCACCTTGAAAATGATAGAGCGTCCAGCTACGGACAAGATGCAGATGGGGCTAAGAGCCACAAGAATAACCAATGGCGTCCATAACCCTGCCCAGGCCAAGCCGGAAGGGTAACCCTGCTAACGGCGTCGATCTCAAAACCTGCTTAAACAAAAGGGGTGCCGACAAAGGGCAAAGGAAAAGAGGAGCGTCGATCGAGGCCAGTACACGGCGAGGCTAGAATTCGGCGGTCCTCGCCTACATAGGTAAGGTGGACTGAGCGGCAGCGACAGCATGCACTGAACAACCTATAGAGACTCGATACAACTGGCGGTTATTAGAGAGGGGTAAGAAAGACCTACTCGGAACCAACCTGATGCTACCATCAAACAAACCCATCCTGGCGTTTCCCCCTCGAGACCAAACGAGGAAGTCAACCGAGGAACTCACACCGTTGGCAGTTTTAGTTATTCAGTTATCGTTGCAGCAATTACTAGTCAGGTTTAGATAATCGTCCTGATAAAATAAGCAGTGGGCACTTTTAGTTATCCATTCCGTTGTAGTTGCAACAATTACTATTCAGATACAGATAGCATGATATACACCCAAAACCCAGCAGTTGTTGGTACTTTTATTCAGCCATTCCGCTAGAAGTTGCAAGATTACTAGTCAGGTACAATGGTCGCAAGCAACACTTCAAACAAGCAGTTGTGGGCAGTATTATTAGCCATTCCATTATAGTGAAGCTGATTACTAGTCATTATAAAGTCAAATTTATAGCAATAAACTTTAGTTATGCTTGTCTATGGTCGAGATACTGTGCTCCAAGTCGTCCATATCCGCGGACACGTCTTTCAGAAAGTTTTACCCGGCCGGGGTGCACCAATAGCAACACACTCGATCAACCTCGGAAAACCAAATCAAAACCCAACGAGGCTTTCACGAACAATCACAGGATTCAGAATTATTTCAGGGGCCACCCTTGAGTACACCAAGAACGAAGTAAGCAAGCTCCGAGACGGACTCAAGGTTTGGGTGGACGGCTGTGAGCGACTGGGAACCCAAAACTGGGCTTGTCGACACCGCGTAAACGTGTCCCGATCCTAAACAGTACAGTGTGCTCCTCGCACAATCGTAAATACATAAGTAGCATGGCATAAGTACAGGATCGTAAATAAAACCTCAAACTAGTTTGTGGCCCCAAGAAATAAGACTGAATCAAGCTCTGGCTCAGGGGGGTCCCATATACCTCCCGGATGTGGATAGCGCGATAAATCAAGGAACAGGTATCAAGTACTCGGGGTCCTACGGGACACAAGTGGGCGTTCGGAAACCAAATATTTTCTATCACCCACCGATGCCTCTGCTTACTTCAATTTTAGTTGTTAAACAGGAATTAAAGTGAACGATAAGTAAAACTATGATCTTCTCCAACATCAACATGCGGCAATACATCAACAACTGTGGCACTTGACGACACGCAACAGCACATGAGCAAGCGACTACGACGCGCAAGTCCAACTATCTACCAAACAACAGGTAATAGGATGTGTCCACGGCAATATAAGGCTGCAGGGGATATCACGGGTACAAAAACTAGAGCATCACAACACAGATAGCAATAGATCAACGGGAGGGAATAAATACTATAAAAGTAAGATAGGTAGAAAGGGGGAGATGCTCGCCTGAAAACATTGTCGAAGGTTCAACAAGATCGGTAAGCTCACATCAACTCAACGGCCTTATCCGCGAAGAAGCAAAACACTAGAATAAACACCGGATGCAATATTTAATACTACGGCAAAAGATCGGGCATGATGCATGTATGATGAATGACATGGCAAAGATGCGATGCAATTAGGTCATATTAAGCGGAACCGGGGGTCCCGGCAATTAATATGTGGTTCAAGTTATTTAACTACCCCGCAATTTAAATGTTGTTTGAACATGGCAAAAGATAGTACCGGTTCGATGCACAAATTTAAATGAGGCCAATATGAGACTAGATTTGCCCGCATATGGGCCCCATATTTAATTATTAGGTGAATCGGCATAAGGCCCCCAAACCAATGATGTGCATGCGAGATGAATGACAATTTAATATGCGACAAGGTTATTATTTATAAGATAGGGTTTTTCGGGAAGGGGTTCACACATTAGGGGGTCTCGACGAACTTGGGGTTCCGGGGTTCAGGGTCGGTCTCGGGGTCCAGGGTTCGACGGATGCGTTCTCGGACTCCGGGATCGTTCTCGGTAACGGGGTAGATCTTGTTGTCCTGTGTCGGTGACCTCGGCATCTGGGAAGCAGGACTTGGTTCGGCGCCGGGGGCGCATCGGACTCTCCTGGTCGCTGTCGTTATTGTCGTTACGAAGTTCTTGTCGGGTCCACGCCATCGAGTTGGTCTTGGCGTCCGGGGGAGTCTTGTCGCCCTTGGGTGAAAAACATGTCATCCCGTGGTCCGTGTAGAAGTGCTCGATGATCCATGACGGAGGTCTCCGGGTCCGGCTTCGATTTCCATGAAGGAGATCTTGGGGTTCCTTGTAGATGACCTTCGGATCCTTGAGGGCGATTTGTCGTCGATGGAGAACTTGAAGCTAGGGTCAACGGAAGATCTTGACACAGGGAACGGTTCTTGTTGGTGGTCCTTCCGTTTCAGCATCGTCGTCTTCTGGGGCGTTGTTGTTCTTCGTGTGGCCCTATACCATATCCTCCCGGTTGCCACCAGGACTTCTCAAAAGAACACCAGGTACTAGCAGCCAACAGAGATCCTTGACGCGAAAAGGGATCGGGGCAGGGACAGGTCCAGGCGCGCGGGGGAGAGGGAGGCGAGGCGGCGAATGGGCGTGAGGAGGCTTGGACGCCGGAGGAGAGGGAGGCTCGGCCGCAAGGCCGCAGAGGTGGAGGAGGCGGGCGGGGTCGGTGGAAGGCGGGCGCTTGTGGCGGGCGCAGCGGTGGCGGCGCTGTTGGGAAGAACGGAGTCGGGGTTGGAGGCTGCGGACGGCGCGCGGTGGCGTCGGGGCGCGGGGCGCTGCCGGGCGACGAGAGGGCGGAGGGTCGAGCGGGTAGGTGGAGGAGGGGCGCTCGGCGGAGCAGAGGCGGTGTGCAGGCGCCGGGGCGGCGGCTGGGGCGGAGGGAGAGGACGCGAGGCCGGGCTAGTGAGGCGGCGCGTGAGGGGCTGGGAGAGGACGGGACGAGGGGGTCGGGTGGCGCGGAGGCGGGAGGCCGACGGCGAGCAGCGGGAGGGGCGAGGCGGCCGACGGAGCGGCGGGCGTGAGGTATGGGCGCGCGGAGTGGGCGAGAGGGCGTGAGGGAGGTGGGGCAGACGCCGGAGAGGGAGAGGCAGGACGCGGGCTGCGTCGGGGAAGAGGATGGGGAGGAAGAGAGGACGGGCGAGGTGGGTGGTGGGACCGGGGCGGGATCCCGAGGGGGTCGGCGGTTGGTGGGGGGTCTGGTCGCGTGCGCGTGGTGTGCGTGTGCTGGGTTGGGAAGTGGGGTGAGGGGAGAGAGGGGCTGCTGAGGTGGCAGATTTTTAGTGGTGGGGGTGTGGGGAGAGGCGAGGTGGCGAGAGGGGGTTGGTTGGGGTGAGGTGGAGGGGAGGGCTGGGTAGGTTAGTTGGTAGCTGTAGGACTAATGGGGTGGGCCGATTTGGAAATGGGGGTGGTCGTTCGGGTCGTTCGGCCCGTTCGACTGCCCCACTAAAATAACTTAATATTTTATTTACTTTAATTGGACCGTTTGCAAACCGCTAGCAACAAAACAAAATAATCCGGAGACCCGGGGTTTGGCGTTTGAATAAAGTCGGGGCGTTTAGAAAACAAAACTGGATTTTTCCGAAATAGTTTTACACAAGCAATTCATGATGATGACGATGCAATGCACAAATTTAACGCGATTTTCTAGTAGTGGTTTTGCGGGATGCCACAGCTGGCCAGAGGGGATGGGGGAGAGGACACCGGCCTTTTGTAGTATGTAGGTATTTTAGTTTTGTGTTGCCCTATGTGGCGTATGGCGCTGATGTCGGGAGATAGGTGACGGATCTCGGCTAGATCTGCCGCTGTCCTGCTCTTCTTTGCCTCTTGGTGCTCCGGTGGTCGGAGTTGGAAGGGAGGCGGTGGAGGAGAGAGGATATCTCCATAAATAAGGCTTTTTCTTGCAGATATGGTCGTCAAACTTGGCGATGGAGGGATCCTTTTGGTGCTCGTCGTGGTGGTGAGCTAGGAGGTACTCCCCTACATTCCGAGGTCTAGCTGCTGCAATGCAGCAGGGGAGGACAACCGCTTCTCCTTGGAGGTTCTCAACGGCGATGAGCCCGTCGGCGTTTCTCATGGTCGAAAGGCGACCCCTCAACCCTCAAGCAGCGGCGACGGATTCTGACCGCTGTCTTCAGGTGCATATTAACCTCCAGGCCTATGTGCCATTTCGGAGGCCATCTGGCTTCGGTGTAGCTTGCTCCCGCCTCCATGTCCCAAGTGGTTTCGCCCCCGGCGACATCGAGGTTGGCCGCATCGAGTCCTTGCACAGTGGAGTTGGGGCTAGACCTGATTGCTTTTCTTGTGTTTTATCCGAGGTCCTTGGTGCAAAATGTAAGGTCTGGTATGTAATCTCTTATTTCCTTGAGTCCTTTTTTGTAAGATGTAACTCCATCGACGGAAATGAATGAAGCTCTAGGTCCTTTGGGACCTACCCCTGTTAAAAAAAGATATTCTCTTTACTCTCGTGCCGATGAGGCCTTCGCTGTGCGACGCGCGCGCGACGAGCGCAGGAAATTTTCCATTCAATCAGAGAGGATGTTTAGATTCCATTCAATCAAAGAGGAATTGATGCAGAGGCTGGTGCCAAGCTCCCCATTTCAAAAAAGAAAAGATTCCTATAAAACGTGAAGGATAGCAATGCAATCATGTGAAACAATCTTTCCTATTCCTACGTTCCAAATGGCACCGAAGAAAACTTTTCTGTAAAATTCCTATCCTGTAAATTTTCTGGGAAAAACCTGCGTTCCAAACGGCCCTTGGAAAGGTGCATTGTACTATTGAAAGTTTGAAACAAAAATAGAAAAGAAGAATACTCTGAGAAATGCATAACATGGAAAAAAAAGAATCGCATACCCATTTCCACTTGGTGTTTGGACTATATATATACAAAACATCATGGGTGCTGTCTTGAAGAAAGCAGAGAGAAACTATCATAAATGTTCCATTCCTGGCAAAAAAAAAACATAAATGTTCCATGGACAACAATATATGCCCATCTCCACTCAAGTAAATCGTCCGTTGAAGAATACTCGGATATAAAAAACTTATTTGTCACTGCGCGCGATGGTCTCTACCGTTGATTCATGCCCTATATAAAGGACAGTAGGAGCGAGTGGCGGAAGCAGAGTGCAAGCAAGCAAGCAGCAGACGTACTTTGCGCTTAAGCCTGCGAAGCTAACGCGCCCAAGTAGCCGGCCATGAGCTGCAGCAGGGGCCCCGCTGCGACGGTGAGGTGCAGGCACTGCCCCTCGAACATCACGGCGGCGCCTGGTGCTCGTGCCGTCCAGTGTATGCAATGCACCCGCGTGACGCGCGTCCCTGGGTGTGGCCGGGCGCGCCCCGGGATGCCGCTGGTGCCGCGCCTGCAGCCTTCCCCGTCCTTCGGCGGCGGCTGTGGCAAGAAGCGCGCCGTGTTGATCGGCATCAAGTACGCTGGCAGGTGCGGCAGCGAGCTGAGGGGCCCCATCAACGATGTCAAGTGCATGAGGTACATGCTCACTGAGCGCTTCGGCTTCCCCAACGACTGCGTCCTCATCCTCACTGGTAATTATTATAGTACATGCTGGAGCAACGCCATTAGATCTCTTCTTCAGTCAGCCACATATGATTCTGAATAATTATAGTACTGAATAATGAAATATATGTAGACGAGGAGACGAACAAGTGCAGGCTGCCTACCAAGAACAACATCCGTATGGCGATGCACTGGCTGGTGCAGGGCTGCAGCTCCGGAGACTCCCTGGTGTTCCAGTTCTCCGGCATGGGCGCGCAGGTCCCCGACGACGATGGCGACGAACGTGATGGCATGGACGAGGCCATCTGCCCCATGGACTCCTTCCACCAGGGCCCTATCCTGGACGACGAGATCAACGAGGCCATCGTCCGCCCGCTCGTGCACGGCGTCAAGCTCCACGCCATCGTCGACGCCTGCCACAGCGCCACCGTCCTCGATCTCCCGTACCAATGCGTCATGTCCAAGTCAGTAATCAGTTAAAAATTCCAACGAAGAAACGAGGGTGTAGATGCACGTACCCTTGCTTAGAAAAAAAAAACCATCTCACTTTAAAAACCATCCCACTACAGGAGAAGCTTGGTATGCCGAGGGCTTATTGCCGTCGGCGTAGCCAGGAAAACCCTCGGCGTACGCTACGCCGACGGCTGCCCTCGGCGTACCGTCCTCGGCGGACCTCTTCCTCGGCAGAGCAGGCGCGGCCGTCGGCGTAGGACAAGACCGTCGGCGTAGGTCAACGCCGACGGCCTGACGGCGAACGTCGGCGTAGAGACCGTCGGCGAACGTCGACAGCGCCGTCACACGGCCAGTTAACGGCGCGTCGGCTACGCCGACGGCCTCACCCTCGGCGTACCAAGCCACGTGGAGGCTGGTGGGCGGTCTGGCGCAGCTGCTACGCCGACGACCTCCCCTCGGCGTCGCCGCGTGGAGGCAAGGGCGGCCTGGTACAGCTGCTACGCCGACGGCCTCCCCCTCGGCGTACGCCTGCCACGTGGAGACAGCGCAGCGGCCTGGCAGCAGCGGGCTGGCCCTACGCCGAGGGCCTTGCCGTCGGCGTAGCCGTGACCATTTGGTCACAGCATTACCTCTACGCCGAGGGCAAGGCCGTCGGCGTATCAAATGCACAGTTTTTTTTTGAATTTTTTTACAGCAGCAGCAGCACTCACAGCAGCCATACATCCATGCATACATCCATACATCCATACATCATCCATACATCCATGCAGTATATATTCCACACCAATTGAAACAAGATCACATATGCCATACATGTATCAACATCAGTCATACAAGATCATCCATACATTAGTCATACAAGATCATCGACATCATCACACATCCCTACAACTCTAGAGGAGACGGGGTGTACCCGAGATCTCCCCTGGTGAAAAGTGGCGACCTCTGCCGAGGGTTGCGTCCAGTAGAAGCAGCAGAAGAGCCACCTGGCGAGGGAGTAGAAGTGTGAAGCTCGGAAGAACCACCTGCAGAATGGCCAGGAGATGGACCATGGTCATGAAGCGGTGTGATCTGACGCCCATCCGGCGAGGCGTGGCCAAAGTGCCGGTTCCCAGAAGCTCCCGTTCCCTACATGTTGCCTACATGTTAGCAACTTGCGAGGCAAAGTAAAGCGATAACCAGTGGGTTAGCAAAGAACTTACCGGTGTCGATGCGTAGTAGGTCCTAGCGAAGCTTTCCTTCGATTGCAAAAATGGCATCGGACCTGGCATGGGAGGCACGGGCCCTAAATCTCTATTCTGGCCAGTTTGAATATTCACCATCATGGCCTGCAAGATAGTTTAGAAGTCAGACCGTAGTACAACAAACGGGAGGAAGTGGGACTTGTATCTTTTGCAAAAAATAAAGGTTCGGACTTATATTTACGTATTGCATGTAGATCGCATTCGCCTCCTGATGCTGCCGAAAGGCCACCTGATATTCCTCATAAGCGGCATCGTGAGCGCGTCTAACTCACTACAATTTCAAATATAAGGAATCTCGTCAGCGGTTAGCCATGCAGGAACAAAAGTCATAAAGATGATGAAAACGAGAAAAACTTACATCCTCGTGGAGGCAGCAGCCTGGCCACGAGGCGGATAGGGGGCCGTCGGCGGAGTAGGTAGCCTTGAGGGCTGAGCTCGTCTTTGAGAGGGTAGGCTTGACCTTCTTATTCAGAATCTTGAGGCGTCCCCATGCCGCAATCCGTGCCCCGACAGGACAACGACTCCTCGTCGATCTCCGCCGTGAATGGGGTCATCCACATGGGGGTGACGAGCCTTCACCATCGTGTTGTAGTTCCCCAGTCGTCGCGGGCAGTGGGCAAGTACACGGGCAACGAGGGTTGAGGCTCCGAGTAATTGGGATTCTTTCGCCGCATCATCTCATAGACGGCGACGTCATGAATCACCTCCCCGGGTTGTGCCTCGGCCACCTGTATCGCGAAAAGAAAATATTATGCATATGAAGTACAAACATAAGCAAAAATGCACGCAGGTCGTTCCATGTATATACGTACCACCTTCCCCTTGAAGCAGTCAAAGTTGCGGTTTCCCGCGCAGTGCGTTCCACCATCGCCTCGGTTATCCGCGTTCCGCCTCGACAAGGCTGCAAACTCCTCGTCTTCTCTGAGCCACCTCGTCCTAACCAGCTCCTCCCATGCGAGTCGATGCGGCTCGGCCCAATCGGGGATAACCTGAAAATTCAATACTCAACTCCAGACAATGCAATGGCAACTTAGAAGCAATGTAGAATCTCATTGACATTTTACTCACCGACATGTACTCTTCTGGCGTCCTCGAGTACTTAGGATTAGGGTTCCTACCGACAATGTCTTCCTTCCTGACCCTCACGCCCCTGTCAGCCCAGAAGTGGCTAGCGGTCGTGACCTTCTGGTTGTACCACACCTGGGGGGTCAACTTCACACAAGCCCCAAGCAAAGTCCTCTGCGCCTTCTCCTGGTCCTCCTCGGCCACACGGTAAAAGCACTTCAATCATGCATAAGAGTCATGAGTTAGCACGGTGGGGTCATCAAGTATGAACATAACTCGAGAAATATGCCTTACCCAAAACTTGGTGATGACAAGATCGCAGCCGGAAAGCCCGGACACGGTAGTACGGTAGTCCGCCCAAGTGGTAGCTAGCTTCTGTCACCCTCGTGGGTAATGTGATATCTGGCGAACTTCCTAATCGAGCTCCAACAAGGCTGTTAGGAAGGCGAGGCTCATCCCCGGAGAAAATGTCCAATTGCTGCACAATAATAAACATTAGTACACAATAATTATTTATGACCAACATGAAATAAAATGTTTTAAATTGCCAAATTAGTACACTTACTCAAGGCCATCTGGAATAATAAGGGCTTTCGCCTCCTGAGTCCTAGGCTCAAACTTCGTCGGGACTCCGTTTCCCACGATTCCGCAATTTCTTGGCCCCACCAACTCGCGGCTAGTGTCCACCTCCGACGGTCCCCGCCTCCTCTCGGTCCTCGCCTCCCTCTCGACTCTGCCTCCTCTCGGACTCGCCTCCTCTCAGCCAAAGGCTGCTCTGTCAGAACAACTCAGAGCCACGCCGCGAAGAGGGTGGTGGGTCAAAGTCCACGCCTCCTCCCGTGGCACCTCGTCCTCGTCCTCCTCGACCTCGGCCTCGACCCCATCCTCCGCCAGCAGGAGCAAGATCGGGGTAACGCGGATTGGGATTTGGCTGTCTCCCACTCCGTGTAGCTCTTTTCTTGCGCTGCTTCAGCGCATTAAGCAAGGACGAACTGGTTGCCTTGACGCTGCTCATATTGTTCAATCACCTGCATTAAGTAAGAGAAAACAGTTAAGCACAAAGACATAATAAAATGTATACACAAAGAATAAAGGCATAATGCAATTAAGAAAAAAGTTAAGCACAAAGACAAAATAAAAGGCATAATGCAATTAATAAAAAATAAATACTCACTATCATTTTCATTCTCATTCTCATTCTCATTCTCGCCAAGCACTCGCCATACTTTTTCGGGGAGATACCCTCGAACCATCACCGGCATCAGCCGCTCAATCCATATATGATAGTCGTGACTCTTGAGCCCGTTGACTTGTCCCGTCAAAAGATTGACTCCCTTACTTATATTCGAACAATAACCGTCAGGGAACATCACGACGTATTTGAGCCACCTAAATGACTCCTTCTTTTGGACATTATCAAGGCAGTAGTAGGCATGCGGCTTGAACCAATTCTTTCGACCAGACGGTAGGAGGCTGCATGTGTAATCTCTTCCTATCACAAAGCTTCTCAACATCAACTCTAGCCTTGACATTATCCTTTGACTTCCTGTGAATGTTCAGGACTGTGAAAAGGACTCCCGACATTCTTTTCGGTGCATCACATCGATGTTATGGGGAAGTTCGAGGTCCTTGTAATACACGAGATTCGTTAAGGCTGCCACGTGAGTCCAATTATGCGTTACACCATATCCCGCAAATTGATGGCCAGTTCCCGGCGCCGCGGGCACGAGAGCACGTATCTCGGCATCAACAACTGCACCCTCGAACTTTGGTACCTCTTTTACTTCATGAACAACTTTGCCCTTCTTGAAGTTCTTTCTATATTCTCTGAACGAATGATTTCTTTTGAGGTACTGTCGATTCGTGTCAAACGCAACATATTTGCGACCCGACTTTAGCCAAAGGAACTCAAGTCGGTGCCTGCACACTGGGCATGGCCACTTACCAGTTGTACACCATCCGCACATTAGGGCGTACCCGGGCATGTCATGCATAGTATATTGTAACCAAACTTTTATCAAAAAGTTTCTCTTTGATGCTCGGTCGTATGTCAACGTCCCGTGTATCCAAGAGTGGTTCAAATCATCCACAATCGGCTGCATGTAGACACTCAAGTTCTTCCCCGGATACTCAGGTCCTGGAATTATCAGCGACAAAAACATGGTCTTCCGTTGCATTAATACTCGGGAGGAGATTGAGCGAATAACATACACCGCCAGTTTGACGAGGCCGTCGACATACCATATGGGTTGAAGCCATCTGTTGCTATCGCAATTCTAACATTCCGAGCCTCTTCTGCCCACCGGGGGTATTTGTCATCGACGTTCTTTCATGCCTTACCATCAGATGGATGTCCCATCTTCTTTCGTCCGTGCCCGTCCTCGTATCTTTTCCCCTTCTTGTGCCACGTCATCTGTTTGGCAGTCTCCTCTCTCTCAAGTAAAGCCGCTGGATTCTTTTTATGAATGGGAGATACCGAAGTATCTTCTTAGCGACCTTCGACTACCTCACCTGACGATCCTTCCCCTTTATCTCTTCATATCTAGAGGCCTTACAAATGGAGCGACTTGTCACCCTCAAACTGTTTCCAAAACAAAAGGCAGCCTTTTGGACAACAATCTATCTTTTCATAATCCATGTTGAGCTCCTTCATGAGTTTCTTCGTTTCGTGAAAGGTTTTAGGAGATAATGCCCTCGGGCAACATGTTACCACATGTTCTCGATTAGCTTCAAAGTGAGAACGGGTATGATCGCACTTGTCGGCTAGACACCGAGAGATGGCATCGAGCTGAGAAATCTTTGCACCCTCGTCAGAGGCCTCTTAGCCGCGCCATCATATCAAAGAAGGCCTTCGCAGTTGGCTCCGGTTCCTCACGGTGATTCCTCCGTGGAGGTGGCGAATTCTGGTCGGCATCGATAAGATCATCTAGCATGTTTCTAATCCCATCGTGCTCATTGCCATTGAGCCGCTGACGCATCACCTCACCTCTGTCACGTTCGTACCGAGCAAAGTCGACTTGCGTGACATAGTTAGACATGTACCCATATTGCAGAAGGTGTTTGTACATGTCATCCTTTCCCTGACGATGACGCTTAGTGCAATGAGCGCAGGGACAAAGTGCCTGAACCATTGCCTTCGAACCACGCGCTAACTCATTCACTAACAAATGAGTGTTCCGTACCCAATCGTCTGTTTTATTAGTCGCACTAATACGGCCACTGTACATCCACCCATTATCAGCCATCCTCTTCTGCTTTGTTGGGAGACAAACAACAAATATAACATTTTATATCAAACAGGAGATTAAATGCTTCATATTTTTACGCATTCATCAACCTACATGTCCAATAGGAAAAGAGGGTCCTAACCAGCCGCCGGATCCATAGATTGGGTAAGTTCTCCCTGGTTCTACCCCGATCCAAGCAGAATTTCGGCAGCACCTCCCCGCTGCTCTCCCGATACACGTCTCGACAAAAAGCCAAGAGGATGTGCATCCGGAGAACAACGAGGAGGCGCCACCGAAATCCTGTCTCGAATCGAGGTAGAGCCAGGGAGAACCAAACCCAATTTAATCCGCCTGCCGATAAAAGCCATAAGCGTTACGGTCCAAAATATGCGAGACCACTAATGCATATTAAGTCGCAGAACGCTTACGGTCGGATGACGCCTAGGTGACGCGACAGACTTGGTGATCTAGACACAAAAATAAAACCTAGGTACAAGAGAGGCGACGATTCTCACCCTCGGCGGTAGAGGAAGTAGTCGATCAACCGAGTGTCGAGGTCGACGGAACTCGGAGACGGATCGAGGTGTCACCTACACCATCTCCCATAGCAACGGTCAGTCGCCAAGGATGGTCACTCCCGAAACACTACAAAGTCTGTACATTGACATAAAGAGAACACCTTAGTAAACATGCAACACACTCACGCCCCTAGTGTGGCTTCTCTTCAACGCCATATGACCAAACTAGCTTGCCACTAACCAACGGCTTAATCCTAGAAACTCGTGCATATCACTTAACAAATGATATAAACTACTAATAGATGAAACTAATAAATTCAAACAAGATTAACAACAATATTTAATCTAACAAAATTAAATATTTGCTTCTAGAGGGGAGTAGAGGAGGTACCTGCAGAGGGGGGGCGAGCTCGAGGAGGAGGGGGAGAGCTTGGGAGGAGGGGGCCGAGCTCGGGAAGGAGGGGAGGAGGAGGAGGAAGGAGGAGGAGGAGGAGAGCTTGGGAGGAGGGGCAAGGTCGGGGAGGAGGAGAGCTCGGGAGGAGGGCCGAGCGGGGAGGAGGAAGGAGGAGGAGGAAGGTCGAGGAGGGGCCGAGCTCGGGGAGGAGGAAGGAAGGAGGAAGAAGGCGAGGAGGAGGAGGAGGCGCGGGGAGGAGGAGGCGGTGGAGCTCGGGACCGGCTCGGGAGGAGGAAGGAGGAGGAGGAAAGCGGCGGGGAGGAGAGGAGGCGGTGGGAAGGGGCAGGTCGGGGGAGGAGGCGGTGGAGCTCGGGAGGAGGAGGCTGGCGTGGGTCGGGTCAGGCCTGAGCGGCGGTTGGTGAGAGGAGGAGGGTCGAGGGCAGGCGTGGGAGCCAAAGTAGGATAGGGCTACTGACGGGCCAGCATACGCCGAGGGCAGCGTAGCTAGGGTTTTTTTTAACTTTTTTTTTGAAAGAAGGGTCTTTTGTTTAATATCAAATTTTACAACATACTTTATTTAGTGTCTACTATTATATAATAAACTATATATTATTAATATATAATTTTTTATTTCGTCTTGTGCTCGTTTTCCAAGCAAACCCTAGATGTGGGCTAAACAGGGAGATTCCCCCCTTATTTCGTCTTGCATGCATGCGAGGGGGGACACATGCAAGCACCTATACCAACCTCTCACCACACCCACACACATATGCTAGGGGCACATGCAAGTTTTCATCTCATTCCAATGTTCTCGTGGTCTTCCTCCGGCGAAACCCTGATCTCTGTGCACACTCGGATCGTCTACCCCCTAGACGTTCCTCTGACAGGGGTAGCCCGGCGTAGCTCTCTCTTGTTTTGTGTTTTTTTAGGTCATAGGGTGATGTCAAACCATGTTGGTTCACAAGTTGGGGCACTATCCTACCCGGTTTCACCTCGACGGGGAGATTACCCCCTTATACGGGTACGGAACCTTCGCCTCTAGGTTAGAGCGCATGCATGCGAGGGGGGACACATGCAAGCACCTATATATACCAACCTCTCACCACACCCACACACATATGCTAGGGGCACATGCAAGTTTTCATCTCATTCCAATGTTCTCGTGGTCTTCCTCCGGCGAAACCCTGATCTCTGTGCACACTCGGATCGTCTACCCCCCTAGACGTTCCTCCGACAGGGGTAGTCCGGTGTAGCTCTCTCTTGTTTTGTGTTTGTTTAGGTCATAGGGTGATGTCAAACCATGTTGGTTCACAAGTTGGGGCACTATCCTACCCGGTTTCACCTCGACGGGGAGATTACCCCCTTATACGGGTACGGAACCTTCGCCTCTAGGTTAGAGAATATGCATGCGAGGGGGGACACATGCAAGCACCTATATATACCAACCTCTCAACACACTCACACACATATGCTAGGGCCACATGCAAGTTTTCATCTCATTCCAATGTTCTCGTGGTCTTCCTCCGGCGAAACCCTGATCTCTGTGCACACTCGGATCGTCTACCCCCCTAGACGTTCCTCTGACAGGGGTAGCCCGGCGTAGCTCTCTCTTGTTTTGTGTTTGTTTAGGTCATAGGGTGATGTCAAACCATGTTGGTTCACAAGTTGGGGCACTATCCTACCCGGTTTCACCTCGACGGGGAGATTCCACTCTCATACGGGTCCGGAACCTTCGCCTCTAGGTTAGAGCGCATGCATGCGAGGGGGGACACATGCAAACACTTCATGTGGTCGTGGTGAGTGCTATTGAGAACCACATGCGATAATAACACTTACAAACATATAGAAATTTCTCGGGGTGTGAGAAGATTCGCAAGCGACATTTCATGTGGACGTGTAGACTGCTATTCGGGAATGCGAAATTATCCAATTAATAAAAAATATAAATAATTGATGCAAATAAAAATATATGAAAAATAGAGAAGGCTACGCCGAGGGTGACCGTCGGCAGACGTTCTTGTATCGCCGAGGGTGGCCGTATGCTAGAAGTCGAGGGTCGGCTGCCTAACCGACGGCACCGTTAGCGCGCCGTTCGTGCTGGCCGGCATGTGCCACGCGTCCGCTTGCTACGCCGAGGGCCGCCACTACGCCGAGGGTGACCGTCGGTGTAGTGTATACTACGCCGACGGCTTGGCTACGCCGAAGGCTGGCCAGTTGGGCTGGCCTGGTGCGGTGCTACGCCGACAGCCCCGACGTTTGGCCGTCGGCGCATCTGGCCATTCCTGTAGTGTCCGGTTCTTGGATCAGGACTACCGGGTGCCTGACATGGGCGGACCAGCGCACTATGGCCGGCGCCTGCAAAGGCACCAGTGGAGGCAAGGCCGTGCTCATCAGCGGCAGCAGCAACGGCAAGAGCATGCCTACTAACATGGTCAGTTTCTGATTCCGAATGCCACAAGGTGTTTACTGTAGGTCTCTTTCTGATGCCTGCGTGCGTGCAGCTGCCTGAACCGTGTGCCACCATTGGCGCCATGACGCACAGCTTCGTCAGGGCGCTGGAGTGCGAGCCGCGCACCACCTACGGCCGCCTGCTCGCCTCCATGAAGAACACCATGCGCCAGGGCGGGCCCTGCAACCTGCAGGGCCCTGTCGGTGGCTCCATCCACAAGGTCACCAACTTCAGCGGCGTGGAGGTGAGTCTCACGGTTTCTAGGAGTCATTGTTTGAATGACACACATTTCATTACTCTCTCCGGTCCATATTAATTGACTTTGATTTATCAAATTTTGGATAAATCTATATACTAAATAGTGTCTAGATTCATCGAAATTTTGACAAATCCAAGTCAATTAATATGGGCCTGAGGGAGTAATTTAATTTGTTCACCTGCATCAAATATGATGTTAATATTGCAGGAGCCGCATATGTCTTCTGCTGAGAAATTCGACATCAACTGCACGCCGTTCTGCATGTAGACGACGACTACTACCCAATCATCATCGAACGTATCGAAATGATCACTGGGCATGATGCTTGCTACTACTACTAGTATGTGTGATGTGTCACCTGCCATGCCACCAAGAACCACTCATACAAGGCTCTGGAGGACCTGGATGGTTTCTCCATGACTACTGTACCGTACCTCAATATGTAATAAGGCTGTTGTGTGTCTCACATCCCCTTAAATAAATAAAACAAGTTCTGTGTATATGCACCTGCTTCGTCACCAAAAGAAAGATACGTAAATGACAGCTACTCCCTTTTTTAAGTTGTCTAATTTCGAATTTTGCCCATTAATTTCACTAAATCCTAGTATATGTTATATACTATAAAAAATATATCAACGATTTTGTAATTTTTCCACACACCCCTGGATAACAGGGCGGGTTCCACTACCATCATGATAACAAAACATCAACATATAACTTCTCAGGTTATCGAGTTCGTATTTGAAAGAAGATTTGAATTAATCTAAATTTTATACTCCCTTCGTCTCAAAATAGATGTCTCAGATTTGTTAAAATTTGGATAAATCTAGACACTATTTAGTACATAAATTCGTTCAAATTTTAACAAGCCTGTGGCATCTATTTCGAGACGGAGAGAGTAACAAATATCTCATATATTGTTAAAGAAAATCATACTAGGACACAAGAGGGCGCCACCATCAAAAATGGTGTGCAACAAAAAACACCGCGTGGGCATCACGCAGCCATGATGTGATGGGACTGAAACTGACCGGAACTGTAATTTTTCAGAACCACCAAACCTTTGTCCTTCCACTTGGCAAAGTTTGGTAACAAGGGAGTAAAGGTTTGATTCCCTAGTTGCCTAGGATCGATGATCTCCTTGGTAGTTACAAGATATCTTTTCCACTCCATGCTGTTCTGTTACATCGTAGAGATAACCTTGTTTTTTCCTTCCTTGAAATGAGATACTACTGGTACTGTACTTCTTATGGTGCAATGGCAAAGCTCCTAGTCCGCTTTGTTGACCAGATTACAAAATCAGTGTTACTCCAAACTGTAAGTACTAGCTTACACACCCTGTTCCGTCTGGATCGTGGAATTGGGCTTGCAAGTCTGAAACTGGAATAGGAGGATTTATATGTCACAACTAGCTGTAGGTTTTTTTCACAACAAAAAAAAACTACTCCGCTAGAGGTTTTTACTGCATTCTCCTCCTCCTCAAATAAAATGAAATGAAAAAGAAGAATCCCATAAAGTAGAGCGTGAATTACATGAAAAGGAAAAGAATCACGTACCCATTTCCACTTGACGTTTGGAGGATATACACGGCATCACGAACGCTGCCTTGAAAAAGCAGAGAGAAATGTTTGATCGACAACAATATATATGCCCATTTCCGCACCAATAAATCTTCCATGGGAGAATACTGGAATAATAAAATTGCTTTACATCACTGTGCGCGATGCTATCCAGGCATCCAGCGTTGATTCATGCGCTATATAAAGGGCGGTAGCAGCGGAGGGGCAGAAGCAGAGTGCAAGCACAGCAAGCAAGCAGCATACGAACGTACTAAGCCTGCGAAGAAGCTAAGCAGGCAGCCATGAACTACGGCAGCGGCAGGGGTCCGGCGGCGACGGTGCGGTGCAGGCAATGCAGCGCGAGCATCACCGCGACGCCGGGCGCCCGTGCGGTGCAGTGCATGCAATGCTCCTGCGTGACCCGCGTCGCCGGGTGCGGCCGGCCGCGCCCCGGCATGCCGCTGGTGCCGCACATGCGCCCTACCCCGTCCTTCGGCGGCGGCCGCAGCAAGAAGCGCGCCGTGCTGATCGGCATCAAGTACACGGGCCGGCGCGCCAGCGAGCTGAGGGGCCCCATCAACGACGTCAAGTGCATGAGGTACCTGCTCACCGAGCGCTTCGGGTTCCCCAACGACTGCGTCCTCATCCTCACTGGTAATTCATTCTACTCAACCCAAGAAGCAATCGTGTAATAATGGATTGATGAATATATATACTATTCATATGTGTGTAGATGAGGAGAGGAACCCGACCAGGCTGCCGACCAAGGACAACATCCGTATGGCGATGCACTGGCTGGTGCAGGGCTGCAGCTTCGGGGACTCCCTGGTGTTCCAGTTCTCCGGCATGGGCGCGCAGGTCCCCGACGACGACGGCGACGAACGTGACGGCATGGACGAGGCCATCTGCCCCATGGACTCCTTCCTCCAGGGCCCCATCCTGGACGACGAGATCAACGAGGCCATCGTCCGCCCGCTCGTGCACGGCGTCAAGCTCCACGCCATCGTCGATGCCTGCCACAGCGCCACCGTCCTTGACCTCCCATACCAATGCGTCATCTCCAAGTCAGTAATCAGTTAACCTCGATCATCTTATATGCATCTACATCAAAAAACTTAGTAACAAAAAATCATTCTTGGAGCAGGAGTACCGGGTGCCTGAGGTGGAGGGACGAGCGCCCAATGACGGGCGCCTTCAAAGGCACCAGCGGAGGCAAGGCCGTGCTCATCAGCGGCAGCAGCAACGGCGACAGCAGGCCTACATACACGGTCTGAATATTTTTTTTCTCATCCCTAACGTCACAAGCTGTATATATGTATGTGTCTCCTTATTATTTCGTTTGTTTGACAAAGCCACCGATATCGTGCGTGCGTGCGTGCAGCTGCCTGAACCCTGTGCCACCATCGGCGCCATGACACACAGCTTCATCAGGTCACTGGAGTGCGAGCCGCGGACCACCTACGGCCGCCTGCTCACGTCCATGAGGGCCATCATGCGCCAGGGCGGGAACTGCAACCTGCAAGGCCCCATCGGCAGCTCCATCCGCAACGTCACCAACTTCAGTGGCGTGGAGGTGAGTCACACTTTCTTCATTAGTTAGCGCAGTATGCTAAGGCTTAGTAACTGTGCCATGCCATGATACGTACATCTTGTTAATCTATCTATCCATGTATGTGTTGGTTGATTTTGCAGGAGCCTCAGCTGTCTTCTGCTCACAAGTTCAACATCGACTGCGAGCCGTTCTGCATGTAGAAACCATGATCCTCATCGTCGCCCCCCGCAGGCTACTGCAGTAAATCGACGATTACTACTACCTAATCATCATCATCGACCGTATCGAAATAATCTATCGATCACTGGGTACGATGCTTGCTACTACTGCCGTGTGTGATAAGGCTCTCGAGGACCAGCCTGGTTCTCCCATGACTACTGTATGTCGTTGTGATGTGATAAGGCTGTTGTGTGTCATCACATTCCCTTGGATAAATAAAGTTTTATTATTATGCTGCTTTATCACCGAAAGATACGTAATAGCAGCGACAACTATGTGATCAGAATCACCGCGTGGGTATCACGCAGCCATGATGCGATAAGACTGAAACGGACAAGTCTTTTCGGGCATCGCAAATGTTCAGAAACCCCAAACCTTTTCCTTCCACTTGACAAAATTTGGTTACAACAGAAACAGAGTAAAGGTTTGATTGCCTACTGGCCTACGATCGATGAGCCCATTTGGTGGTTACAAAATAGCTCTCCAAGTCCATGTAGTAGTTACAGACTTACAGTGGTGGTGGTGTTACTGTTACATCAGCTGCTCAGGAACTGAAGAAGCCATCATAAGAGAACTGTGTGCAGGCCTGTTAATTGGTTTCGAATACATGGAGATCCCCTCCACCATTACTGAAGCTCCACCTCCTGATTTGATAAACAACGATTGTTAATGGTTTAACGCTTATCAGTTGTGACAAACAGAAAACAACAATTTGATTAGCCTGTCAATATCTGAAACGTACAACTTCAATTTCTTCGATCTGGACAGACAAATTTGTTTTTTGTTTTTGTTTTTTTGTGGAATGCGTTTGTACTCAAGTGAAAGCTAAACAACCAATTGCATACCTTCTCCCCACTTGGATCGTCTTTCGACCCCGGTTCTTGCAAGTGCTCGATAATGTTCTTGCACACCTCCTTGCCTTTCTCTAGATTAACCGCATGCCCTGCGTTCTTGACCACTACAAGCCGAGAATTCTCCCCGAGATGCCTGCTCAACATTGCGATGGTATTTAACCATTTAGTACAAGTGTGCAATGAGCTGTGGTTGCTCAAACATTGTACTATGAGAAAATTCAGAGGGAAGAATCAGAGGAACAACATGCCTCTGCAATCTATGAGCCAGCTCCAGTGGAAACACCTGATCTTTCTCACCCCAGATTATCAATGTTGGCTGCATATATAGCAATTGATTATGTGACAAATCTTAACATTGATGCGAGAGTAGATTTCACTTTTTGTAAGATCATACGAACTTCTTTGCAATGAGAAACTACCTGTCTAATTTTCGGAAGATCTGAAAGCTTCCTGTGGTTGATGAGAGTCTGCAGCAGCTCGGTCTTTTCCTGGATATGATCTGAACCCAGGACTTTTATGTAGTCACTGAGAAAGCAGGACGGCATGATGGGCGGCGGGCGGACGAAGGTGAGCTTCACGAGGCGCCGCACCTCTGCTGGCCGCCGCGGGACGAGCAGCTCGGCGGCCTCCCGGACGTCGGAGACCGGGAACAGCCCCGCGGAGAGATCGCTCTCCTCCAGGCACACGCCCGCGCACACCAGCACCGTCCGCTCCACCGCCTCCGGGTACATGGCGGCCATACGGTACGCCACGAAACCGCCGTAGCTGACGCCGACCACCGAGAAGCGCCGCACGCCGATGGCGTCCATGGCGGACTTGATGGTCCTCGCCTGGAAGGTCTCGGAGCGGTCGGGGGCGGGCGAGGAGGAGGCGCCGAAGAAGAGGAGGTCCGGGACGATGGGGTCCAGGCCGGCGGCGATGAGCTTGCGGAGGTAGGGCGCCCACTGCCACGTGGCGGAGGCGCCGAAGCCGTGGAGGAGGAGCACGGCGCGTCGCGTGGGGCGCGAAGGGGCCCAGACGTGGACGGTGGTCCCGGCGCCCGCGGATGAAGGGAGGCGGACCGAGAAGGGGCGGAGGCCGGCGGAGAGGAAGCTGCGCCGGAGGCAGCGGTCGCGCGCCGCCGTGAAGCTGAGGATGCAGGGCCGCCTCCGCCTGGTGGGCTGAGCCTCCTGGGCGGGGACGGGAGCCATTGTTGGCGATCGCCGGGGCGAGAGGGCTCCGGCGACCGCTGCGGCGTGGGCGGGGCGGGCGAGGATTCATGGCGGGGAGGGGTTGTTTTAAATTGGAGCTGCTATTTCTGGTGGACCGTGGGATTGCTTGGTGGCGCTCCGGCCATGGTCATGGTGGCACGTGGTGGAAGAACCAAATTGGGAGAAAGCGATTCATCTGTTTGTATTCTGGAGTACTCTAAAATTCTTTCGAATGGAAAATTTGTTAAATTCTCGCCTTTTGGTCTACTCCAAGATTCGTATTCCTTCAGGCCTTTTTGCTCTTACAAGCAGAGTGGTTTCTTCTTCGACGAGGAGTTAGGGCTGGGTTTCACCGGATCAAGGTTCAGGTGTAGTACCAGGATATGGTTTCGAAGAACGGTGTCACGGAGACACACACAATCACGAGTAACACTACACCTACGGACGGCTTCTACGGAATTTGCTTATGGACTCACGATCCAGCACTGCATGCAAGGCAGAAAAAAGAAACGTGATCCGATTTTTTAGGGAGGAATAAAATCGCAACCAACCAATAAACTACACGTCAGTCCGTAAAGATTTTGCGTAGGTTAAACAGTATGTAAGTCTAGTATTATTGCACAATCACAGGATGTTTAGTGTTCACTATTGACTGCTCCCTCCGTTTTAAAATATAAGATGTTTTAACTTTATGAAGCAAATGTATTTATACTATTTTTAGTGTGTGGGTTTACTTTAAACCTGATTAAACCTACACACTAAAAGTAGTCTAAATACATTTGATACACAGAGCTAAAATATCTTATATTTTAAAGGAAAATGATACCGTTCCGCCGGGGATCGATCCTCCGGGTCCGTTCGCTCGCGCACTTCCTTTGTCAGGAGTTCGTTCATCAGGAGGGCCGACAGACGTGCTGCCGCCTCCGCCCTGCAGCCCTCCGCCCCTGCCGCGAGGCGCCGGCCGACCGTTGCGCTGCCGCCTCCGCCCCTGCCGTGAGCCGCCCTCCGCCCTGCCGCCCTCCGCGGCTCTGCCGTGCCGCGAGCCGGCGCCCTGCAGGAAATCAAGTACATATGGCAGCACTAATTGATTTGTAATGTCTCCGATCTGAGATGTTGACTGGACTCCAGCTTCGATCTAAGAACAAGCAGATATGGAAGGATTTCTGGACCTTAGCGTGAGTGGTGCATGCTGCCGTTGGTTTCACCGGCTCTAGCACGCATCACGCGCGCGCTCGCACGTACTGTCGATTCGATCTTCATTGGCGTTCTTCGTGACTGAACTTGGAGGTATTTGTGTACCTTCTGCTCTGGCCGGCCACAGTAGCCTCCTTCATCTGCGTACCTTCCGTTGTTCTCCTCCTATTCTCCATCGACATAGCTACGCAGCTGAGGTGGCGGACACATCTCATCTTCTTTTTCAGTTCTTCTTTCCCACGATCCCGAAATCCCAATCCAAGCGAGCGGGTGGGGATTTGCTACATACATATATTTGTTTTGCTAAAACTGTTCGATGTGCTCGCTACAATACTGTAAAAGATTTGCTACAAGATGTACGGCGTAGTAGATTTTTTCCAGCGAGGCCTCAGAAAAAATCGGATTTCCTAAATTAATAGATTTTTTTCTACAACCTTGTACTTGTTTTGCTACAATAGCGCATAGGTTTTGCTACGGGTCCCGGTGAAAGTCCCTGGCAATGTCTCTGGTGAAATTGTTTTTTTGCTACATTGTTTTTTGCTACATTAGCAAATTTTTTTGCTACCATAGTTTTGTGGTTTTGCTACAATAGCATAAAATTTTTGCTACACGGTCTCTGGAGGTCTACCGGCGAAAGTCTCCGGTGAGATCTCCGGCGAGGTCGGGTTTGCTAAATTAGCACAACTTTTTTGCTACACGGTCGCCGGCGATGTCTCCGGCAAACTCTCCTGCGAGGTCCAGTCTAATTTTCTATTTTCTGGATCGAACCGTTTTTTGCTACGTTGTAGCAAAAGCGGGACTATTTGTAGCAAAAACAAGTATGTCTGTAGCAAAAACGGGATTTTGACCCAAAAAAGAGGACACGTGGTTGGCTGGGGATCCGGGTGATAAAAAACACAAATCCCCCGGAAGACATAGTACTGCCCTATTTTAAAAGGGAGAGAGTAGCTCCGAGTGATCTGGTGTTCCTGAAAGACAGAAGTAAGAATGCTTGAGGGTCAACAAAGATGTCATCAAACTGTTGTCGTGTTAAATTGTTTAATGGCTTCCATATGGATGCAGATAGACGTATGTCGGAGAGAGAGCATATGGATGCAGATAGACGTACTCCCTCTGTTTGGGATTATAAGTCCCGCGCGGATAACTAGGTTGACAATTTGAACAATAAAATATAAATATTATAGCATAAAAATTATACCATTACAAGCTTTAGAGGTTATATTTTCTAATGGTATAACTTTTATGATATATAAGTTATGTTTTGTTAGTCAAATTAACAATCTAGGTATGCGCGTAGGACCTATAATCCCAAACAGAGGGAGTATGTCGGAGAGAGAGCGGGGGAATATGAATATGAATATGAATATGAATACTGCAGGCAACTTCCCACGCAACACTTTGCTTGTGATTAGGAATGGCCATGGGCGGTCCCAGCATCCCTCCATCCACAGCAGCCACCCAGACTTGCTGACCGTGTAAAACATGAATTTTTATAGATTTTATAACAAAGGCGTAAAGGTTGCATTATTATAAATTTTTATAACGAATTTGTCTAAAAACATCACATCTTAAACTCGTTCGACCAGCCTTCCAAAAGTGTCTAGGTCCGCCACTAGGAATGACTCAAACAAACCATCGTGGCATACGCGTAAGCAAACTCGAAATTGACGAAGGACAACACTAGAACTTCCACCTGGGGTACTCGGAAATTCCATGCCAGCAGCGTCCAAACAAACACTTCCGTAAAGAATCCAAAAATATTCTACAGCAAAAATCAGTAGTACTAATAATCAGTGCACTGAGTTACAGAATCAATAGCACGACACCAGAGTCAAACGGTGAGCAGCTAACCAAACCACTAGCGGGAAACAATTTACAGAGCTAGTGTGGCGAAGAACTACGAGCGCTAGGCAGCGACCTGACCTACTAACTTCAAGACATCACCAGATAACCGGCATCTGCGCGTCGTCTCTGCAGATCAAGTCCTCCAGCCCGGCCATGAAATCAGTCCCGTCTGTAATAGCCGCCTCGCTCAACATCTCGTCCTGCAGCACCTGTTCAAGACCACCAGCATGCGTGTCAGCATAAACTAGACCAGGTACCCAACATGAGTTTGACCATTAACTCGGATGGAAATCATACATACCCTAGACTGTTGCATTTCAGCAACACAAGTTGTGAGCCTTTGATATTGCTCCCTGGCTTCTGGATACTGAGCCATGGAGTGCACACGGGCGAGTGCTCTCTGCAGTCTGGCTTCAGCCTGCCTTTTGCCATCCTGCAAGAAATCGTATTCATCTTCCGCCTTTGCAGGTTGGATCTGTTGTGATGGACCTTCAAGCTGATTCCCAGGACGAATGCCACGCAGGCCAGGTCTCTTTCTCCTCCATCTCAGGATAACTTTCTCGACGATACCGACTGACCAAACGACTTTCCGATAGTTTTTCCTCACCTGATGTCCACGTACATGAGCCTGATGATGAAACCGAAGAGAAGATTAATATCATCCATGAAAAGGACTGTTGGGACTTTTCACAAGTGCCAAGTCGGTGAGGAGATCTTAGCAACTCACAACCACATGGATTGCTGACAACTAGTGCAAGTGACATGTATTGCATATCCCATGGCATACAATGTAATGTGTATCCAAGAATAATTGACTCTGGAGTAGGATATATGGTACTCCCTCAGTCCCAAAATAGATGTCTCAGATTTATCAAAATTTGAATGAATCTAGACACTATTTAGTATGTAGATTCATCCAAATTTTAGAAAACTTGAGACATCTATTTTGGGACGGAGGGAGTAGTACATTCTCTGTTATGTATGGTTGAATGAATATAAGAACAAAGTTCACCATGAAGTCTACAGCTGGGACAAGCGTACCAAAGGAATAGATCCATGTGTTTGTAAAGCATGCATAATAAAAATCTTGAATAACAACAACATTCTTTGATTTACAAAATCTGTGACATGCATCATGATCTTGGAGCTAAGCTTCTATTGTATGACGTCGGATGAAATGAGATTAACCCATAGTGGAACAGGGGCTTTTGTTATTAGCTATCAGAGTGCAAGAGAGAATCAAAAAATTTGGGCCAGTTTTGAAACCCTGTAGTCAACAGAAATTCGGTAGCATGCACATAAAGACAAAAGTTAGCTCATTGGTCATAAGAAATACCTGTAATTTGACAATTCTCTGGCGAATGATCATAAACTCTCTTCTCCCCTTCCAACCTCGGAACTTGTTCTGGATACGAACAGCAGCAGAATGCAAATGTGTATCGTGTTGTCCCGGTTTGACATTTTTGAGAGAAACAAGCGAAAGTGTGTGTTCATCAGATAATCCACAATCGTCATCTCCATATTCCACAACCTTCTTTCTGTGGAATGACTCCACCCTGAATGCTTGAAATATCCTAGCTGCAGCTTGATGGGATTTACGGACAGCACTTAATGAACCTTGTAGTGATTCAGCGTGGGAGTCCTCTACAGTAAGCTGGGAAGAATTGGCTTCATCGAGATTTTTAGCAACTGGCAATCCATAAACTTCTTTGACACTGCTATCCTTTGATTCCTTTATAGTAAGTTGTGACAGATGGCTCGTCAAAGCAGATTCTGCAAGAAAACCAGCAATGCCCTTGTGTCCATTTGCTGAGGCTAAATCAGCTGGAGTCCTCCCAGAAGGAAATTCAGAATTTGGATCTGTTAATAAACCTGCTCCAGATCCATTTGCCATAAGGATGCCAACTGACCGTTCTCTACAAAGAATACAAAATATCTGTTAACTAACAGGAAACAACTGTGATGCAACTTACAAATGTTTTTTCTATCTTCTTATCTTCCCTAATTTTATGTAGGAACCAGGTGAAAAGTGGATGGTGATGGAAGAGAGATGGAGGATATAATCAAAAGTCATAAAGTGATTGTACACCATAACCGTCACTATTTGACAGCCATTAGTGGAATGTGTTTGGCAATACCTTCCACAGGATGCAGCCCAGTGAAGTGCGGTCCATCCATGAGCATCTCTAAAGTTCACATTGACACCAGCAACAATTATTGGTCTTATAGCCCAATCATAGCCCAGTGCAGCTACCAAATGAAGTACACCCTGCCCTTCCTTGCACAGAACATTTGGACCCTTTCCGTCATCATTTATTTTATAGATAAGCCAATAGTGAAGCCTCTCTTTCAAAGATTTCTTTGAACTTTGGTTCCTTGCCACGAAAACTTCTTCCCCATCCGATAGTGATCCCTGGTCTGACCATTTCTCATCAAGCATTAAGGAATTAACAGCATTGATTAGCTCGTGTTTCTCATCCCCACTGCTCAAGAAAAGCAGCTGGTGATCATTTGGCCCCAAAGAAAGAAGCTTCTCAAGACGAATATGTAGGTGCATCTCATTTACACCATTGGTTTGAGAGTATGAACTCTCCATGTACTGGTAATCAGAATCCCTATACTCGAATTCTCGCACTTCACTACAAGCAACCCTGTTTGAGCAGGTCACATAAAAGGGAACTCTGCCAGATCGATGTGCTGGCGCATAGCAGCGAAGGGTGCCATCTGTTAAAACCTCAGCTGGTACTTCAACATCCCCAAACATACAAGACCACTTACAGTTTTCCACATGCTCCTTATTTGCCAAGAATGTACCAGTAACTGAAACCTGTGCAATTAGTATGATTTAACCACCAGAAAGAAAAGGGAAACTGGTACTGAATTGCACAGTAAACTAACTAGAGTAGCATTATCAACGTAAAGATGTGTGAATTGAGAGAAGACCAATAAGTAGGAAGTTAAATTAACTTGCATACCTTTGTGTTTTGACCAATATACGTGCAGCTTGGTGAAACATCCAGAATGCTGAATAATTGGTTGGGAGAAAGTGAAGGGCTCACCGCATAAACATCTAGCTGCTCATTAGTTGGCGCAACTGAACCATCAGCAACACTCACAGTCTCAATGCTACTCCAGTAGGCATCAGAATTGGATTTCATATCCAAATCAACCACCTCTGGAAGTTCTTTACTCATCCATTTTGAAAAGCTGTCATGTTTCTTCAAACCAGCACACTCAGGCTTAAATAGGTCCAGTGATAACTGCTTCAATAGTGGATGTTTGATGCTTCCTTCGGTATATTTATTGAAATTCACCTGAAATTTTGGTACAATTAAATTAGGTCACAATACTCAAATATCTGTACCAACTATTTTTTTATGCAGTCTTCTAACCAGGGCCAACGTAATTTTAAATATGCAACTTCCTTCATGAATGATGACTTCCTTTCATTTAATATACTCCCTCCGTCCTAAAAAAGATGTCTCAAGTTTGTCTAAACTTGAATGTATCTAGACACTATTTAGTATATAGATACATCCAAATTTAAACAAACTTGAGACATCCTTTTTAGGACGGAGGGAGTACCTTGTTTTGCAATTTAAGTGCTTAACTGGATAGATGTGCCCAACTCTGACATAACAGTTTTTTAAGAATATAGAAAACTAAGTCAAGGATTAGCTAGGACTAGGAAAATGGTGATCTTAAAGTGGCTACTGGGGTAAGATCTAAAGGGGTTGTGAAGTTCTTTGTATGATATTCCTTTCATATTGCCATAGAATTCTTTAGCCCACTATGCACACAAGCCAAGTAAACACTAAGTAATAAGAAGGGTTAATGTCACATCATCATGCATAACCTATTAAATGACATACTACAGGCACTTAACCTCTTTCAAAGCAATACAAGGTAGAGAGTGGACACTGCATTAACCACACACTTGATTCCCTGAAACAAAGACTCCCAAGGCCAAAGGACAGATATTGTGAAAGAGATGGAGAATTTCAGTATCCCCATTTCATGGCCCACTACCATGCAAAGCAAATCCGCAGATCCCTCGAGAAACTCAAGAGTAGGCAAGAGTACAAGACAATAGTGAAGTACCTCAGATGATGGTATGGCTGCAAAACTCAATTCATCGGCTTCCTTCTCGCTGAGGTTGTTAGTGTAAAGAGCCTCAGATGTGAATGTCTCCAGAAAAGAGTTATCCTCCAGATTGTTAGCCTCTATGGAGGCAAATGAAGAATGAAATGTTGGCTCGGTGAACACAGGTGAATAATTAGTGGAGGGCTCATTGAATGGCACTGAATCAAACAGAGTTCTGGAAATGCCTGTTACTACAGTGCGGTCATCAAACATTCTAGCTATGTCATGGTGAGTAAATGAATGATTATCTAAATTATCTGTTCTTGGCAGCATCTCACGATGATAACCTGAAATGTTCAGCAAAAAAATGATTTAGCATCTGCTATTAGCACAGAAACTCAAACATGGAGGAGTTTATCCTACCTTGACTACTGCCAGTAGTTGAAGCAGAAGAGTATAGCATCCTATCCATCGTCACTCCATCCACAGGCTGCTGCATCTCAGTGAGAGGGTAGTATCTGGAGCTTGCTCGGCAATTATCTGCTGCACCGAATTTCGCTTTAGATACACTGAAAGAAGGTGCATAATTGAATATGCATCAGTTAATCTATACTTGGTGTAGATGATGCAGAACATAGATAGACAAACAGCAAACCTGATTCAGCGTCTTCATACTCCGACATCTGTACACTTATTGGGCTATCAGCAGCCACCTGATTCTGACTAGTGACAGAATTTGAACAAGAGGGACTATCAGCATTTGACACCTGCATAATCTCTTCTTTCACACGATTGTAAATTTGCTTGCCACCCTGTTTGGTTAAAGATACACAAATAAATAACATTAAAAACTATGAAATAATGGGGGAGGCAACACATGCGCACCCACAACCACACAAATGTAATTATACTCATATCGACAATGGCAGACATTCTATTTTTTAATGACAAAACGGTAGTTGATGGAAAAATAAGGCCTCTATGGTTCTAAGGATTTAGGGAAGATTTTATTTCTAGTTTTTCATATTTGGGTATAATCTGCAGTACTGTAGTATCGCCATCAAATGAAGAGAATGATGTTAAGTGTGATGTAGTGTGAGATAGAACAAAATCTGTACAGAGAACCATAGCTAGTCAATATTCGTGCCCACCAAAGAGAGCACAAGCAAAAAAAAACTAGAGAAGAGAGAAGTTTACTACTGTATGATTGAATATACCTTTATTTCAAGGTAGTGTACAAGAACAATGTGTGTAAAATCCCTGAAAAGTAAGAGAAGTCACTTGATTATACAGCACAGACTATCCTCTGGATACCAAGTAAACTGGAATTGCATCCAATAACAAAGCGATGATCGTAATGCAACATTGAGCACTTACTCTTCCAGCAGCCAGTAGGTTCTTCTCTGAAAATTCTCATTTTCCTCTCCGTGGGCATAATAGCAGTGTAGTACATCAATGCTGCCAGCCTAAAATAAGAAAAAAAAAGTATTAGTGGGGACAAGCAAAGATACAAAACAAATAGAGCTAAACAAACTATGGGGGACAGCAATACGAAAAAAACTTCAGCTAGCAATGGAATCCAATCCAGCACTGAAGAACGCAGTAATCTTCTGTTCTCAGTAAGTGACTGTTCACACTTTCTTTCGTCTCTATTACATGTTGTACCCAAACTTGGGAAATCCTTTTTTTTCCTTGTGCATGAGCATAACTAGTAGGGTATGCAAAGGCCCGTGTGGCTACCTACAAGAATAGTTTGCACTTGGACGTAATAAACCCTGTGGGTATAAGAAGTTGTACTTGGATGGATTGCTGATTGCTGATTGCTCAGGTCTATGTATATTTAGAAGTGTAAGCGACAAGTCATCAGCAACTTGACAAGTAGGAGTATGGCTAACACGTTGGGTTACTCGAGTCTAGATGGAGAGGACAATGGACACAAGTAAACACGAGAACAACACAAGCTTGTCAGTAATCAGGATGTAACAACATCAAAACAATAACCACTAATAATGCAACTGCAACCTTCCAAAGAGTGGTTTCCCACATAAATAACAAACATTTACTTACTTTCAGTTTTTCGTGAGCTTCTTTAATAGTCTTCCCATCCTTTTTCTTCCTCCAGTTGTGCCCATCCTTTCTGAAGTATCTCAATATTTTGCGATCAAAGAGAAAAAGAGAACCACCTACAACAGCAAAGACATGAAAGTTAAGCACAAGAAATAGGGAAAATAACTTTGACCAGACAAAAGTAAGGGAGCTTCCAGAACAGGGGGCATGGTTAACCGCAAATGAATGATGACCTGAAAACAAATCACCCAGGGGTTTTGTGTTTCAGGTTAATTACATATATCATGACCGTGAAGTTTGGCAATCATTTCCCATTTACAAACTGTACATCAAGTTTTAATAATCACTCCAATTCCCAACATGGAAGCACCGCTCATGCCATCACACCTCACATAATTCAAACATCTGTTGTATTTGTACCACAAGCTATAAAAACACCTAGTATTGTATTTGTACCACAAGCTATAAAAACAGTAAATGAATTTGTACTATATAAGATAAATAGGACACTGGGCACTGAACCAACAAGAAAGGGTAATTAAGGTTTTGGACAGTATATATCGCTCACATGCTACAAGCCAAAAGTCAAACAACTATACATCAGTTTTCAGAAGCTAAAACATCACAGTAAAAGTACTAATAAAAGAGAAAAATAAGAAGCATACTTAGAGGCCTGTTTGGTGGCTCCGGCGTGATGGAGAAGGATTTGTAGTTTGAGAGTATTCCGCAGATTTCGGTGGGTCGCAGCCAACGATTGCGAGCCTCCAGTAGCGTCTGCGAAATATCTGCAGATAAACAATTGATGTTAGCCATCAATCCACATCCGCTAGCCTCACACTTTTTTTGTCCAGACCTGCGCACAGTCTTCGTTCCTTGTTCTTAGAGTAGAATGATATTTTTTTTGTCCGCTCTGAATAATTGGACCGAAAAGTCAGCATACTACAGACGCAGAAAACTCTACAGAGGAGAACCTAATCTAACTCGAGATTATGGAAGGGACCTGGGTACTACCAGTTTGTAGAACCCAACCCATGAACACAAATCAAACACAGGGGGGTGGGGGTATGGGGTGCGGAAACTGCGGCACGATCTTCGCCCGACCGTAATAAAATCTAAAATCTAAAAACTAGAAACCGCACTATTCGCGCTGTAGATTGACATCAGGTATGTAAAACGCACCCTGGAACCTCGTTAAAACACCATAACAAACTGCAATTTCAGCGCCTCACTACCTGGGGGATGGTTGGACATCAGGAACTTGCGAGCCTCCGCCATGTGGACCACCCGAACAATTATCCGCCTCCGCCTCCGCCTCCGCCTCCCCGACTGATCCTCCGCTCGCCGGTCGTCGGAGGGCTTCTTAAATCGGCGGAGGGATCGGGGTGAGTTGGTGGTTTTTAACCGGGGATGGAGAAGCTTCGGCGAAGCGTCGACGAAGGGCGGGGGCGCCCGGCGCCGTCGCGTTGGACAAATTTATTAGCCTGCAGTGCGGGAGCGAGCAAGTGACGAGGGGAGCGAGTGCGAGAGGGAGGAAAAGTAAAGCCGGGTGCGGGGTGTAGTGTAGTGTAGTGTCGTGGCGCGGGAGGGAATGACGGGACTGCCCCTAGGACGGAGACGGTGGGAGCCCACGGGTGGTGCGCGTTTGTCGTCGCTACTGTTTGGACGCTTGACTTTTTTGCCAGCGGGGGGGAGCGTTTTGCCGATCTGGGGGTACAATTTCACCTTTGCCCTTCCACATTTATTGGGCTGTCTGTCAAAAAGAAGAATATTGATAACGGAATAAATTTGCCTGGTGTCAGATGAAGGTATATTTGTGAGGAGTGGTTGAATCGCTGATCGCGCATCTTTACAGAAAATCTACCAAACGTTGCGTGAAGTTCGTGAACATGCACACGTGACCATTTCTCGTTGTTTCCGTGCATAAATCACGAACCTTTGGTGTCTCCTTAGCATGTATGAAAAAAATTATACTCCCTAAAATAAGTGTCGAGAATTTATCTAAATATACATCTATCAACATACTAGAACACGTCTAGATACGTGTATATCTAGATAAATATGTGATACGATACTTATTTTTAAACGGAGAAAGTAAGAGTGTAAAGGAACCATTACCAAAATGTGAGCGTGGACTTTGAAAAACTATTCTAGACCCGAATTAGTCTTTTAAAAAATATAATATTTAATAACGGTTATAGTTAGGAGGACGGTGCTACCAGCTATGAGGGATCAAACCCTAGATCTGATGTTTTGGTGTTTCATGAATACGGAATATTGTTTTAATGGGAGGCGACATTCATGTTAATAGTGGGGTGTTTGTGATGACTTTATCAAATTTTAAAACCTGCCTGCTTAGTCTCTCGGATGTGCTCATAAGGATAGGACACGCATGTTAATGTTTATGTGCTTTGTGGTATGCTCCATATGCCTTTAAATACTATTCTATTTGAATACTCATTGATATCCATGTAACATGTAAAATGACTTTAGCTACTGTTATTTAACAATTAAATGTAAGATTTTAATTAACTTGGTGTGAGTCCCTCGTCCCTCTTATTTCTCCCTTATATCTCATTGTGCCTAGATCGAACACCGGTTAGTGAGTGAGGGTTAATTAGACTAGAGAGCGATGTCAAATTTGTATTTATTTATATATAGGTGTTCATATGAACTGAACACCAAGGCATGCATTCCCATCTCCATGAACCAACGCCCCGTAAGGGCATGTACACCGCAAAACACTTGTGCAGGCGCTAAAAAAAGTCAACTCCAAGCATCGGGCGCTAGAAGCGGTATTTTGTACTGAGTTTCTAAGCGTCAGACTCTTTTTAATGCGGCAATGCCAAAAAAACAAACTGAAATCTCGGTGAGAACCGGTAAATGGACGGGATCTTTTTACTAGCGCCTCCAATTAAGCGCCCGACTGTACCTGCCCTAAGGAGATCAAAATTCAGAGTACACGGTTTCAAAAGGATCGTGGGCTTTTTATAACCTTGTGCCCTACCACTGATTTGATTATGGATTTTTGGCCACAGCCCACACCCGACTCTTATTTTTTATCCGCACGTTTTGCATGTTTACACTTTGTACAATTTGGAGGTCAGTTCTCTAGTCATTGTTTGATCGAATGTCTTATAGCTCTCCACTAAATGCCAAAGAGCTATTCGGCCAGCCCCCACATACCAACGCATATCTCAATTCTCCATCTCTCTACAATGTCTTGCACTATTCACAGAAGCAACAAAGAATCGATTACTCACCCCGCAGAAACAGAAACAAAAGAAATTGATTGCTCTGGAATTTGATTCTGTGCATAATCCAGCCTCGTTAATTATACGTATAGTATTATATTTATTTGTTTTCCAACAAAGATACATGACATCATCCTTCATAGTACTATCAATCCAAAACCACCTAATTACACGTACGGTTAATGTTGCCCGCTAGCAAGTGCAATTGTACAGGGATCAAGTATGCAAAAGACAATATCATTGGATTGTCTTCCAAAATAATATTTTGGCATAGATGTTCTACCATATTCTAAGCATGTTGCAGTTAAAACTTAAATATAATCATGCATCTAAGTCTATGAGAAATCAAAGACACGTTTAAAACACAAAGATGCCCTACACTTCTTGTGTTAACGCAGCATCATAAATATATTGTATTATTTTAAAAAAAAAGATCCATCGATCTATTAATAATCACCATCAATGATACAATGATCCAAAAAGTAATACAAATTACAAAGTGGTCAGTGGACCCCTAGCGACGACTACAAGCACTAGAGAGAGCTAAAGTGCGCCGCTGTCATCGCTCCTCATTCGTCGATGTCAGGAAAAAGCTTATACTATAAGAGCTTGTTGTAGTAGGAAAACAGAAACTCGTTGTGATAAGATCCTAAAAGACCATCGCAACAGAGAAGCAGCCACCGATGAGAACTGTAGTCGGAAGCACCTGACCTGCAACCACACCAACGTAGAAGAAAAATGGACGGGATTCCAGAAGATCCGTCAGACACACAACTTTAGCATCCTCCGCTGACACTAGACGCACCAGGGAGCGGGGATAGGATGGTAAGGACCTTATTCTGATACCAGGATGTAAGCAAGGGAAAAGGTGGTGGCCGGGGTCGGGAGCTATGGCCGTGAACGCGGTTGATCACCTACGCCTTTGTTGTCGCCGTCACAGATGGAGGAGAACACAGACGTCTCCGTTTTCGAGTTCTTCACCCCATCCATCAAAACCTTTTGGGCAAAAAGAGATATTCGGACAATTTCGCTCAATTTCTTTACGGCAGGAGCCCGCCGCACTGAAGCTACTTAAGGGTTCTCAGCATGAAAACAAAAAAATTCTATCGCGGGAACACACAAAACCAAGATCTATTTTACGAGATCGGTGCAACGAGATTATAGAGAACTAACCCTCAAAGATCCAAAGCGTTTAACGAAAATCAGATCTCGTGGTTGATGTAGTCGATCACTTGTTAATCTCAAGATCGCGTAGACGATCCTTCTGGCGCCATGTTTCGACAGCGCTTCCGCAGTCGGTCACACGTACGGTAGTCGATGAAGAACTTTCTCTCCCTTTTTCTAGCAGGGAAGCGGAGGTTGTAGATCTCTTCGGAATTCAAATATCACGATGGTGTGGTGGTGGTGGAGGAGAAGAGATTATTGCAGGGCTTCGCCTAAGCCGGAGCAGTGTATGGAGGAGAGAGGGGAGGTGCCGACGGCTAGGGTTTGGGGTGAGGTGCAAGGGGGTGCCCCACCCCTCCTTATATGGGTGGAGGGGCGGCGACTAGGGTTCCCATCCCTGGTCGAGTCCACCCTCAAATCCTCCAGGACGGCGGCAAGGAGAGGGAAAGGGAAACCTTTTCCCTCAAGGTTTCCTTTCCTTCCTCCACTAGGATTTGACTTTTCAAACTAGAGTTTGTTTCTCTCTTCCTAGTCCTTAGCCGACTTAACCTAGGGCATGGTGCGGCCAGCCCCCTAGGGCATGGCGCATACCAAGTGCCCCCTCCGGAGTGGTGGACCTTCCAGAACCTTCTCGAATCTTTCGGTCAAAACACCGAAAACATTTCCGAACCCCGAAAATTGACTTTCTTTATATGAATCTTATTCTTCGGACCATTTCGGATATCCTCGTGATGTCCTGGATCCAATCCGAGACTCCGAACAACATTCGGTCTCCAACTCATATTCCATATCTACTAAACAACATTGAATCCTTAAGTGTGTCTCCCTACGGTTTGTGAACTATGCAGACATGATCAATAACCATTAGTGGGATCTGGAAATCCATAATGGCTCTCACATATTTCTATGATGACTTCTTGATAGAATGAACCATTTACATACTGTCACATCCCAAGATTTTCCAAATCTTGTAATGTGAAAAATAAATGAATAAAATAAAACTTTGTTGATTTTCAGGGTGAGAAGAAACTTTTGATTCCAATTGGAAACCTTCAAACCCTTTTGATCAAACAAATCCTAAACGGATTTGAAAAGTTAAACAATTATTAAAGAAAATATTTTGAATAAGTGAAATTACTATTTTGGATCTTTTAATAAAAAGGATTTGGTTTTCAAAAGAAAAGGTAGATATATAAATAAGGATTATTTTATAAAGCCAAATTAAACCTTGGCCAATATTTTGAAATAAAATGTTTTGTTTTGATTAAAAATAGTAAAGGTTTATTTAAATAAAATAATAAGGATTTAATATCCAATTTTTATTTAAGTAAAGGCTTTTCCCATTTTAATTAAACACAAAAACTTATTTATTATTTTAAATAAGTTTTCCAAGTATTTTTTATTCTCAAATAAAACCTACTGAAGTGGTTTTATTTTAGATTTTCAAAATAAAGTTTTTAATAAAACAAATCCTATTTGAATTAAATGAATAAGGTCTATTCATTTAATTATTAATGGACCCTAAAAATAAAAATGTTATTTTGTTTTAAACAAGTTTTCCAAGTATTCTTTATTTTCAAATAAAACCTACTGATTTGGTTTTGAAAATATTTGGATTTCAAATGGAGATTTTATTAAATAAATCAAAACCTATTTGAATTAATAATTAAAGGTCTATTTTATTTAAATATTAAATAGATCCTAAAAAGAATAAAATTATTTTATTTTATTTTATTTTGGGACTTTGGTTTATGTTATCAAACAGAACCAAAACTCAATACAAGTTTGGAGGTGTTTGAATTGTTTGAATGTTTGGTTTGTTGTTTGAATTGTGAATTGAATTTCAAATCAGTAAATAGAATTAGAAAAGGATAAAGCAATCAGACAGAAAAAAATGTGAATTGGACCTGACCCAACTGAGCCAGCCCAATAAGCCCACTCGCAGCCCAGTTTCTCTCCCTCCCGAAGGAAACGGTTGGCACCAACTTACTGACCCACGCAGACGATGACAAGTGGACCCCGTTCCCTCTCCTCTCTCTCACTGACCAGCCGACCCCACCCCTCCTGTTCATCGTCCTCACACGCAGCGACCAGTTCTTCCCCGCTCCTGCCGTTGATTCCTCCGGCTTCAATTCGCCTTAACGCGGCCACATTTACTCGCTCTGATCACGCAAGCTTAAACGCATACCACTCCTCTCCATTTCCCCTCTATCACCCCGCATTAGCACGCCCCCAGGCCGCCCCAATTCCTCCCCGAGCACCTCTGACTCCGATGACCCTCCTTGCGATTCGGCCAAGATTTCGCCACCTCTTGCCTCACCAAGTACAGACACTCCCCAAACCCAGGCACACCTTTCTGCAGCCGCAGCTCGCTCGCGCACGTCCCTGAGCGTCGGCAACATCTTCCCGAGCCATTGCGCTATGCTCAAGCTGGCGGCGTCTCCAGTAAACGGACCTCCCTCTTCCCCATGGACACGATGATGATCGCCATGCCTTTGCGAACCTAATCGTGCCTCCCGTTTGTCCTAGGGTGCCTCCATCCTCGCCTCCTCGACCTCCAGAACCACCCGGAAGCTCCTCCGAAGCAATCACCATCGCCTGCACCCCCGCTCCTCCCACGACGTTGAGCACCGAGAATACCAGCGGACCGGTGAGCATATCCGCCCCTCCTTCGCTTCCTGTGGCCAGAGCACCGCCAGGCATGTCATTGCCGACCACCGCTGAGCCGCCGGATTTTGGTTAGTGAGTCAGGAGCCGTAGGATGCGAAACATCCGGCTAGGATTAGATCCAATCGAAAAGGTACGCGTCCATCTGCGCCGCACGTTTCCAGTTAGATCCAACGCACCCCGTAGCCGATCCGAGCGAACCGTTATTGACCAGTAAGAAACAGCCACGTGGCCTGTAGTTGATTTAAAAGACAGATTTGATCTATTAGTTTTCCAATTTTGTAAATTGCACAACTTTTAAACCACACGTCCAAAAATTAAAAAATTTATACCAATGGAATCAGCAAGACAAGCCCTAGGCAACCATGCCTTTTTTTTAGTGAAAAGCTTCTGGAAAAATGGTTGTTTTTGCAGAAACATTTGTATGCTTGTTAAGAATGTGAAAATTGTTTAAAAATGAATTTGGGGATAAAATCTTTGGAAAATGGTGTGATTTGAACCTACTAACATTAGGAAACACTTTGTGGATTCAAAAATGTATTTGGTGAAACAAAATAATGATTTTTTGATTTAAAACCATTTCTAGTCAAATAGAAATGTGGTTTATTTATTGAAAATGATTTTGAAGGAAAACCTTTGGGAAATGTTTTGTTTCAAACTCTCTGACCCCAAACACCAAGTTTTATGGTTTGAAAACTTATTTGGTGAACCCTATAGATTAATGCCTTAGTAAAAACATTTCTCCACCACATAAAATGATACTTTGTTTTGAAAATGGTTTTTAAAGTGAAACCTTTTGCAAATGACTTTGCCACTTTACAAAATGAACATTAGGTGCTTTCAAATGCTTATGACCCATTAGGAACCACTTTTTCAAACAAAACAAAGCTTGGCATGCTTGCATGCATTACTTTGACTTTGTCATTTTATGTGATGTTTTGCTTGATTGGTAGATTGAGATTGTGCCTTGCTTGATTGATTTGTAGTGAATTGAAGAGTGTGATTGTTGCAAGGACAAGGAGTGAACCCATACTCTACCAAAAAGGCAAGTGATGCTTCATACTTTTGTCCCATTACTTTCACTATGCATTAGTGATTTGCTCTAAGTAAAACTTGCATGGATTTTGCTAAGTATAAACCTTGCTATAGGAAAACCTAGTAGATGAATCCTTAGTAGGATTTTCCTAAGTTAAGATTCCTACTACTATCAAGCTTAGCCTAGCTAATAGAAAACAAGGGTGGAAATATATTCACACTATGGAAAATTTCTAAGTCTGAGGACTTGTGTTTTTGTTTAATAAAACAACTAAGTTAATGAATCACCTGTGTGGAATGGGACTTGCTTGGTGGTTTTCGGTTGAGTGGTTCACAAGGCCCATGTCTATGGTTGACCTTGTGTATCTCACTTGTGGATGGCCACCCAGGAACAAAGAGATTTGAGATGTCAAATGTTGAGAAGCTTCAAGTGCAACCACTTGGCATTATGGGCTCTGCCTGGATCATATAGGTTGCAAGAACTTAGCCATATGGACAGTGGGTGGTAGTTTTTGATAGGTTGGAACGCGTCCATTTTGGTCTAAGGGAAGGCTTCTGAAAGATCTTGTCTTGGGAAACCAAGTCTTGTGGGGAAAGTGCACCACCTCTGCAGAGTGTAAAATCTAAGTACTTAGCCATGTCCCTGGTAAAGGACAATTTGATCATCAAGACATGGAAGCAATCAAGAATCTCATCATTCAAATTTCTAAGTTAAAATCTTGTGGTTTGAACAAGGGTTAAAGGATCTTCAAATCTTTGATTGAGAAAAATGTTTTTGTCAAGCAAAAACTTAGTGTTTTCAAAATGATAAGGAAAATATATTTTGAGCAATGCAAGCCTCAACTCTACTTAGCCAAATGCATATAGATGATAGACTCCACTATACTACCATAGTATCACTTGCCAATACAATTCAAATGTATTGACTCTTGTGGCTGTAACTTGTATGTTACAGGTTTGATTGATGTTAGTAAAGTTTGATGATTAGGATTACAAAGTCTACAACCAACATGTCTGCCTGTGGCACTTTGAAGATGAAGGACCCCATGCTATAGATATTCTGCTGCAATGTAATGTAATAGCCTAATGAGCTATGTAAGATGTAATAAAATTATGTTATTCCTGGTTATAAAGTTGTATTATGACCTTTGTTTCTTGATATTACATCATAACTGTGGATGCTAGCTATTGATCCAGGGACTAGCATTGTAAACACAGGGGACTCCACCTTATATTGTATAAAGGTTGGGACACTCCCTCTACACATACGATACCGATTCCCTTTGTCGCACGATACTTTACTTATCCGAGGTTTGATCGTCGGTATCTCTATAACTAGTTCAACCTCGTTGCCAATAAGTACTCTTTACTCGTTCCATGATATGACATCCCTTGTGAACTAGTCACATGTTTGCAAGCCAATTGGATGACATTCTACCGAGAGGGCCCATAGTATATCTATCCGTCATATGGATGGACAAATCCCACTCTTGATCCATGTGCTTCAACACATACTTTTAGAATACCTAATGCCACCTTTATAACCACCCAGTTATGAAGTGGTGTTTGATGTCATCAAATCATCCATCCGGTGATGGTGATTAACATGATCTCATGGTCAAAGGATTAGGTTACTGTGTATTTGAAAGCTTGTTGCAAACGAACAATAAATGACTTGATCTTACGCTATGCTAATGGTACGTTGTAAACGTATCTACAATTTTTTATGTTCCATGCTTGTTTAGTATCTAATTTGTTATGCTTTGTCTACACTTTGAGGTATTTTTATACATTTTCTGGGACTAACCTATTAACAAGATGCTGCAGTTCCAGTTGCCTGTTTTCTACTATTTTTGGTTTTAGAAAAGCTAGTAAGGAAATATTCTCGGAATTGGATGGGACGAAAGCCAAAGTCAATATTTCACTGAGGAGAACACGAATATCGAAGGGCAACCGGAGGAGGGCCACGAGGCCGCCACACCCTAGGGTGGCACGGGCCCACCCTAGGGCGCGCCGCCACCAGGTCTGTCTGCCTCGGGTGCCTTCCTGCCTCGCCTCTTCGCCTATATAAACCCCCTGATGCCAAAACCCTTAGTACCCGATCATATCTCCACGAAACATTCCGTAGCCGCCGCCACCATCGTCCCTAGATCAGGGGGATCTGAAGCTCTTCCCGGCACCCTGCTGGAGGGGAGAGATCATCCCGGAGGCCTTCTTCATCACCATGCCAGCCTCTGGTATGATGTGTGAGTAGTTCCACCTTGGACTATGGGTCCATACAATAGATATATGGTTGTGTCTTATCCTTTGTGCTATCATGTTTAGATCTTGTGAGCTCCGTTCATGATCAAGATCATCTATTTGTAATCATGCATGTTGTGTTTGCGGGGATCCGATGGATATTGAGATAATATGTCAGATTGATTATTGATTCTATCATGTCTTATGATTATTGATTTATCATGTCTATGTTGTTTGTGATCTTGCATGCTCTCCGTTTCTAGTAGCTATCTTGGCCAAGTAGATGCTAGTGACTCCAAGAGGGAGTATTTATGCTCGATAGTGGGTTCATGCCTCTATTGAATCTGGGGAAGTGACAAAAATCTCTAAGGTTGTAGATGTGTTGTTTCCACTAGGGAGAAAACAACAATCTTTTGTTCATGGAACAATTGTATTGTTTACTTTACACACATTGCTTAATGCAGTTATCCACTGCTTGCAACTTAATACTGGAGGGGGTTCGGATGATAACCTGAAGGTGGATTACTAGTCATAGATGCAGTTGGATGGCAGTCTATGTATATTGTTGTAATGCCCAATCAAATCTCATAGGATCATGAATGTCTAGTATTGCATTGTTATTCCTTGCTCAGTCCTGTCAATTGCCCCGCTGTAATTTGTTTACCCGACATGTTATGTTATCTATCTTAAGGAGAACACCTCTAGTGAATTATGGACCCCGGTCCAATCTTTACCATTGATACATCATCTACTGTTACTGTTTACTTTCTACAAGCAACCATTACCTTCCACACCATATGTTTAATCCTTTGTTTTCAGCAAACCAGTGAGATTGAAAACCTCACTGTAAGTTGGGGCAAAGTCTTGAGTTTGTGTTCTGCAGGATTCCAAGTTGCCAGTAACACCTTGGAGTTGTTTCCTTGCTCATACTGGTTTGATAACCTTGGTTTCATAACTGAGGGGAAATTTGCCGATGTGCTCATCATACCTTCCTCTTGGGGTCTCCCAACGAAGCTCTACTTTTGAGCCGCGTCAAGACATTTTCTGGCGCCGTTGCCATAGAGTTAAGGACAGCTTCACAAGGGGATTCTTTCACAACATTTCTCTTTACTTTGTTTTTGTTTTGCTTAGTTACTTTTGCCTTGTTTTGCTTGCTTCTTTTCACCAAAAATTACAAAAAAAAAATAGTTTCGTTTGGTTTGCTTTTTCTCATAAAAAACACAAAAAAATTAGTTCCTACTCTAGTTGTTGCTGCGGTTGGCTTGCTCCACCTTTGCAAAAATGAATTCTGCTGAGAACACCAAGTTGTGTGACTTCACTAGCACAAACAACAATGATTTCCTGAGTACACCTATTGCTCCACCTGCTGCTGATGCTACCTTTTATGAAATTAAGCCTGCTTTGTTGAATCTTGTTACGAAAGAGCAATTTTCTGGTGCTAGTTCTGATGATGCTGCTGCCCACCTCAATAACTTTGTTGAACTTTGTGAGATGCAAAAATATAAGATGTAGATGGAGATACTATTAAGCTCAAATCGTTTCCTTTCTCCTTGAGAGGAAAAGCTAAAGAATGGTTGCTATCCTTGCCTAGAAATAGTATTGATTCTTGGATTAAATGCAAAGATGCTTTTATTGGAAAATACTATCCTCTTGCTAAGATTATATCTATGAGAAGTGAAATAATGAAATTTAAACAACTTCATAATGAAAATGTTTCTCAAGCTTGGGAAAGAATGAAATCTTTGGTAAAGAATTGTCCCACTTTCACATCCCAAGATTTTCCAAATCTTGTAATGTGAAAATAAATGAATAAAATAAAACTTTGTTTGATTTTCAGAGCCAGAAGAAACTTTTTGAATTCAATTGGAACTTCAAACCCATTTGAATTAAATAAACCTAAAGGGATCTAAGAAGATAAACATTTAATAAAAGGAAAAATAAAAACATTTGGAAATACTATTTTGAAACTCTTAAGTGAAAAGATTTATTTTTAAATGAAATAGAAGTTTATAAATAAAGAATATTTTATAAAGCCAAATTAAACCTTGGCCAAACCTTGGGAATTAAAACATTTTATTTTAAATAAAATTAGCAAAGGTTTATTTAAATAAATTAATAAGGATTTAATATCCAACCTTATTTAAATAAAAGGTTTTACCAATTTAAATTGAAACATCAAAACTTATTAAATTATTTAAAATAAGTTTTCCCAAATATTTGATATTCACAAATAAAACCTACTAAAGTGTTTAGGCTTTATTTTAGATTTTTAAAAAAATAAATAAATATCTCAATAAAACAAATCCTATTTAATTTAATAAGGAAAGTCTATTGTATTTAATTAATAATGGACTCTAAAATAAAAAGGTTAGTTTGTTTTAAAACAAATTTCCAAGTATTCTTTATTATACCTACAGATTTGGTTTTGAAGATATTTATGTTTCAAATAAAGATTTTATTAATAAAATCAAACTCTATTTGATTTAATAACTAAGGCCCATTTTATTTAATTATTAATGGACCCTATATAACAAGATGTTATTTTTATTATAAAACAAGCTTTCCAAATATTCCTTAATTTCAAATACAACCTACTGAATGGTTTAAAATTATTTAGTTCTCAAGTGGAGCTTTGAATTAAATCAAAACTTATGGATTTAATAAATGATACATCTATTTAGTTAATTAATAATGGACCCTATTATTAAAAATTATTAATTTGAATTTGGATTTTGGTTCATGTTACTGAACAGAACTAATTTCAACGTTACAAAGTTTGGGTGTTGTTTGATTTGATTTGGACATTGTTTGTTTGTTTGGAAATTCAAAACAAAAAAATAGAAATAGAAAAGGAAAAAGAATTCAGAAAAAAAAGGAAATGGACCTGACCCAACCCAGCAGCCCAAACAGGCCCAGAAACAGCCCAGCTCCCCTCCAGAAAGAAAAACGTTTCGCACTCCTTTTTGAACCCGCGGAGCAACTGACTAGTGGACCTCCCCCTCTCCCTTTTTCCACTGACGCAACGGCCCCACTTTCCTCTGTTCATCGTCCTCCCCGCGCGACCCCTTCTTCCTCCCTCGACGCTGTTTCCTGCCGTTGAATGCGCAGACTTAATTCGCCTTAACGCGACCACCGTTACTCGATTTGATCACGCGGTCTTAAACGCAGTGACTCCTCCCCCTTTCCCCTCTGCCTCATTCCCCAAGCACGCCCCCAGGCCTCCCCAATTCCTCCTCGAGCTCCTCTGTTCCGACCACCGTCTCCGGCCAATTCAGGCCAGTACATGCCACCCCGAACCTCCCTGAGCACGCTGGCAACTTCCCCACTCCCAGACGCTTCTCCATGTGCCCTCCATTCAACCGCGGGCGCCCAGGCGTCGCCACGACAAGCTCGAGCAGCGCCGCCGTCTGCAACCTCTCCGACGACCTTCCCCGGTAAGCACTGACCGCCCCGCGTCTTCTCAATCATGCGAGCATCTTCGCCTTGGCTTTACACATATGACCATACCCTCGGTTGGCCTTCCCGTGACCTGTAGCGACGACTCCGACCACGACCAGGACCACCCGACGTTGCTCTCTACTCCGGCGAGCAATTGCGGTATGCAGGCGCCCCGCGACAAGCACACGTTGAGCATCACCTCTTCCTCACGATTCTGGTGAGCACCTTTTCCCTCTCCGCTTCCTGTAATCGCCGTAGCATCACTGCCTGGCCGTGCGCCGCCGCAAGCCACCGCCAGCACCGCCGATCCTTGGCAAGCGTGCTAGCAGCCGTAGGACTCAGATCCGGCGCTCACGATTAGTTCACTTAACCGCGAAGAGTTACGCACTCTGGACCGCACGATCTGACTTAATCCAACGCCCCACAGCCGCGATCCACCCGAACCGGTACCTTCCAGTTAAAACGCGACGCGTGTCGCCTATTCTGTTTAAAAACAAATTTGAAAACAGAATTATTTGCAAACTTCAAACCTTTGTATCTTTGGATCCACACGTCCAAAAATTGCAAATTTTATGTCGTTGGATTCAGGAGAGCAAGACCTAGACAACCATGCCATTATTTTAGCAAATAGTATCTGTTAGTTTGCTTGTTTTTGTAGATTCTTTTGTGTGATTGTTTAGAGTATAAAAATTGTTTAAAAATTATTTTTAGGTTAAAACCTTTGCAAAATGAATTGTTGTGACCTTAATGACCCTAGGAACCAACCCTTTGTGTTAAAAATGATTTTGGTAAAATTTAGGTTGAATTATTTGACTTGGCCATTTTCTAGCCAAATACAATTATTGATTTTATTATGGAAATGTTTTTGCAAAGAAAACTTTGGGAAAATGTTTGGACCAAACCTACTGACCCAAAACACCAAGCTTTGCAAATGGAAAGTCACTTGGTGAAAAACATAAAGTTTTGCTTTGATAAAAATATTTTCACCACATGAAATGATGTTTGGATTTTAAAAAATGGTTTATGGACTAAAGCCTTTTGCAAATGACTTTGCCATTTTGGTAAATGACCAATATGGACCTTACAAAGTTATAAGCCTAGTGGAGACCTCCCTTGTGAATAAAACCATCTTAAGCAAGTTCCCATGCATGACTTAGAATCCATTGCTTGTGTGTGTGAAATGTTGTTTGAATATTGGTTTGGAATGCTACTTGATACTATGCTTGTTTTGATTGATTGTAGTGAAATTAGCAAAGTGTGAGACTAGCAAGATCAAGGAGTAAACCCTCATTCCCTACCAAAAAGGCAAGTTACACTATCATTCAAAAGTCCTATTATTTTCATTATACTTAGTGGATTATGAAAAACATGCATGAAAACAATTTTATACCTATGCTAAATCCTAATAGGATTCCCTATACACTCCTTAGTGAAAATGTTGTAGTTGTACATGCTTAGCCATGCTTTATTTTGAAAAGAGATACTTGTTGAGATTTTACAAAGGTTGAGAAAAGGACTTATGTTTTACATAATAAAACAAGGACTCAATGAACCACCTAGGTGGTGGGTACTTTAAGTTTTGGAGAAGGTGGCAACAAAAGGAACCATGTCTATGGGAATCACTTTGTGTTGTGCTCCAAAATAAAACCACCTAGGAAACTTAGAGATTGAACATATTTCTCCAATTGTGGCTTTCGTGTGCAACCACATGCTATTATGGCTCTGGCTTAGTCAACTACATTAGGAAGACCCATACATTGTCTTTAGTTACCGGACATGGGGATCTGGAATGCTTCATGGGTGCTGAAGACAAGCTAGCAATGATGTATGGGAGGACCTTTTGGAAAGACTTCGTCACACTCTCGTCTGCGGTACTCCATCTTGGTGAGCACTAATCCAGAGGCCACTGGTGGCAACAAGATGGGATTGTGACATGTGGGTAAAGTGTACTCTTCTGCAGAATTTAATAAAATCTAAGTACTTAGACGTGTCCCGGTTATGGACAATACTGAGCAACTAAAGTTTGAACTATGGGAGATCTCGACATTCCAACTTCTAAAGTAAAATAAAACTTGATGCCCTTGTGTGTCTACCAAGGAATTCAAAGAGATTTTGTTAAGCTTGATGCACTTGGGGTTACCAAGGTGCTCAAGGGATTTTGTTTAAACACTTGATGTACTTGGAGTGACCAAGGAACTCATGATATTTGATAAGACTTGTTGCACTTGGGGTTACCAAGGTGCTCAAGGAGTTTTGACAAGGACTTGAACACTTGAGTTTCTACCAAGGAGTTCAAGGAACTTGGAAAAGAAATTTGACAAAGGACCAAAACCTTTTGAAAAGATAGGATAAAATATTGCTTTATGCAAATAAGCCTAAAACTCTACTTAACCAAATTTGCATGTAATGATAGGATCCACTTATATTAATCATAACAGTGAAACTTGCCAATACAATTCAAATGTATTGACCCTTGTGGCTGTAACTTGTAATGTTGCAGGTTTGATTGATTTTAATGAAGATTGTTTGATTAGGATTACAAAATCTACAACCAACATCTACCTGTGGCACTATGAAGATGAAGGACCCCTTGACTATAGTTATTCCGATGCAATGTAATGTAATAGCCAAATGAGCTATGTATGATGTAATAAAATTATAATATTCCTGGTTATAAAGTTATATTATGACCTTTGTTTCTTGATATTACATCTAAACTGTGGATGCTAGCTATTGATCCAGGGACTATCATTGTAAACACAGGAGGAATCTACCTTATTAAAGGTTGGGACCCCTACAGATGGTATCAGAGCATTGTGTTGCCTGTAGGATTTGTAAACCTAGGATTGGACAAAAACTCTTAGAAAAATAGGAGTTATACTTTGATCCAAAACTTATTTACAAAAACACTTGTAAACTCTTTCCTTAACCATTTTGGTTTCAACTCTACTTCTCTTCTACTTCAACTTGATGGAAAAACCTACCCATGGACAAAGACTACACCATGTGCAAAGGACTTCTTCAACTTCTTCAACTCTAATGACTTCAACTTCTTCAACTCTAATGACTTCAACATCTTCAGCATGTTCACCAAGGACTTCCAACTTGGAAACTACTAAGGACTACAAGTGAAACAAGGAAATCTTGCTCAAGATTTAGAGACTGAAGGAATGCAAAAGTTAGAAGGAGCCTACCTCATTTGAAGTATTGAAACCAAGAGTTTTTCTCAAGGAAACCATGATCTCATACAAGAAGGATCAAACAAAGAAGGATGGAAAAATCACAAGTGAACCCTATAGATGGACCACCATATTATAGTTAAGACAAAATCCACAAACTTATGTAGTGTAACAAAAATATTTTTGCCTAAGTATGTGCTTGAACCTTGTTGTTTGAGTGAAGTGTTTGACTTGTGATTGGATGCACATTGTTTGTGTAAATTGTGATGTGTGTGATTAGAAATATTTCCTTAGAAATATTTTGCCTATTCTAACCCAAATCTAACCCAAACAGATGACTACTCCCAAAGACTCCAAGGTTGATGACACCAACACCAACCAAGCTGATAGCATGAAGGAGCTCATAGCAACCCAACACCAGTTGAACCAACTGACAGCTCAGTTCATAGCCAACAATAGTGATAAAGATCCAACACTCCAAAAGTTTTTGGAGGAACAATCCCAACTGATGCTTAAGGTGACTAATCAAATGATCAACATGGAAGAAAGCTATCCTAAAAGAGTTTTTGATAACAAGGATGACAAGAATGTTATTCTAGATGGAGCCCCAGCTTGCATTATTTGTGGAGACAAGGACCATACTTCCAAGGAGCATGAAGGTCAATGCCCTAACTGTGAAGAAAATCATCCTGTTGGACAATGTCCCACCTCTCAAGCTACTTGCTACCTATGTGAAGGAAGCGATCATACTCCTATCCAATGCCCTATCTACTCCATGGTGGAACAAAGGAAACAAGAAGGATCCAAGTCTACCAAAGGAAAAGGACCACTCATACCTCCAAACAAGACAACCCAATTCAAAGGATCAAAGAAACCGAAGAAACCAAGGCCAGACATGCACCTTGTGCAATGCCGTAAATGCAAGGAAATGGGACACTACTCCAGTGAGTGCCCAGAGAACAAGAAAAATAAGGGAATTGACCAAGTGGTGTGCAACAACTGCAAAGAACTAGGCCACTATGTGGCAACTTGTCCACAAGAGCAACGTAAAGAACTCCAAGATATCCATTGTTTCAACTGCAAGAATCCAGGACACTCTGCAAGCAACTGTCCAGAAAAGATGAAGAACAAGTTGAACAAACCCATGGAGAAACTCAACCTTGGTCCATGAGTCAAGCATGGAAACAAAGGACTCAATGCAAATGTTTGCTTAGAGAAATTTTCTCCCAGGATCCCAAGAAGGACAATATGTAATTTTTGTTTGAAAAATTTCAAGGGTGGTAGTACCCTAGTTGTTTTGAACATGCTTGTAACCCTAACCTTCCCAAATCTCGGGACGAGATTTATTTTAAGGGTGGTAGCCTGTCACATCCCAAGATTTTCCAAATCTTGTAATGTGAAAATAAATGAATAAAATAAAACTTTGTTTGATTTTCAGAGCCAGAAGAAACTTTTTGAATTCAATTGGAACTTCAAACCCATTTGAATTAAATAAAACCTAAAGGGATCTAAGAAGATAAACATTTAATAAAAGGAAAAATAAAAACATTTGGAAATACTATTTTGAAACTCTTAAGTGAAAAGATTTATTTTTAAATGAAATAGAAGTTTATAAATAAAGAATATTTTATAAAGCCAAATTAAACCTTGGCCAAACCTTGGGAATTAAAACATTTTATTTTAAATAAAATTAGCAAAGGTTTATTTAAATAAATTAATAAGGATTTAATATCCAACCTTATTTAAATAAAAGGTTTTACCAATTTAAATTGAAACATCAAAACTTATTAAATTATTTAAAATAAGTTTTCCCAAATATTTGATATTCACAAATAAAACCTACTAAAGTGTTTAGGCTTTATTTTAGATTTAAAAATAAATAAATAAATATCTCAATAAAACAAATCCTATTTAATTTAATAAGGAAAGTCTATTGTATTTAATTAATAATGGACTCTAAAATAAAAAGGTTAGTTTGTTTTAAAACAAATTTCCAAGTATTCTTTATTATACCTACAGATTTGGTTTTGAAGATATTTAGGTTTCAAATAAAGATTTTATTAATAAAATCAAACTCTATTTGATTTAATAACTAAGGCCCATTTTATTTAATTATTAATGGACCCTATATAACAAGATGTTATTTTTATTATAAAACAAGCTTTCCAAATATTCCTTAATTTCAAATACAACCTACTGAATGGTTTAAAATTATTTAGTTCTCAACTGGAGCTTTGAATTAAATCAAAACCTATGGATTTAATAAATGATACATCTATTTAGTTAATTAATAATGGACCCTATTATTAAAAATTATTAATTTGAATTTGGATTTTGGTTCATGTTACTGAACAGAACTAATTTCAATGTTACAAAGTTTGGGTGTTGTTTGATTTGATTTGGACATTGTTTGTTTGTTTGGAAATTCAAAACAAAAAAATAGAAATAGAAAAGGAAAAAGAATTCAGAAGAAAAAAAAATAGGAAATGGACCTGACCCAACTGAGCCCAAACAGCCCGAGCTTGACCCAGCTCCTCCGTAAAGAAAAACGTTTCGCACTCCTTTTTGAACCCGCGGAGCAACTGACTAGTGGACCTCCCCCTCTCCCTTTTTCCACTGACGCAACGGCCCCACTTTCCTCTGTTCATCGTCCTCCCCGCGCGACCCCTTCTTCCTCCCTCGACGCTGTTTCCTGCCGTTGAATGCGCAGACTTAATTCGCCTTAACGCGACCACCGTTACTCGATTTGATCACGCGGTCTTAAACGCCAGTGACTCCTCCACCTTTCCCCTCTGCCTCATTCCCCAAGCACGCCCCAGGCCGCCCCAATTCCTCCTCGAGCTCCTCTGTTCCGACCACCGTCTCCGGCCAATTCAGGCCAGTACATGCCACCCCGAACCTCCCTGAGCACGCTGGCAACTTCCCCACTCCCAGACGCTTCTCCACGTGCCCTCCATTCAACCGCGGGCGCCCCAGAGCGTCGGCTACGACAAGCTACGAGCAGCCGCCGTCGCAACCTCTCCGACCTTCCCGGTAGCCCGGCCGCCCGCGTCTTCTCAATCATGCGAGCATCTTCGCCTTGGCTTTACGCATCTGACCATACCCTCGGTTGGCCTTCCCGTGACCTGTAGCGACGACTCCGACCACGACCAGGACCACCCGACGTTGCTCTACTCGGCGAGCAATTGCGGTATGCAGGCGCCTTACCGCGACAAGCACACGTTGAGCATCACCTCTTCCTCACGATTCTGGTGAGCACCTTTTTTCGCCTCTCCGCTTCCTGTAATCGCCGTAGCATCACTGCCTGGCCGTGCGCCGCCGCAAGCCACCGCCAGCGCCGCCGATCCTTGGCAAGCGTGCTAGCAGCCGTAGGATTCAGATCTGGCGCTCACGATTAGTTCACTTAACCGCGAAGAGTTACGCACTCTGGACCGCACGATATGCCTTAATCCAACGCCCCACAGCCGCGATCCACCCGAACCGGTACCTTCCAGTTAAAACGCGACGCGTGTCGCCTATTCTGTTTAAAAACAAATTTGAAAACGGAATTATTTGCAAACTTCAGACCTTTGTATCTTTGGATCCACACGTCCAAAAATTGCAAATTTTATGTCGTTGGATTCAGGAGAGCAAGACCTAGCCAACCATGCCATTAGTTTAGTAAATAGTATCTGTTAGTTTGCTTGTTTTTGTAGATTCTTTTGTGTGATTGTTTAGAGTATAAAAATTGTTTAAAAATGATTTTTAGGTTAAAACCTTTGCAAAATGAATTGTTGTGACCTTACTGACCCTAGGAACCAACCCTTGGTGTTAAAAATTATTTTGGTAAAATTTAGGTTGAATTATTTGACTTGGCCATTTTCTAGCCAAATAAAATTATTGATTTTATTATGGAAATGTTTTTGCAAAGAAAACTTTGGGAAAATGTTTGGACCAAACCTACTGACCCAAAACACCAAGCTTTGCAAATGGAAACTCACTTGGTGAAAAACATAAAGTTTTGCTTTGATAAAAATATTTTCACCACATGAAATGATGTTTGGATTTTTAAAAATGGTTTATGGACTAAAGCCTTTTGCAAATGACTTTGCCATTTTGGTAAATGACCAATATGGACCTTACAAAGTTATAAGCCTAGTGGAGACCTCCCTTGTGAATAAAACCATCTTAAGCAAGTTCCCATGCATGACTTAGAATCCATTGCTTGTGTGTGTGAAATGTTGTTTGAATATTGGTTTGGAATGCTACTTGATACTATGCTTGTTTTGATTGATTGTAGTGAAATTAGCAAAGTGTGAGACTAGCAAGATCAAGGAGTAAACCCTCATTCGCTACCAAAAAGGCAAGTTACACTATCATTCAAAAGTCCTATTATTTTCATTATACTTAGTGGATTATGAAAAACATGCATGAAAACAATTTTATACCTATGCTATGCTAAATCCTAATAGGATTCCCTATACACTCCTTAGTGAAAATGTTGTAGTTGTACATGCTTAGCCATGCTTTATTTTGAAAAGAGATACATGTTGAGATTTTACAAAGGTTGAGAAAAGGACTTATGTTTTACATAATAAAACAAGGACTCAATGAACCACCTAGGTGGTGGGTACTTTAAGTTTTGGAGAAGGTGGCAACAAAAGGAAACATGTCTATGGGAATCACTTTGTGTTGTGCTCCAAAAGAAAACCACCTAGGAAACTTAGAGATTGAACATATTTCTCCAATTGTGGCTTTCGTGTGCAACCACATGCTATTATGGCTCTGGCTTAGTCAACTACATTAGGAAGACCCATACATTGTCTTTAGTTACCGGACATGGGGATCTGGAATGCTTCATGGGTGCTGAAGACAAGCTAGCAATGATGTATGGGAGGACCTTTTGGAAAGACTTCGTCACACTCTCAGTCTGCCGGTACTCCATCTTGGTGAGCACTAATCCAGTAGGCCACTGGTGGCAACAAGATGGGATTGTGACATGTGGGTAAAGTGTACTCCTTCTGCAGAATTTAATAAAATCTAAGTACTTAGACGTGTCCCCGGTTATGGACAATACTGAGCAACTAAAGTTTGAACTATGGGAGATCTCGACATTCCAACTTCTAAAGTAAAATAAAACTTGATGCCCTTGTGTGTCTACCAAGGAATTCAAAGAGATTTTGTTAAGCTTGATGCACTTGGGGTTACCAAGGTGCTCAAGGGATTTTGTTTAAACACTTGATGTACTTGGAGTGACCAAGGAACTCATGATATTTGATAAGACTTGTTGCACTTGGGGTTACCAAGGTGCTCAAGGAGTTTTGACAAGGACTTGAACACTTGAGTTTCTACCAAGGAGTTCAAGGAACTTGGAAAAGAAATTTGACAAAGGACCAAAACCTTTTGAAAAGATAGGATAAAATATTGCTTTATGCAAATAAGCCTAAAACTCTACTTAACCAAATCTGCATGTAATGATAGGATCCACTTATATTAATCATAACAGTGAAACTTGCCAATACAATTCAAATGTATTGACCCTTGTGGCTGTAACTTGTAATGTTGCAGGTTTGATTGATTTTAATGAAGATTGTTTGATTAGGATTACAAAATCTACAACCAACATCTGCCTGTGGCACTATGAAGATGAAGGACCCCTTGACTATAGTTATTCCGATGCAATGTAATGTAATAGCCAAATGAGCTATGTATGATGTAATAAAATTATAATATTCCTGGTTATAAAGTTATATTATGACCTTTGTTTCTTGATATTACATCTAAACTGTGGATGCTAGCTATTGATCCAGGGACTAGCATTGTAAACACAGGAGGAATCTACCTTATTAAAGGTTGGGACCCCTACACCCACTCATGGACTGACTGCTTGGATGATTATCCGAACTTTTTATGCAGGGTTAAACTTCTTTTTAAGAAATAGGTTGGATTCAGTTGCTGGAGGTACCTTTATGACCATTACTTTGGGTCCTACAACAAAGTTCCTTGATAATATGATGGTCAACTATTCTGAATGGCACACTAAGAGATCTCCACATGGTAAGAAGGTAAATTCTGTTGAAGAAACCTCCTCTTTGAGTGATAAAATTGATGTTATTATGGCTATGATTGTTAATGGGAAAGCTCATATTGATCCAAATAATGTTCCCTTAGCCTCTTTGGTTTCTCAATAAGAGCAAGTTGATGTGAACTTCATTAGGAATAATATTTTTTGTAACAATGCTTATGGTAATAATAATTATAGGCCTTATCCTCCCAATAATGGTAATACTTATGGAAATTCCTACAACAATAGAAGTGCTCCCTCTGAACTTGAAGTCATGCTTAAAGACTTTATTAGTGAACAAACTACTTTCAACAAGACCGTGGAGGAAAAGCTTTTGAATGTTGAGAAAAATATTTCATCTTTGTCTGAAGCACAATCCTCTTTGATTAATAAAATGACTGCTAAACCTAAAACCTTAGAAAGTACCTTTGCTGCTACTCATGCCATACAAGTTACTATTGATGAAAATGTTAGACTGTTAGCTAAATTTCATGCTAAGTGGGAAAGATAAGAAGAAATTTCTAGAAACAATAGTGTTTGTACTATTACCACCACCAATATTGATGCTAGTAAACCATAAGAAGTCCCCATACCTCCTACAACAATGCCTAAACCCAATAAGTCTACTACCTATGATGCTAAGTTTGATTTTGATCTTGATGGTTGCAATATTTCTGAAGTGATTATGTCCCTACAAAAGCTTGCTAGAAGTCCTAATGCTAGTGCTATGAATATGGCTTTCACAAAACACATTACAGATGCTCTCACTAAAATTAAGGAAGAAAAATTGAAACACAAAGCTTCTATTCCTAGGAAAGTAGAAGATAGTTGGGAACCCATTATTAATATGCAAGTGAATGACTTAGATCTCAAAGCTTCATGTGACCTTGGTTCCAATGTCTCTATTATGCCTAGAAAGATTTATGAAATGCTTGATTTGCCACCTTTGGAAGATTGCAATTTAGATGTCCCTCTTGATGATAATGCTAAGAAGAAACTCATGGGGAGTGTTAATGATGTTATTATTATGGTTAACAATGCCTATGTCCCTGTTGATTTCTATGTTTTGGATGTTGAATGTAATGCTTCTTGTCCTATTACTTTGGGAAGACCTTTTCTTAGAACTGTTGGTGCCATCATTGATATGAAAGAAGGCACCATTAAATATCAACTCCCATTCAAGAAAGGTATTGAACACTTCCCTATGAGGATACATAAGTTACCTTTTTCTCCTCCTTTTAAAGCAAAATTTGATGTTAATGCTTCTTCATTTGAAAATACTTGATTCTTGCTTTTTGTGCCTAACTTAAAGGCATTAAAGAAAAGTACTTCTTGGGAGATAACCCAATAGCTTTCTTGAGTCTTGGAAGTTATTACTTCTATAATAACCTCTCCTTATACTTTTTATTTGATTTTTGTGCCAAAAATAACCTCTAATGAGAGTGAAGTAAGATTTGGGGAAGTTGCTGTCCCGAAACAGGTCTTTGTACTTCACTGTAAACATTCGTGAAAAATATATATATGTCGGATTGAGCTGTAATTTTCTGAATAAATCGCCCATATTGTTAGATAACTTTCGTTAGTTCAACACTTTTTGATTTGAGCAACAGAAGGTCTTCGAAAAAATCGGTTTTTACCTGCTGGCCTGTTTTGACAAATTTCTGCCATTATTTGCATTTGTCTCCTATCGATTTCTTTTTGAGTTCTATTTGGTAAATTGAGATTTTTAAAAAGGAATTGCTACAGTATCTTGTGTTTTAATGAAAATTTTCTGTTTTAAAACTAAAACCAAAGGTTTATTACTTTTGAATGCACTAATGTTGCTAATGAAGATTGTGTAAAGTTTTGTATGAAGGAAATTTCCAAGTGTAGGGGAAGAATGATGTAATGAGATGAAGAATGGACAAAAATCTCAAGCTTGGGGATGCCACCCCGTGTCACCCCAAGAAATATTCAAGAGGTACAAGCGTCAAAGCTTGGGGATCCCTTGGGCATCCCCTTCTTCATCAATAAAAATCTCAGGTCTCTTTCTAGACACTTCGTTTTTATTGTTTCATGCACTGTTGTGTTGTTCTTGGAGCGTCTTAGTTTTTGTTTTTGGTTTTTGTTTGATTTTTTTGCTTGAATAAAGTAGTTGGACCTCCGCTTTCGCTGTGTTGTTTCAAATAAGTTGATTGGTGTTGGAAAGAGTAGAGAGTTTCATGCTTATAGTGGTACAAAAGAGAGCTTGCTTTGACTGTGGCTTAGACTTTATCATGTCATGCTAGATGTTGTTTTGACCTTTTGCTTAGTGATTATTGCTGTAGCATGACTTGTTCCAAACAATTGGGATCGCTTTATGTGCCTTGAAAGAATCATGCATTGTTTTAGCATACAGAAGCATAATATTATGGTATTCTCCTTTGATGCTTTGTTTGGGTTGACTTGGCACATGCTCACACCATGTTATGACTATGAACCAGTCACCTTAGCCTCTATGATCATTTAGTTTTTGACTTGTGATACCACTTTATGCTTTGATTGATAATGTTTGTCTCTCTGCATTATTATGGCCATTATTGCTCTCTTAGTTGGTCGCTCCCAGTCTTTTGCTAGCCTCCACTTGTATTGAGTAAGCTCTACTCATGCATTCAACTCCCAAGAAACCAAGTTATTCCAAAGTGTCCACTATAAATTCCTATGCATGGTGTGTTACACCATTCCAAGTATATTGTTGTTTTATATATCTTCCAAATTAAACTTGTTATGTGAAAATTAGTGATTAAATCTCTCACAAACTTTTTGGAACACTTTATTTTTCTTGCCCTTAATAAACTTGAACCATTGTGTCATCTATGTTGTATATGCTTGCACTTATAAGTTGTGAATTAGCAGAACCGTGCTGTCATGGGGAACGCTTTCAACACATGTAAATATCTACCCAGTTAATATCATGCTCTTTTGTTTATGGATGTTGGCGGTGTGAAATAAAAGGGGAGCTTATAAGTCCATGGAGTTATGTGATGACCCACACGTATAGGGGGTGTTGATTACCCACAAGTATAGGGGATCGCAACAGTCTTTGCGGGTAGTATTACCCAATTTATTGTTTTGGCTGCACCTGGAAATAGTTCTTGCTCACAGAAGTTTATCAGTAGCAACAGTTTTTAGTAGCAACAACAATAGTAAAACATGAGCAATGGTAACAGTAGCAGCAAACAATAGGATATGAGCTCGGTAGGCATAGGGATGGATGGACGGGCGTTGCATGAACGAGTCTAAGCATGTAACTTCAAGATCTAGGGCATTGCAGATAAATAAGAATAAGCATACAAGTACTAAACAATCCTAGGCATTTGCTCCATATATAGTCATGCGTGCTCGCAATGAGAACTTGCACAACATCTTATGTCTAGCCAGCCCGTGGCAGTAGGTCCTCTAGGGAACTACTGGAAATTAAGGTGATCCTTTTAATAGAGCACCGGAGCAAAGCATTAACACTCCGTGAACACATGTGATCCTCACACCATAGCCATGCCCTTCGGTTGTCCCAATTTCTATCACTTCGGGGCCTTTGGATCCGGACAATGATATGTGTACAGAACTTGCAGATAAGATCACAAACAATACTATCATAATGATTCAATAATAATTTCAGATCTGAGATCATGGCACTCGGGACCTAGTGACAAGAATTAAGCACAACAAGTTGCAACAAAGTCAAATAGCACTAATAGAGATACTAGGCATTATGCCCTAACAATCTTATTCGATTACATGATAGAACTCATCCAATCCCTACCAATCCCATAACCTACAGTGGGGGATTACTCACTCATGGATGAGGGAAACATTGATGGTTGATGGAGAGGCGTTGGTGATGACGATGATCCTCCCCAAATTCCTTGTCCTGGCATGGTGCCAGAACGGAGTTTCTGGTTCCGAATAGCGGCTTCTGGTGGTGGCGGCGCAGCGGAACTCTTTCTGGAAAAACGTCGAACCCCCTCTCGTTTTTTAGGTCAAGGGGTAACTTATAGGCAAAGAGGGAGCCCGAGGGGGTGCCTGGGGTGGCCGCACCCCCTAGGCGCGGGCTGGGCCCACCCGCGCCTGGCAGGGGTGTGGGCCCCCCAGGCCTCCACTCTGTCTCGTCTTCTGGCTCCGTGGATCTTCTGGTGAAATAGGATTTTTGGCATATTTTCCGGGATTTTTCCTGATAGTTGATTTTCTGCACAAAAACTAGACACCAAGGTAATTCTGAAAACAGTGATCCGTGTTAGTTGTATCCAAATCACACAAGTTTAGAGGAGAAACAATAGCAAAAGTGTTCGGGAAAGTAGATACGTTTTGGACATATCAACTGCCCCAAGCTTAGCTTATTGCTTGTCTTCAAGCAATTCAGTTGAAAACTGAGTGCGATAAAAGAACTTTCATGAACACATTTGCTTCATATGATGTATATATTATCAGCACGGGAGTAGATACTTAAACCATTCACAATAAGAAGTATGCAGCTAAGTCTACTCAATAGTCATTGCAAGCTATGAAGAGAAACCAACTCAATAATAATAAGTAGCATGGAACATAAACATAAGCAACATTGCAATGCTCATAGGAAGGTATGATAGAGTGGTATTTCGCTCTTGCCTTTGTTTGCAGAGTACAATATAAATGCCAAGGGACCTCTGAAGTTCAAGTGAAGACTAGAAGTAAAGATATCAGAGATACAAGAATCAAAGTCATGACATAATTAACCAAGTTTTGAGACAAACACAAGAATGACAACTATGCTCTCAAGAAGGTGCTCATAGAATAAGTGGTGACTCAACAAGGAAGTGAATAGGTTTTGAAAAGTTTGAAAGGCTTCCAAATGCTGAAAGTAAGGTGCTCACTAGTTTTGAGCTCTCATTTCCCCCATCATATGCAACTTTATATGGTTAAGGTGAAAGTGAGGTCCAATATGAGTTATATGCTTGACAAACCATAAACTAGAAATCCCATGTCCCTTGAGTACGAGGGCCACTCCGCATGCTACTCAACTTTGGTTACCTGTAAGTTCTTGTCATTGTAAATACATGCATATCATATAGAACCGCCAATGGGGTACCCCTTGCACATGATACAGGAGCTATCCCGTGATCAAAATGACAAGGCAAGCAGACAATGGGCATCTCAACGATCTTTTTATTTACTATGTGCATAGCTTTTTATTGATGATGCTTCATAGACGCTCATTATGGTGATTCTGCAAGTTTCCACCATGATTAGGCATGGCTTAGGCTAGCGGCCCAAGAGTTTCTCTAACACATATATATACTCCATGAACTCACAAGCTCCCCTTTTATTTCACACCAACGACATCTGCAAGCAAAAGAGCAAGGTATCAACTAGATATGTATCCATAAGTGTTGAAAGATTTCCCCGTGACAACATGGTTCTGCTAACTCCCAACCTATAATTTGCAAGCATATAACTTTCATGGACAGGTCACAATGGTTTAGGATTTTTAAGTGCAAGGAATAAAGTGTGCCATCAAGTTTGTGAGAGCTTTACTAACTAACTTTCTCAAAGCAGACAAACATTTATTTGGAATAAAACAAGGCATATAGAATATGCACTAAAATAGAAAATGATGCTAATAGGTAGGTATGGTGGACACGGTTGGCAATATTGGTTTTGGGGAGTTGGAAGCACAAGTAGAGCTGATACTCAGTGCAAGTGAAGGCTAGCAATAGAGAGGGAGCGACAAACGAGAGAGCAATAATTGTCACAATCATGCTTGCAACAAAATAGGACTAATTATGGCATGAAAATGATACAAGAACTCTGAGGAAAAATAAATCATCGAGGCTTACTGACTATTGTTTTATGCGTGAGCATGTGCCAAGTCGATTCACATGAAACATTCAGAGGAGGATACCGCAATATCATACCAAAATATGAATAAAACAATGCAAGCAAATATTCATATGACATGCTACAAACTATTAGCAAGTTGGAGCTAATCACAGACAAGCAAGAACTACTAAGCATCCATCAGTAACATACTCCTTACATGAACAGACTAAGCATGCTCACAATGATGAGTATATATACAAAAATGAAAACAAATAGAGTTCGTTACCAGCCTCTTACCACACCTCAAGTTGTCTTAATCTTCATTATTGCTCTTCACTTGTGTGACTTGAATAATAACATGAAACCAAAATCCACCGAGGACGGCTGAACCCTACAAAGAACTCACAAAACCAAAGAAGAACAACTAATATTTTTGGTGTTTTCGATTTTTCAAAAAAGCCAACAAAGAAAAAACAAACCAAAATCTTTTTGGATTTTTTTCTTTTAAGGCAAACCAAAGCAATGAAATAAACCAAGAGAAACAAAGAAAATATTTTTGGTATTTTGTGTTTTAAGAAAGCAGAAACAAAAACCAAAAATAAAGTGAAACAATGGATATACAAAGAACCGACCGAACATGATATATAGATGAGTGTGATGTCGGTATACCTCCCCCAAGCTTAGGCTTTTGGCCTAAGTGGGGCTCAATAGCGTGGGTAGTAACCCCAAGCTGGTGGGTCATCATAGGAATGATCATAGTGAGGCACTTGCGATGAAGAAGAAGATGCACCCCAATCATAGGAGGGCTGATGGTATGAAGACTCTCCCAAGTTGGAGGGCTGAACCGAATCATCTTCGGCATCCTCTCCAGCATTCTCCTCTTGCTGGGAGAGCTCCGCCATGTGTGTGTCAAACTCCTCCATGAGCGACCATCCTTGCCTGTTATCAAAATTAAACAAAGCATGTGCAGGCAAATAAACTATTTTCTCGGTCCTACCCCCTCTCCAGCCTTGCTTGGTAAAGGATAGTTCGTACGGTAAACTTCTCACAGAGCCCCCAAGGAAACAAAACCATGCTGAATCATGGATTCAAGATCAAGCCTCTCTATGGGGAACCGATAATCTGAATGGTGAGGCTCTAAACCATGGAAAGCTAGCAACCTAGTAGCAATAAGACCTCCACAAACTCCACCCTTCTCGCGGTTGGTGGTGAGACTGTAAGCTATCAAAGCACCCAGGTTATAATATCTATTCCTATTCAAAGCAGCTGCGATAAAATCTAGATCAAAATAAGATAACTTCCTAGCAATCTTTCTAGCAAGAACACACTTGGTAATCAAATAGGCAAAATATCTAATGGCTGGGAACTGAATGTTCCGAATTTTACCACTTTCCTTTGAGAAGTCGAAACCTTGGCAAATCTCAGCGTATAAATCCATAAGTGACTTGGGACTCTCCTTGATCTTATCACAAGATCCCCACTGAGGTACTCTAATTGTTGCACAGAAATCAGCAAAAGGCAGGTCGATAGCTAGATTGTATATTTTATAATGGACCATGGGATTAGATGAAGACCAAGTAAACCGGAAGTCCTGCACAACATCCATGGTTAGCTTAACATATTGAAGTGGTTCACCTTCAACAAAGGATGGTGGGAACACCAACTCAAAACTGACAAGACATTGAACCACATCATTCTGTAACCGTGGTAGATCTTCAGGATTGATTATCTTCTGAGAGATTGCATTGAGAAATGCACATAGCTTCACAATGGGTACTCGAACATTATCTGGTAGAAGCCCCCTCACCGGAAGCATTTGCGTCATAATCACGTGGCAGTCATGAGACTTTAGGTTTTGGAACTTTTTTCTGCCATATTTATTATTCCCTTTATATTCGACGAGAAGCCAGACGGGACCTTAATAATGCTTAGGCATTCAAAAAATATTTCCTTCTCTTGTTTGGTAAGAGCGTAGCTGGCATGACCTTGAAACCATTTTGGATGCAGGCCAGCTGGGTCTTTCATACATTGATGGTCCTTTCGTGCTTCTAGTTTATCTTTTGTCTTCCCATACATGCCCAAGAAGCCTAGAAGGTTCACGCAAAGATTCTTTGTCACATGCATCACATCGATTGCAGAGTGTACCTCTAAGAATTTCCAATATGGTAGCTCCCAAAATATAGATTTCTTCTTCCACATGGGTGCGTGTCCTTCAGCGTCCTTCGGAACAGATTTTCCTCTAGGACCCTTTCCAAAGGTTACCATTTGATCCAAATCTTTGACCTTATCAAATATATCATCACCAGTACGCTCCTTAGGCTTCGTCTGGTGACATGCCAGACCATTGAAATGCTTGACTTTCTTCCTTAAGGGATGCTTGGCCAAAACAAATCGACAATGCTCATTGTATACATTCTTCTTACAATGTTCCAAATATATACTTTCAGTCTCATCTAAACAGTGTGTGCATGCATTGTATCCCTTGTTTGACTGTCCTGAAAGGTTACTAAGAGCAGGCCAATCATTGATTGTTACGAAAAGCAATGCTCGGAGGTTAAATTCTTCCTGCTTGTGCTCATCCCACATGCGTATCCTGGGTTCGTGCCACAACTATAAAAGTTCTTCCACTAATGGCCTTAGGTACACATCAATGTCGTTGTTGGGTTGCTTCGGACCTTGGATCAACACTGGCATCATAATGAACTTTCGCTTCATGCACAACCAAGGAGGAAGGTTATAGATGCATAGAGTCACGAGCCAGGTGCTGTGACTGGAGCTCTGCTCCCCAAAGGGATTCATGCCATCTGTACTTAGACCAAACCTTAAACTCCTTGCATCATCTGCAAAGTCCGGGTACTTTCTATCGGTTTTTCTCCATTGCGACCCATCAGCGGGGTGTCTCAACATCCCGTATGACTTACGTTCCTCTTTATGCCATCGCAACTGAAGGGAATATGCCCTGAGAGGCAATAATAAAGTGTTTATTATGTGTATTCCAAGTATATGATAGATGTTTATTTTGCATGCTATAATTGTATTAATACGGAAACGTTAATACATGTGTGTTTAATAAACAAACAGAAAGTTCCTAGTTATGCCTCTCTCATAAACTAGCTCGTTGATTAACAAGATGATCAAGGTTTCCTGATCATGGACATTGGATGTTGTTAATAACGGGATCACAATATTAGTGTAATGGTGTGATGAACATTCATCCGAAGTATAGCATTACGATCAAAGTCATTGAGTTTATATTGCTATAACAACTTACGAAGTGATCCTAATCCTTAGACCATGAGATCATGTCAATCACTAACACCGGAAGAGTTTCTTGATAACATCAAACGTCACACTGTAACATGGTGATTATAAAGATGGATTCAGAACTAATAAAGTGTTATGTTGAGGCTCATGGATCGAGAGTGGAATTTGTTCATCCCGATGACGGATAGATATACTCTGGGCCCTCTCGGTGATATCACATTGATTAGCTTGCAAGCAAGTGATTTGATCACTAGAATGTTATATCACAGGAACGAGAAAAGAGTGCATGTCGGTAACGGGATCAAACTAGGTATGGAGATACCGATGATCGAATCTCGGACATGTAATATATCGTGCAACAAAGGGATTAAGATACTAGCGTAAAAGGTTCCGACGATCACAAGAAAGTCATCGTTGAATGTGTGGGAGTCAGTATGGGTCTCCAGATCCCGCTTCTTATTATTGATCCGAGAGGGGCCTCGATCATGTCCGCATTATTCACGAACCGTAGGGTGACACACTTAAGAGACACCGACATCCAATTGGAGCAAATGTTTCATGCCGAAAGAATGAACAAGCGCAGGAATTTATTTCACTAGATACCGAAACAGGTTTTCGGGTGAAATTGCATAAAGTGGTTATGCATGTGAAATAGAATTCTAGCAAGGGGTTATTTGTGAATGTTTGTCATTAAAGTAATTGACAAAATTCTGAATAAAATAAAATAGTTTTATTTAATGAGAGTTTGCATTAAATTTGGTGGAAATTTAATGGGAATTTGAGTGGACTTTTGAGTGGAGGGAATTTAAAGGAGATTTGTGAGTGGAGTGTCCACCCACATGAAGAGGGAGGCAAGGGGCAGCCCCATGCGCCACACCCCTTGGGGTTCCCCCCTCCTCCTATAAAAGGAGCCCCCCTCCTCACTTGTCTCTCACACCTCCTCGTGAAGGATCTCTCTCCCCCTCTAGAATTTATTCCCCATGGTCTCAGACTAGCGAGATACATGTTCCCGGTGGCTATTCGGCAAGAAAGAGTTGTGCTTCCGCTGCATCGCTAGAGCGAGGAGGCGGAGGTTGATCGGTGCCTCGAACGTGTGTACGAGCACGGATGCGCTGCTGATTTGCGGCGCTAGGACTTCCTCTCGATCTTGAGATCGGCAAGAGATCGTCTACATCAACCACGAGTTGAACTCGTTAAGCTTTGTCGGTCTTCAAGGGTATGTTCTCTACGGATATACATCCGCCCGTTGTTTGTATCTAGTAGATAGATCTTGGTATATAGTTCACATCGTAGGAAAATTTTTGTTTTCTATGCTGCGAACCCTACAAAGGGTATCGAGCCGGATCTATGCGTAGATACTTTACACGTAGTACACATATGAGTATGTGGGCGATGATGATCATGTTGTTGCTCCTTTGTTGTAATTTTGGATATTGGTGGCATAGTGGGATGAAGGCCCGGACAAACTTTACATGTCCTCGCACATGAGACTGTTCCACGCTTGACATGCAACTAGTTTGCATAAGTGGCTAGCGGTGTCATCTCTCCTACTATAGTCAATATCTATTTTGCAAGCGAGTTGTCAACAATTTGATTATCCTTGTTGTGGTTCATGTTCGTAGGTAAGAACGGTTCTATCTCGAAAGCCCTAAGCCACGTAAAACTTGCAATGGATAAATTAGAGGCGTCTAGTTTAGATTGTTCTTTGGGCTAGTGTTATGATATGGTAGTGTTGTAAGTAGAAGTATGAGATGATACTCTTACAACACACATAGCGTAAAATCCATAGACCTTGGATTTACACATATAGGTATGATAGTGATCATACCACGATGCACATGCTAGAGATCATCTGCGGGAACCATATCATTTCACTAATAAACATATGATGTTTGATAGCATCTTATATTGCTTGTTTAGCGCTTTGTTAGCATAATAAGATGATCCCTCATTTAAATATCAAGATAAGAATGTGTTCTTCCTTTAGTATGCACCGATTATGTTTTCGTCGCTCCAAGACATCACGTGATGATCGGGTGTTCTTGGATCCACGACCATATCTCGGGTGTAAAACAGTTACACACACGAATACTAAGGTTCTAACTTGGTGAGCCTAGCATGTACAGACATGGCCTCGAAACACGGAACGAAAGGTTAAGCATGAGTCATATAGTTGATATGAAGCCCATTTGATGCTCGCCTTTGAAGCTATACCGACTCACATGATGATCGGACTTGGTGTAGTGGATTTGGTTCATGTAATCACCAAAAAGGCACGAGGGATGTCGTTTTTGAGTGGGAGTTCATTCATAATATGGATTATTTGAACTCAATCTATCATACACTTAGTCTAAACTTTATAAATTCTATTGTAGATGGCACCACCTGCTTTTAATTTCAATGTGTTCATGGAGAAAGAGAAACTAGCAACGAACGGTAGCAACTTTACCGAATGGGCCATGAATTTGAGGATTCTCCTCTCTGCTGCACAAAATCAATATGTGCTAGAAGCGCCGTTAGGCCCCCCACCTTTAGATGATGCCCCTGACGAGGAGAAGAATGTCTATCAGACTCGTCAGGAGGACCACAACTTAGTTCATTGCGGCATATTGTATGGGCTAGAGCCGGAACTTGAAAGCGTTCAAAACGGCAATGCATTTGATACAATGGGTGAGTTGAAAATGATTTTCGACACACATGTCTGTCAGAGTGCTACAACTCTTGTAAAAGTTCTTTAGCTGCATGATGGAAGAGCACAACTCCATTAGTGAGCATGTACTCAAGATGTCGGGTTACCGATAAGCTTGTGTCCTTGGGAATATCGATTCCCATTGACTTAGGCATCCATCATGTTCTCAGTCTCGCCACCTAGCTATAAGAGCTTCGTGATGAACTATAATATGCAAGGCATGAAGAAGTCTCTCCCGAGCTTACATCAATGCTTAAAAGCAGAAGTGGAGATAAAAAGGAACATCAAGTGTTGATGATCAATAGGAACACCGGTTTCAAGAAAGACAAGAAGGAAAACGGAAGGAAGTATGGGCGGCAAGCACGTTGCCGCGCTGAAAAGAAACCCCGAGTTGGACCTAAGTCCGATTCGAAAGTGCTACTATTGTAAGGGATCGCCATCGAAGCATAATCGCCCCAAGTATCCGGCATAAGAAGGCCGGCAAGGCAAACAAAGGTATATATGATATACATGTTATTGATGTGTACTTGACTAGTGCTCGCAGAGCACCGGGTATTTGATACCGGTTGCTAATATTTGTAACTTGAATCGTGGGCTGAACAAGCGACCGCTAGCAAGGGGCGAGGTCAAGATGCGTGTCGGCAATGGATCAAGTGTTGATGTGATCGCCGTTGGAACGCTGCCTCTCCACTTGCCGTCGGGATTAGTTATAAACTTGAATAAATGTTATTTGGTGCCTGCACTGAGCATGAACATTGTATCTGGATCGTGTTTGATGCGAAGTGGTTATTCATTTAAATCCGAGAACAATGGTTGTTCCATTTATATGAATGAAATATTTTATGGTCATGCACCGATGATGAATGGTTTATTTCTATTAGATCTCGATGATAATGTTCCACATATTCATAATGTTGATGCTAAAAGGATTAAACTTAATGATGATATATCCGCATATATGTGGCACTGCCGTCTAGGTCATATTGGCGTTAAACGCATGAAGAAGCTCCATTCGGATGGACTTTTGGAATCACTTGATTATGAATCATTTGATACATGTGAGCCATGCCTTATGGGCAAGATGACTAGAACGCCGTTTTCCGGTTCAATGGAACGGGCAACAAATTTATTGGAAATCATACATTCTGATGTATGTGGTCCAATGAGTGTGTCGGCGCGAGGTGGATATCGTTATTTTGTTACTTTCACGGATGATTTGAGTAGATACGGTTATATCTACTTGATGAAACACAAGTATGAAACCTTTGAAAAGTTCAAGGAATTTCAGAATGAAGTGGAAAATCATCGTAATAGAAAGATCAAATTTCTACGGTCCGACCGTGGAGGTGAGTATCTAAGTTACGAGTTTAGCACTCACATGAAAGAGTGTGGAATTGTTTCACAACTCACACCTGCCGGAACACCACAACGAAATGGTGTGTCGGAACGTCGTAATCGTACTTTATTAGATATGGTTCGATCTATGATGTCTCTGACGGACTTGCCGTTGTCATTTTGGGGTTATGCACTAGAAACTGCTGCATTCACTTTAAATCGGGCAACATCTAAATCCGTTGAAAAGACACCGTATGAATTGTGGTTTGGAAACAAACTTTAGCTGTCATTTCTTAAAGTTTGGGGATGCGATGTTTATGTGAAGAAACTTCAACCGGATAAACTCGAACTCAAAGCGGAAAAATGCGTCTTCATAGGATACCCTAAAGAAACTATTGGGTATTCCTTCTATCACAGATCCGAGGGCAAGGTTTTTGTTGCCAAGAATGGATCCTTTGTAGAGAAAGAGTTTCTCGCGAAAGGTGTGAGTAGTCGGAAGGTAGAACTCGAAGAGGTTGTGGAACCTTCTCTTCAAAGTATGGCGAGTAGCGCAGCGGAAGTTGTTCCGGAGTTGGCTCCACTGCTGAAGAGGGAACTAATGATAATGATCATGAAACTCCGAAAGAGAGTACTCCGAACCTCGCAGGTCAAACAGACGCGCAGCTCCCGTCAGATGGAAATCTGTCATGAATTTCATGGTTGATGAAAATGATGACCCTGCGACGTATGAAGAAGCGATGATGAGCCCGGATTCCAACAAATGGTTAGAAGCCATGAAATCCGAGATGGAATCCATGTATGAAAATCAAGTTTGGAACTTGGTGGAATTACCTCACGACCGAAAGGCCGTGGAGAACAAATGGATTTTCAAAAGGAAAACTGATGCTGATGGTAATGTGACCGTCTATAAAGCTCGACTTGTCGCGAAGGGGTTTCGACAAATTCAAGGAGTTGACTACGATGAGACTTTCTCTCCCGTAGCGATGCTAAAGTTAGTTAGGATTATGTTAGCAATTGCTGCATATTTCGACTATGAGATATGGCAGATGGATGTCAAAACCGCGTTTCTCAATGGTAATATTTAAGAAGAGTTGTATATGATACAAACAAAGGGTTTTGTCGATCCTAAGGATGCTAACAAGGTGTGCAAGCTTCAGCGATCCATCTATGGATTGAAGCAAGCATCACGAAGTTGGAATCTCCGCTTTGATGAGGTGATCAAAGAGTTTGGATTTGTCCAAACTTATGGAGAAGCTTGTATTTACAAGAAAGTGAGTGGGAGCAATGTGGCATTTCTGATATTATATGTGGATGACATATTATTGATCGGAAATGATATAGATCTTTTAAACAGTGTTAAAAGTTATCTAAAAAGAAATTTTTAATGAAGGACCTAGGTGAGCGTCATACATATTAGGCATAAAGATCTATAGAGATAGATCTAGGCCTAATAGGGCTATCGCAAAGTACATACCTTGATAAGATTTTAAAGAAGTTTAAAATGGACGAAGTAAGAAGGGTTCTTACCTATGTTACAAGGCAAGACATTGAGTAAGAATCAAAGTCCGCTGGCGGAAGAAAGAGAGATAATGGACAAAGTCCCTATGCTTCACCATAGGCTCTATAATGTACGCCATGCTATGTACAAGACCGGATGTGGCACATGATATTAGTTTGACTAGTAGGTACCAATCGGATCCGAGTTGGAACATCGGATAGCGGTCAAGAATATCCTTAAGTACTTACGAAGAACTAAGGATATGTTTCTTGTATCGGAGGTGAAGAAGAGCTCGTCGCTAAGTGTTATGTCGACGCTAGCTTTGACACGATCCGATGACTCTAAGTCTCAATCCGGATACGTATTTCTCATGAATGGCGGAGCGGTTAGTTTGAGGAGCTCCAAACAACCTGTGGTAGCGGATCAACAACGGAGGCGAATATGTTCGCTTGAGCGGCTTAGGAAGCGATTTGGATGAAGGAGTTCATATCCGAACTAGGAGTGGTGGCAAACGTTGGACCCAATGGTGATCTATTGTGACAACAATGGTGCCATTGCCAATGCCAAAGATCCAAGGTCTCACAAGCGGTCCAAGCACATTAAGCCGGTTTCACTCCATCCATGAGCATGTCAAGGATGGAGATATAAAGATTTAGAAGTACATACGGATCTCAATGTAGCAGATCCGTTGACTAAAACTCTCCCTAGAGCAAAACATGATCAACACCGAACTCACTGGGTGTTAGATTTATCACTATGTAACTAGATTATTGTCTCTAGTGCAAGTGGGAGACTAAAGGAATATGCCCGAGAGGCAATAATAAAGTGTTTATTATGTGTATTCCAAGTATATGATAGATGTTTATTTTGCACGCTATAATTGTATTAATACGGAAACGTTAATACATGTGTGTTTAATAAACAAGCGAAAGTTCCTAGTTATGCCTCTCTCATAAACTAGCTCGTTGATTAACAAGATGATCAAGGTTTCACGATCATGGACATTGGATGTTGTTAATAACGGATCACAACATTAGTGTAATGGTGTGATGAACATTCATCCAAGTATATCATTACGATCAAAGTCATTGAGTTTATATTGCTATAACAACTTACGAAGTGATCCTAATCCTTAGACCATGAGATCATGTCAATCACTAACAGGAAGAGTTTCTTGATAACATCAAACGTCACACCGTAACAGGTGATTATAAAGATGGATTCGTAACTAATAAAGTGTTATGTTGAGGCTCATGGATCGAGAGTGGAATTTGTTCATCCCGATGACGGATAGATATACTGGGCCCTCTCGGTGATATCACATTGATTAGCTTGCAAGCAAGTGATTTGATCACTAGAATGTTATATCACAAGAACGAGAAAAGAGTGCATGTCGGCTTGAGATCAAACTAGGTATGGAGATACCGATGATCGAATCTCGGACATGTAATATATCGTGAAACAAAGGGATTAATATACTAGCGTAAAAGGTTCGACGATCACAAGAAAGTCATCGTTGAATGTGTGGAGTCGATGGGTCTCGGATCCCGCTTCGATTATTGATCCGAGAGGGGTCTCGATCATGTCCGCATTATTCACGAACCGTAGGGTGACACACTTAAGAGACACCGACATCCAATTGGAGCAAATGTTTCATGCCGAAATAATGAACAAGCGCAGGAATTTATTTCACTAGATACCAAAACAGGTTTTCGGGTGAAATTGCATAAAGTGGTTATGCATGTGAAATAGAATTCTAGCAAGGGGTTATTTGTGAATGTTTGTCATTAAAATAATTGACAAAATTCTGAATAAAATAAAAGAGTTTTATTTAATGAGAGTTTGCATTAAATTTGGTGGAAATTTAATGGGAATTTGAGTGGACTTTTGAGTGGAGGGAATTTAAAGGAGATTTGTGAGTGGAGTGTCCACCCACATGAAGAGGGGAGGGCAAGGGGGCAGCCCCCATGCGCCGGCCACCCCTTTGGGGTTCCCCCCTCCTCCTATAAAAGTAGCCCCCCTCCTCACTTGTCTCTCACACCTCCTCGTGAAGGATCTCTCTCCCCCTCTAGAATTTATTCCCCATGGTATCGGACTAGCGAGATACATGTTCCCAGTGGCTATTCGGCAAGAAAGAGTTGTGCTTCCACTGCATCGCTGGAGCGAGGAGGCGGAGGTTGCTCGGTGCCTCGAACGTGTGTGCGAGCACGGATGCGCTGCTGATTTGCGGCGCTAGGACTTCCTCTCGATCTTGAGATCGACAAGAGATCGTCTACATCAACCACGAGTTGAACTCGTTAAGCTTTGTCGGTCTTCAAGGGTATGTTCTCTACGGATATACATCCGCCCGTTGTTTGTATCTAGTAGATAGATCTTGGTATATAGTTCGCATCGTAGGAAATTTTTTGTTTTCTATGCTACGAACCCTACAGCAACAACTTGGCATGCTCTTTGTTTCTGAATAAGCGTTTCAACCGTGGTATTATAGGAGCATACCACATCACCTTGGAAGGAACCCTCTTCCGGGGGGCTCGCCCTCAACGTCACCAGGGTTATATCGTCTAATCTTATACCAAAGTGAAGTGCATACTGGGCATGCATCCAAATTGTCATACTCCTCACCACGGTAGAGGATGCATTCATTAGGGCATGCATGTATCTTATGAACCTCTAAACCTAGAGGGCAGACAACCTTCTTTGCTTAAACGCATCAAGGGCAATACGTTATCTTTTGGAAGCATATTCTTCATCATTTTCAGCAACTTTTCAAATGAGGAGTCGGGTATAGCACACTCAGCCTTCTATCGCAGCAATTCCAGTGTGCTTCCTAGCTTTTTCAGACCATTTTCGCAATTTGGGTATAACAACTTTTTGTGATCCTCTAACATGTGATTGAACTTCTCCCTATCCTTTTCAGTTTCACAATATCTTCGTGCATCGGCAATGGTACGACCAAGATCATCAGCGGGTTCATCATGTGTCTCTTCTTCATCCTCCCTTCAAAGATCCCCATGGAAGTATCTCCACTCGGAAACCATGATAGTTGTCATCCTCCTCCTCTTCTTCATTGTCTTCCATTATAACCCCTCGCTCTCCGTGCTTGGTCCAACAATTATAACTGGGCATGAAGCCGGACTTCAACAGGTGGCTGTGAAGGGTTTTTGAGTCAGAGTAATCCTTCTGATTCCTACATCCATTACATGGACAGAATACAAAACCATTGCGCTTGTTTGCATCAGCAACACATATGAATTCATGCACGCTATTAATAAACTCGCTAGAGCGTCGGTCAATACCGTACATCCATTCCCGGACCATCTGCATTATAGTAAAATTATATCAAAAACCATTACACAACATGATAAAATTATTACAAGTTATATTGAGAGCTTCTAGAGCATTAATTTTGAATTTTGAAAAATTTACATGCACCAATTTGTGAATTGGAGAAAACAACCAACATGATAAATGTGGAGTTTTTTATTATTGTTCTATCAGTGAAAACCTCATTCCATTCTAAGCTCTGAAACTCTAAAATTACACATTTCAATTTTCAGTAACTATGTGCCTAATCAAAATTTGTTACACATATATATCAAAATCCTTCTAGAGCATGCATGCATTGATCCATATCTGTATACTTCTAGAGCATTATAGAGCTAACGTAGAAATAAGAGATGAAAGAATGAAGTTCTAACCTTTTAAAGCTTTGTATTTAGGTGTTGCAAACTAAATCTTGAGAAAAAAATGGCATGAACTCTCTTGCTTCTTTGAGAAAAATGGCCACCATATGCTTTAGGGCAGCAGGACAGGAAGCAGAATATATAGTGGTGGACAACTAGTCCCGGGCCGTGATACGACCCGAGACTAATAGTCCACGAAAGGACCAGCTGGCCTGCTCTAGGTTATTAGTCCCAGGCCGTATTACGAACCGGGACTAATGACCTGGTCCGGCCCGTGACTAGTGACTACGGCCATTTCTAGCTGTTAGAGGCCTCACGTCCCGGGACTAGTGCTCCCACTAGTCGCGGGCTATGCCAGGGCGGGACTGCTAGCCTTGTTCACGTTGAACCGAAGATGGTTTTTCCAGTAGTGATATAGTTTGGAAATCCTGGAAGATTCCCGCAGTTCTCATAAATTCATGGCATGGATTTATGGAAGGAAAGACTCCTTCCTCACGATGAACTTTCATTGGCTCAGGCACCATCAAATCATGTTGATTCAGTGGGTATGAACTCATCTTCCTTTCTGAAATTTTTAGACAAACATCAAACCAAGTGATTTCCAAGTTGATAAATGATGAGAAACTACTATAGGAACTTGCTAGAGGGCTACACATGCATCAAAATGAAATCTCTAAGCATAGAACAAGCATGCAATCTCACACAAACTGTCACCTATAGCAGCAAAATACTTAAGATATAATCTAACAATCATAAATCTAATTGGACAAGTGGAGGAGGCACATACCAAGGAGCAATCCCTCCAAAAATCAGCAACAAAGATGGGCTAAGCAAGTAGATCAAAATTCGCGAGCAAGAACAGCAGGAACTCGAGCTTGAGAAAGTTTTCCGGTGTTTTTCTGGAGAGAGAAAGAAGATGGCTGGGACGAGGCACCTTGGAGGGACCCAGGTGGGCCACACCCTACCCAGGCGCCACCTGTAGGAGGCCGCGCCCACCAGGGGTGTGGGTGCCTGGGGTGGCCCCCTAGGTCACTCTAGATGTCCATCTGCCCTTTTTTTGAGGAACAATTTATTTTGAATTTTCTGGGATTTTTCGGTAAACTTTATTTTTGGCTAATTTTCAGGGTATGAAAATTGATTTTCTCGCAGAAACAGTTTTTTTAGAAGAATCAAAAACAAACCAAGAACCAAAATACAGAAACTCTAAGACACTCTAACAAGCAAACAACAAACAAAACCAAAGCTATCAAAATAAAAGGCAAAGACTAGGAAGGAGAAAAGTAAAAGAAAGCAAGTATAACCATAGTGAAACCATTATTTTGTCAATTAAAATCCTTTTGTTAACAAGGTTGATCAAGTCTTGTTACCAAAACAATCTTATATGAAACAAAACTTTGCATTCCACAAGGTGATTATGTTACCTCGTACTTGATAGCAATGGTCCCAATCATAATAGTTTCAAAATTTTCTTGTGGAATTGGACAATATATTTCTCCAACTTTGACGCTCTCAATATTTTCAATGGAATTCAGGCAATAGCTTTTAGCAACCTCCTTGGGGAAATAAACAGTATGCTCTTTGTCATTAATATTGAATGTTACTTTTCCTTGATTACAATTGATGACAGCACCTGCAGTATTAAGAAAAGATCTCCCAACATATTATCATCTTCAGGCATCTCAAGAACAACAAAATCAGTTAAAACCAAGCAATTATGAGCCACTTGAACAGGAACATCCTTACATATACCAACAGGAATATTAGTTGACTTATCAGCCATTTGCAAAGATATATCAGTTGGTATCAACTTTTCTAGCTGGAGTCTCTTATAGAGAGAAAAAGTCATAACACTAACTCCAGCTCCCAAATCACATAAAGCAGTTCTAACATAATTATTCTTAATAGAGCAAGGAATAGTTGGTATACCTGGATCACCAAGTTTCTTTGGAACCTTACCATTGAAAGAATAATTAGCAAGCAAAGTAGAAATCTCCTCATTAGGAATCTTCCTTTTATTAGAGACAATATCCTTCATATACTTTGAATAAGGAGGAAACTTAATAGCATCAATCAAAGGAATTTGCAAAAACAAAGGTTTCATCCACTCACAAAACTTGTTGTAGTGTTCTTCCTCCTTTGACTTGTGTTTCTTACCTGGAAAAGGCATAGGTTTCTGCACCCAAGGTTCTCTCTCACTGCATGTTTCTTAGCAATAAAATCTTCCTTTGTCTACCTAGTATTCTTAGTGTGCTTCTCAGGTTCTTCCTCAACTTCCTCCTTATCAGGAGCATCATTATTACCATTACCACTGTCAGTTTCAGTATCAGAGACATATATACTATTAGGATCTACAACAGGTTCAAGTGGTTCCTCAACTATCTTATGTTTCTTTTTCTTTCTCTTACAAGGACTACCACTACTTTCACCTTGTTGAGAATCCTGCTCAATTATTTTAGGGTGTCCTTCAGGATATAAAGGATCTTGAGTAGCTATACCACTCCTAGTTCTAATTCCATAAGCATGTTTATCTCCTGAGGCATTAACTAGCATATCCTTTTGTACCTTAGCAAGTTGATCAAGTTGGGTTTGAACCATTTCAAAGTGTTTACAAAGCATTTTAATATCATTAGAAGTTCTTTCCACAATATCTTTCAACTCTTTAATAGCTCTAGAGTTTTCCAATAAATGATTCTAAACTTGTTTATTAAAATTACCTTGTTTAACAATAAAAATGTCAAGTTCCTCTAAGCATGGATCAGGAGGCTTACCATAGGGAATATCACCTTCATCAAAGTGGAGAGAGTGTACCTAAATAGTGGATGAGTGGGGAGTTGGCTTACATAATTCTTCTATAGGAGGTAGATTCTTCACATCTTCAGCTCTAATACCTTTCTCCTTTAGACACTTCTTAGCTTCTTTCATCACTTCATCATTTAATGCAATAACTCCCCTCTTCTTTGGTGTTGGTGTTGGAACTGGTTCAGGCACAACTGGTTCAGGAGTAATAGGCTCAGGTGTATTTAACTCAGTTGAAGTCCAATCATCATAATTCTTGCTTATCTTAGCTATTAATTCTTTAGCATCTGTAGGAGTTATTTTCCTGAAAACACAATCAGCAAAGCTATCTAGGTATGTCCTAGAATCATCAGTTAGTCCATTATAATAAATATCAAGAATCTCATTTTTAGGTAATGGACATCTAGGATGTGCATGAATCAAGGCACAAAACCTTGTCCATGACTCTGGCAATTTATCTTCTTCTCCCTGTTTAAAATCAAAAAGTCTCTGCAAAGCAGCATGTCTAGCAATGGGAGGAAAATATATCTGGAAGAAAGAAGCAATCAAACAATCAGGTCTATCAATGGAACCAGGAGGTAATCTATTAAACCAAGCCCTAGCTTCTCCTTTTAGTGAAAAAGGGAAGATCTTTGTAACAAAGTACTTGCGCATCTTAAAATCATTAGAGAATAAAGCACTCATAGTAGAAAGCTCATTCATATGAGCCACATCACTCTCATTTTCAGTCCCACAAAAAGGTTCTTTCTCAACAATGTCTAAATAGGATAAATCAAGAGAGAAATCATAATCTTTATCTTTAATATCTATGGGAGAGGTGACAAACTTAGGATCAGAGGACAACTTAGGAATAATAGTACGTCTTTCAAGGAGACTCTTAATAGCACTAGTACCATGTGTGTTTCGGCACTCTTCAACAAATTCATCAGTGAACTCAATGTAACCATCATTAATATCATAACTCTCTCTAGACTCAGATGAGCTAACAAGTGTAATAGTGTCTTCACTAGGAGTTTCAGTATTTCCTAGACTAGCCATATAAGCATCTAGGAAAGGACCTAATGAACCACTCGCATCAAGCATAGTAGAAGTAACATCATGAGTATCAAAAGCAGTTTTAGACTCAGCAGTAGTAGTAGTGTGTGTAGCATGAGTATGTGGCAGTGTAACAAGCTTACTTATAACAGACGGTGAATCAAGAGAAATAGAGGTGTTTAGGACTCTACCTCTTCTTGTAGTGGATGGTAAAATAGGAAACTTTCTATCACGAGACTTCCCCATGATGAAAGGAATAGCAGTGAACAATAGTAGATCCAAGTGAACTTACAAATAAAGCTATAATCCCCGGCAACGGCGCAAGAAAATAGTCTTGATGACCCACAAGTATAGGGGATCGTAACAGTCTTTGTGGGTAGTATTACCCAATTTATTGATTCGACACAAGGGGAGCCAAATAATACTTGCACCTTAACAACTGAGTTGTCAATTCAGTTGCGCCTGGAAATAGTTCTTTCTCACAGAAGTTTATCAGTAGAAACAATTTGTAGTAGCAACAACAAAGCAACAGCAGCAGTTAAACATGAGCAATGGTAACAGTAGCAGCAGACAGTAGGATATGAGCGCGGTAGGCATAGGGATGGATGGACGGGCATTGCATGAACAATTCTAAACATGTAACTTCAAGATCTAGGGCATTCCAGATAAATAAGAATAAGAATCCAAGTACTAAACAATCCTAGGCATGTGCTCCATATATAGTCATGCGTGCTCGCAGTGAGAACTTGCACAACTTCTTCTGTCCAGCCAGCCCGTGGTAGCGGGGCCTCTAGGGAACTACTGGCAATTAAGGTGCTCCTTTTAATAGAGCACCAGAGCAAAGCATTAACACTCCGTGAACACATGTGATCCTCACACCACAGCCATCCCCTCCGGTTGTCCCAATTTCTGTCACTTGAGGGCCTTTGGATCCGGACAATGATATGTGTACACAACTTGCAGATAAGATCACAAACAATACTATCATAACGATTCAATAATAAGTTCATATCTGAGATCAGGGCACTCGGGCCCTAGTGACAAGCATTAAGCACAACAAGTTGCAACAAAGTAAAAAAGCACTAATAGAGATACTAGGCACTATGCCCTAACAATCTTATTCGATTACATGATAGAACTCATCCAATCCCTACCATCCCCATAGCCTACAGCGGGGGATTACTCACTCATGGATGAGGGAAACATTGATGGTTGATGGAGAGGCGTTGGTGATGATGATGGCGATGATCCTCCCCAAATTCCCCGTCTCGGCAGGGTTCCAGAACGGAGTTTCTGGTTCCGAATCACGGCTTCTGGTGGTGGCGGCACATCGGAACTCTTTCTGGAAAAACATCAAACCCCCTCCCGGTTTTTAGGTCAAGGGGTAACTTATAGGCGAAGAGGGAGCCTGAGGGGGTGCCTGGGGTGGCCGCACCCCCTAGACGCAGGCTAGGCCCACCCACGCCTGGAAGGGGTGTGGCCCCCCAGGCTTCCACTCCGTCTCGTCTTCTGGCTCCATGGATCTTCTGGTGAAATAGAATTTGGCATACTTTCCGGGATTTTTCCTGATAGTTGATTTTCTGCACAAAAACTAGTCACCAAGGTAATTCTGCTGAAAACAACGTCAGTCTGTGTTAGTTGTATCCAAATCACATAAGTTTAGAGGAGAAACAATAGCAAAAGTGTTCGGGATAGTAGATACGTTTTTGACGTATCATGTTTATCGTAGTACTTTCGATAAATAGGAGTGTCGATCGCAACAAGGCGCAGAAGGTGTTGACTAGTGGTATGGAGCAGGAAATCTCTGTAAATACTTAGCAAACTAATTTTTAGGGGTTTTCTGATAAAGCAAAGAAATAAATTGAAAGTAATAAAGACAATGAACAATTGCATCAAGTGGCCCAATCCTTTCTTAGGAAAGGACAAGCCGGTGGAAATACTTATAAGGACCAAACGTTCTCGAGGACACATGGGAATTCTATCAAGTGATTTTGCTTCAGATAGCAGAGTAGTCTTCTTCGGTTTTGTAAGTGTTGTGTGGTTGAACATTGTCACATCCCAAGATTTTCCAAATCTTGTAATGTGAAAAATAAATGAATAAAAAATAAAACTTTGTTGATTTTCAGGGTGAGAAGAAACTTTTTGAATCCATTTGGAATCTTTCAAAACCTATTTGGATCTTTTAAATCCTAAAGGGATTTAAAAAGATAAATAAACAATAAAGTTAAAAATATTTGGAATTACTATTTTGAATCTTTTAATAAAAAGATTTGGTTTTCAAATGAAAAGGAAGAAATTTAAATAAGGAATATTTTATAAGCCAAATTAAAACTTGGCCAAGCCTTTGAAATAAAATATTTCTATTTGATAAAAATAGTAAAGGTTTATTTAAATAGAATAATAAGGATTTAATATCCAAGTTTATTAAAAGTAAATGTTTTAATATTTTAATTAAACATCAAAATTTATTTATTCATTTAAACAAGTTTTCCAAGTATTCTTTATTTTCAAATAAAACCTACTGATTTGATTTTGAAAATATTGAGATTTCAAATGGAGATTTTAAATAAATTAAAACCCATTTGATTTATTAACTAAGGTCCATTTTATTTAATTATAAATGGACCCTAAAATAAAAATATTATTTTTGGTCTTTGGACTTTGGTTTATGTTGTTAAACAAAACCAAATTCAATTGCAAAGTGTGGTGGAAGTTTGGATTGTTTTGAATGTTTGATTGAAATTCAATCAGGAAATTCAAACAGAAAAAGAGAAAAGATTCAGAACAAAAAAAAGGACACAAATTGACCAACAAATTTAACAAGCCCAACAGCAAGCCCACCCCACTCTCTCTCGCGAAACGTTTTCTCACTCAAACTCTCACCCGCAGCGTTGCAGACAGTTGGACCCCACCACACCTCTTCCTCTCTCGCTGCCAGACGGCCCCACCGCCAGCTCACTCTCTTCTTCCTCGCGCAGACGACGCCCTGCCGTTGCAGTCAGTAACGCCGGCGATCAATTCGCGTTAAAGACCACATTACTCCACCCCGTGACCACGCCCTTTTAATCACCTCAGTCTCCTCCTCCATTCCCCTCAAACGCCGCGGCACGAGAGCCACCAGGATGCCCTGAATCGAAGCTGCACCGCCGCTGCTCCGGCGAACCTTTCCAGCAAATTCCGGCCAGTAGACACCGCCCCTTGCCTCCTCGACCAAGCTCACAAACTCCCCAGCCCCTTGCGCTTATCCTTGTGTTTTCCGTTCACTCGCGGGCGCCCCAGAACCTCGACTTCGACAACCTCTGAGCGCCGCCACGTCTGCTTCTCTCTCCGGCGAGTTTTTCTGGTAAGAACCGACCACCCCGCGCCCTCTCAATCACGCATGCATCATCGCCTTGGCTTTGCGCGTCTGACCATACTTTCTGTTTGTCTCCTCGTGACCCGTAGCACCGTCCTCGACGATGACAGAGCGTGGCCGAGGCGTAGCTCCACTCCGGCGAGCGATTAAACCCGCTCCAGTGCGCCCCTCTCCAGACCAGAACCACCTCGAGCTTCACCTCGACCTCGCGAGCATGGTGAGCATCCTCGTTTCCTACTTTGCTTCCTATAGCCGCCGCAACGTCATCGTCTGACCGCGCCGCCGCCGTTCACCACCGCTAGAGCCGCCGGTTTAAGTCCAGTAGCTGTGAGTCATTGGATTTTAATCGTATGCATGCGATAGATCACTTAAACGCTGAAGGGGTACGCAACCAGAGCCGTGCGATCTGCTTAGATCCAACGAACCACAGAGCGCAATCCGCGCGAACCGGTACCGCCCAATGAGAACACGCCGCGTGGCCAGCTTTTGATTTAAAACAGATTTTAGAATCTGATTTAGATGCAAATTTGAAAACCTTGTAAATTTTGATCCACACGTCCAAAATTTGCAAACTTTATATCAATGGAATCAGTGGAACAAGCCCTAGCCAACCATGCAATTTGTTTAGTAAAAAGTTTCTGTTAGATTGTTTGTTTTTGCAGAAACATTTGTATGCTTGTTTAGGTTATAAAAATTATTCCAAAATGATTTTGAGGTTGAAATCTTTGCAAAATGGTTTGTTGTGAACCTACTGATCCTAGGAACCAACTTATGGATTTAAAAATGTATTTGGTGAAGATTAGGATTGATTAATTGAATTAACCCATTTCTAGTCAAATAAAAATAATGATTTTGTTATGGAATTGTTTGTGAGCAAAACCTTTGGAAAATGTTTTGATTCAAACCTACTGACCCTAAACACGAAGTTTTGAGAATTAACAACTTATTTGGTGAACAATATAAAATTGTTGCTTTGCTAAAAACATTTTCCACCACATGAAATGATGTTTTGATTTAAAAATAATCTATAGATAAAACCCTTTTGCAAATGGTTTTGCCACTCTAGAAAATGACCATTTTGAGCCTTACAAAGTTTACAGCCTAGTAGAAACCACTTTTGCAAATAAAACTACCTTTTGCATGCTTGCATGCATGACTTAGTTTCTATTATTTTATGTGTGATGATTTGTTTGATTATTGGTTAGAATGCTAGTTGAATTTGTGTTTTCTTGATTGATTTGTAGTGAAGATAGAAGAGTGTGATATTAGCAAGATCAAGAAGTGAACCAACATTCCAAAAAAGGCTAGTGACACTATCATCCAAAGTCCTACTATTTTCATTACACTTAGTGGATTTTGAAAACATGCATGAAAAGGATTTCTATACTATATGATATGCTAAATCCTAATAGGATACCCTTATACATTCCTTAGTGAAAACAATGTAGTTGTAAAATGCTTAGCCATGCAACATATTTTGAGAAGAGATACATGTTGAGATTTTATAAAGATGAGAAAAGACTTGTGTTTTATATAATAAAACAAGTACTCAATGAACCACCTGGGTGGACAAGGATACTCAAGTTTTGGAAAAGGTGGCAACAAAAGGAACCATGTCGATGGCAATCTCTTTGTGTTGTGCACCAAAAGAAAACCACCCAGGGACTTAGAGATTGAACATGTTTCTCCAACGTTGGCTGTGTATGACCACATGCTAATATGGCTCTGGCTTAGTCAACTACATTGGGAATACCCATGCATTGTCCTCAGGTTAACTGGAAATGAGGGAACTAGGAACCCTACATTGGTGCCTGAAGACAAGCTAGCAATGGTGTATGGGAGGACCCTCTGGAAAGACTTCGTCACATTCTCAATCTGCCAGTACTCCATCTTGGCGAGTGCTTATCCAGCGGCCACTGGTGGCAATAAGATGAGATTGTGTCATGTGGGTAAAGTGTACAACTTCTGCAGAAGATAAAATTCTAAGTACTTAGCCGTGTCCCCGGTTATGGACAATACTGAGCAACTAAAGGCCTGAAGCTATGGGAAATCTCGACATTCCAATTTCAAAAATAAAAACTTTTAAGTGAAAACAAAAGACTTGAAGCACTTGGGGATTTACCAAGGAGCTCAAGAGATTTGGATAAAAACTTGAAGTACTTGGGGTGTACCAAGGAGCTCAAGGGATTTTGATAAAACTTGAAGCACTTGGGGATTTACCAAGGAGCTCAAGAGAGATTTGACAAAAGATCAAAACTATTTTGAAAAGATAGGATAACTATTGCTTTCTGCAAATGAGCCTAAAACCCTACTTAGCCAAAAATATGCATGTAATGATAGGATCCACTTACTTTTACATAGTAGTGAAACTTGCCAATACAATTCAAATGTATTTACCCTTGTGGCTGTAACTTGTTATTTGCAGGTTTGATTGTTTTAGTAAAGTGTGTGGAATAGGATTACAAAGTCTACAACCAACATGTTTGCCTGTGGCACTTTGAAGATAAAGGACCCCATGCTTATAGATATTCTGCTGCAATGTAATGTAATGGCCAAATGAGCTATGTAAGATGTAATAAAATTATGTTATTCCTGGTTATAAAGTTGTATTATGACCTTTGTTTCTTGATATTACATCTTAACTGTGGATGCTAGCTATTGATCCAGGGAATAGCATTGTAAACACAGGGATCTCTACCTTATTAAAGGTTGGGGACTCTACAAACATGTGCTAATGTACCGACCTTACTTGGACTAATACATACTTGTGATTAAACCTCCTGCAAACATCCGCAACTACAGGAAAGTAATTAAGATATAAACTTAACCACAACCTTAAACTCTGAGTTCTACACTCCCTTGTGCAAAGGTGTCCTAACAGGGGTTCAGGTTTCTGTCACTCCGGCAACCCCACGATTATTATCCAAATACACAATGCATTCCCCTATGCCCATAAATTGTGAAGTATCATGTAGTCGACGTTCACATGACACCACTAGAAGAATAGCACCACAACTTAAATACTAAACCATTGAATAATATCTCAACACAAATCCACTACTAACAACATGAATTCTCCCATGTCCTCAAGAACTAAACGAACTACTCACAAGACATCATATGGATCAAGATAAAAGATGATATGGTGATGGATAACAATCTGAACATAAACAATAATCCAATGGTTCCACTCACAAGCATCAACTACAATAGTAATCAACACCGGGAAAGTTTCCCCTAAGAACTATGCAAGTATTCAACACAATTGTTACAACGGGATGGAGTGGTTATGATGGTTCTAGAGGAGATGGATGGTGTGGATGATGATGATGATCCCGATGAAGTCTAGCTTAATGATGGTGTTGATGGCAATGATCTCCCCTCTCCGGGAAGGATTTTCTCCGGCAGAAATCTGTCTGCCGGAGAGCTCTTTCTCTCTCGGTGTTTTCCGCCTCGCAGAGGCGACAAAATCTTTCTGTGGTCATTCCCCGTGTTTTAGGGTTTCGAGGAGGATGATCTCCCCTCTTCGGGAAGGAATTTCTCCGGCAGAAATCTGTCTGCCGGAGAGCTCTTTCTCTTTCGGTGTTTTCCGCCCCGTAGAGGCGGCATAATCTTTCTGTGGTCACTCCCCGTGTTTTAGGGTTTAGAGGAGAATATATAGGTGAGAGGGCGGAGCCAGAGGTGGGCCACACCCCTGTAGGCGTGGCCCGCCCCTGGGGGAGTGGGCCCCCTGTGGCCCATCTCCGCCTCCCCTTCTGGCTTTCTTCGTCTTCTGGGAAAATATGATTTTCCATAGTTTTTCTGGTATTTTTCTAATCTTCGTGAAATTGCATCAAAACACCTCTTTTTTCCATCAGAATCCTGACTCCGGCAGTTCATCCTCCAGGAATCATCCAACATGCAAAAACAGATGAAGAGACATAAGTAACACCTCGTAATAAGAAATATATCAATGAATAGAGGAAAATTATGATATAGAATGGTGATGCAAATTGGACGTATCAACTCCCCCAAGCTTAGACCTTCGCTTGTCCCCAAGTGAAAACCGAGCTCAGTAAACATGTCCACAAGTTTATGGAGTGAAGTGTCAATAAAATAATACGGACAAGAAGCATCACACTCACCATTACACAACCCATAGAAGAAAGCAACTCACCATTATATAACTTAGCTTGCAACAAGTACAGGAGTCACAATAGAGATGCATAAAGATAAATCATAATTGGGATTGGCAAACTTTGTTCTTGGTTAGAGAACAACTGGCGAACAGTTTCACAAATAAAGCTTTTGTAGAGGTTTTACAACAGGAGCACTCTTTGCGCAAACTAAAAGGGTTTTTCACAATGATAGCTTTCAAAGTAATACTCAATAGATAAGAGTCTTGTGCAAACAAGGAAAATAAAGAACATGATTGAATAAATCGTCATATGAATGCTTGGAACACAACAACTCAAATGCTTGCTGGAGATAGAGAGGAATTAGGTTTACTGACTCAACTTAGAAGTAGGAGAAATTCCCTTCATAGAGGGAAGCAGGGATTTCAAGTCATAAAGAGCTTCCAAAAGATTATGGTACTTACTAGCTTTGATCCCTCATTGCCCCTATCATAAGCATCTTAAGGTGATTAAGGTTAAAGTGAACAAAGATGGAGTATATGCTTGACGAAATATAAGCTGGCAATCTCATGTCCATTGAGTACGAGGGCCGCTCCTCATGCTACTCAACTTTAGTTACCGGTAAGTTCTTGTCATTGTAAGTACATGTGTATCATAAAGAACCACCAACGGGGTACCCCTTGGACATGATACCGGAGCTATCCCATAATAAAAATGACAAGGTAAGCAGACAATGAGCATCTCAGCGATCTTTTTATTTGCTATTTGCATAGGTTTTTATTGAGGATGCTTCACAAATTTCTCACTATGCTTATGCTGCAAGTTTCCACCATGATTAGGCATGGCTTAGGCTAGCGGCCCAGGTGTTTATCTAACACACGTATATAACTCCATGGACTTACAAGGTCCCCTTTTATTTCACACCGACGACATCCGCAAACAAAAGAGCATGATATCAAATGGATATGTATCCATAGGTGTTGAAAGCGTTCCCCGTGACAACACGGTTCTGCTAATCCCAACGTATAGATGCAAGCATATACAAATTCGATGACACAATGGTTCAAGTTTATTAGGGGCAAGAAAATAAGGTGTGCCATCAAGTTCGTGAGAGCTTTACTAGCTAGTTTTCACATAACAAAATAATTTTTAATTTGAAATATAGATGAAGCTTGAGAATTTTCTTGGAATAGCAATAATGATAATAGGTAGATATGATGGACACAAATGGCATAGGTTTTGGTTCAAAGGGATTGGATGCATGAGAAGTAGTCCTTCTCAAAACAGGTTTTTGGCTAGCAAGGCTAGGTAGCAAGTAAGAGAGTTGAAGGAAACAAGCAAACATACAAGTAACAAAGCCAAACATGCAATCTTTGTTCACTTTAACTAAAGTCGAGTAGCATGAGGAACAGCCCTCGTACTCAAGGGACATGAGATTGCCAACTTATGACAAGAACTTACCGGTAACTAAAGTTGAGTAGCATATGAGGAACGACCCTCGTACTCAAGGGACATGAGATTGCCAACTTATACTTTGTCAAGCATATACTCCATACTTTGTTCACTTTAACCTTAGTCGCTCCAAGATGCTTATGATAGGGGCAATGAGAGCTGAAAGCTAACAAGTACCATAATTTTTGGAAGCTCTTTATGAAACTTGAAATCCCTGCTTCCCTTTGAAGGGCCTTTCTTCCACTTTTATATTGAGTCTCCACCTTCTATCCTTAGGCACCAATTAAGAGAGCATATTTGTCATTCTTAGTTCTATGTGCATTGTCCAAAAACTTATTGATTGATTCATAATGTTGATATTTCTTGTTCTTGAACTATTTGTATCTAGTCACCCTTATGAACTTTGAAGGTGTACTATGCATTTATGTTTTGCTACTCCATGAGGGACAAGCTGAATGCCACTATGCTATGTTTTCTTTATGTGAAACAAACAAACGTCTTCCAATGCATTGTTATTCATGATCTTTGTTTGTAGCCTTTCATGTTACAGCATATTTACTTTGTCCTATTTTTAGAACTTCATCTTTCATGCTCATGTTTAGAGTACTTTGATCTCATCTTTCAATGCTTTGCAAATAGATTGATCAAGATTGTGATGGTGCATGTCACCTCAAAAATTATTATTTTTATCACTTACCTACTCGAGGACGAGCAGGAGTTAAGCTTAGGGATGCTTGATACATCGTAAACGTATCTATAATTTTTGATGTTCCATGCTTGTTTAGTATCAACTTTGCTATGCTTTGTCTACACTTTGAGGTATTTTTATACATTTTCTAGGACTAACCTATTAACAAGATACCGCAGTGCCAGTTGCCTGTTTTTTGCTGTTTTTGGTTTCAGAAAAGCTAGTAAGGAAATATTCTCAGAATTGGGCAGGACAAAAGCCAAAGCCAATATTTCACCGAGGAGAACACAGAGACCGAAGGGCAACTGGAGGAGGGCCACGAGGCCGCCACACACTAGGGTGGCACATGCCCACCCTAGGGCACGCCGCCACCAGGTGTGCCCGCCTCGGGTGCCTCCCTACCTCGCCTCTTCGCCTATATAAACCCCCCGATGCCAAAACCCTAAGTACCCGATCAGATCTCTATGAAACAGTCTGTAGCCACCGCCACCATCGTCCCTAGATCAGGGGGATCTGCAGCTCTTCCCGGCACCCTGCCGGAGGGGAGAGATCATCCCGGAGGCCTTCTTCATCACCATGCCACCCTCCAGTATGATGCGTGAGTAGTTCCACCTTGGACTATGGGTCCATACAGTAGCTAGATGGTTGTGTTTCCTCCTTTGAGCTATCATGTTTAGATCTTGTGAGCACCGTTCATGATCAAGATCATCTATTTGTAATCATGCATGTTGTGTTTGCAGGGATCCGATGGATATTGAGATACGATGTCAGATTGATTATTGATTATATCATTTCTTATGATTATTGATTATATCATGTCTATGTTGTTTGTGATCTTGCATGCTCTCCGTTTCTAGTAGCTATCTTGGCCAAGTAGATGCTAGTGACTCCAAGAGGAGTATTTATGCTCGATAGTGGGTTCATGCCTCTATTGAATCTGGGGAAGTGACATAAATCTCTAAGGTTGTAGATGTTCTGTTGCCACTAGGGATAAAACAACAATCTTTTGTTCATGGAACAATTGTATTGCTTACTTTACACACATTGCTTAATGCAGTTATCCGCTGGTTGCAGCTTAATACTGGAGGGGGTTCGGATGATAACCTGAAGGTGGATTACTAGTCATAGATGCAGTTGGATGGCGGTCTATGTATATTGTTGTAATTCCCAATTAAATATCATAGGATCATGAATGTCTAGTATTGCATTGTTATGCCTTGCCCAGTCCTGTCAATTATCCCGCTGTAATTTGTTTACCCACCATGTTATGTTATCTATATTAAGAAGAACACCTCTAGTGAACTGTGGACCCCGGTCCAATCTTTACCATTGATACATCATCAACTATTACTGTTTAGTTTCTGCAAGCAACCATTACCTTCCACACCATACATTTAATCCTTTGTTTTCAGCAAACTACTGAGATTGAGAACCTCACTGTAAGTCTGGGCAAAGTATTGAGTTTGTGTTGTGTAGGATTCCAAGTTGCGAGCAACACCTTGGAGTTGTTTCGTAACTGTGGACCCCGGTCCAATCCTTTGTTTTCGATAACCTTGGTTTCATAACTGAGGGAAAATTTGCCGCTGTGCTCATCATACCTTCGTCTTGGGGTCTCCCAACGAAGCTCTACTTTTGAGCCGCGTCAGCTAACTATAGGAGTGTGTCCATCACATCATTCTCCTAATGATATGATCTTGTTATTAATAGCATCTAATATCGATGATCAGGAAACCATGATCATCTATTAATCAACAAGCTAGCTCAACAATAGGCTTACTAGGGACTCTTTTATATTTATAAAACACACAAGTATTAATGTTTACGGTTATCATCAACACAAAGATATAATAATAAACATTTTATTGTTGCCTCTTGGGCATATCTCCAATAGTCTCCCACTTGCACTAGGGTCAATAATCTAGATTACATTGTGATGTACCTAACACCCATGGTGTTCTGGTGTTGGTCATGTTTTGCCCTAGGGAGAGGTTTAGTCAATGGATCTGCCACATTCAGATCTATGTGTACTTTTCGAATATTTATGTCACCATCTTGGACATGCTCGCGAATAGCATGAAAACGTAGCTTGATATGCTTCATCTTCTTGTGTGACCTTGGATCCTGTGCATTGGCTATGGCACCCATGTTGTCACAGTATATGGCCATTGGGTCCAATGCATTAGGAACCACGCCAAGCTCCATCATGAACTCCTTCATCCATATCGTCTCTTGTGAAGCCTCCGAAGCATCTATGTATTCCGATTCAGTTGAAGATCTCGCCATAATGCTTCGCTTAGCACTCCTCCATCTCACTGCTGCACCATTCAAAGTAAATACATATCCAGACTACGACTTAGAGTCATCCTGATCGGTGTTCCAACTAGCATCGGTGTAACCGTTTACAACGAGATCTTTGTCACCTCCATAAGAAAGAGCCATATCCTTAGTCCTTCTCAAGTACTTTAGGATATTTTTGACCGCTATCTAGTGATCTACTCACTACAAGAAAAATGTCCTTTTACAACGGACGATTTTCGTGGTTAAAGGTCCATTTTTGGTGTCTGAAAAGCCTTCTACAATGGATTCCCTTCGTGGTAGAAGGCCCATCACAAATGATTCTACCACAGGTCTTTTCGACCGTGGAGAATCGCACCCTTCGGTCACAAAAAGTCGTTCCGTCATAGATCTGTTCGCCAGCCGCATTGATTGCTGACGTCATGCAAATCGCCACATGGCGAGCACCATTAACGGCCACTTAACGCCGTTAACTGTCAATAAAACTGTGGTGGAAGACAGGCCCAGCGAAGGCCTGGTAATTATTAAGTGGTCCGGCCCATTAAGAAAGCCCAACAAGATCGTGACCCATTACTATTTCGTCATTTGCTGTTACAAATGGGCCCACTGGTGCAGCTATAGGCGACCTGTAAACTTTCTGGCATGTTACTGTTTTCACATACACTGTTTGAAATTGACCCGTTTGCACGACCCATAAATATCTGGGCACATTAGTGTTCAGCCCTGCACTATTCGAAATGGGCCCGTTTGGCCAACCCGCTTTGGCCCGTAACCTTTCTGGCCCATTACTGTATATCCACATACTATTCGAACCAGGCCCATGTACTTTGGGCCCTACTGTTCAGGCTTGTAAATGTCCGGCCCATGTTCTAGCCCGTTACTATTTTAATTTGGTGAGTTCCTCGGCCTGTTACTGTTCTGGCCTGGTGCAAAATCGGCATGTTCCTGTTCTGGCCTGGTACGATCCTGGACTTTTTCCTGTCCAGGCCTGCTACTATTCTGGCCCTTTACTATTTTGGCCATTTAATGTTCTGTCCCTTTACTGTTTCGAGAGTTACTATTTTAGCATGTTACTGTCTTGGCCCCTTACTTTTTTTGCATGTTGCTGTTTCGGCATGTTTCTGTTTTGGCTTGTTACTGTTTAGAGCTATTATTGTTTCGGCCTATTGTTATTTCGGTCTATTACTGTTTTGCTCATTCTGCATGTCATTGTTACATACCGTTATCACATTAATCTTGCCAAAGGCGGCCTGCATTTTTGGGCGGTTCGCATTTCTGGAGCCCATTTCAATACCATAAAAGGTGTACAACTTGTGAGAATTTTTACTGTTCATCGTCGGCCTAATACAAGGCGGGAAAATATAAAACATTATATTGTACCCTAATCGACCTGGCTAGTGCAGGTATGGTACCGCCTACTGCTATATGTGAACGACATCAACTAAATGTCTACACGGCCTATGCAATTAGTATAGATATTACATCAAATGCAAACTACTTAACATTATTACATATTATCAATTCAAGAGAAATAAAAATGGGCATTTCAGTTGACAATCGAGTTGATAGTAGTCCTCAATTTGCTTTCTCCATCACCTGCATCTCCCTTTTGAGTGTGACATCGCCATTGGAAAACAAACTTGAGACATGATCTTGCAGCCCCCTCTTTGGTTGCGATAGCAATAATTGCAGTCTGAAACTAAGTAATAACAAGTTAATGAATCAAACAAGGCAAACTACTCATTTAACTGATATGACAGGAGATATGAACTAGATTTTACTACTGGTCAATGGTTCAAATATATTGACCATCATGTCAAACAAACAGGACAAGCAAGCATTAAACAAGTGTTCCTACCGTGAAATGAGAAATATAACAATGTGTGTGACTTAGAATTTTAGCAAATATAAACTAGCTAGTTCATTTCAAAAAATATATATAGAAGAATAAACCAGACAATGACATGAAGTTACTGTCTTAGCTAAGAATACACTAGAACAATCGCTCGGTCACGGTCCATCCAGAAGAAACCGCCGGCCTCCAACTCTGCTCTTTCTCTTCCTTCAAAAGAATATTCACAACTGCACGAAGAAGCAGGAGGTGAGAAGATATAAAGACATGGCGCAGCCAAAAATAAAAAGGCTCATGGTGACTTACACTGGAGTTGCTCGCCGATTTGCCGAAATTCCTCAAGGAGAAACTCCTCTCTCGCAACGGCCCGTTCGGTCTTGGACTTGCAAACGTACGCATGGGCACGGATCATGAGAACGTCCTTCTACAGGCATAGGATGCGATTGCATAGTAGAGGCAACTGCGACGTCTCACTCGGCGGTGGACGGGCACCAATTAAGGCAGGAGGTGTAATCACTGGTGTTGGGATATGCTAAATGGGTATCACCATTGCATGTCTCTAATCCGGATAACCCGGGTGGCCCACAGTTGGTAGCAAGGCCTATGGACTGCTGGGCGGCCCATTTAGATGGATTCAGAAGGAAGTCCCATGCCGGATAAAGGAAGTCTATGGTGGACTAATCAACATACCCAGAGCCTTGGAGTGCAAGACACGTTAGACTAGTTGTATACCGTGTAGGACTCTATAACCTGTCCGGCTAGGACTTTCCCTATAACCCTAGGATCTGGCGACTATATAAGCCAGACCTAGAGGAGCCTTTAGGGCAACAACACAACTCATATCACGCACAGATAACCGATCCCTGTAACCCGACGTATTGCCGTTATAGTGATTTGTAGCAGGAGTAGGATTCCGTCACCATCGTGGGATCTAAACCTAGGTAAGCTGTGTCATCTCGTACCTGCCAACCATCCCCCTTACCCCATGTCTCTAAACACGCTCTGTGAGGACCCCTCCATGGCGTACTCGTCGGCAATACCATGACAGTTGGCGCCCACCGTGGGGCAAGAGGCGCTTCAGGCTCTACAACGGGCGAGGTCCAAGCTCTTCACAGGAATTGGCGAAACCATAGCCATTGGTCGCGTTCTCTTCTTTGGAAACATTCTGATCATCCCTCCCGACGAGTTCTGGATCCCGGCAAAAATAAACCCCACCCACTGCTCGATCATTCCAATCGGGGACATCCACCTCTTCATCGGTAAAACCGACTTGGGAACTAGTTCCCTGGAAGTCGGAGGATTGTCAAGGCCCGCACGGACCGCCTACAGGCAGGATACGTTCGTGGAAGGATCGAAGTCGGATCTCTCTTCGGAGTTTGCCGACTTAGATCAGAAAAACTCAAGACCCACCCAAATCGCCCCTGTGTAGGAAATAATGGTGGAAGATCATTGCAAGTCCGCCGGCTTCGCCCGTGCATTTGGAAAGAAGAGATCGCACTTTGTTGGCATGGTAACTGATGATGGCGTTTTGACTCCTCGTTGCGAGACCCCAAGAGCAAGGTGTGATGAGAACAGCAGCAAGTTTTCCGTTAGTAAGAAACCGAGGTTATCGAACCAGTAGGAGGAAGGAAACGACTCAAAGGTGTTGCAAGCAACTTGGAGACCTGCACAACACAAACTTAAGACTTTTCCCCAACGAACAGTGAGGTTGTCAATCTCACCGGTTTGCTGTAACAAAGGATTAACTGTATGGTGTGGAAGAGAATAGTAATTTGCAGCAAGTAAACAGTAACAGTGGAAGATGTATCAATGGAAAAGGTTGGACCAGGGTCCATAGTTCACTCGAGGTGTTCTCCTTAGATAAACAAACATGGCATGCTGGGTAAACAAATTATAGCAGGGCAATTGACAGGACTGAGCAAGGCATAACAATGCAATACTAGACATTCATGATCCTATGAGATTCGATTGGGCAATACAACAAGATACATAGACCGCCATCCAAATGCATCTATGACTAGAAATCCACCTTCGGGTTATCATCCGAACCCCCTCCAGTATTAAGTTGCAAGCAACAGACAACTACTTTAAGCAAAGTATCTAAGGTAAGTAATCCACTTGTTCCATGAACAAGAGACCGTTGTTTTCTCTCTAGTGACAACAGCACATCTACAACCTTAGAGATTTCTATCACTTCCCTTAGATTAAATAGAGGCATGAACCCACTATCGAGCATAAATACCCCCTCTTGGAGTCACTAGCAACTACTTGGCCAAGATAGCTACTAACAACGGAGAGCATGCAAGATCACAAACAACGCAAACATGATAGAATCAATAAGACAAAACCATTAATCAATCTGACATATTAATGTAAATATCCATCGGATCCCCGCAAACACAACATGCATGATTACAAATAGATGAGATCTTGATCATGAACGGAGATCACAAGATCTAAACATGATAGCACAAAGGAGGAGATATAACCATCTAGCTACTACATGGACCCATAGTCCAAGGTGGAACTACTCACGCTTCATACCGAAGGCTGGCATGATGAAGAAGAAGGCCTCCGGGATGATCTCCCCTCCGGCAGGGTGCCAGGAAGAGCTTCAGATCCCCCTGATCTAGGGACGATGGTGGCGGAAGCTACACACAGTTTCGTGGAATATTGATCGGTTCCTTAGGGTTTAGGCATCGGGGGGTCTTTATAGGCGAAGAGGCGAGGCAGGGGGTCGCCAGGGCGGCCACACCCCCAGGCGTGGGCCCACCTTGGCCGCGCGACCAGGGGTGTGGCCCCGTGGTGCCTCTCCTCCGTCTCGTATTCCGGCTTCGTGTTCCCACGGTAAAATATTTACTTTGGCTTTTGTCCCGTCCAATTCCGAGAATATTGATTTTCTGCCTTTCTGGAACCAAAAATAGAAGAAAACGGGCAACTGGCACTGTGGAATATTGTTAATAGGTTAGTACTAGAAAACATATAAAATCATCTCAAAGTGTCAACAAAGCAAAGCAAAGCAGATACTAAACAAGCATGGACCATCAAAAATTATAGATACGTTTTCGACGTATCAAGCATCCCCAAGCTTAACTCATGCTCGTCCTCGAGTAGGCAAGTGATAAAAAGAATAATTTTTGAGGTGACATGCACCATGAAAATCAAGATCAAACCATTTGCAAGCATTGAAAGCTGGGATCAAAGAACTCTAAACATGAGCATGAAAGATGGAGTTCTAATAGTAAGACAAAGTAACTATGCATGCAACATGAAAGGCTACAAACAAAGATCATGAATAACATGCATTGAAAAACGTTTGTTTATTTCACATACAGAAAACATAGCATAGTGGCATTCAGCTTGTCCCTCATGGAGTATCAAATAGATGCATATGACACCTTCAAAGTTCACAAGAGTGACTAGATACAAATAGCACAAGAACAAGTAATATCAACAATATGCATCAATCAATAAGTTTTGGGACAATGCACATAGAACTAAGAATGACAACTATGCTCTCTTAACTGGTGCCTAAGGATAGAAGGTGAAGGCTCAATATAATGGTGGAAGAAAGGCCCTTCATAAAGGGAAGAAGGGATTTCAAGTCTCAAAAAGAGCTTTCAAAAATTATGGTACTTGTTAGCTTTCAGCCCTCATTGCCCCTATTATAAGCATCTTGAAGTGATTAAGGTTAAAGTGAACAAACTACAGAGTATATGCTTGACAAAGTATAAGTTGGCAATCTCATGTCCCTTGAATACGAGGGTCGCTTCTCATGCTACTCAAGTTTAGTTACTTGCAAGTTCTTGTCATAGTAAGTACATGTGTATCATAGAGAACCGCCAACGGGGTACCCCTTGCACATGGTACATGAGCTATCCCATAACCAAAATGACAAGGCAAGCAGACAATGAGCATCTCAGCAATCTTCTTATTTACCATGGGAATATGGTGCTTTTATCTCTCTTTCCTCTTTTGTCATATTTTTTCCTTTTCTCAATCTCTTTTTCTCTATCTCTTTTTTTATAAGAAGAATGCTTCATAGATGTCATTATGGTGATGCTACAAGATTCCACCATGATATTGCATGGCTTAGGCTAGCGGCCCAGGCGTTTCTCTAACACACATACATAACTCCATGGACTTACAAGCTCCCCTTTCATTTCACACCGACGACATCCATAGACAAAAGAGCATGATATCAACTGTGTACAAAGTACAAGTGCAATGTTGAAAGTGTTCCCCGTGACAGCATGGTTCTACTAATTCCAACGTATAAGTGCAAGCATATACAATATAGATGACACAATGGTTCAAGTTTTTTAGGGGCAAGAAAAATAAAGTGTGCCATCAAGTTCGTGAGAGATTTAATCACTAAGTTTTCACATAACAAAATACTTTTTAATTGGAAGATAGATGAAAACAAGAATATACTTGGAATGGTGTAACACACCATGCATAGGAATTTATAGTGGACACTTTGGAATAACTTGGTTTCTTGGGGTTGGATGCATGAGTAGAGATTACTCATACAAGTGGAGGCTAGCAAAAGACTGGGAGCGACCAACTAAGAGAGCAATAATGACCATAATCATGCATAGCGACAAAACATTACTAATCAAAGCATAAAGTGGTACTACAAGTCAAGGAATAAATGATTATATAGGCTATGGTGACTTGTTCATAGTCATAACATGGTGTGAGCATGCGCCAAGTCAACCCAAACAAAGCATCAAAGGAGAATACCACAATACTATGCTTTTGTATGCTAAAACAAGGCATGATTCTGTTAAGGCACACTAAGCAATTCCAATTGTTTGGAACAAGTCGTGCTACAACCATAATCACTAAGCATAAGTTCAAAACAACATGTAGCATGACATGCTAAAGTCTAAGTCACAGTCAAAGCAAGCTCCTCTTATACTAATCAAGCAAGAACTTTCTACTCCTCTCCAACACCAATCAACTTATTTCAAACAACACAGCGAGAATGGGGGTCCAAACTACTTTATTCAAGCAAACTAAGCAAACCAAATGAAAACTAAGATGCTCCAAGAACAACACAACAACACATGAAACAATAAAAACGAAGTGTCTAGAAAGACCTGAGCTTTTTATTGATGAAGAAGGGGATGCCTTGGGCATCCCCAACATTTTACGCTTGTACCTCTTGAATATTTTTTGGGGTGACACGGGGTGGTATCCCCAAGCTTGAGCTTTTGTCCATTCTTCATCTCATTACATCATTCTCTCTCTACACCTGAAATTTTTCCTTCATACAAAACTTCACACAATCTTCATTAGCAACAATAGTGTATTCAAAAGATAATAGACCCTTGGGGTTTGCTTTAGAATAGAAAAACTTTCACTAAAAACACAAGATACTTTAGCAATTCCCTCAAAAAGCTCAATTTCCCAAAAAATCCCAAAAAGGATTCAATAAGAAGCAAAAGCAAATAATGGCAGAAATTTGTCAAAATAGACAATCAGGTAGAAACCGATTTTTTCGAAGACCTTATGTTGCTAAAATCAAAAAATGTTGAACTAAAGAAAGTTAGCTAACATACCGGTGGATTTATTTGAAAAATATCAACTCAATCTGACTTATAGAGATTCCTCACGAATTTTTATGGTGGAGCACAAAAATCTGCTTCGGGACAACAACTCCCCAAATCTTACTTCCCTCTCATTAGAGGTTATTCTTGGCACAAAAAGCAAACAAAAAGGATAAGGATAGGTCATGAATGAAGTAATAACTTCCAAGACTCAAGAAAACTCTTGGGTTATCTCTCAACAAGTACTTTTCTTTAACGCCTAAGTTAGGCACAAGAAGCAAGAATCAAATTTTTTCAAATGAAGAATTAAGATTAATACTTGCAATCTCTTCAACTAGGAAAGGCATCTCATCCAAATGAGTTTTGTAGGAAGCCTTCTCATCTCTCCTTGGTTCACTACTTTCATCAAAAGTATTTTTAGGAACAATCCAATCAAAATTATTTTCTAAGGCTTCATGCATTCCTACAAGTTTAAAGGGTATGGGTATCTTAATTTCCTCTCTAGGTTTGGTTTTATCTAAAGTACGCATAAAATCTACACATGGGCCTAGAATATTAAATGTTCAAAGACCTTTTTGTCTTCCTTAGCAACATCATTGAACTCTTTTAGTAAAGTTTCTAGGATAAAATCTCTCTTTTTAGGATCCTTTTCTTCTTTTAGTTTGAGAAACAAAATTTGCATCATGGGTTTAAGGTTAACAAACCTAGCCTCCAACATATGAACTAAAGAAGCTGTAGCAGTTTCATAATTAGGAGCAAGTTCTGCTATAGATCTATCCTCAATATCCTCATGTTTGCTAACATGATTAAAGAATTCTTCAATATTTTCTTTCCTAGGTATGGAGCCACTACCTAATGAAAGGTCTTTCAGGGTAAACTTGGGTATCAACATGGTGAGCTAGATCAAGGTGACAACTAGGGTAAGAACTAAATTTTTGTGTGTTTTTTATAAGAGAAAGAAAACCAAACTAAACTATTTTTTTGGAGTTTTTGATAAAAAGAGGCAAACAAAACCAAGCAAAAGAAACGAAGCAAAACAAAAAAAGTAAAGAGAAAGGTTGAGAAGGACTCCCCTTGTGAAGACGTTCTTAACCTCCCCTGCAACGGTGCCAGAAAAGCTTGATGACGGCGTGTTGACGCCTCGTTGGGAGACCCCAAGAGCAAGGTGTGATGAGCACAACAGCAAGTTTTCCCTCAGTAAGAAACCGAGGTTATCGAACCAGTAGGAGGAAGGAAACGACTCAAAGGTGTTGCAAGCAACTTGGAGACCTGCACAACACAAACTTAAGACTTTTCCCCAACGAACAGTGAGGTTGTCAATCTCACCGGTTTGCTGTAACAAAGGTTTAACTGTATGGTGTGGAAGGGAATAGTAATTTGCAGCAAGTAAACAGTAACAGTGGAAGATGTATCAATGTAAAAGGTTGGACCAGGGTCCATAGTTCACTCGAGGTGTTCTCCTTAGATAAACAAACATGGCATGCTGGGTAAACAAATTATAGCAGGGCAATTGACAGGACTGAGCAAGGCATAACAATGCAATACTAGACATTCATGATCCTATGATATTCGGTTGGGCAATACAACAAGATACATAGACCGCCATCCAACTGCATCTATGACTAGAAATCCACCTTCGGGTTATCATCCGAACCCCCTCCAGTATTAAGTTGCAAGCAACAGACAACTACTTTAAGCAAAGTGTCTAAGGTAAGTAATCCACTTGTTCCATGAACAAGAGACCGTTGTTTTCTCCCTAGTGACAACAACACATCTACAACCTTAGAGATTTCTGTCACTTCCCTTAGATTAAATAGAGGCATGAACCCACTATCGAGCATAAATACCCCCTCTTGGAGTCACTAGCAACTACTTGGCCAAGATAGCTACTAACAACGGAGAGCATGCAAGATCACAAACAACACAGACATGATAAAATCAATAAGACAAAACCATTAATCAATCTGACATAGTAATCGCAATATCCATCGGATCCCCGCAAACACAACATGCATGATTACAAATAGATGAGATCTTGATCATGAACGGGGCTCACAAGATCTAAACATGATACCACAAAGGAGGAGATACAACCATCTAGCTACTACATGGACCCGTAGTCCAAGGTGGAACTACTCACGCTTCATACCGGAGGCTGGCATGATGAAGAAGAAGGCCTCCAGGATGATCTCCCCTCCGGCAGGGTGCCGGGAAGAGCTTCAGATCCCCCGATCTAGGGACGATGGTGGCGGCGGCTACAGACGGTTTCGTGGAATATTGATCGGGTCCTTAGGGTTTAGGCATCGGGGTCTTTATAGGCGAAGAGACGAGGTAGGGGGTCGCCAGGGCGGCTGCACCCCCCAGGCACAGGCCCACCTTGGCCGCGCTGCCAGGGGTGTGGACCCCCGGTGGTTCTCCTTCGTCTCGTATTCAGGCTCCGTGTTCCCCACCATAAAATATTGACTTTGACTTTTGTCCCGTCTAATTTCGAGAAGATTGATTTTCTGCCTTTCTGAAACCAAAAACAGAAGAAAACAGGCAACTGGCACTGTGGCATCTTGTTAATAGGTTAGTACCAGAAAACATATAAAAACATCTCAAAGTGTAGACAAAGCAAAGCAAAGCAGATACTAAACAAGCATGGAACATCAAAAATTATAGATACGTTTCTGACGTATCAGTAACTATCTTCAATCTGGCACGATGCGTCCAGAGAGAGGGTGAAATCCCCCGCGATTACCTCGCCAGGTGGCTCCGGGTACAAGCCGACCTGGAAAACTACCCCGATGATGATGCACCTATCACTTCCTGGAGGGGCTGGATCACAAAACACTTCTCCGGCATACGCTAAGGCGGCATGAGGGGATGGGTCTCCTCACTTTCGAGGGAATGATTGGCACCGTCAACAGTTACGTGGCCGCTGATGTAGCTGCTCAGGCAGAGCTTGCTGCCATACCCGGGCCATGCCGCCACAACCACCGCCTCCATCGCCTATATCCCTACTTCCTCAGCATCATCCTCCGTCATCGAGGAAGCCCCTGGACCCACCGACTCCGTTCTGGACGCGCTCTACGATGACATAAGCGTGGACTCGGAGGATATGGATATCAACCCAGAGGAATTCGACTCAGCCATGAAAGAGATGGAGGAGGAGATCAAGCGTGAGGAGCATGCCGATAAGACCATCACGTTCCGACAAGTGTTTGTCTCCATTGGGAGCATGATGGAGGAAGACCAACCCGGACAAGCTCCGCCTAAGCCGTTGGACAAGGGGAAGGGACCAGCCGATGCTGCTGACAATGATCATGCAAAGGCTATGCCTCCTCCACCTATCCCAACGCAACAGCCACAGGAACTCAACACTGGTCCGAGTAACGCCAACACTGCAAATCCACCGCCACCAGCATCTACGTCTGCGGCCGCTGTGAGACCCTGGCGCATGGCTCAATAGGATTGATAGGAAATCCATACCAACAAGTTGCAACTTCTTTTCCGGAAGATCATTCGAAAAGAACTCTAAGGTTAAGCGTGCTTGGCCTAGAGCAATTCTAGGATGGGTGACCGACCAGGAAGTGGGTAACCGGGTGCGCATGAGTGAGGACAAAGTGCGCAGAAAAGACTAGTGTTAGTCTGTGGGGCTAGTCTAGAGATCCTATTGAGCTGCCGAAGTGGCGGTCGTCGGAGTGACCGGGGTGTTACAAAGTGGTATCGAGCCGACCCTCGCGGTTAAGCGCAGCGGTCGATGGCAGACATGTGGCGCATGGCACGTGTGGCCCGGAGTGGATACGGCATGGCACATGTGCCGGCACTGGACGCACAGACGTGTGCCAAGAGGGGTCGTTCCTGGCTTGTGGTTGATCGACGAGGACGTCGATCTTCTAAGGGTGGGTGTATGTGAGACCCTGGCGCATGGCTCAATAGGATTGATAAGAAATCCATACCAACAAGTTGCAACTTCTTTTCCGGAAGATCATTCGAAAAGAACTCTAAGGTTAAGCGTGCTTGGCCTAGAGCAATTCTAGGATGGGTGACCGACCGGGAAGTGGGTAACCGGGTGCGCATGAGTGAGGACAAAGTGCGCAGAAAAGACTAGTGTTAGTCTGTGGGGCTAGTCTAGAGATCCTATTGAGCTGCCAGAAGTGACAGCCGTCGGTCCGGAGTGACCGGGGGTGTTACAGCCGCCCAAGTCACTCCAGCTGATAGAGTGATGTACGGCAATGTGCTTGTTGATCCTATGACTGTGGCCCATATATGGAATATAGTCCAACTTGATGAGAAGCTCCAGCAGCTACTGGAGGACGCGCAGGCCTTCGCGGAGCAAGGCGCAAAACTAGATCGAGATCTAGCCAAGGCGCAGAAATCAATCGAAGCAGCTAGAGCCATGGAGGCTGAGTACAAGAATTTGCTCAAGCAACTGAAGGATAGGAAAGCTCCGGCTCATGTTGTCAATGACCCTGGCATACAGCACAATCTAGGGTGGGATCCCTTGAATCCGGCATAGGCCAAGCCATACATTGACAGTGAAGGCAGGAAGGTCATGCCCACACCTATCCTCAACTTGGCCGTCGCCACGACCCTACTGGAGCAGGATAGATCACCTGCAACTGTGGAACAGGTCTATGACCTTGTCTCCAAGGCTGTCAAATAGTAGGAAAAGGCCACCTCTTAGAGGTTCGAGTCTGATCCAGCATATTGCCAGTCTAGCAATCCTAAGCGGCAAAGGGAGAGATCTCCTCACGATGTTGGGTCCCAGCGGTTTCATCAGAACAAAGACGGAGGGATGCGCGCAATAGGAAGGATGCTATCCCCATATCCTCTGACCACGGAGGCAAGGGTCACCCTCATCGCCCATCTCCACCGCCCCGGTCCCCCCGACATCATGAAGACCCAAGAGATCACCACCGCCCGAGCATGTCTCCGCCTAGACGCCCTTAGGGCAGCATCATCATTCGCGACAATGCGGAGCAGCCTCGTCATGGCGGGGAGCGCAATGGCAATCAAGGACATAAGAACAGGTCACACCATGACCCTCCATGTTTGACAAGCAACTGCGACAGACGCGAGGAGTCGTAGGAGGGTAACAACAAGAAGGCTAACCCACCGCTACCTCCGCCTCCATCGCCCCCTAGCAGACACCATGGCAGAGGAGGGTTGCGTCGCTCACGCAGTCCTTCCCCTGATGGAAAGAAGAAAAAGGCAAGCCCGGAGCCATACGACGCACGTTCACGCATGGACAAGATTCATGAGGCCCGGTAAGGACAGTACCTGGGACCATGTTTCTTTGGACCTGTAATACGGACCGCAACTTACCCCAATGGTTTCCGGATTGACAAGACGATCAAGCCCTATGAAGGCACCGCCAAGCCAGCTACGTGGTTGCAGGATTACGGCAACACGGTGGAGATCGCCGGGGGAAACCCCAACATTACCTTCAAGTACCTCCCACTGATGTTGACGGGAACAACCCGCCAATGGATTGATGACTTGCCGGAAAAGTCCACATGCTATTGGTTGGACATGCAAGAAGCATTCACCAAAAACTTTAAGGGTACGTACAAACGTCCCTGCACTGTTGGAGATCTACAGCGGTGCGTGCAGGAGAAAGACGAGATATCTTGAGCCTACCTCTCCCGCTGGCTAGATATGAAAAATTCCTACGCAGGAGTGCACGATTAGACTTCTATGGCCGCCTACATCGATGTCTTGGAAAAAGGCACTTTTCTATGGCATAAGTTGAAGCGCCTACATGACAATCATAGGCTAGATCTCAATCAGATGATCTCCTTAGCTAGTGAGTTCGCGGCTGCCGACGATGATGCGTGTGGCTCCTTGCCGGCAATTGCCATTCCAACCCAAGCTAAGAGGTACAATAGCACTAAGCGGAAAATACGCCAGAAGAAAAGCCTACCTCCGACATGGTCTCAATGACGTTTGCAGGAAGAGGTGATGGCGGATAGCATGGCCGAGGACGGGGAGCTGGTCATGCGCAGCAGCGTAGTAGTGAAACTACCCCGGCAGCGCCCCATGTTCCCCAAACATACAATGAATACCGTGATATGCCATGCCTTGTACACCTACACGCCAAGGCAAAGCCACCCACACCAACCGGCATTGCAAGTTCGTCAACGATCTCAAAGAAGACCCAAAGTCTGGCTACAAACGAAGCCGGAAGAACCGACCGCGAGGAAAGGACAAAGGGAAGAAGAATGAAGAGGAGTCCAAGGATTCAAGTGACATGGATAAAGATGTTGACCCCAAGCATGCCGACAAGGGTGATGGCAAAGGCAAGAACCCCTTCGAGAAGAAGGCCCCCGTCTACCACACTTTCCTTGGCACCCCAACTGTCCGGGCACAGAAAATCTCACTAAGAATACTCATGGCCACCCTACCTCCAGTTCCCCATTACCTACGCTGGTCGGAAGTTCCAATCACTTGGTACAGGAAGGATCACCCAGACCTCGTTCCAACGGAGAACCAATATGCCATGGTCACCAACCCTTTGATTGACGGCAATGAGTTCACCAAGTGCATGGTGGACAGTGGAAGCAGCATCAATATCTTGTACCTGGATACACTGCACAAGATGAACTTGATGGAGACCAACCTAAGGCGGACCAGCACCATGTTCCATGGTGGTCGGGAGGCTCGGTCCCTTGGGTGGATCAAGCTTCCGGTTGCTTTTGGCGATGTTAACAATTGCCGCCAAGAACGCATGACCTTTGAAGTGGTCCCCTTCAAGAGCATGTACCATGTCATATTCAGACGCGACATCTTCCACTCCTTCATGGACAAGCCTTGCTTCGTCTACAACAAGTTCAAGATACTCGGATCCACTGTTCAAAAAATTGTTCGATATGCCGATTTATCGTCCGATTTATCGCTTATCACTGGGTGACCGATAAGACGCTAAATCGATTTATCGCCCGATAAATCGTCCGATACACCCAAAAATCACTAATTTCAAGCTGACCGAGAAGTTAACGATAAACGATACCCTCAACATTGCCCGGACCAAATAGTGTCATCATCGTATCCGGAAGCTTTTTAAAGAAAGGGACTGCAAGATTGGAGAATCAGCCTTTGCAGAAGTTGTCCTCTACAACGAAGAATTCAAGGAGATCCAAAGAAAGGTCGATGACTCGGAGATGCCAGCAACAAAGAAGTAGATCTCTGACTCTGATCGCGCCTTCAAGGCCACCATCAATACCAAGTCGATGGAACTGGTGGTAGGCGATGCCTCCAAGACCACTTCCATTGGGACGGACTTGGACCCTAAATAAGAAAGCGCGCTCATCGAGTTCCTCCGTGAGAATAGGAACATCTTTGCCTCGCAGCCTGCCGACATGAAAGGTGTACCTAGGGAACTTGCTGAGCACAACTTGAATATTGACCAAAAATGCAAACCGGTGAAACAAACGCTACGGCGCTTCGGAGACGCGAAGAGATGCGTCATAGTCAAATAGATAGCTAGGTTACTTAAGGCTAGTTTTATCCAATAAGGCCTTCACACCCGATGGGTGGCCAATCCTGTACTTGTCCCCAAAAAGGGAACCAAAGAATTAAGAATGTGCGTTGATTACACCGGCTTGAACAAAGCGTATCTGAAGGATCCGTTTGCTTTGCCTCACATTGACCAAGTCATTGACTCGATGGCCGTCTCAGAACTTCTGTGTTTTCTAGATGCATACTCAGGATACCACCATATAAAAATGAGGAAGTCAGACCAATTGGACACTTCGTTCACCACACCTTACGACACATTTTCTATGTCACGATGCCCTTTGGGATGAAAAACACAGGTGCTACGTACCAGCGGACTATGCAGTGTTGCCTACACAACCAAATTGGTCGGAACATTCACGCCTACATGGATGACATTGCGGTGATGTCTAAAAAATCAAACGACTTAATCTCCGACTTAAGGGAAACCTTTGATAATCTCCGACAATACAACATGATGCTTAACCCCAAGAAGTGCGTCTTTGGGGTTCCAGCCGGCAAATTGTTGGGCTTCATCGTTTACCAGCACGGAATCGAGGTCAACCCAGAGAAGATCAAGGCCATCCTAAACATCGATCATCCGACATGCCCGAAGGACATTCAACGACTCACAGGCTACATTGCAGCGGTTAGACGGTTCGTCAGCTGGCTTGGAGAGAAGGCTCTGTTGCTTTACAAGTTGCTAAAAAAGGCGGACAAATTCACATGGACGGACGAGGCAGATGCTGCTCTTAAGGAGCTGAAAAGAATACTTTCTTCAGCACATGTACTCGCAGCACCCGAGCCAATGGAACCTATGTTAATTTACATGGCGGCCACCAACCGGGTTATCAACATCGTCGTCGTGGTGGAGCGGAAAGAACCAATGCATGAGTATGGAGTGCAACGACCAGTTTACTATGTAAGAGAGGTCTTGATGGAGTCCAAGCAGTTGTACCCGCACTACCAAAAGCTAGCTTATGGAGTGTTCCTTGCTTCTCGGAAGCTAAGGTACTACTTCCAGGAGAACCCTATCATAGTAGTGAGCAAAGATCCAATGTCCGACATCATCAACAATAGCGACGCTACATGACGAGGTGTGAAGTGGGGCATTGAGCTTGCCGCCTTCGAAATCACCTACAAGAGACGCGACGCTATCAAAACACAAGTCTTAGCAGATTTTATTGCAGATTGGACGGAGATGGCAGATGCTACCCCTATACAAAATCCAGAATACTGGGTGATGCACTGTGACGGATCAAAGCTACTCAATGGCTCGGGGGCTGGTGTGCTACTGCAATCACCAATAGGGGAAAATTGCACTTTGTCTTGAAGATCCACTTTGAGGCTACAAATAACATGGCGGTATATGAAACACTCATTCACGGACTTCGTGTAGCCAAGGGTATTGGCATTAAACGCATAGTTTGCTGTGGGGATTCCGACTTGGTTGCCCAGCAGATGGCTGGCACCTAGAACGCGCGTAACCCTATGATGGCGGCATATCGAGACGAAGTGGACGAGATATCCAAGTGCTTCGAAGGCTATGAAGTCAAGTATGTCAAAAGGGAGGAAAATGAGGCGGCTGATCTACTGTCAAAGCTTGGATTAGGGCGCAAACCAATTCCACCTGGCGTTTTTCTGGAGCATCTATGGACCCCATCCATGAAGGGAGCGGACCTCGAGAACCCAGATAGAGTCGAATCATTTGTTAATGAAGTAACAATAGTCCCTCCTGCTTGGAAGAAACTGTTCATGGAGTATCTCGTATACGGAACTTTGCCAGTCGACGAAGTCGAAAGTCGGAAAATTGTACGTCGAGCAAAGGGCTATACCATAATTAATGGGCTGCTCTACCAAAGAAGTACGACTGACGTATATCTAAAGTGTGTAACCCAGCAACAAGTGTCGGGGGGATGACCCCAGATAGGGTCAAGCTAAGGAAAAAGGGGGACAACCCTCATAGATTTGGACCGGGTCAAAGAATGATCCAGCCGAGTCATATAGAGGCCGGCTGATTAAAGTCCGACTTACCCCGAGTTAGATAACTAAAACCTGACTCGGCCGACATATGAGTTATGTAGGCCCACAACTATTACTCGTTGCACATGCAGGTTAGGGCTTGGCCGAGTCATACGGGGCAAGGCCAAGTAATGGGGAAGCTTGTTAGAGAAGGAGAAGGTGAACCACGAAGTCAACACTGCACACTATCGCTCCCTCTAGGAACCTGCACAGTGCCAAGCTCTACGGACAAGAGACGTAGGGTAGAGGAGTAGAAGAAGGTCACGGACGTGACAGTCCACAAGCCCGAGGCTCACATGTGGTGGACTCTGAGTCTTTGCCATCAATAGAAGGGCGACACGGAAAGAAGCCCACCGAGTTACATTTTGGGACGAGCATATTCCATCGAATATGCTGTCCACGTCAGCCCTAGCGGTAACCTGGTCACCCCTTTATAAGGTGAGCCATGGCCTCAGGAGGAAGGGATCGATTCATTCTTCTTACTTACCACTGGTAGTAGCTTCTTATTCCTCTCACTCAAATAACTCGAGGAGCAAGTGTAGCTTCATTGGAGTTGAATAAATATCAAGTTCTTGTGTTCTGAGTGTAGAAACCACTACACCTTCCCTCCCTGGATCCCACTAGCATATATTGGCCCCCAACTTAAGCCTACCCATGGTATCTGCCATGCCACCATCACGATAGTTGGCGCCCACCATGGGCCAGTAGCGGTGCTAGTTGGAGTCAAGATCCGGATGAGAAACTTCATCGACACTGGCGAGCGCGTCGTCTTCGGCTTAGTATAGAGATTAGACATTTGGGACTTCGTCAGCGACAATGCTGGCAGCTTTGGAGCGAGGCGGCCCCCGCGCAACAGAGTCTTCACCAACCTTGGCGCCCAGAAGATCTACGTCGGCGTGAACACGTCTCGCGTCTACCCGTGCCGAGTCATCCTCGCGAGAGATCCCCCCTCAGCGCTGCTAGCGGCCCGCGTATCACTCGCCCCACGGGCAGCATCGAGGTAATGATGATGGCACTAGCAGCAGGAGCAGGAGCTGGACCAAGCAAGAAGCCGATAACGACAGATCTGGCGACGGCTAAGCCGGTGTCACATCCCAAAATTTTCCAAATTTTGAAATGTGAAAAATAAATAAACAAAAGAATTAAATGTTGAAATATAGGGTGAAAAGAAACTTTTTGTTTCTAAATGAAAACATCAAAACCCTTCTTGAGCAAACTTTGAATGAAAAGAGAATCCAACAAAATTTCAAACAAGTGAAATGCATTCATTAGTGAATGTATCTTGAAATTTAAACACTTGGGAAAATAAACCAAAAACCTAATACCCTAATGGAATAAAATCATTTCCAAGATCTCTCTAAGACTATAGATTTGATCCATATAAGAATTCATCAACAAACATTTTTAAATGATCAAGAATAATAAATAAAAATGTTATAAACCATAGAAATTGGTTACACTTAATTTGGATCCATGGATAAAAAATTATGAATTTATTAAGATAAAAGGAAAATAAATTTCAAAGCTAATAAAGCTCCTATCTAAAATCCATACCAAATTGTAAGAAAATTATTCCTAAAAGTATTTAAAGAGATAAACAAATATTAAATAAGATTCTACAAATTGAAATCACAAAGATTGGATCTTTAAATAAAAAGATATGGATTTTATAAGATAAAGATAGAAATAAATAAATAAGGAATATTAAAAGCTAAATTAAATCTTGGACAAATCGATAAGCAAATGGAAGTTATTGAACAATAAAAAATGAGTAAAAGATTATTTAAATAAAATCATAAGGACTGAACAATATCCAATTTTATTTAAATAAAGACAAATTTCCGAAACTAAATAAATAATAAATCACAAGGAAATTATTTAGAAGACAATTTAAAACTTGAATTAAATCCATAAGCAAATGGAATAAAGATAATCCAAATAAAATAAAGGGATAAAGGAATATTCAAATAAAATTATATGGCATTAACCAAATTCAATTCTATTTGAATAAAGACAAAATCCCTAATGTAAATATTTAATTAAATCATGAGAAAATAATAAAGTGGAATTTGCCAAATTGGATAAATTTTTTTATCTAATTAACTTAAAAAGAATTATTTGAATAAAATTTATATGGGTTTAAAACCATATTTGATTTTATTTGAATAAAGACAAATGCCCAATTTAAATGAACACTAAATGTAACATCCCAAAAATACTAAACTTGGATCATCAAATTCTAATCATCAAAATTAGGGTCAACAAAAACTTTTCTAAATAAAATCATGAATGCATGCATATGTGTATGCATGGATTTTGAATTCCTTTAAAACCACCTTGTTTGTTTTTTTCATTGCTTGTAAAATGTTTATTAGGTGAAATAAACATCATCTAAAACATTTCCCACACTTTTCCTAAAGACAAGTAAATCAAAACACATATATGAAATGAATGGTCATTTTAGCCAATTTAACTCCCATGCCTACTTTGGTTGTCTCAAACTTTCGTAACCTATGTAAACTTTTCTGGATCTTTGCACCCCTTGAATGTACTCATAACAAAGTATCAAGGCCCACTTTGTGATCATCCAGAAACTTTCAAATGCATAGTTTAAATGACAATTCAAAATTGAATCTTTATCATATGAGAAGATCCCACTTTTTCAAAAACCACTCAAACAAGCTCAACTTTCAAAACCCAAGCATCTACAGATTCACCAGCACCAATCTAGCAAACCCACCAAAAATCTTTTCAAAATTCAAAACTTGATTTCATGCGGCCATTTCATCAAACAGGTTGCAGACACAAATCAAACAAACATCAAACACTATAGTGTGCAGTAAAATTGGCCTAACTTGTTCCCTAGTTAGCTCACACACAGCTCAGTAGATCATCTAGGAAGTTTAACTAAGGACTAGCACCCCTGTGAGCTTGCCATTGCCATCAATGGTGAACAGCCGAGCACCCCCTTGTCACCCCATTGTGGACAGCAGGCTAGAGGAAGAACTAGCCGTGCCAACCTTGTCTGGGAGGCAGCCCACCGTCCACCGCCACTACCTGTCCCAGCCGCGAGCGTTGCCAAGCCCTGGACCATGCGCACAAGCCGCGCCCAGACCGCCAGAGACCATGCCGAGCATGCGCCAGAGCACGACCCTCGACCAGCGCCCACAGACCGCGCGCCGCCCTCATCGCGTGCACACACGATCGCCTTCAACCCAGGAGACCACCAGACATCCCCGTTTGCTGCCCCGTGCCGCACAGCCACCGCCCGTCGTCGAAGACGCCGCCTCTGTCGCGCAGAGCACCGCCCGTTCCAGACCAAACCACACCGCCCCATGCCTCGAGACCATGTCGTTGAGCATCGCCAGGAGACACCGCACCGTCCCCTACCCTTGCCCATGCCATTAGCCGCCTGTAACCTCTCCCCCGACGAGCTCACCGTGCGCCCTGACGGTCCCCTCGCTCGACTATAAATAGAGGCCACCCCCGCACGATTTCTTCACACCATCTCACTCCCCTCTCCTCACTGATCGTGCCACACCGTTCTCAGAGCAAGGCGAGCACCACACAGCCGAAATTTCACCGGAGCTCGTCCAGCCCCGTGTCACTGACGAGTGGGGACACCCACTTAAGCAGCCCGCGGGAGCACTGCGCTTAGCAGGCCGGCCCAGTAACTTTTCCCGCGCAGCCCAGCTATTCAAATTAAACCTTTTTCTATTTCAATTCAAACACACTTCTGTACCCAACTTCAAAAATCAACCCATATCGATTCAGTGCACCAAATTGAATGAAACCAATTTTGTTGGAAAGGTCTGTGAATGCTGAATCCAAGCCCGTTGGATTCAAGTCATTTGGATCTATAGATCACCCATGGTAAAAATAACAAGGCAGAAGCTTTTCTGCATTCAAACATTTTTCAAATTTAAACTATAATAACTTTTGAGTTGATTCCAACTCTCAAAAATCACATTTAACCATACCTTTCAGAATATATAAAAATATATAGGTTTACTTGCAGAAAGATTGTACAAGTAATAAAAGAATGCTACATAAGCATTTGTAGCCACTTTAATTAATTAAATTAAAAGGGTAAAACCTTATTAAATTGTGACACCACTTTAAATCATATTCCCATGGACTACAATATGTGGTGATGACATGTGTCAACATGATCCCATGTTTGGTTTGGAGAATATTAAATCTTAAGTAGTTTTTCAATGAGTAGAAATTACTTTTCTAGAAATAAAAAAAGAAATTAAATCAAGCCTTAACCTTGTAATGATAGGGATGATGCTAGATCATCCATAGGACCCTTGTGTGTGATGATTGCAAGTAGTTAAGTATTGTGTGGTGATTGTGTACCTCGTATTTATTCATAGACGCTAGTACCGACCAAGGATACGAGGAGGAAGGATGATACTACGAAGAAGAAGCCGAGGAGAACTTCAACCACTGCTCTGCACAAGGAAAGATTATACTGATATTGATGCAAGCTGATACTATACCTATGCAAGCCTTACTAATCAAGTTGACCTATGCAAGCTAACCCTTGCAAGATACCCTACTGATGCAACAAACCCATACTTGTTCTATGACTACTATATGCCTTAAGCATATGTGATCATACCCATTTGATAAACCAATCCTAGTTTTATGTGAAAGATTCTTACTTTATTTCTTTATCAAAGCTTACTTAGAGTTTACTTAAGTGACTGGTAGATATTGGAAAGATGCTGAAGGTTCCATAAAGAGCATAAAAATTGGCCTAAGTTAGAAACCTTGACATCAGCCTAAGACATGAGGTTGTACTTAGTTGAAACTCCACTAGTTACCACCCCTCATTAGTACTACCCCCACATGTAGATGCTAGTGCTAAGCATAAAACTTGATCAACTTTTAGATGGGAATATTTGGTGGAAAAATGGTTATGAAAACCTTGGAATGATGGATCATTCTATTGAAATGTTTTGGACATGTGTTTCCAAACACTTGAGGATTTTGGTGATAAAAATGTTGAGGCATAAGCCTTAGCCCTTTATAAAACTGATGGTTGTCTGGATGCGATACCATTCCAATTTTATCATACAACCACAATACCCGAATATTGGGTAGGGCTTGACTGGAAACTTATATTCCTTAGTATTAGTTCCCTCACGACCAAGGTCTGAGCTGAGGCTACCTTGTGAAGATTGTCCACCTGTGCAGTACCCAAGATGATAATTGGTCATGGTTGGGGGGCCAAACTCACAGGAGAGGTGCTTATACTATGGCGTGTAATTGAAAGGTTAGGATTGATTATCTGCATACTGAGTATGGTGAATTCAGGATTTGTTCCTGACGGATGTATCGAATGTTGTGGTGAAAGTGTACAATCTCTGCAGAGTGTCAAACTATTCGAATAGCCGCGTCATGATTATGGACGATTGAGTGGCCATACTGTTCCCCCGTCAGAATTTTCAAAATGACCCGTGAAATGAATTAAGACTTTGACTTGACCACAACAGAGTTGTGACATGAGTTGCAAGATCCCAGTTAGGAGTTATAAAATTGTGACTAGCTTTAGAACTTAGTAGAGATAAATCTGGCTTTTGCAAAACGACCCTAGAGCCTAGTGTCCTATTATCCAAAAAACCCCTTTACCTATTAGTATTAGTTTGCGAGTACTTAAAGAGTACTCATGGCTTTGTCCCTGGCTATTCCCATGGCCAGACTATGAAGAGGAGTACCTGGAAGATGGACCCCAGGAAGGTTACGACAACTAGGATCATCTCCCACCGTCAGCATTGCCTGTGACCCCGAAGATGGAGTTTCGCCTACGCTACCATTATTATTACGTATTCCGCTGCTTGATGTTGTATTAAGAACTGGATCATGAGATCCCTATTTGTGTAAGAACTTATGTATCGTTTGTAATGGATGATGTACTATGGTATCCAATTCTGTTATGTCTCGCAAAAATGGTAATCCTGGGATTGCGATGTATGGCATAACAGGCATCTAGGATTGAAAAATCCGGGTGTTGACAAGTTGGTATCAGAGCCATCCTGACCCTAGGAGACCCTAGTTAGACTGGACGTTTGAAGCAAAAACTTTGTTTCAAAACCAAATAAAAAAATATTTACAAAAACTTATTCTCATTCTTATCTCTTTAATTCTTTCCTAAAAATTCATGTTCCTCAAAAAATCTTACAAAATACATAAAATTTTGACACACTTGATCACCCTGCTAATCTACTCATCCTCTATTTTTATAGATGGACGTGAAGTACATCATGTTTTGCCAACTTGGGAATGGAGGAGACCTTATCTTTGAGAGGGATCTGGATCAGCTTTCGGAACTTCTGGAGCATCCGCACCCCGAGTTCTTCGGAGCTCATCTCAATGATCAAGGAGGAAAAGATCTGCAGTGGCTAATTGTTGCAAGTCTCCGAGGAAAGATTGAACCTCCCACTGCGGAGGGAATTCAGTTTACCATGAGGGAAAACAACTAGCTCGATGGACTTGCCAGAGCAATGCAGGAAGATCTTTCCCGTCTGTGTGGGCAGAGCATCAATTAGATCAAGGGTACTCGCTTTGAGTTTTGCCCAAGGCGTGATGCAAATGGACAACCACTGGAAGCCCCATACCACCCCGAGCTGAAGACTCAATTGGACCACCTTAGCTTCATGATGTATGATCGTCAGCAGGAGTTGGACAACTACCGTGACTATTGCAACCACAAGTCTGCCATCATCAAGATGAAGGATCAGACCATAGCCATGCTAGCAAAGGATCACAAGTCTCGCCGCCGTCAGCTCGACAAGAAGGAGCGCATTATTGCCCGTCTTCGCCATCAAGATCTCATCTCTGGAGGAGACCATCCACGAGAGAGACATGCAGTTGGAGGAAAGGGAGAATGCCGGAGAGGATCTTCGTGGAGACCCTTACTCCTATCTCAGCGATGACGATGATTTTCTGGAGGATTAGGCCATGGACTTCTTCACCGATGAGGATGATTTCGCCTTCATCGATGATGATGAAGATGATGAAGCCACAGACTCCGAGGAGTAGTAGCACTGAGCACTAGCGTAGTGAGTAGTAGTCGGTCCCACTGTATCGTAGATTCCAGAATGGTTCTTAAAACCATCTGTTTTCCTTGCTGTGGTGTGCGTTGTATCGAGTGAATGAATGAATGAAAAAGCAAGTTGCTAGAAAAATTGGAGTCAAACATTTAAAACTTATCAAAGACCCAAAACCTTAGAAATTTCCCTCTTTTCTCATGATCTATATCAATCTTCAGATGCCACGTGGAAGAAGTGGTTCAGCCCCGGATCCGATGTTGCAGATTCTGTAAATGTTGACTTCTGACCGTTGAAGCTAAAAGAGCGGAACGTCAAGCCAACCTAGCCACTCTGCAACAGATAGCCCAGCTAGCCCACAACAACCAAGGCCATGGAAATCAGGACAACCATGGATCTAAGCTCAAGAATTTCCAGAATACCAACCCACCCATTTTCACCAAGTCAGAAGAACCCCTAGATGCCGATGATTGGCTGCAAACCATGGAAAACAACCTAGAAGTCGCCAGAGTGGAAGCCAACGAGAAAGTCCTGTTCGCCACCCATTATCTAGCCGGAGATGCCAGGGCATGGTGGAACAGTGTTCGTGCAATGACCGGAGGCCAGATGATGACCTGGGAGGAATTCAAGGTCAAGTTTAGCAGAACCCATGTGCCACCAGGTTTGATCAAGAGAATGAGAGACGAGTTCAGAGAGCTGAAGCAAGGAAGGATGACTGTAGTGGAATACCGTGACAAAATTTTGTCATTAGCTAGGTTTGCCCCGGACGAGATAGACACCGAAGCCAAGAAGAAAGAAAGATTCCTAAATGGTCTGCATGACGAGATGCAGACGGTGTTAGTCAATATCCCCTTTGCAGATATTTAATCCCTTGTCGACTCTGCTATCCAGATGGAAGGAAAGATCAACCAAGTCATTGAAAACCGCAAGCGTCGCATGATGCATCAACCCGGAACCCATTAGACCCCAAAATATCGCCCCAACCCATCTCCAGGATTTGCCCCAAGAACCAACAGACCCCCTATGACCCGTCCGACCTACCCCAACCGTGGAAACCCTAGACCCAGAGGAAATCACAACAACCCCGGCAACGCCAGCAATTTCAATCGTGCCCCACCCAAGTTCAACAACAATGCTACTGCCAACACCAACACTGCCCGAAATTTGGAAGCAATGTTGTGCTGTACGACCAAGGACAAGTCACAAGTGACCTGTTATGACTGTGGGAATAAAGGCCACTATTCCAACGAGTGCCCCAATAAGAAGAATGCTACAGCCCCTAATGCCAATGCCCCAGCTCAGCAGCAGCGTCGTGTCTAGCCAGGGAGAAGATTTGCCCCAGGGAATTCACTCAACCGCAATGGCCGTCTTTTTCTCATGCATGCTGAAGAAGCTCAGGAAGCGCCAGACGCCGTGCTGGGTATGTTTTCTGTTAATTCAGTACTTGCAAGAGTGTTGTTTGACTCTGGTGCCTCGCATTCATTTGTCACCGAAGAATTTGCATGCACGAGTAAAATTCAACCAACCAAACTGAAGCATGTTATGATTGTGGAAATTCCCGGATCAACCACCAAGGCTAGGCAAATTTGCAAAGTCGTCCCTATCCGAATCCATGGCATAGATTTTTATGCTAATCTAATAGTACTCGGAACTAAAGGTTTGGAAGTAGTACTAGGAATGGATTGGATGTCCAAACATAAGGGATTGATTGACTGTGCTAAGAAAGCCATCACCATGACCAGTACCGCCGGAATATCAGTCGAGCATATATCTGAAACCTTACCTCGCCAATTCAAGTGCAATAAGAGTATATCCCAACCTACCATTGACCAAGTCCGGATAGTCTATTAATACCCCGATGTATTTCCAGATGTTTTGCCCGGTATGCCCCCAGATCGGGATATCGAGTTTATCATCGAACTAATCCCTGGAACTGGTCCCATAGCCCAGAGACCCTATAGTATGAACCCGTCGGAACTAGAAGAACTGAAGAAGCAACTGGATTCCATGCTAGAAATTGGATTGATTCAACCAAGTGCGTCACCATGGAGATCACCTGTCTTATCTGTGGACAAGAAAGATGGAGGTAACCGTTTGTGTACGGATTATCAGAAGTTAAATGATGTCACCATCAAGAACAAGTACCCCTTGCCCAAGATAGAAGATTTGTTTGATCAGTTGACCAGTGCCCAGGTGTTTTCTAAGATTGATCTTAGAACTGGCTATCATCAACTCAAAATTCGTGCAGAGGATATTCCAAAGACTGCCTTTACCACCAGATATGGATTGTATGAGTATACAGTCATGTCTTTTGGATTAACCAATGCCCCCGCTTATTTCATGAACCTCATGAATAATATTTTTATGGACTTCCTGGATAAGTTTGTCGTTGTTTTCATCGATGACATCCTGATTTATTCCAAATCAGAAGAAGAGCATGAGCTACACCTAAGGACCATTCTTGGAACCCTTAGAGAGCATCAGCTGTATGCAAAGTTTAGCAAATGTGAATTCTAGTTACAGGAGGTAGGATTCCTCGGTCACATTGTATCAGTCGGAGGAATTGCCATTGACCCTGCCAAAGTGAAAGATGTAGAAGATTGGCAAGCCCCAACCACTCAAACCCAAGTTCGTGCTTTTCTCGGATTGGCGGGTTATTACCGCAAATTCGTAGAAGGATTCTCGAGTATCGCCAGACCCATGACCCAATTGCTAAAGAAAGACAAGAAGTTTGAATGGACCGACAAATGTGAAGCGAGTTTTCAAGAACTCAAGAGGATATTGATTTCAGCCCCAATTTTGATCATGTCGGATATCACGAAGCCCTTCGATGTGTATTGTGACGCATCCAAGATCGGTCTCGGATGTGTGCTAATGCAAGAAGGCAAAGTTATATCTTATCTATCTCGACAATTGAAGAAACATGAGCAAAACTACCCAACCCATGACCTCGAACTCGCAGCAGTAGTTCTAGCCCTGAAGACATGGAGACATTACCTAATGGGAAACCGTTGTGAGATTTACTCGGATCACAAGAGCCTAAAGTATATATTCACTCAGAAGGAGTTGAATATGAGGCAGAGGAGATGGATTGAGCTAATCAAGAATTACGATCTGGACATTCACTATCACCTAGGTAAAGCCAACGTGGTAGCCGATGCCCTTAGTAGATTGCCGTGCCGCTTGAACTCCTTGATTTTGAAGGAGCAACCAAGTTTGCACAAGGAGATGGAAGATTTTCAAATGGAATTAGTAAGTGAAGGATTTTTGGCTAGCATAGAACTTCAGCCCACTTTGATCAGTCAGATTAAAGAGGCGCAGAAGGGAAATGCCAGTATCGACGGAATCAAGCGTCGTATCGGTACAGGCAAGGTACCCGGATTCACCGAGGACGAAGAAGGAGTTTTGTGGTACAAAGGACGCCTTTGATACCAGCAGATTCGGAGTTGAAAGAAGTTATCTTGAAGGAGGCTCATGATACTCTTTACTCTATCCATCCCGGAGGAACTAAGATGTATCAAGATTTGAAAGAGCAATTTTGGTGGCATAAGATGAAGAGAGAAACCGGAAGCTATATCGCTAAGTGTGATATATGTCAGCGAGTCAAGGCAGGACATCAAAGACCCGCTGGATTGTTGCAACCTTTGCAAATTACGGAATGGAAATGGGATTTTGTAGGAATGGACTTTATCACTGGACTGCCTATTTCTAGTAGGGTAAATAACTCTATCTGGGTCATAGTGGACAGATTGTCCAAGTTCGCCCATTTCTTGCCCGTCAAAACCACCTATCAGAGTTCGAAGCTAGCGGAGTTGTACATCGCTAGGATCGTCAGTTTGCACGGAGTCCCCAAGGACATAGTATCGGATCGAGGAACTCAGTTTACCTCGAGATTCTGGAAGAAAGTCCAAGAAGGTTTAGGAACCCGCCTAGATTTCAGTACCGCGTATCACCCTCAGACCGATGGACAAACGGAGCGAGTAAATCAAATACTCGAAGATATGCTTAGAGCATGTGTGCTAGAATATGGATCCAAGTGGGAAGAATGTCTGCCGTTTGCAGAATTTTCATACGACAATAGTTACCAAGCCAGTTTACATATGGCCCCATTTGAATTCATGTACGGAAGAAAGTGTTGCACCCCTTTGAACTGGTCGGAAGTAGGAGAGAGTCAGATTTTCGGACCCGACATCCTCCGAGAAGCAGAAGAGAAGGTCCACAAGATTCGTGAGCACCTCAAGACCGCCCAATCCCGACAGAAGAGTTATGCCAACAAGAGACGTCGAGACCTCGCCTTCAATATAGGAGATTTTGTTTATCTGAAAGTGTCGCCATTGAAGGGAATGCAGCGTTTCCAACTCAAAGGAAAGTTAGCCCCCAGATATATCGGACCTTTCAAAATTCTGAACCGTCGAGGAAAAGTATCGTATCAACTGGAACTACCTGAAGAAATGTCAGCTGTGCACAATGTGTTCCATATTTCGTTACTTCGCAAGTGTCTCGAAGTCCCCGAAAAGACCGAAGTGTTCAAGAATATCGACCACCGGACCATAGAGATCAACGATGACCTGACCTATCCCGAAGTACCCATCCGCATTTTGGAAGAAGCTTATCGAACTACATGAACCCGAAGCATCAAGTTTCTCAAGATTCAGTGGAGCAACCACATAGAAGAGGAAGCTACCAGCGAGCACGAAGATCACATCAGGACGGAGTTTCCCGATCTCTTCAAATCCTAGGTAAATCTTTTCGTCCTTTTTCAAATCTCGGGACGAGATTTTGTTTAAGGGGGGAAGGTTTGTAACATCCCAAAAATACTAAGCTTGGATCATCAAATTCTAATCATCAAAATTAGGGTTAACAAAAACTTTTCTAAATAAAATCATGAATGCATGCATATGTGTATGCATGGATTTTGAATTCCTTTAAAACCACCTTTTTTGTTTGTTTCATTGCTTGTAAAATGTTTCTTAGGTGAAATAAACATCATCTAAAACATTTCCCACACTTTTCCTAAAGACAAGTAAATAAAAACACATATATGAAATGAATGGTCATTTTGGCCAATTTAACTCCCATGCCTACTTTGGCTGTCTCAAACTTTCAGAACCTAACAGAAACTTTTATGGATCTTTGCACCCCTTTAATGTACTCATAAAAAAGTATCAAGGCCCACTTTGTGATCATCCAGAAACTTTCAAATGCATAGTTTAAATGACAATTCAAAATTGAATCTTTATCATATGAGAAGATCCCACTTTTTCAAAAACCACTCAAACAAGCTCAACTTTCAAAACCCAAGCATCTACAGATTCACCAGCACCAATCTAGCAAACCCACCAAAAATCTTTTCAAAATTCAAAACTTGATTTCATGCGGCCATTTCATCAAACAGGTTGCAGACACAAATCAAACAAACATCAAACACTATAGTGTGCAGTAAAATTGGCCTAACTTGTTCCCTAGTTAGCTCACACACAGCTCAGTAGATCATCGAGGAAGTTTAACTAAGGACTAGCACCCCCTGTGAGCTTGCCATTGCCATCAATGGTGAACAGCCGAGGACCCCCTTGTCACCCCATTGTGGACAGCAGGCTAGAGGAAGAACTAGCCGTGCCAACCTTGTCTGGGAGGCAGCCCACCGTCCACCGCCACTACCTGTCCCACCATGGCGTTGCCAAGCCCTGGACCACGCGCACAAGCCGCGCCCAGACCGCCAGAGACCATGCCGAGCATGCGCCAGAGCACGACCCTCGACCAGCGCCCACAGACCGCGCGCCGCCCTCACCGCGTGCACACACGATCGCCATCAACCCAGGAGACCACCAGACATCCCCGTTTGCCGCCCCGTGCCGCACAGCCACCGCCCGCCGTCGAAGACGCCGCCTCTGCCGTGCAGAGCACCGCCCGTTCCAGACCAAACCACACCGCCCCATGCCTCGAGACCATGTCGTTGAGCATCGCCAGGAGACACCGCACCGTCCCCTACCCTTGCCCATGCCATTAGACGCCTGTAACCTCTCCCCCGACGAGCTCACCGTGCGCCCCAACGGTCCCCTCGCTCGACTATAAATAGAGGCCACCCCCGCACGATTTCTTCACACCATCTCACTCCCCTCTCCTCACTGATCGTGCCACACCGTTCTCAGAGCAAGGCGAGCACCACCCAGCCGGAATTTCACCGGAGCTCGCCGCCTCTGGAGAAGAAGGGATCCAGCGATTGGAGCCGCCCCAGGAGAAGCCACCGGTACCAGGAGATTCGTCGTTGTCGACTTCGTCGTTGGCCCTCCTTGCCAACCCTTGCCAGTACCCCGGTGAGCCCCCAACACCCCTCACTGGCCGCGCTAGGTTTCGTTCTCGCCGACGTTGTCTCGCGTCGACAATGACTCCCAGCCGTTAGATTAGAACTAGATCGAACGATCCACGTTGCCCCATACCGCTTCGCCCAGCCCCATGTCACTGACGAGTGGGGACACCCACTTAAGCAGCCATGGAGCATCAAGGCTTAGCAGTCGCCCAAGAACTTTTCCGCAAGCCCAGCTATTCAAATTAAACCTTTTTCTATTTCAATTCAAACACACTTCTGTACCCAACTTCAAAAATCAACCAGATCGATTCAGTTCACCAAATTGAATGAAACCAATTTTGTTGGAAAGGTCTGTGAATGCTCAATCCAAGCCCGTTGGATTAAAGTCATTTGGATCTATAGATCACCCATGGTAAAAATAACAAGGCAGAAGCTTTTCTACATTCAAACATTTTTCAAATTTAAACTATAATAACTTTTGAGTTGATTCCAACTCTCAAAAATCACATTTAACCATACCTTTCAGAATATATAAAAATATATAGGTTTACTTGCAGAAAGATTGTACAAGTAATAAAATAATGCTACATAAGCATTTGTAGCCACTTTAATTAATTAAATTAAAAGGGTAAAACCTTATTAAATTGTGACACCACTTTAAATCATATTCCCATGGACTACAATATGTGGTGATGACATGTGTCAACATGATCCCATGTTTGGTTTGGAGAATATTAAATCTTAAGTAGTTTTTCAATGAGTAGAAATTACTTTTCTAGAAATAAAAAAAGAAATTAAATCAAGCCTTAACCTTGTAATGATATGGATGATGCTAGATCATCCATAGGACCCTTGGGTGTGATGATTGCAAGTAGTTAAGTATTGTGTGGTGATTGTGTACCTCGTATTTATTCATAGACGCTAGTACCGACCAAGGATACGAGGAGGAAGGAGGATACTACGAAGAAGAAGCCGAGGAGAACTTCAACCACTGCTCCGCACAAGGCAAGCTTATACTGATATTGATGCAAGCTGATACTATACCTATGCAAGCCTTACTAATCAAGTTGACCTATGCAAGCTAACCCTTGCAAGATACCCCACTGATGCAACAAACTCATACTTGTTCTATGACTACTATATGCCTTAAGCATATGTGATCATACCCATTTGATAAACCAATCCTAGTTTTATGTGCAAGCTTCTTACTTTATTTCTTTATTAAAGCTTACTTAGAGTTTACTTAAGTGACTGGTAGATATTGGAAAGATGCTGAAGGTTGCATAAAGAGCATAAAAATTGGCCTAAGTTAGAAACCTTGACATCCGCCTGAGACATGAGGTTGTACTTAGTTGAAACTCCACTAGTTACCACCCCTCATTAGTACTACCCCCACATGTAGATGCTAGTGCTAAGCATAAAACTTGATCAACTTTTAGATGGGAATACTTGGTGGAAAAATGGTTATGAAAAGCTTGGAATGATGAACCATTCAATTGAAATGTTTTGGACATGTGTTTCCAAACACTTGAGGATTTTGGTGATAAAAATGTTGAGGCATTAGCCTTAGCCCTTTATAAAACTGATGGTTGTCTGGATGCGATACCATTCCAATTTTATCGAACAACCACAATACCCGAATATTGGGTAGGGCTTGACTGGAAACTTATATTCCTTAGTATTAGTTCCCTCACGGCCAAGGTCTGAGCTGAGGCTACCTTGTGAAGATTGTCCACCTGTGCAGTACCCAAGATGACAGTTGGTCATGGTTGGGGGGCCAAACTCACAGGAGAGGTGCTTATACTATGGCGTGTAATTGAAAGGTTAGGATTGATTATCCGCATACTGAGTATGGTGAATTCAGGATTTGTTCATGACAGATGTATCGAATGTTGTGGTGAAAGTGTACAATCTCTGCAAAGTGTCAAACTATTCGAATATCCGCGTCCGCGGTTATGGACAGTTGGAGTGGCCATACTGTTCCCCCGTCAGACTTTTCATAATGACCCGTGAAATGAATTAAGACTTTGACTTGACCACAACAGAGTTGTGACATGAGTTACAAGATCCCAGTTAGGAGTTATAAAATTGTGACTAGCTTTAGAACTTAGTAGAGATAAATCTGGCTTTTGCAAAACAACCCTAGAGCCTAGTGTCCTATTATCCAAAAACCCCCTTTACCTATTAGTATTAGTTTGCGAGTACTTAAAGAGTACTCATGGCTTTGTCCCTGGATATTCCCATGGCTAGACTATGAAGAGGAGTACCTAGAAGATGGACCCCAGGAAGGTTACGACAACTAGGATCATCTCCCACCGTCAGCATTGCCTGTGAACCCGAAGATGGAGCTTCGCCTATGCTACCGTTATTATTACGTATTCCGCTGCTTGATGTTGTATTAAGAACTGGATCATGAGATCCCTATTTGTGTAAGAACTTATGTATCGTTTGTAATGGATGATGTACTATGGTATCCAATTCTGTTATGTCTCGCAAAAATGGTAATCCTGGGATTGCGATGTATGGCATAACAGGCATCTAGGATTGAAAAATCCGGGTGTTGACACTAAATCATATTAAAATATTTTAAATAATTCAAAGTGAATTATTTGCACTAATGAATAGATAAAACCTACTGAAAAAGGTTTGGTAAAAATTGGAATTCAAATAGAAGTTTGAAAATATATTTAAAATCTTATTTAAATAAAGACAAGTGCTTATTTTAGATAAATAATAAACCATAAAAGAATATAATAAAATATTCAAAAATGGATTCTAAAATACCTTGTTAAATAATATTAAAACATACTGAATATTTGGAAATTTTTTGAAAAATAAATCTGGATTCAAATGAGATTTTGAATTTGAAAACAGAAAATCAGAAAAGAAAAAGAAATAGAATCAGGAAAGAAAAAATATAAAACAGACCAGCCCAGCAAACCAGGCCCAACAAGCCCATTACCAGCCCACCCGGCTCCCCCTCTCTCTTTGCCGTTCTCTTTTTCTCACCTGCAAATGAACCCAATCAGTCATTGACTCCACGACCCATCGTACCCCCTCTCTTTCGCTGACAACGCAACCCCACTGCCAGCTCATCGTGTTTAACCCTGCGACCCGTTCCCCTCTTTCTCGTCGCCATTTCTGCCGTTGAATGCGCGCTTGATTTCGCATTAACGCCATGCTAATTCAGCCCCGTGACCTCGCACATTTAAGCGCCCCTCTCCCCTCTCTGATTCCCCTCACTTGCCCCTCCCTCTCCGCCACCAGGCTGCGAGAATTTCTTGCCAACACCACCACTGCTCCGGCGAGCTCCAACTCCAATCCCGACGAACACAGCCACCCCTTTGCTCCCTCAACAACATGAGTTTGATCCCCAACTCTTAGCGCACCTTCCAGTACCCTATACTAGCCCGCGCGTGCTTCGAGATGTCGGCAAGGACAACACCTGAACGCCGCCGTCGCCTGCATCCGCTCCGGCGACCTCTCCAGGTGAACCCTGACCTCCCCTCTCCCTCGTTATGATGCTCAGATATTCTCTGTTCTCACTCGCTTCTAACTCCCCTTCCATTTGTCTTCTCGTGGTCTGTAGCCTCGCCCTCGTCGACAACATGACGCACCCGATGCCGACAACGACTCCGGCGAGCAATCGCCAGCAGCTCCGTGCACCCCCTGCCCTACTGCGACCACCTCGAGCATCAGCATGTCGCTGTGAACCTGGTGAGACCTTTCTCCCTCTCCCTTGCTTCTTATTTATTTGGACCGGACTGCCGATAGAGCCACGCCGCTCATGCTTAGCGCCACAAGACCTTTGTCGCCACAGTAGTCCGTCCGATCTAGATCGTAGGGATATGATAGAACAACTTACTGAAGGGGTATCACTTGATCTGCACTGTGCGATCTAAATGAGATCCTGCGGCCTGTATCGCTCGATCCAAACGAACCGGTACCAGCCCTGCCTGTTGTTTTAAAAACATATTTGATCTCTTAGATGCTAGATTTTGTAAAATCTATAACTTTAGACCCACACGTCCAAATTTTGCAAATTTTATACCAATGGATTCACAAAAATACAAAATTAGCAACCATGCCCTTAGTTTAGTGTTTTGCTTTTGAAAAAGTAGATGTTTTTGCAGAAACATTTCTAGGCCTATTTTGAGTATAAAAATTATTCTAAAAATGATTTTAGATTAAAATATTTTGAAAATGGTTTGTTTTGAACCTACTGACCATAAAAACCAACTTTTGGATTTAAAGTATATTTTGTGACACTAAGGAATTATTATTTGAATAAAAAGCTTTTCTAGTAAACTAAAAATGGTGCTTGATTTAAAAATGATTTTTGAGTGAAACCTTTTGAAAATGGATTTGTTCTAAACACTATGACCATAAACACTAAACATTTGTGTTTAAAAACATAATTGTCAAACACTAGAAATTATTCCTTTGATTAAAATCATTTCTAGCAAAACAAAAATGATTTAAATGGCCTATTCTCACTAACTTGATTTTAAATGGTTATGCCACTTTTATAAATGACCAATAGGTGTTTTAAAATGTTTATAACCTATTAGAAAACACCTTTTCAAATAAAACAATCTTTTGCATGCTTGCATGCATTGTTTTGTTTTCTTTATTTTATGTGGTGAATTGATTGAATGCTAGTTTGAATTTGTGCCTTGATTGAATTGTAGTGAAATTTGAAGAGTGTGACTATTGCAAGATCAAGGAGTGTATCTAGTTTCTCTACCAAAAAGGAAAGTGGTGCTTCATATATTTTGTCCTATTATTTTGACAATGCATTATTGATATTTTGAGTAGGACTTGCATGGAAATTTTCTAAGTATCTATGCTATGCTATGCCTTGGGAAATCCTATTAGATGATGCCTTAGTAGAATTTTCCCTAAGTTAAGATCCTTACTACTATCATGCTTAGCTTAGCTAGTAGTAAACAAGGGTGCAATATATACACATGCTATGGAAATTTTGCTAAGTCTTTTGACTTATGTTTTGCTTAATAAAACTACTAAGTGAATGAATCACCTGGGTGGAATGGTAATTGCTTGGATGGATTTTTGTTGAGTGGTTACCAGGGCCCCATTTTCATGGCCTACTCCATGTGTCTCACTTGTGGAATGCCACCCAGGAACAAAGAGATTTGAGATGTCAAATGTTGAGAAGGTTCAAGTGCAGACACATGGCAATATGGGCTCTGCCTGGATCATATAGGTTACAATAACTTAGCCAGATGGACATAAGGTGGTAGGCGGTGGTAGGTTTGGAACGCGTCCATTTGGTCTAAGGGAAGGCTTCTGAAAGATCTTGTCTCGATGCATGTCGAGTCTTGTGGGTAAAGTGCACCACCTCTCGAGAGAGTAAAATCTAAGTACTTAACCGTGTCCCCGGCAATGGACAATTTGAGCATCAAGACATGGAAGCTATCAAGGATCTCCTCATCCCAATTTCTAAGTTAAAAGCTTGTGGTTGAACAAGGGTAAAGGTTAACCAATTCCATTGGTTGTTCCTTGGGTGATTTTGAGAAACAAAAACTTAGTGTTTTCAAAGGATAAGGAAAATCTATTTTGAGCAAAGCAAGCCTAAGTTCCACTTAGCCAAATGAATATAGAAGATAGATACCACTACTCTACCATAGTATCACTTGCCAATACAATTCAAATGTATTGACCCTTGTCGCTGTAACTTATTATGTTGCAGGTTTTGTTTGATGTTAGTGAAGTGTGTTGAATAGGATTACAAGTCTACAACCAACATGATTGCCTGTGGCACTTTGAAGATGAAGGACTCCATGCTACATAGTTATTTCTGCTGCATTGTAAAAAGATAGCCAAATGAGCTATGTAAGATGTAATGAATTATTTTATTCCTGGTTATAAAGTTGTACTATGACCTTTGTTTCTTGATATTACATCTTAAACTGTGGATGCAAGATATTGATCCAGGGACTAGCATTGTAAACACAGGGATCTCTACCTTATCAGGTTGGGATCTCTACAGCCGACAGCTGCAAAGTACGCAGCAGCAGATCCACCAGCAACAAATGCACCTGAGGTGCTTGAGGTAACCCCCAAAGCATCTCGAGTTAGAGGTCTGATACGTTGGAAACGTATCTATAATTTTTGATGCTCCATGCTGTTTTTGGTTAGAAAACACTTTCTTCTGTTTTTGGTTTCATAAAAGTTAGTAAAGAAATATTCTCGGAATTGGACGGGACAAACGTCAAAGTCAATTACTTTCTGTGGGGAAAAATAAGTCCAGCGGGGAGACGAGGAGGCATGCCAGGGTGGCTAAACCTCCCCTAGGCACGGGTGGGCCCTACCCCGTGCCTGGGTAGGGTTTTCCCCCTTTGGCCGCTGCCTCGGCCTCCCCCTTCGCCTATAATAAACCCCTGATGTAGAAACCCTAAGCACCCGATCAAATCTCCACGAAACCGTTTGTAGCCGCCGCCACCATCGTACCTAGATCGGGGGGATCTGAAGTTCTTCCCGACACCCTGTCGGAGGGGAGATCATCCCGGAGGCCTTCTCTCCGGAATGATGTGTGAGTAGTTCCACCTTGGACTATGGGTCCATGCAGTATCTAGATTGTTGTATCTCCTCCTTTGTGCTTTCATGTATAGATCTTGTGAGCTCCATTCTTGATCAAGATCTAATCTATTTGTAATCATGCATGTTGTGTTTGCGGGGATCCGATGGATATTGAGATTATTATGTTGGTTTGATTAGTGGTTTTGTCTTTATGATTCTATCATGTCTGTGTTGTTTGTGATCTTGCATGCTCTCCGTTGTTAGTAGCTATCTTGGCCAAGTAGTTGCTAGTGACTCTAAGAGGGGGTATTTATGCTCGATAGTGGGTTCATGCCTCTAGTTTCCAAGGTAAGTGACATAAATCTCTTCAGTTGTAGATGTGCTGTTGCCACTAGGGAGAAAACAACAGTCTCTTGTTCATGGAACATGTGGACTGTTTACCTTACACACTTTGCTTAAAGCAGTTGTCTGTTGCTTGCAACTTAATACTGGAGGGGGTTCGGATGATTACCTGAAGGTGGACTTCTAGTAATAGATGCAGTTGGATGGCGGTCTATGTATCTTGTTGTATTTCCCAATCGAATCCCATAGGATCTTTCTGACTAGTAATTGCATTGTTATGCCTTGCTCAGTTCCTGTCAATTGCCCTGCTGTAATTTGTTTACCCTTCATGCCATGTTGTTTATCTAAGGAGAGCACCTCTAGTGAACTATGGACCCCGGTCTAATCTTTACCATTGATACATTTTCCACTATTACTTGTTTACTTGTTGCAAACCATTACCTTCCACACCATGCGTTTAATCCTTTGTTACATCAATCGGTGAGATTGACAACCTCACTATTAGTTGAGGCAAAGTCTTGTGTTTGTGTTGTGCAGGTATCCGTGTTGCTTGCAACACCCGTGTGATGTTTCCTTCCTCCTACTGGTTTAATAACCTCAGTTTCTTACTGAGGGAAAACTTGCTGCTATACTGCTTCACACCCTGCTCTTGGGGTTCCCAACAGGCTCCACATAAGCTGTGCAAGCCAACAAGCTTTCTGGCGCCGTTTCCGGGGACATACATAGAACAGCTTCAACCTTTTCCTCCCCGTCAAGCACCAGCTAACAAGCTTTCTAGCGCCATTGTAGGGGAGGCTAAGGATGTCTTCACTAGGGGAGTCCTTCACTTCCTTTCTCTTTACTTTGTTTTTTGTTTACTTTGTTTCTTTTGTTTGGTTTTGTTTGCTTCTTTACAAAAAACCCAAATAAATTAGTCTAGTTTGGTTTGCTTTCTTTATTAAAAAACACAAAAAAATAGTTTTGCTCTAGTTGGTGGTATGTTATTGCCTTGCTTGGTCATGCTTTCTATCAATGGATGGTTTCTTTGAAACTAGTTCTTATTGGCAAGGTGGGTTCACGGAAGAACAAAAGTATTATTGTAAGGAACACCGTTTGTCACAAAAAGGGAAACACTTATGGGAACAAATTGATAAGTTGAATACTATTCCTAGAGACGTGTGCTCTACTTATAATGTTACTTATTGCTTTGATAAATCTTGTTGCTATAAGAGGTATAAACACCTTCCTTTTAAATGTGAGTATAATGATAATGTTACCATATCTTCTGATTCTATGGGAAAATATGACTTTTATGATGTGGAACAAATTTAAGAATTTATTGCTTTCAAGGGTGCATTTGAACTTGCCAGTTTGCTTGAAAATACTGATGATGCACCTTATGAACATGAGGTTTATGAGATACTTAAATTTTTCTTTGATGATTACAAGGAAGCAAATGGCTATATTCTTGAATATTTTAATAGATGTTTTCCACAAATGGAAGAGACTAATGCCTTGCAGGATCCTATGGAAGAAGAAATTGTTGAAACTGGAAGCTCATTAGATAAAAAAGAGGAGGAAAGTGATGAACAAAAGGAGTAAGAATGGATCTACCCATGCCTACCTTCTAATGGGAGTAACTCTTTACCTCTTATATTATTTTATTGTCCCCCATGCTTACCAAAGGAGGATGAATGTTATGTTCTTGTGGATCCTTTTGAAATATCTACTTTGGGTAAAACCTATGAAGGTTTTAATCCACCTATTTTTGAGCTTGATAGAAATTATGTGTTTGTAGATCATGAAAAGCCTGCTTTATGTGATGGTTATATTGTTGAGTTTATTCATGAGGCTACTGAAAATTATTATGAGAGAGGAAAATATGGTTGTAGAAGTTTTGATGGTATTGAAACACCTCTCTATGTGCTGAAAATTTTGAAGTTACTCTTGTTCTATCTTCCTATGCATGTTACTTTGTTCTTTGTGAATTTATTTGTGTACAAGATTCTGATGCATAGGAAGTGGGTTAGACTTAAATGTGTTTTGAATTTGCTTCTTGATGCTCTCTTTCACTTCAATTCATATTTCTTATGTGAGCATCTTCTCAAACTATCAAGCCTAACTTAAAGGCGTTAAAGAAAAGTACTTGTTGGGAGATAACCCAAGAGTTTCCTTGAGTCTTGGAAGTTATTACTTCAGTAATGACCTCTCCTTATCCTTTTTGTGCCAAAAAATGACCTCTAATGAGAGGGAAGTAAGATTTGGGGAGTTGCTGTCCCGAAACAGATTTCTGTCCTCCACCAAAAAAAATCGTGAGGAGTCTCTATACCTCGGATTGAGCTCAAAATTTACAAATAAATCCCCCAGTATGTTGTCTAACTATTGTTAGTTCAAAACTTTTTATTTGAGCAACATAAGATGTTCGAAAAAATCGGTTTCTACCTGCTGGTCTGTTTTGACAGATTTCTGCCATTATTTGCATTTGCTTCTTATTGATTCCTTTTTGAGTTCTCTTTAGGTGAATTGAGCTTTTTTAAGGAGTTGCTATAGTAGCTTGTGTTTTTAGTGAAAATCCTTGCTATTCCAAATCTTTGCCAGAGGTCTAATATCTTTTGAATACACTAATGTTGCTAATAAAGATTGTGTGAAGTTTTGTATGAAGGAAAAATGTCAGGTGTAGAGAGAGAATGGTGCAATGAGATGAATAATGGATAAAAGATCAAGCTTGGGGATTCCACCATGGTGTCACCCCAAGAAATATCCAAGAGGTACAAGCATAAAAGCTTGGGGATTCCCAAGGCATCCCCTTCTTCATCAATAAAAATCTCAGGTCTGTCTAGACACTTCGTTTTTATTGTTTCATGCACAGTTGTGTTGTTCTTGGAGTGTCTTAGTTTTTGTTTGCTTTGATTAGGTTGTTTAGTTTGCTTGAATAAAGTAGTTTGGACCCCTGTTCTCTCTGTGTTGTTTTACAAATAAGTTGCTTGGTGTTGGAAAGGAGTAGTAAGTTCTTGCTTGTAAGTGCAAGAGGAGCTTGCATTGACTGTGACTTAGACTTTAGCATGACATGATAGGTGTTGTTTTGGAATTATGCTTAGTGATTATTTTTATAGCATGTCTTGTTCCAAACAATTGGTATTGCTTAGTGTGCCTTGAAGAAATTGTGCGTTGTTTTAGCATGCAAAAGCATAGTATTGTGGTATTCTCCTTTGATGCTTTGCTTGGGTTGACTTGTCACATGCTCACACCATGTTATGACTATGACAAGTCACCATTAGCCTCTATGATCATTTAGTCCTTGACTTGTAGTAACACTCTTTGCTTTGATTAGTATGCTTTATTGCACTGCATGATTATAGCCATTATTGCTCTCTTAGTTGGTTGCTCCCAGTCTTTTGCTAGCCTCCACTTGTATGAGTAAGCTCTACTCATGCTTCCAACTCCCAAGAAACCATGTTATTCCAAAGTGTCCACTATAAACTCCTATGCATGGTGTGTTACACCATTCCAAGTATATTATTGTTTTCAACTATCTTCCAATTAAAAACTATTTTGTTATGTGAAAACTTAGTGATTAAAGCCCTCACGAACTTGATGGCACACTTTATATTCTTTGCCCCTAATAAACTTGAACCATTGTGACAACTTTGTTATATATGCTTGCACTTATAAGTTGGAATTAGCAGAACCGTGTTGTCATGGGGAACGTTTTCAACATTGCACTTGTACTTTGTACTCAGTTGATATCATGTTCTTTGGTCTATGGATGTCACCGGTGTGAAATAAAGAGGGAACTTGTAAGTCCATGGAGTTTGTATCATGTGTTAGAGAAAACCTGGGCCGCTAACCTAAGCCATGCCTAATCATGGTGGAAACTTGCAGCATCACCATAGTGAGCTATCTATGAAGCATCCTCAATAAAAAAGCTATGCATATGGTAAATAAAAAGATTGATGAGATTCTCATTGTCTGCTTGCCTTGTCATTTTGGTTATGGGAAATCTCCTATACCATGTGCAAGGGGTACCCCGTTGGCGGTTCTCAATGATATGCAAATACTTACAATGACAAGAACTTACCTGGACCCAAAGTTGAGTATGCATGAGGTGTGGCCCTCGTATTCAAGGGACTTGAGGTTGCCATCTTATACTTCGTCAAGCATATACTCCATCTTTGCCACTTTAACCTTAACCACTTCAAGATGCTTATGATAGGGGAAATGAGGGCTGAAAGCTAACAAATACCATAATTTTTGGAAGCTATTTTTGAAACTTGTAATCCCTGCTTACTTTACAAAAAGGCATTTCTTCCACCATTATTTGAGTCCCCACCTTCTACCTTTAGGCACCATTAAGAGATCATAGTTGTCATTCTGTGTGCAGTGTTCCAAAGCTTATTAATTGATGCATATTGTGTTATTACTTGTTCTTGTGCTATTTGTTTCTAGTCACCCTTGTGAACTTTGAAGGTGTCCTTTGCATCTATATTGCTACTCTATGAGGGACAAGCTGATTGCCACTATGCTATGTTTTCTGTATGTGAAACAAACAAACATTTTTCAATGCATGTTATTCATGATCTTTGTTTGTAGCTTGTCATGTTGCATGCATAGTTACTATGTCCTATTGTTAGAACTCCATCTTTCATGCACGTGTTTAGAGTTCTTTGATCGCAGCTTTCAATGCTTGCACATGGTTGGATCTTTATTGTGAGGGTTTATGTCACCTCAAAAATTATTCTTTTTATCACTTACCTACTCGAGGACGAGCAGGAGTTAAGCTTGGGGATGTTGATACGTTGGAAACATATCTATAATTTTTGATGCTCCATGCTTGTTTAGTATCTACTTTGCTTTACTTGTCCACACTTTGAGGTGCTTTTTACATGTTTTCTGGTACTAACCTATTAACAAGTTGCAATAGTGCCAGATGCCTGTTTTATGTTGTTTTTGGTTTCATAAAAGTTAGTAAAGAAATATTCTCGGAGAACAAGAAGTTAATTACTTTCCGTGGGGAACAAGAAGTCCAGAGGGGAGACGAGGAGGCGTGCTAGGGAGGCTAAAACCCCCTAGGCGCGGGCGGGCCCTACCCCGCACCTAGGTAGGGTTTGCCCCCTCTGGTCGCCACCTCGGCCTCCCCCTTCGCCTATAAGAAGCCCTCGATGGAGAAACCCTAAGCACCCGATCAAATCTCCATGAAACCGTATGTAGTCTCCGCCACCATCGTCCCTATATCGGGGGATCTGAAGTTCTTCCCGGCACCCTGCCGGAGGGGAGATAATCCCGGAGGCCTTCTCTCCGGTATGATGCGTGAGTAGTTCCACCTTGGACTATGGGTCCATGTAGTAGCTAGATGGTTGTATCTCCTCCTTTGTGCTTTCATGTATAGATCTTATGAGCTCCGTTCATGATCAAGATCTAATCTATTTGTAATAATGCATGTTGTGTTTGCGGGGATCCAATGTATATTGATATTATTATGTTGGTTTGATTAATGGTTTTGTCTTTATGATTATATCATGTCTGTGTTGTTTGTGATCTTGCATGCTCTCCGTTGTTAGTAGCTATCTTGGCCAAGTAGTTACTAGTGACTCCAAGAGGGGGTATTTATGCTCGATAGTGGGTTCATGCCTCTAGTTTCCAAGGGAAGTGACAGAAATCTCTTCAGTTGTATATGTGTGGTTGCCACTAGGGAGAAAACATCGGTCTCTTGTTCATGGAACATGTGGACTGTTTACCTTACACACTTTGCTTAAAGCAGTTGTCTGTTGCTTGCAAATTAATACTGGAGGGGGTTCGGATGATAACCTAAAGGTGGACTTCTAGTCATAGATGCAATTGGATGGCGGTCTATGTATCTTGTTGTATTACTCAATCAAATCTCATAGGATCTTTCTAACTAGTAATTGCATTGTTATGCCTTGCTCAGTTCCTGTCAATTGCCCTGCTGTAATTTGTTTATCCTTCATGCCATGTTGTTTATCTAAGGAGAGCACCTCTAGTGAACTATGGGCCCCGGTCCAATCTTTACCATTGATACATCTTCCACTGTTACTTGTTTACTTGCTGCAAACCATTACCTTCCACACCATACGTTTAATCCTTTGCTACAACAACCGGTGAGATTGACAACCTCACTGTTAGTTGGGCAAAGTCTTGAGTTTGTTTTGTGCAGGTCTCCGCATTGCTTGCAGCACCTGTGTGACGTTTCCTTCCTCCTACTGGTTCGATAACCTCGGTTCCTTACTCAGGAAAAACTTGTTGTTGTACTGCTTCACACCCTGCTCTTGGGGTTCCCAGCAGGCTCCACATAAGTTGTTGAAGCCATCGGTTTGCTAACATCTCTAAAGTTTGATCTATGGAAGGTAAAGGATAGTGATCTTTACTAGTTTCTTTATTCAATTTTCTTAAATCTATGCACATCCTATGTCTAACAACAGTTCTAGTAGGTATCAATTCATTGTTTTCATTATGAACAATAGTAAAACCACCCTTCTTAGGAACACAATGAACATTACTTACCCATTCATTTTATTTCACAGGATAGATAATACCTGCATCCAGTAGGCATACTATTTCAGTTCTTACCACTTCCTTCATTTCGGGCTTCAACCGTGTATTGAATTTTGCAACTAGTTTAGCACCTTCCTCCATAAGTATTCGATGGACGGTTATCATGGGACTAATGCCCTTTAAATCATCCATTGAATACCCAAAGGCCTTTCGATGCTCCTTTAATACTTTCATAAGTTCTTCTTCTTCATGCCCTTAAAGTTTAGCACTAAAAATAATAGGAAATTTATTTGTATTGTCCAAAAATCTATATTTAAGATTATATGGTAAATTCTTCAATTCTGGGGATGGCAATTCCTCATCCCCTCTATTTTTTGGATCTTCAAAAGCCTCATCAGTTGGAGGTCCTAAAATGGGAAGTGAATCAAATTCACTTTCTAGTTATTTTAGGGACCTATCTTCCATAATTATGTCTTCACAATTTGAGTCTTCATTTGTTTCTTCTTCTTGATTACTAAAGAAAAGAGCTTCCATCTCCTTAATATTTTTTTCTTTCTATTCTTCTTGTATTTGTAGAGATCTATCTTTAAATTTGGAAAAGTGGAATTATTTTTCCGCTTTCCCAAGCTTAAGAGATACAATCTCCATTTTCAAATCCACTGTGGCACCTATATAGCTCAAAAAGTTTCTTCCAAATATAATTGGGCAAAGAGTGTCAGATGGCATATCAACAACTACAAAATTGATAGAAATTTTTTTATTGCTAATTATGATAGTTGCATCGTTAACCACTCCCATTAGAATTCTAAGTTTTATTATCTAACATGATTGTCATATCAATATTTTCTATTGTAGCATGTATTATCTCTTCTTTTATTTCTAAATAAAATCATAAGATATAACATTAACTTCGGTGCCAAGATCACGTAAACCATAATGCGAGGTTTCTTTAAATATGCAGGGAAGAATATGCTTACCCACATCTTTTACCTTAGTCTTACCTTCAACCAATATGGAAGTCTCTTCATCAAGTTCAACTATATTGCAATGTGCATACATAGTCATAATTGCTTCCTTGGTTACCTCTTCATGTTTGGTTTCTTCCAAATGTTCTTCAACTTTTGGCATGCTTTCCTCTTCCTTCTTCTCCTGTACTGCTTTAACCTGTTCATATTCCAAAATATGCTTTTGCACAGTGTTAGGGAAAGGTATCTCATATGTTGGTTCTAGGGACGTCGGTGTTGTTGTAACTTCTCTTTTCTTTTAAGGTTCGGGTGGTGGATCGTACTTGACTGAACCCTCTTTTGGAGCTTTGATGTGTTCTGTAAAAGCTTTAACAACATGCAACACAAGATCTGAATCCAAGTAAAGTTCTTTAGATAATTCATTAACATGGCCCTTTATTATTTTAGTCATGAATAGACTCATAATACATTTCTATGCCTCCTTCGCATCCTTGTCACATCCCAAAATTTTCCAAATTTTGAAATGTGAAAAATAAATAAACAAAAGAAATAATTGTTGAAATTTAGGGTGAAAAGAAACTTTTTGATTCAAAATGGAAACATCAAAACCCTGCTTGAACAAACTTTGAATAAAAGGGAATCCAAAAAAATTCAAATCAAGTGAAATGCATTCATCAATGAATGTATCTTGAAATTTAAACTTGGGAAAATAAACCAAAACCATAAAACCCTAATGGAAGAAAATCATCTCCAAGATATCTCTAAGACTATGGATTTGATCCATAGAAAAATTTAGCAACAAACATTTATAAATGATCAAACAATGATAAATAAAAATATTATAAAACCATAGAAATTGGTTTCATCTAATTTGGAACCATGGATAAAACTTATGAATTTAATAAGATAAAAGGAAATAAATTTCAAAGCTAATAAAGCTCCTAACAAAATCCATACCAAATTGTGAGCAAATTAATCCTAAAAGGATTTAAAAAGATAATCAAATATTAAATAAAATTTTACAAATTGGAATCACCAATTTTGGATAGATAAATAAAAATATGGATTTTATAAAACAAAGAAAGACATAGATAAATAAGGAATATTTAAAAGCCAAATTAAATCTTGGCCAAATAAAATGAAAGTTTATTGAATAATAGAAAGGAATAAAGGATTATTTAAATAAAATCATAAGGACTAAACAATATCCAGTTTTATTTTAAATAAAGACAAATTGCCTAAACTAAATAATAAATCCTAATAAAATTATTTAGAAGACAATTTAAATCTTGAATTAAATCCATAAGAAAATGGAATAAAGATAATCCAAATAAAATAAATAAATAAATATTATTGGATTAAAATTTATATGGACAACCATATTTGATTTTATTTGAATAAAAAAAATGCCCAGTTAAAATGGATATTAAATCATGTTAAAATATTTTAAATAATTCAAAGTGAATTATGTAATACACTAATGGATAAATAAAACCTACTGAAAAAGGTTTGGTAAAAATTGGAATTCAAATAGAAGTTTGAAAATATATTTAAAATCTTATTTAAATAAAGACAAAGGTTTATTTTAAATAAATATTTAAACCTTATGAGAATATGATAAATATTCAAAAATGAATTATTTAAATACATTAATAAACAGATAAAACTTACTGAAAGGATTTAGAAAATGTTTGACAAAAAAACCTGAACTCAAATTGAGTTTAAATCATTTGAATCAAAACAAAACAGAAAAGAAAAAGGAAAAAGAAACAGAAAAGAAAAAATGAATTGGACCCAGACCATCTAACCCTAGCCCAACAGGCCCAACAGTGTAGCCCACCTCTTCTTCCCCCGAATCGTTTTCTTACCAGCGTGTCTACCCCTCAGCTCGCAGACGCTTGGACCCCACCATAACCCCGCCACTCACGACAACCGACCCCACACCGCCATTGCCGTCTCCACCCTGCGACCCATTCCTCGCCTGTTTCTTCTTTGATTTCACGGGATTAATTCACGTCAATGCCGCGAGTAATGTCTGTCAACAATCACGCATGATAACTAGCCTCCCCCTTCTCTACATTTCCTCTCAAACCCCTCTGCCAATGAGCCACCAGGCCGCACGAATTTGCACTCAAACCACCTCCGTCTCCGACGAGCATCCGCGACAATTCCGGCGAACCACTACCCCCCCTTGCCTCCTAGTTTCCACGAGGACACTCCCCATCGTCTTGCGCATCCTCTAGTACCCTCCACTTGACCGCGCATGCCCCTTAGCATCGTCAACCTCGACGACAGAACGCCTCCGCCGTCTGCCTCCAATCCGACGAGCTCTACTGGTGAGCCATGACCTCCCCTTCCCCTCTCTTTGATGCTCATGTGCACGTGACTCTCTTACGAACCTAATGATGCCCTCCGTTTGTCTTAGCATGCCATAAATCTTTGCCTCTGTCGACGAACAGACGAGCCCGACGCTGTCGTGAACTCCGGCGAGGAATCCCCAGAGACTCCCTATGCCCCTTTATCGAAGGCGACCACCTCGAGCTTCCCCATGCCACAACGAGTCTGGTAAGCCCCTTCTCCCTCTCCCGCGCTGTCACATCCCAAGATTTTCCAAATCTTGTTATGTGAAAAATAAATGAATAAAATAAAACTTTGTTGATTTTCAGGGTGAGAAGAAACTTTTTGAATCCAATTGGAAACTTTCAAAACCTATTTGGATCAAATAAAATCCTAAAGGGATTTAAAAATATAAATAAACAATAAAATTAAAAATATTTGGAATTACTATTTTTGGATCTTTTAATAAAAAGATTAGGTTTTCAAATGAAAAGGTAGAAATATAAATAAGGATTATTTTATAGAGCCAAATTAAACCTTGGCCAAGCTTTTGAAATAAAATGTTTTGTTTTGATTAAATGAGTAAAGGTTTATTTAAATAAAATAATGAGGATTTATTAATATCCAAATTTATTAAAAATAAAGGTTTTACCATTTTAATTAAACATCAAAAACTTATTAAAATATTTTAAATAAGTTTCCAAGGGTTTATTATTTTCAAATAAAACATACTAAATGAGTTTGGTACTATTTTAGATTTCAAATAGATTTTTAAAAATAAATAAATCAAATCCTATTTGATTTAATAACTAAGGTCCATTTTTATTTAATTAATAAATGGATCCTAAAAATATTAAAAATATTATTTTGTTTTGGACTTTGATTTGTGTTGATAAACAGAGCTAAACTCAATATAAAGTTTAGTGGAAGTTTATTTGATTTGGTTGTTTGATTTGTGATTTGAATTTCAAAACAGAAATTGAATTGGAAAAAGGAAGGAGATTCAGAACAGGAAAAAAAATAGAATCAAACCAACCCAACCCAGCAAGCCCACTAGGCCCAGTTAGCCCACTCCCTCTCACCTCACAGAAAACGTTTCAGACTCATGACTCACCCACTCAGCGACCGACCGGTGGACCCCGTTCCTCTCTTTCTCTCACGCCAAGCGCCACACCGCCTCATCGCCTTTCAACCGCGGACTCGTTCTTCCTCCTCGCTGCCGTTCACTGTCAATCAAATCCTCGAGTAAATTCACATAATTGCAGCGTTGATTCCGCACGGTAACCTCACTCACTTAATCGCCCGCGTTCCCTTTCTCTTTCCCCTCTCTCGCCCGGCTCTCTCGGCCACCAGGCTACTCGGAATCTTCTCCGAACCACCACAGTCTCCGGCGAGCACTTCCGTCGATTCCGGCCATTCTCCACCGCGCCTCGCCCTCTTGACCACACAAGCGAGTTCCCCAGACCTCTGCGTATCTCCCAGTGGCCTCATCTCGCTCGCGCGTTCCCCCCATCGTCGGTAACTACTTCGACTGAGCTCCGCCACTGTCTGCTCCAACTCCGACGAACTCTACTGGTAATATCCAACCGCGCCGCCCTCTCTCTTTGATGCTCCAATACTTCCCACTCTTCTGTGCATCTAACGGTGTTGTTTGCTTGCTCTCTCGCGCTCAGTAACGTCGCCACCAACGGAACCCGTGCGTGTCCGACGATGCCGAGAACTACGGCGAGGAATTCCGGCCGACTCTGTGCACCCCTTCAGCAACGACAACCGCCTTGAGCTTCCCCACGACGCCGCGAACACTGTCAGCATCTCCCCAGCCACTCTTGCTTCCTGCATCGCCAGCACCACCACCATCTGGCCGCTCCGCCGCCAGTAGCCACCGCAACGCCGTTCTTGGCGTCGATACGTCAGGAGTTAGATCACGATCCTATGCACACGATAGATCCACTTAACAAAGGGGTACGATCTAATCTGCACTGTTCAGTCTCACTTAGATCCAACGCACCCCGTAGCCGATCCAAGCGAAACGGTATGGACGAATCAGAAACAACCACGTGGACGAAGTTTGATTTAAACAGAATTTTGAATCTGCTTAGAATGTGATTTTGAAAAATCCATAACTTTAGTTCTACACGTACAAAATTGGCAAACTTTATATCAATGGAATCAGTGGAAAAAGCCCTATCCAACCATGCCTTTTGTTTAGTAAAAAGTTTCTGTTAAATTGTTTGTTTTTGCAGAAACATATGTATGCTTGTTTAGGATGTAAAAATTGTTCAAAAATGTTTTGGGGGATAAAATCTTTTGCAAATGGTGTGTTTTGAACCTACTGACCATAGGAATCACTTTGTGGTTTCAAAAATATATTTGGTGATGCAAAAGAATGAATCTTGGATTTAAAACTAATTCTAGTCAAATAAAAATATGGTTTATTTATTAAAAATGGTTTTGGAAGAAAACCTTTGGGAAATGTTTTGTTTTAAACTCTCTGACCCCAAACACCAAGTTTTATTATTTGAAAATGTATTTTGTGAACCCTATAGATTAATTCCTTAGTAAGAACATTTCTACACCACATAAAATGATACCTTGTTTTGAAAATGGTTTATGAAGTGAAATCTTTGGCAAATGACTTTGCCACTTTCTAAAATGACCATTAGGTGTTTTAAAATGTTTATGACCCATTAGGAACCACTTTTCCAAATAAAACAATCCTTGGCATGCTTGCATGCATTATCTTGTTTATATGATTTTATGTGATGTTTTGCTTGATTGGTAGATTGAAATGTTGTTTGATTGATTGAATTGTAGTGACTTGAAGATTGTGATTGTTGCAAAGACAAGGAGTGAACTTATACTCTCTACCAAAAAGGCAAGTGAAGCTTCATACTTTTGTCCCATTACTTTCACTATGCATTAGTGATTTTTCTAAGTAAAACTTGCATTGAATTTTTGTTAAGTATAAACCATACTATGGGAAATCCTAGTAGATGAAACCTTAGTAGAAATTTCCTAAGTTAAGATCCCTACTACTATCATGCTTAGCTTAGATAGTAGAAAACAAGGGTGGAATATATATTCACACTATGGAAAAATTTCTAAGTCTGAGGACTTGTGTTTTTGTTTAATAAAACAACTAAGTTAATGAATCACCTGGGTGGAATGGTAATTGCTTGGTGGTTTTTGGTTGAGTGGTTACACAAGGCCCATGGCTATGGTTTACCTTGTGAATCACACTTGTGGATTGCCACCCAGGAACAAAGAGATTTGAGATGTCAAATGTTGAGAAGCTTCAAGTGCAACCACTTGGCATTATAGGCTCTGCCTGGATCACATAGGTTGCTAGAACTTAGCAATTTGTACAGTTGGTGGTAGTGGAATGATAGGTTGGAACGCGTCCATTTGGTCTAAGGGAAGGCTTCTGAAAGGTCTTGTCTTGGTGAAACCAAGTCTGGTGGGGAAAGTGCACAACCTCTGCAGATGGAAAAATCTAAGTACTTAGCCAAGTCCATGGCAATGGACAACTTGAGCATCAAGACATGGAAGCTATCAAGAATCTCATCATCCAAATTTCTAAGTTAAAAGCTTGTGGGTGAACAAGGTTTGAAAGTATCACCAATTTTTTTTATTGGGAGATTCCATGGGAAAAGATTTTGTCAAAGCAAAAACTTAGTGTTTTCAAATGATAAGGAAAATCTATTTTGAGCAAAGCAAGCCTAAGCTCCACTTAGCCAAATGCATATAGAAGTTAGACTCCACTATACTACCATAGTATCACTTGCCAATACAATTCAAATGTATTGACCTTTGTGGCTGTAACTTGTTATGTTGCAGGTTTGATTGACATTAGTGAAGTTTAGATGATTAGGATTACAAGTCTACAACCAACATGTCTGCCTGTGGCACTTTGAAGATGAAGGACCCCATGCTTATAGATATTCTGCTGCAATGTAATGTAATAGCCAAATGAGCTATGTAAGATGTAATAAAAATTATGTTATTCCTGGTTATAAAGTTGTATCATGACCTTTGTTTCTGGATATTACATCTTAACTGTAGATGCTAGCTATTGATCCAGGGACTAGCATTGCAATCACAGGGATCCTTTTCCTTTACAAAGGAGGGATCTTACACGCGCATCCTTGCTTCGTCGGAACACTCCTGCCCGAGCGTGCCGCCGCCGTCCACCGTCACAGCGCCGCCCACCTATGGTCAATACGATTTGGGCCGTTAGATCTGGATCGTATGTGTGAAATTAGAACTTAAACCGAAGCGGTATGTTTGATTATGTACTGTGCGATGCACTTTAGATCCAAAGCTCTGTGTTGGTGGATCCGTGCGAACCAGTACCAGCCTATAGAAACGCTCCATGTGGTTGTGTTTTGTTTTAAAAACAGAAACTTATCTATTAGGTGTTTAGATTTGAAAAATTCATAACTTTAAATCTACACGTCCAAAATTTACAAACTTTATATCAATGGAATCAGCAAAATGAAACCTTTGCAACCAAGCCCTTAGTTTAGTATTTTGCTTCTGTAAAACTGATTGTTTTTACAGAAACATTTCTAGGCCTAATTTGAGTATAAAAATTATTCTAAAAATGTTTTTAGGGTAAAATCTTTTGTAAATGGTTTGTTTTGAACCTACTGACCATAAAAACCAACTTTTGTATTTAAAAGTATATTTTGTGACACTAAGGAATTATTCCTTGAATAAAAACATTTCTAGTAGAATAAAATTATTAATTGTGTTATAAAATATAGTTTTTGAGTAAAACCTTTTGCAATGATTTAAACTCCTTGACCCTAAACACTAAGTTTTGGATTCAAAAATGTATTTGATTAACCATATAAAATTATTCCTTTGAATAAAGGCATCTCTAGTAAAATAAAATTATTGCTTTGATTTAAAAATGGTTTTGAGTAAAGCCTTTTGAAAATAGATTTGTTTTAAAACACTTTGACCCTAATGATTAATATTTGTGTTTAACAAAACATATTTGGCAAACACTAGAAATTAATAATTTGATTTAAATCATTCTAGCAAAACAAAAATGATTTAAATGGCCATTTTCGCTAACTTAATTTTAAATGGTTTTGCCACTTTTATAAATGACCAATACGTGTTTTAAAATGTTTATATCCTATTAGAGACCACCTTTCCAAATAAAACAATCTTTTGCATGCATTGTTTTGTTTTCTTTATTTTATGAGGTGAATTGTTTGAATGCTAGATTGAATTTGTGCCTTGATTGAATTGTAGTGAAATTTGTGGAGTGTGATAATTGCAAGATCAAGGAGTGAATCTATATTCTCTACCAAAAAGGCAGTGGTGCTTCATAATTTTGTCCCATTATTTTCACTATGCATTAGTGATGGTTTGAGTAGGACTTGCATGGAAGTTTCTAAGTATAAGCTATGCCTTGGGAAATCCTAGTAGATGATGCCTTAGTAGATTTTCCCTAAGTTAAGATTATTCTTACTAGTATGCTTAGCCTAGCTAGTAGAAAACAAGGGTGGATTATATTCATGCTATGAAATATTTCTAAGTCAATGACTTGTGTTTTGTTTAATAAAACAACTATGTGAATGAATCACCTGGGTGGAATGGTGTGAATGGATTATGTTGAGTTGTTACACGGGGCCCCATATTTATGGCCTACCCTAGTGTATCTCACATGTGGAAATCCACCCAGGAACAAAGAGATTTGAGATGCCAAATGTTAAGAAGCTTCTAGTGCAGCCACATGGCAATATGGGCTCTGCCTGGATCATATAGGTTGCAATAACTTAGCCAAATAGACAGTTGGTGGTAGGGGTGATAGGTTTGGAGCGCGTCCATTTTGGTCTAAGGGAAGGCTTCTGAAAGGTGTTGTCTCGATGCATGTCGAGTCTTGTGGGGAAAGTGCACCACCTCTCGAGAGAGTAAAATCCAAGTACTTAGCCGTGTACCCGGCAATGGACAAATTGAGCATCAAGACATGGAAGCTATCAAGGATATCCTCATCCCAATTTCTAACTTAAAAAATTGTGGTTGAACAAGGGTTAAAGGATCACCAATTTCTATTGGTAGATGCCTTGGGTGATTTTGACAAACAAAAACTTAGTGTTTTCAAATGATAAGGAAAATCTATTTTGAGCAAAGCAAGCCTAAGCTCTACTTAGCGAAATGCATATAGATGATAGATACCACTATTCTACCATAGTATCACTTGTCAATACAATTCAAATGTAATGACCCTTGTGGCTGTAACTTATTATGTTGCAGGTTTGTTTGATGTTAGTGAAATGTGTTGAATAGGATTACAAGTCTACAACCAACATTATTGCCTGTGGCACTTTGAAGATGAAGGACTCCATGCTACATAGTTATTTCTGATGCATAGTAATGAGATAGCCAAATGAGCTATGTAAGATGGAATGAATTATTTTATTCCTGGTTATAAGTTGTATTATGACCTTTGTTTCTTGATATTATATCTTAAACTGTGGATGCTAGCTATTGATCCAGGGACTAGCATTGTAAACACAGGGATCTCTACCTTATCAGGTTGGGACCTCTACATTCCTAGACCAAAATTCCATGAAAATCTATGATCATGAATTCTATTAAGTAAAGCCCAAGCTTTCGATATGGGAAAATTCATAAAACATCCTTTCGTGAGAGAGTCTAGTTCAATTTTATTTGGTTTAATTAAACCGCCATAAAAGATATGCAATAAATACCATTCAGGCAAATCATGATGAGAACATTGATTTAGTAAATCTTTAAATCTTATATAAGCTCTTACTAGTCCTTCATTAGGACGATTCCTCTAAGTCATTATAAGATGCCTGATTCCAAAAGATTTTGATAATGGATAATACTTTGCTAGAAACTCACAAGCTAAGTTATCCCAAGTAGTAGTGGCTTCTAGGGGTAAAGATCTATACAATGAGAGAGTTGTGCTAGACAAAGTCTGACTAAAAAGTTTAACCCTCACCTCATTAGCAGTATACCCCGGTAGTTGGGAAGTTCCACATATATCTTTGAAGCATGCAATACGCTCATATGGATCAGGATCTTCTTCATCTCCCGTAAATTGCTTCTTGTGTAGAATACCAAGTAATAGAGGATTTATTTCAAACCACCTTGTCTTCTTGTTGGAGTTATCTCTTTTATAAATATCATAGGGCTTCCCAAAGTGGCTGAGTGGGTTAGCACTAGATAAATGCACAAACTCCATCATGTTGGTGGAATCTTGTAACTCAAAAACAAAACTTATCAAAACTAAAATAAATAAACAAAAACTAAAAGACCTATAGCGCTTAGCACCCCGGCAACGGCGCCAAAAATGGGTTGATGACTGCAAGTGCATGGATCGTTTGTAGCTAGTTTCAAAATAAAGATATCGATCCCACATGGAGCAGGAGTCTGAAGTCTAATGGTTCTTAAATTAAATATTGGAAATAATAAATGCTAAAATAAAGTTCTAAGTAACAAGATAAATGTGAGTGTTGTGTAGAAAGGTGTTTTTGGGTTGTTGGTGCAAGAGAACAATTAATAAAGTAAAGCAAACTAAATGCAGAAAGTAGGAATCGTGTAAGTAAGAGAGATTTGAAACTGCAATGGGGAAAAAGCGTTCTCAGGGATTGGCGGATACACCACTAGCATTATAAAGGGCTAAGGTAAAGATTATTATCATGAACATTCTCAACGATGTATATGTGGGAGGAACTCCGTATTTGGAAAATAGGCAACAAACACTTCTCACATCATCCCCATAACCACAACATACAACAATCAACATCAATTGAATTACTGTGCTATTAAGGAACTTAATCCCGCAGGACGTATCCCATGGCATGGATAGTGTTCCGTCAGTTTCCTCGGTTCCCAAGTTGATACGTAAGGAGTGCCAAGAACTTTATAGTTACTGTAAGTGCTAACACACCTCCATCTACCAACACGTAGTTCCCTCCATCAAGTCCCCACAAGAGGCAAATATTGAGAGGTCGACTTTTCCTAACATCAAGATGAAGACAATCTAACACATGGTCACAACGATGAATATCATAATAAATTGTATCTTATTTCAATCTCATGCTAGGGTTTCTCCATCTCCCCAAGAACTAATGATCTACTCAGACATAGAGGCAATCAACATCATGGCAAAAGTAATGGAATCTATCATAGATGAATAGTACTTGTATAAATCCACAACGAGTACGGAAATTACAACAAGATCTAGACAAGAGGTAGATGGGATGGATGGAGATGGTGGTGATGCAGCGGTTGATGAAGATGATCGATGCCTTAGCCTCCCGGATCTGCGTAGTGCGAAGATGGATCCCCGGCTGGGGTGGAGCCAGGAAAATAGGTCGCCGGTGTCAAAATACAAGTAGAAGTAATGATGACTATAATACACAATATAAAAGCTAGCATAAATAGAAATAATAATTGCCAATTTATTATAATAAATTAATCCCGTTTACAACAGCGGTTACCTTTATTTTTCTTGGCCTCTACGATCTTTCATCTTCAAGAAGCGGTCTATGATATCCTTGATTGGAATTGAATATAGAAGTCTTTGCTCTAGGAAGCAAATGATGCAGTCATTCATGAAATCATCACCGATGCGATTACGTAGCACGGTCTTCACTATTTTCATTGCCGAAAAGCACCTCTCGACTGATGCAGTGGGTAGTACTAACACCAACTTGAGGAGCCGATGGACTAAAGGAAAAGCTAGATGTTTGTTTGTACTGACCATCAACTTGGCAAGTTCAGAAATAGTTTTTAGTCCCCCAAATCTTTCATCTGCTCGCATATTATCAATGTAAAAGAGAAGCTCATGAGCAAGATTCTTCAGTTGGACGGAATAAAAATCATCTGGATAAGACTTTGCCAAATCGACTAAGCTCTCGGCTTTGAAAGCATGGAAGGAATCCTTGGGACTGAATGCAGCCATGCGAGTAAGCAAATCTGAGTTTACCTCATTAAAACGATCACTGAACTCTCCAAGGAGCAAATCAATAACAGGGTTTAAGCAATCATATCTGTAATGCTCATAGTTAGTGTGGTTTGTCTTTTTCCTTGGCCTATGCCTGTCTATATACTCTTCTTCCATGTCCAACTTCGGAATACCATGCTCTTCACAAAATGAGTAAGATCTCTCCAATAGAGATTCCCAACCATCATCTCTTATTTGTTGAAATTTTTTCTTAGTTAACTTCACTTCTACCATAGCCTCCAAAATGTCTTTATCTTTCCGCTGTAGAGCTTGAGATAAAGCATTTGCATGTCCTAAGATGAGCAACATGAAATGGACATGAAACACAAAGTCAAAATCATTGACATAATTTAAGAGACCACGAGCTTGCCGTTACTTTGCATCACTTGGGCCATCTCTTGCAACATAGTCGAGCACTCCAATAACATCTGGGAACAAATTTTTAATGCTAAGAAGAGTTTTATAGTGAGAAACCCAACGTGTGTCACCTGCTCTTTGAAGCGATTGTTCTTGATTCAACCCTGTTCCAGTGCTAAGTTGACCATAACCAATGGCTTTCTTCACTCTCTCCTGTTGACTCTCTCTGATCATATCTTTTCTTTTACAAGAAGCTCCACCAACATTAAGAAGAACAGATATCATGTCAAAAAAGTCACTAATATCATCATTCTTTTTAGCTACTGCCACAATGACTAATTGAAGCTGGTGAGCAAAGCAATGGACATAATATGCTGAGCTATTCTCCCTCATAATTAGAGCTCTTAATCCATTGAACTCACCTCTCATGTTACTTGCCCCATCATAACCTTGGCCTCGAACTTGTTTAATGCTCAAGCCATACTTCTCGAACAGATAATCAATGTTGGACCTGAGACATGAAGCTGACGTCTCTTTGACATGAACAACACCAATAAGTCTTTCATTGATGCCTCCAAACTTGTCGACATACCGCAAAACCACAACCATTTGTTCCTTGTCAGAAACATCAGCAGACTCATCAACCAACAAGCAGAAAACATCACCTCCAATTTCATCAATAATAGATTTTACTATGATCTGTAAAAAAATAAGTAAATTGTTAAATAATAATAAGATTTCGGATATTTGTAAGCCAAAAGGTATCTCAAAATATTTCTTACCCGGGAGAAACATTCAGCAATGTCCTTCTGAATTTGGGAGCAATCATTTTATTATTACCGGGAGCATTTAACACAACCTTCTTTACTTTATCATTTTGCTCGGCCAAAAGAATTGACAACTCTTTAAAATTTCCCTTGTTCGCGGACTCTTCTGATTCATCATGGCCACGAAAAGCTAGACCTTGATGCAATAGATATCTTACAGCAAGAATGGAATTATTCAATCGAATCAAATACTCCTCTTCAGTGACTTTTCTCTGCTTGTCAAGAGCAACAACAACTGATTGGTCATGTTTTAGCAAATTGTTACATCTCTTCACCCCAGACTTATGAAAACTATTAGGAGATTTTCCCACATGGTCCTCAAGTCGTTCTTGCTGCTTGTTCCACCCATTGAAACCATTTTTCACAAATGCATCATTTCCCCCTTTACCTTCAATAGAATCTCTGAACAAATAACAATATAGACAAAAAACAGCATCCTTCTTCACGTTGTACTCTATCCAGTCGTATTTGGCAAACCATTTTTGACTGAATCGACGCAAAGAACCTGCAATCATCCTCTGTGGAAACTTAAAACCTGGTGGCGGTCTATACGGACCTCTAATCAGATACTTCCGTCTTATCTCATCTTGTAGCTTGGCCCCTACGTATTCTGATATTTTTTTCTATCGGCAGGATCATAAGGAATCTCATCTGAATTTACCTCTCTTGGAAATACCGGTAAAGGAGGAGACGGAGGACAAGTACGTCTATTTTCCGATGGACCTTCATCTGAATCATTGGTTGTAATTGGTGGAGACTTTCTTTTCAAATTCAAAAAACGATCCATTATAGCTTTACTACCTGCGAGTTAGCAAAAAATTCTTAGTAGTAAAATTTACATCCAAATACATGCGTATACCAGGGGTTGTTTTCTTACTTGACATCAGGGGTGTAGGACAGTTGACACACCCAACCCAGGCTGTAGTCGGTAGATGATTTGAGGCCTAATCCACGACAAGATGCACTTGAAACTACTCCAATGTTAGAAACGGTTCAATTGTAAAAAATTATAGGTTATCAAACCCTAATTTTTCTAAAATAATAGTTAGTCTAGATCAAAGAGATAGCCGATAGGACTTACGGATCAAATCCATGCAGCAGTTATAAATCGAAGAGCTGACGAACTCGATGAGGATACGGAAGAAAATCTTCTTGCCTCTTGCGGCCGGCGATGGCGGCGTTCCTAGGTCGTTCGTACGCTTGTTCCGAACAGAAGTCGAGGGAGGAAGTGGACGAGTATGCTTGTTTTCCTAGCGATGAGTTAAGATCGATACGTTTTGCCAAAACTAATACACACGCAGGCCCCTGTACATACGTCGTTGGATGGGGATGGGCCTTTTCTTTGTTGCACGCTTCACTATTGCACGTTGGACTAATAAAAGGCTGAAGTGGGCTGCCCCATATATACACCGGGGTCAAATTAGATTTCTACCGGTGTCATTTTTTTATTTGGGCTTTAAGCTTAAGAAACTAGCCAGAAGGCGTCGGTGTCATTTGACCCCGGCCTAACACTGTAGCTCCGCCCCTGATCCCTGGTGGATGAGTTGCCCCTCCAGATGCCTTTCAGAGGTGAGGTTTCAGCGATTTATGGTAGTTCTATATGTCGTCTTCCCAATCCAGTTGCACAGGGTGAAACTATTTGAGGAGGCGGTGTCGGCGCCAACTATACAACGGGAACTATACGGCCGGAAAATTTATTCCCACCCTATAGTTGGTCGTTAAACCTTCTATATGCTTTATTTTCTTTGGGTTTTCTTCTGGTGTTATTGATATTTCCCAAATAGGCGATTTACGTTGTTTTGCCTCCTTTTTGCTCTAGTACAACTGCTCCAAGAATTATGTCCACTGTGTCCATCATCTGTCCTGATCCTGATGAAAATAGACATAAAATATGTGTGCCAGCGCCTTAAAATACCAAGATCCTACTATTACAATGCAAAATAATAATATAAAACATGATGCAAATATGCACTCATCAGGGCCCAGAGTATATCTATCTGTCATATGTATGGACAAATCCCACTCTTGATCCATGTGCTTCAAGACATACTTTCAGAATACCTAATGCCACCTTTGTAACCACCAAGTGACGAAGCGGTGTTTGATGTCATCATAGCATCCATCCGGTGATGGTGATTAACATGATCTCATGGTCGAAGGATTAGGTTACTATGCATTTGAAAGCTTGTAGCAAACAAACTCTAAATGACATGATCTTACGCTATGCTAACTATATGAGTGTGTCCATCACATCATTCCCCTAATGATATGATCTTGTTATTAATAACATCTAATGTCCATGATCAAGAAATGATGATCACCTATTAATAAACAAGCTAGTTCAATAAGAGGATTACTAGGGACTCTTTTATGTTTACAAAACACACAAGTATTAATGTTTCCGGTTAATACAATTATAGCATGAGATGTAAACATTCATCATAAACACAAAGATATAATAATAACCATTTTATTATTGCCTCTTGGGCATATCTCCAACATCTACAAGCAGCTGGGGTGGTCCTGCCCTGTGGCCCATGGAGGTGTTGTTCGACGGGCAAGGCAACATGTACCTTTACAATGGCTAGGAGTAGTTTGCTCACGCGCATAGCCTGGATATCGGTTGATTTCCAGCTTCACATACGATAGCGATGGCATGCTCACCATGATGGCGTTCGACGACACGATATGACTCTGACTCGCTCCTGGTGAGCTTGAACGCCTCCTCTTCGGTGAGGCCCGGCAACATGAGATCCCCGTCTTACTCCTCGCCCTACTCCTTCACCTCCTAGCCAGCGGTGGTGGTCGCTAGCTCCTCCGTGAAGGCAATGAGGCCCTCCCGGTACATGCCCTCATTGGCCTCACCGGCAACAATGACGGTGGTGGTGTCCAACATCCCAGCATTTAGGAACCAACGAAGGGTAGATTTAGGAATCTGTGAAATTGCATGCATTCATCTTTAAAAATGTGGGTAAATTTTTTCGCCAAATAAAAACCTAAAGTTATAAAAGTTTCTTGCACTCTTTAAGATTAGGAATAGCCTTGGAGAATGATCGTTATAAACTTTGATATGATCTTTGTGGATTAGTGTGTTTTGGGAAATGAAATTTTGAATTCAAACTTGAGTATTGGATTTATAATTTAAAAGGATTTAGAATTATGTTTTAGTGATTTGATTTAATCAAGAATTAGCAATTAGTAACTAAAATTTTAAATAAGATAAAATAATCAAGAAAAAGAGTATTCATCCCATATCTTTATTGAAAAAATGAGTTAAAAATGTAACTTATTAAGAATCGTTACAATAGTAAATGAAATAAAAGAAGAACCTTTATATATTGAATAATATTACAATCGTTATTACAAAGGGTAAAATAAAGATTACAAAATAATAAAATAAATATTACAAGGGGCTATCTATAAAGAAAAGGAAAAACTCATCTAAGTCTTGAATCTTCAAGTCTGGTACATGCAAAACAAAGCACAAACTAAAATAAAGAAAGTTAAGGATTAACATATGTTAATCTAAGTATTGACAGTGAGTTGCAATGTTCAAACTTTACATCACAGAGTAAACTTTAAGGGGCAAGTTTCACCAATATGAAAAAATTAAATCTTTCATAATCTTAATCCACAAGTCAAATAACCCCAAACAACAAGAAGGGGCAAGTTTCACCAGACAGGTAAAAGTAATCGGATAGAAGTAACTTTGAATCCCTGAACATATCCACAAGGTGCAGCAGGCACACAGGCAGCACACACCTAAATGCATGGTGTGTGCTGTCAGCACAGCAACAACAGCTCTTACAAACAAAACTGATCAGCACAGCCGTGGGAAGCAACCCCAACACCATTTCCTTGTTCATACACATCAAGCACAACAGCCAAACCAAACCAAACTAGATCACACCAACCACACCCTTGATCATCTCACCAAGATGGTGACATAAGGAGAGGGTAGATCAGGTGGATAGAAATAACAAGGTCAAGCCAACAGGACCAGGAGGTGGAGAGCTAGATCAAGGACAAGTCCAGGAGCTGGAAGTAGCAGGAGGAGCATCAAGAGAAGCACTAGATCAGGCTAGCCACACAACCACAAAATCAACAAGTTGCAGCCCCAACAACTCCACTATTGTGGTGAGTAGAAAAAAGACCATCACATGATTTATCTGTCTAAGCTAGACAAGCATTCATGAGTTGTCTCATACTCAAATTCTCTGAAAAACACCCAAGTGGGGGTGAGTCCATCATTGAAGTTTTTAAACACTAAAAGCAACCAGAAAACTATATAGATCCAACTAGGATCTCAGAACGATATCATTGATCCTTGCTATCAGGCTATAACTTAAATTCCAAGAATGAATATAGCTAAGATCTGAACTTCTAGGCACATCTCTTAAACATGAGTAGCACCTTAGAATTTCATCTTATGGATCCATATAACTTATCAAGCCTACAAATCATTTTTCCCAACTTTGACTCAGGAATCAGTAGCTAGTATCACTACCAAAACAAATCCATGAGAAACAACAAGATAAAGATCTAGTCCCTAAACCTCAGACCAACATCATAGGCTTTACGGATTTAAGGAAAGAAGTTTCCACTTATCTCTGATGCCAAGCTAATCTTAAGCTTAAACAAAATCAAGCCAAGTAATAGAACCTAGTCTTGTGTGCCATATTAGGATGGTGTCACAAGAACATCTTCTAAACCAAGCAGAATAGGCAGCTAGCTTTCACAGATACACTCACAGCCAACTATAAATCATTTTCCTGATACTAATCATAGGAATCATTTCCAGGAATATTCATATACATAACATCACTGTAAGCGACAAGTTAATATCAAACTGTATATGAATCTATAAGCCAACAACTACATATACAGTGACTTCATCACTCAAAAATCACTATCAATAACCAAGTAATGACATTGGTGAGTTCCCAAACCACTAGAATCTCCAAGTAATGATTCTAGATTAACATTATCATCTGAACCATATCAAATTCACCAGTGGAATCAATCTGGTAAGCCACTAGCCTCACGAAAGCTAACCATAAGCAGTAATCCACAGCAAATAACCACTCATCATGCTTAGGGATCATCAAAACATGATCCAAATCATCAGATATTTAATCAATAGAGGGATATGAACCCTAAGCAGAACAAACAACCATAATTAGGACATGACCACTAGCCAGGAGTAGACACTACAAACACATAGCATAGGGTGGCCTAGCACAGAGGACACAAGGGGAAGAAAGGATGACTTACTAACGGTTGTCGCTAGGGGCGAGTAGAGGAAGCAGAGGATGTCGACGAGCATAGCGGCACGGGGAGCACCCCAAGGGGGTGCTGCGACCCACACCATGCCAAGGCGGCTACCATAGCCACGCCTGAAGGCGAGGAACACCACCACAACACGTGGGAGCAGCGGCGGCGATAGCACCAGCACCACCCCAAACCATAGGGTTCGGGACGGAGACGGTCTGGCCACAGGAGGGCTCCAGATCCAAATTGAGTTGGAAAGGAAGGTGGAGCGGGGTCAACAACCACCCTATACATCACGGCGGCGGTCGGGGAGGTCCACGACGGCGTGAATCGCCGGCGGTAGCATCACTAACCACGGGGTCGGGGGAGGAGAAGAAGAGGGATGAGAACGAGAGAGTGACAGAGAGAGTATGGGCTGGATGGGCCAGGACCCCTTCGGGGAGTCATTTGGTTCTACCCAATTGGGCAACAAGGGCCCAATAAACCCAACACAGTTAGCACAATCACCTAAAGCCAGTTTTTAATAAATAAGAAAAGACCAAAATGCCCGTGAATTTATATAAATTCTAGAAAATCAAATAAAAATCCAAAAACTATAAATAAAATATTTTTGGATTCACTATAATCCAAATTATCTAAATAAATTAAGAAATAAAATTTTAGGCACATAATTTTTATTAAGAATTTTGTAATATATATTCCTTATGGAATTTTATAAAATTAAGAAAAAGATGTAAAAATAAATAAATATCAATTTTATTATATACCAATATTGTAGTATTTTAGGAAAATACTAAATAAATATTTAATATCAATTTTTGGTATTTAAATGATAATTCTTAAAGGTATTATTAATTAAATAAATTTCAAATGAAATGAAATAAAAGAATACAATATTCAATAAATATTAAAAAATTAATATTTATAAATTAATATTTATAAATTCTTTATTATTAAAAAGAATTTTTATAATTTAAAATAATGGGGGAAAATACACACCAAATTAAATGATGCATTACATTTTTTTGCATAATCATTTTGCTTCTTTAAATATTGTCCTTACTGGGCAATAATGATGTTTTGTAGACATAGAAGCTCAAGGTCCAGTGCAAGCATTCGACTTCACTACCTTGCAATCACAAGGCAAGTTCATCACTTGCTCATGTCCTTTGAAGAGTCTTTATCAAAGTATTTGCAAATTGTGTGTTATCATATATACTCCAAAGAAAGAAAATATTATTTTCACAAATAAAGAATAGATATCATCCTAAGTGATGATATAATGGAGCAATAGAACTTAGGGTTCTATTTGCAACAGTGATGATCAATTAGGGACTTAATAACCCATGACATCAGTGATTCTAGCGTCGTATATCACGCGTTAGCCATGAGATTTGGAATGGGATAGAGAAGTCAGCTATATCTTATTCCTCTCGCATGTAGCCGGATGTGTAGGTCGTGGATGTTATCCTCATAGCGTGCATATTAATTGGTAATTCGTAGAGGATATGCAGCATATGGGTGGGAGCCCTCAACATCCCACGATAGTTCTGGCATCTAACGATCTGTACAAACCATTGTAATTCAATATGTGGGCATGGTGCACACCAAGGAGGCATGCGAGGTCGCGAAGGGGTCAGCATTGTGGACGGGAAAGTACGCCCGATTGTGCAACAAGGAGTTGATCTCTCATGGGTAAAGTAACGCACCTCTGCAGAGTGTAAGAATTGTAACTTGTTACTCCCTGTTCCGGGAAGGAGCTGCGAATGCGGCAGGAAAGGAACTCCATGAAAGTTCTGGTCAACTTGTGAAGGCTGATGGTCATAGATTTTTATAAATAAATCAATATTTGAAGAAAGATTTACAAAAACTACATAGTACCAAAGACTTATAGTCTGAGGTGGTAATTAGAGCATCAAACTACCCACCTTGCATATAATGAACTTGCTGGGTAACGCTGTTACTCATCCTTTCCTTTGATCCCTTGCTTAGACTCTGAGGATCCCGAAGATACTCTAATGTATGCAGCCGAATGCCAAGAAGATGTGTTATACGAGGATCCTGACCTGTCAGGAGATGTTGAAGGAGTGGATTACATAATCTGCTATGGTTTCGATGACAACGAGTCCAACTAAATATCCTAGTTAGTAGTAACCGACAGAGACGAGCAGCATGAACCATATAGAATAAGCTTCTAAGCTCAACTCCTAGTTGTAGTTGCTACTTTTGAATTCCGCTGAAACACTTTATATTTTGGTTTGTAAGTTGAATCCTTTTGAAGTCTTGAACTTCTGGTATTGTAATAATAATGTGTAAATGTTTGTAATATGGACCCGCAATGTTTCTGTTGTACCACTTTGAGGGATGTGATATTTACAGAACGGTGTTCTGTGGATGTCATGTCAACGACTATAGTGTACTACACATGCAGTGGTATACTGGGTCACCGCAGTTGGTATCAGAGCAAATTTCTTTGACCTTAGGTTGAAAACCTAGTAAAGGGTATTACCTGTAGGAGTATGTAGCAACGATAAAGAATTGTCTAAAATAAATATAATGGGTATTCAAATGAGAATATTACGTTATATGTTTTAGTGTGATAATTCTTTGTTATGATGCAATATATTATTAGTTATTAATAAAATATTTTTCTTATGAGCTATGGCACCAAAGTTTCCACAATATACTTTGGTAAGGAAAGAGGAGACTCTTGATGATTATCAAGGATCATTTACAGACCAACTCTGTCAACTTCTAAAGATTTTTAGCTGTCCAACTAGAATTCCAGTGAACACCATCACCTATTATGATGGCCGGATGTTATCCAAGTATCGTGTGACTATCCAACTCCTAGTGGATCTTGGATTGTATCACGATCTACCTATAGGTGAAGGTAGGTGTCACTTAGCAGCATATCATGTTGCTGTTGTGGAGGCGATAGCTAATATCCGGGAGCATAAAGCTAAGGAGTTGGAAGGTAGCACATTTTCTGTGATACCTCATGATTCTATAGACAAGGAGCCTATACCGGATCATCTTACTTTGGTTAAGAAGTATCCTAAGTTAGCTTCCAAGTTTATGGATAGATACCAAACACTCGTTGCGTCTTTTTATAAGACACATCAAGTGATTGTTGAAGATAAGAATGACATGTTAGAGGATCTAACTGATCCGGAAAGAAGGAAGCAGTTAGCACTCCAGTTGGAGAAGGAAACAAGTAGTAGCGCAAAACCTATCTTTAAGGATATACCTATAGATCCTGGATCTTTTACACCATATCCTTATTCACCAAGGCCTGAACCTATATATGATCCTAATATTTATACGAGGTATGCAGTACCATAGGGTTCAGAGGATAGTTCTAATTCAGAACTTCCTATTGAGAATTTTGATGGTTGGAGAATGGGATCATATGAAGGATCTCATGAACACCAGATGTCCATAGATAGTTCTAACAGAAATGTTGGACAATCTAGCTGGATGGGTGCAAGAATTAACCCTAGTAACAGTAGTAGAAATGCCATGTCCATAGATAATCAATATGAAGAAGAAGATCCTGAGGAGAGAGTGTTTGAATCATCAACATCTTCTCAAAACCTAGGGAATATACATTATCCGGTGTTTAACTATCTTGCCCAAAGGAGCACCTCGGGATCAGCAGGATCTGCATATTCTGTTGACAACTCAAGGAATGAAGCTCAGGAGATGCAAGTGGTAGATAATGTTGAATATTTTTCTGAAGACTTTTCAGTTGAGCTGGAGGGAGTCAATGCGCTCAGGTTGAGTAATGACTCAAGTCCTGACACTTCAGATACTGAGTATGTTCCTTCTGGAAGGCCATTTGTTCCACAAACTGTGCGACAAACATCACGTCATCACGGTTGGACATCAGGCATGTATGATGAGCGTAGTTACTACTAGAAGTAGGCAACTATTTAGAGGTATTGAGTACCGTGTATTGTAATCCGAGAAATAAGATAGTTAGATAAATAAGGTAGTGTTGTGATTATATGCGGTGACCCAGCATACCACTGCATGATGTAGTATACTATAGTCATTGACATAACACCAATGAAACACCGTTCACTAGTATTACATCCCTCAGAATGGCACAACAGAAACACAGCGGGTCCAATACATGGCTTAAAGGTTACAACTCACGCTTTACATAAGATCCAGAGAACACTCTAGGTTTAAGAGAGGGAAAGAGCTTCTTTACAAAGAAGAATCAAAGATAAATAACGCAAAACTATTATACTATTAAAATTAGTATTTAATTAAGGAATTGGCATTTTTGCTATTGCAACGCACCACCGAGATAGGTTCTTTGACTAGAGATTTTATTTCTATTTAATCAGTAAATTCTTCTTCACTTGAGTTGAGTATATGTTGTCTTCTTTGTCTTTATTGAAAAGCTTTAGCTCTTGACGATTCCTGGAGCATAACTTGATGTAGACATTTTCTTACTGGCTTCAGAATCTAGCAAGGGTTAAGAAGATACTTTGAGTACGAGCGTACTCAACAAGTTCACTAGAAAAGGAGTGTTTGATGCACTATAACTACAGCCGCAGACCGTAGGTCGTAGGCAATGCAAGTTTTCATAAACATTTCTTCAAAGGTTGCTTTTATTCTGAAAAGCTATGTCCGTCAGCCTTCACGGGTTTACTAGAACCTTCATGGGGTTCCTTTCACCGCTGTCAGCTCCTTCCCGAACAGGAGTAACAAGTTCTGATTCTTACACTCTGCAGAGGTGCGTTACTTTACCCATGAGAGATCAACTCTTTGTTGCACAACCGAGCAACTTATTCCCGTCCACAATTCCATGATGTGGGGCCCAGAAGATGATCCAAGCCAATCATTGACCCCTTCGCGACCTGGCATGCCTCCTTGGTGTACGCCATGCCCACATAAAGAATTATGGCAATGTTTTGTACAAACCGTTAGATGCCAGAACTATCGTGGGACGTTGAGGGTTCCCACCCATATGTTTCATATCCGCTACGAATTACCAATTAATATGCATGCTACGAGGATAACATCCATGACCTGCACATCCGGCTTCATGCGAGAGGAAGAAGATACAGCTGACTTCTCTGTCCCATTCCAAATCTCATGGTCAATGCGTAATATACGGCGCAAGAATCACTGGCGACATTGGTTGCTATGTCCTAGGTGATATAGTTCTGAAAAGTGGTATCCCAACTGTCAGATTTAATAGATTAGCTAATCACCCTGGATCAGTAATCAATAGTTTTCATTATTATTGAAAATAGTGTTTTCTGAACTTTTTCAAATGTAGGTGAAGACAACATTGGATTTGTAAAATACTTTACAGAAAATAATCAAAGGACATGAGCAAGTGTGAACTTGCCTTTTTTGATTGCAAGATTATGCACTCACGGTCTTCGAGTCAATGTATAAGATCCAAAATCTGAAATCAGCATCATTGGTCTGGTAAGGACTAATGTTTAAAGAAGCAATATGCTTTAATGCACAAGTAGTGTGATGCACGTTCTAAGCACAAATCCCGGAAATAATGTTGTCCTAGGGTTTGGATTCCGAAAATGGTTACTTTGGGATGTGTGGTCCTTTTAGATAAGTTTCATACTTGTACTTTTATTAGAGTTTATGAGTGGTTGTAAACAACACATATGTAGGAGTAAGTATACATACTTATGACATACTAGTTAGAATCACTTATACAAGGTTTCTTATTTCAAGTGGCAAAAAGGATAACCTTCTAAGGAAAGGTTTCTTTTCTAAGGTCTAAACAAACTTTGTGATTAGTTAGTGGTGGTTGATGTCATTTGTTTGCTCAAATGGTTTGGCTTGAGTTGCTTTATATTTTAACTACTTCAGACCAAAGTTAACTATAAAACATATAATAATGCTTATAGTGTTATATTAAGATTCTGTAGACTAAAGTTAACTTTAAAGTATAGATAGTTTTGAAAGTTTCATACTTATACATTGGTATTTTGTATATCTGAAATGTGTTCCTTAAGTTACTTAAGAATGTTTGTTCTGTTACTTGAGTAATGGTTTCTTGATGTGAGTATGGAGTAATATCCTTTATCTTTTATAGACAAGTGAGTATAGTTTATGAACCCAACATAATGTTACTTAACTACTTATGGATTTATATAGTGTTGTAGTAGTTTTTGTAATTTGGTGATTAATATGGTTTAGAAAAGATTTGATTGTTCACAAATTGTTCTTTAAGGAGTTTATTATTAGTGTAATTCTTCTTAGAAGATAATCTTCATTTATGGTTGGGATACTTCTAAAATAAGGACATTTCTAATGTTTTAAACCATTATGGCATTATATTATTGATATTTAAGACCAATACTATTTATCAGACTTATTTGACTTATTTTAGGAATATTAATAATTTTTATTTATCTTTATACGAATTATTAATGAAGTAAATAAGTTTAGATTTGAGTTATTAAAATATTTAATTTTCATTTAACTCAAAAGTATAATATTAGATTTTTAATATGTAGATATTATTTTTGTGATTCTTTTGGTATATTACATTTATTTTTGTGATTTATAAATAATATGATATGATTTTTATAATTCTTATTACTTTATAGTTACTTAATGAATAATAAATATTTAATTAAGTGAAGTGATAATACATGATTATAGTTTTAAATTAGAATTCTTATTTTTCTAGGATTTTTGGTATTTTATTTATATTATAAACATTTATCATTATAGGAATATGAATTATTAAAGTTTTATTACTTATAAAACCTTTATTAAATAATATTTATTTAAATAAGTATCTCAATAATATTTAATTATAAGTTTAAGTTGTAGATTTTATTTTTCTGAAAATTTTCATATACTATACACATTTTTCTGAATTGTAAATCAAAATTAATTAATTAAAGAAGATTTAATCCTTTATTTGATTTCTGGAATATTATTAATTGAATTATAACATTTTATTTTAACTCTTAACAGAAAATACTTTTTACACTGTACTCAGAGCTAGCCTTAGTCACTGACTAGTGGGCCATGGTCCACCTCAGCTCTTCGGTCAAAGAAATGCTTTTACTACTGACCTCCTCTCTATTGATTGTCCATGAGAGGTGGGCCCTAGGCCATGTCATCCACCACGCGAGGCAAAGACTAGTCAAACGGCTAACGTGGAACGATCATGAAGTAAGCATGGCGTCAGCATCACCACCACCGTCGGTGAGTGGTCACCGGCGACGATCTCCGGCGTCCTAGCAAACGAAATGGACCTAGTTCAAATCAGGGCGACCTACTGAACCTAATAGTGGCAGCGCCGCTCGGAAATGGTCATCGGAGCGTCAGCTCCGACGGTGGCCGACGGTGGCTTATAGTGAACCGGCGATTTACAACGAGATCAAATGATTCAAGGATGCCGGAAGATTCAGGAACTCACCCTGACGATGATCGAGTGGTTGGCGAGGACAGGCGGGACCGGAATCGAGCTTCCCGACGAGGATTCCGATGAACTGCCACGGAGGAAATCGACCAAATTCACCCGCTCTAGTGCTTACCTTGATGCACGCTTCTACCCAGAGGATCTACGGAGGCTGGCGCTTCTTCATGACGGCTCAGAATGGTGTGGGGTTACGTAGTTCGACGGCGAGAGGTGGCTCCGTCGAGCTAGGGTTTCGATCTCGTTCATATCTGATAGGATAAGGAGGGATTGGAGATAGGGATTGAGGCAGGGCTTCGCGGTGGCCTTCTTATCCCCTCCTGGCAACGACGGCGAGTATCTTGGCGCAACGACGTCGATGACGGCATCAGGCGGCGACGAGCTCCGCCAGCGAGATGCATGTGTGCGTGACGGTGACGACGATGACCGTTTGGCGGATAACCCCCTGGAAATTTCTTTAGCTCAACCCGTGGTCCTCTCCTGACCCCACTTGTCAGTCTCAGATGGAAAAGGACAGGGCTGGTTACTGGGCCGTTATGGGCTGCATATAGCGTTAGATAAGCAGGTAGGGTTGGGCTACGGCCTGGTTTGGTTTTTATCTGTTTTATCTTTTTTCTATTTTCTGTTTTCTAAATCAGATTTGAATTTGATTTATAATTTGAACATTTCTTTGTATGTTTAATTTGCTGGATATTTGCAGTGATATTAAAATACATTTGGCAACCTTTGTGAACTTTTATTATGCCTTCTTTTTATATTTCTTTTATGTTCTCAATAAGAACTCTTTTTTAATAATTGGAAGAAACTTCTTATTATTATTTTTCTCCTCTAATTTTAATTAGGAATTTCTTAAATGATATCTTCTTATTTTTTTATAGATTTAACTCTAATTGGCTCATAGTTTGAATATAGATTTTATATGTATCATGATCTTGGATCATTATTTGATGCATGAGAATCATAAAGGATATTGATATGGTGATTACCATTCCCATTTATTTAGAAAATTAAATGTATATATTCTATTATGATAAACCAAGAGGTTTTAGGATTTTTAAATTATGAGTACTCCCCTTGGCTTTAGGGTTTTGTATAATCTTAGATTCCTTTTAAGAGTGAAGATTTAATAGCTAAGCATATTGCCTTATGTATATAGTATTGGCTGAAATCTCCCTTTTTAATAGAAGTTATAATTAGAGTGTTTTATAGAAGTGAATTGATAAAAATATACTTAAGCACATATAGTGATGATGGTTGAAATTAACAGAGATATGCTTATGTAATTTGTTATAGGGGAATATTTATATAAATGTTATAGACATCAGATGATGGATCAATGATATGAGATGGATATTATGTTTGATTTGATATTTAGAGTTGATTGCTTACCAAGATTAAATAGGAAAATGATTTATAATGTATAACTATATTTCACAATCTTGGATCTCTAATTGAGGAATTCCTTTCCTAGATATAATACCTCTTTCTTTTTTATCAACATGATTAGTTTGATGGGCTTACTTATTAAAATCTTCTTATTCAATATATCATTCTTCAAAACTTATGGATGAATCCAATGAGTTTGATACAAAGGCACTTCATAGCTTCCTCCTATCCTTGTTTGGTTGTATCTACTATTTTACTGTTGATAATATTCCATCCCACCAGTAGTTCCTTCAAACTCTACTCCCAATCTTCCTTAATCCCCATCACTATTCTTTCTCTAAAGTAAACTATCCTTAGAGATGAATACACCACTTTTTATGACTCTATGATATACTAGCTTTAGTTGAATAGCACCATCTTATACTTACTTAACTCTTATGACTTACACTTCAATCCCTGAATTATATTTATGTGGTTTGCCAAGACTTCTCTAGGATCACTTATCTTTACCAAGGTTCCAATCATGTTCTACCTACCAATATTATCTATACTAGATACAAGCATTCCATGTTGGTGACCAGAACATTATCATTATAATACTTTAATCATTTACTACTGAAGTTCTTAGTTAGTTAAGTAGGGCTTTATCAATCCTACCTTTTATTGTCTGGAAATTATCTTCTTAATATCTTATATTGGATTAAGGTTATTAATGGACTATGCCCTCATTAGAAGATTTGAGTAGATGCTCTGGTAAGATCAAATAATAGATCAAAGACTAATAGTTAAAGAAGTTGTGAATCAATGGGGAATTATCCAACATTGATAAACAATAGATATTGAGATAAGTTCCATAAAGATTGATATGGGAAGAATGATATATATATAGTGGATGATCTTGACTTAATCACTTTCCAACTCCAACTCATCAAAAGTGTTTTTAAGGTTAGGTGTTACTATGATTCTCAGAATGTATGCAGATGGAATTTAAGATATAATTGTTCCCTTCTTATTGTTTGTTCTATATCCTTAACTTGGTACTTATGAGTGATTATAATGAATACTACAATATGATCACCTAATGATCAATATAATTCACATTGTATTAGGGTTTAACTTATGGTACATTTGATCTACCCTTAGATCAAATCTCTCTTACCTAAAAATGAGATTTTAACAAAGGTCTAATTGAAACTCATCGCAGTCAACTTGATGATCTACTTCAATTCCATCAAGCTAAGAGAAGCTTCAACCAATTTGTCAAGTTTTGTTTAAAAGCGCGAAAATTACTCGGAGTTTCTATGCGTGAAGGCAATGCACACATCTGGGTTCAACTTATTTCTAGGCTCTAATGTTGGGATGTTACATTATACCTATATGGTATATGTTGTAATGACTTTGTATTATTATGATATTGTAATGTATAATATGTGAAATGCATATTTGGATTTTATTTGGATTTTCATTGTGTGACTAGTTCTGTGCGTAAAGTCGAGCTCAGAACACATGTGCATGATGTAATTATGAGTATTCGCTTTTTGTGCAGGACTAGAGGGTCATGGATACGGGTGTAGAGACCAAAGCTGAATAGCAGCAGATGGAACGTGAGGCCAAGGAGAAGGCCGATGCAGATGCAGCAAATCGGGGAACGTTACCACCACCACCATCAATGAGGTTGTTAATGGAGCAGAACTTTATGCAGTGTATGCAAATGATGCAAGAGACCCAGAACAAGTTCATGGGAGATCTGCTAGGACGAGCTGGAAATCAGAGGGCACCTGAAGGTGGAGGAGTGAGTCTTTCTGACTTCCAGAATGCAAGGCCGTTACCTTTTGCATCAGCTCCTGAACCAATGGGTGCAGAAGATTGGCTAGCAGATACAGAAAGAAAGCTGAAGACTGTAGGTTGTAATGATGAGGAGAAATTGAGGTATGCAACTCATCTTCTGACTGGACCTACAGCATCATGGTGGGAAAATCAGTTAGCCATGCAACAGCCAGGAAGGGAGTACACCTAGGAGGAGTTTAAATAGAGATTCCGTGAATATCATGTTCCGGAAAGTGTTATGGAGTTGAAGCGGAGAGAATTTGAGGAACTTCAGCAGGGATATACTAGTGTCATGAAGTATATCCGGGAGTTTAGTCAACTGTCTCGTTATGCTGAGGAAGATGTTAACACAAAAGAGAAGTGGAAGAAGCGTTTCCTGTGTGGGTTAAATCCATTTGTGAGGATGCAGTTAAGGTTGGCTAATAAGCAAACTTATCAGTAGTTGCTAGATGCAGCTATCACTTTCGAAGATGACTACAAGAATGTCCAAGAGGATAGGAGGAAGAGAGCCAAGAAGGAAACCAAGAGAATTCAGGCAAGTAAACCTAAACCCAATCTGGAGTTCAAACCTCGGAATAAGGCCTATGGTAATAATAACAATAACAAGGGAAGTGGTGGAAATCAATCCAATCCTAGGAGGAATGTTATTTGTAACAACTGGAATTCCAGGGCAATTCCGGAGGGAATGCAAAAAGATTATAGTAATCTGTTACGGTTGTGGTCAGAAGGGGCATATCAAGCCCGACTGTCTGAGCAAACCACCAGGTGGTTGGCCTACCAAGGGAGGAGGACAAGCCTATGGAGGAAATGGACAGCCCAATCGAGGAGGAAATAATGTCAAGAACAACAATGGCAAGAGGAACAACCCTACTGGGAAGCTGAATTGCGCAACCCTAGAGGAGGTGGATAATTCGGAGCATGCAGTGATAGGTACGCTCAATATCCTTACCAATCCCAACAAAGTTCTATTTCATCCTGGTGCAACTACCTCATTCATTTCTAAAGAATTATGTGATAAATTCGGGATTAGAAGGGCAACGTTAGAAAACCCTATGACCGTAGTTACGACAGGGGGAAATGTGATTGTACGCCATATTAAAAAAGATCAGGTTATCTCGATCTTTGGTTGTACATACTTTGCAGACCTTTACGTGATTCCTTTGAAGGGAATTGCAGTAGTGCTGGGAATGGACTGGATGATGGAACATGGGGCTCAGATAAATTGTGAGGAGAAAACTGTCTCAATAAAAACTCCAAGTGGAGCAAGAATAGTGTATCAAGTACATAAGCACAGTCATATCATGGTGGATCTGCAGTTGAACTCAATGAAAGAGGTCAAATTGGAAGATGTGCCTATAGTAAATGAGTTTCAAGATGTTTTTTCAGCAGAGCTACCTGGGATGCCACCAGATCGGGAAATAGAGTTCACTATTGATCTAATTCCCTGTACAACACCAATAGCTCAAGCACCCTATAATATGGGACCAAAAGAATTAAAAGAACTCAAAGATCAAATTGATGAGTGAGCCAGAAAAGGGTTTATTCAGGAAAGTGTATCCCCATGGGGAACACTAGTGATCTTTGTGGATAAAAGGGATGTAGAAGGATGTGTGGAGACTACAGAAATCTGAACAATGTTACCATAAAGAATAAGTATCCTTTACCAAGGATTCAAGATTTGTTTGATGAAGTGAAAGGAGCCGGAGTATTTTCAAATATCAACTTAAGATCTGGATACCATCAGATAAAAAATAAACCGTAGGATGTTCCAAAAACAGCATTTATCTCAAGATATGGACACCATGAGTATCTGGTAGTACCATTTGGTTTGACCAATGCACCAGCAATATTCATGAATCTGATGAACAAAATCTTCATGCCATATTTGGATAAGTTCGTCATAGTCTTTATTGATGATATTCTGATATATTCCAAGGATAAGGAAGAGCATGCTGGTCATCTGAGAATAGCATTGCAGACTCTAAGAGAACATAAACTCTATGCTAAGTTCAGTAAGTGTGAATTTTGGCTAGATGAGGTAGAATTCCTCGGCCATGTGATCAGTAAAGATGGTATTGCTGTAAATCCATCCAAAGTTCAATCAGTACTAGAATGGACTGCACCAACCAATGTGAAACAAATTCGAGGTTTCTTGGGGATGGCTGGTTACTATCGGAGATTCATTGAAGGTTTCTCCAAAATAGCTGGACCAATGACTAAATTGTTAAGAAATAATACACCATTCAATTGGGATGAGAAGTGTGAAGCAAGTTTTTAGGAGTTGAAGACTAGGTTAACCACAGCTCCAATCTTAGCAGTTCTGGAAACAGGGAAAGACTTTATAGTATACTGTGATGCTTCTATGGAAGTCTTGGGTTGTGTGTTAATGCAAGATCGGAAAGTGATTTCTTATGGTTCAAGACAACTGAAACCACATGAAGTCAACTATCCAACTCATGATTTAGAGTTAGCAGCAGTAGTCTTTGCGTTGAAAGGATGGAGGCACTTTCTTTATGGAGCCAGATGTGAGTTATACACTGACCATAAAAGTCTTAAATATTTCTTCACTCAAAAGGAGTTGAATATGAGACAGAAGCATTGGTTGGAACTAATCAAAGATTATGATTTAACAATCAACTATACTCCAGGAAAAGCAAATGTTGTAGCAGAATCTTTAAGTCGTAAAAGTGCAGATATTCAGCCTAGCAATCGGGAGCTACCAAAAGACTTACAAATGGACTTGGAAAGATTAGAGCTTCAATTCATTAGAACATAGGTTCTTGGAGGATTAGCTACTATGCAAGTAGTTGCAGAGCAGGACAGTGATCTTAAGCACGAAATTTTTAGACATCAAGCAAAATATCCTTTCATTGCTGAGGAAATTTGGAGGACATCTCAAGGGAAAAAATCAGTTTTTTGCCTTGGAGATTATGAGTCTTTGTGGTTCCAAGATCGTCTTTGTGTTCCAGATGTGACTAAGATTCGTGATGTCATACTTAGAGAAGCACATGAAACACCATTTTCTATACATCCAGGAAGTACTAATATGTATATCGATTTGAAAGAATTATTCTGGTGGAATAACATGAAAAGGGACATTGCTAAATATGTGTCAGAATGCCATACTTGCCAAAGGGTGAAGGCTGAACATCAAAGTCCAGCTGGACCATTGCAACCTTTGGAAATTCCTGAATAGAAATGGGAGGAAATTGGTATGGACTTCATCACATGATTGCCCATGACACCTAAACGGAAGGATATGATATGGGTAATTGTGGACAGACTCACTAAAAGTGCACATTTTATTCCGGTAAATCAGAAGGATAATGCCAAAAAGTTAGTAGAAGTTTACATCAAAGAAATAGTAAGCAAGCACGAAGTGCCTAAAAAGATCGCAACTGATAGGGGATCAGTGTTTACTTCCGCATTTTGGAAGCAATTAAATGAAGCACTTGGTTCAAAGTTAGATTTTAGCACAGCTTATCATCCAGAGATAGGAGGTCAAACAGAAAGAACAAATCAGATACTAGAAGACATGTTAAGGGCTTGTGCATTAGATTTTGGAGGTACATGGGAAGATCATCTACCATTGGCAGAATTTTCCTACAATAATAGCTATTAGAGTAGTCTGAAGGCAGCTCCATATCAGGTTCTGTATGGAAGAAAATGTAGATAAGCAATATGTTGGTATGAGCCTAGAAGCAGCAAAGAATTTGCGCCAGACTATATCAAGGAAAAACAAGATATCGTTGATAAAATCAAGGATAGACCGAAAATATCTCAGATTAGGCAGAAAAGTTATGTTGATCAAAGTCAAAGATCATGGCATCCAGAAGTGGGAGACATGGTATATTTGAAAGTAAGTCCAATGAAATGGATTAAAAGGTTCGGAGTTAAAGGAAAATTGAGTCCAAGATATATCAGACCATTCAAGATACTGAGTCAGAACAGGACTATAGCTTATGTTTTAGAGTTACCATCAAGATTGGCTCAAGTTTATAATGTTTTCCATGTGTCACAACCACGTAAATGTTTGAAAGTCCCGGATGATGCAATCACACACCAAGAGATAGAATTACAAGCAGACTTGACCTATGTTGAAAAAACCTGTAAAATTTTGGAAGAAAACTAGAAAATGTTGAGGAACAGGGAAATCAAATACGGCAAGGTACAGTGGGAAAATCACCCTGAAAGGGAAGCCACTTGGAGAGAAAGAAGATGATTTAAGAAAAGCCAATCCAGAACTATTCAGGTACACTTCACCAAACTTCGGGACGAAGTTTAATTTAAGGGGGGGGAGTCTGTAACATCCCAGCATTTAGGAACCAACGAAGGGTAGATTTAGGAATCTATGAAATTGCATGCATTCATCTATAAAAATGTGGGTAATTGTTTTTGCCAAATAAAAATCTAAAGTGATCAAAGTTTCTTTCACTCTTTAAGATTAGGAATAGCCTTGGAGAATGATCGTTATAAACTTTGATATGATCTTTGTGGGTTAGTGTGTTTTGGGAAATGAAATTTTGAATTCAAACTTGAGTATTGGATTTATAATTTAAAAGGATTTAGAATTATGTTTGAGTGATTTGATTTAATCAAGAATTAGCAATTAGTAACTAAAATTTTAAATAAGATGAAATAATCAAGAAAAAGAGTATTCATCCCATATCTTTATTCAATAAATGAGTTACAAAATGTAATTAAGAATCTTTACAATAGTAAATGAAATAAAATAAGAACCTTTATATATTGAATAATATTACAATCTTTATTACAAAGGATAAAATAAAGATTATAAAAGAATAAAATAAATATTACAAGGAGCTATCTATAAAGAAAAGGAAAACCTAATCTAAGTCTTGAATCTTCAAGTCTGGTACCTGCAAAACAAAACACAAACTAAAAGAAAGAAAGTTAAGGATTAAAATATGTTACTCAGTATTGACAGTGAGTTGCACTTTTCAAACTTTACATCACAGAGTAAACTTTAAGGGGCAAGTTTTACCAATATGAAAGAACGAAATCTTTCATAATCTTAAGCCACAAGTAAAATAACCCCAAACAGCAAGAAGGGGCAAGTTTCACCAGACAGGTAAAAGTAATCAGCTAGAAGTAACTTTCAATCCCTGAACATATCCACAAGGTGCAGCAGGCACACAAGCAGCACACACACCTAAATGCATGGTGTGTGCTGTCAGCACAACAACAACAGCTCTTACAAACAAAACTAATCAGCACAGCCGTGGGAAGCAACCCCAACACCATTTCCTTGTTCATACACAAGCACAACAGCCAAACCAAACCAAACCAATCTAGATCACACCAACCACACCCTTGATCATATCACCAAGATGCTGACATAAGGAGAGGGTAGATCAGGTAGATAGCAAGAACAAGGTCAAGCCAACAGGACTAGGAGGTGGAGAGCTATATCAAGGACAAGTCCAGGAGCTGGAAGTAGCAGGAGGAGCATCAGGAGAAGCACCAGATCAGGCTAGCCACACAACCACAAGATCAACAAGTTTCAGCCCAAACAACTCCACTATTGTGGTGAGTAGAAAAAATACCATCACATGATTTATCTGTCAAAGCTAGACAAGCATTCATGAGATGTCTCATACTCAAATTCTCAGAAAACACCCAAGTGGGGTGAGTCCATCATTGAAGTTTCTAAACACTAAAAGCAATCAGAAAACTATATAGATCTAACTAGGATCTCAGAACAACATCATTGATCCTAGCTATCAGGCTATAACTTAAATTCCAAGAATGAATATAGCTAAGATCTGAACTTCTAGGCACATCTCTTAAACCGGAGTAACACCTTAGAATTTCATCTTATGGATCCATATAGCTTATCAAGCCTACAAATCATTTTTCCCAACTTGACTCAGGAATCAGTAGCTGGTATCACTACCAGAACAAATCCATGAGAAACAACAAGATAAGGGTCTAGTCCCTAAACCTCAGACCAACATCATAGGCTTTAGGGATTTAAGGAAAGAAGTTTCCACTTATATCTGATGCCAAGCTAATCTTAAGCTTAAACAAAATCAAGCCAAGTAATAGAACCTAGTATTGTCTGCCATATTAGGATGGTGTCACAAGAACAGCTTCTAAACTAAGTAGAATAGGAAGCTAGCTTTCACAGATACACTTACAGCCAACTATAAATCATTTTCCTGATACTAATCACAGGAATCATTTCCAGGAATATTCATATACATAACATCACTGTAAGAGACAAGTTAATCTCAAATTGTATATGAATCTATAAACCAACAACTATATATACAATGACTTCATCACTCAAAAATCATTGTCAATAACCAAGTAATGACAGTGGTGAGTTACCAAACCACTAGAATCTCCAAGTAATGATTCTAGATTAACATTATCATTTGAACCATATCAAATTCACCAGTGGAATCAATCTGGTAAGCCACTAGCCTCACCAAAGCTAACCATAAGCAGTAATCCACAACAAATAACCACTCATCATGCTTAGGGATCATCAAAACATGATCCAAATCATCAGATATTTAATCAACAGAGGGATATGAACCCTGAGCAGAACAAACAACCCTAATCAGGACATGACCACTAGCCAGGCGTAGCCACTACAAACACATAGCATTGGGTGGACTAGCACAGAGGACACAAGGCTAAGAAAGGATGACTTACTAACGGTTGTCGCTGGGGGCGAGCAGAGGAAGCAGAGGATGTCGACGAGCACGGCGGCACGGGGAGCACCCCAAGGGGGCTCTGCGACCCACACCATGCCAAGGCGGCGACCACATCCACGCCTGAAGGCGAGGAACACCACCACATCACATGTGAGCAGGGGCGGCGATAGCACCACCCCAAACCCTAGGGTTCGGGACGAAGCCGGTCTGGCCACAGGAGGGCTCCAGATCCAAATCGAGTTGGACAGGAAGGTAGAGCGGGGTCAACAACCACCCTATACATAAAACGGCGGCCGGGGAGGTCCATGGCGTCGTGAATCGCCGGCGGTGGCATCGCCGACCACGGGGTCAGAGAAGGAGAAGAAGAGAGATGAGAATGAGAGAGTGACAGAGAGAGTGTGGGCTGGATGGGCCAGGACCTCTTCGGGGAGTCATTTGGTTCTGCCCAATTGGGCCACAAGGGCCCAATAAACCCAACACAGTCAGCCCGAAGACCTAAAGCCAGTTTTTAATAAATAAGAAAAGACCAAAATGCCCCTGAATTTAAATAAATTCTAGAAAATCAAATAAAAATCCAAAAATTATAAATAAAATATTTTTGGATTCACAATAATCCAAATTATCAAAATAAATTAAGAAATAAAATTTTAGGCACATAATTTTTATTAAGAATTTTGTAATATATATATTACTTATGGAATTTTATAAAATTAAAAAAAGATGATAAAAATAAATAAAAATCACTTTTATTATATACCAATATTGTAGTATTTTATAAAAATACTAAATAAATATTTAATATCATTTTTTGGTATTTAAATTATAATTCTTAAAGGAATTATTAAATAAATAAAATTCATATAAAATGAAATAAAATAAAAGAATACAATATTCAATAAATATTAAAAAAATAATATTTATAAATTCTTTATTATTAAAAAGAATTTTTATAATTTAAAATAATGGGGGAAAATACACACCAAATTAAATGATGCATTACATTTTTTTGCATAATCATTTTGCTTCTTTAAATATTGTCCTTACCGGGAAATAATGATGTTTTGTAGACATAGAAGCTCAAGGTCCAATGCAAGCATCCGACTTCACTACCTTGCAATCACAAGGCAAGTTCATCACTTGCTCATGTCCTTTGAAGAGTCTTTATCAAAGTATTTGCAAATTGTGTGTTATCATATATACTCCAAAGAAAGAAAATATTATTTTCACAAATAAAGAAATCTTAGATATCATCCTAAGTGATGATATAATGGAGCAATAGAACTTAGGGTTCTATTTGCAACAGTGATGATCAATTAGGGACTTAATAACCCATTCTAGCACCGTATATCACGCGTTAGCCATGAGATTTGGAATGGGACAGAGAAGTCAGCTATATCTTCTTCCTCTCGCATGTAGCCGGATGTGCAGGTCATGGATGTTATCCTCGTAGCGTGCATATTAATTGGTAATTCATAGAGGATATGCAGCATATGGGTGGGAGCCCTCAACGTCCCACGATAGTTTTGACATCTAACGGTCTGTACAAACCATTGTAGTAGTTCAATATGTGGGAATGGTGTACAACAAGGAGGCATGCGAGGTCGCGAAGGGGACAGTGATTGGCTTGGATCACCTACTGGGCCCCACATCATGGAATTGTGGACGGGAAAGTACGCCCGGTTGTGCAACAAGGAGTTGATCTCTCATGGGTAAAGTAACGCACCTCTGCAGAGTGTAAGAATTGTAACTTGTTACTCCCTGTTCTGGGAAGGAGCTGCGAACGCGGCAGGAAAGGAACTCCATGAAAGTTCTGGTTAACCTGTGAAGGCTGGTGGTCATAGATTTTTATAATAAAATCAATCTTTCAAGAAATATTTACAAAAACTGCATAGTACCAAAGACTTATAGTCTGAGGTGGTAGTTAGAGCATCAAACTACCCACCTTGCATATAATGAACTTGCTGGGTAATGCTGTTACTCATCCTTTCCTTTGGTTCCTTGCTTAGACTCTGAGGATCCCGAAGATACTCCAATGTATGCATCCGAATGCCAAGAAGATGTGTTCTACGAGGAGCCTGGCCTATTAGGAGGTGTTGAAGGAGTGGATTACGAAATCCGCTATGGTGTCGATGACAACGAGTCCAACTAAGTATCCTAGTTAGTAGTAACCGACGGAGCCGAGCAGCATGAACCATATAGAATAAGCTGCTGAGCTCAACTCCTAGTTGGAGTTGCTACTTTTGAATTCCACTGAAACACTTTATATTTTGGTTTGTAAGTTGAATCCTTTTGAAGTCTTGTACTTCTGTTATTATAATAATAATGTGTGAATGTTTGTAATATGGACCCGCAATGTTTCTGTTGTACCACTCTGAGGGATGTGATATTTACAGAACGGTGTTCTGTGGATGTCATGTCACGACTATAGTGTACTGCACATGCAGTGGTATGCTGGGTCACCGCATGGTGGCACCACAGGGCGGAAGAAGATGGAGCAAGCTAGGTGTGGTGATGCGTCCACGTGCAGAATGATACTGGGGGAGATGGCACTGGTGCTGGCTCGGTCGGTGGTCCACGAAGAAGGCGTGGTGGATTGGGCAGCCACAGTGAGTGCGAAGGCCACGCCTGGCGAGTACGTCATCGACATCGAGGCCCAGTAAGCGTGGAGGCCATCTCGGATGAAAGGGCCACCGTAGGGCACCGTCTGGTGGTGTATGGCATCCTCACACTCCAGTTGTAGGAGGCCAACCCAGTAGAGCTCGTCTAGCCATCTAGGGTCTTGCTGGTAGATAGCCGGCAGCAGGGGTCGGCGGTGGGCAATGACCTCCCGCAGGTCATCGCGGGTGAGCAAGGGTGTGACGGCATTGCCGCCATGGGTGATGTTCCACCCGCCTGGCAGGCACTAGTCCGGTGGCACGAGGAGGTTAACCTCGTATAGGACATTCGCCTCGTCAAGCGTGAGGTTGTGCGACCTCCCACCACCGCTCATGATGGCGTCGTCCTCGTGGTCATTGCATGGCATGGTTGGTCATCGGAGGAGATTGGATGAGGAGTACAGGATGATAGGGGAATGGGTGGGTGTGCGCCAGTGAGAAAGGGGAGGAGGCCTTTTGTTGGCGCTGGGGTGGTAGGCCAAATGGCCACTACGCAATTAACTTCGGCTCGTTGGGGGATGATCCGTCACACGGGGCATTGGCGTCGGTATTTAAAACCAGCCATCACGCCGGCATTGGCACCGGTGTTTGAAACCGGCAAAGATCCACACGAACGCGTAAGAGAACTACACAGGATCATTAATTACATTGATCGGCTGCATTGAGTGGTTGTCAACTGGGCTAGGTACGAACAAAACCCAGCTCGTTCGACGTGTCTTGAGCTATAGAAAACCTCCGCCCGACCCCTAATTACCGGAGGCGGTAAGGGCATCTCCATCGGGCTGACACAAACTACCGACCCAAACGGTCCAATTTTGTCCATTTGATCGGACAGTGGATGATGGTTGTGAAATATAGCCATCCACATCCACATTTAAACTATATATTACTCATACTTTTGATGAAATATCTCTCTAAATCCTTTCACTAATGCCTAATGATCAAAGCGGTATGCAATCTTGTATTTGTATTTTTCCCTGCGTAGGTAATGACGTTTGATGATGGGAATCACAACATTAAAGTCAAAGATACAAGATTTCCAACAACCTAAAGAAACCAGGGGTCGTGAAGAGGAACCAGAAGGTTTAACGACCAACTATACGGCGGGAATAAAAATTCCGGCCATATAGTTTCCACCAACACAGCTAGGTCAAACAGAAAAACTTTCGTGAAGGGGCCCCTATATAAAGAGACCTCTCATGACGAGAAAACATAGAGAGACGAGAGATAGGACACAGAAACCACAACAATAAAGGGTCGTCAAAGGAATAGATCTAGATCCAATCTCCAAACCCTTCTCCACCACCATAGCCATAGTCCACCACTTGTAATAGTAGATCTCATCTCCAATTGGTGACATTGTAAGACTATTCCTATTGATCTCATGATTTCCAATACAATTTTTATGATTGTTGATCTCATCTCTATGTGTGAATAATTCTCCTTGGGCTAAGGGCTTCAGCCTAGCCATGTAGTTGGTGCATGTTATTTATCATAGATGGGATCGTGTATTAGTTTGCATGACATGATAATTATTGTATCCTCTCTTGCCTCAATCTAAGGACTTGTCAGGTACCCAATACCCCGAGGATTGAGCCAGGTATAAGCGATGGCGGAGGCAATAGCATTTGCGGATGCACTACCCACATATAATTATCTTTCTCTAACAATTACATGTGTACTTTATTATTATCTTTTATTCCCATTAGATGTTTTGCAAAACTACAGGTGAAATCGAATGCCCTAGGCCCTCTCTCTCCATCATTGACAACAACAAAAGATTGCAAACTCTTGGTCCGGTAAAACACTAAAAGAATTCTAAAACTCCTGAAGGTCCATTAAAGTAACTTCACTACACTCTCTGCTTACCGAGGATTCGATAACCTAGGTCTACTAGGGAAAAGGAGCTATACTACATCCGTAATCCGGATTGAAGGTATCAACCCTTTTTCTGGAACCATTGTCGGGGAAGCAATAGCTATCCTGGTAAGGTTATTAGGAACTTGCTAGTTTTAATTCTTGTTTTTAATTTTGTTAGTTTCTTTAAGTCTTAATTTGAAAATCAAAGAAATTAGTTAGCCTTTAAATTCTTGTTTTTACTATCATAAGTTTTTGTTTAGAAAACCCAAAAACATAGGTACTATGGCTGAAAAGAAACTTGGGGAGTTTGCAACTCCCAACAATGATTATTTGCGTACTCCTATTACCCAGCCAACAATTAGTGCTGAGGATTGTGAAATTAAGCCCTACCATTTAAGTTTGGTTCAACTGAATCAATTTGGAGGCTCTGCTGCTGAGGACGCAGGTATGCACTTGAACACTTTCACTGAAATATGTGATATGATGCGCATTAAATATGTTGACCCCGATGCGGTCAAGATGCGCTTATTTCCTTTCTCTCTTAGAGGAAGAGCAAAATAATGGTTGCTATCTTTGCCTAGAAATACTATTGCATCATGGGTAGAATGTACTTATTTATTCATGACTAAATTTTCCCACCTGCAAAGACTATGCAACTAAGATCTAATATTACTGGTTTTAGACAAGAAGAGTGTGAGCCACTAGCGCTTGCATTGGAGAGAATGAAAGAATGCATGAGAAACTGTCCCAGCCATGGGATGGAAGATTGGTTAATTCTCCAATTATTTTATAATGCTCTTAACCCTGTTGAAAGGATCGTATGGGCGCCTAGAGGGGGGGTGAATAGGTGCTACTTCAAATTTTCTTCTTTCTCAAATTAAGGTTTGAAAAGAAAGGTAAATTCTCTAGATTATGCAACTAAGGTGAATTTACCTATATGTCAAACAAGCACAAGCTATCACAACACTAAGCAAGAACAAGTAAGTAAAGTGTGGTAAAGCATAGAAGTAACCAATGTGGTGGACGAGGAGACACAAGGATTTGTTTCCCATAGTTCATTCCTTTTGAGGGGAAGTACGTCTACGTTTGGAGAGGGGGTGGTTTCAAACCACCAACTCCACGAGAGGCCTCCCTTGTTCTACGATGAATCTCACCCCAACGGGATCGATTCACCTTCCACTATATCGGCAACCATCGAGGTGGAAGTCGGCACCTTTACAACAAGTTCGGGGCACACATCCACAACTTAATTGGAGGCTCCCAAATACAAGCAAGCTATCAAAACAATCAAAGACAAGCTTGTAAGAACCAAATCTAGAACTAGGGTTTCCAAAGAAAAACACTAGAGCAAGGGGCCCTCAAGTGAATGAGGGGGAAATGAAGATCTCTCTTGGTGAAGTAGTAGATCAACGGCTCCTCCTTCGATTCTCCAAAGATCAATGACTTTGGATGGTTGAGTGAAGAGATTTTGGCGATTTGGTGGCTCAAATGGATGGGATGTTCTTAAATGAGACAAGCAACTTTTCCCAAGATAGGTGGAGGGGCATTTATAGCACTTGGAGAAATCTGCCCGTTGGGCATTAAATGCACTGGTACTATCGGTACTCAAGCGGTAGTACTGGACACAACTGGTACTACCGGTTAGGTACCGGGTATGCGCCACATGGTTGAGCCAGCCTCAGTCGCCGCCGGACCAACCAAGCGGTGCTACCGCTAAGCGGTAGTACCGGTCCTGAGCAGCGGTACTATCGGTCGCGGTGGTAGTACCGGCTGCAGGTACTGGTTGGTACTGAGTGGGAGGGAGAGCTCTTGTCCTCCCTCCGTGTTTCCCGGTACAGCCGAGCGGTACTACCGTGGTCAAGCGGTAGTACCACTTGGTGCAAGCGGTACTACCGGTTGGGGCGGTAGTGCCGCCCCGTGGTAATAGGTGGTACTGACGATTGACGAAACCTTTCCTTCTCAATCAGAGCGACCGGTACAAGGAATCTGTAGTATCGGTGCCAAGCGGTAGTACCGGTTGTAACTTCTGATACTACCGGTCAGCACTGGTGACTTTGGCAAGTGCCAATTGTGGGCAATGCATTTTTAGTGCCACAACCTTAAAGTCCTGAGATACACTTAGCGCACGATTAAACCGATAGGTGTGTTATCATGAAACATCAAAATCATGAGGATAGGAAGTGCACTTTCAATCTCCCCCTTTTTGGTGTTTGATGACAACACACCTTTGCAAGATAATATTAGGAAGATATCATGGATTTTGGAAAATAGATACGGAGCTCCCTTGGATGAATAGGATCAATCCTCCCCCTCTATTTTACCAACCCAACAAGAGTGCACAAATAGAGATAATAGCATTTGAACTCATACCTTTGCACAATAACTTGTGATGAGAAAAATATTAGCAATGGATAACGCATATCATCACAAGATGGATCCTTGAAATACCCACATAGTTTCAACATACATAGCACGAGTAGTTCCCAAATATTTAGTACATAGAGTTCACACATAATATGAGGCAAATAAAGTTCACGAGCAATTAAAAGATCAAAGCAAGAATGAGCTTGTGACTTTCCCATGCAACACCCGCATGCCTAGGTGCACCTTCTCCCCCTTTGGCATCAAGACGCCAAAAAGGGACAAGAGCAAGACTAACGCCCCGAAAGTCAATCCCCATCATCATCATAGTCGTCCTCATGGGTTGGTGGAGCACGGTACGAGGAAGAGACATCATCATCCCAGTGGATGTGCTTGGAGATCCATTGGTCTTCTGGAGTGATGTTGTTCTCGGAACCCGTGGAGGTGGTCAATCCTTGAGCTTCCATCATTTCTTTCTGAAAAGCACAAGCTTTCTTGGCATAGACATGAGCCTCATACATGCGCTTTTGATTGTCAACTTGGAAGAAAAACACATTCTTGAGCTTGGCCTCAATACTCTTTGCCTATGATGGTTGGGCATTCTTGCGACAGGAGACAACATAATCTGCATCACGACCACTGTCAGCATCATCAGAATCACCCTCAATCACATTGCCATCTTCATACACGTCATCACCCTCCACATTGCGAGGCTTAGCATGCTTTTTGATCTTGAGGGCCTTGGACTTGTGCACAACTAGAGGACGAGAGGAAAAGGTCCTGGAAATGGGAGGACACTTGGCAACAATGAGAGCCATGATGTAGGGAGCAAATGGGGGAACCCTCCGGGAGTTAGCCGCAGCGACCATCTCATTCCATATAAAGTCCATCACATCAAGAGGGGTGTCGGAGTCGTAGTTGAGAAAGGTGTTGAGCAACAAATCAATAGAATATCCATGAATCTCATCTTTGTTGCCCGCACGAGGAGCAACGGTCTCACAGAAGATGCGGTGAAGAATGTCATAAGTGGGGAGAAGATCCTTGATCTTGCCAACAACACTACGGCCCCGGATATAGAGAGGGGCAAGAACCTCCTTCTTGGAGGGGTGCTCATGCATGTGGCAACGAAAGCTAGAAGGAATGTCACAGCCGCGATCTTCATATCCCAGAATTTCAGGAAATTCAGCAAGAGTGGCCTCCTTAATTGCACCTTGAGTCATCCAAGTGTTTTCCGAGTTTTGTTTGTTGAGAAGTGAGCAGTGGCATAAAACCGAGCAATGAGAAGAGGCTCATAATCATGCTGAAATTCCATAATGGGGGAGCAATCCTAGGTGAGAGCAGATTTCTTTAGCCTCAGCAAAATAATCAAGATTTTTGTTGATGTGTTCCATATCAATCCACAGATGTGGCACAACCATTTGAACATTCTTCAGAAGGATTTCCTTGTATACGCGCTCTTGGAAGTTGTTGTAGAACAGACTATCTTCCCTACCCTCATCACGGGCATGGCCATAGGGATTGTCAACCCTCAGGGAGTGGAACTCAGAATCAGATATATCAGATAGTAACTTTGGCCTTGAGCTAAAACTCTTGGAGCGCCCCGAGGAAGGGGGACGAGGAGGGGGAGCACTGCCACGACCAGCAGACCGCTTGGTAACCCCCTCACGATCCTCACATCCACCTCGAGAAGCAGGAATCTTCATGCGACGGCTAGGATAAGGCATGACTTCTTCTTTTTCGGACTCCATCTCTTCCTCTTCAATCTCATGAGTTGCCTTGGAGCGTTTATGAGAACCCCTAGAACCACCTGCACCTGTGATAGCAAGAGGGAGAAAAGTAGGGGGTAAGGGCACAAGAACCCAAAGCAAACCCAAAAAGAATCCAAGCTTTAGAGAAGTGGTGTGGTCAGTTGGGACCGATACTACCGATGCTGGGAGTGGTAGTACCGCTCATGAGCGGTATTACCGGACAAATTTTTCGGTACTACCGGTCGGGTGGATACACGCCCAGCCATGGTAGGGCACGGTCCCAAATTGGCCTCAACGCATCCTAAATCAAGGATTCTTCTAGGTAACAAGGAGTGTATAGCGGTACAACCTCAAAATAAGTCACTTTCTTCAAGAATCTAAGCAAGACCTAGACCCAATGAAGAAAACAAGAGTGAGAGGGAGATGAGCGGTTGTACTGGAATCCATGGCAGTGGAGAAGGATCGGGATCCCGCAAGGAGGCCGAATCCGCAGAGGATCCGGTGAGAGGAGGGCGCGACGGGGCTCTGGTGGCGTCAAGAGCTCCGGCGGCGACGGCGATATGTGTGGGGAGTGGGGGTAATGAGGCACTAAAGCCCCCCCCCCCTCCGCACGCGACCAACCTATACCAGAAACGTCGACCTGTAGTACCGGTGCTGGAAGCGGTAGTACCGCTTGCGAGCGGTAGTACCGCTTCAGCAACTGGTAGTACCGGTGACCAGTAGTACCGGACATACGACTGGTAGTACCGTTCCTGGAGAAGTTTCCAGGATACGACCTGGGAACCACCCAAGTCCGGTAGTACCGCTCCTAATCCGGTAGTACCGGTGCCACCTGGTTCCATAGCCAAGGACAAATGAGGGGTTCGGATTGGATGAGGATTTTTTGAGGAAGTATAAAGGCTTGGGTTGAGATAATCACACTGTGTGAAGCACATGAACTCTGAAATAGGGATAAAGATATCAAAAACCAAAGGAGAGTGGATGAAACTAAGATCAACAAATAATCAATAAATGACAAACATGAGTAAACGCCAACCTCTCTAATGAGAGAGGGTGGTGGCCTAGGCCACCATGTTTGAGTATACTCGGCTTGGCACCACGAAGATATATCTTGGGTCCATTACCAAAACTCATCATTTAAGCTCACATATCACAGAATGATATTAATAGGAATGATTTTTAGCGCTTTGGGCATAATTGGGGGAGGGATAGTCCAATCAATTAGGGCCGCACTCCCCCTATATCCATGCCTGCACCTAAACCAAATAAGAGTCAAGACATAGATGAGTATGCAAGGTGATCAAATCAAGCTCCTTGAATCTATGATATTTAGTTCATTCCTCAAATAGCAAAACCTTGCTTCGTCAAGTGGCTTCGTGAAGATGTCGGCAAGTTGATCTTTGGTTGACACATATAATAGATCAGTATCACCTCGAGCAACACGATCTCTAATGAAGTGATGACGAATCTCAATATGCTTTGTCCTTATGTGATCCACCGGGTTGTAGGCAATCTTGATGGCACTTTTATTGTCACACGTAAGAGGCACTTTGTCACAAAAGACGCCGTATTCCTTTAAAGTTTGCCTCATCCATAGCGATTGGGTGCAAGCACTAGCATCTGCCACATACTCGGCTTCGGCGGTGGAGAGAGATATACAATTTTGCTTCTTAGAAGACCAACATACCAAGGACCTACCAAGGAATTGGCAAGCCCCGGATGTTGATTTTCTATCATCCTTATCACCATCCAAATCCAAATCCATGTATCCACAAAGAGCAAATGTTGACCCTCGAGGATACCAAAGACCATAATATGGTGTATGAACTAAATATCGAAAGATTCTCTTGACCGCCATTAAATGGCTTTCTTTAGGATCCGCTTGATATCTTGCACACACACCTACACTCAATACAATATCGGGTCTAGATGCACAAAGGTAAATCAAAGAACCAATCATAGACCGGTATACCTTTTGATCCACTCTTTACCATTTGGATTTTGTTCTAGATGAGTCTTTGTAGCCATGGGAGTAGGAGCTCCATTTAAATCTTGCATATTGAATCTCTTGAGCATATCTTGAGTATACTTGGATTGGTTGAAGAATGTCCCTCCTCTAACTTGCTTGATATCAAAACCAAGAAATACTCTCAACTCCCCCATCATAGACATCCGGAACCTATTAGTCATAAGCTTTGATAATTCATCATTAAAAGCTTTGCTAGATGATCCAAAGATAATATCATCAACATATATTTGGCATACAAAAATCTCCCCATTGACCTTCTTAGTAAAAAGAGTGGGATCGATTTTCCCAACCTCAAATCCACGGTCAAACAACAACTCTCTAAGGTGCTCATACCACGTGCGTGGGGCTTGTCTGAGCCCATAGAGCGCCTTATCAAGTTTGTAGACATGGTTTGGGAAGTTGGGATCCTCAAATCCCGGGGGTTGCTTTACATACACCAACTTATTCAATGGACCATTAAGAAAATCACTTTCTACATCCATTTGTTGCAACTTAGAGTTATGATGTGCCGCATAAGCAAGAAGGATACAGATGGAATCAAGGCGAGCCACGGGAGCATATGTCTCTCCATAATCAATGCCTTCAATTTGAGAGCACCCTTATGCAACCAATCTTGCCTTGTTCCTTACTATAATTCCATGCTCATCTTGCTTGTTCTTGAATATCCACTTGGTGCCTATAACATTGCGGCAATCCTTTGGCTTCTCAACTAACTTCCATACTTTGTTTCTCTCAAAGTTGTTTAGCTCTTTATGCATTGCTTCTAACAAATACGAATCTTCAAGAGCTTCCCACACTTCCTTTGGTTCAATCATGGAGATGTGTGCTTGGTGCTCACTAAACCTCTTCAATTGTGCTCTTGTGGAAATGCCTCTTCTTAGGTCACCAACCACATTTTGTAGATAGTGGTCTCTTAATTCCAACATCCTATCCGTTCTAGCTTCACGATGAGTGTGGATCTCCTTGTTGTTTCTTGGGGGACACTCTTCATCATTTTGGTCCTCGTCTTGACCATCATCTTGACCTTGATCAACATGGGAATCATTCTCTTCATTAAGAGGCAAAGATTGACCTTGGTCTTGATCTGGCACATTTCTAGCATTAAGTTGATCTTGTCTTAGGGCACTTTTTATGGATCTCTCTTGTGTAATTGACTTGGCACCACTTGACATTCTGGAGATTGGAGACTCAATCTCATCCTCACTAGAGTTGTCACCATGATCAACATGTTGAGGGTCCACAGCTTTTCTTTGGCTTGGGTCATTGTCCTCCTTGGTGGATGGAGCTTGTTGATGTTGTGAAGATGAGGGCTCCACTTGAGTAGAGCATAGTTATTCTTGATCCACCATAAGGGGTTCCTCAACGGGGTGGATATATCACACACCCATTCTTCCTATGGCATCCTGAGTCATTTCATCATCTGCATCACAAGCATCAACACGCCCCCCTTAGGGACCATCATATTCTTCGAAGGTCACACTACAAGATTCTATGATGGCTCCAAAGAGCTTATCATAGATTCTATAAGTGTGAGATTCGATACCATAGCCAACAAAAATACCCTCTAATGCTTTAGACTCGAATTTAGACAAACGAACACCTTTTATGAGATATAAACACTTACAACCGAACACCTGGAAGTAAGATACATTGGGATTGTTACCAGTAAGTATTTCATATGGAGTCTTGTTGATTTATTTGTGGAGGTAGAGCCGGTTTGATGCATGGCAAGCGGTGGAGATGGCTTCGGCCCAAAATTTGTATGGAGATTTAAACTCCGCCAACATGGTCCTATCCATCTCAATAAGAGTCCGGTTCTTCCTCTCAGCAACACCATTTTGTTGAGGGGTATATGCAGCGGAATATTGATGTTTTTATCCCCTCATCACCAAGGAAATCATTCAAGGTGTAGTTCTTGAACTCAGTGCCATTGTCTCTTCTTATTATCAACACGGGGATATTGTATTGATGTTGAACCAAGTTGATGAAGTCGATGAAGGTCTTTTGGGTCTCACTTTTCAACTTGAATAAATATACCCATGAGTATCTTGAAAAGTCATCAACAATCACCAAACAATATTTCTTCCCGCCAAGACTTGCATGAGATGGAGGACCAAAGATATCCACATGAAGTAGCTCCAAGATCCTCGCTGACTTGACGCGGTTGTCTGTCTTGTGGGGAGCATCATGCATCTTTCCTAGAACACAAGCCCTGCTAACACGATCTTTGGCAAATGAAATATTTTCTTTTAGTCCAACAATATGGCCCTCCTTGTGGAGACTTTGCAAAGTTCTCGTATTAACATGGGCTAGTCGGAGATGCCATAACCAACCCACATCAGCCTTTTCGAATAAGCACATCGCACTTGTAGTGGTTTGCCCCGAAAAGTCTACCACATACAAGTCATGTTCGACGTACCCAGCGAAAGATACCTTGAGAGACTTGCTCCACATGAGTACCACAATATCATCATCAATAAAGACGGCAAAGCCCATCTTTCCAAGAGCACGGACTGAAAGTAAATTGTAACCAAGGGTCTCAACAATCATGACGTCCACGAGTGTAATATCGTGGACAACCACTACCTTCCCAAAACCCATTACCTTAGACTTTGACTTGTCGGCATATGTCACAGTTATTTGATCATCATTTGGCCTTAAATCCTTGACAATAGATGAGCTTCCGGTCATATGACTTGTGCAACCACTATCAAGTACCCATTTTGACCCGCCGGAAGCATATGTCTACAAAAGATCAAACTAATTTTTAGGTACCTATTTTTCAATGGGTCCTCTTTTGTTAGCAACAAGGGTCTTGGGGACCCAAATAGACCAAGCAATATAACCATCATATGGGACAACATAGTGTGCATACACATCACCATAATAATCACACATTAGAACATAGTGAGGGTTAGCACTTCCTGCAAAATCATCATGAGACATAGTTTTACCACTTGTGGTCATACTATCCACAATGGCCTTGTTTTTCTCTTGTGCGGGCTTGGCCTTCTTATTCTTATTATTCTTCTTCTTGGATTTGGAGACAAATCCAATGCCCCCTTTCTCACCACTAGGCCTTTGCTTACTCAAAAGATCATCAATGGACTTGTTACCTTGTGGAAATGTGGCCTTGGCTAGCTCCCCCTTCAACCTAGCATTTTCTTCAAGAATAGTTGTACTACTAGAAGGAATGAAATTACTAGGTGAAGGAATATTGGTCAATTGTGTTTGAAGCATTTCATGGGACTTTGTGAGTGACAAGAGTTCACTTTCCAAAGCCTTGTGAGCCTTGTTAAGCAAACTAAAGTCATCAGCAAGTTTTTCATGAACCACACCAAACTCAATCTTGTCCTTTTAGCCCTCTTGTATTTAGCAATAGCATGATCACGTTCTTTGATGAGTCTATTAACTATTATGTCATTGGCCTCATCAAGTGAGGAGATTTAATCTCGTCATTGCCCATTGTTATGATCTTGGGTTTTGGAGAAGATGGGGGTACTGGATATCACGGAACGGTTAACAGACAAGCAACCAGGGGACATGAGATTTACCCAGGTTCAGGCCCCCGGAGGGAAAACCCTACTCCTGCTTGTCTGCTCTTGATTATGGTGGAACCAAAAGTTACAGGGGTGCGCAGATGCAATCTGGCGTGGAGGTGCGTATGCGGTGAAAGGAGGATGCCCATCTCGTCGTGCCCTCCTAGCCTTTATATAGAGTTAGGCAGGTCTCGGGCACAGATCGAGTCGGTTACAATTTTAGGGTTCGCCCCTTTGAATATTATTTTTGTTCTAGTCTTGCTCTCCAAGGATCCGAAGATGTCATGGGCTTGGGCCACCCGAAAATATCCACAGGTCGTGTATATTCTTGTGGGCCTTCCTTGGGCTGGACCAGGTATGCTAATGTCATGTAACCGCGAGGTATAACCATGTCAGTATCCCCCGAGTGTTCAGTCGAATCGTAGATTCGGTTGAGGACTCTTCAATCTTTAGGGTGCAACTGTTTCTGTTCATCAGAGAAAAAGAAATGATTTTAGTGTGTAGGGATTGTTGATGCGTGTTCCTGACTCTCCTGGTGGATCAGGGTCAGTTAACTGTCTTAGGACAAAACAACACGATCTTCTTCATACTCGAGTCCCTAGACTCGAATCTGGAATAGATGTTGGCGTAATTCAACTCAGGCCGTTGAGGTCTTATAGGAGTCGAATCCTAGTATTTTTCGAATGATGTACCCAACGCGTCCATCGGGATTTTCATCGCGCCTGTTGGAACGGGTTATTACCAGTAGTGCGTAGTCAGGTGTGTTACCAGGCCATCAGACGGTATCTGTAGGTCTTATCTTTGCATCGCAGACACTGTTGGAGATATGCCCAAGAGGCAATAATAAAGTGGTTATTATCATATCTTCATACTTATGATAAATGTTTACATACCATGCTATAATTGTATTAACCGGAAACATTAATACTTGTGTGATTTGTAAACATAAGAGTCCCTAGTAAAGCCTCTTGTTAAACTAGCTTGTTGGTTAATATATGATCATGGTTTCCTTATCATGAACATAGAGATGTTATTAACAACAGGGTCATATCATTAGGAGAATGATGTGATGGACATACTCCTATAGATAAGCGTAGCATAAAGATCAAGTCATTTAATATAGTTCATTTGTTGTATGCTTTCTGATACATAGTAACCTAATTACTTCGACCATGAGATCATGCATATCACATTTATCAGATGGATGCTTTGATGACATCAAACACCACACCGTAACTGGGTGGCTATAAAGGTGGCATTGAGTGTTTGGAAAGTATTGGTTGAGACACATGGATCAAGAGTGGGATTTGTCCATCCATATGACGGATAGATATACTCTGGGCCCTCTCGGTGAAATGTCATCCAATGAGCTTGCAAGCATGTGACTGGCTCACAAGGGATCACATATCACGGGAACGAGAAAAGAGTACTTATCAGTAACGAGGTTGAACTAGGTATGCAGAGATACCGAGGATCAAAACCTCGGATAAGTAAACTATCGTGAGACAAAGGGAAATTGGTATCGTATGTAAGTGGTTCATTCGATCGCAAAGTAATCGTAGAAATATGTGGGAGCCATATGAATTTCCAGATTCCTCTATTGGTTATTGATCGGAGAAGTGTCTCGATCATGTCCGCATAATTCACGAACCGTAGGGAGACACACTTAAGGATTCGATGTTGTTGAGTAGTTATGGAATGATGAGTAAGAGACCGAATGTTGTTCGGAGTCTCGGATGGGATCCGGGATATCACGAGGAGATCCGGAATGGTCCGGAGAATAAGATTCATATAAGGAAAGTCCTGTTTCGGAGTTGGGGAATGATTCCGGTGTTTTCATCGGGAATGTTCTAGAAGATTCCGGAATGTCTGGCACTCCGGAGGGGAAGGGTACATGAATGTGTTATATCAAGTTGGTATGATTGCATTATGTACTTGGTGTCATCGCTGTACCAAATAGAGGGTTTATTCAAATCCTAGTTTGAAAAGTCAAACGGCTAGTTTGAAAGTCAAACGGCTAGTTTTGGGAAAGAGGAGAAGGAGGTTTGAAACCGACTTGGGGGAGGAGTTCCTCCTCCCACCGCCGGCCCACCTTGGGTCCGAGTTGGGGAGGGACTCCCCTCCCCAGGCGCGCCTCCCTCCACCTATAAGAGGAGGGGCAGGGCTCCCCTCCTAGACACACAAGTTGCCTCCCTCTAAACCTAAACCCTAGCCACAGCCTAGGGATTTCTCCCAAGCCGTCGAGTTAGAGCTTCTAATTGCCCTAGCCACTGGTTTAGCCCCTTCTAATTGGTGTGTCTAAACCCTAGATCACCAAGGCTCTCTCATAGTCCACCATACTCGCTCCGGCAAGGCGAAGCCTGCGAGATCTCCTCTACTTCTTACCACGCCGTCGTCTGCCGGAATCGCGAGAGTGCTACAACCTCCGCTCCTGGAACAAGGGAGAGGAAGGTCTTCATCGAGTTAACGACGTGTGACCCTCTGCGGAGCTGCCGAACGCAGCGCGGAAGGATTGTCTGCGATCTTGAGATCGGGAGTGTACGACTACATCATCCACGAGAATCTGCTCTCGTTAACCGCTTTGGATCTTCGAGGGTTAGTACTCTATTGACTCGTTGCTACAATCTAGTAGATAGATCTTGGCTTGATCATAGATTAGATCTTGATTGTGTGTTCATGCGGTAGAAAATTTTGTTTTCCATGCTACGAACCCCTACAGTGGTATCAGAGCCGTGTCTATATGTAGATCTGTTTGCACGAGTAGAACACAATGGTCATTGTGGGCGTTGATGCTTTTATTGTCGATTGCTTCTTGTGTACTTTGCATCTTGCGGTATGTTGGGATGAAGCGGCCCGGGCTAACCTTACATGACATCGTTCATGAGACTTGCTCCACGCTTGACATGCAACTTGTATTGCATAAGTGGCTTTGCGGGTGCCTGTTTCTCCTAGCATAGTTAAGATCCAATTTACAACGGGTGATTAACAATACTAGTATCAATGTTGTGGTTCTTGTTCGTAAGTTAGAATGACACTTATTGAAAGCCCCAAACCACGTAAAATATGCAAAGAAAGTAGAGGCGTCTAACTTTGTTTTGCAGGGGTGTGCAGTGATGTGATATGGCCATGATTGTGATTATATATGATGTATGCAATGTTCCTTATTGTAAGTCGGCAACCGGCAGGAGCCATATGGTTGTCTTTAATTTCTGTTAAGACTCGCATGTCTATTCAAAGTAGTTGTAATAGTTGAAGCCGGTGGACGACAACCATGGAGAAGCATCATTGACCTTGATGCAATGTCGGTGATGATGGAGATCATGTTCGTGCTAGAAGATGGAGATCGGAAGCACAAAGAAGAAAGGCCATATCATATCACATATTATGAATTGCATGTGATGTTAATCCTTTATGCATCTTGTATTGCTTAGTAGACGACGGTAGCATTATAAGATGATCCCTCATGCACATGAATTTCAAGTCATAAAGTGTTCACCCTTAGTTAGCACCGTTGATAAAGCTTGTTGTTTCGAAGCACCACGTGATGATCGGGTGTGTTAGATTCCGCAAGTGTATACAACATGGGCAAGCCAGATTTGCTCATGTGGAAGCTAAGGTTTGATCTTGACGAGCCTAGCATGTACAGACATGGTCTCAGGAACACAGATCACCGAAAGGTAAAGCATGAGTCATATAGTAGATATGATGAACATGTTGATTGTTCGCCATTGAAGCTATATCAACTCTCGTGATGATCGGTTTTGATATGGTGGATTTGGTTCGTGTGATCACTAAAACAATGTGAGGGATATTGTTTTGAGTGGGAGTTTAACAGCAATATGATTAAAAGTTGAACACTATTTATCATAAATTAACTCAAAGTGAATTTGCATAATTGTTGTAGTCATTGGCATCCGTTTACCACCTTGCGCTTAGTTATAATTGAGATGATAGAACTATAGAATTCTGGTTAGTTACTTTACGAACTGGTATCGTATTGTTTTGAAGTGTTAATCTAAAAGTTTAAAAGTCCTATTGCAAACTTTCAGTAAGTCCCGGTCACTCCATGAAGTTTAATAATTGGTATTAAAACAAGAGTGACAATTCCAAGTGTTAGTGTATAAGTATCATGTTTGTCTCCATGATTCTTGATATTCAAAGGATTGTCTTAATATCAAGGTTATCTAGGATCTGAAAGAGTTGTTTCAGAAACCATGATGTGTGGAAGATATTATGATATCAAAGCGAAGTTTTGGTTGCAACATGACAGAGTATAATATGGCAAAAGTCATGTTCTCATATTTGATGAGAATTTGCAAAGAGTTGGAGACACTAGTTGTCCTAATCCACCAAAAGGTTTTGGATAGCAACATTATACTCATGATTCATCTTTATAAGCTAAAAGTAGCTTGATCATGGATAATTCCATGATAAGGGTGAATATTTGATGTAGGTAAAATATTTACTACACCAAGAGATTACTAAAGAAAGGAATTTGAAAGAACACCAAACATTTGATGATGGTGATCTACTTCAAAGTGCAAGTCCAAAGACATTGGTATTTAATTATACACGCTTTGGATTATGTGTCATATGTATGACTCCACTATTGATGTTGATAGATTCTTTCAAACAGAAAAGGAAATACTGAAAGAGAATCTCATAAATATATGGCAGAAAAGAAAAGACTAGAATTGTTCAGTTTAATGATATAGATGATATACATGTTATGGCTATATTCTTTGCTTATTAAACAATGTGGTTCTTAAGTATTTGATACTGAATTTGTTGATGTGAATCGTCATACGAAACAACACAATTCATGAACTACAATGGCCTAAGTAACTAGCAAAAGAATATGTGATGATGTTCATCGAGAACAAATAAAGGGTTATTGTGTTGCTCGTTTGTAACACCCTCAGAATCGGACCTATGCAAATTTGGGCAAAATTCACCAAACCCGCATAGAAACGATTCAAAGGTGCCCACCAGGCACTTTCGTGCGGGTGGAAAACGAAGTAATAACATTACACAACAGTCCTCGATGGGACCCACAGAACAGATATATATAACAGCGACTTAACGAGTCAAGAATACAGCTATAATATACAAGATCCAAATCACCTTGAAAACGGTAGAGCGTCCGACTACGGACAAGAAGCAAATGGGGCTAAGAGCCCTGAAGAATAACCAATGGCGTCCATAACCCTGCCCAGGCCAAGCCGGAAGGGTAGCCCTGCTAACGGCGGCGATCTCAAAACCTGCTTAAACAAAAGGGGTGCCGACAAAGGGCAAAGGAAAAAGAGGAGCGTCAAGATCGAGGCCGATGCAGCGAGGCTAGAATTGGCGGTCCTCGCCTACATAGGTATGGTGGATCAAGGCAGCGGGCAAGATGCACTCAACAACCTATAGAGACTCGATACAACAGGCGGATATCAGAGAGGGATGAGAATGACCTAACCGGATCCAACCTGAAGCTAGCACCAAACAAACCCATCCTGGCGTTTTCCCCTCGAGACCAAACGAGGAAGTCAACCGAGGAACTCACACAGTTGGCAGTTTTACTTATTCAGTTATAGTTGCAGCACTTTACTAGTCAAGTTTAGATATTCGTCCTGATAAAGTAGGCAGTGGGCACTTTTAGTTAACCATACCGTTATAGTTGCAACAATTACTAATCAGGTACAGATAGCATGAGATAAACCCAAAACCCAGCAGTTGTTGGTACTTTTATTCAGCCATTCCGTTGTAGTTGCAAGATTTACTAGTCAGGTTCAATGGTCGCAAGCGACACTCCAAACAAGCAACTGTGGGCAGTATTATTTAGTCATTCCATTATAGTGGAGCTGATTACTAGTCATTATAAGTCAAATTTATAGCAAATAAACTTTAGTTATGCTTGTCTATGATCGAGATACTGTGCTCCAAGTCGTCCATATCCGGACACGGCTTTGAAAGTTTTACCGCCGGGTGCACCAATAGCAACACACGCTCGATCAACCTCGGAAAAACCAAATCAAAACCCAACGAGGCTTTCACGATTGAACAATCACAGATTCAGAAATATTTAGGGGCCACCCTTAAGTAGAATCCGAACGGAGTAAGCAAGCTCGAGACGGCCTCAAGGTTATGGGGACGATCGAACGACTGGGAACCCGAAAGTGTGGCTGGGCTTGTCGACACATGAATCGTGCCATGATCCTAACAAAGATGTTGTGCTCCTCGCACAATTTAAATACGTAAAGTAGCATGGCATAAGTACAGGATCGTAAATAAAACCTCAAACTAGTTTGTGGCCCCAAGAAATAAGTCGAATCAAGCTCGGCTGGGGGTCCCATATACCTCCCGGATGTGGATAGCGATAAATCAAGGAATGTATCAAGTACTCGGGTCTTCACGGACACAAGTGGGCTCGAAACCAAATATTATCTATCACCCACCGATGCCTCTGCTTATTCAATTTTAGTTGTTAAACAGAAATTAAAGTGAACAATAAGTAAAACTAGGATCATCTCCAACATCAACATGCGGCATTACATCAGCAACTGTGGCATATGGCGACACACATCAGCACTTGAGCAAGCAACTACGACGCGCAAGTCCAACTATCTACCAAACAACAGGTAATAGGATGTGTCCAAGGCAAATATATAGGGCTGCAAGGGATATCACGGGTACGGAAACTAAAGCATCGCAACACAGATAGCAGTAGATCAACAGGAGGGAATAAAACACTATAAAAGTAAGATAGGTAGAAAGAGGGAGATGCTCGCCTGAAAACATTGCCGAAGGTTCAACCGAAGATCGGGGCGAAGCTCACATCAACTCAACGGCCTTATCCGCGAAGAAGCAAAACACTAGATTAAACACCGGATGCAACATTTAATACGACGGCAGAAGATCGGCATGATGCATGTATGATGCATGGCATGGCAAAGTGCGATGCAATTAGGTCAGATTAGGCGGAACCGGGGTCCCGGCAATTAGTTAGGTGGTTCAAGTTGTTTAGAAACCCCGCATTTTTAATGTTGTTTAGCAATGCAACAGATGGAACCGGTTCGCTACCCATGTTTAAATGAGGCCAATATAAGGCTAGATTTGCCCGCATATGGGCCCCATATTTAATTATTAGGTGAATCGGCATAAGGCCCCCAAACCACAGGCAAGGATGCATGCATGAACAATTTAATATGCGACAAGTTGTATTATGTTATAAAATAGGGTTCGGGAAAAGGTTCACACATTTAGGGTTTCGACGGTCTTGGGGTTCCGGGGGTTCGGGGTCGGTCTCAGGGTCCAGGGTTCGACGGAAACGGGAGCGTGCTCGGATAACTGAGGTAGATCTTGTCGTTGCGAAGGGCTTGTCGATCGGAAGTAGATCTTGTCATCCTTGTGGCGATCTTGGCGTCCTTCCGGTTCGGGTTTTGACGTCCGAGGGAAATACTTGGCGTCCGGGGACGATCCTGTCGCATCCGCGGTCTTCGGTGTCCTCGGATCCGATTGAAGTTCTTGGCGTTCGGATTGGTCTTGAGTTCTTTGGGGTTTTCCATGTGGCGGTCTTGACGTCTGGGCATCGGATCCTCGAGACCGGGGTTGTCGGTTCCCTCTCGACGATCTTGGGGTTTGTGGCGGAGATCCTTGGAGTTCCGGACTCAACTGTCTGTGATGGCGAACTTGTCGTCGATGGCGTACTCAAATGGATCAGGCACCGTTGGTCTTCGGATGGTCTTGGCGATAGAACCCGATTCCCTTGTCCAGCTTCTCGTTCTTGCCCATCGGGAGATTCATAGCCGAGGACGCAGCTCCCCACAGAACCATCATTTGCATCACGCGATAACACATGTGGCGGAGAGGAGCAGAACTTGTTGACACGCTGGTGAGGGCATCACGGGTGGCCGGGCGGCGCTTGGGAACGAGCTTGCGGCGAGGCACCCACGACGAGTCGAGGCGAAGCTCTGCGAGGGCGCCAGGGAGGCTTGCCGACGAGGAGAGGAAACCACGGGGAGGCCACAGGGCAGCGGCGGCGGACAGGGCCGAGCTCGGGATGGGGAGCTCGTGGCGGCGAAGGTCACGGCGTCGGCCAGAGGAGCGTGGGGACGACGGCGCGGCTTGCTCGCAGGGAAGGGTGGAGGAGGCCGAAGGAGGATGTCGCCGGCGGTGGAGGCGCCCTGGCCGGTGCGGGGCGCGGCGATGCGGGGCCGGCCAGAGGAGGAGGGGCCCAGCGAGGCGACGGGCGACGGGCGAAGGCGCGGCTCAAGGCAGGTGGAGGGGCGCTGAGCGTCGGGCCGGCTCGGCGCGGGCGAAGCTTCATTGGGGCGACGGGGCTGGCGAAGCGCGGCGGGCGATGCAGCTGGCGTCATGGAGACGCGGGCGAGGGAGGAGGGAAGGCAGCGGACGGAGGCGAACGGCGCAGTGAGAGCGGAGGGAGGGCTGCGGACTGCGGGCTGGGTCGTCGCGGCGGGCTCGGGAGGTCCGCCATGAGCTAGGAGCTAGGGCGGCGTGGCCGGCTTGCCGGAGGAAGAGGCTGTGGAGGCGAGCAGGCCGACGCTGGGAGGGTCGGGCGAAGGCAGGAAGAGGGTCAGCGGGGAAGAGGAACAGAGGAGAGGGCTGACAGGGGGTGGGCCAGGCGATAGAGGACAGGGGAGTAGGTGGGACCGGGGTGTACCGCGTGCGCGCATGTGTGCTTGTGTGTGCTGGCTGAGGGGTGAGAGAGAGGGGTGAGAGAGAGGGGTGAGATGGCAGGATAGGATTGGAGGGGGAGAGGGAGAGGGTGAGGTGGCGGATGGGGATAGGCTGAGGTGATGTGGAGGCTGGGCTGGGTAGGTTAGTTGGGTGAGTCTAGGATTTAGGTAGGGCTGGCAGGGTGGACCGTTTGTAAAACCTGGGGGTGGTCGTTCGGGTCGAAACGGCCCGTTCGACTTCCCCCGCTAAAATAACTTAAATTTTTATTTAATTTAATCGGACCGTTTGTAACCCGATAGCAACAAAACAAAATAATCCGGAGACCCGGGGTTTGCATTAGAACAAAGGTGGGGCGTTTAGAAAACAAAACGGCTTTGCGAAAATAGTTTTATGCAAACAATGCATGATGATGACGATGCAATGCACAAATTCAACGCGATTTTCTAGTAGTGGTTTTGCGGGATGCCACATCGTTAAACATCAAAGTTTGCCTTCAAAATTTGTTTTATCAGGTATTATAAGAACAAAAGGGTTGTTCAAATAATTGTCGTAATCCATAAAAGATGGATGATTCACAAATCTCGTTGGATAAATCACATCCATAAAACTAGTGCTAAAAATGTCGAAAGACAAATTGATTGAAAGATCACTTAGGAAGTGACATCGCCGTTTAAATTATATTGGAAAGAAAACATGAAGAAACTCCATGTGGATGGAATTTTGGAGTCTTTTGATTTTTGATCACATGACACTTGTGAAACTTTCCCAGAGATAATTAAAACTTCGTTCGTAGGCCAAAAGGGAACGAATGACTAGTTTATTGGAACTTGTACATATTGTTGTACGAAGTCCATTATGTATAGTCAAGAGCGATGGATTTCAACTTCATATGCTTTCTCCGAAAATTTGAGTGAATATATGAATATTTACATAATAAGGATGAAGTGTGAAATATTTGAAAAGTTCAAAGACTTTCAACATGAAGTGCAAAATCATTGTAACAAGAATATAAATAGTTTATGATAAGATCATAAAGGAAGATATTTGAGTTACAAGTTTAGCATAATACCTAAGATTTAAGGAATCGTTCCGTGGATTTGCATTTTCCCGAAACACCATAAGAGTATGGAGCGTTCGAGATATGTAATTAAACCTTGTTTGACATGGTAAGATCGAAGGTGTAATTCATAAAACTGCCATTGTATTTTAAAGATTAAAAGCTTTAGAGATTACCGTTTTCCACTGAAAAGAGCTCCATCATAATCCGCTGAAATGACACCATATAAAGTTATGGTTTGGGATAAAACCCAAGTTGTCCTTTCTTAAACATTGGTATGCTATGCATAAGAAAGATGTTTGCAACCAAAGTCGGATGAACCTGTCTTTGTATAACTGTTAAGTATTCCTCCATAACACCGGAGACAAAAGTGTTTTTCGCCTAGAACGTCAAGTTTCTTTGAGAAGGAATCTTTCGTGAAAAGTTAAGTGGGAGGACAATAGAACTTTGATAAGGTTAAAAGAACCTTAGCTATATGTGCAGAGTTGCGCAGCGCCGAAAAGTGTTCCGGAGGCAGCAATAATGCTCATGGCTCACGTACCTCAAAGGTTGTGGTCACGGAGGTCTAAGTTCCTATTGAAACAAGTAGGTCGGGTAAACAATCAAATACCAAGATTTGAGGGTTGAATCATTATTTGAGAATAATGAACCGACTACATGCAAAGAAGCGATGATGGACCCTGACTCCGTAAAATGTCATGAAGCCATAAAATCCGTGATAGTTCCATACACGAGAAATCAAGTTTTGAACTTGAAGGACCCTCGAGAAAGGTGTAGGACCTTACAGTTGTGTTTGGATCTATAAAAGAAATTAGACATGGATGTTTAACATCTATGAAATAGTCGACATGTTGGGAAAGAGTTCACAACAATGTTCGAAGGTTGACTATGACAAGGTTTGATCTTTCATAGCGATATTTAGTCTAGACGGATTAATATAGCAACCACTACATATAATTTTGTTATGTGGTAGTTGAATAAACAAAACAAGTTCTTCTAATAGAATTGTTACCTAGGACATGTGCATAACACGGTCCATAGGGTTTTGTTAATTCAAAGGATGCTAAAAGCGTATGCAAACTTCAATGGTTGAAGTAAGCATAGCGGAGTTAGAATCTTCACTATGATGAAACTGTTAAAAGATTTTAATTTCATAGAGACAATGAAGATGCTTGCATTTGCAAGAAATTAAGTGGGAGCGCTAAGACATATTTCTAATACATTATGTGGAGGACATATTGTTGATTGGAAAAGATGTATATTTTATTAACACATATTAAGAATTTCATCCTGATGAAAGACTTAGGCAAAACCCAAATATTTGGCATCAATAGATGCCAATATGGTTGTGCCAGAAGTACATAGATGAGATATTGAATGAGTTCAATATAGAAACTACAAGAAAGGTTCTTGTCGCACAGAAAGGATTGAATGAGTTCAATATTGATGATATATTCAAGTGTATTGACACTTGGTAAGTGAAACAAAGATTCAAGTATAGATCGATACTTGATGTATGAAATCACAAAGAGTATTTATATCAATCATACTGTGATATGTATAAATCCAGATATGTCCTATGCTCTAAATGTTGTGAGCATATACCAGAATGATTCATAAGATGATCATTGGACAATAGTAAAGATATTCTTATGATCTTTTGGAAGAACTAAGAGTATATTATTTGTAGAAGTGACAAATAGATGGTTAGTTCATTGTAAAAGTACTACATTGATACTAGTTTTGTCACAAAGTACAAATTAAGTTTATCTCAATCTAAATCAAGGGTGGCACAATATAATGGAAAGTGAGTTCCATAATGGATTTGGATGAGTTCCAAAGTTAAAGACATTGTGACAGATACTACAACAAAAGGCTAAGTGTATGACTGCTATTTTAGCAGCAAAAGAGGGCATTTGTGTAAAGTAGTTTGTTATCAAACTAGGTGTAGTTCACAGCAGGGATAATACTATGCAGATATATTGTACGACAATATTATCAACATGTTTTAGCCCCAAAGAACTAAAGGTCACACCAAAGGACCAAATTTGTACGAAGTCATCTCATTAGAGAATGAGTGATGCGTAGAGACGCAAAGACATGCAATTACACACGGACCTGGAAGTTTCAGATCCGGAGATCAGTTGACCACTAGCAATCGTGTACATACAACACTGGAAAGCCATAGGTGTTGAATACACAAAGATTTGAAACTAGATTATTGACTCTAGTGCAAGTGGGATACTGTTGGAGATATGCCCAAGAGGCAATAATAAAGTGGTTATTATCATATCTTCATACTTATGATAAATGTTTACATACCATGCTATAATTGTATTAACCGGAAACATTAATACTTGTGTGATTTGTAAACATAAGAGTCCCTAGTAAAGCCTCTTGTTAAACTAGCTTGTTGGTTAATATATGATCATGGTTTCCTGATCATGAACATAGAGATGTTATTAACAACAGGGTCATATCATTAGGAGAATGATGTGATGGACATACTCCTATAGATAAGTGTAGCATAAAGATCAAGTCATTTAATATAGTTCATTTGCTATATGCTTTCTGATACATAGTAACCTAATTCCTTCGACCATGAGATCATGCATATCACCTTTACCGGATGGATGCTTTGATGACATCAAACACCACACCGTAACTGGGTGGCTATAAAGGTGGCATTGAGTGTTTGGAAAGTATTGGTTGAGACACATGGATCAAGAGTGGGATTTGTCCATCCATATGACGGATAGATATACTCTGGGCCCTCTCGGTGAAATGTCATCCAATTAGATTGCAAGCATGTGACTGGATCACAAGGGATCACATATCACGGGAACGAGAAAAGAGTACTTATCAGTAACGAGGTTGAACTAGGTATGCAGAGATACCGAGGATCAAAACCTCGGATAAGTAAACTATCGTGAGACAAAGGGAAATTGGTATCGTATGTAAGTGGTTCATTCGATCGCAAAGTAATCGTAGAAATATGTGGGAGCCATATGAATTTCCAGATTCCTCTATTGGTTATTGATCGGAGAAGTGTCTCGATCATGTCCGCATAATTCACGAACCGTAGGGAGACACACTTAAGGATTCGATGTTGTTGAGTAGTTATGGAATGATGAGTAAGAGACCGAATGTTGTTCGGAGTCTCGGATGGGATCCGGGATATCACGAGGAGATCCGGAATGGTCCGGAGAATAAGATTCATATAAGGAAAGTCCTGTTTCGGAGTTGGGGAATGATTCCGGTGTTTTCATCGGGAATGTTCTAGAAGGTTCCGGAATGTCCGGCACTCCGGAGGGGAAGGGTACATGAATGTGTTATATCAATTTGGTATGATTGCATTATGTACTTGGTGTCATCGCTGTACCAAATAGAGGGTTTATTCAAATCCTAGTTTGAAAAGTCAAACGGCTAGTTTGAAAGTCAAACGGCTAGTTTTGGGAAAGAGGAGAAGGAGGTTTGAAACCGACTTGGGGGAGGAGTTCCTCCTCCCACCGCCGGCCCACCTTGGGTCCGAGTTGGGGAGGGACTCCCCTCCCCAGGCGCGCCTCCCTCCACCTATAAGAGGAGGCGCAGTGCTCCCCTCCTAGACACACAAGTTGCCTCCCTCTAAACCTAAACCCTAGCCACAGCCTAGGGATTTCTCCCAAGCCGTCGAGTTAGAGCTTATAATTGCCCTAGCCGCTGGTTTAGCCTCTTCTAATTGGTGTGTCTAAACCCTAGATCACCAAGGCTCTCTCATAGTCCACCATACTCGCTCCGGCTTAAGGCGAAGCCCTGCGAGATCTCCCCTCTACTTCCGGTACCACGCCGTCGTGCTGCCGGAATCGCGAGGAGAGTGCTACAACCTCCGCTGCCTGCTGGAACAAGGGAGAGGAATGTCTTCATCGAGTACCGAACGTGACCGATCATGGAAGCGCCGAACGCATGGGAAGGATCGTCTGCGCGATCTTGAGATCGGGAGTGTACGACTACATCATCCACGAGAATCTGCTCTCGTTAACCTCTTTGGATCTTCGAGGGTTAGTACTCTATTGACTCGTTGCTACAATCTAGTAGATAGATCTTGGCTTGATCATAGATTAGATCTTGATTGTGTGTTCATGCGGTAGAAATTTTTTGTTTTCCATGCTACGAACCCCTACAGACACAACATCCGGAATTTTATGACCGCGGAGGTGTTTCAGGTGGCCAAGAGGATGTTACTCACTTAGCGTTGGTTGGGGAAAAGTTGCCAAAAAGTTTTTGCATTTTGATCCGAAGGATCAAATTCGAAGAATTCATAGGGTGTGCAACCAGCGCTCCCTATGGGAGTAGCCCCCGAGTGTTTATTCGAGTCGTAGACTCGAGCAAAGACTTTAACTCAGTCGTTGTTAGCTTCAGTTCCGTAGGACACAATTTTTTCGGATGCTTGAATCAATCCTCCCTATGGGAGTAGCCCCCGAGTCAGTAGTGGAGTCGTAGACTCGGCGTAGGACTCGAAGAATAAACATTGGTGTGTTACCTTAATCATGCTCAGGTGTGCGACCAGCGCTCCTGATAGGAGTAGCCCCTGAGTAGTTGCTCGAATCATAGATTCGAGTGAGTACTTTTAGCTGTCAGCCGAAGATTTCTAACCGTTTCTAGTGTGGTTTTGATGACGTCAGTGCTGACGATCGGTGACCTCAACCGTCTGCGACGCCAGAGGTGATGTGACTGTACGAACATGGGTCCCACTTTCTGACTTGGAGTTGACTAGTCATACGCGACGTGGCGAGAATTACGGCATCTCCTCGGTTTACGTGCGTAGTGGACGGCATGCGGGCGACGGTTCACTGCTGTGTTGACAAATGGACGGTTGGATCTGATCCTGGCATTAGGGATTCTAGATGAACGGTCCCTGTTCATCGTCTTCGTCCTTATAACTGTGGGGAAAACAATAGTTTGTTTTCACCCCTAGCCATTTGTTTTCACTGCCTCCATTTTCACGAGCTCATCCTCACGCGAACTGGACGCTCTCCGATCTTTCCCTTCTTCATTCTTGCACGCACACCGCCGCCGTCGACGCGCCACGATGGTGAAGTCGAAGAAGGCCTCCATCGGAGCGGGCATAAGTGATGCTGCTGGCGGCAAGAAAGGCACCACCGCCGCTCGCATCACCGATGGAGGATGGCGGTGCACGGAGAAGCGCGAGGGCGACCTGCGCAAGCTTCGTGATGCGTGTTTGAATCCCACAGGATAAGGAGGCCGTCAAAATCCCCGGTGACGAGGTAATTCCCCGCCCACCCGTAGGGTTATGGGTGATGTTTGTCACCTTCATTCTTCGCTGCCTTTCTCTCTCAGTCCACGGCTTTCTTCGTGGACTATTGTTTTTCTATGGCATTCAACTCCATCATCTTTCGCCCAACTCTCTTCTCCACATCGCCTGCTTTATTACTTTTTGCGAGTGCTAGCTTGGTATCGAGCCGCACTTTGGCATCTTCCGGAAGCTCTATTCCGTGAAGAGGCAGTCCGGAAATGGCGGGGTCTACCCTCTTGGTGGCTGCGTCATTTACATCCGTTCTACCGTTCTTTTCTTCTCTTTTTCTATGTCTGAGTCCGTCCAATACTGACGGGAGAAGTGGTTTTATATCCGTGACTCCACAATGGACGGGCAAGTCTTCGGCCTTCGACTCCACCTAGGAGATCTTGAATAAGAGATCCTGGAAGAATCATATCTTGGAGGGCAAGGTGGAGGAGGTAGAGGAGCTCTACCGTCGGGTGGAGGCCCTCCAGATGGTTGCGGAGAAGGAGATGAACGGTTTGGATATCATCCACACCTTCCTCAAGCGTTGGGTGCAGCCACTCCAGGCGAGGGCGCATCCTATGTTTCTTTACTCTGGCCGCCACGACCCGACGAGAGTTTCGGCTGAGGAGCTTTCCAGGGGAGACCTCGACAGAGTTCTTCGGCCACTGCTGAAGTACAAGTCCGATGAGGATCTTCCAGGGAAGTCATTGACGCCCCCTTTCAGTTCCGCCAGACCAGTTCCGCAGGTGTAGATTTTCAACGTGCGCGTAGCGCTTTTTTTGTTCGAGTGCTCTTCCTTTTGATATCTTGTACTGATCTTTGATGCCTTTAATGTGCAGGAGTTCAAGGTGGCTAGTATGGTGCCTCCATTGCCTGAAAGGTTTCCGATTGCACCGGACAACGAAGTCGTGGACTCTGAGTCGAGCTTCCGCCGGCGCAGTCGGCAACTCATGATGCACCCGAGCCTAGTGAGGGACAGACACGAAAGTGAGCGCGGAGCTCGAGCGAGTCTTCGGATGCCTCGACTCCGCCGACGCCTAGGGATCCCTCCTTCCTTGTGCACCATGGTGAGGATGACGGTGCTTCTTCCTCGCTGTTCCCGGCTATGCCTCTGCAGGCAGTGGCGTCACAGCCGCCGGCGAAGAGGAAGAAGGAAGAGAAGAAAGAGAAGAGGGCACCACCTGTTTTCGATATGAGCGACATCGACTCGTAAGTACCTTCAGATGCCATTCGTTATTGTTTTTTTCACTTCTTGTATTCTTGTTTTTGATTGGTGTTTTCCTTGCAGCCACTCCTCTGAGGGATCTTTTAATGAGGCCACTCAGGAGGCCGTAGGGGAGTCGAAGCCAATAGCCCCTCCCTCTCAGACGGTGGCCACCTCTGGGGGCGATGCTCCGAACCCCTCTCCGCAGTAGGTTCGATTGATCGTCTCCCAGAAGACTACACCGGGACCTTCGGAGTCTCCGTCTGAGCATGTAAGTTGTTTTTCTCTTGCTGTAGGGGGAGCCCCCGAGCCCTTTTTTCGGGTGACCTGCTGGTCTTGCTTCCTTTCTGTGTGTCTCGGGGGGATCCCCCGAGCCTTTTTTCATGTCGTGTTGTTTGATGTTTTGCTCATTTCTTGGGCGCAACCCCTGAGCCCTTTAGTGATACTTTGTTTCCTTTAGCAGCCCTCTATGCACATTGTGAACCTGCTTGTGCAGCAGCATCTGGCGCTGGAGGCTAGCATGCGGAAACTTTGAGGTACGTGCTGAACTGATCTTGTTCTTTTTCGTCTGCTTGCTTGTCTATAGCTTGTGTTGCTAATGTATGTTCTTGGTGCCTTTGCAAATGAAAATAACGTGCCCTTCGCCAGCTTGATGCTCTCAAAAATAGCCTTGGGCGGGCGGAGAAGAAGGCTGAGGATGCCATGGAGGCGAAGGAGCGCCTTCAGCAGGAGTTGGCTGACGCAGCTGCGACCAAAGAGCGCCTTCAGCGGGAAGCTTCGGATCGCGAAGAGCAGCTCGCCACTGTTGCGGCTGCACGCGAGGAGGTGGCCGAGAAGCTGATGGCTGCTGCCAAGGCCGTTTTCGGTAAGTGCTTTTGCCTGTCTTTGGTTTTTTGGCTGCTCTATCTCCATGCCCTTATTCGATTCCTATTTTGTCTTTCTTTTGCTCCAGATGCTTCGGGCATTGCCTTCGATCACAGTGCCTTGGAGCACGGGAGCGCTCTGGACGATGCCACCGCGGCGGTCGAAGACCGCTGCGGTACTGTTGTCGGTTCCCTTGCCAAGGCCAAGGAGATCCTCGGGCGCTTCTACAAGGAGATCGCTCCCAAGGGCGCTGCCCTTGAGGATGTTGAATCTTTGGCGGATGTGCTGTCATAGGGTGCACCTACGGACTACAAGCGCAAGCAGAAGGGCATCGGTGCTTCCATGGGTCTGGCCATGGCCATGGCGTCTGGAGTGGAACTGGATCTTCATCAGGTCACGTCCTAGATGCCAACGGCTCCCGACGGTTCTGAGGTAGCCTTCGCTCTCTACGCTTCTTGTTGTAAGCGGTATGGTCTGAAGCTTATCGACCTGCTGGCGGACTATGCGTCGAGGCAGCAGGGAGAAGCCAAGGGAAGGCACTCTGGCTCCGAGGCCACTCCGGATGCAGCTGATTAGGCTTTGTCGTTGTATCTCTAGGATAGTTTACCTTCTTTTGTAATGTATACTTTTCGTGACGAACAATTTCTCCTTGTGCCACGCAGTGGCTTTTGATGTATACGAATGATGATTCGAGTTGTTGCCCAAGACATGTGTTGTTCATATTCGTGCTTGCTTTCCTTTAGGGACCTTCGGGTGAGGCTCCCGTGAGTACTCTGACTGCTCCTCAGCCGCGACCATATTTAGATGATACGTTGTAGCTTGTTTTTCTTCGTGACCGCGTCCGCAGTCTTGAGAAGGAGATACTTAGCGTTTGAGGCCGTGCGGATGTGTGGAAATCGAAGGCGGAGCGAGCCACCGTCAGGGAGGAGTATCTGATGGGGGAGCTGCGGCAAATGGCCGAGCAGCTACAATGTAAGTTTTCTTGAGTTGCTTCTTGTTTTCGGATGCTCCTTTGCTTGAGTGTTATTTTACTCTATATTTTTCTGCAGGTGCCAACCTTGTTCCGAGGGAGGATAAAGAGCGTGTTGCAGTTCTGATCAATTGCCTGACCCAACAGGATATGGAACCCAGAGGCTTTTTCTGGATGGACCGCGACCGGGCCACCATCCTTGCGACGGTGCAGGATCGTGTTCATTAGGTCTCACTGGTGCTGAAGTAGGTGAAGATTTCCCTGGCGTCAATTATGCATGTCATGTTCCCCCTTGATGAGGCGCCTTCGATTCTATGGGGTTTGCTGGCGAAGTTTCGAGACGTGGGTCACGTTAGGGAGTTGGTGCGGCACCAGTTGGTTGCGGGGGTAAAGGCTGCCTTTTCCCTTGTTCGGCTGCATCGTCCAGATGTCGATCTTGTGGCGGTTGCGACTGGGCCGCCCCTTCGACAAGATAATGGCCTTTGGGATATGCGCTTACATTACGTGGCCATTAGGCAGTATGCCGAAGATATTGTAGATCTTTTTGAGCATCGAGCGCACATGATCCTTCAGAGTAGGTCGACCTTGTAAAAAGATAGATGTAAAACTTATATATATTTCCAGTGGGCTTATGGTGACCTTTGTTGTAAAGATTATTTGTATTAGCACGTGGTGCTTTATTGTATGCATGCCCTTTTCGTTAGCCTGATGTGGTCAGCTACTCAGGTTTACATGTGTTATGCTCAGTCGACGAAGTTGTGAGGTGAGGCGCAGCCCCCGAGTGTGTTTTAACAGAATGTAATGTAAAAAAGGTGGATAAATTTTCGGGCGAGACACTTAGCTTTATTCATATCGTAATGAGGAGGTACATTGTTCGGCTGAGTAGCCTTATTGAAAGTAAAGAGGGATAGCTAGGGGTAGAAGCGTCGCAATTGTGCGACGTTCCATGGGTTGGAGTATGAGACTCCAGACCCCCACGTGCTTGAGGCGATAGACGCCACCTGGGATGACTTCGGTGACGATGTAGGGTCCTTCCCAGGGTGACTCGAGCTTTTTCGACCGCTCCTGCTTGAGTCGTAGGACGAGGTCTCCTTCGACGAAGGACCTTGGGCGCAGCCGACGACTGCGATAGTTGCGGAGGCTCTACTGGTAGACCATTAAGCGAGCCGCGGCGATGTCGCGTGCCTCGATGAGTGTGTCGACGGCGTCTTCGAGTGTTGCCGTTGATTCGGCTTCGCTGTAGGCGATGACCCGTGGGGCCTTATGGCGCACTTCTGCAGGTAGCACGGCTAGCTCCGTGTACCATGAAGTAAGACGTGTAGCCTGTTGAGCTGTTTGGCGCTGTGCGCAAGCTCCAGAGGACGGAGGTTTGTTCTTCTGTCCAGGATCACGCAAGCCGTTCGAGTGGGCCGAGTAGACGTTTCTTGATGCCGCCGCCTACAAGGCCGTTGGCCTTTTCGACCTGCCCGTTGGTCTAAGGGTGCGCCACGGAGGCATATGATATGTTGATCCCAAGGCCTTCGCAGAAGTCCTGGAATTCTTTGGAGATGAAGTTCGACCCGTTGTCCATGATGATGCTGTGTGGCACGCCGAACCTGTAGACTATGGACTCGAAGAACTTGACGGCCGTTTAGCCCTTTTGGTTGGTGACGAGCATTGCTTCGGTCCACTTGGTGAACTTGTCGACTGCGACCATGAGGTAGATGTGGACTCCTTACGAAGGTTTGGGCAGTTTGTCGATCATGTCGAGGCCCCATTGGGCGAAGGGCCAAGCCAGAGGTATCGGCCTGAGCTCTGATCCTAGTGCGTGCGGTTTATCCGCAAATCTCTGGCAGCCTTTGCACCTCTGTACGATGTCCTTGGCGTCATTCATGGCCGTTGGCCAGTAGAACCCAGCTCGTAGAGCTTAGGCGACGAGGGAGCGGCTGCCCACGTGATGGCTGCAGATGCCGTCGTGGATGTCTTAGAGGATGGTTTTGCCGTCACCGATGGTGAAGCACCTTTGGAGTACACCCGAAATTCTGCGCTTGTACAGCTCGCCATTGATGATGGTGAAGGCCTTGGACCGGCGAGATATGCGTCGGACATCTGTCGGGTCATCGGGCAGTTCTCTGTTGATCAGGTATCGAAGGTATGGTTGCGTCCATGTTTGTTCGATTTCCATGACCTGCATCAGGTTGACCAACGCGACCTCCGTGTCAAGATTTTCGGGTCCTTCTTGTCCTTCGGGTAGCGCGGCCCCCGAGTGCTCTGCTTCTTCGAGTGATCCCTTGGGGAATTTCCTATTGATGGAAGGCACGCATATTTGTTCGAGGAACACACCTGGTGGCACCCTGCGTAGGTGGAGCCAATGTTGGCGAGTCTATCGGCTTCTTCGTTGCTTTCCCTTCCAACGTGCCGAAGCTCGCAGCCGTCAAAGTCTCCTTCGAGTGAGTTTTAGAGCGCGCGGTACGCGATCATGTTAACGGCGTGAGCGTCTCACTCGTTCATCGTCTGCTGGACAACGAGGTTCGAGTCACCGTAGATGACTAGGCGCGTTGCGCCGCAGATCTTGGCCATATTCATGACGTGGATGAGGGCCTCGTATTCGGCTTCGTTGTTGGAGGCCTGAAATTTCATCCGGAGGACGTACTTCATCTTGTCGCCTTGCAGCGACGTCAGTATGACGCCGGCTCCTGCTCCAGCCTCACGCTTGGAGCTGTCAAAGTGCATTGTCCATGACTGTGTCATATCCGGGGTGTCCGGCAGCTGTAGCTCCATCCAGTGGACGAGGAAGTCCGGTAGAACCTGAGATTTGATCGCGTGGCGCTTCTCATAGACTATGTCTAGAGGGGATAGATCGATGCCCCACAGGGCTACGCGTCCTATAGCTTCTGGGTTGTTCAGGATGCTGTTTAGTGGCACCTCGTTGACGACCATCACCTGATGCTCCTGGAAGTAGTGGCTCAGCCGACGAGCCGTCATGAACACGACGTAGGAGAGTTTCTGGTAGTGAGGGTACCTCTGTTTTGTTGGTGTCAATACTTCACTGAGGTAATAGATTGGGCGTTGGACCCCATGGGTCTTGCCATCTTCGGGTCGTCCGACCACGAGCACGGTGCTGACCACCTGATGCGTGGCTACTATGTATAGCAGCAGAGGCTCGCGTTCCTTTGGTGTGACCAGGACAGGCGAGGTGGAGAGCAGCCATTTCAGATCTTCAAATGTGTCGTCTGCTTCAGGTGTCCACTCGAATTTTTCTGCTTTACGTAGCAGCCGATAGAAAGGCAGGGCCTTCTCACCCATGCGGCTGATGAATCTTCTCAGCACCGCGATGCGCCCAGCTAGCTGCTGGACTCCTTTGAGGTTCTTCGGTTTCTCCATGGCCAGTATGGCCCGGATTTTCTTCGGGTTCTCCTCAATTCCTCGTTGGGAGATGAAGTAGCCTAGCAGTTGGCCAGATGGGACGCTGAAGGCGCACTTTTCTGGGTTCATCTTGATCTTGTAGTGATCGAGGTTGTCGAATGTCTCGTAAAGATCGTCGATCAGTGTCTTGGCCTCCTTTGTCTTGATGACTATGTCGTCGACATAGACCTGTATGTTGCGGCCGATCTGGCTCTTCAGGCACGCCTGCATGCACCGCTGGTACGTGGCGCCTGCGTTCTTCAGCCCGAAGGGCATTGTGTTGTAGCAGAATACTCCGAACGGCGTGATGAGCGCCGTTTTCTCTGATCTTCGACCTTCAGTCGAATCAAATTGTAGCCTAAGTAGGCGTCAAGGAAGGAGAGTTTCTCGCATCCTGCAGTCGAATCGATGATATGATCGATCTGAGGTAGAGGGAAGTGGTCCTTCGGGCAGTGCTTGTTGAGTGATATGAATTCCACGCACATCCGCGGGATGTCCGTGTCCTTTTTAGGGACCAGCACAGTGTTTGTCAGCCACTCGCTCTCCTTGATCTCCTGGATGAAGTCGGCGTCGAGTAGTCTGTTGACTTCGACTCCGACGGCTTCGGCCCGTGGCTCGGACAATCGTCGGATGTACTGTTTGACGGGCTTGGCATCTGGAAACACATTGAGTGCATGCTCGGCGAATTCCCTGGGAACTCCTGGCATGTCCGCGGGACACCAGGCGAAGATTTCCCAGCGCTCACGGAGGAATTTGATGAGCGCTCTTTCCTATGCGGGGTTGAGGTCGTTGGCGATCAGCGCCGTCTTGGAGGTGTTCGTCGGGTGGACCTGCACCTTTTTCGTGTTGACTATTGAGTCGAATGACATGTCGGGTGCATTTTGCCTAGAGACTGGGGGTGCCTCGTTGTCTGTCACCTCTCGAAGCCTCGTGATCTCCTCCTGCATGTCGAACAACTAGGAGATTCTGTTGAAGTCTTTGTCGTAGTGATCGGATCGGGTCAAGGTGCCTTGGATCGTGATGACGCCCCTAGGTCTTGGCATCTTGAGTAGCAGGTACGCATAGTGCGGTACTACCAGGAACCTTGTGAATGCTACGCGCCCGAGGATGGCGTGGTATTGTGATGGACAGTCCACCACTTCAAATTCCAACCGCTCACATCGGAAGTTGTCGGGTTTGCCGAAGATGAAGTCGAGCAATATCTTTCCCGGGGGGAATATGCCCTTCCCTGGGACTATGTCGTGGAACGTTGTATCGGATTGTTCCAGGCTACACAGCGGGATCTGCATTGCTGCTAGGGTGCTAGGGAATATCAGGTTGATGTCGCTGCCACCGTCCATGAAGACGCAGCTCATCTCGAACCCTCCGATCTGCGCCTCGAGCACCAGGGAAGAATGACCTAGGCGAGGGATCTGGCGGGGGTGATCCGAACGACTGAATGTGATGCAGGACTCTGAGCCACTAAGGTACGCAGGGATGCCGGGTGGAGCGGTCACGGGCAGGCTAACTTGGAGGGTGATCTTATTTTGCACCCTGTTTGTTGGGCACCCTTTTTGGATCATCAGGGACCCTTCCGGTGCAGGGTACCCTTTTACGCCACTGTTTTCCACGGGTGCGATTGCTTGATTCGAAGGCCCCACAGGTGGTGGTGGAGGATCTTCGTGGGCGATGTCGCCTGGTGCAGGTGCGGGTCCGAACTCGAGGTTGAGGATCTGCCGTCACATCTGGGTGAAACCCTCGCTGAGTTTTTGGAACTCGCGGCAATCCTTCAGCATGTGGCTGGCCTTATTTTTGCCATCTTGCTTGTCGATGTAGAAGTGGATTGTGCATGGGCCCGACAGTTTGTCGTATGCTGAGGGTTCATCGTCACAGATGCGGCGCTGCCACATTTGCGTTGGGCGTCCTCCATCGCAGAAGTTGTTTCCACGATATCCGCCGCTGCAGGGGTTGTTGTTGTTGCGATGGTCGGTGTAGCCAGCCGCAACCATGTCGGGCCCGTCACGATCGTCGTAGACGCGCTATCTTCGCTTTCTACGGCGCTCGCGTCAGCGGCCGTAGTCATCTTCCTCATCCGAATGTGCTCGGTGGAGGGAGTCCTCGCCATCTTCCCACCTGTTGGCTATGTCTATGAGCTGGTCAAGTGTATTGGGCTTGACGCGCCCAAGTTCCTCCTTGAAGTCAGGGCGCTTGACGCCATCCTTGAAGGCGTCGATCGTTCTCTCCTCGGAGATATGCGTCGTGGAGTTCTTGATGTTGGACCATCATAGTATGTACGAGCGAATGGATTCGCCCGTTTGTTGAGTGCAGGCCCGCAGCTTCTCGATTGACGCTAGCCTCTTGCTGGTGCCTTTAAAGTTTCGGATGAAACTGTATGCCAGCTCCTCCCAACTTCGAATGGAGCCCGAGGACAGGCTGCTGAGCCAGGTCCGGGCTGCGCCCGTCAGCTGCAGCTGAAGGCATTGCAGGGAAGTGTTCTTGTTTCCGCCGTGGAGCTTGACGGATGACAGGTGGTCGTAGAGCCAGGCTTTCGGCTCATGTGTCCCGTCGAACTTAGGGGTGTCCGAAGGAAGCTTGAAATTTCTCGGCATCCGCGTTCGCCGAACAGATCTGCTGAAGCATCGAGCTCCACAGAGTTCTCCTCGTCATTATCTTTAGTTTCGTTTGAGCACGTGCATTTGGAACATGCCTTGTCTACCTTGCGCTGGGAAAGGTCGTTTCGAGCATCGTAGTCGCGGTTGCGACGTCTTGGGCTCTTGCATCATCTAGGTAGATCGTGTTTGTCTTCCTCCTCATCTGATTAGTGTGTGGGGCTACGGTTGAATCTGACCGTAGCCTTCTTCTTTGGCTCCGTAGGAGCTTCTTCATGGAGCGCAGCTCCAACAAGTCTGAGTCCGGCTAGTGCGTACTTGTGCATGGCTCTCTTCGGGTCCCCCACCGGACGTGGATGGGACGCGATATATGTGGTGGCTGCCATGATTGCAGCTTGCGGTGTCTTCGGGATGACGTTGCCATTAACGTCCATCTCCATGAAGGACGTGTTGAGGGTTCGGGTGACCTCGCGACGTGCAGCGGGATCCATGTGCTCTGTGCGAGAGCGATGCTTGTTGGCATTGTTGCCGTGCGATCTGGAGCCGCCAGCGGTGGAGAGCGTAGCTCGCCGCGCGCTAGACTCCGAAGCTGCTTGCTAGCGTTTATCGAGCTTCTCCTGCAGTTGCACCTGCCTGTTGTGTTCGCCGATGTAGAGGTCCCAACCTGATAAGGTAGAGATCCCTGTGTTTACAATGCTAGTCCCTAGATCAATAGCTAGCATCCACAGTTTAAGATGTAATATCAAGAAACAAAGGTCATAATACAACTTTATAACCAGGAATAAAATAATACATTACATCTTACATAGCTCATTTGGCTATCTTATTACAATGCAGCAGAAATAACTATGTAGCATGGAGTCCTTCATCTTCAAAGTGCCATAGGCAATCATGTTGGTTCTAGACTTGTAATCCTATTCAACACACTTCACTAACATCAAACAAACCTGCAACATAATAAGTTACAGCCACAAGGGTCAATACATTTGAATTGTATTGGCAAGTGATACTATGGTAGTATAGTGGTATCTATCATCTATATGCATTTGGCTAAATGGAGCTTAGGCTTGCTTTTCTCAAAATAGATTTTCCTTATCATTTGAAAACACTAAGTTTTTGTTTGGCAAAATCACCCAAGGCATCGACCAATAGAAATTGGTGATCCTTTACCCCTTGTTCAACCACAAGATTTTAACTTTGAAATTGGGATGAGGAGATCATTGATATCTTCCATGTCTTGATGCTCAAATTTTCCATTGTCGGGGACACGGCTAAGTACTTAGATTCTTCCTTCTCGAGAGGTGGTGCACTTTCCCCACAAGACTCGACATGCATCGAGACAGGACCTTTTAGAAGCCTTCCCTTAGACCAAAATGGACGCGTTCCAAACCTATCACCCCCTACCACCAACTGTCCATTTGGCTAAGTTATTGCAACCTATATGATCCAGGCAGAGCCCGTAATGCCATGTGGCTGCACTTGAAGCTTCTCAACATTTGACATCTCAAATCTCGTTGTTCCTGGGTGGCTTTCCACAAGTGAGATACACTAGGGTAGGCCATAAATATGGGGCCCTGTGTAACCACTCAACATAAACCATTCTTTCCATTCCACCTAGGTGATTCATTCACATAGTTGTTTTATTAAACAAAACACAAGTCATAGACTTAGAAATATCTCATAGAATGAATATAATCCACCCTTGTTTTCTACTAGCTATGCTAATCATGATAGTAGTAGGAATATTAACTTAGGGAATTCTACTAAGGCATCATCTACTAGGATTTCCCATGGCATAGTTAACACATAGAAAATTCTATGCAAGTCCCTACTTAGAAATATCACTAATGCATAGTGAAAATAATGGGACAAAAGTATGAATCACAACTTGCCTTTTTAGTAGAGAATATAAGTTCACTCCTTGATCTTCCAATATTCACACTCTTCAAATTTCACTACAATTCAATCAAGGCACAAATTCAATCTAGCATTCAAACAATTCACCACATAAAATAAAGAATACAAATAATGCATGCAAGCATGCAAAAAATTGTTTTATTTGGAAAGGTGGTTTATAATAGGATATAAACATTTTAAAACACCTATTGGTCATTTATAAAAGTGGCAAAACCATTTGATAACAAGTTAGTGAAAACGGCCATTAAAATCATTTTTGTTTTGCTAGAAATGATTTAAATCAAAGTAATAATTTATAATGTTAGCCAAAATGTTTTTAAACACTAATATTAATACTTATGGTCAAATTGTTTTAAAACAAAATCATTTACGAAAGGTTTCACACAAAAAACCATTTTTAAATCAAGCACCATTTTATTTTACTAGAATGCCTTTATCAGAGTAATAATTTTTCTAGGGTTCATGAAATATATGTTAAATCTCAAAACTTGGTGTTTAGGGTCAGAGAGTTTAAATAAATCATTTTTCAAAGGTTTTACTCAAAAAGCATTTTTAAACCATAATCAATATTTTTATTTAACTAGAAATGCTTTTATTCAAAGGAATATTTCCTAAGTGTCACAAAATATACTTTTAAATCCATAAGTTGTTTTTTTATGGTCAGTAGGTTCAAAACAAAGCATTTGAAAAATATTTTACTCAAAAATCATTTCTAAATAACTTTTATAATCAAAATAGGCCTACACATGTTTCTGCAAAAAAATCAATTTTACAGAAGCAAATCATTAAAAAAAGGGCATGGTTGGAAAGTATTCTTTTTCCTGATTCAAATGATATAAAGTTTGCAAAATTTGGACGTATAGATTAAAAGTTATGAATTTTATAAAATCAAACATCTAATAGAACATTTCTGTTTTTAAAACAACAGCTAGGGCCACGTGTCTTGTTTTCATTGGAGCGTACCGGTTCACACGGATTGACTAACGTGGGCTGTTGGATCTAAAGCATATCGCATGGCTCAGATTGATCCTTACATGTTCGATAAGTTAATATATCGCATCCGTAAGATCGAAATCTAACGGCCCTAATCGAATTAACCATAAACGGGCGACGATGCGACGGTGGCTGGCGGCGGCGTGCTCGGGCGGTGATGTTGCCGGCGATACAGGAAGCGAGAGAGAGAGGGAGATGGCTCACAGTGTTCGCAGTGGTGTGGCGAAGCTCAAGGTGGTCTTCGGAGAGCAGGGGGCGCACGATGCTGACTTGAATCGCTCGCCGGAGAAGCTCCTAGCGACGAGCGCTTCTGTTCGTCGTTGTTGGCGAGGGTACAGGTCAAGCCAAGGAAAAAGAAATGGTGTGCCAGATGCGCAAGACTATGGTAGTTACAGGGGTGTCAACGAGGGGGAGAGGGGCGGTCGGAATTTACCACGGGAGGTCGTCGGAGTTGATGTTGAAGACGGTGGCGCTCAGTCGAGTTCGTTGCCGGCGCTCTGGGGCACGCGCGGCCAAGCGCGTAGTACTGGGAGGTGCAGGGGACGATGGGGAGCACGCTCGTTTTCTCTGGGGGCAATGGGGAGGGTCGTTATCGCCGGAATCGGCCGTTAACCTCGTCGGAGCAGAGGGGGTTCGCAAGCAAATTTGTGGCAGCCCGGTGGCAGAGAGGGAACAGCGTCTGGGGGAAAGATAGAGGGAGACTAGGCGCTTAAGATGGCGTGGTTACTAGCGGAGTTACTCACGGCATCAACGCGAATTGAAGCCTCGAATTCAACTGGCATAAACGGTCGCGAGGTGAGGGGCGAGGTCAGCGCTGGTGGGGAAGACGGTGACAGGGCAGTGGGGTCTGTTGTCAGCGAGAGAGAGGTGAAAACGGTGGGGTCGCGTAGTCAGTGGCTGCGCGGGTGCGTGCTGCGGTGCTAAACGTTTTCTGCGGGGAGAGAAGAAGTGGACTGGCTAGTTGGGCCTAGGGCTTTGCTGGGCTGGGCTGGTTCGTTTCATTTTTTTTCTTCTGTTTTCTTTTCCTTTTTCCATTTTTATTTTTTGTTTTCAATTTCAAACTACCATTTGAATTCAGATTTCTTTTTCAAATCTTTTCCAAATATTCAGTATGTTTCTATATTGTTTTAAATATGTATTTAAAGTCCATTTTAGAATAATTATTTTATTCATTTATGGTTTATTATTTATTTATGATAGACATTTGACTTTATTCAAATAAGATTTTAATTATATTTTCAAACTCTTATTTGAATTCTCATTTTCATCAACCCTTTTTCAATAGGTTTTATTTATTCAGTAGTATGTTAAATAATTCATTTTGAATTATTTAGAATATTTTAATATGATTTATCAATCATTTAAATTGGGCATTTGTCTTTATTCCAATAAAATCAAATATGGTTTTAATTCCATATAAAATTTATTGAAATGATTCTTTTATTCCATTTAAGTTAATTAAATAACTTTTATATCCACCTTGGAAATTTTCTATTTATTATTTTCTCATGATTTAATTATTCATTTATCTTAGGAATTTTGGCCCCACTTATATATAATTTTAGAATATGGTTTAATGCCATATAATTTTATTTGAATATTCTTTATCCTTTTATTTTATTTGGATTTGGATTATATTTATTCCACTTGCTTATGGATTTTAATTCAAGTTTAAATTATCTTCCAAATAATTTTCTGGGGATTTATTATTTAGGCAAATTGTCTTTATTTAAATAAAATTGGATATTGTTCAATCCTTATGATTTTATTTAAATAACATTTTATTCCTTTTATCATTCAATAACTCTTCATTTTTTTAAGGAATTGGCCAAGATTTAATTTGGCTTTTAAATATTTATTATTTATTTATTTTCTTCTTTTCCCTTAAAAAATCCTTTTTTTTATTTATAGATCCAAAATTGGTGATTCCAATTTGTATAACTTTATTTAATAATTGTTTATCCTTTTAATTCCTTTTAGGATTATTTTGCTCACAATTTGGTATGGATTTTAGTTAGGAGCTTTATTAGCTTTGGAAATTATTTCCTTTTATCTTATTAAATTCATAAGTTTTTAACCATGGCTCCAAATTAAATGAAACCAATTTCTATGGTTTTATAATGTTTTTATTTGTCATTGTGATCACTTATAAATGTTTGTTGACAATTTTTTATATGGATCAAATCCATAGTCTTAGAGTGATCTTGGAAATGATTTTCTTCCATTAGGGTTTTAGGGTTTTGGTTTAGCTTTTTCAAGTGTTTAAATTTCAAGATACATTCATTGATGAATGCATTTCACTTGATTGAAATTTGTTGGATTCCCTTTTATTCAAAAGTTTGTTCAAGATGGGTTTTGATGTTTTCATTTAGAAACAAAAAGTTTCTTTTCACCCTAAATTTCAACTGTTGTTTATTTTGTTTATTTATTTTTCACATTTCAAAATTTGGAAAATTTTGGGATGTGACAGCCGATGAGGAGAAGGTGGTATGACATCAGCAGGTCACGTGAAGAGTTCACGGGTAGGATCTTTTGCCCGCGATGGCTTCACGTGCCTAGCGCTAGCCATCCTCGTTGAGGTTGATCCGATTGTAGGTGGCAGCGTCGCCCTCGTTGGGCGGGAGGGGTGGTTGCCTATTGTTTCCTCCGTTTTCACCCTCTGGGTTGGGTGGCGGTACATGGGCACCCGAACCTGGTGGTTGTTGCCCCACGTTGCTTTGGATGACCATGGCGCACTGATAGCGTCCGCGGAGTGGATCGCTGATGCCGCAGCTTTCGGATCCGGAACCGTAGGTTCCTTCATCCAACAGGGGGCCGCACAGATCTGAGTTGCAAGTGCTGCTGTCGTATGACTCATCTGTCAGTGTTGAAGTGCGTAGCACGCTGGGATGCGGGGTCCATGAGGCGGGCCTGATTGATGGCAGTGGCACCCGCTCTGGGAGGCGGAGAGTGCCCGTCTGCCCCACCTGGAAGAAGAAGCTCCCGAACAGAATCTCGAGCCCATCGCCTACGGGCTCAAAATCCTTCATGGTGGCTGGCGAGTGGGCGGTGAAGTCGAAAGCGTTGAAGAGGAGATGGCTCTCCGTCGCCGAGGAGTTGTAGATCGCTTTGGTCGGGACCGTCGCGACCGCACAATCAGCGCCCCCAATTCCCACAGACGGCGCCAATTAACGAGGTTTAATCTCGTTAATGCCCATTGTTATGAGCTTGGGTTTTGGAGAACATGGGGGTACTAGAGATCGCGGAACGTTTAACAGACAAGCAACCAGGGGACACGAGATTTACCCAGGTTCAGGCCCCTGGAGGGAAAACCCTACTCCTGCTTGTCTGCTCTTGATTATGGCGGAACCGAAAGTTATAGGGGTGCGCAGATGCAATCTGGCGTGGAGGTGTGTATGCGGTGAAAGGAGGAAGCCCTTCTCGCCGTGCTCTCCTAGACTTTATATAGAGTTAGGCAGGTCTCGGGCACATATCGAGTCGGTTACAAGTTTAGGGTTCGCCCCTTTGAATATTCTATCTGTTCTAGTCTTGCTCTCCAAGGATCCGAAGATGTCATGGTCTTGGGCCACCCGAAAATCTCCACAGGCCGCGTATATTCTTGTGGGCCTTCCTTGGGTTGGACTAGGTATGCTAATGTCATGTACCCGCGGGGTATAACCATGCCATCAAGCCCTTCAAGTTTTAGTTCAAGATACATCCTAGTCTCTTGTTCTTCTTCTAGAGCATTATTTAGGGCTTCTATCTCAATCATGTGTTCACTCCCAAGTTTACATCTTACATCAAGAAGCTATTGTGTGTGGGAAAGTTGATCTAACATGTTCCCAAAATGTATCTTGGCCTCCCCTTGTAAGTTAGTCACAAACTCATCAAAAGCAATTAATTATCTTTTTACTTCAAGAGACATCTCATCATCAAATTCATCATTGGCTAAGGGAGTGGAGTGATATGATGAGGATACCTCCGTTCCTCTTGCCATAAGGCAAGTGACGTTCTTGTTGGGAGTATTCTCATTTGGAGAATCGAAGAGTGAGAATGTCGGAGAAGATGTAGTGGCTAGAGCAGCCACACCACTTTATGTTTCCTCTTCCTCATCTTCATTGTCAGAGGATAATTCTTCATGAGTGATCAATACAATTTCGCCCTTCTTCTTATTGATTGGATTCTTCTTGATGAAGGGTTTCTTGTAAGGAGCTTTGGAAGTTATCTTTGGCACAAGTTTTCCCCCATGATCTTCTCTCTTCGCATAGGGACAACCCGCCACAAAGTGATAGCGGTCACCACAATTGAAGCAAGTTCTCAATTTAGTGACACTTTCTCTTCTTCCATTTGGGTTGCTTCTTCGTTGCATTTCCATCTTGGCCTTGTCGGGGTTCTTCCAAAGTTCTTTGCATAGGAAGTCATATATTGACCATGAGCAATCTTTACATCATCGGGGTGGCTCATGGAGAGGCCTTCATCACTATCATCCTCATCCCCATGTTCCACAACTTTGGACTTCAATGCAAGGTTGACAACATTCTCATTCCAAGGGCTCGAGCACGGGCATATTTGGCATTCTTGGCGGCAACCTTGAAAGAGGCCATCTCTTGCATAACTTCATTGGAGGTCATGAGGTGGTAGTTGTGTCTTCCTTGTAGGCTCTTCAAGTTGGTGGGCACAAAGGGCATGAGTGCACTCGCATATTTCCTTTTTATCCAAGCATCATCCACATGTGAGGCACCCACATTCCTAAAAGCGGTGGCGGTGGTCTTGAGCCTACGGTTCATGTCTTCATGATCTTCACCTTCCTTCATGTAGAAGCCTTCTGCTTCATTGCTTAGTGCATCATACTGGTTCCTTCTCATGCTCTCATTCCCAACAAACAACACTGTGAGAGCATAAGCTTCCTTGGCGGTGTTGAGGTGATCAATGTGTGGGTAATCCTTTGTACCCAAACCTTGTTGAATCATGTGCAAGGCGGTGGCATTGAGTTGACTATTGACAACTTCCCTTATTGTCAAGTTGTTTGGATCCCCAATATAGAGTCCTTGTTCAATGATGTTCCAGAGTTCAATGCAAGAGATGCGCACATGAGTTTTCATTAGAGATTGTCATTGAGAGAAAGTAGATGCTTCTAGCTTTGGTGGGTCTCCTCTATTGTTTATATGAGGGTGATGAATTGGAGGGTCCGGAGTGTACCATCCACGAGAGTCATGGTGCTCTCCCTTATCACCAACCCTTTTTGTGGAGGAGTTAATGTTGCCTTGATTATCCCCCACCACCTTATCCGTGGGAGATGCCAGGGCATTCTCTTTGGATAATGGTGGTAGTTATTCTTGAGGAGAAGGGCATGATGAGCCAACCTTATTTTTAACAAGTTGATCAAGTAACTTGTGCAATTGTTTTATCTTGTTGGCCATGGTGGAGCTCAATCTTGTTTCCAAGTTATTGAGATCATCCATGGTCACCGTGGTAGGATCACCACCACCTTCCCCATCGTTGAATTAAGGTTTGACAAGAAAGGTAAATTCTCTAGATTATGCAACTAAGGTGAATTTACCTATATGTCAAACAAGAACAAGCTAGCACAAAACTAAGCAAGAACAAGTAAGTAAAGTGCGGTAAAGGATAGAAGTAACCAAAGTGGTGGACGAGGAGACACAAGGATTTGTTTCCCGTAGTTCCTTCCTTTTGAGGGGAAGTACGTCTATGTTTGGAGAGGGGATGGTTTCAAACCACCAACGCCACGAGAGGCCTCCCTTGTTCTCCGATGAATCTCACTCCAATGGGATCAATTCACCTTCCACTATATCAGCAACCTTCGAGGTGGAAGCTGGCACCTTTACAACAAGTTTGGGGCACACATCCACAACTTAATTGGAGGCTCCCAAATACAAGCAAGTTGTCAAAAAAATCAAAGACAAGCTTGTAAGAACCAAATCTAGAACTAGGGTTTCCGAAGAAAAACACTAGAGCAAGGGGCCCTCAAGTGAATGAGGGGGAAATGAAGATCTCTCTTGGTGAAGTAGTAGATCAAGGGTTCCTCCTTCGATTCTCCAAAGATCAATGACTTTGGATGGTTGAGTGGAGAGACCTTGGCGATTTGGTGGCTCAAATGGACTGGGTGTTCTTAAATGAGACGAGCAACTTTTTCCAAGGTAGGTGGAGGGGCATTTATAGCACTTGGAGAAATCTGCCCGTTGGGCATTAAATGCACCGGTACTACCGGTACTCAAGCGGTAGTACCGGACACAACCGGTACTACCGGTCAAGTACCGGACCAGGTACCGGGTATGCGCCACATGGTTGAGCCAGCCTCAGTCACCCCCGAACCAACCAAGCGGTAGTACCGGTCCTGAGAAGCGGTACTACCGGTCAAGGTGGTAGTATCAGCTCCAGGTACTGGTTGGTACTGAGTGGGAGGGAGAGCTCTTGTACTCCCTCAGTGTTGCCCGGTACAGCCGAACGGTACTACCGTGGTCAAGCGATATTACCTCTTGGTGCAAGCGGTACTACCGGTTGGGGCGGTAGTGCCGCCCCGTGGTACCGGGTGGTACTGAGGATTGACAAAACCTTTCCTTCTCAATCAGATGCGACTGGTACAAGGAAGCGGTGGTACTGGTGCCAAGCGGTAGTACCGGTTGTAACTTCCGGTACTATCGGTTAGCACTGGTGATTTGGCAAGTGCCAATTATGGGCAATGCATTTTTAGTGCCACAACCTTAAAGTCCTGAGATACACTTAGCGCACGATTGAACTGATAGGTGTGTTATCATCAAACATCAAAATCATGAGGATAGGAAGTGCACTTTCACCTGTGTCTAAGTCTATGCTTGATACTACAGTTGGAGGAACATTTATGGGCAAACAAATTGCTGAAGCAAAGCAGCTGTTAGATAATATGCAAGACAACCATGCCCAATGGCATGTGGAAAGATCAAACACAAAGAAGGTGAACTCCGTCACATCGGAGGAAAATGAAGAACTCACTGCTAAGCTGGGTGATCTCATATTAGCCGTCAAAGGTAAAGCTGAGCCCAATCCAATTGAAGACCTAAAGATGATAAGAATCCAAAGGGAGGAGGCTGAAGAACTTGATTATAGCAATGCCCCTTCACCAAATTACACGGTTGAAGATCTTGTGAAAAGGATCAATATCAAGATTTCAGTAAGTAAAGGAAATGATGAAGCTATGTATCAACATTTCGTTAATCAGGTAGCAATAAAGGTATGTGAGCTTGAAGATGAATATAAGAAAATTACTGAAAAACTACCTGTTAATCTAGATGATATATTTGATCCTACTATTAAAATTCAAATAGGAACTAATGAGATAGATGCACTTTGTGATCTAGGTGCAAGCGTTTTAATGATTCCAAAAAGTCTTTTTGATAAGCTGAATCTTGGCTCTTTTGAAATTACTAAATTAGAATTACATTTAGCAGATTCTACCTACAAACAAGTTGTAGGGATTAAGGAGAATACTTTAGTATACATTAAAGGTTGTCCTGCTCCTATTGATTTTGTTATTGTTGAAATGCCTGAAGATGTTATTGCACCTATCATATTAGTCTGTCCATTCTTAAGAACTATTAAGGCTTTGATTAAACTACACGAAGGGAACGTGAAGCTTCAATTGCCTTCCTGGGATCCTTTTGTTGTTCATTTCCCCAAGAAGAAGAAATCCAAGCATGATGATAAGGAGGCCATCACTTTGAAGGCCAACTATTTTGGAGTGGGTGTTCCACTCATTTGGCCTAAGTGAGCAACATAATGGTCAATTTATTGACCATAAAACAATGCTTCATGGGAGGCAATCCATGTGAAATAAAGGTTTGAGTAAAGTTTTTAAGTTTTAGTTTAAGTTTCATGTTAAATAAAGAGTGCTAGAAAACTCCAGTTGACAAGTAGAAGTTTGGTGGTACCGAAATCCTGTCTTATACATGTTGTTGTTGGTCGACAATTTAGTCTGTCATTTTTATGTCAAAATATGGTGTTTCTTTAAGTTTTAGGTTAAGAAAGAATTTTTGAAGAAACAGGTAAATTTTGGCGAATACATAAGGTTTAACGACCAACTATACGGCAGGAATAAAAATTCCGGCCGTATAGTTCTGGCTGTATAGTTATCAATGCCTTCATCAAAATTCTTTCAAAAGGTACAGAAGTTTTAACGGCTAACTATACGTTGGGAATAAAAATTCCGCCGTATAGTTTGGGCCGTATAGATATCGATGCCTTTGTCAAAATTATTTTCCAGGATACCGAAGGTTTAACGACCAACTATATGGCAGGAATAAAAATTCCGGCCGTATAGCTTGTGCCGCTAGAAAGAAACCCTAAAATATTGCTGTCATACCAACTATATGGCGGGAATATACATTCTGGCCGTATAATTTTGGCGTATAGTTCGTGCGACCACAAAAACTCCACGGGAAGGTACCCCTAACACCAAAACTTCAATCCTTTTTCTCTCTTCTATCTCCAAACTCTCTCAACACCTCAAGATATCTTTATCTCGACTCAATTTCATTCGATTTCCTCACACACAAGTAATCTATGATATGTTTCTCCTTCGATCCTCCAATTACTTTTTGTGAATTCATCTCCGATCTATTGTCATTATCAATCTAGGGTGAGACCTACTATGAACTAATTTCCATGTTTCTGTTGCCTAGATTATTATTTTGAGGAGATTCTTTAGTGTGCTATGGTGAGGAATATGTTATGCTTATTACTATTGGATCAAAAAGTTTTATTTTTTATCTTTCTTATTATTTTAGATAATGAACACAAGGAGCCAAACGCGTGCTCGTGCCTCTGTAAGTTCTTCTCAGGCCGTCGATATAATACCCCACCTTTTAAGGTAAAGGTCCCTCTGATTGCAATGATAGTCCATGGAACAAATGCTAGCATCCACAGTTTAAGATGAAGTACACAGAAATAAAGGTCGTTATTACATCGTCATTCCAGAGATAACATAGTATTTATAACTCAATAGCACAAGGCTAATACATAGAGTTCATAACATAAAGTAAATAACTATAGGTCTTCATCTTCATGTGTCATAGGAAAGCATGTTGAGTGTAGACTCACAACCCTAATCTCCATCAGAGTAACCTGCAACATCATAAGTTACAGCCACAGTGGGTCAATACATTTGGAATTGTATTGGCAAGTGATACCATAGTAGACTAGTATTATCTAACCTCTATATGAATTTGGCTAAGTGTAGCTTAGGCTTGCTTTGCTCAAAATAAGGTTTTCCTTATTAGTTGAAAACACTAAGTTTTTGTTTGCCAAAAACACCTAAGGAACCTGTTGGGAATATGCCCTAGAGGCAATCATGTATGATGATATTTCCCATTGTATTCATAAAGTTATTAAGTAGTCCTTGTATAAACATCTGATGTGTATCATTGAATATGTGATTCAGTTGTGGAACTATGCATTCATGTTGTTTGTACTAAATATCCTTGGTCATTGAGGTTGTGCTGGACACACAACTTAGACCAATGTGAAAGTTGGCTTGATGACTCGGTTCCACTTGTCATGGGCATGGAGATGCTATTCCAACTTACACAGACTAGGCTAAAGAGTTTAGCGAGTCGGATTGACCCATATTGAGGTACAACGAACTAGTTGTCATTTGTATATCTCAATCAATGTAATCCTTAGACCTGAGGTTGTTGCATAGTCCGAGTTGAGGATCACCGACTTAGGTTACAAACGCTGATCCGAATCGGGCGGTTATAAAGGCAGGTTCGGTCATCGAGAATCAAGTGCGTGATGTTAATAACCAAGATGGGAGTTTGCCCCTCCACTCGGAGAGATATTCTCTGGGCCCTCTCGTGAGATATGATTCGGAAAGCATGGCCATGCGCGACTCGGTTAAGTGTTAACCGATGCGATCGGCTAAGAGTTAGTCGGGTGAATCACTTATCTCGGATCGAGAAGAGAGTTAGACTATTTAAGGGATGACATATATTCGCCTATAGTCTGACAAGGTATATCGTGAGGCAAAAGGGGACTCAGACGTAAGTCGCATTGGAAAGGCAAGTCGTCATGACTCTTTGGTATTTGGGAATCAGACGCTCGCTAGGAGCCGATGCCGATTGATCGATTGTGAGTTGGACTCAAATCGTGTCCAAGTAACCATGAGCTCATGGGTCACACACTTAAGAGCGGGAGCATGTTCGGATTGGATCTGAACATATAATCTGGTTGGGTTGGACCTAAATCAGATTAGGACTGAGTTAGTGAGTTGGACTCACGGTGACTAATGTTATATGGGCTTTAGTGAATGGGTCGCGCAAGCAGAGCCCACGTTCACTCCCTATATATAGTGGAGCACAGTAACCATAAAAGGTTAATCGTTGTTCGGTTAGGTTAATCCATGTGTTGGAAACCCTAGCTCCACAGCAGTCCAGCCGCCGTAACGAACCTAGCAGTTCGCCGCCGGCGCTCCTCCTTGTACGTGTGGATACCAGCAGAGGTGTTGTACGATCAGCACCAGGACGATTGGATCGTGAGGACTACACTGCATCAACTGACGCGCTTCATCAGTAATCCGCAACCGCGCGTCTAGTGGTAAACCTCGTGGCCTTCTACCTCAGCTAGGTCTTGGGATCACCACGTTAGAGAAGAAAAGTTTTGTTTTATCTCTGCGTGGCCCAACAAAGGGTATCGAGCAATAGCTTCGGTTTTAGGCTCGAGATCTCGCATATGTGATATGCGGTAGGCTATAGATGAGATCTATGTGTTTTGGTGGTCGATCTATGAGATAGATCGGTTTTGTACGAGTTGATTGGATCAACTGTACTCGGGTATGGTAGATCCGATTTCCGTGATCATATCGCCGAGGTCGTGGAACGACATACCCCTACCGGCTTCCGCCATCGGGTAGATCGTGACACGTAAATCCGAAGCGGTGATCGAAGATCAAAAGTTTGATCGAATCGAACGATGGTGGAATCCATGTTCGGATCGTAGATGAGATCTACGTTTTCGGAAAAATCGCGCCGCCAGATGCAGGGGCGCTGCCCTTCGATCCCGCCCGCTATCCGGCTAAGCGGGACCGCTTCACCGTCAGAAGCGCCTTAGATGTCGTTGCGAGTTTCACAACGCCGGTAGATATTGTATCTATGCATAACTTGTTTTTGCAGGAAGTTGTGAATGGTATGGTTCATGTGCATGTGATGTATGTGTGTAATCCATACGTGATCTGCGAATCACGGTTTTTGGCCATTTGGAGCCTAGGTGGTCATTTTATTGTATAGCGACCTGCGTTTGATTCTCTATGTAATTTACTTTACTAAGCTAGTGTAGCTGTTTGAGAACCCGGAAGGCATGCATATGTTGTACATGTCGGCGACATGGAGTAAGACGGCAAGTGACAAGAGTTGGCACGAGTGGATTACGTGCTTTGTGGAGATGGAGATCGCCATGAAGAGAGCCATACCATTTCACATTATAATTGCTTTATTTTGTGTTATTGTTATGTCTCGTTTTACCTCTATTAGATAGTCGGTAAAATTTAATCCCTCAAAGAAGGTCTAGTCGGTTTTCCCTTGATGTTTGCACCATCACAAGTCGGACATTTTTGGTAGTGGGCTCATAAAATTGAGGTGCCAATTCTCTCCGACTAGGTGGGTTCGAGTCGGACTCTTACCGCAGAAACACTTGGTAAGCTAGACGGGTCTATCACAACGGTTGTGGGACTCGGGAAAGGTCGGATGGGAGCGGGCATGTGATGCCACCCGTCCAACAGAATCGCATGAGATGCGATTGACAAGGAGTTGTCTACCTAGATCACTTGACGGCTAGCGGTGATGCTAAAGCTCACTAGTGACTTGCTTATTTAGGATCTGAATCACTAAGTAACCATCGGAGGGGTGTTGGTTCTAGTGGGAGCATAAAATATTAAAATGTTTAATATGCTTGCTCTTTTATGAATACATGTCTTAAGTGTTTTGCATATTTTCTTGTAGATCATGGCACCAAGTAGCAGTCACTCTCGTTATCCGGTTTTGCTGAGAACCATTCTTGAGAAAGATAAACTGAATGACACTAATTTTACCAACCGTATCGAATCGAGAATTGTTCTCAAACAAGAAAAGAAGGACCATGTCCTAGACAACCCACTTCAGATGAGCCAAATGAGAATGCGAGTGTCGCAGCCCACCAATGCCGACCGTCGGGCTAAAGATGAGTCCACGGATATTAGCTGTCTTATGCTTGCTCACATGGAACCGGACTTGCAAAAGCAGTTGAGCATGTTGAGGCCTACGATATGATCGAAAGCCTCAAAAGTATGTTCGTGCTCAAAGTAAGACCGAGGTATCAAGTCTCTCGTGCTTTTTGAGTTGCAAGCTTAAGGATGGTGATCCACCGAGTCCGCATGTGATCAAAATGGTTGGTTACGTGCAGTCTGGAAAGGCTTGGCTACCCCATAAGCGAAGAGTTCGCTACGGATATAATTGAACTCTCTTCCTAGTGCATATGGGCAGTTCATTTGAACTACCACATGCATGGTATGGATAAGAAGCTCACCGAATTGCATGGGATGCTCAAGCAGAGGCGGATCTCAAGAAGGGCACCAGTCAAGTGTTGATGGTGCGAATAAGGCTAAGTTCAAGAAGAGTTCTTGGACTAAGAAGAAGGCTAAGTCGAGGAAAGCGGGCTCGGGACCTGTCCCAAGCGCTTCCTCGGACTAAGCCATCTCCTTCACCGGATCCACTTGCTTCTACTGCAAGGCGGATGGCCATTGGAAGAGGAATCAGCAAGTACTTGGCCGATAAAGCCAAGAGTGGAGGTATGACTTCGACTCAGGTACACTTGTTTGCAATGTTATAGACATATATCTTGTCGATGCACCTAATAGTTCTTGGGTATATGATACGGATCGGTTATTCACATCGCAACTCGTGTGTGGACCGGTAAGAACTAGGAGCGTAGCAAGAGGCGAGGTTGATATTCGAGTCGGCAACAAAGCAAGAGTTCTTTGCGTTGGAAGTCGGACGATGCAACTTCATTTACCTTCCGGATTCATTATGGAACTAAATAATTGTTATTATGTTCGATTGCTCACCGAAACATTATTTCGCTTCATGTTTGATGAGGCAAGGCTATGAGTCGAATATCAAGAATAATGGTTGTTCTTTGTATTTGAATGATATGTTTCACGGCTTTGCACCCGTCCGTGACGGGTTATTTATTTTGAATCTTGGTGGTGAGTCGGTTTATAACATAAATGTTAAAAGGTTGAAACCAAATGATCTGAATATGACTTACTTTTGGCAATCGGCTTGGTCATATAAGTTGGAAACGCATGAAGAAGCTCCATGATGATGGACTCCTAACCCGTTCGACTTGGAGTCGCTCGAGAAATGCGAATCTTGCCTACTCGGCAAAATGACCAAGACACCTTTTGCAAAGAGTTGCGAAAGGGCGTCCGACTTGTTGGGACTAGTACATAGTGATGTATGTGGACCAATGAGCACGACAGCCATGGGTGGTTATGAGTACTTCATTACATTCGCTGATGATTTGAGTAGGTATGGATATATCTACTTAATGAAACATAAGTCGGAAGCCTTTGAAAAGTTCAAAGAATTCCGTAATGAAGCAGAATCAACTCGGCAAGAAAATAAAGTTTCTTGCCGGACCGAGGAGGCGAGTACATGAGCCATGAGTTTGATGACCATCGAAAAGTTGTGGAATAGTTCCTCAACTTACGCCAGAACGCCACAAAGGAATGGTGTTTGGAAAGGGAATCGGACCTTGTTGGACATGGTACGATCAATGATGAGTCGGCAGATCTGCCTTTATCATTTTGGGGTTATTGTCTAGAAACAATGGCGTTCACACTAAACAAAGTACCATCAAAATCGTAGAGAAGACACCGCATGAGATGTGGACAGCAAAAGCCGAGTTTGTCTTTTCTTAAGATTTGGGGTTGTGAAGCTTTTGTCAGCGACTTCACGGACAAGCTTACGGCCAAGTCGGATAAATGTATTTTCGTGGGGTATCCGAGGGAAACCTTGGGTTACTACTTCTACAACCGAGAAGAGGGCAAAGTGTTTGTCGCTCGGAACGGTGTCTTCCTTGAGAAAGAGTTTCTCAGTCGGGGAGTAAGTGGGAGCACGGTGCAAATCGAAGAAATTCGAGAGGAATCGGCTTATAGCGAATCGGCAAAAACCTTGGAGGATGATCCGATCGTGGCAGATGAGCCGATAGCAGCACCTGTACTACGAAGATCGGCAAGATTACGAAGTGTTCGTGATGTGTTACTGTTAGACAGTGATGAGCCGGAAAATTATTCGGAAGCGATGGTGGGATCTGATTCCGAGTCATGGCTTGGAGCCATGAGATCCGAGATAAAGTCCATGGATGAAAATCAAGTTTGGAACTTGGTTGATCTGCCAGACGGTGCAAGACCCGTCGAGTGCAAATGGGTCTTTAAGAAGAAAACTGATATGGATGGAAATGTTTCAATCTATAAAGCACGCCTTGTCGCGAAGGGGTTCCGACAAGTTCAAGGAGTTGATTACGAGACCTTCTCGCCCGTAGCGATGCTTAAATCAGTTCGGAGCATGTGAGCTATAGCGGCCTATTTCGACTATGAGATATGGCAGATGGATGTCAAAGCGGCTTTCCTTAACGGAAATTTAACCGAGGACGTGTATATGATACAGGGTTTTGTCGATCCAGCTAATGCTAACAAGGTATGCAAACTTCTGAAATCCATTTATGGGTTGAAGCAAGCATCTCGGAGTTGGAATATTCGCTTTGATGAGGTAGTCAAATCGTTTGGCTTCATCAAGAGTGATCATGATTCTTGTTTATACAAGAAGTTTAGTGGGAACAAAGTAAATTTTCTAATCTTATATGTGGATGACATATTACTGATTGGAAATGATGTCCAGATGTTGCAAGAAACCAAGGAATCATTGGAAAGGAGTTTCTCAATGAAAGACTTGGGTGAGGCAACATACATCCTCGGAATCCGGATCTATAGAGATAGATCAAGGAGGCTCATTGGATTGAGTCAGAGTACTTATTTGGACAAAGTGTTGAAAAGGTTCAACATGGAATCGTCTAAGAAGGGGTTCTTACCGATGTCCCATGGTGTAAAACTTAGCAAGACTCAGTGTCCTTCGACAACTGATGAGCGAAGTCGGATGAGTGCGATTCCATATGCTTCTGCAGTTGGATCCATCATGTACGCCATGATTTGTACTAGGCCGGATGTTTCCTATGCTCTAAGTGTTGTGAGCAGATACCAGGCTGATCCTGGAGAGATCCACTGGACAGCGGCTAAAAATATCCTAAAGTACTTGAGAAGGACTAAGGATATGTTCTTGGTTTATGGTGGTGAAGATGAATTCAGTGTCCTTCGACAACTAAAGGATATTTTAGATAATGAACACAAGGAGCCAAACGCGTGCTCGTGCCTCTGTAAGTTCTTCTCAGGCCGTCGATATAATACCCCACCTTTTAAGGTAAAGGTCCCTCTGATTGCAATGATAGTCCATGGAACAAATGCTAGCATCCACAGTTTAAGATGAAGTACACAGAAATAAAGGTCGTTATTACATCGTCATTCCAGAGATAACATAGTATTTATAACTCAATAGCACAAGGCTAATACATAGAGTTCATAACATAAAGTAAATAACTATAGGTCTTCATCTTCATGTGTCATAGGAAAGCATGTTGAGTGTAGACTCACAACCCTAATCTCCATCAGAGTAACCTCCAACATCATAAGTTACAGCCACAGTGGGTCAATACATTTGGAATTGTATTGGCAAGTGATACCATAGTAGACTAGTATTATCTAACCTCTATATGAATTTGGCTAAGTGTAGCTTAGGCTTGCTTTGCTCAAAATAAGGTTTTCCTTATTAGTTGAAAACACTAAGTTTTTGTTTGCCAAAACACCCAAGGAACTGTTGGGAATATGCCCTAGAGGCAATCATGTATGATGATATTTCCCATTGTATTCATAAAGTTATTAAGTAGTCCTTGTATAAACATCGATGTGTATCATTGAATATGTGATTCAGTTGTGGAACTATGCATTCATGTTGTTTGTACTAAATATCCTTGGTCATTGAGGTTGTCTTGGACACACAACTTAGACCAATGTGAAAGTTGGCTTGATGACTCGGTTCCACTTGTCATGGGCATGGAGATGCTATTCCAACTTACAGACTAGGCTAAAGAGTTTAGCGAGTCGGATTGACCCATATTGAGGTACAACGAACTAGTTGTCATTTGTATATCTCAATCAATGTAATCCTTAGACTGAGGTTGTTGCATAGTCCGAGTTGAGGATCACCGACTTAGGTTACATCAAACGCTGATCCGTGAATCGGGCAGTTATAAAGGCAGGTTGGTCGACTGAGAATCAAGCTGCGTGATGTGAATAACCAAGATGGGATTTTGCCCCTCCACTCGGAGAGATATTCTCTGGGCCCTCTCGTGAGATATGATTCGGAAAGCATGGCCATGCGCGACTCGGTTAAGTGTTAACCGATGCGATCGGCTAAGAGTTAGTCGGGTGAATCACTTATCTCGGATCGAGAAGAGAGTTAGACTATTTAAGGGATGACATATATTCGCCTATAGTCTGACAAGGTATATCGTGAGGCAAAAGGGGACTCAGACGTAAGTCGCATTGGAAAGGCAAGTCGTCATGACTCTTTGGTATTTGGGAATCGGTACGTTCTGCTAGGAGCCGATGCCGATTGATCGATTGTGAGTTGGACTCAAATCGTGTCCAAGTAACCATGAGCCTGCGGGGTCACACACTTAAGAGCGGGAGCATGTTCGGATTGGATCTGAACATATAATCTGGTTGGGTTGGACCTAAATCAGATTAGGACTGAGTTAGTGAGTTGGACTCACGGTGACTAATGTTATATGGGCTTTAGTGAATGGGTCGCGCAAGCAGAGCCCACGTTCACTCCCTATATATAGTGGAGCACAGTAACCATAAAAGGTTAATCGTTGTTCGGTTAGGTTAATCCATGTGTTGGAAACCCTAGCTCCTGCAGTCCGGCCGCGTAACGAACCTAGCGATTCGCCATGGCTCCTCCTTGTACGTGTGGATACCAGCAGAGGTGTTGTACGATCAGCACCAGGACGATTGGATCGTGAGGACTACACTGCATCAACTGACGCTCTTCATCAGTAATCCGCAACCGCGCGTCTAGTGGTAAACCTCGTGGCCTTCTACCTCAGCTAGGTCTTGGGATCACCACGTTAGAGAAGAAAATTTTTGTTTTATCTCTGCGTGGCCCAACAGAACCACCAATAGACATTGGTGAACCTTTACCCTTGTTCAACCACAAGTTTTTAACTTAGAAATTGGGATGAGGAGATCCTTGATTGCTTCAATGTCTTTGCTGCTCAAATTGTCCGTTGTCGGGGACACGGCTAAGTACTTAGGTTTTACCCTCTCGAGAGGTGGTGCACTTTCCCCACAAGACTCGACATGCATCAAGACGAGACTTTTCAGAAGCATTCCCTTAGACCACCATGGACACGTTCCATCCTATCACCCTACCACCAACTGTCCATCTGGCTAAGTTCTTGCAACCTATTTGGTCAAGGCAGAGCCCATATGCCATGTGGTTGCACTAGAAGCTTCTCAACACTAAATATGTCAAATCCCTTTGTTCCTGGGTGGCAATCCACAAGGTGATACACAAGGTAAACCATAGACATGGGCCTTGTGTAACCACTCAACATAAACCAACCATACCATTCCACCCAGGTGATTCATTCACATAGTTGTTTTATTAGTCAAAAACATAAGTCATAGACTTAGCAAAATTGCATAGCATGAATATTCCACCCTTGTTTTCTACTAGCTAGGCTAAGCATGATAACATAACAAGTTTTTATTAACTTAGGGGAAATCTACTAAAACTATAACTACTAGGATTTCCCAAGGCATAGCATAGTATATACTTAGTAAAAAATCTCCATGCAAGTCCTACTCAAAGATATCACTAATGCATAGTCAAAATAATAGGACAAAATATATGAAGCACCACTTTCCTTGATAGTTGGGAGAGTAGCAACAGTCCTCACAATCACAATCAGCACTATCACCAAAATCTAAACATAAAATCATAACACCAAATTCACATTCAAATATTCAAACGAAAATATATATGAATTCTTGCAAATGCAATGGAATGATTTTTTTACACTAAACAAGTCAAACCAAACAGTACTGAACACAAAGTAACCTTTCTAAGGTTCAAATAAAACAAGTTTTACTCTAAAACAATTTTCTAAACATTTTATATAGTCAAAATAAGCCTATTATTAGTTCTGCAAATAATCCTATTTTTCAGAAGAAAAATACTAATTCGAGGCTACATAAGTGTAGGGCTTAAGTTTCTGATTCCAATGATATATTATTTGCAATTTTTGGACAAACCGATCAAAAGATATGAATTTTACAAGTTTGAATATCTAATAGATTCAAAAAAGCTTTTTAAATCGATAACACAGACACGTGGCCGTGTCTGATTGGCGCATACCGCTTCGTGCGGATCACGCTTCCGCTCCGTTGGATCAAGTCAGATCCAACGCGCCAGATCAAAGTGTACCCCTTCATTCTAATTCTAATCTTAACTGCTAGATCTAAATCTAACGGGCCAGATCCAACTAACCAAAAGCGAGCGGCGCTGGTTGCGGCGGCGCTACTGCTGGCGACGTTCCGGCAAATCCAGAGGGGGCTAGGGGTGGTTCCAATGCTTACCAGCGTCGCGTGGGTGCGAGGAAGCTCAAGGTGGTCTTTGTTTGGATAGAGGCGTGCTGCTATGGCCGCGGGAGCTCGTCGGAAACCTTACTGGCGTCGGGTGGTTGCTGGCAGAGACAACGGCGACGACCTAGGTCACCATAGGGAAAACGAGTGGTATCAGTGGCTGCGCAAAGACACGGCGTACAACATGGTTTGAACTAGGAGGTAAGGGGCGTGCGGGTTATACCAGAATCGCTCGCCAGAGTTGGTTGGCGCCTCGGGTGCTTGCGAAGGTTGACGGAGCCGATTTTCTGGGTCACAAGTAGGCAAACAGAGAGTATGAGAAGTAGCGCAAGAGGGTGGCGAGCACGAAAGGGTGAACTATAGGGCACGGGGTGGATGGAGCTCACTAGAATCGCTCGCCGGAGGTGCTCGGGTCTGCGGCGGTGCAAGCTTGATTGTGAGCAGCCTGGGGGCGCTTAGATGGTGGCGAGTGAGGGGGAAGGGACGCAAGGTAGAGGGGGTTAAGTAGTAGGTGAGGGGCGAGAGAATTACTGCCAGAATTAATGGGATTGATTCGGCTTGATTTGGGGAAGAAACGGGCGGCGACGACGTGGTCAGTGGCGCGTGAGTGTAGATGATGAGCTGGCATGGCGACGACGTGGCGCAGGGCCTAGTGGTCAGCGACTGCGGGGTCTGGCTTGTGCGGGTGAGAGAAGGAGGAGAGGGGGAGAACCCCAGGTGGGATTGTTGGGCCAGATGTGGTGTTGGTCTAAAAGGGCAGAGCAGGGTTTTATTTTTTTATCTTCTCCTTTTCCTTTTATAATTTGACTTTCATGAATGGTTTTAAAACCCTAATTCAAATCTGTTTGAATTCAAACCTTTTCCAAATTTTTGTACTATGTACCTAACATTCAAAAGTGTGCCAAACACATCTGTCCACTCAAAAACACTTTGGACTTTTGAAAACAAAAATAAAACCATGCCTCATATGTATATAATAGAAAGGCATAAAAATGGTTTTATTTGATTTCAAACTTTGAAAAATTTTATGCAAGCTCTGAATGCTATGATCATATAGATGCAATACATGATTTTTAATTTGTTGAAATTTGGGATGTTACAGTCGCTGCATCTCGGGACCACATGGGGATAAGGTTTAGGAATGAGCTCCAGCATGATTGCTTCGATAGGATTAAGAACCGAGAAGTGAAGACTACCAAGTGGGCTTGTCCCATTATATTGAATCAACTCGGTATTTTTAATGACTTCAATTTACTTTGCAATAAAGTTGGCCTGCAAAACTTTGTATATCATGATGCGCCTACTTATCATCGGTTAACTCTTGAATTTGTAAGTTCTTTGAAAAGCACCGTTAAAATATGGCACAGAGAGGACATGATTTCTTTCCGACTTATGAACAACAATTATACATTATCACTTGATAAATGGTGCAATTGTTAGTTTACCAAACAATGATGTTAATGCTCTACGCGCATCTTTTTCCGACATGCACCCTTCCCCAGATCATTATTATAGTAGAATGAGTTTCACTTCTAGAGTCAACAAGGGGAAGAATATTCAACATCCGTTTATTCGCTATTTGTTCTATGTTAGTTCTAACACCTTGCAGGCACGAAATGAGTTTACTAGACTCAATGAGGAGGGCATTTTTATCCTCGCAAAAGCTGCTATCAACAAAAACAACAACTTATCACTCAACTTGGACGCAATTCTTATGTGCTACTTGGAGCACCAATCCTCCCAAAGCCAAGGGCCAATAACATGTGGAGGCATCATCACCATGCTTGCCATTGCCTTGGGCATCGACCTAGGTGAGTTGCAACCATTGCTAGGTGAGCGACATGTTGCTTTCCCTACTTTAAAAGCTTGTGGAATGCTCACTAGGAGAGGTGGTGGTTATTACTTGCATATTGCTGGAGCTAGGCGTCTCTACCCAGCTCCTTTTCCTAATGGTTTTTTCTCTATCAAGGAAGGACGTTTGCTATATGATTTGATGTTTGAACAACACCAACCTGAGGAAGATATTACGGATGAGGATGAAGAATAAGAAGAGGAGCAAGAAATTCCTAATCGAGAGGATCAGCCACTCAACCGGTTCGCTACATATCAAGATTTCCAAGAACTTGGAGGAACTATGGAGGGGATGCATAATTTCGCCCTGAACCTTCGAGAAACCGTTAGTAATTTATCAACTCAATTTGCAAACTGGAGCCACAACTTTTTCCCGACACTACAATGATTTGAAGGGCTTGCAAAATCCTAAGCTTGGGGAAGTTTTCCCATTATCTTTATTTGGCATTTGTTTTTTATTTCAAGGTTATGATTTTATTTTGAGTTTATAAGAACTCGTGTTGGTTTCCCAAACACTTTATCTTTAATTATTTTTATTTGTTTTCAAGATTTTCTAGCCGAGCTTTGCCGCCAATTTTCTATTCTTTAGCTCCGTCTCTTAAAACAACAAAAATATTTCTCCATTTATCTTTATTTTCCCTCTTCCTATTTCTATTCTCCTCGTGGTTCTCACATATTTGCAGGAGAGTGATTGGCTTCGAGTTTCCAAGAAACGAATCAAAAGGGAAGAGAGAAGTGGAACCAACCATGAGAGGTATGCCTTATGACTCCCCACTTCTGAAATTTGAGAAACTCATGCTAGTTAGTAGTAAATGTTAAGATATTATATTGGTGGAGTGAGTCTTTATATTGTAGTAAAATTTTGTTGCATGGCTATTTAGTTGAGTATGTTTTGTTCCAGCTCTTGTAGTTAACCAAGTCTAGCCTAAAAAATTTCTAATCAATTGTAATAAGAAAAAGTCTCACAATTCAAGGCTTGGGTGTTGTAGTGTTTAGTCTTGAAAGCCTATTTCTAGAGATACTCAACACCATAGAAAATAATGATTGACTCAATAGCTCTCTTTGAAAGGATTTGTTTAATAGAATTAATGTTTAGCGGTTTTTGTGAGCATGCCAAAGTTTGACTTGTGAATCATAAGAATGATATAGCTTTATTCTTGTCAAACTTCATGGGATACCAACAACTCCACTAGCCTACGAACGATCTTCATGGGGGAAACTCCTAGATTTCGGCTATGAGTTGATTAAACATTTGTAGCAGCAATGCTACAATGGGTATGATTCTTGGCACCCTCGTGTAGCTATGTTCATGATGGAACCACTCCTATGGCTGATATGTGTAAACATTATGCAAAAGGAACAAAAACCTTGGTAATGCCACGAATGTCAATCACATCTCGATAAACTAATTAAAATTTTGGCATGCTCACAATTACTTAAGAACTGTAATTCTTGAAGGACAATGAATAGAAAAGTAGTGCTTGAAAAGTCTTGACTTATTGATGTGGGAGAATTGAGATACTTTAGTGTATATGCTTTTCATGACAAACTCTCACACTCTCAATTTTACATGATTATACTTTATTACTCAAAGGCAAGCTTATGAGTTGATTACATGACATGGAATAGAGTTTACTCATTTGAATCATCCATGCTAACAATAATCTTACTACGTTATAAGGATTCGTTAAAACTCGTATGATATGCTTGCCATTACTCTATCTATGATGAGTGTTTCAGATTAATAAAGTGGAGGAAACATGAGACTGCCCATCATGAGTAAGATCATCATCTCGTTATTTCAGTTTAAATGTCGAGTTCCTTTTTGATTTTGGTTTTCTTGCTTGAGGACGATCAATTTTAATCTTGGGGAGGTTGATGGTTGTGAAATATAGCCATCCACATCCACATTTAAACTAGATCTTACTCATACTTTTGATGAAATGTCGCTCTAAATCCTGCCACTAATGCCTAATGATCAAAGGGGTATGCAATCCTGTCTTTGTATTTTTTCCTGCATTGGTAATGACGTTTGATGATGGGAATCACAACATTAAAGTCAAAGATACAAGATTTCCAACAACCCAAAGAAACCAGGGGTCATGAAGAGGAACCAGAAGGTTTAACGACCAACTATACTGCGGGAATAAAAATTCTGGCCATATAGTTTCCACTGACACCGCTAGGTCAAATAGAACAACTTTCGTGAAGGGACCCCTATATAAAGATACCTCTCGTGATGAGAAAATAGAGAGAGACGAGAGAGAAGACACATAAACCACAACACCGAAGGGCCGTCGAAGGAATAGATCTAGATCCAATCTCCAAACCCTTCTCCACCACCATAGCCATAGTCCACCACTTGTAATAGTAGATCTCATCTCCAATTGGCAACATTGTAAGACTATTCCTATTGATCTCATGATTTCAAATACAATGTTTATGATTGTTGATCTCATCTCTGTGTGTGAGTAATTCTCCTTGGGCTAAGGGCTTCGGCCTAGCCATGTAGTTTGTGCATGTTATTTAACATAGATGGGATCGTGTATTAGTTTGGATGACATGCTGATTATTGTATCCTCTCTTGCCTCAATATAAGGACTTGTAAGGTACCCAAAACCCCGAGGATTGATCTAGGTATAGATAGTATGAGTAATAACTAATCTACATGATGGGAACTCCAGTGACAGAAATGATAGTACGGCCGTATGTGAGGGATTTACTTGGAATTAACGGTGACGTCATTGTGCATATCATTAGTTCTCGTTCTTCTATGGATGAGACTAATAGGTTATTTCTATAAGTGGTTGCGGAGGCAATAGAATTTATGGATGCACTGCCCACATATAATTATTTTGCTCTAACAATTACATGCATACTTTATTATTATCTTTTATTCCCATCAGATGTTTTGCACAACTACAGGTGAAACCGAACGCGTCAGGCCCTCTCTCTCCATCATCAACAACAACAAAAGATCGCAAACTCTCGATCTGGTAAAACACTAAAAGAATTCTAAACGAAGGTCCGTTAAAGTAACTTTACTACGCTTTCTGCTTCCCGAGGATTCGATAACCTAGGTCTACTAGGGAAAAAGAGCTATACTACATCTGTAATCCGGATCGAAGGTATGAGTGGACCATTTTGGGTCATGGTCTGGCCTGTATGGCCAGCGAGGCAAACCATCTTTCCTCCCTGGCGGTTTACGCCATCGCTGGACAATTTGTCCAATCCTTTTCCAATCAACTCAAATACACAAATTGACAAGAAAAAATACACAAATTGACAAGAAAATAATACACAAATTGACTAGCCAATAATATGACAGACATGTGACATTTCCCTTTGCCATCGCCAACAAGTGACTAGTTGATTTGAAATATGCAAAAGGAGGCAATATCATACACAGTGTCCAAAAAATGGCAAGTTCCTCCCAAAAAGTGGCATTCACCATCGCCATTGCCCTTCAAGCGTCGGGAGCCCGGATGGTTTGCTGCTTTCTCGCGACCCAAGCCCTGCGATCGGGGTCGGTGATGGTATCCAGGTCGCTGAGCATGATGGCATTCTCCTTGGCCATGATCTTGGCTTTGGCCACCTTGGCCTTGGTCTCTGCTTCCAACACCTAGACCTGGCCTTGGCCTCAGCCTCGTCCTCCATGGACTTTGCCTTAGCCTCGATATCCATTAGCCTATCCTTGGTGTTGGTCTCCTCCACCTCAATAGACCTCGTCTGGAACTCAACAAAAGTCTTGGTGGTGGCCTCTTTCTCTTTGCGTCGCCTCTCTTCCCTCTCGGTGATGGCATCTGTAGGGTTTTGTAGCATGGAAAACAAAAAATTCTACTGCATGAACACACACAAGCCAAGATCTATCTACTAGATTGTAGCAATGAGTCTATAGTGTACTCACCCTCGAATATTCCAAAGCATTTAACAAGAGCAGATTCTCGTGGGTGATGTAGTCGTACACTTCCGATATCAAGATCGTGTTGACGATCCTTTCGGTGTCGCTTTCCGGTAGCGCTCCCGCAGTCGGTCACACGTTCGATGCTCGATGAAGACCTTCCTCTCCCTTGTTCCAGCAGGCGGCAGAGGTTGTAGTTCTCTCCTTGTGATTCCGACAGCACGAAGGCGTGGTGTCGGAGTTAGAGGGGAAATCTCGTAGGGCTTCGCCTTAAGCCGGAGCGGGTTATGGTGGAGTAGTAGGGTTTCCGGCGTCTAGGGTTTAGAAGCCATAGAGGAGGAGTAGGGGCCGACAGCGACTAGAGCGGCAGCGCAAGACAGCGGCAGGCGGCGGCGCAGGCTTGGGTGGTGGGGTGTGGTCTTGGGGCACCCCCCCTCCCCTCTATTTATGAGAGGGAGGGGAAGCTTAGGAGAGGGGAGTTTGAATCCTTCCCCAACTCCCTCTCCTACTAGGCGTGTGGTGGAGGGAGAGGAGGTTTCTTCTCCTCCCTCCACCAGGAAACATTGTCCAAGTTTGACTTTTCAAACTTGCCTTTTGACTTTTAATTTTGGAGTTTAATTTCTTTGTTTCAAACGCCCAACCAAGTGACCTAGGACATGAATCAATCATTCCACTTTGTCATGACACATTCATGTACCCTTCCCCTTCTACTCTGGTGCACCTTCTAGACCCCTCTATATCATTCCAGTGAAAACATCGGAATCATTCCCGAACTCCGGAATTGGACTTTCCTTATATGAATCTTATTCTCCAGACCATTCAGGATCTCCTCGTGATATCCCGGATCCCATATAAGGCTCCTAACAACATTCGGTCTTCCTACTTACATTCCATATCTACTAAACAACATTGAATCCTTAAGTGTCTCTCCCTACGGTTCGTGAATTATGCAGATATGACCAAGACTCTTCTCCGATCAATAACCAATAGAGGAATCTCGAAATTCATATGGCTCCCACATATTTCTACGATTACTTTGCGATCGAATGAACTATTTACATACGATACCAATTTCCCTTTGTCTTGCGGTATTTTACTTATCCGAGGTCCGATCGTCGGTATCTCTGCATACCTAGTTCAACCTCGTTATAGATAAGTACTCTTTACTCATTCCTGTGATATGTGATCCCTTGTGAGCCAGTCACATGCTTGAAAGCTAATTGGATGACATTCCACCGAGAGGGCCCAAAGTATATCTATCTGTCATATGGATGTACAAATCTCACTCTTGATCCATGTGCCTCAACACATACTTTCCGCACACCCAATGCCACCTTTATAACCACTCAGTTACGAAGTGGTGTTTGATATCATCAAAGCATTCTTACAGTGATGGTTATTAGCATGATCTCATGGTCGGAGGAATTAGGTTACTATGTATCTGAAAGCTTATAGCAAACGAAACTATTGAAATGACTTAATCTTTATGCTACGCTTATCTATAGGAGTATGTCCATCACATCATTCTCCTAATGATATGATCTTGTTGTTAATAACATATCAATATTCATGATCAAGAAACCATGATCATCTATTAACCAACAAGTTATTGTTACAAAGAGGCTTCACTAGGAACTCTAATAAGTTTACAAATCACACAAGTATTAATGTTCCTAGTTAATACAATTATAGCATGAATGTAAACATTTATCATAAACACAAATATATAACAATAACTACTTTTATTATTTTCTCTAGGGCATATCTCCAACAACATCTTCCTTATTCTCCGGGATCTTCCTTAAGGTTTCCTGGAAGGCCAAGGACCAAGCCTGGCAGGCGATGTCGACCTTCGTAGCCTTGTGGCCTCTAGGCCGGCGGGCACGGGTGGTAGTCCTGTCGCTTGTAGGGTTGCTAAAGAATTCGCCATTGTCGTCTTCTAGGTTGATGACACCGCCCGTAGAAGCATTGCCCTTCTTCTTCTAGTCAAGTTCTTTTCAAAGGGCATAACTAAGCTCCCATTTTTGGCATTCTTTGATAAATCCCCAACAATGGGACAACGTGAAGGCCTTATTGTCATTCACCTTCTTGAAGTGCTCCATTGTTTTTATGACCTACACATATGAATGTCAACAATGGCTCAATGCATACGGGATCGGCTATACGTTTTGCGGGCCCCTAGTGCAAAGTTAATAGCATGTGCCCCTAAGACTAATGTATACGTAGGCATATCTATATATCTATATTCTTGCACTTGCAAAATATTAAAAATTAACGTCCAACCATATATAACATATTCTTAGTCTCTAAACATTTGATAACTTACCGTCATCCAAGTATTATTCATTGACCTCATTATGATCATCGTCTTGTCCGCGTTCATATTATTTACTTCGATTATATTCATTCAATATACTTTCCTACAAGTTTGACTAAAAGACATGAAACAAGAATTAAATATTTTGGTAAGATTGAATATACCAAAGAGCAAGGGCGCAAAGTGAAAGTGCCGAATTTCCGATCGAGAATTAGGGCGGCCAAATATCGATCGAGAATTGGGTTGGGTTGGAGCGGATGAAGATCGACGATCAAGAGAATCCCGACAAAGAGACATATAGGTCGAGTCGTCGAGGCGTATCTGCGTATCAGCGTATGCTGCAGAGATGGAGGCGTCCTGGGCTCCTAGCGTCGTGTTCGCGTCAGGCCTGGCGTTTGCGTCGGGGAGATCGACCATCTGGACAAGGCTACCATGTGTCACTGTCCATCAGTACGATCACCGACCTATGGCATTTCCAATCCAAGTTCATGTGATCATGTTCTCTCGTTTGGAGCAGTTAGGCTATGGGCCTTTTCTTAGAGATGTGTAGAATATAAAATATAGGAAAATATGTAATTGTGGGCCCCACCGTCATTGGGCCCTTGGCCTTTTCTATGGTTGTCATGGCTTAGAGTCGGCCCTGAATGCATATGTAACACATCGACAAAAAGAGGAAAAAATGTTTTACCATGTCAAGCGGCAACATGTCCCTTATTGGCCTTTTTTGTTACCGTCTCGTACGAGCCTTGTAACTTGGTACACTCGGTATGGATGGTGCCTCGTCGCTTTAAAAGGGAGAGATTATTTTGCTCGCTATAGAAGGCGTCTTTCCCGAACTTTCTATGCTCATGGAAGTGAAGGAAATATGCCCTAGAGGCAATCATAGAGATGATTATATTTCTTATGTATTCATAACTTATTGTAATGTTCGTTAAATATCCATATCAGGCAACTTGTATTGACTGGCAATTATGTGAATTGTTTGTGAAACTCTTTACTTGCATGGTTATTTAATAGTTGTCCCTAGTCGGAGTTCATGTGAGGACACACGTGAATATTAGACTAGCACATCGATTGGTTGATGACTATGTTTCGCAAGTCATAGACATGGATATGTCAAACCAATGATGTGGACACATGTTATGAACATGGGGTTGGACTGACCCAACTTGAGACTGGCAATTAGACTTGCAGCTCTCTCTATACATCATGTACGTTTTTTCCTTAGACCTGAGATTGTCGCATGTACTTGAGATGTGGATCGACCTACTTTGGGGCTATCAGACGCTACTCCGTAACTGGGTAGTTATAAAGGTAGCTTTTGGGTTTGTCCTGAAGCATGCTGCAAGACATGGTCAACCAAGATGGGATTTGCCCCTCTCTACTTGAGAGATATCTCTGGGACCCTCGAGTGATCGGATCCAGAAATGCATGGTCGTGCTACATATGGTTAAGAGTTAACCTAGTAAAGGGATTCCGAATCACAGTATCGAGAAAGGGAGGTCATCTTAGAGCTAGACCAAAGGCAAAGGGAAAGACATGTACTAAACCTTATGATGGTTCGTCCGATATGATCTTTGTATGCGTTTAGGAGTTGGCACGTCTTGCTAGAGGCCGCTACCAACTATTGACAGAATAAGTGTATTCGTGTCATGTCTATATGTATATGAAGCTATAGGGTCACACACTTAAGGGGCTAAAAGCCTAATGAGAATTAGATCCGAATTACACCATGCTTAGGCTACTAATGGGATGCTAATGTAGAAGCCCACTAGGGACGCCGACATAAGAGAGGGCAGGGCGAGCTGACCAGGGTTAGCCAATTCCACCTAGCCGACACTCCTCACGCATGTGTTGCACGCGCGGACCTAGCAGTCCGGCGTCTGACGCTTCCACCCTGCACGTGTGGATACCTCGGAGGTGCTGCAGCTGTAGCACTTGTACGAGCCACACAAGGGGAGCTGCTCGTGGGACGAGGACAAGGAGGAGACGTAGAACGTCTACACTTCCTCGACGCGTGTAACACCCTCGGATCGGCCCTATGCAAGTCTTAGCGATTCCCGCCAAACTTGCATAGAAACGATTCAAAGGCGCCCACCAGGTACTTTCGCGTGGGTGGAAAACGAAGTAATATCATTACACAATAGTCCATGATGGAACCCACAGAACAGATATATACAACAAGGACTCCATGAGTCAAGAATACAGATATACAATACAAAGATCCAAATCACCTTGAAAACGATACAACATCCGAGTACGGACAAGATGCAAATTGAGCTAAGAGCCCTGAAGAATAACCAATGGTGTCCATAAACCTGCCCAGGCCAAGCCGGAAGGGTAACCCTGCTAACAACGTCGATCTCAAAACCTGCTTAAACAAAAGGGGTGCCGACAAAGGGCAAAGGAAAAAGAGAGCGGTCAAGATCTTGAGGCCAAGACAGCCGAGACTAGAATTCGACGGTCCTCGCCTACATAGGTATAGTGGACTGAAGCGGCAGCGCAGCATGCACTAAACAACCTATAGAGACTCAATACAACTGGCGTCTATCAGATAGGAATAAGAAAGACCTATTCGGATCCAACCTGAAACTATCACCAAGCATACCCATCCTGGTATTTCCCCCTCGAGACCAAACGAGGAAGTCAACCGAGAAATTCACACAGTTGGTAATTTTATTCATTTCGTTATAGTTGCGGCAATTACTAGTCAAATATAGATAGCATGAGTCATCCTGATATTATAAATAGTGATCAGTTTTAGTTAACCATTATGTTGCAGTTGCAATACTTACTAGTCAGATACATATAGCATGAAGCATCCCAAAACCAGCACTTGTTGGTACTTTTATTTAGCCATTCTGTGGTAGTGAAGCTGATTACTAGTCACTATAAAGTCAAATTTATACAACTACTTTAGTTATAGTTGTCTATGATAGAGATACTGTGCTCCAAGTCGTCCATAACCGCGAACACGGCTTTCAGAAAGTTTTACCCTGCAGGAGGGCACAAATAGCAACACACGCATGATCAACCTCGGAAAAAACCAAATGAAAACCCAATGAGGCATCATGATAAAACATTCGCAAGATTCATATTTGATTTCAGGGGGCCACCCCACCAAGCTACCCACGACGAAGTTGGCCGGCTCCGAGACGGACCCAGAGGTTTGTGCCAATGGCTGTAAACGACTGGGAACCCGAAAGTGTGACTGGTCTTGTCTATATCGCGAAAACATTCCACATTTATTCCTAAACAGTACAGGCGCTCCACGCGCAATCGTAAATAAAGCAGTAAAACATGGCATAAGTACAGGATAGTAATAAAGCCCCAAACTACTTTGTGGCCCCAAGGAATTAAATATGACTCAAGCTAGGGTTAGGGGATTCATGGTCCCACATGTGGATAGTGCGAATATTCAAAGAACAGGTATCAAGTACTCGGGGTCCTACGGAACACAAGTGGACGGTTAAAAACCAAATAACATTTATTGCCCACCTGTACCTCTGCATTATTTACCTACTTCAATTTTAGGTATTAAATGGTAATTAAAGTCATGATCATCTCCAACATTAAGCATATGACAATACTCCAACAACTGGGGAACATCGACAGCGCGACGTAGCACCTGAGCAAGAAACTATGACTCGCAAGGCCGATTATCTACCAAACAATAGGTAATAGGAGGTGTCCAAGGCAATATAGTGGCCGCAAGAGATATCACGGGTACGAAAAACTAGAGCATCGCAACACAGATAGCAATAGATCAACAGGAGGAAATAGAGACTAGAAATATAAAATAGGTAGAAAGAGGGAGAATGCTCGCCTAAAAACATCATGGAAAGGTTCATCCGAAGATGGGGTCGACACTCACATAAACTCATCGGCCTAATCCGTGAAGAAGCAAAGCACTAGAAGAAACACCGATGCACTATTTAATACTACGGCAAAATATCGGGCATGATGCATGTATGATGTATGACATGGCAAATATGCGATGCAATTAGGCCATATTAAGCGGAACCGGGGTCCCAATAATTTATTAGATAGTTTATGTTGTTTATATACCCTGCATTTTAAATGTTGTATTAACAAGACAAAATATAGCATCGGTTCGCTACACAAATTTAAATGGGGCCAATATTAGGATAGATTTGCCCGCATATGGTCTCCATATTCAATTATTAGATGAGTCGACAACACCCCCCAAACCACAATATGTATGCAATCATGACAATTTAATATGCAACAATTTATATCATTCATAAAAATAGGGGTCTCGGAATGAGGGTCATACTTTAGGGTGGTTCGGTCCCGTCGGGATCGGTCTTCGGATTCCGTGAGGAAGATCTTGGCGCGTCGGGGGTTCGACAGGGTTCGAGTCTTCGGATCCTGGAAGTTCTTGGTGTTCCAGGAATCTTTGGCCTCGGCCATCAGATCCAGCGACGGGGTTTAGAGTCCAGGAGGTAGATCTTGACGAGCCAATTGTCATTACACTCTTCCATCTTTTCGACGCCGGAGCTGAAGTGATAGGCCAAAGAGCATCAGTCCCACATCACGATGTCTCAGACTACAAGTCCACATGAGGTACGGAAGCATCTGGGCATCAACAAAAATGATCCCTTTAACAAAAGGAAACATCCTGAACATGAGGTCCTTGACTTCTGCAGCCGGCAACACGCGCGAACAGAGAGTAGAGCGAGCTGCAGCAAGCAGACGGAAGAAGGAGACGTGGGGCGCAGGACGAGCAGGAGACGCCGGGCGGCGATGTCTTGGCCACGACGCTGCAGAGAGAGGCCAGCGTGAGGCGGGAGAGGGCGAGGTCGCACAGGGAGGCCGGCTCCGGCGAGGAACCGCTCGGGGGAGATTACGAGGAGGTGGTGGCGGCTCCTGTTCGCGGGGATCCGGCGAAGGACGGCGCCGTTCCTGCGAGGGAGGGGGCCGGAGAGGGCTCGAGGGCGCCAGGGCGCAACCGAGGAGCGGCAGAGAGGCGGGCGGGGCGTCTGGCTGGAGCCAGGGAGGAAGGCTACCAGGGGGACAAGGGAGTGGCGTCCGGGCTCCAGGGAGGGGCGTCGCGGAGGAACGGCTGCGTATGGGGCTTGAGGCTCGCGATCACAGACGGTGGCAGGGAACCTCGAGCAGAGAGGGGACGACACGGGGAAGAGAGCCACGAGGGAGGGAGTGCCAGGCGTAGAGAGTCAAGGTGGCGGCGAGGCTCAAGCCGGCGACGGGGAGCTCGGCTTGCAGGCCCTGGCGGCGGAAGCAGGGGAGGTTGGGGAGAAGAACCGCGTGAGGGAGGCGAGGTTGGGGACACGGTCCGCGTGGGTGGGGCCAGGGAATCGAGCCAGGGGTCATGCGTTGTGTCTGTAGCGAGGCTACGCTCATGAGGCGGGAGTGGGGCCGGGGTGCCAGGCGTGCGGGAGCGACGTGGGAGTGTGGGTGCGCACGGGTGAGCGGTTCCAGGAGGCGCGGGTGATGTGTTGAGTGGCAACGGAACAGGGGAATGGTGGGATTGGGTATCCTAGGATTAGGGTTAGGGTTTCGCTGTGGGCTGGGCTTTTGGGCCTAGCCTGCGGCTGCCTCACCCGAACAAAATATTTATGCTTAATATTTTTCCTGTTTTATTTATGAGGCCTTTTGTAAATAATTTTAGACAAAACAAAATATTTGGAAAAGACCGAGATTTCAATTTGAAATAGAAAAGGGGATAATTAGAAAACAATATAGGCTTTGGGGTAATAGGTTTAGTCAAACACATGCATGATGATGTCATGATGATGCGCAACATACAAACAACCGTGATTTTCTAGTAGTGGTTTTACCCGGGGTGCTACAATTCGACACCACTAACAATGGATCTCACCCTCGAGATCCTCCTCATGGTATAGGGAAGAAGGCCGACGATCTAAATCTCCTCGTTTCGTGTAGATCCTCGCGACACCACTAACAAAGATTCTTTCTCCATCTTGAAATCAGCGACACCAGCAGCAAGAGGTTGTTGATCATGTTCGTAGAGAGAACACTCCGGATAAACAACGTACGAAGTTAAAGGTAAGTCCACCTCTAACTTCCATGGAAGGAGTAAGAATGCATCAACCACCATTCAATGTACAAAAGCGAATGATAAGAGTAGTGGTATGGTCGCGACTCCATCCCGCACTCAAAGCATTACTCTGTACATGAATAGGTGAACTATGCAACTAACTCTCAGAATCAGACTGAAGATCTCGACAATTGAGGTTTGGAAACAAAAGGGTGATGTAGGATCTTCATCGGTTCTGATGTAGATGATATCATCACCTTGGAAAACACCGGAGGATATGAAGAAAAAAATTAGTGATTTTTTGGTCCACTGAAAGGTACAACAGAGGAAAATTCATCGGATAGCGTGAAGACCGAATATCGAAGCACCGGTACAAGAGGACGTAAGCGAAACCCTAAGTACGACAGAAACTCAACCACGAGAATTCCTGGACTCGAAGAAAAGATAAGAGAGGAGATTCAAAACATGCGAAGGTAAGAGGAGAATAGCAGAGGGGTAAGGAGTAAAAGCAGACCTAATAAGGTATATCCAACCGATTTTCCAAAAATAGTTTTGACACTCTACAACGTCCATTAGCTAGGTTATCCTACAGGCTGGACCAGTGGGGTATCGTAACTGCTGACCTCTGATACCACTCTGTAACACCCTCGGATCGACCCTATGCAAGTCTTAGCGATTCCCACCAAACTCGCATAGAAATGATTCAAAGGCGACAACCAGGCACTTTCATGCGGGTGGAAAACGAAGTAATATCATTACACAATAGTCCATGATGGAACCCACAGAACAGATATATACAACAACGACTCCATGAGTCAAGAATACAGATATACAATACAAAGATCCAAATCACCTTGAAAACGATACAACCTCCGAGTATGGACAAGATTCAAATTGAGCTAAGAGCCCTGAAGAATAACCAATGGCGTCCATAACCCTGCCCAGGAAAAGCTGGAAGGGTAACCCTGCTAACGATGTCGATCTCAAAACCTGCTTAAACAAAAGGGGTACCGACAAAGGGCAAAGGAAAAAGAGAGCGGTCAGTACTGAGGCCAATACACGGGGAGACTAGAATTTGGCAGTCCTCGCCTACATATGTATGGTTGACTGAAGCAGCGCAGCATGCACTAAACAACCTATAGATACTCAATACAACTGGAGGCTATCAGATAGGGATAAGAAAGACCTATTTGGATCCAACCTGAAACTATCACCAAGCATACCCATCCTGGTATTTCCCCCTCGAGACCAAACGAGGAAGTCAACCGAGGAACTCACACAGTTGGCAATTTTATTTATTTCGTTATAGTTGTGGCAATTGCTAGTCAAATATAGATAGCATGAGTCATCCTGGTATTATAAACAATGGTCAGTTTTAGTTAACCATTTCATTGCAGTTGCAATACTTACTAGTCAGATACATATAGCATGAGGCATCCCAAAACCAGCACTTGTTGGTACTTTTATTTAGCCATTCCATGGTAGTGAAGCTAATTGCTAGTCATTATAAAGTCAAATTTATAGCACTACTTTCGTTATAGTTGTCTATGATCGAGATATTGTGCTCCAAGTCATCCATAACCGCGGACACGGCTTTCAGAAAGTTTTACCCCGCAGGGGGGCACAAATAGCAACACATGCACGATCAAGCTCGGAAAAAACCAAATGAAAACCCAACGAGGCATCACGACAGAACATTCGCAAGATTCATATTTGATTTCAGGGGGCCACCCCACCAAGCTACCTGCGGCGAAGTTGGCCGGCTCCGAGACGGACCCAAGGTTTGTGCCAATGGCTATAAATGACTGGGAACCCGAAAGTGTGACTGGGCTTGTCGATACCGTGAAAACATTCCACATTTGTTCCTAACAAGACAGCGCTCCACAGCAAAGAATAAAGCAAGAAGCATGGCATAAGTACAGGATAGTAATAAAGCCCCAAACTACTTTGTGGCCCCAAGGAATTAAATATGACTCAAGCTAGGGTTAGGGGATTCATGGTCCCACATGTGGATAGTGCGAATATTCAAAGAACAGGTATCAAGTACTTGGGGTCCTACGGGACACAAGTGGACGGTTAAAAACCAAATAACATCTATTGCCCACCTGTGCCTCTGCATTATTTACCTACTTCAATTTTAGTTATTAAACGGTAATTAAAGTCATGATCATCTCCAACATTAAGCATACGGCAATACTCCAACAACTGGGGAACATCGACGGCGCGACGCAACACCTGAGCAAGCAACTACGACTCGCAAGGCTGATTATCTACCAAACAATAGGTAATAGGAGGTGTCCAAGGCAATATATTGGCTGCAAGTGATATCACGGGTACAAAAAACTAGAGCATCGCAACACAGATAGCAATAGATCAACATGAGGAAATAAAGGCTAGAAATATAAAATAGGTAGAAAGAGGGAGAATGCTCGCCTGAAAACATCGTCGAAAGGTTCATCCGAAGATGGGATCGACACTCGCATCAACTCATTGGCCTAATCTGTGAAGAAGCAAAGCACTAGAAGAAACACCGAATGCACTATTTAATACTACGGCAAAAGATCGGGCATGATGCATGTATGATGTATGACATGGAAAAGATGTGATGCAATTAGGCCATATTAAGCGGAACCGGGGTCCCGATAATTTATTAGATAGTTTATGTTGTTTATATACCCTGCATTTTAAATGTTGTATTAACAAGACAAAATATAGCATCGGTTCGCTACACAAATTTAAATGGGGCCAATATTAGGCTAGATTTGCCCGCATATGGTCTCCATATTCAATTATTAGATGAGTCGACAACATCCCCCAAACCACAATATGTATGCAATCATGACAATTTAATATGCAACAATTTATATCATTCATAAAAATAGGGGTCTCGGAATGAGGGTCACACTTTAGGGTTCGACGATCTTGAGGTTTCTACGGGTGGTTCGGTCCCGTTGGGATCGGTCTTCGGATTTCGTGAGGAAGATCTTGGCGCGCCGGGAGTTCGACAGGGTTCGGGTCTTCGGATCCGAGAAGTTCTTGGCGTTCCAGGAATCTTTGGCCTAGGCCATCGGATCTGGCGACCGGGTTTAGAGTCCGGGAGGTAGATCTTGACGAGCCAATTGTCATTACACTCTTCCATCTTGGCAACGCCGGAGCTGACGTGATAGGCCAGAGAGCAGCAGTCCCACATCACGATGTCTTAGACTACAAGTCCACATGAGGTACTGAAGCATCTGGGCATCAACAAAAATGATCCCTTCAACAAAAGGAAACATCCTGAACATGAGGTCATGGACTTCTGCAGCTGGCAACACTCGCGGACAGAGAGTAGCGTGAGCTACAGCAAGCAGACGGAAGGAGGAGACGTGGGGCGCAAGACTAGCAGGAGATGCCAGGCGGCGAGGGCTTGGCCACAGCGCTGCAGAGAGAGGCCAGCGTGAGGCTGAAATGGATCGTATGGGCACCTTCCTTGTTAAGGGAAGTACATCTGCGTTGGAGGGGTGGGCGGTTCTAAGACCACCACAATAGGCCTCACCCTATTCTCCCATGGATCTCGCCACGAGAGGCCTGATCCACCTTCTCCACTATTGGATCCCTTCGAGGCGGGAACCCGTGCCTTTTACAACACTATCGGGGCACACACCCACAACCGAATTGGGGGTTCCCGGGATGACAACAAGCTGCCACAAGAACAAGGTTTATCAATATAAACAAAACAAGGATCTAGGTATTTGCAAGAAATACTAGATCGGGGGTTCTCCAAATGAATGGAGAGGAGATGAAGCGCTTGATTGGTGATGATGAAGATCGAGTTCTCCTCCTTCGATTCCCCAAGGGATGGGGCCTTTGGGTGGATCTAGGTGGAGCTCTCTTGGATGAAGCTTTCAGATCTGATCTGGTCCTTTTCGAATGAATCAATAGATCTGGCAGGTGGGGGAAGGCTGGCTTAAATGCCCCCTCCCCAGATCTGGCCGTTGCACAACTTTGGGGGCGGATTATCCGCCCCCTACTTGGGCTGGATTATCCGCCCCTAGGAAAACTCCGCCCCAAGGGCGGATTCTCCGGGGAAAACTCCGCGCCCTCTCTGGGGCTGGCGCCTGCGAAACTTGGTGAAGATCTTGGGGGCGGATAATCCGGCCCCCCTGAGGGGCGGATTATCCAGCCAGACCGGAAAGTCCGGCCAACACTCCGCCTCTGCTGCGCCTTGGCGATGAGCAGGGGGCGGACTATCCAGCCCCCCTAGGGGCGGATTATCCAGCGGGGCCGGAAAATCCGTCCAAAACTCCGCCCCCCTTCTAGGGCTTGCGCCTGCTTGGGGAGAGGGAGGGGCGGATTATCCGCCCCTGGTGGGGGCGGATTATCCGCCCCCCAAAAGCAGAATCCTTTTCCCCTTTTTCTCATAGAAGCTGCAACACTTCAACACACATTAAATAATCCTTGGTATTGTTATCTAACACACAAAACACTAGGGATTATAAAATGTTCTTTCAATCTCCCCCTTTTTGGTGTTAGATGACAATATTAGGATTTGCAATGAAACCAGCTAATGCCACCTTGAATAATGGAAGACGCTCCCCCTAGATGTGTGCATATTTAAAATTTGTATTTGAATACAAATACACATACTAGAGAGAGCACAACTTCCATAACAAAGATAATTGAAACAGGGTGGTTTGGGAAACAAGGTCATACCACCGGGATGAGAATATAGCCAAAGAATATAGTTTGTTTGATAGCCTCCAAACACATCCCAATCATACCAGCAATATTGAGGCATACATTAGATAGGCCCATGATTCCATATGCCATCAAATATGCCTCCATAGATAAATCCAGAATTCCATGAGATCCACACTAGATAAATCCAGAAATCCATGAATACCACACAACGTACCAAACTTAGCGAAACACGACAAAGTCGTACATAATCAAACGCAAATAGCAAACGAGTTCACGCTAAAAAGGCACAAGCAAGCAAATAAAATGACTAAAAGAAGGATGCTTGCGCCCGACCCTTGCAAATCCACGAGACCTAATAGAACTACTTCTCCCCCTTTGGCATCGAAACGCCAAAAAGGAAGAAGAGTGATGCTAACGCCCCTGGAGATCACTCCTCCTCATCCTCTTCGTAGTCATTCCCGTCCCCAAATTTGCAAACTGAGATGGTACTACACACCCAAATTTGCAAGAATCAAATCAATCAAAAGCCAAATTTGAGTGTGTTTTCCATAAGAACATGAGATATGCAAGAAAATCCAACGAAACCCATGAGAAACCAACTCTTCTCAAGAAAGAGGGCGGTGGCCGAAGCCACCATGTTGAAGCGCATGGCATGACACCGCGAAGATGTATCTTGAGTTCAAAACCAATGCTCATCGATGACCCACATATCACAAAGTGATATTAAGGGAAATGATTTTACTTGCTTTCGGCATTATGGGGGGAGGGTTGGCCCAATCAATTAGGACCACACTCCCCCTATGTCTATTCCTGCATCTAAACCAAATACATGAATAAGAGCAAGTGAGTGTGCAAGGGTAGTCAAGCCAAGCTCCATGAATCTATGATATTTAGCTCATTCCTCAAATAACAAAATCTTGCTTCATCAAGAGGCTTCGTGAAAATATCAGCAAGTTGGTTCTTCGTGCTCACAAAGGATAGGGCAATATCACCACGAGCAACATGATCCCGAATAAAGTGGTTGTGAATCTCTATATGTTTTGTTCTTGTATGCTGCACGGGATTGTAAGCAATTTTGATAGCACTTTCATTGTCGCATAATAGAGGCACTTTGTCACAATTGACACCATATTCCTTTAAAGTTTGCCTCATCCATAACAATTGTGTACAAGCACTTGCAGCAGCAACATATTCAGCTTCGGCGGTTGAGAGTGAAATACAATTATGTTTCTTTGATGACCAACATACTAGAGACCTGCCCAAGAATTGACATGCACCAGAGGTTGATTTCCTATCATCTTTGTCACCATCCCAATCTGAATCAGTGTAACCACATAGAGAGAAACTTGAACCCTTGGGATACCATAACCCAAAATTTGGGGAATGAACCAAATATCGAAAGATTCGCTTGACCGCCACTAAGTGGCTTTCTTTAGGAGCGGCTTGGTACCTTGCACACACTCCTACACTTAACACAATATCGGGCCTAGATGCGCAGAGGTAAAGAAGAGAGCCGATCATGGATCGGTATACCTTTTGATCCACGTCTTTACCCTTGGGATTGAGCTCAAGATGACACTTTGTTTGCATTGGGGTAGCAACGCCATTGATATCCGTCATCTTGAACCTTTTGAGCATGTCTTGGATGTACTTAACTAGATTAATAAAGGTTCCCTCTCTAAGTTGTTTGATCTCAAATCCAAGAAAGAACCTCAGCTCACCCATCATGGACATCTCAAACCTGTCAGTCATAAGCTTTGAAAATTCATCGTTAAAAGCTTGGTTAGTAGAGCCAAAAATAATGTCATCTACATAAAGTTGGCATACAAAAAGCTCCCCATTAACCTTCTTAGTAAAAAGAGTGGGATCGATTTGCCCAACTTCGAATCCACGATCTAGCAAAAGCTCTTTAAGGTGCTCATACCACGCACGTGGGGCTTGTTTAAGGCCATAGAGCGCCTTATCGAGTTTGTAGACATGGTTCGTAAATTTGGGGTCCTCAAAACCCGGGGGCTGCTTGACGTATACTAACTCATGTAGAGGACCATTAAGGAAAGCGCTCTTAACATCCATTTGTTGTAATTTAAAATTATGATGAGTTGCATATGCAAGAAGGATACGGATGGACTCAAGACGAGCCACAGGAGCATAAGTCTCGCCAAAATCAATTCCTTCCACTTGAGAGAATCCTTGAGCCACGAGTCGTGCTTTATTCCTCACAACAATGCCATTTTCATCTTGTTTGTTCTTGAAGATCCACTTGGTGCCGATAACATTGCGGCAATCCTTTGGTTTCTCTACGAGCTTCCAAACTTTGTTGCGTTCGAAGTTATTTAATTCTTCATGCATTGCAACAACCCAATCGGGGTCTTCAAGAGCATCAAAAACCTTCTTCGGTTCAACCATGGAAATGTGAGCTTGATGATCACAAAAGCTTGCAAGTTCTCTTCTAGTGGATACCCTTCGGCGTAGATCACCAACAACCTTGTCAAGAGTGTGACCTCTTAGTTCAAGGTTCCGATCAGCACGAGCCTTGCGACGAGCCTCAATGTCCTTATTGTTTCTAGAAGGAGTTGATTCAGTATTTGTATCCTTGTCTTGATTACTGCCCTGCCCTTGATCTTGGTCTGCGTTGACACCAGAAGATTGCTGCTGAGTTTGTTCTTCAGGGCCGGATAATCCGCCCCTTGGAGGGGCCGAACTATCCGGCCTGGGAGGTGAAGTACCAGAGTCTTCTTCCTAAGAGTGCCTGATAGGAGTTGGAGACCTAGGGCCAGATAATCCGCCCTCGGGGGCCGGAGAATCCGGCCTGGGAGCTTCAGAGTTGTTGACTTCTCCTCCGGATCCTCTGGAACGAGTTGGAGTGCCAGGGGCGGATTGTCCGCCCCTTGGAGGGGGCGGATAGTCTGGCCTGGGACTACCAACTTGTCCAGGGGACAGATGATCTTCAGCAGATTGCGGTGTTGGTGCGGGATTTTCTCCAACAGTAGGAGCTTGTTGATCTTGTGTAGATGAGGGCTCCACATGTGTGGAGCATTGTCCTTCCCGATTCGCCACAAGGGGTTCCTCAATGGGGCGGAAAAATCCCACGCCCATTCTTCTTATGGCATCTTGGGGTATTTCAACATCTGCATCACAAACATCAACTTGCCCTACAAAGGAGCCGTTATTTTCATCGAAACTCCACACTACAAGATTCTACAACAATCCCAGTGAGCTTGTTGTAGACTCTATAAGTGTGGGATTCGGCACCATAACCAACAAAAATACCTTCTAAAGCCTTGGACTCAAATTTTGACAAACGGACACCTTTAATAAGAAAGAAACACTTACACCCGAATACCCTGAAGTATGAGATGTTGGGCTTGTTACCGGTAAGTATTTCATATGGAGTCTTGTCCAAAATCTTTCGAAGGTAGAGCCGGTTTGATGAGTGACAAGCAGTGGATATGGCTCCAGCCCAAAAATTATAAGGAGACTTGAATTCAGCCAACATAGATCTTGCCATATCCATCAAAGTCTGGTTCTTCCTCTCGGCTACACCATTTTGTTGAGGGGTGAACGCAGCAGAATATTGATGTCTAATCCCCTCTTCGCTTAGAAACTCATTCAAAGTGTAGTTCTTGAATTCGGAGCCGTTGTCACTTCTAATTGCCAAGATAGGAACATTGTGTTGACGTTGAACTTCATTGGCAAAGTCAGACGGTTTGTTGAGTCTCACTTTTCAGCTTGAAGAAATAGACCCATGTATATCTTGAGTAATCATCGACAATGACCAAGCAATATTTCTTCCCACCAAGACTTGCATGAGAAGGAGGACCAAATAAATCCACATGAAGTAATTCCAAGATCCTCTTTGATGACACAATAGTCTTCCTCTTGTGGGGAGAGTCATGCATTTTTCCTTCTACACAAGCCCTGCAAACACGATCTTTGGCAAAAGAGACATTGTCTTTTAGTTCAAGGATGTGGCCACCCTTCTGGAGACTTTGCAAAGTTCTCATGTTGACATGGGCTAAACGGTGATGCCATAGCCAGCCCACGTCAGCCTTTCCGAATAGACACATCGGACCCGAAGTGGTTTTCCCCGAGAAGTCCACCACATATAGGTCATTTTCGACGTATCCAACGAAAGCGACCTTTAGAGACTTGCTCCACAAGAGTACCACCAAAGCATCATTGATAGAAACAACAAAACCCATCTTGCCAAGGGCACGAACAGAAAGAAGGTTGTAACCGAGGGTCTCAACAAGCATGACGTCCACGAGAGAAATATCGTGGGCAACCACTCCTTGCCAAGACCCAATACCTGAGATTTAGACTTATCACCATAGGAGACTGTGATATTATCATAATTTGGACGCATCTCCGTGATGATCTCCTTGCTTCCGGTCATATGACTAGTGCAGCCACTATCCAGCACCTATTACGACCCACCGGAAGCATAGCCCTGCAAGAAAATTACTTCTTGGTTTTAGGTACCCATTTTTCAATGTGTCCTTCCATGTTAGTAACAAGGGTCTTTGGGACCCAAATAGACCAAGCAATATATTCATCAAAGGGACCGACATAATAAGCATAAACATCGCCATAATCATCACAAAAGAGTTCATAATTTAGATTGTGAGACCCTGCAAAACCAATATTGTTAGTCTTGTCTTTTGTGACATTCTTCTCAGCGGTGCTTGTCTTTAATTGAACATTCTTGGACTTGTTCTTCTTGGTTTTCTTTTTCTTGGACTTGGTGACATACCCAAGTCCTTCTTTACCATGATTTGACATAAGCTTGCCAAGGACTTCATCAAGCACACCTTTGTCCTTGATCACTTCTTTTTCCACACTAGCATTTTCCTTGTGACTATATGTTAAATTGGATGAGCTAGGGGCATCATATTTGGCCAATCGACTTTGAAGCTGATCATGTGACTCATTGAGAATGGAAAAATCGTTTTTCAACGCCTTGTGAGCATTGTCAAGTTTCTCCAATTCCTCGGAGAGTCTATCATGAGCAGCCCCAAAGTCAATCTTGTCCTTCTTTAACTTCTTTGCTTTGGTGACTGCATTGTCACGTTCCTTAACAAGTTTAGTCACAATTTCTTCATGTGACTCTTCAATAGACTCAAGCCTCTCTTCAAGAGAGACCCGAGCCTCTTCCTCCTCTTCAAGAGCATTTTTAAGGATGCAATTTCCATTGCATCCTCCCTTTCAATTCTGCCCTTTTCCTCAAGGAGAGCTTCGTTTTGGGCCAGCTGATCCATAAGAGCTTCAAAACGAACTTTGTGCTCACCTTGCAAGTTAGTGTAGAAATAATCCAAAGCAATAATCTCTTCTTTAACCTTAAGACTAGTAGGATCATCCATGTCAATCATAGCCTTAGGAAAAGAAGAGTTAGAAGAAGTTACCTCGGAGCTTCTTGCCATGAGGCAAGTAGCATTCTTGTTAATGATGTTTTCGTTCGGAGAGTCGAAGAGAGATGTTGATGTAGATGTGGTGGCTATAGCAGCCACCTCTTGAGAGCTATCGTCCTCGTCCTCATCTTCACTCCCCGATGAATATTCTTCTTGAGCCACTAGAACAATCTTTGGTTGCTTCTTGAAAGGAGCATCTTCTTTACAAACTGTTTCTTACGTGGAGCCTTTGACTTGTCCTTGAAAATAAGTCTTCCTCCATTATCTTCCCTACTTTGATATGGACATTCAGCTACAAAGTGCAGCCGGTCACCACAATTGAAGCATGTTCTCAGCTTGGGACCATTTTCTTTTGTTCCATAGGCTCCACTCTTGCGATCTAGTTCAGCTTTAGCCTTGGATGGATCTTTCCAAAAGTTTCTTGCATAAAGAGCCAAGTATTGTTCGTGGATCCTTTTTATATCCTCGGGACAGTCCAGACCTTCTACCGCATATTCATCATGATCAATCACACTAGTCTTCAAGGCCATGTTGACCCCCTTTTGCATCCCCATAGCTCGAGCACGAGCATCTTCGGCATTCGTGGCAGCCACTTTGAAAGCGGCCATTTCTTGCATTACCTCATTGGATGACATGAGGTGATAGTTATGCCTACCTTGGAGACTTTTCAAATCTGTGGGCTCAAATGGCATAAGAGCACTGACATACTTGCGCTTGATCCAAGCATCATCCACATGAGCTGCACCGTGGTTTCTGAAGGTTGTGGCTATTGCCTTGAGCCTCCTATACATGTCCTCGTGGTCTTCTCCATCCAGCGTATAGAATCCTTCAGCTTCATTGCTCAAAGCATCATATCTATTCCTTCTCATACTTTCATTTCCGATGAAGAGCTCGGTGAGGGCATCCCAAGCTTCTTTAGCTGTGCTAAGATGCTGAATGTGTGGCATGTCTTTGTCACCCACACCAAGTTGTATCATGTGTAGAGCTGTAGCGTTGAGTTGGCTATCAACCACTTCTCTTCTTGTGAGATTGTTGCGGTTTCCAACATGAAGACCATCTTCGATGATCTTCCACAACTCTATGGAGGAACTGCACTCATGAGATTTCATCAAAAATTGCCATTGAGAGAAAGTAGATGTAGAAAGTTTGGGTGGATCACCCCTATTATGTATATGTGGGTGAGGGATAGGTGGATCAGGGGAATACACATGAGAAACCTCATTGTATCCATCCTTACCGCTATCCTTTTTCGAGGAGGAGCTCTTGCTAGTATCATCACCAACCACTTCGTTATCTTTGGAAACAGTTTTACCCGTTTCCTTGGATTGCGGAGTGGTATCCTCAGAGTTAGATGGAGGTGATGCTGCGGATGTGGAGAGACGCATTATCAATTGACGCATCTCTTCCATCTTAGCCTCCATTGAACTCACCAAGGTTGTTTCCAACGTCTTGAGATCGTTCATGGTGACTACCTCCGGAGCATCAGTCCCATCTACCTTGGAACCCATACTTCTCTTAGGCGGTTAAGCCTGAAATAAGAGCCAATGCTCTGATACCAATTGAAATGGATCGTATGGGCACCTAGAGGGGGGTGAATAGGTGCTAACCAATTTTTAATACTTTTTCAATTTTAGGCTTGGCAAAAAGTAAATTGTCTAGATATGCAACTACGAGAATTTCCCTATATGCAACCCTAACTACTAAGCACGTAAAAAGAGGAGCGAGGAAACCGTAGTGGAGCACGCGGAGACACAGGGATTTGTTTTACCACAGTTCCTTCCTTGTTAAGAGAAGTACATCTGCGTTGGAGGGGTGGGCGGTTCTAAGACCACCACAATAGGCCTCACCCTATTCTCCCATGGATCTCGCCACGAGAGGCCTGATCCACCTTCTCCACTATTGGATCCCTTCGAGGCGGGAACCCGTGCCTTTTACAACACTATCGGGGCACACACCCACAACCGAATTGGGGGCTCCCGAGATGACAATAAGCTGCCATAAGAACAAGGTTTATCAATATAAACAAAACAAGGATCTAGGTATTTGCAAGAAAAATACTAGATTGGGGGTTCTCCAAATGAATGGAGAGGAGATGAAGCGCTCGATTGGTGATGATGAAGATCGAGTTCTCCTCCTTCGATTCCCCAAGGGATGGGGCCTATGGGTGGATCTAGGTGGAGCTCTCTTGGATGAAGCTTTCAGATCTGATCTGGTATTTTTCGAATGAATCAAGAGATCTGGCAGGAGGGGGAAGGCTGGCTTAAATACCCCCTCCCCAGATCTGGCCGTTGCACAACTTTGGGGGCAGATTATCTGCCCCCCACTTGGGCCGGATTATCCGCCCCTGGGAAAACTCCGCCCCAAGGGCGGATTCTCCGTGGAAAACTCTGCCCCCTCTCTGGGGATGGCACCTGCGAAACTTGGTGAAGATCTTGGGGGACGGATAATCCGCCCCCCCTGAGGGGCGGATTATCCGGCCAGACCGGAAAGTCCGGCCAACACTCCGCCCCCTCTCTGGGGCTTGCGCCTTGGCGATGAGCAGGGAGGGCGGACTATCCGCCCCCCCCCCTAGGGGCGGATTATTCGTCGGGGCCGGAAAATCCGGCCAAAACTCCGCCCCCCTTCTGGGGCTTACGCCTGCTTGGGGAGAGGGAGGGGCGGATTATCCGCCCCTGGTGGGGGCGGATTATCTGCCCCCCAAAAGCAGAATCCTTTTCCCCTTTTTCTCATAGAAGCTGCAACACTTCAACACACATTAAATAATCCTTGATATTGTTATCTAACACACAAAACACTAGGGATTATAAAATGTTCTTTCAGAGGCGGGAGAGGGCAAGGTCGCACGGGGAGGCCGACTCCGGCGAGGAACCGCTCGGGGGCGAGCACGAGGAGGTTGTGGCGGCTCCTTTTTGCGGGGATCCGGCGAAGGACGGCGCCGTTCCTGCGAGGGAGGGGGCCGGAGAGGGCTCGAGGGTGCCAGGGCGCAACCGAGGAGCGGCAGAGAGGCAGGCGAGGCGCCTGGCTAGAGCCAGGGAGGAAGGCGACCAGGGGGATGAGTGAGTGACGTCCGGGCTCCAGGGAGGGGCATCACGACGGAATGGCTGCGTGTGGGGCTTGAGGCGCCCGATCGCAGACGGTGGCAGGGAAACTCGAGTAGAGAGGGGACAACACGGGGAAGAGAGCCACGAGGGAGGGAGTGCCAGGCGTAGAGAGACAAGGTGGCGGCGAGGCTCAGGCCGGCGGCGGGGAGCTCGGCTTGCAGGCCCTGGCGGCGGAAGCAGGGGAGGTTGGGAGAAGAACCGCATGAGGGAGGCGAGGTTGGGGACGCGGTCCGCGTGGGTGAGGCCAGGGAATCGAGCCAGGGGTCATGCGTTCGGTGTACGCGAGCGAGGCTGTACGCTCGTGGGCGGGAGTGGGGCCGGGGTGCCAGGCGTGCGGGAGCGACGTGGGAGTGTGGGTGCGCGCGGGTGAGCGGTTCCAGGAGGCGCTGGCGATGTGTTGAGTGGCGGCGGAATAGGGGAATGGTGGGATTGGGTAGCCTAGGATTAGGGTTAGGGTTTGGCTGTGGGCTGGGATTTTGGGCCTAGCCTGCGGCTGCCTCACCCGAACAAAATATTTATGCTTAATATTTTTCCTGTTTTATTTATGAGGCCTTTTGTAAATAATTTTAGAAAAAACAAAATATTTGGAAAAGACCAAGATTTCAATTTGAAATAGAAAAGGGGATAATTAGAAAACAATATAGGCTTTTGGGGAATAGGTTTAGTCAAACACATGCATGATGATGTCATGATGATGCGCAACATACAAACAACCGCGATTTTCTAGTAGTGGTTTTACCAGGGGTGCTACAACGCGCTTCATCAAGTTCAGCAACTGTGCATCTATTGGTAATCCCATGATCTATGACAACAGTAATCCTGGTTTACGCGGTAGAAAATTTTGATTTGCGCTAGTGTAGTCTACCCGTATCCCTTTAGTGGTATCAGAGCCAATGTTGTTCAGTTATAGGTTCGGGATGTTTGCATATCGTGATATGCAGATTGATATGAATGATGTGATCATTTGTATTGCAGTGGTTCAGGATTGATCTATGATCTTGCTTTTTGTGATCGTGATTCTGAGGTTGTCGAACGACTTACCCCTACCAGTCGGTTTCCGCCATCGGGATAGACAGTGACACATAAATCCTGTTGAATCACGCGAAGATCAATATGATTGATCGAATCGGAACCTAGATCTAAAATCGATGTACCATGATCAAAGGAGTTTGAGTGAATCAAAAAAATAGTTGGTTTATGGTAAATTTTATTTTCCGATCAAAATCCTTAAAGAAAATTTGATACCGCGAGGGGCGCTGCCCCTTCGAACCCTGCAGGGGGACACCCCCTAGACCCCCCTTAATCGTAGACCCTTTTATATCTCGTTAAGGTAACTAGATGCTGCGATGTCACATGATCCGATAGAATGCGATTCTATGCATAACTTGTTTTTGCAGGATATATGTGATCAGTATGGCCCATATATGTATGTGATGCATGTATAAATTTTATCATGACCTGCGTGTCGTGAGTAGGGCAACATGGCTGGAGCCATATGTGTTGTCAATTATTGTAATGGCCTACGTGCCAACTTGTGATGATCCCAATACTATGTAATTTTGATTACTAGTTGTTAGGAGTATTAGCTTGTATTAGTTCTTGGAGGACTCATCACTTGGAGGATGGCTCGCATGGAACATGATGGAGATCATCATGTGGACAGGTTCTATGTCGATAGAGATCACCATGAGAAAATGGGCCATACTGTGTCACAACTATGTGAATGCTATTCTTATGTGTTTTACTGCTATGCATGCTTAGATGATAGAAGTAGAACGATCTCTCACAAAGTATAAGTTATACCATGCCCTCCCAACCAAACCTTGCACCATCCTATGCCATGTACAATTGTTGGTGGGCCTATGAAATTACGGTGCCACGGTTTTCCTTGGCTGGATGGGTTTGTATCGAATACCTACACACATAAGGGTTGGTGAGCTTGACAAGGTCATCTTAACAGTTAAGGACCTTGGGTCATAAAGGTTGGGCGCCTAGTTTTGACATAGAGATGTCACCCAACAACAAGAGTTAGATGTGATATGATTAGCAAGTTTTGCTTACCAATATACCTTGTCTTCTAGCAGTGATGCTAAAGCTCACTAGTCGACTTGTTAATTGTGGATCTTGAATCACTTAGTATCAATAGAGGGATATTGATTTAAGTGGGATTATATGCTATTAAATTGTTTAATATGTTTTACTCTTTCATGGTTACATGGCTTAGTATTTTGCATGTTTTCTGTTGTAGATCAATGGCATGAACACTACATCACCTTTCTCTTTGCGTTCGATTCTTGACAAAGATAAACTAAATGGAACAAACTATTCGGACTGGGTCCATAACCTGAGAATTGTTCTCAGGTCTGATAAAAAGGAAATGGTTCTGGATACCCCAATCCCCGATGAACCTGCTGATAATGCATTTGCTACCCTAAAGAACGCCTAGAAGAGAGCATGTGATGATTCTCTTGAGGTTAGTTGTCTTATGCTCGCATGCATGGAACCTGATGATGGTCTTCTAACTTCATTTGATTTTGAATCATACGAGACATGTCAGGCTTGTTTACTTGGAAAGATGACCAAGTCGCCCTTTTCGGGTTTACCCGGGAGAGCGACAGACTTGTTGGAACTCATACATATTGATGTATGTGGACCAATGAGCACGACAGCCAGAGGAGGATATCACTACTTCATTACTTTCACTGATGATTTCAGTAGATATGGTTATGTCTACTTGATGAGGCATCAGTCTGAAACTTTTGAAAAGTTCAAGTAGTTTTAGAGTGAGGTAGAGAATCAACGTGGCAAGAAAATAAAGGCCTTGCGATCTAATCGTGGAGATAAATATTTGAGTCACGAATTTATCAATCATCTTAAGGGATGCCTCAAAGAAACGGGGTCTCTAAACGGCGCAATCGAACTTTGTTGTACATGGTTCGATCGATGATGAGCCAGTCGGATTTACCATTATCATTTTGCGGTTACGCTCTCGAAACGGCAGCTTTCACACTTAACAGGGTACCATCTAAATCAGTAGTTAAGACACCATAAGAGATGTGGACTGGAAAGAATCCTAGTTTGTCTTTTCTAAAGATTTGGGGTTGTGATGCATTTTCAAGCGACTTCAGTCGGACAAGCTAACACCCAAATCAGATAAGTGCATTTTGGTGGGATATCCGAGGGAAACCTTAGGGTATTACTTCTACAACCGATAAGAGGGCAAAGTGTTTGTCGCTCGTAGCGGTGTTCTCCTAGAGAAAGAGTTTCTCATAAAAGGAACAAGTGGAAGGTCGGTGCGACTTGAAGAAGTTCAAGATGAGCCAGTCGGGGATGCTTCTACGAGTGATGCTATTGTAGCAGAACAATTTGAGGAACCCGTGGCAATAGAAGCACCACAACCACGAAGGTCGGCAAGGCTCCACGAAACGCAAGAATTATTATTGTTAGACAATGATGAGCCTGCGACCTATGCAGAAGCGATGGTGGACCCAGATTCTGAGAAATGGCTGATTGCCATGAGATCCGTGATAGAGTCCATGGGAGACAATCAAGTTTGGAACTTGGTTGACCTGCCTGATGGTTTTAAAGCCATGGAGTGCAAATGGATCTATAAGAAGAATATTGATATGGATGGAAATGTTCACATCCATAAAGCTCGACTTGTTGCAAAAGGTTTTCGACAAGTTCAAGGAGTTGACTACGACGAGACTTTCTCGCCCGTAGTGATGCTTAAATCTATACGGATCATTCTAGCCATTGCTGCACATTTCGACTATGAAATATGGCAGATGGATGTCAAGACGGCTTTCCTAAATGGAATCCTAACTAAGGACATGTATATGATGCAGCCCGAAGGTTTTGTCGATCCAAACAATGCTAGAAAGGTATGCAAACTTCTTAAGTCCATTTATGGGCTGAAGCAAGCATCTTGGAGTTAGAACATTCGATTTGATGAAGTTGTAAAGGAGTTTGGCTTCACCAAAAACGAACAAGAACCTTGTGTTTACAAGAAGGAAAGTGGGAGAGCGTTGATATTTCTAATCTTATATGTAGATGACATATTGCTGATTGGAAATGACATTCCTATGATCGAGTCTGTTAAGACCTCGTTGAAAAATAGTTTTTCGTTGAAGGACTTGGGAGAAGCGGCATATGTTCTGGGGATCAAGATCTATAGATATAGATCAAGGATGCTAATTAGATTAAGCCAGAGTACATACATTGACAAAGTGTTGAAACGGTTCAGCATGGAAGACGCTAAGAAGGGGTTCTTGCCTGTAGGGCCACGTGGAGATAAAACAAAAAAAATCCTCTAACGTGGTGATCCCAAGATCCAGCTGAGGTAGAAGGCCACGAGGTTTACCACTAGACGCGCAGTTGCGGATTACTGATGAAGCGCGTCAGCTGATGTAGTGCAGTCCTTTGCGATCCGATCGTCCTGGTGCTGATCATACAACACCTCCGCTGGTATCCACACGTACAAGGAGGAGCGCCGGCGGCGAACTGCTAGATTCGTATCGTCAGCAAGACTGCTGTGGAGCTAGGGTTTCCAACACATGGAATGACCTAACCGAACAACGATTAACCTTTCTGGGTTAAGGTGCTCCACTATATATAGGGAGTGAACATGGGCTCTGCTCGCGCAACCCATTCACTAAAGCCCATATAACACTAGTCACCGTGAGTCCAACTCACTAACTCAGTCCTAATCCGGTTTAGGTCCAACCCAACCAGATTACAGGTTTAGATCCAATCCGAACTTGCTCCCACTCTTGAGTGTGTGACCCCGCAGGCTCATTGGCTACTTGGACACGATTGGAGTCCGACTCTCAATCGATCAGTCGGTAGCGGCTCCTAGCAGAACGTGCCGACTCCCAAGCACAACCTCAATGACAAAGGATATTTAGTACAAACAACATGAATGCATAGTTCCATAACCGAATCACATATTCAATGATACACATCATATGTTTATACAAGGACTACTTAATATCTTTATGAATACAATGGGAAATACCATCATACATGATTGCCTCTAGGGCATATTCCCAACAGTCTCCCACTTGCACTAGAGTCAATCTTCCGACATCACATGTCTAAGCATCTAATGTCCATAGCTCTTAGGTGCGCCTCATGCTTTGACTGTGGTAACGACTTTGTCAGAGGATCCGCAATATTTACATCCGTGTGTACCTTGCATAACTTGATATCACCCTGATCCACAAACTGGTGAATCAGGTGGTACCGCATGAGTATGTGCTTGTTCTTCTGGTGTTGTCTAGGTTCCTTGGCTTGTGCAATAGCACCATTGTTGTCACAATACACGTCCAACGGATTGGGCGAGCCCTGAACCACACCAAGATCCATGAGGAAATTCCTCATCCAAACAGCCTCCTTTCGCCTCCGGCGGCAATATACTCACTCTGTTGTAGCATACGATCTCTTGCTTGGAACTCTTCCAGCTCACAGCACCTCCGTTTAAATAAACACGTATCCGGATTGCGAACGAGAATCATCAGAGTCGGTAAGATAACTCGCATCTGTGTAACCCTTTACACTGAGTTCATCTTCACCACCATAAACGAAAAACATATCCTTAGTCCTTCTCAAGTACTTTAGGATATTTTAGCTTGTCGATGGATTTCTCCAGATCACTGGTATCGCTCACAACACTTAGAGCATAGGAAACATCCGCCTCGTACAAATCATGGCATACATGATGGATCCGATGCGAAGCATATGGAATCGCACTCATCCGACTTCGCTCATCGGTTGTCGAAGGACCGAGCCTTGCTAAGTTTTACACCATGGGACATCGGTAAGAACCCCTTCTTAGACGATTCCATGTTGAACTTCTTCAACACTTTGTCCAAATAAGTACTCTGACTCAATCCAATGAGCCTCCTTGATCTATCTCTATAGATCCGGATTCCGAGGATGTATGTTGCCTCACCCAAGTCTTTCATTGAGAAAATCCTTTCCAATGATTCCTTGGTTTCTTGCAACATCTGGACATCATTTCCAATCAGTAATATGTCATCCACATATAAGATTAGAAAGTTTACTTTGCTCCCACTAAACTTCTTGTATAAACAAGAATCATGATCACTCTTGATGAAGTCAAACGATTTGACTAACTCATCAAAGCGAATATTCCAACTCCGAGATGCTTGCTTCAACCCATAAATGGATTTCTGAAGTTTACATACTTTGTCAGCATTAGCCAGATCGACAAAACCCTCGGGCTGTATCATATACACGTCCTCGGTTAAATTTCCGTTAAGGAAAGCCGTTTTGACATCCATCTGCCATATCTCATAGTCGAAATAGGCTGCTATAGCTAACATGATCCGAACTGATTTAAGCATCGCTAAGGGCGAGAAGGTCTCGTCGTAATCAACTCCTTGAAATTGTAGGAACCCCTTTGCGACAAGACGTGCTTTATAGATTGAAACATTTCCATCCATATCAGTTTTCTTCTTAAAGACCCATTTGCACTCGACGGGTCTTGCACCGTCTAGCAGATCAACCAAGTTCCAAACTTGATTTTCATCCATGGACTTTAACTCGGATCTCATGACTCCAAGCCATGACTCGGAATCGGATCCCACCATCGCTTCCGAATAATTTGCCGGCTCATCACTGTCTAACAGTAACACATCACGAACACTTCGTAATCTCGCTGATCTTCGTAGTATAGGTGCTGCTACCGGTTTAGCTACCACGACCGGCTCAACCTCCAAGGTTTTTGCCGACTCGCCACTAGTCGGTTCCTCTCGAATTTCTTCGAGCTGCACCGTGCTCCCACTTAATCCCCGACTGAGAAACTCTTTCTCAAGGAAGACACCGTTCCGAGGGACAAACACTTTGCCCTCTTCTCAGTTGTAGAAGTAGTAACCCAAGGTTTCCCTTGGATACCCCACGAAAATACACTTATCTGACTTGGTTGTAAGCTTGTCCGACTGAAGTCGCTTGACAAATGCTTCACAACCCCAAATCTTAAGAAAAGACAAACTCGGCTTTTTGCCTGTCCACATCTCATGCGGTGTCTTCTCTACCGACTTTGATGGTACTCTGTTTAGTGTGAACGCCGTTGTTTCTAGACAATAACCCCAAAATGATAAAGGTAGATCTGTCTGACTCATCATTGATCGTACCATGTCCAATAAGGTCCGATTCCACCTTTCTGAAACACCATTCCTTTGTGGCGTTCCTGGCGGATTAAGTTGAGGAACTATTCCACAACTTTTCAGATGGTCATCAAACTCATGGCTCATGTACTCGCCTCCTCGGATCAAGAAACTTTATTTTCTTGCCGAGTTGATTCTGTGCTTCATTCTGGAATTCTTTGAACTTTTCAAAGGCTTCCGACTTATGTTTCATCAAGTAGATATATCCATACCTACTCAAATCATCAGTGAAGGTAATGAAGTACTCATAACACCCCTGGTTGTCGTGCTCATTGGTCCACATACATCACTATGTACTAGTCCCAACAAGTCGGACGCCCTTTCGCAACTCTTTGCAAAAGGTGTCTTGGTCATTTTGCCGAGTAGGCAAGATTCTCATGTCTCGAACAACTCCAAGTCGAGCGAAGTTAGGAGTCCATCATCATGGAGCTTCTTCATGCGTTTCCAACTTATGTGACCAAGCCGGCAGTGCCAAAAGTAAGTCATATTCAGATCATTTGGTTTCAACCTTTTAACATTTATGTTATAAACCGACTCACCATCAAGATTCAAAATAAATAACCCGTCCTGGACGGGTGCAAAGCCGTGAAACATATCATTCAAATACAAAGAACAACCATTATTCTTGATATTCGACTCATAGCCTTGCCTCATCAAACATGAAGCAGAAATAATGTTTCGACTGAGCACTGCAACATAATAACAATTATTCAGTTCCATAATGAATCTGGAAGGTAAATGAAGTTGCATTGTGCCGACTTCCAACGCAGCAACTCTTGCTTTGTTGCCGACTCGAATATCAACCTCGCCTCTTGCTACGCTCCTAGTTCTTACCAGTCCCTGCAACGAGTTGCAGATGTGAATAACTGATCCGGTATCATATACCCAAGAACTATTAGGTGCATCAGCAAGATATATGTCTATAACATTGCAAACAAGTGTACCTGAGTCGGAAGTCATACCTCCACTCTTGGCTTTGTCGGCCAAGTACTTGTCAGATTCCTCTTCCAAGGGCCATCCGCCTTGCAGTAGAAGCAAGTGGATCCGGCTGAAGGAGATGGCTTAGTCCCTGAGGAAGTGCTTGGGACCGGGTCATGAGCCTGCTTTCCTCCTGACTTAGCCTTCTTCTTAGTCCAAGAACTCTTCTTGAACTTAGCCTTATTCTGCACCATCAACACTTGACTGGCGCCCTTCTTGAGATCCGCCTCTGCCTGCTTGAGCATTCCATGTAATTTAGTGAGCTTCTTATCCATACCATGCATGTGGTAGTTCGAAATGAACTGCCCATATGCACTAGTAAGAGAGTTCAGAATTATCTCTGTAATGAACTCTTCGCTAATGGGGTAGCCAAGCCTCTCTAGAGACTGCACGTAACCAACCATTTTGATCACATGCGGACTCAGTGGATCACCATCCTTAATCTTGCAACTCAGCAAAGCCTGAGAGACTTGATACCTCTCAGTCTTCGCCTGAGCCTAGAACATACTTTTGAGGCTTTCGATCATATCGTAGGCCTCAACATGCTCGAACTGCTTTTGCAAGTCCGGTTCCATGTGAGCAAGCATAAGACAGCTAATATCCGTGGACTCATCCTTAGCCCGACGATAGGCATTGGTGGCAGCGAAAGTCGCATTCTCATTCGGCACATCTGGAAGTGGGTTGTCTAGGACATGGTCCTTCTTTTCTTGTTTGAGAACAATTCTCAGATTTCGATACCAGTTGGTAAAATTAGTGTTGTTCAGTTTATCTTTCTCAAGGATAGTTCTCAATGCAAAACCGGATATCTGAGAGTGACTGCTACTTGGTGCCATGATCTACAACAGAAAATATGCAAAACACTTAAGATATGTATTCATAAAAGAGCAAGCATATTAAACATTTTAATATTTTATGCTCCCACTAGAACCAACACCCCTCCGATGGTTGCTTAGTGATTCAGGATCCTAAATAAGCAAGTCGGCTAGTGAGCTTTAGCATCACCGCTAGCCACCAAGTGATCTAGGTAGACAACTCCTTGTCAATCGCATCTCATGCGACTCCTATTGGACGGGTGGCATCATATGCCTCGGCTCCCATCCGACTTTTCCCCGAATCCCACAACCGTTGTGATAGACCCGTCTAGTTTACCGAGTGTTTCCGCGGTAAGAGTCCGACTCGAACCCACCTAGTCGGAAAGAATTGGCAGCACCCCAATTTCATGATCCCACTACCAAAAATGTCAGACTTGTGATGGTGCAAACACTGGCGGGAAAACCGACTAGACCTTCTTTGAGGGATCAAATTTTATCGACTATCTAATAGAGGTAAAACAGAGACATAACAATAACACAAAATAAAGCAATTATAATGTGAAATGGTATGGCTCTCTTCATGGCGATATCCATCTCCATAAAGCCTGTAATCCGACTCGTGCCAACTCTTGTCACTTGTCGTCTTACTCCATGTCGCCGACATGTACATCGCCTTGCATGCCTTCTGGGTTCTCCAAACAGCTACACTAGCTTAGTAAAGTAAATTACAAGGAGAATCTGACACGCAGGTCGTTATATAATAAAATGACAGCACCTAGGCTCCGGTCGGCTGACAAAAACCGTGATTCGCAGATCACGTATGGATTACACACATACATCACATGCACATGAACCATACCATTCACAACTTCCTGCAAAAACAAGTTATGCATAGATAAAATATCTACCGGCGTTGTGAAACTCGCAACGACATCTAAGGCGCTATTATGACAGGCGGTCCGGCGGTGCAATACCGACGATTTTTCCGAAAACGTAGATCTCATCTACGATCCGAACATGGATTACGACCATCGTTCCGATTCGATCAAACTATTTGATCTTCGATCACCGCTTCTGGATTTACGTGTCACAGTCTACCCCGATGGCGGAAGCCGACCAGTAGGGGTATGTCGTTCCACGACCTCAGCAGTATGATCACGGAAATCAGATCTACCATTCCCCGAGTACAGTTGATCCAATCAACTTCGTACAAAACCGATCTATCTCATAGATCGACCACCAAACATCACATAGATCTCATCTACAACCAACCGCATATCACATATGCGAGATCTCGAGCCTAAAAACAGAAGCTATCGCTCTGATACCACTATAGGGCCACACAGAGATAAAACAAAAAATTTCCTCTAACGTGGTGATCCCAAGATCCAGCTGAGGTAGAAGGCCACGAGGTTTACCACTAGACGCGCAGTTGCGGATTACTGATGAAGTGCGTCGGCTGATGCAGTGCAGTCCTTTGTGATCCGATCGTCCTGGTGCTGATCGTACAACACCTCCGCTGGTATCCACACGTACAAGGAGGAGCGCCGGCGGCGAACTGCTATATTTGTATCATCGATAGGACTACTGTGGAGCTAGGGTTTCCAACACATGGAATGACCTAACCGAACAACGATTAAACTTTCTGGGTTAAGGTGCTCCACTATATATAGGGAGTGAACATGGGCTCTGCTCATGCGACCCATTCACTAAAGCCCATATAACACTAGTCACCGTGAGTCCAACTCACTAACTCAGTCCTAATCCGGTTTAGGTCCAACCCAACCAGATTACAGGTTCAGATCCAATCCGAACTTGCTCCCGCTCTAAAGTGTGTGACCCCGCAGGCTCATTGGCTACTTGGACACGATTGGAGTCCGACTCTCAAGCGATCAGTCGGTAGCGGCTCCTAGCAGAACGTGCCGACTCCCAAGTACCAAAGAGTCATGACGACTTGCCTTTCCAATGCGACTTACGTCCGAGTCCCTTTTGCCTCACGATATACCTTGTCAGACTATAGGCGAATAATTGTCATCCCTTAAATAGTCTGACTCTCTTCACGATCCGAGATAAGTGATTCACCCGACTAACTCTTAGTCGATCGCCTCGGTTAACACTTAACCGAGTCGTGCATGGCCATGCTTTCCGAATCATATCTCACGAGAGGGCCTAGAGAATATCTCTCCGAGTGGAGGGGCAAAATCCCATCTTGGTTATTCACATCACGCAGCTTGATTCTCAGTCGACCCGAACTCTGCATTTATAACTGACCAGTTATGGATTAGCGTTTGACAGAACCTAAGTCGGTGATCCTCAACTCGGACTATGCAACAACCTCAGGTCTAAGGATTACATTGATTGAGATATACAAATGACAGCTAGTTCGTTGTACCTCAATATGGGTCAATCCGACTCGCTAAACTCTTTAGTCGAATCTATGTAAGTTGGAATAGCATCTCCATGCCCATGACAAGTGGAACCAAGTCATCAAGACAACTTTCACATTGGTCTAAGTTGTGTGTCCAGCACAACCTCAATGACAAAGGATATTTAGTACAAACAAAATGAATGCATAGTTCCACAACCGAATCACATATTCAATGATACACATCAGATGTTTATACAAGGACTACTTAATATCTTTATGAATACAATGGGAAATACCATCATACATGATTGCCTCTAGGGCATATTCCCAACATTGCCCATGTCTCACGGCATTAAACTCAGCAAGACTCAGTGTCCTTCGACTACTGATGAGCGTGAGCGCATGAGGAGGGTTCCATATACTTTGGCTATTGGATCCTAATTTATGGAGGTGAAGATGAACTCAGTGTAATGGGTTACACAGATGCGAGTTACCTTAACGACTCAGATGACTCCAGATCGCAATCTAGTTATGTATTTGTCATGAATGGTGGTGCTATGAGTTGGAAAAGTTCCAAGCAAGATACGGTGGCCTCCTCTTCAACAGAAGTTGAATATATTACCGCCTCGGAGACTGCAAAGGAAGATGTTTGGATTAAGAATTTCCTGATCGCTCTCGGTGTGGTTCAGGGCGCATCCAATCCCATGGACGTTTATTATGACAACTATGGTGTTATTGCACAAGCCAAGGAGTCTAGACAACACCAGAAGAACAAACATATTCACATGTGTTACCATCAGATTCGTGAGTTCGTTGAGGATGGTAGTGCCATGATATGCAAAATACATATGGACTCAAATGTTGCTGATCCCTTTATGAAGCCACTCCCACAGCCTGCACATGAGGCGCACGCAAGAGCAATAGGTATTAGATACAATCTAGATTGACTCCAGTGCAAGTGGGAGACTGAAAGAAATATGCCCTATAGGCAATCATAGAGGTGATTATATTTCTTATGTATCCATGAGTTATTGTAATGTTCATTGAATATCCATATCAGGCAACTTGTATTGATTGACAATTATGTGAATTGTTTGTGAAACTCTTTACTTGTATGGTTATTTAATAGTTGTTCTTAGTCGGAGTTCATGTGAGGACACACGTGAATATTAGACTAGCACATCGACTGGTTGATGACTATGTTTCGCAAGTCATAGACATGAAGATGTCAAACCAATGATGTGGACACATGTTATTAACATGGGGTTGTACTGACCCAACTTGAGACTGTCAATTAGACTTGCAGCTCTCTCTACACATCGTGTACGTTTTGTCCTTAGACCTGAGATTGTCGCATGTACTTGAGATATGGATCGACCTACTTTGGGGCTATCAGACGCTACTCCGTAACTCGGTAGTTATAAAGGTAGCTTTCGGGTTTGTCCTGAAGCATGTTGTAAGGCATGGTCAATCAAGATGAGATTTGCCCCTCTCTACTTGAGAGAGATATCTCTGGTCCCCTCGAATGATCGGATCTATAAATGCATGGTCGTGCTATATATGGTTAGAGTTAACCTAGTATAGGGATTCCGAATCACAGTATCGAGAAAGGGAGGTCAGCTTGGAGCTAGACCAAATATCGTGAGGCAAAGGAAAAGACATGTAAACCTTGTGATGGTTCGTCCGATATGATCTTTGTATGCGTTTAGGAGTTGGCACGTCTTGCTAGAGGCTGCTACCAACTATTGACAGAATAAATGTATTCGTGTCATGTCTATACGTATATGAACCTATATGGTCACACACTTAAGGGGCTGGAAGCCTAATGAGAATTATATCTGAATTAGACCAGGCTTAGGCTACTAATGGACTGCTAACGTAGAAGTCCACTAGGGATGCCTATATAAGAGAGGGCGGGGCGAGCTGACCAGGGTTAGACCATTCCACCCAGCCTCTACTCCTCACGCCTGTGTTGCACGCGCGGACCTAGCAGTCTGGCGTCTGACGCTTCCATCCCGCAAGTGTGGATACCTTGGAGGTGCTGCAGCTGTAGCACTTGGACGAGCCGCGCAAGGGGGTCTGCTCGTGGGACGAGGACAAGGAGGAGACGTAGAACGTCTACACTGCCTCGACACGCTTCATCAAGTTCCACAACTACGCGTCTAGTGGTAATCCCGTGATCTATGACAATAATAATCATGGTTTACGCGATAGAAAATTTTGATTTGCGCTAGTGTAGCCTGCCCGTATCCCTTCAGGAAGAACTTGCCCACCCTTTTCTAATAGGCAAATCCCTTTTGCTCGGCGCCGCATAGTGGATCTCGTGAAATCTCTATCCATACCTTGCATAGGATATTGTTCTCGTCGGTAGTGTAGCTCGAGGTTCGTTGGCTCAACTTCTTGCCGTTGATAAGTGATGATGCAAGTGTAGAGACCAACGATGCGACCGTGACCCCCTCGTTCATGGAAGTGCCATCATTTCCAAACAATGCCACATCCTCAATGTTGTACGAATCTTGTTGAGTCTCATGCTGGGTCTAATGTTGGGTCTCTTCCTCGTCGACATAGCCGCACCACCCTCATCGATCATGTCGTGCATGACGTCCTAGCCATTGTTGGCCACGAAATCCTACACACATATTGGCCATGCTAAAGCAACGGGCACATGCTACTAGCAATGGCATAGAAATGTCGCAACCATACCGTGTCATTGGCGAATGGCTGATGGTCTAACATTCCATCGAACATGTTGACTAGCGCCGACATGTCCGCGACGGAGATGGCCTGCCGCTTCTTTGACACCTTCAGGGTTGTGTCCACGGTCATGGGAGCATGGTTGAGGTCGATGGCGAGCTCTTCCATCTAGACGATGTCGTGCGGGGACCGACGAACCAGGAGAGCGCGGCCACGTTCCTACTATGGCCGCCAAGCGACGGTGTGTGCGGGCCTGGCATCCCGGGCTGACCTGGTCGCCGGTCGCTCGGCATGGAAGTGACCGAGCTGGTAGAGGATGCGCCGACCATGGCTAAGTCGGGAAGAACGATGGTACCACCGAAAGCGGCGGTCAGCGCCTCCTGCTTCATCATGATGATGGTCTGCTTGGCGGCATTCACTGTCAGCTCGTTGGTGTTGGCCCTAGTCTGCGCGGCGAGGATGCGCTCGTTCTGCTCCTGGCGCTCCACGTTGAGTTTTGCAGCGATGAGTCGAGCTTTAGCCCCACCAGCAAGCACACTTGTCCGACTCAACTTCCCGCTCGGCCGGTGTCATATCCTTGGCCGGCTTCTTCGGTCGGGTGTGCTTCTTGGCGGTGGGACCGCTTGAGGGCGTAGATTGGGCCGTGGCGGTGGGATCCATCGCCTCCTCTCTCACTCCCGCCAGTGGAAATTTGGGAGGGCGTTTTTTTAGGGAGGAGTGGAGTGGTTTGTGTGCCACTGGCAGGAGGGCCTGTTATTTGTGAAGGAAGGACGCGGCAGAATAAAGGCATTGTTGGGGCCGACGCAATGACGACCCAAATTTTATGCATGAAGGATCGATCGACGCAAGTCGATCCGGATGAATTGCCCCGCTAAGCCGGCGTAGCCCAAATTCTATCTCGACCTTCCTATTTTGAAAATAAAAATAGAAAAATAGGAGAAAAAATATGACAGAGAAAAATAGGAGAGAAAAAACCCCGAGAGAAGCAAAAGTTTAAGGAAAATCTTCATAGCGACCGATCGGTGGAAATTAAAAACTTGGCGGACGTACGTACAGTGCGCTGCTGTCTTACCACATCTACTAAACTACAAAACATATTGAAGTCAGCAAAAAAGTAAATCAAAAATTTAAAATGTTTTATAGATCAAACCGTTTATCCGATTTAGGATCCGTTTTTACCGTTGGGCTAGTAGCGACGAGATCTTTAAAACTAGATCCCATGTTGGTATGTTTCGTTGAAAAAAAATATGGACCAAAAAGTTACCCACCCCTAACACTTAAGTTATCCATGTCATAATATATAAATTATCCATCTTATATCATATAAGTTATTTACTGTATAAATAGGTTGGGTCGAGGTGTTCTCGTATTTCTTACGTGGATAACTTTTATATTTTTTTCATCTCATGAAACCTCGACTCGATGAAAGCTCGTTAGCCTAAAACCCTTTGATGCTTTGTCGCCCGTACGCCATGGTAGCGGCGACGGGCAAAGCCGAGCCAATAGACTACTGGTTGTCCGTTATATTTGTTCACTATAACTTAGGATGGTGGGTGGATGGAACCTAACATCTCATTTATTATATCGTATAAAAAAAAGTTAGATTTAGTTTCTAAAATCGGATATATGGATTGACCTATAAATTATTTTAAAATATCAGGTTTTCAAAATTAAATCACACGATATCTATTTTGTCGTTTGTGATTAACAACTAATTAGGCTCTTATTAAACCCTAAACCACCTTCGTGCATCGCACACATATCTTCACGCATGCATGCTCTGCATACCAATCATGATGACTTTGTTCAAACGACCGTAATATTTTGTCATTTGTAGAACGGTTGCCGGTAGCAGCGTCCAGAGTTTATACCTGTCCGCCAATCCGGCTAAACAGGTTCATTAGCCGTTAGACGAATTAGGTCGTACCGGTAAAGATACAATCCCGTACAGTTTAGTGTGTGGATTAAACTACGGGCACCGGTTGCGGTTCGCTAGCGTTGGTCTTTTCCGGCCTCCTTCCTCAACTCTGTTGGGGCCGGTTTGGGGCCACACTCTAATGCACTAGACGAGACACGAGAGGGCGTGACCACGTGAGCCACGTGTAGGGCGTGGCCTCTTGTTCGCAAACAAGAAAATCGTATCCTGTGGATATGGAAAACAGGCAGAAGTGGACACGACAGTAGCGTAGGTATAGGCGTACACATCAGAGAGGGGGGTTGGCTGTACCGCAATGGAGTCTGCGGTGATTACGGGAGCACCCCTCGCCGTCGCCGCAGCCAGGCGCCTCCCCGTCGTCCCGCCTCCCCACGGCTTCGCGTCCATCTCCAATCCCTCGTCCATCGGCGGCGGCGGGGCCGGCAACGGCCGCTTCTTTGGAGGAGGAGCAGGCGGCGGCGGCGGCAGCGGAGGAGGAGATTCTGGTGCCGGCGCTGCTGCGGCGGCTGCCGCCGCACTCGGTGATACTGGGACGGCGGACGCGGACGTCATCCTGCTCCACGTCGGGGTACGTAACGTAACTTTATTAATTCCAATCGCTTGCGCGTACATGAGATTGATCAGACGCTGCCATCTTCTTTTGGCACTTGCATTGCAGGGGATGTCGTGCGGCGGGTGCGCCTCCAAGGTGAAGCGGATTCTCGAGAACCAGGTTCGTCGGCTTAGCCCCCTAGCCAGACTTTGATTCCTCTCAACTTGTTTTTTCGAGCTAGTTTCGTTTGGTACCCCGAACAATGCGTCTTGAACAGATGAAAAGCCATGGACGAGACCGATTCATTATTCTTCTGCATAATGAATCAGTTCATGAGACGGCTTAGCAAGCACCACATTCCGGCCCCATCCTAACGACATGTGTCGAGCTTGCTGTTTGATGCGGCGTGGACATCTTGATCCAAGAGTACTAGTCTGCTGTATGACCCAATGTTCTGTCCTGAATAACAAGGACCAGAGTTGCACTTGCTTTTTGTTCTACCTGCACTGCACAGTGCATGGTGCTAGACCAGGCCTTTCTTGAATGCTGCATCGTACCCGAAGTGCCTAAACTGTGTTGGCATGGTAATGCATCACTGTGACAGAAAAGTATCATATCTTCACCTATTGGGAAGTAAACCAAACAAAGCTTTGGAGTGTCATAGCGGTGACGTTCTGACACTTTGAACCAGATTTTATTCATTTCGACAGAACAGGATTTTAGCTTCATAGTTTCAGTGTAACTACCAGATTCAGGATAGCACAACCCCATGCAGCAGGCGGTAATGCAGCACCACCATGACAGTCCTCATGCCACATTAGAGCATATTCCTGCAGCTGCAGGGGAAGACCGTGCTGGCTGCTTGACGTGCAAGTGCAACAGCCCGTCCTGGCCTGGGTCGCAGCCTCCTGCAACACCCATGTTACTAGAATCGAGCCATCCTTAAAATGTGGTGCAATGTAGAATTAATAGGCTACTCTGGCTCGAATAACTGTGTAATTCAAATTGTAGTTACCAACTTTTGCAGCCTGAGGTTAGCTCTGCCACGGTTGACTTCGACAAGGCTACAGCCACCGTGTGGACAAAGCCTGAAGCCAAGCAAACAGAAGACTGGCAAAGGCAACTGGGTGAGAAACTTGCACTTCACCTAACCAACTGCGGATTTCAATCTCATATGTATGGTAAGAGACTCTGCTTTTACCACTTACTCCATCAGTCCTGATGTAAGGCGTCTAATATTATTCAAAAGTTAAGTTAACGTTTTCTAAGTTTGAAAACAATACTGAATCAACACAAACAGATTCACCATTAAGCATATTTTCTCAATGTGTGCATTCAATATTGTAGATGTAGATCTTTTTCCCTAAATATGTGGTCTATGTTAGTAGGATTTGACTTTTGACTAATCTTAGATGCCTTACATTTTAAAACAGAGGGGGTACCTCTCAAGTTTAAATTCAATTAAACAATGGGTGAAAAAAATTGCGGGTAAAAAAATGGGTAATTTGATTTCATATAGACTGATATGGTTTCTGTTAAAGTAGTTTTCTCTTACCCATTTGCAGATGAAGCTGATGCCGAAGCCGGACAAAGTTGATGCAGCCTCAACAGTGAGTACACCACTGAAGTTTTTACTAATAGGAGGGGAGGGCCCATGAAGGCAGTGACTAGTCTTGCAAAGGTTGTATAGGCAGCTATATAAAATATCTCTTCTTTGAGAGTTCTGATGTTCTAGGTTAAATCTTTACATTGAAATAGAGAAATGAAATTTTAATTCGATTTGTTTACTTGTGAAAAATGACGTTTAGCCATTTACCTCATTCTTTCATAATACACCATGCAAAGAAGTCCAGAAATATTTGCTAATTGGGATCTCTCAGTAAAATGGGATGGAATATTGATTTTAGAAGATCTTTTGGGCCAGAGGAGATGGCTCTGTGGGAATGGGATAGCCATACTCTTGAGCTAAAGGAAGTCGAGCTTACCAAGGAGAACGACCCCATTACTTGGGCTCCGGAATCTTCATATAGTGCCCTGGCAACTCTTATGCGAAGTTAATTTGGAAGGCTACTATTCCGCTGAAGATAAAAATCTTCCTGTGACAATTAGCAAGAGGAAGGCTTCCTGCTAGCGAGTGGCTAAAGTGGTGAGTGGATCATATTTTCTTCACATGTACCTTGGGGGAGGGGCGGGGCGGGGGTGGGTGTGCGTGTGTGTGTGTGTGTGTGGGGGGTGGGGGGGGTAGGAGGGGAATCCTGTTTGCTGCTCAGAGTTGGAAACTCTGCCACATTCGTAACAAGCTTTCGATTAACACATTTTTCCAAAATAGCCAGCTGATGGTGTTTTCAAAACTGTTATGTTTCTGCAGCGTTGGTGGCCCCAATTCAAGTCTAAGGATCTCGAAACTTTCTAGGTGATTCTGGAAAGGATGCGCAAGTTCTATCGACAAACCTACGTCACGATATCCATGGATCCAGCCTCCTCATCCTCAACGTAGTTATAGCTATTTGGTTGGGAGGTACGGGGAAAACTCCCCCGACTCTCGCCCCTCTCGTCCCTGACGGCGACGGGCGCCCTCCTCCCCTCCAAGACCCCAAGCTCTCTCTCCCCGCCATCGGCAGAGGCACCGGCTCCTCTCCCGGAGTGGCCGTGGCGTGCTTCTCCCACGGCTTGGCGTGGTGGTGCCCAATCCCATGGCGCGGTGCTTCAAGGCGGCGGCCCATTCTGGCGGAGGTGACGGCGCGGATGGTCCCGATGGGGCAACATGGGGCGAGCGGCAGCGTGTGGCAGACCGGCCCCTGCGGCCCATCTAGGCCTGGTGGCCCCATCTGGTCGGGGGTGGCGGGCTCGCCTGGCCGCTTGCCCCGCAGCGGCGACGAGGTAGTTCGGTCGGCGTGGCGGCGGCAGCCTGCAACGCGGAGGTGGGCTTTACGAGCTCGATCCGCCGCTAGGTCCTATTGGGACTGGTGTGCCCTCCACGGGGGCTTTACGGGCCTGCTGGGCCCGGCCGGACCCAAAGGGGACTAGTGTGCCTACCTCCACGTCGGGTCGACTACCGTCTTTGGCGGTGGAGGTTGTTCCCTCCCGCTAGGCTGCTGTCCCACTGACCCTAATTCAAGCTACTTCTCGCCTCCACCTTGTAGGCCGCGTGACGGTAACCTCGGTGAAACAACGATGGCGGCCTCGTGACCGTAGTGGCGCATGCTCGCGGATGGAAAGTTTGGTGGTGTCGAGGCTTCGCCCTCGTGGGACTCCTTTGCATCGGACCGCCCGGGGGTTGTGGAGTGGGTTTTCGGGAGAAATTCTTGTCGGCTCGACCGACAAGCTGATGCCGTCATGGCGGCATTCCTTCCTCGAGGCGTCGTGGCTACCCGTCCACCCTCTGCGTCGGGAAACCCTAGGACTATCTCTGTCCGGCAAGCAGTGCAAGGCTTCTTCCTGAAGGTGTTGCTTGGTACTTGACGGTTCGGTGCTAGGAGTGTGATGGTACTCCTCTAGATGGCGCAGCGGTTGCGGGCCTCCTTCGTTTAGTGGATCCGCCTATGTCTCCATTTTTTTTTGTTCCTTTGGTTGTGTGTTTGCTACTGTCCCAGCATTTTCCTTTGGGCGTTGTGCTGTCTGGCCAGCAGCGGTTTTACCTGGTTGCTTTATTTATAAAGCGGGGCAAAAGACTATTTTGAGAGAATAGCTATTTGGTTGGCAAGTGCCGTGGATAAACTGTTTTGCCTATTGACATGGATGTAAAACTTAACCTTTGTGTTGTGTCCTTGTGTTTAACTCCGAGGCTTTTTTTAAATAATCAATATCATATTTTTTTGTATATAATATATCATATATATATATATATTTATTTATTGTACAAATAGTACATGGTAAAGATACATTAGTTGTCTCCAACAACTAAAAAAAAGTCTAAAAGAAACTACTCCCTCCGTCTCGAAATGGTTGTCTCAATTTTTTTAAATTTTGAAGATTCATCTAAATTTTGACAAATCTAAGGTATCTATTTTGAAATGGAGAGAGTAGTAAATTATCAAGATCTTTAAACTATTTCTACTTTCATGACACAATCTTGTACTTTTGTGAAGGCAATCGCATAAGCTCGACATAGGTACCAAATCAAAGACCTGTAAATACTAATATGAGAGCTCCCATAATTTTAATTTAAGCTACAATTCCAAGGCTATGAGCACGTGCAACCATTAAAGTAATAAATCAATATCCGTAAGAGTATTAACATTAGTATTTCAGGAAAGACAAACCGATCAGCCTGATCGACGTCTTTGGGGAGCCAAGAGTACTGATCATGATTGTCGAGGACGTAGTAGCCAGAAAAAATATTGCGAGGACAAATCTTCTGGTGACAACCATTAAAAACTATCCAAAATCTATTCAGCGAAGCAAGATTTAAATATCATACCTAAAGATACTTAATCTTCCAAAATCATCATTGACGTCGAGAAGAAACTCATGTTGCCAAACAAAGGCCGAAGAACACTAATTAAAAAAGTTCTCATCTCCATTGACACGAAGGTCAAGAAGACGAAGACCACCAAACCCGATACTAAATTGCTGAAGAACTACTTTTTATTGAAAGACTCCGCTCATAGATCAGGTTCCGACCAATCGGAGGAGGGGGGACCGATCAATGAGCGAGGAGTTGGGGCGGCTTAGGGTTTTTTCAGGCGACCCAAATTTATTTTTGCTCGCGAGAAAATAGAAGCAATTAATGCGTTCAGGATCTCTGAGGTCTCTCTTTGAACATTTTATATCTAAAAAAGTTCATAATTCATCTTGCCATATAGTAAATGCAGTATATTAGGAAGGAATTCCAATTTTTTACAAACGCTCAATAGTTTGAAGTCTCAAAAAACTTTGTTAAACCCCAAATTTGCGGAAACTGCCCACAAAATTTTAGTCCGGCGCACCCCGACCCCGGCCGCCCTTTCAAAAAGATTACCCGGCCGCTCTCCTCCCCAAACCCTAACCTTCCCCACCGCCGCCACCGCCACCGCCACCGCCACCACCGCCACCGCCACCGCCAGCTTCGGAGATGGCGCATTTCGGGCGCTCCGGGCCGCCGGCGATTCGCGACTCTTTCTCCCTCCTCGTCCTCAACGTCTCCTTCCGTAAGCACCTCCTTCTCCTCCATGCCGCCGAACACGACGCTTTTGCTTATCTTTCCACTGAACCATGAATTCATGCCGCAGGCACGACGCCTGATGACCTCTTCCCGCTCTTCGACCGCTGCGGTGATGTCGTTGACATCCACATCCCCCGCGACCGCAGGTGAATACCACCACCGGCGACTTCTAACTCCGCGTTCTAATAGGTCCTGTTTCCTAGCTAATGCGTGCTCATGGGCATATGCTTTTGCGTTTATGCGAGTATAGGACTGGGGAGTCGCGAGGGTTCGCGTTCGTGAGGTACAAGTATGAGGACGAGGCGCAGAGGGCCGTTGACAAGCTTGATGGTGAGTGGAGGAAAACTTACTCGGTTTTTGGGGTCGTTTTGTTACGAGGTGTGGCTTGAGCTATTTGTTCGGTGCAGGGAGGACAGTGGATGGGAGGGATATCATGGTGCAGTTTGCCAAGTACGGCCCCAATGCTGAAAGGATGTAAGACCCCCCTCCCTCATTCTTCTCCTTTGTGTATCATAGTTAGTAGTAATTGTTGGTTGACATAAATTGGTTATTGCCTGTTGAGTTGTGAATCTTGCACAATTTGCACTAGCTTATGCTGCTGCTCTGGTTGAGTTGCTGATTTACAGTTTGTGCTAGCTTCTGACACTAGATTGTTTGTGCTAGCTTCTGCCTTTCAGTTGCTACTAGTTCCTTGTTGCATTTCTTTTAAGCATGATGGCTCCTGGTTCCTAATTGCAAGAATAGGTAATGTGCAACAAGTGAAGTAGCAAGAGATATTATAAAGTAGACCAAAGAAGCATGTTGGTTAAAACTTGTATTCTATGGAACATGTAATTGCAACTAAAATAAATCAATTTGTTCAATATTATATATTAGAGTTTCCGCATATTACCCTTAGTGTTTGTTCTTATCTGATGCTATCTGTTACTGTCATTTTCTCACTTGACAGAAGGCAGTTAGGTTATGCTTGGGCAAACAATGGTATTGCCTGCTGTTGTTTCCTTTTTACCAACTTGCTTATTTCTGGTTCGAGGCTGGACAGATGTGCTACTTGGTTAGGCTTTCTGAAATGATTTTCTAGACCACTTATGTATATGGTGGGCATGAGTTATTAACTGTCCAGGAGTTCATTTTAACATAAGCTGTTTTAGTTGCTGGCTTGTACATGTAATAAGCACGATGTTCACCTTACAGGGACCAATATAATCTTCTTTGCACTTTTCCATTGGAAAACATCCAGCATTAAACCACGAATTAGTTCCACTGATAACGGTTTTCTGCTTTTACCACATAAGATGTGCTGATAGTCTTGTTTTGTTTGTACCTTGGATGAAGTACTTCAATATATCTCAGAATATGGAAAATCCATCAATACCAATTTCTACATACTACTTTTATGACCATGTGCAGTCAAAAGGGAAGGATTGTGGAGGAAATTCCGAAGCCAGGGGGTCGCCCGAGAAGCCGCAGTCCAAGACCCAGGTAAATTGTGTTCATAATAGGAATTTTATAAGCAAGTGTTGGACATGTGATGTTCGTGGAAAGTTGGTATATGTTATTTTCATGAATACATTGTAGATATGATTAAACTAGTTCTATGTCTCTTCAGTTGCAAACTTGCATTTAATGAAAAGCCTAGTCTCTTGATACTAACTAATTAGTTAGCGGAGGTGCTTACTTTTGTAGTTAAGGATTCATACCTCATCCCATTCCTTTTTCTTTGAAAATAAGGGTTCGAATCCCTCTCTATCCGCTCCCTTGGATCATTTGGGACTTTTGAATTGAGGCACCATCAAACAAACATCAGATGATCAGTTTTTATGATTTGGGACTATGGTCTGTTGTTTTATTTTATGCTGTGCTTATCACTTGTGAAGGTATCGGGATGATTACCGGGACAGAGACTACAGAAGGAGAAGCCGTAGCAGAAGTGCAGAAAGATATGAACGGGACAGGCCCAGAGATAAAGACCACCGTCGCCGTAGCTTAAGTCGCAGTGTTAGCCCTGATTATGACAGGAGGCATAGCAGGCGCAGGTATGTACACGGGTTTGGACCTCATGCTGTTTTTTTCTGTCATACCTGACTGAATTCATGTCTAATTCATTCCCACTGTTCAATAATTTGCAGCCGCTCACCTGGACGGAGAAGCCCTAGTCGTAGCAGAAGTTACTCACCTCGTAGGATGCCTCCTCGGGCAGGAACTCCTACCAAGCCTGGGCAGCACCATTCTCCACGCTCTCAAAGCCCGACCTAACTGGAATCTTCTATGCGTCTTGTCATGGACAGCTTGAGGTTTCTAAAGTCTAAACAGTTCTCATCATTTGTAGTGTTGTTAGCTTTGTCTATTGTGTTCCTAATATAATGTATGTTACTTTGTAGGACGAACACTTTAGATCTCTGGTAAAACAGCTACTGTCTGTTTGCTTAGGCTATGTGATGACAATGGCGTAATCCTTGAATTGCTGCATTGGCCTTCCAAGGCTGATCCCTCGCAAACATCTGAGCACTCCCAAGAACTACATAATTTTCTATTTGTTATCATCTGCTTTCTTTCATGTATCCATGTTAATATTGTTTTTCTTTGATACTGGGTGCTTATAGATGGTAACTTGCATATTTCTTGTTTCATGATGGAGCTGGGAGGTATTGGTTGATAAGTGATTCATATGCAAGTTGATGACATAAGTTGACAGTATTGTTACTGTTTGCCTTGATGATGATGATGATCTTGATGGTGGTGGTGGTGATGATGCTGGTGATATTTTTGCTGCCTGCTTTCGTCCTTTGATGTCTAAGCTTTGTCAAATAAAGGTTTGACTGGTCAATCATTTATTAATTATTGAAACTATCTCACAAGTCACAGACATCAATGTTTTGATAATAGTTCTTTGATAGCTTGATGGAACTATTTTAGGCCATGAACTGTGTAGGATCCATAATAGTTCATGGCAGCATTAAGGTCAGGTCTTTGTTTCGTTCATGTGGATCCCCTGATGAGTCCTTAAGACTGCCACAACACTGAGAGCAAATCTTCATACTACTTCCGTCCCAAGGCTTAAGATATATAACTTTTTTCAAAAGTCAAACCAACTAAAGTTTGACCAAGTTTTTAGAGAAAAATATAAATATTTACAATACGTAATCCATACCCTTTCATACATCATGAAACATATTTTCACATGGTATATATATAATATAATAGTTCTTGATAGTCTTTTCTAAAAGTTTGGTCAAATTTTACATGGCTTGACTTTTCAAAAAAGTTATATGCCTTAAGCCTTGGGATGGAGGGAGTATGTTCCATTGCCGTTGTAGCATCATCACATCCTCGCTGTCTGTTGATCTGTAGTGTCGTGGTTAATGAATGGCTTTTACATAATGGTTCACACAGAACTTGAATTTTAGATTCCATACGATGGGCATTTTCTGAATCTTGTGATGCTAGCAATGTTCTGGATTCATGAAAGGACAATAGGTTTCTCAGATTCAAGAGCATGTATGTTGATTTGATTTTATTTTATTTCCAAAATGATTGATTGATTTAAGACACAAAGTTTTATTTGACAACATCATTATGTGAAACCAGTGGTTCAGGTTCACGTTACATTCAAATTTGTGTGGCCATAATCACTCTTCTAATCAGACTACAGAGACCGAAGATATGTTTTTGGCAAATGCTGATATTGGTACCATCTTCCCTTCTGGGGATTAGATGATTCGTGCCCATAGCTATGGCCTATACGTAGAAATCACACTATACTGTGTAACTGTAATACATATCTACAGTATATGGTTTGTTGAATACTGTATTTTGACATTTTTATATCCAATTTTTTGATACTGATGTGTACACGCTTGTAAACCTGTGATGAAATGACATTTGCATCGTTTGCAGATGTGAGCACATGTAAATTTACTATGAATTGAAGAATCCTTCCACGGGTTTAGTTTAAAGGACGTACTGTTTCATGGTATACAATTATTTGTTGTTTTTAGAAGAAATTTATAGTTGCATTTTTTGATTATTAAAGCTTTTAGGGGTGCAAATCGTATGTACAATCCAGTCAATACGAGCATCTCTGCTGGGTTGATGTTAGCTATTTTTAGAAGAAAAAAGGACATAGCCGTAAGTGTCATGGCATCCCTTATTCCCTTGCCTAACTTTTTTTAGGATTCTCTGTACAGTAAAAAAATACATGTGCACACAACTTTACTGCCAGTATCGACAACTACTACTTCACTCATCCAGAACAATTTGTGCAATGTGACTTAGCCATTTGGATAATATGCCAAAACAAAAGCACGGTTAAATAGGAAAACACTAAATAGTACAGTTTGACCTAGTTGTATCTTTTCACTTGTTATCCAAGTTGGGAGCAAGTGAAAAAAAATAGTGCTATGACGGCATCGTTATATTGCAAGACACCTCTCTTCTTTTATTAAAGAGGAGAGAATTAATCGGAAACTCTCCTACCTATGTACATAAGAATCTACATGTGTGGGGATTGAACCGCAGAACAATATATCATATTATCTCAATGAAGTTTAACTTTCATGATCATCAAACAAAGCGGTTTTGCTACTCATGGTGCTTGTTGTGCATGGTGATTGGACCGTCTAATATCTGCTAACGTTGTTTTGTTAACCGTGTCCTTTGCCATCTGTTTCTTTGCCCAACACACCAGTCTGGTTTGCTCCACCTATGCTTTTGGTGATGTCTTTTTTCCTTTGTACTCCCTCTCTCCGTTTTAAAATATAAGATGTTTTAAGTTTGTGAAAAAAAAAAATCTAGACTTCTTTTTAGTGTGTAGATTTATTCGAAAGTTGAGTGTCTAGATTCACTTTCTTCATAAACTTAAAACATCTTATATTTTAAAACGGAGGGAGTAGCTAGGAGACCATGGTCGTGTGTTTATCAGTTTCAAATTCTTTCCTCGCAGCCTTTTGTTACTTCTCCACGCTTTTTTCCACTACCCCTTTGGCACTTGGCAGCTGCATGACACTATACGAGCAACAAGTGAATATGGGCGACGAAGACCAACTCCATTGCGCGTCTTGTTCTTGCTTGGCATCTGGCTCAAAGAAAATTTGGATAACTTGCCTGATGCAAACAAATCCAGGCCAAATGGACGAGCGGAGGATCCGTGGGAGAAAATGCGTGGCCTTCACTTGTAGCATGCTTTTCCAGTTCGGTGTGAACGTAGAACTGTTGCGATGGTAGACATATAAGCAGGGGCGGACCTAGAACAAAAATGATCAGGTGTCACTCTCTTAGTTACACAACTTTTTAACCTAAGTTTGGGGGTGTCACACACTGCAAATGAATAGAACATAGGAAAGATGCCAGTTTTAAGGTCGCCCGACATAAGCTATGCACATACCTAATAACCCTATAAAACATAATAAATTTTTGCATCAATAAAAAAAGGTAGTAGTGGTGCATAGCCACCTCTATTGATAAAACAATATTGACATTTCATCCGGCAAATTATCTGTAAGGAGTAGAAAACATATAAGTAATTAGTAAACAATCCACGTACCAAAAGGGCAAATTCATATAATTTCAGAAGGAGAACACCAACATAACTAGATTTTGTCATGGCATAACTGGAGATCAAATGCCACTTATTTTCTTATATTCGGCAACAATTTGGAATATACCATACTCACGAAACCTCAGAGACATCTCTTGCCTGATGCTCTGAACTCCTCCAGGAGTAAATTGCATAAAACTATCATAGGGCTCTAACTACGAGTCAATACCAACATTGGTAATTTTTACAAGTCAGTATCAATTTTGAGGCAGAGCGTTACAGATTGTGCCGATTGTGCTGATTCCTGTATAACATCAATTTAACAGCTGTACTGACTGGTGGAGCCTATTTGTAAGGTTGAGATGGCAGCACACATGGACATGGAGCTAAGGTGGACGTTGGGCCTACCTATTGGCCCCACATCTTCTTTATCCGTATATTTTTCTTTCTCGTTTTGTAGCTCTGCCGGCGCGCCCCGTTTTCTCCGCCGCCGGCGCGTCCTCCACGCCGTCGCAACGCCCGTCCCCTGGAGGCTAGCGCGTCATCCACTACACCCGCGCTCATGAGCCGTTGCCGGCATCGCCCCACCCTACCCCCCGTACGGTCCCCTGACCCGCGCTCGTGAGCCGCTACTGGGGGCGCCCATGCTCGTGTGGTTGGAGATCCTGGACTAGCAGGGACGCAACGACGCGAATGGGACCTGGACCATCAGGGACACGGCGGTGTAGATGGGACCTGGACCATCAGGGATGCGGTGGCGCGGATGGGACCTGGACCAGCAGGGACGTGGCGACGCAGATGGGACCTGTACCAGCAGCGACACGACATCATGTATGGGACCTGGACCGACAACGATGGGCCGAATTGAAGCAATTGCCTTCTTTGATCCCACACTTGATCAGGCTCGATGCCAGCGGGGCGCTCAACGCTGGTGGAAGGGAGCCTCGACGATGGAGGAGGGACGTGCCAACGGAGGAGTTCCGTGATGGTGCAAGGGATCCACGCCGATACAGGGAGGCGCGCCAGCGGGGAGGCATGCTGGCGGAGGAGAGGAACGTCGAGGGTAATGAAAATGAGGAGGGAAAATATTAGGGGGGGGGGACTGGCATGTTCCGGCTGGCAAACCGGTCCCGCGGGACTAGGGGACGAAATTTCCGGTCAGACGGAACAATTTTGGTTTACCAGAACACTATACTGAATGAATTTTCGGCGAGAAAACCGATCCACCGAACCTGGGGCCAGAATTTTCGGCCCCGGCCTAAACTACCGCTAGGATCAAAAACAAGTCAGACGAAAAGGTTGGTGACTTTTGCATCCGGATTCGGAATTTAGCAAACTTAGGCTTTTTGAAAAGCTAAGAATAAGATCTATCTAGTAGAGGCTATAATACCCAATAAAAGGCAAGAGGTAAAATACCAAAAGAGGAGAGGTATGAGACGTTCCTAAAGAAGAACCGATGTTGGGGATATACTTTCCGGGTATATCCATAGGACTCATTGACCAGGGTGGCCCACCAACGGGTTAGAGATTTGCTTCACGGGGCGGCCCAGTCAGAGAAAGAGGAGGAGCCACTTCCGGCTACGACAAGGCCCAGAAGAGTTCCCGACTTAGTCCTGTAGTATTACTTGTAGTCCAAGCTGTATCTAGTTACTGACTCTGTAACGTAGCCGGATAGGTCTCTCCTGTAACCCTAGGTCCTGGTGACTATATAAACCATTCCTATGAGAGCCTTTAGGGAAATAACCACAATCACAACTCGCACAAGCGAACCTCTCTTGTAATCCGCTGTAACATCCGGCTCTCGCCTGTATATTATGGGTTGCTAGCAGGAGTAGGATCCGATCACCCAGTCGGATCTAAACTTGGGTAAACTTGTGTTCATCGTTACCGGAACATCCAACGTCTCACACCCCATCTTCTCAACGCCTTCAGTACCCCCTATGACGTACTTGTCGATAATCCGACGCCAGTTGGTGCCCACCGTGGGGCGGGTGACTTTCGGAGCTTCGTTCCAGGCGGAATCTGCGTGTGCAGGAATCGGCAAAAAAAATCGCCATGGGTCGCGTGGTCTATGCCAGTGATGTCCCTCTCGTCCTTCTCGACGAGACTTGGATTCCGGCTAGCAAGCCCGTGACAACATACACGATCATGCCTATCGGCGAGATCAATATCTACCTCGGTTTCGCTGAACCCGCCCAACCCACCCTTGAGGTGATGACCATGGCGGAAGAAAAATACGGATCTACTCTGTCCGCAGAGGTGGAAGAGTTCAAGATCGAACCCACCTAGCCCACTCCTGTAGTGGAAGAAGCGGTGGAGGAAAAATCCGGATCTGATCTCCCCGTCGAGATCGGATACACGGATGAGGAATATATCCTCTACTGATCCGACACTACCGATGCCGTAGCAGAAAAAGCACTCTTGAGGCACATGATAAAGAAGATGACGAAGCGCCCCTACATCGATTATAAGGCAATCACTGACGTTAAGGAGAGCTTTGAGATGGAGGAGGCGGAAACCCATCTGTGCCGCTACCTCAAAAACATGAACAATAAGAAGCACTATTTCGTATACCACGCGAGCTCTGGATCCGACTCTATCGATGCTGGAGCCGGAAATGATTTAGTCCTCGACGCAATCGGAGAAAATGCCGACTTACCTGGCTCCCCTCATGAGTCAATAACGTCGCAGGAACTTCGAGAAGGAGATGGAGGAGTACGAAGAAGAATACGCCTCCAAACCAGCGCAAGGTGAGCCGGAAGACCCTCCGCGCCCATACGATAGCATGGATGAGGAGTACACCTCGCAAGATGACATGAACACCGGAGATTCATCCGAAGTCCAGAAGCCAACTACTACGAAAAGGACCGATGGAAGTTTATCTCCCGGTACCGGACCGAAAGCCGTCTTTGCCACCAGTACGCATGTTAAGGCTAATGAGTGGTCAAAGAAGAACAAGAACAAGAATTCGACACCGGCAGAGCCGGACGTCGAAGAAATCAACAAATAAAAAGTTGATGAAGAGATCGAGATGGAGAATCAGGATGGAGACCCGATTAAACCCACCCCGATCGATCCTCCGGTGGATGGACACATTGTCACCAAGGGTGCACGTTAAATTTACGGATATGCTCTCACCATACCAATCCCAACAGCTTCAGATCTTACTCCGGATGCGCTGGAGAAAAGGGCTGAGGACCTGGAAAAGCACCGTCTATTTTTACTCGAAGAGGCCGTGCGCATCGTCGAGCTTAAACAACAGTTAGACAGTGATCCTACCAAATATCAATCAGATTTTAAGAGACTACCAAACAATACAAGGGGAGGTCCGATTCTTGCTAACCGGAACCCCAATATCCATAGAGACCTATTCGACGGAAAATCTGGAGAGAAAATCCAAGTCTACAGCATGCCATTAGAACACGCTGCAGCTCGAGCTATCCTCGCCAATAATCCGTCTCCCGAACAGGTCTGGTAATGCATTTTGTTGCTAGACAAAGGATTAAAACAACAGAAATGGCCACGATTCAGTGGCAAGCTGGACTCAAAGTTAGAATTATGCTACACTAACGCTGATGAAAGACCCCGCAGGGATACGGATCAACGCTATCGTCCCCAGGAAGAACAAGAAAATTCAAGGACCGGATCAAACGGTCATCATCGCAGGCCCGCACGTGATTGGGCGAGAGTTATTCCGGCTGCGTCCGAAGATGCCATCAGGGCAATGGTACCCCATCAGGGCCATCGTTGGCAAAACAACTGCCACAGAGAAGCCCCGGAAGTGTGCCGCTAGCAAGAACATGACCGGCTAAGAATGTCACCACCAAGCCGTCCGACTGGTAATGTTGGACGAAGAGATGATCCGGATCGTCCTGAATCAAGTAGGGACGGAGCCCGAAGAAACCAACATCGGAGCCAGCATAACGAGGCTCCACCACCACCACTGCGTAACCCAACCAGAAATAATCCACCAGGTCCACCATCGCCTCCAGGCAGCGACCATGAAGGATCCCATCGGAGCCATGGAAGCCGGAGGGGAGGGGGCGGCAATGGTGAGAGGAGAAGCATAAATCCGACTCCGCCGCGCAAAAGTCGCGAGCCTCCAAGGCGCAGATCTCTCTCGCCAAACAACGCTCGCCGCTGTATTGAATCAAACATAGAGGCGCAGCGGTATGAGGAAGAAGATGTGTACGTGGGACCCAAGTGCTTTGGCCCATGCCTCCATCAGACAAAATTTCTGGTTGACTTTGGTATTACCAAACATATCCAACCCTACGACGGGGAGGCTCAGCTAGATACTTGGCTCCAGGACTTTTTCCAGGCTTGCTACTGTTGGAATTATGCCCTAGAGGCAATAATAAAGATGTTATTATTATAATTCTTGTTCATGATAATGTTTATATTCCATGCTAGAATTGTATTAAGCGGAAACTTTAATACTTGTGTGGTTTGTGAACAACACCGTGTCCCTAGTACGCCTCTATGGACTAGCTCATTGATCAATGATGGTTAAGGTTTCCTAACCATAGACATGAGTTGTCAATTGATAATGAGATCATATCATTGGGAGAATGATATGATGGACATACCCAAACTAAGCGAAGCAATTAGATCGTGTCATCGTGTTCGTCTTTGCGAAGCTTTTCTTATGTCAAATATTGTATTCCTTAGACCATGAGATAATGCAACTCCCTGGTATCGGAAGAAAGCTTTGAGGTCATCAAACGTCATCCTATGAGAGGGTGATCATAAAGGTGTCTCTCAGGTGATCGGAAAGTATCTTGGGTTGTATGTATCGAGATGGGATTTGTCCCTCCCAAGTCGAAGAGATATACTTGGCCCACTCGTGTCGATATCAACACGCTTGCAAGCATGTGGTTAAGGAGTTAATCACAAAGTGATATCGGATTACGGAACGAGTAAAGTACTTGCTGTGAACGAGATTGAACTAGGTATGATGCATCGACGATCGAATCTCGGGCAAGTAAAATATCGCGAGACGAAGGGAATATATATATGGGATTGATTGAATCCTGGCATCGTGGTTCATCCGATATGATCATCGATGAATGTGTGGGAGTCAATATGGGTTTCTAGACCCCGCTGTTGATTATTGATAGAAGATCATGTCTGCATATTCTCGAACCCGCAGGGTCACACACTTAACGTGTCTCGACGCTAGGATATATTGGATAAATGGTTTATGAGATTTTGTTCGGAGTCTCGGATGGGATCCGGGACATCACGAGAGGTACCGGAGTGGTCCGGAGAATAAGATTCATATAAGGCAGTGCAGTTTTTGGAGTTCGGAATTGTTCCGGGTTAATCGGTATTGTAACGGAAGCTTCTAGAACCTTCTGGAAGGGGACCAACGTGGCCCCACCTTACGGGAGGGGGCATGGGCCTATGAGGGAGTGTCGTGGCCGCATTGGTCCAGGGGCACAAGGCCCCATAGGTCCCAGCCGGCCAAGGGGGTTTTAAACTCGAGATAGACCTTCTAGAAGGGGGGGTTTCCTTGCCCCCACTCCTTCTCCTTGGGGCCGCCGGTTTGGGCTTGGGGGAGGGGCTAGGGATGCGCCCACCCCTCTATATAAAGAGGGCTGGGGGCGCACCAACCCCCCACACCTTCCCCTCCAACCCTAGCCGCCCTGCTGCCCTCCTCTCTCCCTCCCGACTGTTTGTAGGCGAAGCCTGCAGTAAATTCTCCACCATATACACCACGCCGTCGTGTTGTAGATCCAATCCGTCTCTCCACCATACTTGCTGGTCCGAGGAAGGAGGAGACGTCGAGGTGCTGCACGTGTGCATCTCACGGAGGCACAGCCACTTGTGGTGCTAGATCGGATCGGATCGCGAGGAGGAGGAGCGATGCGACTACATCACCCACGTTCCGACGGACGTCACTGGCTTGAATCTTCAAGGGTATGAAGATCTAATCCAATCTCTCGTTGTTTGCATCTCCTAGATTAGATCTTGGCTTTTCCTCCGCTCGCATCCATAGAAAATTTTGATTTACTATGCCGCGAAACCCTTCAATGATCGAGCTAGATCTATGCGTAGATGTGTTTCACGAGTAGAACGCAACATGATTATTGCGGCGTTGATGTTTTCTATTGCAAGCCTCTTGTTTGTGTTCTTCTTATGACGCGGATAGTGAGATTGAAGCGGTCCGGCCAACCTTACGCTGACGCCGTCATGAGACCGCTCGCACTTGACGTGTGGATTGTTCCACACATGCGGTGGATGTCGGTTTCTCTCACTATAGTTGTCATGGGATTAACACCGAGTTTGGCAACCATAATATCATCGTTGTGGCTTTCCGTAGGTAAGAATCGTTCTTAGCATCTACTCCCATAAGCCACGAAACGTGCAACAACAAAGTAGAGGCGTCTAACTTGTTTTTGCAGGGAGTGTTTTCTGTGATATGGTATGGCCCAAGATGTGATGTGTATAATGTATGCGATGATCATGTTATGTAATGTTTCACGACTTGCATGTCGATGAGTACACAACCGGCAGAAGCCATATGGTTGTCTTTATAATTGTGTATGACCTGTGTGTCAACTTCTTATACGCCATGTAATAGTTTCACTTTATCGCTAAGTAGTTAGCAATAGTTGTAGTTGCTATTCGTGGTGGAGGCAATCATGGTGGAGTGATGGAGATCATGCCGGAACGCACAAGATGGAGATTATTGCGCGAAGATTGGATATACCATGTCACATAAAGTTATATGCATGTGATGTTTATCCTTTTATGTATCTTATTATGCTTAGATCGCGACGGTAGCATTATAAGATGATTCCTCACTTAAAGATCAAGATAAAAACTGTGTTCTCCCCAAGTATGCACCGTTGCGAAAGTTCGTTGTGCCCAAGCATCACGTGATGATCGGGTGCTATAGACTCTACGCTCACATACAACGGGTGCAAGCCAGTTTTTGCACACGCGGAAATACTTGGGTCTAACTTGACGAGCCTAGCATGTACAAACATGGCCTCGGAACACATGAACCGAAAGGTTAAGCATGAGTCATATGAATGATATGATCGACACTGTGTTGTCCACCATTGAAACCACATCTCTTCTCGTGAAGATCGGATTAGGTGTGGTGAATTTGGATCGTGTTCACTAAAAAACTTGAGGGATGTTGAATTTAGTGGGAGTTCATCTGGTAATTTGATTAAAAGTTGAACTAGTTATCATGAACATAGTCTAATTTGTACTTGCATATACTGTAAATCAAATGGCTAAGTCCAACTTCAACTTCAACGTTTTTGCTGAGAAGGAAAAGCTTAAAAACAATGGGTCTAACTTCACCAATTGGTTCCGCAATCTAAGAATCATTCTCTTTGGCGGTCAAAAGGACTATGTCCTTGGGAAAGCGTTAGGTGACCCTCGCAATCGCTACCGTGATGAGAAAGTCGTCTATCGGCGCAAAGATGATTATGGTGTGATTAAGAGCACCATGTTGTTTGCTATGGAACCGGAACTTCAAAATCGTTTTGAAGACTATCCCGGGCCCTTTGAGATTCTCGAAGAGCTGAAAACCATGTTTTAGACTCAGGCCCGTTCTAAGAGATATGAGATCTCTGAGAAGTTCTTTAACTGCAAGATGGAGGAAGGGAGTTCCGTTAGTGAGCACGCCATTAAGATGACAGGCTACACTAAACTCCTTGAGCAACTGGAATGCACGATTCCAGAGGAGCTCAAGATTGACAGGGTTCTGCAATCACTCCCTCCCAACTACAAAAGTTTTGTAGTGACTCATAATCAGATTGGTTCCACTGATACGATCACCGAGCTCTTACAAAGTCAAGGCCGAAGTGGACATCAAAAAGGATAATCATGTGTTGATGGTCAACAAGCCCACCTTCAAGAAAGGTAAGGGTGCAAAGAAGACCTTCAAGAAGGGCGGCGGCAAGCGCACTGCCCCTGCTGAGAAGAAGCTCAAGTCTGGTCCTAAGCCGGACACTGAGTGCTTCTACTGCAAGGACAAGGGTCACTGGAAGCGCAACTGTCCGAAGTACTTAGCGGACAAGAAGGCTGGCACCATCAAAGGTATATTTGATATACATGTTATTGATGTTTTCCTTACTAGCCCTCGTTGTAGTGCCTGGGTATTTGATACCGGTTCAGTTGCTAATATTTGTAACTCGAAACAGGAGCTACGAAATAGACGGTGGCTTGCAAGGGATGAGGTGACGATGCACGTTGGCAACGGATCAAGAGTTGATGTGATGACCGTCGGCACGCTCTCCTTAGTTTTACCTTCGGGATTAGTTTTAAACCTTAATAAGTGTTATTATGTGCCTGTGTTGATCATGAACATTATTTCTGGATCTTGTTTATTACAAGACGGTTATTCATTTAAATCGGAGAATAATGGTTGTTCTATTTATATGAGTAACATCTTTTATGGTCATGCACCTATTGTGAATGGTTTATTTCTTCTAAATCTCAAAAGGGATGAAACACACATCCATAACATTGAGGCTAAGAGATGCAAAGTAGATAGTGATAATACTACTTATTTGTGGCACTGTCATCTAGGTCATATTGGTGTAAAACGCATGAAGAAACTCCATTCCGATGGAATTTTGGAGTCTCTTGATTTTGAATCATTTGACACATGCGAACCATGCCTCATGGGCAAGATGATCAAAACCCCGTTCTCCGGCATGATGGAGCGAGCAACGGACTTGTTGGAAATCATACATACCGATGTATGCGGACCGATGAGTGTTACGACGCGTGGTGGATATCGCTATTTTCTCACTTTTACCGATGACTTAAGTAGATATGGGTATATCTATTTAATGAAACATAAATCTGAAATGTTTGAAAAGTTCAAAGAATTTCAGAGTGAAGTGGAGAACCATCGTAACAGAAAGATTAAGTTTCTACGATCCGATCGTGGAGGTGAATATTTGAGTTATGATTTTCTCACGCATCTTAAAGCAAGTGGAATCGTTTCACAACTCACGCCACCCGGAACACCACATCGCAATGGTGTGTCTGAACGCCGGAACCGAACCCTATTAGATATGGTCCGATCGATGATGTCTCTTACTGATTTTCCGTTATCATTTTGGGGTTATGCATTAGAAACCGCTGCATTCACTTTAAATAGGGCTCCATCTAAACTGCTGAGACGACACCGTATGAACTGTGGTTTGGTGCTAAACCTAAGTTGTCATTTCTTAAAGTTTGGGGATGTGAAGCTTACGTCAAGAAGTTGATGCCGGACAAGCTCGAACCCAAAGCGGAGAAATGCGTCTTCATAGGATACCCTAAGGAAACTATTGGGTATACCTTCTATCACGGAACCAAGGCAAAGTGTTTGTGAAAGAACGGTTCCTTTCTTGAGAAGGAGTTTCTCTCGAAAGAAGTGAGTGGAGGAAAGTAGAGCTAGACGAGGTTATTGAACCTTCTCTTGAGTTGGAGAGTAGCACGACCTGAAATTATTCCGGTCACCGCACTAACGATAGAGGAAGCTAATGACAAGGATCATGAAGCTTGGACGATGTCGCATCGAACGTCGCAGGTCGACAAGGTCGCGTGCCCCTCCTGAGTGGTACGGCAACCCTGTCTTAACTGTCTTGCTAGTAGACAACAGTGAACCTACGAACTATGAGGAAGCAATGATGAGCCCAGACTCTGAGAAATGGCGAGAGGCCATGAACCGAATTGGGATCCATGAGCGAAAACCAAGTATGGACTTTGGTGGACCTCCTAGCGAATCAAAGGCCGTTGAGTGCAAATGGATCTTCAAGAAGAAAACGGACGCGATGGTAATGTTACCGTCTATAAAGCACGACTTGTTGCGAAAGGTTTTCGACAAGTTCAAGGTGTTGACTACGATGAGACTTTCTCCCATAGCGATGTTTAAGTCCATTCGGATTTTGTTAGCAATTGCCGCGTTTCATGATTATGAAATATGGCGGATGGATGTCAAGATCGCATTCCTCAATGGCAACATTGATGAAGAGTTGTATATGATGCAACCCAAGGTTTTGTCGATCCTAAGGATGTCGATAAAGTATGCAAACTTCAGCGTTCCATTTATGGATGAAGCAAGCATCTCGGAGTTGGAACCTTCGCTTTGATCAAGTGATCAAGAGCTTTGGATTTGTTCTAAATTTCTGAAGCTTGTATCTACAAGAAAGTGAGTGGGAGCTCGGACGCTTCGGTACTATATGTGGATGACATATTGATTATTGGAAATGACATCAACATGCTTAACGATGTGAAGAGTTATTTGAACAAATGTTTTCAATGAAATACCTAGGTGAAGCTTATATATTGGGCATCAAAATCTATAGAGATAGACAAAGACGCCGATAGATTTAAGCGGAGTACATACCTAGACAAAGTTCAAAAGGTTCGTAATGGATAAGGCAAAGAAAGGTTCAGTGCCTATGTTGTCGGGTAAGATGTTGAGCAAGGCTCGGTGTCCACCACTGATGAAATTATAGGAAGCTATGAGCAAAGTGCCTTATGCCTCGCCATAGGTTCTATCATGTATGCCATCTTGTGTACTAGACCGGATGTGTCCAATGCTCTTAGTTTGACGAGCAGATATCAAAGTGATCCAGAGTGGAACATCGATGACCGTGAAGAACATCCTAAAGTACCTAAATAGAACTAAATAAATGTTCTTAGTCTATGGGGGTGATGAACAGCTCGTCGTAAAAGGTTACGTCGACGCTAGTTTCGACACCGACAAGGATGATTCTAAATCTCAGACAGGATACGTATATATTTTGAATGGAGGAGCTGTGAGCTGGATAAGCTGCAAGCAAAGTGTGATCGCGGGATCTACAGTAGAAGCGGAATACATGGCTGCTGCAGAAGTGTCAAGTGAAGGAGTTTGGATCAGAAACTTCATCACTGAGCTTGGCGTGGTTCCAAGTGCATTATACCCACTGGAGATATTGTGTGACAACACTGGCGCCATAGCACTCGCTAAGGAACCAAGATATCATCCAAAGACCAAGCATATCAACCGCAAGTTTCATATAATACGAGATTATATAGCAGATGGAGATCTGAAGATTAGCAAAGTACATACAGATCTGAATGTCGCATATCCGTTGACTAAACCTCTTCCGCGTGCAAAACATGATCAGCACCTCAGTGCCATGGGTGTGAGATTGTTGCCAAATGTAAACTATTGACTCTAGTGCAAGTGGAGACTGTTGGAATTATGCCCTAGAGGCAATAATAAAGATGTTATTATTATAATTCTTGTTCATGATAATGTTTATATTCCATGCTAGAATTGTATTAAGCGGAAACTTTAATACTTGTGTGGTTTATGAACAACACCGTGTCCCTAGTACGCCTCTATGGACTAGCTCATTGATCAATGATGGTTAAGGTTTCCTAACCATAGACATGAGTTGTCAATTGATAATGAGATCATATCATTGGGAGAATGATATGATGGATGCACTCCAAACTAAGCGAAGCAATTAGATCGTGTCATCGTGTTCGTCTTTGCGAAGCTTTTCTTATGTCAAATATTGTATTCCTTAGACCATGAGATAATGCAACTCCCTAGTATCGAAAGAAAGCTTTGAGGTCATCAAACGTCATCCTATGAGAGGGTGATCATAAAGGTGTCTCGTGTGATCGGAAAGTATCTCATTGGGTTGTATGTATCGAGATGGGATTTGTCCTCCCAAGTCGGAGAGATATACTTGGCCCACTCGGTAATCGATATCAACACCGCTTGCAAGCATGTGGTTAAGGAGTTAATCACAAAGTGATATCGGATTACGGAACGAGTAAAGTACTTAACGTGAACGAGATTGAACTAGGTATGACTCTGCATCGACGATCGAATCTCGGCAAGTAAAATATCGCGAGACGAAGGGAATATATATATGGGATTGATTGAATCCTGGCATCGTGGTTCATCCGATATGATCATCGATGAATGTGGGAGTCAATATGGGTTTCGCACCACCTGTTGATTATTGATAGAAGATCATGTCTGCATATTCTCGAACCCGCAGGGTCACACACTTAACGTGTCTCGACGCTAGGATAGATTGGATAAATGGTTTATGAGTTTTTGTTCGGAGTCTCGGATGGGATCCGGGACATCACGAGAGGTTCCGGAGTGGTCCGGAGAATAAGATTCATATAAGGCAGTGCAATTTTTGGAGTTCGGAATTGTTCCGGGTTAATCGATATTGTAACGGAAGCTTCTAGAACTTTCCGGAAGGGGACCAACGTGGCCCCACCTTCCGGGAGGGGGCATGGGCCTATGAGGGAGTGTCGTGGCCGCATTGGTCCAGGGGCACAAGGCCCCATAGGTCCCAGCCGGCCAAGGGGGTTTTAAACTCGAGATAGACCTTCTAGAAGGGGGGGTTTCCTTGCCCCCCACTCCTTCTCCTTGGGGCCGCCGGTTTGGGCTTGGGGGAGGGGCTAGGGATGCGCCCACCCCTCTATATAAAGAGGGCTGGGGGCGCACCAACCCCCCACACCTTCCCCTCCAACCCTAGCCGCCCTGCTGCCCTCCTCTCTCCCTCCCGACTGTTTGTAGGCGAAGCCCTGCTGCAGAAATTCTCCACCATATACACCACGCCGTCGTGTTGTAGATCCAATCCGTCTCTCCACCATACTTGCTGGTCCGAGGAAGGAGGAGACGTCGAGGTGCTGCACGTGTGCATCTCACGGAGGCACCGCCACTTGTGGTGCTAGATCGGATCGGATCGCGAGGAGGAGAAGCGAGTACGACTACATCACCCACGTTCCGACGAATGTTCCGCTGTGCGAATCTTCAAGGGTATGAAGATCTAATCCAATCTCTCTCGTTGTTTGCATCTCCTAGATTAGATTTTGGCTTTCCCTCTGTTCGCATCCGTAGAAAATTTTGATTTACTATGCCGCGAAATCCTTCAGCTACATCGTCAAAGGAGGAAATAGCCTAGTCACAGTCCAATATCTCTCGCTTATGCTGAGGAAGATGGCTCAATCATGGCTCAATGAACTGCCAAAGAATTCAATTCATAACGGGTATGATATACAAAGTGCGTTCTTTTCAAACTTCAAGGGAACATACAGGAGGCCCTGCACAGTCGGAGACTTGCAGCATTGCACCCAAAGACCCAGAGAAACTTGCCGGGATTACGTCGGACGCTGGATTGACATGAAAAACTCCTGTGAAGGAGTAAACGAGCAAACTGCGATTGAGGCTTTCATCGCAGGACTCCCAATCGGACTTTTGCGTCACAGACTAAAGCGTGACCACATCATAGATTTGGGAGAGATGATAGAGACGGCGAGCAAATACGCTGATCCCGATGATGATTCAGAAGGGCTGCTAAATATTCTGGCCAATCCTAATGCGGCCAAATAGCAAACTCAGATGCGCAAGAACACCTCGGAAGATAAATCGGCTCCAGACAATGCAGTTGTTAACATGACATTCGGATCCAGAGGACGAGGAGGGCGCAGAAATTTCTGAATCTAGGGCAGAGGAGAGAAGCAACCCGAAAGAACCTATACCTGGGCTGACATTGCCAATAATCCATGTGTCCACCACTTGGATAGTAACGGAGGATCTACCAACACAAATGCCGAGTGTCATTACAATGACGACATCAAAAAAGACGAATCCGCTGGCTATAGGGCCATGCGACGAAAAGGAAAGAAAAATTCCGAGAAAGGCAAGGAGCCCAAGGAAGATTCCGACATGGAAGAAGCGGACGCCGCACAACCCAAGTCGGATGGAAATAAGGATTATCCCACAAAGAAATATGCATACGTCTGCTTCCTTGGATCTCAACTGGCTAAGGCCAAGAAGGCGGTTCTCCGTGAGCTCAATGCCATAGTTACGGTTGTTCCCCAATTTCTTGATTGGTCGGATGTAACCATCACCTTTGATCGCTCAGATCACCCAAGGAAAACACATCGTCGAGGTAAATACCCTCTAGTCATCAATCCTCTTATTGATGGCTATGATTTCTCTAAAACCCTCATGGACGATGGTAGCAGCATTAATATCCTATACATCAAAACACTCCACCACATGAAGATCCACGAGGGCCATTTGAGTTACAGCAGTGTAACTTTCCATGGCATTATACCAGGGAGACAGGCGGATTCTCTCGGTGAGATTACTCTGGACGTGACATTCGGAACCCGAGATAATTACTGGTCCGAGTCACTCCCTTTCGAGGTGGTACCGTTCAAAATTTCTTACCACGCCATCTTCATGCGTCCGGCTGGCTCGTCCCTGTTACATTTACAATATGATAAAACTTCCAGGTCCAAAGGGCGTCATCACCATCCGGGGAAATCCTAGGAAAGCACAAGAATGTGATGAAGGATCTTTTTTGATACTCACGATAAAGTATCTGCTGCCTTTGCCGAAGCCATGCTACACGCCTAGGAGTACTAGGAGATCAAGAAGACCATCGATCCGTCCGAGATGCCCGCTATTAAGAACGAGGTGCTGAAGCCAAGCATGCAGTTCAAGGTATCGGAAGAGACGAAGAAAACGTCGCTAAAGGAAGATGATCCCTCCAAGACGACAAACATAGGGTTAGGCTTATACCGCACATAGGAAAGCGCGCTTGTCAATTTCCTCAAAGCTAATTGTGATATCTTTGCATGGCAGCCTTCTGACATGACCGGAGTACCTAGGGAACTTGCCGAGCAATCTCTTAATGTGTACCCTGACGCTAAACCCATCAAACAGTCCTTACGACGGTTTGGTGATGAAAAGCGCAAAGCAATAGCCAAGGAATTAGCCTGACTAGAATTAGCCGGATTCATAGCAGAGGTCATCCATACAGATTGGGTGGCAAATCCTGTACTCGTCCCTAAAATGGACACTATTGATTTAAGGATGCGTGTTGATTATACCACTTTGAACAAAGCTTGTCCAAAAGACCCGTTCCCTTTGCCAATAATCGATCAAGTTATCGACTCAACAGCAGGGTCGGAATTACTCTGTTTTCTTGACGCATATTCCGGATATCACCAAATACCGATGAAAGAATCAGATCAAATCAAGACGTCTTCTGTCACTCCTTTCGGAACCTTTTGCCACAAAACTATGCATTTTGGCTTAAAGAACACAGGAGCAACATATCAATGTACTATGCAACATTGTATTAACGATCAAATCGGACGCAACGTCCATGTATACGTAGATGACATAGCAGTTATGTCCAAAAAGAAGGAAATTTTAATTTCCGACTTGGAGGAAACATTTGCTAGTCTACGAAAATTAAATATGATGCTAAATCTGAAGAAGTATTTCTTTGGCATTCCATCCGGAAAATTATTAGGTTTTATCGTGTCTGAAAGAGGCATAGAGGTGAGCCGGGACAAAATTAAGGTTATACTCAACATTACCAGGCCGACTCGCTTGAAGGGCGTGCAGCGTCTCACTGGTTGCATCGCAGTAGTGAGTCCGTTCGTCAGCTCACTCGGAGAAAGAGCCATGACTTTATACAAACTCTTGAAGAAAACCGACAAATTTGTTTGGACCCAGGAAACCGATGCTGCACTACAAGGTTTGAAAGACCTACTTTCAAATCCACCAGTTCTCTCAGCGCCAGAACCTCGGGAGCCTATGTTACTTTATATTGCAGTGACTAACAAAGTTGTAAGTGTGGTAACAGTAGTGGAGCATGAGGAGGAAGTCCATGAGCATAAGGTGCAGCGTCTAACTTACTATCTGAGTTAGGTTCTGACAGAGTCGAAACAACGGTATCCACACCATAAAAAGGTAGCCTATGGAGTGTTCTTTGCATCGAGAAAGCTACGGCACTACTTTCAAAAGAACAAGATCACAGTGGTGAGCACTGCTCACCTGCGAGATATAATCAACACTTGCGACGCCACATGACGTGTCACAAAGTGGGGAATAGAGCTTGCAGCTTTTGACATTGAGTACAAACCGCGTACAACAATCAAGTCCCAAATACTTGCTGATTTTGATGTTGATTGGACAGAGACGGCAGAAAACACAAATCCTCCAGACTCGGAATTTTGGACCCTTCATTTTGACGGATCAAAAGCCTGAGGAGGCTCGGGGGCTGGCGTGGTTCTCAAGTCACCCCAAGGAGATAAGCTATTCTATGTGTTAAAAATACACTTCACGGAAACCAATAATATTGCCGAGTATGAAGCATTGTTACATGGAATACGCATGGACAAAAACATTGGCGTAACAAGACTCATGTGTTACAGAGACTCGGATTTAGTTGCTCAACAAGTATCCGATATCTGCAATGCAAACAAACACATGGCGGCCTACAATGCCGTCGTGGATGAATTATCTAAATCGTTCAAGGGTTTTGAGGTTCAACACATCCCTCGAGCAGAAAATGAGGAAGCAGATGTTCTATCAAGAATAGGCTCTGCGCAGAAACAAGTCCCGAATGGCACTTTTTTAGAGCATTTAAAGGTCCCCTCCATCACTGGAGTTGATGAAGACTATCCGACGAAATCCGACTCATCTTTAATAGCAGTTCTCGCAGTAATTCCCAGCTGGACAAAACCCTATCTAGATTTCCTGATAGATGGAAAATTACCCGAAGACAAAGTCCTGAGCCGGCAGACCGTCCGATAAGAAAAAGGCTACACAATAATAAATGGTGATATCTATAAGCGGAGTGTTTCTGGGGGGTTTTCAGCGATATATTTCTCCGAAAGAAGGAGTGGAAATCTTGTGAGAAATCCACGAAGGCGAGTGTGGTCACCACGCTGTAGCCAAATCCTTAGTGGCAAAAGATTTTAGACACGGATTCTTTTGGCTTACATCCAAGACGGATGCCGACAAACTAGTCAAAATGTGCAAAGGCTATGAAAAGTACGCCCGTCAGGCACACATTCCGGCTGATCAGCTACGAACAATCCCTATTACATGGCCATTTGCGGTCTAGGGGCTTGATATGGTAGGACCGTTTCGCACGACAAAATTTGGATTTACTCACCTACTAGTGATGGTGGATAAATTTACAAAGTGGATTGAGGCTAAACCCGTAACAAGTTGCGATGGAGCCACTGCCAGAAAGTTCATTGAGGACGTAATCATCCGATTCGGATATCTGCATAGTATAATTACTGACAACAGGAGCAACTTTTCCATGGGGGAACTTGCCGACTTCTATGAGGAGCAAGGGATCCGACTCGACATTGCATCAGTCGCGCATCCACGGGCTAATGGACAAGTCGAAAGAACTAACGGTATTATTTTACAAGTACTCCAACCTCGTCTCGAGGCACCACTTCGTCGTGCCGCAGGGGCTTGTCGGAAGAATTACCGTCTGTGATATGGAGCTTATGTACAAATCCTAACAGGTCAACCGACTATACTCCTTTCTTCTTGGTCTATGGTGCAGAAGCAGTTCTTCCAAGCGATCTAATTCATCAGTCTCTTTGAGTCAAAGCATATATCGAAGAAGATGCAGAAGTTTATTGACAAGATGATCTTGATATAATCGAAGAAGTTCGCATCGTTGCTGAGCAGAGATCTAATCAGCAGAAGTTGCAGAAGTATCATAGTCAGAGAGTACATAACCGTTCTTTCAGGAATGGCGATTTGGTTCTCCGACTTGTGCAAAAAAGAAAGCACAAACTTTCCCTAATTTGGGAAGGACCTTTTATGATCAACAGAGTTCGACATAATGAGTCGTATTATTTAACCGATATGAAACCAGTCAAGGAAAGACCGGATACTCGGAAGAGAAAGAGAGCTGGCGGTAGTACATACCCAGATGAGATAGACCGACCATGAAATATTGCACATCTACGTCCCTTATATTCTTAGTTATATTTCCTTGTAATCAAATATGTACATGTTCAAAGTGAAATAAAGTATTGGTTTCCTCATATGTTATCTTTGAGAAGTTTTTTACCATCTTATTTCCAAATGAGCATGTCATTTTCAAAAATCCCAGAATGCTTGAAAGTACTTTATTCTCATGTTCGTTCTGGTTATGATTTTTGAATATCTAAGAAATGTTACCTTAGGGTAAAAAATTTAATTTAATGTTTATGCTTTGGTTTTTTATATGATTGCTCAAACACAGGTATCTTCTGAGTAATGAACTGAACTGGTTTAGCAATTGAGCTCCGTTGCTCGTCAAAGTTTCCGTGCTAAAGGTTGGCCGGCTCATGAAAGGGACGAGGCAGAAAGCCAGATAAAACGATAAGTGTAAACATAAAAAAAAGTTCTTAAGAAATTTTCAAGCACATGCATAAAAAATATATACAAACAAAGTGCTACGATAGTAAAGCATTAAGTTTTTACAAACCAGCACATACTCAAAAGCAAAGATATTGTTTCCATCATTACATGCCAAAGTTTAGAATAATGCATCATAAATATTACACTACTAGAAAAACGCCTATTCGTGGCGCACATGAAAAGGCCTTCTATGGCGCACTAGCAAAGGCGCCACGGCTCATGCGCCACGGTTATATCGTTATAGGCGTGGCGCTACCAGTGCGCCACGGGTAGGGGTACATGTGCGCCACGGATGTTTTTCAAAAATCAAAAAAAATGCAAAAACACCTCGCTTTGAATTGCAAAAGCAATCGGGTCCGCATCGCCGTGTCGCCTCGCCGGCGGAGGTGGCCGTGGCCACGACCTACCACCGCAGGAGGTGCGGGAGGTCAGTGGACTTGCTCTCTCGCAAGATCGAGGAAGAGAGGCGGTGAGGTGTGGTGGAGAAGGGAGGAGGTTGCCGCAAGGAGAAGGAGGTCTTGGCGGTCGTCGGAGCTCGCTGCCGCTCTTCGTGACAGCAAGGAGGAGGAGGCCGCAAGGAAGGAGGAGGCGAGGAGGAGGCCGCAAGGAAGGAGGTCGTCGCCGTCATGACTGCAAGGAGGAGGAGAAGGTCGCTGCCGCCGCCGCCGCCATCGCCATTGTCACTGCCACGACAAGGGAAGGAGGAGAAGTAAAGGAGGAGGAGGAGGAGGAGGAGGAGGAGGAGGAGAAGAGAGAAGGAAAAGGAGGAGGGAGGGGAATGAAAAAGAGAAGAGGGAGGGAATAGGGGAAGGTGGGGGTGGTGATTCAAATTTGAATCCCGCCTAAGATTATCCGTGGCGCACTAGGTGGTGGTGCGCCACGGTAAGTTGCCTCAATTTTTTTTCTGTGACAAAAATCTTGTTTTTGCCATAACTTTTACTCTTTTGAATTTTGAAAATCTAAAAAATCGCTAAACGACCTAAAGGCGTTGCAAGCGGATCTGGAATCTCGTTCTCGTCATTTTGGTATATTATACGATTTTTTCGATATCGTATGCAAAAGTTACGACCTTTTTACCGTGGCATTACTTTTTTTTGCAAATAAAGTCGAAACTCATTTCTGTTAATTTTACTAGAAGCTATACCACATTACCTACCTAAATATGAAAGGATTTAATTTTTTGAAGTGTTTATCATTTTCGTTTATTTTTTGCAAACCCTAAAAAGGCGATCCACGGGGGGGGGGGGGAGTTGGTGCATGCCACTTAGGCGTAGGGCACTAGGGCAGAGTGCCCTACGGCTAAGTTTGTACATCTGTGGCGCACTAGGCCGAGTGCGCCACAGAAGTTTGTGGCCGTTTCAGAGCAGAGGGGGCGTGCGCTTAGGCGTAGCGCACCCCCCCATGTGCGCCACAGATGACACTAACAACCGTGGCGCACATGACTATAGTGCGCCACGGATGTTTGGCGAGCGTCCAACAGGGCCCTGGACCACACACATCTGTGGCGCACTATAGTCATGTGCGCCACGATTGTTCTAGTTACTAGTAGGGCACTGCCCACAGGTGAGCCACGCCTGTTTTAGCCGTGGGGCACTTCAACCATGTGAGCCACGGATGTGCTGATTACCTATAGCTGTTTTCCTAGTAGTGTTATGCTGCAGACTCAGGTGGTGGTGATGAAGAACGTGGAGCGCTGGAGTCGACATCGTCGTCGCCCTGGACCTGGGACTCGGAAGCTCCTTCAGCGAGGCTATCTTCCGGCTCTTAAGGTGAGGGAGGCATATTGACGGATTCAAAGAATGGTGTCGTGTAATTTGTCATCTTCGCCACACGACAAGCGTAACCTGCACAGGACTCTTGGATAGCCTTGATGTTCTGCGGGTTACCCTCATTGTCCTCATCGGTGATGCCCTTGGTGACGTGCCAGATCTCCATATCGCTATGGCGGCTGATCACCATGGTAAGGGCGGTCTGCGCAGCGGTCTGAGCATAGGAGATCTTCTAGTCTTCGATAAGCTTCGAAATCTCCTTGGCTCTGTCCCTCACCTCATGCACTGGCATTTTGTGCAAATCGGAAAGTCTAACTGACTCGCCAGCCTCTTCAAGAGTCTGGCTGAAGTCAAAAATAATATCTCCGACGAGCTTTATGCGCTCGAGGCGGGGTTCAGAGGTAGGAGAGTCGGAAAGGTTCATAGGATCTGGGAAAGAACCAAAAATCAAAACTAACTAAAAGAAAGTCGAAACATCAATCGAATAAAGAAAGTCGGAAATATTACCTAGCATGGAGTGGTTCCACTGAGTACGCTCCTCTCAGAGGCTATTCAGTTCCTTCTCTGTGGCCTGGGCTAGATCCCTCTGGCTATCGAAGTCCTTCTTGATATCGTCAATATGTTTATCTTGGAGGGCTAGCAGCTTCTCGAGCCTCTCGGTCTCCATGTTGCTTGACTCCAGGACGACATTTATGGATTTTTCTGATTCAGTCTTAAGCTTCTCAAGCTCGTCCCGGAGCCCAGCATTCTCCATATCTAAGACCTTGAAGTTCTCAGATTGCTCCACCATCTTGCTGGATTCGCACAACAATTCTGCAAAGGGAAAAATATCAGTCAGACAGAACAAGATTGACTATGGCAATAACTAAGTGAAAAAGAGGGAGTCGGAATAGTTTACCTTCTGCTTCATCTTTCTCAACTTTTAGCTTTGATGGAGTTAAGCTTTTGTTCTTCAAAAGGAAGGAGAGCTTGAACAAACTTTTGCTTCATGAACTTGTCGTCCACATAGGAAGCTCCAAGGTCCCTCATGGTGCAACAAAGGACCTTGAGCCGCCTATACATGTCTTCAGGTGTCTCATCATCATGCATTGTGAAGCCATCACACTCTTTGTTGATCTCATCAAACTTGGAGCTTTGGATGCTATCATTTCCCACAAAGAGCTCGGTGAGATGATCCCAAGCTTCCTTAGTGGTGGTGAATTGGCGAATGTGAGCAAATTCCTTGGGAGTCAATGCATTTTGAGTCATGCCCAAAGCAGTGGCATTGAGTTGCTTGTCCACCACTTCACCTCGAGTCAACTTCTTCGGATCATATGGAGAGAAGCCTTCTTCCACAATCCTCATTAACTCAATAGAAGAGCTATAAATATGAGATTGCATTAGATACTGCCAATTGGTGAAGTTTGATGTATCTAGCATGGGTGGTGCTCCTTGAGGAATGATATGTGGCATGGGGATAGGTGGGTCCAGAGTATACTTCGGAGGTTGTGGCACCGCCGAGTAATCCTTTCCCCCTTCTCCCTCTTTGGAAGGTGAGTCGCCGAGCCCCTCGGAACTCCCGCATGGGCCCTTGGAAGTTGTTTCAGCAACAAAACCAAGTCCCAAGAGAGTAGTGGCGGCCACGGGATTCACCCCGAGGGCGGTCACCAGAACATTGGGAGGAGGCCCGGTGGCGTGAGGTGCAACAAGAGTAGTAGTAACCATGGGGTTTGGCTTAAGGGAATGCAACAGTGTCATCATTTCCTCGAACTTGGTCAACACGGAAGACTCCAATCTCTTGAGATCCTCCATGGAGGCCAAGTTCTTGGTGTTATCACTACCATCACCCTCATTGTCAGCCATCGTCTCTAAGGCGGTAAAGCCCGATGTAAGAGCCTTGGATCTGATACCAATTGAAGGTACCAACTTTGGTTTACTAGAGGGGAGGAATAGGAGACTACCAATTTTTAGCTTGTTATTCAATTTTAGGCTTTGAAAGAAGTAAAGTTCTCTAGATATGCAACTAGGTGAGCAATTCTATATGCTAGAGAACATACAAAAAGCGATAGAACGGTAAAGGACAAGAGTAATGGTAAGGAGTGGGTAAACCGGAGAGGAGACGCGAAGATATAATTCCCGTATTTCACTTCCAAGGAAGCTACATCTACGTTGGAGAGGTTTCGGGGCCACACAAGGTCACCCGATCTCCACAAAGTCATCACCTTCTTATCCGGTGAGTACCCCCACAAAGGAGGCCTCACAATCCACTAACTGGTGACCTTGAATACGCCAACCGAAAACCTTTACAACAAGGTTGAGGGGTAAGCTCCACAACTCAATTGGAGGCCCTCAACGACTCCACGGAGCTCCACAATGTATGCCCTTATCTCCGAGGCATTCCTACACCATCTAGGGTTCCAAGAACCCAAGAGAAACAAGACCCACAAAGTATAAGTGGGGGGAATCAAATCTTCTTTGGTGGAAGTGTAGATCTAGGTCTCTCTCACTCCTCAAAAGATCAGGAGGTTTGAGTGGGTGGGGAGAGAGATATAGGGAGGTGAAGCTCTGGTATTAATGGAGGAGAGAGGAATTGAAGAGGTGAGTGGAAGGAAGAAGAAGTGCGCCTTAAATAGGCCCCTTCAAAACGAGCCGTTTGGCTATTCGCGACTCCACCGGAATTTCCGGTGGGGAGCCGGAAGTTCCGCTCAGCGAGCCTCCAACGGATCGAAGGTCGTTGACGCACACTCCAAAGTTTGACCGGAATTTCTGGTCAGACTCGACCAGAAATTCCGATGAAACTTCCGGAGCAAGTTCCGGCCCAAGTTCCGTCAAATACGCAACTCCCAAACAGGAGCATGCAGTGCATGACCGGAACTTGGAGCAGAACCTGGAGCAGAAACATCTGGGTCGCGAACCACCTGACCGGAAATTCCGATTGCTGGGCGGAAGTTCCGCTCAGGGACTTAGCGGAATCAGCAGGGAAGATTCCGTTCGAAGAATCCAGTTAGACTTGACCAGGCCTATGACCGGAACTTTCGGTGCTACTTCCGGTGGAAGTTCCGCCAAATAGAACGCTTAAAAACAGAAGGTTGTTGATCGGGGGTGGAACTTTGGCCGGAAGTTGGGCCAGAAACACATCCAGACCAGTTCCGTGGAGATCCCTGGGCGGAACTTCCGGCCCTTGGCCGGAACTTCCGATCAGGAGAGAAACAACACAAACGCCTCCAAAGGTCACTCTCTCGTTGAAGGATAGGATGGCCGTGGCGGTGCAAGTATGGTTTGTGCACGAACAAGTGATTCCCCATAGCCTTCTGAGGTGGACCCCCTCTTGATAGTACGGCGACCTAAAACAATAAAAGGAGAGAAAGAGGAAAACAAAAAGGCTGCCGTCTTCGCGAGACTCCAAGAGAGGCATCCACAAACTCCACAAGATCCGTCAAAAAACAAATAATCTGAAACTCAAGCAGACAGTTAAATCATACGTGGGATTATCATCATCACCAAAATAGCAAGGGAAAAAACAAAGTCCTTTCGGAGGCCAACTAGCTAGCAATGAATATCACAAGCTGGATTTTGAGCACGATGTCGAGGCGTTATTTGACATGTCATCGCCACCCCCAACATGATGCCACACCACAAAACCTAAACCTCCTCCTACCAACATGTTGGACATAAAGATGTAGGGTTTCACCACCTCTAGCCGACATAGCACACGGCGGACAAACCATGAATTGTCGGCAAGGATGCAGAGGGACCTAACTTTGTGGAGATGGGGTAAGGAGAGAGACAAGAAGAAAGAGTGTCACCGTAAGTGTGTGTTATTCGCGTGGTTTTTTCGATAAAAGCATTGATGTAGTTCTAGAGAAATGTGACCGTAATTTTAGAAAATTTCAGGCAAATGAGAAAGAAATTCTACCATCTTAGAGCATCTCCAAGAGAATTGGTATATTTATCCCCAGATTGATAAAATCTGCATTTTTAGCTATCCAAACTAAATAAAATTGCTCCAAGAGCATTCTCATATGTGGTCCCTAGTTAGAAAATTTTAGAAATCTTGCTATAGTTTAGCTTTAGATTAGCAAATATGGCAATCCAAAACCAAATTGGTAAAAAAAATAGCAATCCACATTCTGTTCCATTGACAAGTGGACTGTACCTTGTTCCATTGACAAGTGGACTGTACCTCCCCTAGATTCCTGCTGGCCCGCGCAGACCCCCTAGTTCCCGCATGTCATTGCGTGAATTGCTGAACTTTTTAAGAATCCTCTTCGAGTATTTTTTTTTCGAGTATTGTAAACTTTCTCCCTCCTCTTGGTATACCCTGTTTTTAGCGATCAAAAACACCAATGCTCTTGTCCCACTGAAACCGCCAACACGCATGTCAATTGGCTAGCTTCATGCATCCGTGTTGCATGAGTATCAAGGACAAAAATTTAAGCAAATCTGATGGAAAAGACTTGCCAGGTAAAATTTCACATACGAGTGTCATTTGAATACACAAGGAATTTCATGCATATAACTAGAGATTATCCATGTTCAAGATTACATAGAGAAGTAATTTGAATATACAAGTCAATGTCATAATCTATGTCTTCGGATTACACAAAACATTAGTCAGAACGGACACACAAGCCCGGCTTCAAGAACGAATTCACAATGGAGGTACGAGCAGTTAAAGCTAGCGGGTTAACTGGTGTACATATTTCTTGCTTGAGCCGACTAACTAAAACGGTAATGCTACATTTGGAAGCTGTAAACTGCTTAACCAGCTCAAAGCGGATAGCGATTACAATTGCTCCCCTGCACTCACAGCGACCATGACTACAACATAAGAATAGATGCGATCACTGAATCTCCACCAGCCATCCTATCACAATCTATCTGTTTTAGCAGAGGCCTGGTGGTTCTCATTCTGCAGGGCACAAATTGCTATGATTTATGTTGCTGCATTAGTGATAATAGCAAATGAATTACTATCACGGAGAAAAGGGAACATCTGCTAACATGATTTTAGTGCCGATGATCGTCAACAGCTCCAGCCACTTGGTCCGATGGCTGATGAAAAAGCAGCAGTGCTATAGAACGATCAATTGGATTTGTCTGCGTCTCAATGCTCCTACGATCAACAAACCTGCAATACAGGGACATCAAAGTGTTAAGGCAACACAAAGATATTGCAGCTTTCTGAACTCCAATGTAGTGTAACTAATAAAAATGGTCATTATCAATCAAGATAATGTCTAAAATAGCACCATCTATCTCTAAAGGTCCACTACCGGTTAGCTGACTACGAAATCAGCTATTCCACTGCATCGATTATAAAGAAAAACTGTTGTCCCAATGCTCATCATAAATAAACTAGTTATCTTGAATGATTTGATCCACAAAGCTTAACTTTTTAAGGAGTAAGATATCATTATTTGTTTTCATGAGTAAGATATCATTACGTATTTGTTTTCATGAAGTATGATTCAATATTTCAGATATAGTATTAAGATAACCGATTGTACAAAGATAAAGTAGACATGTTACCACAAGTGAGAAGTTAACCACCAAAATTTACTGGACAACAGCAGTATCCAAAGCAGCAAACAATCATTCATGATTAGAGAAAGTGTGGTCTTTTGTGAGAAATCCACCGTACCTGCCCGAAGTATCTGTATTTTGCATAGCCTTTACATCTTGGCTATCTCCATGGCTGTTCACCGCATTGGAGAAAACTGGTCTATTTTGCGCACTTCTTGCCAGGCGGTATAAACCATCTCTAATGCACAGTTTGGTTTTTACATCCAGCTGAATAAGCGATGGGAAAAAAAGGTAAGCTCAACAATACAACACATATGATTACATACTGTAGTTTAATATCCACGAGGCAGGCACCAAGTCATTGGTTGTGTCAATGTTATATCACTGATTTGGTGTTCAGTCCAAGATTATGACAAAAATGAAGAAACATCAAAAGCTGCTATGAATCCCATCGCAAAATTGCAAGTGGCTTGAATAAAGGACCATGACTGGAGGCAAGGTAATTTGACTTCCTGAACCATACACATGAAGAGGAGGACAGAAAATAATCATGTACCTGACTAACTGCATCTTGAAGTTGTCGAAAGCTGCTTTCTTCAACAGAATTATCAGAAGAAAGAGATGACATGAAAGAGCCATCCACCACCGTTGATGTACCCAGTGCTTCCTGACGATCCCCCATACTTCTTTTTCCTAAGCCCTTTTTTTCAACCTCATAGTTCTCACGAGGATACGAAGCTCTTCTACTCAACGTTTGTTGACCAAGCTGTTCTTTATCATGTATGGGCTGTCCTAGTTGTTGCACTGCACTCGTACAAGTGAGTCGGACAATTAGACCACAAGGCATGCTCATAAAAATAGCGAAATACTAAAAAAAATCTGTAGAACATCTTTAACATATATTACCCATCGAGTTCCTCTGTCCAAAAGATCCAGACGGACTGAACTGGCAACTTCTATGTGGATAGCACTCAGAAGTAATGTTGCTTGGTGAAGTTGAATCTGAGTGAAGCTTTTGTGTCAGCAAATTCTGTGAGGAGCTTAATTGAGATCCTGAAGATATAGAAAACTTCCTGTCCTCAAACTGTTGCATGGAATTTTCTGATGAATATCGCTCTCCAATCTGCAATATTACCATGGCAGTAAATCAATGAAAATAAGTTTTGTTCTGTAACTAGTTTGGAAAAGCAACATCTGAAATGGACACTACTCTACTAGAAAATGATCATGCGGTAATAGAAATAGGTGATCTGTTCTCCCTACGGCGCTACCTACTAAGTACATGGCAGACATAAAATACATAGCCTAATAGTACATCCATTACGCATATCTAAGATTACTAAATGCAGTTGCATTCTGTGCTTACAAATCAATTCAACTGTTTCAGGGCTTCTAACCAGAAGCGAAAGGAACATGCCTAAAGGACATGCATGCTACCTACACCAGAGCAGCAAATTACCAGAAAAAAGAAAAATCTAATCAAAACAATAAGAGAATGAAAGAACTGTATTTTGTTTACGGTTTGCCAACTTTTCAGAAGATTGGCCACAGATGAACTATGAAACAATAGGGGACACAAAAACTCTACCTCGGATAAAAAAATGTTGGAACTGAAAACTTGAATTACTTGCCTAATTACTCTAATGAGGACACACCACTGACTAAATTACCATATCAAAGCTTCCGTATCCGAACTTGAAACATGACTCACTATCTTAACTACTCTATTGAGAACATACCATTGACAAAGCCATACAAATTATAAATCTTAAACATCATACTAATTAAGGAGGTGTATTTACCATATCAAGATTTCCATCTCCAATGGATATCTGGTCAGTGGACAATAATTCCATTGCATCCCCTTGGTATGCCTATGGTATATAAAAATATTGATAGCAAAAATAAAATAGTACAACTTGAACTGCGCCAACCAATAAAACAGTGAGAGAAAAGGATAATCAGTTTACTTGCCTGTTCTCCATATACATTAACATTCTTTTGCTCGTCAAATGGATAATTGTCATTGAATTGCTCGTTGGCTGTTGGCAGGGATTTATCTTGTTCACAATCAAATGCTGGCAGGTCATCCAGCATACCATAGTCTGAATAAGAAGAGTCAAACCCTGCCTGCATAGCAACATCAGAAGAGTACATGCCATCTGAAGAAGGAATCCATGACAGCCCATCAGTGTTCTCCAGTTGTTGTTCACCATATGTCGAATCACACCTCCTTTCACGGAATAAAACCGATTAGCCAAACAGGATAATTTGTGTTCACTACTTTTTACGTAAGATCTTACACAGTCAGCAAGCGAAACATTCTAAGTACCTGAATAGTGTATCAACATCCTCGAAATTATCAATGCTAGGCCAATCAATGAAGTTTAGATCATTGTCTCCATAATTGAGGTCACTTTGCGGAACACTGTTATTGAGAACGGCTGACCCGTTGCTCAGTGCAAACTGGCAATTATTCCAGTTTTCTGTTTGGAATCTTGTTTCAGATATAGTATCATCTGTGCTCAAGGTAAAATCACTTGATTCATTTTTGCAGTCTCTTGCATGGTCATCGGCACTGTTGATACCCTGGGAAGCTATCACACTGGTAGAATGGATGTGCTCTGAGTTACATTTCTGGAAGTCTGAATTATTTGCTGCAGACACGACAGCCTGCGGGATTTTTTCACTAGTAATCTCATGCTTCAGTTTTTTATTGGAGATATTCAAAGGGCCAGCTCCGTCTTCTTGCACGTTGTTATTATTTTGAGCAAATTCATCCTTGAATTTACCCTCAAACTGTAAAAACATTACATTCTTAGTCACAGGCCTATAGCAGGGGAATCCAATTACTTTTATTCAGTATTCAGGAAATAACTGAACATGAAAGAACTCTATTGCTTGGAAAGAATCAATGCAAATTGAAATACTGACTAAATTTGACCCATTACATATAGTTGAGCATCCGGCTGATTATACCATGTAAGATTGCTCTATCAGTGGAAACTATAGGCAAGACCTGTCAAGGAACATCAATCTGACCATAAAATTTCTTATGCCAGGTCAACTTGCGTCCTTAGTAGATTGTCGATACATTGCAATATCAGGGGTTATTTTGCTAGCACACTCACTCCACAGGTGCTGAAAGGCAGCAACACTTCCTAAAAAGAGAATGGTCCGAATCAATGTGAGCACAAGGTTCCTATGTCCCTTTCTATTGGGTTCACCTGCTTACCTCAACAAAAGGTAAGCAGATCCAAAGCAGGGCTCTGTGATCCAAGTTAACCGAACAGTAAAAAGAGAGCTTTTGAGGCATAAAAATTAGCTACAGGATACAAGTTACAAAGTTAGCTTGACGACTAGAGTAGAATCTAGAGCTGACGGGCTAAACTGAATTCCCCATTTTGGTTAGGTATCTTATTCCAGTCATTATCTAAGCAAGGCAGGTCACATCCAAGGACACAAGAACTTGTACGCCTAAATTTCTAGTGAAAACCGATAAAGGTAAAGCCATAGAGTATCAAGGCATCAAACATATTCGGCTGTTGCGGAAACTATTGGGATGCCATATCCAGCAAGAAATTGAGAGACTACAACATCAAAATCAGAAGATCACCTCTCCCACCTTCCAATCTGGCATCACTTCAACTTCTATCCGGGCCCGAAACTGTACCAATTGACCGGATTTGATATCATATTCAACTCAGGATCCCCAGTTGTTGATCGAATCCTAGAAAATAATAAAGGAGCAAGCATTAAGCTGAGTAGTAGTATGAATAACAGGAAGAACTACTAGTAGGAGACCGACTACGGTAGGAGCGGTTGTAAACTAAAACAGACGGTGAGATAAGACTTCAGGACTTCTCACCTTGCCAAATCAAAGGATTTGGGTTGGATCAAACCTGCAGAAACAACAACAAGGAGAATGTTTCGTTAAATCACCAGAAATAGGCACAAAAACATAGAAGACGCAAGGGGGGCCATTCTAACCAAAGACCGCCGAAATGAACACACGGAAGATGGAGAAATCTCCCAAAAGGAAGAAAAAAAAAGGAAAAGAAAAAGGGCGAAACCGGATAAACAAGTAGGGAACCGAGAGGATAAACTCAAACCTAAAAAAAAAAGAGACACAAATCTGAAGAAAAATCCCCATACGCAGAATAAACAGGCGCGCACCACCGGTAACAGCAAATCCCACGGAACGGAACGAGAAGACCACTCTGAAATTCGCCCACCTGAATCCGAAACCAAACCAAGGCCAATCCGCCCAGGCTCCCTGGTTCGCCTCCGGGAAGAAGCAGAAGAAATCGACGAATCCGCGCGTAGTTTCGAGACGTCTCGTCGCTCAGCCGCCGCAGCAAGAGGACGAAAGGGCTTGTTCGCTCGCTTCTCTGCCTCTAGAGCCTTCCGGAGAAAATTTTATTTTATTTCTTCTGGCCTGAATTTTTTCCTCCGCGAGTATATTTCCCCTTTTTTTCAGTAGCAGTAGAGCAGTAGTATTGCAGGCAGCCACGGCAGCAGTGTGTGGGTATGGCAACAAACTGAGCAGGGAATAAAGTATAATAAATCAGCGAAGATTTTATATCTTATTTGCGGCTGGTGTGTGGTGGAGGGTAGATTAACTAGCGGCTGGGAGAGCCTCCGGGGTGGGGCCCAGGGCGGCGTGGGAAGTAGTGGACGCCAGGCGCCCGGCGCGATCCGATCACTTGCTCGTCCCTCATTGGTCCCAAGGGGTGGCGGGCTCCACGTGGGGCCAGTCGCGTGAAGCATCACTCGCCGTGGGGTGCTGTGCTGGAGTGGGGTCCCCCACCACGCCACCCGAAATAGTGCAGGCGGCCCCCGACTTTTCTCCTCTCCTCGTGGTCGGACCCGGATAGAGCCGAATCGTGTGGCTGTGGCGGGCAGCGGGCTCCTATTTTCTCTCCTTTCCAGTGCGCGACCACCAGCGTTTCTCGCGGACGCCTGTCACACCTGCACCTCTTGCAGTAACTAGATAAAAAAAATGACGTGGCAATTAACAAATAAGAAGGAAGATGTATTATGTAAGAGCAATTATAATAGAAGATGATATCAGCTGGATATAAGAGTTAAAATACTATATTTTAGCTGAGTTAGAAGAGAAAAAGAAAAGCTGACTGTAAGTTAAAGCTGGTCACATGTATATGTTACTAGTTGGAAGTAACTTAGAGTAGTAACATGTATATGTTACTAGTCTAAGTTACTATCTCTATAGTGCAAAATAACATAGGTATGATATCATGTAAAGCCTCATTTATTACAATATAGACTCATTTTGTCTAAAAATGTGTGATGTTATGGTAACATAGCTAATTACCACAAGCATCTCTCTCATCATTTAATTACATGTCATGTCATCTAAATGCTTAGTTGGCAATACATGTAGGACTATGTTACTCCCTCTGTTCGGAATTATAGGTCCTACGCGCATACCTAGGTTATTAATTTGACCAACAAAATATAACTTATATCTCACAAAAATTATACCATTAGAAAATATAATCTCTAAGGTATCTAATGGTATAATTTTTATACTATAATATGTATATTTTGTTGTTCAAATTGATAACCTAGTTATCCGCGCGGGACTTATAATCCCAAACGGAGGTAGTACTATCCAAGGTACTCCCACTATAACTAACCTAAGAGTTAACTACAACACGTGTTCCTAGACACTTTCTAGGAGTGACATATAAGCCATGTGTTAGTAAAATAGTACACATTTGTAGCTAACTATTGGACCTTTCACAATGGGGTGTTTTTTAGTATGTTCTTATAGAAGTAATTAAAATTTAAGATACAAGAATGACAATGCATTGTTTCTTAGACGGTGTTTCTTAGTGGTGTTGCGGTTAATGATTTTAGTCTCATGCATGTGTGTGATTGGTCTAGCCAATTTTTTTTCCTATGATACCGTGTAAGGGATGTATCTTAGCTAAGATATATATAACAACACTCTCCTTCTTTATTAAGTGACATGCCACATAGGCAAAATACCTAGGATATCGCTCTAAGAAACACCCATTGTGAAAGCCTTATAGTTGTTGGCTATAGTGATGGCTATAGATGACATGGCAGTAGCTTATAGCCAATAATCGGGCTATACTATTAAACTTGCTCTAAGGCATTTTCCAATGGGCGTTTCTTAGCACAGTGTCATAGGCAAATTGCTTATGTGGCACTATACTTAATAAAAAGAGAAGGTGAGGTTGTATCTTAGTTTAGCTACAAGCCTTGCACGGCATCATAGGCAATACATGGTTAGCCCAATCTCATGCATGCATGTATCCAAAATTATTAAATGTAGATACAACTCTTAAGATACAATCTATTGTACTAGTTGTTTCTTAAGATACACCACTACCTAAGATAACGAGTTAAGAGACACCCCATTGTGAAAGGCCTAACATAGTACTATGTTACCGTAACATCATATTTACCAATGAAGGATAAGTCTATAAAACAAATAAATAAGGATTTCTATGTTACTACTAGGTCTATGTTACTATACACTATGAGGCTGATCATAGTGGAGAACAACTTAGAGTACTAACATGCATATGTTACTAGTCTAAGTTACTACCTTCATAGTAGAAAATGACATAGGTGTAGTATCATGCAAATTCTCATTTATTGCAATGTAGACTCATTTTCACTTGAAATGTGTGGTGTTATGGTAACATAGCTAGTTATCACAAGCCTCTATCTCATCATTTAATTAAATTTCATGTCATCTAAATGCTTAGGTGGCAATGCATGTAGCTCTATGTTACTACCTAAGTTCCTCTTATTATGACTAGCCTCAAGGTAGTAACTTAGACTAATAACTTGTACATGTTACTAATCCAAGTTACTTCTCACTATGACTAGCCTTAATCTTACAAGAATCACCTCAAGACATGTTCAGTGATTAACTTAGGACGTGTTTGGTATCCTGGTCCAACTGAAATATTCCCATCTCAACCGAGATTTTTAGCCAGATGTTTGGTAGCTAGACCGGTTTTCTTGCTCGGGCAATGCCCACCTCGCACGAAAAAGGGCTCTCAGCCCTGCCCGATAGACAAGCTCAAATCGAGCTTCGCTCCTCGGTAGGGCTGGAGTCGCCCGGAAATCTCCCCCATGTCCCCGCGACTGGGCCTAAGACCAACATGGGTCACATCCCCGCTCCTCATACCCCTCCACCAAAAAATTGCTCTCTGTCACGCGCCCATATGAACACCTCCGTCGCCGCCCTTCCATGACGTGGCCTCCACCTCCCCCCTTCCTCTCTGTCGGCCTCTGACGAGGTTTGATCTCATCAATGCCCATTGTTATGGACTTGGGTTTTGGAGAAGACGGGGATGCTGGAGATCGCGGAATGGTTAGCAAACAAGCAACACGGGGACACGAGGTTTACCCAGGTTCAGGCCTCCGGAGGGAAAACCCTACTCCTGCTTGTCTGCTCTGATTATGGTGGAACCGAAGGTTACAGGGGTGCGCAGATGCAATCTGGCGTGGAGGTGTGTATGCGAAAGTATGAGGAGAGCTAGATCTGTAGATCTGTTGTGGTCTAGTTGTAGGGTTTCGTAGCATGGAAAACAAAAATTTCTACCGCATACAAACAAACAAGCCAAGATCTATCTACTAGATTGTAGCAACGAGTCGATAGAATAACTCACCCTCGAAGATTCCAAAGTGTTTAACGAGAGCGGATTCTCGTGGGTGATGTAGTCGTACTCTTTCCCATCTCAAGATCGCGTAGAAGATCCTTCCTACTGTTCCTAGCTCCCGCAATCGGTCACACGTTCGGTACTGACGAAGACCTTCCTCTCCTTGTTCCAAAGAAAATGGAGGTTGTAGCACTCTCGCGATTCGGCAAAGACAACTGGCGTGGTACCGGAAGTAGAGGGGAGATCTCGCAGGGCTTCGCCTTAAGCCGGAGCGAGTATGGTGGAGTATGAGAGAGTCCCTCGACGATCTAGGGTTTAGACACGCCGAGGAGGGGGCTAGGCCGGCGGCTAGGGTTGCTAGGCGGCGGCGGCGGTTTGCCCTAGGGCGGCGGCGGCAGCAGGTGGCGGCGCCGGCGGCTTAGGGTTTGGAGGAGAGGATCTTGTGTGTCTAGGAGGGGAGCCCTGCCCCTCCTTATATAGGTGGAGGGGCCGACCGGCCAAGGGGAGGGAGAGGAGTCCCTCCCCAAATCGGCTTGGAGGTGGGCCGGCGGTTGGAGGAGGGAACTCCTCCCTAACTCGGTTTCCCACTCCTCCTCCTCTTTCCAAAAACTGCCGTTTGACTTTCAAACTAGCCGTTTGACTTTTCAAACTAGGATTTGAATAAACCTTCTATTTTTGTTCAGCGATGACACTGAGTACATGATGCAATCATATCAACTTGATATAACACATTCATGTACCCTTCCCCCCCGGAGTGTCGGACATTCCGGAACCTTCTAGAACATTCCCGATGAAAACACCGGAACCATTCTCCAACTCCGAAAAGGGACTTTCCTTATATGAATCTTATTCTCCGGACCATTCCGGATCTCCTCGTGATATCCCGAATCCCATTCGAGACTCCGAACAACATTCGGACTCTTTCTCATCATTCCATAACTACTCAAACAACGTCGAATCCTTAAGTGTGTCTCCCTACGGTTCGTGAATTATGTGGACATGACCGAGACACTTCTCCGATCAATAACCAATAGAGGAATCTGGAAATCCATATGGCTCCCACATATTTCTACGATTACTTTGCGATCGAATGAACCACTTACATACGATATCAATTCCCTTTGTCTCTCGATAGTTTACTTATCCGAGGTTATGATCGTCGGTATCTCTGCATACCTAGTTCAACCTCGTTACCGACAAGTACTCTTTTCTCGTTCCCGTGATATGTGATCCCTTGTGAGCCAGTCACATGCTTGCAAGCTAATTGGATGACATTTCACCGAGAGGCCAGTATATCTATCCGTCATATGGATGGACAAATCCCACTCTTGATCCATGTGTTTCAACTAATACTTTCCAACACTAAATGCCACCTTTATAGCCACCCGATTACGGTGTGGTGTTTGATGTCATCAAAGCATCCATCCCAGTAAAGGTGATATGCATGATCTCATGGTCGAAGGAATTAGATTACTATGTATCGTAAAGCATATAGCAATTGAACTATTAAAATGACTTGATCTTTATGCTACGCTTATCTATAGGAGTATGTCCACCATATCATTCTCCTAACGATATGATCTTGTTGTTAATAACATCTCAATGTTCATGATAGGGAAACCACAATCATCTATTAACCAACAAGCTAGTATTATATAGAGGCTTTACTAGGGACTCTTATTTTAGTCTACAAATCACACAAGTATTAATGTTTCCTTGTTAATACTATTATAGCATGAATGTAAACATTTATCATAAACACAAAGATATAATAATAACTACATTTATTATTGCCTCTAGGGCATATCTCCAACAGTCTCCCACTTGCACTAGAGTCATCTAATCTAGATTACATGGTAATATTGTTGGAATTATGCCCTAGAGGCAATAATAAAGATGTTATTATTATAATTCTTGTTCATGATAAAGTTTATATTCCATGCTAGAATTGTATTAAGCGGAAACATTAATACTTGTGTGGTTTGTGAACAACACCGTGTCCCTGGTACGCCTCTAAGGACTAGCTCATTGATCAATGATGGTTAAGGTTTCCTAACCATAGACATGAGTTGTCAATTGATAATGAGATCATATCATTGGGAGAATGATATGATGGACAAACCCAAACTAAGCGAAGCAATTAGATCGTTTCATCGTGTTCATCTTTGTGAAGCTTTTCCTATGTCAAATATTGTATTCCTTAGACCATGAGATAATGCAACTCCCTGGTACCGGAAGAAAGCTTTGAGGTCATCAAACGTCATCCTATGAGAGGGTGATCATAAAGGTGTCTCTCAGGTGATCGGAAAGTATCTCAAGGTTGTATGTATCGAGATGGAATTTGTCCCTCCCAAGTCGGAGAGATATACTTGCCCACTCGAATCGATATCAACACCACTTGCAAGCATGTGGTTAAGGAGTTAATCACAAAGTGATATCGGATTACGAACGAGTAAAGTACTGCCGTGAACGAGATTGAACTAGGTATGACTTGCATCGATGATCGAATCTCGCAAGTAAAATATCGCGAGACGAAGGGAATATATATATGGGATTGATTGAATCCGGCATCGTGGTTCATCCGATATGATCATCGATGAATGTGTGGAGTCAATATGGGTGCCTGCACCCGTTGTTGATTATTGATAGAAGATCATGTCTGATATTCTCGAACCCGCAGGTCACACACTTAACGATCTCGACGCTAGGATAGATTGGATAATTGGTTTATGAATTTTTGTTCGAGTCTCGATGGGATCCGGTACATCACGAGAGGTTCCGTAATGGTCCGAGAATAAGATTCATATAAGGCAGTGCAGTTTTTTGGAGTTCGGAATTGTTCCGGGTTAATCGGTATTGTACCGGAAGCTTCTAGAACAATCCGGAAGGGGACCAACGTGGACCCACCTTCCGGGAGGGGGCATGGGCCTATGAGGGAGTGTCCTGGCCATTGGGCCAGGGCACAAGGCCCCATAGGGCCCAGCCGATCCTAGAGAGTTTAAATCGTTTAAACTAGAGATAGGGTTTCTAGAAGAGGGAGAGTCCATGCCCCCACTCCTTATCCTTTGGGCTTGGGAGGGGCTAGGCTGCGCCCCCTCTATATAAAGAGGGTGGGGCGCACCAACCCCCACACCTCTCCTCCAAACCCTAGCCGCCTTGCTAGCTTTCCTCTCTCCTCCCGATCGCTTGTAGGCGAAGCCTCTGCAGAAATTCTCCACCATATACACCACGCCGTCGTGTTGTAGATCCAATCTATCTCTCCACCATACTTGCTGGTCCGAGGAAGGAGGAGACGCCGAGGTGCTGACGTGTGCATCTCACGGAGGCACCGCCACTTGTGGTGCTAGATCGGATCGGATCGCGAGGAGGAGAAGCGAGTACGACTACATCACCCACGCCCGATTAACGCTCACTGGCTTGAATATTCAAGGGTATGAAGATCTAATCCAATCTCTCTCGTTGTTTGACTCTCCTAGATTAGATCTTGGCCTTCGCTCTGTTCGCATCCGTAGAAAATTTTTATTTACTATGCCGCGAAACCCTTCAGTGGTATCAGAGCTATATCTATGCGTAGATGTGTTTCAGTAGAACGCAACATGGTTGTTGCAGCGTTGATGTTTTCTATTGCAAGCCTCTTGTTTGTGTTCTTCTTATGACGCGATAGTGAGATTGAAGCGTCCAGCCAACCTTACGCGACGCCGTCATGACCGGCCGCACTTGACGTGTGGCTTGTTCCACACATGCGGTAGTGGATGCCGGTTCTCTCACTATATTTGTCATGGGATTAAACCGAGTTTGGCAACCATAATATCACCGTTAGGATTTCAGAGGTAAGAATCGTTCTTAGCATCTACTCCCATACGCCACGTAAAACATGCAACAACAAAGTATAGGCGTCTAACTTGTTTTTGCAGGGAGTGTTTTCTGTGATATGGTATGGCCCAAGATGTGATGTGTATATTGTATGCGATGATCATGTTTTGTAATGTTTCACGACTTGCATGTCGATGAGTACACAACCGGCAGGAGCCATATGGTTGTCTTTATAATTGTGTATGACCCGCGAGTCAACTTCTTATACGCCATGTAATAGCTTTACTTTATCGCTAAGTAGTTAGCAATAGTTGTAGTTGCTATTCGTGGTTGAGGAAATCATGGTGGAGTGATGGAGATCATGCCGGAACGCACAAGATGGAGATCATTGCGCGAGGATTGGCTATACCATGTCACATAAATTTATATGCATGTGATGTTTATCCCTTTATGTATCTTATTATGCTTAGATCGCGACGGTAGCATTATAAGATGATTCCTCACTTAAAGATCAAGATAAAAACTGTGTTCTCCCCAAGTATGCACCGTTGCGAAAGTTCGTCGTGTCCAAGCATCACGTGATGATCGGGGGCTATAGACTCTACGCTCACATACAACGGGTGCAAGCCAGTTTTGCACACGCAGAAATACTTGGGTCTAGCTTGACGAGCCTAGCATGTACAGACATGGCCTCGAAACACAAGAACCGAAAGGTTAAGCATGAGTCATATGAGTGATATGATCGACACTTTGTTGTCCACCATTGAAACCACATCTCTTCTCGTGATGATCGGATTAGGTGTGGTGAATTTGGATCGTGTTCACTAAACAACTTGAGGGATGTTGAATTTAGTGGGAGTTCATCTAGTAATTTGATTAAATTGAACTATTTATCATGAACATAGTCTAAGTTGTACTTGCAAATAGTAGATCACATGGCCAAGTCCAACTTCAACTTCAACGCTTTTGCCGAGAAGGAAAAGCTTAGAAACAATGGGTCTAACTTCACCAATTGGTTCCGCAATCTAAGAATCATTCGTCATGGACAAAAGGACTATGTCCTTGGGAAAGCGTTAGGTGACCCTCTAGAATCGCTACCGATGAGAAAGTTGTCTATCAACAAGAAAGATGATTATGGTGTGATTAAGAGCACCATGTTGTTTGCTATGGAACCGGAGATTCAAAATCGTTTTGAAGAGTATCCCGGGACCTTTGAGATTCTCGAGGAGCTGAAAACCATGTTTCAGACTCAGGCCCGTTCTGAGAGATATGAGATCTCCGAGAAGTTCTTTAACTGCAAGATGGAGGAAGGGAGTTCCGTTAGTGAGCACGCCATAAAGATGTCGGGCTACACTCAACGTCTTGAGCAACTGGAATGCACGATTCCAGAGGATCTCAAGATTCTGTGGTTCGCAATCACTCCTCCCAGCTACAAAAGTTTTGTAGTGACTCATAATCGATTGGTTCCATCGACACGATCATCGAGCTCTTCGCAGTCAAGGCTGCAGAGGTGGACATCAAGAAGGATAATCATGTGTTGATGGTCAACAAGCCCTCCTTTAAGAAAGGTAAGGAGCAAAGAAACCCTTCAAGAAGGGCGGCAAGTTTAATGCCCTCCGAGAAGAAGCTCAAGTCGTCCTAAGCCGGATCGAGTGCTTCTATTGCAAGGACAAGGGTCCTCGGAAGCGAATCGTCCAAGTACTTAGCGGACAAGAAGGCTGGCACCATCAAAGGTATATTTGATATACATGTTATTGATGTTTTCCTTACTAGCCCTCGTTGTAGTGCACGGTATTTGATACCGGTTCCTGCTAATATTTGTAACTCAAACAGAGCTATGGAATAGACGCGGCTATGAGGGATGAGGTGACGATTTGGCGTTGGCAACGGATCAAGAGTTGATGTGATGGCCGTCGACGCTCTCCTTAGTTTTACCTTCTGGATTAGTTTTAAACCTTAATAAGTGTTATTATGTGCTGCGTTGAGCATGAACATTATTTCGGATCGTGTTTATTGCAAGACGGTTATTCATTTAAATCGGAGAATAATGGTTGTTCTATTTATATGAGTAACATCTTTTATGGTCATGCACCTCTTGTGAATGGTTTATTTCTTCTAAATCTCAAAGCGGATGAAACACACATCCATAACATTGAGGCTAAGAGATGCAAAGTAGATAGTGATAATACTACTTATTTGTGGTAATCGCTGCTCAGGTCATATTGGTGTAAAGCGCATGAAGAAACTCCATTCGATGGACTTTTGGAGTCTCTTGATTTTGAATCATTTGACACATGCGAACCATGCCTCATGGGCAAGATGATCAAAACCCTGCTTCTACGGTATGATGGAGCGAGCAACGGACTTGTTGGAAATCATACATACCGATGTATGCGGACCGATGAGTGTTTCGACGCGCGGTGGATATCGCTATTTCCTCACTTTTACCGATGACTTAAGTAGATATGGGTATATCTATTTAATGAAACATAAATCTGAAACATTTGAAAAGTTCAAGGAATTTCAGAATGAAGTGGAGAACCATCGTAACAGAAAGATTAAATTTCTACGATCCAATCGTGGAGGTGAATATTTAAGTTATGATTTTCTCACGCATCTTAAAGCAAGTGGAATCGTTTCACAACTCACGCCACCCGGAACACCACAGCGCAATGGTGTGTCTGAACGCCGGAATCGAACCCTATTAGATATGGTCCGATCAATGATGTCTCTTACTGATTTGCCGTTATCATTTTGGGGTTATGCATTAGAAACCGCTGCATTCACTTTAAATAGGGCTCCATCTTAATCCGTTGAGACGACACTGTATGAACTGTGGTTTGGTGCTAAACCTAAGTTGTCGTTTCTTAAAGTTTGGGGATGCGAAGCTTACGTCAAGAAGTTGATGCCGGACAAGCTTGAACCCAAAGCGGAGAAATGCGTCTTCATAGGATACCCTAAGGAAACTATTGGGTATACCTTCTACCACATAACCGAAGGCAAAGTGTTTGTCGCAAAGAACGGTTCCTTTCTTGAGAAGGAGTTTCTCTCGAAAGAAGTGAGTGGGAGGAAAGTAGAGCTAGACGAGGTTACTGAACCTTCTCTTGAATTGGAGAGTAGCGCAAGACTGAAATTGTTCCAGGTCACCGCACCAATAATAGAGGAAGCTAATGACAAGGATCATGAAGCTTCGGACGATGTCATCTTGAACGTTGCGGTCGATAAGGTCGCGTGCCCTCCCGAGTGGTGCGGAACCCTGTCTTGACTGTCTTGTTGGTAGAAGAGTGAACCTACGAACTATGAGGAAGCAATGATGAGCCCAGACGAGAAATGGTGGAAGCCATGAACCAATTGGGATCCATGAGCGAAAACCAAGTACGGACTTTGGTGGATCCTCCTAGCAATCGAAAGGCCGTTGAGTGCAAATGGATATTGAAGAAGAAAACGGACGTGGATGGTAATGTTACCGTTTATAAAGCACGCTTGTCGCAAAAGGTTTTCGACAAGTTCAAGGTGTTGACTACGATGAGACTTTCTCTCCGTAGCGATGTTTAAGTCCATTCGGATTTTATTAGCAATTGTTGCTTTCATGATTATGAAATATGGCGATGGATGTCAAGATCGCTTTCCTCAATGGGAACATTGATGAAGAGTTGTATATGATGCAACCCGAAGGTTTTGTCGATCCTAAGGATGCTAGTAAAGTATGCAAACTTCATTGCTCCATTTATGGACTGAAGCAAGCATCTCGGAGTTGGAACCTTCGCTTTGATCAAGTGATCAAGAGTTTTGGATTTGTTCCAAATTGCTGAAGCTTGTATCTACAAGAAAGTGAGTGGGAGCTCGGTGACGTTTCGGTATCGTATGTGGATGACATATTGATTATCGGAAATGACATCAACATGCTTAACGATGTGAAGAGTTATTTGAACAAGTGTTTTCAATGAAATACCTAGGTGAAGCTGCTTATATATTGGGCATCAAAATCTATAGAGATAGACAAAGACGCTCGATAGCTTTAAGCGAGTACATACCTAGACAAAGTTCAAAAGGTTCGAATGGATAAGGCAAAGAAAGGTTCAAAGGCCTATGTTGTCGGGTAAGATATTGAGCAAGGCTCGGTGTCCACTCTGGTAAATGATAGGGAAGCTATGAGCAAAGTGCCTTATGCCTCGCCATAGGTTCCATCATGTATGCCATGTTGTGTACTAGACCGGATGTGTCCAATGCTCTTAGTTTGACGAGATATCAAAGTGATCCAGAGTGGAACATCGGACAGCCGTGAAGAACATCCTAAAGTACCTAAATATAACTAAAGAAATGTTCTTAGTCTATGGGGTGATGAACAACTTGTCGTAAAAGGTTACGTCGATGCTAGTTTCGACACCGACAAGGATGATTCCAAATCTCGCATGTGATACGTTTATATTTTGAATGGAGGAGTGGAGCTGGAGAAGTCGCAAGCAAAGCGTGATCGCGGGATCTACAAAGGAAGCGGAATACATGGGCTGCGCAAGCGTCAAGTGAAGGAGTTTGGATCGAAACTTCATCATCGAGCTTGGCGTGGTTCCAAGTGCATTGGACCCATCGGAGATATTGTGTGACAACACCGCACCATAACACTCGCTAAGGAACCAAGATATCATCCAAAGACCAAGCATATCAACTGCAAGATTCATATAATCCGAGATTATATAGCGATGGAGATCTGAAGATTAGCAAGTACATACGGATCCGAATGTCGCAGATCCATTGACTAAACCTCTTCCACGTGTAAAACATGATCAACACCTCGATTGCCATGGGTGTGAGATTGTTGCCGGATGTAAACTAGATTATTGACTCTAGTGCAAGTGGGAGACTGTTGGAATTATGCCCTAGAGGCAATAATAAAGATGTTATTATTATAATTCTTGTTCATGATAAAGTTTGTATTCCATGCTAGAATTGTATTAAGCGGAAACATTAATACTTGTGTGGTTTGTGAACAACACCGTGTCCCTGGTACGCCTCTAAGGACTAGCTCATTGATCAATGATGGTTAAGGTTTCCTAACCATAGACATGAGTTGTCAATTGATAATGAGATCATATCATTGGGAGAATGATATGATGGACAAACCCAAACTAAGCGAAGCAATTAGATCGTTTCATCGTGTTCATATTTGTGAAGCTTTTCCTATGTCAAATATTGTATCCCTTAGACCATGAGATAATGCAACTCCCTGGTACCGGAAGAAAGCTTTGAGGTCATCAAACGTCATCCTATGAGAGGGTGATCATAAAGGTGTCTCTCAGGTGATCGGAAAGTATCTGTTGGGTTGTATGTATCGAGATGGAATTTGTCCCTCCCAAGTCGGAGAGATATACTTCGGGCCCACTTAATCGATATCAACACCGCTTGCAAGCATGTGGTTAAGGAGTTAATCACAAAGTGATATCGGATTACGAACAGTAAAGTACTTCCGTGAACGAGATTGAACTAGGTATGACGGCACCGACGATCGAATCTCGGGCAAGTAAAATATCGCGAGACGAAGGGAATATATATGGGATTGATTGAATCGGCATCGTGGTTCATCCGATATGATCATCGATGAATGTGTGGAGTCAATATGGGTGCCTGCACTTCATTGTTGATTATTGATAGAAGATCATGTCTGCATATTCTCGAATCCGCAGGGTCACACACTTAATGTATCTCGACGCTAGGATAGATTGGATAATTGGTTTATGAATTTTTGTTCGGAGTCTCGGATGTGATCCGGGATATCACGAGAGGTTCCGGAATGGTCCGCAGAATAAGATTCATATAAGGCAGTGCAGTTTTTGGAGTTCGGAATTGTTCCGGTTAATCGGTATTGTCTTCGAAGCTTCTAGAACCTTCGGAAGGGGACCAACGTGGCCCCACCTTCCGGGAGGGGCATGAGCCTATGAGGGAGTGTCCTGGCGCATTGGGCCGGGGCACAAGGCCCCATAGGGCCCAGCCGATCCTAGAGAGTTTAAATCGTTTAAACTAGAGATAGGGTTTCTAGAAGAGGGAGAGTCCATGCCCCCACTCCTTATCCTTTGGGCTTGGGAGGGGCTAGGCTGCGCCTCTATATAAAGAGGGTGGGGCGCACCAACCCCCACACCTCTCCTCCAAACCCTAGCCGCCTTGCTAGCTTTCTCTCTCCTCCCGATCGCTTGTAGGCGAAGCCTCATGCTGAAATTCTCCACCATATACACCACGCCGTCGTGTTGTAGATCCAATCTATCTCTCCACCATACTTGCTGGTCCGAGGAAGGAGGAGACGTCGAGGTGCTGCACGTGTGCATCTCACGGAGGCACCGCCACTTGTGGTGCTAGATCGGATCGGATCGCGAGGAGGAGAAGCGAGTATGACTACATCACCCATGTTCCGACGAACGTTCCGCTGTGCGAATATTCAAGGGTATGAAGATCTAATCCAATCTCTCTCGTTGTTTGCATCTCCTAGATTAGATCTTGGCCTTCCCTCTGTTTGCATCCGTAGAAAATTTTGATTTACTATGCCGCGAAACCCTTCAAATATACCGAACACCCATGGCAGTTTGGTGCTGGTCATGTTTTGCCCTCGGGAGAGGTTTAGTCAACGGATCCGCCACATTCAGATCTGTGTGTACTTTGCAAATCTTTATATCCCCATCTTGGATATGTTCTCGAATAGCGTGAAAACGTAGCTTGATGTGCTTCAGCTTCTTGTGTGACCTTGGTTATTGCGCATTGGCTATGGCGCCCATGTTATCACAGTAGATAGACATTGGGTCCAGCGCACTAGGAACCACACCCAGCTCTGTAATGAACTCTTTCATCCATATCGCTTCTTGTGAAGCCTCTGAAGCAGCCATGTATTCCGATTCAGTTGAAGATCTCGCCACAACGCTTTGCTTTGCACTCCTCCACTAACTTTGCACCATTCAAAATAAATACGTATCCAGTTGTGATTTAGAATCATCCGGATCGGTGTTCCAACTAGCATCGGTGTAACCATTAACAACGAGTTGTTCATCACCTCCATAAGAAAGAACCATATCCTTAGTTCTTCTCAAGTACTTAAGGATGTTTTGATCATTCCAATGATCCACTCTGGATCACTTTGATATCTGCTAGTTAAACTAACAAAGCATATGCAATGTCGGGTCTAGTACATAGCATGGCATACATTAGAGATCCTATGGCTGAGGCATAGGAGTCTTACTCATCCTTTCTCTATCTTCCCGATGTCGGACTTTGAGTTTTACTCAAGGTCGATTAGCAACATGGGCAAGAACCCTTTCTTGCTATCTTCCATTCCAAACCTCTTTAGAACTTTGTCCAAATATGTACTTTGTGACAATGATATTTGGCGTTTTGATCTATCTCTATAAATCTTTATGCCTAATATGTAAGCTGCTTCGCCAAGATCCTTCATTGAAAAACTATTATTCAAATATTCCTTGACACTATTAAGAAGGTATACATCATTCGCAATCAACAATATGTCATATACATATAGTATTAAGAATGCTACAGAGCTCCCACTCACTTTCTTGTAAATACAAGCTTCTCCATAAGTTTGTATAAAACCAAAACTTTTGATCACCTTATCAAAACGTTGATTCCAACTTCGGGATGCTTGCTTCAATACATAGATGGACCGTTGAAGTTTGCATACCTTGTTAGCATCTTTAGGATCGACAAAACCTTTGGGTTGCATCATATACAACTCTTCATCAATGTCTCCATTGAGGAATGCTGTTTTGACATCCATCTGCCATATCTCATAATCATAATATGCAGCGATTGCTAACATAATCCTCACAGACTTTAGCTTCATCGGTGAGAAAGTCTCATCGTAGTCAACTCCTTGAATTTGTCGAAACCCTTTGCGACAAGTCGAGCTTTATAGATGTGAACATTACCATCAAGATCTGCTTTTCTTGAAAATCCATTTGTTCTCGATACCTTTCGCCATCCGGTAAGTCCACCAAAGTCCATACTTGGTTTTCGTACATGGATCCAATCTCGGATTTCATGGCTTCTTGCCATTTATTGGAATCGGCTCATCATCGCTTCCTCATATGTCTCGTGGTCATCGGTGTTGTCCACCAACATGACACTCATAACGGATCATACCAACTGGAGTGGTACGAGTTCGCTGACCTCCGAGGTTCAGTAGCAACTTCAACCAAGTTTCATGATCATCATCATTAGCTTCCTCTCTTATTAGTGCAGGCACCACAGAACTTCTTCGGTCTTGCGCTACTCGCAATTTCGAGATAAGGTTCGACAACCTCGCGAAGTTCTACTTTCCTTCCAGTCCCTTCTTCGAGAGAAATTCCTTCTCTAGAAAGGATTCATTCTTGGCAACAAAGATTTTGCCTTCAGATCTATGATAGAAGGTATACCCAATAGTTTCCTTCTGGTATCCTATGAAGACGATTTTTCCGCTTTGGGTTCAAGCTTGTCCTCAGTAACTTCTTTACATAGGCTTCAGATCCCCAAACTTTAAGGAACGACAATCTAGGTTTCTCCCAAACCATAATTCATACGGTGTCATTTCAACGGATTTAGATGGTGCCCTATTTAAAGTGAATGCGTTGTTTCTAATGCATAACCCCAAAATGATAGCGGTAAATCAGAAGTGACATCATAGAACGAACCATATCTAAGAGAGTTCGATTACAACGTTCGGACACACCATTACGCTGTGGTGTTCCGGCGGTGTCAATTATGAAAGTATTCCGCATTTCTTCAAATGCTCGCCAAACTCGTAACTTAGATATTCACCTCCACGATCAGAACGTAGAAATTTAATCTTCTTGTTACGTTGATTCTCTACCTCACTTTGAAATTCCTTAAACTTCTCGAAAGTTTCGGACTTATGTTTCATGAAATAGATATACCCATATCTACTCAAGTCATCCATGAAGGTAAGAACATAACGATAACCACCGCGCGATGCTACACTCATTGGACCACACACATCGGTATGTATGATTTCCAATAAGTCCATAGCTCGCTCCATCATACCAGAAAATGGAGTCTTAGTCATTTTACCCATCAGACATGCTTCGCATCTATCAAGTGATTCGAAATCAAGTGATTCAAGAAGTCCATCGGAATGGAGTTTCTTCATACGCTTCACTCCAATGTGACCAAGACGACAGTGCCACATATAGGTCGAGTTATCGCTCGATTTCAAACGTTTAGCCTCAATGTTATTAATATGTGTATTTCCACTATCGAGATTCAACAAGAATAGACCATCTATTAAAGGTGCATGTGCATAAAACATATTACTCATATGAATCGAACAACCATTATTCTCGGACTTAAACAAGTAACCATATCACAATAAACAAGATCTCGATATAATGTTCATGCTCAACGCAGGCACCAAATAACAATTATTTAAGTATAAAACTAATCCCGATGGTAGATGAAGGGGTAGCGTGACGACCGCGATCACATCAACCTTTGATCCGTTTCCCACGCGCATCGTCACCTCGTTCTTCGCTAGCTTCCATTTATTCGGCTTTGTTTCGAGTTATAAATATGAGCAACGAACCAAGATCAAATACCTGTGCACTACTACGAGTACTAGTGAGATACACATCAATAACATGTATATCGGATATACCTTTCTTCTTGATGTTGCCGTTCTTCAAATCCGCCAAGTACTTTGGGAAATTCCGCTTCGGTGACCTTCTCCTTGCGTAAAAGCACTCGATGTCGGGCTTAGGTCCAGCCTTGGTCTTCTTCGGTGTGGTAACTTTCTTACCACCCTTCTTGAAGTGTCCCTTCTGCTTAGACTTGCCTTTCTTGAATTTGGTGGTCTTATTGACCAACAACACTTGGTGCTCTTTCTTGATCTCCACTTCTGCAGACTTCAACATGGCAAAGAGTTCTAGCAACGTCTTGTTCATGTTCTGCATGTTGTAGTTCATCACAAAGTTCTTGTAACTTGGTGGTAGTGATTGGAGGACACGGTAAATCCCCAAAGCATTAGGAATCACAATACCCAAGCTTTGAAGTTTGTTTGCGTGCCCAGACATCTTAAGCACATGCTCACTGACGGAGCTGCCCTCTTCCATCTTGCAGTTAAATAAATTTTCAGAAGCCTCATAGCTTTCAATTGCCGCATGAGTCTCAAAGATCAATTTGAGATCCTCGACAATATCATATGGGTCTGAATTCTCAAACCTTTTACAAGCTCGATTCTAAACCATACAAGATAGCACCTTTGAGCTGGAGTCTTGAGTCTTCCGAGTGAGGTAAACGTTCTTTACTTTATCGGCAGCATCGGTGCAGGTGGGTCACCATGTGCATCCAGCACATAGGTCAAATTACGGTGTGAGGACAATCCTCAAATTGCGGAACCAATCCATGAGTTGCTTCCATTGTTTTTCAACTTTTCTTTCTCTAGGAACGCATTAAAATTGATGGTAGGGCTGCCATTGATCTACAACATATTTGCAATAGTTTAGACTAAGTTTATGACAAATTGAGTTCAAATTAATAATAAAATTAATCTAGGTGAACTCCCACTCAAAACAATATCCCTCACATTGTTTTAGTGATCACACGAACCAAATCCACCACATCAACACCGATCATCACGAGAGTTGATATAGTTTCAATGGCGAACAATCGACATGTTCATCATATCTACTATATGATTCATGCTTTACCTTTCGGTGATCCGTGTTCCGAGACCATGTCTGTATATGCTAGGCTCGTCAAGATCAAACCTTAGTTTCCGCATGAGAAAATCTGGCTTGCTCACGTTGTATACACTTGCGGAATCTAACACACCCGATCATCACGTGGTGCTTCGAAACAACAAGCTTTAGCAACGATGCTAACTAAGGGTGAACACTTTATGACTTGAAATTCATGTGCATGAGGGATCATCTTATAATGCTACCGTCGTCTACTAAGCAATACAAGATGCATAAAGGATTAACATCACATGCAATTCATAATATGTGATATGATATGGCCTTTCTTCTTTGTGCTTCCGATCTCCATCTTCTAGCACGAACATGATCTCCATCATCACCGGCATTGCATCAAGGTCAATGACGCTTCTCCATGGTTGTCGTCCACCGGCTTCAACTATTACAACTACTTTGAATAGACACGCGGGTCTTAAGATAAATTAAAGACAACCATATGGCTCCTGCCGGTTGCCAACTTACAATAAGGAACATTGCATACATCAAATATAATCACAATCATGGCCATATCACATCACAGCACACCCCTGCAAAACAAAGTTAGACGCCTCTACTTTCTTTGCATATTTTACGTGGTTTGGGGCTTTCAATAAGTGTCGTTCTAACTTACAAACATGAACCACAACATTGATACTAGTATTGTTAATCACCCGTTGTAAATTGGATCTTAACTATGCTAGGAGAAACAAGCACCCGCAAAGCCACTTATGCAATACAAGTTGCATGTCAAGCGTGGAGCAAGTCTCATGAACGATGTCATGTAAGGTTAGCCCGGGCTGCTTCATCCCAACATACCGCAAGATTCAAAGTACACAAGAAGTAATCGACAATAAAAGCATCAACGCCCACAATGACCATTGTGTTCTACTCGTGCAACAGATCTACATATAGACACGGCTCTGATACCACTGTAGAGTTGATACAAACAAACAAGCCAAGATCTATCTACTAGATTGTAGCAACGAGTCGATAGAATAACTCACCCTCGAAGATTCCAAAGTGTAAAGTGTTTAACGAGAGCGGATTCTCGTGGGTGATGTAGTCGTACTCTTTCCGATCTCAAGATCGCGTAGACGATCCTTACGTTGCGTTAGCTCCCTTGATCGGTCACCGTTCGGTACTCGTGAAGACCTTCCTCTCCCTTGTTCCAAAGGCAATGGAGGTTGTAGCACTCTCCTCGCGATTCCGGCAAGACAGCGTGGTACGGGAAGTAGAGGGAGATCTCATGCAGGCTTAAGCCGGAGCGAGTATGGTGGAGTATGAGAGAGTCCCTCGACGATCTAGGGTTTAGACACGCCGAGGAGGAGGCTAGGCCGGCGGCTAGGGTTGCTAGGCGGCGGCGACGGTTTGCCCTAGGGCGGCGGCGGCAGCAGGTGGCGGCGCCGACGGCTTAGGGTTTGGAGGAGAGGATCTTGTGTGTCTCTAGGAGGGATCCCTGCCCCTCCTTATATAGGTGGAGGGGCCGGCCGGCCAAGGGGAGGGAGAGGATTCCCTCCCCAACTCGGCTTGGAGGTGGGCCGGCGGTTGGAGGAGGGAACTCCTCCCCAACTCGGTTTCCCACTCCTCCTCCTCTTTCCAAAAACTGTCGTTTGACTTTCAAACTAGCTGTTTGACTTTTCAAACTAGGATTTGAATAAACCTTCTATTTTTGTTCAGCGATGACACTGAGTACATGATGCAATCATATCAACTTGATATAACACATTCATGTACCCTTCCCCCCGGAGTGCCGGACATTCCGGAACCTTCTAGAACATTCCCGATGAAAACACCGGAACCATTCTCCAACTCTGAAACGGGACTTTCCTTATATGAATCTTATTCTCCGGACCATTCCAGATCTCCTCGTGATATCCCGAATCCCATTCGAGACTCCGAACAACATTCAGACTCTTTCTCATCATTCCATAACTACTCAAACAACGTCGAATCCTTAAGTGTGTCTCCCTACGGTTCGTGAATTATGCGGACATGACCGAGACACTTCTCCGATCAATAACCAATAGAGGAATCTGGAAATTCATATGGCTCCCACATATTTCTACGATTACTTTGCGATAGAATGAACCACTTACATACGATATCAATTTCCCTTTGTCGCTCGATAGTTTACTTATCCGAGGTTATGATCGTCGGTATCTCTGCATACCTAGTTCAACCTCGTTACCGATAAGTACTCTTTTCTCGTTCCCGTGATATGTGATCCCTTGTGAGACAGTCACATGCTTGCAAGCTAATTGGATGACATTTCACCGAGAGGGCCCAGAGTATATCTATCCGTCATATGGATGGACAAATCCCACTCTTGATCCATGTGTTTCAACCAATACTTTCCGAACACTCAATGCCACCTTTATAGCCACCCAGTTACGGTGTGGTGTTTGATGTCATCAAAGCATCCATCCGGTAAAGGTGATATGCATGATCTCATGGTCGAAGGAATTAGATTACTATGTATCAGAAAGCATATAGCAATTGAACTATTAAAATGACTTGATCTTTATGCTACGCTTATCTATAGGAGTATGTCCACCATATCATTCTCCTAACGATATGATCTTGTTGTTAATAACATCTCAATGTTCATGATAGGGAAACCACAATCATCTATTAACCAACAAGCTAGTATTATATAGAGGCTTTACTAGGGACTCTTATTTTAGTCTATAAATCACACAAGTATTAATGTTTCCTTGTTAATACTATTATAGCATGAATGTAAACATTTATCATAAACACAAAGATATAATAATAACTACATTTATTATTGCCTCTAGGGCATATCTCCAACACTAGTCTATTGGGGGGTTATGGCGTCTGTCCCTCCTCGTTGGACCCTCCTAGCCTTTATATATGGGGAGGCTAGGTCTCGGGTGCAAATACGAGTAGGTTACAAGTTGTATTCAAACTCTAGTCTTGAGGTTTCCTTGTCTTGTGCGCTTGGGAGTCCGTATCCACATGGGCTTCATAGCAGCCGAAACGTCATAGGCGGCATGGACCCTGACAGGTCGTCGAGTGGGCCTTCCGTCGGGCAGGACCAGGTAGGCTAACATCGGGTACCCGTAGGGCATATCCATGTCAGTAGCCCCCGATTGTCCATCCAAAACGTAGATTCGGGTGGAGACTTAGTTGTCTTGAACCTTGCATTTGCATGTCGGAGTCGAAAGTTGTGTTGGTTGTTGCCAAGGAGTCGACATTATGGACGTAGTCAACACAATGGACTATAGGGTGCGCGACCAGCGCTCCCTATGGGAGTAGCCCCCGAGTGTCTGTTCGAGTCGTAGACTCGAGCATAGACTTATAGTCGTCGGTTGCGTGATATGGCGATCCGGAAGTTCTTCGGATGACCTTGCAGATGTCCTGAATGCCTTCATTTTTTTTTGAGTGCGCGACTAGCGCTCCCTATGGGAGTAGCCCCCGAGTGTCTGTTCGAGTCGTAGACTCGAGCAGAGACTTTAATTCAGCTGTTGTTTGGCGTTAGGTCCGTAGGACACAAAAAGTTTCGAATTCTTGAATCCATCCTACCTATGGGAGTAGCCCCCGAGTCCGTAGTGGAGTCGTAGACTCGGCGTAGGACTCGAATATCTTGTGTGTGCGACCAGCTCTCTAGTTTGGAGTAGCCCCCCGAGTGTATGGCAGAGTCGTAGACTCGGGCAGAGACTCGAGTCTTGTATCTTGTAGACGCAGTCGACAATCTCGCGGGCATACCGCTGACCCGGAAGTACATCGGGTGCGCGACCAGCGCTCCTGATAGGAGTAGCCCCCGAGTGTCTAGTCGAGTCGCAGACTCGAGTGGAGACTCATGCGAGGAGAAACCACTGACCCGGAAGTGCATCGAGTCAGCGTCGCGCCTGTGTAGCATCAAGTGATGCAACCATCCGAGGAGGGACTCGACTAGGGTCTTGAGTTTATGGCGTAGCCGGTTGTTTTGTCTAGTCCTATTGGAGGACCCAATAGAATAGTTCGTGGCAGTCAATGACCTTATAGGCTGCAAAAAATATAAAAAATTGTTAAGTATTTGTATTTTGTAAGAAATATTTGCCTGTCAGCTTGTATAGTAAGATTTTGGTGCCGATCGAGTTGACACTGTTGCACTGTATGCTAGGCCTTTTCGTTAGCCTGATTACCCTTAGTCTCAGTACCTTACCGAGGCACTCGGAGTTCAAGGATTCAACGATCAGGCAGAATCAGCTACTCGGGCTGTCGCGTTTGAGGTGATCGAGTGCGTGGAGCCGATGGCATATTAGGTTACTTGAAGAGAGCGCAGCCCCCGAGTGTTTCGAGTGCGAGTTAAAGAAAATTCAGCTCTAAGTAGAGGGAAACTTAGCTTTATTGATAGTTGTCGTGGAAGAAGTTGATGCAACCGCGGGCGTAGTCGACGTGGTAGTGGGTCACGCAGCGGACATAGTCGACACAGCGTACCACACTCGTAGTATCGTCGGGTTCCGAGGATCGATGGCGGCAGCGAGTTCCACATTCGAAGATTGTAATGGGCCACAACAGTCGAAGACCGTATCGGGTGACCGCATCCGAACATTGTAGCGGGTCGTCGGAGTCGAAAACCGTAGAGGGTCGTGGTTGCGGAAGCCGATGGAGCCCCCGAGTCGTGGTCATTGAAGCCGATGCGGCCAGTTGCCGCAATCGAAGATCGCGTTGGGTCGCCGCATCCGAAAAGATATAGCGGGTCACCGCAGCCGAAGATTCCGCGGAGCGCTGGAGTCGAAAACTGTGGTGGGTCGCCAATGTCGAGGACTCGGCGGGTCACGCGACGGAGTCGCCGCAGCCCCCGAGCATAGAGCTGAAGGTGAAGGATCGCAAGACCTCGGACGAAGCCACGGAGCAGAATCGTCAAAATTTTGTCATCCGGAATCGGCACAACAGACGGAGTCGAAGTGAGATCCGCGCTTTTTTTCGACTGATCTGATCAGAAGCACCTATCATATCAAGGGCCAGGCTAGCTAGATTTGATTGAGCTCTGGTTTTTTCCTTTGACCTTTGGTTCAATCACGTGAAGAAGCGCTTGGTATAATTTTTTGGCTTGTCCTTGAGCTTGATCGATTGACGGAATCTGACATGGGATTTTCCCTTTGCCTTTCTTTTTTTGTCCATCTCGGAATTTGAAGATATTAGATTTTTGTATGGCGCGTGCCGTACAGCATAAATATACTTTGGCCTCTAAATTTTCCCAGCTGCTAGGCGCCGAACGATTCTTGCCAGGATGAGTCAAATATTCTTTGCCGATTTGTGCCTCTTGCCCCGATGCATGCATGCGTATGGGACAAGGTCACGTGTGTAGAATTAATTTGTTTCTCTCCCGATTTGACTTGAGTTGAACCTAATCTGAACATCAACATGGGGCTTGATCCAGTGATTGTTGTATGGATGGAGTACGACGACACGGCCTTGGCTGCCAGTCCGACGTGAAGAAATCAATTAGCTGATAACATCTGGTCTTCTTCGTTGTGACTCGTGAAGTATTACTCAATCCCCTGGTGGTTGATGAACGTGCCTCCATGTCAGAACAGGTCTGATGCTAATTTTGCCATGCACCCGTGGTGAAGGTGGGGTGCAACATGGCAGATTTGTTGATGACGAAGCGGAGCGTGCCGACACGACGAATCACCAGATGTGATCTGATTTGGCCGATGTTGATGATGAGGAGATGAGTTGACGAGAGATCCAATCTGGATGATGACGCGTGGGAGTCAAAGTAGATATGTTTTCTCGGTGGTTTTCGAATCGTAGATTGCTTCGGATGGAACCGTCGAGATCGCACAATCAGCGTCCCCAGTTCCCACAGACAGCGCCAATTGACGAGGTTTGATCTCATCAATGCCCATTGTTATGGACTTGGGTTTTGGAGAAGATGGGGATGCTGGAGATCGCGAAACGGTTAGCAAACAAGCAACACGGGGACACGAGGTTTACCCAGGTTCAGGCCCCCGGAGGGAAAACCCTACTCCTGCTTGTCTGCTCTGATTATGGTGGAACCGAAGGTTACAGGGGTGCGCATATGCAATCTGGCGTGGATGTGTGTATGCGAAAGTATGAGGAGAGCTAGATCTGTAGATCTGTTGTGATCTAGTCTATTGGGGGGTTATGGCGTCTGTCCCTCCTCGTTGGACCCTCCTAGCCTTTATATATGGGGAGGCTAGGTCTCGGGTGCAAATACGAGTAGGTTACAAGTTGTATTCAAACTCTAGTCTTGAGGTTTCCTTATCTTGTGCGCTTGGGAGTCCGTGTCCACATGGGCTTCATAGCAGCCGAAACATCATAGGCGTCATGGACCCTGGCAGGTCGCCGAGTGGGCCTTCCGTCGAATAGGACCAGGTAGGCTAACATCGGGTACCCGTAGGGCATATCCATGTCAGTCGGCCTCCGCCACCGCCTTCTAGTCGACGTCGGCCTCTGCTGCAAGCAACACCGCTTCCTCGTGCCGCCATGGACCAAGCACTACTTCTTGCCCTCGGATGAACAAGGGCCCTCCACTGGCTGACGTGTCCTCCTCATATACCAATTTGCGGAGGCTTCCTCCTCACCTCCGAACCACTGGCCTCCCTCATCGTCTCCCGTTGGCGCCCTCCCAATCTCATGGCAGTCGTCCTCCTCCTCTCCCGCAGGCCACCCTCCTCCCGCGACGAGCAGAGGCAGCAGGTCGTGTCGGCGCGCCACCGTCCTCTGCGTCACTCCGCCGTAACCACTATGTCGCTCCACCGCTCAGCACACACCACCAGCACCCCACGGTCCGTCGTCGCCGATGAGGAGCTCCCAGCACGGCGAGGTGGAGAAGAAGGGGTCGATTGCTTTATTTTATTTTAGTTAGGGGTCTTTGTGTAAGAGTTTGGACGCTCTATAATTACTTCATTTTTGGGTCAATCTCAGCCCATGCATACTACCAAACAAAGTATTAGTTCAGCTTGTCTCAACACATACGGGGCTACCAAACAACCACAAAATCTCAGGTCAGCTTGTATGAGGTCAACATATCTCAAGTGGGAGAGTGGATTCCTAGTGGCACAGGCTACCAAACACACCCTTAGGAATCACCTCAAGACATATTCTTATAGTTAAGAGCTTGTTCTTCCAACCAGAATCTTGGGTCAGATTACGTCGAGTATACAATATGGTTCTATGGAAGAACCTACGAATGAGGCATATGAGATGCAACACTTCTCTTTCTTTCTTTTAACTAGAGTTGTAATACTGAGACTAACTCAATTCTTCATACAAGTAAGAACTTTTTCTGACCTTGTTCCATTATGTACTATTTCAGAATCTTGTCTAGGATATTCTGAACATCTTTAGAATCAAGTCCAAGAAGCATTTGACAATAATGTTTATTAAACTTAGCAATCTATCTCAATAGATTTCATTATTTAATAACTTGTTTAACTTCATCCATATATATTTACTTTAAATGTTATTAATACCAATCACAACATTCATATATGTCATCTACATATTTCAGAATGATTTCATGCCCCCACTCAAATATGGCATCCATATATGAGATATAGGGATTTCACTAGGCTCCCACTCAAAATATGTCTCTTACATATTAAGATTTAGCCAAGCTAATTAGTTCCCATTCAAATGCAGGTCCTCTCAATAATCTTGAACATTCCAAAATTCTTTGATCATCATCAAATTGAGAATTCTAGCTACAATATTCCAATATCCATATATTGGTGGTGTAAATACAATAGGCTTAAGCATCGCTACATTTGTACTCAACTCCTTGAATTTGTCCAAACATACTTAATAATAAATCAAGCTTTATGTCCTTCATTAAGTTTCATTTCCTTCTTATGACTTTGTAGTCAATTAAAAATATCAAGTAAACATCTTTACTTAATAAGTTCAAGCAACATATTACTTTGAAATATTAAATGTAACTTAATATAGGATTTTATGACTCCTAGTCATTTCTCGCACTAAGGTGAAGGGAATATGCCCTAGAGGAAAATAATAAAAGGTTTATTATTGTCATATCCCAATAAGTTCATAATAGTTTCATGTTGTGCTATAACTGTATCAAGTGGAAACATTGATACAGGTGATATGAAACATAAGTCCCTAGTATCCTCTATTACTAGTTCGTTGGGTAACATGATGATCAAGGTTTCCTGATCATGAAGTGATAGCGCTGGTTGACAACGAGGTCATATCATTGGTGAATGATGTGATGGACATTCTTCAAAGATTGTGACACATTCAAGTCACAAAGTTCATCATTGCAATAGTCGAAAACGAGATCTCCTTATCCTTAGACCATGAGACCATATCAAATCATTGTCTCCAGAGGTTACTTTGATGGCATCAAGTGCCACTCAGTGAAATGGTGATTATAAAGGTGTTATTGGGTATCCGAAGGAACACGTTGAAGAGATTACGTCAAGAGCGAGATTTGTTCACCCAGTGATGGGTAATATATAGTTAGGTCGACTTGGTGAGATAACATCCATAAATGTTGCAACATGTGACTATGTCACGGGGATGTAATATCGTGGTAACAAGTAAACAATACTTGTAGGTAACGATATTGAACAATGTATGGAGATACCTTAACGATCGGATCTCGGACAAGTAGTATCGAAGTAACAAAGGGAAATGGACTCGACGTTTACAGTTCAAACGACATCATCAATGTAGAATGCACCGGGATCATTATGGGCATCATGGTCCCGATGTTGATCATTGACGCAAGAGAGTATAGGTCATGTCTGTAGCATTCCTGAGCCGTGAGGGGATCTACTTAAGGGTGCGACGAGCTGGAGATTATCCGTAAGTTGGGATCATAGTAGAGAAAGAGAAAGCCAGAATTGTTCCAAGGAGAAAGGTCCGAAGTTGTTTGGATGAATAAAGGAAACCGGAAAAGTTCCTGTGAGAGGACCGGAATTATTCCGGAAGTTCCAAAGCTATTCGAAGAATATAGAAGGGGAATCGAAAGGTGTTTCGGGTCGAATCGGATTTGGTAATATGTATTTACATATTAATTAATGTAATTAATATTAAATATAATATTAAAATCTAATTTGAAAGGTTATTCCACTAATGGGCCAGCTTCTCTAGGAAAAAAGGGTCCACTAGGGAAACTGGAAGGGAGAAGTGTTGGGTTCGCAGCATAGAAAACAAAAAATTCCTACGATGGGAACTATTAAGCACCAAGATCTATCTACTAGATACAAGCTACGGGTGTATATACATCCATACAGAACATACCCTTGTAGACCAACAAAGTTTAACGAGGTTGAAATCATGGATGATGTAGTCTAACGCTTACCGATCTCAAGATCGAGAAGAAGTCCAATGCTGTATATCAGAAGCGCATATGTGATCGCACACACGTTCAGGACACCGAACAACCTCCGCCGCCTCGCTCCAGCGATGCAGCAAAAGCAGCAACTCATTCCAGACGAAAATCCACCAGGAACATGTATCTCGCTAGTCCGAGACCATGGGGGAATAATTCTATAGGGGGATAGATATCCTTCACGAGGAGGTGTGAGTGAGAGAGGGAGAGGGGGCCTCTTATAGGAGGAGGGGGCACCCCAAGGGGCATGGCCGGCGGCCATGGTGGCTACCCCCACCCCTTCCTCCATTCATGTGAGTGGATCTCCCACTCAAATTTGACTCTCCATTTCCTCCACTCAAAATCCATTAAATTTCCACCAAATTTAATGTAATATCTCATTAAATAAAACTCCTTTTATTTATTTATTCAGAATTTTGTCAATTACATTAATTAACAAACATTCACATAAAACACCTTGCTAATTTTCAATTTCACATGTAGAACCAATTTGAGCAATTTCACCCGAAACAATTTTGGTGTCCATTGAAATAATTCTAGCGCTTTGCAATTCTTTCGTCTAGAACATATTTGCTCCAAATGGTGTTGGTATCCCTTAAGTGTGTCACCCTACGGTTCACGAATAATGCAGACATGATCGAGACCCCTCTCGGATCAATAATCAGAAGCGGGACCTGGAGATCCATACTGACTCCCACACATTCAACGATTACTTCTGTGATCATGAGAACCTTTTATGATAGTAACTTAATCCCTTTGTCTCGCGATATATTACATGTCCGAGATTCTATCATCGGTATCTCCATACCTAGTTTGATCTCGTTACTGACATGCACTCTTTTCTCGTTCCTGTGATATAACATTCTAGTGATCACATCACTTGCTTGCAAGTTAACTAATGTGATATCACCGAGAGGGCCCAGAGTATATCTATTCGTCATTGGGATGGAAAAATTCTACTCTTGATCCATGAGCCTCTACATAACACCTTCGTAGCACTAAACCCACCTTTGTAGTCACCCTGTCATGGTGTGACATTTGATGTTATCAAGATACTCTTCTAGTGTTAGTGATTGACATGATCTCATGGTCTAAGGACTAGGATTACTTCATATGATGTTATAGAAATATAAATACAATGACTTTGATCGTAATGATATACTTCGGATGAATGTTCATCACATTGTTCCTACAATGTTGTGACCTTGTTATTAACAACATCCAATATCCATGATCAGAAAACCTTGATCATCTTGTTAATCAACGAGCTAGTTTATAAGAGAGGCATAACCAGGAACTTTCTATTTTTTTATTAAACACACATGTATTAACATTTCCGTATTAATACAATTACATCATGCAAAATAAACATCTATCATATACTTGGAATACATATAATAACAACTTTATTATTACCTCTCAGGGCATATTCCCTTTAGTCTCCCACTTGCACTAGAGACAATAATCTAGTTACATAGTGATAAATCTAACACCCATGGAGTTCTGGTGTTGAACATGTTTTGCCCTAGGGAGAATTTTAGTCAACAGATCTGCTACATTGAGATCCGTGTGTACTTTACAAATCTTTATATCTCCATCCTTGACATGTTCACAGATAGAGTGAAACCAGTGCTTAATATGCTTGGAATTCTTGTGAGAACTTGGTTCCTTGGCATTGGCTATGGCTCCATTGTTGTCACAGTAGATCACCATTGGGTCCAACGCACTAGGAACCACACCTAGTTCGATTATGAACTCCTTCATCCAAACCGCTTCACGCGCTGCTTCATTGTTGATCTTGTCACCATAGGTTTCGCCTCCATTGTTGATCTTGTCACCATAGGTTGTTTGGAGCTCCTACAACTAACTACTGCTCCTTTCATGAGAAATACGTATCCGGATTGAGACTTAGATTCATCCGGATCTGTGTTAAAGCTAGCGTTGACATAACAATTAGCGACCAACTCTTATTCACCTCCGTATACAAGAAACATTTTCTTAGTTCTTCTTAAGTACTTAAGGATATTCTTGACTACTATCCAGTATTCCGTACCTGGATCAGATTGGTACCTACTAGTCAAACTAATAGCATGTGCCACATCTGTTCTTATACATAGCATGGCGTACATTTTAGAGCCTATGGCTGAAGCATATGGGATCTTATCCATCATCTCTCTTTCTTCCGCCGTAGCCGGACTTTGAGTCTTACTCAATGTCCTGCCTTGCAACATAGGTAAGAACCCCTTCTTACTTTTGTTCATTTTAAACTTCTTTAAAATCTTATCAAGGTATGTACTCTGTGATAGCCCTATTAGGCGTCTTGATCTATCTCTATAGATCTTTATGCCTAATAGGTATGACGCTTCACCTAGGTCCTTCATAAAAAATTTGCTATTTAGATAACTTTTAGCACTGTTTAAAAGATCTACATCATTTCCAATCAGTAATATGTCATCCACATATAATATCAGAAATGCCACATTGATTCCACTCACTTTGTTTTAAATACAGGACTCTCCATAAGTTTGGACAAATCCAAACTCTTTGATCACCTCATCAAAGTGGAGATTCCAACTCCGGGATGCTTGCTTCAGTCCATAGATGGATCATTGAAGCTTGCATACCTTGTTAGCATCCTTAGGATCGATAAAACCCTTTGGTTGTATCATATATAACTCTTCTTCAATGTTTCCATTGAGGAATACAGTTTTGACATCCATCTGCCATATCTCATAATCGAAATATGAAGCAATTGCTAACATAATCCTAACCGACTTTAGCATTGCTACGGGAGAGAATGTCTCATCGTAGTCAACTCCTTGAATTTGTCGAACCCCCTTTGAGAAAAGTAGAGCATTATAGATGGTTACATTACCATCAGCATCAGTTTTTCTTTTGAAAATCCATTTGTTCTCAACGTTCTTTCGGTCGTGAGGTAAGTCCACCAAGGTCCAAACCTGGTTTTCGTACATGGATTCCATCTCGGATTTCATGGCTTCTAGTCATTTTTTGGAATCTGGGCTCATCATCGCTTCTTCATACGTCGCAGGGTGATGGGGATATGCCTACCCGGGTATACCCATCGGGGCGTTCCGGCCGCCCAAGACACGGCGCGAGTGGGCTCAGAGCGGCGAGTGGATCAAAGCCCACCGAGTCGAGCTGGAAAGTGAAGGCCCAAAGTAGATAGGCCCAGTCGAACTAGGTTAAACGACCATTGAAGCTGTAACCGAATCAGTTGAGATATGTAAACCCTAGGAGAGGTGAGCCTATATAAACCTCCCAATAGGGCGAGTAGAGACACGTTCCCTCATACACCCTAGCGACTCGCCGCCTAGCCGTCGAGCTCGCCCATTGTAACACTTCCATAATACAATCTAGCAGGAGTAGGTCTTTACCCTCCGGGGGGCCGAACCTGGGTAAAACCCTGTGTCTTTGCCCTCATCTCGCACCGCAGATGGCTGGCCGCCCTTGCCCCTCGTTCTACTACTCGCCGATTCGACATCTGCCGTGACGATTCCCACGACAGTGGCGCCCACCGTGGGGCCTGGCCGGTCTGGCCGGTGTTCTGCGGCGAGATCCAATCTGCCCATCAACGATACGGTCGCCACCGGCCGCATGATAGCGATCGGCGAGATGCTCCAGATCTTGCCGAGCAGCTACGTCCCGGCGGCGCGACACGTCACGCACAGCGTGATCCTGCCTATCTGTGGCATCCCGCAAAACCACTACTAGAAAATCGCGTTGAATTTGTGCATTGCATCGTCATCATCATATGTTGTTTGTCTAAAACTATTTTTGCAAACCCGATTTGTTTTCCAAACGCCTCGTCTTTATTCAAACGCCAAAATCCGGGTCGCCGGAATATTTTGTTTTGCCCGAAATCGGTTTGCAAAAGCCTTGTTTGAAATAAATAAAAATATTTATTATTTAGTGGGGGCAGACGAACGGGCCGACCGAGCGACCACCCCGAAAACTAATCGGTCCAACCTCTAAATCCTATAGCTACCCAGCTATCTACCCCAACCCAGCCTCCACATCACCAGCCACTCACGCTACCACCTCACCTTTCTCTCCCCCCAACCAACAGAAGCCACTTGGCCCAGCCTCCCTCTCTCCCTCACGGCTCACCTGCCCCACACACAAGCCACACACGCACCCTTGCGCCACCACCCGCTCGGCCACGCCCTGGGCCCTTCGCCAGCCCCACTGGCCAACCTCCCTCCCTCACTGGCCCCACCCGTGGACCACCCCAGCCCACGGTCCCACCCCCACGCCCGCGTCCCCACCAACCGTCCTCTTCCTCCACCCTTCTCCCGACGAACGTCCTTCTCTCCACCTTGACCGCCTCCAGCGTGCTACCGCCTCGCCGTCCCATGGCCGCTCACCGGCCTCTCCTCTCCTCCGCGCGCTCCTCTCCCTCTCCTCCTCGCTCAACCACTGCCGCCCGTCTCTCTCCTGCGCAGCGCCCGCCTCCACGCTCTCTCGCGGCGCTGCTGCCGCCCCCAACCTCGCGCGCCCTTGCTCGCGTCGCCCGGTCGCGTCCGCCCGCCCGCTCCGCTGCCTGCCTCCTGCCCGCGCCGCCCGCCGCTCGCCGTCCTCCCTTCGCCTCGCGCTGCGGGCCGCCTCTCGCCGCTTCCTCCGGGCGCTTCCCGCCAGCGCCCGTCGCCCCCTTGCCAGCGGCCGCCGCCGCCGTCGCCGCGCGCCAGATGCACCCTCTCTCTGGCCGGCGCGCTTCACCGGCCTCCTCCTCGCCGTCCCGCCGCCGGCGACCACCGGCCAGTCCGCGGCCTCTCCTCCTCCTCTGCGCCACCACCGTGTTGCTACCCCGAGCTCGTCGCCGGCCCCTCCAATGCCAAGCTCCGCCGTCGCCCCGCCGGTTTCCACCCGCGTGCCGGTATCCTCCACCTCCCTCCCTGCGGCCTCCGCCGTTGGTGCAGCCCTGCTGCCCGCCCTTCCTCACATGCCCGCGTTCGAGCCCCAGGAACATGAGTACCGCTGTTGCAAGGTTCCCGATGCAAAACACCGACAAGATCGACAAGTGGCGAGGTAATCTGCAGTATGCCCGGCAAGGACGGCCCGGTATCAAGATCTTCATCATGGAACACGAAGGCCTCCTTCACGGAACGCCATGACCCCTTCCCGGATCCGATGACGTGAGGCCCCGATCCCGACGTCCGAAGACTGAACCCCGTCCAGGCCCCGAGCCCTCACGGATCCGAGGACCGGAGTAGGCCCGAAACACTAAGATCTACTGCGCGGGCCCAACAAGATCCTCGCGACGGCAAGACCGACCCCGTGGGACCCGACAAGACCAGCACAACGACAAGAACGACACCGACCGGAAGAATCCGATGCGCCCCGGACACCGAGACCCTGGACGACAAGTTCTCCGTCTTGTTTCCGCTCCCGCCGTTTCCGTCGGACCCTGGACCCCGAGACCGACCCCGAACCCCGAACCCCCCGGAACCCAAAGATCGTCGAGGACCCTAATGTGTGAACCCCTTCCCGACACCCTATTTTATAATATAATACAACTTGTCGCATAATAACTGTCCTGCATGAATACATTCATGTGGTCTGGGGGCGTTATGCCGATTCACCTAATAATTAAATATGGGGCCCATATGCGGGCAAATCTAGTCTCATATTGACCTCATTTAAACTTGTGTAGCGAACCAGAGCTATCTTTTGCCATGTTAAAACAACCTTTAATTGCGGGGTAGATAAACAACTTGCACCATCTAATTAATGTCGGGACCCCGGTTCCGCTTAATATGACCTAATTGCATCGCACCTTGCCATGCCATGCATCATACATGCATCATGCCGATCTTCTACCGTTGTATTAAATACTACATCCGGTGTTTCTTCTAGTGTTTGGTTCTTCGCGGATAAGGCCGTTGAGTTGATGTGAGCTTCGCCCCGATCTTCGATTGAACCTTCGACAATGTTTTCAGGCGAGCATCTCCCTCTTTCTACCTATCTTACTTTTATAGTCTTTATTCCCTCCTGTTGATCTATTGCTATCTGTGTTGCGTTGCTCTAGTTTTCGTACCCGTGATATCCCTTGCAGCCTTATATTGCCTTGGACACATCCTATTACATTGTTTGGTAGATAGTTGGACTTGCGTCGTAGTTGCTTGCTCAAGTCTTGATGTGTGTCGTCATATGCCACGATTCTTGATGTATTGCCGCATGTTGATGTTGGAGATGATTCTAGTTTTACTTACCGTTCACTTTAATTTCTGTTTAACAACTAAAATTGAAATAAGCGAGGCATCGGTGGGTGATAGAAAATATTTGGTTTCGAGCCCACTTGTGTCCCGTAAGACCCCGAGTACTTGATACTGTTCCTTGAGTTATCGCGCTATCCACATCCGGAGGTATATGGGACCCCCGAGCGAGCTTGATTGGTCTTATTTCTTGGGGCCACAACTAGTTTGAGGTTTTAATTACGATCTGTACTTATGCCATGCTACTTTACGTATTTAAATTGTGCGAGGAGCACCTTTGTCTTTAGGTATGCGGAGTGATTACGGTATTGACAAGCCCAGCCACTTTCGGGTTCCCATCGCTTCTGACCATTGGCGCAACCTTGAGTCCGTCTCGCTTGCTTACTCCGTTGGGATCTACTCAAAGGGTGGCCGAAATATTTCTGAATCCTATGATTGTTCGATCGTGAAAGCCTCGTTGGGTTTTGATTTGGTTTTTCGAGGATGATCGGCGTGTGTTGCTATTGGTGCACCCGGCGGGTAAAACTTTCAAAGCCGTGTCCGCGGATATGGGCGACTTGGAGACCGATATCTCGATCATAGACAAGCATAACTAAAGTTTATTGCTATAAATTTGACTTATAATGACTAGTAATCAGCTTCACTATAATGGAATGACTAATTAATACTGCCCACTATTGCTTGTTGGAGTGTCGCTTGCGACCATTGTACCTGACTAGTAAGTATTGCAACTACAACGGATTGGCTGAATAAAAGTACCAACAACTGCTGGGTTTTGGGATTATATCATGCTATATGTATCTGATTAGTAATTGCTGCAACTACCACGGAATGAATAACTAAAAGGGCCCACTGCTTCTTTTATCAGGACAATTATCTATACCTGACTAGTAATTGCTGCAACGATAACTGAATAAATAAAACTGCCAACTGTGTGAGTTCCTCGGTTGACTTCCTCGTTTGGTCTCGAGGGGGAAACACCAGGATGGGTTTGTTTGATGGTAGTATCAGGTTGGATTCCGAATAGGTACTTCTTACCCCTCTTTGATTGCCGCCAGTTGTATCGAGTCTCTATAGGTTGTTTAGTGCATCTTGTTGCCGCTTGATCCACCATACCTATGTGGCGAGGACCGCCAATTCTAGCCTCGCTGTCTTGGCCTCGATCTTGACGCTCCTCTTTTCCTTTGCCCTTTGTCGGCACCCCTTTTGTTTAAGCAGGTTTGAGATGCGACGCCGTTAGCAGGGTTACCCTTCCGGCTTGGCCTGGGCAGGGTTATGGACGCCATTGGTTATTCTTCAGGGCTCTTAGCCCCATTTGCTTCTTGTCTATAGTCGGACGCTCTACCGTTTTCAAGGTGATTTGGATCTTTGTATGTTATATCTGTATTCTTGACTCATGGAGTCGCTATTATATATCTGTTCTGTGGGTCCCATCGAGGACTGTTGTGTAATGTTATTACTTCGTTTTCCACCCGCACGAAAGTGCCTGGTGGGCACCTTTGAATCGTTTCTATGCGGGTTTGGCGGGTTTCGCTAAAACTTGCATAGGTCCGATTCTGAGGGTGTTACAGAGTGGTATCAGAGCTCAGCAGTTGCGATACCCCACAAGTCCAGCCTGTAGGATAACCTAGCTAACGGCCGAAGTAGAGTGTACAAACTATGTTGAAAAAAAAACGGTTGGATAGTTCTGATTAGGTCTGATTTTACTTCTTACCCCTCTGCTGTTCTCCTCTTATCTCCACGTGTTTTGAATCCGCTCTCTTCTCTTTCTTCGAGTCCAGGAATTCTCGTGGTTGGGTTTCCGTCGTACCTTCAGGGTTTCGCTCCCTTCTTTGATAACGGTGATCTACCGTCCGGTGTTCAAGTTGCCTGAGGAATCCGTCTACGGTGTTACCATTCTTCGTTCTTTGTTTGTGCCTTCCGGTGTTTTCCGACGCGACGAAGTCTTCTACATCAGATCTGATGAGAATGTCCATCCCTCCTTTGTTCCGACCCTCGTTTGTCGAGATCTTCAGTCTGTTTCCGAGAATGGTTGCACGCTTTTCCACTGATTGTGCGGAGTAATAGTTTGGGTGCGTGATGGATTGGCCCCCATGCCGACTACCCCTTCTATTCTCTTTTGTACATTGAAGTGGATGAGAATGCATCGGTTCCCTCTTCCCATCGGAGTTAGTGGTGGCTTTAATTGTTGATACCTCTACCTTCGACCTTTTGTTCCGGAGTGTTCTCTCGACGATCACGGACAACGACCTCTTGTTAGTGGTGTCGCGAGGATCTACACGAAGTGAGAAGCATGGTGCCGACCTTCCGGTACCATGAGGCGGATCTCGAGGGCGAGATCCCTTGTTAGTGGTGTCGAATTGTGGCATCCCGCAAAACCACTACTAGAAAATCGCGTTGAATTTGTGCATTGCATCGTCATCATCATATGTTGTTTGTCTAAAACTATTTTTGCAAACCCGATTTGTTTTCCAAACGCCTCGTCTTTATTCAAACGCCAAAATCCGGGTCGCCGGAATATTTTGTTTTGCCCGAAATCGGTTTGCAAAAGCCTTGTTTGAAATAAATAAAAATATTTATTATTTAGTGGGGGCAGACGAACGGGCCGACCGACCCGAACGACCACCCCCAGAAAACTAATCGGTCCAACCTCTAAATCCTATAGCTACCCAGCTATCTACCCCAACCCAGCCTCCACATCACCCTGGCCACTCACACGCTACCACCTCACCTTTTCTCTCCCCCCAACAGAAGCCACTTGGCCCAGCCACTCTCTCCCTCACACCACCCCGGCCCCACACACACACAAGCCACACCCACACGCCACCACCCGCTCGGCCCTTACAGGCCCCTTTCGCGCCAGGCCCACTGCCCAACCTCCTCCTCACTGGCCCCCACGTGGACCACCCAGGCCCACAGTCCCACCCCACGCCCGCGTCCCCACCAACCCCGTCCTCTTCCTCCATCCTTCTCCCCGAACGCGTCCTTCCTCTCCACCGCACCGACCCCGCCTCCGCGTGCTCGCCTGCCCCTCGCCGTCCCCCCCGCCGCCGCTCCACCGACCTCTCCTCTCCTCCCTGGCCGCGCCGCTCCTCTCTCCCTCTCCCTCCTCGCTCAACCACCACCGCCCGTCTCTCTCTGCTTGGCAGCGCCACCACGCTCTCCCTCGCCGGCGCTACTTCGCCCCCAACCTCCGCGCCGCCGCCCGGCTCCGCGTCGCGCGTCGCCGCCGCCCGCCGCTCGCCTCGCCTGCACTGCCGTCTGCCCGGCGCTCCGCCTCCTCCTCTGGCCCGCCGCCCGCCCGCTGCCCCGCCTCTCGCCGCCCGCTTCCTCCGGCCGCGCTTCCGCCCGGCCGCCTGTTCGCCTGCGGCCCGCCGTCGCCCGCGCGCCAGATGCACCCTCTCTCCGGCGGCGCTTCACGGCCTCCTCTCGCCGTCCCGCCGGCGGCTCCACGGCCGATCCGCGGCCTCTCCTCCTCCTCTGCGCCACCTCCGTGTTGCTGCCCCGAGCTCGTCGCCGGCCCCTCCAATGCCAAGCTCCGCCGTCGCCCCGCCGGTTTCCACCCGCGTGCCGGTATCCTCCACCTCCCTCCCTGCGGCCTCCGCCGTTGGTGCAGCCCTGCTGCCCGCCCTCCTCCTGAGCCAGCGTTCGAGCCCGGGAACATGAGTACCGCATTTGCAAGGTTCCCGATGCAAAACACCGACAAGATCGACAAGTGGCGAGGTAATGCGTATGCCCGGCAAGGACGGCCCGGTATCAAGATCTTCATCATGGAACACGAAGGCCTCCTTCACGGAACGCCATGACCCCTTCCCGGATCCGATGACGTGAGGCTCCGATCCCGACGTCCGAAGACTGAACCCCGTACAGGCCCCGAGCCCTCACGGATCCGAGGACCGGAGTAGGCCCGAAACACTAAGATCTACTGCGCGGGCCCAACAAGATCCTCGCGACGGCAAGACCGACCCCGTGGGACCCGACAAGACCGGCACAACGACAAGAACGACACCGACCGGAAGAATCCGATGCGCCCCGGACACCGAGACCCTGGACGACAAGTTCTCCGTCTTGTTTCCGCTCCCGCCGTTTCCGTCGGACCCTGGACCCCGAGACCGACCCCGAACCCCGAACCCCCCGGAACCCCAAGATCGTCGAGGACCCTAATGTGTGAACCCCTTCCCGACACCCTATTTTATAATATAATACAACTTGTCGCATAATAACTGTCCTGCATGAATACATTCATGTGGTCTGGGGGCCTTATGCCGATTCACCTAATAATTAAATATGGGGCCCATATGCGGGCAAATCTAGTCTCATATTGGCCTCATTTAAACTTGTGTAGCGAACCGGAGCTATCTTTTGCCATGTTAAAACAACCTTTAATTGCGGGGTAGATAAACAACTTGCACCATCTAATTAATGTCGGGACCCCGGTTCCGCTTAATATGACCTAATTGCATCGCACCTTGCCATGCCATGCATCATACATGCATCATGCCGATCTTCTACCGTTGTATTAAATACTACATCCGGTGTTTCTTCTAGTGTTTGGTTCTTCGCGGATAAGGCCGTTGAGTTGATGTGAGCTTCGCCCCGATCTTCGGTTGAACCTTCGACAATGTTTTCAGGCGAGCATCTCCCTCTTTCTACCTATCTTACTTTTATAGTCTTTATTCCCTCCTGTTGATCTATTGCTATCTGTGTTGCGTTGCTCTAGTTTTCGTACCCGTGATATCCCTTGCAGCCTTATATTGCCTTGGACACATCCTATTACCTGTTGTTTGGTAGATAGTTGGACTTGCGCGTCGTAGTTGCTTGCTCAAGTGCTGATGTGTGTCATATGCCACGATTCTTGATGTATTTCCGCATGTTGATGTTGGAGATGATTCTAGTTTTACTTACGTTCACTTTAATTTCTGTTTAACAACTAAAATTGAAATAAGCGAGAGGCATCGGTGGGTGATAGAAAATATTTGGTTTCGAGCCCACTTGTGTCCGTAAGACCCAGTACTTGATACTGTTCCTTGATTTATCGCGCTATCCACATCCGGGAGGTATATGGGACCCCCAGGCGAGCTTGATTGGTCTTATTTCTTGGGGCCACAACTAGTTTGAGGTTTTAATTACGATCCTGTACTTATGCCATGCTACTACGTATTTAAATTGTGCGAGGAGCACCTTTGTCTTTTTAGGTATGCGGAGTGATTACGCGGTGTCGACAAGCCAGCCACACTTCGGGTTCCCGATCGCTTCTGACCATTGGCGCAACCTTGAGTCCGTCTCGGAGCTTGCTTACTCCGTTCGGGATCTACTCAAAGGGTGGCCCCTGAAATATTTGAATCTGTGATTGTTCAGTCGTGAAAGCCTCGTTGGGTTTTGATTTGGTTTTCGAGGATGATCGGCGTGTGTTGCTATTGGTGCACCCGGGGTAAAACTTTCTGAAAGCCGTGTCCGCGGATATGGACGACTTGGAGCACAGTATCTCGATCATAGACAAGCATAACTAAAGTTTATTGCTATAAATTTGACTTATAATGACTAGTAATCAGCTTCACTATAATGGAATGACTAATTAATACTGCCCACTATTGCTTGTTGGAGTGTCGCTTGCGACCATTGTACCTGACTAGTAAGTATTGCAACTACAACGGATTGGCTGAATAAAAGTACCAACAACTGCTGGGTTTTGGGATTATATCATGCTATCTGTATCTGATTAGTAATTGCTGCAACTACCACGGAATGAATAACTAAAAGGGCCCACTGCCTCTTTTATCAGGACAATTATCTATACCCGACTAGTAATTGCTGCGATAAGCGAATAAATAAAGCGCCAGCTGTGAGTTCCTCGGTTGACTTCCTCGTTTGGTCTCGAGGGGGAAACACCAGGATGGGTTTGTTTGATGGTAGTATCAGGTTGGATTCCGAATAGGTACTTCTTACCCCTCTTTGATTGCCGCCAGTTATATCGAGTCTCTATAGGTTGTTTAGTGCATCTTCTTGCCGCTTGATCCACCATACCTATGTGGCGAGGACCGGTCTAGCCTCGCCGTGTCTTGGCCTCGATCTTGGCTCCTCTTTTCCTTTGCCCTTTGTCGGCACCCCTTTTGTTTAAGCAGGTTTGAGATGCGCCGTTAGCAGGGTTACCCTTCCGGCTTGGCCTGGGCAGGGTTATGGACGCCATTGGTTATTCTTCAGGGCTCTTAGCCCCATTTGCTTCTTGTCTGTAGTCGGACGCTCTACCGTTTTCAAGGTGATTTGGATCTTTGTATGTTATATCTGTATTCTTGACTCATGGAGTCGCTATTATATATCTGTTCTGTGGGTCCCATCGAGGACTGTTGTGTAATGTTATTACTTCGTTTTCCACCCGCACGAAAGTGCCTGGTGGGCACCTTTGAATCGTTTCTATGCGGGTTTGGCGGGTTTCGCTAAAACTTGCATAGGTTCGATTCTGAGGGTGTTACACTATCGGCACGATCAGCCTCTTCGTCGGCCTCACCGACGTCATCATCTCGGAGGACTCGGCTCGCATCCGCGAGTCGCCGCCACGCGATCGGCTCTCCGAGAGCCAGATCCGCACGATCCACCGCCTCGCCTCCGAGTACAACTCGGCCCATAGCAACGTGGCCGGGAATTCAGCGGCCGCAGAGGATGCGTCCCTCACCGACGATGCCGACTCGGCGACCCCGACGTCACTCGCTAGATCCATCACCGCGGCCTCATCCGTGGGCTCCATCGCCCAGGTCTCCAACGCGGGAGATTTCGAGGAACCCTCCATCCTCGGGATCTTCGAATTCGACTCCGGGTCAGAGAACTCCGCCGACCTCCAGCGGAACGGTCGCCGCCCGCGACCTACATGGCCACCGGCGCCGATCCGCCGGAGGATCCTTTCTCCACCCAATCCCTCCTAACGCCACGACAACGGAGGTCGAGGAACTTCGCTGGCGGGCGATGCATAAAGTAGGCCGAGCGAAAAATTTCGCCTCGGCGGTGGCAGCAGGAGGCTGTCACGCTACCACCAGCAGCGGATCAGGTCACGCTGAACCCACCGTTCGGCGCCCTGAACCGGCAACACGACCGGCCCGGCGTGGCGGCGCGCGATCTGCGAGAACGCGCCACCGGAGAAGCGCCCGCCCCCGCCAGATCAATCAGCGGCGCCCACCTCCACTGCGACACCTCCTGGGACCAGCCGCGGATAGTAGTCTCCTCACGGGAGCGAGACGCGAACGGCCTCCCACTGTTCTCCACCCCAATGGACAACCTCGTGGCAGGTCGAGCAGCAACCGACACCATCAACGCCACCGGCGACGGCGCCCTACTAAATTAATATAATTTTTATTTATTTTTAATACACCGTTTGCAACCGATATTTGTCAAACAAAAACAAGCCGGCGGCCCGGGGTTTTGCATTTGAATTAAAGATAGGGCGTTTTAGAAAATAAAACAGGTTTTTGCGAAATAGTTTTAGACAAACAACATGATGATGACGATGCAATTCACAAAATCAACGCGATTTTCTAGTAGTGGTTTTGCGGGATGCCACAATTCGACACCACTAACAATGGATCTCGCCCTCGAGATCCGCCTCATGGTACCGGAAGGAAGGTCGGCGATCTGCGTCTTCTCGCTTCGTGTAGATCCTCGCGACACCACTAACAAGAGGTCGTTGTTCCTGTTCATCAAGAGAGCACTCCGGATAAACAACAGACGAAGTTAAAGGTAAGGCCACCTCTAACTTCAGCGGAAGGAGTAAAATTGCATCGATCCACCATTCAATGTACATAAGCGAATGATAAGAGTAGTGGTATGGTCGCGACTCCATCCCGCACTCAAAGCATTACCATGTACTCGAATAGACAGATTATGCAACCAACCCTCAGGATTCAGACGGAAGATCTCGACAAGCGAGGTTCGGATCAAGGGAGTGATGCAGACTCTGCATCGGAGCTGGCGTGGAGGATGCCGTCGCGTCAGAAAACACCGGAAGGCACAACCAAGGAACAAAGAATGGTGACACCGTAGACGGAATCATCAGGCAGCTTGAACACCGGATGGCAGAACACCGTTACCAAAGGAGGAAGCGAAACCCTAAAGGTACGACGGAACCCAACCACGAGAAATCCTGGACTCGAAGAGGAAGGAGAGAGCAGATTCAAAACACGTCGAGATAAGAGGGGAATAGCAGAGGGGTAAGGAGTAAAATCAGACCTAATCAGAACTATCCAACCGATTTTCAAAAATAGTTTTGACACTCTACTTGAAGTTAGCTAGGTTATCCTGGCTGGACTTGTGGGTATCATAGCTGCTGAGCTCGATACCACTCTAACACCTCGAGAATCGGACCTATGCAAGTTTGGGCAAAATTCACCAAACCGCATAGAAGCGATTCAAAGGTGCCCGAGCACTTTCGTGCGGGTGGAAAGCAGTAATAACATTACACAACAGTCCTCGATGGGACCCACGAGCAGATATATATATACAGCGACTCAAAGAGTCAAGAATCTGAATATATTATACAAAGATCCAAATCACCTTGAAAAGGCGGAGCGTCAGGCTACGGACAAGATGCAAATGGGGCTAAGAGCCACGAAGAATAACCAATGGCGTCCATAACCCTGCCCAAGCCAAGGAAGGGTAACCCTGCTTGACGTCGATCTCAAAACTGCTTAAACAAAGGGGCCGACAAAGGGCAAAGGAAAAGAAGGGCGTCGATCGAGGCGATGCAGCGAGGCTAGAATTGGCGGTCCTCGCCTACATAGGTATGGTGGATGGCGGCAGCGTAGCATGCACTAAACAACCTATAGAGACTCGATACAATGGCGGTTATCGAGAGAGGGTAAGAATGGCCTATCCGGATCCAACACGAAACTAACGCCAAACAAACCCATCTGTGTTTCCCCTCGAGACCCGAGGAAGTCAACCGAGGAACTCACCGATTGGCGGTTTATTTATTCGATTATCGTTGCGGCATTTACTAGTCAGTTTAGATAATCGTCACGATAAAGTAAGCGATGGGCACTTTTAGTTAACCATTCCGTTGTAGTTGTAACTCTTACTAATCGAATCTGAGATAGCATGAGATAACCCAAAACCCAAAGTTGTTGGTACTTTTATTCAGCCATTTTGTTGTAGTTGCAATACTTACTAGTCGAGATACAATTGTATGGCGACAATCAAACAAGCACTTGTGGCAGTATTAATTAGCCATTCCGTTGTAGTGGAGCTGATTACTAGTCATTATAAGTCAAATTTATAGCGATAAACTTTAGTTATGCTTGTCTATGATCGAGATCGTGCTCCAAGTCGTCCATATCCGGACACGGCTTTGAAAAGTTTTACCGGCCGGGTGCACCAATAGCAACTGCGCTCGATCAACCTCGGAAAACCAAATCAAAACCCAACGAGGCTTTCACGGTGAACAATCACAGATTGAGAAATATTTGGGGGCCACCCTTAAGTAGAATCCATAGCGGAGTAAGCAAGCTCGAGACGGCCTCAAGGTTTGGCTAGACGGCAGTGTGAGCATTTGGGAACCCCAAGCGGGGCTTGTCGACACCGAAATCGTGGTCCGATCCTAAGCGATGCAGTGTGCGTTACCTGCAATCGTAAATAAAGCGGTAAAACATGGCATAAATGCAGGATCGTAAATAAAACCTCAAACTAGTTTGTGGCCCCAAGAAATAAGGCGAATCAAGCTCGGCTCGGGGGTCCCATATACCTCCGGATGTGGATAGCGCGCAAAAATCAAGGAATGTATCAAGTACTCGGGTCTTACGGGACACAAGTGGGCGTTGGAAACCAAATATTATCTATCACCCACCGATGCCTCTGCTTATTCAATTTTAGTTGTTAAACAGAAATTAAAGTGACGATAAGTAAAACTAGAATCATCTCCAACATCGACATGCGCAATACATCACAATTGTGGCATATGGCGACACACATCGACTTGAGCAAGCAACTACGACGCGCAGTCCAACTATCTACCAAACAACAGGTAATAGGATGTGTCCAAGGCAATATAGGGCTGCACGGTATATCACAGGTACGGAAACTAAAGCATCGCAACACAGATAGCAATAGATCAACAGGAGGGAATAAAGACTATAAAGTAAGATAGGTAGAAAGGGGGGAGATGCTCGCCTGAAAACATTGTCGAAGGGTCAACCGAAGATCGGGGCGAAGCTCACATCAACTCAACGGCCTTATCCGCGAAGAAGAAAATCACTAGAAGGAGCACCGGATACACTATTTAATACAACGGCAGAAGATCGGCATGATGCATGAATGATGCATGGCATGGCAAAGGTGCGATGCAATTAGGTCATATTAAACGGAACCGGGGTTCCGACAATTAATTAGGTGGTTCAAGTTATTTATCTCCCCGCAATTTAAATGTTGTTTTAACAAGGCAAGGTTATAGTACTGGTTCGCTACACAAGTTTAAATGAGGCCAATATAAGGCTAGATTTGCCCGCATATGGGCCCCATACTTAATTATTAGGTGAATCGGCATAAGGCCCCCAAACCAATGTTATGCATGCGGGAATGACAATTTAATATGCAATCAAGTTGTTATTATGCATTTATAAAATAGGGTATCGAGGGAAAAGGGTCACACATTTAGGGTTCGACGATCTTGTTAGGGTTCCGGGGTTCGGGGTCGGGGTCCAGGGTTCGACGGATGCGTTCTCGGCTCCGGGGGGTAGATCTTGTCGCGTCCATGGTCTCGGTGTTCGGAAGGAGTACTCGGTTCGGTGCCGGGGTTGCATCAGATTCTTCGGGGTTGTTCTTGTCGCATGCAGATCTTGTCGGGTCCCACAGGGTCGGTCTTGCCGTTGTGAGGGTCTTGTCGGGCCCGCGCCATCGAGTCGGTCTTGGCTTCGGGGTGAAGTACTTGGCGTCTGGGGTGCGGTACTTGTGGCACAGGTGGCGATCTTGGCGTCCTTGGTTCCGATAGGAGATCTTGGCGTTCGGCGGGTTCGGGCGCGCCGGGATCGGTCTTCGGATTCCGAGGAGTAGATCTTGGCGTCCGAGGGTTTTTCTCTGCGTCCGCGTGGTAGATCTCGGGGTACTTGCGTCATCGAGTTCCTCCTCGCGCATTGGTCGGCGAAGCCTGTAACGATGCAGATCTTGGTATGGGGGCGGCTCTTGTCGGCGAGTCTTCGGGTTCGACACCGGGGTCTTTCGGATTTCATGAGGTGGAGCTTGTCGTTCCCTGATGAAGATCTTGTCATCTCGAGGGCCGGATCGGGGATTCTTGAGTATCTCTGGTACTGTCCATCCTTAGGGTGGCCTTTTGCCGGCTACGTGGACAACCCCAACCACCGGGATAACGCCACCCGCGTACTTGTAGCAGCACATAGCAGGTCCCACCGAAGGAGCATGGCGCCAGGGCCCACTCTCCGGCAGATGAAGGGCGGCGGAGGTCCGACAGGGTCGCGGCCCGGCACGGTGGCAGACGGGCTGCGAGCCTCGCCGGAGGAGGCTGGCGCGGGAAGCGGTCACTAGCGGCGGGGCTTGAGGATGGAGCGCAGCGGCAATGGCGGCTCGGCGCGGCGTGCCGCTGCAGAGGCGGCCAGGCGTGAGCAGCGGGCTCGGGGGCAGCGTGGCGAGCGGGGCGGGTGGCGACTGGCGGCGAGGAGAGGCGGGCGGCAGCGGGCAGTGGTGGGGGTTGACGGCATGGCTCAAGGCGGAGGACCGGCAGGCGGTGCAGGGAGGTGAAGGCGGCCTTGGGCGGTGGCGGGCGGCGTGGAGGCGAGGCGTCGCGAGGTCGGAGAAGGTGCGAGGCGGGCGCCAGGGAGGCAGCGGCAGCGAGCGGAGGCCTAGAAGGCGGCAGCCTTGGCCATGTGTGTGGCGCTGACGGAGGCGACTTGGCAGGTGGGGCCAAGCAGGGAGAGAGAGGGTTAGGCGCGTCGTCTTTGGCTGGCTCTTGTGTGTCTTTGGCGTGTGGGTGGCGTGTAGCTAGGGAGAAGAGAGGAGGGTGAGGGGTGGGGGAGGATGAGGTGGCGGTGTTCGATTGGGTGGGGGGAATGGACATGGTGATGTGGCGCCGGTTGGCAGTGAGGTGGAGGGGTAGGTTGGGTAGAGTTATTGGTGGGCTTAGGATTAGAAGGGCAGGTGTAGGGTGGACCGATTAGAACATCTGGGGCGGTCGTTCGGGTCGGGTTGGCCCGTTCGACTGCCCCTACTAAATTAATATAATTTTTATTTGTTTTTAATACACCGTTTGCAACCGATATTTGTCAAACAAAAACAAGCCGGCGGCCCAGGGTTTTGCATTTGAATTAAAGATAGGGCGTTTTAGAAAATAAAACAGGTTTTTGCGAAATAGTTTTAGACAAACAACATGATGATGACGATGCAATGCACAAAATCAACGCGATTTTCTAGTAGTGGTTTTGCGGGATGCCACATCCGAGGCGAGAAGTACCCGCCAAACTTCAAGGCGCCAAAAGAGATAGAAAAGTACGACTCCTCGTACGACCCCGCCGTCTGGCTCGACACATACCTCATGGCAATGGGGATCGCGGGTCACACTGACCTACTCGCCGCCCGCTACCTCCCCCTGATGATGGAGGGGCGTGCGATGGATCAACACTCTCCCCGTGACGATGTCGACTCACAGGAGGAAATGCTTGACGCCTCGTCAGCACTTGAGTGCTCCTACAGCGCCATCACTATTGAGGACACAGGGCAGTGCGTCCGGGGACCCGCGAGTCGACCATAGCTGGGTCCAGCGGTGGCAAGAGCTTTGGTACAGCAGTCGGCATCCACCGGACACCGCGATCCATTGCTTCAAGACCTCGTGCGCTCACGAGCCTCTAGTCGCCAAGCTCAGCGACACTCCCGCACACTCGACAACATCACGACCTCCTCGAGATCGCCAAGCGATGCGCCGAGGAAGATCCAAACCAGGAAGCGGCGGCGAGTCGGAGGTCAACGCCGCGCGGGCGGCGACGGCGGACGCCGAACCCTACGCTCTGGCGGCACTTTCGCCTCACGGCAAGCGCCGCAATGACGGGAGTCGACTTCGTCATAACGCGAACGCAGCGCATGAGCCAAACTACCGCCGCAGCGGAGAACAGCGCTGACGGCGGCAACTACAAGAACAAGCCAAGGTTTGATCCCGCGGCCCTCCTTAACCAACCATGTGCGTTCCATAGCAGGGAAGGAAGCATAGCGCACACCACCGCCGACGCCACACCCTCGGAAATCGAGAAGGCACGGCAAGCGGGAGGACCCGACAACGATCCGCCAAACGACGGAAAATTCGGCAAAGTAGCGGCTCGCTCCACACCTTCACGAGCTTCAACACGAAGCGAGAAGAAGGTCATCGCCAGCGCCGTCAATGCGGTGGCCCAAATAGACGTCCCCAGTTCCTGAACTGGTCGGAGAGCCCATCACACAGGCAGCAAGACCACTCGCGCGCCAGTACCGGGGCGAGTCGCCTTGGTGGTCAAGCCCAAGGTTGGCGACTACGGCTCCCCAAGACAGCGATGGGCGGCGGCAGCTCCATCAACATCCTCTACCTCGACACCTTGAGCTGCGGCTCCGCGATCGATGATCGAACGACCCACACCACATTCCACGACGCCGTCCCGGTCGGAAGGCGTACCCGATCGGCAAGGTCACGCTGCCGGTCACCTTCCGACACCGGCAAACTTCCGCACCGGCGGATCGTCTTGAGCTGGTGCCCTTCGACCCTACCGCTGCGTCTGGGGCGCCAGCGTTCGCTAAATTCATGGCGCGCCCCCGCTCGCGTCTGGCGATGAAGCTCCGGGCCATGCGGCGTCATCACCATCAGCGGCGACCCGACATGGCGCGGTGCGAGGCCAAAGGCCGAGCTTCGCCGACGCCGTCATCGCGGCGGAGACCAACCACGCCGAGGCTCGCCAAATGCGGCGGGGTCAACAACGACCCCACCATACTCAAGAAGCCCACTTCGGCGCGGGCACCTCAACCTTTGAGGCCATAGCGCGCAGCGCACCGTCGAGCTGGTACCAGCGACTCGGCCAGCGGTGTGACGATCGGGACGGGCATGAGCCCAACATAGGAAGGCGCGCTCATCGAGTTCCTCCGTGAGAACAGGGACATCTTCGCATGGAAACCCTCCGACATGCCCGGTGTCCCTAGGGAGCTCGCTGAGCACAAGCTAAACGCCGACCCCAAAGTGCGACCTGTCAAGCAGTCGCTGCGGCCCTTCAATGAAGAACGCCGTCGAGCAATCGCCGAGGAAGTGCAGCGTTTACTCGCCGCCAGCTTCATCCGGCCAATCAAGTACTCCAAGTGGCTGGCAAACCCAGTCCTGGTCGAGAAAAGCAGGACACGGAGAATGTGTATCGACTACACAAACCTGAACGGCGCTTTGCCCAAAGGGCGATTCGTCCTCCATGGATCGACGGATAATCGATTCGACCGCGGGCTCGGAGTCGCTATGTTTCCTCGACGCCTACTCTGGGTACAACCATTTCAAAATGGCCGTCGAAGACGAGGAAAAGACGGTGTTCATCACGCCATTCGGAGCCTTCTGCTACACCGCCATGACCTTCGGCCTCAAGAACGCCGGGGCGACCTACCAGCGGTGCATGCAAGAATGCCTCGCGAGCCAAATTGGCCGCAACATCCACGTCTACATCGACAACGTGGTCGTGAAGTCCGCTCGCCAAGGCGACCTACTCGCCGACCTGGCGGAAACTTTCGCCAACCTGCGAAGATACAAGATAAAGCTCAACCCAGGCAAGTGCACCTTCGGTGTACCCGCCGGACAACTACTGGGATACGTCGTCTCCAAACAAGGGATCGAGGCGAACCCCACAAAGATCGACACGATCGCCCGGCTCGGCAAACCCGAGTGCCTGCGCGATGTCCAGAAGCTGGCCGGGCGAGTAGCGGCTCTCAGTCGCTTCATCCCCCGCCTGGGCGAAAAGGCGATGCCCCTATACCGCCTGATGCGCAAGAACCCCAACTTCCAGTGGGACAAGGAGGCTGACGACGTGCTCCGCGACCTCAAAAAGGTGCTACTCGCCGCACCATTACTCACCGCCCCCCGACAAAGAACCCATGCTGGTTTACGTCGCGGCGTCCGAGCGCGTCGTCAGCGCCGTGATGGTCGTCGGCGACGAAGGAAGAAAGGCGCCGGTTCAGCGGCGGTGTACTACATTAGCGAGGTCCTCACGAGTCGCGCCAGCGGTACCGATACCAAAAGCTAGTATCGCGGTCTTGGGCTCGTGGCGCTGCCGCACTACTTCGAGAACACCCGATCACGGTCGTCTCCTCGGCTGCGCAAGACATCATCCGCAATCGCGGCGACCGGCGAGTCGCCAAGTGGGCCGTCGAGATCGGCGTCCACAACATCAAGTATGAGCCACGAAAGCGATCAAGTCACGAGCAGCGGACTTCATCGCCCGGGGAGGAAACCAGCCGAGAAGCCGCCGTACCTCCTCCATGGAGCCTGCACTTTGACGGCTCCAAGAACGCGGATGGCGCAGCGCAGGATAGTGTTGACTTCACCAAAGGCGACAAGCTCCGCTACATCCTGCCTCGACTTCACGCCTGCACCAACAACATGGCTGAATCGAGGCCCTACTCCGACATGCGAGCCGCCAAGGAGATGAACGTCAATCGCCTCCGCTGCTACGGAGATTCCGACCTTGTCGCGGGCAAGTCGCCCGGCACTGGCGCCGTCTCCCCTACCATGGCGGCGTACCAAGCGGTGGACAATTTGGGCGGCCACTTCGCCGGCTACTCCGTCGAGTGGATCGGCAAAGGAAAAAGCGAGGCCGGCGCCCTATCTCGCATCGGGTCGGCTCGACTCGCACCACCCGGCGTGTTCCTCGACACAATCTCAAGCCATCAGTCTCTCCCGAGGAGATCGACGAGTCCCACTCCAACCAGAGGCAGCCACAGTCGCTTTTCGTCACCGAGCGAACGATGGACCAAGCCCTATATCGCCTACACGAAGCCGGCACCACCGGCGAGGCAGACGGGCCTTCGAATGATTGCTCGTCGATGCAAGTCCTACACCATCATCGACGGCGACCTCCACAAGCGCAGCGTCACCGGCGTGTTCCAACGCTGCGTCCAACCGGCTGAAGGACGCAAAATCCTCCACGACATTCACTCAGGTGACTGCGGCCAACGCGCCGCCGCTCCTGGTCGCCAAGGCTATGCGACACGGCTTCTCTTGGCCCGCTGCGCCCGGCGCTGTCGACATCGTCCAGCGATGCGCCGGGTGCGAAACGCCAATCGGCGACGTACCAAGCTCGGCGCTCAAAACAATCCTCATCACTGGCCATTCGTGTGGGGCATGGACATGGTAGGCCCCTTCAAGAAGGCCCCTCGGCTACACCCACCTGCTGGTCGCCACGACAAATTCACGAAGTGGGTGGAGGCCAAGCCAGTCGAAATGCGACGGAAGACCGCCACCAAATTCTCTGCGAGCTCATATATCGCTACGGGTTCCCCAACAGCATCATCACGGACAACGACACCAACTTCGCCAAGGGAGCCATGGCCGAATTCTGCGAAGAGCACCATATCCGGCTCGACCTCGCGTCAGTCGCCCACCCGGAATCCAACGGCCAGGCGGAACGGGCCAACCAAAGCATCCTCCACGGCCTGAAGCCGCGACTCCAAGTACCACTCGAGCGCACCGCTGGGTGCTGGGTCGAGGAGTTGCCCTCTGTCATCTGGGGGATCCGGACCTCCGTCAACAGATCGACGGGATTCACCCCCTTCTTCATGGTCTACGGTGCCGAAGCAGTCATGCCCACCGACCTCGAACACGACTCGCCGCGAGTCGTCCACTATACGGAGGCTGCAAACGAGCTGGCCCGCCAAGATGGGGTCGACCAGCTCGACGAAGCACGCGACCTCGCCGATCACGCACCGCCATCTACCAGCAAGGACTTCGCCGCTACCACAGCCGGCGGGTGAAAGCTCGCACCTTCCAGGAAGGCGACCTGGTGTTACGCCTCATCCAGGACAAGAAGGGGATGCACAAGCTTTCCCCTCCGTGGGAAGGCCCATTCGCTATCGGGCGCGTACTAAACGCAGCGCCTACCACCTCATCGGCGTCCAAGGGGCGAACTCGACGTCAGCGACCATGGAATGTAAACCTCCTCCGGAAGTTCTACTCCTAGAACCCCACATGTACTCTCCGCTATGAAATAAAAAGAAATGGTTACCGCAACTTGCGCTTACTCTCCATGACTTGTGCCACTACTTTTCGTAAAACAGCGTTATGATAAGCGAAGTCAACCTTTGGCACAGCGATCGGCGGCTAAGTAGTGCGGTGTAAAACCTTGAATCACTTCAGGTCTTGCAGATCACGAATAACGCCAACCGGAGCCCCATTGAGTCGCCTAGCTCGACTGGTTCTCTGAGCCAAGACAAGCCGCCTCGCTTTCACAACCTTGGTGGTCGTGATCCCCTTCATAGCGGCTAAGTACCACGCTCGGGGTGAAAACCAGTTAAACCGCACGAGCGGTCGGGAAACGCCAAGTAAGAGAGCATGCCCAGGACTGCGACCGAGACCCCACGGGCAGGGCAGGAGTGGCGGCACCACACGCACGCTTAAGTCCTCAACCACCTCGAAGTCGCGCCTAGAACTACCAAGTACCACGCTCGGGGACTCGGACCACCCCGACCTCGTGCGCATGGAAAGCGGTAAAGTCTGAGCACTCAAGGGAGTCGCCTAGCGACTGGCTCTTCGAGCTCGGGCGAGTCGACTAAAACATCAAAACACATAACAACAACACATACATCATATACGAGGTAAACCCCACAAAAGGGCGGACGCGCTCGGGGACTCGTCCAAAATCAATCAAAAGCACACAAACAAATATCAAAATAGACACGACGTCTCATTCAATCACATGTTGCATTGTTTCATATTACAAAATATGCCCGCGTGGCAGAACTGCTGCTAACGCCACAAGGCAAACTACCCTACTTTGCAGGCTTCGAAGACGACTCGTCAGCATCCCGGCGACTGCGGATGAACGTCGTGTACGGGTTGGATGGATACGTCGTCAGTTCACCCGCCATCGCCGCGCGAAAAGGCTGCTCGACCTTGAAGTCATGATGCGGCGGCTCGGGGTCGTTTGGCGCGACAACCGTCTCCTGGTACGGCAGGAGGTCGCCCATTTCCCAGACACGTTCCGAGTACGTGGCGGCACGTTCTTGCAACTTGAGGACCTCGGACAACTCCACCGCGCCAGTCGACGATGGATACCCACTTGTCACATCGTCAATGTCGAAATCCTCGGGGAAGTGGGCGAGTCCAAGGCTCAGCGTCGTCGACGCCCCACGCTGAAACGCCGACCGCGTCATGAACTCAACGACCGCGGGCGCCTTCTCCAAGTACCTCCACACCTCAACGAGGTCGCTTGGAATCACCTCCGTGGGCGACATTTCTTGGAGGTAGGCACGGATGCACGTCGCCGACAACGTCGCCGAATCGACGAGCATACTTACGCACTGCCTCGCGTCGAGCGAGCTCGCCTCTTCTTTGCTATCAAAGATGCGACCTGCGAGTAGAAGACAATGATAAGTATGACGGACACCACGAAAACCACAACTATTATAAAGGGGAGATGCACTCACCAAGCAACGGTAGCGAGTCCGTGATGAAGCAGGCGACATGTGGTGATCTGAAGCCCGGCAATAAGGACTTCCGACACCTTGCGATCCTCTTCACGGACGCAATGGCGGCCTTAGCTCGCCGTCCGCCGAGCTCGCTTCTTCTCTCGCCTCTCGCGATTCGGCGCTCGGTCGTGATCATTGTTCGGCACCTGCAGCAGCGCGCCACCAACTCACCAGCGGACAAGCCCTGGCGAGCTTCCTCGCCCTCACGGCAGCCTGAAGCCCCTTGTTCGCCTCCTGGATGATGGCCAGATCCTTCTCCGCGCGTTGCTTCGCGGCCAATCGGTCCGCCGACTCCAGCTGCAGACCCTGCACATCACCAAAAAATTTAGTCAAAACGAAATTCCTAAGTGCCCACTCGCTGAAATTCAGCGATGCGCACTCGAGGACCGGCAATCAAGAAATTCCTAAGTGCCCACCCGCTGAAATTCAGCGAGTGCGCTTTTCTCTGGCGATCAAGAAATTCCTAAGTGCCCACCCGCTGAAATCCAGCGAGTGCGCACTCGGGGACTGGCAATCAAGAAATTCCTAAGTGCCCACTCGCTGAAATTCAGCGAGTGCGCACTCGGGGACTGGCAATCAAGAAATTCCTAAGTGCCCACTCGTTGAAATTCAGCGAGTGCGCACTCGGGGCTGATGCGAAAAAAACGAAATTATAAGAATCAAGCCGCAGCACCGACCTGATCCTCGGGGACTGGATGTACCGGATGGCCGCCAAGCATGCCATGGGTTGTATCGCGTCCACGGACGCGAGTAGCGCCGGCGTATGCCCACGACGTTGGTCGACTTCAGCTTCGGCGGTCCCAGGAGCGTGTCCCGAGGGCGTAGCCGCACTCGCCGTGGGCGCCTTGGTCACGAAGCGGGGGAAGGTAGCGATAGAGGCACCCGCTCAAGGAGGTCGCCTCCGCCCGCAGCAAGGAAGCACCCTCCCGTCAGACGCGGCTGCCTCCACGCGCCCGGCGGCGGCCGTCGCATCGTCAGAAATCGTGACGACGTCATCGCCCTTGGCCTTCTTGCTGCCGACCGCTGAGGCGACGATCTCGTCCGCCTTCCTCTTGCGGGAAGGGTCCTCCTCGCTTGTGGCGGAGGATACCTTGGCCACGGTCGGGTGGCCCATCCTTTTCACTCCGGTCCTGCATTAATCAAGTCAACAGAGACAATTGGAATAGTTATGGAAAATAAGAAAGGGTGGCGCACTCACTTGGCGGAGGATGAAAGCAGCCCGCATTTAAGGCGGCGGTTTTGTAGCTCAGGGCCCAATCGGCGATTGATCCCCAGTTCCAGGACGTCGCGTGCCCAATACACGGACGGCTTCTTCGTTGTTGAGGCCGCGGCTGGCGCCTCTGGGACATCCTCGGCGGGAGCTTCCTCGCGAGTTGGGGCCGCTATAGCCGGAGCCTCCTTGCGAGGCGGCTAGCCGCCTCCTCGCGGCGAAGTCACCATAGCCGAGCCTCCCGGCCCAGGCCCGGGGCGAGTGGCGGAGGCATTGAGGCCAGCGGCACCTCCACGATCGCCCGCGTCAGCGCGGTTGTCGCTGGGCGCGTCACCATTGGGCTGGGAGCATCGAGGCTTTCGCCGAGTGTGGCGGTGAGGCCGTCCTCGGCGCCTCGTTTTCTTCTTAGGAGGCCCTTGCCTCCCTTTCCTTCTTCTTCTTCTTCTTCTTGGCGGGTGGCTTGACGCGCCGAGGTGGTCTCTGGGAGCTCGTCGTCATCGTCGCGTTCGAGCTCGCTTGCCTCGATCTCGCGCTGTCGTTGCTCGCGGGTCTTTCGGACCAGTGGGGCGACCTCCTCTTCGGACTCGTCCTCGTCGTCTTCGTTGCCCTTGGTAGGCGGCGATTCGCCTATGTCCGGGCCCGAGCTCTCATCATCCGAGGGTGGGAGCCACCCTTCTACCACTTGGAATAGCTGCAACAAATACAAGATGAAATCAGAATTACCGCGACTGCTTTTACACCGACTGCGAGCAAGGTAAAGAAATTACCGTAGGAGCTGGACGCTTCGCGGTATAGGGGGCGACCCCAGCCTGCGCATCCAGGTACACCGCCTGGGTAATCTTCTTCAACGCTGGGAGATAATCCTTCAGCTTCCACTCGTCGAGACAGGCCTTCGTCGAGTCTCCCCGGCCTGTGTACTGGTACATGTAGTGGTCGCGGTGGGCGAGTGGGACGAGCCGCCGCCCGAGCCAGCAATTGTACAAGTTTATCGTTTGAAGGCCCTTCTTTTTCAGACCGCAGATGGTCTGGAGCATCTCGTCGACGACCATCCGCTGGTCGCCGGGGAGCTTGCCGACTTGAAGATTGCGCGGCTCGGAGCGACTACCGGAGTACCGCGGGATCGCCGCCTCGCCCTCCGGGGTCGCCTCGGCCACGTAGAACCACGACTTCTTCCAGTCGCTCGCTGCCTTGGCGGGTAGCATCAGGTCAAAGAAAGAGGCTTTGGACTTGAGCTGGAACTTCAAGCCGCCTGCGGCAAGCATTGGGCGCCGCCTCGCATGGTGATCCGTCCGCGAATGATCTTGCCACAAGGGAAGTAGGGCCGGCAGCCAAGTATTCGCGAACGCCACGAAGATGGCGAGCTGCTCGATGCTATGGGGACCCAGATCGAGGGCTGGATCCGTGGTAGGCGCAGCCGGAAGAATAGGGATGTGAAACCCTAGCCCCGCCGAGATGACCGGTGAAACAGATGAATTCCCTCTCGCGGGTTTGGGGTCGTTTCTCGGCTGCGGATACGCCAACAGCTCGCGAGGACCCGGCCTCCTCGAAGGAGGCCAGCTGTGCCCTTGTGCACTTGGATCTACCCCACGGCTCGGTGGAAAGGGCCATGGCCGAGAGATTGGTTGGAGATCGGAAGATTTCGGGTCGGTTGCATCGCGGAGTGAAGGAAAGAAAATGCGCGCACTCGAAAGAAGTGGTGAGGAGTTGGCTCTACGACTGCCTGCCATTCCCCTTATATAGCGGGAGTTACCCGCCAAATCAGGGAGCCGTTAATGCGCGGTGATTACGCCAAAAGTTACCGTTGGATTACCCAACGACTAGTTTGACCACGCCTGACGGTCCAACTGCGGCCACTCGGCTCGCCGACCCAATCATTAAGACAGTGTTTCCGCCGACTCGGCTCGCCAAAGCTGCGACCTGGGTCATTGGTTGTTTCCTTTATACAGGAGCCCGCCGGCGATTCGACTGGATGCCTACTACGTCCGTATACTCCATGCGGTGACCACCTCGCCTAATCGACGGCGGCCTCGGGGACTCGATGGGGATATGCCTACCGGGGTATACCGGCGGGGCGTTCTTGGCCCAAGACTGGCGAGTGGGCTGCGAGCAGCGAGTGGATCAAAGCCCAGGCGAGTCGGAAGGCTGAAGGCCCAGGCAAGTAGATAGGCCCAGTCGGACTAGGTTAAACGACCATTGAAGCTGTAACCGAATCGGTTGAGATATGTAAACCCTAGGGGAGGTGAGCCTATATAAACCTCCCAATAGGGCGAGTAGAGACACGTTGCCTCATACACCCTAGCGACTCGCCGCCTAGCCGCCGAGCTCGCCCATTGTAACACCTCCATAATACAATCTAGCAGGAGTAGGTCTTTACCCTCTGGGGGGCCGAACCTGGGTAAAACCCTGTGTCTTTGCCCTCATCTCGCACCGCAGATGGCTGGCCGCCCTTGCCCCTTGTTCTACTACTCGCTGCCGATTGCAGCATCTGCCGTGATGATTCCCACGACACAGGGTCATATATTTCATCAACAATGAAATTCATAATAGGATTTCCGTACAGTTCAGGAGTTGCACGTGTCTTGCTTGACCTGCGAGGTTCGGTAGTATTCTCTTTCAGAGTTTCATGATCATTATCATTTGTTCCCTCTTCATTTGGTGAAGTCAACTTCAGAACAATTTCTGGCGCTGCGCCACTCGTCGTTTCATGAAGAGAAGGTTCAATAACCTCTTCGAGTTCTACCTTCCGACTACACACACCTTTCGCGAGAAACTCTTTCTCTAGAAAGGATCCATTCTTGGCAACGAAAACCTTGGCCTCGGATCTATGATAGAAGTAATACCCAATAGTTTCCTTAGGGTATCCTATGAAGACACATTTTTCCGCTTTGGGTTCGAGTTTATCAGGCTAAAGGTTCTTCACATAAACATCGCATCCCCAAACTTTAAGAAATGACAGCTTAGGTTTGTTTCCAAACCATAATTCACACGGTGTCTTTTCAACGGATTTAGATGGTGCCTGATTTAAAGTGAATGCAGTGGTTTCTAGTGCATAACCCCAAAATGATAGTGGCAAGTCAGTCAAAGACATCATAAATCAAACCATATCTAATAGTGTACAATTACGACATTCCGACACACCATTACGCTGTGGTGTTCCGGCAGGTGTGAGTTGCAGAACTATTCCGCACTCTCTCATATGTGCGCTAAACTCGTAACTTAGATACTCACCTCCACGATTGGACCATAGAAATTTGATCTTTCTATTATGATGATTTTCCACTTCACTCTGAAATTCCTTGAATTTTTAAAAGGTTTTAGACTTGTGTTTCATCAAATAGATATACCCGTATCTACTCAAATCATCTGTGGAAGTAACAGAATAATGATATCCACCTCGCTTCAACACACTCATTGGACCACATACATCAGTATGTATGATTTCCAATAAATCTGCCGCCCGTTCCATCGAACCGGAAAAAGGCATTCTAGTCATCTTGCCCATAAGGCATGGCTCACATGTATCAAATGATTCGAAATCAAGTGATTCCAAAAGTCCATCTAAATGGAGTTTCTTCATGTGTTTAACACCAATATGACCTAGACGGCAGTGCCACATATATGCAGATATATCATCATCAAGTTTAATCCTTTTAGCATCAACATTATGAATATGTGTAACACTATTATCGAGATCCAACAGAAATAAACCATTCATCACATGTGCATGACCATAAAAGATATCATTCATATAAATCGAACAACCATTGTTTTTTCAGATTTAAACGAATAACCACTTCGCATCAAACACGATTTGGATACAATGTTCATGCTCAGTGCAGGCACCAATAACAATTATTTAGATTTATCTCTAATCCCGACGGTAAGTGGAGAGGCAACGTCCCAACGGTGATCACATCAACTCTTGATCCATTGATGACACGCATCATGACCTCACCCCTTGCTAGAAGTCGCTTGTTCCGCAGCCCCTGATTCGAGTTACATATACTAGCAACCAATCCAGTATCAAATACCCAGGTGCTACTGCGAGTACTAGTCAAGTACACATCAATAACATGTATATCATATATACCTTTGTTTGCCTTGCCCGCCTTCTTGTCTGCCAAATACTTGGGGGTAGTTGTGCTTCCAATGGCCAGTCCCCTTACACTAATAGCACACGGTATCAGACTTAGGGCCAGCTCAGGATTTCTTTTCAGGCATGGCAACATATTTTCTATCCTTCTTTCTCTTCTGTTTACCCTTATTGTCTTTCTTGAAACCGGTGGTCTTATTGATCATCAACACTTGATGTTCTTTCTTGATATCCACCTCTGTAGTCTTAAGCATTGACAGAAGCTCGAGGAGAGACTTCTTCATGCCCTGCATGTTATAGTTCATCACGAAGCTCTTGTAGCTAAGTGGCAGAGATTGGAGAACACAGTGAATGCCTAAGTCAATGGGAATCGTTATTCCCAAGGACACAAACCTATCAGCGTACCCAGACATTTAGAGTACGTGCTCACTAACGGAGCTGTTATGTTCCATCATATAGCTAAAGAACTTTTCAGAAGCATTATAACTCTCTACAGTAGCATGGGTATCGAAAATCATTTTCAATTCACCCATTGTATCAAAGGCATTGCCATTTTCTAAACGCTTTTGAAGTTCTGTCTCTAGCCCATACAGTATGCCGCAATGAACTAAGTTGTGGTCCTCCTGACGAGTCAAATAGACGTTCTTTTCCTCGTCAGGGGCATCAAGAGCTGGTGGGGGGCCTAGCGGCGCTTCTAGAACATATTGATTTTGTGCAGCATTGAGGAGAATCCTCAAATTCATAGCCTAGTCGGTAAAGTTGCTACAATTCGTTGCAAGTTTCTCTTTCTCCATGAACACATTGAAATTAAAAGCAGGTGGTGCCATCTATAACAGAATTTTTAAAGTTTAGACTAAGTTTATGATAGATTGAGTTCAACTAATCCAAATTATGAATGAACTCCCTCTCAAAAACAACATCCCTCATGTCTTTTTGGTGATTACATGAACCAAATCCACTACACCAAGTCCGATCATCACGTGAGTCGGTGTAGTTTCAAAGGCGAGCATCTATATGGGCATCATATCAAATATATGACGCATGCTTAACCTTTCGGTCCGTGTTCCGAGGCCCTGTTTATTCATGCTAGGCTCGCCAAGTGTAACACCCTCAGAATCAGACCTATGCAAGTTTCAGCGATTCCCGCCAAACCCGCATAGAAACGATTCAAAGGTGCCCACCAGGCACTTTCATGCAGGTGGAGAACGAAGTAATAACATTACACAACAGTCCTCGATGGGACCCACAGAACTGATATATACAACACGACTCCATGAGTCAAGAATACAGATATACAGAACAAAGATCCAAATCACCTTGAAAACGATAGAGCATCCAGCTACGGACAAGATGCAAATGGGGCTAAGAGCCCTGAAGAATAACCAATGGCGTCCATAACCCTGCCCAGGCCAAGCCGGAAGGGTAACCCTGCTAACGACGTCGATCTCAAAACCTACTTAAACAAAAAGGGGCGCCGACAAAGGGAAAAGGAAAAAGAGAGAGAGCGGTCAGTACTGAGGCCAGTACACGGCGAGGCTAGAATTCGGCGGTCCTCGCCTACATAGGTATGGTGGACTGAAGCGGCAACGACAGCATGCACTAAACAACCTATAGAGACTCGATATAAATGTCGGCTATCAGAGAGGGATAAGAAAGACCTATTAGGAACCAACCTGATACTACCACCAAACAAACCCATCCTGGGATTTCCCCCTCGAGACCAAACGAGGAAGTCAATCGAGGAACTCACACCGTTGGCAGTTTTATTTATTCAGTTATCGTTGCAGCAATTACTAGTCAGATATAGATAGTCGTCCTGATATAATAAGCAGTGGGCACTTTTAGTTAACCATTCCGTTGTAGTTGCAACACTTACTAGTCAAATACAATTAGCATGAGATATCCCAAAACCCAGCAGTTGTTGGTACTTTTATTTAGCCATTCCGTTGTAGTTGCAATACTTACTAGTCAGATACAATGGTCATGGCGACAACCCAAACAAGCAATTGTTGGCAGTTTTATTTAGCCATTCCATTATAGTGAAGCTGATTACTAGTCATTAAAAAGTCAAATTTATAACACTACTTTAGTTATAGTTGTCTATGATCGAGATACTATGCTCCAAGTCGTCCATAACCGCGGACACGGCTTTCAGAAAGTTTTACCCTGCAGGGGTGCACAAATAGCAACACACACTCGATCAACCTCGGAAAAACCAAATCAAAACCCAACGAGGCCTTCACGACAAAGCAATCACATGATTCAGAATTATTTCAGGGGGCCACCCCATTGAGTACACCCGCAACGAAGTTAGCTGACTCCGAGACGGACCCAAGGTTTGTGTGGACGGCTGTAAACGACTGGGAACCCAAAACTGGGCTTGTCGATACCGCGAAATCGTGTCCCGATCCTAAACAGTACAGGTGCTCCTCGCACAATAGTAAATAAAGCAGTAAAGCATGGCATAAGTACAGGATAGTAAATAAAACCTCAAATAGTTTGTGGCCCCAGAAATAAGAATGAATCAAGCTCTGGCTCAGGGGGGTCCTATAATCCTCCCGGATGTGGATAGCGCGAATATTCAAGGAACAGGTATCAAGTACTCGGGGTCCTACGGGACACAAGTGGACGGTTAACAACCAAATAACATCTATTGCCCACCTGTGCCTCTGCGTTCACCTACTTCAATTTTAGTTGTTAAACAGTAATTAAAGTAAACGGTAATTAGCCATGAACATCTCCAACATTAAACATGCGGCAACACTCCAACAACTGTGGTACTGGACGACACGCAACAGCACTTGAGCAAGCGACTATGACGCGCAAGTCCAACTAGCTACCAAACAACAGGTAATAGGATGTGTCCAAGGCAATATAAGGCTGCAAGGGATATCACGGGCACGAAAACTAGAGCATCGCAACACAGATAGCAATAGATCAACAGGAGGGAATAAATACTATAAAAGTAAGATAGGTAGAAAGGGGGAGATGCTCGCCTGAAAACATTGCCGAAGGTTCATTCGAAGGTCGGGTCGACACTCGCATCAACTCAACGGCCTTATCCGCGAAGAACCAAAACACTAGAATAAACACCGGATGCAATATTTAATACTACGGAAAAAGATCGGGCATGATGCATGTATGATGTATGACATGGCAAAGGTTCGATGCGATTAGGCAATATTAAGCGGAGCCAGGGTCCCGACAATTAATTAGATGGTTCATGTTATTTATCTACCCCGCAAATTAAATGTTGTATTAACAAGGCCAGATAAGTTACCGGTTCGCTACACAAATTTAAATGAGGCCAATATAAGACTAGATTTTCCCGCATATGGGCCCCATATTTAATTATGATGTGAATCGGCATAATGCCCCCAAACCACATGATATGTGTGCAGATATGAACAATTTAATATGCAACAATGATATATCATTTATAAAATAGGGGTCTCGGAAAAGAGGGTCACACTTTGGGTTCGGCGATCTTGGTTCCGGGGGTTCGGGGTTCGGTCTCAGGGTTCAGGGTTCGACGGGATCGGTCTTCGAAGGTCGGATACAAGATGAAGAGCTTGGCGTTCCGGGGAGAAGGACCTGGTTTGGCGTCAGGGGCGCATCGGACTCGCCCTGGTCGGTGCCGTTCTTGTCGTCGCGAAGGTCTTGTCGGGTCCGCGTACCGGGTCGGTCTTGGCATTCAGGGTGAAGAACTTGGCGTCTTCGAGGAAGTACTTGGCGTATCCGAGTCGACGACCTGGGCGTCCGGTTTCTCGGGCATCAGATCCGGGAAGAAGTACTTGTCGCATCTGCGGTCTTCGGGTTCAGGTAGAAGAGCTCGTCGTCCGGGGATTCTCTGGGTCCGTGATCTGCGGTAGCTAGTCTTGGTGTTCCGTGAAGAAGACCTCGTCGCTCCAGGAGAAGATCTTGGGGTTCCGCGTCGAAGACCCTCGGGTACGGGGTCTCGGCGAACTTGGCGTGTCGAGGTCGGTTTTCGGGCCCGGCACCGTGGTTTTGCCTAGTTCCCGGGTCTCAACTTGTGTCGGTCTTGTCGGCGAGGAGATCTTGACGAGACAATGATCTGTTGGCTTGAGCTCCCGTGGGCACGCATGCATACTCAGAGACAAAAACAGATGATGGCCCTTGTCATACAGTTCTTAGACCCTTTGACAAACAGGATACATGCGGGAGCACAGCTTGTTGCGCCTGGCGGCATCGCTGCCGCCGAGCGCCGCAGACGGGCAAGTTTCGGCGTCGGCCGCAGCAGCGATCTGCAAGGCACGGCGAGGCGGAGGCGCAGGGCATGGCCGCAGCGTGGGAAGACGATGCAGAGGCGGGACGGCGGCTCGTGACGCGGGACGAGGTGGTCCACGCGGCGGCAGTGCCGTGGGGAAGACGGAGCGGCTCCGGCGACTCGGCAAGGAGGGCGCGGTGCCAAGGCCGAGAGGCGGCAGCGCCACACGGGATCCCAGCCGCGTCGAGCTTGAAGGCGGAGCAGGGCGAGGATGGCGGCGGAGGAGGCCGCGGCGAGGAAGCCTGGCGAGGGGGAAGGACGCGCGGTGGTCGTGGCCAGCCGGGAGGGACCGAAGGCGGCGGTGCCTGAGATGGATGCTCGCGGCCGGAAGCGGGGGGCCGAGGGAGGACCTCCTTGCGGCGGCACAGAGGGGGGGTCCGTGGCGGGCGAGGCGAGGCGGCTCGGGCGCTGGCAGAAGCAGCTCTGGCAGCGGCAAGGCGCAAGGAGAGGGAGCTTTGGGAGGTGGAACCGCGGGGTTGGAGGCGGCGGTGATGAGGGGAGGGAGGAGGAGGTCGAGGCAGCCCGGCGGATCTGGCGACGGCGGGTCGTGGCGGCGTCGACGTCGCCTGCAGCGAGCAACAGTCGAGGTCGGAGCGGTTGTGGGGCCCTAGGAGGCGCTGCGGATGGTCATGGCGGCGGGATGAAGCGGCCCGGCGAGCTCCGGGCCTGGCAAGGAGGAGGGCGAGGCGGGCCGGCGGCGCTCGCTGGGGAGGCCGACGAGCAGAGAGAGGAGAGGAACAGAGGAGAGGAGGCGGCGGGGAGAAGATCGCGGGGTTGGGGGTGCGTGGTGAGCAGGGAGAGGAGCGGGGTCGGGGAGAGAGGAGAAGGGGTGGTGGGGCCGGGAGGTGGCCAGGAGCGGGGCCGGGGTGGGGTGGTCAGGGGTGGCGTGGTGTGCGTGCTGTGTGTGGTGTGTTTGTGGCGTGGGTGAGGGAGTGGTGTGGGTGGGGCCAGGGAGAGAGGCAGGTGGGGAGGGAGTTGGGCAGGTGGCGGGCTAGGATAGGTTAGGGGGAAGGGAGAGGTGAGGTGTCGACCGGCTATTGGGTGGGGTGAGGTGGAGGGGGGCTGGGTAGGTTAGGTTGGGGTAGAAAAGGATTTTGGGTAGGCTGATTTTGTACTGGGGGTGGCCAACTGGGTCGGATCGGCCCGGTTCGGCTGCCCCCTAAAAATAATTAAATATTTTATTTATTTAAAACAGGTTTTTGCAAACCGTTGGCCGACAAAACAAAATAATCCGGAGACCCTGGTTTTGAATTTTTGAAATAAAGGCGGGGTATTTGGAAAACAAAATATGCTTTTCGAAAATAGTTTAGACAAAACCATGCATGATGATGACGATGCTCAAATGCAATGTGGCATGATGACATGAGCATGCGGTCATGATGATGCAATGCACAAAAACAACGCGATTTTCTAGTAGTGGTTTTGCGGGATGCCACAATTCGACACCACTAACAATGGATCTCGCCCTCGAGATCCGCCTCATGATACCGGGAAGAAGGGGCGGCGATCTGAATCTTCTCGCATTGTGTAGATCCTCGCGACACCACTAACAAGAGGTCGTTGTCCGTGATCGTCGAGGGAAACACTCCGGAAACAAAAGGTCGAAGGTAGAGGTATCACAAATAAAGACACCTCTAGCTTGCGTAGACGGAGTAAAATCGCTGGATCCACCGATTCGGTGTACAAGAGCGAATGATAAGAGTAGTCGGATGGTGATAAGTCCATCGCGCACCCAAACCATTACTCTGCACACGAATAGGCGGATTATGCAACCAACTCTCAGAATTCAGACTGAAGATCTCGAGAAACGAGGTTCAGAAACAAAGGAGTGATGCAGAGTCTACATCGGATCTGGCGTAGATGATGTCGTCGCGTCGGAAAACACTGGGAGGCACAAACAAGGAACAAAGGATGGTACCACAGATAAAGGACCACTCAGATAGCAGGAGGATCGGATGTAGAAACACCGTTATCAGAGGAGGAAGAGAAACCCTGAAGGTACGACGGAACCCAACCACGAGAAATCCTGGATTGAAGAGAGAGAAGAGAGCAGATTCAAAACACGCAGAGGTGAGAGGAGAGCACCAGAGGGGTAAGGAGTAAAATTAGACCTAATCAGAACTATCCAACCGATTTTGCAAAAATAGTTTTGACACTCTACTTCGGCCGTTAGCTAGGTTATCCTACAGGCTGGACTTGTGGGGTATCGCAACTGCTGAGCTCTGATACCACTCTGTAACACCCTCAGAATCGGACCTATGCAAGTTTCAGCGATTCCCGCTAAACCCGCATAGAAACGATTCAAAGGTGCCCACCAGGCACTTTCGTGCGGGTGGAGAACGAAGTAATAACATTACACAACAGTCCTCGATGGGACCCACAGAACTGATATATACAACACGACTCCATGAGTCAAGAATACAGATATACAGAACAAAGATCCAAATCACCTTGAAAACGATAGAGCGTCCAGCTACGGACAAGATGCAAATGGGGCTAAGAGCCCTGAAGAATAACCAATGGCGTCCATAACCCTGCCCAGGCCAAGCCGGAAGGGTAACCCTGCTAACGACGTCGATCTCAAAACCTGCTTAAACGAAAAGGGGCGCCGACAAAGGGCAAAGGAAAAAGAGAGAGCGGTCAGTACTGAGGCCAGTACATGGCGAGGATAGAATTCGGCGGTCCTCGCCTACATAGGTATGGTGGACTGAAGCGGCAACGGCAGCATGCACTAAACAACCTATAGAGACTCGATATAAATGTCGGCTATCAGAGAGGGATAAGAAAGACCTATTAGGAACCAACCTGATACTACCACCAAACAAACCCATCCTGGGATTTCCCCCTCGAGACCAAACGAGGAAGTCAACCGAGGAACTCACACCGTTGGCAGTTTTATTTATTCAGTTATCGTTGCAGCAATTACTAGTCAGGTATAGATAGTCGTCCTGATATAATAAGCAGTGGGCACTTTTAGTTAACCATTCCGTTGTAGTTGCAACACTTACTAGTCAAATACAATTATCATGAGATATCCCAAAACCCAGCAGTTGTTGGTACTTTTATTTAGCCATTCCGTTGTAGTTGCAATACTTACTAGTCAGATACAATGGTCGCAAGCGACAACCCAAACAAGCAATTGTTGGCAGTTTTATTTAGCCATTCCATTATAGTGAAGCTGATTACTAGTCATTATAAAGTCAAATTTATAACACTACTTTAGTTATAGTTGTCTATGATCGAGATACTATGCTCCAAGTCGTCCATAACCGCGGACACGGCTTTCAGAAAGTTTTACCCTGCAGGGGTGCACAAATAGCAACACACACTCGATCAACCTCGGAAAAACCAAATCAAAACCCAACGAGGCCTTCACGACAAAGCAATCACAGGATTCAGAATTATTTCAGGGGGCCACCCCATTGAGTACACCCGCAACGAAGTTAGCTGACTCCGAGACGGACCCAAGGTTTGGGTGGACGGCTGTAAATGACTGGGAACCCAAAACTGGGCTTGTCGATACCGCGAAATCGTGTCCCGATTCTAAACAGTACAGGTGCTCCTCGCACAATCGTAAATAAAGCAGTAAAGCATGGCATAAGTACAGGATAGTAAATAAAACCTCAAACTAGTTTGTGGCCCCAAGAAATAAGAATGAATCAAGCTCTGGCTCAGGGGGGTCCCATAATCCTCCCGTATGTGGATAGCGCGAATATTCAAGGAACATGTATCAAGTACTCGGGGTCCTACGGGACACAAGTGGACGGTTAACAACCAAATAACATCTATTGCCCACCTGTGCCTCTGCGTTCACCTACTTCAATTTTAGTTGTTAAACAGTAATTAAAGTAAACGGTAATTAAAGCCATGAACATCTCCAACATTAAACATGCGGCAACACTCCAACAACTGTGGTACTGGACGACACGCAACAGCACTTGAGCAAGCGACTACGACGCGCAAGTCCAACTAGCTACCAAACAACAGGTAATAGGATGTGTCCAAGGCAATATAAGGCTGCAAGGGATATCACGGGCACGAAAACTAGAGCATCGCAACACAGATAGCAATAGATCAACAGGAGGGAATAAATACTATAAAAGTAAGATAGGTAGAAAGGGGGAGATGCTCGCCTGAAAACATTGCCGAAGGTTCATTCGAAGGTCGGGTCGACACTCGCATCAACTCAACGGCCTTATCCGCGAAGAACCAAAACACTAGAATAAACACCGGATGCAATATTTAATACTACGGCAAAAGATCGGGCATGATGCATGTATGATGTATGACATGGCAAAGGTGCGATGCGATTAGGCAATATTAAGCGGAGCCAGGGTCCCGACAATTAATTAGATGGTTCATGTTATTTATCTACCCCGCAAATTAAATGTTGTATTAACAAGGCCAGATAAGTTACCGGTTCGCTACACAAATTTAAATGAGGCCAATATAAGACTAGATTTGCCTGCATATGGGACCCATATTTAATTATGATGTGAATCGGCATAATGCCCCCAAACCACATGATATGTGTGCAGATATGAACAATTTAATATGCAACAATGATATATCATTTATAGAATAGGGGTCTCGGAAAAGAGGGTCACACTTTGGGTTCGACGATCTTGGTTCCGGGGGTTCGGGGTTCGGTCTCAGGGTTCAGGGTTCGACGGGATCGGTCTTCGAAGGTCGGATACAAGATGAAGAGCTTGGCGTTCCGGGGAGAAGGACCTGGTTTGGCGTCGGGGGCGCATCAGACTCGCCCTGGTCGGTGTCGTTCTTGTCGTCGCGAAGGTCTTGTCGGGTCCGCGTACCGGGTCGGTCTTGGCATTCAGGGTGAAGAACTTGGCGTCCTCGAGGAAGTACTTGGCGTATCCGAGTCGACGACCTGGGCGTCCGGTTTCTCGGGCATCAGATCCGGGAAGAAGTGTTGGAGATATGCCCAAGAGGCAATAATAAAGTGGTTATTATCATATCTTCACACTTATGATAAATGTTTACATACCATGCTATAATTGTATTAACCGGAAACATTAATACTTGTGTGATTTGTAAACTAAAATAAGAGTCCCTAGTAAAGCCTCTTGTTAAACTAGCTTGTTGGTTAATATATGATCATGGTTTCCTGATCATGAACATAGAGATGTTATTAACAACAGGATCATATCATTAGGAGAATGATGTGATGGACATACTACTATGGATAAGCGTAGCATAAAGATCAAGTCATTTCAATAGTTCAATTGCTATATGCTTTCTGATACATAGTAACCTAATTCCTTCGACCATGAGATCATGCATATCACCTTTTCCGGATGGATGCTTTGATGTCATCAAACACCACACCGTAATGGTGGCTATAAAGGTGGCATTGAGTGTTCGGAAAGTATTGGTTGAAACACATGGATCAAGAGTGGGATTTGTCCATCCATATGATGAGATAGATATACTCTGGCACTCTCGGTGAAATGTCATCCAATTAGCTTGCAAGCATGTGGTAGCTCACAAGGGATCACATATCACAGGAACGAGAAAAGAGTACTTATTAGTAATGAGGTTGAACTAGGTATGCAGAGATACCGACGATCATAACCTCGGATAAGTAAACTATCGTGAGACAAAGGGAAATTGGTATCGTATGTAAGTGGTTCATTCGATCGCAAAGTAATCGTAGAAATATGTGGGAGCCATATGAATTTCCAGATTCCTCTATTGGTTATTGATCGGAGAAGTGTCTCGATCATGTCCGCATAATTCACGAACCGCAGGGAGACACACTTAAGGATTCGACGTTGTTTGAGTAGTTATGGAATGATGAGAAGGAGACCGAATGTTGTTCGGAGTCTCGGATGGGATCCGGGATATCACGAGGAGATCCGAAATAGTCCGGAAAATAAGATTCATATAAGGAAAGTCCCGTTTCGGAGTTGGGGAATGATTCTGGTGTTTTCATCGGGAACATTCTAGAAGGTTCCGGAATGTCCCAAGACTCGGGGAAGGGGTACATGTATGTGTTATATCAAGTTGGTATGATTGCATCATGTACTAAGTGTCATTGCTGTACCAAATAGAGGATTTAATCAAATCCTAGTTTGAAAAGTCAAACGGCTAGTTTGAAAGTCAAACGGCTATTTTGGGAAGTGGGAAAGAGGAGAAGGAAGTTTGAAGCCGACTTGGGGGAGGAGTTCCTCCTCCCACCACCGACCCTCCTTGAGGCCGAGTTGGGGAGGGACTCCCCTCCCCAGGCGCGCCTCCCTCCTCCTATAAAAGGAGGGGCAAGGCTCCCCTCCTTGACACACAAGTTCATATCCTCTAAATCTAAACCCTAGCCACAGCCTCCGGTTTAGAGCCGTTTTGGTTTAGAGCTTCTAATTGCCCTAGCCTTCGGTTTAGAGTCTTCTAATTGGTGTGTCTAATCCCTAGACCACTAAAGCCTCTCTCATACTCCACCATACTCGCCTCCGCTTAAGGCGAAGCCTGCGAGATCTCCCTCTACTTAGGTACCACGCCAGTTGCCGGAATCGCGAGGAGAGTGCTACAACCTCCGTCTGCTGGAACAAGGGAGAGGAAGGTCTTCAGAGTACCGAACGCGTGTGACCGATCAGGGAGCGCCTGGGAACATGGCGGAAGGATCGCTCACGATCTTGAGATCGGAAAGAGTACGACTACATCACCCACGAGAATCTGCTCTCGTTAATCGCTTTGGAATCTTCGAGGGTAAGTTATTCCATCGACTCGTTGCTACAATCTAGTAGATAGATCTTGGCTTGTTTGTTTGTATGCGATAGAAATTTTTTGTTTTCCATGCTACGAAACCCTACAGTGGTATCAGATCCGTGCCTATATGTAGATCTGTTGCACGAGTAGAACACAATGGTCATTGTGGGAGTTGATGCTTTTATTGTCGATTGCTTCTTGTGTATTTTGCATCTTGCGGTATGTTGGGATGAAGCGGCCCGGGCTAACCTTACATGACATCGTTCATGAGACTTGCTCCACGCTTGACATGCAACTTGTATTGCATAAGTGGCTTTGCGGGTGCCTGTTTCTCCTAGCATAGTTAAGATCCAATTTACAACGGGTGATTAACAATACTAGTATCAATGTTGTGGTTCATGTTCGTAAGTTAGAAAGACACTTATTAACAACCCCAAACCACGTAAAACATGCAAATAAAGTAGAGGCGTCTAACTTTGTTTTGAAGGGGTGTGCAGTGATGTGATATGGCCATGATTGTGATTATATATGATGTATGCAATGTTCCTTATTGTAAGTCGGCAACCGGCAGGAGCCATATGGTTGTCTTTAATTTCTATTAAGACCCGCGTGTCTATTCAAAGTAGTTGTAATAGTTGAAGCCGGTGGACGACAACCATGGAGCAGCGTCATTGACCTTGATGCAATGCCGGTAATGATGGAGATCATGTTCGTGCTTGAAGATGGAGATCGGAAGCACAAAGAAGAAAGGCCATATCATATCCCATATTATGAATTGCATGTGATGTTAATCCTTTATGCATCTTGTATTGCTTAGTAGACGACGGTAGCATTATAAGATGATCCCTCAAGCACACAATTTCAAGTTCTTAAGTGTTCACCCTTAGTATGCACCGTTGCTAAAGCTTGTTGTTTCGAAGCACCACGTGATGATCGGGTGTGTTAGATTCTGCAAATGTATACAACGTAAGCAAGCCAGATTTGCTTATGCGGAATTTGATCTTGACGAGCCTAGCATGTACAGACATGGCCTCAGGAACACGGATTACTGAAAGGTAGAGCATGAGTCATATAGTAGATATGATGAACATGTTGATTGTTCGCCATTGAAGCTATATCAACTCTCGTGATGATCGGTTTTGATGTGGTGGATTTGGTTCGTGTGATCACTAAAACAATGTGAGGGATATTGTTTTGAGTGGGAGTTCACCTAGATTAATTTAATTATTAATTAGAACTCAATTTATCATAAACTAAATCAAAGTGAATTTGCATAGTTGTTGTAGTCATTGGCATCCGTTTACCACCTTGTGCTTAGTTATAATTGAGATGATAGAACTATAGAATTCTGGTTAGTTACTTTCTTAAGGTATCGTATTGTTTTGAAGTGTTAATCTAAAGTTTAAAAGTCCTATTGCAAACTTTCAGTAAGTTCCGGTTACTCCATGAAGTTTAATAATCAGTATTAAATCAAGAGTAACAATTCCAAGTGTTAGTATATAAGTATCATGTTTGTCTCCATGATTCTTGATATTCAAGGATTCTCTTAATATCAAGGTTATCTAAGATCTGAAAGAGTTGTTTCAGAAACCATGATGTGTGGAAGATATTGTGATATCTGAAACGAAGTTTTGGTTACAACATGATAGAGTATAATATGGCAAAGTTCATGTTCTCATCTTTTGATGAGAATTTGCAAAAGGTTGGAGACACTTGTTGTCCTAATCCTCCAAAAGGTTTTGGATAGCAACATTATACTCATAATTCATCGTTATAAGCTAAAAGTAGCTTGATCATGGACGATTCCATGATAAGGGTGAATATTTGATGTAGGTAAAATGTTTACTACACCAAGAGATTACTAAAGAAAGGAATTTGAAAGAACACCAAACATTTGATGATGATGATCTACTTCAAAGTGCAAGTCCAAAGACATTGGTATTTAACTATACACGCTTTGGACTATATGTCATATGTATGACTCCACTATTGATGTTGATAGATTCTTTCAAACAAAAAAAGGAAATATTGAAAGAAAATCGCATAAGTATATGGCAGAAAGGAAAATACTAGAATTGTTCAGCTTAAGTATATAGATGATATACATGTTATGGCTATATTCTTTGCTTATTAAACAATGTGGTTCTCAAGTATTTGATACTGAATTTGTTGGTGTGAATCGTCATACGAAACAACACAATTCATGAACTACAATGGCCTAAGTAACTAGCAAAAGAATATGTGATGATGTTCATCGAGAACAAATAAAGGGTTATTGTGTTGCTCGTTAAACATCAAAGCTTGCCTTCAAAGATTTGTTTTATCAGGTATTATGAGAACAAAAGGGTTGTTCAAATAATTTCCGTAATCCATAAAAGATGGATTCGCAAATCTCGTTGGAGACATCACATCCATAAAACTAGTGCTAAAGATGTCGAAAGACAAATTTATTGAAAGATCACTTAGGAAGTGACATCGCTGTTTAAATTATACTGGAAAGAAAACATGAAGAAACTCCATGTGGATGGAATTTTGGAGTCTTTTGATTTTTGATCAAATGACACTTGTGAAACTTTCCTAGAGATAATTGAAACTTCGTTCATAGGCCAAAAGGGAACGAAAGACTAGCTTATTGGAATTTGTACATATTGTTGTACGAAGTCCATTATGTGTAGTCAAGAGCGATGGATTTTAACTTCATTTGCTTTTTTCCGAAATTTTGAGTGAATATATGAATATTTACTTAATAAGGATGAAGTATGAAACATTTGAAAAGTTCAAAGACTTTCAAGATGAAGTGGAAAATCATTGTAACAAGAATATAAACAGTTTATGATAAAGATCATAAAGGAAGATATTTGAGTTACAGAGTTTAGCATAATACCTAAGATTTAAGGAATCGTTCCGTGGATTTGCATTTCCCGAAACACCATAAGGGTATGTGGCGTTCGAGGTATGTAATTAAACCTTGTTTGACATGGTAAGATCAAAGGTATAATTCATAAAACTGCCATTATATTTTAAAGATTAAAAAAAACTTTAGAGATTACCGTTTTTCCACTGAAAAGAGCTTCATCATAATCCGTTGAAATGACACCATATAAGGTTATGGTTTGGGATAAAACCCAAGTAGTCCTTTCTTAAAAAATTGGTATGCTATGCATAAGAAAGATGTGTGCAACCAAAGTCGGATGAACCTGTCTTTGTATAACTGTTAAGTATTCCTCCATAAACACCGGAGACAAAAGTGTTTGTTGCTTAGAACGTCAAGTTTCTTTGAGAAGGAATTTTTCGTGAAAAGTTAAGTGGGAGGACAATAGAACTTTGATAAGGTTAAAAGAACCTTAACTATATGTGCAAAGTTGCGCAGCGCCGAAAAGAGTTCCGGAGTTAGCAAACAATGCTCATGGCTCGCGTACTTCAAAGGTTATGGAGACGGAGATCTAAGTTCCTATTGAAACAAGTAGGTCGGATGAACAATCAAATACCAAGATTTGAGAGTTAAATCATTATTTGACAATAATGATCCGACTACGTGCAAAGAAGCGATGATGAGCCCTGACTCCGTCAAATGGCTTGAAGCCATAAAATCCGTGATAGTTCCATACACGAGAAATCAAGTTTTGAACTTGAAGGACCCTCGAGAAAGGTGTAAGACCTTACAGTTGTGTCTGGATCTATAAAGAAATAGACATGGATGTTTTACATCTATGAAATAGTCGACATGCTGGGAAAGAGTTCACAAAATGTTCAAACGTTGACTATGACAAGATTTGATCTTTAATAGTGATATTTAGTCTAGACGGATTAATGTAGCAACCACTACATATAATTTGTTATATGGTAGTTGAATAAACAAAACAAGTTCTTCTAACAGAATCGTTACCTAGGACATGTGCATAACACGGTCCATAGGGTTTTGTTAATTCAAAGGATGCTAAAAGCATATGCAAACTTCAATGGTTAAAGTGAGCATCGCGGAGTTGGAATCTTCACTGTGATGAAACTGTTAAAGGAGTTTAAAAGTTCATTAGAGACGATGAAGATGCTTGCATTTGCAAGAAATTAAGTGGGAGCGCTAAGACATGTTTCTAATACATTATGTGGAAGACATATTGTTGATTGGAAATAATGTATCTTTTATTAACACATATTAAGAATTTCATCCCGATGAAAGACTTAGGCAAAACCCAAATATTTGGCATCAATAGACGCTAATATGGTTGTGCTGTATACATAGATAAGATATTGAATGAGTTCAATATAGAAACTACAAGAGAGGTTCTTGTCGCACAGAAAGGATTGGATGAGTTCAATGTTGATGATATATTCAAGTGTATTGACATTTGGTAAAGTGAAACAAATAATCAAGTATAGATTGATACTTGATGTATGAAATCACAAAGAGTATTTATATCAATCATACTGTGATATGTACAAATCCAGATATGTCCTATGCTCTAAATGTTGTGAGCATATACCAGAATGATTCGTAAGATGATCATTGGACAATAGTAAGGATATTCTTATGATATTTTGGAAGAACTAAGAGTATAATATTTGTAGAAGTGACAAATAGATGGTTAGTTCATTGTAAAAGTACTACATTGATAATAGTTTTGTCACAAAGTACAAATTAAGTTTATCTCAATCTAAACTAAGGGTGGCACAATATAATGGAAAGTGAGTTCCATAATGGATTTGGATGAGTTCCAAAGTTAAGACATTGTGACAGATACTACAACAAAAGGCTAAGTATATGACTGCTATTTTAGCAGCAAAAGAGGGCATTTGTGTCAAGTAGTTTGTTATCAAACTAGGTGTAGTTCACAGTGGGATAATACTATGAAGATATATTGTGCGACAATATTATCAACATGTTTTAACCCCAAAGAGCTAAAGGTCACACCGAAAGACCAAATTTATACAAAGCCATCTCATTAGAGAATGAGTGATGCGTAGAGACGCAAAGACATGCAATTACACACGGACCTGGAAGTGTCAGATCCAGAGATCAGTTGACCACTAGCAATCGTGTACATACAACACCGGAAAGCCATAGGTGTTGAATACACAAAGGTTTGAAACTAGATTATTGACTCTAGTGCAAGTGGGAGACTGGAGATATGCCCAAGAGGCAATAATAAAGTGGTTATTATCATATCTTCACACTTATGATAAATGTTTACATACCATGCTATAATTGTATTAACCTAAACATTAATACTTGTGTGATTTGTAAACTAAAATAAGAGTCCCTAGTAAAGCCTCTTGTTAAACTAGCTTGTTGGTTAATATATGATCATGGTTTCACGATCATGAACATAGAGATGTTATTAACAACAGGATCATATCATTAGGAGAATGATGTGATGGACATACTCCTATAGATAAGCGTAGCATAAAGATCAAGTCATTTCAATAGTTCAATTGCTATATGCTTTACGATACATAGTAACCTAATTCCTTCGACCATGAGATCATGCATATCACCTTTTCCGGATGGATGCTTTGATGTCATCAAACACCACACCGTAACAGGTGGCTATAAAGGTGGCATTGAGTGTTCGAAAGTATTGGTTGAAACACATGGATCAAGAGTGGATTTGTCCATCCATATGATGTATAGATATACTGGGCCCTCTCGGTGAAATGTCATCCAATTAGCTTGCAAGCATGTGACTGGCTCACAAGGGATCACATATCACGGAACGAGAAAAGAGTACTTATTAGTAACGAGGTTGAACTAGGTATGCAGAGATACCGATCATAACCTCGGATAAGTAAACTATCGTGAGACAAAGGGAAATTGGTATCGTATGTAAGTGGTTCATTCGATCGCAAAGTAATCGTAGAAATATGTGGAGCCATATGAATTTCCAGATTCCTCTATTGGTTATTGATCGGAGAAGTGTCTCGATCATGTCCGCATAATTCACGAACCGCAGGAGACACACTTAAGGATTGACGTTGTTTGAGTAGTTATGGAATGATGAGAAGGAGACCGAATGTTGTTCGAGTCTCGGATGGGATCCGGATATCACGAGGAGATCCGGAATAGTCCGAGAATAAGATTCATATAAGGAAAGTCCCGCTTCGGAGTTGGGGAATGATTAGGTTTTCAGTTTTCGGGAACATTCTAGAAGGTTCCAATGTCCCAGACTCGGGGAAGGTACATGAATGTGTTATATCAAGTTGGTATGATTGCATCATGTACTAAGTGTCATTGTTGTACCAAATAGAGGATTTAATCAAATCCTAGTTTGAAAAGTCAAACGGCTAGTTAGAAAGTCAAACGGCTATTTTGGGAAGTGGGAAAGAGGAGAAGGAAGTTTGAAGCCGACTTGGGGGAGGAGTTCCTCCTCCCACCGCCGGCCCTCCTTGAGGCCGAGTTGGGGAGGGACTCCCCTCCCCAGGCGCGCCTCCCTCCACCTATAAAAGGAGGGGCAGGGCTCCCCTCCTTGACACACAAGTTCCTATCCTCTAAATCTAAACCCTAGCCACAGCCTCCGGTTTAGAGCCGTTTTGGTTTAGAGCTTCTAATTGCCCTAGCCTTCGGTTTAGAGTCTTCTAATTGGTGTGTCTAATCCCTAGACCACTAAAGCCTCTCTAATACTCCACCATACTCGCTCCGGCTTAAGGCGAAGCCTGAGATCTCCCTCTACTTCCGGTACCATCATTGTCAGGAATCGCGAGGAGAGTGCTACAACCTCCGCCTGCTGGAACAAGGGAGAGGAAGGTCTTCGTCGAGTAACGATGTGACCGATCTGGAGCGGCTAACGCGGGCGCCGGAAGGATCGTCTACGCGATCTTGAGATCGGAAAGAGTACGACTACATCAACCACGAGAATCTGCTCTCGTTAATCGCTTTGGAATCTTCGAGGGTAAGTTATTCCATCGACTCGTTGCTACAATCTAGTAGATAGATCTTGGCTTGTTTGTTTGTATGCGATAGAAATTTTTTGTTTTCCATTCTACGAAACCCTACAAGAAGTACTTGTCGCATCTGCGGTCTTCGGGTTCAGGTAGAAGAGCTCGTCGTCCGGGGATTCTCTGGGTCCGTGATCTGCGGTAGCTAGTCTTGGCGTTCTGTGAAGAAGACCTCGTCACTCCAGGAGAAGATCTTGGGGTTCCGCGTCGAAGACCCTCGGGTACGGGGTCTCGGCGAACTTGGCGTGTCGAGGTCGGTTTTCGGTCCCGGCGCCGTGGTTTTGCCTAGTTCCCGGGTCTCGACTTGTGTCGGTCTTGTCGGCGAGGAGATCTTGACGAGACAATGATCTGTTGGCTTGAGCTCCCGTGGGCACGCACGCATTCTCAGAGACAAAAACAGATGATGGCCCTTGTCATACAGTTCTTAGACCCTTTGACAAACAGGGATACGCACGGGAGCACAGGCTTGTTGCACTCAGGCGGCATCGCCGGCCAGAGCGCTGCAGACGGGGCAAGTTGCTCGGGCGTCGGCCGCACGGCAGCAGTGCTGCAAGGCACGGCAAGGCGGAGGCGCAGGGCATGGCCGCAGTGTGGGAAGACGATGCAGAGGCGGGACGGCGGCTCGTGACGCGGGACGAGGTGGTCCACGCGGCGGCAGTGCCGCGGGGAAGACGTAGCGGCTCCGGCGACTCGGCAAGGAGGGCGCAGTGCCAAGGCCGAGAGGCGGCAGCACCACACGGGATCCCAGCCGCGTCGAGCTTGAAGGCGGAGCAGGGCGAGGATGGCGGCGGAGGAGGCCGCGGCGAGGAAGCCTGGCGAGGGGGAAGGACGCGCGAGGGTCGTGGCCTGCCGGGAGGGACCGACGGCGGCGGCGCCTAAGACGGATGCTCGCGGCCGGAAGCGGGGGGCCGAGGGAGGACCTCCTGGCGGCGGCGACACAAAGGGGGGGGTCCATGGCCGGAGGCAGAGACGAGGACGGCTCGGGGGCGCTCGGCGCAGAGCAGCTCCTGGCAGCGGCCGCGTGCGCAAGGAGAGGGAGCTTTGGGAGGTGGAACCGCGGGGTTGGAGGCGGCGGTGATGAGGGGAGGGAGGAGGAGGAGGTCCAGGGGCAGCCCCGGCGGGATCTGGCGACGGGCGGGGTCGTGGCGACGTCGACGACGTGCTGCCGCAGGCGGCGCGACGAGGTCAGGCAGAGGGAGGTCGGCCGCGGTGGCGGGGCCCTGGGAGGCGCTGCGGATGGTCATGGCGGCGGGGTGAAGCGGCCCGACGAGCTCCGGGCCTGTCAAGGAGGAGGGCGAGGAGGGCCGGCGGCGCTCGCTGGGGAGGCCGACGAGCAGAGAGAGGAGAGGAACAGAGGAGAGGAGGCGGCGGGGAGAAGATCGCGGGGTCGGGGGTGCGTGGTGAGCAGGGAGAGGAGCGGGGTCGGGGAGAGAGGAGAAGGTGTGGTGGGCCCGGGAGGTGGCCAGGAGCGGGGCCGGGGTGGGGTCGGGTCCAGGGGGTGGCCGCGTGGTGTGCGTGCTGTGTGTGGTGTGTTTGTGGCGTGGGTGAGGGAGTGGTGTGGGTGGGGCCAGGGAGAGAGGCAGGTGGGGAGGGAGTTGGGCAGGTGGCGGGCTAGGATAGGTTAGGGGGAAGGGAGAGGTGAGGTGTCGACCGGCTATTGGGTGGGGTGAGGTGGAGGGGGGCTGGGTAGGTTAGGTTGGGGTATAAAAGGATTTTGGGTAGGCAGATTTTGTACTGGGGGTGGCCAACTTGGTCGGATCGGCCCGGTTCGGCTGCCCCCTAAAAATAATTAAATATTTTATTTATTTAAAACAGGTTTTTGCAAACCGTTGGACGACAAAATAAAATAATCCGGAGACCCGGGTTTTGAATTTTTGAAATAAAGGCGGGGTATTTGAAAAACAAAATATGCTTTTCGAAAATAGTTTAGACAAAACCATGCATGATGATGACGATGCTCAAATGCAATGTGGCATGATGACATGAGCATGCGGTCATGATGATGCAATTCACAAAAACAACGCGATTTTCTAGTAGTGGTTTTGCGGGATGCCACACCAAGTAAGAACCTTAGTACTTGCGTGTGGAAAACTGTCTTACACCCGAAATATGATCGTGGATTCAAGTACACCCGATCATCACGTGATGTCTTGAAGCGGCGAAACATAATCGGTGCATACTTAAGGGAGAACACATTTTTATCTTGATATCTACATGAGGGATCAACTTATAATGCTACTAAAACGCCAAACAAGCAATATAAGATGCAAAAAACATCATATGTGAAAAGTGAAATGATATGGTTCTTGCACTTAATCATTATCATGTGCATCGTGATATGATCTTTATAATTCCTTTATGTGTAAGCCAAGGTCTATGGAACTTACATGTTAGGTGTGTTGTAAGAGTATCAACTATACATCAACTTACAACATTACCATATCATGACACTAGCCCAGCAACAATCTAAACTAGATGCTTCTAATTTATCCATTGCAAGTTTTACGTGGCTTAGGGATTTTGTCACATCCCAAAATTCTCCAAATTTTGAAATGTGAAAAATAAACAAACAAAATAAATAATTCTTGAAATTTAGGGTGAAAAGAAACTTTTTGCTTCTAAATGGAAACATCAAAACCCTACTTGAACACAATTTGAATGAGAAAAACAACAAACAAGTATTCAAAGAAACAAATGCATTTATGCAAGGAAAGAATCTTTAATTTAAACACTTAGGAAAAGTTAAACCAAAACCCCAAATATTAATGAAAGAAATCATTTCAAAGATCACTCTAAGACTATGGCTTTGTTCCATATAAAAATTCCGCAACAAACATTTCTAAAAGATCAAAAATGATAAACAAAAATGTTATAAAACCATAGAAATAGGTTTCATTCATTTTGGGACCATGGATAAAAACTTATGAATTTAATAAGATAAAAGGAAATAATTTCCAAAGCTAATAAAGCTCCTAACTTAAATCAACACCAAATTGTGAGCAAAGTAATCCTAAAAGGATTTAAAAAGATAAACAAATATTAAATAAAATTATACAAAGTGGAATCACTAATTTTGGAGATAAATAAAAAGATATGGATTTTATAAGACAAAGAAAGAAATAAATGAATAAGAAAATTATTTAAAAGACAAAATAAAAATCTTAACCAAATCCATAAACAAATGGAATAAAGATAATCCAAATAAAAAATAAAGGAATAAAGATTATTTAAATAAAATTATATGGTCTTTTAACCATATTCAATTTTATTTGAATGAAGGCAAAATTTCCTAATATAAATGATTAATTAAATCATGAGAAAAATAATTGAAATTGCCAAAATGGACTAAAAGTTATCTAATTAACTTAAAAATAATAAAAGATTATTTGAATAAAATTTATATGGGTTTAAACCATATTCAATTTTATTTGAATAAAGACAAATGCCTAATTTAAATAAATAATAAATCATAGGTGAATATTGAATATTCTAAAATGGACATTTAAGCACACTAAATAACTAGAATAAAAACTTACTGAAAGTTTGGAAAAGTTTTGAAATCAAATGAGTGTTTGAATCATTTGAATAAAATGAAAACATAAAATAGAAATAGAAAAAGGATTCAGAAAAAAAGGAAAGAACCTGCCCAACTAACCTACCTAGCCCAGCAGGCCTAGTAAGCCCAACAACGCAGCCCACCTGGCACCACCTCTCTTCCCCGCGTATCGTTTCTCACCGCGCGTAACCCCACCCCCTCTCACTGACCGCGTGACCCCACTGCCAAGTCATCATCGTCTCCACCCCGCTGAACCCGCCCCCCAATTCCCCTCGTCGTTTCTGGCCGTTGATGGCTCGCTTCAATTTAGGTTAATGCCGCGATTAATCCTCCCCGCGACCATGCCCTATTAAGCGCCTCCCTTCCCTCTCCGTTTCCCCTCAAACTCCTCTACAAGTGAGCTACCAGGCTGCCTCAAATTGAACTTGCACCGCCACTGCTCCGACATGCTCCGCGCCAATTCCGGCTAGCTCCGACCCCGCCCCTTGCCCTAGCTTCCATGAGCTTGCTAGCCAACACCTCGTGTACCTGCTGCCGTGCTCCGCTTGCTCGCGCGTGCCCTAGAGCGTCGGCTCCATCTTCGCCCGTGCACCACCGACGACCCCTGCAACTCCGGTGAGCCCTGACACCCGAACTCGTGCGCGCCTCGTGTCAACACCTGGATTTTTCAATCCTAGATGCCTGTTATGCCATACATCGCAATCCCAGGATTACCATTTTTGCGAGACATAACAGAATTGGATACCATAGTACTTCATCCATTACAAACGATACAAATTTCTTACACAAATAGGGATCTCATGATCCAGTTCTTAATACAACATCAAGCAGCGGAATACGTAATAATAACGGTAGCGTAGGCGAAGCTCCATCTTCGGGGTCACAGGCAATGCTGACGATGGGAGATGATCCTAGTTGTCGTAACCTTCCTGGGATCCCTCCTCCAGGTACTCCTCTTCATAGTCTGGCCATGGGAATAGCCAGGGACAAAGTCATGAGTACTCTTTAAGTACTCGCAACTAATACTAACAAGTAAAGGGGGTTTTTGGATAATAGGACACTAGGCTCTAGGGTTGTTTTGCAAAAGCCAGATTTATCTCTACTAAGCTCCAAAGCTAGTCACAATTTTATAAATCCTAAGCGGTAACTTGTATTTCATATCACAGCTCTGTGTGGTCAAGTCAAAGTCTCAATTCATTTCACAAGTGACTTTTGAAAAGTCTGACGGGGGAACAGTATGGCCACTCCAACGGTCCATAACCGCGGTCGCGGCTATTCGAATAGTTTGACACTCTGCAGAGATTGTACACTTTCACCACAACATTCGATACATCCATCAGGAACAAATCCTGAATTCACCATACTCAGTATGCGGATAATCAATCCTAACCTTTCAATTACACTCGCTAGTATAAGCACCTCTCCTGTGAGTTTGGCCTCCCAACCATGACCACTGTCATCTTGGAGTGCTTGCAGTGGACAATCTTCACAAGGTAGCCTCAGCTCAGACCTTGGCCGTGAGGGAACTAATACTAAGGTATATAAGTTTCCAGTCAAGCCCTACCCAATATTCGGGTATTGTGGTTGTACGCTAAAATTGGAATGGTATCGCATCCAGACAACCATCAGTTTTATAAAGGGCTAAGGCTCATGCCTCAACATTTTCATCACCAAAATCATCAAGTGTTTGGAAACACATGTCCAAAACATTTCAATAGAATGATCCATCATTCCAAGGTTTTCATAACCATTTTTCCATCAAGTATTCCCATCTAAAGTTGATCAAGTTTTATGCTTAGCACTAGCATCTACAGGTGGGGGTGGTACTAATGGAGTTTCACTAAATCCAACCTTATATCTTATGCTGATATCAAGGTTTCTAGCTTAGGCCAAATTTTATGCTCTTTATGCAACCTTTAGCACAACTGTCTAGTATCTACCAAACTCTTAGGTAGACTCTAAGTAATCTTTGATAAAGAAATAAAGTAAGATGCTTGCACATAAAACTAGGATTGTTTTTTAACAAGCAAGTAGGGTCACAAGTATGGGTTTGTGGCATCAGTAAGGTATCTTGCAAGTGTTAGCTTGCATAGGTCAACTTGATTAGTAAGGCTTGCATCCATGTCAATATAAGCTTGCATTAGGATTGCTAAAGTAGAGTGTCTTGCAAGTTTTAGCTTGCATTGGTATAGTATCAGCTTGCCTTGTGCAGAGCAGTGGTTGAAGTTCTCCTCGGCTTCCTCTTCGTAGTATCCTCCTTCCTCCTCGTATCCTTGGTCGGTACTAGCGTCTATGAATAAATACGAGGTACACAATCACCAAAAAATACTTAACTACTTGCAATCATTGCACACAAGAGTCCTATAGATGATCTATCATCATCTCTAACATTACAAGGTTAAAGCTTGGTTTAAGTTTCTTTTATTTTTAGAAAAGTAATTTCTACTCATTGAAGAACTACTTAAGATTTAATATTCTCCAAACTAAACATGGGATCATGTTGACACATGTCATCACCACATATTGTATTCCATGGGAATGTGATTTAAAGTGGTGTCACAATTTAATAAGGTTTTACCCTTTTATTTTAATTAATTAAGGTGGCTAGAAATGCTTATGAAGCATTCTTTTATTACTTGAACAATATTTCTGCATGTAAACCTATATATATATTTATATATTCTGAAAGGTATGGTTAAATGTGATTTTTGAGAGTTGGAATCAACTCAAAAGCTTTTATGGTTTAAATTTAAAAAATGTTTGAATGCAGAAAAGCTTCTGCTTTGTTATTTTTTCTATGGGTGATCTACAGATCCAAATGACTTGAATCCAACGGGCTTGGATTAAGCCTTCACAGACCTTTCCAACAAAATTGGTTTCATCCAATTTGGTGCACTGAATCGATCTGGGTTGATTTTTGAAGTTGGATGCTGAAGTGTTTTTGAATTGAAATAGAAAAGTTTTAATTTGAATTGTTGGGCTGCGCGGGAAATTTTAACGGCACCTGCTAGTTGATGCTCCCGCTGGCTTAAGTGGGTTTCCCCACTCGTCAGTGACACGGGGCTGGGCGAAGCGGTATGGGGCAATGTGGATCGTTAGATCTAGTTCTAATCCAACGGCTGAGGGTCATCGTCGACGCGAGACAACTCCGGCGAGAACGAAACCTAGCGCGCCCAGTGAGGGGTACTGGGGGCTCACCGGGTACGGGCGAGGGTCGGCGAGGTGGGCGAACGACGAAGTTGACGACGGCGAACCTTCTGGTACCGGTGGCTTCTCCTGGGGTGGCTCCAATCGCTGGCTCCCTTCTTCTCCCAAGCGGCAGCTCCAGTGAAATTCGGCGAGGTGGTGCTCGCTTGCTCTAAGAATGGTGTGGCACGGTCGGGGGAGGGGAGTGAGATGGTGTGAAGAAATCGTCGGGGGTGGCCTCTATTTACTGTCGGCGAGGGACCGTCGGGGTGCCTGTGAGCTCGTGGGGCGACGTTCTGCGGCTCTTGGCATGGGCAAGGGTAGGGGACGGTCTTTGTGTCTCTGGCGATGCTCAACGACATGGTCGCGAGGCATGGGGCGTGTGGTTTGGTCGAACGGGCGGTGCTCTGCAGTAGGCGGCGTCTTGACGGCGGTGGCTGTATGGCACGGGGCGGCAAACGGGGATGTCTGGCGGTCTCCTGGGTCGGTGGTGATCGTGTATGTACGCGGAGAGGGCGGCGCGCGGTCTGTGGGTGATGATCGAGGGTGGCGCTCTGGCGCACGCTCGGCATGGTCTGGGCGTGTCTTGTGCACGTGGTCCAGGGCTTGGCAACGCCGCTGGGACAGGGCGATGGCGATGGATGGCTGCCTCCCGACATGCCGGGCTAGGATTGCTGCTGCTTCCTAGCTTGTCATCCACAATGGGGTGACATGGGGTGCTCACTGTTCACCATTAATTAAAATGGCAAGCTCATAGGGGTGCTAGTGTTGGGCTAATCTTTCTAGATGATCTACTGAGTTGTGTGTGAGCTAACTAGGGAACAAGTTAGGCTCAAAACACTGCACACTATAGTGTTTGATGTTTGTTTGATTTGTGTCTGCAACCTGTTTGATGAAATGGCCGCATGAAATCAAGTTTTGAATTTTGAAATGAATTTTGGTGGGTTTGCTAGATTGGTGCTGGTGAGTCTGCAGATGCTTGGGTTTTGAAAGTTGAGCTTGTTTGAGTGGGTTTTGAAAAAGTGGGATCTTCCCATATGAAGAAGATTCAATTTTGAATTGTCATTTAAACTATGCATTTGAAAGTTTCTTGATGATCACAAAGTGGATCTTGATACTTTGTTATGAGTACATTCAAGGGGTGCAAAGATCCAGAAAAGTTTCTGTTAGGTTTTGAAATTTTGAGACAGCCAAAGTAGGCATGGGAGTTAAATTGGCCAAAATGACCATTCACTTAATATATTTGTTTTGATTTACTTGTCTTTAGGAAAAGTGTGGGAAATGTTTTAGATGATGTTTATTTCACCTAAGAAACATTTTACAAGCAATGGATCACACAAACAAGGTGGTTTTTAAAGAAATTCAAAATCCATGCATACACATATACATGCATTCATGGGTTTACTTAGAAAAGTTTTTGTTAACCCTAATCTTGATGCTTAGTGTTTTGATGATCTAAGTTTGGTATTTTTGGGGTGTTACAAACCTTCCCCCCTTAAATAAAATCTCGTCCCGAGATTTGAAAAAGGACGAAAAGATTACCTAGGATTTGAAGAGATCTGGAAACTCCGACCTAATGTGATCTTCGCCTTCCCAGGTAGCTTCCTCTTCTGTGTGGTTGCTCCACTGAATCTTGAGAAACTTGATGCTTCGGGTTCTGGTAGTTCGAAAGGCTTCCTCCAATATACGGATGGGTACTTCGGGATAGGTCAGGTCATCATTGATCTCTATGGTCCGGTGATCGATATTCTTGAACACTTCGGTCTTCTCGGGGACTTCGAGACATTTGCGAAGTAACGAGATATTGAACACATTGTGCACAGCTGACATCTCTTCTGGTAGCTCCAGTTGATACGATACTTCTCCTCGACGGTTCAAAATTTTGAAAGGTCCGATATATCTGGGGGCTAACTTTCCTTTAAGTTGGAAACGCTGCATTCCCTTCAATGGCGACACTTTCAGATAAACAAAATCTCCGATGTTGAAGGCGAGGTCTCTACGTCTCTTGTCGGCGTAACTCTTCTGTCGGGATTGGGCTGTCTTGAGGTGCTCACGAATCTTGTGAACCTTCTCTTCTGCTTCTCGTAGGATGTCGGGTCCAAAAATCTGACTCTCTCCTACTTCCGACCAGTTCAAAGGGGTGCGACACTTTCTTCCGTACATGAATTCAAATGGGTCCATTTGCAAACTGGCTTGGTAACTGTTATTGTAGGAAAATTCTGCAAACGGCAGACAGTCTTCCCACTTGGATCCATATTCTAGCACACATGCTCTAATCATATATTCGAGTATTTGGTTTACTCGCTCCGTTTGTCCATCGGTCTGAGGGTGATACGCGGTACTGAAATCTAGGCGGGTTCCTAAACCTTCTTGGACTTTCTTCCAGAATCTCGAGGTAAACTGAGTTCCTCGATCCGATACGATATTCTTGGGGACTCCATGCAAACTAACGATTCTAGCGATGTACAAATCTGCTAGCTTCGAACTATGATAGGTGGTTTTGACGGGCAAGAAATGGGCGACTTTGGACAATATGTCCACTATGACCCAAATAGAGTCATTTCCCCTACTAGAAGTAGGTAGTCCAGTGATAAAGTCCATTCCTACAGAATCCCATTTCCATTCCGGAATTTGCAAAGGTTGCAACAATCCAGCGGGTCTTTGATGTCCTGCCTTGACTTCGACATATATCACACTTGGCGATATAGCTTCCGATTTCTCTCTTCATCTTATGCCACCAAAATTGCTCTTTCAAATCTTGATACATCTTAGTTCCTCCGGGATGGATAGAATAAAGAGTATCATGAGCCTCCTTCAAGATAACTTCTTTTAACTTAGAATCTTCTGGTACACAAAGGCGTCCTTTGTACCGCAAAACTCCTTCGTCGTCCTCGGTGAATCCGGGTACTTTGCCTGTACCGATACGACGCTTGATTCCGTCGATACTAGCATTTCCTTTATGCGCCTCTTTAATCTGACTGATCAAAGTGGGCTGAAGTTCTATGCTAGACAAAAATCCTTCACTTACTAATTCCACTCGAAAATCTTCCATCTCTTTGTGCAAACTTGGTTGCTCCTTCAAAATCATGGAGTTCAAGCGGCACGAAAATTTGCTAAGGGCATCGGCTACCACATTGGCTTTACCAGGGTGATAGTGAATTTCCAGGTCGTAATCCTTGATTAGCTCAATCCATCTTCTCTGCCTCATAGTCAGCTCCTTCTGAGTGAATATATACTTTAGGCTCTTGTGATCCGAATAAATCTCACAACGGTTTCCCATCAGGTAATGTCTCCATGTCTTTAGGGCTAGAACTACGGCTGCGAGTTCGAGGTCATGGGTTGGGTAATTTTGTTCATGTTGCTTCAATTGTCGTGATAAATAAGATATAACTTTGCCTTCTTGCATTAGCACACATCCGAGACTAATCTTGGATGCGTCACAATACACATCGAAGGGCTTCGTGATATCCGACATGATCAAGATTGGGGCTGAAATCAATCTCCTTTTGAGTTCTTGAAAACTCGCTTCACAGTTGTCGGTCCATTCAAACTTCTTGTCCTTCTTCAGCAATTGGGTCATGGGTCGGGCGATACTAGAGAATCCTTCTACGAATTTGCGGTAATATCCCGCCAATCCGAGAAAAGCACGAACTTGGGTTTGAGTGGTTGGGGCTTGCCAATCTTCTACATCTTTCACCTTGGCAGGGTCAACGGCAATTCCTCCTACCGATACAATGTGACCGAGGAATCCTACTTCAGAACCAGAATTCACATTTGCTAAACTTCGCATACAACTGATGCTCTCTAAGGGTTCCAAGAATGGTCCTTAGGTGTAGCTCATGTTCTTCTTCTGATTTGGAATAAATCAGAATGTCATCGATGAAAACAACGACAAACTTATCCAGGAAGTCCATAAAAATCTTATTCATGAGGTTCATGAAATAAGCGGGGGCATTGGTTAATCCAAAAGACATGACTGTATACTCATACAATCCATATCTGGTGGTAAAGGCAGTCTTTGGAATATCCTCTGCACGAATTTTGAGTTGATAATAGCCAGTTCTAAGATCAATCTTAGAAAACACCTGGGCACCGATAAACTGATCAAACAAATCTTCTATCTTAGGCAAGGGGTACTTGTCCTTGATGGTGACATCATTCAACTTCCGATAATCCGTACACAAATGGTTACCTCCATCCTTCTTATCCACAAACAAGACAGGTGACCTCCATGGGGACGCACTCGGTTGAATCAATCCGATTTCTAACATGGAATCCAGTTGCTTCTTCAGTTCTTCTAGTTCTGACGGGTTCATACTATAGGGTCTCTGGGCTATGGGTCCTGTTCTGGGGATTAGTTCGATGATAAACTCGATATCCCGATCTGGGGCATACCGCAAAACATCTGAAATACATCGGGTATTCGCAGACTATCCGAACTTGGTCAATGGTAGGTTGGGCTATACTCTTGTTACACTTGAATTGGCGAGTAAGGTTTGATATATGCTCGTGATATTCCGGTATCTTGGTCATGGTAATGGCTTTCTTGGCACAGTCAATCAATCCTTTATGTTTGGACATCCAATCCATTCCTAGTACTACTTCCAAACCTTTTGTTCTGAGTACTATTAGATTAGCATGAAAATCTATGCCATGGATTCGGATAGGGACGGCCTTGCAAATTTGCCTAGCCTTGGTGGTTGATCCGGGAATTTGTACAATCATCACATGCTTCAATTTGGTTGGTTGAATTTTACTAGTGCAAGCAAATTCTTGGTGACAAATGAATGCGATTCACGAATCAAACAACACTCTTGCAAGTCTTGAATTAACAGAAAACATACCCAAGACGACGTCTGCGCTTCTAAGCTTCTTGACATGCATGAGAAAAGACGGCCATTGCGGTTGAGTGAATTCCTGGGCAAATCTTCTCCCTGGCTGGACACGGCCTTTCTTTGCTGGGACATTGGTATTAGGGCTGTAGCATTCTTCTTGTTGGGGCACTCGTTGGAATAGTGGCCTTTATTTCCACATCATAACAGGTCACTTGTGACTTGTCCTTGGTATGACAGCACATCATTGCTTCGATCCTCGGGGCGGTGTTGGGGTTGGCGGTAGCATTGTTGTTGAACTTGGGTGGGGCACGGTGAAATTGCTAGAGTTGCCGGGTTGTTGTGATTTCCTCGGGTCTAGGGTTTCCACGGTTGGGATAGGTCGGACGGGTCATAGAAGTCTGTTGGTTCTTGGGGCAAATCCACGGAGATGGGTTGGGCGATACTTTGGGGTCCGATGGGTTCTGGTTGATGCATCATGCGACGCTTGCGGTTCTCATTGGCCTGGTTGATCTTTCCTTCCATCCGGATAGCGAGTCGACAAGGGCTTCAATATCAACAAAGGGATATTGACTAACACCGCTCGCATCTCGTCATGCAGACCATTCAGGAATCTTTCTTTCTTCTTGGCTTTGGTGTCTATCTCGTCCGGGGCATACCTAGCTAATGACAAAAATTTGTCACGGTATTCCACTACAGTCATCCTTCCTTGCTTCAACTCCCTGAACTCGTCTCTCATTCTCTTGATCAAACCTGGTGGCACATGGGTTCTGCTAAACTTGACCTTGAATTCCTCCCAGGTCATCATTTGGCCTCCGGTCATTGCACGAACACTGTTCCACCATGCCCTGGCATCTCCGGCTAGATAATGGGTGGCGAACAAGACTTTCTCGTTGGCTTCTACTCCAGCTACTTCTAGGTTATTTTCCATGGTTTGCAGCCAATCATCGGCGTCTAGGGGTTCTTCTGACTTTGTGAAAACGGGTGGGTTGGTATTCTGGAAATTCTTGAGCTTAGATTTGTGGTTGTCCTGATTTCCATGGCCTTGGTTGTTGTGGGCTAGCTGGGATATCTGTTGCAGAGTAGCTAGGTTGGCTTGATGTTCCGCTCTTTCAGCTTCACGGTCAGAAGTCAACATTTGCAGGATCTGCAACATCGGGTCCGGGGCTGAACCACTTCCTCCACGTGGCATCTGAAGATTGATATAGATCATGAGAAAAGAGGGAAATTTCTAAGGTTTTGGGTCTTTCAGAAGTTTTTTAGAGTTTGACTCAGGTTTTTCTAGCAACTTGCTTTTTCATTCATTCACTCATATCACACAGTACAACACACACCACAACAAAGAAAAACAGATGGTTTTAAGAACCATTCTGGAATCTACGATACAGTGGGACCGACTACTACTCACTACGCTAGTGCTCAGTGCTACTACTGCTCGGAGTCTGTGGCTTCATCATCTTCCACATCATCGATGAAGGCGAAATCATCCTCATCGGTGAAGAATTCCATGGCCTGATCCGCCAGAAAATCATCGTCATCGCTGAGATAGGAGTAAGGGTCTCCACGAAGATCCTCTCCGGCATTCTCCCTTTCCTCTAACTGCATGTCTCTCTCGTGGATGATCTCTTCCAGATATGAGATGCGATGGTGAAGACGGGCAATAATGCGCTCCTTCTTGTCGAGCTGACGGCAGCGAGACTTGCGATCCTTTGCTAGCATGGCGATGGTCTGATCCTTCGTCTTGATGATGGCAGACTTGTGGTTGCAATAGTCACGGCAGTTGTCCAGTTCCTGCTAACGATCATACATCATGAAGCTAAGGTGGTCCAATTGAGTCTTCAGCTCGGGGTGGTATGGGGCTTCCAGGGATTGGCCATTTGCATCACGCCTTGGGCAAAACTCAAAGCGAGTACCCTTGATCTGATTGATGCTCTGCCCACACAGACGGGAAAGAGCTTCCTGCATTGCTCTAGCAAGTCCATCGAGCCAGTTGTTTTCCCTCAAGGTAAACTGAATTCCCTCCGCAGTGGGAGGTTCAATATTTCCTCGGAGACTTGCAACAATTAGCCACTGCAGATCTTCTCCCCCTTGATCATTGAGCTGAGCTCCGAAGAACTCGGGATGCGGATGCTCCAGAAGTTCGAAGTGATCCGGATCCCTCTCAAAGATAAGGTCTCCTCCATTCCCGAGTTGGTAAAACTTGCTGTACTTCACGTCCATCTATAAAAATAGAGGATGAGTAGATTAGCAGAGTGATCAAGTGTGTCAAAATTTTATCTATTTTGCAAGAATTTTTGAGGAACATGAAGTTTTATTAAAGAATTAAGGAGATAAGAATGAGAATAAGTTTTCGTAAATATTTTTGTTCTTTGATTTTGAAACTAAGTTTTTTGTTCAACGTCCAATCTAACTAGGGTCTCCTATGGTCAGGATGGCTCTGATACCAACTTGTCAACACCCAGATTTTTCAATCCTAGATGCCTGTTATGCCATACATCGCAATCCCAGGATTACCATTTTTGCGATACATAACAGAATTGGATACCATAGTACTTCATCCATTACAAACGATACAAAGTTCTTACACAAATAGGGATCTCATGATCCAGTTCTTAATACAACATCAAGCAGCGGAATACCTAATAATAACGGTAGTGTAGGCGAAGCTCCATCTTCGGGGTCACAGGCAATGCTGACGATGGGAGATGATCCTAGTTGTCGTAACCTTCCTGGGGTCCCTCCTCCAGGTACTCCTCTTCATAGTCTGGCCATGGGAATAGCCAGGGAAAAAGTCATGAGTACTCTGTAAGTACTCGCAACTAATACTAACAAGTAAAGGGGGTTTTTGGATAATAGGACACTAGGCTCTAGGGTTGTTTTGCAAAAGCCAGATTTATCTCTACTAAGCTCGAAAGCTAGTCACAATTTTATAAATCCTAAGCGGGAACTTGTATTTCATATCACAGCTCTGTGTGGTCAAGTCAAAGTCTCAATTCATTTCACAAGTCACTTTTGAAAAGTCTGACGGGGGAACAGTATGGCCACTCCAACTGTCCATAACCGCGGACGCGGCTATTCGAATAGTTTGACACTCTGCAGAGATTGTACACTTTCACCACAACATTCGATACATCCGTCAGGAACAAATCCTGAATTCACCATACTCAGTATGCGGATAATCAATCCTAACCTTTCAATTACACTCGCTAGTATAAGCACCTCTCCTGTGAGTTTGGCCTCCCAACCATGACCACTGTCATCTTGGGTCTTGCATGTGGACAATCTTCACAGGTAGCCTCGGCTCGGACCTTGGCCGTGAGGGAACTAATACTAAGGTATATAAGTTTCGATCAAGCCCTACCCAATATTCGGGTATTGTGGTTGTACGCTAAAATTGGAATGGTATCGCATCCAGACAACCATCAATTTTATAAAGGGCTAAGGCTCATGCCTCAACATTTTCATCACCAAAATCATCAAGTGTTTGGAAACACATGTCCAAAACATTTCAATAGAATGATCCATCATTCCAAGGTTTTCATAACCATTTTTCCATCAAGTATTCCCATCTAAAGTTGATCAAGTTTTATGCTTAGCACTAGCATCTACAGGTGGGGGTGGTACTAATGGAGTTTCACTAAATCCAACCTTATATCTTATGCTGATATCAAGGTTTCTAGCTTAGGCCAAATTTTATGCTCTTTATGCAACCTTTAGCACAACTGTCTAGTATCTACCAAACTCTTAGGTAGACTCTAAGTAATCTTTGATAAAGAAATAAAGTAAGATGCTTGCACATAAAACTAGGATTGTTTTTTAACAAGCAAGTAGGGTCACAAGTATGGGTTTGTGGCATCAGTAAGGTATCTTGCAAGTGTTAGCTTGCATAGGTCAACTTGATTAGTAAGGCTTGCATCCATGTCAATATAAGCTTGCATTAGGATTGCTAAATAGAGTGTCTTGCAATTTTTAGCTTGCATTGGTATAGTATCAGCTTGCCTTGTGCAGAGCAGTGGTTGAAGTTCTCCTCGGCTTCCTCTTCGTAGTATCCTCCTTCCTCCTCGTATCCTTGGTCGGTACTAGCGTCTATGAATAAATACGAGGTACACAATCACCAAAAAATACTTAACTAATTGCAATCATTGCACACAAGAGTCCTATAGATGATCTATCATCATCTCTAACATTACAAGGTTAAAGCTTGGTTTAAGTTTCTTTTATTTTTAGAAAAGTAATTTCTACTCATTGAAGAACTACTTAAGGTTTAATATTCTCCAAACTAAACATGGGATCATGTTGACACATGTCATCACCACATATTGTAGTCCATGGGAATGTGATTTAAAGTGGTGTCACAATTTAATAAGGTTTTACCCTTTTATTTTAATTAATTAAGGTGGCTAGAAATGCTTATGAAGCATTCTTTTATTACTTGAACAATATTTCTGCATGTAAACCTATATATATATTTATATATTCTGAAAGGTATGGTTAAATGTGATTTTTGAGAGTTGGAATCAACTCAAAAGCTTTTATGGTTTAAATTTAAAAAATGTTTGAATGCAGAAAATCTTCTCCTTTGTTATTTTTTCTATGGGTGATCTACAGATCCAAATTACTTGAATCCAACGGGCTTGGATTAAGCCTTCACAGACCTTTCCAACAAAATTGGTTTCATCCAATTTGGTGCACTGGATCGATCTGGGTTGATTTTTGAAGTTGGGTGCTGAAGTGTTTTTGAATTGAAATAGAAAAGTTTTAATTTGAATTGTTGGGCTGCGCGGAAAATTCTAACGGGCCGGCCTAAGCGCTTGATGCTCCATGGCTGCTTAAGTGGGTGTCCCCACTCGTCAGTGACACGGGGCTAGGCGAAGCGGTATGGGGCAATGTGGATCGTTCGATCTAGTTCTAATCCAACGGCTGAGGGTCATCGTCGACGCGAGACAACTCCGGCGAGAACGCAACCTAGCGCCGGTGAGGGTCTTTGGGGCTCACCGAGTGCAGGCGAAGGTCGGCAAGGCGAAGTCGACGGCGAACCTCCCTACCGTGGTTTCTCTGGGGCTCCCTTCTTCTCCCAGCGGCGAGCTCAGTGAAATTCGGCAGGTGGTGCTCTTGCTCTAAGAATGGTGTGGCACGGTGGGGAGAGGAGTGAGATGGTGTGAAGAAATCGTGCGGGGTGGCCTCTATTTATAGTCGGCGAGGGACCGTGGGCGCAGGTGAGCTCGTCGGCGGCGTTACTGTGACTCTTGGCATGGGCAAGGGTAGGGGACGATGCTGTGTCTCCTGGCGATGCTCAACGACATGGTCGCGAGGCATGGGGCGGTGTGGTTTGGTCTAGAATGGGCGGTGCTCTGCGCGGCAGAGGCAGCGTCTTCGACGGCGGGCGGTGGCTGTATGGCACGGGGCGGCAAACGGGGATGTCTGGCGGTCTCCTGGGTCGGTGGTGATCGTGTATGCACGCGGAGAGGGTGGCGCGTGGTCTGTGGGTGATGTTCGAGGGTGGCGCTCTGGCGCACGCTCGGCATGGTCTGGGCGTGTCTTGTGCACGTGGTCGAGGCTTAGCCTTCGCGGTGGCAGACGATGGCGATGGACGGTGGGCTGCCTCCCAGACATGCTGGCTAGGATTGCTGCTGCTCCTAGCTTGCTGTCCACAATGGGGTGACATGGGGGTGCTCGGCTGTTCACCATTAATTAAAATGGCAAGCTCATAGGGGTGCTAGTGTTGGGCTAATCTTTCTAGATGATCTACTGAGTTGTGTGTGAGCTAACTAGGGAACAAGTTAGGCTCAAAACACTGCACACTATAGTGTTTGATGTTTGTTTGATTTGTGTCTGCAACCTGTTTGATGAAATGGCCGCATGAAATCAAGTTTTGAATTTTGAAATGAATTTTGGTGGGTTTGCTAGATTAGTGCTGGTGAGTCTGCAGATGCTTGGGTTTTGAAAGTTGAGCTTATTTGAGTGGGTTTTGAAAAAGTGGGATCTTCCCATATGAAGAAGATTCAATTTTGAATTGTCATTTAAACTATGCATTTGAAAGTTTCTGGATGATCACAAAGTGGGCCTTGATACTTTGTTATGAGTACATTCAAGGGGTGCAAAGATCCAGAAAAGTTTCTGTTAGGTTTTGAAAGTTTGAGACAGCCAAAGTAGGCATGGGAGTTAAATTGGCCAAAATGACCATTCACTTAATATATTTGTTTTGATTTACTTGTCTTTAGGAAAAGTGTGGGAAATGTTTTAGATGATGTTTATTTCACCTAAGAAACATTTTACAAGCAATGGATCACACAAACAAGGTGGTTTTTAAAGAAATTCAAAATCCATGCATACACATATACATGCATTCATGGGTTTACTTAGAAAAGTTTTTGTTAACCCTAATCTTGATGCTTAGTGTTTTGATGATCTAAGTTTGGTATTTTTGGGGTGTTACACCTCGCCTTCCAACTCATGCTATCGTGATTGTCTGTGTCTTGAAACTCTTATGACCCTCGTCATTCACCTACTCATGGCTTGTAGCTTCGCCTTCGACGTCGTCTGAGCACCCCTGACGCTGATGCGAACTTCGGCGAGCGATTTAGGCCGACCCCGTGCGCCCCTTCGCCACCCACGAACATGTTGAGCATCATCACGTCGCTGCGCATCTGGTAATGCTCTGCATCTTCTTCCTTGCTTCCTATTTTCGCCGGACCGTCGCTTACAAAGCCGCCGCCGCCGCTCACTGTCGCCAGCTCCGCCAGAACTTGGTCGTTGCGCTTTGGTCCGTTAGATCCAGATCATAAGGTGTGGAATAGATGTCTTAACCAAAGCGGTATCTTTTGATCTTAGCTGCACAGATCCAATTAAATCCTACGGCCCGGGTAACGCGATCCTGCCGAAGTGGTTCCAGCCAATGAGAACATGACGCGTGGCCAGTTCTGTCTGTTTAAAGTTCCAGAAATGAATTTGAATGTTTAAACTTGTAAAATCTATAACTTTTGATCTGCTTGGCCAAAATTGAAAATTTTATATCAATGGAATCGGGAAAATGTAAAATTTGCAACTATTGCCTTAGTTTAGTATTTTTCTTCGGAAATTTAGTTGTTTTTGTAGAAACATTAATAAGGCTATTTTGGTTATAAAAATTGTTTTAAAAATGATTTTTGAGTAAATCCTTTTGCAAATGGATTTTATTTGAACCCTCTGACCACAAACACTAATATTTGAGTTTGAAAATATATTTGGTTAACACTAGGAATTATTCCTTTGAATAAAATCATTTCTAGCAAAACAAAAATGATTTAAAAGGGCTATTTTCACTAACTTGTTTTCAAATGTTTTGCCACTTTTATAAATGACCAGTAGGTGTTTTGAAATGTTTAGAACCTTGTTAGAAACCACTTATCCAATAAAATAATCGTTTGCATGCTTGCATGCATTGTTTTGTTTTCATCATTTTATGTGGTGAATTGTTTGAATGCTAGTTTTGAATGTGCGTTTGCTTGATTGAATTGTAGTGAACTTTGAGGAGTGTGACAATTGCAAGATCAAGGAGTGTACCTAGTTTCTCTACCAAAAAGGCAAGTGATACTTTCTCATCAAAAGTCCTATCTTTTCAATATCGCATTAGTGATATGTTTGTAGTATGCATGATAGGACTATCTTTTATATAAAGCTATGCTATAGTAGATCCTATAGAATATATCTTGGTAGGGTTCTTCCTTAGTCAAGATACAAGTTTTGCTAGTATACTTAGCCTAGCTAAACGATTTCAAGGGTGGAATATTCATGCTATGATATTATGCAAAGTCAATGACTATGTTTTTGATTAATAAAACAACTAAGTGAATGAAACACCTGGGTGGAATGGTAATTGCTTGGATGGATTTGTGTTGAGTACAAGGCCCATTTCTATGGTTCACCTTGTGTCTCACACTTGTGGATTGCCACCCAGGAACAAAGAGATTTGAGATGTTTTGTGTTGAGAAGCTTCTAGTGCAGCCACATGGCAATATGGGCTCTGCCTTGATCATATAGGTTGCAATAAATTATCCAGATGGACAGAAGGTGGTAGTGATGATAGGATGGAACGCGTCCATTTGGTCTAAGGGAAGGCTTCTGAAAGATCTCATATCGATGCATGTCGAGTCTTGTGGGGAAAGTGTAGGGTTCGCAGCATAGAAAACAAAAATTTTCCTACGATGGGAACTATGTACCAAGATCTATCTACTAGATACAAACAACGGGAGGATGTATATCCGTAGAGAACATACCCTTGAAGACCGACAAAGCTTAACGAGTTCAACTCGTGGTTGATGTAGACGATCTCTTGCCGATCTCAAGATCGAGAGGAAGCAGCGCATCTGTGCTCGCACACACGTACAAGACACCGGGCAACCTCCGCCTCCTCGCTCCAGCGATGCAGCGTAAGCACAACCCTTTCTTGCCGAATAGCCACCGGGAACATGTATCTCGCTAGTCCGAGACCATGGGGGATAAATTCTAGAGGGGGAGAGAGATCCTTCACGAGGAGGTGTGAGAGACAAGTGAGAGGAGGGGCTCCTTTTATAGGAGGAGGGGGGCACCCAAGGGGGTGGCCGCCGGCCATGGGGGTTGCCCCCTCCCCTCCTTCATTCATTTGGGTGGACACTCCACTCACAAAATGTCCCTTCAATTTTCTCCACTCAAAAGTCCACTCAAATTCCCATTAAATTTCCACCAAATTTAATGCAAACTCTCATTAAATAAAACTCTTTTATTTTTATTCAGAATTTTGTCAATTACTTTAATGACAAACATTCACAAATAACCCCTTGCTAGACTTCCATTCCACATGCATAACCACTTTATGCAATTTCACCCGAAAACCTGTTTCGGTATCTAGTGAAATAAATTCCTGCGCTTGTTTATTCTTTCAGCATGAAACATTTGCTCCAACTGGATGACAGTGTCCCTTAAGTGTGTCACCCTACGGTTCGCGAATAATGCGGACATGATCGAGACCCTTCTCCGATCAATAATCAGTAGCGGGACCTGGAGATCCATACTGACTCCCACACATTCAACGATGATTTTTCCTGTGATCGTCGGAACCTTGTACGCTTGTATCTTAATCCCTTTGTTTCACGATATATTACATGTCCGAGATTCGATCATCGGTACCTCCATACCTAGTTTGATCTCGTTACTGACATGCACTCTTTTCTCGTTCCCGTGATATAACATTCTAGTGATCAAATCACTTGCTTGCAAGCTAACCAATGTGATATCACCGAGAGGTCCCAGAGCATATCTATCCGTCATCAGGATGAACAAATTCCACTCTTGATCCATGATTCTCAACATAACACTTTAGTAGCTTTGAAGCCATCTTTACAATCACCCAGTTACGGAGTGATGTTTGATGTTAACAAGAAACTCTTTCGGTGTTAGTGATTGGCATGATGTCATGGTCTAAGGATTAGGACTACTTCGTAGTTTGTTTATAGCAATATAAACTCAATGACTTTGATCGTAATGCTATACTTCGGATGAATGTTCATCACACCATTACACTAATGTTGTGATCTCGTTATTAACAACATCCAATGTCTATGATCAGGAAACCGTGATCATCTTGTTAATCAACGAACCAGTTTATGAGAGAGGCATAACTAGGAACTTTCTGTTTGTTTATTAAACACACATGTATTAACATTTATGTATTAATACAATTATAGCATGCAAAATAAACATCTATCATATACTTGGAATACACATAATAAACATTTTATTATTGCCTCTCAGGGCATATTCCCTTCAGTCTCCCACTTGCACTAGAGACAATAATCTAGTTACATTGTGATGTATCTAAAACCCATGGAGTTCTGGTGTAGATCATGTTTTGCTCTAGGGAGAGTTTTAGTCAAAGGATCTGCTACATTGAGATCCGTATGTACTTTACAAATCTTTATATCTCCATCCTTGACATGCTCGCGGATGGAGTGAAACCGGCGCTTAATATGCTTGGAATGCTTGTGAGACCTTGGCTCTTTGGCATTGGAAATGGCACCATTGTTGTCACAATAGATCACCATTGGGTCCAACGCGTTTGCAACCACACCTAGTTCGGATATGAACTCCTTCATCCAAATCGCTTCTGGCGCTCAAGCAAGAACATATTCGGCCTCCGTTGTTGATCCCGCCACCACAGGTTGTTTGGAGCTCCTCCAACTAACCGCTCCGCCATTCATGAGAAATACGTATCCGGATGAGACTTAGAGTCATCCGGATCGGTGTCAAAGCTAGCGTCAACATAACACTTAGCGACGAGCTCTTCTTCACCTCCGTATACAAGAAACATATCCTTAGTTCTTCGCAAGTACTTAAGGATATTCTTGACCGCTTTCCAGTGTTCTGAACCTGGATCCGATTGGTACCTACTAGTCAAACTAATAGCATGTGCCACATCCGGTCTTGTACATAGCATGGCGTACATTATAGAGCCTATGGCTGAAGCATAGGGGACCTTGTCCATTATCTCTCTTTCTTCCGCCGATGCCGGACTTTGAGTCTTACTCAATGTCGTGCCTTGTGTCATAGGTAAGAACCCCTTCTTACTATCTTCCATTTTAAACTTCTTTAAAATCTTATAGAGGTATGTACTTTGCGATAGCCCTATTAGGCGCCTAGATCTATCTCTATAGATCTTTATGCCTAATATGTATGACGCTTCACCTAGGTCCTTCATTGAAAATTTGCTGTTTAGATAACTTTTAACACTGTTTAAAAGATCTATATCATTTCCGATCAATAATATGTCTTCCACATATAATATCAGAAATGCCACATTGCTCCCACTCACTTTCTTGTAAATACAAGCTTCTCCATAAGTTTTGACAAATCCAAACTCTTTGATCACCTCATCAAAGTGGAGATTCCAACTTCGTGATGCTTGCTTCAATCCATAGATGGATCGCTAAAGCTTGCACACCTTGTTAGCATCCTTAGGATCGACAAAACCCTTTGGTTGTATCATATACAACTCTTCTTCAATATTACCATTGAGAAACGGTTTTGACATCCATCGCCATATCTCATAATCGAAATATGCAGCAATTGCTAACATAATCCTAATTGACTTTAGCATCGCTACGGGAGAATGTCTCATCGTAGTCAACTCCTTGAATTTGTCGAAACCCCTTTGCGACAAGTCGAGCTTTATAGACGGTTACATTACCATCGACATCGTTTTCCTTTTGAAAATCCATTTGTTCTCCACGGCCTTTCGGTCGTGAGGTAAGTCCACCAAGTTCCAAACTTGATTTTCATACATGGATTCCATCTCGGATTTCATGGCTTCTAACCATTTGTTGGAATCCGGGCTCATCATCGCTTCTTCATACGTTGCAGGGTCATCGTTTTCATCAACCATGAAATTCATGACAGGATTTCCGTACAGCTCGGGAGCTGCACGCGTCCTGCTTGACCTGCGAGGTTCGGTAGTACTCTCTTTCGGAGTTTCATGATCATTATCATTAGTTCCCTCTTCAACAGGTGGAGCCAACTCCAGAACAACTTCCGGCGCTGCGCTACTCGCCATACTTTGAAGAGAAGGTTCAATAACCTCTTCGAGTTCTACCTTCCGACTACTCACACCTTTTGCGAGAAACTCTTTCTCTAGAAAGGATCCATTCTTGGCAACAAAAACCTTACCCTCGGATCTGTGATAGAAGGAATAAACAATAGTTTCCTTAGGGTATCCAATGAAGACGCATTTTTCTGCTTTGGGTTCGAGTTTATCCGGTTGAAGTTTCTTCACATAAACATCGCATCCCCAAACTTTAAGAAATGACAGCTTAGGTTTGTTTCCAAACCACAATTCATACGGTGTCTTTTCAACGGATTTAGATGGTGCCCGATTTAAAGTGAATGCAGCAGTTTCTAGTGCATAGCCCCAAAATGACAATGGTAAGTCCGTCAGAGACATCATAGATCGAACCATATCTAATAAAGTACGATTACGACGTTCTGACACACCATTTCACTGTGGTGTTCCGGCAGGTGTGAGTTGTGAAACAATTCCACACTCTTTCATGTGAGTGCTAAACTCGTAACTTAGATACTCACCTCCACGGTCGGACCGTAGAAATTTGATCTTTCTATTACGATGATTTTCCACTTCATTCTGAAATTCCTTGAACTTTTCAAAGGTTTCAGACTTGTGTTTCATCAAGTAGATATAACCGTATCTACTCAAATCATCCATGAAAGTAACAAAATAACGATATCCACCTCGCGCCGACACACTCATTGGACCACATACATCAGAATGTATGATTTCCAATAAATCTGTCGCTCGTTCCATTGAACCGGAAAACGGCGTTCTAGTAATCTTGCCCATAAGGCATGGCTCACATGTATCAAATGATTCATAATCAAGTGATTCCAAAAGTCCATCGAATGGAGCTTCTTCATCGTTTAACGCCAGACCTAGACGGCGATTACCACATATGCAGATATATCATCATTTAGTTTAATCCTTTTAGCATCAACATTATGAATATGTGTAACATTATTATCGAGATCCAAAAGAAATAAACCATTCATCATCGGTGCATGACCATAAAAGATTTCATTCATATAAATGGAACAACCATTGTTCTCGGATTTAAATGAATAACCACTTCGCATCAAACACGATCCAGATACAATGTTCATGCTCAGTGCAGGCACCAGATAACAATTATTCAAGTTTATAACTAATCCCGAGGGAAAGTGGAGAGGCAGCGTTCCGACGGCGATCACATCAACGCTTGATCCATTGCTGACACGCATCTTGACCTCACCCCTTGCTAGCGGTCGCTTGTTCTGCAGCCCCTGATTTGAGTTACAAATATTAGCAACTGAACCGGTATCAAATACCCAGGTGCTACTGCGAGCACTAGTCAAGTACACATCAATAACATGTATATCATATATACCTTTGTTTACCTTGCCGGCTTTCTTGTCTGTCAAATACTTGGGGCAGTTGCGCTTCCAGTGGCCGTCCCCTTACAATAGTAGCACTCGGTATCAGACTTAGGTCCAACTCGGGGTTTCTTTTCAGGCACGGCAACAGGCTTGCCGCCCTTACTTCCCTTCCGTTTTCCCTTCTTGTCTTTCTTGAAACCAGTGTTCCTATTGATCATCAACACTTGATGTTCCTTTTTGATCTCCACTTCTGCAGTTTTAAGCATTGTGAGCTCGGGAGAGACTTCTTCATGTCTTGCATATTATAGTTCATCACGAAGCTCTTATAGCTAGGTGGCGTAGACCGAGAACACAATGGATGCCTAAGTCAATGGGAATCGATATTCCCAAGGACACAAGCTTATCGGTAACCCGACATCTTGAGTACATGCTCACTAATGGAGTGTGCTCTTCCATCATGCAACTAAAGAACTTTTACGAGCGTTGTACCTCTCTGTGACATGTGTGTCGAAAATCATTTTCAACTCACCCATTGTATCAAAAGCATTGCCATTTTAAACGCTTTTGAAGTTCGGCTCTAGCCCATACAATATGCCGCAATGAACTAAGTTGTGGTCCTCCCGGAGTCGATAGACATTCTTCTCCTCGTCAGGGGCATCCTCTAAAGGTTGGGGGCCTAACGGCGCTTCTAGCAATATTGCTTTTGTGCAGCAGAGAGGAGAATCCTCAAATTCATGGCCCATTCGGTAAATTTGCTACCGTTCGTTGCAAGTTTCTCTTTCTCCATGAACACATTGAAATTAAAAGCAGGTGGTGCCATCTACAACAGAATTTGTAAAGTTTAGACTAAGTGTATGATAGATTGAGTTCAACTAATCCATATTACGAATGAACTCCCACTCAAAACGACATCCCTCGTGCCTTTTTGGTGATTACATGAACCAAATCCACTACACCAAGTCCGATCATCACGTGAGTCGGTGTAGCTTCAAAGGCGAGCATCAAATGGGCACATATCTACTATATGACTCATGCTTAACCTTTCGGTCTGTGTTCCGAGGCCATGTCTATACATGCTAGGCTCGCCAAGTTAGAACCTTAGTATTCGTGTGTGTAACTGTTTTACACCCGAAATATGGTCGTGGATCCAAGAACACCCGATCATCACGTGATGTCTTGGAGCGACGAAAACATAATCGGTGCATACTAAAGGAAGAACACATTCTTATCTTGATATTTAAAAGAGGGATCATCTTATTATGCTAACAAAGCGCTAAACAAGCAATATAAGATGCTATCAAACATCACATGTTTATTAGTGAAATGATATGGTTCCCGCATATGATCTCTATCATGTGCACCGTGGTATGATCACTAACATACCTATATGTGTGAGTCCAAGGTCTATGGAGATTACACGTTATGTATGTTGTAAGAGTATCATCTCATACTTCTACTTACAACATCACCATATCATAACACTATCCCAGCAACAATCTAAACTAGACGCCTCTAATTTATCCATTGCAAGTTTTACGTGGCTTAGGGCTTTCGAGATAGAACCGTTCTTACCTACGAACATGAACCACAACGAGGATAACCAAATTGTTGACAACTCGTTGCAAAATAGATATTGACTATAGTAGGAGAGACAGACACCCGCTAGCCACTTATGCAAACTAGTTGCATGTCAAGCGTGGAACAGGTCTCATGTGCGAGGACATGTAAAGTTTGTCCGGGCCGCTTCATCCCACTATGCCACCAATATCCAAAATTACAACAAAGGAGCAACAACATGATCATCATCGCCCACATACTCATATGTGTACTACCTGTAAAGTATCTACGCATAGATCCGTGATGATACCCTTTGTAGGGTTCGCAGCATAGAAAACAAAAACTTTCCTATGATGGGAACTATGTACCAAGATCTATATACTAGATACAAACAACGGGCGGATGTATATCCGTAGAGAACATACCCTTGAAGACCGACAAAGCTTAACGAGTTCAACTCGTGGTTGATGTATACGATCTCTTGCAGATCTCAAGATCGAGAGGAAGTCCTAGCGCCGCAAAGCAGCAGCGCATCCGTGCTCGCACACACGTACAATACACTGAGCAACCTCCGCCTCCTCGCTCCAGCGATGCAGCGGAAGCACAACCCTTTCTTGCCGAATAGCCACCGGGAACATGTATCTCGCTAGTCCGAGACCATGGGGGATAAATTCTGAAGGGAATATGCCCTGAGAGGCAATAATAAAGTGTTTATCATGTGTATTCCAAGTATAAGATAGATGTTTATTTTGCATGCTATAATTGTATTAATACAGAAACGTTAATACATGTGTGTTTAATAAACAAACAGAAAGTTCCTAGTTATGCCTCTCTCATAAACTAGCTCGTTGATTAACAAGATGATCAAGGTTTCCTGATCATGGACATTGGATGTTGTTAATAACGGGATCACAACATTAGTGTAATGGTGTGATGAACATTCATCCGAAGTATAGCATTACGATCAAAGTCATTGAGTTTATATTGCTATAACAACTTACGAAGTGATCCTAATCCTTAGACCATGAGATCATGTCAATCACTAACACCGGAAGAGTTTCTTGATAACATCAAACGTCACACCGTAAGGGTGATTATAAAGATGGATTCAGAACTAATAAAGTGTTATGTTGAGGCTCATGGATCAAGAGGGGAATTTGTTCATCCCGATGATGGATAGATATACGCTGGGCCCTCTCGGTGATATCACATTGATTAGCTGGCAAGCAAGTGATTTGATCACTAGAATGTTATATCACGAACGAGAAAAGAGTGCATGTCGGTAACAAGATCAAACTAGGTATGGAGATACCGATGATCGAATCTCGGACATGTAATATATCGTGAAACAAAGGGATTAAGATACTAGCGTAAAAGGTTCCGACGATCACAAGAAAGTCATCGTTGAATGTGTGGGAGTCAGTATGGGTCTCGGATCCCGCTCGATTATTGATCCGAGAGGTCTCGATCATGTCCGCATTATTCACGAACCGTAGGGTGACACACTTAAGAGACACCGACATCCAATTGGAGCAAATGTTTCATGCCGAAAGAATGAACAAGCGCAGGAATTTATTTCACTAGATACCGAAACAGGTTTTCGGGTGAAATTGCATAAAGTGGTTATGCATGTGAAATAGAATTCTAGCAAGGGGTTATTTGTGAATTTTTGTCATTAAAGTAATTGACAAAATTCTGAATAAAATAAAAGAGTTTTATTTAATGAGAGTTTGCATTAAATTTGGTGGAAATTTAATGGGAATTTGAGTGGACTTTTGAGTGGAGGGATTTTAAAGGGCATTTTGTGAGTGGAGTGTCCACCCACATGAATGAAGGAGGGGAGGGGGCAACCCCCATGGCCGGCGGCCACCCCCTTGGGTGCCCCCCTCCTCCTATAAAAGGATCCCCCCTCCTCACTTGTCTCACACACCTCCTCGTGAAGGATCTCTCTCCCCCTCTAGAATTTATCCCCAATGGTCTCGGACTAGCGAGATACATGTTCCCGGTGGCAATTCGGCAAGAAAGAGTTGTGCTTCCGCTGCATCGCTGGAGCGAGGAGGCGGAGGTTGCTCGGTGCTTCGAACGTGTGTGCGAGCACGGATGCGCTGCTGATTTGCGACGCTAGGACTTCCTCTCGATCTTGAGATCTCAAGAGATCGTCTACATCAACCACGAGTTGAACTCGTTAATCTTTGTCGGTCTTCAAGGGTATGTTCTCTACGGATATACATCCGCCCGTTGTTTGTATCTAGTAGATAGATCTTGGTATATAGTTCACATCGTAGGAATTTTTTTGTTTTCTATGCTGCGAACCCTACAAATTCTAGAGGGGGAGAGAGATCCTTCACGAGGAGGTGTGAGAGACAAGTGAGAGGAGGGGCTCCTTTTATAGGAGGAGGGGGGCACCCAAGGGGGTGGACGCCGGCCATGGGGGATGCCCCCTCCCCTCCTTCATTCATGTGGGTGGACACTCCACTCACAAAATGTCCCTTCAATTTTCTCCACTCAAAAGTCCACTCAAATTCCCATTAAATTTCCACCAAATTTAATGCAAACTCTCATTAAATAAAACTCTTTTATTTTTATTCAGAGTTTTGTCAATTACTTTAATGACAAACATTCACAAATAACCCCTTGCTAGAATTCCATTTCACATGCATAACCACTTTATGCAATTTCACCCGAAAACCTGTTTCAGTATCTAGTGAAATAAATTCCTGCGCTTGTTTATTCTTTCGGCATGAAACATTTTCTCCAACTGGATGCCAGTGTCCCTTAAGTGTGTCACCCTACGGTTCGTGAATAATGCGGACATGATCGAGACCCTTCTCCGATCAATAATCAGTAGCGGGACCTGGAGATCCATACTGACTCCCACACATTCAACGATGACTTTTCCTATGATCGTCGGAATATTTTATGCTTGTATCTTAATCCCTTTGTTTCACGATATATTACATGTCCGAGATTCGATCATCGGTATCTCCATACCTAGTTTGATCTCGGTACTGACATGCACTCTTTTCTCGTTCCCGTGATATAACATTCTAGTGATCAAATCACTTGCTTGCAAGCTAACCAATGTGATATCACCGAGAGGGCCCAGAGCATATCTATCCGTCATCGGGATGAACAAATTCCACTCTTGATCCATGATTCTCAACATAACACTTTAGTAGCTTTGAAGCCATCTTTATAATCACCCGCCACGGAGTGACGTTTGATGTCAACAAGAAACTCTTCCGGTGTTAGTGATTGGCATGATCTCATGGTCTAAGGATTAGGACTACTTCGTAGTTTGTTTATAGCAATATAAACTCAATGACTTTGATCGTAATGCTATACTTTGGATGAATGTTCATCACACCATTACACTAATGTTGTGATCTCGTTATTAACAACATCCAATGTCTATGATCAGGAAACCGTGATCATCTTGTTAATCAACGAACTAGTTTATGAGAGAGGCATAACTAGGAACTTTCTGTTTGTTTATTAAACACACATGTATCAATGTTTCTGTATTAATACAATTATAGCATGCAAAATAAATATCTATCATATACTTGGAATACACATAATAAACATTTTATTATTGCCTCTCAGGGCATATTCCCTTCAGAAAGTGCACCACCTCTCGAGAGAGTAAAACCTAAGTACTTAGCCGTGTCCCCGGCAATGGACAATTTGAGCATCAAAGGCATTGGAGCAATCAAGGATCTCCTCATCCCAATTTATCTAAATTAAAACTTGTTGGGTAAAGAAGGGAAGCACCTAGAGGGTATCCAGTGTGCCATTGTGTGATGAAAGGTTTTGTCAAAGAGAAAAACTATTTTCAAAGGATAGGGAAATCTTGTTTATGCAAAGGCAAGCCAAAACTCCACTTAGCCAAATATTCACGTGGATGATAGATTATCCATGTTAATATAAAATCACTTTCCAATACAATTCAAATGTATTGACCCTTGTGGCTGTAACTTATTATGTTGTAGGTTTGTCTGATGTTAGTGAAGTTTATTGACTAGGGATTACAAGTCTACAACCAACATGATTGCCTGTGGCATTTGAAGATGAAGGACTCCATGCTATATAGTTATATCTGCTGCATTGTAATAAGATATCCAAATGAGCTATGTAAGGTGTAATGAATTATTTTATTCCTAGTTATGAGTTGTAATATGACCTTTGTTTCTTGATATTACATCTTAAACTATGGATGCTAGCTATTCGATCCAGGGACTAGCATTGTAAACACAGGAATCTCTACCTTATCAGGTTGGGACCTCTATAGATGGTATCAGAGCACTGTGTTGCCTGTAGGATTGTAACCCTAGGATTGGACAAAACCCCTTAGAAAAATAAGAGCTGTATTTGTTCCAAACTTATTTACAAACAATCTTGTAAACTCTTTCCTCAACATTTTGATTTGATTCTACATCTCTCCCTTTTCATCTTGGTGGACAAAAACTTCAACATGAGCAAGTACTTCACCATCACCAATGACTTCAACTACAATATCACCAAGGACTTCAACTTGGATAACACTAAGGGCTACAAGTGAGACAAGAATGATACTCAAGACTTGGAGACTAAGGAAACACAACTTAGAAGGAACCATCATCACCTTTGAGTTTTGTGAACATGATGCAAGAATTTCTTCCAAGGATACCATGATCTTGTTCAAGAAGAAACAACTAATAAGAATGGAATGATCTCAAGTGAACCCCATAGTTGGACCACCATACTAGTGTTTAGTTTAAATCGATTTATTGATCACACCAACTTGTGTGGTGTAGGAAAAATATTTTGTTGTCTAAAATATGCTTGAATCTTGTTGTTTGAGTGGAATGCATGATTGTGATTGCTTGCACATTGCTTTGAGTTAATTGTTGTGTGTGAGTAGAATTCTTCCTCTAGAAATCTTTTGCCTAATCTAATCCCAATCCAACTCAAACATATGACTTATCCAAGAGACTCCAACATCAAGGATGGTGACAACAACAACCAAGAGATACACCTATGAGAACAACTACTAGCAATCCAAACCTAGTTGAACCAAGTGACAAGTCAATTTTTAGCCAACAACATTGAGTTAAACCCAGCCATGCAAAAATTCTTGGAAACCCAATCTCAGTTGTTGCAAAAGATGACCAATCAAATGATCAACATGAGAAGCAACCATTCCCAAAGATAATGTGAAAACAATGATATCAAGGATGACATTATAGAAGGAACTCAAGCTTGCAAAATCTGTGAAGACATAGGACACACTTACAAAGAACATGTGGACTAATGCCCTAATTGTGAAGAGAAACATCCAACTAAACAATGCCCCACATCTCAAGTTTCTTGTTTCCTATGTGAAGGAAATGATCATGTCCCTATACAATGCCCCACCTATCCTATAGTTCAACAGATGAAACAAGATGGAATGCATCAAATGTTTGGAAACCTCCATGAAGGAACAACTTCTACCAAGAATGATGAAGACAAAGTCAAAACTCAGTTTGCACCTCCATACATTGTGACCCACTATGGTGGACAAAAGAGGAAACATGGACGTTATCCTAGGAACCGTTCTAAAAATCGAGGAAGTTTTCCCACCTTTGAGTTGAAGTATGAAGAACATGAATTAAGAGAACTTCTATATTTGGAGAAACCCAAGAACAAGAAGAAATGCCCCAACCCCAGCAAGAAAGACATTATCCCGGTGCAATGTTACAATTACAAAGAGATGGGACACTATGATAATGAATACCTAGAAAAGAAGAAGGGCCAAGGAAACAAACAAGAGGTAGTGATACTAAAGATCAAAGAGGATATTAGCCAAGTGATGTGCAACAAATGCAAAAAGTCAGGCCATTATGCATCACATTGTCCAAAAAAGAAGAAGAACAAGACAAGCAAGCCTGTGAAGGATCTCAGCCTTGTCACATGTTTCAAGTGTGAAAATAAGGGACACTATCCAAACAACTTTCTAGAGAAGATACATTAGGACACCAAGAAAGCCAAGAGGTAATCTAGTTAAAAACCTTTTAAGCGTGGTACTATCCTAGTTGTCTTGGACCAACTTGTAACCTCTAGCCTTCCCGAATCTCAGGACGAGATTACTTTTAAGGGTGGTAGTCTGTCACATCCCAAAATTATCCAAATTTTGAAATGTGAAAAATAAACAAACAAAATAAATAATTGTTGAAATTTAGGGTGAAAAGAAACTTTTTGCTTCTAAATGGAAACATAAAAACCCTACTTGAACAAATTTTGAATGAGAAAAACAACAAACATATATTCAAAGAAACAAATGCATTTATGCAAGGAAAGGATCTTGAATTTAAACACTTGGGAAAAGTTAAACCAAAACCCCAAATCTTAATGAAAGAAATCATTTCCAAGATCACTCTAAGAGTATGGCTTTGTTCCATATAAAAATTCAGCAACAAACATTTCTAAATGATTAAAAATAATATAAAAAATGTTATAAAACCATAGAAATTGGTTTCATTCAATTTGGGACCATGGATAAAAACTTATGAATTTAATAAGATAAAAGGAAATAATTTCCAAAGCTAATAAAGCTCCTAACTTAAATCAACAACAAATTGAGAGCAAAGTAATCCTAAAAGGATTTAAAAAGATAAACAGATATTAAATAAAATTATACAAAGTGGAATCACTAATTTTGGAGCTAAATAAAAAGATATGGATTTTATAAGACAAAGAAAGAAATAAATAAATAAGAAAATTAATTAAAAGACAAATTAAAAATCTTGATCAAATCCATAAACAAATGGAATAAAGATAATCCAAATAAAAAATAAAGGAATAAAGATTATTTAAATAAAATTATATGGGCTTTTAACCATATTCAATTTTATTTGAATGAAGGCAAAATTTCCTAATATAAATGATTAATTAATCATGAGAAAAATAATTGAAATTGCCAAAATGGATTAAAAGTTATCTAATTAACTTAAAAATAATAAAATATTATTTGAATAAAATTTATATGGGTTTAAACCATATTCAATTTTATTTGAATAAAGACAAATGCCTAATTTAAATAAACAATAAATCGTAAGTGAATATTGAAATATTCTAAAATGGACATTTAAGCACACTAAATAACTAGAATAAAAACCTACTGAAAGTTTGGAAAAGGTTTGAAATCAAATGAGTGTTTGAATCATTTGAATAAAATGAAAACAGAAAATAGAAATAGAAAAAGAAAAAGGATTCAGAAAAAAAAGGGAAAGAACCTGCCCAACTAACCTACCCAGCCCAGCAGGCCCAGCAAGCCCAACAGTGTAGCCCACCCGGCGTCCCCTCTCTTCCCCGTGAATCGTTTCTCACCGCGTGTAACCCCACCCCCTCTCATTGACCGCGTGACCCCACTGCCAAGTCATCATTTCTCCACCCCGATGAACCCGCCCCCAATTCCCCTCGTCGTTCCTGGCCGTTGATGGCTCGCTTCAATTCACGTTAATGCCGCGATTAATACTCCCCACGACCACACCCTAATAAGCGCCTCCCTTCCCTCTCCATTTCCCCTCAAACTCCTCTATCAGTGAGCCATCAGGATGCCTCGAATTGACCTTGCACTGCCACTGCTCCGACATGCTCCACGCCAATTCCGGCCAGCTACGACCCCGCCCCTTGCCCTAGCTTCCACGAGCTTGCTCGCCAACACCTCGCGCACCTGCTGTCGTGCTTCGCTTGCTCGTGCGGGCCCTAGAGCGTCATCTATGTCTTTGCCCGTGCACCACCGACAACCCCTGCAACTCCGATGAGCCCTGGCACCCGAACCCATGCGTGCCTCGCCCTCCAACTCATGCTATCCTGCTCGCCTGTGTCTTGCGACTCTTCTGACCCTCGTTGTTTACCTTCTCATGGCTTGTAGCTTCACCGACGTTGATGCAAACTCCGGCAAGCGATTCAGGCCGACCCCGTGCGCCCCTTCGCCACCCACGAACACGTTGAGCATCGTCATGCTGCTGTGAATCTGGTAATGCTCCGCATCTTCTTCCTTGCTTCCTTTTTTCACCAAACCACCGCCGACAGAGCCGCCGCCGCCGCTCACTGTCGCCAGCACCGCCAGAACTTGGTCGTTGCTCTTTGGTCCATTAGATCCAGATCGTAAGGTGTGGAATAGATGTCTTAACCGAAGCGGTATCTTTTGATATTAGTCGCACGGATCCAATTAAATCCTACGGCCCGTGTAGAGCGATCCTGTCGAAGTGGTACCAGCCAATTAGAACATGACGCGTGGCTAGTTCTGTCTGTTTAAAATTCCAGAAATGAATTTGAATGTTTAAACTTGTAAAATCTATAACTTTTGATCTGCTTGGCCAAAAATTGCAAATGTTATATCCATGGAATAAGGAAAATGTAAAATTTGCAACTAGTGCCTTAGTTTAGTATTTTGATTCTGAAAAATTAGGTGTTTTTGCAGAAACATTAATAAGGGTATTTTGGTTATAAAAATTGTTTTAAAAATGATTTTTGAGTAAATCCTTTTGCAAATGGATTTGATTTGAACCCTCTGACCACAAACACTAATATTTGAGTTTGAAAATATATTTGGTTAACACTAGGAATTATTCCTTTGAATAAAATCATTTCTAGCAAAACAAAAATGATTTAAAAGGGCTATTTCACTAACTTGTTTTCAAATGTTTTGCCACTTTTATAAATGACCAGTAGGTGTTTTGAAAAGTTTTTCCACTTTTATAAATGACTGGTAGGTGTTTTCAAAGAGCCTTTACCACCAGATATGGCTTATATGAGTATCCAGTCATGTCATTTGGATTAACCAACGCACCTGCCTACTTCATGAATCTCATGAACAAGGTATTCATGCCCTACTTGGACAAGTTCGTGGTGGTATTCATCGATGATATCTTGGTCTATTCCAAATAGGAAGCCGATCATGAGAAACATCTGAGACTAGTACTGGGAACCCTCAGGGAACACCAGCTTTATGCCAAGTTTAGTAAATGTGAATTTTGGTTGAAGTAAGTGGGATTCCTTGGCCATGTATTGTTAGCCGTAGGAGTCTCAGTCGATCCCGCCAAGATACAATCAGTACTAGAATGGAAGGCCCCCACCAACCGTTCAGAGATCCGAAGCTTTTTGGGTCTAGCAGGTTATTACCGCAAATTTGTTGAGGGGTTCTCCAGCATTGCAAAATCCATGACCCAGTTACTAAAGAAGGACAAGAAATTTGAATGGACAGACAAGTACGAAGAGAGTTTCCAAGAACTCAAAAAGAGATTAGTCTCGGCCCCTATCCCAACCATGCCAGATATATCCAAAAACTTTGAAGTCTACTGTGACGCCTCCAAGTTAGGACTTGGAAGCGTATTGATGCAGGAAGGCAAGGTCATTGCTTAACTATCTCGTCAGCTGAAGCAGCATGAAATGAAATATCCCACCCATGATCTAGAATTGGCTGCTGTTGTGCACGCCCTCAAAACATGGCGCCACTACCCGATGGGAAATCGCTGTGAGATTTATATGGACCATAAGAGTCTGAAATATATCTTCACCTAGAAAGAGTTAAACATGAGGCAGCGAAGATGGATCGAACTGATCAAGGATTATGATCTAGGTATTCACTACCACCCCGGTAAGGCCAATGTGGTAGCCGATGCCCTCAGTCGGGAACCCTGTTCCTTGAATGCCATGATTAAACGAGACCAACCAGAATTAGTGCAGGAATTTGAAAGGTTTGGGCTAAGACCACCTTGAGCATCAGCTTCGTCACGCGAACTCGGTGAACTACCCCACTACCATTCTCGCTTCCTGCATCGCCGGAAACATCACCGTCTGACCGCGCCGCTGCAAGCCACCGTCGCAGCTCCGCTGATTTTTGGTTCGTTTGATTTAGGCCGTTAGATCTAGATCTAATGCGTAGGAATAGATCACTTAAGCCAAGCGGTACACGCAGATCTGGCCGTGCGCTGCCACTTAAATCCAACAGCCCACGTTGATCGATCCGGCCGAACCGGTACGTGCCAATCAGATAGCACCGCGTGGCTAGAGTTTTGATTTAAAATCTGAAATTAGATCTATTAGATGTTCAAACTTGCAAAATTCATAACTTTTGATCCACACGTTCAAATTTTGCAAATTTTATATCATTGGAATCAGGAGAAAGAATTCTATCCAACCATGCACTTTGTTTAATGAATTGCTTCTGTAAACTTAGTTGTTTTTGTAGAGACATTTGTAAGCTTATTTTGTGTATAAAAATTATATGGAAAATGTTTTAAAGGCCAAATTTTATTTAGTGTATAGTTGTTTAGTTGATGATTCAGTACTGTTCCACTTGTCTTTCTTGATTTAGAAAAATCATCACATGGCATTTGCATGCATTCATATATTTTTGCTTGTTATTTTGGTATGTGAATTTGGTGCTATCATTTTATGTGTAGATTTTGGTGCTAGTGGTGATTGTGATTGTGAGGATTGTTGCTACTCCCCCAACTACCAAGGAAAGTGGTGCTTCATATTTTGTCCCAATATTTTGACTATACATTAGAAATATTTTGTATAGGGCTTGCATGAATATTTTGCTAAGTATCTATATGCTATGCTTGGGAAATCCTAGTAGTTGTAGAATTGTTAGAATTTTCTCTGACTTAAGATACTTGCTATTGCCATGCTTAGCCTAGCTAGTAGCAACCAAGGGTGGAATATATACATGCTATGGAAAAATATTGCTAAGTCTTTGACTTGTGTTTTTGCTTAATAAAACAACTAAGTGAATGAAAAACACCTGGGTGGAATGGTAATTGCTTAGTGGTTTTTGGTTGAGTGGTTACACAAGACCCATTTCTATGGTTTACCTTGTGTATCTCACTTGTGGATTGCCACCCAGGAACAAAGGGATTTGAGATGCCAAATGTTAAGAAGCTTCTAGTGTAGCCACATGGCATTATGGGCTCTGCCTGGATCAAATAGGTTGCAATAACTTAGCCAAATGGACAGTTGGTGGTAGGGGATTGATAGGTTTGGAGCGCGTCCATTTTGGTCTAAGGGAAGGCTTCTGAAAGGTCTTGTCTTGGTGAAAATCAAGTCTTGTGGGGAAAGTGCACCACCTCTGCAGAAGGAAGAAACTAAGTACTTAGCCGTGTCCTCGGTAATGGACAATTTGAGCATCAAGACATGGAATCTATCAAGAATCTCCTCATCCCAAATTTCTAAGTTAAAAACTTGTGGTTGAACAAGGGTGAAGGTTCACCAATTTCTATTGGTGGTTCCTTGGGAGTTTTTGCCAAACAAAAACTTAGTGTTTTTCAACTGATAGGTAAAACCTATTTTGGGCAAAGCAAGCCTAAGCTACACTTAGCCAAATTCATGTAGTAACTAGATGCTAATATTCTACTAAGGTATCACTTGCCAATACTATTCCAATGTATTGACCCACTGTGGTTGTAACTTGTGATGTTGCAGGTTACTCTGATGATGATTAGGGTTTATGAGTCTACACTCAACAAGCTTGCCCGTGGCACATGAAGATGAAGACTTTTATTTCTATTGTTATGATAAACTATTGTACTAGCCTATGGCTATGGAGTTGTAAAAGACTATGTTATCTCTGGAATGATGATGTAATAATGACCTTTGTTTCTGTGTACTTCATCTTAAACTGTGGATGCTAGCAATTGATCCAGGGACTAGCATTGCAATCACAGGGATCTTTACCTTTATAAAGGTCGGATCTTACAGATGGTATCAGAGCACTGTGTTGCTTGTAGGATTATGACCCTAGGATTGGATTAGAAACCACTAAGGAAAAAAATTCAACAATTTCCACACTTGTCTTTTTATTCTCGTAAACTTTTCTAATCTTCTTTCTCACCTCTATTTGTAGATGAACTCCATCAACGAAGCCATGAGTAAGGGACCACTCATGACCATGACTTTGGAGTGTGAGACTGAATTTCCCAAGGCCCTCAAAAACCTTATGGTTACCATGGGGATACATGGTGCAGCTGTGTACAAAGGATTCCCAGTGATGGATGAAGGAGAATAGTATTGGTGGGTGCAACTTCACTTGTACAAAAACAAGGAAGACAACCACAAGGAGTCAGGATTCTGCATGGTCACCAACTCTGAAATGCACACAACATTCTTTGACTCTGCAAGAAATGCAGCTTGGAATGCTATCAAGGAGCTTGGTGATAGACTCAAGTGCAGAATGATCAACACCCAAAATGACCTTAGGGAAGAAAAGAAGCACACCCAAGAGTTAGAGGCTACTAACCAACATTTAAGAGAAGCCATCATAGACTTAACAATGGAGTCATGTGATCAAGATTTGGAATGGGATGGAGAAGTCAGCTGTATCATTTTCCTCTTGTATGGAGGCAAGACGACCTTAACGTGACGTTGTGATTCCTTGTGTGGATCCAACATATGGGTGGGCACCCTTACGCCCCACACTTTTGGTGTCTAGATTATCTATGAATGGTGTTTAGGGGTATAGTCCATTTAATAGTGTACTTGTCCGGGCATCACCAGGTCATAGAGTCTTCGGGAACTCATCAGGGTTTTAGCCTGCCCGAAAGGGGGCTTAACGGAGGTGAGCCGGCCCCGAAGGATCGTGCAGACATATGGGGTCGCGAAGAGGGCAGTGATTGGCTTGGATCTTATGTTGGGCCTCAAACCATGGAAGTTTGAACGGGAACATACTCCCGGTCGTGCAACAAAGCTTAAGATATATCATGGGTAAAGTGACGAACCTCTGTAGAGTGAAAGAACTGTAACTTGTTACTCCCTGTTCCGGGAAGGAGCTGCGAACGCGGCGGGAAAGGAACTCCATGAAATTTCTAGTAAACCCGTGAAGGCTGACGGATATAGCTTTTCAGAATAAAAGCAACCTTTGAAGAAATGTTTACGAAAACCTGCATTGCCTATGACCTATGTTCTGTGGTTGTAGTTATAGTACAGCAAACACTCCTTTTCTAGTGAACTTGCTGAGTACGCTCGTACTCAACATATTTTCTTAACCCCTTCTAGATTCTGAAGCCATTAAGACGGCGTCTACATCAAGTTATGCTCCAGGAATAATCATCAAAAGCTAAATCTCTTCAATGAAGTCAAGAAAGTCAACATATACATCAATACAAGTGAAGACGAAGTTATTGATTAGATAGGAATATAATCTCTAGCCATAGAACCTATTTCTTTAGTGTATTGCAATAGCAGCAATGCCAGACCAATAGTTCAGGTACTAGTCGTATTAGTATGATAGTTTTTGAGTAGTTTATTTCTGATTCTTCTTTGTAAGAAGTTTCTTTCTCTCTCTTTAACCTAGAGTGTTCTCTGGATCTTGTGTAAAGAGTTGAGTTGTAACGTATAGTCATGTCTTGGACCTGTTGTGTTTCTGTTGTACCACTCTGAGGGATGTAATACTAGTGAATGGTGTTTCATTGGTGTTATGTCAACGACTATAGTGTACTACATTATGCAGTGGTATGCTGGGTCACCGCAAAGAGGATCTTGCATTGACTGTGACTTAGACTTTAGCATGACATGCTAGGTGTTGTTTTGACCTTATGCTTAGTGATTATTTCTGTAGCATGTGTTGTTCCAAATAATTGGAATTGATTAGTGTGCCTTGTAGAAATTATGCATTGTTTGAGCATGCAAAAGCATAGTATTGTGGTATTCTCCTTTGATGCTTTGTTTGGGTTGACTTGGCACATGCTCACACCATGTTATGACTATGACAAGTCACCATAGCCTCTATGATCATTTAGTCCTTGACTTGTAGTACCAATCTATGCTTTGATTAGTAATACTTTGTTGCTCTGCATGATTATGGCCATTATGCTCTCTTAGTTGGTTGATCCCAGTCTTTTGCTAGCCTCCACTTGTATGAGTAAGCTCTACTCATGCTTCCAACTCCTAAGAAACCAAGTTTTTCCAAATTGTCCACTATAAACTCCTATGCATGGTGTGTTACACCATTCCAAGTATATTCTTGTTTTCAACTATCTTCTAGTTAAAAAGTCTCTTTGTTATGTGAAAACTTAGTGATTAAAGCTCTCACAAACTTGATGCAACACTTTATATTCTTTGCCCCTAATAAACTTGAACCATTGTGTCATCTATGTTGTATATGCTTGCACTTATACGTTGGAATTAGTAGAATCGTGTCGTCACGGGGAACATTTTCAACATTGCACTTGTACTTTGTACTCAGTTGATATCATGCTCTTTTGTCTATGGATGTCACCGGTGTGAAATAAAGAGGGAACTTGTAAGTCCATGGAGTTTGTATTTTGTGTTAGAGAAATGCCTGGGCCGCTAGCCTAAGCCATGCCTAATCATGGTGGAAACTTGCAGCATCACCATAGTGAGCTATCTATGAAGCATCCTCAATAAAAAGCTATGCATATAGTAAATAAAAAGATCGCTGAGATGCTCATTGTCTGTTTGCCTTGTCATTTTGGTTATGGGATAGCTCATGTACCATGTGCAAGGGGTACCCCATTGGCGGTTCTCTATGATATGCAAATACTTACAGTGACAAGAACTTACATGTGACTAAAGTTGAGTAGCATGAGGTGTGGCCCTCGTATTCAAGGGACTTGTGATTGCCAACTTATACTTTGTCAAGAATATACTCCATCTTTGTTCACTTTAACCTTAATCTCTTCAAGATGCTTATGATAGGGGCAATGAGGGCTGAAAGCTAACAAGTACCATAATTTTTACAATCTCTTTTTGAAACTTGAAATCCCTGCTTACCTTTGTGAAGGGCCTTTCTTCCACCATTATTTGAGTCTCCACCTTCTACCTTTAGGCAACATTAAGAGAGCATAGTTGTCATTATGTGTGCAGTGTCCCAAAACTTATTGATTGATGCATATTGTGATATTACTTGTTCTTGTGCTACTTGTTTCTAGTCACACTTGTGAACTTTGAAGGTGTCCTATGCATCTATTTGCTACTCTATGAGGGACAAGATGAATGCCACTATGCTATGTTTTCTGTATGTGAAACAAACAAACGTTTTTCAATGCATGGTATTCTTTGTTTGTAGCATGTCATGTTGCATGCATCGTTACTATGTCCTATTGTTAGAACTCCATCTTCCATGCTCATGTTTAGAATTCTTTGATCCCAGCTTTCAATGCTTGCAAATGGTTAGATCTTGGTTTTGATGGTGCATGTCACCTCAAAAATTATTCTTTTTATCACTTACCTAATCAAGGACGAGCAGGAGTTAAGCTTGGGATGCTTGATACGTCGGAAACGCATCTATAATTTTTGATGCTCCATTCTTGTTTAGTATCTACTTTGCTTTACTTTGTCTACACTTTGAGGTGTTTTTATATCTTTTCTGCAACTAACCTATTAATAAGTTGCCACAGTGCCAGTTGCCTGTTTTCTTCTATTTTTGGTTCCAAACAGGCAGAAAATCAATATTTCCGGAATTGGACGGGACAAAAGCCAAAGTCAATATTTTACTGTGAGGGACACGAATCCAGAAGACGAGACAGAGACGCGAACCAGGACGGCCAAACCCCCTAGGCGCGGCCAGGGGTGGGCCCATGCATGGGCAGGGTGTGGCCCCCTGGTTGCCTCCCGGCCTCGCCTCTTCGCCTATAAGAAGCCCCCGATGTAGAAACCCTAAGTACCCAATCAAAACTCCATGAAACCTTCTGTAGCCGCCGCCACCATCGTCCCTAGATCGGGGAGGAGGGGGGGTCTGAAGTTCTTATCAGCACCCTGCCGGAGGGGAGATCATCCCAGAGGCCTTCTCTCTAGTATGATGCGTGAGTAGTTCCACCTTGGACTATGGGTCCATGTAGTAGATAGATGGTTGTATCTCCTCCTTGTGCTTTCATGTATATATCTTGTGAGCTCCGCACATGATCAAGATCTAATCTATTTGTAATCATGCATGTTGTGTTTGCGGGGATCCGATGGATATTGAGATTACTATGTCAGATTGATTAATGGTTTTGTCTTTATGATTCTATCATGTATGTGTTGTTTGTGATCTTGTATGCTCTCCGTTGTTAGTAGATATCTTGGCCAAGTAGTTGCTAGTGACTCCAAGAGGGGGTATTTATGCTCGATAGTGGGTTCATGCCTCTAGTTTCCAAGGGGAGTGACATAAATCTCTTAGGTTGTAGATGTGTTGTTGCCACTAGGGAGAAAACAACGGTCTCTTGTTCATGGAACAAGTTGATTGTTTACCTTACACACTTTGCTTAAAGCAGTTGTCTGTTGCTTGCAACTTAATACTGGAGGGGGTTCGGATGATAACCTGAAGGTGGACGTAGTCATAGATGTAGTTGGATGGCGGTCTATGTATATTATTGTATTTCCCAATCGAATCTCATAGGATCTTTTTGTCTAGTATTGTATTGTTATGCCTTGCTCAGTTCCTGTCAATTGCCCTGCTGTAATTTGTTTACCCTGCATGCCATGTTGTTTATCTAAGGAGAGCACCTATAGTGAACTATGGACCTCGGTCCAATCTTTACCATTGATATATCTTCCACTGTTACTTGTTTACTTGCTGCAAACCATTACCTTCCACACCATACGTTTAATCTTTTGTTACAGAAAACCGGTAAGCTTGAAAACCTCACTGATTCCTTGAGGCAAAGTCTTGAGTTTATGTTGTGCAGGTCTCCATGTTGCTTGCAGAACCTTTGGGGCGTTTCCTTCCTCCTACTGGTTTGATAACCTTGGTTTCTTACTGAGAGAAACTTGCATGCTGAACTGCATCATACCTTCCTCTTGGGGTATCCCAACGAAGTGTTGCTGCACTCATCACCTCTGCCTATATATAGATCTGCCCATAGGTGGATTAAAAACACACAATAAAATAAATAAAAGGCATGTGTAGCCTATCTCCTCTCTCTCTCTCTCTCTCTCTCTACACAGGCAGCTGGCAGGCGCGATCGCGGCCCCTTGTCGTGGGATGTGCGAGCGAGGAGTTCTTCACCGCGGAGCGCCGTTGTGCTACGGGATTCGGAGCCAATAGATCTACTTCCGCAATCTCGGCTAGATCGGGGAGAAGTGGGAGTCATCGTCAAGCATCGTACATGTATGACTCCCTCAGGCGGCGCCGTGCTTTCGACGCTAGGAGTTGTCGGGGTCGTTGGGCTTCGTGATCTCGAGGTCAGTGTCGGAACAAATTCATCAACCACGTGATTCACGGTACTTTAACTGTGCTCGGTCTTCAAAGGTATGAATACCATATCTCCTCCTGTTACTACATTACTAGTAGATAGATCCTGATATTAGGGTTTCGATCGTAGGAAAAAAATCTACCCTCTAACCCCAATAGTTCAGTGCCTGTAGGTGTGTGTGAATGTTAGATCTCATATCCATCTTTGCATGGTGAAAGTATTTGACAAGGCAGACGTCCTGGTATGCAGTATGGGCGGACGGTACGAGCACACTTCGGTCGTACCGCATGTCGTTACACCTTCTGGAACTTCTCCTCGCATCCTTTGTTCTCCCAAGCACGTGCAAAATCATTTAAGTGACATTTATCACTTAGAAATATCATATTATTATATAACATGACAGTCCTAATTGATATATTCACAAAAGACTTAAGCACTGGGCAACACAAGAGAGGTCATGCACTATATGTGAGCTAGAGCGGTGGGCGATAACAAGAGTGGCGGGTGGGAAATGAAGTGGAGATGTGAAATTTTGGTGGAAATGGGAATAGATGTAGGGTTTTGGATTATGAGGTTGCCAGGGGTCCCGTGTGCGGCATTCGGCATGGTTATGAGGACCAGCGTTCCCAACCCATGCCTTGTGTGTAGAGGGAAGCGTGGGTGCGTCATCTATTGTATTGGGGTCCAAAATGTTATGTAATATGGAGATTATTGTAAGGAGGGAGGACACAAAAATCTCCATGAACGGAAAAGAAGACAAGAACGGCCAAGAGGAGAAGAGCAACACCGCACCGAGCTCGACAAGTTCTCTAGATCTATGATATACTCCATGGCATGAAGCTACAAGGCCGCGACATGACCACAAAACAAGGATGAATAGAGTGGAGGGCGGTGTCGAGCCCCTCTCTGTGGCATCCCGCAAAACCACTACTAGAAAATCGCGTTGAATTTGTGCATTGCATCGTCATCATCATGCATTGTTTGCCTAAAAGTAATTTCGAAAACCTATTTTTGTTTTCCAAACGCCCCAACTTAATTCAACGCGAAAACCGGGGCCTCCGGATTATTTTGTTGTCGGCTATGTTTTGCAAAACCATGCGTTTAGAATTAAATAAAATTATTATTTTGTTTTAGCGGAAACGGCGACGAGCCCGAACGACCACCCCAGAAAAACCAGATCGGTCCAACCTGCCTACCCCATCTAATCCTAAACCCACCTAAAAATCTACCCTCTCTCTCCAGCCACCTCACCCCCTCCTATCAGACTGCGCCACCTCAGCTCCCCCTCTCCCTCCCCCAATCAACCTCACGCCGCGTCTAACCTCTCCACCACTCTCTCACCCAACCCACCCCCAGACCCACACAACGCACGCACGCACGCAACACAGCCACCCCACCCCGCGTTCACACCGCGCGCGCGCCCTTCCTCGGGATCCCGCCCAGCCCGCGGGACCCACATCCCACCAACTGCTGCCCTTCCTCTCTCCTCTCCTCTTCCCGTCGCGCTTTCACGCCGCCAGCGTTCACCTCACCGCCTCTCCCGCCTCCTCGACTCGCTCTCCCGCCCAAGGCCAGTCTCGCCACCAACCACCACCGCCTCACCGCCTCCTTCCTCGCCGGCCACCACCACCATCTCCGCCCGTCACCGCTGGCTGGCGCCACGCGCCCGGCGGCTCGCCAAAGAACGCCTCCGTGAGCGCTTCACGCAGGCCCGCCCGCCGGAGAGGTCTCGCCGCCCGGCGACGCCAAAGACGCCTCCTGGCCTCATGCGCGCCGCCGCCACTCGCTCGACCACTGCGAGCACCGCGCCGCTGCCCAGCCCGCCTCCGCGTCGCCTTGAAGCGCCGCCGCCTTCCGCTCGCCTTGGCAGCGCGCCGCCAGCCGCTCGCGCCTCCGCTGCTCGCCGCGTCGCTTCCTCCGCCTCCGTGCGGGCCTCGCGCCGTCATCAACCGTCCGCCGCCCGCCCATCAAGCTCCGGCTCTTCCCATGCCCTCAGCGCTGCCGACCCGCCGCCGCCGTCATTGTCGGTCGCGCTTGCGGCGCCAGGTCGTCAGGAACCACCTTCGTCCGCGCCGCCGCTAAGGCGCGCCGACGCCCCCGAGCATCTCCTCGCCGCGCCTCTGGTGCTGCGTGTGTTGGAGTGAGGCATGTTGAACGTCCGAAGACCACGCGCCAAGTACTTCGTCTTCGAGAACTGATGCATCAAGGTCGTGCCGAGACGGTACCTCTAGAAGGCTACCGGAAGGGTAACCCTGCTAACGGCGTCGATCTCAAAACCTGCTTAACAAAAAGGGGTGCCGACAAAGGGCAAAGCAGAAAACAAAGAAGGAGCGTCAGTACTGAGGCCAGTACACGGCGAGGCTAGAATTCGGCGGTCCTCGCCTACATAGGTATGGTGGACTGAAGCGGCAGCGGCAGCATGCACTAAACAACCTATAGAGACTCGATACAACTGGCGGATATCAGAGAGGGGTGAGAATGACCTATCCGGATCCAACCTGAAGCTAACACCAAACAAACCCATCCTGGTGTTTCCCCCTCGAGACCAAACGAGGAAGTCAACCGAGGAACTCACACAGTTGGCAGTTTTATTTATTCAGTTATCGTTGCAGCAATTACTAGTCAGGTTTAGATAATCATCCTGATAAAGTAAACAGTGGGCACTTTTAGTTAATCATTCCGTTATAGTGGCAACACTTACTAGTCAGATACAATTAGCATGAGATAACCCAAACCCAAGAAGCTTGTTGGTACTTTTATTCAGCCATTCCGTTGAGTTGCAAGATTTACTAGTCAGTACAATTGTCGACGCGACAACCAAACAAGCAATTGTGGGCATTAATTAGCCATTCCATTATAGTGAAGCTGATTACTAGTCATTATAAGTCAAATTTATAGCGAAACTTTAGTTATGCTTGTCAATGATCAAGAAATGCTCCAAGTCGTCCATATCCGCGGACACGGCTTTGAAAGTTTTACCCGCCGGGTGCACCAATAGCAACACACGCCGATCAACCTCGGAAAACCAAATCAAAACCCAACGAGGCTTTCACGATGAACAATCACAGATTCAGAATATTTCGGGGCCACCCCATTGAGTAGATCCAACGGAGTAAGCAAGCTCGAGACGGGCTCAAGGTTTGCGTCGGTGGTACGATCGGGAACCCGAAAGTGTGGCTGGGCTTGTCGATACCAAAAAACACTCCGCTTACCTAAAGACAAGGTGCTCCTCGCAATTTAAATACGTAGCATGGCATAAGTACAGATATAGTAAAACACCTCAAACTAGTTTGTGGCCCCAAGAAATAAGATGAATCAAGCTCGCTCGGGGGTCCCATATACCTCCGGATGTGGATAGCGCAAAAACAAGGAACAGGAATCAAGTACTCGGGGTCTTACGGGACACAAGTGGGCTCGAAACCAAATATTTTATATCACCCACCGATGCCTCTGCTTATTCAATTTTAGTTGTTAAACAGAAATTAAAGTGACGATAAGTAAAACTAGAATCATCTCCATCATCAACATGCGGCAATACATCAGCAACTGTGGCATATGGCGACACACATCAGCACTTGAGCAAGCAACTACGACGCGCAAGTCCAACTATCTACCAAACAACAGGTAATAGGGTGTGTCCAAGGCAATATAAGGCTGCAAGGGATATCACAGGTACGGAAACTAAAGCATCGCAACACAGATAGCAATAGATCAACAGGAGGGAAATAAATACTATAAAAGTAAGATAGGTAGAAAGGGGGAGATGCTCGCCTGAAAACATTGTCGAAGGTTTTCCCCGAAGATCGGGGCGAAGCTCACATCAACTCAACGGCCTTATTCGCGAAGAAGCAAAACACTAGAAGAAACATCGGATGCAACATTTAATACAACGGCAGAAGATCGGCATGATGCATGTATGATGCATGACATGGCAAGGTGCGATGCAATTAGGTCATATTAAGTGGAACTGGGGTCCCGACAATTAATCAGATGGTTCAAGTTGTTTAACTACCCCGCAATTTATATGTTGTTTTAACAAGGCAAGATTGCAACATCGGTTCGCTACACAAGTTTAAATGAGGCCAATATAAGGCTAGATTTGCCCGCATATGGGCCCCATATGTAATTATTAGGTGAATCGGCATAAGGCCCCCAAACCACAGAAGATGCATGCGAGATGACAATTAAATATGCAACAAGTTGTTATGTTATAAAATAGGGTTCGAGGAAAAGAGTCACACATTTAGGGTTCGGCAGATCTTGGGGTTTCCGGGTTCGACAGGTCCGTGGTTCGGCCTCCGTTCTCGGGTATCGGGGTAGGTCTTGGCGCATCCGGGTGCGGGACTTGGGGTCATGTAGACGGTCATGGCGTTCAGGGGGGATGTTCTCGGTGTCCGGGTGAAGCACTCGTCGTTCTACGGTTCCACGTCGACGGCCTTGGTTTCCTCGATGGAGAACTTGGTGTGTCCGTGTCGGGGTTCTCGGCTTCGGTGCGGAAAGGAGTTCTTGTCGTATTGGGGTCTCGGCGTTCTAGGGTTCCGTTTGGAGATCTTGGCGTTTGTGGACTCCGGGTCGGAGAACTTGGTGTACCGACTTCGACCGTCGATGACGAACTTGGATGCGGTACCGGTAGCCTTCTAGAGGTACCGTCTCGGCACGACCTTGATGCATCGATTCTCAAGACGGCACTTGGCGCGCGTGGTCTTGGACGCTCAACATGCCTCACTCCAACACACGCAGCACTGAGGCGGCGAGGAGATGCTCGGCGTCGGGCTTGGCAGCGGGCGCGACCGGCGGTGGTTCTCATGACGTACAATAAGCGCACGGCGACCGACAATGGACGGCGGCCGGGGTCAGCGACGCGGAGGGCATGGGGAAGAGCCGAGCTTGATGGGCGGGCAGTGACGGTTGATGACGGCCAGGGGCCGCAGACGGAGGACGCGAGGGAAGAAGCGAGACGCGCGGCGAGCGGAGGGGCGAAGCTGGCGGCGGCGCGGCAGCGGGACGCGAGGGCGAAGCTGGCGGCGCAAGGCGAGCGACGCGGAGCTGGCAGGCGGCGCGCGGTGCTCGCGCAGGGGTCGGAGCAGTGGCGGCAGCCTTGTCGCGAGGCGCAGAGGGCGTGCCGCCGGAGGCGAGGCAGACCTCCGGCTGGCCGGGCGGCGGGCTGCGTGAAGGGCGCTCACGAGGCGTTGGGCGAGCCGCTGGCGCGGCGGCGCCAGCCCGAGCGGTGACGGCGGAGATGGCGTGGAGCGCCGGGCCGGGAGGAAGGAGGTGAGGACGGTGGTTGGTGGCGAGACTGGCGCGGGCAGAGCGAGTCGAGGAGGCGGGGAGGAGGCGCGCAGGCGCGGCAGTGAGGTGAACGCCGTGGCGCGACGCTGGGTCAAGAAAGCGGCGGCGCGACGCGGACGGAAGAGGAGAGAGGAGAAGGGAGGCAGCGGTTGGTGGGATGTGGGTCCCATGGCTGGGATCCCGAGGAAGGGCGCGCAGTGTGAACGCTGGGGTGGTGCGTCGTCGTGCAATGCGTGGAGTGGGGTGGGTTGGGTGAGAGAGGTGGAGAGGTTAGGGCGACGTGGCGAGGTTGATTGGGTGAGGAGGGGAGGTGGCGATCGATAGGAGGGGTGAGGTGGAGAGAGAGGTAGATTTTAGGTGGGTTTAGGATTAGATGGGGTAGGCAGGTTGGACCGATCTGGTTTTCTGGGTGGTCGTCACAATCGGCCTGCTCGACCGCCCGCTAAAACAAAATAATAATTTTATTTAATTCTAAAACGCATGGTTTTGCAAAACACAGCCGACAACAAAAATAATCCGGAGGCCCCGGGGTTTTGCGTTTGAATTAAGTTGGGGCATTTGGAAAACAAAAATAGGTTTTCGAAATTACTTTTAGGCAAACAATGCATGATGATGACGATGCAATGCACAAATTCAACGCGATTTTCTAGTAGTGGTTTTGCGGGATGCCACACTCTCCCCATTCACTGGTCGAACGAGCCAGAGTAAAAGAAGGAAAGGAGAGGTGGCATGAGTCTATAAAGCAAGAGGTATGGGGAAAATGGGGCACTTGTGTGTTTGAGTGGGGGGCCAATGGGAATCTTTAGAGTTGCATTGTGGAAACATGAGAATATGGGATAGTTGGTCCATGGGATAGAAGTCAAATGGGTCGCATGTGGCCCAAGAGTGTGTTGGAGTGCATTGCTCTCGAGATATTTCCCTTCTCCCGCTTGCTCCTCTCAACCACATTCCAATTATCCAGTTCCTTGTGTGATCCAAATCTCCACAAGAGCGGGTCATTACAATTTCGTATGCAAAGCCACGATTTTCCCCATAAATTTTTGCCCGTTCCATTATACTCACGAATCTCTCGGCATTGATGTAGAAAAATTAGCTACTAGTACGAATCAACTTGAGTGGAACCACGCAAAAAATCCTTAACTAGTGGAATTTGCTTGGAGCGAGTCGTAACGACGTTGGCAAGACTTTCAGCTCAAACACAACATGTGTTGTTGATGATAGAGTAGAATGCTAGCCAATGGAAGTCTCTACTTGAGTAAACCATCAAGAGGATCGATGATCAGGCCTCAGTGACCAACAACACGAGATTCAGGCGACATTTAACGCACAGGTCTCACATCAGATGTAGAGCATGCACAATCAACTCGATCTCACCCTAGGCGGACGTGGACGAGGTGCAAAAAGTTGTGCCCCCAATAGCATCAACGACTGCACAACAATCATATATTTGGAAAAACACGGTGCGACTTTCATGACATCCCCATGTGGCCCACCCTCGGGCATGGCAGGCCAAGCCAGGCTTGCCAACGATGGGCCTCCATTGATTCTCGAGACATCACTCGTGCATCTTCCACCGCCACCTCAAGCTTGTCCACTGATACCTTCGATCAAGATTGCGGATGTAGTATATCTAGCCTTTTCACCTAGGTTTATCGAATCTTTGGAAGAGTCCTCTTGGTGTAAGATCACTTTGAACAGTACCTTGAGAACTTTGTAGAACTTTTCTTTATCAAACAAAAATGTTTATTTTTTGTGGGTTTTATCAATGGATGGAAATAGGCCAGGATCAAGATTTCACATGCAGCCACTCACACACACAATTGGGATACAAAATATAATAATAAGCACCGCGTGTAGAAGAACATAATAAAGACTTAGAGATATATGTGGGTGATACATTCTGAAAGGATACGGATGTCGCCTAGAGGGGGGTGAATAGGCGATTAAAACTTTTCCTAGAGTGGCTCAACAAAGGCGGAATAAAACTAGTGTTTACTTTGTAAAGCACAACCTAGAAACAAGTAAGGTTTACCTATGTGCACCAACAACTTATGCTAAGCAATACAAGCAACAAAGTGATAGCAAGATATATATTACTTCAAGCACGGAGGCTATCACGATGTAAATTGCATAAGTAAAGAGCTCGGGTATAGAGATAACCGAGGCACGCGGGGACACCGATATTTTACCGAGTTCCTCCCAACATGGAGTACGTCTCGTTTGGAGAGGGGGTGGTATCAAACCACCAATGTCACAAAAGGCCTCCCTTATTCTCCGGTGAATCTCACCCCAATGGGATCGATCCACGCTTCCACTATCGGTGCACTTGTCGGTGGCAACCGGAACCTCTCACAAGGTTAGGGCACAACTCCACAACTTAATTGGAGGCTCCCAACAAATGCCACAAAAGGCCACAATGCCACCAAGGCATTAAAACTCCTAGGGTTCCAAGAACCCAAGAGGGACAAGCTCCAATGAGTAAATCAAACCAAATTCTCCGAGAAGAACTCAAACCGATGCAACAAATGCAAATGGCAAGAACACCACAAAGATGCTCAAATCCCTCACTCTCAAGTTCCAACAAAGCTACTAAAGCTATTGGGGGAACAAGAGAGGAGGAATCAAAGAGAGACACAAAATCCCCCAAAATCTAGATCCCCAAAGATGCACTCACAAAGAGATGAATCGGTTAGGTCAAAACGTGGGGCTAGATCTCCTCTCTCTTTCACTCAAAAATGGGCAAGAATCATCAGAGGGAAAAGATTAGGCAAGCTTCAAGATCTAGAGCAAGTATGGAAAAAATTTAGCCTAATAGATAATAGATGAGCTATCTAAACATAAAACGGACAAAGCCTTAAATAGGACCCCAAAAATCTAGCCGTTAGGGCTATTTTTCTGGACGAAACGGTAGTATCGGGCACCGAACGGACAAAAAACGCTAGGAAGAGGGAGCAGCGCATGCGAGAGAATAAGGGAGCGGGGGCGAGCTATACCAGCCAGAGCCAGCGCACGCACGGGATGCAGCGCGCAGTGACAGGCCCACACGCACGAGCAGCAGCGATGCAACGCAGCGGGTCAATGACTCAATGCAAGGCAGCTGGTGCGCGGGACCCAGCCAGCGCGTGGGCGAGCGCGCGATGCGAGCGAAGCCAGCGCAGCGCGGGCGCACGCGAGAGGTGGGGGCCAGCAGCAGTCAACGCAGGCGCACGGGTCCAGCAAAGCAACTGCGCGCGCGCGCAGAAATTAAGCGTCGCGGCGACGCGAGCAGCGCGGGCGGACACGAGCGAGGCGCGCGGGATTGGTGGTAGCAAGCGGTCAACGCGGGACCACCGCGGGCGAGCGACGCGCGTACGCGAGGAGCAACGCAGGAGCAAGATCTGGGGAAATCTGGGCAGATATTTCTGGGCCGGCCGGTACTACCGGTCCACCCAGACAGTACTATCGGGCCGGCTGGTACTACCGGATTTGACTACCTGGCGAGGCAGAGAATACTTATGAGGCGCCCAGGGGCGGGCGGTAGTACCGGCCCGCCTGGGCGGTACTACCGTTCGGTCCAGAGAACAGATTTTCGTTTTTCCTTTTAGAATAAAATCGGCAAATATTCAAACGGACATAACTTTTGACTGAAAGCTCCGATTGACCCGATTCCAATTGCATTGGATAGAGGACGACAAGGGCTTTTCAATAAAAGGTGGAAATATTGATTATCACCAAGTGAGAAAGTATCAAATAGAATAATGTGATATACCCCACTTGGTGAGAAACCGAAAAGCCGCATAAATCAAAATCGCAACAAGATATATATGAAAGATCCGATTTTGATGAACAAGAGCTTGTTATGGAGATTACCATAAGCTCTATATCCTCACATGGATAAGACCAAATAACAAACAAATATGATGATGCAAGTATGCAAAGGTTTGAGCTCTTTCCGAACGATGTGACCAAATTACTCATACGAGAGCCCCTCTTGATAGTACGGTTATCTATCCTAAACCCGGTCTCCTACACACAACAAGAGACCGGCAAAAGGGAAAACCTATCAAGATTATACCTTTGCCTTGAGCATTCCACTTGAGCTCGATGTAGACGATCTTGCTCTTCTCAAGATGGAACGCCTTTCTTAATTCCTCATCATCGACCTCGCATATTGAGCTTGCCCAACAAATCTTCTTTACATTTTATCGACCTTGAAGCCAATACATGCTCCAAGCGATGCTAATGGACAAATCCTACAAGTATAACTTAATACACACATTAGTCCATAAAGATTGTCATTAATTACCAAAACCACACATGGGGACCCAACATGTTCTTTCACATTCTATTAACACCATAGTCTAATGCGGCATCACTATGGATACATTGGACAACCACTACTCTTCTGACTAGTGTGGGCCTCCAACAGGTATTAAGATAAAAAAATAACTCATTAGGCTCTGTGATGTCATCGCCATTCTCTAGAGAATTACTTCTTTCTACTATACCCCTTTACTCTTACTAGGTTTGCCTCATAGCTCTTAGATCTCCTTCACTCTTTACCTTTACCGACCTTCGGGGCATTAGGTACCTAACAAGTCCTAGGATCGACTCAAGAGACTAAATACAAAATATATAGATCTAGATTACTTCAAATATATAAAGAATCACATACCAAAAGATGCACACGTTGCTCCAATGCTAGGCCTCAACTCTCATCCCATGAGAACTACTCATTCATGATTGTTGAAAATATGAGCAAAAATTCATATGATTTAATCCGAATTAACCAATAAAGCATGATTAAGAAAATAGTAATTAAACTAATCATGCATACTAACAACCAAACATCTAAACTTGATAAACCGATCACATCTACTCTAAACGCTAGAACAAGAAATTATAGCAGAATCAGAACGAGGAAGTTTAGGGGCACGTATGGTGCAGCCTGAGCAACATCAGTGTTCGTTGTCGACCATGTTGCAAAAGAGGTCGTCGATATGCTGGAAGAAGTTGTCGTCGGGGAACTCATCACCGGATGACGTCGTGGTTGCCAGTAGACGTGCTAAGTGCTCCCCCAAAACCTAATCGGCCCTTACTCGTGCAGGTGCTCAAGAGTCGGGGTTCCGGAGGCCCACTGTACTGATCTGCGGTGCATGCCACAAGCTGGGATGGAGAAGTCTATGGAGGCAGCGCAATGAACTGCAAGAAGATGTGTATATTCTAATTTGTGATGTGGTACCCGACGTGTCTCAGGTTATAAGGGATAAGATCATTTTCCTTCTCTAGGAAGCTTCCTGGGACAGGTCCCGAGAATAAGGAGAAGGCAGAGGAAATCCGGGAGGGCAGAGGAAATCCGAAAGCAATCTAGAAAATATATGGCTTCTAGATTGCTCCCGAACAGCCTACAACCCATAAAAATCCTAGCAAAAATATTAACATGAGCTCGGCTCGGCTCATTCCCGCGTCGTGGCGTGGAAGGAGGTGTGCGTGAGAGCTGCTTCTCTTCTCGCTCACTTAGTGGTGTTAGAACGACCTCCTATATAAGGTGGTGCAACCTCCTCTCAACTGGCAATGTGAGACTAAACTTTAGCTCTACTGACGGTCAGTTAACGTTTGTCAGATTTTCTCTTGACCCCGCGTCGCTCCCAGACGGCGACTTCGAACGCTTAGCCGCCGACGGCTCCCCGACGACTCCTCCGCCGCCGCAGGTCCCTCTCGCGGCGGCGCCGCTGAAGGTTGGAGAGGGGGGCTGCCGTGGAGGCGTGATGGCGGGTCGGGGCGACGGCGTGGTCTGCTCTGGAGGTCGCGGGCGGCGCATGGTGGCTCGGCGGAGGCGGTACGGGTGGTGTAGGGAGGGGCCTTGCTGCGACGACGACCGTCCGCGGGTGCGTCGCGTGGGCTAGATCTGGGGCCATCTAGGCTAGGTCGGCCCTCGGCGGGGGCGCCATGATAGGCAGCGGTCAAGGCGTGGCGCTGGGATCTTGCTGGGCGGCGGCTCCGGCGCTGCTGCGGTGGTTCCCGGTTTGGCTCTCTTCCTTTTGCCTGCTCGATCCATCCTTCGGGAACCGGCCGGCGGTGTGGGGATCGCTGTGGCGGATCTAATAAAGGTGGTGGTCCTTTGATTTCTTTCGCATGAAGACAAAGATCTGCTTGATGTCTGCCCTCCTTGATCTGGTCTGGAGAGGCGGGTTCCGGAAGGCTCCGCCGGCGAACTCCCATGGGCGTATCATGCCTAGAGATTGCTGGATCGGAAGGTATTCGGTCGCGCGCACCTTGTTTTTCTGGCCGATTGGTTTCAGCGGGAGCGGTGCGAAGCTCTGTTGTTTGTTTCCACCAAGTGCCATGCTTTGAGCCATGGTGATGTCAGATGCGGAGAATGTCTGGAAAGCGGAAATTTGATGGTAGTGATGGTGATTTTTGTTCTTGTGGTGACGGAGATCTGGCTGCGTGATCTGAGACTCGTTGCAGCGACTCTTGGTACGGGAAGACAACATAGGGGAGTTTCCAGTCTTATCTTACAGGGTGAAAATTCAAGGTCTGGCCTTAGCTGGTTGTGCCTGGCAATGATCTTGTTGAAGACATTGTTTTGTGAGTAAGGACATTCTCCAGGGTGAAAACCTATGGCTTTTGGTCGGGCAACGACGGTGCTTGGACACTGTTTCCTTCTTGAAAGGCGTTGTTATTGGAGTGGAGGACTACTGGTGTTGTTCTGGTGGTGTCACTGTCGTTTCTTTGAGGATTAATTCTCTGTAGCGGGACTTTTCTTTTTTGTAATTTCTCTTTCTTTTTTCTGAGCTGTGTGCATCCGTAGAGCCGCTAGGGCATGCGTTGTTGCAGAGGCTGGACGTAATTGATGTCCTTGTAATATTAATATATGCTCTTTTCCAAAAAAAAAAAAGCTCTACTAGTGCTGCCACATATAATAGGCCAAAGAGAATTTCAGAATCTATATTGCTTATGGGTCAAAAGGCCCAATACGAAAATGCCTCAAATTCCAACAATAATTAAATCAACAATCATAAAAATTATATTAAATATCTTTGAAAGACGAATTGACAAATAGTCTTATAATATCGTCCTTTGCGAATGAATCAAGATTACAAGCGTTGGACTTAGATATGAGGAGGAACGTATGTGTATATCACGGAGATGGTGATGGTGATGGAGGCTGGAATCATGACTATGGAAGTGGCTCTTCTCTACTACAGCTTTCCCCTCTCCTTATCTGATGGAGCGAACAAGATTAGGTCTTCGGAGGCCTTCTGTTCTGTTGTGAATATGCCGGGGTTCCTTTTACAAATGTTGGTCGGTTTGATGATCTTGAGGTGTCGACACTGCGTACGCTCCACAATACGAATGCGGCGACTGTACTAGTGTTTATTAAAAGTTTTGGAAGTTATCTTCACGAGCTATTTGACTTGGAAAATTGTTAGCTCGTAAGTCCTTCTTTATTTCCTTAGATTTTATCACTAATATGTCCATTTTTGCAAGAAAATAAATAATGAAAGAGATTTGTACATATATGCAATAATTCGTGATTAATGGCAGGTCTAGAGGGGTAATCTCCAAATTCATAAATAATATCCGGTTTAAACGAGAATGAAAATGAGTTTCATCAACGTCTCCTAGCATAAACCTTAATCATCCTCGAGCAAGAAACAAGATCATAAGGAACTCGAATTTTAAACCGAAATAATGAAAACACGAGTTCTTTTCTTACAGTTGGTTGTCCCACAATCCACCACTTATTTCACATGAGAGCTTAGCATAAAAAGAGTACTAGCAAGAATACTATGTAAGTTTTGATATGCCGGACAGCTACAATAAAGCCTTTATTGACAAGGACATTTAGATGAGGTAACAAATATTTCATTTCTTCTACCGAGGAATACTTGGAAGATCTATATCAATAACAATTACAAGTGCGAGAACATGTCAATTTTTTTTATAATATTAGAGTATCTCGCTAAAACTTCCACATCATTGGATCAAGACTCTCTAACACCTCTTCCTTTTCATTGTATTCTAGAAATTCAATTCTTTAGTAGCAAGGTCATGCAAAAAAGCCTTGTACAACTATTTAATCGAGAGTGGGAGTGCATATAAGAAGGGCACTCATGGCCATTACCAAGGTTTCTCTTTTCAGTATCACGATTTTGCATGTTAGTGAGTGTTCCAACTTCGGTTGCAAGCAAGCCCATGAGAAAGTCGAAATCCTTACATATCACTGTATAGCCGAAATCCAAGAGTTATCTCAGGAGTATCGTTCTAGGCCAGCGGAGTTATTGTCATCTCGTGGAATACAATATTGTTGCAGACACACAATAAAATTATATCTTTAATCAACAAGACAAACTTTGACATGTATCCTAGTTACCGCTGAACATCAGTTCTATCCAATGGTTCTTTTCAAAAGTTCTATCAAGTTAAAAGTTAGCTTCAAACAAAGAAGTAGAAACTTAAAAAATTATTTGTACCATTTTCTGGAATTCTATACACTTATTCAAGACAGGTGGCTTTAGCGATATGATACATCCTAATTATTGCCATTACGTGTGATTTGATCGTGTTTATTGGATTCCCATCTTGTTTTTCTACTCCCTCCGTTTTAATAGATGTCGCATGTTTTTCAAAATTTATTAAATTTTGATAAATCAGAGACATCTATTTTAAGACGGATGGAGTACTTGCAAATCAAATACTCTCTCCTCCAAAAAATAAGTGATTTAAATTTATCCTTTCTTTGCAAAAAGGATTTTTGGCATTAAAAGAAACAGCGACTAGTACAAAACATCTCAACAAAAACGAAAATTACATTGAAATCAATGAGATGCCATTCATCTTCAATCTTCGGACTGTGTCGACGGTGCACCGCTACTGCCGACTCCTCGTCGGCCTGACATTGTTGGTTGTAGACGGGAAGTTGCCGAATGGACCAGAAGGCCACATACGTCCCAAAGACGAAGAAGGATGAACTGCCGATGAAGCTACTTGATAATCTGAAGATCCCCACGGCTAGAAGAAGTATGTGAGGACAACACCACTTTCACAAGTTTCTCAACATTGTCGTCGAGATGGGGCTGAAGCCGAGAAGACTTTATTGGAGAAGACGTCGCCGCCACCACCTAAGCTCCGCTCCACCAAACCTTTATCCTAAAAACAGAAAAACAAAGCCCTCCCGCCGACAAAGGCCGAGATCCACCCTGCCTCCATGGCCCGAAGGCCACAGGAGCGGGACAGATCGCCGGCGGGAGGCACAGAAACCCTAGTCGCCTCCACAGGCTCCTTGGAGGCGAAGGGGTACGAGACTACCTCTTAAGTAAAAGATTTATCTAGATTTATATTTATTTATTTTTGATTGATAAAGGTAGAGGATGGCTCTACCTTATAGTTACAATCTCAGCCAAGCGGCCGTAACAGAGGAAAAAGAAACAAAGAAATAAGAGAAGAAAAGAGAGAAACTAACAAAAGAACTATACAAACAGGACACTACACCACCTTGCTACTAGTCTGAGAGCTTGTCCGCCCAGAGCCGTAGCTCGTTCTGTAGTCTCGGGGTTCTGACGGCCCAAAGTCTGATGTCCTCCGCCACCTACTGTAACAAAATTCTTCTGTTGCTGTGCTTGCCATTAAAGACTCGGTCGTTCCTTCTCTTCCATTGGTTCCACAATCCTGCTGCGAAGCATACCGGCCAAGCTTCCGCAGTCTTTCCTTGTAGCTCGGACTGAACTGTGTCAACGAACTCCGCAATACAGCTGGACGATCTGCAATTGAGGTTATGGTCCATTTGTCCCATAGCCAGTGCGAGTGTCTGCAGTGTAGTGCAATGTGTGATATGGTCTCCATCGCTGGACATATGTCGCAGCCTGCATCCTGCCTCCACTCTTTCTTCGTCATGTTTTCTTTCAGATGACCGCTTTAATGCTAGCCACAAGAAAAAATTGTGCCTATGTGGTATCGTCCGCAACCAGACCCACCGATGGGGTGACCATTGGGTCCCTCTGTCACTTAGCAGTTTGTATTAGTCTGTAGTTGTAGGTTTCCGTCCCGTGGTTATCATCACGCGCCTGTCTCTCCCATTCTCCAGCTGCGTGTGTTGTGTTTCGAGGATGTCCTGCAACACTTCTAGTTGCCTTTCAGCAGTTTGAGATAGGGGTGTGTGTAGCTTAAGCAGCCATCCCGCGTATGTCCGTTGCGATCGAACCGTACAGGTGGGGTCCATTGCGTATGTGTAGAGGGTGGGGAAGGCGACGCACAGCCTCCCGAGTTCTGTCCAGTCATCCTCCCAAAAGGCCGTGGTGCTGCCCGAAGAGGCGTTGCATTTCGTTGTGTTCTGAACCAGGGGTACCAGTTTGATCATTGACTTCCAGAAGGGTGTGTCTTGTGCCGTGGACACCCGTGGTATCTGTTGCCGCAGGTACCATCAACCAGCCAGCCAAAGAACGAGCCTGAGCCACCCGACAGTAGCTTAGCCATTAGGTTCGCCATTAGAGCCAAATTATGCTGCTGCAGGTTTCTTATCCCCAGGCCATCCTGTTCCTTTGGCATGGTCACCACTTCCCATGCCACAAGGCACTGCCCTCCGTGTATCTCTTTTTTGTTTTTCCAAAGAAAAGCTCTCCTCAGTTTGTCCACTGCTTCTATGCTCGCTCTGTCCCAGAGAATGCATGCCATAAAAAAACTGGGGATAGCAGATAAAACCGAGTTGATGAGTTGTACTCGCCCGCCTGAACCGAGCATCCTGGGCATCCACCCAGGTAGCCTGCGATCAATCCTCTGAATTACTGGTTGTAGCAGAGGTCTGGATATTCTGGTGATGGATAAGGGCAGGCCCAGATAGGTGCAAGGAAGGCTGGAAATCGGGCAGCCGAGAATATTTGCCACCTCATTTGCCTCATCTGTCGTCAGATGTAGTGGTATGAGTGTGCTCTTTTGAAAGTTGATTTTTAGGCCACTGAACTGAACGAATGCATCAAGGAGTGCTTTAGCAAATCTGGCCTGCTCACTGGAGCCATGCAGGATGAGCAGAGTGTTGTCGGCATACTGTAGTGCAGGAAGCGGTGCACCCTCCTCCAGTGGGTGTTGCAGGAAGCCGTGCTCATACGCCCTCCGTATCATTTGTTGCAGGACATCGGCTATCAGGATATAGAGGAAGGGGGATAGTGGGTCACCTTTTCTGACCCCTCTCCCCACTCTGAATTTGTTACCGATCCTCCCATTGATTAGAACCTGAGCCATTGACGTGTCCAGCAGGTGTTGTATCCACCACATCCATTTCTCAGGGAAGCCTCTTGCCTCCATCGTGGCTCGGATCGCTCCCCAGCAGGCAGTGTCGAACGCTTTCTGAAAGTCTAGTTTTAGGGCGATGCTTGGCTTTCTATTCTTATTACCGCACTGGATCATCTCGATGGCCGATGCAAAGTTTTCGACGATCGATCTCCCTTTAATGAACCCGGACTGCATCTCGTCGACTAATCTTTCAATTTTTGGTTGAAGGCGGTTTGCCAAGACTTTCGCTATAAGTTTGGGGATTGAGTGCTGGAGAGAGACCGGTCTATAGTCTCGGATGGTCTGAGGGTTGTCACACTTTGGTAGTAGTATGACATTGGCCAGGTTTAGTCCATCCAGCTGAATTTCCTTGTCATAAAGTTTCTGGAACAATTGCTGTAGTTCTAGCTTCATATCATGCACATAGGTTCTGTAGAATTCATTTGTAAACCCGTCTGGTCTAGGGCTACGGTTAGCTGGCGCTTTCCTGATTGCTTCCTCAATTTCTGTCCAGCTAAATGGTGCCCCCAGGTCCCTGTAACTCACCCTGCCTCTCAGTGTACAGCTGTTGCAGGTTTATGTTGTTTGCCCAAACCTCTTGTGCACTGAATAGTTCTGTGAGGAAAGATGTAGCAATGGCTATCTTGGTAGCATCATCAAATGATTCAATCTGGTTGTGGCATAGCATTTTCATTTTATTCTTCCTGAATCTATACGTAGCCATGGTGTGGAAAAACTTTGTATTCTCGTCGCCCAGTTTGCACCATTTCATTTTTGCCCTTCTGCGCCAGTGTTTGGACTCGGCAGCGCACAACACTTGCAGTTTTCCTCTGACGACCATTCTCAAGGCGAACTCACCATCAGACAGCTTCCTCCACTCCTCTACCTGGTCAAGGTATTGTATCATGTGGCTTAGGTTGTTCTTATTTGCCTTGTCATCCCCTCTAGTTCTTAGCTGTGCTCAGTCGCTGCCTGCATGCCAGTAGCCTGTGGTTCAGCTTCGTTGCTATGCTCATTGGCCTGGTATTCCTTGTTAGAACCTGTTTGGTGATGATCGCCAGCTGGGGTTGATTCAGCCAATAATCTTCATATCTAAAAATCTTTGTGCATCTTGTGTGGTCTAAGGTGTCTAGCAGTAGAGGCTTGTGGTCTGATGTTGGTCTTGGGAGTGTCCGGCATTCGGAGTGTATGAATTTTTGGCTCCAATCATGAGTAATCAGCACCCTATCCATCTTGACTAGAGTCGGCTCCCTCCTCTTGTTGGACCAGGTGTATTTCGAGTTTGCAATGTCCACTTCCATTAGTTCCATCTCGTTGATCCATCCATTGAATTCATCCATGGCTGCCCAATCTATGTTGTTGTTGTTCTTCTGTGTGGCGTACCTGTATGTGTTAAAGTCTCCTACAAGTGCCCAAGGGCCTGTAATGCCAGGTTGTAGTGCAACCAGCTCATTGAAAAAGGCTGCCCGTTCAGCCCTGTCACAAGGTGCACAAATGTTTGAGATGGAGAAATGAGTGTTGTCTGAGTTTGCCTCCACCTTAACCGTGAGGGCATGTTTATGTTTTTGTATGACCCTGACATCGTACTCCTTCGGGTTCCAGGCGATTGCTAGACCAGCCGAGGCCCCTTCAGATGGTTGGAAAACGAATTCAGAGTATCTGGTAGGCAGGAATTGTTTTGCTTTGAAAACCGAGATGTCATTCAGTTTCGTCTCTTGCAGTCAAATGATGTTGGCGTTCGCTTCATCAATGACTTTGTATATGGATATGTTTTTCTCCTCATCCCCCAGACCTCTCGTGTTCCAACTGAGGATCTTCAGCTGAACCTGGTGCGAACCCGTAGCGAAAAGCCTGCAGTACAAGGGTGTATATCCAGAAGGAAAAACATACGGCACCAGGGTGTAAACTAAATGCAAAGAAGTAAACATGATGGTGTCATATGGTGTTACAGGTTGTGGTCCTATGATGGTAAACTGAAAAAACATGGCGGTGTTGGCCTCTGTGCCAAGCCTGGCACACCAACTTTGAAGATAGTGGAGAAAGCAGCAAACTTAAGCAAACTAACAACCTGACAGTGCAACACCACGCCCTATCTACTCGAACCTGATCACTCATCACGTGCACTAGGCCCCGGAGCGTCCTGATCCTTGTTGATCTTCCTCATCGTCTCCATCATCAGGTCCAGAGTGTGTATGCCGCAGCATCCGGCCAGCTCCCGCAGTCTCACATCGTCAGGCACTGGTGGGCAGGCGGTGACAGGCAGGGGCGCTACCTGGTTGATATCCGGTAGGCGCCGGGTCTTCCGGCGGCGGGTTGATGTAGAGCCAACCAAAGAGTCCGATTCTCCTGCGGAGGAGGCCTTTCGCCTGGACGCCCGTTCCATCGAGCCGACGTGCGCACCGTCTTGCATCTTCTTGATTCGTTCACTTCGACGGTGGTACGTCACGGTAGCCGCGGTCTTCCCCTTCTGTTGCGGCCCATCCGCAATGGCCGCCGCCTCCCCAGTGTCTTCTGACGGAGCAGCTCCGTTGCCAGGAGCAGGCAGTGGCAGCAGGTCAGACAGATCAAATGGCAGGTCCTTACGCGGAAAGGCGCCATCATATGCTTGGGCTTGTCCTTGGTCCAGGTCGTCGAGCTTCCCATGGGCCTCCTGCTCACGGGCCTCGCCTTGTTCCTGCGCAGCCTGTCCAGGGATGAAGCGGAATGGGCCGCCTCCCTGAGGGATCGCGATCTGACCCTCGTCCATGGGGCTGCCATGTGGCACGCCCCTCTCCGCCGCTTCCTCTGCCTCCCGGAAGATTCGCTGCACCTGCTCCGCGTGTTCACGGAAGGCAAGGATGGTTTGTTGCGGCGTGATCTCCCCAGGGTCTCCAACCATCGGCACAGTGGGCCCAGTTAACCTCCAAGCAAGTTCAGGTGATGGTTCCATAGCACAAATGGGAATGGGTTTCTGCCTCGTTGCCACAGGGTCGAACGGGACATTGTACAACGGCGCAATGTTTGTGTAGAGCGACTGGAGGCAAGGCGGGTGTGTGCATGTGGGTGGAGACGGTAGCTGGAATATTTTTGCAGGGAAGGCGGGTGTGTGCATGTGGGTGGAGACGGTAGCTGGAATATTTTTGCAGGGAGCACCTGGTTCTGCACCGCCATGGTGGGGTGACGCAGCGCTGGCCCCAGACCCAGGGAGAAAGGGGTGACAGGTGGGCCCATCAGGTGCTCGGGAGAGAGCGACTTCTGGCCGTAGGCGCAGTCTATAGCCGGCAGCAGCGGCAGAGGCATGACCCCGAAGGAAGGCTCCGGGAACATTTTGAACAGCAGTGTACGGACGCTCTCTCTGGAGAAGTTGTTCTTCCTGTGTGCGGGGGGTACCGCGATGCTCTGGCAGTTGAGATTGAACACACAGAAGGTGCTCTCGTCCTCTCCGAAAGGATCCCCAGAGAGCGACGGCGATCCGACTGGGATGCGGACACGGACACCCCGCTGGGCGCCCAGCGAGATGGTGACGTCATAGGTCGCACGCTCCCGGATGCCGAAGCTAGTCATCGAGGACGGAGTACGCCTCGACACAACCGGGCGCCGCACCTTGGATGAAGACTGGAGAAGCGCCTCCAGGTCCAGGACCGTGGCGTGGCCTGGTGCCGCCAGGGCTTTGGAAGCCCGGGCAACCGTCAGCCTGGCGGCCGCCATGGCCGCGTCCGCCGCGGTGGTGGCCACCGTGGCCGCGGGCGCCGCATGTGGCAGGTTGGGCGGCCCCGTCGAGCTCTGGCCTTGCTCCATCCGTCGCCGGGCTGGCGATGGAGGCGGCGCATCCGCGCCAGAGCGCACCTAGGTGTAGGACGAGTGCGGCCTTGAAGAGTGGGAGCGGTGGTTGCCATGGTAACGGCGGTTAGTGGGTGGCGGTGGTGGGTGGTGTGGAAGAGCGGGCGACGATGGTGGTGGCGAGGGGGAGTGGCTGTTTGGTGGAGGCACGGCCAAGGCGTCCCAGATCTTATTGATGTAGACGTCAGCAATGTTGCCAGTGTTGTTGGCTTTGTGGAACACAAGGTGGTGTGGAATATGGGCGGGAGATTCCGCCTTTACCATGGCAAAGACCGCGGAGTAGTCGTGGCCGCGCGCGGCCGCATGCTCGACGCTCAGCAGTCTCGCATACCCCGAGGTGGCGATGGTGAGGCCGTTCCTGTCCCAGAACTCAAGGGGTAGCTTCTCGAAGGTTAGACATACCACATAGCGGTAGGAGAAGGTGAAGGAGTCGTCCCCGCCGTTGTGCGTGCGAATGTGGACCAGCGACACCAACCCATCCTCCTCGCGCACCCGCAGAGGGCTGGCGCGCATGGCAGCGACCTGGTCTTGTCGTCGGAGGAAGACCGCGAAGCAGTCCCCCGTCAAGCTCGAGGCGAAGCGCACCGCCGGGTTCCTGAGCTTCAGGTGTAGGACACGCCGAAGCCAGGGCACCGGGTTGTGGCGCGGCGGCTCCACCGAGACGAGGCACGCCAGAGCGTGAGGGTCCCTCACCGGCGGGCAGTGCACATCAATGCTCGTGGGCCTTCCATGGACCACCGGCTCCATGGCCAGGGGGTTCGAGCTCAAGCCCACGAGAAGACGGCTGGCCGCACGGCGGTGACCGCAAGCCCTGCAGAACTAGCAGACCACGGGATCCCGGCAAGACACCTCTCTATGGTCGTAGCTCAGGCAGCGGTAGCAGCGCCGGTGGAGGTTTCTGGGTGTTGAGCGATGGATGGGAGTGAGTGGCCTCGGGGGTGGTTGCTTACCCCAGGGACGCAGGAGCACCTCTTTATAGGACGGGGCAGGCGTCCCCCTCGGAGCAGCGGTCGAGGCTTGGGGGAGCGGCAGAAGCAAAGGGTGCGTCAGGGGTCCGCCCCAGCGACGTGGCCACCAGCTCACAACTGCCCCGGCGCAGCTCCTCAGGACCCGCTGGAGACATAAGGGCATTGTCGGCCGCCAGACAGATATCGTACGTCGAGCCCCCCATCGAAGTACAACTTGGGGTCACCACATGCAGAGTATCTCCTTTGTCCGCTTCAGTAAAAGGCGATCTCCCTCTGGCCCCCAGAAAGGCAGGGCAGCTTCCATTTACCGCCCGCTGATCAAACCTATCGCGCTGTCCCGTTGAGACCTCCGTTCTTGGACTGCGCAGAGAACTGTCGGCCGGCCACGGTGAGACGTCAAATCCGTCCGTAGGCACTCGAGTGCAGTCCCTGCAAGTTGAGCAGCAGTGCTTAGCGGTGTGGTTCACCGTTGTCAACAGAGGGAGCTCATGCGAGCGTGAGACGTGTCCTCCTCCGTGGCACGCATGCACGGAGCCGCCCGGGGGCCCTGAGCTCGGCCCGAAGGAGAAGGCCATTCCGATGGGGCCAACGGCCCAGACCCCCTTAGCACGATCTGCGCCGCCACGTCAGCGCAAGCTGTTCGAAATTCGAAATTTCCCTCGCAGACTCTGCGGACCCGAAACAGCGCGGCCGAGCCGCCGAACCAAAACTGTAGCAGCTTGGACGCAAACAATGGCGAGCAGCGGAACTCGTCCGACAGGCACCTCGCCCTGACAAGCGTTGGCGTATGCAAGCCTGGGTTGGCAGCTTCAGTTGGACCACAGAAGTATTTTTTCCACATCTCATCCTCGAAGCGCAGACCAGGGGTGACCGGGGGCCTAGCGACACGGAACGAGGAGCCAGTCCAACCACGCTCAGTCTGCGCCCTGCGGCAGCGAGACCGGGGCCTACTCCTATCATGCATGATGCAGGGGGTGCAGGTGGGGATGGATGAGGAGGAACTTAGCTCGTCGTGGAGGGCCGAGGTAGGTGGTTGCAGCGGCGAGCGTGGGTCCCCGGCGCCACCCCGTGCCTCATGCAGACGGTCGCGCTGGCTTCGGCCTCGGGCGGGGGCGCCCAGGGCGGCGCGCGAAGAGGCCCCCGCCAGCGCCGCCCGAGGGCGCCGCGGCCGGGTAGAGGGCGTTGTAGGAGGATGGCCGCCGGCTCCGGTGCAGAACGAGGCAGCCGGTGACGACGCGGGAGGTGGCCGTCACAGCGGCGGTCGCAGTAGCTAGGTGGGAGCCGCAGCGGTGGCCGGCGTATCAGGTGGCCGCCGTAGCCGGAGCGGCTAGCGGCGCGTGGGAGCGTCCGCTGGAATTGTTTTGGTGGTATGTTGTTTTTGGATCGATTTATATTTATTATAGATACGTAAGAATGTAGACAAATCCAAATCACTTATATCAGGTTACATGTCTAATAATTTCTAGACAGGAAGTATACATAAATCTACGGAATTCCACCGTTCAAAACTTCTTTCTTACATACGCGTTCATGTCATTCTTGTGGTTTTTCTATTTCTACGTTTTCAGAATCTTACTAACAGAAAAGGCCTTGAACAACTGAAATACGATAGATGTTCTCAATGCAGCACAGCTGCACAAAAAAAAAGTTTCCTCAGCATATTCGTAGCTGAATGCTATGTACCATCCCAATCAATTATTCTTATTCGACTATAGGTACCACCACAGCATGTCCGCACAAAAATGGTTAAGAGAATGTCACCAATATAGATACTGCATCTCCAGTCACACGAACTAGACACCACATCATTAGGTTATTCAATCGAGTATGTCCACAGCAAAACCAAGCTACATAGTCACACCAAATGTTAAGCTAACAATTACCATCGGTTCACATCACAGGATTAAAACAGAATTCAATGCCGAACGATGGAAACAAAGAAACAAACTGAACGGCCACTGCTAGAGGAAAACATGGAGAGTGAAATCATCCGTCAGGATGCTAAACCAGTGAAATGCTGCTCTCACCTCCCGGAGGCTTGCGCGGTCCACCTAAGAACTCTCGAATTGGGGCCTTCCCATCTGCAAATATGTTGCTGCCAGTCATTTCTTTCAGTTTCGCAGAGCTGAGATGCTTATCAGCAGACATTGGCGCCTCGTCTCCTTTGAATATGTTATTGCCCGTGAGATCAGCAGATTTCTTGCCAGTCATCTTCTTGGGAGTTCTCGACATACTCTCAGTGTTGGCCTCCCCAAATGAGAAGGTGCTCACCTGTTTCAAGGAGGATAACATTCACTAAGTAGCGTATCAGGTAGCAGAAATCCGATAAAATACCAGAGAGATAAGACGCAGTACGTTTGCGCTTTTTCCAGGTGTGTGTGAAGCAGAGCTGACATTTTCTGAGTTCCTTGCCCTATTAGGCCTGGGTTCTTGGGGTTCAGCAAAGATGTCATGGCCACTGAGCTCCTTGGATTTGGCATTAGATATCTGCTTCTTCATTTTACCGTCTACATCACTTTGCAGTGTACCACTGAGCTCACGCTGCTTTGCCACCTCAGCCACAGAAGTTGGCTTTTTGGGAGGAACACTTCCATCCTCAGCGAATGATATGTGGCTCACGGTACTCATTGTCTGTAGTTAAACAAAAACCTGATAAGTGTCACACTTATGTTTCCTTTTATTGATTCTTATAAAGCGATACAATTAAAATACAGGGTGCACGAGCATTCTTCTCATCTTTTGGAGAAGCTACAAGTTCAGAATTAACTCCCAACATACAAAAATCAGTTTTCTTGACAATTTCCAGCTTTTAAAACCATGCACTTCCTGTCTCTAGCTTTGGCAGCACCATCATTAGCTATGGTGTGTACATCAACGTGGAATCATTTCCTAGTAAGCTATGTGTACAGATAGATAACAAAAATTCTATGGATCAACATGCTTTGAACTAGAGGCACTGCTTATCATATTGCACCGAATTGTATGTCATGTCAGCATATCCTGGCCTACTGGGCCAAGCGTCATTCCAAATCAGCCAAAATGATGATGTTTTTCAAAAAAAAAATTTGGTGAGGGGGTGATTCGCGCGGTTTCGATAGCTGAAGGGTGTCAAATGCCTGGCACTGGAAATCACGTTAATTTGAACCTCAGAGAGGATTTCATGGGGAAAATGGCCAATGGTGTGCATATTCCTCTGGTAACACTAAACAAACAGTATTAACCGCAGTAATAACTACATAGTTGTTAAAGTAAACTGTATACCTAGAAATGCTCGGTTAGAAAAAGGCTACTCTGAAATTGACCAGGTGCAAAAGGTTGATGTTTGCCGAAGCAAGAACATAAAAACTACTAGACATGCGTTCAGAATTAAATAACATCGTGAAAGCGTTTAGTCAAACTTCTCTCCATCTTTTCACATATAGGAAACTATTTAAGCTGGTTAGATGCAAGAGAGAACCATTGTGTTTCCATGAAAAATATTCTCATAACATACTGTTTTTTGTAGTTTTGTACTAAGACAAATTAATGGTAATAGTTGCATTCTAGAGACCATGACTCCGTCTAAAACATCATAGATCAATGAAGGGAGTGAGTAATTGATATTGGGATAAAACAGTTGATGTAATTTGAATACCTATATTCTGTGTAGTAAGTATGTTAGTTTAGTGAGCAGCCGCATATCTAATTCCATCAGGAAACCGACATATGCAGTAACACCGTTACTGCAAAACATTTCTTACACGGCCATGCCAACAACATCTGGATTTTGAAAAATTAAGCTCATCCAATACCTTAATCTTGCAGGTAAGATTTGCAAATGGACATGAAGACATGTCGAACACAACAAAGCTTCGCACAATCTAAAAAACATGGTGCATTATTTCTTCCGCAAAGCCTTGTGAAACTAAAGAAGCATTCTAGAGCACGCTTTCCCATTTTACAGTACAGTGCAATGCCATTCTATGTGTTTCTTCAGCACCAAGTTATTAGCACATAATATGAGGATAATATCACGAGAAGCAAGCAGCAACAACATTACTACGGAAGTAGCATGGGCTTCCGAGACCAGCACCTGGTAATTGCGCGAGGCAGCTCGGCCAGGCGTTGCCGCGGCAGACTCCTCGGCGTCGCCGTTGGCCTCTCCAGCGAATATGCCGCTCCCCGACATCTCCTTCCACTTGGGCACGGAGCATGGCTTCCTGAAATAAACGTTCACGGAACAATGACGAAAAATAAGCTCAACTAGGGGATCAGACAGATACCAATCAATTGCTTCCTTTCTCGATCCAGATTAGAGAAAAGGAAGAAGAGGGCTAGGAGAAGGGTCGGAATCGATCTCGTCCTCGACTCTCACCTCTTGTTTAGGCTGTCGGACTCCTCCTCGGTGACCTGGCCCCCGAACACCACCTTCCGGAACGCCTCCGACGGCTGCGCGCAACAAAGCGAGCAAGTGAGAAGGGCCTAAGAACAGCAAACGCCACCGCAAAGGCAGGTGGGGGAGGGGAAGCGACGGCGGGGGGTTTGTTTACCTGGTGGGAGCGGCGCGCTGGCGACGGCGTGGCCGTGCCGTCGGCCTGCTGCGGCCACGAGAGCAGGTCGGCTGTCGAGGTATGAGACTTCCTCACTGGCGCCGCCCTCTCCATCTGCACCTTCCTCCCTTCTCCCCTGCTCCCAGGCCAGGCGTTTACTCTCTTTTTTTTCTCTATATCTCAAAAAAGGAAAAGGGAGGAAGAGGTGCGAGCCTCGTGAGGTGAGGTAGAGTGGAGCAGAGGATGGCAGGACGGTGAGGTGTCTCTTTTGTTCCCTCTTTTTTACTTCCCAGGTCCTAAGCGTGGCTTCCACCACCCACTTACTGCTCACTAGTACGTGGGACCAGTATCAGTGGGTCAAACGCTGAAGCGGACGGGCCTCGAGGAAAAAAACACATAATAATTAACCTAATTGCGATAGAAAATCACAGAATAACCTACTTTTTAGAAAACTTCTTTGCATGGCGCTCTACCACAAAGCACAACGTTTATTCGAAAACGCCATGCTTTCATTAGCGCCCTGGTCAAAAATACATCGTCTACTCTGATGTCATCATCTGGTCCAACGTGACGGTCAACTATGGTCAACCAGACACGGGTCTACTTTTAATGCTTTGCGTTTTTGCCTCTGCGCCATATGTCTTTGTATGGCGTTTTCTAAAAAAGCTTCATGCCCAATGCCCCTTAGAAAAAATCAAGTGGCCACGGCGTCTGTTCTACTTTCTTGCCAAGTCAATTAATCGTACTACTGCAGCAGCAGCGCGCATCGTCCTCCTCCAAGCTCTAGTCCAAGTACGTGGCCACGAGCGCCATGCGTGCGCGCCATCATCCACGTTGAGCGGCTCCTCGCGTCGTTGCGCCTGATGTCTTCCCTGGCCGGGGAGGCCGCGTAGCTGTTATGTCCCTAATCTCTCGTTTCGATTCAGATCTCAGATAGTAGCAATACAAGGGAAATTCTGAGTTGGGGAGCTCTTGAGAGAAGGGAAGTTTCTGAGAGAGAGAGATATACAGCGAGGAGAGTTACAGAGAGAAAAGTCAGTTCCCAGCCCCCCTTTTCTTGGGATCTCACCTATTTAAGATGCCACACCCTAGGGTCCAAAAGTGTGCTCGGCTGGCGCACACGATGTGATACTCTCCTAGTTGGTCCAGGCGTTTTGTAGCATCCCAGTTGTCTAACCACTGTAATGCTACTAAGTTTAATAATAAAATGGGCCACTTCCAACATATAATTGTCGCATCATCATCATATCATGCTCATGTCATCATGTCCCTTGCATTTGAGCATCATATAAAACCTTTTTCTTGTTTGGATCTTATCTCATGTGTATTATTAAATTGTAGTTGCTTCTTGATATTGTATTTGGATCTTACTGAATTGTTAAATGCCCAAGTTGAGTTGGGATTCTCTTCCGACTCCACCACCTTATCTTGCACCACCTTATAATTCCACCATCCAATGATATGGGCTAGGCTTTTTATTGAGTTATCCCTATCCATGTTGTTGGTTGGATCCACTCATAATCTATTTGCTTGGCCTTTGCCACCTTTTGTGCATGCAAGGAGTAAAGCCACATGGAATCATGTTGTTTTCACAATATATCCACTTGGCATTAATTGTCTTGCATGGGCCATGCAAGTATCCCTTTTCCCTAGTTTTGGTTTTGCTTGTTTTCTTTTTGGACCAATCCTTCTACCTTGCTTAATCTTGTTTGGTTAGTTCAAGACCCTAGCTCTTTCCCTCTTTGGTCCTTGCTTGGTTTGTTGGAATCATGCATGGGCCAAATTTTAACCACCCCTTCTTTTGTTCTTGCTTGATCTATGTTGGATCATGCATGAACCCAAAACCCCATCACCAACCTTGGCCATCTCTCTCCTTTCCCCCTCTTTTCTTGTTTTTCTTGTTAGTGCATGCATATAGTTGGCTTGACCTAGATTAGTACCCTCCACCTTCTCACCTTGCAAACCTAAACCCTATTTTAAATCTATCCTAAACCAAAACCCTTTTTCACCACTATCCTAAACTAAACCCTAAATTACCCTTTCCTCTAACTAAACCCTAGCTAAACCCTAGCTAAACCCTAGCTAAACCCTAATTTCATTTTATCCTAACATAATTCCTACATCTAATTCTATCTCTAATTAAAATACAAACAACACCTAATCTACCTCTTCTCCTATCTAGCATGCCCTTGCCCTATGCCCTCCTCACCTCTCTCTACCCACACCACACGACCGGGGACCCACACCCACCAGACACCCCATCTTGCCCCACACGGCATGGCACCCACCTCCTAGCCCTAGCTCGAGCCGACCATCCCTCTTCCTTCCCTTTTCTTTCCCTCATTAGCACACGCTTTGCCTCATTGCCACGACCTGCCCATCGCCTACCCCCCCCACCGCCCCTTCTCCTTTCCAGCTCCGGCTCGGCCACGCCACCTGGCCCATGCGATCACGTGAGAGAGGTGACCAACGCCACACCCCGCTCCCCTCCTCACGCAACCACCGTGCCCCTCCTTCTTATCTACCCTTCCTCTCTGGCCTCGCCAGACCCCCAGATCTACCCCGCAACGCCTGCCTTCCCTCGCCACCACGCCGACATCGCCGTCACCCCTGCCCAGATCCTCTAGCCGGAGGCGTCTGCGCTAAGCGTCGAGAAGCTCGGGAGCTGCAACGCCTACGGACCGCGCCCGGAGGAGGCGCCCAGAACGTCGGGACCCGCGGCGCAAACCCTAGCTACGGCCGCCAGCCTCAGGAGATCGCGACCACCCAGCTCGAACCGACCACTCGTCACGCTCGCAGACGCGCTCGAACCCCAGACAAGGTCCCGCGTCGTTAGCATCCTGGTTGCTCCGAACGTTCCGTCGAACGGCCTCCGTGCGCCGGCGGCGTGCTCGAGTCCGCAAGCTCCCAGTCGCGACAACACCCTACCTAGCCGCCTAGCCACTCCCTAGCACCTAGCCTAGCCAGTAGCAGCCCGCGCGCGCCGCAAGAACGCCCTGAGTTCGAACCTCTGCGCAAGGCTGCAAGACGCGACAGGGCACACGCGTGGTTCAGAGGAGAGGAAGATCCACAGTGCGCCCCACCCCTTTTGCGAGAAACCCCCTCCAGTTCCTGTTTTGTCAACCCGTAGTCCTTGAGGCCCCACCCGTCATCGTCCGTAGCAATCTTGCAAAAAGGCTCCCGCCAGAACCAGTAAGTAACCCGCAGTCCACCCCCTGGCCCGCGTGTGCGTTTTGCAGGAGGCCCCCTGTCCTTTACGCTCACTCAACCCGCGGTCCTTCGTGGCCCCGCTGTCAGCGTCTGTTGCAACTTTGCAAAAAGGATCCTGTTGTTCTGTGTAATCAACCCGCGGTCCAATTCTGGCTCAGACGCTGCCTGTGGGCCAGAGATGACCCCTGGCCCACCTGTCTGCGGCTCAGACTAGCTGAGGCTAGGTAATAAAACGTTTCAGACTGTTTAAATAATTCAAACTTATTTCAAATAAATTCAAATTCAAATTAATTTCAGATTTTAAATAACTTTTGTATGCTTTATCCAAATTAGGCAAATGATATATGTTTTTGATTCAGAAAAATGAGAGGAATTCAAATATGCCATCTGTTTAGTGTTTTGCACCAAGAATTTCCAAGTTTGTTTAAATTACTTCAATTGCCACTAGAATTTCTTAATTAAATAACCTTTGTTTGGAAAATCCAAATTAAGCAAGTGAGTAGTCTAAAATGATCATTCGACGAGACCTTTCTGTTATGATATCCTTGACTTCAATTGCAGCATGCATCATATAAATATATTGCAAACAACAAATGTTATGACAACAAAATGTGGTTCTAAAACCCAATTAAATGTTACTTTCTTGTTCTTCACACCTCACCATGCCATGCTACCTTTCTTGCCATGTAAATTGTGCATCATTCATCATGGCATGATTGTTTGCTTGACGCATCTTATTCATATGCTTGTGCTCTATATTTATGTTGGCCTTGTTTGTTTGGTTTTTCTCGGATAGACACTGAGCAGGCGGTGTATCAAGAGAACCAGGAGCACTACCGAACCGTCCTTTGCTTCAACAGAGACAGTGCAAGCACTACCACATGCTTGCATACATACAGTACCTATTGCCTCTATCTTATTCTTGCATCATTGAGTCGCGATTGCATTAAAATGAATCCCAAGTATGCATAGCCTTTACTTTTAAACCCCACCAAGCTTGTATCCTCCATCCCATGAGCCCCTACTATAGGAGTTGTTTGAGCCATGCGAGTCGTAGAACAGCATGTGTAGGGTTTGTGAGTGTCTGTTGAATAACGAGGTACCTAAACAACTTAACCTGAGTAGTTCTGGGATAACTAAAGAAAGTGGCACCGGTGAGCAACATCTGCTATTTGGTTTTTCCTGCTCACTTGTGTCCCGTAAGACCCCGAGTACTTGATTCCTGTTCCTTGATTTGTCGCGCTATCCACATCCGGGAGGTATATGGGACCCCCGACCGAGCTTGATTAGTCTTATTTCTTGGGGCCACAAACTAGTTTGAGGTTTTATTACGATCTGTACTTATGCCATGCTTTACCGCTTTATTTACGATTGTGCGACGGATAGCACTGATCTTGTTTAGGATCGGACCACGATTTCGCGGTGTCGACAAGCCCGTTTGGGGTTCCCAGTCGTTCACTGGCCCCGCAAACCTTGAGGCCGTCTCAAGCTTGCTTACTCCGCTATGATTCTACTTAAGGGTGGCCCCTGAAATATTTCGAATCTTGTGATTGTTCGATCGTGAAAGCCTCGTTGGGTTTTGATTTGGTTTTTCCGAGGTTGATCGAGTGTGTGTTGCTATTGGTGCACCCCGGTAAAACTTTCGAAAGCCGTGTCCATGTTATGGACGACTTGGAGCAGTTTCTTGATCATAGACAAGCATAACTAAAGTACCGCTTTTAATCGACTAAAGTAACTTGACTAGTAAATAGTGCAATACTCATGGAATGGTTAATAAAATTGCCAAACGGAAGGGGTTGTTCGTCCGCTTCCTTGTTGGTAGCGAGGAGGAGGATGGATCGGATGAGATTACCCTTATAAGCTGTACTTAATTCACGGACATCCGTCTATCATTGGTTAGGCGGATGGTTAGCGCTATCCAGAGAATTGCTAGGGTTTATCTTTTCTGCAATTCGTCACCCTGAGTTGTGTCCCCTTTAGAGGCATTAAGTCTTCTTGAGAGTACCCTTAGGGTCTCACACGATAAATTCTTGATTCGGATGAATGTACCTTCTCGTGATGACATCTTTGGGTGGAAGAAGCGATGAAGTGGGCAACGACCGTATGGTGTAGAGATTCCGCACGGGATCCGTGAGACCTGTAGTTGGGATGTGCTTATTTCTCCGGCATCTTATGCCTATTTGCTTCTTATCCGTACTCGGATCTTGTTTGCCGCCCGCATGATACTACGATGTGTCTTTGTATGAGGAGTTATCCTAAATTATAGATGTATCTAGGTCATTTGAATCTTGCCGTATGGCGTTGGTATATTCCTTTCTTTCTAGATGGTGTGGCTCGATGTACTCTTGTATGGTGGCTTGCGTACATACCCACTTGTGCACGTAGTTGATCCCTTCGCCGACTCACGCCCGTCTGAGTCCCGTTGAGAGGTTAGCGGTTGGGACGTCTGAAAGGACTACCGGTGAGTGGCTTTTGGGGCCCAGTACTATTTCAACCGCTATCTCTCATCCAGGCTTGTATCTAGGGCGTAGTTCACCGAGGTAGTTACAATTGGTATCGAGCCATCCCGACCTTCGTGGTTTCAGCCAAGCGGTCGTTGTCGATCTAGCAAATATTTTGAGTAGTTATGTATATTAGGGAAAAACAAAAGCGAGAGTAGGACTGCTTCCATTTTTCTTCTTACCTCCCACCCACCCTTTACGGTAAGGAAGTGCAACGTTTTCAATTCTCTTCTCAAAGTTCAAACTAGGATTCACGTGTTGGGGTTTCGTAGTACCATAGGATGTGTGTGTGTGTGTGTGTGTGTAGTCCTTGTCTCTGTTGCATCCAAGTTGTTATCTTATCGCCTTTGGTTATCAACTGTTGGTACATTCCATACCGCGAGGCTTTTGTAACCGGCAAATCTATCTTCCTTTTGTGTCCGACGCTATCTTGTTTGGGGTGTTCGTTTACGTAGTACCAACTGTAGGTTTCGTCGTGAGAAGAAGGGGTTAGGATATGTGTTCCACTTGTTCATGTGGAGTAATGATTTGAGTGCGGGATGGAGTCGCGACCATACCACTACTTGTATCATTTGCTTTTGTATATTGGATCGGTAGAGTCACTAATCTTGATTCGTTAAGTAATTTTAGCATCTATTGGTATTTTAATGCGAAATTTGTGGAAAATTTTTCTTTGATATGTTTGTGTACCACACTCCTTTTCGATCGTGCGATATGCTTAATATCTTTGAGGTGCTATGAACTTTGTTGATATTTTCATATCATCTCGATAAATTGTATCCTTTAATCTTGGTTAATTCCATCTTGGTACTATTTTGGATTATTATCATTCTCCATTATAATCTTGACTTGAGTTTACATCAATGACGGGATGGCTCCCCATGGGACCGAGGAGGACATTCCTCCAGGCTGGCTCAACCTTTGTCAAGCATTGCAAATGCTCTGGCACCATGCAAGAGAATCATTGCGCTTTGAGGAGGCGTCCAAGGAACGAGTTCACTCCACTTCCTCCACCTCCCAAGCGTGGTGACATCAAGAGCTTCCTCAAGTTCGGTCCTCGGCGGTTTGATGTGTCACCGACCTCTTGATCTTGATGATTGGGCCTTGAGATCTCAAGGCTGCTAGAGGCTGGCGATGTGCGAGCAGGAATGGGTAAAGTGTGCTACTCACCTGCTCAAGGGAGACGGCTCTATGGTGGGAAAACTATTTGAAGGCTAGGCCTGGGCCTGACCTACTTGGGAGAGGTTTCTTGGAGCTTTCAAGCAGTTCCTCTCGGAGATTGTGATGGAGCGGATGAAGGATGCTTTCCTCAACTTGAAGCGGGGCAATGATAACGTCAACACCTACATCAGAACTTCATGAACTTGTCTCGCTATGGTGGTGATGAGGTATCGATGACAAGAAAAAGAAGAGATTGAGCAAGGGCTCAATCGTCGATCAAGTATGCACTCACGCATGCAAGACCGGCAACCTTCACAGGCTGAGCATATGGCACTACAAGAGGAGGCTAGTAGGCGGATGTTCGAGAGTCCAAGAAACATAGCGAGGATGCATCAAGCTCGGCGTGATGACAACTCCTTCTAAGCGGCGTGTCGGGTTCCTAACACCCACCGTCGCTCCGGCTCCACCAAGACCTGCGAGCTTCACGTCAAGGCCACCAAACTTCACCACTGCGGCTCCGGGCTACAACAACCCTTACCAGGCGCTGGCGGAGTCACAGCTTCTCTCCACGTCCGTGGTGCTGCTTCACTTGTGGAGGTCTGGACATTCCCACTGGGCTGTCAATGAAGAACAAAGCTCTCCCTCAACCCCGCCAAGATGCATCAAGCTCTCCTTGATTCGTGCACCACCTCGGGCTCTCAACATCAACACTAAGCCGGGTCCGGCGGTTGTTCGAGCTAACTTCGTCAACGCCTCTCAAGCGAGCTCGCTCACAGGTTGTCATGGGTATGCTCTCGATTAACTCGGTCCTGCGAGTTCTCTTTGATTACGGTGCATCGCATTCTTTTGTCTCTGTAAAGTTTGCAAGTGAGAATGAGTTAGTCATGGATCCTCTTCCCAAGCGGTTAATGGTTCTTTCTCCTGGGGGCAAACATGAGGCGGAGTATATCATGGCAATCAGATCGAGATTGGTGGTTCTTCCTTCTTGGTTTCTTTGATTGTTCAGGACTCGACATTGATGTCATCACAGGCATGGGCTGGTTGACGGCAAATGCGGTGTGATTGATTGTCTTTGAGCTTCGGTGTCTCACGAAGATCCTGAAGGCCATCTAGTCTTTTCTCCAAGTCGACTCCGGATGTCGGCTCTATTCCTTGGCTGCTCGAATGATGATGCTATGGAAGCTATTGAGAAGGTACCGATGGTGCGTGAGTTTCGGATGTTTTTCTGAAGAGCTGCGGTATGCCTCCGGATCGCGAGTTGAATTCGTGATCGAGCTTGAACTGAGCGGCTCCTATCTCAAGAGGCCATATAAAATGGGTCCTTCGAGCTGGCTGAACTCAAGCGACAACTTGATGAACAAGAGAAGTTGGGTTTCATTCAACATAGCACTTCTTCTTGGGGTAGTCCAACAATCTTCGTGAAGAAGCGTGGCAGAACCGATAGGCTCTGTTGACTACCGGGCTCTAAATGCTAAAACCATCAAGAACAAATATCCTCTTCCTCGGATAAATGATCATTTGATCGCTAGCGGGGCTGTGGTGTTCTCTAAGCTGGACTTGAGAAGTGGTTATCACCAAATCAAGATTCGCAAAGAAGATGTGCCCAAAAGCTTTCACCACTCGCTATGGCTGTATGAGTACGGTCATGTCTTTCGGTCTCACCAACGCACTTTTGCTACCTTCTCGAGGTGATGAACTCCGTTTTCATGGAGTACTGGACAAGTTTGTGGTGGTATATCTGGATGATATTCTCTATTCCAAGTCCAAGGAGGAGCATGAAGAGCACGAGGTGTGTCTGAACAAGCTTCGTGAGAACCGCTTGTATGCCAAGTTCTCAAAGTGTGAGTTACGGTTGCTGAAGTAACCTATCTGGGCCATGTTATCTCGCCAAGGGCATTGCGTCAACCCGAAACCGTGAAGACAATAGTTGAATGGCTTCCTCTGCTAATGTCAAGGAAGTGCGGAGTTTTCTCGGCAGCTAGCTATTGTCGTCATTTTGTGCGAACTTCTCGAAGATAGCAAAGCCTCTTACCGATCTCCTCAAGAAAGGCAAGAAGTACATGGACACCGCTTGCCAAGAAAGTTTTGAGACACTCAAAGAAGCTCACTTCCACCGGTCTTGGTTCCTCCGGATACATCCAAGCCTTTCCAGATCTTCTGCGATGCCTCTTTGCAAGGATTGGGTGCGGTCCTTATGCAAGAGAGACAGGTGGTTGCTTATGCCTCTCGTCAGTTGAAGACGCATGAGGTCAACTATCCCACGCATGACCTTGAGCTTGCAGCAGTGGTCTTTGCCTTGAAGCTGTGGAGGCACTACTTGCTGGGAAACCGTTGTGAGATCTTCTCGGACCACAAGAGTTTGAAGTATATCTTCACTCAACCGGATCTCAATCTTCGGCAAAGGAGATGGATTGAAGCCATCAATGACTACGATGTGACCATCAACTACACCCCAGGCAAAGCAAATGTCATGGCAGATGCGCTTAGCAGAAAAGCTTACGTCAACAACCTCATGGTGGAAGAGCAGCAGCCTCTCTTGTGCGAGGAATTCCGTCAGCTCAACCTGGAGATTGTGGAACAAGGGCACCTTCTGAACCTTCTGGCTACTCCTCTCTTGGAAGAACAGATTCGGTCTCGTCAGCGTGGTGATCCGCACACCAAGAAGCTCATCGCTAAGCTTGGCACTCCGAAGTATGAATCCTTCCATGTTGATGATCAGGGCACGCTCTTCTTTGATCACCGGATGTTTGTTCCAAACTACCCGGGTCTGAGAGATCAATTGCTCAAGGAGGCACATGATTCGGTCCTTTCTATCCATCTGGCAGCACAAAGATGTATATGGACTTGAAAACACAATCTTGGTGGCACAGGTTGAAAAGGTATTGTGCCAAGTCGTCTCGAATGTGATGTCTGCGCGAGAGTCAAGGCATTCATCGAAACCATTTGGTCTTCTGACCATTGCAACCTCGAATGGAAATGGGAGAAAGTTGAGATGGACTTCATCACGGGCTTTCCTAGGTCGCGAAGGGCAACAATGCAATTTTGTTGTCATCGACGGGCTTTCAAAGTGGCACACTTCTTCCCGATCAAAGAAACAATTTACGGACTTGATTGGTGAGCTCTATATCAAGGATTGTCTCTTTGTATGGGGTTCCACTGAAATCAGTTCAGATCGTGGAAGCATCTTCACCTCAAAGTTACGGGAGAGTTTCCAAAAGCTTTGGGAACAGTTGAACTTCAGCACGCTTACCACCCTCGATCAAGGACAAGTGGAGGATCAATCGATTCTCGAGGACATGCTTAGAGCTTGCGTCATCTCGTTTGGCATGAAGTGGGAAGAATGCCTTCCATATGCTGAATTCTCCTACAACAAGCTTCGAAGAGTGCGAAGATGGCACCATTCGAGGCTCTCTATGGTCGGAAGTGCAGAACACCGATTGGTTGGTCGGTGCGGGAGAAAGAATCTGGTTTGGCCACGACATAGTGACTCGAGCAGGAGAAGGTGCATATCATTCGGAGAACGAAGATTGCTCAAAGTCGTCGGAAGAGCAACTATGACGGGAAGCACAGATATGGTATATGCCCACAGGGATCTCTACCTTCGTGTCACTCCCATGAGAGGAACACACCGGTATCAAAGGAAAGTTGGCTCCTAGATACATCGGTCCCTTCAAGATACGTGGTAGAAGAGGAGAAGTTGCTTATGCACTCGAGCTTAGGAAAACTCAAAGTCCATGATGTTTTCCATCTCTCACTCAAGAAGTGCTTCAAAGACCCGGCAAGACCGTGGATCATGAGCTAATCGACCTCCAAGAAGATCTCTCTTATCAAGAGCACCCCACCAAAATTCTCGAGACCATGAGCGAAGGACTGCAACAAGTCCATCAAATTGCAAGGTGCGTGGTCACACCATTACATTGATGAAGCAACTTGGGGCGTGAAGATGAACTCCGTGTCAACCATCCTTCTCTCTTTGTGTCTTCTTCTTCTTCTTCCTAGAATCTCGGGCGAGATTCTGTTTAGTGGGAGAGTTGTAGCATCCCGGTTGTCTAACCACCGTAATGCTACTAAGTTTAATAATAAAATGGGCCACTTCCAACATATAATTGTCGCATCATCATCATATCATGCTCATGTCATCATGTCCCTTGCATTTGAGCATCATATAAAACCTTTTCTTGTTTGGATCTTATCTCATGTGTATTATTAAATTGTAGTTGCTTCTTGATATTGTATTTGGATCTTCTTGAATTGTTAAATGCCCAAGTTGAGTTGGGGCATCTCTCTTGACTCCACCACCTTATCTTGCACCACCTTATAATTCCACCATCCAATGATATGGGCTAGGCTTTTATTGAGTTATCCCTATCCATGTTGTTGGTTGGATCCACTCATAATCTATTTGCTTGGCCTTTGCCACCTTTTGTGCATGCAAGGAGTAAAGCCACATGGAATCATGTTGTTTTCACAATATCTCCACTTGGCATTAATTGTCTTGCATGGGCCATGCAAGTATCCCTTTTCCTAGTTTTGGTTTTGCTTGTTTTCTTTTGGACCAATCCTTCTACCTTGCTTAATCTTGTTTGGTTAGTTCAAGACCCTAGCTCTTTCCCTCTTTGGTCCTTGCTTGGTTTGTTGGAATCATGCATGGGCCAAATTTTAACCACCCCTTCTTTTGTTCTTGCTTGATCTATGTTGGATCATGCATGAACCCAAAACCCCATCACCAACCTTGGCCATCTCTCTCCTTTCCCCCTCTTTTCTTGTTTTTCTTGTTAGTGCATGCATATAGTTGGCTTGACCTAGATTAGTACCCTCCACCTTCTCACCTTGCAAACCTAAACCCTATTTTAAATCTATCCTAAACCAAAACCCTTTTTCACCACTATCCTAAACTAAACCCTAAATTACCCTTTCCTCTAACTAAACCCTAGCTAAACCCTAGCTAAACCCTAGCTAAACCCTAATTTCATTTTATCCTAACATAATTCCTACATCTAATTCTATCTCTAATTAAAATACAAACAACACCTAATCTACCTCTTCTCCTATCTAGCATGCTCCCTTGCCCTATGCCCCTCTCACCTCTCTCTACCTACACACCACACGACCAGGGACCCACACCCGACCAGGACACCCCCATGCTGCCCCCACACGGCATGGCACCCACCCCTCCTAGCCCTAGCTCGAGCCGACCATCCCCTCTTCCTTCCCTTTTTCTTTCCTCATAGCTTTGCCTGCCTCGGCCCCTGCCAGTGACCACATCGCCCTACCCCCACACCGCCCCCTTCTCCCTTTCCGGCTCCCAGCGGCCACGCCACCTGGCCCATGCGATCACGTGAGAGGAGGTGACCAACGCCACACCGCTTGTTGTCCCTCCTCACGCAACCACCGTGCCTCCTTCTTATCTACCCCTTCCTCTCGCCTCGCCCAGACCCCAGATCTACCCATAGCGCTGCCTCTCCCCTTTCTTCCCCTCGCCACCACGCCGACATCGCCGTCACCCCCCCCAGATCCTCTAGCGGGCGTCTTGCAGCTAAGCGTCGAGGAAGCTCGGGAGCTCTGCGCCACAGACGCGCCCGGAGGAGGCGCCCAGAACGTCGGGACCCGCGACGCCGGCGCAAACCCTAGCTACGGCCCGCCCGGCCTCACCGAGATCGCGACCACCCAGCTCGAACCGACCACTCCGTCACGCTCGCATGACGCCTGAACCCCAGACAAGGTCCGTCGTCGTTAGCATCCTGGTTGCTCGACGTTCGTCGAGCGGCCTCCGTCGCCCGGCGGCGTGCTCGAGTCCGCAAGCTCGTCGCGACAACACCCTACCTAGCCGCCTAGCCACTCCCTAGCACCTAGCCTAGCTCAGCGGCCTCCGCGTCACGCGCCCGCAACGCCCGGTTGAACCTCTGCGCCCGGCGCATCGCGCCTGTGACGAGCACACGCGTGGTTCGAGGAGAGGAAGATCCACGGTCGCCCACCCCTTTGCGAAACCCCTCCGTTCTGTTTTGTCAACCGTAGTCCTTGAGGCCCCACGTCATCGTCGTAGCAATCTTGCAAAAGGCTCCCGCCGTAATGCAAGTAACCGCAGTCCACCCCTGCCCGCGTGTGCGTTTTGAGGCCCCCCCGCTACGCTCACTCAACCCGCGGTCGCCATTGGCCCATTGTCGTCTGTTGCAACTTTGCAAAAGGATCTGTTGTGTGTAATCAACCCGCGGTCCATTCAGCTCAGACGCTGCATGGGCGAGATGACCAGCCCACTGCATGCGGCTCAGACTAGTGAGGCTAGGTAATAAAACGTTTCATTGTTTAAATAATTCAAACTTATTTCAAATAAATTCAAATTCAAATTAATTTGATTTTAAATAACTTTTGTATGCTTTATCCAAATTAGGCAAATGATATATGTTTTTGATTCAGAAAAATGAGAGGAATTCAAATATGCCATCTGTTTAGTGTTTTGCACCAGTAAATTTCCAAGTTTGTTTAAATTACTTCAATTGCCACTAGAATTTCTTAATTAAATAACCTTTGTTTGGAAAATCCAAATTAAGCAAGTGAGTAGTCTAAAATGATCAGCTCGACGAGACCTTTCTGTTTATGATATCCTTGACTTCAATTGCAGCATGCATCATATAAATATATTGCAAACAACAAATGTTATGACAACAAAATGTGGTTCTAAAACCCAATTAAATGTTACTTTCTTGTTCTTCACACCTCACCATGCCATGCTACCTTTCTTGCCATGTAAATTGTGCATCATTCATCATGGCATGATTGTTTGCTTGACGCATCTTATTCATATGCTTGTGCTCTATATTTATGTTGGCCTTGTTTGTTTGGTTTTCTCGGATAGACACCGGCGGGGTTGTATCAAGAGAACCGGGAGCACTACCAGAACCGTCCTTTGCTTCAGAGACACCAGGCAAGCACTACCACATGCTTGCATACATACAGTACCTATTGCCTCTATCTTATTCTTGCATCATTGAGTCGCGATTGCATTAAAATGAATCCCAAGTATGCATAGCCTTTACTTTTAAACCCCACCAAGCTTGTATCCTCCATCCCATGAGCCCCTACTATAGGAGTTGTTTGAGCCATGCGAGTCGTAGAAACATGTGTAGGGTTTGTGAGTGTCGTTGAATAACGAGGTACCTAAACAACTTAACTTTGAGTAGTTCGGGATAACTAAAGAAAGTGGCACGGTGAGCAACATCTGCTATTTGGTTTTCCTGCTCACTTGTGTCCGTAAGACCCCGAGTACTTGATTCCTGTTCCTTGATTTGTCGCGCTATCCACATCCGGAGGTATATGGGACCCCCACGGACGTAGCTTGATTAGTCTTATTTCTTGGGGCCACAAACTAGTTTGAGGTTTTATTACGATCTGTACTTATGCCATGCTTTACCGCTTTATTACGATTGTGCGACGGATAGCACCTTTGTCTTTAGGATCGGACCACGATTTCGCGGTGTCGACAAGCCCGTTTGGGGTTCCCGATCGTTCACCGTCCATAAACCTTGAGGCCGTCTCGCTTGCTTACTCCGTTGGATTCTACTTAAGGGTGGCCCTGAAATATTTCTGAATCTTGTGATTGTTCGATCGTGAAAGCCTCGTTGGGTTTTGATTTGGTTTTCGAGGTTGATCGAGTGTGTGTTGCTATTGGTGCACCGGCGGGTAAAACTTTGAAAGCGAAGCCGTGTCATGTTATGGACGACTTGAGCAGTTTCTTGATCATAGACAAGCATAACTAAAGTACCGCTTTTAATCGACTAAAGTAACTTGACTAGTAAATAGTGCAATACTCATGGAATGGTTAATAAAATTGCCAAGCGGAAGGGGGTTGTTCGTCCGCTTCCTTGTTGGTAGCGAGGAGGAGGATGGATCGGATGAGATTACCCTTATAAGCTGTTGTTAATTCACGGACATCCGTCTATCATTGGTTAGGCGGATGGTTAGCGCTATCTAGAGAATTGCTAGGGTTTATCTTTTGCTGCAATTCGTCACCCAGTTGTGTCCCCTTTAGAGGCATTAAGTCTTCTTTGAGTACCCTTAGGGTCTCACACGATAAATTCTTGATTCAGATGAACAGTACCTTCTCGGGACGGATCTTTGGGTGGAAGAAGCCGATGAAGTGGGCAACCGTATGGTGTAGAGATTCCGGCACGGGATCCGTGAGACCTGTAGTTGGGATGTGCTTATTTCTCCGGCATCTTATGCCTATTTGCTTCTTATCCGTACTCGGATCTTGTTTGCCGCTTCCGCATGATACTACGATGTGTCTTTGTATGAGGAGTTATCCTAAATTATAGATGTATCTAGGTCATTTGAATCTTGCCGTATGGCGTTGGTATATTTCCTTTCTTTCTAGATGGTGTGGCTCGATGTACTCTTGTATGGTGGCTTGCGTACATACCCACTTGTGTCGTAGTTGATCCTTCGCTGCACGCCGCCCGTACAGGTCCCGTTGAGAGGTTAGCGGTTGGGACGTCTGAAAGGACTACCAGTGAGTGGCTTTTGGGGCCCCGCCGTACTATTTCAACCGCTATCTCTCATCCAGGCTTGTATCTAGGAGCGTAGTTCACCGAGGTAGTTACACGTTTCCTCCTGCTCTGTGGTATTTTCCAATGGTGGGGTCGTGGTGGACACTGCTTCACGCCTGGCATGTCTCGCCACTGCACGTCGAGCCCTCCATGACTCATGGCCGTGACATTACCCCTCACTTCAATGCCAGCTTGTCCCCAAGCCAATGCTTGCGGGAAATGAGCGCGCAGCTGCGCCTCGTCTTCCCAAGTCGCCAACGACGCCAGCATGGATGACCAATGAATCATCACCTGCGTTCGCACCGTGGAGCCACGCAGGTACTGCCGTCGTTGAAGAACTTGCAAGGGCTCATCAGCTTCTTCAGAATCTGCAGGAGGTAGTCATACTTGTGCTTCCTTCTCCGGTGGATGAGCTCGACGCAGAAGGGACACGTGTACACCAGATGTATCAACGTCTTATCTGGAAGCTTGAGCTTGTAAGACACCTCGCCCACCCGTGCCACCACCTGAAATGGACCAAAGTAGCGAAATGCTAGCTCGTGGCTAGCTCGGTAAGCTACGGAGTTTTGCACATAAGGCTGGATCTTGAGAAACACCCAGTCCTCGACCGTGAATTGGCGATCGCTCCGATGTTTAACTGCTCGTGCCTTCATAATCTGGCGTGCACGCACCAGATGCTGTTTCAGTAATTCTTGCATCAAGGCTCTCTCCTCTAGCCACGAAGCCAAGTCATCAGATCTGCATACCGTGGCGTTGATGATTCCAAAATGACGGGAAGGATGACCATACAAGGCTTCAAAGGGAGAAGTTTGGATTGCTGAATGAAAGGACATGTTGTACCAAAACTCCGCCAACGGCAACCAGTGTCGCCATTGCTTTGGACAAGAATTGACAAAGCACTGCAGATATGTCTCGAGGAACTGGTTGACCCTCTCGGTCTGCCCGTCAGTCTGGGGGTGTCGCGAGGAACTCATTGCTAATTCGGTGCCCACCAAGTTAAATAGCTCGGTCCAAAATTTTCTTTTGAAGATAGGATCACGATCTGATACCATGATCTCTGGCATACTGTGGATCTTGAAAATGTTGTCCACAAAAGCTATAGCCACTTGCTTGGTAGTGAAGGGATGGGTCAATGCCACAACGTGTGCATAATGTGTTAGCTTGACCACCACGACCATAATGCAATTGGTGTGCTTCGATGCAGGTAAACCTTCAATGAAGTCTAGCGTAATTGTTTGCCATGCACGACAAGCAATGGGCAAGGGTTGCAGCAATCCAGGGTACCTCACCTTCTCAGATTTGTCCTGTTTGCATATTGAGCAGTGCTCCATATATTCTTCTACAACTTTCTTCATTCCTCTCCACGCAAAATTGTGACGGCGGCATTGATAAGTCGCATGTCCTCCCGAATGGCCCCCAATGGGACTGTTGTGGACTGATTTTAGAATGGTGCCATGCAGTTCTTTGTTGGATCCCAGCCATATTCGTGCTTCTTTGAGGATGATCCCCTCTTTTCTAGAGAATTCCTTCATAGATTCATCCTTTTGTGCAATTTTCTGTAGTAACTCATGCACCTCGGAGTCATGCTCGTAGATTTGTTTCACTTGTGTAAGACAAATTGGTACACTGACGGATATCACCGAGATTTCTTCTTGTTCTCCCCTTCTTGACAATGTATCATCTTCCCCATTCTCGCGACCAGGTTTGTACACGATCTTGTACTGGAGCCCGAGCAACTTGGTTAGAGCCTTGCGCTACCAAGGGGTGTGCAACCTTTGTTCATCTAAGCTAGCCAAGCTTCGATGATCCGACTGAATAACAAACTTTTTCACTTGCATGTATTGTCGCCAATGGTCTACAGCCAAGAGAATAGCCAGGAACTCCTTTTCGTACGCTGATAATCCTTGGTTTCGTGGCCCTATTGCTCGACTCAAATAGGAAATAGGATGACCTTCTTGGGATAGTAATGTCCCAATTCCTCCGTCCGACGCATCTGTTTCTACCACAAAAGGCTTGGAAAAGTCCGGAATGGCCAAGACAGGAGTAGAGACAAGAGCATGCTGCAACTGACGAAAAGTTGTTTTAGTTTGATCAGTCCACTGAAATATTGTATCCTTCTTCAGTACCGGTTAATGGCATGCTGATCTGTCCATAGTTTTTGACAAACTTGCGGTAATAACCCGCCAGCCCAAGGAAACCTCTCATTTCTTTCACTGTTCTTGGTGTCGGCCATTTCTGTACTGCAGTAATGTTCTTCGGATCTGTTGCGGGCGCCGATCATATGCCCAAGGTAACCTAGCTGTTGTTGCGCAAACACACACTTGCTCTTCTTTACTTTTAGTTGGTGTTGATCTAGCAAGATAAACACTTCGTGCAGTAAGTATGTATGCTCTACTAGTGTCTTGCTATAGACTAGTATATCGTCAAGGAACACTAGCACTCCCTTGCGTAATAGTGGAGTTATGATAGTGTTGCTGGTGCCCCTATAAGTCCGAACGACATAACCCTGAACTCAAAATGCCCGTTGTGTTCTTAAACGCGGTCTTTGCCTCATCCTCAGGACGCATCCTAATCTGATGGTAACCGACATGCAGGTCCAAGCTGGTGAACCATCGTGCCCGAGCTAATTCATGAATCGGCTCGTCAATTATTGGGAGAGGATAGCGGTTCTTGATTGTGATTGCATTCAAATGCCGGTAATCTATGCAAAACCTCCAAGTCAGATCCTTCTTCATGACTAGTAGGACTAGGGAGGCGAAGGGACTATAGCTAGGGCGAATTATACCCTTTTTGAGCATTTTGCGGACTTGTTCCTCAATTTCGTCCTTCTGTGCTGGGCTATAGCGGTAAGGGCGCACATTTACTTGCTGGGCGCCTGGTACCGGCGGTATGGCGTGGTCAAATTGACGAGCATGTGGCAGTTCTACTGGCTCGTTGAACACCTCAGCAAACTCTGTCAAAACCTGCTCAATTTCTTCAGGCATCATCAGCTTAACAATACTGCTCTCCCCTTCCATAACATGGATTTCAATCACACTGGCTACTTCAGCTTGTTGCAGCATGTTTCTAAGCACCTATGTCTAAACCTCTTCGCAGGTACCAATTGGATTTTTTATTCCCTCCAGCGTCACCAACTTGTCGTGATCCCAGAAGGCTAGGAACTTTCCAACTCAGTCCACCCCCATAGGATTATGAGACTGGAGCCGGTCCATGCCGATAATGACGTCATAGCTTCCTAACGGTAGGACCTTCAAATTGGATCTGAATGTAGTGCCCTGACACCACCACTCGCAGCCCACAAGTTCCCTATCACAGGTGAGCACTCCCCCGTCCGCGATTTTCACTTGGATAGGATGCATAGATCGCTCGGTTCCTTTCAGTATTGCTGCTATAGTCTCGTCGACGAAGTCGTGCGAGCTTTTGAAGTCAACCAGCATCAGAACACATTGCTTTTGCAGCTGCCCAATCAGCCGGAAGGTGTTTGAAGATTTAGTACCCGCGACAACAGCTTGTGAAATGGCCAGTAGCTCCCCGGTGGCTTGTGGTTGATCTTGGGCTTCGTCCATGGGATTGAGTCCCATGGCGTCCAACATTTCATGCACCACGTGCAGTTGCACTTTTGTGGCGCACTTGTGACCAGGGGCCCATTTCTCGCCGCAGATGAAGCACAAGCCATGGGACCTACGGTAGCTCTTGAGTGCTGCAGTGCGGTCCTCGCCTTTAGCCGGCGTCGCCTCTCGCTCCGCCTCTTGGACGCGCTTGTCCTCCGCCATTGCAGGAGACCGTGAAGCCGTGAACATGCTCGACGGGGTTGCCGAGACAGTGTTGACACGTTCACCGGTTCCTGTCACACTCGAGGCAGCTCGATAGCAGGTTCTGGCATAAGATGGAAATTCCTGCCGTCGAGGCTCCTGTTTCTTCCAGATCTCCCAAGCTTCTTCCTGCAATAAGGCGAGCGAAACAGCAGCATCCAAATCCTTTGGTTTATGAACCAAAACGACGACTATAATTTCATCCTTCAGGCCATCTACGAAACATGTTGGAAACAGCTCTGGATCCCACGCGTTCGAGTGACCTCGCAAAGCGTGCATCACCTCCATAAACTCCTGAACATATTCATCTACAGACCCACTCTGTTTTAGATGAAAGAGTTGTCTAAGCAATTTTTGAAACTCATTTCTCCCAAACTGATTACACACTAGCACACATAGCTCTCCCCACGTTACCCTCTCAAGATCTAAACCACTATTCTCAATCCACATCTGGGCACTGCCGTGAAATGCATGGTAGCTAAATCCACCCAATACTCTGGTGAAATTCTGAAAACTCTGAAATAAGACTCACACTCACGTTTTCATGACTTAGGCCTTTCACCCGCAAAAACAGGGAAGTCCATCTTCGGTCTAGGATGGTGATTACCCGACGAACTCGATCCCCCATGGTGAAGAAACCCACTAGACTCGTTGTACTGCGTGTAAGGATCAGGATCAGGCAACATACCCTTTGCCAGAGGTGTCACGAGGGCCAGATCACCCCCATTCGACAACCCCTGATGCTGTTGAAATTCACGGTGGCCCACTGGCCCGTGACCATGGTCTCCGTTCCCGTTCACCACCTCCGATCCCTTGCCTTCTGCAGCCGTCGAAGTGGTACGCGTCTGCAGCGCCCCTAGATCAAGGCTCGGGATCGGGTTGAGCGCCACTCGGCCCAATTTCTGGCGTAGGGTGTTGATCTCAACGCACATGTCCTGCATCGCGCTGTCGATATGTGGCTTCCACGCCACGGGGTCCTTGAGGATGCCCTAGGAGTCATCGACGGTGGTCTTCACAGCCTCCATCGACACCACCAGCTTGTTCACCGCCGCCACCAAATCCTACATCACCTCCGCTCGATTTCCCCCGATCTGGGCCTTGCTCTTGATACCAAATGTTAAGTCCCTAATCTCTAGGTTCAATTCAGTAGCAACACAAGGGAAATTCAGAGTTGGGGAGCAGTTGAGAGAAGGGAAGTTTTTGAGAAAGAGATACAGCGAGGAGAGTTACAAAGAGAAAAGTCAGTTCCCAGCCCCCCTTTACTTGGGATCTCACCTATTTAAGATGCCACACCCTAGGGTCCAAAAGTGTGCTCGGCTGGCGCACGTGATGTGATACTCTCCTAGTTGGTTCAGGTGTTTCCTCCTACTCTGTGGTATTTTCCAACAGCGGGGTCGCGGTGGACACTGCTTCACGCCTGGCACGTCTTGCCGCTGCACGTCGAGCCCTCCTGGTAGTCATGACCGTGACAGCAGCTCCCGGCGAACCCGACCGACACCGAGAGCGTCGTTGCCTTCATCGGCCGCGTGGACCAGCTGCGCAACGCTATCGAGCAGGCGATGGCGCAAGGGGACGAGTCCCTCGGAAGGGTGGAGGAGGCGGTGGGGTTCCTCGGCCGCACCACGAGCAAGTCCGCCGGCCGTGTCCGCGTGGGGTGACTCATAGATGCGGCCTCCGCGTTGCGTGTTGTGTACTTGACGGAGGCGTGTGCGTGATGCTGCGTGTGCCCTGTGTGCACGCGGCTGTGCTTCTGTGTCGCAGCCGCCGCACCTTGATGGAGGCCACCTCCCACGAGCTTCATGGGGCTCTGAACTTGTCCTATTCTTGGAGCCGTTAGAGGGATGCATAGTGCATAAAAATAGAGCAACAAGGAAAATTGAGATTAGCTAAGAAACTATGAATAAAGGACTGGACCGTGGCCGTACTATGAATAAAAGGCATGGCTCCTTTCCAAAAAACGCCATACACAAGCACACGGCGCCCGCGATAAAAGCGCCAAGCATTAAAAGTAGGGTCTTGGCCATGGTTGACCATCACGTTAGATCAGACGATGACGTTTTTTACAAGAGCGCTAATAGGAGGATGACACTTTTGGTGCGAGCGTCGTGCTACTGACCATGACGTCTTGTGGTACAGCGCCATATAAATAAGTTAGATTGTGATATCTTTCAAAAAAACCAGGTTATTCTGTGATTTTTTTACCACAATTAGGTTAATTATATGTGATTTCGTCAGGCCTCGAGGGGTAGGCCCGGCTGTATCAGCGGGGCCGACGTGAAGCGGTGATCCAAATTATCATATTTTGTTCGGATATGTTGGCACGTATATATGTATATATATATATATATATATATATATATATATATATATATATATAGAAACCCTATTCAGCACCCAGGGTGCAGAAAAGTTATTTTACACCCAACATAATTTTACGCTGTTAGACTAAAAAATTATGTTTTGTATACGAATAATTATGTTCATATAATCACCACAACCAAAAAATTTGACACAAAAATAATTTTTTTGAGTCATTATAGTGTAAAAAACACCAAAAATATGTATTTTACGTCGAATTTTTTTACGTATGTAAACAAAAAAAATTATGTCATTTTTAAATTTTATTATGTTCTTCTCAACTTACGAAGTAATACAAAATTTACGTGACGTAAAAATAATATACGGTTCTAAAGATAGAGGGTGGGTGTAGAATAACTATTCTACACCCTGGGTGTCAAATAGCGCCACCATATATATATATATATATATATATATATATATATATATATATATATATATATATATATATATATATATATATATATATATATATATATGGGAAATAGTGGGCTATCTAGGATGCTATCTATGCATACTAATTCAACCATTGGATATTTTATAGAGAACATAAAGTTGAGCAGCAGGAGCACAAAATATCTAACGAAAAACATCACACCCCGTTACATAGAGAACATTTTTTTCATGCATTGCTAGTATATGCAAGTACACATACAAGTACTAGCACATGCATGTAAACTGGCAACAGCTCACGCATGCATGCAAGCTAGCAATATTAGTAGACCACTGAACTGGCTAAAATTTCACCACGCATTCTAGCAATACATTCATACCATTGAACCTAGCACGCATTCTAGCACCACATGCGCTAAAACGAAAGCCAAGGGCGGGAAAATTGGCCGAAAATCGTGCAATCCTCATGGTTGAATTTATTGCATGCTAACTTGCTTGATATATTGGTCTACTCTCATGATTGAACTTATTGCAGAAATTTTTGCATGTTTTCATGCTCATATTGATAATAACATGCACACATCCCATCACCTAGTATAAGCTAGTAATGTCTAGTGGAAACAAGTACTACTAGCATACCGTATGCACTAGTTGATATATTTGGTCTACTCTCATGGTTCAAATTATTGCAGAAATTCTTGCATGTTTTCATGCTCATATTGATACTAATATGCACACATCCCATCAACTAGTACAAGCTAGTAATGTCTAGTGCAAACAAGTACTACTAGCACACCGTATGCACTTTGTAGAAATTTTTGCAAAATAGATGCGGTTTGGTACGCTACAATAAATGCTGGTCTTGCAATTTTACAAACGGCAAATAACACCGTTAACTACATGCAAGATTTTGGCTCTTTCTCATCTTGACAGCTAGTAATAGTACTTCCTGTATCCAACGTCAATACTTGCGTGCATTGGTGTGTATATATATATATATATATATATATATATATATATATATATATATATATATATATAATACGTCGCGTTTTAGTCAGGTCGAGTGGTGCGTTCAACTATCCGTGGTCAATTCTTAACGAACTCTCTTGGCAACGAGACATTAATGGTGACGCGACATTATCAATCAATACCGTCGGCTTCACGCATGGCCACCGTTTCTCACCCTCGTTGCCTGTTTTCCATGTACGCCCGGTGGTTGTTTCCCGCCCACAGACGGAAACATCCCGTGCCCCGCCTACCGTTTTCCGTCGGTCTATAAAAAACGGTTGCCAACCTGATGATGACCACTAGCCCTAGCACCACCAAAGCACCTACAAATAGTAGCCATGCCCTGTCATAAGATCGCCAACTGGAATACGATCAAGGAGATGTGCCACAACCGCTTCGTGCAGGCCATCGAGCTGGATCGACATTTCGTTGAGGAGGAGGCGGGCCGCTTCGAGCGACAAGGCGAGGTGGTCCATCAGGGGCTGGAGGAGGTGGTCGAGGTGACGCGCGCTCGGCCGCCAAGGTTACTGTGCGTGAGATATGATAGCTATGAGATTCGACACATATTTTATGGTTTTTATTAATGGTTTTTGTCTAGATTTGATGGTTTTCTAGCTTTACCTAACGCTAATACTTTGGTAATAAATAAAACTTGTTTTTTAACATGTGTTTCAGGTTCCGAACATCAACAGAAGGTTTTAGCAACAGAAACATAATATTCAGGCGAAAACAAGCAAGTCTCCTTTTGGAAGCAAATGAGGAAGACATACAATAGCTTTAACGAGCAACTATACGACGGGAATATTTTCTCCGGCCATATAGTTCTCGCCGTATAGTTTCCACTTCCTTTGTCTTGTCAAAAGGGACAACTTTCATGAAGAGGTGGAGAATGAAAACAGAACACAACAGTCGCGGTTCCATCCAGAAGGGAGAAAGAATAGATCCGGAGAAGAAGGGGAAGACATTCTTCATCTCGCTCAACGATCTTCGACCTCCTAGCCACCACACCCCAATAGCCATTACTTGTACTTGAGAGAGTGAAATATTCACCTTGCAAGATTAGGGTTTGAGATTGTTTCTTCCTATCTTGAATTATGTTGGATTTATTTTCTATTCTTATTGTGGATCTCCATGGTAATATCAAGAAGAACTACCTTTATTTAATTATATCGGTGATGTTTTCTTCTCTCATGTGTAAGTAAGTCCCCTTGGGCGTGGGAGATGTAAGGCATTGGTGAGATGTGATGTGCCTACATATTTTCCAATAAGTTTGTGATTGATTTTAATTACTATATTATGTGTGCTTGACTATTTATGGGATGCTTAATGCTTGTTGTACAATTAAGGGCCCAGAAAACATGACACCTTGTTCTACATAGATAAGATCTTTTTTGCTAGCAGACCGGCGACACCCGAGTGACACGGGGATATCAATGGAAAACTAGTTGAGCTCGAGGAGCACGAGGAGCCACTGTACCTATTGCATTAGTCCGATCTAAGGAGCTTAATTGCTAAGCGACCTAAAGAATCTTAATCGTCTAGTGACTGACCATGGTTTTGGTAACAGACTAGTAGGATTATTGAATTTGGGATAAAATCTACCAAGAGGAGTTCCGGCTAATTATGGGTTGCTCTCCTACACACAATTATAATTGTTACACTTATCACTCACCCACCTGGCACATTCACTATCACCATGAATTGTATCTCCCCGTGCCTACTTTGTTATCTAGAGAAAACAACAAAAAATCAATCGTTCTTTACTTTTATGTTTTTTATTTCTAAAGTTTAGTTTTATTTAAATACATTCATTTTAATCCAAAAATTTATTCTTATTTTCAACATTTGCAGTCAATTCACTTGAAGACCTGTGACAACTTCAAGTGTGACAGAGACTTCATTCATAAACACTTAACTTTGGGATCCCTATGGGATCGATATTTTAACTTTGAAACTAACTACAAACGATCTGCGCACTTGTAATCATCAAGATCCACATGTCGCGGCCAAAGAGGCGGTGGCGAAGGAGGTTGCCTTAGCGGCACCGTGCGATTTCCGCCACGAGGCGGCCATGGAGATGCTGGAGGAGGTGACAGTGTAGGCCACCAGGGTCGCCTTGCGTGAGCTCCGCCACGCCGCCGTGACACGCAAGGCGGTGGAAACGGTGGAGCACGAGCACGCTGCCAACACCGTGACGAAGAATCAATGCATGGTGGATGCCAACAAGGTGGAATCCGCTTGGGAGGATGTGGAGGAGGGAGAAGAGGAGGAGAAGGAGGAGGTGGACAGCGGCGAGGCCTAAGCCGAGGCCTAGGTCATGGTCGCCACGCTGGAGATGTCGTAGCGTAGGGTTGCAGCGAGAGAGCGCTTCAAACGCGAGTGCCATGCGACGGAGGAGCAGCGGGTGAGCACAACATCGACAACGCATGCCGCGGTGGAGCTCACCGAGGTGGAGCAGGAGGCGAGGGACCACTAGGCGGCAAAACTCAAGAAAGCGCTAGACCTCCAGGAGGTGGAGTGCGAGAGTGGCGGCGGATCGTGGTGCCACTGGTGAGCGTCGCTGCACCATCGCCGTGGACCGCCTCCAGCAGCGCGCCATCTGGGCGGCGATCGGCGGGGCCGAACCCTCTGGCAACGGCGGCCACAACAATGACGATGAGTAGACGTTGAGTCAGCCAGTAACATAGGCCATTTTTCATTTGTGTTTAACTGATCCTCTTTATAATGGGCGGTGTCAAATCTAATAAAAGATACTGTTATTATAAATGCTTCACTTATATATGGGCCAGCTGCGGACTAGAGGATACTCATGGTCTGCACGATGTCTGCTCGACGCAACCGTTGCTCAAATTTGGTGCGCCGATGGGTCGCATCGGACGCGTCGGTCCGGATGGGTCGCACCACTGGAGGGGGCACGGCAACCCCGTGCGCCCGATTGGACCGGCTCAGACACAGAAAGACCATTTGGGTCGTGGTGCTGGATGCCTGGATGGCCTAAACCAGTGATGCAAACTATCCGATTTGGTCATGATGGGTTGGCCCACGGACATAATTTGGGTCGGGGTCCAACATGCCTGGCCAGTGCGCGTAGCGGGGCGACCCATCATGTTTGCCATGGCAAATTTTGGCCATCACTATGGCCACCGGTGCCGATGTGTGGCAGCCCGCAAAACCACTACTAGAAAATCGCGTTGAATTTGTGCATTGCATCGTCATCATCATATGTTGTTTGTCAAAAACTATTTTCGCAAAGCCCGATTTGTTTTCCAAACGCCCCATCTTAATTCAAATGCAAAGCCCGGTCTCCGGATGATTTTGTTTGAGTGCTATCGGTTTGCAAACGGTGTTAATAAAACAAATAAAAATTATATTATTTTTAGTGGGGGCAGTTGAACGGGCCAGATCGACCCGAACGACCACCCCCAGGATTTAAATCGGTCCAAACAGTCCCACCCTTAATCCTACAGCTACCTAAAACTCTACCCAGCCCTCCCCTCCACATCACCCCAACCAACCCCCTTGTGCCACCTCACCCTCTTCCCTTCCCCCTAGCCAATCAAACGCTGCCACCTAATCCTACCCCACTCCCCATCCCCAGCACCTGTAGCATCCCAGTTGTCTAACACCTGTAATGCTACTTGTTATAATAATAAAAAGGGCCACTTCCAACATATAATTGTTGCATCATCATCATATCATGCTCATGTCATCATGTCACCTTGCTTTTGATCATCATATATAACCCCTTCTTGTTTGGTTCTTATCTCATGTGCATTACTAATTGTAGTTGCCTCTTGATATTGTATTTGGTTCTTAATATTTTGTTAAATGCCCAAGTTGATTTGGGGGCATATCTCTTATTGACTCCACCACCTTTTCTTCACCACCTTTTTAATTCCACCATCCAATTAATAGGAGCTTGGCATTTCTTTGAGTTTACCTCTAGCTCATGTTGGTTGGTTGGATTCCACCCATAATCTTATGCTTGGCCTTGCCCACCTTTTGGGAATGCATATGAATAATGCCATGTTAATATTATTGTTTTCACAAGGATAAATTTGGCATTAATTATTTTGCATGGGCCATGCAAGTGCCACCTTTTCTAGTATTTGGTTTTTACTTGAATTCTAAGTGGATCATCTCATATCTCATCATCTCCCTATCTTTGGCTTGATCTAGTGTGATCTTGCTTAAACCATATCACCTCATCCCTATCTTTTCTTATCTCGATCTCGTTGGGTCTAGGCATGTTCTTGGCTTGATCTTGACAAAAGCAAACCCTATACCATGCCCCTCCTCTTTAAACCACACCCTATCTAGCCTAACCCTAGCCTCTCTCTCTCCAAGCTAAACCCTAAACCTACCACCATCTCTCTCGGCCTCTCTCTTTCTCACCCAGCTCGGCCCCACCTAGTTCCTAACCCTGGCCACCTAGCTACCCCATCCACCCCAAAACCCTACCCGAGGCTCCCCCAACCTAGCCGAGCCTCTCCTTTTCCTCCTTTCTCCTCTCTCTCTGCTTGGTGTGCCCCACCCGAGCTTGGCCTCTCTCCTCCCTGCCTTGCCCCATCTGCCAGCTCCCCATGCACCTGCACCTCGCCCTAGCCTGCCCGAGCACGTGAGAAGGAGGGTAGGGAAAAAGGTGGCCGACCCACCTTTTACTCTCCACCACTCCCCCACGGCATCCCCTCTCCCTCTCTGTTTCTCCCTTCCTCTTCCGCCTGCTACCTCTCCAGATCCGCTCAGAGCTTGCCTTTCCTTCCCTCTCTCTCCACCACCGCCAGACCCCGACGCCGGATGCCGCCGACTACCTCTACCCCGTCTCGTTCCAGCCGGCGTGCCGTCGTGGAGGTGAACGAGAAGACCGTGGGGTACCTCCGCTACGCCCTGGACCGCGCCATCGAGGAGGAGACGGTCCCCTATACCCCTGCACGCCGACGCGTCTCGCCGGAAACCTATCTACGCTCGGCCTGCTAGCCGTCGTCGATCGCCAGGCGTGTTGCCGAACCAACTCCACCATCATCTCCTCGGTGAGCCCTTAACCCCTGGACATGTCCCGCCTCGTGCCGCCCTAGATCCGCGGACCTTTCGTCGAGCACCCTCGGTGCAAGCGGCGTGGCGTCTGTTCGCCTCAGCAAGCAGACACCCCATCTAGGCCCCAACCCCTCCCGTCACCAAGCCCAAGCCACTGCGCTCACTCGCCAGCGCCGCGTCTCGGTTTGAGCCAGCGTGCCGCTCTGCCGCTGGCGTGCATCGACTGTCGGCAAGGCGGAGAGAAGAGGCACAGCGATGCGAGCCGTTTTACGGAAAACCCCCTCTAGTTTTTCTTTTCCTAAACCCGCGCTCCTCTGGGCCTACAGGTCAGCCTGCGTGGCGTTTTTGCAAAGAGGCTCCCGGGGATTCGTACCCATCAACCCGCAGTCCCCGCCGAGCCGCGTGGCGGCCCCGCACTCTGCCGCTGGCGTGTGGGTCCGCTTGGGCTCTGGCCCCACCTGTCACTCTCTGTGGCTGGCAGCAGCCGCGGTGAGAAATCTTTTCTGCGCGCTGGGCCGCTGAGTCAGCGCTGGACCCACCTGTCTTAGTCTGTGGCTGGCTAATCCTGTGTAGAAAAGTATTTCTGTTTTTCTGGGTTAATTCAAATCTTTATCAAATTAATTCAAATCCAAACTTATTTCTGTTTTCAAATAACTTGTAAAATATATTTCCAAATAATACAAATGATATATGTTTTGAGTGCAGAAAAATGTGAGGATTTCAAATATGCTATTCAAATTGCCTTTTGCACATTTAAAATTCCAAGTTTAATTAAATTACACCAATTGCCACTGGAACTTAAATAATTAATAACTTTTGATTTATAATTCCAAATTTAGCAAATGATATGTCTAAAATGATCAGCTCGACGAGACCTTTCTGTTTATGCCACCCATGACTTGAATTGAAGCATGCATCATGTAAATATATAGTAAACAGCAATTGTTATGACAATAAAATGTGGCCCAACCTTAATAAAAATGACTTATTCTTGTTTTCCACACCTCACCATGCCATGCTACCTTATTGCCATGTAAATTGTGCATCATTCATCATGGCATGATTGTTTGCTTGACGCATCTTATTCATATGCTTGTGCTCTATATTCATGTTGGCCTTGTTTGTTTGGTTTTTCTCGGATAGACACCGGCGGGGTTATATCAAGAGAACCAGGAGCACTACCCAGATCCGTCCCTCGCTTCAACTGAGTTGACAGGCAAGCACTTCCACATGCTTGCATACATACAGTACCTATTGCCTCTATCTTATTCCTGCATCATTGAGTCGCGATTGCATTAAATTGAATCCCAAGTATGCATAGCCTTTACTTTTAAACCCCACCAAGCTTGTTCCTCCATCCCATGAGCCATTACTACAGGAGTTGTTTGAGCCATGCAGTCGAGAAACGACATGTGTAGGGTATGTGAGAGTCTGTTAGATAACGAGGTACCTAAACAATTTAACCTGAGTAGTAATGGGATAACTAATGAAAGTGGCATCGGTGAGCAACATCTGCTATTTGGTTTTTCCTGCTCACTTGTGTCCCGTAAGACCCCGAGTACTTGATTCCTGTTCCTTGATTTATCGCTATCCACATCCGGAGGTATATGGGACCCCCTGAGCCGAGCTTGATTCCGTCTTATTTCTTGGGGCCACAAACTAGTTTGAGGTTTTATTTACTATCCTGTACTTATGCCATGCTACTACGTATTTAAATTGTGCGAGGAGCACCTGTCTGTTAGGATCGGGACACGATTCCGCGTGTCGACAAGCCCAGCCACACTTTCGGGTTCCCGATCGTTCACACCGTATACCCAAACCTTGAGTCCGTCTTTGAGCTTGCTTGCCGTTGGGTCTACTTTAAGGGTGGCCCCGAAATATTTCTGAATCCGTGATTGTTCATCGTGAAAGCCTCGTTGGGTTTTGATTTGGTTTTTCCGAGGTTGATCGAGCGTGTGTTGCTATTGGTGCACCCCGGCCGGGTAAAACTTTCTGAAAGCCGTGTCCGCGGATATGGACGACTTGGAGCACAGTTTCTCGATCATAGACAAGCATAACTAAAGTACCGCTTTAATCTGACTAAGTAATTTGACTAGTAAATAGTGCAACACTCATGGAATGGTTAATAAAACTGCCAACGGATGGGGGGTTGTTCGTCCGCTTCCTTGTTGGTAAGCAAGGAGGAGGATGGATCTGATGAGATTACCATTATAACTGTTGTTCTTAATTCACGGACATCCGTCTATCATTGGTTAGGCGGATGGTTAGCGTTTATCTGTAGAACTGCTAGGGTTTATCTTTCGCTGCAATTGCGTCACCCGTGTTGTGTCCCTTTAGAGGCATTAAGTCTTCTTGAGTACCCTTAGGGTCTCACACGATAAATTATTTGGTTCAGATGAGCAGGTAACCTCGCAGGATCTTTGGGTGGAAGAAGCCGAGGACATGGGCAGCGATCGTTCGGTGTAGAGATTCCGAGCGGATCCGTGAGACCTGTAGTTGGGATGTGCTTATTTCTATGGCATCTTATGCCGATTTGCTTCTTATCCGTACTCGGATTTTATTTGCCGCTTCCGCATGATACTCTGATGTGTGTTGTATGAGGAAGTATCCTAAAATATAGATCTATCTAGGTCATTTGAATCTTGCCGTATGGCGTTGCAATATTTCCTTTCTTTCTAGATGGTATGGCTCTGATGTACTCTTGTATGGTGGCTTGCATACATACCCACTTGTGTATGTAGTTGATCCCCGCTTCGATTCGCCCGTACAGGTCCCGTTGAGAGAGTAGTGGTTGGGACGTCCGAAAGGACTACCAGTGAGTGGCTTTTGGGGCCCCACCGTACTATTTCAACCACTACCGCTCATCCAGGCTTGTATCTAGGAGCGTAATTCACCGAGGTAGTTACAGCACCCAACACACACAACCCACACCCAGCACACGCACGCCACGCACGCCACGCACGCAGCACTCACCCCCCTGCCTCCCCTGTTGCCCCTGGGACCCACCCGTCCTCGCAGGCCCACCGTACCCGATCCCCACTTCACCCGGCCCCTGTCTTCTTCCTCCTCCCTCACCCCGCGTTCCTTCCTCCTCTTCTCCTCTGCCGGCTCTCCCCTCCATCCCCTCCTCTCCACCGCCTTCCCTCTCCCCGGCGCCCGGCCGCGCTGTCCCGCCGCCGCCGGACTCCTCCAACGCCTCCGCCGGCCACGACACCACCCGCCTCCACCGCGACCAGCCGCGCATGGAGAAACTCCGCCGCCGCCCAGGCTCCACCGCTCGCCCACGGCCCCTCCAGCGCCTGGGCCCGCCGTTCACCGCCTCCCAGACGCGCGCCTCACCGCTGCGGCCCGCCGCTGCCGCCGTCGCCGTTCGAGCCTCCCGCCACTCGCCCGCCCGCAAGCCGCCTCAGCACCGCCCAAGCCCGCCCGGGTACCTCTCCTCCATTGCCGCCTCCGCTGGCGGCGCCCGCCAGCCCGGCGCCCGTCATCCGCCAAGCTTCGCGCGTCGCCGCACCTCCACCGCCTCCCGCCGCTCGCCTGCAAGCCTTCTCGCCATCCCGCCGCTCGAGCCGACCTCCGCCTCCTGGCGCTGCCACCCGTCCTCCTCCGCCCGGTGGCCTCGCCGCCGTTGCCGCGACATCCCGAAGCGGACGCCGCCGCTGCCTCCTCGCGAGGCTGTCCCGGCTCCACCCTCCGTCTGCGCTCGTGCGGTCTCGGCCAGCGTCACCGTGGCCGTTGTGCGGGCCCACACAGTTGCAAACACCCTTGCCTTTATCTCTTTGTGCCTCCACGACAAGTCCAAGCGCTAATCGGAAGATCCGGAAAACCTAGTTCATGGCTTTGCTGGTCTTGTTCCGCCAAGGATCCCCGGAGCCTTAGTGCGTCGCCGTCATACAAGATCTTCACCAAACGAAATTCGGCACCAACAACGTAACCGCGATGCCCCAAGGTCTCCTTCACGGAACGCCAAGGTTCTCGATCCGTTGGTCGAGACCCCGACGCCCCGGACCTCGAAAACCGATCCCCGAGACCGAACCCTCGGACGCCAAAACCTAAACCGAAAGGAACGCCAAGACTGACCCGACACGAGGACACGACAAGATCTTCGCGACGACAAGAGCGACACCGACCAGGGCTAGTCCGGTGCGCCTCGGACGCCGAACCAAGTCCTGCTTCCCGGATGCGATAAGATCTACTCCGCTAACCGAGAACGATCCGTCGAACCCTGAACCTCAGATCTGAACCCTGGACCCCGTCGAACCCCGAACCCCGGAAACCAAGACCGTCGAGACCCCTCAATGTGTGAACCTCTTCCCGAAAACCCTATTTTACAATATAACAACAACTTGTTGCACATTAAATCATTCATCTCGCATGCATATCATGTGGTTTGGGGGCCTTATGCCGATTCACCTCATAATTAAATATGGGGCCCATATGCGGGCAAATCCAGTCTCATATCGGCCTCATTTAAATTTGGGTAGCGAACCGATGTTGCAATCTTGCCTTGTTAAACCACATTTAATTTGCGGGGTATCTAAACAACTAGAACCATTTAATTAATTGTCGGGACCCCGGTTCCGCTTAATATGACCTAATCGCATCACACCTTTGCCATGTCATACATCATACATGCATCATGCCGATCTTCTGCCGTGTATTAAATATTGCATCCGGTGTTTATTCTAGTGTTTTGCTTCTTCGCGGATAAGGCCGTTAAGTTGATGTGAGCTTCACCCCGATCTTCGGTTGAACCTTCGACAATGTTTTCAGGCGAGCATCCCCCCCTTTCTACCTATCTTACTTTTATAGTATTTATTCCCTCCTGTTGATCTATTGCTATCTGTGTTGCGATGCTCTAGTTTTCGTACCCGGGATATCCCTTGCAGCCTTATATTGCCATGGCCACCTCCTATTACCTGTTGTTTGGTAGATAGCTGGACTTGCTCGTCGTAGTCGCTTGCTCAAGTGCTGTTGCGTGTCGTCCAGTGCCACAGTTGTTGGTGTATTGCCGCATGTTGATGTTGGAGATGATCATAGTTTTACTTATCGTTCACTTTAAATTCCTGTTTAACAACTAAAATTGAAGTAAGCAGCGACATCGGTGGGTGATAGAAAATATTTGGTTTCCGAACGCCCACTTGTGTCCCGTAAGACCCCGAGTACTTGATACTTGTTCCTTGATTTATCGCGCTATCCACATCCGGGAGGTATATGGGACCCCCCTGAGCCAGAGCTTGATTCAGTCTTATTTCTTGGGGCCACAAACTAGTTTGAGGTTTTATTTATCTGTACTTATGCCATGCTACTTCAGTATTTAAATTTGTGCGAGGAGCACCTTTGCTGTTAGGATCGGGACACGTTTACGCGGTATCGACAAGCCCACACTTTCGGGTTCCCATCGTTTACTGGTCCACCCAAACCTTGAGGCCGTCTGAGTCGGCTAGCTTCGTTCGGGATCTACTTAAGGGTGGCCCCTGAAATATTTCTGAATCTGTGATTGTTCGATCGTGAAAGCCTCGTTGGGTTTTGAGTTGGTTTTCGAGGTTGATCGGCGTGTGTTGCTATTGGTGCACCCCGGGTAAAACTTTACGAAAGCCGTGTCATGGATATGGACGACTTGGAGCACAATATCTCGATCATAGACAAGCATAACTAAAGTTTATCGCTATAAATTTGACTTATAATGGCTAGTAATCAGCTTCACTATAATGGAATGGCTAATTAATACTGCCCACAATTGCTTGTTTGGATTGTCGCTTGCGACCATTGTACCTGACTAGTAAGTATTGCAACTTCTAGCGGAATGGCTAAATAAAAGTACCAACAAGCGCTGGGTTTTGGGTTATATCATGCTATCATGTCACGGTTAGTAAATCGCTTTGCAACTACAACGGAATGAATAACTAAAAGGGCCATCGCTTCTTTTATCGGGACAATTATCTATACCGACTAGTAATTCCGCAACGATCTTGAATAAATAAAGCCAACCGTGTGAGTTCCTCGGTTGACTTCCTCGTTTGGTATCGAGGGGAAACACCGGATGGGTTTGTTTGGTGTTAGTTTCAGTTGGATCCGAATAGGTCATTCTTATCCCTCTCGATAACCGCCAGGTTGTATCGAGTCTCTATAGGTTGTTTAGTGCATCTGCCGCCGCTTCTGATCCACCATACCTATGTGGCGAGACCGAATTCTAGCCTCGCGTGTCTTGGCCTCGATCTTGGCCTCCTTCTTTTTCCTTTGCCCTTTGTCGGCACCCCTTTTGTTTAAGCAGGTTTTGAGATCGGCCGTTAGCGGGTTACCCTTCCGCTTGGCGGGGGTTATGGGCGCCATTGGTTATTCTTGAGGCTCTTAGCCCCATTTGCATCTTGTCCGTAGTCGGACTCCCTCTTTCAAGGTGATTTGGATCTTTGTATATTATATCGTATTCTTGACTCTTTGAGTCATCATATATATCTGCTACGTGGGTCCCAGCGAGGACTGTTGTGTAATGTTATTACTTCGTTTTCCACCCGCACGAAAGTGCCTGGTGGGCACCTTTGAATCGTTTCTATGCGAGTTTGGCGAATTTTGCTCAAACTTGCATAGGTCCGATTCTGAGGGTGTTACACGATGCCGGTGTGTTTCGAGCACCTTCCCACCGCCCCGCTGTTTCCCGTTGCTTATGGCCACTTACCGCCGCTTCGGGATGTTTCCCGCTCCATCCAGTTGTAGGCAATAAAAGGAGAGGCCAGCAGCGGTGGATTCCCCACATCCTCCTAAAGACCACCATGCATGTCCTTGGTCTTCCTACCACTAGCGCTCGCAACCACGGTCGGGGAGAACCGGGGGGTTGCCGGCGTCGGACCACCAGGCGACCCAATCGGCGTGAGGGATGTCACGGCCGTTCGTGGTACCACACAATAGGACCACCGACGAGCATTTCTCACACAACGTCCATGGCAACATCATGCTACTGGAGTTACAACGGCGGCAAGCGCTCGAACAAGTGAGTATTGTAAGTGGCGCACGCCAATCCCGATGACACGGCCTTGTGTGCTTGCCTCATCTAAGTTGTAGAGGACCTAGAGACGCAGAGGGTGGTCTACCGCTCTCTCCAAGAGGAGTAGGGTCTTGTTTCCCCGTCGATGCCAACATTGTAGCTAGCGCAAGTTTAGATTGTTGTATACACCGCCATTGTCATAACCTACTATTAATGGAAGTTTTTCATTGCAATGGATATTACCGAACTTGTTTGATCATAGAAAGATAAGTTGCATACATAGTTCACATTGAGCAAAAATATGCGAAAAAACAAAAAAACTAGGAGATCATGGTCTTCTTCTCGTCCTTGTCTACTCATCGGAGTCAGAATGGTAGTAGTGAAGACACATGCTTTCGTCGAAGACGCTGATGGTGAGCATGGCTTTGCCATCGTACTTTAATACGAGGAAGTGCCCGATTCGATTTGGTGCACACGAACGAACTCCTTCTAACCGTTGGGGAGGTACAACTGGTCGTAGCGGTCGAGCAGCACCTTCACAAACCACTGTCCGGTCGTGCCGCCGGACACCCGCATCACAACGTAGTGGGATCTTGCCTGTCTACCACCAAAGCGAAATTCTGGGAGAGGTACAGCCCGTCCCAGTTAATACCTAAGTGGATGGTTACGGTGAACTAGAACCCGTCGAGGTTGATGGCAACAGGCTCAAGCTCAGGTGTCGACGACGATGGCGATAGAGGTGGCGGCAGCGAACCACTCTGTTCGCACCCCCATGTCTTGCTAAATGGCCTTAGCTATGAACAGGGACCGGTGCTCATCCAAGACGCCCTTTCCTCGATCCAATGCCACTGACCATTGCTATCTAGCACGGTGCTTAAGACTAGAGGATGGGAGGGAGGAGGAGAGTGTTGAAGAAGATGGTCGCGGGTGGCCTATTAAAAGGCCATGGCATCAGATGCCAACACGGAGGCTGAAACAGTGACATTGATGTGGCCGCGACAGGAGCGCATACATTGGGCACAACGACCAATGGAGGAGGGAAATAGTCAGTGGCACGACTAACCTTGTGCAACCTACCTACCTCCATTGATGGCTAGTGGAAGAAGGTCATTGGGTCGCTGCCATGCAGGCCCTTGGCCCACGTGGGAGGATACAATAGGACATGCCCGTTGTCCACCTGACTCAACCATTGCCGAAATTTGTTGCGCTGATGGGTCATGCCAGATGCGTCAATCCGGATGGGTTGCACCGCTGTATGGGCCACAACCACTATCGCGTCCAGGCATACTATTCGTACACGGCATGACTGTTTGGGTCGTGCCACCAGAGATGCCCAAAGTGCGCCTTCAGTAGGCTGCACGAACACCGGTCAGGCACTAGGGAGAAGAACTTGCTTTGATTGGTTGCTTGTGCTTACTCGCGTCATGGCCCATGCACGCCTCAAAGCACCCCAAGACAGGCGTGCTAGGAATTGCCGAATCGGCAGTTCTCGTGGAGCTAGGCCCAGGAGAGCACAACATGATGAATCGGCTTCACGCGTGGGCAAGGAGAAGGGCGTCACATCGCTTCACGTACATGTGATGGTGGCTCAGATCAATGTAGAGATTCGTTGGGAGTCCCCAAGAGGAAGGTGTGATGAGCACATCAGCAAGTCTTCCTTCGGTAAGAAACCAAGGTTATCGAACCAGTAGAAGGAAGGAAACGACTCAAAGGTGTTGCTAGCAACTTGGAAACCTGCACAACACAAACTTAAGACTTTTCCCCAACGAACAGTGAGTTTGTCAATCTCACCAGTTTGCTGAAAACAAGGGATTAACTGTATTGTGTGGATGGTAATGGGGTTTGCAGAAAGGTAAATAGTAACAGTGGAAGATGTGTAACACCCCAGTTTTAGATAAACCTACATTAGGACTTGATTGTGCATTCATGAGCATCATCTCTTAAAAATGCATGCAAAGAAATTAAAGTGAAACCCTAAACCTTAGTTCTCCCTATCTCTTTTTGAAAACCTATTCAAGTGGTTTTGAATATTTTCGAAATGACAAAAATTATGGAGCCCAACTTGTATACAAGGGACCCTGAAGTAATTCTATATATTTTGTAAACCTTCTTGTATTTTTGAAATAATCTAAAACAGATTTGAAATGGTTTTATAAAAAGAAAACAAAAACAGAAAAAGGAAAACCGTTTTAGCAGAAAAAATGCCTAAACCTATTCAGGCTGCAGCCCACCCTGTCCCTCTCCTTCCTGTCGCCCAGTGTAGCGCCCCGTGGCCCATACTAGGCCCAGGCAGCCCGCCAGCAGCCCGTTACCCCTTCGCCTTTCCGTTTCGTCGTCTTCCTCCCCGGTGTAAGCAGCTACGTGGCCGCGCGGATGCCGCCCGACACCGCCGTTCCGCGTCTGCAAGAGGATAAGAAGGCCACTGAGTCCCCCCTCTCCCCTCTGATCTTATCCTTTCCTCGTGCTCTCTCTCCCTCTGCCGCAAGCTCCAAACCCTAGTCGATGTGCGCCGCCGTGCACCTCCGTCTAGACCTCCCCGAGCCTATCCGCGGATCCCAGGAGGTTCGCCGTGCTCTTCTAGGTCTCCTCGCTGAAGGACGCGCCTGCTGGAGCTTGGAATCGGGCTAATCGAGCCCTCGGTTTTGAAGTCCGGTCGTCGCTCGCCGTCGTCCTAGTCGTCGCTTTCGAGCTCCTCCGGCCGATTTGACCCCGGCATCGAGTTCCCGGTGAGCTTCTGGTCCACCTAGACCATCTCCATCTCCCTCCCGCGCCTTGTGTTATTGTGTCGACGAACGCCGCCCGCCGCTCGCCGTCATACGTCATTGTTGCCGAAGCTCCGGCTGCCATATCCGGGCGGCGCCTCTACCTTTCTACTCGCCTTGCTTCCGCGGTTTGAACGCACCCGCCCGCGATGCCTCGCTCGCTGTTCTCCGTCGTCCCTGCGTCCACCTGGGAGGCCATCGTCACGCCGACATCATAGTGACATCAGCGGTGCGGGTCAGTGTGGTCAACCGACGTGGGCCTCTGCCTTGCTCGCGTGGCAGCTGAGGTGTCCTTGGGCCCTACTGTCAGCTGCAGTGGCTAGCCCAGGGCCGGTGTAAAAAGTATTAGCTAACCGTTCTGATGTCACCCTCGCGCAATAATCCAATTTAAGGTGGTTTAATATTTTTAGAAATGTTTATAATCTTATAAAATCATAACTAATTCATATTAAATCAGAAAATATGAATAATATATCAAAATGTTCAGAAAAATGAGAACAATCTATTTAAGCTATAATTATGCATTGTTAAGCAACTTACATGACAAGTTTAATTAGAGAACAAAACCAAACCCTCTCATATACATCCGGAGTTTTCCCGAGTTAGGGTTTTCATCCATTCAATTTGTGACGGTGGCTTCCTTGCTGATCTTGCATGAATGCTTTGTGAATACAATGAAGTTAGGAACCAAGATTAAATGACTGCTACATGTCTTCTTGGATTTATTCATAGACTAAAATTGAAGTAATCATATACAAATTGAATGGATGGTAAAATTAATTAGATTTGGCTCCTCATATAAACAAGTTGATAGAGTATATTGTGCTATGCTTATTAATGAAGCAAGGATATCCCAACCTAAGCATACATATAAAGATTTAAAACTTTCTAAGTAACATATCACCGGGCTGGCCTGACGAAGTGGAAGGCGGGGACTGCAAGTATGGCAAGGATCCTGTGCCATGACGGCTGCAGCACCGCGGGTGGGGAGGCCATGGACGGGAATGTTGAAACGCAACCTCCTACTCCTCAGGTAGACAGGATCATTCCGCACTGCTAGCTATTTTGAGCTCCTCCCAAAGTTACTTTCTCCGCACCGCCAGCTCCCATATACACAATAAAGATATTCAATTAAGTCAAGAAAAATAAGTTGTATGATTTAGGCTTGTACACAAAAAGAACAGGAATGGAACTATATCAATTTTTACTCCATTACTTGGATAATTAATGTCAGGATGTTGTGCTACTAATATTAAAACTGAATATATGTATGAATATCAAAGCTACAGAAAACAAATGAATAACAGCAATGCTTGTGAACCCTATATTAAAGTAGAATAATTATGCATGATCAAATCATATTAAATGAGGATGCAGCAGTATCAACAACACTGGTCACAACCCTAAATTGCACAAAATCCAGTCAAATACACTTGCATCTAGCATATTAATCATAGCAAACTCACAAAGAGCAGAGTGTATTCACACTTGTATAGATACTAACTAGGGAATGTTTTCTAACTGATCAAAGCCAACGCACCTGAAATTACTTAGCTTTCACATAGGCCTAATAACATGTTTCAGACGACAATATGTTATGTTTACCGACTAGGATATTTTATTAGCTAACTGTATTATGCATAGAACAGATGTACATCGTCAAGAAAACATAAACATGTTTACAGACACACACAATATGATACTGTGGCAACTAGCAATCGTCAGATGTGGTACTTCTCGTCTATTAAGCAATATTGTGTCACAGTTACATAGAAATAAATAAAATAAAGAGATCTATATTTACAGTACAAATTCAAAACCCTAAGAAAAGTTCTACAGAGCGTTTAACTGCAGAAAACTGTATAAATCCAAGAATATGAGAATAAGCACACACTAATCCAAGAATACACATCTGATTCTGGTATGCATATTAACAAGCACACACTAATCCCTTGCATTCTATTAGAAAGTAGTGAAGACAGTTTAGGATGTAAGTATATGAAGATGGAAAAATGCATGAAGTGATGAATCAACAATACCATTGCTCTCCTATTAAGCGGAAGACATGTTTCTGCTAGAACTAATAAAAGTACCAGTACCAAAGCATCCATGCAGTTGTACTTGAAAGAGGAATCAAGAAATAAAGAGCGAGAGATTTTTATACATGCTGGGAAGACACTGAAGAACAGACGCATACGCCCTCCTGCGTCAAAGATGAACTTGTCAGCGTGCTCCACAGCTTGAGGCGGTGCTTCGCTAGTGGAGGAGGTGGACGCAAAGCCGGCGGAAGCGGGAGTTTCCATGGGCCATGGATCTAGGGTCGACGGGCTCGTCCTTGGTGTCCACTGGTAGGACCTCCTCAACTCGAACCCATTCCTGCAGCCAGCATTCGAGATTGCGGCGAGGACCATGAGGAAGCGGGAGAGGCGGAGGCCGTCGAGGGTCACCGCACCTGCGTATTGGGGAACACGTGGGCATCGAGGATGAGATGGCTCCATGCCTTGCAGACGCCGGAGGAGGAATCGCACCAGGGCTGAGGACCTTGACGAATAGGGAGAGGCATATGTTACCGACCTTGAGGACAGGGGCTACCTCTCGTCGCCCTCCATGGCCACCCAGCTGCCCCGGCCAGGCCAATGGTAGTTCATTGGGAGGGTGGAGGAGATCAGGTGAGGATGGAGGGGATCCAGGCACCACTGTAATTGGAGGGGGAAGGTGCAGCCGCCAAGTAAGGAGAAACGCCGACCGAAGATGGGCGTGGTGTGGCGGCGGGGAAGAGATAAGGGTTAGGGTTAGTCATGGTGGTGGGGGATTTGGGGTGCACCAAAATATTCGGCGCGTGTGCGCGCGATGATGCAAATATTTGCCGCATATGCGCGCGATGGATGCCAGGTCATCAATCCGATCCAAGTTTCCACACTTTACCATCTCATCCGTTCATTATGTTCACATCTAACGGTTCATATTGTGTTTCTCTTATATCTCGATCTGTCTAGCCATTATGACGATTTTGTCCATAGAAATTATGAATTTTTTTGTGAAATCGTCATAGTTTATTAAGGATTTGGTCCTCCCAAACAGCTTGCGGCGATATGGTGTAGAATCGTCCTAAATCTATGACGATTTCATTCACCATCACTATCAAAACGTCATAAGTTGACATATTCCTTGTAGTGAACTAGGTTTGGCTTGTGTGCACTACTAGGGCTTATATCTGTGTCCTGCTTAGCCATGCATAGCTATTGAGTCTGGTCCATCCAGATGATGTATCAGATGCAGATAATCTAGTATGACAGGAGAACATGATGTGATGACATCAGAGGTGATATGAGTTTAAAAATGCTAAGGCTTGTATGAGAGGCCACGGTGGGATGTGGTTTTTCTAGTCCCATGCTCGCCAGCCTTAGGACCCTAGGTCCTTGCCTCTTGAACCAAGACGAGCGTACAACCAAACGGGGTAAATGGGGACCCCTCGATTAACTAACTTGCCTAGGATGGTCCATGAGTCTATAGTTAGCGATTTGGCATCTCCATATTTGGATGGTGAAGATGGTGCATCATACAGCGCGTGACCAAGGAGGAAGGAGGCTCTGGGAGTACTCCCGATCCTTGGACATAGAGATATGGGCTGATGGAACCCTTTCTTGGAGACTCATGGATTAGGCAAAAGCAAGGTAAAACGGTCGTGTCCAACCACACCCTCTGCTAGCACACCAAGGAAGTGTGTCAAGTGGCGCTAAGAGTCAGTTGGTACGTGTGGGTAAAGTTGTACACCCCTGCAGGGTAATAATCATTCGGAAAGCCGTGTCCATGGTTATGGACGACTTGGGAATGGACGGGAGATCATAGAGAACATGAACCTAATCGTAAAACTTGGCAACTAATGTTTGTTAAGGATGCTTCCTCATGGGTACGAGGGGGTGATCCTAGTTGGTAGATGATGATGACTTGGTGGATATAAAGATGATGATCAATATTTCAGAGATGTCGCTCTCTTATCCCCTTTTAAAATACTCTGAATATACGAGCTTCTTCTCCCTCTTGTTTTATAAACAAAGATGGCTTTATGCAAAACAACTCCACCAGCCATAAGTCTTGCGGAGTACACCCTGTACTCACCTTTGCTTTGTTGATACTTTTGGCAGAGTAAGTGTTCCCCTAAAGATGAGTTCCGTACTACATCGACATCGACGAGTAGCTTGGGGTTCCCGGCCGGCAGCCTGGAATCTATGGGCTGGGACGTCATCGTTATGCTTCAGGCCTCTTAGGCCATATGTTAAGTTTGCTATACTGAATAGCATAATTTGCCTTCCATTGTTTGATGTTTATGGTCAGTGACCTCTGCTTGTAATAATTTGGTTCTTTGCTTAGTTATGAGCTTGCTGTAATAGATTCTGTGTCGTAGGGTCACTGCCGTGTTACCGATTCTTCACCGGATATTCTCAAGCTCAAGGTTAAGCTTATGCAAGACGGAGGTCTGGGATTTGTTTAGCCCTGATCCCGGGGTGTCACAGGTTTTGGTATCAGAGCAGTACCGACCGTAGGAAAACCTTGCTATTGGTCGATGTTGAGTCTAGTGTTTATGAAAACTATTTCAAAGATGAAAAATATTTGCAAAAACTCTAGTATGCTTCTTTTTATCCTTATCTAGTTTCTCTCTAACTCTGGGTCATCTTATCTTGCATTGATTTTGAATTTTTTTTTATATCTCTTCCAGTCCTTCAAAGCTTAGGTGCCTTTGGGGCATGTCATTTCTCAACCAGTTGACCTAGTGTTGAGTTCTCTAGAGTTGTGTGTGTTGATAATTCCTTATTCCCCTTTGCTCTGCTTCATCTGAGAGATTCCTTTCCATCATGATCTCTCTATCTTGTGGGCTGACAATTTTACATTGTTGATCCATGGTGTTCTATTCTAGGCTTCGAGATTTCCTTTCGCCTCGTATGCCTCCTTTTTGTTTGTTGGGTACTTTAGAAGTCATTTCTTCTCTTGGAAGCTACCTCGTAGTTACTAACTTGCAGTGTATGCTACTTCACCCAAGCAGTAGCTATTCCTTTCTTTGGGTTTTAACCCTTAGACTTGAACCGAGGATCCCCGATTGTGCTGGATTCTGGTGTTGTGAATCTTGTACATGATGCTGATCTTTTAACCCAAGATCCATTCCTTTGACCCCTGTTGCTAATGTTCACACATTACCTCAGGATGGCTGGTACTACAATTCTAGATTTCAAGATTGTGGTTATTGTCGCAATTGAATTGTGACAACTAAGGACTTCCCCCACCACTAGCTATGGAAGATGTTCTTTAGTGGAACTAAATAGATCACGACAAGAGTACTCCTCGAGAGTCTCACCTCTATATTCGTGACTCTGCCACACCCTTTCTTTTCTTTGCATTGGTTTTCGTGAGATTGTTGACTTATGCATCCACATCTCGGGATTCTATCCTAAGCATGTTCCTTTTTGCCTTGTTGTTTTCCGACCTTTGTTTACCAGTTGGTAGCCAAGTAGTAAATATGCATTGGTGTCTTCCGATGCAAGATACTCTTGTGGTCCACCATGACAAACCATTTCGGGATGCCAGGAGAAACAAACTCCAGTACCTCGTCATATCTAGGACCAAGTCAAAGAGTTGTAATCCATAGATTAAGAGGCATTGAGTGTCTCCCATCTGTTCTATCTTAAAGTATCACACTCTTTTATACTAAGAGGTCGTGTTGAGTTTTATGACCCCTTAATGAAGTGATGCTTTTACACATATTTATCCATCCTTCCTCGAGACTTCGTGCTCGTGAGTGATACACGTGTATAATAATGTGGCCATCTAAGATTCTTAGCAATTATTATTGTTATGAACCCTAAGGACATTTGAGTCATTCTTAGTATGATTGGTTAATCCTATCACTAAGCAAAGTTTGATTATACTACCAAGTCCATTATTCTGGTACACTCTCTTTGGTCAAAGAGTTAGGCTTGTGCCAAAGCTCTGAGACTATGTCTTCTTGTCTTACCAAGCAAGTTTCCTCTAGAACAAAGTGACATATCGGTGGTTCGTGATATTCTGGACGTCTTTCTAGAAGTATCGCCATGTTGCCACATGACCGTGTTGTCAGGTTCTTGAGCAAGCAAGTTCTTTGAACTGCTCCTTTCTCCAAGGATCCGTACTGGATACCTCTGAACTAGTTGGTTGAGCTTAAACAACAACTTGGAGAGTTGTAAGACAAAAGTTCAATCAACTCTCTTCCTTCTTAAATGGATTTCTAGTTTTGTTCGTGTTGAAGAATGATAATATTTCCTTTGTGGACATGTTATCTCCCCCATCTTTGATTTGATTTGGGTTATAGTCAAATCAAACTCAGTTCCAAGGACTATCTCGATTGTATTTATGCTTGTGATATTTCACTTGAGTACATCTTCATGTCTTTTGGTCTGACCAACACTTTTGCCTTATTCATACAACATACGAGTTCATCTTCTTGGAGTGTCTCGATAAGTTTGTTGTTGATCCCATCAATGACATCCTTATCTTCTCCATGCTAGATTGAATACATATGGAACATTGGGCATTAATGTTGGAAACTTTCAAGAACCATCTTCGTTCCATCTCAAAGTATGTGTTCTGGATGTTAGAAGTGACCTTCTACAATTCATGTGCAATTGCTGAAAGATGTCGCCGTGAATTCAAGAAGAGTTATCCCTTTTATCTTAAGGACACATGTGAGGTTTATCGTTAGTACTTTATGTATGTATAGTTGTCTACCGACAAGTTGTTAAACACATGGTCTAGCAATCTAGCTCATTCTTCTGGAGTTTAATACTATAGTCCATGTCTTGAGAATCTAGTAACTTTACCTTCGTGGTAAATGTTGCAAACTTTCTATTCGGACATGCTGAGTCTGAAGTATCATTCCACCTAACCAAAGCTGAATCTCAAGCAGCAATGATGGTTGGTGTTATTCAAGGTTTTGACATAGGTCTCTTTGTGCATCTGGCAAGATTGATGTAACGGTTGACACACTTAGCTAGAAATACCTTTTGTCATATCCTTTTGAATCAGCAATAACAACCACTCTTCATGAAGTTTCTTCTATGATTTATTAATGGAGATGTGATTATGGTTTCCTTTGTATCCGAAGTCTGACCTTCACTTGATGTTTGATTTCTCGAACATCAAGGAGAACATTTAAAGTACTGTCGCTAAGTGTCTCTCGGTCGATCCTCCAGACCCTTTTATGTTGGCAAGAGTTTGTTGTGCCAAACAATTGAAGTCTGAGAAATGAAGTTTGTTTCTTCTCGTGTCATCAGGAATCTTCTTACCTATTTATCTAGTGGTGTAAGTGATATCACGATATTTGGCAAAGATCTTGACAATCTTGGATGAATAAAGAATTTCCCTTGTTTTCTCAGCCATGTTTTAAGAGTGGCTATGATTTTGGTAATCAACAGTTCCTCTTGATAAATGTTCCTTGTGACTCTTACGAGTCCTCTCCACAAAACACCTTTTTGTCTTAGCCTTCTGTTGAATGAAAAAGTGACCCTTCTGTTTCAAAAGTAATTCAACAGCCTGGTTTTGTTGATCCATATCTTCGCAACCTGAAATCTCTACTTAAGCTGTTTAGTAGAGGTTTTCTCTCGAAGTCTTTGGTTGTGCTCTTCCTGTTGGAAACTTTCCTTTTCAGAAGCTTACACCCTTGTGCAAGCTTCATGGTCTCAATCCTTATGAAGACCATCTATCTAACAACTTGAAACCTTCTCCTCTTGTTTTCTCCGTTACCTTGACGTGTTTCATGTTCGTCATCTAAGGATAGTTCCTAAACACTCCATCCATGAGTTGACAATGAGATACTCTGTGTGTTGTTTAGTGTGTTTCCCCTCTTATCTTTAGAGTATCCCTGTTTCTTCCCTCTCCGTCTCTTTTCTAACCTTTGGAATCTCGGGTCGAGATTCTCCTAAGGGGGATAGAGCTGTAACACCCCAGTTTTAGCTAAACCTACATTAGGGCTTGATTGTGCATTCATGAGCATCATCTCTTAAAAATGCATGCAAAGAAATTAAAGTGAAACCCTAAACCTTAGTTCTCCCAATCTCTTTTCGAAAACCTATTCAAGTGGTTTTGAATATTTTCGAAATGATAAAAATTATGGAGCCCAACTTGAATACAAGGGCCCCTGAAGTAATTCTATATATTTTGTAAACCTTCTTGTATTTTTGAAATAATCTAAAACAGATTTGAAATGGTTTTATAAAAAGAAAACAAAAACAGAAAAAGGAAAACCGTTTTAGCAGAAAAAAATGCCTAAACCTATTCAGGCTGCAGCCCACCCTGTCTATCTCTGTAACACCCTCAGAATCGGACCTATGCAAGTTTGAGCAAAATTCACCAAACCCGCATAGAAACGATTCAAAGGTGCCCACCAGGCACTTTCGTGCGGGTGGAAAACGAAGTAATAACATTACACAACAGTCCTCGATGGGACCCACAGAACGGATATATATAACAGCGACTCAAAGAGTCAAGAATACAGATATAATATACAAAGATCCAAATCACCTTGAAAACGATAGAGCGTCCAGCTACGGACAAGATGCAAATGGGGCTAAGAGCCCTGAAGAATAACCAATGGCGTCCATAACCCCGAGCCAAGCGGAAGGGTAACCACTAACGGCCGATCCCAAACCCGCTTAAACAAAGGGGTGCCGACAAAGGGCAAAGGAAAAAGAAGGAGCGTCGATCGAGGCCAAGACAGCGAGGCTAGACCAAGGTCCTCGCCTATAGGTATGGTGGATCGATGCGGCAGCAGCATGCACCTGAACAACCTATAGAGACTCGATACAAGGCGGTTATCGAGAGAGAGAGAATGACCTATCCGGATCCAACAAGCTAACTCCAAACAAACCCGTCCCGGTGTTTCCCTCGAGACCAAACGAGGAAGTCAACCGAGGAACTCACAGCTTGGCGCTTTACTTATTCGATTATAGTTGTGGCACTTTACTAGTCGATTTAGATAATCGTCCGATAAAGTAAGCGGTGGGCACTTTTAGTTAACCATTCCGTTATAGTGGCTGCACTTACTAGTCGATAAGCTAACATGAGATAACCCATAAACCCAAAGTTGTTGGTACTTTTATTCACCATTTCGTTGTAGTTGCCATACTTACTAGTCAGTACAATGGTCGCAAGCGACAATCCAAACAAGCAATTGTGGGCGATTATTAGCCATTCCGTTATAGTGAAGCTGATTACTAGTCATTATAAGTCAAATTTATAACAATAAACTTTAGTTATGCTTGTCATGATCGAGATATCGTGCTCCAAGTCGTCCCATATCCGGACACGGCTTTGAGAAAGTTTTACCCGGCCGGGTGCACCAATAGCAACACACACTCGATCAACCTCGGAAAAATCAAAACAAAACCCAACGAGGCTTTCACGAACAATCACAGATTCAGAATATTTCAGGGGCCACCTTAAGTAGATTCCGCAACGGAGTAAGCAAGCCCGAGACGGCCTCAAGGTTATGGGGACGTTTGTGAACGATCGGGAACCCGAAAGTGTGGCTGGGCTTGTCGACACCGGAATCGTGCCATGATCCTAAATAAAGACAAAGTTACCTCGCACAATTTAAATACGAAAGTAGCATGGCATAAGTACAGATCGTAAATAAAACCTCAAACTAGTTTGTGGCCCCAAGAAATAAGATGAATCAAGCTACATCTGGGGGTCCCATATACCTCCCGGATGTGGATAGCGCGCAAAAATCAAGGAACAGTATCAAGTACTCGGGGTCTTCACGGACACAAGTGGCTCGAAACCAAATATTTTCTATCACCCACCGATGCCTCTGCTTATTTCAATTTTAGTGGTTAAACAGAAATTAAAGTGACGATAAGTAAAACTAGAATCATCTCCAACATCAACATGCGGCAATACATCAGCAACTGTGGCATATGACGACACACATCAGCACTAGAGCAAGCAACTACGACGCGCAAGTCCAACTATCTACCAAACAACAGGTAATAGGATGTGTCCAAGGCAATATAGGGCTGCACGGTATATCACAGGTACGGAAACTAAAGCATCGCAACACAGATAGCAATAGATCAACAGGAGGGAAGTAAATACTATAAAAGTAAGATAGGTAGAAAGGGGGAGATGCTCGCCTGAAAACATTGCCGAAGGTTCAACCCGAAGGTCGAGGCGAAGCTCACATCAACTCAACGGCCTTATCCGCGAAGAAGCAAAACACTAGAAGAAACACCGGATGCAATATTTAATACACGGCAGAAGATCGGCATGATGCATGAATGATGTATGGCATGGCAAAGGTGCAATGCAATTAGGTCAAGATTAAGAGGAACCGGGGTCCCGACATTTAATTAGGTGGTTCACGTTGTTTAGATTCCCCGCAATTTAAATGTTGTTAAAACAAGGCGAGATAAGATACCGGTTCGCTAAACAAGTTTAAATGAGGCCGATATGAGACTAGGTTTGCCCGCATATGGGCCCCATATTTAATTATTCGGTGAATCGGCATAAGGCCCCCAAACCAATGCTATGCATGCGGGAATGACAATTTAATATGCAATCAAGTTGTTATTATGCATTTATAAAATAGGGTATCGAGGGAAAAGGGTCACACATTTAGGGTTCGACGATCTTGTTAGGGTTCCGGGGTTCGGGGTCGGGGTCCAGGTCTGACGGTCTGGGTTCGGGTTCACGGATGCGTTCGGCTCGGGGTTAGGGTCTTGGCGCATCCGGGTCTCGTGTCCGGGTGAAGCACTCGGCGCCCTCGAGGAGTCCTTGTCACCCATGTGTCCTTCGGGTTCTATGTCGATGATCTTGTCGTCGAGAAGAACTTGCCGGTCCTCGGGTCGATCTTGCCGCTGAGGGTCTTGGCGGTCCGCGCTCGGATTCCGTGAGGGAGATGATGGCGTCGAGGTCGATCCGCCGGTTCCACGGTGTTAGTTGTCGGTGTCGGACTTGGCGTCCGGGTGCAAAGGTTTACGCTCGCGGTTTGCGTGGCCTTGACGGTATCGGGATCGGACTCCGGATCCGGGCACGGTCTTAGCGCTCCGCGTAGCAGATCTTGTCGTCCGTGCGTCGGGTCGGCCTGATTGGTGAGCGCCCGCTCGAAGAACTTGTCAAGATACGGTCGAACCTGGTGGTCAAAGGTCTTCGGATCCGCTGAAGATTGTGATGGTTGAAGTGTTCATAGGGACACACATACAAACACACATGTCTCACGCGAGAGGGTGTAAAACTTCATGGTACTGAAACAGAGCTTGGCAGGTTGGGGCTCGCGGACTGAAGAGGACGACGAGCAGAGGCCGAGGCGCAAGTGAGACGGTGGTCGAGGCGACGGCTGGTCTCGGCTCGGGCGGAGCGCGAGCTGGCCGAGGCCGAGGAGAAGACGCGACTTCGCTGGCCGGCACCGGCGGCGCCGACGGCAGCGGGCGACGACGGGCGGCGACGCGAGCGCCGGTGAGGCGAAGCCTTGGCTGCTCGCGTCGCAGTGCGGCTCCGGCCGAGCGGCGGAGATGGTGGAGGCCGCGGTGAGCTCGGGAGGGGGAAGGCCGAGGCGGAGGGTCTGGTGGTGGCTGGCGATGGGCGTGGGGGATAGCGCAGGCTCGTGGGGCTCCTGGCCGGAGGAGGCGGCCAGCAGGCGGTGGTCTGAGGGTGGCCAGGGGGAGAGGGCTTGAGGGCAGGCGGTGGCGGTGAGGTGTGGGCGTGGGGGCTGGGCCGAGCTCGGGTTGGAGGTGGCTCGGCTGAGCGGTGAGCGGGCTCCGGTGGTGGTGAGCGGTGAGGGAGAAAGGGCTGGCCCAGGGATCTGCGAGGCAGAGAGGCGGGCTTTCATGGTTGGTGGGAAGAAGAGGAGGAGGAGGAGAGAAACAGGCGGGGGTGGGCGGACGTGGGGCAGGCGGCGGGTCCCACAGCAGGCTGGCAGTTGGTGGGTGGTGGGTGTGTGTGGCGTCGTGTTCTGTGTGGGTTGGGTTTGAGTGTGTTGTGTGGTGGAGAGTGTGAGCTGGTGGGGAGGGGGTGGGCTAGGTGTCAGGCATGGATAGGCTAGAGGGAGGAGGAGGGGTGAGGTGGCGGCCTCTGAGTGGCTGGGGTGAGGTGGCCAGGGGGGTGGGTAGACTAGCTTAGGTAGGAATAGGATTTAGATGGGGCGGCAGGTTTGGACCGATTTAGTTTATGGGGCGGTCGTTCGGGTCAATCGGCCCGTTCGACTGCCCCGCTAAAATAATTAATGTTTTTATTTATTTTAATTGGGCCGTTTGCAACCCGATAGCAACAAAACAAAGTACTCCGGAGACCCGGGATTTTGATGTTTGAAAATAAAGAGGGGCGTTTAGAAAACAACACGGGCTTTGCAAACATGGTTTTAGCAAACAATGCATGATGATGACGATGCAATGCACAAATTCAACGCGATTTTCTAGTAGTGGTTTTGCGGGATGCCACAATTCGACACCACTAACAATGGATCTCGCCCTCGAGATCCGCTTCATGGTACCGGAAGGAAGGTCGGCGTTCTCCGTCTTCACGCTTTGTGTAGATCCTCGCGACACCACTAACGAGGTTTCCTCCTCCATCTTGAAATCGGCGACACCACCAACAAAAGGGTCGTTGCTCCTGATCGTCGAGAGAACACTCCGGGAACAAAAGGTCGAAGGTAGAGGTATCGCAAATAAAGCCACCCCTAACTTCCGTGGACGGAGTAAAATTGCTGGATCCACTGATTCGACGTACGAGAGCGAATGATAAGAGCAGTGGTAGGGTAGCTACTCCATCCCGCACTCAAACCATTACTCTGCACGCGAATAGACGGATTATGCAACCAACTCTCGGAATTTAGACTGAAGATCTTCATAGTCGGTATCCGGAGCAAAGGGATAATGCCAGCAGAAATCGTATGAAAGACACAATGATTAGGTTCCGCGATGGTTCCATTGGCATGAACAACACATGCTCAAGGTATACTCCAACTTCACCAAGGCTCGTTCTTCTCATATGTTTTTCAACGACACTGATATCCGGCAAGGAACACATATGGATAAAGAGCTCAAGAACAAAAGATTGGAGGAAGGGTACAACAGACAAGTTGCAGATTGATGATCGTAGCACCTCCGTTACAAAAGGGAGAAAGCGAAACCACGAAGTGCAGCGGAAACCCAACCACGAGATATCACGGACTCAAGAAAAGAAGAGAGCGGATTCAAAACACGTCGGATCGAGAGGAGAATAGCAGAGGGTAAGAAGTAAAATCAGACCTAATCAGATCTATCCAACCGATTTTGCAAAAATAGTTTTGACACTCTACTTGACCATTAGCTAGGTTATCCTACAGTCGGACTTGTGGTATCATGGCTGCTGAGCTCGATACCACTGTAACACCCTCGAGAATCGGACCTATGCAAGTTTGAGCAAAATTCACCAAACCCGCATAGAAGAAACGATTCAAAGGTGCCACCAGCACTTTCGCGGGTGGAAAGCGAAGTAATAACATTACACAACAGTCCTCGATGGGACCCATGAGCGGATATATATAACGGCGACTCAAAGAGTCAAGAATACGTATATAATATACAAAGATCCAAATCACCTTGAAAGCGATAGGCGTCCACTACAGACAAGATGCAAATGGGGCTAAGAGCCACGAAGAATAACCAATGGCGTCCATAACCCCGAGCCAAGCCGGAAGGGTAACCTCGCTAACGACGTCGATCCCAAACCTGCTTAAACAAAGGGGTGCCGACAAAGGGCAAAGGAAAAAGAAGGGCGTCGATCGAGGCCAAGACAGCGAGGCTAGAATTGGCGGTCCTCGCCTACATAGGTATGGTGGATGATCGGCGGCAGCATGCAATCGAACAACCTATAGAGACTCGATACAACTGGCGGTTATCAGAGAGAGGGGAGAATGACCTATCCGGATCCAACATGAAGCTAACTCCAAACAAACCCGTCCTGGTGTTTCCCCCTCGAGACCAAACGAGGAAGTCAACCGAGGAACTCACACAGTTGGCAGTTTTACTTATTCAGTTATAGTTGTGGCACTTTACTAGTCGATTTAGATAATCGTCACGATAAAGTAAGCGATGGGCACTTTTAGTTAACCATTCCGTTATAGTGGCTGCACTTACTAGTCGGATCTGATTAACATGAGATAACCCATAAACCCGGCGTTGTTGGTACTTTTATTCAGCCATTTCGTTGTAGTTGCCATACTTACTAGTCGGTACAATGGTCGCGACAATCCAAACAAGCAATTGTGGGCAGTATTATTAGCCATTCCGTTATAGTGAAGCTGATTACTAGTCATTATAAGTCAAATTTATAACAATAAACTTTAGTTATGCTTGTCTATGATCGAGATATCGTGCTCCAAGTCGTCCATATCCATGGACACGGCTTTGAAAGTTTTACCGGCGGGGTGCACCAATAGCAACACACTCGATCAACCTCGGAAAAATCAAAACAAAACCCAACGAGGCTTTCACATTGAACAATCACGATTCAGAAATATTTCAGGCCACCCTTAAGTAGATTCATAGCGGAGTAAGCAAGCTCAGACGGCCTCAAGGTTATGGGGACGGTGTGAGCATCGGGAACCCGAAAGTGTGGCTGGGCTTGTCGACATCGGAATCGTGCCATGATCCTAAGCGATGCAGTGCGATACCTCGCACAATTTAAATCTGAAAGTAGCATGGCATAAGTACAGGATCGTAAATAAAACCTCAAACTAGTTTGTGGCCCCAAGAAATAAGATGAATCAAGCTCATCTCGGGGGTCCCATATACCTCCCGGATGTGGATAGCGCGATAAATCAAGGAACATGTATCAAGTACTCGGGGTCTTACGGGACACAAGTGGGCGTTCGGAAACCAAATATTTTCTATCACCCACCGATGCCTCTGCTTATTTCAATTTTAGTGGTTAAACAGAAATTAAAGTGACGATAGGTAAAACTAGAATCATCTCCGACATCAACATGCGGCAATACATCAACAACTGTGGCATATGACGACACACAACAGCACTTGAGCAAGCGACTACGACACGCAAGTCCAACTATCTACCAAACAACAGGTATTAGGGTGTGTCCAAGGCAATATAGGGCTGCACGGTATATCAGTGCGAAACTAAAGCATCATAACCGAGATAGCAATAGATCAACAGGAGGGAAGTAAATACTATAAAAGTAAGATAGGTAGAAAGGGAGATGCTACTTTGAAAACATTGCCGAAGGTTCAACGAAGGTCGGAAGCTCACATCAACTCAACGGCCTTATCCGCGAAGAAGCAAAACACTAGAAGAAACACGGATGCAATATTTAATACGGCGGAAGATCGGCATGATGCATGAATGATGTATGGCATGGCAAAGGTGCAATGCAATTAGGTCAAGATTAAGAGGAACCGGGTCCCGACATTTAATTAGGTGGTTCACGTTGTTTAGATTCCCATAATTTAAATGTTGTTAAAACAAGGCGAGATAAGATACGGTTCGCTAAACAAGTTTAAATGAGGCCGATATGAGACTAGGTTTGCCCGCATATGGGCCCCATATTTAATTATTCGGTGAATCGGCATAAGGCCCCCAAACCAATGCTATGCATGCGGAATGACAATTTAATATGCAATCAAGTTGTTATTATGCATTTATAAAATAGGGTATCGAGGAAAAGGGTCACACATTTAGGGTTCGACGATCTTGTTAGGGTTCGGGGTTCATTGGGGTCCGTGGTTCGGAGTGCAGGGTTCGGGGTTCGACGGATGCGTTCTCGGCTCTGGGGTTAGGGTCTTGGCGCATCCGGGGTCTCGGTGTCCGGGGTGAAGCACTCGGCGTCCTCGAGGGAGTCCTTGTCGCCCATGTGTCCTTCGGGTTCTATGTCGATGATCTTGTCGTCGAGAAGAACTTGCCGGGTCCCTCGGGGTCGATCTTGCCGTTGCGAGGGTCTTGGCGGGTCCGCGCTTCGGATTCCGTGAGGGAGATGATGGCGTCGGTGAGGTCGATCCTGTCGGTTCCACGGTGTTAGTTGTCGGTGTCGGACTTGGCGTCCGGGGGTGCAGTGCTTGGCGTTCTGTGTCGGTGGCCTTGACGGTATCGGGATCGGACTCCGGATCCGGGCACGGTCTTAGCGCTCCGCGTAGCAGATCTTGTCGTCCGTGCGTCGGGTCGGCCTGATTGGTGAGCGCCCGCTCGAAGAACTTGTCAAGATACGGTCGAACCTGGTGGTCAGTCTTGGATCGGCGAAGATTGTGATGGTTGAAGTGTTCACAGGGACACACATACAAACACACATGTCTCACGCGAGAGGGTGTAAAACTTCATGGTACTGAAACAGAGCTTGGCAGGTTGGGGCTCGCGGCCTGAAGAGGACGACAGCGAGGCGAGCGCGTGCTTGAGACGGTGGTCGGCGTCGCCGCAGCGGTCTCGGCTCGGTGAGCGCAAGCCGAGGCCGAGGGAGCTTCGATGGCCGGGCACCGATAAGCGTCGGCAGCGGCAAGGCGGCGACGAAGCGGTGGCGAACGGGAGCCACAGCGGCGGAAGGTGCGCAGCGCGGCGGAGGTTGGCGGCGACGCGCCGGGCCGGCAGGCGGCGGGCGACGCGGTGAGGGAGGGCGGCGGCGCAGCTGCTCGCTGGTGCAGCTCGGCCCGAGGCGGCGGGCGGAGATGGTGGCGCGTGAGCTCGGGAGGCCGAAGGCCGGGCGGAGGTCCTGGCGGTGGGCTGGCGATGGGGCGTGGGGGCTAGCTGGCTCTGTGGGGCTCACGGCGCGGAGGAGGCAGAGCGGCCTTGGCGGTGGTCTGGGGGTGGCGGTAGGGAGAGGCGGGCGGCGGTGTGGCCGCAGTGAGGTGTGGGGCGTGGGGCTGAGGCGACTCGGGTTGAGGCGAGTGGCTCGTGAGGCGGGAGGCCAGGCGGGGAGCTCGGGGTCAGTGGCTGACAGGCGAGGAGGGCTGGAGGCCTTGGGGATGCGAGGCGGGGCTGCTCGCGGTTGGTGGGAAGAAGAGGGAGGGGAGGAGGAAGAGAAACAGGGGCAGGGGTGGGCCGGACGTGGGGCCAGGGGCAGGCGGGTCCCACAGGGCAGGGGAGGGCTGGCAGCGCGGTTGGTGGGTGGTGGACTGTGTGTGGCGTGCGTGTTCTGTGTGTGGGTTGGGTTTGAGTGTGTTGTGTGGTGGAGGGAGTGTGTGAGCTGGCTGGGGAGAGGGGGTGGGCTAGGTGTCAGGCATGGATAGGCTAGAGGGAGGAGGAGGGGTGAGGTGGCGGCCTCTGAGTGGCTGGGGTGAGGTGGACAGGGGGGTGGGTAGACTAGCTTAGGTAGGAATAGGATTTAGATGGGGCGGCAGGTTTGGACCGATTTAGTTTATGGGGCGGTCGTTCGGGTCAATCGGCCCGTTCGACTGCCCCGCTAAAATAATTAATGTTTTTATTTATTTTAATTGGGCCGTTTGCAACCCGATAGCAACAAAACAAAGTACTCCGGAGACCCGGGATTTTGATGTTTGAAAATAAAGAGGGGCGTTTAGAAAACAACACGGGCTTTGCAAACATGGTTTTAGCAAACAATGCATGATGATGACGATGCAATGCACAAATTCAACGCGATTTTCTAGTAGTGGTTTTGCGGGATGCCAGGAGGTTCGTTGTGCTCTGATAGGTATCCTTGCTAAAGGATGCGCCTGCTGGAGCTTGGAATCGAGCTAATCGAGCCCTCGGTTTTGAAGTCCGGCCATCGCTCGCTGTTGTCCTAGTCATCGCTTTCGAGCTCCTCCGGCCGATTTGACCCCAGCATCGAGTTGCCGGTGAGCTTCTGGTCCACCTGGACCCTCTCCATCTCCCTCCCGCGCCTTGTGTTGCCGTGCCGACGAACGCCGCCGCCGCTCGCCGTCATACATCATCGTTGCCGAAGCTCCGGCTGCCAAATCCGGGCGGCGCCTCCACCTTTCTGCTCGCCTTGCTTTCGCGGTTTGAACGCACCCGCCCGCGATGCCTCGCTCGCTGTGCTCCGTCGTCCCCGCCGTCCACCTAGGAGGCCATCGTCGGCCAACGTCACGCTGAAATCACAATGACGTCAGCGACACGGGTTAGCATGGTCAACCGGCGTGGCCCTGTGCCTTGCTCGCGTGGTAGCTGAGATGTCCTTGGGCCCTGCTGTTAGATGCAGTGGCTAGCCCAGGGCCGGTGTAAAAAGTATTAGCTAACCGTGCTGATGACACCCTTGCGTAATAATCCAATTTAAGGTGGTTTAATATTTTTAGAAATTGTTATAATCTTATAAAATCATAACTAATTCATATTAAATCATAAAAATATGAATAATATATCAAAATGTTCAGAAAATGAGAACAATCTATTTAAGCTATAATTATGCATTGTTAAGCAACTTACATGACAAGTTTAATTAGAGAACAAACCAACGCCTCTCATATACATCCGGAGTTTCCCCAAGTTAGGGTTCTCACCCCTCGGAACCCCGATTAAACTGCCGAGCATGTTTTAGGGTTTCAATTCAATACAACTTAATTTGTCATATCATCATCCTTGCTTGAGCATTGCATCGATGCCGTGTGTTTATTGTTTCACTTTCTTTCCGGTATTTGGTTCTTCCTCGGTAGAATACGAGATCGAGATCAAAGACCGAGATCAAGACCGTCGAAGATTGACGAACAATTCTTGACCAACTGTAATCAAGTCAAGTACAAGGCTCCCGAAGATCTTCTTATTGGTTATCAACTGGCAAAGGAAAGCATAGCCCCACCATGATATAATCCTATGATTTCGAAAGCATTTCAATTCCTGTCATAATGCATATGATTCTACTGTGGTTTTTTAACGATAGATAGAGTATCCTATCCGTTGCATACTCCCTTGAGCTTATATTACCTAATCCACTGCTCCTAGCATAACTAGGTTTGGCTTGTGTGCACTGCTAGAGCTTATATCTGTGTCCTGCTTAGCCATGCATAGCTGTTGAGTCTGGTCCATCCAGATGATGTATCAGATGCAGATAATCTAGTATGACAGGAGAACGTGATGTGATGAAATCAGAGGTGATATGAGTTTAAAAATGCTAAGGCTTGTATGAGAGGCCACGGTGGGATGTGGTTTTTCTAGTCCCATGCTCGCCACCCTTAGGACCCTAGGTCCTTGCCTCTTGAACCAAGACGAGCGTACAACCACATAGGGTAAATGGGGACCCCTCGATTAACTAAATTTCCTAGGCTGGTCCATGAGTCCGTAGTTAGTGATTTGGCATCTGCATATTTGGATGGGTTGAAGATGGTGCATCATACAGGGCGTGACCAAGGAGGAAGGAGGCTCCGGGAGTACTCCCGATCCTTGGACATAGAGATATGGGCTGACGGAACCCTTTCTTGGAGACTCATGTATTAGGCGAAAGCAAGGTAAAACGGTCGTGTCCAATCACACCCTCTACCAGCACACCAAGGAAGTGTGTCAAGTGGCGCTAAGAGTCGGTTGGTACGTGTGGGTAAAGTTGTACACCCCTGCAGGGTAATAATCTTTCGGAAAGCCGTGTCCACGGTTATGGACGACTTGGGAATGCACGGGGGATCATAGAGAACATGAACCTAATCGTAAAACTTGGCAACTAATGTTTGTTAAGGATGCTTCCTCATGGGTACGAGGGGGTGATCCTAGTTGGTAGATGATGATGACTTGGTGGATATAAAGATGATGATCAATATTTCAGAGATGTCGCTCTCTTATCCCCTTTTAAAATACTCTGAATATACAAGCTTCTTCTCCCTCTTGTTTTATAAACAAAGATGGCTTTATGCAAAACAACTCCACCAGCCATAAGTCTTGCAGAGTACACCCTGTACTCACCCTTGCTTTGTTGATACTTTTGGCAGAGTAAGTGTTCCCATGAAGATGAGTTCCGTACTACATCGACATCGACGAGTAGCTTGGGGTTCCCGGCCGGCAGCCTGGAATCTATGGGCTGGGACATCATCATTATACTTCAGGCCTATTAGGCCATTTGTTAAGTTTGCTATACTTAATAGCATAATTTGCCTTCTGTTGTTTGATGTTTATGGTCAGTGACCTCTGCTTGTAGTAATTTGGTTCTTTGCTCAGTTATGAGCTTGCTGTAATAATTTTTGTGTCGTAGGGTCACTGCCGTGTTACCGATTCTTTACCGGATATTCTCGAGCTCAAGGTTAAGCTTATGTCAGATAGAGGTTTGGGATTTGTTTTGCCCTGATCCCTGGGTGTCACAAGATGTATCAATGGTAAATATTGGACCAGGGTCCATAGTTCACTAGAGGTGTTCTCCTTAAGATAAACAAACATGGCATGCTGGGTAAACAAATTACATCAGGGCAAATGACAGGACTGAGCAAGGCATAACAATGTGATACGTCAGAAACGTATCTATAATTTTTGTTGTTCCATGCTTGTTTAGTATCTACTTTGCTTTGCTTTGTCTACATTTGAGTTGTTTTTATATGTTTTCTGGTACTAACCTATTAACAAGATGCCACAGTGCTAGTTGTCTGTTTTTGGTTCCAAAAAGGCAGAAAATCAATATTCTCAGAATTGGACGGTACAAAAGCCAAAGTCAATATTTTACCGTGGGGAACACGGAGCTAGAATACGAGACAGAGGGGATCCACCAGGAGGCCACACCCCCTAGCCGCGTAGCTAACCCTAGCCCGCGCAGCGGGGGGGGGGGGGTGCGGCCGCCTTATCTGCCCCTGCCTCGCCTCTTCGCCTATAAAGACCCCCCGATACAGAAACCCTAGAGACTCAATCAATATTCCACAAAACCGTGTGTAGCCGCCGCCACCATCGTCCCTAGATCGGGGGGATCTGAAGCTCTTCCCGGCACCCTGCCGGACGGGAGATCATCCCGGAGGCCTTGTTCTTCATCATGCCAGCCTCCGGTATGAAGTGTGAGTAGTTCCACCTTGGACTACGGGTCCATGTAGTAGCTAGATGGTTGTATCTCCTGCTTTGTGATACCATGTTTAGATATAGTGAGCTCCATTCATGATCAAGATCATCTATTTGTAATCATGCATGTTGTGTTTGCGGGGATCCGATGGATATTGATATTACTATGTTAGAATGATTAATGGTTTTGTCTTATTGATTCTATCATGTCTGTGTTGTTTGTGATCTTGCATGCTCTCCATTTATAGTAGCTATCTTGGCCAAGTAGATGCTAGTGACTCCAAGAGGGGGTATTTATGCTCGATAGTGGGTTCATGCCTCTATTTAATCTAAGGGAAGTGACATAAATCTCTAAGGTTGTAGATGTGATGTTGCCACTAGGGAGAAAACAACGGTCTCTTGTTCATGGAATAAGTGGATTGTTTACCTTACACACTTTGCTTAAAGCAGTTATCCATTGCTTGCAACTTAATACTGAAGGGGGTTCGGATAATAACCTGAAGGTGGATTACTAGTCATAGATGTAGTTGGATGGCGGTCTATGTATCTTGTTGTATTTCCCAATCGAATCTCATATGATCATGAATGTCTAGTATTGCATTGTTATGCCTTGCTCAGTCCTGTGCATTGCCCTGCTGTAATTTGTTTACCCAACATGCCATGTTTGTTTATCTTAAGGAGAACACCTCTGATGAACTATGGACCCCGGTCCAACATTTACCATTGATACATCTTCCACTGTTATTGTTTAGTTTCTGCAAACCACTATTTCCTTCCACACCATACAATCAATCCTTTGTTTTCAACAAACCGGTAAGATTGACAACCTCATTGTTCATTGGGGCAAAGTCTTGAGTTTGTGTTGTGCAGGTTTCCAAGTTGCTAGCAACACCTTTGAGTTGTTTCCTTCCTCCTACTGGTTCGATAAACTTGGTTTCTTACTGAGGGAAAACTTGTTGTTTTGATCATCTTAACTTCCTCTTGGGGTCTCCCAACGAAGCTTCACGCACTCATCAAGACTTTTTCTGGCGCCGTTGTCGGGGAGGCTAAGGACGTCCTCACAAGGGGAGTCCTTCACAACCTTTCTCTTTACTTTGTTTTTGTTTTGCTTAGTTTCTTTTGTTTGGTTTGCTTTCTCTTATCAAAAACACAAAAAAAATTATTTCCTGCTTTAGTTGCTGCTGCTGCTGTTGGTTTGCTCCTTTTTTGCCAAAATGAACTCTGTTGAGAATACCAAGTTGTGTGACTTCACTAGAGAAAACAACAATGATTTCCTAAGTACTCCTATTGCTCCACCTGCTCCTGATGCTACCTTTTATGAAATTAAGCCTGCTTTGTTGAATCTTGTGATGAGAGAGCAATTTTCTGGTGCTAGTTCTGATGATGCTGCTGCCCACCTCAATAACTTTGTTGAAATTTGTGAGATTTAAAAATATAAGGATGTAGATGGGGATATTATTAAGGTCAAGAAGTCCCTATTCATCCTACCACAATACCTAAACCCAATGAGTCTACTACTAGTGATGCTAAGTTTGATTTTGATCTTGATGGTTGCAATATTTCTGAAGTGATTATGTTCCTACAAAAGCTTGCTAGAAGTCCTGATGCTAGTGATATGAATGTGGCTTTGTAACACCCCAGCATTAGAGCTTAGAAATAAGCTGAACTCAGATGTGTGCATTGCATTCATGCATAAGAAAATCCGGAGAATTTTCGCGCAAAACTAAGAAAACATGAAGGGATCGGAGCTCCTCTCGTTCTGATGGTTTAGTTTAACACATCAGGGTGAGTACGAAGAATTTTGACATGACTTTTGCTGATTTTTTGATTTGAGGGAAACAAATTTGACTTTAGTAAACAATTGATATAATTCAAGAGTATTTGAATTGAAAATTCAAAACACAAACAATACAATAAATAAGAGAATACAATTAAGGATAATAAATATTATTAGTACAAACAAAAAGTCTTATTGTTTTACAAATCTTAATTAATAAGATATATTACAAGAGCAATAGAAATTATAAAAAGAAAGAAAACTTAACTTCATTAAATAAGATACAAACCCTTACAAGTTTCAACTAACAAAAAGAAAAATGAACTTTATTACATTAATAAAAGAATACAATGTTATTTACAATATTTAAGAATCAAATAAAGTTGTAAAAGAAAAAAAAGGAAGTTTTAAACTATATCTTCTTATCTTGAAGATTTTCTTCATGTTCACTTTTGTTCCTGCATAATAAAGATATAAAAATAAAACAAATAAAAGAATGGGTTAGTGTTAGTTGAACTCTCAGTCTGGCAATGTGATGCATTGCTGAACACATCATTGAGTATTTCTTAAAAAAGGGGCCAAAGAGTAGTATCTGTTCTTATTCTGGGAATATCGCCTCAGACTAGTGCATCACAGGCTGATGTAGGGGAAAGTTTCACCAAGGGCAAGTAAGAGGCAAAGAGGTAAAATCACATTTTCACTTGATCTAATACATTCGGGTGAGGCATGCACACAGGCAGCTCAGAATCTGCTTACACACATGTAGCATAGTATGTTGTTAACACCACAACAACAAGGGAATAAGATAAGAGTGCACAGTCGTAGCAACCAGCTACCATTACACCTCCACACTTCAGTGTATATTCCCCATTTTACCATCTTATCATCTTATCATCAACCCAAGAATACATAAATCATCCCACCAAAACCTCATCCAATCAATGGTTGCTTCAAGAAGCCATCCAATAGCAAGGAAAAGGAGGAGATTCAGATCAAACCAACAACAAGGGAAAGGTTCAACACTGGCAATGACTCCAGGAGGAGGAGGCCAGAGGTTAGCTGCTGTAGTAGATCAAGGAGTAGGCCAGGATCTAATAGAGGAGCAAGCTACAACTGTAATCATAGCTGATCAAGGGCAAGCCAAGCTCACATATTATTTGCTCAATATCTACAATCAACTTATCTACATAAGGCAACAAGGTAAGTAAAAGTTTGCACCATCAGAATCAGGGGTTGATAAGGGGAACATAATCCAATATAAATGATTACAACTACCCTTCAACTAGATCTGGTCTAGGAGGATGAGAGGTAATATTTCCTCTCAGACTTGCATAGAGCTGCTATGCAAGGTTCATCATAGAGGTGTAAATCCAACATAAATGTTTGTCCTTATCGAAGTATGCCTCAGCCTTTACATCATAGGCCAAGCTAATAAATCAAGTATAGTACAAGTTCTTATCATTAAATGAATCAAGAAACCTTAGGCCGTGCATCATTGGTAGCCAAATCCTAATCCATAGTTAGCTAATCCAGTAACAAATCATACCATCATGGGATATCTACTGTGCACACTCTAGTGAGGCACCACAGTAGCATATCCCAAATAATATAAACCACCATACTATCAAGTCAAAAGGGACAATTTGTCAAGCAGGGACTTCACATCACTAGCATAATTTGAGCAAGCAGAGATATGTTCTTATCAGTTCTCAGCTAGAAACAAAGCTAGCAAGGTAGATTACATAAGATAGACCAACTGTCCATTTTTTAAGTCAGATACTGCAGCAGTAGATCATGTCACTATGAACTGCTATTGTGCACTCTTTGGACACACCACAATAGGGTTCTAAAGCAAAGCACAACCACTACTTTAGTTATCTACATGATTATCCACTTAAGATAATATTGCACATCAGTATCACTGTAATCTACTAATGTGTACACTTCAAAGAGGCATCACAGTAATAGGCTCACAGCAATAAAAGCCATCAAAGTATACTCGCATAAGCAACTTAGGTTTTCAAACCATTAGAAGCTTTCTTAAATCATTTCTCTAGATAAAATTAACTAGAGATCATTTAAGCTTTTACTTCTGTCATCTTAGGCAGATAAAATTCCATCAAGTTGATTCCTGAGGATCAGAACTCAGTTAACCCTAGCACAACATCATAATATCATCTCTAATAAACTGCTAGTACTAACACATCTAGGAGCTGATTAATTAGTAGTACCATAGCTATTAAGATTTTCCTTAGAACATATGCAGAGGTAAGCATCATTGCAGTTCTTCCATAAGGAATGATCACAGTCATAAATGGACAAGTCTAGCAAGAGATTATGAGTATGAAAAGCATGGTATCAACTACAAGAATCTGGACATAATAACAGAACCCAAATCCAAATATAACTAATTTGTCCAACTATTCCAAATGTAATTGACCATATTCCTAGATATCATTAACCAGGAATAATCTATATGTAGATTCACATATTATCAAACTATGTTGCTAAAACAGACTGCTCAGAATAGATTACAATTTCCCATACCGTGTGGCAGCCAACCCTATCTATTTTACCACCAAATGAAAGCAACAAATAATATTACTCACCAAAGTGTGGTGCACTGGAAATCACTACCACTAATGGCCAAATCATACATCACAAATAGACTAACCAGAGTAAACTATAGTAAGTACACCATTTCAGAATCATCAATTGCAAGTTATTGATGCATAACATCCATACCAAAACCCCTATCAACCACTTAATCAAATCTAGGCCTAATTGGAACATCAATAACCAGCACTACATCAGCTACAGGACCAATAAGACCAACTAGATCAAGTAATTGCTAAAAATATCAATCAACCTAAGTCATCTCTAGGCTTAATGAGAATACTAAAATTAACCACATAACATCCAAATAGGATAAATCGTCGACTCGAGGGTTAGTCACACAAGAATTACCTGGATTAAAGTAGGAGAAAATGCAGGAATAACATAGTAACCGAAATAGATATGGATATCACCACCGGGGATGCATTCACTGCCGTCCCTCCCGCATCAGAAATAAGATTAGTCCATAGCAAGCCCTGGCCGTGGGAAGCAGAGGACCATCAGTAGCCTAGCACCAACCAAAGATGGTCGGAAGATATGCACAAGGGGCGCATAGTGAATTCATAGGAGTGGGATTGGGTGTTGCGTTGTGGCACAAGCCGTAGTGGCTAGGGTTTCACTGGCGCGTGTGTTACAGCCGGGAAATTCCATGGAAGAGAGGAATCGAGAGACAATGGAGAGGCAAAGCAATGCCGGGAGATGCCGGCGGCAGCCGGGGCGACGAGCGGCGGCGCTGGCGGCGCATCACGCATGAAAGAGGAACACGAGAGGGATAAGGCGTGTCTGCATGCGTGAGTCTGGGCATAGGGTGGAGAGGGGGTTGGGTCGATTTGATCCGACTAAGTTGGGCCTAGTGGGTCGGCCACTAGGTTGATCCAACTAGACCAATTGGGCCACAACCCAACCTGTTGTTTCCACAAATTAGACTTTCCATTTATTAAACCTATAAAATACTTCCAAACAAAAAAAAGCATAACAAAAAAATCATATAAAATCTTAAAAATACTTATGATACATCAAAGTATTCACAAAAATAATCTCTACCTAATAAAAATATAATCTTACTTATTTAAGTTAATTAAAATGCAAATAATTACTAAATCCTAAGTGAAATTTCATAAAACAAGAAAAAATCGTAAAAATTAATAAAAATCAATTTTGTGTGTAAAAACAAATCTACTATTTTATAAAAATACTATCTTAACTCTTTTATAAATAAAAATTGAAGTAAATATTTAAATACATTTAATCCGCTATGGAATTTTATAAACATAAAAATAATACTTAAAAATAAATAAAAAATCATTTTTAAGGTCTTGAATAAATATATTACACTATAAAGATATTAATTATATTATTAGAAAAGTTTTTAATAATTTAAAATAATAAATCCTTATCTATTACCTATTTTGTAAATTCTTTAAAAACAATTCTTAAGTAAGAAATAATCAAAAAAATTATAAAACCTTGAGCAAATAATATATAAGTACTAATTCCAAAACCATAAGTTAAATTCATAATCAAGCTTAAGTATAACTGTTAACTTTAAAATATTCTTTTAAAAAAATCTTAAAAATTCAAATTGAAAAACCCTTTTGAATAAAACATTGTGTATCACTCATATATAATATGGTGAATGATCATTATATCTTAATCATTCTTAACATAACTTCAAATCCTAACAAATTACTAAGATTATCTAATTATGCTCCCATTAAATAAATACATATTGTTTTCATAATAACAAAACAAATTTAAACTAATCATTCACTTAAATATTAAGTGAATAACACCACACCTTAGTCATACTTATCATAAATCCAACACTTGAGAATAATTAAAACCAATTACACCTTAAGTTTATTTACCCTTTTAAAGTAAAGTTTAAGTCGACAAGCCTTTAAATATAATGCTAAAGACCTTGTTATGCGTTTTATAGTTAACTTTGGTCTGTTATAATTAAGTCGTAAAGCATCTCAGGTCCAAACTATTCAAGCAAGCACAAACAACATCGACCACATTTGATTAACCACAAAGATTGTTTAAACCTTGGAAAAGAAATCTTTTCTTCAAATGTTATTCTTTTTTCCGCTTCAAGCAACAACTCTATGATAGTTCTTTCAAACCTTAATAATCCAACACATGGACTTCCATCATAATCACAAAATAGAAACTAATCTAAATCTTAGATTACTATTGCACTCTACTTCTATATCTTGTATATCAAGACTTAAAATACCTATAGATGCATTTCCTGTGAAGTAAAATTTGAAGATGAACCAACTTTTAAAGAAATCACCTAAGTTCACTTCCCTTACAGTATTGGGGATTCACTTTTGGGGTTTTACAAAATGCATAGCATTACTTATGCACAAAAGCATATTACTTCTTTAAACATTAGTCCTTACCGGACCAATGATGCAGATTTCAGATATTGGATCTTATGTTGTCTCGAAGACTGTGAGTGCGTAATCTTGCAATCACAAAAGGCAAGTTCACACTTGCTCATGTCCTTTGATTATTTCCTGTAAAGTATTTTGCAAACCCAGTGTTATCAACACCTGCGTTTCAAAAAGTTCAGAAAACACTATTTTCATAATAATATGATTATAGGTTAATTACCATGAGGTAATAACCTACTATGAAAGTTCAAGTGGTAAAGGAACATAATATCTAGGACTTAACAACCAATGTCGACAGTGATTCTTGCGCCGTATATTACGCGTTAACCATGAGATCTATATGGATCTAGGGAAGTCAGCTGGATCGTCCCCCTTTCGCATGCAGTGGGCACTGTTCTGGGCGTTTTGTAAGTTGCAGATCATGGGTATAGCCGTTTTATACGGGTAAAATTCTACCGTGGATCTGGGCTTACAAAAGACGGATTTCTAGTGTTAATGGTTGTTGTGTGTATCCAACTAAGGTATAGCCGTTTTATGCGGGGAAAAGTCTACCTTGAGTTTGGGCATACAACAATTGCGATGTATGCGGGGTCGCGGAGAAGGACAGTGATTGGCTTGGATCTTAGTATGGTCCCCACACCAAGTAAGTGTGTACAAGAATGCAACTCAGATGTGCAACAAAGCTAAGGTCTCTCATGGGTAAAGTGACGCACCTCTGCAGAGTGTAAGAACTATAACTTGTTACTCCCTGTTCCGGGAAGGATCTGCGAACGCGGCGTGAAAGGAACTCCATGAAAGTTCTGGTAAACCCGTGAAGGCTGACGGACATAGCTTTTCAGAATAAAAGCAACCTTTGAAGAAATGTTTACGAAAACTTGCATTGCCTACGACCTATGGTCTGTCGTTGTAGATATAGTGCATCAAACACTTCTTTCTAGTGAACTTGCTGAGTACGCTCGTACTCAACATATCTTCTTAACCCTTGCAAGATTCTGAAGCCAATACAGACAACTTCTACATCAATTTATACTCTAGGAATCATCATCAAAAGCTCAAGATCTTCAATGAAGTCAAGCAAATCAACATATACATCTACTCAAGTGAAGATGAAGTTGCTGATTAGATAGGAATATAATATCTAGCCACAGAACCTACTTATGTAGAGTATTGCAATAGCAGCAATGCAAGCCCCAATAGTTCAGATGCTAGTCTATTAGTATGTTGGTTATGAGTTGATGATTTCTGATTCTTCTTTGTAAGAGGTTTCTTTCTCTCATCTTTAACCTAGAGTGTTCTCTGGATCTTTTGTAAAGAGTCGAGTTGTAACCTATAGTCATGTCTTGGACCTGCTGTGTTTCTGTTGTACCACTCTGAGGGATGTAATACTAGTGAATGGTGTTTCATTGGTGTTACGTCAACGACTATAGTGTACTACATCATAAAGTGGTATGCTGGGTCACCGCAGCTGGTATCAGAGCATATGCTTTGACCTTAGGATTAAAACCCTTTTAGGAAGATCTGTAGGTTGGATAGTGACTATAGAAAGCCATCTTATCTAAACCAAATATTCTTATGACTTGTGATGTGTATCCACTTGAGGATAATCTTGTCACACTTAAGTTGGATGCTTAAGTCATAATTCTTAGGAGTAGTTACCCATCTTCTCTCAGTGAAGTTTTATTTAGTGTCTTCCAAAGGCGACATAATATACTAAGATACTTTAGGAAAGCCAATTGGTCGTAGTAGATTTGAATCAAATTTATTATGTAAATTGAAGTAATGCAAATGGTGAAGCCTAACCCTAGAATTTATGTAAGATAGTGGAATCTTATGGTTAGTTGATAACCAAAGACAACATGATGAATATCATTAGGATAAATGTTGATGGAATGAGCCTTAATCATGTGGGATTCACTTAAGAATTCTTGTAAGATCCCTCCTTTGTAAAGGAAAAGGATCCCTGTGATTGCAATGCTAGTCCCTAGATCAATGCTAGCATTCACAGTTCAAGATGAAGTACACAGATACAAAGGTCATTTATTACATCCATTCCAGAGATGAAACATAGTCTTTTACAACTCATGGCCACAGGCCTAATACAAGAGTTTTGGAATAAGTAAATAAACACAAGTCTTCATCTTCATGTGCCACAGGCAAGCATGTTGAGTGTAGACTCATGACTCCTAATCATCATCGGAGTAACCTGTAACATCACAAGTTACAGCCACATTGGGTCAATACTTTGGAATAGTATTGGCAAGTGATACCTTAGTAGATTTTAAGTGGACTATATTACTATATGCATTTTGGCTAAGTGTAGCTTGGCTTGCTTTGCTTGAAAATAGGTTTTCCCTATTAGTTGAAATCACTAAGTTTTTCTTTATCAAAAACTTCCCAAGAAACCACCAATAGCATTGGGGTCCTTCAACCTTGTTCACCCACAAGTTTTACTTAGAAGTTGGAGTGATGAGATTCTTGTAGATTCCATGTCTTGATGCTCAATTTGTCCATTGCCATGGACTTGGCTAAGTACTTAGATTTTCCATCTGCAGAGGTTGTGCACTTTCCCCACCAGACTTGGTTTCCCAAGACAGGACCTTTCAGAAGCCTTTCCTTAGTCAAAATGGACGCGTTCCAACCTATCATCCCACTACCACCAACTGTCCAAATGACTAAGTTCTAGCAACCTATATGATCAAGGCAGAGCCCATATTGCCAAGTGGCTGCACTTATAAGCTTCTCAACACTTGGCCTCCAAATCCCTTTGTGCCTGGGTGGCATACCACAAGTGAGATACACAAGCCATATCCATGGCCTTGTGTAACCACTCAACCAAAAACCACCATTCAAGTCCCATTCCACCCAGGAAGTTCATTGACTTAGTTGTTTTATTAAGAAAAGCATAAGTCCAAAAGACTTAGAATTATTTTCATCATAGCATGTACATACTTTACCAACCCTTGTTTTCTACTAGCTAGGCTAAGCATGGCATAGTAACTTAACTTAGGAAATTCCCTATCAATTCTACAATTCTACAACTACATAGGATTTCCCAACATAGCATTTGGCAAAAGTATCATGCAAGACTTAGCAAAAATAATTCTAATGCTTATTCAAAATAAAGGGGTGGAAATATCATGAAGTATCACTTGCCTTGGTAATGGGGAGAGTAGCACTCTTCACAATCACAGTCACTAGCAAAATCTACACAAAATTTGTAGCATACAATTACACACAATTTATATACAAACAAAAAATATGAATGCATGTATGCAAGAAATTACTAAGTGATGATTTTGAAGACTCTACCAAGCAAGTGCATGATACAGAAACATAACAAGTCACAAAGTTTGCTAACTAAACTTATTTAGCCCTAAAACAATTTGCTAAACCAAATATATAATCAAAATGGACCTAGAAATGTTTCTGCATACAAAGTCATTTTAACAGATACTTTTTGTTAAACACATTGGAGATTCAGAAAGGGATTGACTCACTGATTCCAACGGTATAAAATTTGCAAAAATCTAACGTGGGAATATCAAGTTATAGCCATTTGAAATTGGGATCTAAATCTGATTTGAATTTCTATTTTTGAATCAACCCTAGCCACGCGTCACGATATTACTGGCGCGTACCGGTTCGCACCGGATCACCCTTCCGCGCCGCAGGATCTAAATAAATCGCACGGTCCTGAGCGCGTACCTCTTTGCTGATAAGTGATTCTATCCTGTCGCTTGGATCTAGATCTAACGGTGCTCGAGCACGCGACCATGTCTTGGCGGCATCGGCCGAGCGGCGCCTGCTCACGGTGGCGCTAGCGTTTCAGGTCGTGCGCGAGAGGGGGAAGGGTCATACCTGAACCACAGGAGGCTGCTGATGCTCAAGGTAGCGTTGGTTTGCGAAGGGGCGCGCTGATACGGCGAGGATTTCTCGTCGGAGTAGAGGTAGACGCCGGCACGGTCAGTCGTCGACGTTGGCGAGGTTCCTCATCGCGCTAAGCCAAGATAAGGGTACCGTTAGATGCGCACATCGACGTGGATTCTAGGCGTACAAGTCAGAGGGCAAGGGGCGGTGGCTACTTACGGAGGGAAGTCGCCGGAGTTCGTGCAGAGAACGGTGGCGGCCGTCATCGACGTTGGTGGATCTACGGGTCATGCGAGGTCAAAAGGAAAGTGTCAGGGGGTGCGCAAGGACTCACTGAACCTGTTTGCATGAACGGGAGACAGAGGGGAGCACAGAACTCACCGGAATTCGCCGGCGCAGTCGTTGGAACAGCGGCGGCGTCGTGCGAGTTGTGGGCAGCCTGGTGGCGTGGAGGTGAAATTGTTTGGGGGAAAATGGTCGCGAGGATGGGGGATCTTATAGTCCGAGGCTCGACAAAAAACGCTCGCTGCATCAATGCCAATTAAGCTCGCGAAATCGGTCTTTACGGCAGCGCGGAGGTCGTGGCGGAATCGGGAAGACGGCGACGTGGAGGAGGCCCTTTGTCAAGTGCGCGAAGTGGAGGTGGGGTCCTGTCGTCAGCGGCTGGGTGGGTGTGCTCGTGCGTGCGGGAGGAAAAGAAATGCCCCGGGTGGGCTAGTTGGACCTGTTTCGTTCCTGGGCTAGATTGGTGGCGCCTGGCCTTTTTCATTTGTTTGCTTTTTTTCTTTTTCTGATTCGATTTTCTGAAATGGTTTTGAATTGAATTCAAACTCTTTTTGAATTCAAATCCTTCTGGGATTTTTGCAGGGTACTGTAGTCTCCAATTAGGCACAAAGTTAGGTGGTTTGCTAAGTAAAGGCTTGATCAAGCTTGGAGATAAAAAATAACAGAGATTAGGTACTTGGTTTGCAAAAATTGAAAAATGGTTTTTGAAACCATTTCCAATTTGAAAAGACTTGGTTTGAATTCTACACTCAAACCTACCTTCATAGAAGGCAACAACTTGGTTCATAAACAATCAAATTTTCAAATGGGGACAGCCATTTGATTTAAATCTGTTCACATAAAATCATAGCACCAAGTGCTTCTGTTTTTCTGAAATGAGTTTGAAATTTGATCTCAAATCTATATGCATGCATGAATGATATGCAAACTTTGAAATTTTGATTTTAGGGATGTTACAATTCTACGTGATGAAGTTAAATTATGTTAAGACTTAATTATAGTGTAATGAGAAAGAAAGTAATCATGGTTAGATTAGCTCTTGAATCATGATGTATTGGTAAAACATAACAAGATCATGGTGAGAATAGCTCCGAAACCATGATATAAGTGTAAATATGACAAGTAATTAGTAAATTATGTTGAAGTAAAAGTATGAAAATAACATGGTAGAACTATGATAGAAGTCATAGGTGCTAGAAAGTTCTAATAATCTTTGGTTTAAGTTAGTAATAGAATCTAGTTAGTCATTTGGAGAGATCATGTGAGGATAGTTTATTAATAAAGAAAGGATGGTTATAGCTAGTCATTCCAAAGGTGAGACCAAAGTTTATTAAAAACCAAATTGAGACCACCTTGCTTAGAATTATCCTGTTGCAATAGAGCAATTTGGGTAAATGTCGAGACAAAGAATAGTTAAATCATTTAAGTGCTAAGTATCACGATGTAAACCTATACGAGGAGGTATCATATACTACACAGCTAAGCCGGAATTCTAGAGATATTATACTCAATTACTATACTCCGGCCTTAGAATACTATGTGTTATATGTACCATATTTGGATTTATTTGTTTTTATTGGATCTTCTTGATTGACTAGATCTGTACATGAAGTTTGACTTGGTGTGCAAATGCATGTTGCATCATCCAGTTATTACTTGATGATATATACCTAGATAGGAATGTAATTCGTGTAAGGGAGTGACGAGTCCTAAAGACAAAGATACAGGCTTACTTGAAGAATGAAGCTAGTACGTTGGAAACCCGTAGGGTAATACATACACCCTAGGATGGTCCGCAGCTGGTATGTTGTCCGCAGCTGATATTTGGTTGACTTAGTTAAACAGATCATCTTAGTATTCTATAAAGAGCATAAAACTTGGACTAAGTTAAGTAAGACATAAAGTAGTATAAAACATCAAAGCAACCGATTCCCAAGGCGCTTCGCAAAATAAGGTCTTACCAAAGACAGAATATTGAGCAGTAAGAAAATTCACTACAAAGATCCAAAATAGTGTGGGTATACCGTAAGCTCTTCCATGAGACCTTAAACATGTAGAGTATAAGATAAACAGAGACCAACATTCTAATTATGAAGCCAATGGTTACTATAAGGCAGTTTAGAGACCATTAGTAAAACCTAAGGGGGAGAGTAAACAGTAAACAGAAGTACTGTTATGTGAATTCCAGAGTAAAGGTTGGAGAAGAAATACTAACCTATGACAACATTAAGACTTATTTTCATAAGGTTAAAAGAAGTCATCATTATTGAAGTACTTTCAGAAGTATGTCTGGATGAAAGATCGAAGTTTACTTCAAGGTAGTAGTACTCAAACCTTAAGGCAATTTTTAAATGAAAGTTGAAGAAGTACTTAAGGTGATAATAAAAGATTGTCTAAGGCTTGATAAGGTGAAAGTTTAAGAGTGATAAAATAGATTAATCCTAATAGACTAATTCTAAAGGAAACAACTCTTAAGTGATCCTTAAGAGGGAATAATTCACATCCGATTGGACATGTGTTGAGGAACAAGAAATTCCAATGAGTATGGACTAAATGTGTTCAACACCAATCTTCGGAAGGACTACCAGTACATCCCATATAATGATAAATCAAAGATTAGTCTTTTGACCTCAACTATTGACTAAATTAAAACCCTGTTTTAGTGAGACTTCCTAGACCTTGCATAGTATAATAAGGAAGTTCGATGATCAAGTAAAGGTGTTGGAATAGAATACCTAATCAGGGTAATGAACTAAAGAAGAGACCCCAATGTAAGGATTTATTTAATAAAGACATATCGTTAAGGGATGATAGTAAAAGGAACTTTGGGGTATTGGAGACAACAAGTTGGAGATTGTCAAGTATGATAAAAATTCAAGGAAAATATCTGGATATGGGATACTACAATTATTCCTATTTGAGATTACCATGAGTTGAGAACTGTCGTGATCAATAAAAGTCAATTCCTCATTCTGAAACGTAAGAGAGTACGAACTTCGGGGACAAAGTTTATTTTAAGGGGGAGAGTCTGTAACACCCCAGCATTAGAGATTAGAAATAAGCTGAACTCAGATGTGTGCATTGCATTCATGCATAAGAAAATCCGGAGAATTTTCACACAAAACTAAGAAAACACGAAGGGATCAGAGTTCCTCTCGTTCTGATGGTTTTGTTTAACACATCAGGGTGAGTACGAAGAATTTATACATGACTTTTGCTGATTTTTTGATTTGAGGGAAACAAATTTGACTTTAGTAAACAATTGATATAATTCAAGAGTATTTGAATTGAAAATTCAAAACACAAACAATTCAATAAATAAGAGAATACAATTAAGGATAATAAATATTATTATTAAAAACAAAAAGTCTTATTGTTTTACAAATCTTAATTAATAAGATATATTACAAGAGTAATAGAAATTATAAAAAGAAAGAAAACTTAACTTTATTAAATAAGATACAAACCCTTAGAAGTTTCAACTAACAAAAATAAAAATGAACTTTATTACATTAAAAAAAGAATACAATGTTATTTACAATATTTAAGAATCAAATAAAGTTGTAAAAGAAAAAAAGGAAGTTTTAAACTATAACTTCTTGTCTTGAAGATTTTCTTCCTGTTCACTTTTGTTCCTGCATAATAAAGAGATAAAAAGAAAACAAATAAAAGAATGGGTTAGTGTTAGTTGAACTCTCAGTCTGGCAATGTGATGCATTGCTGAACAGATCATTGAGTATTTCTTAAAAAAGGGGCCAAAGAGTAGTATCTGTTCTTATTCTGGGAATATCGCCTCAGACTAGTGCATCACAGGCTGATGTAGGGGCAAGTTTCACCAAGGGCAAGTAAGAGGCAAAGAGGTAGAAATCACATTTTCACTTGATCTAATCCATTCGGGCGAGGCATGCACACAGGCAGCTCACAAGCTCCTTACACACATGCAGCATAGTATGTTGTCAACACCACAACAACAAGGGAATCAGATAAGAGTGCACAGCCGTAGCAACCATCTACCATTCCACTCCACACTTCAGAGTACATTCCCCATTTTACCATCTTATCATCTTATCATCAATGTAACATCCCAAAAATACTAAACTTGGATCATCAAACTCTAATCAACAAATTTAGGGTTAACAAAAACTTTGCTAAATAAAAATATGAAAGCATGCATGTGAGTATGCATTTCATTTTGAATTCTTTTGAACCAACTTGTTTGTGTGTTCCTTTGATTGTAAATGGGTCTTAGGTGAAATAAACATCATCTAAACAATTCCCAAACTTTTCTCAAAGACAAATAAATCAAAACAAAGCTAAATGAGTGAATGGTCATTCTGACCAATTTAACTCCCATGCCTACTTTGGCTGTCTCAAACTTTCAGAACTTAACATAAACTTTTCTGGATCTTTGCACCCCATCATTGTAATCATAACAAAGTATCAATGCCCACTTTGTGATCATCCAGAAACTTTCAAATGCATAGTTTAAATGGCAATTCAAAATTGAATCTTTATCATATGAGAAGATCCCACTTTTTCAAAAACCACTCAAACAAGATCAACTTTCAAAACCCAAGCATCTGCAGACTCACCAGCACCAACCTATCACATCCACCAAAAATCTTTTCAAAATTCAAAACTTGAATTCTTGTGGCCATTTCATCAAACACTTGGCAGAAACAAATCAAACTGGCCTAACTTCCATTTTGAGCAAGATTGGGCTAAGCAATGTTCACCATTGATCACCCTTGTCTCCCCTAGTGCCAACCAGTGCTTAGAAAAACCCTAGCCCCTACCCTTTGCCCCATGCCATGCCAACCCGAGCATCCCCTTGCCAGCCGACAATGGCTAGCTAGCCAGAGCAAGCACCAAGCCTAAACAACATGTCTAGGAGGCAACCAACACCCCACCGCCACTCCCTGTCTAGCGCTCGAACCCTGCCAGCCACTGGACCACGCGCACGAACCATGCCAAGCTCGCTAGTAACCATGCCGAGCATGCGCCAGAGCGCCACCCTCGACCGAAGCCCACAGACCGCGCGCCGCCCTCGCCGCGTGCATATGTGATCACCACCGTCCCACTAACCCCGCATACACGCACGTTCGCCGCCGTGCGGACCACGCGCGCTGTGCGCCATTAAATCTTCCGTCGGGCACGCGCAGAGCATCGTCGCGTTCCGACCAAACCACACCGCCCCACGTCTCGCCACCGTGTCGTTGAGCATCGCCAGGGAGCACCGCACCGCCCCTACCGTCGCCCACGCCGATAGTCGTCTGTATCGTCGACCACGACGAGCTCACCCCCAGCCAAATTGAACACACCATCTCACTCCCCTCTACTCACTGATCGTGCCACCCCGTTCCCGGAGGAAGGCGAGCAGCGCATCGCCAGAATTTCACCGGAGCCCGCTGCTACTGGAGAAGAAGGGAGCGATTGAGCCGCCCGGGAGAAGCTGCGGTACCAGGAGGTTCGCCGTCGACTTCATCGTTCGCCCGCCTCGCCGACCCTACGGTGAGCCACCAACGACCCCCAGCGCGCTAGGTTTCATCTCGCGGCGTTGCCCAACGTCGACGATGACTCTCGCCGCTGGATTAGAACCAGATCGAGCATCACATCACCCCATACCGCACCCCTCGTCTCACGGACGCATGGGGACAGACCATAACCAGCCAGCGTGGCTTAGCAGGCCGGCCCAAGATGTCTTCAGCCCAGCTATTTGAATTTAACCTTTTCCATTTTATTTCAAACACACTTCTGTACCCAGTTTCAAAAATAAACCCAGGTCGATTTAGTGCACCAAATCGAATGAAACTAATTTTGTTAGAAACGTCTGGAAGTGCTAATCCAAGCCCGTTGGATTCAAGTCATTTGGATTTGTAGATCATCCTTGGTAAAAATAACAAGGTAGAAGCTTTTCTGCATTCAAACATTTTTCAAATTTAAACCATAATAGCATTTGAGTTGATTCCAACTCTCAAAAATTACATTTAACCATACCTTTCAGAATATATAAAAATATATATGTTTACTTACAGAAATAATGTTCAAGTAATAAAATAATGCTACATAGGCATTTCTAGTCACTTTATTTAATTAAAATAAAAGGGTAAAACCTTATTAAATTGTGACACCACTTTAAATCATATTCCCATGGACTAAAATATGTGGTGATGACATGTGTCAACATGATCCCATGTTTGGTTTGGAGAATATTAAATCTTAAGTAGTTTTTCAATGAGTAGAAATTACTTTTCTAAAACTAACAGGAATTAAACCAAGCCTTAATCTTGTAATGTTAGAGATGATGTTAGATCATCTATAGGACCTTTTTTGTGTGATGATTGCAAGTAGTTAAGTATTGTTTGGTGATTGTGTACATCGTATTTATTCATAGACGCTAGTACCGACCAAGGATACGAGGAGGAAGGAGGATTCTACGAAGAAGAAGCCGAGGAGAACTTCAACCAATGCTCTACACAAGGCAAGCTAACACTTGCAAGATACTCTACTTTAGCAAGCCTTACTACACAAGTTAACCTTGCAAGCCTAATGCTACTAGTTGAATGTGCAAGCTAACACTTGCAATTTAGCAAGCTTATACTGATACTGTGCAAGCCAATACTTGCAAGCTATTAACTTAGCAAGCCTTACTAATCAAGTTGACCTATGCAATCTAATACTTGCTTGCTACCATGCCAACTATATGCCTTAAAGCATAATGATCATAACCACTTGATAAAACAATCCTAGTTTTACTTGCAAGCTTTATACTTTATTTCTTTATCAAAGCTCTTACTTAGAGTTACTGAAATAAATGGTAGATACTAGAAGGATAATTGAAGGTTGCATAAAGAGCATAAAATTTTGCCTCAGCTAGATAATCTTGATGTCATCCTAAGGCATGAGATTAAACTTAGTTAAACCCCACTAGTTTACCACCCTTCATTAGTGCTTACCCCCACTTGTAGATGCTAGTGCTAAGCTTAAAACTTGATCAACATTCGATGGGAATACTTGGTGAAAATGGTTATGAAAACCTTAGAATGATGGATCATTCTACTGAGATGTTTTGGACATGTGTTTCCGAACACCTGATGATTTTGGTGATGAAAATGTTGAGGCATGAGCCTTAGCCCTTTATAAAACTGATGGTTGTCTGGATGCGATACCATTCCAACTTTATCGTACAACCACAATACCCGAAGTTGGGTAGGGCTTGACTGTTAACTTATATACCTTAGTATTAGTTCCCTCACGGCCAAGGTCTAAGATGAGGTTACCTTGTGAAGATTGTCCACCTGTGCAGTACCCAAGATGACAGTTGGTCATGGTTGGGAGGCCAAACTCACAGGAGAGGTGCTTATACTAGGGCGTGTAATTGAAAGGTTAGGATTGATTATCCGCATACTGAGTATGGTGAATTCAGGATTTATTCCTGACGGATGTATCGAATGTTGTGGTGAAAGTGTACAATCTCTGCAGAGTGTCAAACTATTCGAATAGCCGCGTCATGATTATGGACGATTGAGTGGCCATACTGTTCCCCCGTCATACTTTTCAAAATGACTTGTGAAATGAATTGAGACTTTGACTTGACCACAACAGGGTTGTGATATGAAATACAAGTTCCCACTTAGGTGTTATAAAAATTCAACTAGCATTCGTTGCTTCTAAACTTAGTAGAGATAAATCTGGCTTTTGCAAAACAACCCTAGAGCCGAGTGTCCTATTACCAAAAACCCCTTTCACTTGTTAGTATTAGTTTGCGAGTACTTAAACAGTACTCATGGATTTGTCCCTGGCTATTCTCGTGGCCATAATATGAAGAGGAGTACCTGGAAGATGGACCCTAGGAAGGTTACGACAACTAGGATCATCTCCCATTGTCAGAATTGCCTGTGACCCCGAAGGTGGAGCTTCGCCTACGCTACCGTTATTATTACGTATTCCGCTGCTTGAAGTTGTATTAAGAACTGGATCATCAGATTCCTATTTGTGTAAGAACTTATGTACGGTTTGTAATGGATGATGTACTATGGTATCCAATTCTGTTATGTCTCGCAAAAATGGTAATCCTGGGATTGCGATGTATGGCATAACAAGCATCTGGGATTAAAAATCTGGGTGTTGACAAGTTGGTATCAGAGCCATCCTGACCATAGGAGACCCTAGTTAGACTGGACGTTTGAATGAAAAACTTAGTTTCAAAACCAAAGAAATTTTTTTTTACAAAAACTTATTCTCATTCTTATCTCTTTGATTCTTTCATGAAAATTCATGTTCCTCAAAAACTGTTGCAAAATACATAAAATTTTGACATACTTGATCACTCTACTAACTTACTCATCCTATATTCTTATATATGGACGTGATGTATAGCAAGTTTTATCAGTTGGGGAATGGAGGAGACCTTATATTTGAGAGGGATTTGGACCAGCTTTCGGAACTTCTGGAGCGTCCGCACCCCGAGTTCTTCGGAGCTTAGCTCAATGAACAATAAGGAGAAGATCTGTGGTGTATAATTGTTGCAAGTATCCGAGGAAAGATTGAACCTACCACTGCGGAAGGAATTCAGTTTACCTTAAGAGAGAACAACTGGCTCGATGGACTTGCCAGGGCCATGCAGGAAGCTCTTTCCCGTCTCTGTGGGAAGAGTATCAATCAGATCAAGGGTACTCACTTTGAATTTTGCCCATGGCGTGATGCTAATGGACAACCACTGGAAGCCCCATATCACCTCGAGCTGAAGACCCAATTGGACCACCTTAGCTTCATGATGTACGATCGTCAGCAGGAGTTGGATAACTGCCGTGACTACTCCAACCACGAGTCTGCCATCATCAAGACGAAGGACCAAACCATCGCCATGCTAGCAAAGGATCGCAAGTCTCGCTGCCGTCAGCTCGACAAGAAGGATCACATTATTGCCCGTCTTAGCCACCGTATCTCATCTTTGGAGGAGACCATCCACGAGAGAGACATGCAGTTAGAGGAAAGGGAGAATGCCGGAGAGGATCTTCGTGGAGACCCCTATTCCTACCTCAGCGATGATGATGATTTTTTGGAGGATCAGGCTATGGACTTCTTCACCGATGAGGATGACTTCGCCTTCATCGATGACGATGAAGATGACGAAGCCACAGATTCCGAGGAGTAGTAGCACTTGAGCACTAGCGTAGTGAGTAGTATTCGGTCCCGCTGTATCGTAGTTTTCAGAATGGTTCTTAAAACCATCTGTTTTTCTTTGTTGTGGTGTGTGTTGTATCGTGTGCTATGAATGAATGAATGAATAAGCAAGTTGTAAGAAAAATCTGAGTCAAACTTTAAAAACTTTTCAAAGACCCAAAACCTTAGAAATTTCCCTCTTTTCTCATGATCTATCTCAATCTTCAGATGCCACGTGGAGGAAGTGGTTCATCCCCGGACCCGATGTTGCAGATTCTGCAAATGTTGACTTCTGACCCCGAAGCTGAAAGAGCAGAACGTCAAGCCAACCTATCCACACTGCAACAGATAGCCCAGCTTGCCCACAACAACCAAGGCCACGGAAATCAGGACAACCATGGATCTAAGCTCAAGAATTTCCAGAATACCAACCCACCTGTTTTCACTAAGTCAGAAGAACCCCTAGACGCCGATGATTGGCTACAAACCATGGAAAATAACCTAGAAGTCGCCGGAGTGGAAGCTAACGAGAAAGTTCTGTTCGCCACCCACTATCTAGCCGGAGATGCCAGGGCATGGTGGAACAGTGTTCGCGCAATGACCGGAGGCCAGTTGATGACCTGGAAGGAATTCAAGGTCAAGTTTAGCAGAACCCATGTGCCCCCGGGTTTGATCAAGAGAATGAGAGACGAGTTCAGAGAACTGAAGCAAGGAAGGATGACCGTAGTGGAATACCGTGACAAATTTTTGTCATTAGCTAGGTATGCCCCGGATGAGATCGACACCGAAGCCAAGAAGAAAGAAAGATTCCTGAATGGTTTGCATGATGAGATGCAGACGGTATTAGTCAATATCCCCTTTTCTGATATTGAAGCCCTTGTCGACTCAGCTATCCAGATGGAAGGAAAGATCAACCAAGCCAATGAGAACCGCAAGCGTCGCATGATGCATCAACCAGGAACCCATCAGACCCCAAAGTATCGCCCTAACCCATCTCCCGGATTTGCCCCAAGAACCAACAGACCCCCGATGAACCGTCCGACCTATCCCAACCATGGAAACCCTAGGCCTGAAGGAAATCACAACAACCCCGGGAACTCTAGCAATTTCAACCGTGCCCCACCCAAGTTCAACAACAACAATGCTGCCACCAACACCAACACTACCCCGAGAACTGGAAGCAATGCTGTGCCTGTAGCAGCAAAGGACAAGTCACAAGTGACTTGTTATGACTATGGAAATAAAGGCCACTATTCCAACGAGTGCCCCAACAAGAAGAATGCCGCAGCACCCAATGCCAATGCCCCAGCTCAGCAAGAGCGTCGTGTTCAGCCAGGAAGGAGATTTGCCCCAGGGAATTCGCTCAACCGCAACGGCCGTCTTTTCCTCATGCATGCTGAAGAAGCTCCGGAAGCGCCAAACGTCGTGCTGGGTTTGTTTTCTGTTAATTTAGTACTAGCACGAGTGTTGTTTGATTCTGGTGCATCGCACTCATTTGTCACCGAAGAATTTGCATGCACTAGTAAAATTCAACCAACCAAACCGAAGCATGTTATGATTGTTCAAATTCCCGGATCAACCACCAAGGCTAGGAAAATTTGCAAAGCCGTCCCTATCCGAATCCATGGCATAGATTTTTATGCAAATCTGATAGTACTCGGAACTAAAGGTTTGGAATTAGTACTAGGAATGGATTGGATGTCCAAACATAAAGGATTGATTGACTGTGCCAAGAAAGCCATAACCATGACTAGTACAACCGGAATATCAGTCGAGCATATATCTGAAACCTTACCTCGCCAATTCAAATGCAACAAGAGTATAGCCCAACCTACCATTGACCAACTTCGGATAGTCTGTGAATACCCCGATGTATTTCCAGATGTTTTGCCCGGTATGCCCCCAGATCGGGATATCGAGTTTATCATCAAACTAATTCCCGGAACCGGACCCATAGCCCAGAGACCCTATAGTATGAACCCGTCTGAGCTAGCATCACTGAAGAAGCAACTAGATGCCATGCTGGAAATTGGATTGATTCAACCAAGTGCGTCACCATGGAGATCACCTGTCTTGTTTGTGGACAAGAAGGATGGAGGTAACCGTTTGTGTGTGGATTATCGGAAGTTGAATGATGTCACTATCAAGAAAAAATACCCTTTGACCAAGATAGAAGATTTGTTTGATCAGTTGACTGGTGCCAAAGTGTTTTCTAAGATTGATATTAGGACTGGCTATCATCAACTCAAGATTCATGCAGAAGATATTCCCAAGACTGCCTTTACCACCAGATATGGATTGTACGAGTATACAGTCATGTCTTTTGGATTAACCAATGCCCCCGCTTATTTCATGAATCTCATGAATAAGATTTTTATGGACTTCCTGGATAATTTTGTCATTGTTTTCATTGATGACATTCTGATTTATTCCAAATCGGAAGAAGAACATGAGATACACCTAAGGACCATTCTTGGAACCCTTAGAGAGCATCAACTGTATGCAAAGTTTAGCAAATGTGAATTCTGGTTACAGGAGGTAGGATTCCTCGATCACATTGTATCAGTCGGAGGAATTGCCGTTGTCCCTGCCAAAGTGAAAGATGTAGAAGATTGGCAAGCCCCGACCACTCAAACCCAAGTTCGTGCATTTCTCGGATTGGCGGGATATTACCGCAAGTTCGTAGAAGGATTCTCGAGTATCGCCAGACCCATGACCCAATTGCTGAAGAAGGACAAGAAGTTTGAATGGACCGGCAAATGTGAAGCGAGTTTTCAATAACTCAAGAGGAGATTAATTTCAGCCCCAATCTTAATCATGCCGGATATCACGAAGCCCTTCGATGTGTATTGTGACGCATCCAAGATCGGTCTCGGAGGTGTGCTAATGCAAGAAGGCAAAGTTATATCTTATCTATCTCGACAACTAAAGCAACATGAGCAAAATTACCCAACCTATGACCTCGAGCTCGCAGCCGTAGTTCTAGCCCTGAAGACGTGGAGGCATTACCTGATGGGAAACCATTGTGAGATTTATTCGGATCACAAGATCCTAAAGTATATATTCACTCAGAAGGAGCTGAATATGAGACAGAGAAGGTGGATTGAGCTAATCAAGGATTACGACCTAGACATTCACTATCACCCTGGTAAAGCCAATGTGGTAGCCGATGCCCTTAGTAGATTGCCGTGCCGCTTGAACTCCATGATTTTAAAGGAGCAACCAATCTTGCACAAAGAGATGGAAGATTTTCGAAGGGAATTAGTAAGTCAAGGATTTTTGGCTAGCATAGAACTTCAGCCCACTTTGATCAACCAGATCAAAGAGGCGCAGAAAGGAAATGCTAGTATAGACGGAATCAAGCGTCGTATTGGTACAGGCAAAGTACCCGGATTCACCGAGGACAACGAAGGAGTTCTATGGTACAAAGGACGCCTTTGTGTACCAGCAGATTCTGAGTTGAAAGAAGTTATTCTGAAGGAGGCTCATGATACTCTTTATTATATCCATCCCGGAGGAACTAAGATGTATCAAGATTTAAAAGAGCAATTTTGGTGGCATAAGATGAAGAGAGAAATCGGAAGCTATATCGCCAAGTGTGATATATGTCAGCAAGTCAAGGCCGGACATCAAAGACCCACTGAATTGTTGCAACCCTTGAAGATTCCGGAATGGAAATGGGATTCCGTTGGAATGGATTTTATCACTGGACTGCCTACTTCTAGTAGGGGAAATGACTCTATCTGGGTCATAGTGGACAGATTGTCCAAAGTAGCCCATTTCTTGCCCGTCAAGACCACATATCAGAGTTCGAAGCTAGCAGAGTTGTACATCGCTAGAATAGTTGGTTTGCATGGAGTCCCCAAGAACATTGTATCGGATCGAGGAACTCAGTTTACCTCGAGATTCTGGAAGAAAGTCCAAGAAGGTTTATGAACCCGCCTAGATTTCAGCACCGCATATCACCCTCAGACCGATGGACAAACGAAGCGAGTAAACCAAATACTCGGAGATATGCTGAGAGCATGTGTGTTAGAATATGGATCCAAGTGGGAAGACTGTCTGCCGTTTGCAGAATTTTCATACAATAACAGTTGTCAAGCCAGTTTGCAAATGGCCCCATTTGAATTCATGTACGGAAGGAAGTGTCGCACCCCTTTGAACTGGTCGGAAGTAGGAGAGAGTCAGATTTTCGGACCCGACATCCTACGAGAAGCAGAAGAGAAGGTTCACAAGATTCGTGAGCACCTCAAGACCGCCCGATCCGCATGTAAGAGTTACGCCGACAAGAGACGTAGAGACCTCGCCTTCAACATAGGAGATTTTGTTTATCTGAAGGTGTCACCATTGAAGGGAATGCAGCGTTTCCAACTCAAAGGAAAGTTAGCCCCCAGATATATCGGACCCTTCAAGATTCTGAAACGTCGAGGAGAAGTGTCGTATCAACTAGAACTACCCGAAGAGATGTCAGCTGTGCACAATGTGTTCCATATCTCATTACTTCGCAAGTGTCTCGAAGTCCCCGAGAAGACCGAAGTGTTCAAAAATATCGATCATCGGACCATAGAGATCAACGATGACCTGACCTATCCCGAAGTACCCATCCGTATTTTGGAAGAAGCTTTCAGAACTACCCGAACCCGAAGCATCAAGTTTCTCAAGATTCAGTGGAGCAACCACACAGAAGAGGAAGCTACCTGGGAGCGCGAAGATCACATTAGGACAGAGTTTCCCGATCTCTTCAAATCCTAGGTAATCTTTTCGTCCTTTTTCAAATCTCGGGACGAGATTTTGTTTAAGGGGGGAAGGTTTGTAACATCCAAAAAATACTAAACTTGGATCATCAAACTCTAATCATCAAATTTAGGGTTAACAAAAACTTTGCTAAATATAAATATGAAAGCATGCATGTGAGTATGCATTTCATTTTGAATTATTTTGAACCAACTTGTTTGTGTGTTACTTTGCTTGTAAATGGATGCTTAGGTGAAATAAACATCATCTAAACAATTCCGAAACTTTTCTCAAAGACAAATAAATCAAAACAAAGCTAAATGAGTGAATGGTCATTTTGACCAATTTAACTCCCATGCCTACTTTGGCTGTCTCAAACTTTCAGAACTTCATAGAAACTTTTCTGGATCTTTGCACCCCTTGATTGTACTCATAAAAAAGTATCAAGGCCCACTTTGTGATCATCCAGAAACTTTCAAATGCATAGTTTAAATGGCAATTCAAAATTGAATCTTTATCATATGAGAAGATCCCACTTTTTCAAAAACCACTCAAACAAGCTCAACTTTCAAAACCCAAGCATCTGCAGACTCACCACCACCAACCTAGCACACCCACCAAAAATCTTTTCAAAATTCAAAACTTGAATTCTTGCGGCCATTTCATCAAACACTTGGCAGAAACAAATCAAACTGGCGTAACTTCACTTTGAGCAGATTGGGCTAAGCAATGTTCACCATTGATCACCCTTGTCTCCCCAGTGCCAACCAAAGGCTTAGACAAACCCTAGCCCCTACCCTTTGCCCCATGCCATGCCAACCCGAGCATCCCCTTGCCAGCCGACAATGGCTAGCTAGCCAGAGCAAGCACCAAGCCTAAACAACATGTCTAGGAGGCAGCCAACACCCCACCGCCACTCCCTGTCCAGCGCTCGAACCCTGCCAGCCACTGGACCACGCGCACGAACCATGCCAAGCTCGCCAGCAACCATGCCGAGCATGCGCCAGAGCGCCACCCTCGACCGAAGCCCACAGACTACGCGCCGCCCTCGCCGCGTGCATACGTGATCACCACCGTCCTAGTAACCCCGCAGACACGCTCGTTCGCCGCCGCGTGGACCACGCGCGCTGTGCGCCATTAAATCTTCCGTCGGGCACGCGTAGAGCATCGTCGCGTTCCGACCAAACCACACCGCCCCACGTCTCGCCACCGTGTCGTTGAGCATGTCCAGGGAGCACCGCACCGCCCCCTACCGTCGCCCACGCCGATAGCCTTCTGTACCGTCGACCACGACGATCTCACCTTGTGCCCCGTCGGTCCCCTCGCTCCACTATAAATAGAGGCCACCCCCAGCCGAATTGAACACACCATCTCACTCCCCTCTCCTCACTGATCGTGCCACCCCTTTACCGGAGCAAGGCGAGCAGCGCATCGCCGGAATTTCACCGGAGCCCGCTACTGCTGGAGAAGAAGGGAGCCAGCGATTAGAGCCGCCCCAGGAGAAGCTGCCGGTACCAGGAGATTCGCCGTCGTCGACTTCGTCGTTCGCCCACTCGCCGACCCTCGCCTGAACCCCGGTGAGCCCCCAACGACCCCCACTGGCCGCGCTAGGTTTCTGTCTCGCCGGCGTTGCCCAACGTCGACGATGACTCTCAGCCATTGGATTAGAACCAGATCGAACGCACCACATCGCCCCATACCGCTTCGCACCCCCTCGTCTCACTAACGCGTGGAGACATCAACTTAACCAGCCCGCGTAAGCACTGTGCTTAGCAGGCCGGCCCAGTATCGTTTCCCGCGCAGCCCAACTATTTGAATTTAACCTTTTCCATTTTATTTCAAACACACTTCTGTACCCAGTTTCAAAAATCAACCCAGGTCGATTCATTGCACCAAATCTAATGAAACGAATTTTGTTAGAAAGGTCTGGAAGTGATGAATCCAAGCCCGTTGGATTCAAGTCATTTGGATCTGTAGATCATCCTTGGTAAAAATAACAAGGCAGAAGCTTTTCTGCATTCAAACATTTTTCATATTTAAACCATAATAGCTTTTGAGTTGATTCCAACTCTCAAAAATCACAGCTAACCATACCTTTCAGAATATATAAAAATATATAGGTTTACTTACAGAAATAATGTTCAAGTAATAAAAGAATGCTACATAGGCATTTCTAGTCACTTTATTTAATTAAAATAAAAGGGTAAAACCTTATTAAATTGTGACACCACTTTAAATCATATTCCCATGGACTAAAATATGTGGTGATGACATGTGTCAACATGATCCCATGTTTGGTTTGGAGAATATTAAATCTTAAGTAGTTTTTCAATGAGTAGAAATTACTTTTCTAAAAATAACAGGAATTAAACCAAGCCTTAATCTTGTAATGTTAGAAATGATGTTAGATCATCTATAGGACCCTTTTTGTGTGATGATTGCAAGTAGTTAAGTATTGTTTGGTGATTGTGTACATCGTATTTATTCATAGACGCTAGTACCGACCAAGGATACGAGGAGGAAGGAGGATTCTACGAAGAAGAAGCCGAGGAGAACTTCAACCACTGCTCTACACAAGGAAAGCTAACACTTGCAAGATACTCTACTTTAGCAAGCCTTACTATACAAGTTAACCTTGCAAACCTAATGCTACTAGTTGAATGTGCAAGCTAATACTTGCAATTTAGCAAGCTTATACTGATACTGTGTAAGCCAATACTTGCAAGCTATTAACTTAGCAAGCCTTACTAATCAAGTTGACCTATGCAAGCTAATACTTGCTTGCTACCATGCCAACTATATGCCTTAAAGCATATATGATCATAACCACTTGATAAACCAATCCTAGTTTTACTTGCAAGCTTTATACTTTATTTCTTTATCAAAGCTCTTACTTAGAGTTACTGAAATAAATGGTAGATACTAGAAGGATAATTGAAGGTTGCATAAAGAGCATAAAATTTTGCCTAAGCTAGATAATCTTGATGTCATCCTAAGTTATGAGATTAAACTTAGTTAAACCCCACTAGTTTACCACCCCTCATTAGTGCTTACCCCCTCTTGTAGATGCTAGTGCTAATCTTAAAACTTAATCAACATTAGATGGGAATACTTGGTGAAAATGGTTATGAAAACCTTAGAATGATGGATCGTTCTACTGAGATGTTTTGGACATGTGTTTCCGAACACCTGATGATTTTTGTGATGAAAATGTTGAGGCATGAGCCTTAGCCCTTTATAAAACTGATGGTTGTCTGGATGCGATACCATTCCAACTTTATCGTACAACCACAATACCCGAAGATTGGGTAGGGCTTGACTGAAAACTTATATACCTTAGTATTAGTTCCCTCACGGCCAAGGTCTGAGCTGAGGCTACCTTGTGAAGATTGTCCACCCGTGTAGTACCCAAGATGACAGTTGGTCATGGTTGGGAGGCCAAACTCACAGGAGAGGTGCTTATACTAGGGCGTGTAATTGAAATGTTAGGATTGATTATCCGCATACTGAGTATGGTGAATTCAGGATTTATTCCTGACGGATGTATCGAATGTTGTGGTGAAAGTGTACAGTCTCTGGAGAGTGTCAAACTATTCGAATAGCCGCGTCCGCGGTTATGGACAGTTGGAGTGGCCATACTGTTCCCCCGTCATACTTTTCAAAATGACTTGTGAAATGAATTGAGACTTTGACTTGACCACAACAGGGTTGTGATATGAAATACAAGTTCCCACTTAGGTGTTATAAAACTTCAACTAGCATTCATTGCTTCTAAACTTAGTAGAGATAAATCTGGCTTTTGCAAAACAACCCTAGAGCCGAGTGTCCTATTACCAAAAACCCTTTCAATTGTTAGTATTAGTTTGCGAGTACTTAAAGAGTACTCATGGCTTTGTCCCTGGCTATTACCGTGGCCAGACTATGAAGAGGAGTACCTGGAAGATGGACCCCAGGAAGGTTACGACAACTAGGATCATCTCCCATCGTCAGCATTTCCTGTGACCCCGAAGATGGAGCTTCGCCTACGCTACCGTTATTATTATGCATCCCGCTGCTTGAAGTTGTATTAAGAACTGGATCATCAGATCCCTATTTGTGTAAGAACTTATGTACGGTTTGTAATGGATGATGTACTATGGTATCCAATTTTGTTATGTCTCGCAAAAATGGTAATCCTGGTATTGCGATGTATGGCATAACAGGCATCTGGGATTAAAAATCCGGGTGTTGACAATCAACCCAAGAATACATAGATCATCCCACCAAAACCTCATCCAATCAATGGTTGCTTCAAGAAGCCATCCAATAGCTAGGACAAGGAGGAAATTCAGATCAAGCCAACAACAAGGGAAAGGTTCAACACTGGCAATGACTCCAGGAGGAGGAGGCCAGAGTTTAGCTATTGTAGTAGATCAAGGAGTAGGCCAGGATCTAATAGAGGAGCAAGTTACAATTGTAATCATAGCTGATAAAGGGCAAGCCAATCTCACATATTATTTGCTCAAGATCTACTATCAACTTATCTACATTAGGCAGCAAGGTAAATAAAAGTTTGCACCATCAGAATCAGGGGTAGATAAGGGGAACAACATCCAATATAAATGATTACAACTACCCTTCAACTAGATCTGGTCTAGGAGGATGAGAGGTAATATTTCCTCTCAGACTTGCATAGAGGTGCTATGCAAGGTTCGTCAGAGAGGTGTAAAGCCAACATAAATGTTTGTCATTATCCAAGTAAGCCTCAACCTTTGCATCATAGGCCAAGCTAAGAAATCAAGTATAGTACAAGTTCTTATCATTAAATGAATCAAGAAACCTTAAGATGTGCATCATTGGTAGCGAAATCATAATCCACAATTAGCTAATCCAGTAACGAATCATACCATCATGGGATATCTACTGTGCAAACTCTAGTGAGGCACCACGGTAGCACATCCCAAATAATATAAACCACCATACTATCAAGTCAAAATGGACAATTTGTCTAGCAGGGACTTCACATTACTAGCATAATTTGAGCAAGTAGAGATATGTTCTTATCAGTTCTCAGCTAGAAACAAATCTAGCAAGGTATACACACATAAGATACACCAAATGTCCATTTTTTAATTCAGATACTGCAGAAGTAGATCATGTCACTATGAACTGCTATTGTGCACTCTTTGGACACACCACAATAGGGTTCTAAAGCAAAGCACAACCACTACTTTAGTTATCTACATGATTATCCACTTAAGATAATATTGCACATCAGTATCACTGTAATCTACTAGTAGGAATAACATAGTAACCGAAATAGATATGGATTTCACCACCGGGATTGCATTCACTGCCGTCCCTCCGGTATCAGAAATAAGATTAGTCCATACCAAGCCCTGGCCATGGGAAGCAGAGGACCATCAGTAGCCTAGCACCAGCCAAAGATGGCCGAAAGATACGCACCAGGGGCGCACAGCAAAGTCATAGGAGTGGGCTTGGGTGCTGCGTTGTGGCACAAGCCGTAGTAGATAGGGTTTCACGTCGCGTGTGTTAGATCCGGGCACGGCCGCGGAAGAGAGTAATCGAGAGAGAATGGAGAGGCAAAGCAACGCCAGGAGATGTTGGCGGTGGCCGGGGCGACAAGCAGCGGCGCTGGCGACGCATCGCGCGTGGAAGAGGAACACGAGAGGGATAAGGCGTGTCTGCGTGCGTGAGTCTGGGCATAGGGTGGAGAGGGGGTTGGGTTGATTTGATCCGACTGAGTTGGGTCTAGTCGGTCAGCCACTGGGTTGATCTAGCTAGACTAATTGGGCCACAACCCAACCTGTTGTTTCCACAAATTAGACTTTCCATTTATTAAACCTATAAAATACTTCCAAACAAAACAAAAGCATAACAAAAAAAATCATATAAAATCTTAAAAATACTTATGATTCATCAAAGTATTCACAAAAATAATCTCTACCTAATAAAAAAATAATCTTACTTATTTAAGTTAAGTAAAATGCAAATAATTACTAAATCCTAAGTTAAATTTCATAAAATAAGAAATAATCCTAAAAATGAATAAAAATCATTTTTGTGTGTAAAAACAAATCTACTATTTTATAAAAAATACTATCTTAACTCTTTTATAATTAAAATTTGAAGTAAATATTTAAATACATTTAATCCTTTTGGAATTTTATAAACATAAAAATAACACTTAAAAATAAATTAAAAATTCATTTTAAAAATAAATTAAAATTCATTTCTAAGGTCTTGAATAAATATGTTACACTATAAAGATATTAATTATATTATTAGAAAAGTTTTTAATAATTTAAAATAATAAATCCTTATCAATTACCTATTTTGTAAACTCTTTAAAAACAATTCTTAAGTGTAATCACAATTTTAATAAATCCTTGAGCAAATAATATCTAAGTACTAATTCCAAAACCATAACTTAAATTCATAATCAAGCATTCAAGCTTAAGTATAACTTTTAACTTTAAAATATTCTTTTAAAAAAATCTTAAAAATTCAAATTGAATAACCCTTTTTTAATAAAACATTGTGTATCACTCATATATAATATGGTGAATAATCATTATATCTTAATCATTCTTAACATAACTTCAAATCCTAACAAATTACTAAGATTATCTAATTATGCTCCCATTAAATAAATACATATTGTTTTCATAATAACAAAACAAATTTAAACTAATCATTCACTTAAATATTAAGTGAATAACACCACACCTTAGTCATACTTATCATAAATCTAAAACTTGAGAATAATTAAAACCAATTACACCTTAAGTTTATTTACCCTTTTAAAGTAAAGTTTAAGTCGACAAGCCTTTAAATATAATGCTAAAGACCTTGTTATGTGTTTTATAGTTAACTTTGGTCTGTTATAATTAAGTCGTAAAGCATCTCAAGTCCAAACTATTCAAGCAAGCACAAACAACATCGACCACATTTGATTAACCACAAAGATTGTTTAAACCTTGGAAAAGAAATCTTTTCTTCAAATGTTATTCTTTTTGCCGCTTCAAGCAACAATTCTATGATAGTTCTTTCAAACCTTAATAATCCAACACATAGACTTCCATCATAATCACCAAATAGCAACTAATCTAAATCTTAGATTACTATTGCACTCTACTTCTATATCTTGTATATCAAGACTTAAAATACCTATAAATGCATTTCCTGTGAAGTAAAATTTGATGAACCAACGTTTAAAGAAATCACCTAAGTTCACTTCCCTTACAGTATTGGGGATTCACTTTTGGGGTTTTACAAAATGCATAGCATTACTTATGCACAAAAGCATATTACTTCTTTAAACATTAGTCCTTACCGGACCAATGATGCAGATTTCAGATATTGGATCTTATGTTGTCTCAAAGACCGTGAGTGCATAATCTTGCAATGTAGAGGTCCCAACCTGATAAGGTATAGATCCATGTGTTTACAATGCTAGTCCCTAGATCAATAGCTAGCATCCACAATTTAAGATGTAATATCAAGAAACAAAGGTCATAATACAACTTTATAACCAGGAATAAAATAATTCATTACATCTTACACAGCTTATATGGCTATCTCATTACAAAGCAGCAGATATAACTATAGCATGGAGTCCTTCATCTTCAAAGTGCCACAGGCAATCATGTTGGTTGTAGACTTGTAATCCTATTCAACACACTTCACTAACATCAAACAAACCTGCAACATAATAAGTTACAGCCACAAGGGTCAAGACATTTGAATTGTATTGGCAAGTGATACTATGGTAGAATAGTGGTATCTATCATATATATGCATTTGGTAAGTGGAGATTGGCTTGCTTTGCTCAAAATAGATTTTTCTTATCATTTGAAAGCACTAAGTCACTACAAGGATTTGGGTCTATTGCAACAACAAGATTCGTGGCAAAAAGTGCCGAATTGTGGCAATAGATACTTATTGCCACAACATGACTTTCGTTGCCAAGCGTTGCGATATGACGCATGGTAATAGGTTATTGCCACAAAAATCAAATGGTGGCAAGAAAGCGTGCTATTACAACGACCATGTGACAAGTTGCCACATTTTTTCATGTGGCAGCACACACTTAATGCTACAAGTTGGTTCGAGGGGATAGCTTAATGCAACATCCATCAAAACCATGGCGATTGGTTGTTTGTGGCAATAGGCATTTGTGGCGGTAGCCTATTCCAACAACACTTGTTTCGTGGCACATGCCCTTTCGTAGCAAAAGCCAATTATTGCAATAGACCCAAACCAATAGCAACAACTCTTGTTTTCGTGGGTATACCTCTTTCGCCACCAACCCTATGTTTGTGGCATTAATTTATGGCAACAACTCTCCAAACATGGTAACAAAAAATTGCAACATACTAGTTTTGGTGATGACAGATAAAACATCACTAGTATTTACTAGTGGCGCTCCGGGACACCATTTAAGTGCGCCACTTATAACACATACTAGTAGGGCACTATCTAGGTGTGCCACCTATATAGTGTGCCACTAGTAGCAAAACTGATGCCCCACTACTAATGTATATGGAAATCAAAAAATACTCCAAATTTATAGAATACAATCTAAAAGGAAAAATAATAAAACAAGAAATGAAATGAAATCATACTTTTTATTAAATTAAGAATATTACAATGTCTTTACAAGTATCCAAAAAATTAAAATTGCAAGAAAATAAAATAAAATAAAAGCCTAAAATTGCTCTTCTAGTAATCTTATCTTTTTCTTCACTTTATCCCTGCAAAATGGAAAAAAAATAAAAGAAAACAAAGAAACATGATAATATCCTAGCTGTAATAGAGATATTCTTCTATAACAGATAGAATATCAATTTCTCAAGGACCAGTAGCTAGAACCGATCAAGACGTAGCATATCTGGTGAAATAAATCACCAGGTAGTAGCACACATAAGAACTAGTAGATCATATCGAAGTTAGATGTACAATCAAATTATGCTAGCCCATGATCAGGTCCACCATACTGTAACTTGTCATTAGCAATGCACTACTATGTCTAGTAACTACAGAGACACCAAGCAACCCAAAGAAACGATAACCTAACAAATATGGAACAAGCAAGCTCACAAAGATGTGTGCTTCAAACCTACAACCAGATGTTGCATGGAAACTTACAGGTTTAAATTCCTACATTCCTGTCATTTAAACAAACATAGATGCGTGTTTCATACCTACAAGACAACAAATGAATATTTAAACAGATGTGCTACTGGGCCAAGTAGCTTCCATCTTTTCCTTGATCATAAGTCAATAATAAGTTACCATCCCTTGAGTACTCTTGATTATCATTCCGCTGCCATCATCTAATCTTCTCTCAAGAACCAGCATTTTCTTCAAAATAATTCAAGTGAGTAGTAGCTACTCAATCCCTGAAAAGTAGTTGCACTACTAGGAAAATGGTCGTTTGTGGCGCACCTGAAAGGCCCATCCGTGGCGCACCAGAAGTGCGCCACGGGCCTTGCGCTACGGCTATCTCTCAGCCGTGGCGCACTGCCTAGTGCGCCACGGTTGTGTAGAGATAGGCGTAGCGCACCAGCTAGTGCGCCACAGAAGTTTGGCATGGTGCGCTACCCCTTGTATCTTCTGTGGCGCACTACCCAGTGCGCCACTAAACATCCATGGTGCGCTTTAGGGGTAGTGCGCCACAGAAGGTAAAACATGTGCGCCACAGATGTATTTTTTGTTTTTTTTAATTTCCAAGCCAGATTATATGCAATACAGATTATATACAATATTATAGCAGATATACACACACAGATACAAGATATACAATTATATATATAAATACTCGATATGAAAAACACGATTGAAACAAATACATATAGATAAGTCTCATACATGAATACATAGTCCAAGTTACATTGTTTTGATCATGTTACAAAGTAGTAGTTGGTGACATGCGAATACATGTGTCGATCGAACAAGTTAGAGCTCGGAAGCTCGCCTAGACATCTAAACTAGCTAGCTAGACACAAACGCGAGATAAATAACCAAAGAAGATAAGCATGATCACCGCCGCGACGAAGGTGTAGGTCTTCATCCGGTTCCTTGTCCTAACTCCCGCTAGATAGCACGTGTATCTATCTTCCGCCTCCGCCATAGTGTTGTACCCTTTGTAGCTATTGCCGCTGAAACGGTGCACCTGTCTCCGGCAGTCTTCCCAATCATCGTAGACTCCGGGAACCCATCCCTTGTACACGACGTACCATGTCATCTACAAGTTGACAATAATAACTAACCGGTGATTCAAAAAAAATGTATAATTAAAGTCGCATATGAAGATACACTTATAGAAAGTACTCTTAAATCAAAAAGAGCAAAATCAAAAAGCATGCCTCATATATAACTAGCTAGGTCGTTGGACACATGAATTGCTTATGACGGATGAGTGAGCCATGTAGGATGCACAATTCACGGACTTGTGCATATCAAGGCTAACAATCCCGTCATAGCACATTCACATATATATTGTGCCACGACATTTCAATCATCGGCATATTCTAAAAAGACAAAAATAACTCAAAAGCATGCCTCATATATAACTAGCTAGGTCGTTGGACACAGATTGCTTATGACGGACCGCGACCAAGTAGGATGCACAATTCACCGACTTGTGCATATCACAAGGCCGACAATCCGTCATAGCACATTCACATATATATTGTGCCATGACATTTCAATCATCGGCATATTCTAAAAAGACAAAAATAAATCGAAAATCATGCCTCATATATAACTAGCTAGGTCGTTGGACAGGAATTGCTTATGACGGAATTGTGAGCCAAGTAGGATGCACAATTCACGGACTTGTGCATATCACAAGGCTCACAATCCCGTCATAGCACATTCACATATATATTGTGCCACGACATTTCAATCACCGCATATTCTCGAAAAAGACAAAAATAACTCGAAAAGCATGCCTCATATATAACTAGCTAGGTCGTTGGACACAGATTGCTTATGACGGACTGCTAGCCAAGTAGGATGCACAATTCCTTGACTTGTGCATATCACAAGGCTAACAATCCCGGCCATAGCACATTCACATATATATTGTGCCACGACATTTCAATCATCGGCATATTCTCGAAAAGACAAAAATAACTCGAAAAGCATGCCTCATATATAACTAGCTAGGTCGTTGGACACAGATTGCTTATGACGGACTGTGAGCCAAGTAGGATGCACAATTCGGACTTGTGCATATCACAAGGCTCACAATCCCGTCATAGCACATTCACATATATATTGTGCCACGACATTTCAATCATCGGCATATTCTCGAAAAAGAAAAAATAACTCGAAAAGCATGCCTCATATATAACTAGCTAGGTCGTTGGACACAGGAATTGCTTATGAGGGGAATGTGAGCCAAGTAGGATGCACAATTCACGGACTTGTGCATATCACAAGGCTCACAATCCGTCATAGCACATTCACATATATATTGTTCCACGACATTTCAATCATCGGCATATTCTAAAAAGACAAAATAACTCAAAAGCATGCCTCATATATAACTAGCTAGGTCGTTGGACACAGAATTGCTTATGACGGATGTGAGCCAAGTAGGATGCACAATTCCTGAACTTGTGCATATCACAAGGCTCACAATCCCGTCATAGCACATTCACATATATATTGTGCCACGACATTTCAATCATCGGCATATTCTAAAAAGACAAAAATAACTCGAAAAGCATGCCTCATATATAACTAGCTAGGTCGTTGGACACAGGAATTGCTTATGACGGACTGTCACCAAGTAGGATGCACAATTCACGGACTTGTGCATATCACAAGGTCGACAATCCCGTCATAGCACATTCACATATATATTGTGCCACGACATTTCAATCATCGGCATATTCTCGAAAAGACAAAAATAACTCACACTTGTCGTCCGAGAACCAAAGAGTAAGCAAAAAACCAAAGAGTAAGCAAAAAACCAAGCATTGATTGATATATAATAATAATAAGCAAAATAAGTAAGCGGTGATTCATAAACCTAATAAGATAAGTACACTTGTCGTCCACACACACACAAAAGGTCATCTATAGTTTGCAACTACAACTAGGCCAACATCAAGCCTTCGCTCGGCTTAGGGAACGGAGGACGCCTCGTCATGAACTTCCTATAGTCACCCCGCATCTCTAGGCGATCTTCTATGTCACGGTTATTCGATATTTACTCCGAGAAGATCCCCAAGTCATGACATCACGAAGATGATTGCCCAAAGCTGCTGGATGCGATACATCTCTTGTCTAATATCCGAATCATTGATCTTGGCCTTTGCTTTGCCCACTGTTTGAGATGATCCGGCGTAGAATTCTGCTGGTCAAGTAGGAACGCCTCATGTGATGGAGTGCGTGTAGGCTTCCTTCTTCTTGTTTTCCGGTGCTTCACGCAGGAACTCATTACGTGGTTGAAGGCGTGCTGCGAACTTGACCTTCTTACACGAATGGTGCCTTCCGTCGAGGCAAAGCCGGTGAGCATCATCCGAACTTCCTTGATCTTGTCGTAGTTTTTCTTCTTTTCTAGACTCCCGAAATCGTGGCGTGGAATGCTTGGCGATAAGGAGATGAGCGTGCGGTGTTCATCTCTGCGCAAAAATTCAAATGGAATGTGTTGAAAAAGAATGATGATGATCTAATAAAGCCAATCGACGGTGGCGGAATAACGACTTACTCGGGAAAGTAAGGCACGAGAATGTATTCCTTTGTCTTGTTCGCCACGAGGATTCTTTTTATGCGAGGCCACGATCGTCGTTGGCGGGGAACCCAAGCAGCCGTCACGCATGTAGTAGGGTCCACTATAGCGATGCGGTGTGTTCTCTCTAATGATCTGCGTGGCTAGGCTGAGAGAAAGAGGCGGACCATGGTATAGTGCAGCGGTATAGGTGGAACATATTGAAGATGTCCTCGAACCGCAGGAAGAATAGATCCGCGGGGAAGTGTCGAAGCCCAAGCCTGGTGGCACCTTAACCACGAATACCGGGTGCGAGGATCTTTCTCCGATAGAAGGCGTCTCTCTATCGTCAAGACACCGTCATGCACACTCTGCAGTTCGAATGGCGAGCTTCGCAAATTCTTAGGTAGCATGGGCTCACCCGCCACATGAATCCTCCACATAATACCCTCGGGTCTTGGTGGCCCGTCCGAAACCTGATCGGATTCGCGATTGTTGACGCCACCGGCTGGCTCGATTGCTAGATTTTCTTTTCCTGCCCTTTTTCCTTTTGGAGAGCGGGCAGGCACATATCTGAGCACCGGCCTCCCTATGTAGTGTGTCGGGGCTTAGAATAAAGGGCGGTTGGTTGTATCGGTGGCTCTGTAAAGGCGCAAGCTAGGCGTCTCCGAGAACCAAGCAGGCGCTTGGTGATAGTGGCTTTCTGTGGGGCCACCAGCTAGGTCTTCTTCGTTGCCAACCGAGTCTTGAAGAAGTGATCATTCATCTTGAAGTCCTCGGCGGATCTGCGCCATGTGCATATCATCAACATGATCATCCGACCCACCGCGTGGAGGTGACGGCGAGGCGGTAAGGGCCTTGCCACCGCTTGTCGCCGCACGGCGGTGTTATGTCTGTGGCGTGATGGCCCCGCCGTCCCCAAACGGATCATGCTCTTTGGCCATAGCATGAACAAGCGAAGCAACTTCGAGGACGACTCTTCTTCATCCGCTCACGGGGTTGAATGGGAGGTTCGGTCGTCGCAGCCCTTAGCACCCGACTAATTTTAACCACATGCACGCTATCCGCATCGGCTTTGAGTGGAGCGTGCGCGCAAGGGTTGAACGATGGTACCCTTGGCAACATCCTCAGCTCGTTGTTCACGTAGCATAAGAGAGTGCAAGGAACATCCGTCTGCGGAAAACATGTCTGGCGTCGTCGGGCGAGATGCCACAAGAGTAATATATAGATGGCATGAAAGGCGGTAATTAAAGCAATTTGTTTACCGTGATGGCGTCGAGATCGGCTAATGTCGACGCGCGCATCTGGCGACAGGCGTGCAAGAGGCGGAAGGGCTGCTTGATGGCGCGGTGCTGGCCGGTGTATTCTCCCTACCGACGGGTGCTTGGAGCTCCGGTGCCGCATGACGATGGCGGGGGCACCAACATGTACTCGGCGCGCGGTGATGGCAGGAAGTCACCAACACTTGCGGCGCCAGCGGTGCTAGCGGTAGTCACGAACATGTAGTTCGCTGATTAAATCGGCAGCGTTGTTCGAGTGGCTGCGACCATGCTTAGAATCGAACGCGGCCCTACTCGACCACCCGCACTCGATTCGCTATTGACTCCACCAAGGTAGGCGGGGAAGGGCGTAAGGGTGATTGCCGAGTTGTCTTGGACGATCTGCGGATCCGCGCCACTTGTGCCTTAAGTTCTTGAACCTCTCTGTTTTCCTCCTCGCCCCTTCCCGGGCGCCACATGCGTCCTCGGCGGTGGACAAAATGATCCACCCAATTCTTACCCCGAGGTCGGCAGACGGCGGCCGGCAACACTTTCGTAATCGGCTCTATTTTCTTGGCGGTTCGCCATACTGTTAAAGGTTATCACCGGGTGGCCGTCGACCACAGGATGAGGAACCACAGGATCCATGACTAGCAACAATTTCCTCCTCCTGCAAGAAGTAAATGATGAATCATTTAGATCATCGATTAGATTGCAATCGTGTTGATCACCGGTAATTAGATTATACTTACCACAATTTCCTCGAATTCCTTCACCGCGGATCCGCGGTGAGTTGTTTGGTTTTGGGTCCACATGGTAGCGGGCCTGATGAAGTTCGAACCTGCCGGGTTCGAATTTAGCAAAGGGTTTTCTATCCCTTGGATCTATACTCTTCGTCCTCCTTATTCCATTTGGCCTCAGCGGTTCTGTATCCACCAGATCCGAGATGGTGATGACCTATATTCATCGCTGCGGCGCCTTTCCCGATTACTATTGGCGGGCTCTTCGGATTCACACCTCTCCTTGAACTCCGGAACTGATCTTGGTGATCTGCGGGTCAATCTTCCGGATCTCCTCGAGACTTTTGCCTTCTTTATAGATCTTCTTCTTTATCCGGGTTCTCCGGCTGGCCGGCGGTGCTCATCTTTGTGAGGGCGGATTTGTTTACCGTTCCCATGATAATTTGTGTTACGATACTTAGCGGGAACTTGTATCGGCGTGCGACTTCTCGAAGAGGTGTGCGCAAGTGGCCATATCTTTATGCCGGAGATTCTCGGTGTTGATCGAGATGGTTGTCGGGTGATCGCCGCCACTTGCCCGTACCCTTTGGCGACAAGGCGGGCTCCAAAGGAACCCTGATGGGCTCACTTGGTAATTTCCTCCCGACCGTGCCGACCGTGTTGGGCGGTCCTTCTTAGGAGGTTGCTACCACTCCTTGCCCTCGCCATCGGTGGTTTCATCGTCCGCCGTTCCTTCTTCTTCCTCCGCGTCTTCCATCTCATCATCCTCGCTCTCCGAAGGATGGTATTCTTCATCGTTTTCTAGCATGGGCGCCTCCCGAATGTCAATTGTTTATTGAGGTCAGAGTTCTCCTTCAGTGATGCGCTTAGAACATCCAGCCTCGTCGTTGTCACACATTTTGCACTAATAAAAACAAATAATTGGTTAAATGCGGAAAAATCCGGCATGACCTTTGCTAATTTTCTTAAACTAGGAGTGCCCGATTTCCAAAGCGGAAGTTAATCAACATTCCGCAAAAATCGGGACTCATTTCATACAAGAACCTGCATACACACATAATAAAGTGCTTCATATACAAGCACAAGCACAATTGTCCATATGCACAAAAGGAAATGCACTTTCTTATACAACGGTAAAAAGGAACTTGGTTTCATGAAACCTTCAGTTACACAGTTCATAGTTAGTGAGTGCAATGTTACACAGGTTTTTGACTTGCGAACAACAACTAGCTCAAGCTACAACTAATCTTGAAACACATAATGACTTGCGGAACAACAACTAGTAATCTTGAAACATTCAGTTACACAGTTCAGGACTGAACATTTCTCTTGAAACATAGGAGACATGCATTAAAAACACAAGTTTTACTAGTGCATATCTTTGTTCTACTATTGCATTTTCATCTACTACGAACCTAACCTAAACCTAACACGAATCGAACCTAACTGAATGAACCTAACTTTGAACTGAACTGAACCTAACCTAAACCTAACTTTGAATCTGAACCTAACTTTGAACCTAACCTGAACCACCTAACCTAAACCTAACTTTGAACCTAACACGAACCTGAACCTAACTGAACCTAACCTAAACCTAACCTGAACCTAACCTAACTCTGAACCTAACTTTGAACACGAACCTAACCTAAACCTAACCTGAATCTTGCTTGAGTTACACAGGTTCAGACGAACATTCTAGTTAACACTAGGACTGAACAAAATAAGGGGAGAGAGGGGAGAAGGAACTTTAGTCACAAACAACTGAACAAACACTAGGCACAAAATAAGTTCATTTGTTTTATTTTGTTCCATTGTTTGGAGTGTGAATATTGAAACGGTATCTCACAACTGGCACTGGAAGAGTTCCTATCATCAAGCTGAAATGCAACATGATGTGCGTTAGCTGGCTTTTGCCTTGTATTGATGGAATACAAGTGTTCCATGTCAAAAAGCAACATGATGTTTGCAGGTATTAATCGACAACTAATACCCGCTTAATGTTTACATGGTATGGTCGACACGCGTGTATTAGAATTCGAGGTGAAACGCCTCGAAATTTGTTCAGTTACTTTGTGTAGAAGAATTCTCTGATCATGGGCTTCAGACAGCTCACTAATGATCCAACGACTGCAGGTTCAGAGACATGATGTTAGTGTGTACAGGTTCAGCCAACACCAACAAAGATGGAATCATCTCAGGAATTGGAAGCTCGTCAAGTTTGTCTGATTTGAAATAGGCTACATATTATGTTCCTTTTTTGTGCCTGACCTGACTTGATATATATCATTCAGGTTTTTCCACGAAATTGAGCTTACGCACATTAGAAAAAGCACATTTCGGTGCATCGATCTCGTGACTTCTTTGGTACTAAACTCGGTGCAAATCGCATCACATTCCGATAAAGAGTTCAGATTCAGTTATCCTGGGAAATCATCCAGCACGTGTTTGCCTAGTTCCAAGTCCCAGTTGTAGCAAATGCACTTCCCAGGACAACAACCATTAACACAAACAATGGGCAAGCAGCAAGGACACGAACATAGTTTTTCTTTCTTTCTTTCTTTTCTGGGGGCTAGAACAACTAGGAACAAAATAAAACAATGGAACAAAATAAAACAACCGAACAAACACTAGGCACAGTTAACACTAGGACTGAACAAAATAAAACAATGGAACTTTAGTCGATCCTATCCAGTCCATTTCCAGCACATCTTTGTCTAACCCTAACCCTCTGAGGAGAGAGAGGGGGAGAAGGATAGAGGGGAGGGGCAGAGCTCACCTCTGAGATTGCTCGAGAGAGGGAGATGGCAGCGAGGGCTGGCGGATGCGTGGCGTGGCGGCCTCCTCTGGCGTGGCGGCGTCCTCCGCCTGGCGTTGCGTGGCGGCCTCCTCCTCCTGGCGTGGCGTGGTGTGGCGGCCTCCTCCTCCTCTTGGCGTGGCGTGGCGGCCTCCTCCTGGCGTGGCGGCGGCCTCCTCCTGGCGTGGCGGCGGCGGCCTCCTCCTGGCGTGGCGGCGGCGGCCTCCTCCTGGCGTGGCGGCGGCGCGCCGATGCGAGATGGGGATGGGGGATGGACGATGTGTGTCTTGCGGGATGGGGAGGGGGGTGGGGATGCGCAATTGACTAGTCCAACCCACACACGCGTAGCGCACCCTGGCTAAGTGCGCTACGGATAACCGTAGCACACTTAGCCAGGGTGTGCTACGCGTGTGTGGGTTGGACAATCAGATAAGTACTTGGTCGTCCCACTAGTTAACACTAGTACTCACTTACCCTTTGGTTACGCCTTAGCTCTATTCTAAACGATGAGCACCTGGGTTGAATCCTGGTGCTCCACTTTTTATTTTACTTTAAAAATACTTTAAAATGTTCCAAAAATACTTTAAAATGTTCCAAAAGTGGTGATACATGCCATACAAATTTTGTTTTGTTTTAAAATACTTTTAAATATTCCAAAAATGCCCCAAAGTGGTGATATATGCCATAGAAGTTTTATTTTGATTTTAAAATACTTTTAAATATTCCAAAATGCCCAAAAGTAATAATATTCCAAAATGCCCAAAAATATGATTTAAAGTATAACTAAATTTCATAATAATTTGTCCATGAATATTACAATCTTTTTCGACCAGCGTTTACAATATTTTTGAGCTAGCGTTTACAATCTTTTTCCCTTCTTTGTCGCGGTTGAATAATTTAGCCGACACGTTAATGTTTCTTCTTTCGAGCGGGCTACCTTTTTGGGTAGGGTTGTCCTTTTTCTTCTTGTGATGTATGTTCTTTGCATCGTAGTCGTCGTCATCTTCAATCTTTGGATCGCCGTCTTGGTGAAGTCTTGCTCATTGGCGACTCCATCCATTCCGATGATGTTCCTTTTCCTCTCCTCACGACAACACGGCTAGGCTTTGTCGGGTCGGTAATGAAAAACATTGGTCCACTTTGGTAGCCACGGTTCATTTTTCGCGCCACGTTTGCAAGCGGCCTTGGATTTGGCTGCCGGGTATAACCATGGTTGTGAAATACCGGTCTTCTCTTCGGCGTTCTTTGCCCATCGACCGGAACATCGGCACCTTTTCTCCACGATGAGTCGAGCTCCCGGATCTCCTCGATTCTTCCGTAGAATCTTTCCTTCACGTTGTCATCGGTGTAGAATTGACGTTACGCTCGAGTTCGATAATCACACTTGTTGTCCTTTTCCTCCGTGTAGAATGTGTAGCCGTTGATATCATCGCTGATAGGTCACCAGGTTTTGCATCGGTCCCTGCGACAAGGTGAATATGATCTTTTCCGTGTCGGAAGAATGCGGCGGGGATTATCAAGGGCGTCTGCCTAAACCAACGTGTGAAATCTGAGTTGTGCTCTTTGATTATTTCTCCTGCGTCCTCTGTATGCCCGGTCCTTGTACTTCTTCTCGATTAACCTTTTGTGCTTGTACCCAAGGATCGACCAGTTCTAAATCTTTGTGGCGAGGTTTGCTTTCGATCAAAGTCTGCGTCGAAAATCGAAATGCGCATGCGTGTCGGCGACCCTCTCGGTGACCAGATCCGTCGAGCTTGCCAAGGTGTCTGCATTGACGGGAAGACCGGCGAGGTTCTCGATGTCTAGATAATTCGTGCGAAAGAGATGCACTCTTGCCGAGAAAGCCCTTGGCTATGCTTCCATCTGGGCCGGGACACTGCGAACGTATCCTTTGATGTGTCCGTTCATCCTTTCGACGCCATCATGCTGCGGAGAAACATCGGCCCGAGTTGTCGATGTCCTCCACGACATGGACCAGCAGATGCACCATAATGTCGAAGAATGCGGGTGGGAAGTAGACCTCAAGCTCACATAGTATCACCACGATCTCCTCCTGTAGCCTTCCGAGCTGATTCAAGCCAATCGACTTCCTAGAGATGACGTCGAAAAACTTGCATAAGCCAAATAACGTTTCACGGACGTGCTCGTCCATTATCCCTCTTAGTGCGACCGGAAGTACCTGCGTCATTAGCATGGCATCGTGAGACTTCATGCCATCGAACCTCTGCCGCCTCGTCTAGGTATCGCTTATCTTGCCAGCGTGGCCGTAAGGAAATTTGACTCCTAGAAGGCACTTGAAAACTGTTTGATCTCATCACGGCTTAGAGTGAAGCAAGAAGGAGGCGTAATATTCGTTCTTCTTGAACTTTTTACCCTTCCGACGACCTTGTGTCGTCTCCGACTCATGATCATCGTCATCTTCACGATCATCGAGTAGTGCGTCCTCCGTGAAGCTCCTTCCGGATACCCAAGCATATCGGTCGTGCCTTGCTTTGGACCATCTTTCGTCCTATCTGGCATGTTGATTATGGTGGCGACCAGACTCTCGCACACGTTTTTTTCGTGATATGCATGATGTCGAGGCTATGAGGCGTGCGGAGAAACTTCCAGTATGGCAACTCCCAGAAAACAGACCTTGTTTTCCATACCTTCATCGGCTTGTCTTGTTGCTGCCTCTTTCGCTTCTTTCCAGGCTTAGGACAATCTTTCCAGTTTTTCAACTCTTCCACTTCTTCGCTGCTCCTACGCTCTGGGATTCCTCGGGTCTCTGATTTGCCATCGAACAGGTCTCCACGTTTTCTCCATGGATCATTCTTGCCGAGCCACCTCACATGCGCCATGAACACGGTTTCGATGACCTGGATCTTTCTCTAGTTGGAGATAGCTTGTGTTATCCATGCACCTAACGCATCGTGGAATCCTTGGATAACCTGCCCGAGATATACCCGCAACTGGATAGTCTTGCACCGTAGTGACCAACGCGGCTCTCATAGTGAAATAATCTTGTGCGTGGCGTCGTAAGTATTGGCTCGATTCCCATAACGTGGCTAGCTCCTCTTTCAACAGCCGAGATACAGATTGATGTCGGTACCAGGTTGTTTCGCCCTTGAATTAGCATACTCATTTGTATGTACTTCTTCTTCATGCACAACCATGGAGGGAGGTTGTACATCCATACAAACACGCCAAGTCTTGTGCGTCTTTGCTCGCTACCGAGCGGATTGAGTCCATCGGTGCTCGCACCAAGCCCGATGTTCCTCGAATCTCCACGAATGCAGGAATTCGAGGTCCAATGCTTTCAGCGGCTAGCATCGAAGGGTGCGTCGGCCAGCTCATCCTTTTCGGGTCATCATCATCTCTGGCTTCTTCCTTTCCGCATGCCATCGCATGAGCTTCGCTTCCTTAGGGTCCGCGAAATAGCGCTGCAGACGAGGAGTGATAGGAAAGTACCATACCACTTTTCGAGGTGCTTTCTTCCCTTTCTTGTATCGACTCACGCCGCACATCGGACATGTGGTTTTCTCCGCGTCCTCGCCCCGATAAATGATGCAATCGTTGATGCATACGTGATATCTAACGTGCGGTAGATCGAGAGGACAGACGATTTTCTTGGCATCCTCGATACTAGTTGGACATGTGTTCCCCTCCGGGAGACGATCGTGCTAGAATGCCATCATATCGTCGAAGCTTGCGTCGCTCAATTTGTGCTTTGCCTTCATCTCCATAGCCTTGAGCGTTACATTCAACCGGGTATCATCGGGCCTGCATCCTTCATACAATGGAGTAACCGCGTCTTTCTCAAGTTGCACAAGCTTGGCTTTCTCTCTAGCGGCAGCCCTGGCGTTACTAAATGCGCTTGAGAAGCAGCTCTTGCACATAAGGGTCCGCACCCACTGACGTTGTTCCATCGCGTAAATACGCTCCTCCGCATCTAGATCATCATCATCCCGATGCCTTCCGTACCTTCACCATCTCCGAGGCCTCTTCATCATCTCGCCGTTCTCGTGATGATGATCACCGTCTCCATCATCTACGCCATCGCTTATCCAACGAGTGTATCCATCCATGAAACCATGGCGGGCGAGTGCGCAGATTCCCGGAATCTGGATCGATCACCAGTTGAGTTTGCATCTTCGCACGGACATCTTATATCATCTTGTTATTTACGTATCATGTCGGCCGTCGCACATTTCAAAAATCTAGCCACAATGCCTTCGCTCATTATGCGGACCATTTTGCTGCCACGATGTACACGGTACAATTTTGAAGTCTATTAGAACCACATAATGAATGCATGCATGCAATGGTCGATAGAAAATTTCGGCATGACCTATCCTAAAATTAGGACCTTTGAAATGCCAAAGTCTTGCCAAAATGGAAATGAATCAACATTTTGGCAAAACAAATGGCAACTTGTTCACATACAAACACAAGAGAGAGAGACCGATCCATACACACATGAACATATCATTATCCTCTCCATACACACATGCATGAGCATCATCGATACTCTCCATATACACACACATATGACCATCGATCCTAGCTCTCCACACATACACACATCATGAATGAGCATCGATCATCTACATACATATGAGCACATGCATCTTCCATATACACATGAACACATCCTTACATGGACAACTTACGAGATGAGAGACCGATCGCGAGAAAGATGGAAAGGAGAGGTCTGCGTCGACCAGGAGACGGATAGATGAGAGACAGGAGACCTCCTCTATTACTTAAGTAAAATCCAAAGCAAGTTGTAAATGCTAAAAATGGTGAATGGGTGGAGAAATTGAGGTGGGAAGGAGAAGATCCCGACTAGATCTAAGGAGGAAGAAGAAGGGCAAAGTGAAGTGTGGGGTGGTGGATGTGGTCACACATGTGCACATAAAGTGCTGTCCTAAAAATCGACACATCCGTGGCGCACGGCAACAAGGCGCCACGGGGAGTACAAACCACGTGGCGCACTAGGCGAGTGCGCCAGATGCTAGTCCCTGTGGCGCACTAGGAGGAGTGCGCCACAGAAGTTTGTGGCCGTCTCAGAGCAGAGGTGGGCATGAGTCGTAGCGCACCATGCACACGTGCGCCACAGATGACCCTAACAACCGTGGCGCACGTGTGCATGGTGCGCTACAGAAGTTTGGCGATGTGCCAGGCCTGGCCACATATACGTGGCGCACTAGGGTCATGTGCGCCACGGATGTTCTAGTTATTAGTAGGGCACTGCCCACAGGTGAGCCACGCCTGTTTTAGCCGTGGGGCACTTCAACCATGTGAGCCACGGATGTGCTGATTACCTATAGTCGTTTTCCTAGTAGTGTTGTAGGCAAGAACAGAAAGTCAACATCGAGCACAAAGCTACTCCTACCATTTCAAAGAAGCACAATATGTTCTCGACACACAAAGTAAGTTCTTGACACAACGGGGACAGCGGGTTAGATGATGATGATCAGCCAAGAAAATATCATTTCTCGCCAAAAAGAGATCGGGCAATGATACAAGAACCAAACACTAAAAAATTAAGCAACACATGGAAGTAGATCTGATAAGGGCATTAAGCAACCTAAAAGGCCCAAAAAATTCCTACGCTACTACAAGAAAGCAGTACCAAAGGAGCACAAGCCCTCACCCCGCATTGTATGGCTATGTTTTCTCCTGCAAACCAAACAACCACACTCACGACACTGCTATTTCAATCGCGTTTTTGCATGTTCCCTGGTTAGTAAGAAGTGTAAAGGTAGTGAGAGAAATATCCAACACATGTATGAAAACCTGATCAACTTGGTTATTCTAGTGCATATCTAAGCAAAGCATAGGAACAATAGTCCAATGACCTGACTCGAGGATTTGAGGAATTATACACATACCCATAGTCAGTAGTTCTTAATGGTTTCAGTGCTAACAAAAAATACATCAGCAAAAAAGTACATATAGGTGCACAGTCTGAAAAATCCGGTTAGACTGCTATAACTATACCTTCTGGTGCAATAAATATACCTCCTGGAGAACAATCTTGCATGTAATTGGAACATGAGCAGCCTCACATAGTAACCACCATCACAAGCACTGTTCTAGTTAACTAATTCCTCCAACACATATCAAGGGTGGTGGTTACGCAACCATAAAATTCAGGATCAAATATGATAAATGAAAAAGCTCACAAAGTCTCCATGATCTAAAATAGAATGACCATATTAAAGGATAATATTTAATTGTTAATCATGTGATGAAATGAAAGAAACTATTTAGTAAAGAACACGTTACTAACTATTAAATATAAATGTCGCCAACTCTTAGCAATCGACATAAAAGTACTTCCAGCTTATACCTTAACAATGATTTACAATGCAATAATGACAAATTGAGAGACATAAAAGAAGTATATAGAAATACAAAGTGGAGGCGATATCCTGGCGATATTAGAAATCCAAGGGTACTCTCTTTCCTCCTAATTTAATCTTTTCATAGCCATGCATTCGTTCACTCTGAAGGAGAGAAGGAACCGATTATTCGGACAAATGAAGCAATATCTAGAATAAAGATAGATTACCACTTGACATTTGGATGGTTGTGTAGTCTTCATCGATTCATCTTGACTATGTTCAAAACCATCTCCCTTGATCCGAGTGCAAAATGATATAATATGTTAAGATGCATAACAAAGTTTTACAAAGAGCATGAACAACATTAACAACATATCAAACTATACTGTGGTTGGTGCATGCCCTATGATTGACTAGCTACGGTTGGTCTTAATCCTAGTACCTTCACGCATCCAAGCTGGATCACGTCCAAACACATGACCATTGCTAAGAGTTGGCAAATATAGTATCCGATATAGCATGGATACGTGGCGGAAAGGCGTGTCCGGTCCGAATTCTAAGTCCAATACGGATACATCTACGTCACGTATCCCTACGGTTTTACATATCGATAAATTAATGAATTAGAATAATTTGGTGATAATTCGGTTGGACAGATGCAATCTGACTCATCCCATACTAAAACCCTACCTCCTCTCGTAACCCTCCCTTGTCATTCCCACCTTCCCCGACCACACGCCTCTTCCCTCTTGGATCAGAGGGAGTACTGCATTTCATGCAAGGGCACAATATATTATCTTGTATTACTGAATTGAAAACACAAAGTGAGAAAATCCTGTAAATCTTTGTATATATATTAAAGTGAGTCTTTTCTGGCATGATATTATCTTAATGGACTTCGAATTAAAAAAACATTACACTAGTTGTAACAGGGTATATGTTGTAGATAGCTAGGTGTGTTCATCCATCTCTTGTCCATGTTTAACTTCTACTATGGAGTTTAACAAGCTTGGATTGTTGGCATGTTGTTCACTGAACTCAATAGGTTGAATCTTACAAGCAGAATATTCATGAATAAAATAACAAAGTAGTGTAGAAAATACATAGGCTTGAAAGGACGAAGGGAATACAAACCTGTAGGATTGGATGCTAGTTCTTGGTCTTCAAATGATAATGACAAATATGCAATTTTCCCTCTCTGGAAATTAACGAAAACAAATTGTAAATGAAGATACCCGCTTGTGCGTAATTAAAATGAAAGAGATGAAATCATTAACCCTAAACTGAAAAGAATGAAATGGGCGCAATTTAATCACCAAATCTAACAAATAAAATAATACACGGAATGCATTCCATGGTGAAATATGATCTATGTACAGACTACCTCAAAAAGAGTTAATTAAACTGATTTAAGGCAGGCGAGATAAAGTCTAGACTCCTCTATTCCCAAACAGAAAACTAATCCCATTTTCTACACTACTAGCACAAGGAACAACAAACAGCTAGAATACACATGGACGGGGCATATGGCATAGCCAAAGCACATCGATATATTCAGCACCACCATCACAAAGTAGCGCAATAGCATGCAACAGAAGAAAGCAACAAAGAGCAGCTAGCGATACCAGATCTGGCGAGGCGTTGGAGGAGAAAGATCGTAGTCGGCGTTCGAGTGTGTGAGGGGAGACGCTCCAGATCGGCAAGCAAAGGCGTATCCGTGTTGGCGGCGTTCCCGGCCGATGGCCATGAGTGAGCGATCTATCGTTCTGACCAAGTTGCGATGGCGGTGGCGATTCCCGGACCATAGGGAACCAAATTTCGTGGTTATCATACAAGGTGGAAGGAAATATGGGCCGAGGCTACTGCAGCTTGCCTTGAAGAAGGTTCGTGCGAATTACTGTAGAGAAGGCGTACTCGCGCTACACACCACACTAACGGGCCAAGGAGAGACGAGGTAGGAGCTGGGCGAGATATTCAGGAGGCGGATTTGAGCTACGGGAGCGAGGTTGAGGTGGCGACGGTGGCATCGTCGAGCTGACGGGCAACCGCCATGGATGGGAGGAGGCGAGCTGGGAAAATTTTGGCATAGTCTTAGGGTTGGGGTGCGAGCAGATATACTATTTGGCAGTTTTAGTCTAAATCGTGGCGGGCCCTTTTTCATCTCTGGCGCGCATGAGATTTGGACAAACTCCTCGAATATGTGACGGCGTTCTTTTCGCTCGGTTAGCGCCCCGAAAATTCTAGGCCCCGTCGGGTATAAAGTAATTTTAAATTATTGGCGGAATACTTGTTTTCTGAAAAAGCTGGAGTATTAAATACTTTGAGGTGTTTGGATCCAACAAATAATATGATTTTAAAATTGAAGTATTCTTTAAAACAATATTTTTTTAAGTATTTGAAAAAGAGGTCACACTCTTTTTTATAAAACCGAGAAAAGAAAAAAACTGAAGTATTGTTTTGCTAGGAACCAAATTTTTGAGAGAAAATACTATGGTATTGATATACTTTAGTTTTAGAAAAACTTTGTTACCAAACTCGGCCTAAATGTTGACACACATCTGAAGAACGTCTCTATCTTGGCCTATGCGGAACAATGATATACAGAGGTTATGAGTTTCTTGTCTCTTCCGGATTTACGTGTTAGAGTTAATCACGAACTCACGATTTTTTATGCCGTTTAGACTAAAAGGAAATAATCATCACACTGATTCTGTAAAAAGCTAACCTCGTGTCTATGTAAATTAGTACACCCCTTTAGTTAGATCGTGAGAAAATTATAATAGACAAAGAAAAAATCAGGAGTAATAGGCCACTTGAGAGAATACCATTGCAATATCTTGTTCCCTTTTGCAACAATAGGGAATTATTGTACTCCTCAGCTTCAAAATAACATCGCAAATTTGTTTATATTTAGACACTATTAAGTATTAGATACATCCAAATTTAGAAAAATTTACATCTATTTGAGAAAGAGGGAGTAATATGTTCTACATATTGCCATAGATACATAATTTGTCACAATATGCAATAGTTATTGCAACACAATGTAATTGAGGTAAAAATGCGCTATTACAAAAAATATGCATTTTTTGAAATATAAAGCTATTTTTTGCAACAAAATTGTTAACTAACATGACATGACAAAAAATGTTGCAATACCTTTTTGAATATTACCACAAAAAATATTTTGTTGCAATACCTAGTCTCTATTGCAACAAAAGGACTTATTCACGCAACAAAACATAATTGTTGTAATATAACTACCATACTACAACGCCAACGCATTTTGTTGCAACATGTGGCCTTTATTGCAACAAAGAGGATATTTAACGCAACAAAACAAGACTGTAGCAATATGTGGATCATATTACCATGAATGAAAATTTTGTGGTAATATTGCATTTTATTGCAACAAAAAATAGGTGTAGCAATAATTTTTGTTGCAACATACCAGAATCCTTGTAGTGAGTTTTTGTTTGTCAAAAACACCCAAGGCATTTACCAATAGATATTGGTGATCCTTTAACCCTTGTCCAGCCACAAGTTTTTAACTTAGAAATTGGGATGAGGAGATACTTGATAGCTTCCATGTCTTGATGCTCAAATTGTCCATTGCCGCGGACACGACTAAGTACGTAGATTTTACTCTCGAGAGAGGTGGTGCACTTTCCCCACAAGACTCGACATGCATCGAGACAAGATATTTCAGAAGCCTTCCCTTAGACCAAATGGATGCGTTCCAAACCTATTACCCCATAAAATAAAGTTCACTACAATTCAAAGTTCACACTCTTCAAAGTTCACTACAATTCAATCAAGGCACAAATTCAAACTAACATTCAAACAATTCACCACATAAAATAAAGAAAACAAAACAATGCATGCAAGCATGAAAAAGATTGTTTTATTGAAAAAGTGGTTTCTAATAGGCTATAAACATTTTTAAAATACCTATTGGTCATTTATAAAAGTGGCAAAACCATTTAAAAAACAAGTTAGTGAAAATGTGCCATTTAAATCATTTTTGTTTTGCCAGAAATGATTTTATTCAAAGTAATAATTTCCATTGTTAGCCAAATATGTTTTTTAAACACAATTTTAGTGTTTAGGATCAAAGTGTTTAAATCAAATCCATTTACAAGAGATTTAACCCAAAAATCATTTTTAAATCAAAGCAACATTTTATTTTACTAGAAATGCCTTTAATCAAAGTAATAATTTTCTAGGGTTAATCAAATGCATTTTTAAATCCAAAACTTAGTGTTTAGGGTCAGAGAGTTTAAATCAAACCATTTGCAAAACGTTTTATTGAAAAATTATTTTTAAAACATAATCAACAATTTTTGTTTTACTAGAAATGCTTTTATTCAAGGAATAATTCCTTAGTGTCACATCATATACTTTTAAATCCAAAAGTTGGTTTTTATGGTCAATAGGTTCAAAACAAACCATTTGCAAAAGATTTTACCCTAAAATCATATTTAGAATAATTTTTATACTCAAAATAAGACTAGAAATGTTTCTGCAACAACAACCCATTATCTAGAAGAAAAACACTAAACTAAGGGAATGGTTGCAAAGTTCACATTTTTCTGAATCCAGTGATATAAAATTTGAAATTTTTGGACGTGTAGATCAAAAGTTATGAATTTTTAAAATTCAATCATCTAATAGATCTATTTTCTGTTTTTAAAACACACACAAGGCTACGTGTCATGTTTTCATTGGCCGATATCGATTCGCACGGATCGCGCAGTGTGGTGCGTTGGATCTAAGTTTAGCGTACGGTGCAGATCTAACGTACTGCTTCGTTTAAGTGAATCTAACGGCTCACAGCGGCTCGACCAGAGATGGGCGATGCTGGGCAATGGCGAGCGGCGGCGCGCTCGGGCTGCGGTTGTCTGGCTACTCCAGGAAGCGATGGAGAGGAAGGAGATCATTACCAGATTCGCCGTGATGTGATGAAGCTCAACGTACTCGTCATAGACAAAGGGGCGTACAGAGCTACTGGCGATTCCTCGCCGGAGTTCACGACGGCGTCAGGCACACACGGTTCTTGTCGGAGTCGAAGCTACAAGACACGGGATGTAACATCCCAAAAATACTAAACTTGGATCATCAATTTCTAATCATCAAAATTAAGGTTAACAAAAACTTTGTTAAATAAAATTATGAATGCATGCATATGAGTATGCATTAAATTTGAAATTCTTTTGAACCACCTTGTTTGTGTGTTTCCTTGCTTGTAAAATGTTTCTTAGGTGAAATAAACATCATCTAAAACATTTACCAAACTTTTCCTAAGGACAAATAAATCAAAACCAATAAAATAAAGGAATGATCATTTTGACCAATTTAACTCCCATGCCTACTTTGGCTGTCTCAAACTTTCAGAACCTAACAGAAACTTTTCTGGATCTTTGCACCCCTTGATTATACTCATAACAAGGTATCAAGAACCACTTTGTGATCATCCAGAAACTTTCAAATGCATAGTTTAAATGACAATTCAAAATTGAATCTTTATCATATGGGAAGATCCCACTTTTTCAAAAACCACTCAAACAAGCTCAACTTTCAAAACCCAAGCATCTGCAGACTCACCAGCACCAATCTAGCAAACCCACCAAAAATCTTTTCAAAATTCAAAACTTGATTTCATGCGGCCATTTCATCAAACAAGTTGCAGACACAAATCATCAAAATCCTAAACACTATTGTGAGCAGTGATTCTTGCCTAAATTGTTCCCTCTCTAGCTCACAACTAGCTCAGTAGATCATCTAGCAAGATTAACTAAACACTAGCACCACTTTGAGCTTGGCATTACCATCAATGGTGAACAGCCGAAGCCAACCTTGTCACCCCCATGTCGACAAAAAGCTAGGAAGAGAAGCAAGACTAGCCAGCATGTCTGGGAGGCAGCCCACCGTCCACCTCCACTCCCTGTCCCAGCCGCGAGCGTTGCCAAGCCCTGGACCACACGCACGAACCATGCCAACCTCGCCAGCAACCGTGCAGAGCGTGCGCCAGAGCGCCAACCTCGACCAGCACCCACAGACCGCGCGCCGTCCTCGCCGCGTGCATACACAATCCCTACCGACCCAGGAGACCGCCAAACATCCTCGTTCGCCACCCCGTGACGCACAGCCACCGCTCGCTGTTGAAGACGCCGCCTCTTCCGCGCAGAGCGTCGCATGTTCCAAACCAAGCCACACCACCCCATGCCTCAAAACCATATCGTCGAGCATCGCCAGGGAGCACCGCACCGTCCCCTACCGTCTCCCATGCCAGTATCCGCCTGTAACATCGCCCCCGACGAGCTCACCTTGCGCCCCGTCGGTCCCCTCGCTCGACTATAAATAGAGGTCACCCCCAGTCGATTTCTTCACACCACCTAACTCCCCTCTTCTCACTGATCGTGCCACACCGTCCTCGGAGCAAGGCGAGCACCACCTCACCAGAATTTCACCGGAGCCCGCCGCCTCTGGAGAAGAAGGGCGCCATCGATTTCGTCCACCCCAGGAGCTGCCGCGACCACCCCTGAGTTCGCTGTCGTCGACCGTCGTTGCTCGCCCTCGACCCTACTTTGCACCCCGGTGAGCCCCCAGCACCCCTCACTGGCCGTGCTAGGTTTCTTTCTCGCCGGCGTTGTCTCGCGTCAACGATGACTCCCAGCCGTTGGATTAGAATCAGATCAAACGACCCACGTTGCCCCGTATCGCTTTGCCCCTCCCTGTCTCACTGACGAGTGGGGACACCCACTTAAGCAGCCCGCGGGAGCAATGCGCTTAGCAGGCCGGCCCGTTAACTTTTCCCGCGCAGCCCAGTTATTCAAATTAAACCTTTTCTATTTTATTTCAAACTCACTTCTGTAGCCAACTTCAAAATTCAACCCAGATCGATTCAGTGCACCAAATTGAATGAAACCAATTTTGTTAGAAAGGTCTAGGAATGCTGAATCCAAGACCGTTGGATTCAAGTCATTTGGATCTATAGATTAGCCATGGTAAAAATAACAAGGCATAAGCTTTTCTGCATTCAAACATTTTTCAAATTTAAACCATAATAGCTTTTGAGTTGATTCCAACTCTCAAAAATCACATTTAATCATACCTTTCAGAATATATAAAAATATATAGGTTTACTTGCAGAAATAGTGTTCAAGTAATAAAAGAATGCTACATAAGCATTTCTAGCCACTTTAATTAATTAAAATAAGAGGGTAAAACCTTATTAAATTGTGACACCACTTTAAATCACATTCCCTTGGACTACAATATGTGGTGATGACATGTGTCAACATGATCCCATGTTTGGTTTGGAGAATATTAAATCTTAAATAGTTTTTCAATGAGTAGAAATTACTTTTCTAAAAATAAAAGGAATTAAAACAAGCCTTAACCTTGTAATGTTAGAGATGATGTTAGATCATCTATAGGACCCTTGTGTGTGATGATTTCAAGTAGTTAAGTATTGTTTGGTGATTGTGTACCTCGTATTTATTCATAGACGATAGTACCGACCAAGGATATGAGGAGGAAGGAGGATTCTACGAAGAAGAAGCCGAGGAGAACTTCAACCACTGCTCTGCACAAGGCAAGCTGATGCTATACCTATGCAAGCTTATACTGATATTGATGCAAGTTAGCTCTTGCAGAATACCCAACTGATGCAACAAACCCCTACTTGTTACTATGCCCACTATATGCCTTAAGCATATGTGATCATATCCACTTGATAAACCAATCCTAGTTTTACTTGCAAGCTTCTTACTTTATTTCTTTATCAAAGCTAGTACTTAGAGTTTACTTAAGAGATTGGTAGATACTAGAAGGATATGTGAAGGTTGCATAAAGAGCATAAAATTTGGCCTAAGCTAGATAATCTTGATGTCATCTCAAGGCATGAGATTGAACTTAGTTAGAACTCCCTTAGTTTACCAACCCTCATTATTGCTTACACCCACCTGTAGATGCTAGTGCTAAGCATAAAACTTGATCAACTTTAGATGGGAGTACTTGGTGGAAAAATGGTTATGAAAACCTTGGAATGATGGATCATTCTATTGAAATGTTTTGGGCATGTGTTTCCAAACACCTGATGATTTAGGTGATGAAAATGTTGAGGCATGAGCCTTAGCCCTTTATAAAACTGATGGTTGTCTGGATGCGATACCATTCTAATTTTATCGTATAACCACAATACCCGAATATTGGGTAGGGCTTGACTGGAAACTTATATACGTTAGTATTAGCTCCCTCATGGCCAAGGTCTGAGCCGAGGCTACCTTGTGAAGATTGTCCACCTGTGCAGTACCCAAGATGACAGTTGGTCATGGTTGGGAGGCCAGACTCACGGGAGAGGTGCTTATACTAGGGCGTGTAATTGAAAGGTTAGGATTGATTATCCGCACACTGAGTATGGTGAATTCAGGATTTGTTCCTGACGGATGTATCGAATGTTGTGGTGAAAGTGTACAATATCTTCAAAGTGTCAAACTATTCGAATAGCCACGTCCGCGGTTATGGACAGTTGGAGTGGCCATACTGTTCCCCCGTCAGACTTTTCAAAATGACTTGTGAAATGAATTGAGACTTTGACTTGACCACAACAGGGTTGTGATCTGAAATACAAGATCCCACTTAGGAGTTATAAAATTGTGATTAGCTGTGGAACTTCGTAGAGATAAATCTGGCTTTTGCAAAATAATCCTAGAGCCTAGTGTCCTATTATCCAAAAACCCCTTTACCTGTTAGTATTAGTTTGCGAGTACTTAAAGAGTACTCATGGCTTTGTTCTTGGCTATTCCCATGGCCAGACTATGAAGAGGAGTACCTGGAGGATGGACCCCAGGAAGGTTATGACAACTAGGATCATCTCCCATCGTCAGCATTGCCTGTGACCCCGAAGATGGAGCTTCGCCTACGCTACCGTTATTATTACGTATTCCGCTGCTTGATGTTGTATTAAGAACTGAATCATGAGATCCCTATTTGTGTAAGATCTTATGTATCGTTTGTAATGGATGATGTACTATGGTATCCAATTTTGTTATGTCTCGCAAAAATGGTAATCCTGGGATTGCGATGTATGGCATAACAGGCATCTAGGATTGAAAAATCCGGGTGTTGACACGGGAAGACCAAATAAAGGCGGTGTTAGACGTGCAAGGGAGAGGAGAGTATGTGTGCGCCAAAGAGAGGTGGAGGCATGGTCAGGAATTACCGAGGGAGGTTGCCGGAGTTGCTGCAGACCGCGATAGCGCTTGAGCGTTGTCGTTGCCGAGGCCGTGGGGCACGCACGGGCGAGCTGTGGGTGCTAGTAGATGCGCAAGGAGCTGGGGATCAGACGCGTGTGAGCCAGGGGCATTGGGAGGTCGGGTGTCACCGGAATCGGCCGGGAATGGTCGTTGGAGCAGTGGTGTGTTGGTGAGAAATTGAGGCATCCCTGGGGCGGAGAGGAGATGGCATCTAAGGGGAATGGAAGAGGGGAGAGGGGCGATTTAACGGGCATAGTTGCAGCGAGAAATTAGCGTGACATTTAGGCGAATTGAACGCGAGTAATTAACGCAGAACCGGCCGGGGGAAGAACATGTCGTGAGGACGACGATGATGTGTCAGTGGGGCCGGTTAGTCAGCGAAGGAGAAGGGAGTAAGGTGGGGTCTTGTGGTCAGTGGTTGAGAGGGTTAGAACGCGGGTGAGAAAAATGGTTCACGGGGGAGAGAGGTGGGCAGCGAGTTGGGCTAGCTGGGCTGGACTAGGCCTGGTTTGCTGGGCTAGTCTGTTTTCTATTTTTTTCCTTCTAGTTTATTTTTCCTTTTCCTTTTCTATTTTCTGTTTTTCAATTCAAGCATTCATTTGAATTCATATTTCTTTTTTCAAATCTTTTCCAAATTTTTAGTAGGTTTTTAATCTGTTTATTTATGTATTTTAAAGTCCATTTTAGAACAATTTCTTTTATTCTTTATATTTTATTATTTATTTAAAATAGACATTTTGTCTTTATTTAAATAAGTTTTAAATATGTTTTCAAACTTATTTTGAATTCCAATTTTTGCCAAACCTTTTTTAGTAGTTTTTATTTATTCATTAGTGTGTTAAATAATTCATTTTGAATTATTTAAAATATTTTAATATGATTTAATATTCATTTAAATTGGGCCTTTGACTTTATTTAAATAAAATCAAATATGGTTTTAAACCCATATAAATTTTATTCAAATAATTCTTTTATTCTTTTCAAGTTAATTAGATAACTTTTAATCCACTTTGGCAAATTCCAATTTATTATTTTCTCATGATTTAATTAATCATTTACATTAGGGATTTGTCTCCATCTAAATATAAATAGAATATGGTTTAATCCCATATGTTTTATTTTAATATTGTTTATCCCTTTATTTTATTTGGATTATCTTTCTTCCATTTGCTTATGGATTTAACTTAAGGTTTAAATTGTCTTCTGAATAATTTACTTGAAATTTATTATTTAGTTTAGGCAATTTGTCTTTATTTAAATAAAATTGAATTTGGTTCAATTCATATAATTTTATTTAAATAACCTTTTATTCCTTTTTATTATTCAATAAATTTCCATTCCATTTGTTTATGGATTTGGCCAAGATTTAATTTGGATTTTTATATTCTTTATTTATTTACTTCTTTCTTTGCCTTATAAAATTCATATCTTTTATTTATAGATCCAAAATTGGTGATTCCAATTTTTATATTTTTATTTGATATTTTTTTATCTTTCTAAATCCTTTTGGGATTACTTTTCTCTAGATTTGGTATGGATTTTAGATAGGAGCTTTATTATCCTTGGAAATTAATTCCTTTTATCTTATTAAAGTCATAAGTTTTTATCTATGGCTTCAAATTAAATGAAACCAATTTATATGGTTTTAAGATATTATTTTATCAATTTTTATCATTTAAAATTGTTTGTTGCTGAACTTTTATATGGATCAAATCCATAGTCTTATAGAGAGATCTTGGAAATGATTTTCTTCCATTTGGGTTTTAGGGTTTTGGTTTATTTTTCCAAGTGTTTATATTCAACATTCTTTCCATGCATAAAATGCATTTGATCTTTGGAAGTTATTTCTTTCATTAATATTTGGGGATTTGGTCTAAATTTTCTATGTGTTTAAATTTCAAGATACATTCATTGATGAATGCATTTCACTTGATTGAAATTTTGTTGGATTCCCTTTTCATTCAGATTTTGTTCAAGAAGGGTTTTGATGTTTCCATTTAGAAACAAAAAGTTTATTTTCACCCTAAATTTCAACAATGGTTTCTTTTGTTTATTTATTTTTCACATTTCAAAATTTGGAAGGAGCTACGAACGCGGCGGCAAAGGAACTCCATGAAAGTTCTGGTAAACACATGAAGGATGACAGACATAGCTTTTCAGAATAAAAGCAACCTTTGAAGAAATGTTTACGAAAACTTGCATTGCCTACGACCTATGGTCTGTGGCTGTAGATATAGTGCATCAAACACTTCTTTCTAGTGAACTTGCTGAGTACGCTCTTACTCAACGTATCTTCTTAACCCTTGCAAGATTCTGAAGCCAATACAGATGACGTCTACATCAAGTTAGACTCTAGGAATCATCATCAAAAGCTCAAGATCTTCAATGAAGTCAAGCAAATAAACATATACATCTACTCAAGTGAAGACGAAGTTGCTGATTAGATAGGAATATAATATCTAGCCATAAAACCTACTTCTGTAGAGTATTACAGCAGCAATGCAAGCCCTAACAGTTCAGATGCTAGTCTATTAGTATGTTGGTTATGTGATTATTTCTGATTCTTCTTTGTAAGAGGTTTCTTTCTCTCATCTTTAACCTAGAGTGTTCTCTAGATCTTTTGAAAAGAGTCGAGTTGTAACCTATAGTCATGTCTTGGACCTGCTGTGTTTCTGTTGTACCACTCTAAGTGATGTAATACTAGTGAACGGTGTTTCATTGGTGTTATGTCAACGACTATAGTGTACTAAATCATGCAGTGGTATGCTGGGTCACCACAGGCTTTAACCAAACACATTACAGATGCTCTTATTAAAATTAAGGAAGAGAAGTTGAAACACAAAGCCTCTATTCCTAGGAAAGTAGAAGATAGTTGGGAACCCATTATTAATATGCAAGTGAATGACTTTGATCTCAAAGCTTCATGTGACCTTGGTTCTAGTGTCTCTATTATGCCTAGAAAGATTTATGAAATGCTTGATTTGCCACCTTTGGAAGATTGTTATTTGGATGTACCACTAAATGATAATGCTAAAAATAAACTCATGGGGAGTGTTAATGATGTTCTTATTATGGTTAATAATGCTTATGTCCCTATTGATTTCTATGTTTCGGATGTTGAATACAATGCTTCTTGTCCTATTACTTTGGGAAGACCTTTTCTTAGAACTATTGGTACCATCATTGATATGAAAGAAGGTACCATTAAATATCAATTTCCATTAAAGAAAGGTATTGAACACTTCCCTATGAGGAGAGATAAGTTTCTTTTTGCTCCTCCTTTGAAAGCAAGGTTTGATGTTAATGCTTCTTCATTTGAAAATACTTGATTCTTGCTTCTTGTGCCTAACTTAAAGGCGTTAAAAAAGTACTTATTGGGAGATAACCCAAAAGTTTTCTTGAGTCTTGGAAGTTATTACTTCAGTAATGACCTCTCGTTATCCTTTTTATTTGCTTTTTGTGCCAAGAATGACCTCTAATGAGTGGGAAGTAAGATTTGGGGAGTTGTTGTCCCGAAACAGATTTTTGTGCCCCACCCGTAAAAATTCGTGTAAAATATATGTAAGAAGGATTGAGCTGATATTTTCTGAATAAATCCCCTAGTATGTTAGCTAACTTTTGTTAGTTCAACACTTTTTGATTTGAGCAACAGAGGTCTTCAAAAAATCAGTTTCTACCCGCTGGTCTGTTTTGACAGATTTCTGCCACTATTTGCATTTGCTTCTTATTGATTCCTTTTTGGGTTCTTTTTGGCAAATTGAGCTTTTTGAGGGAATTGATATAGTAGATTGTGTTTTTAGTGAAAGTTTTGATGTTCTAAAGCTAAACCCAAAGGTCTATTATCTTTTGAATACACTAATGTTGCTAATGAAGATTGTGTGAAGTTTTGTATGAAGGAAAATTTTCAGGTGTAGAGAGAATGATGTAATAAGATGAAGAATGGACAAAAGATAAATCTTGGGGATGCCACCCCGTGTCACCCCAATAAATATTCATGAGGTACAAGCGTCAAAGCTTGGGGATGCCCAAGGCATACCCTTCTTCATCAATAAAAATCTCAGGTCTTTCTAGACATTTCGTTTTTATTGTTTCATGCACAAGTTGGGTTGTTCTTGGAGCGTCTTAGTTTTCGTTTAGTTTGCTTAGTTTTCTTGAATAAAGTAGTTTGAACCCCCGTTCTCACTGTGTTGTTTCAAATAAGTTGATTGGTGTTGGAGAGGAGTAGAAAGTTCTTGCTTAAGTAGTACAAGAGGAGCTTTCTTTGACTGTGACTTAGACTTTATCATGTCATAATAGGTGTTGTTTTGACCTTATGCTTAGTGATTATTTCTGTAGAATGACTTGTTCCAAACAATTGGGATTGCTTAATGTTCCTTGAAGGAATCATGCGTTGTTTTAGCATACAAAAGCATACTATTGTGGTATTCTCCTTTGATGCTTTGTTTAGGTTGACTTGGCACATGCTCACACCATGTTATGACTATGAACAAGTCACCATAGCCTCTATGATCATTTAGTCCTTGACTTTTAGTACCACTTTATGCTTTGATTAGTAATGTTTTGTCGCTCTGCATGATTATGGCCATTATTGCTCTCTTAGTTGGTCGCTCCCAGTCTTTTGCTAGCCTCCACTTGTATGAGTAAGCTCTAATCATGCATCCAACTTCCAAGAAACCAAGTTATTCCAAAGTGTCCACTATCAATTCCTATGCATGGTGTGTTACACCATTCCAAGTATATTCTTGTTTTCATCTATCTTCCAATTAAAAAGTATTTTGTTATGTGAAAACTTAGTGATTAAAGCTCTCACAAACTTGATGGCACACTTTATTTTCTTGGCCCTAATAAACTTGAACCATTATGTTATCTATGTTGTATATGCTTGCACTTATACATTGGAATTAGCAGAACCGTGCTGTTGATACGTCCAAAACGTATCTACTTTCCTGAACACTTTTGCTATTGTTTCTCCTCTAAACTTGTGTGATTTGGATACAACTAACACAGACTGACCCTGTTTTCAACAGAATTACCTTGGTGTCTAGTTTTTGTGCAGAAAATCAACTATCAGGAAAAATCCCGGAAATTATGCCAAAAATCCTATTTCACCAGAAGATCCACGGGCAGTGCGAGGCGGAGTGGATGCACAGGGCCCACACCCTGCCGGGCCGGGCCAGCCGCGCCTAGGGGTGCGGCCACCTGTGCACCCTCGACCTCCCTCTTCGCCTATAAGTTGCCTCTTGACCTAAAAACCAAGGGGGTTCGATGTTTTTCCAGAAAGAGTTCTGTTGCGCCGCCACCACTAGAAGCCGCAATTCGGAACCAGAAACTCCGTTCTGGCACCCTGCCGGGATGGGGAATTTGGGAGGATCATCGCCATCATCACCAATGCCTCTCCATCAACCATCAATGTTTCCCTTATCCATGATTGAGTAATCCCCCGCTGTAGGCTATGGGGATAGTAGGGATTGGATGAGTTTAATCATGTAATCGAATAAGATTGTTTGGGCATAGTGCCTAGTATCACTATTAGTGCTATTTGACTTTGTTGCATTAACTTTGTTGCAACTTGTTGTGATTAATGTTTGTCACTAGGGCCCGAGTGCCATGATCTCAGATCTGAACTTATTATTGAATCATTATGATAGTATTGTTTGTGATCTTATCTGCAAGTTGTGTACACATATCATTTTCTGGATCCAAAGCCCCCGAAGTGACAGAAATTGGGACAACCGGAGGGGATGACTATGGTGTGAGGATCACATGTGTTCATGGAGTGTTAATGCTTTGCTCCGGTGCTCTATTAAAAGGATCACCTTAATTGCCAGTAGTTCCCTAGAGGCCCTACTGCCACGGGCTGGCAGGACAAAAGATGTTATGCAAGTTCTCATTGCGAGCACGCATGACTATATATGGAGCAAATGCCTAGGATTGTTCAGTACTTGGATGCTTAATCTTATTTATCTGCAATGCCATAGATCTTGAAGTTACATGTTTAGACTTGTCCATGCAACGCCCGTCAATCCATCCCTATGCCTACCGCGCTCTTATCCTATTGTTTGCTGTTACTGTTACTATTTCTCCTATTTTTGCTGCCGCCATTGCTTTGCTGTTGCTACTACAAACTATTGCTACTGATAAACTTCTATGAGCAAGAACTATTTACAGGTGCAGCTGAATTGACAACTCAGTTGTTAAGGCTTTCAAGTATTCTTTGGCTCCCCTTGTGTCGAATCAATAAATTGGGTAATACTACCCTCGAAGACTGTTGCGATCCCCTATACTTGTGGGTCATCAAGACTATTTTCTGGCGCCGTTGCCGGGGAGCATAGCTTTATTTGTAAGTTCACTTGGATCTACTATTGTTCACTGCTACTTCTTTCATCATGTGGATGTCTCGTGATGGAAAGTTTCCTATTTTACCATCCACTACAAGAAGAGGTACGGTCCTGAACACCTCTATTTCTCATGATTCACCGTCTATTATAAGTAAGCTTGTTACACCACCACCACATACTCATGCTACACACACTGCTACTACTGCTGAGTCTGAAACTGCTTTTGATACTCATGATGTTACTTCTACTGTGCTTGATGCGAGTGGTTCATTAGGTCCTTTCCTAGATGCTACTATGGCTAGTCTAGGAAATAACAAAACTCGTAGTGAAGACACTGTTACACCCGTTAGCTCACTTGAGTCTAGAGAGAGTTGTGATATTAATGATGGTTACATTGAGTTCACTGATGAATTTGTTGAAGAGTGCCGAAACACACATGGTACTAGTGCTATTAAGAGTCTCCTTGCAAGACGAACTATTATTCCTAAGCTGTCCTCTGATCCTAAGTTTGCTACCTCTCCCATAGATATTAAAGATAAAGATTACGATTTCTCTCTTGATTTATCCTATTTGGACATTGTTGAGAAAGAACCTTTTTGTGGGACTGAAAATGAGAGTGTTATGGCTCATATGAATGAGCTTTCTACTATGAGTGCTTTATTCTCTGATGATTTTAAGATGCATAAGTACTTTGTTACAAAGATCTCCCCTTTTTCACTAAAAGGAGAAGCTAGGGCTTGGTTTAATAGATTACCTCCTGGTTCCATTGATAGACCTGATTGTTTGATTGCTTCCTTCTTCCAAAAATATTTTCCTCCAAGTGCTAGACATGATGCTTTGCAGAGACTTTTTGATTTTAAACAGGGAGAAGAAGAGAAATTTCCTGAGTCATGGACAAGGTTTTGTGCCTTGATTCATGCACATCCTGGATGTCTATTGCCTGAGAATGAGCTTCTTGATATTTATTATAATGGACTAACTGATGATTCTAGGACATACCTATATAGCTTTGCTGATTGTGTTTTCAGGAAAAGAACTCCTACAAGTGCTAAATAATTAATGGCTAAAATAAGCAAGAATTATGATGATTGGACTTCAATTGAGCTAAATACACCCGAGCCTATTACTCCTGAACCAGTCGTGCCTGAACCAGATCCAATACCAACACCAAAGAAGAGGGGAGTTATTGCATTAAATGATGATGTGATGAAGGAAGCTAAGAAGTGTCTAAAGGAGAAAGGTATTAGAGCTGAAGATGTGAAGAATCTACCTCCTATAGAAGAACTATGTAAGCTAATTCCCCACTCATCCACTATTGAGGTACACTCTCTCCAACACTTTGATGAAGGTGACATTCCTTATGGTAAGCCTCCTGATCAATGTTTAGAGGAACTTGACATTTTTATTGTTAAGCAAGGTAATTTTAATAAACAAGTTCAGAATCATTTATTGGAAAAATCTAGAGCTATTAAAGAGTTGAAAGATATTGTGGAAAGAACTTCTAATGATATTAAAATGCTTTGTAAACACTTTCAAATGGTTCAAACCCAACTTGATCAACTTTCTAAGGTACAAAAGGATATGCTAGTTAATGCCTTAGGAGATAAACATGCTTATGGAATTAGAACTAGGAGTGGTATAGCTACTCAAGACTCCTTATATCCTAAAGGACACACTAAAAGAATTGAGAAGGATTCTCAATAAGGTGAAAGTAGTGGTAGTACTCGTAAGAGAAAGAAAAAGAAACACAAAGTAGTTGAGGAACCACTTGAACCTGCTGTAGATCCTAATAGTATATGTCATCTCGATCTTTGGCGAGTGGTAATGATAAAAATGATGCTCCTGATAAGGAGGAAGTTGAGGAAGAGCCTGAGAAGCACACTAAGAATACTAGGTACACTAATGAAGATTTTATTGCTAAGAAACATGGTAGTGAGAGAGAACCTTGGGTGCAGAAACCTATGCCTTTTCCAGGTAATAAACACAAGTCAATGGATGAAGAACACTACAACAAGTTTTGTGAGTGGATGAGGCCTTTATTTTTGCAAATTCTGTTGACTGATGCTATTAAGTTGCCTCCTTATTCAAAGTATATGAAGGATATTGTCTCTAATAAAAGGAAGATTCCTAATGAGGGGATTTCTACTTTGCTTGCTAATTATTCCTTCAATGGTAAGGTTCCAAATAAACTTGGTGATCCAGGTATACCAACTATTCCATGCTCTATTAAGAATAATTATGTTAGAACTGCTTTATGTGATTTGGGAGCTAGAGTTAGTGCCATGCCTTTTTATCTCTACAAGAAACTCCAACTAGAAAAGTTGATACCAACTGATATATCTTTGCAAATGGTTGATAAGTCAACTACTATTCCTATTGGTATATGTGAGGATGTTCCTGTTCAAGTGGCTCATAATTGCTTGGTTTTAACTGATTTTGTTATACTTGAAATGCCTGAAGATGATAATATGTCTATTATTCTTGGGAGACCTTTTCTTAATATTGCAGGTGCTGTCATCAATTGCAATCAAGGAAAAGTAACATTCAATATTAATGAAAAAGAGCACATTGTCTATTTCCCCAAGAAGGTTGCTAAAAGCTATTGCCTGAATTCCATTGAAAATATTGAGAGCATCAAGGTTGGAGAAATATATTGTCCCATTCCACAAGAAATTTTTGAAACTATCATGATTGGGACCATTGCTATCAAGTATGAGGTAACATAATCACCTTGTGGAATACAAAGGTTTGTTTTATATAAGATTGTTTTGGTAACAAGACTTGATCAACCTTGTTAGCAAAAGGATTTTAATGAACAAAATAAAGTTTTCACTATGGTTATACTTGCTTTCTTTTACTTTTCTCCTTCCTAGTCTTTGCCTTTTCTTTTGCTAGCTTTGGTTTTGTTAGTTGTTTGCTTGTTAGAGTGTCTTAGAACTTCTGTAGTCTTGAGTTTTGTTTGCTTTTTCTTCTTCTAAAAAAACTGTTTCTGCGAGAAAATCAATTTTCATACCCTGAAAATTGGCCAAAAATAAAGTTTCCCAAAAAATCCCAGAAAATTCAAAATAAATTTTTCCTCGAAAAAGAGGCAGAGGGACACCTGGAGTGACCCAGGGGGCCACCCCAGGCCACCACACCCCTGGTGGGCGCGGGCACCCCCTAGGTGGCGCCTGGGTGGGGTGGGGTGCACCTAGGCCCCTCCAAGGTGCCTCCTCCCAGCCATCTTCTTTCTCTCTCCCAAAAAACACCGGAAAACTTTCTCAAGATCGAGTTCCTGCTGTTCTTGCTCATGATTTTTGATCTCCTTGCTCAGGCCATCTTTGTTGCTGATTTTTGGAGGGATTGCTCCTTGGTATGTGCCTCCTCCACTTGTCCAATTAGATTTGTGATTGGTAGATTGTATCTTGAGTATTTTGCTGCTATAGGTGACAGGTTGTGTGAGCTTGAATGCTTGTTCTATGCTTAGAGATTTCATTTTGATGCATGTGTAGCCCTCTAGCAAGTTCCTATAGTAGTTTCTCATCATTTATCAACTTGGAAATTACTTGGTTTGATGTTTGTCTAAAAATTTTAGAAAGGAAGATGAGTGCTTATCCACTAAATCAATATGATTTGATGGTACCCGAGCCAATGAAAGTTCATCATGAGGAAGGATCCTTCCCTTCCATATATCCATGCCAGGAATTTATGAGAACCGCGGGAATCCTCCAGGATTTCCAAACTATGGTTACCAATGCAGGGTTGGAACACTTTATTAAAGGTGAACCACTTAAATATTTTAAACTAACAATGGCTGTTGTGCAGGACTTTCGGTTTACTTGGTCTTCATCTAATCCCATGGTCCATTATAAAATATACAATCTAGCTGTCGACCTGCCTTTTGCTGATTTCTGTGCAGCAATTAGAGTGCCTCGGTGGGGATCTTGTGAGAAGATCAAATAGAGACCCAAGTTACTTATGGTTTTATATGCTGAGATTTTCCAAGGTTTCGACTTCTCAAAGGAAAGTTGTAAAATTCGGAACATTCATTTCTCAGCCATCAGATATTTTGCCTATTTCATTACCAAGTGTGTTCTTGCTAGAAAGATTGCCAGAAAGTTATCTTCTTTTGATCTAGCTTTTATTATAGCTGCTTTGAATAGGGATAGATCTTATAACCTGGGTGCTTTGATAGCTTACCGTCTCACCACTAACCGCGAGAAGGGTGGAATTTGTGGAAGTCACATTGCTTCTAGGTTGCTAGCTTTCCATGGTTTAGAGCCTCACCATTCAGATTATCTGTTCCCCATAGAGAGGCTTGATCTTGAATCTATGGTTCAGCATAATTTTGTTTCTCTAGGGGATACTATGAGAAGTTTACCGTATGAACTATATTTTGCCAAGCGTGGTTGGAGAGGGGGTTCCTGCACCTTCTTTGTTTAATTTTGCTAACA